>OX451738.1:885443375-888154625 GCA_948472305.1 Vicia faba
GTTTTGACTTAGCGGGGCTTTTTGTCTCTTTATTTCATCACTTCCTTTTCTTTCCTTTTGAAAAAGTCATTGATATTCATGTTTTCTTTGATTTGTTGGAAGTGATTGTGACTGCATGAGTCCTTGGTAGATGAGGTATAACCATTATTGTATCGTCATCTTTGACCTCCTGGCGTGCGAGAGATAACCATTGGGCTATCATTCTCTTTGATGCACACTGCTGATAAGTGAAGGTTAGCCATTGCAATTTTGACTTTCCTCAGCCTTTTGATGGATAACCATTGTTGTATCCTTAGATGTGCACTCCTGATGAGTTTTGAATGCTCGATCGAATTAACTGAAATCTACCCTGACTGGGTTTCAATGTGAGGGTTTTTTATGGCGAGAAAAGAAACTCCTACTTCAAGGCTTAAAGGGGTTGACGAGGGTTTCACTCCTTTATATCTCTGGTATTTAAGGATTTGAAACAATGCATGTACATCGTCAGCAGGATTTTTACTCAAAAGCACACCATTTGAAACTTTTGGTACATTTCTCATCATCCTCCCTCCAGAGGTATTTTGCTTTATCAAACAAGAGTTAAGTATCAAAAAGCAAAGAAAGACATTTAAGAGTGAATATAAATGGAATAATTCAAGACAAACATATTCCATGCATTATGATTAGTATTTAAAAATAAGCAAGTTTTGCATACAAGAAAGTACTCAACCAAACAAGAAAGATTACAAATGAGAATCAAATGTAATTTTAAATTTCCATGTTGAGGAGATCAGTCTCCATATGGGCTTGTCGCTTCAGACAAAGATCTGGCAGTCTTGACATTCGATGACTCAAAGGAGACTTCAATTAATGCACATGCCCTCTAGGGTGAACGTGATTGCTTTGGAATCAATGAGCTTTTAAACTTTGCCTTTGAAAACATTACAACCTTCGATCATATGACCATGTTCCCCAGAATTGAATTCATAGTATGCATCGGGGTCATATCCCAAAGGGTAAGGAAAATGAGGAGGCTCGAGCTCCTTTAACTCCACCAAAAAATGTTGAAGTAAGTGCGAGAGCAATTCACTACGATACATATAAATTGGATCATTTACCTTTCTTGGCCTTATCATATTCTTCCTACCTCATTGCTGATGGTTTTGTAGATAGGTTTGCGGCTGAGGTGCATACTAAACTGGATGAACATAAGGAACATGTTGATTTTGATTAACCAACTGGCTTTCATAACTTGCAAACAGCTGTTGGTGTGAAATTTCCAGGAGTATGGATTATGGATGATGTAACCCAAGACTTGAGACACAACTTTGGGAAAGAGGTGTAACCCTATTCTCTACAGCAGTTGGCATAAGGTTGATTTTTACGCTCAGGCCTTTAAGAGTAAAGAGAATTGTCTCTGCATTAAGGAAATCCTGTACTTGGTGCTTAAAAGCTATGCAGTCTTCAGTATCATGACCATGTGCGCCAGAATGAAATTTACACCTTGCACTGTTGTCAAAGCCATGCAAAAGCCTTTCGTGTATAGTGAAGATTTGGAGTTTAACCAAATGAAATCCTAAAAAGCGAGTTAGTAATTGCACATACAACATTGGAATAGGATCAAATTGTCATTCGGGATGTTTTGGCCTCTGCTGATAGACTTTACCCTTTGGGTTCTCTTAAGAAACAATAATTGGTTGCGAATGGGAAGATCCTGGAACATAAAGTTATGGAGGAGATACTCCCTGACTTGAAGGAGTCCCCGGATTATGGGGAGGAATGGTAACTCCTATTGCAGTAGGTATAGAACCATCTTCTTTCCTCAACTTTACCCCAAAATTTCCATGACCAAACTCAATTGAGTCTTCAACTGAGTGTTCTCCTCTCTCAATATTTCTTGCTCACAGACCAAATCCTGCATGTCTAGTATCAAAAAACCCATCTACTCTTTCATCTCATCCAGTTCCCCATAAAGTTGTTCCACATATTGAATCTGGTCACAGAGCAGCGAGCAGTCAGGATTTGCAGTTCTGAAAAGAAAATACCAAGTGTGAATAAGGATTCCCCATTCTGAGTACCTGTTATGGATGCATGAAGGTGAATGAGTGGATGCAATGCTATGTTCAATCATTTTCAAGGAACCCTCATGATTTTAGTTTTGATTTCTATTTAGTAAGAGATGGACAAACACAACATAATATTCACAAGCACGATTCCTTGGAAATAGAAAGAACATGTGTGTTAACTCTTTTTCATGCATACATTTTTTACTCATTCTTTTTGTAAAAAGTAAATATGCCATGATATAAATACAATGATCATGGAACCAAGGTATCCCCAATACTAACCACTATGCCATTTCTGACTACACCATGAAAACCAGGATCAAATATTCAGAACACCATTCAAAGAAACCTCAGAAACACCAAATCGGAAACTCAGGAAATAAATATGAGAACCAAACAGTCACCAACATAACATAATAGTCACCATATAAACAAATAGTCACCATCTGTACCTGTAAAAGATTGCATTCACTCCCACCCTGCTCATAGGTCAAAACTAGGTCAAGGTAAGGTCAATGGTTACCAAGAATCCCAGATCTACTTAGAGAATACCATCACCGTGCACCTACGTGATAATGATGGCATCATGTGACCTCAACTGAGAATGGATGGATTAAATGAATAGGGAGATCTACATCCCCTACCGGTCATGTTCCACCCTATTACTAGTGTTCCTGTTATTTATACCTTGGCCTAGGTACTGGGCCTTTTACCTTTTGTGACACCCACCCATCATGAAACAGAGACAACACATTAGGATTATATGGGAAATAGTAAAATGCAATGCACATATATACTCAGGTAAAGAGGTATGAAATGAGAAAAGTGGTAAAGAATATAAAATAAACACCAAAACAAAAGAAAACAATAGCTAGGAACGACTCCGGGACAAACCATCATTTGGTCAACCTTTCCCCAGTAAAGTTGCTAGCTGAAACAACCGGCAGAACTGTCAACTGATAATGAAATCAATGAAGTCGCCATCGAACATTTGTCATCGCACGGGAAGGGAAAGACAAACATAGAGTAAACTTGAGAAGGAGGAAATCACGGTCAAATGACCGAGAGATCGAGTAAGGGAGTCTGTTGCGCGAGGGGAAGGTATTAGCACCCCACACACCCTTAGTACTCTATGGTATCCACTCTTGTTGTTCTAATCTAATGGGTGTGGTCAAAGTCTATGTCTAAGGTTTAAAGTAAAAAAGAAAGAGGGAATTCATGCAAAAGAAAAGGAAAAGAAAGTATGGGGAAAATAAAGAGTTTTTTATAAAGATATGCTCGATTAGGACCCACAAAAAGTCTCCACCTACGTATCCCTTTTTAGGAATCAGAGCAACCGTAGTTCGGCTCACTTGTTTTGGTTTGTTTGTGTTTTTTAATGAACAATATTAATTTCTCCTTCTTCCGCAGCCCGGCCTTTGGAGACTCACGCATCAGCGCAGAAGTAAATTAACATGCTCTTTTGAAAAGTTTGAGAGAAAGGCCCGAAGGAGAAAAGATTTTGCATTGCTTGATATTTTTCACCTTAAAGAAGGATTTGAAAATTGTTAGATGTTTTATGCATTTTCCTAGAAAAGAGTTTTAGTCTTAATGCAAGGATGCAAAAGAAAGAAAAAAAACATCTAAAGGAGACTATCCTAAATATATCCCTAATGTTATCATAGAATGATTGATCCTAAGGTCGAGGATGAAAAGGTAAATCTCTACCCTATGTTAGAATGCATGGATTCCTATCCTAATGTCTAGCTCAAATCGAAAAAGAAACAAGCACATCCTAAGAGAGAGTGGTATATACAAAACAAGCAAGCAAAGGAAGCACATACATGGCGAGAGTAGTGTATTCCAAACAAGAAAAGAAGAACACATACATGGCGAGAGTAATGTGCCCAAAGTAGAAAGCTTGAACAAAGGGATCACATACATGGAGAGAGTAGTGCACACTAGCTTAAGCAAAATGGCCTAATCAAGATATCTCGAATTGAGGTAGGTACAAAATATAGTAGGGATGCTTTAGCCAATGGGTCATATCAACCGAGGCAAACAAGCGAGAAAAGGGATGAAGCGGGAAGCTTTACCCAAAGGGTCATATTTACCGAGGAAAACAAGCGGGAAGGGGATAGAAAAAACATAGAGCGTCAACATCGTCTAACTCGAGCTCAATACAAAGTGTAGGGGTTTGATTGCGAAACCCTTTTCCACTTGACGACTCGATAACAAGAGTAGGCACAACTCCAAAGCATCATGGTGCATCATAAGCTAAGGATGACACGGACTAGAATGTGCGAGGGTTGGTTGTGAATCCTTTCCTCTCGCCTCCTTTTGAGGACTTATCATTTGTAGCATATGCAAGCACAAAATATAAACACACCTGTAAAATACCTACTTCAAAGGTAGGATTTTAAACAAGCACAAGTAGCATGCAAAATGTACATAATGCAAAATTGTCCTAAACGGGTCTTTAAATAAACTAGAGGCATTCCTGACATGATCAGCAACAGAGATCCCCGTTATACATCTCTATTCCTACTTCTCATGGCAAGGAAAGTGGTAAAGTGCGGAAGTAGTAAAAAGGAAGATATGAAATACAAAACGAATAACAATCTGTGGCGAGCAAGCAAGAAAATATAAGAAAACCTGGAAAAATTCGAGTGAGCTAGCATCAACAAACAAAATAATTCAGAAATCAGACGTCCAACATAAGCCTCAAAGCAACACTGTGAAAATAAATCACAAATAATATGCACCAAACACCATCAAAAAAGTTATCCTGCATGAAAATATAATCCAAACGAAAAACACAACAAGTATGTATACTCCTTAAATCATGAGGATCAGAGTATAACTCGTCTAAATCGCATTCGTATCTCTCAAATAAAGCGAAACATGTATCAAGAATAATATTGAATTCGTGTTCTCCAAATAAAGTGGAATACAAATTAATATCGTCATGAGAATCCCTTAGTATGAGTCCTTGCACAATCAACACACATGTCAAAAATAACAAGGAAAAACTAAGCCGAAAGAGAAAACACAGTGAAAAATGAAACAAAATAAAAAAAGGAAGTTGCTGATTTTTGGCTTGGGAACCCGGTTACCAGAATTTGGGTAACCGGTTACCCTAAGTCAAAAATTTGAAAAATAACTACTGACTTGAGGTAACCGATTATCATAATTGGGTAACCGGTTACCCAAGCCAAAAAAAGCTGGAAAACGCTACTGTAAGTGGGGTAACCGGTTACCATAATCGGGTAACTAGTTACCTTTAGGCAGAAAACAAATTTTTAACAGTTTTTTGAGATTTGGCTCATGGCTTGGGCACTTGATCAAACACAAAATCTTCACACATTCAACACATGATTTTGCATAATTCAAGGTCTAGATTCAATCTTCACATGATGAATTAAGATCAACAATTAAACTTTATACAACCTCATCAATTTGTTCATTAATTAAGCACTTTCATGAGAATCAACTTAATTCAATAAGCACTTAATTCAACTATCTGATTTCGGATTTATCGATGATGATCAAATACAATCACAATTCTAGGCTTAGATCTATATTCTAAATTCTAAATTCAACCTAAATTCAATTTATGCTTGATCAAAAAAAGTGCTTCCCAAATAATCACTTATTTCAAAAGTGCTTAATTAAAGAAAATCCACCGATAGAAATAAAGAGGAGGCTTAGGTATATAGATCACAACGAACAGATCAACAATCGGAAAAGAATTGCTCTTGATTTTGACTTTTTGAATCTTGATGAAATTGTTGTTGTGTTCTTGATCAAAAAATGTAGAACCTTGATTTGATCCTTTAGAGACTTGAGAGAAAAGATTAAAGTGTTTGTGTTAATTTTTGAATTATGAGAGCCCCCCTTTAACAAAAATCAGGTTTGAGATTATATAGTGTGAGCAAATTGGGCCTTGGATGTGCAATTGGATTGGGCCTTGACTTGAAAGCATAAGCCCAACACGACCGTAAAGTGCCATGTCATCATCCATACGAAATCTTCTAAAAGTTCCAACATGAAAAATGAAGATAATCAAATTTGTGACCCATTACCAAAAGAACAGGCTCCATCGGATAATGGAAAAGGAAGTTATGAATTTTTGAAGTTTCACTGATACTGTGTCAGACAAAAATAATTTCCTGTGCAGAATTTTATTGCATCACGCGTGAAGAAGATAAAAAATGAGAACCTTCAGGTCACCATTTGCTTTTAGCATCTGAAGATAAGTTATAGCACATGAAATTCGTGAACTAACGCCACTAGACCCAACTCAATACGATAACAATAGATTGAAATATACATTTTTCTGTATCAAACATTAATACAAATGAATTCAGGTTCAGCACAAACATGTCTTCAGAAACTCAAAATTCACGGTCTTTCCTTTGTAAATCAGCTTTTATCCTCCAAAGACGACATAAAGATGACATCGAGACGAAATTTTGGCAATCAGAATCGCACGCATATGATATTCCATCCGAGAGTTATGAATCTTTTAGTGCACATGAAATAACGGTTCAACCCACTTCCTTTATATTTTTTTCACTGTATAACTTCCAAAAGAGTGGCGTATTCAGAGACCTTCCTTCGAGTTTTAGCTTTTGGCCTGAACACGAAAATTGAAGAGAACATCAAGACAGTCTCAAAACCTCAATAATCAATCCAAAAGACATTTCAAAATGAGAGATATGAATTTTTAAACTCAAATCAGCTGAAAAACTGTTTCCCATTCGCACTCTTTAAATTCAGCGAAAACACCCAAATCTTCCGCAATTCGACACGCGTTGAACAAATACGGGAGTTTTGTTGTGTTGAAAAAATACCTTGATCCCATGGAATGACTTTATGCATATGATAATGAAATATAAGCCAATTAAGATCATAATGAAGATGACAAATTTTGGGGTACAACAATGGTGTCCGCCATTTGACCTCAGCAACAGAAATCGTCTAATGAAGTCCTAACACCTTCCTTTTGTCTAATGAAGTCCACAACCTAGAATATATGTCTTTACAATTTAGGGTTTCCTATTAGATGCCCTTCCTTAGGATAAAAACTAGTAGTGGCGACTCTGATTTAAAAACCAGTCGCAACAACTGGCGACTCTGCTGGGGACTCCTCAACCTTAGGTTTTAGGTTTTTTTGGCTTTTATTTTTATTTGCTTTACTTATTTATTGCATTTATCTATTTTATTGAATTTATTTATTTATTGCCAATTTTTCTTATCATTATATATTTAATGCATGGCGGGAATTTTTATCTCAAAAAAATATTTTCAATAACCCTTAGAAAGAAGGTTCATCTATTAGATTAGGGGATGCATCATCCATGCGAGTTTATGTGACCACTTTGCCTAGAGTGGGTGAATTTCTGAAAAAGGAATACTTATTGAGACATATCCTCTTGACGAGTAGGACTTTGGAAGGACACCAACAACTCTTTGTAACGACCTTAACCTAAAATCTCATGACGAGACCTTTCACGACTTTGAGATGAAAGTCTCGGTCCATAAAGAGGCTCCACCTAAGGGAGGCCCTTGTGCTTTTTCCCTCTGGTGTTATTCATGATACCCTTAAGGAAGCTACCTTCTAGAGGGTAGACTAAATGTAGGTTAAAATTAAGGAACCTACCTTCTAAGGGTACCTGTCACAAAACCCCGTCACTTAACCCTACATCTACGCATTCATACATTTCATATATCTGTCATACATTTCTTATATTCATCACCCGTTTCTTTTTATTTTTATTATTCACAGGGGGTACAAATAATAATAATAAAATCAAGGTATCGGTGACTGTCTTTAAAAAGGGATACCCAAAGGAAACAACTTGTCCACGTCAATGCGCCGAAACATGTCTAAAATCAAAGCCAAAAAAGGAAAATAGTATCCTGAAGACTTTCTCAAGCTTTGTCGAGCAATGGTGGATGATTTCAAAGCAGACATCTGCAAGCGCACCTAGAAGACTAATTTCCCTTGGATTAATTTCACGCAAACAAGTTTTGGTTTAAGAGTGTAATATCTTTCAATATCTGAATTATGTTACCTTCAATAAAGGCATTTTGTTTCCACATCTCATTTGCATTTCTATTTTAAAGCTAGCCACCAAATAAAATAATAATAATAAGCAAGAGATAAATATATACCCAAATGAATAAGACATTTAAAACAAGTAACCATTTCATATTCATACATATTCATTTGCATGCATGCATTCATAAACACCTGCATATCATATCAAAACTCATTTTTTCAAAAAACAATCTCACCAGTTAAACCATTGGTAGGAGAAGATCTCCACCACCTTGGCCTCCATATCAAACAAGGGCCTACCAAAAAAAGGAAATGGAACAAATCGAGGAAACTCAGGCTGCATTTAAAGAGGATCTCGACCAAGTAAAGGGTGATGTAAGTTCAATGAAGGGATATTTGAGTCAAGTTCTTCTAGCTTTGAAGAACATCATTGACAGGAAGGACCAGATTCCCAGGGTAGCTTTTGAAGAAGTAGCCCAAACGATTGGTGCATCAAGCGGTCACCAACTAAGGAAAGAGTTGGAAGCAGGACTCCAAAAGTCCGTCATGGCCCAACAAGAGACCAGAGAAGCTGAAACTGAAGGGTTTGTCCTACCGCCATTAAAAGCAGGGGCATCACATACCCTACAGATTCCAATCAACAATGCAGACAACTACCTGGACCTACAATACGAAGACCACGACCCAGAGGATGCTAACCAGGCACCCTTAAAGACGACTGGTACTCATGTTGTTGATAATCCACTAGTAATGAATCAGTATAAAGCTATAGAGGAAAGGATAAAAGTTTTAGAGGGTTTTGATGCCTTCGAGGTAGACGCTCTCGAAATGGGCCTAGTTCTTGATGAGGTAATTCCGCCAAAGTTTAAAGTGCCTGACTTTGAAAAATACAAAGGGCTCACTTGTCCAAGAAATCATTGTATTGCAGGAAGATGCATGCCCAGGCCCGCAATTAAAAACTAATGATTCACTATTTTCAAGATAGCTTGAGTGGAGCATCTTTGGATTGGTATATGCAATTGGAGCGAACAAATATTCAAACCTGGGAAGATCTTGCTAATGCTTTCTTAAAGCATTACAAATATAACCTGGACATGGCGCCTACCCGCATGCAACTCCAGAATCTATCCCAGAAGAAGGAAGAGTCCTTCAAAGAGTATACTCAAAGATGGAGAGAGATGGCATCCCGTGTGCAACCACCACTGTTGGAAAAGGAGCTAGTCGATATGTTCACGGGAACTTTGCAAGATCTATATTATGAGAAGATGGTTGTAAGTGTCTCTTCGGGATTCTCAGATCTAGTAACTATCAGAGAAAGATTCGAGACTGGAATAAAGAATGGGAAAATAATAGGGGGACCGTCAAATGCTCCCTACCATTCAAGAAGGCCTACTTCAAACTACCCCAAAGGAAAAGAGGGAGAAATTAATGCGGTAGCCTCACAACCAAGGACACCACAACCATTAGTTATCCCACAAGGACAACAGCAAGACAAATTTGGAAGGCCACAAAGAAAATCTGATCCGCTCCCTATGTCACCTAGCCAGTTACTACAACAGTTTGTTAAGGCATCCTTGGTGGAAGTCAAGCCTCTAGATCCTCCAGTCTGGCCACTCCCGCGAAGGTACAATACTGACGCCAGATGCGAATACCATGCTAAATCTCCAGGGCACACCATAGAACAATGTTGGGCATTCAAGCATAAGGTCCAAGACTTATTAGAATCTCAAGACATCACTTTTGAGAAACCTAACATCAAATCAAACCCTATGCCTCCACATGGTGGGCCCACAATAAATGCGATTGAAGTAGTCACTAACTTTGGGGCAACCAGATAAGCAAAAACCTCAATCAACTTGTTGAAGGAGTATCTATTCGAATGTGGATTCCTGTTGGAATATAATGAAGCCTTCGAGAGAATGCTACAAAAGCTAGTGGACCGGGGGATAGTCCAATTCGGACCATACCCTGAAGAAAAATATAAAGCTACTCTGAACGGTGAAGCACGGTTTCCTCCAATCTAAGAGACCTTTGTTAATAAGGGAATAGAGCATGGCGGACATATGGCGATGATATCCAACAAAGTCAACACCAAAGGGGAAATTGACTTCATTAGAGAATACGCCTCAGGAGAAGAACTCAAAAGATGGACTGCCGTGGAGATTCCTGAGATCTTTTTCTTTCCTAAATAATTTTTCTTATTTTTTAAAGAACCTATGTCAAGCCCGAGGCATAGGGGTTGCTTGTAAGGATTCTCCGTTTTGTTTCAGACAATATTTATAATTAATAAAAGTTATATTTTGTTATCAATTAAGAATTTTGTCTTTCTCTTGTATTTATCTCTTAAATTTCAAAATGGCAATACTTTCTCTGCATATGCATTTTCAAATTTCATATACTAAATCTGCACCAAAACATGATAAGCATGCAAATTCATGCCCAAAACCACCGATAATATTACTGTTGCGACCCGATATAATTTTGATGCTCCCATCAACCAAGCTGAAGAGGAAGGTGATGAAGATCACGAACTCTCTGAATAAATGGAGAGGGAAATAGAGCAAAAGGCTGGAAAAGTACAACCGTATCAAGAGGCTATTGAGACCATAAACTAGGTACAAAGGAAGAAATCAAGCTAGGGGCAATGTTAGAGCAGAGCGTCAAAGAAAGGTCGATAAAGCTATTATCTAGCTCACCAACCACTACCAGAATATCAACCTATGAAGTTTGGATTTCCAGACAAATGTGTCATGGTTATAGGTGACTATGAAATACCAAGACTGGACGAAGGACCCAAGCCAAGGGCACGTTAGACACTTATGTTCGACGGAGCTTCAAATGCACTAGGGCACGGTATAGGGGCGGTCTTGAATTCTCCAAAAAATTATCATAAGCCCTATACTGCAAGGTTGTGTTTTGACTGCACCAGCAACATTACCGAGTACGAAGCTTGTATACTAGGACTAGAAGCAGCCATTGATATGAGAATAAAGCATCTCGAAGTATTTGGGGACTCCGCATTAGTCATATACTAAGTCAACAATGAATGGAGTACTAAAACATCCAAAACTGATTCCATATTAGAATCATGTTTTGAAAACTGACTTCGGAATTCACAAATGCAGAATTCACAAAGATCACTTTCAGTTACATCCCATGAGAAGAAAATCAAATGGCAGACGCTCTGGCAACTATATCATCTATGTTCAAAGTAACTTGGTCAAACCACAAACCACATATCACAATCAAGAGCCCGTACGCTGTCTTGCTATCAAATAAAGACCAGTTGATAAGCCTTGGTTTTAAGACATTAGGAAATGCCTGGAAAAACAGGAATATCCAGAAGATGCCTCTATCATTAACAAACAAACTCTACGGAAATTAGCCTCGAAATTCTTTCTGAGCAACGGTGTACTGCACAAGAGGAACTACAACATGGTCTAGTACTCAAGAAGATTCCGCTGCCTCGCCTCGACTCATATGGTAAATGAACACCCAACTATGAAGGTCCATACATAGTCAAAACAACATTCTCCGATGGTGGTCTCATCCTCACAACAATGGATGAGGAAGAACTACCGCATCCGGCAAACTCAGACGCAGTCAAAAAACACTATGTATAAAAAGCCTCTAAGCTCGAACCCTAAAACGAGAGACTTAGGAAAAAAGGAGCGTCCCGGTAGATCGAAAACCCTAAAGGGTGATCCAGGCAAAAATTAGGGGCATATAAACAAACAAAAATTATCCTGATGGATTGAAAACCCGAAAGGGCAATCCAGGAAAAAATTAGGGATTTCATACAAAGAAATAAAGAACAAAAAGACTGCAATCTAAGAACTGCGACTATGAACCACGAAGGGAGAGATGGATCAAAATCATACAACTCAGAAGCAAAGGAGATAAGGGCTATCAAAAGGATATTGGGGAATAGCAACATCAATTATCATTTTTCATTTCCATTTACAGTTTTAAAACTTTCTGTAATTACCTCTTTCTAGGAATTGCATCTTGCACTCTCGCCTCTTGATAGGCATATCAATAAAACATTTGCTTTCTTTGTATCTTTCAAATTGCATTTTTTATTTTTTTAGACTTGTTTACAAAACACTATGATTATTACTTGTGAATATTATCTTGAAATCATTTCGGGGAAATTAACAAACAAAAGCATTTGACAAAGCATCGAAAAAGCATTTTGGTTAGAAAAACATCAAAAAGAAAATCCACGTTTACGTCTATACGCACTTCTACGCCTACGCCTGCACTTGCAACACAAGAGTTTATACACATGTGCACTTGCAACACAGTCGTGTTTAAAAATCGTAAACGATTTAACCTTTGAGCTTGTTTATATAGGCGTGGAAATCTTTCCAAATTGAAACGTGATAATGGACACTTAATGCACTTTCCATAATGAGAAGATTCTTGTCTGAATGAAGCCGTTGCCCATGATACTGCCTTAATGAAAAAGTAACGCTTCAGAACTTAGGAATCTTGCATGCTGCTTTACTTCAGATCTTGATATGTCAGAAACATAAGTGATCTGTTGGCGCGTTAGACTTCTATTCAGAATTAGGATATCTTTTACTTTAGCGTAAATTCTGATCATCATACTTCAAAACATTCCGATTACTCAGCTTGAGTGCCTATGTGGCTTAACTTCTGATTCCGTTTCAGTCAGAACTTCTGTACAACATAAAACACAAATTTAGAGTGCATATTTATTCTTTATGTTTGTTATCATCAAAACTCTTATGAGGGTTATAGAATCAAACTCTGTTCTAACAGAATAAGTATCCTATTCAAGATATAACACATTGTGCTAACAACATCAGCCCAACAATATTTTGGTAGAACACAATCATTTAGAATTGTTCTTGCCAACTCCGCTAAAACATGATTTTTACGCTCCACAACACCATTTTGTTGTGGAGTTCTAGGAGCTGAAAAATTATGTTCAATTCCAAATTTATCACAATATTCTTCAAAGAGATAATTTTCGAACTCACCTCCATGATCACATCAAATGGGAACAAAATTTGAATTTAATTTGTTTTGAGCTAACTTGGCAAAATGTGTGAAAGCCGAGAACATTCCATCTTTGTTATGTAAGAAAATAGTCCAACAAAATATTGAGTAATCATCTACAATTACAAGACCATAGTAATTTCCACCTATGCTTTTAGTCCGTGAGGGACCAAATAAATCCATGTGAAGGAGCTCATGTGGTCTCGATGTTGAAACAATTTTTTTTTGATTTAAAAGAGACCTTTGTTTGCTTAGCCTTTTGACATGAATCACATACATGGTCTTTTGAAAAATTCATTTTTGGTAGACCGCTTACTAAATATTTTGTAACTTTTTTGTTAAGTAGATCAAAGTTGACATGAGCCAAACGTGAATGCCATAACCAAGAGTCTTCCCTCAAGGTAGCAAGACATTTGACATTATTCAAGGAAATATCTCTTAAGTCGAGCATATATATATTACTAACCCTCACACCCTTGAACATACAATCCTTATTTTCATTATGTTCTATTATGCAACAATCTTTGGCAAAAGTTACCTTATACCCATTATCACACAATTTACTAATGCTAAGAAGATTATGTCTAAGGCCTTCAACTAAAATAAAATTTGAGATAGTAATACTTGAGGGATTACCTATACTACCTTTTCCGAGTATTGTACCTTTATTGATATCACCATAGGATGCAAAACCTTTCTTCTTCACCATAAAGTCGGAGAAGAGAGATATGTCTCCCATCATGTGTCTTGGACATCCACTATCGAGAATCCATTTTCCCATCATAGCATCAAGACACCCATCCTACAAAGATCAAACAAAATTGGTAGGTACCAATCCTTATTGGGTCCTTGAGACTGAGTTAAATAATTGTTGCATTTAGGCAACCATTGGAAATTCCCTTTAGGAACCAAAAAGAACGTAAATTTGCATTTTTCAACAGTATGTCCCTTTTTGCAACAATAGTGACAAAATAAACTATGATGAGAATCACTTATGCTATTAGACTTCTTCCTAATAAAGTTATATTTTTTATGAGGATTTTCAACCTTTGAACATCTAATAGCAATAGTATCAATAGGATGACGTATTTTGTCTAATTTGGTTTCAAGATTACTCACATTTTGTTGCCAAATTTGACATGTCTCATGTCCAAATTTACAAGATTAATCCTTTCTGTTTTACACAATTTGAACTATCTACAGTGAGTTTCATTAATGCTTCAAATTTTTCATTTGTTTTTTCAACCTGGGCCTCCAAATATGTAAAAATCTTTTCTTGGGAGGCCAATTTTTTGTTAGCATATAAAGTCTCTTTTTTGTAGATTTTCAAATTAATTCTTCAACTCATTAAAAGACAACTTTGTGACGTTAGAGTATTTAGAATAACTTACACCCTTTTTCTTTACTTGATGATGATTTTCCATGAAACAATAGTTTTCCTCTTTCATCACTCTCGCTTGAGATTTCATTACTTGAGACATCACTATCAATATCCCATGCAACACAGGCTTGTCTAGAATTTCTAGAGTAGTTTCTTTGGCCATTTCCTTTTTTCTTAGCAAGATATGGACAATCCAATCTATAATGACCCGGTTTTTTACATTCGTAACAAATACCCTTTGGCTTGTCCTTTTTGTTGTCTTCATCTTTAGAGGAGGAAGTTTGTCTTCTAAATTTTGCAAGATTATTATCAGAGTGTTTGACACCATTCTTACGAGTGTATCAATTATATTTCTTGATAAATAATCCCATTTCTTCATCATCTGAATTCCCTTCATTGCTAGAGTCACTATCATTTGTGAGCTCATCCCTTGAGGATTTTGAGCTTGAAGCCTTGAGAGATGTATACTTCAAGATTTCCTTATTAACAACCCCTTTTTCCTTTTTCTTTTTCTCAATCTTCTTTTCATGTTTATCCAAGCAATTAAGTTCTTGCTCGTGTTCTTCTAACTTTCCAAATAAGGCGGTGAGGTCGAGTGTTGCAAGATTATTGGCTTCCTTGATCACGGTGACCTTTGGTTGCCAATTCTTAGTAAGACATCTCAACATCTTGTTAGTAGCAATAACATTGGAAATAGGATTACCTAGTAAATTTAAACGATTAATAAGATGCGAGAACCGCTTTTGCATTTGAGCAATGGTTTCCCCTTGCTTCATGCGAAATAGTTCAAACTCTTGATTAAGTGTATTAATTCTAGTTTGTTTCACCTCATTAATTCCCTCATAGGTAACTTGTAGAGCATCCCATATAGCTTTAGCGGTTTGACAATGGGAAATGTGATATAACTCATCAACACCAAGAAAGGATACAATGATGTTCTTTGCTTTCAAATTGTATGACCACTTCTTATTATCATCCTTATTCCACAAGTTTTTCGGCTTAGGTACGATAGCACCACCAACAACATATGTCATCGGTGTTGGACCATTTTGAATGGCTTCCCAAACATATTTGTCATATAAGTTGATATGAATTTTTATACAAGCTTTCCAATAACTATAATTTTCTCCCGTGAAAATTGGGGCTCTTTTGTAATCCCCTTTAGGTTCTTAAGCCATTTTCTAAAGGTGTCGAAGTCGGAATGAATCAGGCTCTTAATGCCACCTGTTAGACGATGACAATGTATATATAGGGAGGGGGGGTGAATAGATACCCCTTTTAAAAATTTATACAAAAATCTGATTTTGAGAAATTATTTTATCAAAGAGCGACGCAGAAGCTTTTTTAAAATGTTATCTATACGAACGTTATCGGAAACTCGGATATGAAAACCGTAATAACAAATTTAACATGGAACAAGAACAATATATAATATCCTTGAATCACTTAACAACTTATTTAATGTTTTATCACAAGTTACTAGTAAAACTATTTCCAATGGCAATATTTAAAAGAACTAGTTGAATCAATTTATCAAACACTTGGTATGCAAGTGAATTTTTTCAAAAATTTTCCTTTGGTTGTGTTAATACACAAAACCACTTATAATTAAAAGTTACTATAAGCTATATCAACACTTGATTTACAATAAAAAAACAGTGCAAAAAATTCTTACAATTCAATTGATAACGCAATGCTTTTTGACAAATTGAGCTATGAATATCAAAGCAAGTAAAAGAAAAAACAAAAAAGACACAAGGAATTTGTCTTCAAAGTTCCCCATTGTCGTCCTCACGTATGGGTACGTCTGCGCCTAATTCCAATGGAATTAGGATAATTCTTACTATGCAAAATTGTTGATACAAGAGAAGTGCTTAAGAGTAACTCCATAAACCCTAAGCTTGTTGTTGATTGAACCCCTTATCCTCTTTTGATCTTGAGAAATACCAAGATATAATATATGCAAATTGACTATCTGGATCTTACTACTCCTTTGAGTTCTTTATCTCCAAAGCTTTCATGCACCATCAATTTCAAGTATTACAACACAAGACTTCAATTATAATCTGCCATTCTCGCGCTACTTCCTTTGCATTCTTTATCTCCATAAGATCCTCTGTGTTCTTTATCTCCAAAGGACTTCACTTGGCCACAATTACCTCTCAAACGTCTTGCACAAAAACCTCCCAAATCAACCAATGATCTTGGAGGAAAAAACCGTGGTTTTTCCTGGATGAAAATCTCAATAAAGCTCAGCCTAATACACAATTGGAAACTATCAATCCTCATCTAGATGGAACCCCAACGGAACATCGTTACAATATAATGCCAGTGTGTATGTATAGGTTATAGGTTGAATATGAAGAGAGATGTAGGCTAATTTACTGGTTTTGTCGCGGTAAAAAATAGAGGAGACCAAGCTATTGAGGAACTTGACTCACAAAAGACTTAAGAAGTCACCACAAAACTTTATTGTTTCCAAGGAAAAGGGAAAAGATCAAAACCCTATTATTTAATATGCAATGCAAGAAGTAAAGACTAAAAACAAATCATAAGGAAGAGATACAAGGTATAAGGGTTGGTTATACAAAGGGAGGATATTAGCATCTTATATATCTATAGTACTCTATAGGAACCATTTATAATATCTGTTTTTGGTTTAAAATTGTTTGTTTGCTAAAGGAGTGTGGAGATGGAAAAAGAAATATATTTTAGGATATTTTTGTTTGGAAATACATAGTCTTATACTTACGTACCAATTAAGGATCAAAACCTCATAGTTCATGGTAAAAATAACAAAATGGATTTGTTGTGGTTGATTTCAGGAGAAGAGATATTCCATCATCTTTTAGAGAAAAATCTTAACTAATACCACCACAAGTATGAGGAGATGTATCTTGCATCATCATGAAGGAAGGACTACTAACTTGGATATAAAGATCAACAAGTTTCCAACTAACGTCTTCATGTGGAAAAAAATCACATTTTACTTCAACAACTACTATGGGGATAGGAGAATCATATCTCAACTACAAAGAGGATTTTATATATAATCTCTTTGAGAAAAAGGTTTTAAATTGAAAATCCAAGTGGCAAAAAGGATTTGAGTGAGGTTGAATCACTTTTAGTCTTTTGAAATTATTTTGATAAGATTAAGTATATTAAAACATTTATTAAAGAAAATAATTTTGAAGATGCAATGACACAAGGTCAACGTTTTTATATGAAAGTGGTGAAAGTTTGAAAATGATTTTTTAGGGTTAAGAGGTTTTTAGAGTACATGAGAATACATAGGGTAAACATTTACAAGGGTTTTTATACAAAGTGGAACTCACATGTTAATGACAATAAAGTCAATAATACTATCCTTTTCCTCGGATTTGGGGCACAAGTATAACAAGATATTAATTACTAATGTAAGAGCAAACACACACATCACAAGTGTTGAACACAAAGGGGAAAGTCAACATTATTAACAAGTAAAAGTTGTGACAAAAGATAGAATAAACAAAAAAGTAAACAAATAAGCATGGTATAACTTTGGATTAAATTACTTTATGAAGGAAATACATCCTTAAAGGGTAAGTAAACTCAAGGAACATGGATAAACAATCAAGGGGATCAAAGCATATGAAGTTTGAAGTTATGTGTTATGGATTAGGGTTTTTTGAACAAGTTATGGTTTAAACTTTTTTTGAAAGAAAAGTCAAGTCCTAAACCTAATCAAAATCAAATTTTCATGTTACAAATATACACAAGGGTCATGTTATCAAACAATATTCATTAGAGACATGTCATGGTTATTTAACATGTTTTTTTTTCAAGGAATCAACAAGAGAACTAAAGAAAAGGTTTTGAAAAAAACTAAAAAAGACTTATTTTAAATTAAATAAAAAGGATAAAATAAATAATATTTTTGGTATTTTTTTCACATATTTATAAAATAGGGTAGATAAATAAGGAGTGTGCAAAAATCAACTCAAAATAAATTGTTTTGGTTGGTGAAAATAATTAGTGAAGTTTGATAAAAAAAACAAAAGAAATTAGTGATAAAAAATAAGGAAAGGGCCTAACAAGGGTTGAACCCATGCTCTCAGGGTTATTGTTCAAAAGATCTACCATTGGTCCATGCGTTATGCCTTGTACAAAGGATGCGTTTAGTTGAAAATATTTGAAAAATAAATCCAGAAAATCACAAAACAGAAAAAAAATATGACAAAATTGCAAAAGGGGGGTTCACACTGGTTCAGACTCTCTCCCTTATGCTTGCTAAGACTTTATACGCGCGCTCTTGCCCCTGGGATGACTGTTTCATCCATTCATTATCCAACTTGCATTACACTTAAATTAAACTCAATTTTTAAACTGAAATCAATGGATCCAACACCATCTTTGTCTTCAACCTCTCAACAACAACACTTGTGATTTTTGAATTCTCTCATTTCTCAACCATTTAAAAAAATGTAAACATGAAAGTTGTTCAAAATTTCATAAGGAATTTAACCATGCCAACCATTTAAATTAAAACTCAAAGATTAACAAGAATTTTATCAGTACCAAAATAAAACCCTAAATATTTAGAGACACGATTCTCAACACACAAGCAATGTAAATTAAAAGTAAGCATATGGTTAGCTTCAATACATTGATATCTATATTTTTTCTTTTGTATGTATGCACTAAAGATGCATGGATAAGAAGTTCAAAGTTTGAGTTTTTTACCAAGTTAGAGAAAGTCCAATGCTTCTTCTATAGATTTTCAGTGCAAAGTGATGATCCTATGAGCTTGTTGGGACATTAATGAAACTATTCTAACCCTTACTTTGCTTTGAAAGTTGCTAAAATGCTCTAACCAAGTCAATATGCAAGCCATATTTTTTGAGTTTGGAGGATGGTGATGATGATGTTACAAAAGTGTAACATGGGTTTAGACAAGTTCTAAATGATGATTATGAGGTGTTTGGATGGTTAGCTTGCATAAAACTTGCAAGGGTGTTAAATTTCGAAGATAAGGTTTTTAAGTTTCAAAATTGGAGTTTTGAACCAATTCTAAATTTGAGAGAGTTTATAGGTGTTTGGGAACTGTGAAGTGGTGTCTTTGAAGTACATATGAGCTCTCTATTTATAGAGAAAACTCAGAGGTAATGGGATGGATAAGTTCTCAAGTTATGGTTTGGTTAAAATTCAAAGATCAAGTTATGTGAAACTTCCATGGTTCCAATGCATAGTATAAGGAGTTTCTGGTATAGAGAGGTTGTTTCCTTGATTTAGGGTGGAGTGTGTGTAATAAACGGAAAATAATATAGAGTCTCCACCATTAATTTTTATCCTAAGACGGGAATAAAACAGAATAATCCTAATTGATGATACATAGATTCTAAGTTCTTGACTCACTTTAGACGAAGAGAAGGTGTTATGCATCCTTCATCTACCTTGTTCAAAAGGATACTAGGGTTTAGGTTTAAGGTTTAGGAATAGGGTTTTAATTTTTTAGTTAGGGGAACTCGCCACGATTTTTAAGTCGTATGCCTACGTATCCTCTCATGAGGAATCAAAATTCTCATTCGTAGTTCATAGTTTGGTTGATGTTTTTTTTATAGAATCACGTAGAATTGATTTTTAATTATACTTGAATTGTATGAGTTTGAAAAGTGAGTGATCGTAGATTCAATTTGCAGTTAAGTTTAATAACAATATTATTTAATCCTTTTTTTGAAAATGATCTTAAATTTGATTATGTTAGTAGAAAAAACATTTTTTGTTGTTGGTTAGCTGTTTTAAGTTTTGTCGGTCAATAAAGAGTATGGTAAGACACAATACGGAGAGAGACTGATAAAGTCTCCTCATAACGTGGTCACATGTCGCTCATTGGTGAATTGCGTGGTTTTCAATAACTTTGTAAAATATTGAATTAATTTAATTACAAAGTTTTAGTTATTTTTTTATAATTTTTCATAAGCTAATGAATCTAATTAAATTAATTACAAAATCTAATTAATTAATTATCTAAATTAATCAAATGACATGACCTAATTAATTAATCCTAATTAAATATATTAATTTAACTAAAAGAAAGATTAATCCAATAATTAAATCGAATTATTAGTTAAAGAGGCATGGTAGAACTATGGAGTATAATCGGAAAATAGTTAAGCCCAAAACTCACACTAAACTAACCATGATTTATCTATAGAAAACAAATAAATTTAAAATAAAAAATAAAAACTATACAATCATGTATTCACGTTGGCATCCATATTTCTTGATTTTAACCCTTTAAAAATTGTAATAGCCAATAATTAATTGACACATCGCATTGTTTTATTAAGAAAGATAAAAAAATTGAAACATGAGATATGGGATAACGTGAAAACCAAACCATAACTCATTCATCTTTCTCATCCTACTTTCTCTCTTACTGTAACTTTGAAAAACAAAAAACCATATTTCAATTCTTTCAACCAAATCAAAAATCAAAACAAACGTAACAAAGATGACATCATAAATCACAAAGCAAAAAAATGGACTAGAGGTAGAACCTGGGGTTGCAACGCTAGAAAGGCCGGTCGGTGCAGATCTGGTGGCTGCACTTGCTTCATATTGACGACGAGGATGGTTGTCCGTAGTGAGTCTTTGGTCTCGGTCTAGAGTTGTCCATGGTGGAGAAACGCCGTGGTTCTGTTGTGTGCTTTGAGTTTACTATGAAGAAAAACATGATAATAAACTTCGTAGCAACCCTGATTTTAATCCAATATGTTCTTACAAAAAGGATCCTTTATATGCCCATACACCACAAAGAACATGAAATTTGATTGTTAAAAAAGAGAAATATCAGATTGAACAAATAAATTGATAATAGGAATGGAAGTTAAGGAAGATAAGTGAAAAGTGTGTCACAAGGTATCCTGTAATGGGAAAATTATTTAGGTAAACAGTTAATATGAAAAAATAATCTTTATTAGAAAACAACAGTCGGATAATCATCACGTGGTTTGAATGGTAATAAATTAAAACAATATAAAATTGAAAAATCAGAGGGAGGCCTGATATGAAATCGTTGGCCAAAATAGTTTTGTAAACGTGCAAAGAGAAAAGTTGAAAAATCGTGGATTTGTTTTTGGATATGTTTCACATATTTTCTGCTCAGAAATCCTAGAATAAACCAAAAGTAAGAAAAAAAATTGAGATTGTGAAATTGTGGATGAAAAATTATGATGGACAATAGTCCTATTTATAGACTTAGGATTAGGTTAAAAAACTTAGAAAGTAAGTTATCCAAAAACTAAGAGAAGCCTAAAATTTGATTTCTGAAAAAGGAAAGAAAATTAGTAACAAAATAGAAAAAAATGTTAAAAATGCAACACAAGAGATTCAAACCCACAACGTCGCATTTGCAAGTTTTATTCCTTACCAATTGTACTACATTACTCATTTGAAATAATAGCTCAATTGAAAGTATATGAGAGGTGTGCGATATTTGCTTATTTAAAAAATATAAATAATTTAAAAGTAAACTATTATATTTTTAAATAGACTTAAAAACGAATATTTATAAAACCCAAAAGGTAAGTGTGAATAGACCCAAAATAATTTTAAAATTCAAGTTTGAAAATAATTTTGACTGTAGCACCAAGTCGAGAAAATTTAGGGTATGACCGTCTGATCAGAAGAAAGCAAAGGTATGGGCTCAAGGAAGACTTTGTACAAAAAGCTTACTTTCAAGAATGGCAATGGTGCCTTTCTTCCTAAAATGGCAAGTTAATTAGACAATAGCTTGTATCACTTGGACAAAGACTCAAAAGCTTATGTACTCTTCTGATCTTAGATAGATTTAGAGGTACTATAGCCTAAAAAGAAAGATTGTATAGCCTAGCTTGGAGATTTGTTCATAAGATTATCTCAAAAATGACTTGTAATACAACTTTGATCACCCAACTTCATCTCTTTGAAACTTCTAGCTCAAGTAAGATAAATTCATGCCCTTGGACATTTTGGAAAGCTTGAAACTTTATTTACAACTTTTATGTTGAACGCTTTCTCTAAATCAATCTGGATCTTAGTGAAAAATGACCATGAAGTTGGTCACTTTTTAAGGTCAAAACTGTTTGGTAAATTTCTCCAAAGTGTTGGCAGAATTTCACATGCATATATATCTTAAATTGAGCATTTTTTGTAGATCAATCCTAATTGACAAATTTATAGAAATTTTTATTCTCTATAAATTTCATGCTGAAAGTTTTCTTTGAATCAACTTGCTTCTTGGTGAAACTTGCCTGTGAAGTTACGCCTTTTTAGGCACAAAACACTTGAATTTTTCTAAGTGTTGGAAAATCTTCAACTTTGAATTTTGTTGACTTTTTTGATTCTATTGATTCTTGATGATAAAATTTGATATTCTTGAATGTTTTTATGATCCTTGACATTTGAAGTTCAATGTTGACCCAAAAAGTCCAAGTTTGACCTTTGTGTGACAGTTGACTTTTCATCAGTTGATTCTAATTCTTTCACTATCAATCAATTGTAACTTTGAAAATGTCTTGAGCCATATAATTAGGTCAAGATGTTTCATTTGAGTTCTTTGAATTATGCTTCAAGCCATTAGGTCATGCATCGAGCCAAAAGTCAGTGATCTACTCCCTTTAATCAAAACCCTAATTGATCAAGACTTGTATTAAAGAAGATCTCTTGATTCAAAAACCTGCTTGACACAAGGAGAAAACACATAAATATTTTTGTATTTTGTTAGAGATGCAATGATGCATATGAAGTGGGATCTTAAGTCACAAATTAGGGTACAACAGATGCCTCTATTTAAGTTTCTTCTATCCGGAGATGTGAAGATCGAAGTCTTCGTCTCGATGTGATGGGAGGTACTTAAATACAAAAATGCACAATTTTTGGCCCTAAGATTCCATAACAGAAAACATGCCTAAATGCTGACAATAACAAGGAATCCACGAAGGTATGATGAAAACCTCACTGGGGAGAAGGGGAAAAAACAATCCCAAGGAAACCAAGCCTAATGGGAAAATATTAACTCAATTCAGAGGGAGAAAGAGAAACTCAATTGTACCGGGAAAAAGCCCAAAGAAGAGGAAAAGGAAACAGGATAACATCATCTCTATGATAACACTATGTTCATGGATGACGGTAGACTAATAACTCCCAAGAATCAACTTATTAATCAAGCTTTCTGCTGAAAGAATAACAATGAACCTCCCCACGACGAACGTGTCTTAGTTTCTTCTTTAATCAAGTCTTCCACTTGAAAAGATAACAATAAAATTCTCCATGATGAACGGGTCTCAGTTTCTTCTTTAATCAAGTCTTCCACTTGAAAAGGGTGACAAACAAGCTCCTTAAATGGTAACCACTTGTATAAGGTTTTCACAATGAACTATTTTTATCATATCGAAGAGATTAACCATTCATTAGAGTAAACAACATCTTCACAATGAACTATCTCTACCATATCGAAGAGATTAACCATCCATTGGATTAAGTAATAATCTTCACAATAAACTACCTCTATCATATCAAAGAGATTAACCATCCATTAGAATAAACAAAAATCTTCACAATAAACTACCTTTATCATATCGAAGAGATTAAACATTCATTGGAGTAAACAACGTCTTCACAATGAATTATCTCTATCATATCAAAGATATTAGCCATTCATTGGAGTAAATAATATTGATATCTGGGGACAAAAATTAATGGGAATTAATGGACTACTCAAAAGAGACTGTCATTTTCTGTCCAAAAAGAAATATGGGGACACACAAGCTTCTCAAATAAAGAGACCACTACTTGTTGTCATGTAATAATTCGGAGAGAATTTGAAATGATGCTGATGGGAAATAATTTCAAATTCCCAGGAAACCGCAAACAGATTCTTGCTGAGGAGATAAAGTCTTCACATCAGGATCTTCAAAAGAAGTGCAAGTCGTCACTCTTGTATAATAAATTTCTTAAAATAAAGAGGAAGTCTTCAAATATGCAAAATAAATGCATTCTCAATCCAGGGTCTAACTACCTAGAGAGATCCAACAAACTTATTTGTCAGAGACAAGATTCAATCTCGGGATAAACTGGAGAGAGACAGTCGAACAAGACTTCCCAAGGATAAATAAACTCAATTGGGGATTTATCCTATCCAGAGATGGACAGGAAAACAAAAGCAAAACCTTTTTCCACGAGGGACAAGCTTAGTGGAGAATCAAAAGGAACATCAACCTTTTTGCCTATAGCTGACACTCTATTGGAAAGAGTAAAGACATTACTGGGAAAGAGGGAGGTACACTACTTAGGGATAAACACAACAAAATTAAATGGACTCAGGAACATCAAGAAATGAAAATGCACATTAATGATGTAAGTATGAAGGAATGAATGTTATGTCTATGCTGACCATACAGATATAAATAAGACAAATAGATGATAACACCAGGGATGACAAATTATAGTACACAGACACTCAGGTAATCTCAACACCAATTGGGGAATACAATATAGTGCCATCGATGGAGTAAGAACTTGTTTTAAGGTCACTTCCTCCGGGAGGGGAAAATATCTTTTAATGGGGAGAATCCCGAATTCATGTTTTCGATATTTCAAAAGGAAGAGGCAACCATCTCCTTGAAAGATTAACTGGAGGAAAATTAATCATCTAGAAGTCTTTGAAAAGCACACTGCCATCTTAGTTCCACATTTCAAAATTTAACTAGGCTTAGGGGTAACCAGTAACATTCTCTTTTAAATTCACGAGTCATAAGAAAACACTCTTTGTTGCTATACATATTTAAAATTCATTTTTATTAACAAATTTTTTCAAAATCATCATCAAGAATAAAACAAATTTTTTTAAAGCTGAAAAAAGATAAGAGCGGAAAATAAAAGGGAAACAAATCAAATTTATTGAAAAATGGTAATTAAATGGGAAAGGTTATATTGACATACATAATCCTATTCTCCCTATCAACTTTGAATTCCAACTGTGTTCAGAATTTCTAGGAGATTTGATGAAGAGCCTTCATAGAATAAACAACTTGAAGAAGATCAACCTCAGACCAATGCAGTTACTTGTCACAAAGATCCCTAACTTTTGCCTAGATTTCCCTTTTGGGTTTTCAACCTACCAGGATTATTATTTTCTGTTTGTGTCTCTAATTTTTTCCTGGACCGCCCTTTTGGGTTTTCAGTCCACCGAGACACTCATTTTTGCCTAAGTCGCCCTTTCAGGTTTTCAACTTAGTGAGAGGTTCTTTTATCTCTTTTTAGACAAAGTATTTCTTGACTGTATCAGAATTCACAGGAAACAGGAGCTCCTCATAATCCATAGTCATAAGATTCATTGCACCGCCGGAGAAGATTGTCTTAACCACATACACACCTTCAAAATTAGGAGCCCACTTGTCCCTAGAATCGGGTTGAAAATATAAGATCCTTTTAAGCACAAGGTTTCCTTCTCTAAATTCACGAGATCAGACCTTTTTGTTGAACACATGTTTCATTCTCTTTTGATATAACTGGCCATGAGACAAGGCTGTCATCCTGTTCTCTTCTATCTGATTCAATTGGTCATATCTACTTTGACACCACTCAGCCTCAGATCAATCAACTTCCATTAGAACTCTCATTGATGGGATCTCAACCTCTATGGGGAGTACTGCTTCTATTCCATACACTAGAGAAAACGGATTTCCCTTGTCGAAGTGTGAACGGACGTGAGATAACCATGCAGAGCAAAAGGTAACATCTCATGTCAATCATTGTAAGTTTCAACCATCTTATGGATAATCTTCTTGATGTTTTTGTTAGTAGCTTCAACATCACCGTTCATCTTTGGTCTATATGGAGAAGAGTTGTGATGCTCTACCTTGAAATCATTGCAGAGCTCTTTAATTATTGCATTGTTCATATTTGACCCATTGTCGGTGATAATCTTACTTGGCATACCATATCGGAAAATGAGTTGGTTCTTGATAAATATTACCACTACTTGGAGAGTTACATTCGTGTATGAATATGCTTTGACCCACTTGGTGAAATAATGAATAGCCACTAGGATGAAATAATGTGTGTTTGAGGCCTTGGGTTCAATCATACATATCATATCAATACCCCACATAGAGAAAGGCCACAGAGAATAAAGAACATTGAGAAGATTCGGAGGAATCTGAATTTTATCTGTATAGATCTGACACTTGTGGCACTTCCTCACATATTTACAATAGTTAGATTCCATCCTCAGCCAATAGTAGCCTGCTCTCAACATTTTCTTAGCTATTGCATGCCCATTGGCATGGGTACCGAAGGATCCTTCATGAACTTCTTGCATTAGCAGTCCTGCTTTATGTTCATCCACACATCTCAATAGAACCATATCAAAGTTTCTTTTGTAAAGTACATCAACATTCAAGTAGAAATTGCCAGATAGTCTTCTCAAGGTCTTCTTATCTTTACGGGATGCCCCAAGCGGGTATTCTTGAGTTTGAAGGAAACACTTAATGTCATAGAACCAGGGCTTGTTATCTGTAACTTCTTCTATTGTGAACACATGATAAGGTCTCTCCAGACGCATGATTATAATTGTAGGCCTATCGTTGTGATGATTCACATGATATGTGGAAGACAAAGTGGCTAAAGCATCATCCATTTGATTCTCTTCACGAGGAATGTGGTACAACTCAACTTTGTTGAAGAAAGTCAGTAATATCCTTGCATAATCTTTATAGTTGATCAAGCCAGGATAGAGAGTCTCCAATTCTCCTTTTATCTAGTTTATCACAAGAGTTGAATCTCTGTATGTATCAAGGATTTTAATTTTGAGATCAATTACTTCTTTAAGAACCATAATGCAAGCTTCGTATTCTGCTATATTGTTGGTACGATCAAACATTAGCCTTGCAGAGAAAGGAATGTGGGTACTTTCAGGGGTAATGATAACTGCCCCAACTCCACTTCCATAGGCATTAATAGCTCCATCAAAATTTAGACCCCATCCAGATTCAGGATTAGGTCCTTCTCCGAACTCAGGTTCATCACAGTTTTTGACCTTCAGGTACATAACATCTTCGTCTGGGAAATCATATCTGACAGATTTCTATTCATCAATAGGTTGGTGTGCCAAATGGTCATCCAAAACACTTCTTTGATAGCCTTATGAGTGCGATACTTGATATTGTATTTTGATAACAACATTTTCCAACGGGAAATTCTTTTGGTCAAAGCAGATTTCTCGAAAATGTACTTGATCGGATCCATTTTAGATATCAACCAAGTAGTGTGATTAATCATGTATTGACAAAGACGCTTAGTAGCCTAAGCCATATCATAACAAGTTTTCTCAAGCACGGAGTAACGAGGCTCACAATCTGTGAATTTCTTACTCAGGTAGTAAATGACATGTTCTTTTCTTCTAGTTTCATCCTGTTGACCCAACACACAACCCATAGAATCTTCCAATATAATTAGATACATGATTAGCGGTCTTCCTTCTACTAGAGGGATTAGAATTGGAGGTTCAAGTAAATACTCCTTGATGCTGTAAAATGCTTTCTGATAATCTTCAGTCCATATAAACCTTGGTATTTTCTGAGAAGTTTGAAAATCAGTCCACAAGTAGCTATCATATGTGATATAAATCTGGATATATAGTTCAAACGTCCAAGAAACCCTCTCACTTGTTTTTCTGTTCTTGGCGCAGGCATATCTTAAATAGCTTTGACTTTGTCGGGATCAACTTCAATACCTCTCTGACTGACAATGAAACCTAGCAACTTTCCTGAACGGAAACTGAAAGTACACTTATGATTCAGGCGGAGTTGATACTTTCTCAGGCGTTGAAATAACTTCAGCAGATGTTCCACACGGTCTTATTCATTTTGTGCTTTGGCAATCATGTCATCTACATATACCTTGATATCCTTATGCATCATATCATGGAACATAATAGTCATAGCCCTTTGATATGTCACACCGACATTTCTTAACCCGAAGGGCATCACTCTATAGCAGAATGTTCCCTAAGGTGTAATGAAAGCAGTCTTCTCCATGTCTTCAAGCGCCATCTTGATCTAGTTGTAGTCGGAGAAACCATCCATAAATGAAAAGACATTGAACTTTGCAGTGTTATCAACTAACATGTCAATGTGTGGTAACATGAAATCATCTTATGGGCTGGCTTTATTCAAATCTCGGTAATCGACACACATCCTAACTTTGTCGTCTTTCTTAGGAACAAGAGCTATGTTGGCCAACCAAGGAGGATACTTAGGAGTAACAAGAAAACCTGCTTTGATCTATTTTTGGGCTTCCTCTTTAATTTTCTTAGCCATATCAGGATGAGTTCTTCTAAGTTTTTGCTTCACCGGTGGACATTCTGGATTTAATGGCAGATGGTGCTCCACAATATTGGTGTCCAACCCTGGCATGTCTCGATAGGACTAAGAAAATACATCAACAAACTTATTGAGAAGCTCTATTATCCTTTCTTTAACATTTGTGTCAAGAAGTGCCCCAACTTTGACTTCTTTCCTTTCTTCCTCGGTGCCAAGATTGATTGTCTCTACTGGTTCTTTATGAGACTGAATGGCTTTTTCTTCTTTCTCAAACAATCGGGAAATTTCCTCATGTATTTCTTCTATTTCTTCCTCTTCAGCTTCGAACACAAGCAACTCAATGCTGGTAAAGGGAATAGGATCATGCTTTTTAACGGGTTCATGATTCAATTTGCACATATGATTTATGTTTGATTTTAGAGCGAAAAAAGTTTTATGCATAGATTTTGAAAGTGATTTTTTTATTTATTAGGTTTTTTAGGATTACCATTTTTCAGAAAAAGAGAAAAGGAAATACAAAAATATAGGAGACAAAATGACTTTTATTAATGATGATAAACTTGAAACAAAAGCCTGATATAAGATCTTTTTCACCTTAGGCATAGTGGAAAGAGTTATTTTTTAATAAAGCCCCACAACTACTCTTTCACCTTGGGCAGAGTGAAAGGTTTTTGAAAACAACAACAATATAATTACTCGGAAATGTGAACGGAAGATGGGTCATCAAAGGAGATCCAATTCTGGCTAATTCTTTCATGTGTCACAAAGTTTGGCAAATCCTCTTCAGGATCATCTTCAAGAATGGCGTTATCCTTGGGCGCTGTTGGGAAAATAAAGCTTGCACTATGGAACGTCTCTTGGATAAGACATATGACAGTGTCTCTTTTATCAACTTTGGTAGTTATAAGAGAAAAACCCAAACCCTCACCGAACTTGTTTTTAGGTAAGGCCAACATAACACCCCAACTGGTATTTAGACCACTTTGTACCACCTGCTGTGCATCTTTGTATGAAGCAATGGATGCCCCATTCTTCTTAGTACTCTTATCAGTGATAGAACGCGCCTACAACTGAGTGCCAAACTCTTCACCAGCATTAATGTAGGAGAAAGATGTGAGATGACTCACTATAAAAGCTCGCTCTCCGCCTACAACAACTACTGAAGCGGTAAAGCAGCAAGAAAAAAGTAAGTATTAATTTACCGGGTGATATATAGGTTATATCGTATTGTGTCCATAAAGATTGGGCTATTGAGTCATCATTCGAAAAATTAAAATTCATAATTAGTTGTTCATCAAAATATAAAATATAATAGTAAGGTATTTGCAATCTTATCTCCATTCACTCATAAAATCAGTCTAAGATTTTATCGTATCTCTTAACTCTATCTGATTTTCTCACCGCGACAATTTTAATATTTTTCAATGGCATAGATTTCAATAAGTAACATTTTTTTCATATTTAGATCAACAATAAACATCACCTTCTATTTTTCTCTTATTTTGATCATTATTATATTTTTGCTGTATAGGTAAGATATTGTAATATTTTTTCTCGTATAGGTATTTATTTATTTTAAATGTTTTTGAAAAATCAATTTTATAAATATTTATCAATTTTATAATTTAATGTAGAAATAATAATAACTTCATAAATAGCATTCTTAACAATTGAAACAGAAAATAATATTTTATGTCTCTCTTCTTTATAATTTAAATTACTTGAATAATTGTTGGAACAAAGGATTCAAGAAAGATGAATATTGTGAAAAACAAGAAGAAGAAGAAGAAGAAAAAGAAGAAGAAGAAGAAGAGAGATAATGATGAGTTAGTTATGTGTAACTAACTATCTAACTGAATGGTTTTATTGTTGCTTACTATTACAAACACAATGACCCTTTATATAGGCAAAATAGCCCAGACCCAAATACATGCTAAAAAGCCCAAATAACTACATAACAAGAATTAACCAACTAACACACCCCCTAATTCATGTTATCAAGACTTCTCATCCCAATGCCTTTCTTTAACTCTTCGAACCTCACTTTCTTCATAGGTTTGGTGAATATGTCAGCTAGTTGCACTTCTGTCTTGAAATGTTTTATTTCAAGCTTCTCTTTGTTGACTTGATCCCTCAGAAAATGATACCTTCTTTCAATGTGCTTACTTCGACCATGACACACTGGGTGATTTGTAAAGTTTATAGTTGACTTGTTATCAACAAACAACTTCATCTTTGACTCCATTATTTTGAGTTCCTCAAGTAGCATTTCGATCAATGCTGCTTGGCATGCAGCATATGATGCAGCCACATAGTCTGCTTCGCATGATGGCAAAGCTACAATGCTTTGCTTCTTGGAACTCCAGGAGATTGGAGCTCCTTCGATCATGAAAATGTATCATGCAATACTCTTCTTTTCATCTTGATCTCCACTAAAATCTGAGTCAGTGTATCCATGAACTTTGACATCTGTGTTGTTCTTCGACTTCTTTGGTAACAACACACCATGATCAATAGTTTCTGTTGTACCCCAAAATTTGCCCTCTCATATCTCTCAAGACATTGCAATAAAAGTCTTCAAGTGTCTCAAGATTGCTCAAGAGTTGGACAACCAAGCTATCTCCTAAGGCAGTTAACCCCAAATTAGGGTTTTGTGTTGCATCAAGATATTTGAGTCCAAATTACCTCAAGTTCTCCACAATGTCTTAATATGTTCTAAAGACCATCCATGTCAAATTTCAAGCCTTGCAGAGGAAGTTTGCTCAGTCAATGGCTCAAAGGGTCCGAAAATCAACTATGCTAGGGCAAAAGTCAACTGTGACCTATAAACAGTCAAACTTCAAGATTTTTTGTAAACATCTAATTTTGAAGGATATTTAATCATTTTATAAAGGGTTGATCATGATTCATCAAGGATTGCTCAAAATTCATCAAGACTCAAAAGTTGCTAAATTAGGGTTTTGTAGGAAAAGTCAACTCAACTTTGACCAAGCATAACTTTCTCATACTTTATGAGAAATGATCCATACAAAGCTCATTTTGAATAGGATGAAATTTAATACAATCCATCTTCATACCCCAAGATCAGAAAATTCACCCACAAGAAGTTATAAATTTGGACATTATAGGTCATTTTTGAAAGTCAACAAAAACACCTTTTTTGCTAAAGCTTATAACTTGAGAATGGAATATCAAAATGCGATTAGACCAAAAGGGTTGGTTAGAGGACATCTCAAGATTTTTAAAAGTCCAAGAACACCTCCAAAAGTTCAAAATTCAAGAAGTTATGCATTGTTGAAGTTGGATATTTTTGCGAAATTGCCAAAAGTCAACTATCCCCAAAACTTCAAATTTTGTCAAATGGGCCCATTCTTTTCCACTTGATTTGGGCTTGCATCATTGCCCACGTGTCCTAGCTTCAGCCACGAGCCCATATCTTATTTTTATTATTTAATTTGATTTTTAATTGAATTTATTCACTTTAAATCAAATAAAATCATATAAAATCAAAAGTATTTATAACTCATGATTTTTTGGTTGATTTAGGCTTTGAATACAGATATTATGTGAGTCAAATTCGCATCAAGTGCATTGGTTACAAGAAGATATGATTTAGGCCAAATTTGGAAGGTTGTAATGGTGGAATCAAATCCAATTCATGAGCATTGATATGGAGAGATTTGTACCAAGTTTCTTACCCTAATGCAATATACATTACATAAGGAAGGCAAAGGCACGAAAATAATGGTTGAAGGCTGCAAGAAGAGGCAGAACAAAAGTTTGAAAAAGTGGTAAAAAGCTTGAATTCGATATCATAACAAGAGGCGTTTTCAGAAGCCAAAAGTTATCCCAATCGTTTCCTGGGTGTTCACTCAACCTTCCTGGATCAAGAGCAAGCGTTCTCACTTACCAAAAAGCACTGTAAGTATCACGAAAATCACCTTGGTTCTTGAATTCGTGATTCATTATTCTTGCATCATTTGAACAAATTGCTTGCATATTCGTAACCCTCATGACATTTGTAAACTTTTTGCATTATTCAATTTGGTTTATAGGCGTTGTAACCCCAAAACACCATAGCTAGGGTTGCGTGTTTGTTTTTAGGGCTTTCTTTTTCAGGAAAAATCAGGACTCAAGAAGGACATAATGTTAATCAGGAAGCCAAGACGAACTCAGCCATGTTTTTGGAATTGATTTATGTGGCCTAGGGAAGATTTTAGAGCAAGCTTGCGTATTTAGATGCGGATCCAAATCCGCAGGTAATATTTGCAGGATTTGGAGGTAGAAGACGACGAGCTGTCATTCTCCCATTGGCCAATTCAAATTAATTTTTGCGCATTTTTATTTTCTGGCATATAATTTTTTTTTGTTTATATTATAATTTGTTTGTATTTTACTAACAATAGAATCAAAGCAGTGCAGTGGCAAGTGTGCAAGCATATCACTTTCAGGACCTGGGTTCGAATCCCAGGTCCCCCACTTTCTTTGTTATTTTCCTTTTTCAGGTAATCACATGTACGTCCAAGCATGCAGCACATCATGCAATATCATCTATCCAACGGCCAGATGGCCAAAGGCCAAATCTGGTGGCCTGGATCTGAACGTCCACCAAGGCTTTGGTCAAAGCATGCTCACTGGATCATCAAAGGTCAACAGGGCCAGCGTTTAATGGGCCTCATATTTGCTTCGCAAACTCCCTTTTCAGGCCCAAACCTCTCTCTCTTTTTATTTTACTTATTTTGTTTATTAATTGTTTTTATTATTTTTGTTTTAATTCTAACCAATCAAAAAATTCTTTTTTTTATAAAATAAAAACCACAAAAATATTTTTTATCAAATTAAACTTTAACTTTTATTTTTATTAATAAATATCAATTAAATATAACTTAGGTTTTAATTAGAATAACTTTAATTCCTTTTTTGTAAATAATTAAAATTAACTAGACATAATTAGGTTTTAATTACTAACTTAATTATTTTATTTTCTTTCTTTAAATAACAAAAACCCAAAAATATTTTATTTTTATTAATTAATTAATTTATTTAATTTAGTAATTAATTTAGATTTATTTCTTTCTTAAAATAAAAAACCACAAAATATTTTCTTTATCAAATTAAATTCTAACTTTTATTTTTGTTAATAAACACTAATTAAATTAATTTAGTTTTTTTTTAATTAGAATAACTTTAACTTTTTTTGTAAACAATTAAAATTAAATTAGAATTAATTTAGGTTTTAATTACTAACATTAATTTTGATTTCTTTCTTAAAATACCAAAAAATCCAAAAAATAACTTTTCTCATTTAATTAATTAACTAATTTAATTTAGTAATTAACTTAGAATTTATTTCTCTCTTAAATAAAAACAACAAAAAAATTTTTTCTTTAACATAAATGGTCAAAACCCTAGAACTTTGCGCTCGATTTAATTTCTCGCATGCGATTTACCTTCTTTTGTCCAATTATGTGCTTGCCTCCGGTTTTTAATAGTTAATAGGACCTTTATTTATTTTTTACCGCTTTATTTACTTTTAAAGGGTTTGTCTTTGGCGATATAAATACCCGACGCCTTGTAATTTAAATTCCGCATTTTTATTTTCCGCAAATTATAACTGTTAGATGTTTGATAATAGGAATGCATGACAAGACTGAATGTTTTAACCTAAAATCAACTTAGATCACCATTAACATGCACAAAGACAAAATTAACTGAAAATGACACACTCGCACATGCGCACTCTTAGGGTACACCCCACTTGGTTGCCTTCGTACACGGTTATTGAGTATATGTCACTTTAGAGGTTGTCCTCTTGTCTAAAGATCATAGTCGCCTCGAAACGGTTGCCTCAGATATTATTGTCTCAAAACAAATGATCTAAGACATTAGGGTTACCGCTAAGGCGTCCTAACATTGCTTTAGTGACCGTAAGCCCCTAATTCGAATTGACCCTTAAAATTCCAACGACAGTGCTACCTACTCATCAATAGTAGGATAGCATAGTCTAAAGGAAGATAGCATAGAAAGATTCCTTTTTTCGAGTAGGTAGATGGTTCTTAAGTACTTGCTCTTTCAAAAAACAAAAACTTTTCACACTTACACTTTTCGAACAAAGCTTTCATAAAACACTTCATACATTCTTGAGGACAGAAACAAGAGTCAAATCGAAGTTTTCAAACAAAAACTTTTTCAAACCCACAAGCACAATGAAAGCAATTTTGAAAACAATTGAGCAAGTACCTAAGAGCCCGTGGATAACCACGGATAGAAAGGGTGCTAACACCTTCCCTTTCTATAATCTACCCCCCGAGCCCGAGAAATATCTCGAAAAAGGAATTTTTCTGTGCTTTTTTCCTTTCCATGTTGGATAAAATAAAAGTCGATGGAGACTCTTGCTTACCGCGACATTTTGCGAAAACAAACGCAAAACACAAACCAGCATTCCAAAAAACAGTAAGTTCTTTCCCACCGTATCACAGAACTGGCGACTCTGCTGGGGACGCTTAATAAGTGGGGTGTACCTTAGGAATAGTTCATAATGTTTTCAATTGCTTGACTTGTATGCTTTATATTTGTGGGCTTGTATCGGAGTTACTATAGATCCTAACCCGAATCTGGGGGATACCCTTTAGGTAAGTAGCAATAAACTGTGAGGGAACTGTACGGTATAGACCGATACGGTTGAAGCAGTAGCTACGTTGGTGTGGAACTTTAGTATGTACCGATATCCCTTGTGGCGCAACGACGAGAATATGGGTCTGCTAAGGGGTCATTAAGCACCAACTGACCTTAGAACCTTTAAATTGACCAACTTGGCCATAGAACAGTAGCAGTATGCTACACTCATTGAGACCAAACTCTCGCGACGATTCTGGCTGCAAGAAAAGGTTGCTAAACTGGAATTATGACCGATCGAGGGTGGTCAGTGATATTGAGATCCTCTAGAACCCGGTTACTATTACTAGGACAGGTTGAACCAACTAAACTGAAAGAGGGTAATACCTAAACTCCATGCCAGACTAAACTTAAGGTTGTTTGTGTGACTTGTGTGCTTTCAAAACTTGAACTATTTGCACATTCTTGTTATCTGACAACATGAGTTCCTTGCAGGTTTTGTTTACAGTCCTTATCCAATAATTTGGATTTATTGCAGGGTTTACTTACAGCACCTCACCACTTTTGCTTAAACGCATATCATACACATCATAACATCATGCCTTAACATTTCCTTAACCATTTCAAGGATCTCAAGGGTTTGTGATGCAGGTTATGGTAAATCAAATGTCTAGCAAGGGGAAAAGGGGATTTATTTTACTCTAGCCAATGTCGTCTAGAGATCAAAACACGATGACTTGAGTCGGGGGCTATGACCCACTCGATATGGTGAGCTTGACTCTTGAAGGAAGATTCTCAACTACATGAAGTTCTTCAATCAAGTTACAATCAAATTCTAACAGTTTCTTGTTTACCCCGCGAGATCCTTGAAAACATTGCATACATACATATCATTGCATAACAGGTCTCCCAGTACATATCTCTCGTGTTCTCGCTGTTTATTTCAGCAATGGCTTCCAACCAGACAACCAAGATCTTCAAACTCGAGAAGCTCAGTTCAGGGACGTATTCCTAAACCTATCCAAGGGGCAGGAAGAGTTGAAAACACTCCTCGTTGGGAACTTGGTCAAGAAAAGTCCTGAAGACAATAAGGACGAACGACTGGAACAACTGCAAGCTGAGTTCAGTGCCATGAAAACCCAGATGCTGGGGCAGATGGATTTTATCCAAGGCTTAGCTCGGGAACAAGAAGAGTTGAGAATCATTATCAACCAGCTTCATCAAGACAGATACAACAACATGAAGCAAACAGTCAAGGCCGGGGACCAAGTCATTAATCAACTTCCGAGAAGTCAAAGGTTTGGTTTGAGGAAGAATAGACCTCTCCAAGTTGCTACTACCTCACGGGTCCAACAACAACCTTGCCATAAACAACGGGTTGATCAGAGTAAGCTAAATATGCCCAAGAGGCAATTTACCAAGCTCAACATGTCGCTGTCTCAGGCTTTACAACACCTGTTGAGATTGAATCTGGTGACGTTAAGGGACCCTCCTAAGAATCCCAACATAGCCTCCCCAAGGTACAATCCTGATGCAAGGTGTGCATATCACTCCAACAGCCTAGGGCATGATATTAACATCTATTGGGCGTTGAGCAACAAAATTTAAGACCTGATTGATGAAGGAGCATTGGAAATCACACAAGACGGTCAGATTGAATTCTTTTGCCATCCCTCCAAGGTTCACCATTTGAAGTGACAAGTACTGAGACGAGAAGACTTTTTGTTCATTAGAATTTTCAAGTTGTAATTTTATTTTGATTATTCGAACATTTATTCATGTCAAACTTTATTACTTTATCAATGCATTGCATATGTCTATTTTGAATCAATCCATTCGTATTTCACTATATTCAAATTGCTTTCATTTTTTGTGATGATCAACTCTCGATTAAAAAATTCTAAGCCTTTAGAGGGAGGATGATGAAAATGATATCAAAATCTCTACAGTATGCTTTTGAACAGACCCCGCTGATGAGGTACAGGCATTGTTTCAAATCCTAAACAGTGGAGTTATAAGGAAGATAACCCATAGTCAACCCCTTTGAGCCAAAGAAGTTAGAGTTTTTCTTTTACAAATTAAAACCCTTAATTATAACCTGGGGCAGGATAGTTTTCTCAGTTGATCCAGGTGCACAATGAATGGCATCAAAGAAGTCCTTCTGAAACAAAAGACAGTGTTGGTTCCGTATAATCGTAAGGACAGGCAGTCGTTATCTCTCAAAATAAAAGCCCAATAAGTCAAAACCTGTGAAGGAGACTTAAGAAAAACTGGGGCATCCCGCTGACTGTAATCACAAAAAGAAACAATTCATGTAAAAAACAGGGATAATAAAAACCAAAAGGAAAGAGATCCTACAAACTCTCAACAAAATGACTTCCTGTTCAAAATAAATTGTCAGTATCCAAACCATCACTGGTATATCAGAGCAAAGACTCAAACAAGATCTAATGCACGATTAGTTGAGTTTAGGATCGAAGAACATCACGAAGAACGGGTGAGTACAAATAAAATTTGAGCCTTTATCCTTTGTTTCGTAAACCATGAACCAGGCCACGTTATAACCCTTAAAAAGTCCTAGCTGAAGCATGGGTTAGTCTGAAAACATACTGTTACAAAAGGTATCCTGACTCCTGTAGGGCTTGCTGTAAATCCTGAGTTGACGTCACATTTTACAAAAATTTCCTATCTTACTGAAAAAATGCATTTTCAAAAACTTCAACACAGACATAAGCTTTGCATTCTTAAAATAACATTGTTTGCATATGACTATTTGTTCAAACAGCAGAGAAATTCCACGACGAATATCTAGTGAACAAAAACCTTTTCAATAAAAAGGGTCACCTCAAGTGGAAAAAACACCTCCAACCAAGGGGCACGGCATGAGCATTTTCTATCATCTGGGGCAGTTAAGTCAAGATTCAAGGAATCTCTCAAAATGCCAAATAGCCAGAGGCAAATCTCCATCTGAATCAATTGGGGCATTGGACATGAATTCCAGCAATGAATCTTGCATGATCAAACGAAGATCTTCTGGTAGTATGGAAACACAACACTACCGACAATGACACCTCCCTACATCCTGAGAGCGTGGACATAGTCAGAAAATACCGCGCATGAATAAAGACCCGCTAGGTTGACTGGCCTAGGAAAAAATAAGGGCTTCCCAGCGAACCAAAAGGGTTCGGGAAAAAATTAGGGATGAGAATAAAAAATTGTACACCCGGCAAGTTGAAAACCTGAAAAGGCAGCTTGGGCAAAAAAGGGTATCCCGGTGGACTGAAAACTAGAAAGGGAGGTCCAGGCAAAAATTAGGGATCAAAGCGTACGACTATGTCTCGTCATCTCGTCACTTTCCTACCAGAAGAAGACTTGTCATTTTGACCGGAAGATACCAAGCACCTCATAGGTGGGGATAATACTCGATCCACAGGGCCTCCGCAAGCACCTTCTCCCGCAGAAATAGGGGCAAAAAAGTCTTGATGCAAGCCATCGTTATATCCTTAGCACGCGTCCCAATAACATTCACTCCCCGTAGAGTAAAAGAAAAAGACAGTAATGATAGCTCTCCCCAGCTGAGACTTGCAACTGTGAATGAATCAATCGGTAATATTCTCCCCAAGCAGAGTTTATCTACCATCAACACTGAAAAGGCTTAATATCTCCGACAGTCTTAATATTCCCCAACGGAATATAATAATATTCCCCGGAAGAATCCAAGATATCCCCAGTGGATTTAAAAAATTTCCAGCGCAGTCTGAAAAAGCTTCCCCAATGGAGTTGAAGAATCATCCCCAGTAGACTCCAGAAGTTCGTCCCCGGTGGAGTATAAACATAAATATCCCCAGCCGAGTTCAAAGGAAGATTGTCCCCAGCAAAGCTCAAAGGATTATCCCCATTAGAGTCTAAAAAGGTTATCCCCAGTGAAGTCACAACTGAAAGATCATCCCCAGCGGAGTTCTTTCCTTTCACAAACAGGAATTCAATCCCCAACAGGATTCAGTATCACCATCAATGGTAATTCGTCCCCAACGGAATTTATCAGTAGAATCCTCTGCAGAGTATCTCTTCCCCACAGAGTAATCTCATCATCAGTTTATCCCCCAACGGAGTTATCCTCTCCTGCGGGTCTATTCTCACAATCATCTTTGTTCGCCACCCTCAGCGGAAACGAAGAATTCAACTCTATTCTCCAGCAGTTATCCGGGATTTATTTTCCCCAGCTAAAAACATTACATTTCCATACATCATGATACATGCATATACGCATCATACAAACCAATCTCATTTATTTTGAGAACATCATTGCTTGATATATATCATGCATTGCATACGACTGACCTTTACCTTTCAGGAAATATACAATTAAGTTCTCAGCTATGTCGAAGACCTGGACCAGTTCTTAAATCTCAACTGAATTATCCTCGGTTGAATTTCAGATAATGTTCTCAATCTCGACAATTTTCCTCCGTCATAGTGTGGACGAGTTCTACAATCTCAACAGTATACTCCGTTGAAGACCAGACAGTTCCTAGATCTTGATGAAGATGTTTCCCTCAGTCGAAGACCTGACCGGTTCTTAAATCTCAACTGAATTATCCTCGGTTGAATTTCAGATAAGGTTCTCAATCTCGACAATTTTCCTCCGTCATAGTGTGGACGAGTTCTACAATCTCAACAATATACTCTGTTGAAGACCAGACAGTTCCTAGATCTTGATGAAGATGTTTCCCTCAGTCGAAGACCTGACCGGTTCTTAAATATCAACTGAATTATCCTTGGTTGAATTTCAGATAAGGTTCTCAGTCTCGATAATTTTACTCCGTCATAGTGTGGACGAGTTCTACAATCTCAACAGTATACTCCGTTGAAGACCAGACAGTTCCTAGATCTTGATGAAGATGTTTCCCTCAGTCGAAGACCTGATCGGTTCTTAAATCTCAACTGATTTATCCTCGGTTGAATTTCAGATAAGGTTCTCAATCTCGATAATTTTCCTCCATTATAGTGTGGACGAGTTCTACAATCTCAACGGTATACTACATTGAAGACCAGACAGTTCCTAGATCTTGATGAAGATGTTTTCCTCCGTCATAGTGTGGACGAGTTTTGCAATCTCAACGGTATACTATGTTGAAGACCAGACAGTTCCTAGATCTTGATGAAGATGCTTTCCTCCGTCATAGTGTGGACGAGTTCTAAAATCTCAACGGTATACTACGTTGAAGACCAGACAGTTCCTAGATCTTGATGAAGATGTTTTCCTCCGCCATAGTGTGGATGAGTTCTACAATCTCAACGGTATACTACGTTGAAGACCAGACAGTTCCTAGATCTTGATGAAGATGCTTTCCTCCGTCATAGTGTGGACGAGTTCTACAATCTGAACGGTATACTACGTTAAAGACCAGACAATTCCTAGATCTTGATGAAGATGTTTTCCTCCGTCATAGTGTGGACGAGTTTTACAATCTCAACGGTATACTACGTTGAAGACCAGACAGTTCCTAGATCTTGATGAAGATGTTTTCCTCCGTCATAGTGGGGACGAGTTCTACAATCTCAACAGTATACTCTGTTGAAGACCAGACAGTTCCTAGATCTTGATGAAGATGTTTCCCTTAGTCGAAGACCTGACTGGTTCTTAAATATCAACTGAATTATCCTCGGTTGAATTTCAGATAAGGTTCTCAATCTCGACAATTTTCCTCCATCATAGTGTGGACGAGTTCTACAATCTCAATGGTATACTACGTTGAAGACTAGACAGTTCCTAGATCTTGATGAAGATGTTTCTCTTAGTCGAAGACCTGGCCGGTTCTTAAATCTCAACTGAATTATCCTCAGTTGAATTTCAGATAAGGTTCTCAATCTCGACAATTTTCCTCCGTCATAGTGTGGACGAGTTCTACAATCTCAACGGTATACTACGTTGAAGACCAGACAGTTCCTAGATCTTGATGAAGATGTTTCCTCCGTCATAGTGTGGATGAGTTCTACAATCTCAACGGTATACTATGTTGAAGACCAGACAGTTCCTAGATCTTGATGAAGATGTTTGCCTCTGTCATAGTGTGGACGAGTTCTACAATCTCAACGGTATACTACGTTGAAGACCAGACAGTTCCTAGATCTTGATGAAGATGTTTTCCTCCGTCATAGTGTGGACGAGTTCTACAATCTCAATGATATACTACGTTGAAGACCAGACAATTCCTAGATCTTGACGAAGATGTTTCCTCTGTCATAGTGTGGACGAGTTCTACAATCTCAATGGTATACTACGTTGAAGACCAGACAGTTCCTAGATCTTGATGAAGATGTTTCCTCCGTCATAGTGTGGACGGGTTCTACAATCTCAACAGTATACTACGTTGAAGACCAGACAGTTCCTAGATCTTGATGAAAATGTTTTCCTCCGTCATAGTGTGGACGAGTTCCACAATCTCAACGGTATACTACGTTGAAGACCAGACAGTTCCTAGATCTTGATGAAGATGTTTTCCTCTGTCATAGTGTGAACGAGTTCTACAATCTCAATGGTATACTACGTTGAAGACCAGACAGTTCCTAGATCTTGATGAAGATGTTTTCCTCCGTCATAGTGTGGACGAGTTCTACAATCTCAATGGTATACTATGTTAAAGACCAGACAGTCCTAGATCTCGATGAAGATGTTTCCCCCATTTGAATTATGGACAAGTTCTTAAAACTCAGCAAAGATGTTCTCTCAGTTGAGGTACAGGCAAGTTCCTATATCTCAATAAAAGTTAGACTTCCTCAGCGGAATCTTCTACAACAACAGGTATGCAAGTTCTTGCTAAGGAATCTCTTATGCGATCGACACTCCTGCAGATGGCATCTTTAAGCCCATCCTCCTACCAGAAATCTCCAAATTGCATCTGTAAGCCCATTTCCGACATTACCAGGCTGATACCACTTCATGCGAGTGCAAATTTCTGGGCACTCTAGTGTTCAATCATCTTCCACCTTCGGATCACGTAAGGCACGAAAGCAAATCTACATCCTCAGGTTTAAGAAGATTGAATAGGGGCAGTTGTTGTACCCCAAAATTTGCCCTCTCATATCTCTCAAGACATTGCAAGAAAAGTCTTCAAGTGTCTCAAGATTGCTCAAGAGTTGGACAGTCAAGCTATCTCCTAAGGCAGTCAACCCCAAATTAGGGTTTTGTGTTGCATCAAGATCTTTGAGTCCAAATGACCCCAAGTTCTCCCCAATGTCTTAATATGTTCTCAAGACCATCCATGTCAAATTTCAAGCCTTGCAGAGGAAGTTTGCTTAGTCAATGGCTCAAAGGGTCCGAAAATCGACTGTGTTAGGGCAAAAGTCAACTGTGACATAAACAGTCAAACTTCAATATTTTTTGTCAACATTCTCATTTTGAAGGATATTTCATCATTTGATCAAGGTTTGATCATGATTCATCAAGGATTGCTCAAAATTCATCAAGACTCAAAAGTTGCTAAATTAGGGTTTTGTAGGAAAAGTCAACTCAACTTTGACCAAGCATAACTTTCTCATACTTTATGAGAAATGACCCATCCAAAGCTCATTTTTAAGAGGATGAAATTTCCTACAATCCATCTTCATTCCCCAAGATCAGAAAATTCACTTACAAGAAGTTATAAATTTGGACATTATAGGTCATTTTTGAAAGTCAACAAAAACACCTTTTTTGCCAAAGCTTATAACTTGATAATGGTATATCAAAATGAGATGCGACAAAAAGGGTTGGTTATAGGACATCTCAAGATTTCTAAAAAGTCCAAGAACACCTCCAAAAGTTCAAAATTGAAGAAGTTATGCATTGTTGAAGTTGGACATTTTTGCGAAATTGCCAAAAGTCAACTATCCCCAAAACTTCAAATTTTGTCAAATGGGCCCATTCTTTTCCACTTGATTTGGGCTTTAATCATTTCCCATGTATCCTAGATTCAGCCATGAGCCCATATCTTATTTTTATTATTTAATTTGATTTTTAATTGAATTTATTCACTTTAAATCAAATAAAATCATATAAAATCAAAAGTATTTATAACTCATGATTTTTTGGTTGATTTAGGCTTTGAATACAGCTATTATGTGAGTCAAATTCTCATCAAGTGCATTGGTTACAAGAAGATATGATTTTTAGGCCAAATTTGGAAGGTTGTAATGGTGGAATCAAATCCAATTCATGGGCATTGATATGGAGAGATTTGTACCAAGTTTCTTACCCTAATGCAATATACATTACATAAGGAAGGCAAAGGCACGAAAATAATGGTTGGAGGCTGCAAGAAGAGGCATAAAAAAAGTTTGAAAAAGTGGTAAAAAACTTGAATTCGAGATTATAACAAGAGACGTTTTCAGAAGCCAAAATATATCCCAATCGTTTCCTGGGTGTTCACTCAACCTTCCTGGATCAAGAGAAAGCGTTCTCACATACCAAAAAGCACTGTAAGTATCACGAAAATCACCTTGGTTCTTGAATTCGTGATTCATTATTCTTGCATCATTTGAACAAATTGCTTGCATATTCGTAACACTCATGACATTTGTAAACTTTTTGCATTATTCAATTTGGTTTATAGGCGTTGTAACCCAAAAACACCATAGCTAGGGTTGCGTGTTTGTTTTTAGGGCTTTCTTTTTCAGGAAAAATCAGGACTCAAGAAGGACATAATGTTAATCAGGAAGCCAAGACGAACTCAACCATGTTTTTGGAATTGATTTATGTGGCCTAAGGAAGATTTTAGAGCAAGCTTACGTATTTAGCTGCGGATCCAAATCCGCATGTAATATTTGCAGGATTTGGAGGTAGAAGACGACGAGCTGTCGTTCTCCCATTGGCCAATTCAAATTAATTTTCGCGCATTTTTATTTTCTGGCATATAATTTGTTTTGTTTATATTATAATTTCTTTGTATTTTACTAACAATAGAATCAAAGCAGTGCAGTGGAAAGTGTGCAAGCATATCACTTTCAAGACCTGGGTTCGAATCCCAGGTCCCCCACTTTCTTTGTTATTTTCCTTTTTCAGGTAATCACATGTACGTCCAAGCATGCAGCGCATCGTGCACTATCATCTATCCAACGGCCAGATGGCCAAAGGCCAAATCTGGTGGCCAGGATCTGAACGTCCACCAAGGCTTTGGTCAAAGCTTGCTCACTGGATCACCAAAGGTCAACAGGGCCAGCGTTTAATGGGCCTCATATTTGCTTCTCAAACTCTCTTTTCAGGCCCAAACCTCTCTCTCTTTTTATTTTACTTATTTTGTTTATTAATTGTTTTTATTATTTTTGTTTTAATTCTAACCAATCAAAAAATTCTTTTTTTTTTATAAAATAAAAACCACAAAAATATTTTTTATCAAATTAAACTTTAACTTTTATTTTTATTAATAAATACCAATTAAATATAACTTAGGTTTTAATTAGAATAACTTTAATTCCTTTTTTGTAAATAATTAAAATTAACTAGACATAATTAGGTTTTAATTACTAACTATTTTATTTTCTTTCTTTAAATAACAAAAACCCAAAAATATTTTATTTTTATTAATTAATTTATTTATTTAATTTAGTAATTAATTTAGATTTATTTCTTTCTTAAAATAAAAAACCACAAAATATTTTCTTTATCAAATTAAATTCTAAATTTTATTTTTGTTAATAAACACTAATTAAATTAATTTAGTTTTTTTAAATTAGAATAACTTTAACTTTTTTTGTAAACAATTAAAATTAAATTAGAATTAATTTAGGTTTTAATTACTAACATTAATTTTGATTTCTTTCTTAAAATACCAAAAAATCCAAAAAATAATTTTTATCATTTAATTAATTAATTAATTAATTTAATTTAGTAATTAACTTATAATTTATTTCTCTCTTAAATAAAAACAACAAAAAAATCTTTTCTTTAACAAAAAGGGTCAAAACCCTAGAACTTTGCGCTCGATTTAATTTCTCGCATGCGATTTACCTTCTTTTGTCCAATTATGTACTTGCCTCCGGTTTTTAATAGTTAATAGGACCTTTATTTATTTTTTACCACTTTATTTACTTTTAAAGGGTTTGTCTTTGGCGATGTAAATACCCGACGCCTTGTAATTTAAATTCCGCATTTTTATTTTCCGCAAATTATAACATTTAGATGTTTGATAATAGGAATGCATGACAAGACTGAATGTTTTAACCTAAAATGAACTTAGATCACCATTAACATGTACAAAGACAAAATTAACTGAAAATGACACACTCGCACATGCACACTCTTAGGGTACACCCCACTTGGTTGCCTTTGTACACGGTCATTGAGTATATGTCACTTTAGAGGTCGTCCTCTTGTCTAAAGATCATAGTCGCCTCGAAACGGTTGCCTCAAAACAAATGATCTAAGACATTTAGGGTTACCGCTAAGGCGTCCTAACATTGCTTTAGTGACCGTAAGCCCCTAATTCGAATTGACCCTTAAAATTCCAACGACAGTGCTACCTACTCATCAATAGTAGGATATCATAGTCTAAAGGAAGATATCATAGAAAGATTCCTTTTTTCGAGTAGGTAGATGGTTCTTAAGTACTTGCTCTTTCAAAAAACAAAAACTTTTCACACTTACACTTTTCGAACAAAGTTTTCATAAAACACTTCATACATTCTTGAGGACAGAAACAAGAGTCAAATCGAAGTTTTCAAACAAAAACTTTTTCAAACCCACAAGCACAATGAAAGCAATTTTGAAGACAATTGAGCAAGTACCTAAGAGCCCGTGGATAACCACGGATAGAAAGGGTGCTAACACATTCCCTTTCTATAATCTACCCCCCGAGCCCGAGAAATATCTCGAAAAAGGAATTTTTCTGTGTTTTTTTCCTTTACTTGTTGGATAAAATAAAAGTCAGTGGCGACTCTTTCTTACCGCGACATTTTGCAAAAACAAACGCAAAATGCAAACCAGCATTCCAAAAAAAGTCAGTTCTTTCCCACCGTATCACAGTTCCCTTTATGTATTTCAACACCCTCTTTACTACAATAAGATGACATTCTTGAGGCTTCTGCATAAATCTGCTCAATAATCCTACACTTTGGCAGATATCTAGTCTAGTATTGCAAAGATACCTCAAGGATCCAATGATTTGTTTGTAAAGGGTCAAACTTACAAACTCATCATTCGATTCCTTCTTCAGCTTCACTCCAGTCTCTAATGGAGTAACATCTGCCTTACAGTTGCTCATATTGAACCTCTTCAGTATATCTTGAGCATAGTTCGTTTGATGCAAAAAAATCCTTCTTCGAAGTATTTGAATTCCATTCCCAGGAAATAGGAGAGATTCCCTAAATCATACATTTTGAATTCCTGCATTAACACTGACTTTACCTTCATTATCTCAGCCTTGTCTGCTCCTGTAATGAGTAAGTCATCAACATAGAGACGTAAAATGATTTGATTGACACTTTTGACATCATTTACATACACACCATGTTCAGAGACACACTTTGTGAAACCTGCTTCGATTAGGAAGCTATCTATCCTTTTATTCCAAGCTTTAGGAGCTTGCTTCAAGCCATAGAGAGTCTTTCTTAATCTGTAAACTTTCGACTCCTGCCCTTTGATGTCGAAACCTGGTGGTTGAGTAACATAGACATCTTCTTCCAATGGACCATTCAAAAATGCAACCTTCACATCAAGTTGGTGCATTTTCCATCCTGTACTTACACCTATCGAAAAAACAATCTTGATTGTTTCGATCCTCACAATAGGCGCATATACTTCGTCGAAGTCAATACCTGGTTGTTATAGAAAACCTCTGGCCACCAGTCTTGCCTTATACTTTGAAATATCACCATTTGGCCTTCGTTTCACCTTGTAGATCCATTTCACATCGATTGGTTTCTTGTTGGTTCTTTCGACAAGCTCCCAAGTCTTGTTCTTCTCAATGGCTCTAAGTTCTTCTTTCATGGCTTCACACCAATTCGAATTGCTCAAGGCTTCACCCAAATCAATTGGTTCTATTTCAGCCATCATCATGGCTTCTTCGATTAAGTCACCATCTGCATTGATTGCTTGATCTGGAAACCTGCCATATCCAATGAGCCTAGTCGACTCAGTTCTTATTCTTGTGGATCTTCTTTCGTTCTGCACAAGTGGTTCTTCATTTAGATCAGTCGAAGTATCACCTTGTTCATTTTGACTTGTCGAAGCTTCATTCTTTTCATCTTCTTCGAACACAATTGTGATTGTGTCTAATTCTTGTCGAACTGAACTTCGACTCCAATCCCACCCTTTGCTTTCGTCTACAAGAATATCTCTACTGATCACTAGTTTATCTTCAATTTGTGAATATAACTTGTATGCACCAGTCAAATGATAACTTATGAGCACCATGACTTCACTTCGATCATCTAACTTCTTTCTCAATTGTTCAGGTACATGCCTAAAGCACATTGATTCAAAAACTCTAAGATGACTTACATTTGGCTTCGACCCTGTCCAAGCCTTATGTTGTGTCTTTTTGACCATTTTCTTCGTTGGGCATCTATTTAGAATGTATACTGCTGTCGAAGCTGCTTCAACCCAAAATCTCTTAGGAATATTCTTAGCTTTCAACATACATCTTGTCATGTTCAATACTCTTCTATTCTTTCTCCCAGCTATGCCATTATGCTGAGGAATATAGGGTGCAACAACCTCATGCTCTATACCTTCCTCATTGCAAAATCTGACAAATTCAGCAGAAGTATATTCACCACCATCATCAGTTCTCAACTTCTTCAATTTGCAACGACTTTGTTTCTCAACATGCAACTTGAACTTCTTGAACTGTGTGAATACCTCACTCTTCCTTTCAATAAGTTAAATCCACATAAGTCTGGTGAATTCATCAATGAAAGTAAGGAAATACCTATTACCTCCATTGGACTTTACTTTAATGGGTTCACACACATCTGAATGAACCAGCTCCAGTTTTTGCCTTGACCTTATAGGCAGTCACGTTTAAATGCCTTCCTTGCCTATTTAGCTTTGCAGTATTCCTCACATATCTGCTTTGGTTCCTTCACATACGACAACCCAAGCACCATTCTTTTCTGATTGAGCACACATAAACTCTTGAAGTTTAGATGTCCATACCTGTGATGCCATAACCAATTCTTGTCTTCTTCTGTAGTTGAAGTAAGAAATTTATGATCTGAAGTGTTGAGTTCAACCCTGAACATTTTGTTCTTCACCAATGGTGCTTTCATTATTAGCCTCCCATCAGCCCTATATACCTTCATCTGATTATTCTCCAACTTCATATTGAAGCCTTTTGCAAGTAATTGACCTACACTTATCAAGTTACTTGTCATCGAAGGTACATATAGAACTTCACTGATAGTAGCCTTTCGACCATCCTTTCTGATAATCAAAATATCTCCTTTACCACCTGATTTGATATGCCTGCCATCTGCAAACTTTATCACCTTTTCGACTGACTCATCTAACTTGGTAAACCAGTTTTTATTGCCAGTCATGTGGTTGCTATATCCTGAATCCAGATACTACATGTTATTTTTCTCAGTGTTCGATTGAGTGTTCACCAGCAACAACACATCATCATAATCACTACTTCTAGCTCGTGCATATTGAGCTAAATCACACTCTTTCGACTTTGCAGCTTTCTTTCTTCGACAGTCTTTAGCATAGTGGCCAAAACCTTGACAACTGTAACATTGCACCTCTTTCGTGTCAACTTTCTTCCCAGAATACTTGTTTCCCACTCCTTTCGAATAAGTATTCTTGCTTGACTTCTCATTACCAGCAAGATTCTTTCGCTGCTTCGATTTCTATTTTCCAGCTTTCTTGCCGAATCTTGATTGCAATGCTTGTTCAGCTTTCTTCTCTCATTTTGAGTTTCTCTGCTACAACCTCATTTCATGAGCCTCCAATGAAGTTTGAAGTTCTTCCAACTTTATCTCAGATAGATTCTTGGCCTCTTCAATTGTTACAACAAAGTAATCAAAGTCTGCAATTAAAGATCTCAATATCTTTTCTATCTTTTGCAGATCCGTTAGCGCTTCACCATACACCTTTATCTAGTTTGTTAGCGTCACTACTCTTGAGAAATATGCATAAACCGATTCATCCTCTTTCATCTGCAGCATCTCATACTGCTTTCTTAGAGTCTGCAACTTCACTTTCTTCAATTTCTCATCTCCACCATAAAAGGATTTAAGCTTTTCCCAAGCTCCTTTTGATGTTTCTTCTTCGATTATCTTCTCAAATACATCACAATCCACACACTAGTGAATCAAGAACAGCGCCTTGCCATCTTTCTTCCTCTGACCTTTGTGCGCAGCTTTCTGGGCTTCTGTAGCATCTTTATCCTGTTGTGATATTCCATCATTCAAGATTTCTACAACATCTTGAAATCTGAAAATAACCTTCATTTGTGCCACCCATCGTTGATAGTTTTCACCTTTGAAAACCGGTAGATTCGCTGGAAACTGTGTTGATGTTGTTGACCCGTTTGCCATTAGATTCTCTTTGAATCGCAAACATGCTCTTAATACCAATTTATTGGAACAAAAGATTCAAGAAAGATGAATATTGTGAAAAATAATAATAATAATAATAAGAAGAGAGAATGATGAGTTAGTTATGTGTAACTAACTATCTAACTGAATTGTTTTATTGTTTCTTACTATTATAAACACAATGGCCCTTTATATAGGCAAAATAGCTCAGGCCCAAATACATGCTAAAAATCCCAAATAACTACATAGCAAGAATTAACAAACTAACAATAATAACATATAAAAAAATTAGGTAACATTTTTATAAAACAATATTTTGAAAGTAACTAAATATATAATTTGTTAATCATCAATTGTGATTATGTTCTCTTTGTGATTTATAGGGAAAACATGTAAATTGTATAAGGAATACAACTCATGATAAACTCATTAAAGGAGATTCAAAATCACCGCAATCACAGAAGAATCGTTCAAAAATAAGATTGGACTGTTGGCTATTTCTGTGACTTATCAAAGTTTGAAATCATTTGTAACCAAATCAAATTAAAATGTCGATTGTTTTGTTCTGATTATGAAACATTAGAAGCCGCTGCAAATCGGTGCATTTAATGATGAATGTTTAGTCTTTCACCTGTTGACAAAGAAATCACTAAGAAAAGTGATTTGGAAATCCTGTTTACACTTTTTCCCTTGTCGAAGTTGAAGAGAAAAAAAAGGCTGATGTAGGTGCAAAAGAAATGAGAGGAGTGATTTTTTATAAAAAAACTTAGGTGCATTTCCTTAGGTGCATTTCTTAGGTGTGGTTTATATTTTTTTCCAATGAAAATATGACAAGTGTATAATTTTCTCATACGCATATAATTTCTTTCTATTTTTACTCATAAAAAATATTTTAGTATATTTATCATACTTTTATTGAAAAAAAATATAAATCACACCTATGAAATTATATCTAAATATTCATCTTTCTTCGTTTAACTTGTGCGTTAAAAACATATATATAAAAAAGAAATTCAAAAAATTATGGTGTTGTATTTTTTTAAATTCTTAAATAACCGAATTGACAAGTCTATTTTTAAGAATATTTTCACACTTGATTCTTTAATAAGTATTTCCATGTAGACACTATTACAGGTAAACATCAAATAAATACAAGTTAAATTATCTTAATTTAAAAAGTTAGATAAAAATAATTAATTTTACATAAAATTTAAATTTATTAAAATACCATTAGTACTCCCTCCATTATAAATTAGGTATTCAATTTAAATTTTACACATTTTTTAATATAATAGTTTTGTTGATTCAATGATAAAAGAATTGTTATTTACTACGTATAATTTTTATTTATTAATAGCAGTTAGTTGAATCCATCATAATCAGAGTTAGTCAAAGTTTTAGACATTTAAAGGATGAATTGGTTGTATATGACGGTGTAAAAACCAGAAAATTTTGGATAACCACTAAACCCAACCATCCCAATCGCTAGACATTCCTTAAAAACCGTTTCATTACCTTAATTTATAACTCCTTTAAACTATAAAACACACACCCATGAAACGAATGAACACAACTCTCCCTCAAACCAAGGAACTTTAACAAAAAAGCAAAAACTAAGAACCATAAACAAGATGAATTCTTCAACAATCGGTTCCGTGCTCCTTGGTTTGATACTAATATCTCAATACCCTTTCGCCGCAAATGCCAGGTCTCATGGATTACAGTCCGATCTAATTTCCATCGTTTGCAGCGCTTCAACTAACAAGGCAGAATGCAACAACATCCTCGGATCAATTCCTGAAGCCGCACAAGCGAAAAGCACCCGTCAACTCGCAAAGGTTGTTCTCGAAGCGGCATACGACAAAGCCGCTGAAGGACAGAGTTTTCTCAAGGGATTAGCAGCAGCAACCAAGAGTCCAGCATTTGCACAGTGTGCTAACTTTGATTATGATGGTGTTGTTATGTCCTTTAAAAGCTCTCTTGGCGAGTTGAAGGAAGATCCTGAAACTGCTAATTATGATGCTAAGGTTGCTAGCGATGGAACTGCTCAATGTGATAGAGGAATGGCTGCAGAACATATTGTTAATCCTCAAGTTACTGCTCTTAACAGACAGATTGCTTTTTATAGTGAATTGGCATTCCTAGTCACTAACTACCTTTGATTGTGTGTGTTGTTCTGTTGGGGATTATGGAAAAATTGGGATGCTTGATTTTGTTTGGATGTTGTTTAGAGTCACCTTAATTGGGGTTTTATGTATGAAGGGAGAGTTATTAATAAAAATATAGCAACTTATTGCTGCCTTATGTGTTCCATTTATGTTGAGTTTTTCTTTGTTTAATTCTTTCTTTCTTTATACTCCAATTAAATTTTCACCAAGTTTTAACAAATTAAGATGTCAAAGTGAAATTCAGTTGCACTCGTAAAATCAAACTTCCGGTCTCAACCGATCATGAGATTTTGGAGTTTTTATGAAAGAGGGATGTCAAAAATAAAGTGTTTCATATAAGGTGTTTTTTTACTTTAAAATATTGGTGCACAAAAGTTGAAGATGAGGATAATTTGGAAGGAATAAAGGATTGCACTATAACGAAATAAAGATAGAAAATTTATTTTAAGAAATTTTTTTGATATATGGGAATATGAGAAGTTATAAGAAATTATTTTTTTTCTTGGAATCTTTATTCTTAATAATAGTTATTTTCAAACTTGTAACAAATACTTATATACTAATTTCTTATTCATGTATACCCAGGAATCTTATGTCTAAATTTGAAACAAATACCCTATAAGTTAACAAAACAAACTAGGACTCCGGAAATTAGACATGTTTCTGGAGCGCAATCTCAGAAGCTTCTGCTTCTGATTAACACCAATACCTTCAGAATATGAATTACTTCTAACACCATCCATTAATTCATATCCAGCTAATTAAATTATGCAACACCAATTTCATCCCTCAAACAGATAAAGTGTTCAGTCTTGACAGCCTTCGTTAGAACATCTGCAAGTTGTTTCTGGGTGTTACAGTGCACAACTTCTAACACCCCATTTTGGACTTGACTTCTCAAAAAATGGAACTTCGTGTCAATGTGCTTGCTTCTCCCATGCAGCTCTGAGTTCTTAACGAGACTTATAACTGAGTTGTTGTCAATCATCAACTTCACAGGTTTGCTAACCTTGATCTTCAGATCCCGCCACAAATTCATTAGCCAAACAGTTTGACACGCAGTCAAAGCACATGCAACGTATTCATTCAACTTCACAAGTTGACAACGCAACCACATATTGCTTCTTGGAGCACCAAGAAATGAGACTTCCCAGATATTTGAAGAAATATCCAAAAGTACTTCTTTTGTCAACTCTGTCTCTACACCAATCAGAGTCTGAATAACATATCAACTCTGCATCTGATCTAACACCAGAAGAGAACAACACTCCATACCTCAGAGCCCTTTTAATGTAGCTCAGAATCCCGACATCAGCTTGGTAATGTGACAACTTTGGTTTATTCATAAATCTACTCACAATTCCAACTGCATAACAAATATCAGGTCTGGTGTTACACGTATATCTCAATGAGCCAACCAACTGTTTGAAAGTTGTAGCATGTACATCATCACCCTCACGTCATAATCCAACTTGTAATTTGTCTCAGTAGGTGTGATTGCAGTCTTGCAATTTGTTATAGACTGGCCCGACAGCCAGAGTGGGCCTAGTCTAGACTCCCCCTTTGGCGCGGCCCATGCGACCATGAACTGAATCTTCCCCGCTCCTGTTGGGCACCATCGATCGTTTTTCTTCCTAAACTGGAACCGACCCATGGAGACCAACGGGCAACTCTCAGTCTGCCAAACATCAAGTTGCTCAGAAAACCAGGAACCGACCAGATCGTTGCCCGTAACCTACCTCGTCCTCGGGACTAACGGCTAGTTATGGGCATACTTGCTCGGTATGACCAAGTCCTGGAAGTTACCTATTTTCACGGGTCCACATATCTAGGCCCAAAAATAGGAACCAATGACCACGCGTCAGGGGAATTATATATACCCTCACACATGTGAGGGTCAGGTATCAGATATTCGCTATTCACCACTAAAATCCTAACACTTTTCTTGTATTTCTTCGCTCCCGTACTTACTTAATCGTCGGAGTGCCTTGCAAGTACAACCCCCTTTTTTCTCCTCGACTTTTCAGCCCGACAGAAGATCGCCATCCTGCCACCTTGCACGTTTTGATCAACCGGTAAGATCAATGGCGTCGTCTGTGGGAAACTATCTTCCCTGTTTTCTGTTCCTCGAAGTCTATAAACCAAATATCCTCTTCATTCAACAATAATGGCTGACTGTGATGATCACCACCCGTCTGGAAAGGACACACTATCCCCGATGCACAAGACTGACGAAGGTCAAGAACATCCTCACCTTGAGGATAACCTCGGCCTCCACGACGGTCAAACTGCATCCCCAGATTCCGCCGATGCCCAGCGCGACTATCAACAATTCTTGGATGGACAACATCCCAAAATCCCCATTGAGGAACTGCTAGAGATCCTGCAATCAGTTCCCATCCCTCACAATATTGATCCGGCCATCACAGTATTGCTCGCTTCCATCAACCAAACCAACGCCCTTATCTTACAACAAAACAGAAAGATGGGGGCCTGGGAACAGAAGCGGTCAAGGTCTCCTCCTCGAAGATGCTGACGAAGATATTCCCCTAACATATCTACATCCAGGCATGGTCTTCCACCGATAAAGGAGAAGCACGACGTTTCTTTCTTCAAGAGACGTGACCGCACACCTCCCCTGAAAGACCAAGACTTTCCATCATCCAAGATAAAAGAAAGGCGACGGCCAAGCTGACCGATGTCGATCACCATCGCCCAAGCCGAGACAACAATGGAGGAGTCCTTCCCCCCATCGAGACCACGACACTCAACGGGGAAGGAATTATCATTCCCCTTCTCCATCTCTTGTAGAAAATAACAACGACGAGCCCCGTAGGCCACTATCAAGAGAAATTATAGAGGCACAACTCCAATCAGCCTGGAGAAGCCACCCTCACTAGGGACATACGATGGGACAACAAATCCCTACAAACATATAGAGAACATCGACGCCATCCTCGACTATCAAGGGGTCAGAGAAGCCACCAAATGCAGATTGTTCCTGACCACTCTCAGGAAAGGAGAAATGTCTTGGTACAAGAGTCTCCCAGATGAATCTATTACCTCCTAGAAGCAGCTTGGGAGGTTGTTTTCGAGGCACTTCACCGCCTCACATCGACACCCGAAGTCAGAGGCTTTGCTCGAAGTGATCATCTAAGGCAGAGATGATTCTCTCTGGGCATACATCGAGCGCTTCAACAAGGAAGCAGTACAGGTCTCCACGATCAACAACATGAAAAAAATACATTCTTGAGCGCGGGCTCTGTTCCTGCATCGACTTTTCTAAAGCGGTGGGCATCAAAACACCTACATTGCTCGACTTCCTCCTCCTCAAGGCTCAAGAATACATATAATACAAGGAGAAGGAAGTCGCCAATAGTGCCCGAGAGTCAAGGCACAAAGAGAGTGCCAAATCCCAAGAAATGACGAACCCTCGAAATCCCATCAGGGAGAGAAGAAATGGGAAGACAAATCCCAGGACTCCAAGGATTACAAGGGACATGCTGGTCGGTTCCAAGACTACACCCCTCTGACTACTTTGAGGGAGCACATTTTATCTAAATGCGCCAATTCTAAATTCAAACAGGTCGAGGTACGCTTTCCCCGACAAACACCCTCAAAACCAGGAACCGACAAGAGCAAATACTATAGGTTCCATAAAGCCACGGGCGCAACACTGAGGATTGCATCCATCTCAAGGATGCAATCGAGATGATGATTTGAGATGGACCCTCAAGCAATACAAGAAAAAAGAGGTCGCCTGTGAAGAGACTCTAGAAGCTAAAAACATCAAAGAGGAAAAGGAGTCCCCTGACATTAGCACCATACTGGTCGCCATTAGCATCCCGCGGCCAGAAGACTTCTACATCCCGAACATGGGGAGCATTCCATTATATTTCTCCTCTCATAGTCCTTGGGAGTCGTTCCCCGCTACTATGGTCATCTCTGGCGATGGATTCAACGGGCATACGGTGGGGTCTGTGAAAATAATATTCGACCAACTCATCGAAGCCAATTTCGACACGGACGTCACACTTGACATTTTTTGAGGAGGTTCTTACCCCCTCGCCTTCTACAGGGAAGAACTACCAGGCGGGCCCCCCAAATCGACCATTCCTCTTCTCATAAGGGCTCATATGGAAAATTTCGACGTGCGACATATTCTGGTCGACCAGGGAAGCTCGGTAGACATCATGTACACCCAGCTGTTCGCTACCCTACAACTGAATGAAAGCCATCTGATCTCGTACATAGGATCGTATCTCTAGGGCTTCAATAGAGCCAGTACGAAACCCTAGGGATATGTTAAGCTGATCGTCACCTTCAAGAGAGGAGTGATGGCCAGAGCCATCAAGACCTTATTTATGGTAGTAGATTGCCATCTCTCTACCAGTGCATCTTTGGGAGATCAACTCTCGCTGAACTAATTGCAGTGCCCTCCACCGTGCACCTTAAGATGAAGTACTTCACTATTGAGGGTTTTGTCGCCACCCTCCACGGGGACATTCAGGCGGTAAGGATATATTTTGAAGCCTCAGCTAGAGGTCTCAGTTCCATAAACGTTGAACCTCGAACGGCCACTGGGGTCGCACTTCTCTCTAGCTCCAAGGGAGCCAAGCCACTGCCAAGGGTCGACTCCGTCGACCTCGACAGCCGCTTCTCCAAAGAAGATCGTGCCGAACAGAGAAATAAGGGGAAAGAACCCATGGTCAAAGGAAAGGATTCAACCCCATCTACATGTAGCAAGGAACTCTCACGACCCATCCCAGAAGGATATTTCGAACCCATCCCCCTCGGGAACGACCCCACCAGAGGATTGAAGATCAGAGTTGATCTCCCCAACTTGGCGAAGAGGTAACTTAAAGCCCGCCTAAGGGAGAATGCCTACCTATTCGCCTGGAGTGCGAATGAGATGCCCAAAATAGATCCAGAAATCGCACGCCATCACCTGACCATAGATCCTGCCCTCAAGGCGGTCGCTCAGCGTAGGAGAAAATAGTCCCCCGAAAAAACGGAGGCTAGCAAACTAGTTGTAAAAGACCTCATAGAGGCACATTTTATTTCTGAAGCCTAGTACACAACCTGGCTCTCAAATGTAGTCCTTATGAAAAAATATAATGGAAAATGGCGCATGTGCATTGATTATACTGATCTCAATCGGGCTTGCCTGAAAGATGCTTATCCCCTCGCTAATATTGACAAATTAGCCGGAAACTCGGCCGATTTTAAATTGCTATCGTTTATGGATGCATATTATTTCTATAATTAGATTCCAATGACGAAAACATACAAAAAATACACCACTTTCATGACCAAGTCGGGCAACTATTACTATAACGTAATGCCTTTTGGCCTGAAAAATGCGGGCGCTACATATCAGCGCATGATGAACAAAGTCTTCCACAACGAAATAGGCGATATGCTCGAAGTCTATATGGAGGACATGATCGTCAAATCAACGGAAAAGGTTGACCACACCCTCCATCTAAAGAAAGTGTTAGAGGAAGAGAGAAAGTACCAGATGTGATTTAATCCAGAGAAATGTACTTTCAGTGTGCACGCGGGAAAATTCATCGGGTTCTACCTAATAGAACGAGGAATTGAGGCAAACCCCAAAAAATGCCGAGCATTTTCTGAGTTCCAGATGCCAACTTCAAGGAAATCTATTCAAATCTTTAACGACATGCTCACTTCCCTCTCTCGATTCATGGAAAAATCCACCCAACACGTGCTCCCGCTCCCCCTCTTCAAGCTCCTTCGTAAAGAAGAGGTCTTCGAATGGATGCCTGAATGTGAGCAAGCTCTCACTCACTTGAAGAAGGCGCTATCACCACCGCCCGTCCTCTCTCGATCATAGAAGGATGAAATCCTCTATCTCTATATGGTCATCACCTCCGAGGCCGTAAGCGCAACCCTAACTAGGGAAACTCTAGAAGGACAAAGACCAATCTATTTCATGAGAAAGGCCTTGCAAGGCTCTGAAATGAGATATCAAAGAATTGAAAAGGTGGCCTTAGACCTTTTTAACACGACGATAAGATTCAAACACTATTTTCTAACCCATGCAACAATCGTTCGAACGAATCAATTGATAAAACAGCTGCTCGGAAGACCTGACATGGCGAGCAGAATGTTGAAATGGTCCGTAGAACTCTCTGAATTCGAAATCTAATGTGAATGTGGGAAAGCCCTCAAGGCTCAATCATTGGCCGACTTTATGGTTAAAATGACCTTGCCCGGGCTCCCGAACAGAACACGCAAGTGGATAATCTTCATCGACGGTGCCTCCAGTTTGACCGGAACCGACGCTGGTATCATATTAGAAAACAAAGAAGGAACCTTAGTCGAGGTTTCTCTCGCACTATATTTCCGAACCTCAAACAACTAGGCCGAATATGAGACATTCCTAGCAGGCTTACACCTAGCCGAAGATCTGGGAGCCGAGGAAGTAAAGATCTTCATCGATTTTTAGCTGGTTGTGTCTCAAGTCCAGGGAGAGTATCAGGTGAAAAACGACCAACTCGCTGAATATTGGGCCCTGGCCTAGGAGAGGAAAAAGATATTCAAATCCGTGGACGTACAACATGTTTCTCGCGAACATAACGCTCGCGTGAACATCTTATCCAAACTAGCGAGCACAAAGAAGAAAGGGGGAAACAAGTCGGTGTTACGGGAAATCCTTCCTCGACCAAGCACCCAGAAACCCCCTTCAACTTTGGAAGTATTCGCCATAGGGAACAACGACTGTTGGATGACCCTCGTATACGACTACCTCATTAAAGAAAAGCTTCCCGCCGACTCTAAAGAAGTGGTCATCGTCAGAAAAAGAGCTTGCTCATACATCTTGATCGAAGAAAAACTATATAGGAGAGGGTTTTCCATTCCCCTCTTCAAATGCGTTAACATAAGTGGCACATATCGTATCTTACTCGAAATCCACGAGGAGATTAGCGGCCAGCATCTTGGCGGAAGATTCCTCGCCAAGAAAGCTCTAGGAGCAGGGTACTATTGGCCCACCATATAGCACGATGCAAAAGAATACCATGAAAAAATGTGACAAATTCAAGCCACACAGAGACATGCATTTAGCTCCCCCTAACGAGCTCAAATCCTTCTCCTCTCCTTGGCCCTTTGCTTGGTGGGGATTGGATCTTCTCGGCCCATTTGTGGTAGGGACCAATCAAACAAATATTTGATCATAGCAGTCAACTACTTCACCAAATCGATAGAAGCCGAAGCTCTGGCCAAAATTACCGCCTAAAACATCATTTGCTTCTATAAAAGAAACATCCTTGCTCTATTTGGCATCCCACAAGCGATAGTCACCGACAACGGGACTCAGTTCATAGATAACACCTTTTAGGGTTTAAGGTTTAGGGTTTAGGGTTTAGGTTTTAGGGTTTAGGGTTTAGGGTTTATCAAAGTGGAAATGGCACCTTTGTGCCAAAAATGGAAATGTTCATGTACAAAGCATTGAATGTTTAGCTTTAGGGAATGAAACCTTGTGCAATTAATTAATGGTGGAGTGACAAATGAGTTTGAGGCCTGAAAAGTGAAGATTGTACAACATGCTTGAGGATTTGAATTTTGTTCTTCATGAAATGGCTTTAAATCAAAGTGAGAAATTGTCAACTTCATCTCTTCGATTCTCCCTACTAAAAAATGATCTCAAGGAGTTCTTGGATATTTTGGAAAGCTTTAAATGTTCTCTATAACTCATCTTTGATATTCTTTTCAATATTCCTCTTGGAACTAGGTGAAAAGTTGCCATGAAGTTAGGTCAAAAACCTGCCTAAATTAGGGCAAAATTTCACTAAGTTATTTTAGTTCATGGGCATGTATTCACAAAATTATATCTTGAGATCCAAGCATCTTTAGTAAAAATGTGTGAATAAAAGTTGTAGATTTTATGGAGATCTACAACTTTCATGTTGGGAACTTTCTTTGAATCATCTTGTATCATGGTGGAAATTTTGCTTAAAGTTGAGAAAAAATAAGAAATTTTCCATACTTAGAAAAATTTATAAGTTAAGAAAATTTCAAATTTCAAAAAAAAATCTTCAATCTTTGATTTCTTGATGAACAAGTTTCACATTTTGACATGTTTTGATGAATTGTGATCCTTGGCACTTGATTTTGACCAAAAAGTCAAAGTTTGACTTTTCAGTATACAGTTGACTTTTGATCAATTGACTGAAAAATTCATCTGTCAATCCAATGGACTTGAAATGTTTTGAATCATGCTATTAGATCAAAATGATGAAATTGAACTCTTGAAATCATGCTTCAAACCAATTGATCATTTTCTAGGTCAAAAATCAGAAATTGCCCCTTCCCAATCAAAACCCTAATTTTGACCATTTTGCCATTTTGATGATTTGATCAAATTTCTTGAGGAATTATGGTCCAAAATTGATCAAATGATACATATGAGTCTAAGGTGTTGATTTGGATAAAAAATTATGAAGTTTGACTGTAAACTGGCCATGGTTGACTTTTCCCTCAATACATCTAATTTTTAGGTCAACTGTCCAATTGACTGATCAAAAGTGTGATTCAAGGCTTGAAACTTGACATGAGTAATCTTAGGGGTCCATAATGATCCTTGAAAGTCATATGAAACATTTATGGTCCAAAAATCCTTGTGCAAACTCAAACCTTAATTTTGGTCATCAGTGCATGAGGAGATGTCTTGAGCTGGTCAAACCCTAATGCAGTCTTGAATCAGAGAGATCTTGTGAGAAAAATCTTGATAAATGAGAGGGAAAATTTTGGGGTACAACACCTATAAACACATATAATAACCACTTGGCTAGCTGATTCAATTTGTTAAGATCTCTCTAAAAATTATTTTGTAGTTTGATTAAATCAAACATAGTCATCATCTTCCCCAACATAATCAAATCCAACAACAATAAAACTCAAAAGTCTAAAACGAAAAAAAAAAATAGTAAATGATGGAGTACTCCAAATTCATAAATCTTTGATGACTAATTTATTTCAAACTATCATACTCCAAGCAACTATTACTAAATTATCAGAGCATCTTTCGATTTGATAAAGATCAAAGTTAAGTACAAAATCGTGTTTTTCCATTGAGAACACTGAAGTAAGTATTCTCTCTCAAACTGCAAATAAATTACTATTAGAACAAGATTTGGATTCTACAATTAATCTATAGAATTTGATGATAATAATACATATATTTTATATGTAAACAATTTTGTTTCTAATAGTTTCTTGGGTATGTAGATTAGAAGTTCTAATTGATTCAGGACTGTTGTCTGAAGAATTGTCAAAAATATACTAAGCACACATCAAAAAGACTATAGCATCCACTTCTGAAGAAACATCAGTAGTTCTGAAGAATGCTGAATGTTCGCAGGAAAAGGATCTCAATGTGTGCTTCTCAATAAGTTGCTGCTTCAGAAGTCACACGTGGTTCTAAAAGAAAAAATTTTGTTAGAGCTTCTGCTCCAAGATCAAAAAAACAAGGTTGCACCAGAAATAAGCTTTTATGTCAAAGATCAGAGGTCAAGATTTGTTCGTCAGAAGAGCTGTTGCTTCTAACTCTGAAGAAAAAGTCGAAATAAAGATCTGGAATCAAAAGCTCAATAATCAGGATATCATAAATAAAGATGTGGTTGATAAAAAACAAGATCAGAAATCAAGACATCAGACATTAAATATGCATATCATAAGTCAAAACTGAAAGATCAGATGTCAAGACTTGTAGATCAGAAAAGCTTTCACCTATAGAGAAAGACATGTTCCTCAGATAAGCTATCAGATATCATATATGCCTTCTAGATAAAGTTTAGTTCAGATAAGAAGTCAAGCTTCATATTTCAGAAAAGTTATTGCTACCATTTCTGAAAGACAAGATTCTGATTCTGACAACTCTGATGTTCTCATACTATCATAAAAAAGTAGCTTCAGAACTAATCATCAGATAATTCATCAGAAGAATTAAAATAAGAAGTTGATCTCTTCCAAGCTTACTACTTCATATCAGAAGTACATCATTTGAAGATAAGATCAAGAAACTTGCTCAAGATTCATGCTGTACAATAATACACTCTAAATTCCACTATGATGTAATTATTTGTACTATTCACAAAAGTTGTCTCCCATGATCTCATGATAACGTTGCAAGCAGAGGGAAAAGGAAAGTGACGTTCGTACTATCTAACACCTAAGCATGATACTATTCGTTGGGAAATAACCATTGAAATTGGAAATGAACTTGATATCGTTACAATGTCTCTTTTGAAGGCTATAAAAGAAGATCAATGGATTCATTTCACGTTGTTGACGCTGAACACATTGAAGCCAACCTTAATGAAACAAAGTGTTGTACCCCAAAGTTTTCCCTCTCATTTCATCAACATTTCTCATCACAAGACTCTTGGAATTCAAGATCAAACTAGGGTTTGCTCTGCTCAAGACACCTCCTTGCACTGTTAACCTAAATTATGGTTTGAGTTTGCACAGTGGTTTTTGGACCTTCAATGCTCAAATTGACTTTCATACTTCATGTTGGACTCATAAGTTTGTCCATACCAAGTTTCAAGCCTTGATTCAAATTTTTGCCCAGTCAATTGGACAGTTGACCTAGAAATCAGCTGTATTGGGGAAAAAGTCAATTGTGGCCAATTGACAGTCAAACCTCATGAAATTTGATTCACATCAACATTATGAACTCATATAAACCATTTGATCAAGTTTGGATCACAATTCCACAAGAAATTTGATCAGATCACCAAAAGGGGCAAAATGGTCATTTTTAGGGTTTTGACTGTACAAAGGCAGTTTTTGACTGTTTGACCTAGCCAATGGAAAATAAAGCTCAACCATGGACTCAAGGACTCAATGACATTGTCTTGACCCATTCAACAAGTTCAAAAGATCTCAAATGCATAGAATTGACAGATGAATTTTTTCAGTCAAGTGATCAAAATTTGACTGTATACTAAAAAGTCAAACTTTGACTTTTTGGTCAAAATCAAGTGCCAGGGTCATTTTTCATCAAGACATGTCAAATTATGAAAATTGTTAAGAAACCAAAAAATGAAAATTAGGGTTTAAAATGGAAATTTTCATAACTTAGAATTTTTCTAAGTTATAAAATTTTCTTATTTTTTCCTAACTTTGTCCCATTTTTTCACCAAGATACAAATGGATTCAAACAAAACTTGCAACATGAAAGTTGTAGTCCATCACAAATTCTACAACTTTGATTCACAAAGTTTTCTCAAAAGAAGCTTGGATCTCAGGTTATGATTTTTGGAACAAGGGTACCTAAAACTTTTAACTTAGAGAAATTTTGCCCTAGTTTAGGCAGGATTTTGACCCATCTTCTTGGCCATTTTTCACATAGTTCCACTTGGAGTTTCAAGTTGAATTTCAAAGATGTATTATAATACATGTTTCAAGCTTTCCAAATTGTCCAAGAACTCCTCAAACACCTTTGTGGTTAGGGAGAATCGAATGCTTGAAGTTGGCAAAAACTCACTTTGATACATGGCCAATGCATGTTCATACCACTTGCCAAATCTGATCTAGCTAGCTTGGTTCACAATTACATGCCTCTAAACCAGTTTGTACTCCATAATTTAATGCATATCCATTGAGCCAAGGCATTGTCTTGGTAATTAGGGTATTGTACACTAGATTAAGCCTTAAATGGAAAAAGTAACAATGTCATTTTTGCTTGAACTTTGCTTTATGTCAAAATAACATCCTAGAGCATTGAACCAGATCTGATGCTGCAAACAAAATACACTAATTAGAGGGGCCAAGAGGGTTGTGTGCAGAGTGATAGGATGGCCTGTACAAGTCTATAACCTCACTTCCACTCTTTTGCTTCAAGAAGAAGAAAACTTGTCAAAAACAAAGCATCTCACACATCTGATAAAACCAACTAAAACAAAGTTGTCAAACAAGTTTCATACACCCTAGCAATCCAGAAACACGAGCCTTTGACCTCTCAAAACTCCTTGTGCACAAAATCCCCATTTTCTCGCAAAACAGGGCCAATTCTGCATTTTGCAAGCCATCATCAAATTCCATCGTGCGTTTGGTCCAAAGATACTTCAAACACCTTCCAACCAACATACCTGAACTATTCCAGACCTCCATTGTTAGTTGTAACACCATTAACACACATTGCCATTTTTGTTTCAAAGCTTTGCAGGTTGAGTTCTATAGCACGATTCAGGCTACTTTAAAACAAACTAAGCATTGGAAAAGCTTCATTGGACATCAGGCAAGCTCAAAAGAACCTCAAGCACCCTTGGAAGTTGTATTGTCCAGTTCGAAGTCAACTGAAATAGGTATTTCATGAACTTCTATCTCTCTATTTAGGAATAGTTAGACTTAGGTTTGTGAATGAAAGATGTCGTATTCATAGCCCTGAAACCATACATGTGCTTAGTTTTCATTTATATTAATCGTGCTAGGAGAATTTTGTTCATGAACTTTCTGAAAAAACTAGGTTAAGAATTAGGGCCAGAGAAATTCTCTCTGGTCTTTGAGAGTTAGCTTAAGTTTTTTATATGGTTAGATTCGTTGTTTGATGCTCTACAAGTTTCATGTTATGAGTTTTGTCAAAAAAGCAAGGAATCAGGAGATAGCAGTTTGTGTGGAAAACGCGCGTTTTGGTTTGAACTGAGGAAGAAGACGAAGTTGATTGGGCTGGGCCTGTTTGTTTTTACTTCTAACACTTGCCTTTTCAGTTTACACCCCCTGGCCCATTTCTTTGTACATTTGTCATTTTTGTATTTTTCTTTTAATTCTGACTTTATTATTTTATGTCCAAATATAAAAAATGCCAAAAAATTATTTTTATATTTTTTTACATTTATTTGATATTTATTTTTATTTTTACTAGTATAAAAATGTTTAAATACTTTATATTCTTTTATTAAAACTTAAAAAAATAATGCAAAAATATGTTTTATTTTCATTTATTATTTTTATTCACATTTAAAAATATTTTCTTGAAATATATACATTTTTGTAAATAATTTATTTTATTTTTATACACTTAATATATTTAATACATATATATACATATATAATATATTTTATTAAATAATTAGAACACAAAACACAAAAATAATACACTTTTATTTTATTAATATTTTATATTAAAAATACCTTTTTTTATATATACTTATATTTTTGTACAAATTAATACATTATTGTATATAAATAATAAATAATACAATTTATTTAAGAAATTAGAGTTTTTGCCCTAAAAAACAAAATAATTGAAATTGACTTTTTATTTATTTGCATTTCACATTAAAAATACTTTTTTCATACATAAAAAACATTTTTTGCATAATACATTTTATTTAATATTTATTTATTGTATTTATTTAAACATTGTACATTTAATTGTATTGTGCCTCACCCATTCAATTTGGTTGTAATAATTTAGAATTTAATTTCTTGCAAAATAATCCCCAATTCAAATTTGTACCCCCTCCCTATATCATGTTGTAATAGTGTAGACTTTAAATTCTCGCACTTTTAAATGTTTTCAATTATGCCATGATTAGACCTAGGGTTTGTATGCAAAATAAAATCAACAAATAGCTTGACTTAATCAAAAGATAAAAATGCATGAAAAATAAACACAATGCACACTTGCACCCCTAGGGTTACAATCCACTTGTTGCCTGCAAAAATGGGCCATGGTATGCATGTCAAGTACTTTGGCAAAACAAAAACAAAACAAAAGATCATAGTCCCTCGATGACGCTATCTGAGTTGCCTAAGCAAAATGATCAAGTCCCTCAAGAAAATTGCCAAAAATACTTGACACAATTGCTATCATGGTCTACACGATGACCCGCGCCTGTCCCGTTTAACATCCTAATACAAGGTTGTTCACCAAATACAATGGTGAAAAAATACTGTTAAAAGGGTTAAAAACATAAGAAAGACCTTTGAGTAAAATAAGGTAGACAACTCTTAGTTACTTGATCAAAATCTTGCAAAACATCCTTGCCATTTTCAAACACACTTCACAACACAACTTCAAAACAATTTCAAAACAAATTCAAAACAACTTTCAAAACATTGGAATATCTTTTCAAAAAGACACACACCTTTGTATATATTCAAACAAGAATCATTACAAAGGTTTCCTAGACAAGGCATCTTTTTCAAAGCATTTTCAAAACCACACACACAAAGCACCATTTCAAACAATTGAAAAGCAAAGGCAAGTGATCTAAGAAAGTAACTAAGAGCCCATGGATAACCATGGATAGAAAGGGTGCTAATACCTTCCCTTTCTATAATCTACTCCCCGAACCCGAGAAAACATCTCAAAGGTCTTTCCTGTGCTTTTTGACCTTTCCTTAGGATAAAATAAAAAAAGTCGGTGGCGACTCTTGCTAAACCGAAACATTTGCGAACATAAATGCAAAATCCCAAGTTAGTTCTCCCACTGTATCACACAAAGAAAGAAGAAAAAGAAAAGAAAGAAGAACCTTACAAGATGCTACACAAATTCTGATCAAATACATCTTTGTAGAACTATGTAAAAGTAAGGAGTTGTTGCTCATAACTTGCTTAACATTTTTGTGTCAATATCTCTTGTACTTAAAATATGTGTAATCCGTTTGTAAGAAGCAATCTTGTAAACACAAAATCATTATTAAATTGTAAGTTGATTGTACTTTGAGTGACTAAGGTGTTAGTCTGTAGACTCAAGAAGAATTTGACAGGTTATCATTATGGAAGAAATCTCCTTTAAGGGACCAGTTAGGTCAAAGTCCTTAAGGAGTTAATGATTATTAAATCTCTTAGGGGACCAGGGAGGTCGAAATTCTCAAGAGATCACTAACAAATTGATCATTGATTTGATTTTTAGTCACCGGCAGGTAGCCCGTGTAAATGTAATCTTTCATGATTAGTGGATTAAGTCATTTTCTAAGGTAAAATCACCTTGGCAGGTGGAGATGAGTAGCCTTGTTGAAGTTGAACATGTATAAACCAAATGCGTAACTTTTATCTTCATAGCATTCTATATCTTTCATCAATTTGAGTGAATAGTATTTCTAAAGAGAAATGTTTTGAAAATCCAATTCAACCCTCCAAAACTTGTGTTTTTCTCTACCTTTAATTACCTCTTAAATATAATATCGGGAATAGTATGTGTTACATCTCAATGCATAAAACACATTCCCTATCCATATTGATAACAAATACCATTATGCATTGTATCATTAGTATGTAGTGCAAGTTATCTCATCGAATATAATTTCTTCAAGTTTTTTGTGAACATAATATCCACATATCCATAATCCATATTAAATTAAGGTGAAATAGAAACTTTAAAAAGCTCAATAATAGATATATTAAATCCAAAACTTCAGTTTACCAGTGCCCTAAATATAAAAACAATGTCAAGTAGAAACGAAATATTTAAATAGTTGCAGTGAAACAAGAAAAAGCTTCCATGGACATATAAGGGCTTTGGTGATGGTCTTCACTTAAGAGGAATAGACCTGGAGGAGTGAGTAGCATCAATACCAGGCCTATCGTGCTTAACAGACTTGTATGAGATTGCAAACTCACGGGTTCGGGCTTTTCACCAGCAAAGGCCTCACGTTTCTATCACAATATAGAATGATACAAACATTGATTAAAAAGATAAAACAACAATTGAAACAGATTATTCATCAAAGAGTTATGAAACTACAAATTAATTTTTAGAGAGATGTTAACAAATAGAAGTAGTTAGTTAATGGTTAGGTGGTGTGTTCATAGGTAATTGTTCTTGGATTTTAATTCCATTTGAACAATTTTTTTGAGATATTTTCTATGTTTTCATATGAAAACTAAAGAAAAAATTTCATGTCACAAATTAAATAAATAAAATTTTTTAAAAAAGCTACATGGAATGCCACGTAGGAAGATTCTGGGTAGAATAGTGACTTAGGGTTTGTAGTGAGAGAATCTTAATTTGTTAAGGGGATGAAAAAAATGTTAAGGGAGACAAAATCAAATCTCACTAATTTGGCAAGGGATATGATACAATTAACCCTTAAATTAATGTTTATAATGGCCCTTAGTTAGTTTTTATTTATTTATTATTTTATAACTAGGTATTTATTTTAAATTATGTTAGTGTTTCTTTTGATTGTGGATGATTTTATTTTAAATAGGATAATTATTTGTAAATTATTGTATATTATTTGTGAACTATAGGACTTTCGTTCATAATGAATCCTGCAAATATTACACAACCACCTTCCTCAAGATTTTTAAATATCGACATTGAGAGCACTAGACTTCTTCGTGATCGTGAGGACGCTACACGAATTTCAATTGCAATCATGCAACAGTTGGACAAATTATTTGTAGTCAACCTCTTGGTCATCGTTATGAGTTTTATTGGGATTTTCTTAGATGTTACTGATCAACATGTTTGGATAATCGAACACATTGTGATCCTAAAGACGATGTTATGAAGACGTTCCTTGTATATGAGATGTTCTCATATACTTTTATTTTCTTCTATGCACTTCTAGTGAAAAAGCTTAAATTAATGTTGAGTCATTTGATTTGAAGGAAGAAAATTCAAAATGCTTTTCAGAGTGCTCATGTATAAATGTGTCGCCATGCTTTCCCTAGCGTCACTTCTTTTGGGGATGTATTCAGGATGCTCTCCTTTATGGAGATCATGCAGATCAGATTAGGAAGGTTGCATTTCTAAAGCAAATATTTTGAAGTGGTTGTGGGTGTTATGTTCTTTTTTAGCATTCTAGAATGTATTCTGTAACACATGTGCACGCACGTGGGCGCACGGACACAAAAATACACATTATTTTCATAAAATTTATAGAATACTATTTCTATTTTTCTTGCCTTTATTTTTTAATTATATAAAAATAATAGATGGGCAATTATTTATTTACTTATTTCAATCTTCCAATATCATTTTTATTTTTTCCTCTACATGGTCTTGACGGTTACAATAATCACGTTGTTGTTTAATTTTTCTTAAATCCCTGTTCTTTCCGATTCTTTTCTTAAATCCCTATTCTTCATCTTTCTGATTCTTATTCCCTTCCCAAATATTTCCGTTGCAACATCCAAATCTTTCTGATTCCTATTATTTTCTCAAATCCCTATTCCTCATCTTCTTCATTTCCCCTTTTCTTCATCATCTTCGTCAATTGTAATTTCTTAGCGGCGGGCATTTTCGTTGGCTGGTGGTGGTGGGAGTTTAAACACAAACGACGAACAAGACACCCACTATCGTCAAGATTAGATTTTTTTGATTTATTTTTTCTATGTGGAACAGAAGAAGGGAGGAAACCAACACATGATTTTCTGTCGCTATACAGTAATTCAACTGTCAAACAAGATCCAAGGTCATCTGCTCAAGGTACTGAATTTTTGTTTTTAATTTTTGGTAATTATTATGCAAAAAGATTCGCTGTGAGAGATTTTACTTTCCTCTATTTTTCCATGTTTTTCTCTGACGCGGGGATCATGTTGTATAAATTTTTGTTAAGCCGGTACTACAATCAACATGCAAACTTTTCCTGTCACCATGAAATTGTATCTGATATGATTCTGTTTGTCTCATCACATTTCAATAGGGATGTTGATGGCTCTCTTAAATCCCCGCCTGCAAAGCATGTTGACACTGGGATGGGTTTTGAACGATTAACCTCTATTCTACAGAATAAAATGAGCAATTATGACACTGATGTCTTCGTGCGTATTTTCGATGCTATTCAGCTGGTATGGTTATTCAGAAATTAAAGCTTATCATATTTCTATATAAATAGGATTGATAAATAGCTCAGAATATGAATTCCTATTTTGCAAATTGTTACCTTGCATGCTGAAGCTGGTATTGCATGGGGAAAGCTCACTAGGGTGATTCCTTCCATTCAAATTATTTTAAATGTTATTTTCACTATGCCCGACTACTACTTCAATAGGTATCAGAAAGAATCTATGGCGACTACTACTTCAAAGGGTACCAGAAGGAATCTATGGCGACTACTACTTCACAAGGTACTGGAAGGAATATATGGTGACTACTACTTCAAAGGGTACCAGAAGGAATCTATGGAGACTGCTACATTAAAGGGTAGCAGAAGGAGTCTATTGTGACTACTACTTCAAAGGGTACCAGAAGGAATCTATTGCGACTACTACTTCAAAGGGTACCAAAAAGAATCTATGGCGACTACTACTTCACAAGGTACTAGAAGAAATCTATGGTGACTACTACTTTAAAGGGTACCAGAAGGAATCTATGGCGACTACTACTTAAAAGATACTGGAAGGAGTCTATGGAAAATATTACTTCAAAGGGTACCAGAAGGAATCTATGGCGACTACTACTTCAAAGGGTACCAGAAGGAATTTATGGCGACTACTACTTCAAAGGGTACCAGAAGGAATCTATGGTGAATACTACTTCAAAGGGCACCGGAAGGAATCTATAGAGACTACTACTTCAACAAGGTACTGGAAGGAATCTATGACGACTACTACTTCAAAGGGTACCCGAAGGAATCTATGACGACTACTACTTCAAAGGGTACCCGAAGGAATCTATGGCGACTACTATTTCAAAGGGTACCAAAAGGAATCTATGGCGACTACTACTTCAACAAGGTACTTGAAGGAATCTATGGAGACTACTACTTCAACAAGATACTGGAAGGAATCTATGACGACTACTACTTCAACAAGATAGTGGAAGAAATCTATGGCGACTACTACTTCAAAGGGTACCATAAGGAATCAACAAGGTACTGGAAGGAATCTATGGCGACTACTACTTCAACAAGGTACTGGAAGGAATCTATGACGACTACTACTTCAAAGGGTACCAGAAGGAATCCGCACTTGATTTCGTCTGAATGATGCGCTAGAAGATGTCTACGCCTGACTTCATCTAGAAGAGATATTTTCAGAATAACTTTATGGGAAAAGTCTTTGAGGGAAATACTTGTCAGAATTTAGTTTCTAAAGAAATTTGTCTGGTCATGCAGATAGTTGATGATATTCGTCTGTTTATAGACTTTACCTGAAAAGATAAAGGATTAGCTGTATGCAATATCATGATGTATGAAATGCATTGTGTAATGACGTTCTCAAAATAAACGAGACTATGCTATATGCGTTTCGTATGCATATGCTATGGTATTGGTAAATGATGGTGAATGTGAAATGTTATTGGAGTGCATTGCAAATTTGAGCAACATCTTAGTCTGGGGAAAATAAATCCCTGATTGTTGTTAGGGATGAAGGGTATGTGTATCTTCGATCTTTTGAGGATTGTTTCCGCTGGGGACTCCTGCTTGTTGTTTAAGGAAACTCCACTAGGAAACATTGATTTCTGCTTGCTGAGGAAAATCTGCTATAGAGTGTTAATTCCTACTCGGGGAGAAGAATTTGAGAATATTGGTTGTTCATTGCTCTACTGGGGAGTTTATTTCCTAACTGGGAATAGAAGAGACAGATAACTTTCTAGCCCATTTGAGGAGGATAAAGTTGACTGGCATCTGGTCCGGTTTCAGGTTCTATAGCAACTCCCTGGGGATAATGACGACTTCACTGGGGAGAGGAATTTAGCCGGTGATTTGTGGTAGAAGCATACTTAAGCTGGGGAGTATCAGAATAAACCTATGCCTTGATTGTATCTGAGGATGTATTGAATGAGTATCAGAATAATATCCATATCTGGACTGTATCTGAACCATATTTAGAAGATACACTGAATGAGTATCAGAATGACATCCATATTTGGATTGTATCTGAACTGTATCTGTAAGATGTACTAAATGAGTATCAGAATGACATTCATATCTGGATTGTATCTGAACTGTATCTAAAATGAGTGTCATAATGAAATTATATTTAGATTGTATCTGAACTGTATCTAGAAATGGATCTGGAATGAGTGTCAGAATGAATCTATATTTAGACTGTAACTGAATTGTATCAAGAAGTGGATCTGGAATGAGTGTCAGAATGAATCTATATTTAGACTGTATCTAGACGATGATTTGGAATGAGTGTCAGAATGAATCTATATTCATATTGTATCTGAACTGTATCTAGAAGTGGATCTAGAATGAGTGTCAGAATAAATCTATATCTAGACTGTATCTAAACTGTATCTGGAAGAGAATCTGTTTGGTGAAATAAACCCTGTTGGTGGAGAAATATTCTTGCTGAGGAAACACCCTTGTTAAGAAAATGAACTCTGCTGGAGAGCAGAAGTCTGAAGGGGTTTTACAACCTCGGAGGAACAAGCTCAATTGGGGAAGAAAAACTCCATAAATTGTACTGATCGGAATTCCGTAAGTTGGTGATATAAAATAATTTATCAAATTTTTGACAATGTTGTTAGGGATTGTTGAGTAATTTCAACAAGATAATAAGTTTGTGCTTTAGTTTTACTTTTAATTTTTTATTTATTTGTTTTTCATTTAAATTTTGATTATTTTAGTTATAATTTTTAGTATTAGTTTTTATGTTGAACGGTGATATTAAGGTATTTCTATATATTTTTTATTTTGTACTTGAGGTGACAGCTCTCAAGGACTATGTTAGATTTTAAGCCTCATTTATAGATAGAAATGATTGTATATAAAGTTGTAATAAACCAATTTTTTTTGGATAACCACGTAACCCAACCATTACAATCGTTATACGTTCCTTAAAAACCGTTCATTACCTTAATTTAGAATTCCACTAAACTATAAAACACCCCCAACACCCATGAAACCAATGAACACAATCTCTCCCTCAAACCAAGGAACACAAACAAAACAAAAAACAAGATGAATTCTTCAACAATCTGTTCCGTGTTTCTTGGTTTGATCCTAATTTCTCAATACCCTTTCGCTGCAAATGCAAGATCTCATAGATTATCACACGGAAGCCTAATTTCCGTCGTTTGCAGCACTTCAACCGATAAGGCAGAGTGCAACAACATCCTCGGATCAATTCCTCAAGCCGCACAAGTGAAAAACTACCGTGAACTCGCAAAGGTTGTTCTCGAAATGGCCATCGGCAAAGCCTCGGAAGGACAAACTTTTCTTAAAGGATTAGCAGCAGCAACCAAGAGTCCAGCATTTACACGGTGTGCAAATTTTGATTATGATGGTGTTGTTATGTCTTTTAAAAGCTCTCTTGGCGAGTTGAAGAAAGATCCTCAAACTGCTAATTATGATGCTAAGGTTGCTAGTGATGGAACTGCTCAATGTGATAGAGGAATGGCTGCAGAACATATTGTTAATCCTCAAGTTACTGCTCTTAACCGTCAAATTGCTTTTTATAGTGAATTGGCATTCCTAGTCACTAACTACCTTTGATTTCTCTTGTCTTGTGTGTATTTGGGGATTATGAGAAATTTTAATTGGATTTCAATGTATCAAGGGAGAATTATTAATAAAATATAGCAATCTATTTTGTGTTCATTTATATTTGAATATTTCATTGTTTACTAATTTCTTTATTTGTACTCCAATTAATTTTTTCCAAAGTTTTAACAAATTAGTAGAAGATTCGTGCGCATGCTAGATTAGATCGTTTGATGATCGAACTGAGTAAAAAAACTTTTCCTTTTTTCTTGTCTTATTATATTATATTATTTGTGTATTGATTATTATTGTTGTAGGTAATTTATTTTAGTTGCTATAGTTATTTGCCTCACAAATGAATATTAAACCTTGTTGTTATTCACAAAATAGACTATTCTAAACATTTGAATCTGGAATGTGATATTCTTCCACTTGGTAATAGTAGATTTGCTATCCCACTCGATGCAACATTCAAAACAATATCACAATTTGAACGCAAAGTTGCCGAAAGTATTTTCTACATAAAAGTCTTTTCAGTTCCACTATAATCATATAAAAAAAATACTCTTCCTTTTCGTTCCGACATAACTTGTATAATTTCATTGAAAATTTGTAGTTGTTCATATATGTCGAGAAAAAAACATTGAGTTAGTGTTAAATGGAACAAAAACTAGCTCAATATAAAGTATATAAGTAGTATTTTTTAAATCACAATTTAACACATTTACATATCCAAGCATTAATGTTTAATTTAATAAGTTAACAAAATGTATGTAATTTGCTACAAATCTATTGTGGGGCAGTTACTTTTTGTGACATATTCAATTTGACATGGTAAACATATTAATAGATGCATGAATGCTATAATCATGTGATATTTGTAAATTATATAAAGAAATAGTGTTAATTTTAAATAAGTGTGGGAAAATATTGTAAACTCTCAATAATAACTGCACTCAGTCGCATAATTGCTAACATTACCATTGTTCAGAAAATGTTATTAACAGCTGTAATGCAATTAATGTTTATTAAAAATTACCCAACCATTGGCATTCGAATTTTAAAAAGCATTGCATGTGTATTAATTCAATCTTTGAAATCTTTCTTGGGCTGATACACGGTTAATTATAGTTGGCCCACGTGAGAGAATTGTCCCATTTTCATTCTATAAATAGTTTGGCCTGTTAACTTCAATTTACAACACAGAATTATCTCTCTCTTTGGAAGAAGTACCTTCACAGTTACGAATCCTCCAAATAGAATGTATGTGGCGTTGATTAATCGTGATTGAAAGTTAAACGCGTGGGGTGTTATGTTGAAGTTAACCATCCTTGTTTTAGACATCAGGTTGTTGGAAGTTTAGTGGTATGTTGAAGCCGCTTTAATAGTTGAAGATGTATGTTAAAATGTAGTTTGTGCTTTAATATATGTTGTTATGTATGTCTAATTAAGTTTAGGTTATGTTGTTGATGTAATGGTAATGTGGACTCTATGGTCCAAGATTGTACAATATCCTATGTTATTATGAGTAATTATAGCTCGTGTATTATAGTGATATGAATTGTTATTTTTTTTGTGATAGTAGTGATATATGTATAGTAAAAAGAATATCTCATGTAAGTGATGAGATAACTTGTTACCATTATCAAATAGAGTGTGATACGGTGACAAAATCGACTGTTTTTACTGGTTTGTGTTTTGCGTTTTTTGTTCGTAAAATGTCGCGGTAAGCAAGAGTCGCCACCGACTTTTATTTCATCCAATCATAGAAAAGGAAAAAGAAGAGAAAAAACCTTTTTCGAGAATATTCTGAGTACGGGGATAGATTATAGAAATGGAAGGTGTTAGTACCCTTTCTATCCATGGTTTTCCATGGGCTCTAAGGTACTTACTTATCTTTATAAAATTGCTTGTGTGTGCTTGTTTTGAAAAAAGTTTTACTTCGTGATAACCCTTGTATCAGTCCTCAAGGGTGTGACGAAGTTGTTTTTGAAAATTGTTTTGAAAGGTGTTTGTAGGAAAAGTTTTATTTGAGCAAGTACTTAAGATTTCTACCAACTCGAAAAAAGATTGTTCGTTCTCGTTTCCTTTAGACAGCGCTATCCTACTATTAAGGAGTAGGTAGCCACGTCGTTGGAGTTTGTAAGGGACACTCGAAAGTGGCAAGTACAGTCACTAAAACAATGGGTAGGAAACTTTAGTAGTAACCCTAGAGCCTTAAGATCTTTCCGAGGCAACATTCGAATGGAACATTTGATCTTTTAAACAGGAGGACAACCACTAAAATCTCCTATGCTTAATGACTGTTTTACCGAAGGCAACCGAAGTGGAGTAAACCCTAGGAGTGAGCATGTGCGAGTGTAATTTTCAGTTAATTTATCTTTGCACAATTAGGTTATCTACCATTTTAATCTTCAAGCATTCTTTCCATACAATCCTATTAACCATGCATCTAACAGTTTATTGTTTGTGGAAATTAAAAGTGCGGGAAGTTTAAAGGTCCTAGCTATTACAAGGCTTTGGCAGTTACATAATTATCTTGACTGAAAATAAAAATGTGGAATTTAAAACCCTAATTACTATTACAAACTCGGAGCAGTTACAATTATAATAAAAAGAATTAAAATGCGTGCGGCGAATTAAATGCGAGAATGGTAAAAAACCCTAAAAATATAATTGATGAAAATATTTAGGTTATTTTTGAGAAAAGAATTAATTAGGTTATGTACAAAATTAACCCTAATTTCTAATTATTTTTAATTATAAAGAGGAATTAAATTGCCTTAAATTAATTAAACTAAATTAATTAATTAAAGAAAAAAGTATTTTTTATGAAAGAAAAAAGATTTTTGGTGTTTTCATGATTTTTTTTTATTAAATAAAAAAATGATTTTTGATATTAATTAAAATAATTAAGGAAATAATTAAAAGAATTAAAAATAAAAATAATAGAAAAAAGAGAAGAATTGGGCCTGTGTTATGCTGAATGGGGGGTGTCTGTTGGAATTCTCCAGGCCCATTATCCATCCAAGCCCAATCAGCGCTTGATTCCATGTGGCGTTGACCTGAGGGTATACCATGGTCCTTGACATGTGGGACGTTGGATTGAATGGATGATGAATCCATTGGCTGGAGATTGGTAGCGCACGGTAGGACGTTTGGACTAGGGGTGCATTGAATCTGCAAGTGTGAATTAAGAAAACAAAGAAATTTGTTGGGACCTGGGATCGAACCCAGTTCCTCTCACTTACCAACAGACGCCCTTGCCAGCTATGCTACGTTGATTAATTGTTAAAGGAATAATAGTAATACATAATATATAAAACAATTTCATTGAAACTGAAAAAAACCGCGCGCGTTGTAGTCAAATAAGCCAATAGGGTGATGACAAATCACCGTCTTCTTCCTTCTGTCCATCGTCTTAGGTAGCTGACTTATACCTACGGACAACGTCTGTAACTTCAAGCCTGTGAATTTCAAAAATCATCAACATGCATGATAAATCAACTATGGCTATACCAATCAATTTGTTTTGACCCACGAGTACGATGGTACCCTTTGTTTAGGCCAATTTAACCTGTATAACAAAATCCCAAAACGCAAGGACAAACCCTAATAATGGGAAATGCATATCTAGGCATCAAAAATTCAATTGAATCATTCAGTCACGTTGCAAACATATCCATAATCACAAATATATCAATCAAATGTGCTAATGATGTAAGAATTGATGTAATCGATTTTAAAAAATAGAGCAAACCGTGTGACTGGTAGCATGCGTTTATGGGAGCGAGAGGACTTGCAAATGATCCAGTTAGCTTCAGAGATGCTCCAGGATGCGATTGGCAATGTTAGAATGACTTGAATTGGTCTGTAGCTTAAAATCCGATCCACACTTTTCTTTGAAATTTTGGAGTTTTGTTCTTGCTTTTTCACGACTATCACCCTTTTTTTGCCTTGTACTTGTTCATTACATATGCTAGAACGATTTAGGGTTCTAAAAACCATATGTATCTTTGCAATTATGGAAGATTTGATTTAATTTCCATGTCATATGTAAACTTGCTATATTGAGCCAAATTATCCCTTTCTTGTACCAATCAGCCCTAATTCGATTTGGCCTTGATGTTTCAGCATATTTTGATTACAATCCTGTCAAAATATATATCAAAACATATATTTGCTATTATTTATCAATTATTTTATTTAATTAAATTTTTAATTAATAAAAAATAAAAATAAAATGGAAAATGAAGCAAATAACATGTGGATAAGTAATTGATTAATGGACCATGTTATAAGTGAGGTGAAATCATGAAATGCTAGGCCCATTTGGTAAAAAAAAGCATTTTTGAGCATATTTGACTTTTGGCATTTTTGCAAAAAAGGTCAACTTTGACAAGGCATATCTCTTCCAATTTTAACCCTAGAGATGTGTTCTTGGACTTTTTAGAAATCTTATAATGTCCCCTAAGCAACCCTTTTGGTCTCATTTCAATTGGGCCTTCCATGTTCATGTAAGAAGCTTTGACCAAAAAGATGTTTTTTGTTGACTTTTCAAAAGGACCTATAATGTGGAAATTCATATCTTTTTGTGAGTGCATATTTTGAAATTGTGGGATGAATATGAATTGTAGGGAATTGCATGCTCTTCAAAATTATCCTTGGATGGAAATTTTTTGATAAAGTATGTGGAAGTTATGCTTGGTCAAAGTTTGGTTGACTTTTCCTAAGAAACCCTAATTTAGCAACTTTTGGGTTTTGATGAATTTAGGGCATTCCTTGAAGAATCATGATCAACCCCTGAACAAATTATGGATATAACTTCAAAATGTTGATGTTGACCCAAAATCTTGAAGTTTGACTGTATGTGGGCCACAACTGACTTTTGACCTAATACAGTCGATTCTCAAGCATCTGAGAAGTTGGCTGAGCAAGCTTCTTATGTAGTGCTTGAAATTTGACATGGAGGGTCTTGAGAACATATTAGGATCATGTAGAACATATGAGGTCTTTGTAGTTCACCTATATTGATGAAAATGGAAACCCTAATTTGAGACACACTGCCTTAGAAGAGAGTTTATTTGGTCAACTCTATGCAAACTTGAGCAAATTGAGTATCTCTAGGAGTATGTAATGAGTAAAATGAGAGGGAAAGTTTTGGGGTACAACAGTTGACCCTGTTCAATCTTCTTAAACCTAAGGATATAGATTGACCTGTCTGCCTTTCGTGATCTGAAGGTTGAATATGATTGAACACTAGAGTGCCCAGAAATTTTCACTCACATGAAGTGATACTTGATTTGTGATATAGGGAATAGGCTTATAGATTCCATTTGGAAGTTACTAGAGAATTGTTAGAGATGGGCTTAAAGATGCCATCCAAGATGTGATGGAGTATCGTCGGAGATGGGCTTAAAGATGCCATCTAGAGGATGTTGATTTCCTGAGATATTCCTTTGATGAGAGTCCTTACTCCTGTCGTCGAGGAGGAATCTGCTGAGGAATGTTGGTATCGGTCTTTGGAGAAATAGAATTTTAGGAGCTTCAATTTTCCGTTACTCTACTAGAAAATTTACTCTGGAGGTGAACTGCATATCTGGTCAGTGTACAGACTGCACCGCGACTTACTGGGGAAAGGTGAAATTGGCCGAAACTGGTCAGGTCCAGGTTTTACTGTGTTGTAAACTATCGTCTGAAGGTAAGAGAAAAGAAACCTGAATGGTAAGGTTATGAGAAGGAACCTGGATAGTAGGGTTACTTCGAAGTGAAAGCCTAGATAGTAGGGATGTGAGAAGGAACCTGGATAGTAGGGTTACTTCGAAATGAAAGCCTGGATATTAGGGTTGTGAGAAGGAACCTGGATAGTAGGGTTACTTCGAAATGAAAGCCTGGATGGTAGGTTTGTGAGAAGGAACCTGGATAGTAGGGTTACTTCGATATGAAAGCCTGGATAGTAGGGCTGTGAGAACGAACCTGGATAGTAGGGTTGCTTCGATATGAAATCCTAGATAGTAGGGTTGTAAGAAGGAACCTGGAGAGTAGGGTTACTTTGATATGAAAGCCTGGATAGTAGGGCTATGAGAAGGAACCTGGATAGTAGGGTTACTTCGATATGAAAGCCTGGATAGTAAGGCTATGAGAAGGAACCTGGGTCGTAGGGTTACTTCGATATGAAAGCCTGAGTAGTAGGGCTGTGAGAAGGAACCTGGATAGTAGGGTTACTTCGATATGAAAGCCTGGATAGTAGGGTTGTGAGAAGGAACCTGGATAGTAGGGTTACTTCGATATGAAATCCTGGATAGTTGGGCTGTGAGAAGGAACCTGGGTCGTAGGGTTACTTCGATATGAAAGCCTGGGTAGTAGGGCTGTGAGAAGGAACCTGGGTCGTAGGGTTACTTCGATATGAAAGCCTGAGTAGTAGGGATGTGAGAAGGAACCTGGATAGTAGGGTTACTTCGATATGAAAACCTGGATAGTAGGGCTATAAGAAGGAACCTGGGTCGTAGGATTACTTCAAAGCGACAATGTAGATTAGTTGACCTGTTTGGTTTCTAGAACTGAGTTTCCGTTAGTCGTCTGCAGATGTGACTTGCATAACTGCTGAATTTGTTGAAGCTAATCCTCTTTTCCTAGAAAGATATCAGGGTTAGTTATATACGATGCATGAAATGCAGGGTGAGATGATGTTCTCAAAATAAATGAGATTATGATGTATATGATATGTATGCGTATATCATGATGTATGTTCATGAAATACTATCGGGGTATGCTCGCGTCTGGGAAAATAAATCCCTGACAGTTGCTGGAGATTTGTAAATATTCTGTCGGGAGGAGATGCTGCTTGAGAATAAACTATGCGGGGAATGAACTTAGAAAAATGTATTTTTGTAGCTGAAATGATGAACTCTGTCAGGGATTGAGCCTCTGTATCTGGAGAAATAAACTCTGCTTGGGGGACGAAATTTACTGACTCGCCCACGATTATGAACCTCAGCTGGGGTGGTTACGTCCTATTTCGGTAAAGATGACATCAATGCCTTTGGATACTTTTACTCTGTGGGGAGTGTATGTACCAATAATTATGTTCCCAAGCTGGCTCTATCCCGGTACCTGCTAGGCGGAGTAACTGTCGGGTTTAGCACTTCTTATTTTTGCCCTTGTTTCTGGAATTACGAGTAATTGTCTTTTGTTTCTTATGTAAATGTTTATGAGCAGCAGTCATTTTCAAATGCATATATCAAAAATAAGTTATTAGACGTTCTTGCAAAATAAAACATAAAACAAAAACAAACTCGAAGTGAAAATAATTTTGTATTGATTTTTGAAGTCGGCCTGTAATAGGCGTTTTTGTACAAGGAGGCTGACGCTCTAGTAAGAGAACACCGCCTAAAAAATGGAAGCTATACAAATTTATGTAAAAGAAAAAAACATCTATGTGAAACAACCCCATTGGGTTCCAACTCCGCTATTGCCTTTATATCTTCAAGCGTCTCATCACTTTGCTACTTGGCCGAAGGTTGATCAGATTGGTTGGCGCCGTCCGAGCTTGATAGTCGATACCGAAGTCTGGTCGCAAGATGATTCAATGAGACATAGTGGTACGCTTTATATCCCTAACTTTTTCCTGGACCGCTCTTTCGGGTTTTCAGTCCACCGGGATACCCTTTTTTATCCAAGCCGCCCTTTCGGGTTTTCGACTTGCCGGGTGTACAGATTTTTTTCATTTTCATCCCTTACTTTTGCCCGAACCCTTTTGGTTCACCGGGAAGCCCTTATTTTTTCCTAGGCCAGTCAACCTAGCGGGTATTTTGATTAGGCGTAGTATCTTTTCACTATGTATGCATTGACAGGGTGAGGAAGGTCGTCACCATCCATGGTGGTTAGAATCATAGCTCTTCCCGAGAAAATGTTCTTAACCACAAATGGCCCTTCGTACATGGGGGTCCATTTGCCCCTGGGATCACCTTACGACAGTATGATGCGTTTGATCACTAGATCCCCGACTTGATATTCTTGGCGTATGACTTTCTTTTTAAAAGCCTTGATCATTCGCTTTTGATACGTCTGACCATGACAGATGGCAGTAAGTCTCTTTTCATCGATTAGATTTAACTGATCAAGTCGGGTTCGGATCCAGTCATCCTCGTTTAAACCGCATCATTCATAATCTTGAGAGAAGGTATCTGGACTTCGATGGGTAGGACTGCCTCCATGCCATATACCAAAGAGTAGGGTGTTGCCCCTGTCGACGTCCGGGCTGAGGTACAATACCCATGAAGAGAAAATGGAAACATCTCATGCCAGTCTTTATATGTCAATGTAATCTTCTGTATAATCTTCTTGATGTTCTTCTTAGCTGCTTCAACAACGCCATTCATCTTCGGCCGGTAGGGGAAGAATTATGATGTTGTATCTTGAACTGTTTATAGAGATCGGTGATCATCATGTTGTTGAGATTCGTACCATTATCAGTAATAATTCTCTCTAGCACACCATATCGACAGATCAGATTATGTCGGATAAACCGTGCCACGAAGTTCTTGGTTACTGTAGCAAAGAAAGCTGCCTCAACCCACTTCGTGAAGTAATCAATGGATACTAAGATGAAGCGATGTCCATTGGAAGCGGTGGGCCTGATTTCTCCAATCATGTCGATGCCCCACATTGCAAAGGGCCGCGGAGCTGTCAAGATGTTTAAGGGGACCAAAGGCACATTCACCTTATCAGCGTAGATTTGGCATTTATGACAAGTTAGAGAGTGCTGATAACAATTGGCTTCCATAGTGGACCAATAATATCCTACCCGTAGGATCTTCTTAGCCATGGTATGTCCACTAGAATGAGTTCTGAAGGTGCCTTCATGTAGATCTATCATGATCCTCTCTGCTTCACTCTTGTCTACACACCGTAGTAGTGTGGAATCATGGTTGCGTTTATAGAGGATTCCATTACTGAGGAAGAACTTTGCAGCGAACCTTCTCAGAAACTTCTTATCGTTGACAGATGCACCTTCGGGATACTCTTGAGCCTCGAGATACCTTTTGACTTCGTGAAAGCAGGGTTTGTCTGCCACTTCTTCAATACCGATTTCACAGCAGTGTGCTGGTTCATCCAACCTCTCAATGGTAATTTGGTGAGCTTCATTGTCCCACCTAACCTTGAACATAGAAGACATGGTAGCTAGCGTGTCCGCTAACTGGTTCTCCTGTCGTGGGAAATGTTCAAAGGTTACCTCCTCAAAGTGTGGGAGCAATATCAGTACATGCTATTTATAAGGAATGAGATTCAAGTGTTTCATATCCCACTCGCCTTTGATCTGACTTATCACCAGAGCAGAATCCCCGAATATATTCAAGAACTTGATCCTTAGGTCAATAGTAGCTCGAAGGCCCATAATACATGCCTCATACTCCGTCATGTTGTTGGTGCAGTTGAAACATAATCGGGCAGTGAACGGAGTATGACAGCCCTTGGGAGATATGATTACAACGCCAATGTCGTTACCTAGTGCGTTTGAAGCTCCATCAAAATACATAGACCATCGGGATCCCTCCTCAGGTCCTTCATCCGGTCCAAGTTGTTCGTAGTCAGTCACCAACATAATATTCTCATTCGGGAACTCAAAATTCATGAACTGGTAGTCATCCACGGTGTTGTACCCAAAAATTTTCCCTCCCATGTTCTTCAAGATTCGTCAGGATCAATCTTCAAATGGTTCAAGGGATTGCACAGTCAAACATGCCTCCTACGCCAGTCAAATTAGGGTTTTGGTTCCTTCAGTGAATTTGTAGTTTTCAAGGGCTCAGTCAAGTCACATGTACCCATATACATTGTCAAGCATCTACATGGCAAGTTTCAAGACTCACAGGGTCAAGTTGCACAGTCAAAAGCTTCATTTGGTTCACAGTCAACTGTAGGGGCAAAATGGTCATTTCACAGTCAAAAGTCAAAATTTTTGGTCAACATCTTATTTTGAAGCCACAATCATCATTTGATCAATTCTTGATCATGATTCCTCAAGCATGGCTCAAAAATCATCAAGATGCAAAAGTTTCTATTTTTGGATAGCTGAAAAGTCAACTGTAAATTGACCAGGGCATAACTTTTTCATGGTTCATCAGAAAAAATCCCATCCAATGCTCATTTTGAAGGGGATGACACTTCCTACAACTCATCTTCACATTCCAAGTCCAAGAAATGCTCTCACAAAAAGTTATCAATTTCTACATTATAGATCATTTTCAAAAGTCAACAAAAAGGCACTTTAAGTCAAAGACCATAACTTGAGATTGGTAAATCAAAATGACATGGGACCAAGGGAATTGGTTAGAGGACTTCAAGACCTTTCCAAAATGTCCAAGAACATGTTCATAGCTTCAAAATTGAGCAAGATATGCATTGGAGAAGTTGGGAAATTTTTGGGAATTTGCAAAAGTCAACTTTGCCCAAAACACTTCATTTTTGCTAATGGGCCTCAAATTATTTCTTGAATCATTACCCAAGGCTTATGCACGACCCATTAAGATTAATTTGAATTATTTTCTTATTTTTATTAATTATTTGGATTTTTAATTGATTAATAATTCATTTAATTGATTTAATTGTAGGAAAATTCAAAAGATATGATTTTCCAATCTTTTGTGGAGCAAATATACTCAGGGCAAGCTGGCAATTTCGTTTCCCAATCAAAGAGGCAAAATCATCCAATTTTGGCAAGCTTTATCAATAAAAAATATGGAAAAGATTTGATTGGAAATCAAGGATGCAAAACATGAATACAATGGATTCTTGGACAAAAGATTTAACCTAATTCATTCCACTATATGTACTGAAGCTTAACCTAAAATCATTCACGTGCAAAAAGCTGCTGCAACACCATAAACCAAACTCCAAAAATTGAAGAAAAGTTGAAAAACTGAAATCAACCTTCCAGCATAATTCAAACCCTTTTCTTATTTCCAATACCTTGCTGGGACATCCAGGGACGATTTGCAATCAAGAACAAGCCTTAAAGCTCCAGGAATCACCTCAAACAGTCACACGGTTTACCATTCTTTTCCATAATCGAAAATCAAGTTTTATGCATCATTAACATGTTTTGACTATTGCTTTGCATTGCTAACATCATTCTGAAGCTTTTGATATAGTTTAATTTGATTATGGTACCCTAAAACGAGAACTGCCATTGGAGAATGCTAGGGTTTCGAAGCTTTTAATTTGGGGGTTTATAGCATAAGTAAAATTGATCCTCAAGATGCACATGGTTGAAACCGTCTGAATGAGACGAAGACATTGGACACCTCGCGCCCTATTTATATGCCCTGGATTCCTATTTGCTATTTTTGGCCATTCAATATTGTGGGGGTTAAAAACCCCCGCTAATTGTTCTTTGTTTTACAAGAAAAGGTAGAAGATGAAGGACGTGTCTCAACATGGTTGGTTAGTTTGAATATAATGCGCGCTTTTTCTTGTTCCAAGCATAGTTATTGTTTTTTATATTTTATCTTCATTATCCATTACATTAACAATTACAGGCGTTTGGCTTAGTGGAGGGTGACGTGTTTGGCAACCCCTGGGACCTGGGTTCGATTCCCAGGTCCCCCCAAAATTCTATGTTATTTTTCATATTGTGTTCCTATGCAGCTTCACAACAATATTCCACCATGGACTCCAACGCTCAGCTTGCCAAGTGTCTCAAAAGACAGATCCAAGGGCCAGGGATGGCTCCACACCATACTCCAAGTCAATGAGCACGCACATAATCCCAGAGGTCAACCAGGGCTTTGTGCTTAATGGGCCAGATTCAACAAATTCACCTCCATCTGGGCCTTCAAAACCCCCCTGGTTTTGTTATTTTGTATTTTATTTTCTTTTTCCTTTTAATTCTTTTAATTATAATCATTATTTATTAACTAACAAATTAATATTTTTAATAAATTCAAAGAATAAAACATGTGAATATTTTTATTAATTATTACTATTTTTATCTATTAATTTATTTTGTAAATAAATTCTAATTAACCAATTTAGTTTAATTTAGGTTTAATTTTAACCCTTTTCTCATTAAATAAAAATTATGTAGAATTAGGGTTTGGCATTTTCAATCATATTTTATTAATTATCATTATTCTTATTTATTAATTATTATCTTTGTAAATAAAATGTAAATTAAATAATTTAGTTAATTAGGTTAACTTTAGCATTTTTTTATTAATAATTAAAATAAACTTAGAACTAGGGTTTTCTTGACTTTTAATTTCCTTTTTCTTTTTTATTTTTCATTAAAATATTAAAAACACAAAAAAAACATTTTTTCTTTTAATTAAATAATTGATTAGTAAACTAGGGTTAATTTTAATTAAATGCAAAAGACAAAAAACTCATATTTTCTCAAAAGGGTCAAAAACCCTAGGACGTTCCAATTTAATTCTTTCGCGCATTATCTTATTTTGATTATTTATGTATCTGCTCAATGGATGTAATAGTAATTAGAATTTACCGCTTTCTTTATTTTTCGCATTTATTTCCAAAACGGGTTCTTGTTTTTGGCGATGTATAGACCCGCGCCTTGTAATAGCGTAGCTTTACCTTTCCGTACTTTATTTTCCGCACTCTTAACTGTTAATTATGCCTGCAAGACTGTATGTAAAATAAAATCAATCGTAGCTCACAAATGCCTGATCAAAGATAAACATAAACTGAATTGAACACACATGCACATACCACTCCTAGGGTACGCCTCATTGGTTGCCTCGAACGTGATCATCAAGTATAGGGTGTCTTAGAGGTCGCCCTCCTGTCTAAAGATCCAGTCGCCTCGAAACGGTTGCCTCGGATACAAAGGATCTAGGACATTAGGGTTACTTCTAAGGTGTCCTACTATTGCTTCGGTGACCACATTGTCCCTAATAATAGAATTGACCCGAATACCTCCAACGATGGTGCTACCTACCTCTCAATGGTGGGATAGCACTATCTAAAACGACTCTTACACAGCCTAATTACTTAGAGTAGGTAGATTCTCCTGGGTACTTGCTCTTTCTCAAAAACAAACAAAATACTTTTCACACTGACACTTTCAAAAGTTTTCAAACAAATTTTTCATACACTCTTGAGGACAGATACAAGAGTTACTTAGAAATCTTTCAAACGAAACTTTTTTCAAAATTCACTCACATTTGAAAAGCAAACATCTTTTGAAAACATAAGAGCTAGTACCTAAGAGCCCATGGATAACCATGGATAGAAAGGGTGCTAACACCTTCCCTTTCTATAATCTACCTCCCGAACCGAGAGAAATCTCAAAGAAGGATTTTTGCTGTGCTTTTGTCCTTTCCATATTGGAGAACATAAAAGACGGTGGCGACTCTTGCTTACCGCGACATACGCGATCCAGCTTTAAACAGTCAGTTTTATTTCCACCGATCACAGAACTGGCGACTCTGCTGGGGAGATTTTAAAGTGAGGTGTACCTTAGGATTAGATCATACTTATGTTTTCAATTGAATGTTTTGTTTGCTTTAATTTTTGTGGGCATTGCATCGGAGTTTCATAGATCCTAACCAGGATCTGGGGATACCCTTTTAGGTAGCATAAGCTGTGAGGGACCTGTCCGGCGTAGACCGACACTGGTGAAGAAGTGGCTACGTTGGTGTGACACCTTGGTCTGTACCGATATCCCTTGTGTTGCAACGAGGAGAATATGGGTCTTCTGAGGAGTCATTAAGCACCAACCGACCTTAGAACCCTAATTTGACCCAACTTGGCCATAGAACAGTAGCAGTATGCTACACTCATTGAGGCTAAACTCTCGCGATGGTTCCGGCCGCAAGAAAAGGTTGCGAAGCTGGAGTTATGACCGACTGAGGGTAGTCAGTGATATTGAGATCCTCTAGAACCCGATTACTATTTTCTAGGACAGGTCTTAACCAACTGAAACTGAAAGAGGGTAGTACCTAAACTTCATGCTGGCCTAAACTCTAAGGGCTGTCTTGTGTGACTTGTGTGCCTTCAAACTTGACTACTTGCATGCTTGTTATCTGACACATGAGTTTCTTGCAGGTTTTGTTTACAGTCCTTAATCTGGACTCATAACAGGGTTTACGTACATCACTCCATGCATAGCATAACATCATACCATCATACCATTGCATACATCCTGCATAAGGACTAATCCATTTCAAGGATCTTAAGGGTTTGTGATACAGGTCATGATGAATCAAATGTCTAGCAAGGGGAAAAGGGGATTTATTTTCCTCTAGCCAAGGTTGTGTGGAGATCAAAACATGACAATTTGAGTCAGGGGCTATGACCCACTCGATATGGTGAGCTTTGACTCTTGAAGAAGGACTCTCAACAACATGAAGTGCCTTCAATCAAGCTACCGAATTCAAATTCTGACAATTTTCTTGGTTACCCCGCGAGATCCTTGAAAACATTGCATACATATCTCATACATATCATTGCATTACAGGTACACCTTTTACAGGTCACTTATCTTCTTCGCTGTTTATTTCAGCAATCATCATGAATCCTGAATCATCCAATGAACAAGCTATCAAGGCCCTCCAGGCCCAGAATGCCCAGTTCCAGGAGTTTGTTATGAGCCTAGCCCAGGGTCAACAGGAATTGAAGACTCTGCTTCTGAAGAAGAAGAAGAAGAGGACTGTGCTGTTCAACCCTAGACGCAAATCTGGGAATGGATCACAAAATGAGGCTGAGCAGACTACCGCATCTGTTGGAAAAGACAGTCCCCAAGAGAGAGAGGTTCCTAGTCCAGTGGTCTCTGACAACGAGACGGATTTTAATGATGAACAGTACCCTCCTGCTGAGGACAGGTACAAACAACTCGAAGACCGGTTAAGTGCTATGGAGATACAAAAAGTGCCCGGCCTGGACTTCGAAGATCTAGGTCTGTCTTCTGGGGTAGTGATCCCACACAAGTTCAAGGCACCTGCTTTTGCAAAATATGACGGGGCTTCCTGCCCTAAGCTACATCTCAGGTCATACATAAGGAGGATCCAGCCCTACACGGCTGACAAGAATTTGTGGATTCACTTCTTTCAGGATAGCCTGTCAGGGACTCAACTCGAGTGGTTCTATCAACTGGATGGAGCCAGTATCCGCAACTGGGAGGACCTTGCTGCTTCCTTTTACAAGCAATACCAATATAATTTCGACCTCGCTCCTACGCGTACCCAACTCTAGGGTATGTCACTAGGGACGGGTGAAGGATTCAAAGAGTATGCGCAAAAGTGGAGAGACCTTGCTGGAAGGGTGCGACCACCTCTGACTGACCATGAGCTCGTTGACATGTTCTTGGGGACCCTGTCTGGTCCATTCTTCAACCATCTGATTAGGAATTCTTCTGTTGGGTTTACAAATCTGATCTTAACTGGTGAGAGGATATAAGTTGGTATCAAGTCTGGGAAGATACATAATGGTGACTCCTCGAACACTGAGAAGAAACCATCCAAGAAAGAATCTAGTGCTGTCTATGGTTCAAGAGGGCAGAATAGGTCCGAACACCGCCAAGCTGTCAACGTGGTGGTTATTTCAAAACCGGCCGGTGCTCCCCAACATCGCAACCAACAAAGGTAAGAGAGACCTAAGAGGCAGTTCACTCGGCTCAGTATGACCTTGTCCCAGATATTGCCACAGTTGCTGGAGACCAATTTGGTAACGCTAAGGGACCCTCCTAGAAATTCCAGTAAGACACCTTCAAAGTATAACCCCAACGTTCGCTGCGCTTATCATTCTGACAGCCTGGGGCATGCTACAGATGATTGTTGGACTCTGAGGAACAAGGTTCAGGATCTGATCGACGCAAAGGAGGTCCAGTTCGAAGCGCCCGAAGCTCCCAATGTGATCACTGCTCCCTTGCCAAAACATAGCTAGGATTGAAAAAAAACTTTTGTTCATTCGAATGTTCAAGTTGTATTTTTCTTTGATTGTGCAAACATTTTATTCATGTCAAACGTTGTTATTTCATTAATGCATTACACATGTCTGTTTTGAAGTAATTATTTCGTATTCACTATATGCAAACTGTTTTTCATATTTTTGTGATGATCAACTCTCGATTAATAATTCTAAGCCTCTTGAGGGAGGATGACGAAAATGATACCAAAATCTCTACAGTATGCTTTTGAACAGACCCCGCTGACGATGTACAGGCATTGTTTCAAATCCTAAATAGTGGAGTTATAAGGATGATAGTCCCTCGTCAACCCCTTCGAGCCAAAGAAGTAGGAGTTTTTCTTTTCGAAAATTAAAACCCTTAATCATAACCTGGGGCAGGGTAGTTCTCTCAGTTGATCCAGGTGCACAACGAATAGCACCAAAGAAGTCCCTACAAAACAAAAGACAGTGATGGTTCCCTACAATCGTCAAGACAGGCAGTCATTACAAAAAAAAAAAAAACTAAAGCCCAACAAGTCAAAACCTATGAAGGAGACTTACAAAACTGGGGCATCCCGCTGACTGTAATCACAAAAGAAACAGTTCAGGCAAAAAAATAGGGATAATAAAATCAAAAAGAAAGAGGTCATACAAACCCTCAACAAAAAAGAAATGACTGCCTATTCAAAATAAACTGTCAACATCCGAACCATCACTGGTATATCAGAGCAAAAGACTCAAACAAGGTCTAACGCACGATCAACTGAGTTTAGGATCGAAGAACATCACGAAGAGCGGGTGGGTACAAATAAATTTTGAGCCTTTATCCTTTGTTTGTTAAACCGTGAACCAGGCCACGTTATAACCCTTAAAAGTCCTAGCTGAAGCATGGGTTAGTTCGAAAGCATACTGTTACAGAAGGTATCCTGACTCCTTAAGGCTCGCTGTAAAATCTTGAGTTGACATCACTTTTTACAAAATTCACTGGTTTTACTGAAAAAATGCATTTCCAAAAACTTCAAGACAGACATAAGCTTTGCATTTTAAAAAATAACATCGTTTGCATATGACTATTTGTTTGAACAACATAGAAGTTCGCACGAAGAATATCTAATGAACAAAAGCACTTCCAATCAAGGGGCATGGCATGATCATTGTCCATCATCTGGGGTAGTTAAGTCAAGATTCAGAGAATCTCTCAAATGCCAAACAGCCAGGGGCAGATCTACATCTGAATCAACTGGGGCATTGGGCGTGAATTCCAGCAACAAATCTTGCACAATCAAACATCTTCTGGTAATATGGAAACACTACCGACAGTGACAACTCCCTACATCCTGAGAACATGGACATAGTCGAAAAAATACTACGCACAATCAAAGACGCGCTAGGTTGAAACACCTAGGCAGAAATATGGGCTTCCCGGAGAACCAAAAGGGTTCGGGCAAAAATAAGGGATGAAAATGAAAAAATCTGTACACCCGGCAAGTCGAAAACCTGAAAAGGAGGCTTGAGCAAAAATGGGTATCCCGGTGGACTGAAAACCCGAAAGGGCGGTCCAGGCAAAAGTTAGGGATCAAAGCGTACGACTATGTTCCGTCATCTCGTCACTTGCCTATCAGAAGAAGATTTGTCAATTGGCAGTTATCAACCTCCACAGGTACCTTCTCCCACAGAAGCTGGGGCAATAAGAATTGTCCGAACTGTACAAGCTGCTCTGTCCTCCAGGTACAAGGTATGTTCAGCTGAAGAATATGACCAGGATACCTTCACTCCCCGAGAGTAAGATAAAAGTCAGCAATACTCTCCCCCGAGCAGAGTTGGTCTCCCATCAGCCCAAAAAGGCACAGTACCTCTAGCAAGTCAGCGATACTCTCCCCAAGCAGAGTTAGTCTACTGTCAGCCTTAAGGAAGTTGGGTATCCCCAGAAGATCTCAATATTCCCCAGCGGAGTAAACAGACGTTCCGCAGTAAGCATCCCCGACAGTCTTAATATAAGATGGTTCCCCGGCAGAATACCAGACACCCCAGTGGAGCTATTTCCCTAGTGCATTCCAAAAGTCTCCCCAGGAGAGTTGAATCATCCTCCCCAGTAGATTCTGGAAGCTTATCACTCCGCAGAGTGCAAATATCTCTCCCCGACCATGTTCAAAGGTTATTCCCCACCAGGGTCTAACTGGGTTATCCTCAGCTAATCACCACGGAAAGATCGTCCTCGGCGAAGTTCTTCCTATCCCCCAACGGAGTTTATTAAAATCCTCAACAAAACTTATCAACGGAATCCCCAGCGGAGTTATCATCAAAACCTCAGCGAAGTATCTCTTCCCACATAGTAATTCCTTGCAGAGTAATCTCTTCAACAGGTTTATTCCCCAACGGAGTCATCTTCTCCTACCGGTTTATTCTTGCAATCATCATCCCCAGCGGAAACGAAGAACTATACTCTTCAACATCAGCCCAAGATTTAACTTCCCGGCATTCGTCAAGGATTTATTTTCCCAGACGAAGATACATTCAAAAACATCACATTTTCATACATCATGATACATGCATATACGCATCATATCATACGATCTCATTTATGTTGAGAATATCATTGCTCGATCCATATCATGCATTGCATATGACTGACCTTTACCTTTCAGGAAGGATACAGTTAAATGATCAGCTATGTCAAAGAAGACAAATCCAGTCAAAGAAGACAAATCCAGTCAAAGAAGACAAATCCAGTCAAAGAAGACAAATCCAGTCCAAAGAGACCAATCCAGTCAAAGAAGACAAATCCAGTTAAATCAATTCCTAGAGATTGTTCTAATACAAACCCGTCGTTATAGACACTCGTCGTTATAGACACTCGTCGTTATAGACACTCGTCATTATAGACACTCGTCGTTATAGACACCCGTCGTTATAGACACCCGTCGTTATAGACACTCGTCGTTATAGACACTCGTCGTTATAGACACTCGTCGTTAGAGACACCCGTCGTTATAGACACTCATCGTTATAGACACTCGTCGTCATAGACACTCGTCGTTATAGACACCCGTCGTTATAGACACTCGTCGTTATAGACACTCGTCGTTATAGACACTCGTCGTTATAGACACTCGTCGTTATAGACACTCGTCGTTATAGACACCCGTCGTTATAGACACTCGTCGTTATAGACACTCGTCGTTAGAGACACTCGTCGTTATAGACACTCGTCGTTATAGACACTCGTCGTTATAGACACTCGTCGTTATAGACACTCGTCGTTATAGATACCCGTCATCAAAGACCACCCGTCTATGAAGACAACCCGTTAAAAGAGACAACTCGTCAGAGAAGACAATACCTCCCTTGGTTCAGTTAAATCGATCCCTAAAGGTTTTTTGAGATAACCTGTCAGTAGAGACAACTCACCAACCTTTTTGGGTTCCAGATTCGATACATGTATCTAGCCAGGGCATATCTGCATGAAGAGTTTGAAGTTCTAGATTCGATACCTGTATCTAGCCAGGGCATGTCTGTGAGCATTTAATTGTAGATTCGATACCTGTATCTAGCCAGGGCATATCTACATGAAGAGTTTGAAGATCAACACCTGTAGCAGGCCAGGAAATTATCTTTCTTTCTCAGGTACGCAAGTTCTCGCTAAGGAATCTCTTACGCGATCAACACCTCCAAATGGCATCTATAAGCCCATTCTCGACAAGGTTCTGTCACATCTCCAGATGGCATCTATAAGCCCATCCTCCTATCCACCATCTTTCCAAATGGCATCTATAAGCCCATTCCCGCCATCACACCGCTGATACTCTACTATGTGAGTGCAAATTTCTGGGCACTCTAGTGTTCAATCATCTTCCACCTTCGGATCACGAAAGGCACGCAAGCCAATCTACATCCTCAGGTCTAAGAAGATTGAACATGGGAAACTGTTGTACCCCAATATTTGCCCTCCCATATTCTTCAAGATTTGTCAGGATCAATCTTCAAATGGTTCAAGGGATTGCACAGTCAAACATGCCTCCTAAGCCAGTCAAATTAGGGTTTTGGTTCCTTCAGTGAATTTGAGGTTTTCAAGGGCTCAGTCAAGTCACATGTACCCATATACATTGTCAAGCATCTACATGGCAAGTTTCAAGACTCACAGGGTCAAGTTGCACAGTCAAAAGCTTCATTTGGTTCACAGTCAACTACAGGGGCAAACTGGTCATTTCACAGTCAAAAGTCAAAATTTTTGGTCAACATCTTATTTTGAAGCCACAATCATCATTTGATCAAGTCTTGATCATGATTCCTCAAGCATGGCTCAAAAATCATCAAGATGCAAAAGTTTCTATTTTTGGACAGTTGAAAAGTCAACTGTAAATTGACCAGGGCATAACTTTTTCATGGTTCATCAGAAAAAATCCCATCCAATGCTCATTTTGAAGGGGATGACACTTCCTACAACTCATCTTCACATTCCAAGTCCAAGAAATGCTCTCACAAAAAGTTATCAATTTCTACATTATAGGTCATTTTCAAAAGTCAACAAAAAGGCACTTTAAGTCAAAGACCATAACTTGATATTGGTAAATCAAAATGACATGGGACCAAGGGCATTGGTTAGAGGACTTCAAGACCTTTCCAAAATGTCCAAGAACATGTTCATAGCTTCAAAATTGAGCAAGATATGCATTGGAGAAGTTGAGAAATTTTTTGGAATTTGTAAAAGTCAACTTTGCCCAAAACACTTCATTTTTGCTAATGGGCCTCAAATTCTTTCTTGAATCATTACCCAAGGCTTATGCACGACCCATTAAGATTAATTTGAATTATTTTCTTATTTTTATTAATTATTTGGATTTTTAATTGATTAGTAATTCATTTAATTGATTTAATTGTAGGAAAATTTAAAAGATATGATTTTCCAATCTTTTGTGGAGCAAATATACTCAGGGCAAGCTGGCAATTTCGTTTCCCAATCAAAGAGGCAAAATCATCCAATTTTGGCAAGCTTTATCAATCAAAAATATGGAAAAGATTTGATTGGAAATCAAGGATGCAAAACATGAATACAATGGATTCTTGGACAAAAGATTTAACCTAATTCATTCCACTATATGTACTGAAGCTTAACCGAAAATCATTCACGTGCAAAAAGCTGCTGCAACACCATAAACCAAACTCCAAAAATTGAAGAAAAGTTGAAAAACTGAAATCAACCTTCCAGCATAATTCAAACCCTTTTCTTGTTTCCAATACCTTGCTGGGACATCCAGGGACGATTTGCAATCAAGAACAAGCCTTAAAGCTCCAGGAATCACCTCAAACAGTCACACGGTTTACCATTCTTTTCCATAATCGAAAATCAAGTTTTATGCATCATTAACATGTTTTGACTATTGCTTTGCATTGCTAACATCATTCTGAAGCTTTTGATATAGTTTAATTTGATTATGGTACCCTAAAACGAGAACTGCCATTGGAGAATGCTAGGGTTTCGAAGCTTTTAATTTAGGGGTTTATAGCATAAGTAAAATTGATCCTCAAGATGCACATGGTTGAAACCGTCTGAATGAGACGAAGACATTGGACACCTCGCGCCCTATTTATATGCCCTGGATTCCTATTCGCTATTTTGGCCATTCAATATTGTGGGGGTTAAAAACCCCCGCTAATTGTTCTTTGTTTTACAGGAAACAGTAGAAGATGAAGGACGTGTCTCAACATGGTTGGTTAGTTTGAATATAATGTGCGCTTTTTCTTGTTCCAAGCATAGTTATTGTTTTTTATATATTATCTTCATTATCCATTACATTAACAATTACAGGCGTTTGGCTTAGTGGAGGGTGACGTGTTTGGCAACCCCTGGGACCTGGGTTCGATTCCCAGGTCCCCCCAAAATTCTATGTTATTTTTCATATTGTGTTCCTATGCAGCTTCACAACAATATTCCACCATGGACTCCAGCGCTCAGCTTGCCAAGTGTCTCAAAAGACAGATCCAAGGGCCAGGGATGGCTCCACACCATGCTCCAAGTCAATGAGCACGCACATAATCCCAGAGGTCAACCAGGGCTTTGTGCTTAATGGGTCAGATTCAACAAATTCACCTCCATCTGGGCCTTCAAACCCCCCTGGTTTTGTTATTTTCTATTTTATTTTCTTTTTCCTTTTAATTCTTTTAATTATAATCATTATTTAATTAACTAACAATATTTTTAATAAATTCAGAGAATAAAACATGTGAATATTTTTATTAATTATTACTATTTTTATCTATTAATTTATTTTGTAAATAAATTCTAATTAACCAATTTAGTTTAATTTAGGTTTAATTTTAACCTTTTTCTCAATAAATAAAAATTATGTAGAATTAGGGTTTGGCGTTTTCAATCATATTTTATTAATTATCATTATTCTTATTTATTAATTATTATCTTTGTAAATAAAATGTAAATTAAATAATTTAGTTAATTAAGTTAACTTTAACATTTTTTTATTAATAATTAAAATAAACTTAGAACTAGGGTTTTCTTGACTTTTAATTTCCTTTTTCTTTTTTATTTTTCATTAAAATATTAAAAACACAATTTTTTTTTCTTTTAATTAAATAATTGATTAGTAAACTAGGGTTAATTTTAATTAAATGCAAAAGACAAAAAACTCATATTTTCTCAAAAGGGTCAAAAACCCTAGGACGTTCCAATTTAATTCTTTCGCGCATTATCTTATTTTGATTATTTATGTATCTGCTCAATGGATGTAATAGTAATTAGGATTTACCGCTTTCTTTATTTTTCGCATTTATTTCCAAAACGGGTTCTTGTTTTTGGCGATGTATAGACCCGCGCCTTGTAATAGCGTAGCTTTACCTTTCCGTACTTTATTTTCCGCACTCTTAACTGTTAATTATGCCTGCAAGACTGTATGTAAAATAAAATCAATCGTAGCTCACAAATGCCTGATCAAAGATAAACATAAACTTAATTGAACACACATGCACATGCCACTCCTAGGGTACGCCTCATTGGTTGCCTCGAACGTGATTATCAAGTATAGGGTGTCTTAGAGGTCTCCCTTCTGTCTAAAGATCCAGTCGCCTCAAAACGGTTGCCTCGGATACAAAGGATCTAGGACATTAGGGTTACTTCTAAGGTGTCCTACTATTGCTTCGGTGACCACATTGTCCCTAATAATCGAATTGACCCGAATACCTCCAACGATGGTGCTACCCACCTCTCAATGGTGGGATAGCACTATCTAAAAGGACTCTTACACAACCTAATTCCTTAGAGTAGGTAGATTCTCCTGGGTACTTGCTCTTTCTCAAAAACAAACAAAATACTTTTCACACTGACACTTTCAAAAGTTTTCAAACAAATTTTTCATACACTCTTGAGGACAGATATAAGAGTTACTTAGAAATCTTTCAAACGAAACTTTTTTCAAAATTCACTCACATTTGAAAAGTAAACATCTTTTGAAAACATAAGAGCAAGTACCTAAGAGCCCATGGATAACCATGGATAGAAAGGGTGCTAACACCTTCCCTTTCTATAATCTACCTCCCGAACCGAGAGAAATCTCAAAGAAGGATTTTTGATGTGCTTTTGTCCTTTCCATATTGGAGAACATAAAAGACGGTGGCGACTCTTGCTTACCACGACATACGTGATCCAACTTTAAACAGTCAGTTCTATTTCCACCGATCACACATGGCCTGATGAGCCAAATGATCAGCCAATACACTCCCCTTTATTGCTTTTTGGGTTGTATATTGTATGTCGTACTCGGTTAAGATCATTTTCCACCTTGTTATCCTTCCGGAGAGTGCGGGCTTCTCGAAAATGTACTTGATCAGATCCATCTTTGATATCAACAAGGTAGTGTGAGTCAGCATATACTGTCTCAGTCGGCGAGCAGCCCATGCCAAAGCGCAACAAGTTTTCTCGAGCAATGAGTATCGTGTATGTTGTACCCCAAAATTTTCCCTCTCATTTCATCAACATTTCTCATCACAAGACTCTTGGAACTCAAGATCAAACTAGGGTTTGCTCTGCTCAAGACACCTCCTTGCATTGTTGACCTAAATTAGGGTTTGAGTTTGCATAGGGATATTTTGACCTACAATGCCCAAAGTGACTTTCATACTCCTTGTTGGATCCATAAGTTTGTCCATACCAAGTTTCAAGCCTTGATTCAAATTTTTGCCCAGTCAATTGGACAATTGACCTAAAAATCAGCTGTATTGGGGAAAAAGTCAACTATGGCCAATTGACAGTCAAACATCATGAAATTTGACCCACATCAACATTATGAACTCATATGAACCATTTGATCAAGTTTGGATCACAATTCCACAAGAATTTTGATCAGATCACCAAAAGGGCAAAATGGTCATTTTTAGGGTTTTGACTGCACAAAGGCAATTTTTGACTGTTTGACCTAGCCAATGGCAAATCAAGCTCACCCATGGACTCAAGGACTCAATGAAATTGTCTTGACCCATTCAACAAGTTCAAAAGATCTCAAAAGCATAGGATTGACATATGAATTTTTCAGTCAACTGATCAAAATTTGACTGTACACTGAAAAGTCAAACTTTGACTTTTTGGTCAAAATCAAGTGCCAAGAGTTATTTTTCATCAATACATGTCAAATTATGAAACTTGTTCATTAAGAAACCCAAAAATAAAAATTAGGGTTTAAAATGGAAAAATTTCATAACTTAGAATTTTTCTAAGTTATGAAATTTTCTTATTTTTTCCTAACTTTGTCCCATTTTTTCACCAAGATTCAAATGGATTCAAACAAAACTTGTAAAATGAGAGTTGTAGTCCATCACAAAGTCTACAACTTTGATTCACAAAGTTTTCACAAAAGAAGCTTGTATCTCAAGTTATGATTTTTGGAACAAGGGTACCTAAAACTTTTAACTTAGAGAAAATTTGCCCCAATCTAGGCAGGATTTTGACTCATCTTCTTGGCCATTTTTCACATAGTTCCACTTAGAGTTTCAAGTTGAATTTCATAGATGGATTATAGTACATGTTACAAGATTTCCAAATTGTCCAAGAACTCCTCAAACACCCTTGTGGTTAGAGAGAATAGAATGCTTGAAGTTGGCAAAAACTCACTTTTGTCCATGGCCAATACATGTTCTTACCAATTTGCAAATCTGATCTAGCTAGCTTGGTTCACAATTAAAGGCCTCAAAACCAGTTTGTACTCCATAATTTAATGCATATCCATTTAGTTAAGGTATTGTATTGGTCATTAGGGTATTGTACACAAGATTAAGCCCTAAATGGTAAAAGGTATATTGCCATTTTTGCAAAAGGTTACTTTATATCAAAACACTAAGCATTGAGCTTTGAACAAAATATGATACTGCAAACCAAATCCATGAATTAGAGGGGCCAAGAGTGTTATGTGAAGGGTTATATGAGGGCCTGTACAAATCTATAACATCACTTCCACACTCTTGCTTCAAGGAGAAGAAAAATTGCAAATCATACTCAATCTCTCACATCTGTTAAGACCAACTTACACAAACATTGTAGACAAGTTTCATACCTTCCAACAAGCCAGAAACACGACTCTTCTGCCTCCCAAACCCCCTTGTACACAAAATCCATGTTTTGCTGCAAAACAGGGCAAGCTCTACAAACTTCAAGCCATGACCAAATTCCATCGTGCGTTTTGTCCAAAGATACTTCAAACACCTTCCAACCAACATATCTAAGCTATCCAGATCATCCATTGCTAGCTGTAACACCTCTAACACACATTGCCAATTTTGTTTCAAAGCTTTGCAGGTTGAGTTCTCTAGCACGATTGAAGCTATTTCAAAACAAGCCAAGCTTTGGAAAAGCTTCCTTGGACCTCAGGCAAGCTCAAAAGAAGCTCAAACACCATTGAAGGTTGCCACATTGTCCAACTCGAACTCAACTGAAACAGGTATATCATGGACTTCTATCTCTCTATTTAGGAATAGTTAGGCTTATGTTTGTGAGTGAAATATGTTGTACTCATAGCCCTGAATCCATACATATGCTTAGTTTTCATTTACATTAATCGTGCTAGGAGGATTTCATCCATGAACTTTCTTAAAAAACTAGGTTAGAAATTAGGGACAGAGGAATTCTCTCTAGTCTTTGAGAGTTAGTCCAAGTTTTTTATATGGTTGAATTCGTTGTTTAATGCTCTACAATGTTCATGTTATGAGTTTTGTCAAAAAATCAAAGAACCAGGAGATGGCATTTGTGTACAGAAGCGCGCGTGTTTTGATTCAAAGGAAGAAGATGAAGTCTGACTGGGCTGGGCCTGGTTGTTCTTTGCTTTTGACACCCCACTTTTCTGTTTACACCCCACTGGCCCATTTATTTGAATATTTGTCATTTTGATATTTTTATTTTTTATTCTGACTTTATTATTTTTTGTCTAAATATAAAAAATGCCAAAAAATTATTTTCTATATTTTTCATATTTATTTGATATTTATTTTTATCTTACTAGTATAAACATGTAAATAATCTAGTTTCTTTTTATTAAAACTTAAATAATAATGTAAAAAATATGCTTATTTTTATTTATTATTTTTATACACACTTTAAAAACATTTTCTTGAATATACACAATTTTTTTGTAGATATTTAAATTTTAATTTTTTATATATTTAATATGTTTAATATATATATATATATATATATATATATATATATATATATATATATATATATATATATATATATATATATATATATATATATATATATATATATATATATTATTTTATTAAATAATTAGGACAAAAATACAAAAAAAATAATACATTCTCATTTTATTAATATTTTACACCAAAAATATCTTTTTTTACAATATATTTTATTTTTTGTATAAATTAATATATAATTGTATATAATTAATAGATAATACTATTTATTAAAAGAAATTAGGGTTTTTGCCCTAAATAATAAAAATGATTAAAATTAACTTTTATTATTTACATTTCATATTAAAAAAATACTTTTTACATACATAAAAACTTTTTGCATAATACATTTTATTCAATATTCATTTATTGTATTTTATTCAATTATTGTACATTTAAATATTGCCTATACATTCGATGTGGTTGTAATAATTTAGAATTTAATTTCTTGTCAAATACCCCCAATTCAAATTTGTACCCCCTCCCTATATCATGTTGTAATAGTGTAGCATTTAAATTCTCGCACATTTAAAAGCTTCCAATTATGCCATGCTTAGACTTAGGGTTTGTATACAAAATAAAATCAACAACTAGCTTGACCTAATCAAAGACAAATATGCATGAAAAAACAAACACAATGCACACTTGCACCCCCTAGGGTTTCAATCCACTTGTTGCCTTCAAAAATGGGCCATGGTTGCATGTCAAGTACTTTGGCAAAACAAAAACAGCAAACAAAGATCATAGTCCCTCGATGACGCTATCTGAGTTGCCTAAACAAAATGATCAAGTCCCTGAAGAAAAATGCCAAAAGTACTTGACACAATTGCTATCATGGTCCATATGATGACCCGCGTCTGTCCCGTTTAACATCCTAACACAAGGTTGCTCACCAAATACAATGGTGAAGCAACACCTTTAAAAGGGTTAAAAACATAAGAAAGATCTTTGAGTAATATAGGGTAGACGACTCTTAGTTACTTGATCAAGCTTGCAAAAAAAACATCCTTGTTTCTTCAAAACACACTTCACCACACAATTTCAAAACCCTACTTTCAAACATTGGAAAATTTTCAAAAGACAAAAACATCTCAGTATACATTCAAACAAGAATCATTACAAAGGTTGCCACAACGAAGGCCTCTTTTCAAAACATCTTTCAAAACCACACACAAAGCACCATTTCAAACAATTGAAAAGCAAAGCAAGTGATCTAAGCAAGTAACTAAGAGCCCATGGATAACCATGGATAGAAAAGGTGCTAATACCTTCCCTTTCTATAATCTACTCCCTGAACCCAATAAAATATCTCAAAGGTCTTTCCTGTGCTTTTTGACCTTTCCTTAGGATAAAATAAAAAGTCGGTGACGACTCTTGCTAAACCGAAACATTTGCGAACACAAACGCAAAATCCCAAGTCAGTTCTCCCACCGTATCACAGAACTGGCGACTCTGCTGGGGACAATTCTAAAAGTGGAGTAACCTTAGGGCTTAGATCACCCTTTGCATGATTATTGTTTGCCTTGCTTGCTTTACATTTTGGGTCTCTTGTTTGGGCTTGAAATCCTCCACCCGGATTTGGGAAACATTCATAGGTAAATAGCAATACATTGTGGAAACTGTGCGGGGTATACCGACATGGTTGAAGCAATAGCTATGTTAGTGCGACATATTTGTGAGTACCGGTAGCCTTTGAGTCAATCAAAGAGAATACGGGGCCGCTGAGTGATGTCATGAAGCACTAATGAACTCTTAGAACCTTACTTGACCATCTTGGCCTTTTGTTATGGGTAGTGAGATGACCGGCTTTGGTACAGTCCGAAGTTGGTAGATACTCGATACTACACTCATTGAGGGTTGTTTTCTTGGAATATTTTGGTTGCTAGTTAATTGGCTAAACCAAAACAATGAACATAGAAAACAATCCAGTGATATTGAGCTCCTTAGAACCCGGTTACTATTTATAGGACAGGTTTTGAGCCAACTAAACTCAAGAGGGTATTTACCTATGAAACCTCATGCAAGCCTGAAACTAGGGTTTTGTGTGACTTGCTTGTACATGTGCTTGTGCATACATCATAAACATCATAAAGCATCATATGCATCCACTAACCATTTCAAGGGTTTGGATCTTCATCTTTGTTCTTGTTTTGCGGGTCATGGAATCTCTTCGCAGGAAAACAATTCAAGTCAACCTTGTGAGAATCCCTCCTCAACTCAAGGAACTTACTTCTAGGATTCCAGAGAATTCTCTCTTCAGTGAAAGACATGGTAGGCTTCTCAACTTGGTCAACTCCAACATTGAAGAAGACATGATCAAAGTTCTCTTCCAGTTCTTTGACCCCCTACACCACTGTTTCACCTTCCCTGATTATCAATTGGTGCCCACCTTGGAGGAATTTTCTCAACTCCTGAGAATTCCTATTCTTAATCAACTACCCGACAATGGTACGGAAAAAGAGCCAAAGCCTGAAGATGTTGCTCAAGCATTACACTTGCAACCATCTGACATCAAGGGGCATTGGGAAACCAGAAGTGGTGTCAAGGGCTTCTTAGAAAAGTTTCTGTTCGAGAAGGCACAAGACTGTTGGAATTCTCTTGTTCTACAGGCCTTTGAAGAGATTGTGGCACTCCTCATCTATGGGTTGGTCTTGTTTCCAAACCCTGATCAGCTTATAGATGTGAACGCTGTCAAGATTTTCATATCCAGGAATCCTATACCCACATTGCTTGGGGACATCCTACACTCATTTTACACACGAACAATAAGGAAAAGAGGTGTTCTCATGTGCTGTACTCCTCTCTTAGGAAGGTGGTTTATTTCTCACCTTCCACAATCAGTTTTGAAGAATGAGCAGGGTTTAAGGTGGTCACAACGATTGATGACCCTCACACATTCTGATGTACATTGGTGTTCTCAGTCCAGAGAAAATGTCATCATCATTGATCGTTGTGGGGAATTTCCTAATGTCCACTACTTGGAATTAGAGGAGGCATCACCTACAACCCCTGTCTAGCTTTGAGACAATTTGGATATGCTCGGAGGGATGGCCCTCATGACATGCTGATTCCGGACCTAGTTTTTGACTTCGACAACGATACGCAAGGACTTCGACAAAGGTTCATCAGAGCTTGGAGGATGCCTAACAAGGTGGATAGTAAGACACTAGGGCACAAGAATTCCATCCGCCTTGAGCCTTACCTCAAGTGGGTACGAACCCGCTCCCAGAATCTCATGATGCCATACTCTCACATTCTCCCCTTGATCAAAGAGCCTGTTATGGAAGGAGAGGTTCCATACACCATCCTACATCCTGACATGCCAACATCATGGGAAGAAATGCAAAAGAGTTGGATCCAACTCAAGGAAGAACGGGATACTTTTGAAGCTAGCTTCTATGCCAGTGAGAAGAAGGTTTTGGAACTCACCCGCCGACTTCACGAGGAGGAGACTCTCAACACTTACATTGCACCAAAGAGGATGCGCAATGTCTTTTTACATTAAGAATTTTGTAATATTTCGCCCATGGGGCACTTATGTACTAACAAATTTCTTTCTTAATATGATGTGCGTTCTTTTTGTTTGCAACAAATTTGAATTTTTGAACCCTTTGAATGCATTACATGAATAACATACCATTCATCATATGCATAAACAGGTCTTCACGCCAGGTTTCCTTATCTTTCTGCTGTTTATTTCAGCAAGATGGATTTGGAGCAAATGGTAAAGGATCTACAGGCACAAAATTCATAGTTCCAACAACTCCTCATGACCTTGGCAAAGGGTCAAGAGGACCTCAAAGTTTTGTTGGAGAAGAATAAAGAGAAAAAGAAAAAGAGACCTGGAGTAGCCACTTTAGGAAGAAGATTTGAGCATCAGGCCAGGAGAGTTCTCGAGTTCCCCTCAATGTCTGACGAAGGGGCAGGTAAAGGGAAAGGGAGTGCTGTGCCTTCTAAATCCGAGGTTGAAGAGGAGGAAGAGGAAGAAGACGAAGACTACTCAGAACAACAGTATCCACCAGCGGATGATAAATATAAGAACCTTGAAGATAGATTGGTAGATATGGAGTTGTAAAGGGTGCCCGAATTGGATTTTGAAGAACTAGGGTTGGTAGCTGGGATTGTTATCCCTCCCAAGTTCAAAGTGCCAACATTTTCCAAGTATGACGGCCTGTCGTGCCCAAAGATGCACCTGAGGTCGTATGTCAGAAAAATCCAACCTCATTCATCCGATAAAGACCTCTGGGTACACTTTTTCCAAGACAGCTTGTCTGGCACGCAGTTAGACTGGTTTTATCAACTTGAGAGATCAGAGGTTCACAATTGGGAAGACTTGGCAGCTGCTTTTTATCGTCAGTATCAATACAATGCTGATTTGGCGCCCACTCGTACTCAGTTACAAAGTATGGGGATGGCTTTCAATGAAGGGTTTAAAGAGTACGCCTAGAAGTGGCGTGATCTGGCTGGAAGGGTGCAGCCACCGCTATCAGATAGGGAGTTAGTTGACATGTTTCTGGGGACCCTGTCTGGCCCCTTCTTCAATCATCTGATCGGAAGTTCTTCCGCGGGATTTACTCAACTGATTTTGACCGGCGAAAGGGTTGAGGCCGGTATTAAGAGTGGAAAGATTCAAAAGGATGCTTCCGCATCCACGACTGTTAAGAAACCCTTCCCAGCCAAGAAGGAAGCATCTTCTGTGTATTCTCAGAAGGGACAAGGAAGAACTGAGCGCCAGCCGACTGTAGGGGCTGTGATGATTCAAAACTCGTCAAATGATCAACCTCGTAACAATCAGTCGAGACCAAATCAACAATGGGTGGAAAGGCCACAACGGCAGTTCACCCGCATCAACATGACGCCCGCTCAGGTACTTCCTCATTTGTTGAAGCTGAATCTGACCAGTTTGAAGGAAGCGCCAAAGAACCCTAACACTTCCTCTCCATACTACCACTCCAATGCCAAGTGTGCTTACCATTCCGACAGTGCTGGGCACGATACCAATAATTGCTGGGCGCTTAAGAACAAAATCCAGGACTTGATTGATGCCAAAGAAGTAGAATTTGAGGCGCCTGATAAGCCCAATGTAATATCTGCTCCGATGCCCAAGCACGGTAACAATGTTCATGCTGTTAGGGAAGACCTTCATGTTACTGATGTTGTTGACCTGTTGACGCCGTTACTTGTGATTAAGGAAAATTTGTTAAGAGCTGGGATCTTTCTCGGTTGTGATAAAGACTGTTACTTTTGTTTGAACATACGAGGTGATCGGCCAATGTTGAAGTCAGGTGTCCAACGCCTGATGGATACCCAAGAGATACTTTTCCAGAAAACCCCTGTTGATACCCTCAATCCTGTTACTCCTGATACTTTTACTACTACAACCAACAATATTGCAATCATAACCATTTCCGACAATCCTCCCAAGGCTTGAAAAAGGCCTGTCAGGATTACACCCAACTCTGAATGTGTACCATTAAAGATCACCATGCCGGGACCTGTCCCGTACCAATCAAGCAAAACGATACCATGGAACTATGGGGGAGAAATCTTCTACCATGGTGTCAAACAAATTGAGACAGTCCAAGAGATTTCTGAAGAAGGAAGCCCTGATATAGGGAACATCTCGGGTACAAGCAAGATAGCCCGCAGTGGCCGGATCTTTTCTCCGGAGATTGCTCCCCCTCAAGCAGTTTTTCGGACCCTTGAAAGCTTCTACACCTGTTGGACCATCTGTGCAAGGCCCAGTGATTGAAGAACTGGATACTCCTGAAGTAAGACCATCTGCTGAAACTACCGACAAGGGTAAGGGGATACTGGAAGTGCCTGTCAGGACGAAGGCCCATGCTGTGGTTATCCCCGAAACCACTCAGAAAGAAATGGATGAAATCTTGAAAATAATCAGAAAAAGTGACTACGATGTTGTGGAACAATTAGGGCAGACCCCTTCTAAAATTTCAATGTTGGCTCTTCTGCTATGTTCTGAGGCCCACGCTAAGGCCCTGATCAAATTATTGAAGGCGGCACATGTTCCCCAAGAGACTTCGGCTGACCAGTTTCAGGAATGTGTGGCCAGTCTTACTGCTGATAATGACCTTGGCTTTTCCGATGCTGACTTAACTCCCAAAGGAAGGAAACACAACGATGCGTTACATGTTTTAGTTGAATGCCGGGGAACCACTCTCGCTCATGTCTTATTTGATACTGGTTCTTCCTTGAACGTGCTGCCAAAGAAAGCCTTAGACCACTTGGACTGCGAAGGACTTACTCTCAAGCCTAGTAACATCATTGTTAGGGCTTTTGATGGTTCCAAGAGAATGGTTCATGGAGAGGTTGATATTCCTATCAAAGTAGGCACAGAAGTCTTCAACTCGACCTTTTACGTGATGGACATCCGTCCGTCATATTCATGTTTGCTAGGAAGACCGTAGATCCATTATGCCGGGGCAGTTACCTCCTATTTGCACCAAATGCTGAAATATCATGTTAAGGGTAAGATTATAACAGTGCACGGAGAGGAAGAGTACATGATAAGCCACCTCAACTCCTTCCGTTATGTGGAGCTGGATGGCGATTTCATCGAAACGCCTTTCCAGCATTTTGAGGAAGTTTCTCCCGAGGTAGAAGTTGTGAAGACAATGGTTGAGGTGCCTATCGTTCCCAAGAATGTATCTAGGATGGCATCTCTCAAGGACGCGTAGGAAGTGATCAAAGAAGGGAAGAGTACATCATGGGGGCAATTGCCTGATTTCCCCCATAAGACAGACAAATTTGGACTAGGGTTTACCGCTGCAGGACAAAAGGCTATGCATCGTTCCAAGACTAGAGGGCCACCTATAAGGATCACTCATCACATAATTAATGCTGTTAAGGATGAAGATGTAGAGAGCCACTTTGAAGATTGGATCTTTCTGACCGTCGAAGGGGGTTTGAGCAACTGGGAAGCAAAGGATTTTGTTCCCATCATCTTTATCCACCTGTAATTTTATCTTTGAACAATTTCCCATTTTTATGGTTTGTAATAACTAAAACAATTCGCACACTATTTTCACCTCATGCCTTGCCCGGGGCATGTAGGTCCATTTGTAAGGGCTTGATTTTCTTCATAATCATATGACATGTTTTAATGAATCATTGGACGTTTTTCATCTATAAACTGTTCATTTTCTTTCCTTTTGCATTTTTGTTTGTTTAAGGATGGCTATCCCTTACACACACCCACACTCACAAATGCAAGTATCCATCCATTCCAGATTCCATGGGCAACTGTTCTGTTTCAGCCTTCGATAACTCTGAGGATTTGGTCAATCACGCTGAGTACGAAGCTGACGAAGATTGTGAAGTGCCGGGAGAGTTAGCCAGACTTATACAACAAGAAGAGAGGGCCATTCTGCCTCATGAAGAGTTGCTAGAAACCATCAACTTGGGGACAGGAGAGGACCGGAAGGAAGTAAAAGTGGGTGCCAACCTATAACCAAATGTCAAGGAACGCTTAGTGCAATTGTTGAACGAATATGTTGAAATCTTCTCATGGTCTTATGAAGACATGCCAGGGTTAGACACAGATATCGTGGTTCACCGTCTCCCTACAAGAGAAGACTGTCCATCGATCAAGCAAAAGGTCCACCGAATGAGGCCTGACATGTCTGAGAAGATTAAGGCTGAGGTTATGAAGCAATTCAACGCTGGCTTTCTGGCTGTTACTTCCTATCCATAATGGGTTGCTAACATCGTGCCCGTACCTAAGAAGGACGACAAAGTCAGAATGTGCGTGGACTATCGGGATTTGAACAGGGCTAGCCCTAAAGATGATTTTCCGCTACCGCATATCGACATTTTGGTTGACAATACAGCTCAGCACAAGGTGTTTTCCTTCATGGATGGATTCTCGGGATACAACCAGATCAAAATGGCCCCCGAAGACATGGAGAAAACTACCTTTGTCACGCAATGGGGTACCTTCTGCTACAAAGTGATACCGTTCAGACTGAAGAACGCAGGGGCAACCTATCAACGCGTCATGGTAGCTTTATTTCATGATATGATACATCATGAGATCGAAGTTTACGTAGATGACATGATAGCTTGATCACAGACAGAAGAAGAACACCTTAATCATTTGCAAAAGCTGTTTGCCAGGTTGAAGGAGTATAAACTCAGACTGAACCCAAGCAAGTGCACTTTTGGAGTCAGGTCTGGTAAACTTTTGGGATTTATTGTCAGCAACAAAGGCATTGAGGTTGATCTAGCTAAAGTAAAGGCTATACAAGAAATGCCTACCCCCCGTACTGAAAAGGAGGTTAGAGGATTCTTGGGACGCTTGAACTATATTGTGAGGTTCATCTCTCACCTGACATCTACCTGTGAGCCAATTTTCAAACTGTTGAAGAAAGATCAGGTAGTTGAATGGAACAATGATTGTCAAGTTGCTTTTGATAAAATCAAGGAGTATTTACTAGAACCTCCTATTCTGATGCCACCCGTCGAAGGAAGGCCATTAATCATGTATCTGACTGTTTTGGATAATTCAATGGGGTGCGTGCTGGGCCAACATGACGAGTCTGGCCGAAAAGAGCATGTCATTTATTACCTTAGCAAAAAGTTTACCGACTGTGAGACTCGCTACTCGAGAAAACTTGCTGCGCTTTGGTATGGGCTGCTCGCCGGCTAAGGCAGTATATGTTGACTCACACCACTTTGCTGATTTCCAAAATGGATCCGATCAAATATATCTTCGAGAAGCCTGCTTTATCTGGAAGAATCGCTAGATGGAAAATGATCCTGACTGAATACGACATCCAGTATACTACCCAAAAAGCTATAAATGGGAGTGTACTAGCTGACCATCTAGATCATCAAGCCGTCGAACATTACCAGTCTATGAGATTCGACTTCCCTGACGAGGACATCATGAGTTTAGACAACATCGAAGGTAACAGACCGTATGACGGACCTGAACAAGGATCCCGATGGACCCTGTACTTTGATGGTGCTTCAAATTCCCTTGGCAATGGTATCGGTGCAGTACTCATTTCTCCGGAAGGTTTCCATACGCCCTTCACTGCCCGACTTTGTTTCAGTTGTACCAACAATATGGCCGAATATGAAGCTTGCATCTTTGGTCTCAAGGCTGCTATAGACTTGGGAATCAAATCTTTGGTCGTATTTGGGGACTCGGCTTTGGTTATCAGTCAAGTCAAAGGAAAGTGGGACACTAAACATCCTAATCTTATCCCATACAAAGAACATGTCCTGACGTTGTTGCCTCATTTCGAGCAGATTACTTTCGAGCACTTCCCGCGAGAAGAAAATCAGCTAGCAGATGCTCTGGCTACAATGTCTTCTATGTTTAAACTCAACTGGGATAACGAGGCTCCCCAAATTACCATCGAGCGAATGGACGAACCTGCACACTGTCATGAGATTAATACCGAAGAAGTAGTGGAACAACCCTGGTTTCATGAAATCAAAAGGTATCTCCAGACTAGAGAATATCCCGAAGGAGCTTCCGTCAATGACTAAAAGTTCTTAAGGAGATTTGCTGCCAAGTTCTTCCTAAGCAATGACATCCTTTATAAGCGCATCCATGATTGTGTTCTCCTTCGTTGTATGGACAAAGCTGAAGCAGAGTTGATCATGACTGAGATACACAGTGGCACATTTGGCACCCACTTGAGCAGACATACGATGACTAAGAAGATTCTAAGGGCAGGCTACTACTGGTCTACCATGGAAGCTGATTGTCATCAACATTCTTGTACCTTCCACAAGTGCCAAGTCTACGCCGACAAGGTACACATTCCTCCCGTTCCTCTCAACATTCTGATAGCTCCTTGGCCATTCGCAATGTGGGGCATTGACATGATTGGAGAGATCAAGCCCACGGCATCCAATAGACATTGCTTCATCTTGGTGGCTATTGATTACTTCACCAAATGGGTCGAGGCAGCTTCCTTTGCCTCCGTTACAAAGAATGTGGTTGCACGCTTCATCAAGCAGAATCTCATATGCTGGTACGGTGTCCCCGACAAGATCATCACGGACAACGGTACGAATTTGAACAATACTATGATCACCGCTCTATGCGAACAGTTCAAGATTTATCATCATAATTCATCTCCCTACCGGCCGAAGACGAACGGTACTGTTGAAGCCGCGAACAAAAATATTAAGAAGATCATTCAAAAGATGACAGTCACCTATAAGGACTGGCATGAGATGTTACCGTTTTCTCTGCATGGATATCGTACCACGGCACGTACTTCAACAGGGGCAACCCCATTTTCTTTAGTATATGGCATGGAAGCTGTGTTACCCATGGAAGTTCAGATTCCTTCCTTAAGGATTATGAAGGACGCTAGTATGAGTGAGACGATTGGATTCAGACCCGGCTTGATCAACTTAATTTGATTGACGAGAAGCGACTTACTGCTGTTTGTCATGGTCAAACGTATCAAAAACGGATGATCAAGGCTTTCAATAAGAAAGTTAGACGTCAAGTATATCAAGTCGGAGATCTTGTAATCAAGCGGATCATCTTGCCGCAAAGTGATCCCAGGGGAAAGTGGACTCCTACTTATGAAGGACCATTTGTGATTAAGAGCATCTTTTCTGGTGGGGCAATGACTCTGACCACCATGGACGGCGACGATTTTCCGCACCCTACGAACGCAGACATAGTCAAAAGATACTACACATAAAACGACCCGACAGGTTGAAAATCCGAAAGGGCGACTTGGGAAAAAATGGGCATCCCGGTGAATCGAAAACCCGAAAGGGCGGTTCAGGTAAAAATTAGGGATAAAACAAAAAAATGTGTACACCCGGCAAGTTGAAAACCCAAAAGGGCGACTTGGGCAAAAAGGGGTTTCCTGGTGGATCGAAAACCCGAAAGGACGGTCCAGGCAAAAGTTAGGGAATTAAAGCGTATGACTATGTCTTGTCGGACCACTTCAAGAACAATCGCTTCACCAACAAGCTCCAAGCTTATGATCAATCCAATCATCGGCGGACAAAGCAGCGAATGGACAAAATATTCAGAGTTGTGAAGGCTATAGCAGAATGGGAATCCCATGGAATCATTACACATAGCCATTTTTATTTTGTATAAAATTTTTCAATTTTTACGACAACATTCTCTTACTAGGATGTCTGTCTCCTTTGTACAAAAAAACTTACAAAAGTTAATACAAAAATACTTCAAAGTGCAGAAATTTGCTTGCCTTTCTTTTCTTTTTCACTTGTGTTTTATTTGAAAACGTCTAATGTTTTGTTAAATAGGCATATGCATTTGAATATAATCACTGCTTACAAATAAAACAAATTGAAAAATGATAATTACTGATAGGTTGAAGGAGTAGGAAGAAATCTTTATGCCATTCCAGAAGAAATCCCCTACGATACATCATTCGGATCCTCAGCAAGGTTAAATATGGAGTATATTTCCCCAGCGAAGTTAAGCTTCAAGATCCGCAACGGAGCCAATACAGTCTAAAACTTGATTCCCCAACTGAGTAAAGTTTCAAAGTTCCCATCAGATTTCAAACTCCCGATCCCCAGTGGAGCCCGAAAACCCTGAAAGTCCAATCCTCATTGGAGCCAGAATAGTCTAAACATTCACCCCACAGATTTATTTCCCAGCAGATTGAAGATTCTCAGTCTCATTTCTCCAGCATAAGTCTCCCAGGTTCTAACTCCCTAGTAGAGATTTTCAGAGTTTTCCTTATTCCCCCAAGCAGTCACCAGTCAGCAAGGATTTCTCATCTTCAAAGATTTTTTGGAATCCCCAGCTTTGGTCAAGGATTTACTTTCCCCGGCAGCAATCAAAGATTTCATTATCTCCCGTTATCAAGGATTTATTTTCCTCAGCAAGACAGTTACTCAGCTTACATGCGCAACCATTACATTCATATGTCATAAACATTGATGAAACACAATTCATTGCATCATACATATCATGCAACATAACTTTGTGTTTCAGCTAACATCTTACCCTTTTCAGGATAAGATTAAAAGGCTATTGTTAACAATTATTCAGATACAATATGGATACACCCCAGACACGACGGTTATTCTACTACTCATTCAGACTTCAGCAATCAGATACAAACTAGATACGCTCCAAACACGACGACCATTCTATCTCTCATTCAGATTCAACCATCAACTACAAGTTCAGATACGTTCCAAACATGGACGCCGTTCTGGCCTTTACCCCAGTAGTTTGATCCCTCCAGTGCAGTCATCGCAGAGGTCATTCTGTCACTTATTCAAATCCCAGTTACAGTACGGATACACCCCAGACACGGCGGTTATTCTACTACTCATACATATCTCAACTTCAGATACAGTCCATATACGCTCCAGACACGGTTGCCATTCTGTCACTCATTCGTAGTTCATCCCCAACACACAATTGCTCCATACGCAGATGTTTCTTTGTTACCTAGATACAATACAGATACACTCCAGACACAGCAGTCATTCTGATATTCATTCAAAATTCAAATACAGTTACAGCTCAGATACGCGCCAGACACATACGCCATTCTTTTTCTCATACAAACTCAGTCTCCAGATACAGTTCAATGGCATCCCAGACATGGATACCATTTTGATGCTCATTCTTTTGACCTACAACATTGTAATTCAACAAAAATTCTTGGATGGCATCTTTAAGCCCATCTCCAGCAAGATTCTACAATCTCCAAATGGCATCTTCAAGCCCATTCCTGCGTCTATGTTTTGACGAGTGCAAATTTACGGGCACCCTAGTGTCCAATCCTCTTTTACCTTCGAGTCGCGAAAGGCAAACATGCCAATCTAACTCTTTAGGTTCAAGAAGATTGAACAGGGGCAAATGTTGTACCTTAAAATTTGCTCTCTCATTTCATCAACATTTCTCATCACAAGACTCTTGGAACTCAAGATCAAGCTAGGGTTTGCTCTGCTCAAGACACCTCCTTGCACTGTTGACCTAAATTAGGGTTTGAGTTTGCATAGGGATATTTTGACCTAAAATGACCAAAGTGACTTTCATACTCCTTGTTGGACCCACAAGTTTGTCCATACCAAGTTTCAAGCCTTGATTCAAATTTTTGCCCAATCAATTGGACAGTTGACCTAGAAATCAGCTGTATTGGGGAAAAAGTCAACTATGGCCAATTGACAGTCAAACCTCATGAAATTTGACCCACATCAACATTATGAACTCATATGAACCATTTCATCAAGTTTGGATCACAATTCCACAAGAATTTTGATCAGATCACCAAAAGGGCAAAATGGTCATTTTTAGGGTTTTGACTGCACAAAGGCAATTTTTGACTGTTTGACCTAGCCAATGGAAAATCAAGCTCACCCATGGACTCAAGGACTCAATGACATTGTCTTGACCCATTCAACAAGTTCAAAAGATCTCAAATGCATAGAATTGACAGATGAATTTTTCAGTCAACTGATCAAAATTTGACTGTACACTGAAAAGTCAAACTTTGACTTTTTGGTCAAAATCAAGTGCCAAGAGTTATTTTTCATCAAGACATGTCAAGTTATGAAACTTGTTCATTATGAAATTTTCTTATTTTCTCCTAACTTTGTCCCATTTTTTCACCAAGATGCAAATGGATTCAAACAAAACTTGTAACATGAGAGTTGTAGTCCATCACAAAGTCTACAACTTTGATTCACAAAGTTTTCTCAAAAGAAGCTTGTATCTCAAGTTATGATTTTTGGAACAAGGGTACCTAAAACTTTTAACTTAGAGAAAATTTTCCCTAATCTAGGCAGGATTTTGACCTATCTTCTTGGCCATTTTTCACATAGTTCCACTTAGAGTTTCAAGTTACATTTCAAAGATGGATTATAGTGCATGTTCCAAGCTTTCCAAATTATCTAAGAACTCATCAAACACCCTTGTGGTTAGAGAGAATCGAATGCTTGAAGTTGGCAAAAACTCACTTTTGTCCATGGCCAATACATGTTCATACCAATTTGCAAATTTGATCTAGCTAGCTTGGTTCACAATTACAGGCCTCAAAACTAGTTTGTACTCCATAAGTTAATGCATATCCATTGAGTTAAGGTATTGTCTTGGTCATTAGGGCATTGTACACAAGATTAAGCCCTAAATGGTAAAAGGTATATTGCCATTTTTGCAAAAGGTTACTTTATGTCAAAACACTAAGCATTGAGCCTTGAACAAAATCTGATACTGCAAACCAAATCCATGAATTAGAGGGGCCAAGAGTGTTGTGTGCAGGGTGATAGGAGGGCCTGTACAAAGGTATAACATCACTTCCACACTCTTGCTTCAAGGAGAAGAAAAATTGCAAATCATACTCAATCTCTCACATCTGTTAAGACCAACTTACATAAACATTATAGACAAGTTTCATACCTCCAAACAAGCCAGAAACACGACCCTTCTGCCTCCCAAACCCCCTTGTACACAAAATCCCTATTTTGCTGCAAAACAAGGCAAGCTCTACAAACTTCAAGCCATGACCAAATTCCATCGTGCGTTTTGTCCAAAGATACTTCAAACACCTTCCAACCAACATATATAAGCTATCCAGATCATCCATTGCTAGCTGTAACACCTCTAACACACATTGCCAATTTTGTTTCAAAGCTTTGCAGGTTGAGTTCTCTTGCACGATTCAAGCTATTTCAAAACAAGCCAAGCATTGGAAAAGCTTCCTTGGACCTCAGGCAAGCTCAAAAGAAGCTCAAACACCATTGAAGGTTGCCACATTTTCCAACTCGAACTCAACTGAAACAGGTATTTCATGAACTTCTATCTCTCTATTTAGGAATAGTTAGGCTTAGGTTTGTGAATTAAATATGTTGTACTCATAGCCCTGAAGCCATACATATGCTTAGTTTTCATTTACATTAATCGTGCTAGGAGGATTTCATCCATGAACTTTCTGAAAAAACTAGGTTAGAAATTAGAGCCAGAGAAATTCTCTCTAGTCTTTGAGAGTTAGTCCAAGTTTTTTATATGGTTGGATTCGTTGTTTAATGCTCTACAATGTTCATGTTATGAGTTTTGTCAAAAAATCAAAAAATCAAGAGATGTCATTTGTGTACAGAAGCGCGCGTGTTTTGATTCAAAGGAAGAAGATGAAGTTTGACTGGGCTGGGCCTGGCTGTTCTTTACTTTTGACACCCCACTTTTCTGTTTACACCCCCTGACCCATTTATTTGAATATTTGTCATTTTGATATTTTTATTTTTTATTCTGACTTTATTATTTTTTGTCTAAATATAAAAAATGCCAAAAAAATATTTTCTATATTTTTCATATTTATTAGATATTTATTTTTATCTTACTAGTATAAACATGTAAATAATCTATTTTCTTTTTATTAAAACTTAAATAATAATGTAAAAAATATGCTTATTTTTATTTATTATTTTATACACACTTTAAAAACATTTTCTTGAATATACACAATTTTTTGGTAGATATTTAAATTTTAGTTATATATATATATATATATATATATATATATATATATATATATATATATATATATATATATATATATATATATATATATATATATATATATATATATATATATATATATATATATATATATATATATATATATATATATATATATATATATATATATATATATATATATATATATATATATATATATATATATATATATATATATATATATATATATATATATATATATATATATATATATATATATATATATATATATATATATATATATATATATATTATTTTATTAAATAATTAGGACAAAAATACAAAAAAAATAATACATTCTCATTTTATTAATATTTTACACCAAAAATATCTTTTTTTACAATATATTTTATTTTTTGTATAAATTAATATATAATTGTATATAATTAATAGATAATACTATTTATTAAAAGAAATTAGGGTTTTTTTCCCTAAATAATAAAAATGATTAAAATTAACTTTTATTATTTACATTTCATATTAAAAAATACTTTTTACATACATAAAAACTTTTTGCATAATATATTTTATTCAATATTCATTTATTGTATTTTATTCAATTACTGTACATTTAAATATTGCCTATACATTCGATGTGGTTGTAATAATTTAGAATTTAATTTCTTTTCAAATACCCCCAATTCAAATTTGTACCCCCCTCCCTATATCATGTTGTAATAGTGTAGCATTTAAATTCTCGCACATTTAAAAGCTTCCAATTATGCCATGCTTAGACTTAGGGTTTGTATGCAAAATAAAATCAATAACTAGCTTGACCTAATCAAAGACAAATATGCATGAAAAAACAAACACAATGCACACTTGCACCCCCTAGGGTTTCAATCCACTTGTTGCCTTCAAAAATGGACCATGGTTGCATGTCAAGTACTTTGGCAAAACAAAAACAAAAAACAAAGATCATAGTCCCTCGATGACGCTATCTGAGTTGCCTAAACAAAATGATCAAGTCCCTTAAGAAAAATGCCAAAAGTACTTGACACAATTTCTATCATGGTCCATACGATGACCCGCGCCTGTCCCGTTTAACATCCTAACACAAGGTTGCTCACCAAATACAATGGTGAAGCAACACCTTTAAAAGGGTTAAAAACATAAGAAAGATCTTTGAGTAATATAGGGTAGACGAATCTTAGTTACTTGATCAAGCTTGCAAAAAAAAACATCCTTGTTATCTTTAAAACACACTTCACCACACAATTTCAAAACCCTACTTTCAAACATTGGAAACTTTTCAAAAGACAAAAACATCTTTGTATACATTCAAACAAGAATCATTACAAAGGTTGCCACAACGAAGGCCTCTTTTCAAAACATCTTTCAAAACCACACACAAAGCACCATTTCAAACAATTGAAAAGCAAAGCAAGTGATCTAAGCAAGTAACTAAGAGCCCATGGATAACCATGGATAAAAAGGGTGCTAATACCTTCCGTTTCTATAATCTACTCCCCGAACCCAATAAAACATCTCAAAGGTCTTTCCTGTGCTTTTTGACCTTTCCTTAGGATAAAATAAAAAGTCGGTGGCGACTCTTGCTAAACCGAAACATTTGCGAACACAAACACAAAATCCCAAGTCAGTTCTCCCACCGTATCACAGTGTCTCACAGTCGGTAAACTTTTTGCTAAGGTAGTATATTGCGTGCTCTTTTCGACCAGACTCGTCATGCTGCCCCAACACACACCCTATTGAATTGTCTAGCACTATCAAATATAATATCAAAGGTCTTCCTTCAACTGGAGGCATCAGAATTAGTGGTTCTTGAAGGTATTCCTTGATTCTTTCAAAAGCGGTATGACATTCATCATTCCACTTTACCACTTGATCTTTCTTCAGAAGCTTGAAAAGCGGCTCACAAGTAGCAGTCAGATGTGAAATGAACCTGGAAATATAATTTAGGCGTCCCAAGAAACCTCTAACTTCCTTCTCTGTACGAGGAGCTGTCATTTCTTGTATAGCTTTTATCTTTGCAGGATCTACTTGGATGCCTTTGTCGCTGACAATGAAACCCAGAAGTTTACCAGACCTTACCCTGAAGGTGCACTTGTTCGGATTCAACCTCAACTTGTATATCTTCAACCTGTAGAACAACTTTTGTAGATGATCAATGTGCTCTTCCTCAGTTTGAGACCTGGCTATCATGTCATCAATATAGACTTCGATCTCGTGGTGAATCATATCATGAAACAAAGCGACCATGGCGCGCTGATAAGTTGCCCCAGCATTCTTCAACCCAAAAGGCATCACCTTGTAGCAGAAGGTTCCCCACTGTGTAACGAAGGTTGTCTTCTCCATGTCTTCAGGAGCCATCTTGATCTGGTTGTAGCTAGAGAAACCATCCATGAAGGAGAAGATTTTATGCTGCACAGTGTTGTAGACCAGAACATCAATGTGAGGAAGTGGGAAGTCATCTTTGGGGCTTACCTTGTTCAAATCTCTGTAATCCACACACATCCGTACCTTACCATCCTTCTTAGGTACCAGAACGATGTTAGCAACCCACTATGGATAAGAAGTGACAACCAAGAATCCTGCATCAAACTGTTTCATGACTTCTGCCTTGATCTTCTCTAACATTTCGGGACGCATACGACGAACCTTCTGTTTAACCGGCTGGTAGTCTTCCTTGGTCGGCAGGCGATGTACCATAATATCAGTGTCCAAACCAAGCATGTCTTCATAGGACCAAGCGAAGATCTCAACATAGTCGTGCAACATCTGTATCAACCTCTGTTTGACGCTAAGCTCTAGATTTGCACCTATTTTAACCTCTTTTCTGTCTTCCTCAGTACCCAAGTTCACTGTCTCAACCGGCTCTTCATGCGGTTGTATGACCCTCTCTTCCTGCTGTAGTAGTCTAGCAAGTTCTCCAGGCACCTCACAATCATCCTCACCTTCGTCTTCGGCTTGGTTGATTGGACTTTTAAAGTCATAACTGGCAATAGTAGAGCTGTTATCAATGGGATCCAGAGTGGATATGGATCTGCATGATGATACGTGAGTGTGTGTAAGAGAATAACTGTTTTGATAAAGGGAAAATAGAAAAGAAAAACAGAGAGCACGTAAAATTTGTATGCAAGAAATGTCCAATGCTTTATTAATGATATATGAAATGATAAATAATAGCCCTTACAAGTAAAACCAATGTGCCTCGGGCAAGGCACAAGGCCGTAAAGTTTTAAATTGTTTATTACAACTCTCAAAACAAGTAAGACAATTACTGTGGAATAAAAAACTGGTATAAAGTCCCTAGCCGTCCAGTTACTTGGCCCACCATTGGTAGTTGGCTAGATCCAGCTGCCACTGTCTGAGTCTTCCTCGCTGTCTTTAATGACATTAATTCCCCGATTACTGATGTGTAGGGGAGGTCTTCCAGCCCGAGCGCGTCGAACATCCCTTTGAGCCCCTGTAGTAAAGCCCAAACCAAATTTGTCAATTTTGTGAGTGAAATCAGGGAGCTGACCCCAATTGGCACACCACCTTCTTCAACCACGGCCTTGGCATCCTTGAGGGAAGCCATCTTCAGAGGAGGTTTGTTGCTGGTAGTAGTTTCAATAGATGCTAAGATCTGAGGGACCTCTTTGAAATTCTGACAAGGAGTTTCTATGAATTCCCCGTTCATCTCTACGTAGCAGAAGGAATTGAGGTGGCTCACCATATACTCCTCTTCACCCCGCACTGTGACAATCTTCCATTTTACCGGATACTTCAGCATTTGGTGTAGTATGGAAGTAACTGCCCCAACCTCGTGGATCCAAGGGCGACCCAGCAAACAAGAATACGACGGCCTGATATCCATCACATAGAAGGTGGAGCCAAAAGTATGAGAACCCACTTTGACAGGGATGTCCACCTCCCCGTGCACCATTCTCTTCGATCCGTCAAAAGCCCTTACCACAATGTTACTAGGCTTTAGAGTAAAATCCTCGCAATCCAGCCGATCTAATACCTTTTTAGGGAAGACATTCAGCGAAGACCCAGTATCTACCAGCACATGAGCCATAGTGGTGCCCCTGCATTCAATCGAGACATACAGAGCATCATTATGCTTCCTTCCCTTCGGTGTTAAGTTCACATTTGAAAAACCCAGCCCATTATCAGCAGTCAGGCTGGCCACACAATCTTTGAACTGATCAGCTGAAGTTTCCTGCAGCACATGTGCAGTCTTGAGGAATGCAATTAAATCCTTCTCATGGGCTTCGGTACACAACAACAAAGACAACATGGATATCTTTGATGGGGTCTTCCCCAGCTATTCGACCACATTGTAGTCGCTTTAATTATTTTTAGTATTTCCTCTATCTCTTGCTTAAAGGCTTCCACAACAGTTTTCCTAGGCGCCTCCATCTGGGCAGGCTCACCTATAACATCTTTGTCGTGGGTATCAGACGATTCGTCGACAAAGGTAATAACTGGAGTAAGAACTGGAGCAGTAGTTGATGTACTAGCAGGAACAGCAGATGGAATGACAATAGGCTTGTTGACAGTCTTAGGGGAAATCTCGGGAGAGAAGACCCTTCCACTTCGGGTGATTTTGCTGGTTCCGACAATGTTACCAATATCAGGATCAGCCTCTTCATCTTTCAAATCTTGTTTGATGCCATGATAGTACACATCGACACCATAATGCCAGGGGACCGCTTTGTCCGAGACATACGGGACAGGACCAGGAACAATGATTATCAGCAGAGCAATTCTTGGAGCAGATGTAATCCTAACAGGTCTTCTCGAGGAGACCTTGGAAGGATTGGCGGAAATGGTTTTAATGGCAATGTCTTTATATGGGACAACAGGAACCAAAGTTTTCTCGAACAAAATTTCTTTGTTGTCCATCAGGCGTTGAACACCTAACTTCAGCAAACGGCAACCAAAAGGTAGAAACGAACACATGTGGCAACCTTCACCACAACCCAGAAATAAACCGGCCAACAGAAAATTCTTCTTCACAGTCATGAGAGGAGTAGAAACTTCATCCACCAAGGTCAAAACAAGTCGGTATCAACATCATTAATTCCACGATCTGCTTAGGCATGGGAGCAATTATGACATTGGGCTTCTCTGGAGCATCGAACTCAATTTCGTTGGCTTCAATCAAATCTTGTATCTTATTTCTTAGAGCCCAGCAATCATTGGTATCGTGGCCAGGACTCTCAAAATGATAGGCACACCGAGCATTTGGATTATATCGGGGAGATGTAGTATTTGGATTCTTGGGAGCCTCTTTCAAGGTTGCCAAGTTGGATCTCAATAGATGAGGTAGAACTTCAGCCAATGTCATGTTGATTCGGGTAAACTTTCGTTGTGGTCTTTCCACCCTTTGTTGATTGTTGCATTGTGGAGAAACTGCAGGCCTAGGTATCATTACGGCACTTACTGTCTGACGATGTCCAGCTCTGTTTTGGCCCCTCGGGCTGTAGATGGCATTGGCTTCTTTCTTACCAGCAAAAGGCTTCTTTACTGAACTTGAAGAGGCATCCTTCTATATTTTGCCGCTCCGAATCCCAGCTTCTACTCTTTCTCCAGTTATAATTAGCTCGGTGAAACCAGCCGATGAGTTACCGATCAAATGATTGAAGAATGGACCAGATAGTGTTCCCAAAAACATATCAACCAGCTCTCTATCAGACAATGGGGGTTGAACTCTTCCAGCCAAGTCTCTCCATTTCTGTGCATAATCTTTAAAGCCTTCACTTGCACCCATGGACATACTTTGGAGTTGAGTATGAGTAGGAGCAAGGTCGGCGTTATATTGGTACTGCTTGTAGAAAGCAACATCCAGATCTTCCCAATTTTGGACATTGGCTCCCTCCAGCTGGTAGAACCATTCAAGCTGAGTCCCTGATAGACTATCTTGAAAGAAATGAACCCACAAATTTCTATCAGCAGTGTGGGGCTGGATCTTTCTGACATAAGAGCGGAGATGGAGTTTTGGGAAGGACACCCCATCACACTTAGCAAAAACTGGAGCTTTGAAATTCCGCGGGATGACTACTGCCGACACCAATCCTAATTCTTCGAAATCCAGCCCAGGTATCCTCTGAACATTCATGGCACTCAAACGATCTTCCAACTGCTTGTATCTATCCTCAGCAGGAGGATATTGCTCATCATTGTAGTCGGTATCATTGTCAGAAACTGCATGACTGGGGTCCTTCTTTTCTTCTTAATTCTCCCCCTCCTTAGATGAAGAGGTCAGATCGACTTGTCGCTTCAACCGCTCTCCAAATCTTCTACCCATATTCAGAATACCGGCCACCTTATTCTTTTTCTCTTTCTCTTTCAGTATGAGGGCTTTCAGATCCTCCTGCCCTTTTTCCAGACTTGTGAACATTTGTTGGAACTGGGCGTTCTGTGCCTGAAGGTCCTGGATGCTTTGTTCGGAAGATATTTCTGCTGAAATAAACAACGAAGGAGATGAGAAACCTGTAATGGTACCTGTACATGCAATTCTATGAATGAGATGCACATGCAATGATTTCAAAGAATTTGGGAAATTTAACTTTGCAAAATAAATAAACAAAGATTTTATTAGCTGAATTCAAAGTTCAAATGCCTTTTAGGCGTTACACTTAAAAACAAATCTAAGACTAGAAAAAAGGTCAAAATTCCCATGGATGCTTCCTCTTTGTGCCGGGATAAGCATTGAGTCCTCTTTCTTCCTGGAGCTGCTTTGTGAGCTCTAAAACCTTCCTCTCCCGAGCATGGAACTGATCCCTGTAAGTATCCCACTCCTTCATCAACTGAATCCAAGACCTCTGTAATTCCCCAAGACTTCAGTAGTGGGTTCCACAATCACTGGTAAAATGGCCACATAGGGCATCATAAGCTTTTGGGCGCGAGCTCGAACCTATTGGAGGTAAGGTTTCATAGGAATGGAAGCTTTTGGCCTCAAAGCCTTGGCGCCAGATCTGTTTACCATGCCCCAAGCTCGTATGAACCTCCAGCGATACTCTTGAACCTCATCCTCATAGTTGAATACAATGCCCTCGATAAGTAACTCATGGGGACCATCTCTTCGAGCGTAACCAAATTATCGCAGAGCTAAACAAGGATTGTAGGTTATACCCCCTCTGATGCCAATTAACGGGACATTAGGGTACTCCCCGCAGCGGTCAATAATAGTAGTGTTTTCCATAGCTCAGGAACACCAGAGAATATCCATATGAGCGAGTGACATTATCCTTTACGACCAACCCAAACCTTCTTCATTCTTCAGTATGGACTTAGGGAGGTGAGAAATAAACACCCTCAACAACAATGGCATACAACACATAAGAACCCCTCTTCTCTTCATGGTACGAGTATGGAGAGTGTGCAAAATATCTCCGAGCAAGGTAGGCAGAGGGTTGCGGGAGAGGAAGATCTTGATAGCATTCACATCTATGAATGAGTCTGGATTAGGGAATAGGACTAACCCATAAATTAGAAGAGCCAAGACCTCCCCAAAAGCCTCAAAATCCATATCATCCCAAAATAGCTGGGCCTTGTCTATCAAAAACCCGGCTAGAAAACCCTTGACTCCGCTTCTTGTTTCCCAATTGGGTACCACGTCGGCCCGTTTCAGATGCAAAGCTGAGACAATGACTTCCGGCTTAGGAGCTTCTTCCAGACCTGTGAAGGGAAACTATTCAAGAATGGGTATATTCAATAGCTGAGAGAATTCTTCCAAGGTAGGCACCAACTGATAGTCTGGAAAGATGAAGCAGTGGTGCTTGGGATCAAAGAACTGAAAGAGTACACTCATAATCTTTTCATCAAAGTTTGAAGTAACCAGGTTGAGAAGTTGACCATGTCTCTTAGTGAACACATAAGTTTCAGAAACCTTTGACACCAACTCTTTGAGTTGAGAAGGTATCTTCACAAAGCTGATTCGGATAATATTTCTACGAATGGAAGCCATGATCTACAAAATAGAACAAAGATAAATTCCCTTGGTCTTTGAAATGGTTAGTGCAATAAGAATGGATGCTATGTTATGATGCATGATGTCATGATAAACCATGGGTATAGCAAACACAGACAAGTCACACCAAGTTCTTAGGTTTAAGGCTTGCATGAGGTTAAAGGTCATACCCTCTTGAAGTTTAGATGGTTTCAAACCTGTCTTAAAAAGTAACCGGGTTCTAAGGGATCTCAATATCACTGACCATCCTTTATCGGGAATTGTCTCAGCTCAAGCAATCTTTTCTTGCGGCCGGAATATCCCGAAAGTCAGATCTTAATGAGTGTAGCATCGAGTATCAACCAATCCTCAACTCTACACCGAGGTCGGCTATCTCACTACTTTCTAATGGCCAAGTTTGTTCAACTAAGGTTCTAAGGTCTGTTAGTGCTTCATGACACCATGCGACGACCTTGTATTCTCCTCGTTTATCCATGAAGGATACCGGTACCAACCAAAGTTCCACACCAATACAACCATCGCTTAAACCATATCGGTCTACACCATACGGTCTCCATGATATATTGTTGTTTACCTAATAAGTGCCCCCAGATCCGGGTGTAGAATCTATAGTAACCTAAGCAAAACCCTTCAAGAATAAAGCAAGCAACACAAACAAGAAAGCAATTTTTTTAAAAATGACCTAGATCCTAAGGTAAACCCCACTTTATTTTCCCCAGCAGAGTCGCCAATTCTGTGATACGGTGGCAGAACCGACTGGTTTTACTTTTTTGTATTGTGTTTTTTGTTTGCAAAATGTCGCGGTAAGCAAGAGTCGCCACCGACTTTTATTTCATCCAATCATGGAAAAGGAAAAAGAACAGAAAAAACCTTTTTCGAGAATATTTCTGAGTACGGGGGGTAGATTATAGAAAGGGAAGGTGTTAGCACCCTTTCTATCCATGGTTTTCCATGGGATCTTAGGTACTTGCTCATCTTTTTAAAATTGCTTGTGTATGCTTATTTTGAAAAAAGTTTTACTTCGTGATAACCCTTGTATAAGTCCTCAAGGGTGTGACGAAGTTGTTTTTGAAAATTGTTTTGAAAGGTGTTTGTGGGAAATGTTTTATTTGAGCAAGTACTTAAGATTTCTACCTACTCGAAAAAAGATTGTTCGTTCTTGTTTCCTTTAGACAACACTATCCTACTATTAAGGAGTAGGTAGCCACGTCGTTGGAGTTTGTAAGGGACGTTCGAAAGGGGAAAGTACAGTCACTAAAGCAATGGGTAGGAAACTTTAGTAGTAACGCTAGAGCCTTAAGATCTTTCTGAGGCAACATTTACGAGGCAACATTCTAATGGGACATTCTAATGGGCAACCACTAAAATCTCCTATGCTTAATGACTGTTTTACCGAAGGCAACCGAAGTGGAGTAAACCCTAGGAGTGAGTATGTGCGAGTGTAATTTTCAGTTAATTTATCTTTGAAAAATTAGGTTATCTACCGTTTTAATCTTCAAGCATTCTTTCCATACAATCCTATTAACCATGCATCTAACAGTTTATAGTTTGCGGAAATTAAAAGTGCGGGAAGTTTAAAGGTCCTAGCTATTACAAGGCTTTGGCAGTTACATAATTATCTTGATTGAAAATAAAAATGCGGAATTTAAAACCCTAATTACTATTACAAACTCAGAGCAGTTACAATTATAATAAAAAGAATTAAAATGCGTGCGGCGAATTAAATGCGAGAATGGTAAAAAAACCTAAAAATCTAATTGATGAAAATATTTAGGTTATTTTTGAGAAAAGAATTAATTAGGTTATGTACAAAATTAACCCTAATTTCAAACTATTTTTAATTACAAAGAGGAATTAAATTGCCCTAAATTAATAAAACTAAATTAATTAATTAAAGAAAATAATATTTTTTATGAAAGAAAAAAGATTTTTGGTGTTTTCATGATTTTTTTTATTAAATAAAAAATGATTTTTGATATTAATTAAAATAATTAAGGAAATAATTAAAAGAATTAAAAATAAAAAGAATAGAAAAAAGAGAAGAATTAGGCCTGTGTTATGCTGAATGAGGGGTGTCAGTTGGAATTCTCCAGGCCCATTAGCCATCCAAGCCCAGTCAGTGCTTGATTCCATGTGGCGTTGACCTGAGGGTATACCATGGTCCTTGACATGTGGGACGTTGGATTGAATGGATGATGAATCCATTGGTTGGAGATTGGTAGCGCACGGTAGGACGTTTGGACTAGGGGTGCATTAAATCTGCAAGTGTGAATTAAGAAAACAAATAAATTTGTTGGGACCTGGGATCGAACCCAGGTCCTCTCACTTACCAACAGACGCCCTTGCTAACTGTGCTACATTGATTAATTATTAAAGGAATAATAGTAATACATAATATATAAAACAATTTCAATGAAACTGAAACAAAACGACACGCGTTGTAGTCAAATAAGCCAATAGGGTGATGACAAATCACCGTCTTCATCCTTATATCCGTCGTCTTAGGTAGGTGACTTATACCTACAGACAACGTTTGTAACTACAAGCCTGTGAATTTCAAAAATCATCAACACGCATGATAAATCAACTATGGCTATACCAATCAGTTTGTTTTGACCTCACGAGTACGATGGTACCCTTTGTTTAGGCCAATTTAACATGTATAACAAAACCCCAAAACATAAGGACAAACCCTAATAATGGCAAATGCATATCTAGGCATCAAAAATTCATGATGCAAGAATTGATGTAATCGATTTAAAAAAATAGAGCAAACTGTGTGAGTGGTAGCGTGCGTTTCTGGGTGCGAGAGGACTTGCAAATGATCTAGTTAGCTTCAGGGATGCCCCAGGATGCGATTGGCTATGTTAGAATGGCTTGAATTGGCATGTAGCTTGAAATATGATCCACACTTTTCTTTGAAATTTTGGAGTTTTGTTCTTGCTTTTTCACGACTGCCACCCTTTTTTTTGCCTTGTACTTGTTCATTATATATGCTAGAACGATTTAGGGTTCTAAAAACCATATGTATCTTTGCCTTTATGGAAGATTTGATTTGATTTCCATGCCATATGCAAACTTGCTATATTGTGCCAAATTATCCCTTTCTTGTACCAATCAGCCCTGATTCGATTTGATTTTGATATTTCAGCATATTTTGATTGCAATCCTGTCAAAAAATCATATCAAAACATATCTTTGCTATTATTTACCAATTATTTGATTTAATTCAATTTTTAATTAATAAAAAATCAAAATAAAATGTAAAATGAAGCAAATAACATGTGGATAAGTAATTGGGTCGTGGACCATGTTATAAGTGAGGTGCAATCATGAAATGCTAGGCCCATTTGGTAAAAAATGCATTTTTGAGCATATTTGACTTTTGGCAATTTTGCAAAAAATGTCAACTTTGACAAGGCATATCTCTTCAAATTTTAACCCTAGAGAGGTGTTATTGGACTTTTTAGAAATCTTATGATGTCCCTAAGAAACCCTTTTGGTCTCATTTCAATTAGGCCTTCCATGTTCATGTAAGAAGCTTTGACCCAAAAGGTGTTTTTTATTGACTTTTCAGAAGGACCTATAATGTGGAAATTCATATCTTTTTTTGAGTGCATATTTTGAACTTGTGAGATGAATATGAATTGTAGGGAATTGCATCCTCTTCAAAATTATCCTTGGATGGAAAATTTATGATAAAGTATGTGGAAGTTATGCTTGGTCAAAGTTTGGTTGACTTTTCCTGAGAAACCCTAATTTAGTAACTTTTGGGTATTGATGAATTTAGGGCATTCCTTGAAGAATCATGATCAACCCTTGATCAAATGATGTATATAACTTCAAAATGTTGATGTTGACCCAAAATATTAAAGTTTGACTGTATGTGGGCCACACTTGACTTTTGACCTAATACAGTCGATTCTCAAGCATCTGAGCAGTTGGATGAGCAAGCTTCTTATGCAGTGCTTGAAATTTGACATGGAGGGTCTTGAGAAAATATTAGGACCATGGATAGCATATGAGGCATTTGGAGTTCACCTATCTTGATGAAAATGGAAACCCTAATTTGAGACACACTGTCTTAGAAGAGAGTTTGCCTGGTCAACTCTTGGCAAACTTGAGAAAATTGAGGATCTATAGGAGTATGTATTGAGTAAAATGAGAGAGAAAATTTTGGGGTAAAACACATAGGAAAGAGAAAACTATAGAAAATAATTGGCTGTTGAATATAGTGAAGATGAATAGTTAAGTATGTAAATAGGATGGTGGATTAGTAACATTATCTATATGTAATGATTCACAGTAGTGAGATTTAATTAGACTAATAGTATTGTATATCAACATCACATTGGATACCATTAATCGAATGGGAGAAGTTACAAAATAGCTGACACTATAGCCATATTAATTAGCTAGAATATTAACTTTTTTGTATAAATTAAAGCATATGTATTTGGTTGTGTATTGTTATATTTAATAGGGTAAGGGATAAAAGTTTTCAGCTACAGTTTTAACTAAGTTGTATTATTTATTAAAGGGGTAATTTAGTATTTGTTATATTTGAAATATTCTCTCTTAGGGTATATATGACATTTTTATTTTTGTTTTCTTTGTGTATAAATAGGTGTACTAGGTTTCATTAATCAATTCAATCCTTTTTCAATCATTTGTAGCAGCTTTTTATCATTCATCATTTTCTCTCTTCTTCCTCAATTTCATCACCTTGCACCAACAAATTGGTATCTAGAGTACTTGGTTCTTCTGAAATCTTGGGAAACACAAGTGAAAGTGAGCTGTGTTTGATTTTGGTTCTTGATTTCTGTTGAATCTTGAACAAAATCTGAACAAAATCACATTGAGTGAGATTTGAGATCTGAGACTTGTGCAAGGTTTAAGATGAGTGGAGGCAGTAGTTTGAACACTAAACTTCCAATTTTTGATGGAAAAAGCTGGAACAGATGGATGATACAGATGCGTGTGCTGTTTGGTGTTCAGGAAGTTCTGGATCTTATTACCAATGGTTATATTTCAGTTGTAGCAGATGCTACTGAAGAAAAAAGATCTACAGAAAGAGCTACGAGGAAAAGGGATTCGAAACCTCTGTTCTATATCCATTAGTGTATGGATGAAAGTGTGTTTGAGAATATTGCTGATTCGACGACGTCGAAAGAGGCATGGGATATATTGGTCAGATTTTACGGTGGTGACGCGTCAGTGAAGAAGGTGAAGCTCCAGTCCCCGTGAAAGCAATATGAGAATCTTAACATGAAGAACAATGAGAAAGTTTCTGAGTACATCTCCAGAATGATTGTGATCACTAATGAGATGAAAGCTTATAGAGAAACACTTTCTGAACAGGTAATCATAGAGAAGATTCTGAGGTCGCTTACTCCTCAATTTGATTACATTGTTGTTTCTATTGAACATTCTAAAAATATGGAAACCATGAGAATAGAAGAGTTGCAAAGCAGTCTAGAAGCGCATGAGTTGCGTTTGACTAAAATAACTTCTGAGAGGGAAGTTGTGCAAGCTCTGAAGGCTTCTTTTGTCAAGAAGGACCAGAAGCAGAATAGATGTGGTGATAAATTCCAGAAGTCAGAAACCTCAACTTCTGATGAAAAGACATATCATAAGGGAAAGGAAAGGTATGACAAGAAGAAGGTTCAATGTTACTGTTGTAAACAGTTTGGCCATTTTGCCAGAGATTGTAGAAATAGAGGAAGGAAATCAGAAGAAGCAAATATAGCCAGAGGAGACTCTGATGATGAACCTGTGCTATTGATGGCTTCTGATTCTGATGGAAAGTGTTCAGAAGATTGGTGGTATATGGACACTGGCTGTTCAAACCACTTGACTGGGAACAAACAATGGTTGATAGACTTTGACTCCAGAAGGAGAACAAAGATCAGATGTGCTGATGATAAGTATTTTAATGTAGAAGGTATGGGAAATGTCAGAGTCAAAGTGAAGAATGGAAAAAACATTCTGATCAAAGATGTTTGGTATGTTCCTGGAATTAAAAGCAATCTGATAAGTGTGGGTCAACTCATTGAGAAAGGGTTCTTAGTTGTTATGAAGGACAAACTCTTGACGTTATATGATTCCAATAAGAATTTGATTATGAAGCCTGAGCAGGGAAGTAATAGAACATTCAAGGTGAATATAGAAACAACTGAAGCAGAGTGTCTTAGTGCAGAAGGTGCTGAAGGTGACAGTAAGCTGTGGCATAAGAGGTTGGGGCACTTGAACTATAAAAGCTTAGGGCATATAAGTTCTAAGAAGCTTGTACATGGAATTTTGAAGATTTTGAAGCCTGAGAAGTCATGTGAGATACGCATGAAAGGCAAGCAAACCAGATTTCCATTTGCATCAGAAGTAGCCCCCAGAGTGAAGCATGCTTTGGGAGTAGTATATTCTGATATGTGTGGACCATTTCCAGTACCTTCACTTGGAGGAAACAAATATTTTGTGTATTTTGTGGATGAGTTCACAAGAATGACATGGGTAACACTCATCAAGTTCAAGCATGAAGTGTTTACTGAGTTTCAGAAGTTCAAGGTGAAGGCTGAGAAGCAGAGTGGTCAGAAGTTGAAGATTCTGAGAATGGATGGTGGAGGTGAGTATAACTCTACAGAGTTCCAAAAGTTCGGTGAGGAGAATGGAATAGAACATGAGGTTACTGCTCCATATACTCCTCAACACAATGGTCTTGCTGAAAGAAGAAACATAACTTTGCTTGATATGACCAGAAGTATGCTGAAAGAGAAGAAGCTACCTCACATGTTATGGGGAGAAGTTGTTTCCACATCAGCATATGTTCTGAATAAGTGTCCAACGAAGAAGCTAAAGGAAATTATTCCTTTAGAAAAGTGGACTGGAGGTAAGCAAAGTGTTAGCCATCTGAGGGTGTTTGGTTTTGTATGCTACAAACACGTTCCAGAAGCTAGAAGACGGAAACTGGACGATAGAAGCAAAGTAATGTTACTAGTGGGATACCACAATACAGGTGCATATAAGCTTTATTGTCCAGAAACTAACAAAGTTGAAATCAGCAGAGATGTTATTGTGAAAGAGTTAGAAACATGGGATCGGAACAAGCCTTAATCAGATTTTGGTGTAGCGCCAACACCAAAGTTAGTTTATGAAGATTCTTCAGAATGTTCTGAAGACGAGTCAGAGTCAGAAGATGAATCTGATTCTGAAGACTCTGAAGATGAGACAGAATCTCAGGGAGATTCTGATAGTGGATCTGATTCTGATCCAGATTCTGATGATGATCCAGAATCTGGTGGTGGTTATATTTCTGGAAGGGAAAATTTTGAAGATATAGGGTCTGGAGGACAAGCTTCCAGAATCTGAAGGTGGTAATTTGGAAGGAAGTAGTTCTGGACAAGGTCTAGAAGCTAGCACTATTCCAAGTTCTGGAGAAGCTTCAGAATAATTTCAGAGGCCACAGAGAATCAGACAAATACCAAGTAGGTTTGCAGATTTTAGCATGTTGCATGACACTGAAGTAGATTCTGAAGGAGAAGTCGTTCAGTGTGCCATGTTAGTAGATTCTGAACCAGTGGGTATTAAAGAAGCTCTCAATAAGAAAGTATGGTTGAATTCCATGAAGGAAGAACTTGAGGCTATTGAAAGAAACAAAACTTGGAAGTTGACAAAGCTCCCAGAAAAGAAGAAAGCCATCAGCATCAGATGGGTTTTCAAGGTGAAGCTTAAGCCAGATGGATCAATTGGCAAACACAAAGCGAGACTAGTGGCTAGAGGTTTTATTCAAAAACCTGGGCTAGATTACTTTGAGGTGTTTGCGCCTGTAGCTAGACATGAAAAAATCACACTGATGATTGCTTTAGCTGCAAACAAAAATTGGCATTTGATACATCTGGATGTGAAGTTTGCATTTCTGAATGGTCCATTACAAGAAGAGGTATATATGTCACAAACTCTTGGATTTGTGAGAAAGAATCAGGAAGGGATGGTATACAAGTTACACAAAGCCTTGTATGGATTTAAACAAGCACCCAGAGCTTGGAATCTGAAAATTGATTCGTTTTTCAAGAGGAAGAAGTTTCAAAAATGTGAGATGGAATATGGCGTATATGTTCAGCATTCTGGTGGAAATATGATTCTGGTGTGTCTATATGTTGATGACATATTGCTAACAGGAAGTTGTCCAGAAGATATAATCAAGTTCAAAGAAGTTCTGATGAATGAATTTGAGATGACAGATCTGGGAAATATGGTATATTTTCTAGGAATGGAGATTCTATACTCAAAGAAGGGTATCATTCTACATTAGATGAAGTATGAACTTAAACTTCTGAAGAGATTTAAGCTGCAGAATTGTAAAGTTGCTGTGACACCATCAGAAACCAATCATAAATTGGATTCTGACTCTGATGGTGATTCTGTGGATGCTACGACCTTCAAGCAGTTGGTTGGTTCTCTCAGGTACTTGTGTAGTACCAGACCTAACATTTTCTATGTAGTTGGAATGGTTAGTAGATTCATGAGTAAAAAAAAGTGGTCTCATTACCAAGCTGTTGTCAGAATTCAGAGGTATATAAAGGGAACTCTGAAATATGGAGTGCTATTTCCTTCTGGAAGAAAGACATAACCATAATTAGTGAGTTATTCTGATTCTGACTGGTGTGAAGATAGAGTTGACAGAAGAAGTACTTTTGGTTACTTGTTCAAGTTTCTAGGAGGTCCTATTTCTTGGAGTTCCAAGAAACATCCTGTTGTGGCTCTGTCAACGTGTGAAGCTGAGTACATTGCAGGTGTTGTAGCTGCATGTCAAGCAGTTTGGCTTTTGAATCTTCTGGAGGATTTGAAGATTGAGATAGAGAAACCTCTAAAGTTGTTGATTGATAACAAGTGTGATACAGTGGGAGAACTGACTTGAGGTTTTGCATTTGTGTTCACAAATGTTTCGGTTTAGCAAGAGTCGCCATCGACTTTTTATTTCATCCATGGTTTTCCATGTGCTCTTAGTTACTTGTTTAGATCACTTGCTTTTGCTTTTCAGTTGTTTGAAATGGTGCTTTGTGTGTGGTTTTGAAAATGTTTTGAAAAGAGGCATTGTCTAGGCAACCTTTGTAATAATTCTTGTTTGAATGTTTTACAAAGGTGTTTGTCTTTTGAAAAGATGTTTCAATGTTTGAAAGTTTGTGTGTTTGAAAATAGCAAGGATGTTTGCAAGTTTGATCAAGTAACTAGGAGTTGTCTATCCCACTCAAAGATCTTTCCTACACATTTTTAACCCTTTGAAATTTTTGTTTTACCATTGTATTTGGTAAGCAACCTTGGGTTTGGATGTTAAACGGGACAGGCGCGGGTCATTGTATGGCCATGATAACAATATTGCCAAGTATCTTAGCAAGTTTTTGTGGGACTAGATCATTTTTGTATAGGCAACCAAGATAGCGTCATCGAGGGACTATGATCTTTTTGTTTTGATTTTGTTTTGCCAAGATACCTAGTATGCATACCATGGCCATTTTAAAGGCAACAAGTGGATGAAACCCTAGGGGTGCTTGTGTGCATTGTGTTGTCATTTTCATGCTTTTTGTCTTGTGTTTAGTCAAGCTATTTGTTTGATTTTGGATATTTGCATACAAACCCTAATCTTTCTATCATGGCATATTTGAAAGCAATAAAAGTGTAAAAGTAAATCTAATACTATTACAACATGATTATAGGGAGGGGGATACAAATTTGAATTTGGGGATATTTGTAAGAAAATAAAACCCTAAGAATATTACAACCATATTGAATTCTTTGTACAAATGAATAAAGGGACAAATATTTAAATGCAATACAAGTATAAATATGCAAAGATGTTTTTGTATTATTTTTATGTATGTAAAAATAAGTTTATTTAATGTATCAAAAATAAGAAAATAAAAAGCTTATTTTTATTAAGGGTGGACACCCTAATTTGTTTTAAGAATATATATATATATATATATATATATATATATATATATATATATATATATATATATATATATATATATATATATATATATATATATATATATATATATATATATATATATATATATATATATATATATATATATATATATATATATATATATATATATATATATATATATATATATATATATACAAATGTTTAGAAAATAAAAATATATGAGAAAAATATTATTTAAGTGTATAAATAATAAAAATAAAAATATATGGTATTTTTTGTATTATTTACAAGTCTTTATTTAAGAAAATAAAAGTATATTATTAAATTAATTATTTTTATGTCCAAAAAAATAATAAAAATAACAAAACAAAATGTGAAAATTTATGAAAATATTTTTAGTAATTTTTTATGTTTAGAAAAATAAAATAAAGTCAGAAACTAAAAAAGAAATGAAAAATATGAAAATATAAAACAATGGGTCAAGGGGGTGTAAACAGCAATATGGGTTTGTCAATAATGGAAACAACCAGGCCCAACCCATGATCTCTTCATCCCTGACCTTGTGACAAACAAAAACGCGCGCTTGGTGTTCAAATATGGAAATCCTGCTTACGTGCTCTAAAGCAAAAACTTGCAACATGAAAGTTATAGAGCATGATCATACGATTTTAACCATATAAAAAAGTTAACCTAACTCTTAAAGACCAGAGAGAATTTCTCTGGTCCTAATTTCTAACCTAGCTTTTTCAGAAAGTTCATCATTCAAATTCTCTCAGCTCAGTTAACTTAAATGAAATCTATGCACATGTACTGCTTAAGGGCAATGAGTACTACATTTTTTATTCACAAACCTAAGCCTAATGATTCCTAAATAGAGAGATAGAAGTTTGAACTTTACCTGTTTCAGTCAAGCTCGAGTATGGAAATGTAGGGGTTTTTAGTGAGGCCTGAGATGCTTGTGAGCTTGCTTGAAGTTCCTTGGAGCTTTCCCAATGCTTAGCTAGATTTGAACTTGCCTGAATAAGCTTGTAGAAGTCAACCTGCACAATCAAAATTCAAAAATGATGAAGCTTGAAAACAAGGTTATAGTTGCTGGCCAATGGTTGGGATAACTTAGGTGTGTTGTTTAGAAGGTGTTTGAAGTGGTTGCAAGGAAAACGCACGAGTGTTTGAAGAAGGTGTTTGGATGTCAAACTGCAGAAGTTGCCCTATTTTGCAATAAAATGTGATTTTGGTGTTTTGGAAGGCTTGAGGGTTTGCTAGCTTGTGCTTCTGACTTAATGTGATATGCAAAACTTGTTTGAAATGTTTACAAGCTTTGGTTTTAACAGATGCAAGAGTTGTTGACCTTTTGCAAGGTTTCTTGGTTTTGAAGCAAAAGTGAGAAGTGACCATGCTATGGCCTGTACAGGCCTCCTTCTTAGCTGCACAAAGTTGTTGTACTTTTCCCTAAGTTTGTGGATGTTGTTTGCTGCAAAAGACTTGGTGCAATGCTCAAGAGAAACAAATTGGCAAAAGTTGTGCTTTATGTAAATGGCAATGTTCACTTTTTGCCAAAAATGGATTAAACCCTTGTGTAATCTTCTAAAGCTCAGAACAATGCCTCTAACCAATGTGTTTGCATTCAATTTTTGAGTGTGTAAGGGTTTAAGGACCTATAAACAAGTACAAGTAAAGTTGGGTAGAATTTGCAACTTGTAGCATAGTGAAAAATGCCATGGACCAAAGTGATATTTTGCCAAATTCAAACCTTCGATTCTCCCTAACCATAAATGATTTGGGAGAGTTCTTGGACATTTTGGAAAGCTTGTAACATGATCTAAAATCCATCTTTGAAATGAAATTTTTTATTCCAATTGTAAATATGTGAAAAATTTCCATGAAGATAGGTCAAAATCCTGCCTAAATTAGGGCAAAATTTCACTAAGTTAAAAGTTTCATGGACCCTTGTTCCAAAAATCATAACTTGAGATCCAAGAAACTTTTGGGAAAACTTTGTGAATCTAAGTTGTAGATTTTGTGTAGGACTAAAACTTTCATGTTGGAAGTTTTGTTTGAATCCAATTTCATTAGGGTGAAAAAGTTGGGCAAAGTTGGGAAAAAATAAGAAATTTTCATAACTTAAAAATTCTAAGTTATGAAAATTTTCCATTTTAAACCCTAATTTGAAAAATTAGGTTTCTTGGTGAAGAAGTTTCATGTTTTAACTCATCTTGATGAAAAATGACCCTTGGCACTTGATTTTGACCAAAAAGTAAAAGTTTTACTTTTTAGTGTACAATTGATTTTTGATTAGTTGACTGGAAAATTCATCTGTCAATCTAATGCAATTGAGATCTTTTGAACCTTTTGATTAGGTCAAGATGATGCCATTGAGTCCTTGAATCCATGCTTGAACCCAATTTGCCATTGGCTAGGTGAAAAATCATAAATTGCTCTTATACAGTCAAAACCCTATACTTGACCATTTTACCCTTTTGATGATCTGATCAAATTTCTTGAGGAGTTGTGGTCCAAACTTGATCAAATGGTTCATATGAGTCCATAATGTTGATGTGGATACAAAATTACGAGGTTTGACTGTAAATTGGCCAAGTTGACTTTTTCCCCAATACAACTGATTTTTAGGTCAACCATCCAATTGACTGGGCAAAAATTTGATTCAAAGCTTGAAACTTGATATAAGCAATCTTAGAGGTCCACCATGAAGTAAGAAAGTCACATTGAGCATTGAAAGTACAAAAATCCTTGTGCAAACTCAAACCCTAATTTCAGGTTAACAGTGCAAGGAGATGTCTTGAGCAGAGCAAACCTTAGCTTGGTCTTGAGTTCAAAGAGTCTTGTGAGGGGAAATCTTGATAAAATGAGAGGGAAAATTTTAGGGTACAACAGCTGCCCCTGTTCAATCTTATTGAACCTGAAGAGTTAGATTGGCGAGTTTGCCTTTCGTGACTCGAAGGTAAAATAGGATTGGACACTAGAGTGTCCGTAAATTTGCACTCGTTAGAGTATAGTTAAGGGAATGGGCTTAAAGATGCCATTTGGAGATGTGATAGAATCTTGTCGGAGATGGGCTTAAAGATGCCATCCAAGAATGTTTGTTGAATTGTAAGTTATAGGTGAGCGTTAGAATGGTATCCGTGTCTGGAGCATCTCTGAGCTGGGGATCTGAATAAGCAATAGAATAGCATCCGTGTCTGGAGCATATATAAACTCTTTTCTGAGCCTTGAATTTGAATAAGAAATAGATTAGCATCCGTGTCTGGAGCATCTCTAGGCTGTTTTCTGAAGCTAAATCTGAACAAGCGATAGATTAGCATCTATGTCTGGAGCATCTATAAACTGTTTTCATGATCCTTGAATTTGAATAAGCAATAGATTAGCATCCGTGTCTGGAGCATCTCTAGGCTGTTTTCTGAGGCTGAATCTGAACAAGCGATAGATTAGCATCCATGTCTGGAGCATCTATAAACTATTTTCATGATTCTTGAATTTGAATAAGCAATAGATTAGCATCCGTGTTTGGAGCATCTCTAGGCTGTTTTCTGAGGCTGAATCTGAACAAGCGATAGATTAACATCCATGTCTGGAGCATCTATAAACTGTTTTCATGATCCTTGAATTTGAATAAGAAATAGATTAGCATCCGTGTCTGGAGCATCTCTAGGCTGTTTTCAGATTGTATACTCGTAGCTTGTTAATCTTATCTTGAAAAGGGTAAAATATTAGCTGAAACACAAAGTTATGTTGCATGAAATGTATGATGCAATATATGTGTTTTATCAATGTTTACGATATATGATTGTAATGTATGCGCATGTAAGTTAATTAGCTGTCTTGCTGAGGAAAATAAATCCTTGATAGCTGGAGATAATAAAATCTTTGACTGCTGTCAGGGAAAATAAATCCTTGACCACTGCTGGAGATTCAAAATCTTTGACTGCTGAAGACGAGAAATCCTTGCTGACTGCTTGGGGATAGAGAATCCTTGGCAACTCGTTGGGGTTATCAAAACTTTGATAACCTTCGTGGGGATGTGAGAATCCTTCACAACTTTCCTGGGGATTATACGATGAGAATCCTTACTCAGCTGGGGAATAAGGGAAACTCTGGAGATATCTACCGGGAATCACACAAAGGAAAACCTTGATCTGCTGGAGAATAAGGAAGACTCTGATGACTTCTGCGGAGAAATCAGAATCTTTAATCTGCTAGGGGAATTAAAAATTCTGACAAATTCATGCTAAGATTAAAGAAGGCTCTGGAAAATTCACTGGGGAATCAAGAATAAGAATGTTTAATCTGTTGGGGAGTGAAAACTCTGTGGGGAGTAGCTATACTGCTAGAGAGTAAGCTATCCTGCTGGAGAGTAAGTTCTGGACCCTGGGGGAAAAAGCTTACTGCTGAAGATTAGCTATCTCGTTGGGGAGAACAGGAGCTTGGGTTGTATGCCAATCTTCTGGGGAATTATCCTAGGTTGGGGACAAGACAAAAGTTAACTGTTATCTGGTTGATTCTCATACTTTAAGACAACTTGCTGGAGAATCTGGAGACGCTGAATGGTTTCCGTTGTGGATTGATAGTTTGACTCCGCTGGGGAAGACATTTTAAAATAACTCTCTGGGGAATTATCTGGTTTTAAAGCGACTCTCCGAGGAATTTGGAGGAAACTGGATGGTTTCCACTGGGGTTTAAAGGTTGAAGATTTGACTCCGTTGGGGAAGAAAGTTTCATCTTCACTGAGGATCTGTAATTCAAAGTTTTGGCTCCGCTGGGATTGGGAGTTTAAAGATTTAACTCTGACGGGGATTTTGAATTTTAACTCCACTGGGGATATGTATCTCAAGGTTTTAGCTCCGCTGGGGGATCCAGATGATGTACTTCAGGGGATTTCTCTTGGAATAGCCCAAAGACATTTTACTATACTTCCAACCTATCAGTAATTATTCTTTCTCATTTCGTTCATTTGTAAACATGTGATTATATTCAAATACATATGCTCATTTTAATAAATCATTGGGCGTTTTCAAATAAAAAACAAGTGTAAAAAAGAAAGAAAAGGCAAATAGTTTTCTGCACTTTGAAGTATCTTTGTATTAACTTTGTGTAAGTATTTTATACAAAGGAGACAGACATCCTAGTAAGAGAATGTTGTCATAAAATTGAGAAAAATTTATACAAAGAAAGATGGCTATGTGTAACAATTCCATGGGGTTCCCATTCTGCTATAGCCTTCATAACTCTGGATATCTTGTTCATTTGTTGCTTCGTCCGACGATGATTGAGTTGATCAGAAGCCTAGAGTTTGTCTGTGAAGAGATTGTCCTTAAAGTGATCCGACGAGACATAGTCATACGCTTTAATTCCCTAACTTTTTCCTGGACCGCCCTTTCGGGTTTTCGATCCACCGGGAAACCCTTTTTTGCCTAAGTCGCCCTTTCGGGTTTTCAACTTGCCGGGTGTACAAATTTTTTTTGTTTATCCCTAATTTTTCCTGAAACGCCCTTTCGGGTTTTCGATTCACTAGGATGCCCTTTTTTGCCCAAGTCGCCCTTTCGGGTTTTCAACTTGCCGGGTTGTTTATGCGTAGTATCTTTTGACTATGTCTGCATTCGCAGGGTGCGGAAAGTCGTCGCCGTCCATGGTGGTTAATATCATTTCCCCACCAGAAAAGATGTTTTTGATCACAAATGGTCCTTCATAAGTGAGAGTCCATTTTCCCCCGAGATCACTTTGCGGAAAGATGATCCTCTTGATTACAAGATCTCCGACTTGATACGTCTGGCGTCTGACTTTCTTGTTGAAAGCCTTGATCATCCATTTTTGATACGTCTGACCGTGGCAAACAACAGTAAGTCGCTTTTCATCAATCAAGTTAAGTTGATCAAGCCGGGTATGAATCCAATCGTCTTCACTCAAACCAGCATCCTTCATGATTCTCAAGGAGGGAATCTGAACCTCAATAGGTAAAACAACTTCCATGCCGTATACCAAAGAATAGGGTGTTGCCCCAGTTGATGTACGTGTCGTGGTACGGTACCCGTGTAGAGCAAACAGTAACATCTCATGCCAGTCCTTGTAGGTGACTGTCATCTTTTGAATGACCTTCTTGATATTTTTGTTCGCAGCTTTGACAACACCGTTCATCTTTGGCCGATAGGGAGATGAATTGTGATATTGAATCTGGAACTGCTCGCACAAAGCGGTGATCATAGTGTTGTTTAGGTTTGTACCGTTGTCTGTGATGATCCTGTCGGGGATACCATACCGGCAAATGAGGTTCTGCTTGATGAAGCGGGCAACCACATTCTTTGTAATAGAGGCGAAGGAAGCTGCTTCGACCCATTTGGTGAAATAATCAATGGCCACCAGAATGAAACAATGTCCATTGAATGCTGTAGGCTTGATCTCTCCAATCATGTCGATTCCCCACATTGTGAATGGCCAAGGAGCTGTTAGGACATTGAGAGGAACTGGAGGTATGTGTACCTTGTCCGCATAGATTTGACATTTGTGACAAGTACGGGAATGTTAATGGCAGTCAGCTTCCATGGTAGACCAGTAATAGCCTGCTCGTAGAATCTTCTTAGCCATCGTATGTCCGCTAGAGTGGGTGCCAAAGGTACCATTGTGCAGTTCAGCCATGATCTGCTCAGCTTTAACCTTGTCCACACAACGGAGCAGAATGCAATCATGATTGCGCTCGTATAGGATACCATTACTCAGGAAGAAGTTGGCAGAGAATCTCCTTAAGAATTTTTTGTCGTTGACTGAAGCTCCTTTAGGGTATTCTTGGGCCTCGAGATACCTTTTGAGTTTGTGAAACTAAGGTCGGTCTACTACTTCTTCGGTATTAATATCGTTACAATGTGCAGGTTCGTCCATTCGTTCGATGGTGATTTGGGGAGCCTCATTATCCCAGTTAAGTTTAAACATGGATGACATCGTAGCTAGAGCATCCGCTAGCTGATTTTCTTCTCGCGAAAAGTGCTCGAAGGTAATTTGCTCGAAATGAGGTAGCAATGTCAAGACATGTTCTTTGTAAGGGATGAGGTTAGGATGTTTAATATCCCACTCTCCTTTGATCTGACTGATGACCAAAGCTGAGTCTCCAAATACAACCAAAGATTTGATTCCCAGGTCCATTGCAACCTTGAGCCCAAAGATGCAAGCTTCATACTCGACCATGTTGTTGGTGCAGCTGAAGCAGAGTCTGGCAGTGAAAGGTGTATGGCAACCTTGTGGAGAAATGATCACCTCACCGATACCGTTACCAAGTGCGTTGGAGGCACCATCAAAGCACAAAGTCCACCGGGATCCTTGTTCAGGTCCGTCATACGGTCCGTTAACTTTAATGTTGTCCAAAGTCATAATGTCTTCATCGGGGAAGTTGAACTTCACGGATTGGTAATCTTCGACAACTTGATGAGCTAGATGGTCAGCTAGTACACTCCCCTTTATAGCTTTTTGGGTCGTGTACTGGATATCATACTCAGTCAGGATCATTTTCCATCTAGCTATTCTTCCAGATAAAGCAGGCTTCTCGAAGATGTACTTGATCGGATCCATTTTAGAAATCAGTAGAGTGATATGAGTCAACATATACTGCCTTAGCCGGCGAGCAGCCCATACCAAAGCGCAACAATTTTTCTCGAGCAGTGAGTAGAGGGTCTCACAGTCGGTAAACTTTTTGCTAAGATAATAAATGGCATGCTCTTTTCGGCCAGACTCGTCATGTTGGCCCAGTACGCACCCCATTGAATTATCTAAAACAGTCAGATACATGATTAGAGGTCTTCCTTCGACGGGAGGCATCAAGATAGAAGGTTCTAGCAAATACTCCTTGATTTTATCGAAAGCAACTTGACAGTCATCATTCCATTCAACCACCTGATCTTTCTTTAATAGCTTGAAGATTGCTCACAGGTAGATGTTAGGTGAGAAATGAACCTTGCGATGTAGTTTAGGCGTCCCAAGAAACCTCTTACCTCCTTCTTAGTGCGGGGGACAAGCATTTCTCGTATAGCTTTGACTTTGGCAGGATCAACCTCGATGCCTTTGCTGCTGACTATGAAACCCAAGAGTTTACCGGACCTGACTCCGAAAGTGCATTTGTTAGGGTTCAGTCTGAGCTTGTACTCCTTCAACCTGACAAATAGCTTTTGCAAATGGTCTAGGTGTTCTTCTTCTGTCTGTGAACGGGCTATCATGTCGTCTACGTAGACTTCAATCTCATGATGTATCATGTCATGAAACAAAGCTACCATGGCTCGCTTATAGGTTGCCCTGACATTCTTCAGTCCGAATGGCTTCACTTTATAGCAGAAGGTACCCCACTGTGTAACAAAAGTAGTTTTCTCCATGTCTTCAGGGGCCATTTTGATCTGGTTGCACCCTGAAAATCCATCCATGAAAGAAAATACCTTATGCTGAGCTGTATTGTCAACCAAGATGTCAATGTGCGGCAGTGGAAAGTCATCTTTAGGGCTAGCCCTGTTTAAGTCTCTGTAATCCACGCACATTCTCACTTTGCCGTCCTTCTTAGGCACGGGCACAATGTTAGCAACCCATTATGGATAGGAAGTAACAACAAGGAACCCAACATTGAACTGCTTCATCACTTCGGCTTTGATCTTTTCAGACATACTGGGCCTCATTCGGTGGAATTTCTGTTTAATTGGTGGACAATCTTCTCTTGTAGGGAGACGGTGAACCATAATATTTGTGTCGAGTCCCGGCATGTCTTTGTAGGACCAGGAGAAGATCTCAACATATTCATTCAACAACTGAATTAAGCGCTCTTTTACACTTGGCTCTACGTTGGCACCCACTCTGACTTCTTTTCTGTCTTCAGCAGTACCCAAGTTGATTGTCTCTAACAGCTCCTCATGGGGCAGAATAGCCCTTTCTTCCTGTTATAGAAGTCTAGCCAACTCTCCCGGCACTTCACAGTCTTCATCACCTTCGTATTCGGCATGATTGACTAGATCTTCAGAGTCATTGAAAGCCAAAGCAGAATTGTTACCCATGGAATCCGGAATGGAAGGGTACCTGCATTTTGTGAGTGTGGGTGTGTGTAAGGGATAGCCACCTTTAAACAAATAAATGTAAAAGGAAAGAAAATGAACACAAAAGTTTATATGTGAAAACGTCCATGATTCATTAAAAATGGCATATGAAGATGAAAAATCAAACCCTTACAAATGGACCTATGTACCTCGGGTAAGACACAAGGCAAAAAGTGTACGAATTGTTTAAGAATTATTACAGACCAACAGAAAATGTTCGAAAGATAAATTACTGATTTATGAAAGTAATGGGAACAAAGTCCTTTGCCTCCAACTTGTTCCGTCCTCCTTCAACAGTCGGGAAAATCCAATATTCAAAGTTGCTCTCATCTTCACCATCCTCTAAAGCATGAACTCCATGATGGGTGATCTTCAATGGTGGCCCTCCAGCCCAGGAGCGGCGCACAGCCATTTGAGCAGAAGCAGTGAAACTCAAGCCGAACTTATCTGTCTTGTAAGGAAAATCTGGCAGCTGACCCCATACTGTGCTTTCTCCTTCCTCAATCACAACCTTCACATCTTTAAGGGATGACATCCGGGACACAAGTTTGGTAATGATGGGTACAGAAGTCATTGTCTTGGCTGACGCAACTTCAGGAGAAACCTCTTTAAAGTGTTGGAAAGGGGTTTTTATGAATTCTCCATCTAACTCCACATAGCGGAAAGAAATAAGATGGCTTATCATATACTCCTCCTCGCCATGAACTGTTATAATTTACCCTGGACTGGGTACTTGAGCATTTGGTTTAGAGAAGAAGTGACGACCCTAGCATTGTGGATCCAGGGTCTTCCCAACAAGCAAGAATAGGAAGGACGGATGTCCATCACATAAAATGTGGAGTTAAAAGTTTCCGTTCCCACTTTAATTGGGATGTCCACCTCCCCGTGGACCATCCTTTTAGAACCGTCAAAGGCTCTGACAATGATGTTGCAGGGCTTCAGGGTCAAACCTTCACAGTCCAATCTGTCCAATGCTTTCTTCGGCAAGACATTTAAAGACGACCTAGTATCAACCAGAACGTGAGCTAAAGTAGTCTCTCTGCATTCCACCGACACATGCAGCGCATCATTATGCTTTCTCCCCTTGGTTGTTAAATCGGCATCGGAGAAGCCAAGACCATTGTCGCCTGTTAGGCTAGCTACACACTCCTGGAACTGGTCCGCGGAGGTATCCTGAGGCACGTGGGCCGTCTTCAAGAATCTGATCAGGGCTTTAGCATGAGCTTTGGAACAGAGCAACAAGGCCAGCATAGAGAATTTTGAGGGGGTTTGCCCCAGTTGTTCTACGACATCATAGTCGCTTTTCTTAATTATTTTTAAAATCTCCTCCATTTATTTTTGGGTGGTCTCATGGATGACCAAAGGCTGAGCCCTCGTCCTGACGGGCGCTTCTTGGATCCCCTTCCCTTTATCAGCAGCAACAGTAGAGGGTACAACCACAGGAGTCACAATTTCTTCAATAACTAGAGTTCTCACAGATATGTTGACCGGTACAGGAGTAACCTTAGGAGCACTTGAGGGTCTGAAGATTGCCCTTGGAGGAGCAATCTCCGGAGAGAAAATTCTTCCGCTGCGGGTGATTTTACTCGTCCCAGCAATATTTCCAATGTCAGGAGTTTCTTCATCGGAACTTTCTTCAACTGATTCAATCTGCTTAATACCGTGGTAGAAGATCTCTCCTCCATAGTTCCACGGTATTGATTTGTTGGACTTGTATGGGATAGGCCCCGACATAGTTATCTTCAGAGGTACAATCTTTGGATCGGATGTAATCTTAACAGGTCTTTTGGAGACCTTGGAAAGATTGGTGGAAATGGTAATTATAGCAACATCGTTGACAGGAGTCGGAGTAACAAGAGTTTTATCAAAGAGGATTTCTTGATTATCCATTAGGTGTTGGATGCCTAACTTCAACAACGGATAGTCGGATTGTAAGGAAGAACAAAGGTAGCAATCATTTTCACAGCCTGGGAAAATCATGGCTTTCAACAGATTCATCTTGATTATTGGTAACAAAGTCATCAAATTATCAACAACAGCAACAAAAAGATCTTCTTCAATAGCATGGGTATTGTGGCCATGCTTTGGCATTGGATCAGAGATCACATTCGGCTTTTTAGGGGCGTCGAATTCCACTTCCTTAGCGTCTATTAAATCCTGAATCTTATTCTTGAGGGCCTAACAATTGTTGGTGTCGTGCCCCACGCTATCTGAATGATAAGCACACTTGGCGTTGGGATGGTAGTGTGGAGAAGTTGTATTTGTATTCTTCGGTGCCTCTCTTAAACTGGAAAGGTTTAACTTCAGGAGATGGGGGAGAACCTGAGAAGGTTTCATGTTTATCCGGGTATATTGCCGCTGCGGTCTTTCCACCCTTTTCTGGTTGGTTTGATTGTTTCTGGGCTGATCGGCTGCAGACTTCTGAATCATTACGGCCCCCACTACTGGTCGGCGCTCCACTCTTCCTTGGCCTCTTTGAGAGTAAACAACCGAGACTTCTTTCTTTGCTGGAAAAGTCTTCTTGACGGCAGCGGAAGAAGATGTATCTTTTTGAATTTTACCGCTCTTGATTCCGGCTTCAACTCTTTCACCAGTCAGAATCAACTCGGTGAACCCCGCAGACGAACTTCCTATCAGGTAATTAAAGAATGGACCTGACAGAGTCCCTAAAAACATATCAACAAGGTCTCTTTCAGACAATGGTGGCTGCACCCTCCCAGCCAAGTCCCTCCATTTCTGGGCATACTCCTTAAAGCCTTCATTGGAGACCATACCCATACTCTGTAATTGAGTACGAGTAGGTGCTAAGTCCGCATTATATTGATATTGTCTGTAGAAGGCAGTAGCCAAATCCTCCCAATTGTGCACATCAGACCTCTCAAGCTGGTAGAACTAATCCAATTGCATCCCCGACAAACTATCTTGAAAAAAGTGGACCCACAGGTCCTTGTCAGAAAAATGAGGTTGAATTTTTCTGACGTAAGACCTTAGGTGCATTTTTGGGCAAAACACCCCATCGTATTTAGCAAAAAGAGGTACTTTAAACTTGGGGGGAATGACAATACCAGAAATAAAACCTAACTCTTTGAAATCTAGCCCAGGCACTCTTTGCACTTCCATGGCTGCTAGACGTTCTTCCAGATTCTTGTACTTGTCATCTGCAGGAGGGTACTGCTATTCAGAATAGTCTTCATCCTCTTCTGCTTCTTCTTCTTCAGCCTCAGACTCAGATGGTACTGCAACTCCCTTTCCTTTACCTACCCCTTCATCAGATGTTGAGGGGAAATCCAGGACCCTTCTAGTTTGACCTTCAAATCTTCTACCCAAAGTAGCCACACCAACTATTTTCTTTTACTTTTTCTCCTTTTCCTTCTCTAACAGTGATTTAAGATCCTCCTGACCCTTTGCCAAGGTCATGAGTAGTTGTTGGAACTGTGAATTCTGCGCTTGTAAGTCTTTGACCGTATGCTCTATATCCATCTTGCTGAAATAAACAGAAGAGAGATAAGGAAACCTGGTGTGAAGACCTGTTTATGAATATGATGAATGAAATGTATTCATGTAATGCATTCAAGGATTCAGAAATTAAAATTTGTTTCAAACAAAAAGAACACACGTCATATTAATAAGGTAGAATTGTTAGTACATAAATGCCCCATGGGCAAAATAATACAAAATTCTAAGATAAAAAGACGTTGCGCATCCTCTTTGGCGCAATGTAGGTGTTGAGAGTCTTCTCTTCATGGAGTCGACGAGTTAGTTCTAAAACCTTCTTCTCACTGGCGTAGAATTGGGCTTCAAAAGTATTGCGTTCTCCCTTGAGCTGTATCCAACTCCTTTGCAAATCTTCTAGTGATGTCGGCATGTCAGGATGTAGGAGGGTGTATGGAACCTCTCCTTCCATAGCAGGCTCTTTGATCACAGGGAGAATGTAGGGGTAAGGCATCATGAGACTCTGGGCACGAGTTCGTACCCATTTGAGGTAAGGCTCAAAGGGGATGGAATTCTTGTGTCCCAGGGTCTTACTGTCCACCTTGTTAGGCATCCTCCAAGCTCGGATAAACCTTTGTCGAAGTCCTTGAGCGTCGTTGTCGAAGTCAAAAACCAAGTATGGAATCAGCATGTCATGAGGGCCATCCCTTCGGGCATACCCAAACTATCTCAGAGCCAAGCAGGGGTTGTAGGTAATGCCTCCCCTAATGCCAAGTAATGGGAAATTAGGGAATTCCCCACAATGATCAATGATGACATTTTCTATGGACCGAGAACACCAATGAACATCAGAATGTGTAAGAGTCATCAACCATTGTAACCACCTCAAGCCTTGCTCATTCTTCAAGACTGACTGGGGAAGGTGAGAAATAAACCACCTTGCTATAAGAGGAGTACAACACATGAGAACACCTCTTTTCCTCATTGTTCGTGTGTGAAATGAGTGGAGGATGTCCCCAAGCAATGTAGGCACAGGATTCCGAGATATGAAAATCTTGACAACATTCACATCTATAAGCTGATCAGGGTTTGGGAACAAGACCAACCCATAGATGAGAAGTTCTACAATCTCCTCAAAAGCTTGCAGATCTAGAGAATTCCAGCAGTCTTGTGCCTTCTTAAACATCAACTTTGCTAAGAAACCCTTGATACCACTTCTGGTTTCCCAATGACCTTTGATATTAGATGGTTGCAAGTGTAAGGCTTGAGCAACATATTCAGGATTTGGCTCTCTTTCCGTACCGTTGTAGGGTAGTTTATGGAGAATAGGCATCCTCAGGAATTGAGAAAATTCCTCCAAAGTAGGCATTAGTTGGTAATCAGGAAATGTGAAGCAGTGGTGTAGGGGGTCAAAGAACTGGAAGAGAACTTTCACCATGTCTTCCTCTATGTTGGAGTTGACCAAGTTGAGAAGTCTACCATGTCTTTCAGTGAAGGGATAATTCTCTGGAATCTTAGAAGCAAGCTCCTTAAGTTGAGGAGGAATTCTCACAAGGTTGACCTGGATTGTTTTCCCACTGAGTGATTCCATAACCTACAAAACAGGAACAAAGATGAAGATCCAAAATCCTTGAAATGGTTAATGGATGAAAATGATGCTTCATGATGTTCATGATGTTCATGATGTTATGCACAAGTATATATGTACAAGAAAATCACACAAGTTCCTAGTTTCAGGCTTGCATGGGGTTTCATAGGCAAGTACCCTCTTGAAGTTTAGTTGGCTCAACCTGTCCTATAAATAGTAACCGGGTTCTAAGGAGCTCAATATCACTGGATTATTTTCTGTGTTCATTGTTTCAGTATAGCCACTTTACTGGCGACCGAAATATTCCAAGAAAACAACCCTCAATGAGTGTAGTATCGACTATCTACCAACTTCGGACTGTACCAAAGCCGGTCATCTCACTACCCCTAAAAAGGCCAAGATGGTCAAGTAAAGGTTCTAAAAGTCCATTAGTGCTTCATGACATCACTCAGCGGCCCCATATTCTCTTTGATTAACTCAAAGGCTACCGGTACCCACAAATATGTCGCACTAATATAGCTATTGCTTCAACCATGTCGGTATACCCCGCACAGTTTCCACAATGTATTGCTATTTACCTATGAATGTTTCCCAAAATCCGGGTAGAGGATTTCAAACCCAAACAATAGAACCAAATATAAAGCAAACAAACCAAACAAGGTAAGTATGTAAAGGTGATCTAAACCCTAAGGTAACCCCACTTTTAGAATATTCCCCAGTAGAGTCGCCAGTTCTGTGATACAGTGGGAGAACTGACTTGAGGTTTTACGTTTATGTTCGCAAATGTTTCGGTTTAGCAAGAGTCGCCACCGACTTTTTATTTTATCCAAAGGAAAGGTCAAAAAGCACAGGAAAGACCTTTGATATGTTTTCTTGGGTTCGGGGGTAGATTATGAAAAGGGAAGGTGCTAGCACCCTTTTCATCCATGGTTTTCCATGTGCTCTTAGTTACTTGTTTAGATCACTTGCTTTTGCTTTTCAATTGTTTGAAATGGTGCTTTGTGTGTGGTTTTGAAAATGTTTTGAAAAGAGGCCTTGTCTAGGCAACCTTTGTAACAATTCTTGTTTGAATGTTTTACAAAGGTGTTTGTCTTTTGAAAGGATGTTTCAATGTTTGAAAGTTTGTTTTGGGAAATGTTTTGCGTTGTGTGTTTTTGAAAATAGCAAGGATGTTTGCAAGTTTGATCAAGTAAATAGGAGTTGTCTACCCTACTCAAAGATATTTCCTACACATTTTTAACCCTTTGACATTGTTGTTTTACCATTGTATTTGGTAAGCAACCTTGGGTTTGGATGTTAAACGGGACAGGCGCGGATCATCGTATGGCCATGATAACAATATTGCCAAGTATCTTAGCAAGTTTTTGTGGGACTAGATCATTTTTGTATAGGCAACCAAGATAGCGTCATCGAGGGACTATGATCTTTTTGTTTTGATTTTGTTTTGCCAAGATACCTAGCATGCATACCATGGCCATTTTAAAGGCAACAAGTGGATGAAATCCTAGGGGTGCTTGTGTGCATTGTGTTGTCATTTTCATGCTTTTTGTCTTGTGTTTAGTCAAGCTATTTGTTTGATTTTGGATATTTACATACAAACCCTAATCCTTCTATCATGGCATATTTGAAAGCAATAAAAGCGTAAAAGTTAATCTAATACTATTACAACATGATTATGGGGAGGGGGATACAAATTTGAATTTGGGGATATTTGCAAGAAAATTAAACCCTAAGATTATTACAACCATATTGAATTCTTTGTACAAATGAATAATTGGACAAATATTTAAATGCAATACAAGTATAAATATGTAAAGATGTTTTTGTATTATTTTTATGTATGTAAAAATAAGTTTATTTAATGTATCAAAAATAAGAAAATAAAAAGCTTATTTTTATTAAGGGTGGACACACTAATTTGTTTTAAGAAAATATATATATATATATATATATATATATATATATATATATATATATATATATATATATATATATATATATATATATATATATATATATATATATATATATATATATATATATATATATATATATATATATATATATATATATATATATATATATATATATATATATATATATATATATATATATATATATATATATATTATTTATTTATGTACAAGTAAATAAAATAAAATATATACAAATGTTTAGAAAATAAAAATATATGAGAAAATATTATTTAAGTGTATAAGTAATAAAAATAAAAATATATGGTATTTTTTGTATTATTTACAAGTCTTTATTTAAGAAAATAAAAGTATATTATTAAAGTAATTATTTTTATGTCCAAAAAAATAATAAAAATAACAAAATAAAATGTGAAAAATTATGAAAATATTTTTAGTAATTTTTTATGTTTAGAAAAATAAAATAAAGTCTGAAACTAAAAAAGAAATGAAAAAATATGAAAATATAAAACAACGGGCCAAGGGGGTGTAAACAACAATAGGGGTGTGTCAATAATGGAAACAACCAGGCCCAGCCCATGATCTCTTCATCCCTGACCTTGTGACAAACAAAAACGCGCGCTTGATGTTCAAATCTAGAAATCCTGCATACGTGCTCTAAAGCAAAAACTTGCAACATGAAAGTTATAGAGCATGATCATACGATTCTAGCCATATAAAAAACTTAACCTAACTCTCAAAGACCAAAGAGAATTTCTCTGGCCCTAATTTCTAACCTAGCTTTTTCAGAAAGTTCATCATTCAAATTCTCTCAGCTCAGTTAACTTAAATGAAATCCATGCATATGTACAACTTAAGGGCAATGAGTACTACATTTTTTATTCACAAACCTAAGCCTAATGATTCCTAAATAGAGAGATAGAAGTTTGAACTTTACCTGTTTCAGTCAAGCTCGAGTATGGCAATGCAGGGATTTTCAGTGAGGCCTGAGATCCTTGTGAGCTTGCTTGAAGTTCCTTGGAGCTTTCCCAATGCTTAGCTAGCTTTGAACTTGCCTGAATAAGCTTGTAGAAGTCAACCTGCACAGTCAGAATTCAAAAATGGTGAAGCTTGAAAACAAGGTTATAGTTGTTGGCCAATGGTTGGGATATCTTAGGTGTGTTGTTTAGAAGGTGTTTGAAGTGGTTGCAAGGAAAACGCACGAGTGGATTTTGCTTTGGATGTCAAACTGCAGAAGTTGCCCTGTTTTGCAAGAAAAATGTGATTTTGGTGTTTTGGAATGCTTGAGGGTTTGCTAGCTCGTGCTTCTGACTTAATGTGATATGCAAAACTTGTTTGAAATGTTTACAAGCTTTGGTTTTAACAGATGCAAGAGTTGTTGACCTTTTGCAAGGTTTTGAAGCAAAAGTGAGAAGTGACCATGCTATGGACTGTACAGGCCTCCTTCTTAGCTGCACAAAGTTGTTGTACTTTGCCCTAAGTTTGTGGATGTTGTTTTCTGCAAAAGACTTGGTGCAATGCTCAAGAGAAACAAATTGGCAAAAGTTGTGCTTTATGTAAATGGCAATGTTCACTTTTTGCCAAAAATGGATTAAACCCTTGTGTAATCTTCTAAAGCTCAGAACGATGCCTCTAACCAATGTGTTTGCATTTAATTTTTGAGTGTGGAAGGGTTTAAGGACCTGTAAACAAGTACAAGCAAAGATGGGCAGAATTTGCAACTTGTAGCATAGTGAAAAATGCCATGGACCAAAGTGATATTTTTCCAAATTCAAACCTTCGATTCTCCCTAACCATAAATGATTTTGGGGAGTTCTTGGACATTTTGGAAAGCTTGTAAAATGCTCTACAATCCATATTTGAAATGAAATTTGAGATTCCAAATGGAACTATGTGAAAAATTACCATGAAGATAGGTCAAAATCCTGCCTAAATTAGGGCAAAATTTCACTAAGTTAAAAGTTTCATGGACCCTTGTTCTAAAAATCATAACTTGAGATCCAAACATCTTTTGGGAAAACTTTGTGAATCCAAGTTGTAGATTTTGTGGAGGACTACAACTTTAATGTTGGAGGTTTTGTTTGAATCCAATTGCATCATGGTGAAAAAGTTGGGCAAAGTTGAGAAAAAATAAGAAATTTTCATAACTTAGAAAATTTCTGTTATGAAAATTTTCCATTTTAAACCCTAATTTGAAAAATTAGGTTTCTTGGTGAACAAGTTTCATGTTTTGACTCTTCTTGATGAAAAATGACTCTTGGCACTTGATTTTGACCAAAAAGTCAAAGTTTGACTTTTCAGTGTATAGTTTATTTTTGATCAGTTGACTAGAAAATTCATCTGTCAATCCAATACAATTGAGATCTTTTGAACCTTGTGATTAGGTCAATATGATTCCATTGATTCCTTGAATCCATGCTTGAACCCAATTTTCCATTGGCTAGGTGAAAAATCAGAAATTGCTCTTATATAGTCAAAACCCTAAAAATGACCATTTTGCCCTTTTAATGATCTGATCAAATTTCTTGAGGAGTTGTGGTACACAATTTATCAAATGGTTCATATGAGTCTATAATGTTTATGTGGATCAAAAATTATGAGGTTTGACTGTAAATTGGCCATAGTTGACTTTTTCCCCAATACAACTGATTTTTAGGTCAACTGTCCAATTGACTGGGCAAAAATTTGATTCAAAGCTTGAAACTTGATATGAGCAATCTTAGAGGTCCACCATGAAGTAATAAAGTCACATTGAGCATTGAAAGTCCAAAAATCCTTGTGCCAACTCAAACCCTAATTTCAGGTTAACAGTGCAAGGAGATGTCTTGAGCAGAGCAAACCCTAGCTTGGTCTTGAGTTCAAAGAGTCTTGTGAGGGGAAATCTTGATAAAAAGAGAGGGAAAATTTTGGGGTACAACAACAAGTCTGCAATCAATCTTGCCAAGAATCCGGTGTTGCATGGAAGAATCAAGTATATTGAGACGAAGTGTTATTTTTTGAGAAGTCAAGTACAGAAAGGAGTGTTAGAAGTTATGCACTGTAGCACCTAGAAACAGCTGGAAAATGTTCTGATGAAGGAAATAAAAAAAAAAATTTCTTCATTTGAGGAAAGAAATTGGTGTTGTTAGTTTCTGATAGATACTAAATAAGGGATGGTATTAAAGGGGTAATTTAGTATTTTCTATATTTGGAATATTCTCTCTTAGGGCCTATGTGGCATTCTTATCTTTGCTATCTTTGTGTATAAATAGGTGTACTAGGTTTCATTAATCAATTCAATCCTTTTTCAATCATTTGTAGCAGCTTTTTATCATTCATCATTTTCTCTCTTCTTCCTCAATTTCATCACCTTGCACCAACATTATTTAGTTTAGATTCAGATACCATACTAATTATATATTAACCCAACTAATATGGTTGTATGTGTCTTACTGTTCAAAAAAAATATTGTTTTATGGTTCTTAATGTTTATAGCGCAACAATATAATAAATTAACATAACTCTAACAAAAATCAAGTTAAATATAATGAATGTTATGAAATACCTGTTAGAGATTGAAACAAAATTTGAAATAATGCTTTTTGAGTTGAAATATCATGTTGTCTTTCATCATATATCAATCTATTTCCAAGAAAATCAAACACATAATCATTTAGATAAGGCATTGGTTTAAACTCTTTCAAGTTCCTCCAATTTTTTGTAGTTGTTTTCAATTTCCATCAATGTGAGTAGTTTTATTTCTTTTCCAGTCAATGATAATTCTACATTGAATGGTTTATACAATCTTCATTAGGAATATACTAATAGTAAAGTAATTTGAAGAAAGTGCATGTATAATTCTACATGAAATGGTGGCATCATTGATATTAGAAATACATAAGTAGTTAAATAAGTAGATGTGTAATATTTAGATTGAATGACTACCTGCATTATTTGACAACCTCCTTTGGTCATAAAGAATCCCATCTGATAAGAACCTCTAAGTGTTACGCCAAATATGTTCAGGTAGATTCATTGAAGATGATAACAATATTGTAACAAATAGTTTATGCAAAAATACACCAGAACCCCAATCATAAGCCTCTATTGTTGCCTCAATGAAATTTTCGTCATCTTGTAGAAACCCCATTGCAAAGCATGCTTCTCTGAAATTTAATGTTTAAACCCATTTATTATTTTGAGATCATTATAACTGGTTGGACCTTTCTTTACAGTTAACAACATCCTCGTATAATACAGTTCTCTTGTTGTGGTAAGCACCCCAGTTAAGCGACCAATTGTGTATCCTCGCTTCCTTGGTTTCCAACATCTTGTTTTCTTCACATAAACAAACTTTGACATAAATTGATCATATATCAATAACTTAGCTCCCTCATATTCTGCATTTGCAACAAACCATGAGGTAATCATTGACTCAGTTACATTTTCCTTAAGAAGGACATTTCCAATTTGTTCAAAATATTTGTAATATACCAAGTTCTCTCATTCCATGTGGAAAAATAATCTCTCAACAATCGGTTTACTACCATGAATAGAATAAGAAAAAATTCTCCAACATGCTTCGTTCGGGAAAACATATCAACAATCAAGGTATTGCTTTATTTCGTCAACATTTCCTTCACCTGTACTATTAAATGGAACAATAATAGCTTATATTATATCAGAAACCTTGTTGATGTACTTGAAGAGATATTTAATTGAGGTACTCTGATTGCACCACTCCATATTGATGCGGGCTTCATAGTTCATTAGTAAACTTGGGTTGTGTGAAACAACATGACCACTATGAAGCTTAATTCCATTATAAACTGGATATCCATCTTGATCAACTATGGTTACATCTTGAAAATTCTTCGGGAAATACTTTGCACACTTGCCATCTTTCATGCATGGACATTTAGGGTTTTCCAATCCACAAGGTCCATGTACCATGTTGTTCTTTACCAGATTATATAACCTTGGATGTTTCATAGGATCTGGTACTTTAGCAGAAATTATTTTGTCAATATCACTGGGTGTTGGGTATTTATTGGATGGGTGCAAGAAAATAATAATGTGAGCATGTGACAAACCTCTCTTCTAAAATTCAATTGTGTACATATCTGAAGATAAGTTTAATAATTAAAATAAATATTTGTCCTAAAATCATTGTTGCTTTAAATGAATATGAAAAAATAGTATAAAAGATGGACTTACATGCAAGATCTTTTCCTAAAACTCCTTTTTTTATCACGTCGGATAAAAGATTATCAAACTTCATTTTGAAAATTCTGGCAATGATATCAAGTCTATCACGTGGCTTTAAGTTGAGAGGAAGTAAAGCTCTTTGAATTGCAGGCCAATTTGGATTGCAGGTGAATGTAATAAATAGGTCAGGACATCCCACTTTACTAAATAGCTTGCATTGAGTTCATCAATGCGTTTCAGTTTTTCACCTTGTCTTTTCATAATGATGTCTCTTTCTTCACCCGAGTCAATGTCACCAACAATTAAAGCAACAAACTCAGAAATAGTTGGTTGGTTGTACACTCTTCATTAGTAGTTCTATTTGCAATTAATATCAGTTTCAAATTTTTAACATTGCTTTGATTAAGTCTCTCTCTTTCCATACTTCTAAACTCTTTACAAGGGTGTTATGGGTGTACAACATCTCACATAGATCCTTGACAATTTGTGAATCAATATTGTTTTTATTCCTATAATGATAATATATAGAAGTGAGGAATTAATATGTATAATAATTTATTTTTGTAAATTAGAAGTAATGAAATTATGGTTAAGTTATAAGAAAGAAAATATCTATACCTTAAGCCATGCATCCTATTTGTTACCTCATTCTTAGTGTCATATATATAAAGTTGTGCAAATTTTGGAGGCTTTCCTTCAGGTGGCAATAAACTCTCAATTTTGTGGGAAGACTGGCCTTGAATCCGTATTGTAGGCGGATCCCTCCCATTATTGAATATTTTTGTCCAATTTTGCACTGGGTTAAGTGAATGCATACATCATGTTGTGAGTATGCAAATGTGATTGAAAGTTTTTACTACCTTTAGTGTCTTTATCAAACAACGAATGTGATAATATATGTGGTGGATGTTTCAAGAATGGAATTTCTACTTTTCCATTTCCACAACATAAGGTGTACTTGGAATTTTCCTAATGTCTATGTTTTTCCATCCTTTCTTGAGACGACATCAAGACCTTACAATGTCTGCACTCAATCATTGCATCACCCAAGTCACAAAAATCCGACCAGAAGAAAATTATTAAGTTTCTAACATTATTTTATAGTTGGCCTTAAGACAATATACAAATTTAAAGACTTATTTTATTTAGTAAGAAATATATCCTATGCATTTGCTTACCTTGAGGGTTAGTGTCAAATTAGTCAGCAGTTGCAAAATGTGGCAACATTTCTTTATTGTCCAAGCTTGAATCGTCATCTAACTCTTGTACTTATTGATACCGTACTGTCATAACCCAAATTTTCCCTACTAATCTCTAAATCTTTTATCCTTTATTAAATTTCAGAGTTATCATTTGCTTGAGGTTTAAATTCATAAAAAGGTGGTTTTTACCTTATTAAGAAAATAATGGGCTTTTCTAAATCAGAAAAGCCCATATAAAATTTTAATCTCATTAAAAGCTTCATTTGAAGGGTGTATCTTAGGTTAGGGGGAGGGTTAGCATCCAATTCGATAAATCCACTTCACTTTGGGTTAAGGTTTCTTTTGGTATTTACTTTCGGTCCAGTTCAAAATTTTGAAGGGTTTATATTTTTCGAAATGCTTGGACCTTTCTAAATCAGAAAGGCCCATGTGGAATTGAGGCTCCATTCGCTCTCTCTTGCAAGGGGGGGGGGGTGTGCTAGTGAAATTAGAAGCCTATTTTTGAATAAATAGAAAAGAGGTATACCGGTTGCAAGAAGGGTATTTGTTAAACCCATTTATAAATAAATATAAGGGGGGTATACTGTTTACTTAAGAGGTTTATGGATTAATTGGACCGGCCCACTAAGAGTATTGAGGCCTGTTTTAAATAAAGGTTAAAGGGTGTGTGTTTAATCAGAGAGGCTTATAAGCAATTTATTTTTTGTAATTCCTAATAAATCAAATCAAGTTGGCCCATTACATGTTTTTTGAAATTGTTTTGTTTTAAGATAATTTTTTATACTAGCTTATTATCTGTAAAGTTATGAAAAGTATTATATTATAAACCTGACTAAAATTTATATCTGTTTATTTATTTGGAAAATGTTGACTGATAAACAAAAAAGGCCTTCTGAATCACACGGTCCAATACAAGCCCAATCCAAATAAAAAAACGCTTGTTTTAAGCCAAAAACTATTGTTGTTCAAATCAATAATAAAACAAGAACAAATCTTTACAATTAATTATCCCAAAACTAAAACAGATACAAAATCAAATCGGAACTAATTTGAAACTAAATCAAAACTTATCAAATCTAATAAAAAACTTACATCAATACATATTACAAACGAATTACAAACAAATCTGCAAAATCCCTAATTTCTCTAAATCAACTCTATGTAACGTCAATCACAAAGTTGTTTCCTAAATCATCTAAATTTAAACACTATAAAACCTAGGGTTCTAAGACGTATGAGAGGGGAGAGGAGAAAATTTACAGAGGAAAATTTACAAAGAAAAAAGGGTTTTTACGGAGGAGAAGCTAGACAAAGGAAGAACATAGAAGAAGGTCTCTCCGATTGCACCGCCGTTAGCTCGCACAACCCCACTCCGTGTGAACTAGGGTTTCAACATCTGAAACCCTAGATTTACCTCCGTCACCTGTAAACATAATGATGAAGGGATTAGCAAAGAGAGATCGGACCGAAGAAATCACAGCAAAAATCACACAAAAAAATAAAAGAAAGGGTAGAAGAATATTTAAAAGGGTTTTTTGCATTGATAAAAAAGGCTTCACGACGAACTCTAAGCCCCGAGTGCCTCAATTTTTCGCCGTCTGGGTTTCACAAATGAAACCCCAAATCATCCTTGATTGTTTCCATTTACGAGCTCTTCAATCTCCACGACGCCTCCGCCTTTACCTTGCACTTGAAACGAGACACAAAAAGTAGATCAGAACCAGGAAAATCGACAAACCAAGGAGAATGCAAGAAGTTTCACAGTGATTCACGGTAAGCCTCAAGACTTAGATTTTGTAAGACTTTTTTTTCTGAGTAATTGTTGTTGAGGGGTTTGTTCTGGGGTTTCAATTGGGGGTTAAGGTTTTGTTTAAACGACGAGGAGAGGTTAAGATAAAGACAAGGTTGAGAGAGAACAAGGAAAAAACGAAAGAGAGAGATTTGAGTTAGAAAGAAAAGGGCTGGACTTGTTTTGTTTGTCGAAATGAAAATGAGAATATAAAAAAAAATTATGTTTACATGTCCTCATGTGACGACACTTAGCTGTTGCACCCCAAAATTTACCCTCTTGATTTAGGCTTATGTTTCATCATAAATATCATATTGCATTGCATTCATACATTGTGATGGGGTCAAAGTACTTTGATTATCAAGTCTTCCTTAAGCTTTGAAGGTTGGTTGCTTTGACAAGTTGCTCAAGTAGAACCTTGTCATTTGAACCTCTGGATCTTTCAAGCTCAAATTTAATTGCATATCTCAAGATGTCTCATCCATCTCTTTGGATCTTCAGAGGATTGGAGTTTGTGTTTGATTATGTGAAGGAACCACTCATTTGATTCACCAGTCAAATTGGGGTTTTGAAGCTTGATCAGCTATCTCCAAGCACCTTGGTAGTGTATTTTGTTTATGTGTTGTTGACTAACTTCTAATAAATAAAAAAAATACATTTGTCCTTGTCTTTGCAAAATTATGGTTTAGGTACCAAGTATCCAAAAAATAAGCTCATGCAAAGTTGATTTGATCCTGTATTGTGGCAAAAGAAGGTATGCATCGACCCATAAACCTATGTGTTGGCTCATTTTGTTGCGCATAACTAGCATGTGTCAACACATGCATGCGTGCATTGACTCATCCTGTTTGCATAACTTGCATGTGTCGACACATACGTGTTATGTATCGACTCATGCAGTTTGTGTGATTTTGTAATGTGTTGAAATAACAATATGTATCGACACATAGAGGCATGTATCAACACATGCTGTGTTATACATCTTGGATGTATCGACACATACCACCTATGTATCGACTCATAATAGCAAAATGCACGTGTTTTTTTTGGGAAAAGCCAGCAAATTCAAACTTTAATCATTTTGGCTCCAATTTTTTCTGCATAATTTGAAATTATATCATTAATTCAAATTTGGCTCCAAGAATCAATTACCAAATTACCACTAATCCCAATCCTAAAACTCTATAAATAGAGCCCTCATTTCATTCAAATTTCAAGCTTTTGATAGCCAAAATCACTTTGCTAAAATATCTCTCAATTCTCTCCATCTACCAAATTCACTCAAAGCTCCATTTTCAAAAAGATAGTAAGCTTTGCATTGAAGCTTACTAATCTTTGAGCTAAACCTTCATCCAAACACTTTTTCTCCATCAATTCTCTATATTCAAGCTTGATTAATTGATTCTTGTGGTTGAATTGAAGCAAATTCTGAAGTTGTTTGATAATTCTCAAATTCTACCTTTGGTAAGTTGGATCATCATCTTTCACAATGTGATCTCTTGTGGATTTCTGGTTTTTGATTCATTAAGCACTATTTTATAACTCCATTGGTGCTATTTTCTCAAAATTTGATGGAATTTTGATGCTCATTTGAATCCATGATCATAAGGTGTTTGATGAAAAGTTGGAACAAGAATTTGATCCTTGAAATGCTGTTTTTCTACTGATTTTTAACAGGTTGCAATCAATTGTTGCAACATTGCAATTGATTGTCACAGAAAATTGATTTGATAAAAAACTGCACTGATGCAATAGGTTGCTGTCTAAGCATAATTGATTGTAACAGTGCCAAAAATACTTTTGCTGCCTTATTTTGGGGCTGTTTTGACTCAAATATTTTTCTGCACACTCTTTTTGATGGATAATTTGGATTGCAATTTTAAATGTTCAATTTTTTTTAAAACTCAATGGACTTTGTGATGTAGATGAAGTTGGATAAATGTTCATCAATTCAAATCTACCTAAGAATGGATTATTTAATTCATTTTTGGTGCTTTGTATTAATGATATGTTCAGTGCTTTAATCCATCTAGAGGAGTGGTTGAATTTAAAGATGAAAGAATCTTGAAATGGTGATCCAAATAAGCTTATCATTACCCTCCCCCTTCATCTTATCCCTTTCTTTTTTTTAATTGTGCTACATGTTAATGGATGGCGATCTCTATATCATTTATCCCAACATGAAGTACATAGATTGCTATTGACCGGCCTTAAAATAGGTGCGACTTCTACATAAGTTCACTTACGATTTCTTAACATAGCGCTAAATTTTATCCCGATTCGAATAAATGATCATTCGTGGCCCAAACTTATGATTGCAAGCCCAAGTATGTTAATTTGATCTCTTTGATCCAATAACCTTGAGATTCATTATGTGGAGGCTTTGGTTTTACCAATCCTCTAATGGATCTACAACACCTTTGGTCAACGCGGATCACTTAAACATCGTTGATCATGAAATGTTACCTTTTGATAATTCCAAAATGGATGATATACTTGACAAAAAGCAAATGCAACTTGTTGTGTGGAGGCTTTGGTTTTACCAATCCTCTAATGATTTCCAAATGCAAGTTTCAAGATGGTCATCCAACTAACCGCTAATTTCTAACAATTGACTTTATTTTGTGATTTTATTTTTTATGCTTTATGAACCATTTACTTTTAGCATTTTACATTTCATGCTATTTTCATCTTTTCTCACTTGAGTATTTATTTTTATGTCATTTTTATTTTGCTCATTTGAGCTTTTCTTTACCTTTTAAAGACACCTAATAATCAACATGAACAAAAAAAAACTTTAATGATACTTGGACTATTTGGTCACTATCCTTGGCATTATGGAGCATGAGACTTTTTCTTGGACTTAGGATTAGAGACCTTAGCCTATCTTGGAGACTTTATGACAATGTATAGCATCCCACTTTTAGCCTGAGGCTACTGTGTTCCACTTTATTTATGGAACACAACTTATTACACCGACACTGCTTTTGTATTTGGCATGTTTGATATTCCATGCAGGATATATACATGATGTTGTGAATACTCTACAATTCCCATGGGGATATGTTCATATATGATAATCTCATTACTTACATCCTTATGGCGTAATTTCTGACTTGATTCGTGTACTGATGCCAGCTTGCTTGAAGTTCTCTATGTTTCTTTTTTATTCTTGCTCGGTTGCTACAGATAGTTATCCGTTTGGTATTGCACTATCTCCTTACTTCTATTTTTTATTTTGCATAGTTCTCTGATTGCATGATGGGACCTCTGTTGCTGATATATGTCAAGAGGCCCTCTGTTTTTTTTGTCTAATACCTATGTTGTGTTTGTGTTGATCGATGAGTCACTCAATTTAGAAATTGAGATCACGACTTCGCTCTTATTGCATGTTCCCTATAGGATGTTTATTGCTTTTCTTCTTTTGTTGTTGATCGATGAGTCACTCAATTTAGATATTGAGATCACGACTTCGCTCTCATTGCATGCTCCCTATAGGATGTTTATTGTTTTTCTTCTATAATTGATGATCGATGAGTCACTCAATTTAGATATTGAGATCACGACTTCGCTCTCATTGCATGTTCCCTATAGGATAGTTTTGTTAAGCTTTCTTTGACATGCTGTTTAAGATAGGAATCCGTGTATGCTAATTAAGGTAGGGTTTTCCTTTATCCTCAACCTTAGGATCAATCATTGTATGATAACACTAGGGATAGTACTAGGATAGTTTCCCTTAGTTGTTTTTCTCTCTTTGCATCTTGCATCTTAAAACAAAAACTTGCTTTCTCGGTAAATCATAAGACACCTCTAATGAACCCAAACTCTTCTTCAAAGTAAAAGATACAAACCAATATTACTTTGTTTATGTTGAAGCCGATGTTTCGCCATCGCACATGTTTGTTATCCTACATTGATTCCCAATATCATTGTTAGGTGTGATGATTTGTCATCTATTTTATTGATGTTTCGCCATCTTTTCCATGATATCTTTTTATCTTGAAGTCGATGTTTCGCCATCGCAAATGTTTGTTATCCTACATTGATTCACAATATCATTGTTAGGTGTGATGTTTTTCCATCCGTCTTATCGATGTTTCGTCATCTTTTGCCATGATATCTTTGTTTATCTTGAAGCCGATGTTTCGCCATCGCACATGTTTGTTATCCTACATTGATTCCCAATATCATTGTTAGGTGTGATGTTTTGTCATCTATTTTATCGATGTCTCATCATCTTTTGCCATGATATCTTTGTTTATCTTGAAGCCGATGTTTCGCCATCGCACATTATGATACGGTGGGAGAGAACTGACTGTTTTTGGAATGCTGGTTTGGGTTTTGCGTTTGTTTTTGCAAAATGCCGCGGTAAGCAAGAGTCGTCACCGTCTTTTATTTTATCCAACAAGGAAAGGAAAAAAGCACAGAAAAATTCCTTTTTCGAGATGTTTCTCGGGTCCGGGGGGTAGATTATAGAAAGGGAAGGTGTTAGCACCCTTTCTATCCGTGGTTATCCATGGGCTCTTAGGTACTTGCTCAAAGTGTTTTCAAAAATTTGCTTTTCTTTGTGTTTGTGGGTTTGAAAGAAGTTTTTGTTTGAAAGGGAGTGTAAGTGCGAAAATTTTTTGTTTTGTTTTGAAAGAGCAAGTACTTAAGAACCATCTACCTTCTCGAAAAAGGAATCAAGTTGTGCTAATGTCCTTTAGACAATGCTATCCCACTATTGATGAGTAGGTAGCATCGTCGTTGGAGTTTTAAGGGTCAATTCGATTAAGGGACGTGCGGTCACTAAAGCAATGTTAGGACGCCTTAGCGGTAACCCTAATATCTTAGATCATTTTTCCGAGGCAACCATTTCGAGGCAACTATGATCTTTGGACAAGAGGGCGACCTCTAAAACTTCCTATACTCAATGACCGCGTTCGAAGGCAACCAAGTGAGGTGTACCCTAAGAGTGCGCATGTGCGAGTGTGTTGTTTTCAGTTATTTTATATTTGTACATGTCAATGGTTATCTATGTTGATTTTAGGTTTTGAACGATTAATCTTGTCATACATTCCCTATTACCAAACATCTAACAGTTTATAAGTTGCGGAAATTAAATTGCGGAAATTAAAACTAACTATTACAAGGCATCGGGTATTTACATCGCCAAAAACAACCCTTGAAATTAAAATGCGTAAAGTAAATAAAGCGATAAAAATATTTAAAGTCCTATTAAACTATTACATTCCGGGAAACAGATACAATATTGAAACAAAATAGATCGCGTGCGAGAAAATAAAATTGGGCGCGTTCTAGGGTTTTGACCCTTTGATTATTAAAGAAAAAGATTTTTTTTTGTTTATTTTTGAATTAAAAGGAAATTAAACTAAACTAATTATTGAATTAATAAATAAATAAATAAATTAATAAAAATGATATTTTTTTGGATTTTTGATTTTTTTTAAAGAAATAAAGATAAATTAATCAAAGTTAATAAAAACCTAATTATCTAAGTTAATTTTAATTATTGCAAAAGATATTAAAGTTATTTTCTAAATAAACTAAATTAATTAAGTTAATATTTATTAACAAAAATAAAATGCTGGAAATTAATTTTAATAATGAAAATGTTTTTTTTTGTTTTAATTTTATTAAGAAAAAGGTTTTAATTGGTTAGTGATTAATAAAATAATAAAACAAAACAATTAAATATAAAAAAAGAATGAGATAGAAAAACTCAGGGGGGGGGGGGGGGGGGTTCAAGCCCAATTTGGAGGTTTGAATGGTAATCCAAAGGCCCAACAGGCATTTGCCTTGGCTGACTTTCCCTGATTCCTTATGGCACGTTGACTTGGGAGTATGATGCGCGCTCCATCTGGACCACCAGATCTGGCCTGGGGCCATCTGGAAAGCATTTCAGTGAGGGAGTATCATGTACTGTGCGCTTGAGTTCACACCAAATAACCTGTTGAAAAATAATACAAAGCAATATGGTGGACCTGAGATTCAAACCCAGGTCCTGTTGGTACTTGAACGTATGCCTTTGCCACTGAACCAATGCGCTTTTATTGTTAGTGTATTAGAAACTAATAATAATAAAACAAAAACAAATTAATGGATCATAAAAAATAAAAGCGCGCTATATTTGAATCAACCAATGGGAGGGAGACGCGTCATCGTCTTCTTTGTTCACCCTGGTTATTTACCTGCGGATTTACATCCGCAGCTAAATTCGCATGTGCGTTCTAAATTCTATTCTAGGCCATAAAAATCAAATCCAGGACCATGGTCATGCTCGTCTAGGCTTCCTGAACAAATCTATACGATTCTTGGACCTTGATTTCACCTGTACAAGAAATGCCCAAAAATACAAACCAAGAACCCTAGATTCGGCTAGGGGGTTATAGGCCATATAAACGCAATTGGTTAATGCAGAAAGCTTCTAAATTGAACGATAATCATGAATATGCAAAGATTTTGTAAGAAAAATGCAAGAACAAGGACATACGAATTCAACTGAAAGGCATGTTTTCGAGATACTTAGAGAGCTCTAGGGCACGTATGGAGACTGGTTTTGGATTGGTTTCGCTTCAAGGATGGTCCAGCAATGGATTAGCGTGGAGATTTGCTTCTGAATTGGCCTCTATGCACGATTTCAGTTTCACACTTTTTGGAAATTTTTTCAAGTTTGCTTTTGATGATTCGGCAGCCTCTAATCTCTAATTCGTGTTCCTTTCACTTGTATATGTAATAAGCAATGCATTAGGTCAACAATTTTGGACTGAATCCTTGTGCATTATGGCTTGGAGATTTGATTTCTCCTCCATTGAAAACTTGCTTATTTTGTCCAAAATTCAATCTTTTTGCACATGGAATGGATGATACGAGTTTGATCATGTCATTGATGATGATTAGGTCCTGAAAATAGAAAAAGATCTCATGTAATCAAGTTTTTGTGATTTTATTTGATTTAAATTGATTTAAAATGAATTATTCAATAAAAAAACAAATAAAATAGAAAAATTAATAAATGGACACAAGGATGAAGCTAGGACACGTGTGGAGTGTGAAAAGATCAAATCAAGTGGAAAAGAATGGGCCCATTTGACAAAATTTGAAGTTTTGGGGATAGTTGACTTTTAGCAATTTTGCAAAAATGCCCAACTTCAATAATGCATAACTTCTTCAATTTTGAACTTTTGGAAGTGTTATTGGACTTTTTAGAAATCTTGAGATGTCCTCTAACCAACCCGTTTGTTATCATCTTATTTTGATATACCATGCACAAGTTATAAGCTTTGGAAAAAAGGTGTTTTTGTTGACTTTCAAAAATGACCTATAATGTCCAAATTTGTAACTTCTTGTGAGTGCATTTTTTGATCTTGGGGTATGAAACTGGATTGTAGGAAATTTCATCCTCTTAAAAATGAGCTTTGGATGGGTCATTTCTCATAAAGTATGAGAAAGTTATGCTTGGTCAAAGTTGAGTTGACTTTTCCTGCAAAACCCTAATTTAGCAACTTTTGAGTCTTGATGAATTTTGAGCAATCCTTGATGAATCATGACCAAACCTTGATCAAATGATGAAACATCCTTCAAAATGAGAATGTTGACAAAAAATATTGAAGTTTTACTGTATTTGGGTCACAATTGACTTTTGCCCTAACACAGTCGATTTTTGGACCCTTTGAGCAATTGACTGAGCAAACTTCCTCTGCAAGGCTTGAAATTTGACATGGATGATCTTGATAACATATTAGGACATTGGGGAACACTTTAGGTCATTTGGATGTAAGTACCTTGATGCAACACAAAACCCTAATTTGAGATTGACTGCCTTAGGAGATAGCTTGACTGTCCAACTCTTGAGCAATCTTGAGCCACTTGGAGATTATTCTTGCAATGTCTTGGGAAATATGAGAGGGAAAATTTTGGGGTACAATAGATGCCCCTGTTCAATCTTCTTAAACCTGAGGATATAGATTGGCTTTTGGGCCTTTCGTGATCCGAAGGTGGAAGATGATTGAACACTAGAGTGCCCAGAAATTTGCACTCGCATGAAGTGTGTTATACCCCAAAATTTGCCCTCCCATATTCTTCAAGAAATTGCCAAGCCAAGTCACAAAATTCCCCAAGGGTTGCACAGTGCAAGGGCCTCCTAAACAGTCAAAATTAGGGTTTTGCTTCTGATCAAGAAAATGAAGTTTCAAAGGACCCAATCAAGTCTCATATGCTTACAAACATGGTCAAGCATCCTCATATCAAGTTTCAAGGCATTCAGCTCAAAATTGCACAGTCAAAACCCTAAATTGCACTACAGTCAACTGTAGGGGCAAAATGGTCATTTGACAGTCAAAAGTTCAAATTTTTGGTCAACATATCATTTTGAAGCCACAAACATCATTTGATCAATGTTTGATCATGATTCTCAAAATTTGGCTCAGAAAATCATCAAGATGCAAAAGTTACTATATTTGGACAGCTGAAAAAGTCAACTGAAATTGACCAGGGCATAACTTTCACATGGATTATCATAAAAATGCCATCCAAAGCTCATTTTGAAGAGAAAGACATTTCCTACAACTCATCTTCATACTTCAAGTCCAAGAAATGCTCTCACAAAAAGTTATCAATTTCAACATTATAGGTCATTTTCAAAAGTCAACAAAAAGGGACTTTAAGTCAAAGGCCATAACTTGAGATTGGAAAATCAAATTGACATGGGACCAAAGGCATTGGTTAAAGGACTCAAAGACCTTTCCAAAATGTCCAAGAACATGAGAAAAGCTTAAAAATTGAGCAAGTTATGCATTGGAGAAGTTGGGAAATTTTTGTGAAATGGCAAAAGTCAACTATCCTTGAAACTTCAATTTTTGACAAAAGGGTCCACTTTCTTCCACTTGATTCAGCCTTGTCATGCCACACACGTGTCCCATGATTAATTTCAAGATCAAACATTGATTTTTCTATTTTATTTAATTTTTGATAATTTAATTCATTTTAAATCTTTAAAAATTCAAATAAAATTTAAAAGTCAATGGAATAGTGTCATTTGAATTGGAATAGCTTCCATATATCATGTGCCAGCTCACAAACTCATGCTAGGGTTAGGTTGTACACCAAGTCTTGGTTTTGCTTAAAAAAAGGAAAATTTTGTTAATGGTGAAAAACCTAAGACTAATTCTCTCATAGGCATGGACCAAGGCCAGCTAAGGACTTAATTCCCTTCCCTCATAAGTACTGAGTCAAAACCTAATGCCCACACACTCTCAGCTGCGCAAAAAAGACTAGTACCAATTTGAAATTTTCTCCATAAAAGTCAATTCTGAAAACGTGGTTAGAAGAGGATTCAGGTCTTAATTCTTGTTTCAAAGGCTTCCTCAAGGCTCCCAGAAGCGATTCCAATCGTTAGCATCCATTCAGACTCCAAGAATTGGTAGAATGAACATGAACTGTATAGAAAAATATTGATCATCGTGTTTCATATTTTAAGCATTTTTTTAACATTTGATTCATGGATTCTTGTTCCTCATAATGTTCTGATGCTAACCAATGCCTTTAATTGCATTTTTATGCCATACACGCGATTTCACCATGTTCATGTTCTAGGGTTTGCAAGATTTTGAATTGGGGATTTCTTGGTACTGTAAAATTAGCCAGTCATAATACCATTATCAAAACCAGGGAGCTTGGACGAAGAGATTGCAATGGTCGCGCTTAATTTATATACACATGTGGCCTATTCGCTATTCTGTAAATAAGCCTATTTTGGGGGGGTTTAAAACCCCCGTTAAATATTTGACAAATTTGTTTCAGGCAGACACGATGAAGAAGATGAGTCCGTGTCACGCATTGGTTGGCTGCTTTTGAATTTCGCGCGTTTTCCAGTACTAATCTTGTTTTTTCTATTATATTATTTGTTTGTTAATTATATTACAAAAAAGCGAATTGGCACAGTTGGTTGGAGAAAGCGCTGGTAACCCTCATGACCTGGGTTCAAGTCCCAGGTCTTGCATATTTCCATATTATTTTGCTATAATAATTCCCATGCAGTTTCAGTGCTATGGTTCACCATATTCCCTCACAATCAAGAGGTCCACGTGCCCCTGAAGATTAAACCAACGACATGGATCTGAAGAACACGTTAAGTCCTGGTCAATGCACTAATACACGAATTGAAAAAGTCAGCGAACTTCCATGCTTGTTGGGCCAAATTGCTGAGCCCTTACCTCCATCTGGGGCCTGAACCCCCCCTGGTTTGCTTCTCTATATTTTTTTATTTATTTTATTTTCAATTATGATTTTATTTTCTTTATTTGTTTTAATTCAATTAATTATTTACCAAATACAAAAAATACCAAAAAAAATCAGAAAAGATGAAAAATATAATAAATATTTAATTTAATTATTTTCATAAATAAATTAACATGTAAATTAATTTAGTATTAATTTAGGTTGCAACTTTAATTCTTTTCATAATAAAATAATAAAAAATATAGAATTTAGGTTTAATTGTTAATTTTATTCCTTTTTAATTTTCCCTTTTTACAATAATATTACTTATTTTATTTATTTTATAATTAAATTGTACAATAAAATAGGGTTTAATTTAGGTTAATTTAACATTTTCATAATAACTAAAAATAATTAGAACTAGGGTTTGACATTTTAATTTTAATTAATTCTTTTTCCATTAAATCTAAAAAACATAAAATACCAAAAAAAATCAGAAAAGATGAAAAATATAATAAATATTTAATTTAATTATTTTCATAAATAAATTAACATGTAAATTAATTTAGTATTAATTTAGGTTGCAACTTTAATTCTTTTCATAATAAAATAATAAAAAATATAGAATTTAGGTTTAATTGTTAATTTTATTCCTTTTTAATTTTCCCTTTTTACAATAATATTACTTATTTTATTTATTTTATAATTAAATTGTACAATAAAATAGGGTTTAATTTAGGTTAATTTAACATTTTCATAATAACTAAAAATAATTAGAACTAGGGTTTGACATTTTAATTTTAATTAATTCTTTTTCCATTAAATCTAAAAAACATAAAATACCAAAAACATTCTTAATTTTAATTCATTGTTAATTTTAATTTTGCAAAAAGGTCCAACGCCCATATTTTTAATTGTTTAATTTGCGTATTTATTTTATTGCTTAAATAATTATGTAATTCTCCCAAAGCCGTGTAATTCAAACTTCTCGCACTTTTTATTTCTTTTGCTTTATTTACTTTCTGTCAAATCGGGTCCGGTTTAATTTTGGCGATGTGGACCCGCGCCATTTGTAATAGCCTTAGATTTATTTTCTCGCAAATATTTTAACTGTTAATCAAAAGCATGAAAGAATGTATGAACAAAATAAAAACAAGCGTAGAACACCAATGAACATGACAAGACAAATATCAATGAAAACGATACACGAATCGCACACACCACCCCTAGGGTACGCCTCACTGTTGCCTTGCCTTTCGAAAGGTGATCGTCGAGTAGAGGATGTCTTAGTAAGTCCTCATGATCCGGGAACCTGGCATGAGGGTAGCTTCTAAGGTGTCTTCCCATTGCTCCGGTGATCACCATGTCCCTATAAACTCGAATTGACCCGAACACCTCCAACGGTGGTGCTACCTACCTCTCAATGGTGGGATGGCACTACTTTAAAGGACATTTACACAGACGAATTCCTTAGGGTAGGTAGACGACTCATGGATACTTGCTCTCTTCAAAACAAAAATTCAAAGACTTTTCACACCAACACTTTTCAAAAGCTTTCAAAGCAAATTTTTCAAACACTCTGACGTACGAGTCGAACTGAAATTTTTCAAAGAAACTTTGTTAACCCACGATTGAAAAGCAAGCAAACATTTTTGAAAACACATTGAGCAAGTATCTAAGAGCCCATGGATAACCATGGATAGAAAGGGTGCTAACACCTTCCCTTTTTATAACCTACCTCCCGAACCGAGAGCAATCTCTTTAAAGGAATTTTTCTGTGCTTTTGTCCTTTCTATTTGGAGAAAATAAAAGACGGTGGCGACTCTTGCTTCCGCGACATTTCGCGAACCAGCGTTAAACAGTCAGTTCCAGATCCACCGATCACAAAGTGATATCAGCATTGTGATGTCGGGAATGGGCTTTCAGATGCCATTTGGAGACTGTTGATAGGTGGTCTGAACTTCGGCTGGAATATGAATCAGGGAGATCTTATCGTTGACCTGACTGAACCAGGGAAGGTCTTGGATTAACTTTGACTGGATCGGCATTAGAAAAATCTTCGAATCGATTTAACTGGACCAAACAAGAGTCTTGGAATAAATTCAACTAGAATACAAATTAGGGAGATCTTATCGGAGATATGACTGAACCAGAGGAGGTCTTGGATTAACTTTGACTGGATCGGCATCAGAAAAATCTTCGAATCGATTTAACTGGACCAGACAAGAGTCTTGGAATAACTTCAACTGGAATACGAATCAGGGAGATCTTATCATTGACCTGACTGAACCAGGGAAGGTCTTGGATTAACTTTGACTGGATCGACATCAGAAAAATCTTCGAATCAATTTAACTGGACCAAACAAGAGTCTTGGAATAACTTCAACTGGAATACGAATCAGGGAGATCTTATCGGTGATCTGACTGAACCATAGGAGGTTTTGGATTAACTTTGACTGGATCGGCATCAGAAAAATCTTCGAATCGATTTAACTGGACCAGGAAAGAGTCTTGGAATAACTTCAACTGGAATACGAATCAGGGAGATCTTATTGGTGATCTGACTGAACCAGAGGAGGTCTTTTGATATAGCTGAGAATTTAACTGCATCTTTCCTGAAAAGTAAAGGTTAGTCATATGCAATGCATGATATGGATCAAGCAATGATGTTCTCAAAATAAATGAGATTGTGTTATATGATGCGTATATGTATGCATCATGATGTATGGAAATGTAATGTTTTTAGCCGGGGAAAATAAATCCCGGATAGCTGCTGGAGAATAGAGTTGAGTTCTTCGTTTCCGCTGGGGATGGTGAACGAAGGTGATTGTGAGAATAAACCTGCAGGAGAAGATAACTCCATTGGGGAATAAACTGATGAAGAGATTACTCTGTGGGGAAGAGATGTTCTGTTGAAGATTCCACTGATAAATTTCGTCGGGATGAATTATCGTTGCTGGTGATATTGAATCTGTTGAGGATTGAATTCCTGTTTGTGAAAGGAAAGAACTTCACTGGGGATGATCTTTCGGTTGCGACTTGCTGGGGATAACCCTGTTAGACTCTTGTGGGGATAGTCTTCTGAATTATGCTGGGAACGATCCTTTGAACTCGGCTGGGGAGATTTATTTTGTACTCCGCTGGGGATAAACTTCCAGAGCCTACTGGGGAATGATGCTTCAACTCCGTTGGGGAGGCTTTTTCAGACTGCGCTGGGAAAATTTTAACTCCACACTACAACATTTAGGCTCTCCAGCAACAATTGGAAAACATTGCCATAACTCTGAAAATCGTTGCCTAAAACAATAGGGGACGTTTTCTAGGTGTCTCCTGTGCGAACGTTGCCTATTGTTTGAGGTGACGTTTTTTTATGTTTTTTGGGAACACTTTTGAAAAACGTCGCCTATAGTAAAGGAATAGGGGACGATTATTTACGGCCTCTGAGACAACGTTTTTTAAGCGTTGCGTTGCCAAATTCGGCTACAATTAACAATCGTTGCCTTAAACCTGAATCAGGAAGATCGTTTTGAAGTGTAGCCATAGCTTATAGGTTATTGTTTTATAATGTCCATATAAAATATACAATTTTGCAATTATTATCAAAATAATATAGTCAATAATAATTGGCTTCAAAAATAATATTGATTATATAACTTAAACCATACATCCATAAAAGTTGTAATATAATAAAATCGAGTTCAAACTTTAATTCAAGATATAGTATATAGAGTACACAAAATGCCTAACGTAACAATATTACTTTTAATACTTTGAAGTATGACCCTAGTAAAATAACTAAAAACATAGTTCAGCAAAAGAACAAAAATCATATTTCAAGTTTAATGCTTTCAACTACAAGCCAAAAAAAAGACATCATCCAACTCATTCAAGTTTGTCTTCTAGGAGTAAAGCATCCAGATCGTCCTCTTGAAATTCGTTAGATATGTCATCCTCCATAAATTCTTCATCTACGTTGTCCTCTTGAAATTCACCATCTATATCCTCCTCTTGAAATTCATCGTCTAGATCTATGTCGTCCTCTTGAAATTCGTCATCTACGTCGTCCTCTTGAATTTTATCATTTAGGTCGTCCTCTTGAATTTTATCATTTATGTCGTCCTCTTGAATTTCATCATTTATATCGTCCTTTTCAACATCTTCATTGATACATTGCTGCATAAGAAAATAAAATAAAACACATTAACCATAAGTATTTTTGGTCCAAAGGACAATTAAGACATCAACAAGAATTAAACCTCACACAAATAAAAACTAAACCAATGAGCAAAACACATTGTTTATATTCTTCACATCTCATGGATGTGAATTAATTATGAAGGTTTTTAATGGATGTGAATTTTCGTTCTAAACTGTAATAGGTGACATGAGCTTACTAGCAAATAAATCAATTATGAAAACCATTCTGTTTTTGGCTCACTATTCAGGACTTACAATAGCCTTTAACTGTATGTATGTATGTATAACTTGTGCTATCCTTTTATGTTTATTTTTTGGAGTAAATGAACTCTGATGAACACTCTTACTTGTTGTATCTTCTTTGGTGTTCAGTATCATATGGATAAATTTACAGCATACATAGTGAGTGTTATCAAACAAGGGGGTCCCATAATCTTATCCCAGGCAAGTATGTTTGTGAAATATCAATGAAAGCTCGCATAAATAAAACAGTTTCAGCCAATTCTAGGTGTTGTCACTACTTAAACAATTTTAACCACTTACTTTATTCTAGGTGTTGTCACTACTTGCAAATTTTTGCATACATTAACAACCATTTTGATACTATAACATAATTAGAAAAATATAAATCAATAATATTGGTATATATGGTTACCTTTCCATGACATGGAGCATGAGTTGATGTAGATGAATGCATTTACGGTCTTATATCCTTTGGGGAACTATTAACATCTCCATGAGATAATCCTAACAAATCTTCAATTGACTCTATATTAATTTGAGGATTGCATTGTTGTATTACGGTCTTAAAAGCATTTTTCAATCTATCAATCTTATCTTGAAACTCGTCCCTTAATGTAGAGACCTCTTCACTATGGGCTTGTTTCAAAGCATTAATCTCTGCCTTTCTCTTTAAGGAAGTTTTAGTTATGTTTCTCCCATAACAGTGTACCCTGCCTGGACACTCCTTTCCAAAAAAAACTTTAAAAGCTTATGTATCACTTTCCTCCTTTTCAACCATTTCTTGAAGTTGGGACTAGCATAAATTACAAAAAAAAAATATTAGCTACTATTATAGACAATGTTGGCCGATTATATTAAGCAAACGTATTATATAAACAATGTTACATACAATTACTTTTCCTTGTAATATCATGGATAGGACTCACCTTTTAAGTAATTTAATGCTACTACAAATAGGATATTAAATACTACCGCGAAACCAAGTAATGCTGCAATTGATATCCAGAAAAAGTTGCTATCAAAGTCTAAACCACGACTCTGAGAACCTCTCTTCCAACGGTGATGTTTCCCTCTTGAATCTGAAAAATAATGATGATGAAAATAACGATAGTAAATATAAATATATAACTGGATATTCATGTTGATACACCGTCTGTGTAAAATTTTTTACACTGTAAACAAATTACAACCAGTTATATGCGTGACTTCAGTAGTATTTAGAATAAACGTCAAACATTTGTAATGATCTTCCGATTATGATTCATTGACAATATAAAAAATCATCATCCTGACAATGTATATGAATTAGATCCCTATAAACGTATATTGTGACCTATCATGAAACCAAATAAATTATCTTAGAAGATACCTTTTGCCAGCGAGGAGCAAGAAATTCATTGAGTGTTATTCCTATTTCCCCATATGACATGGGAGAAAGCCAAAAACCCCACCTCAACCACTTTGGTAATGATGCTGCAGAGAATAAACTCCATGATGAGTAACTTGGTAATTAGTAATTTAGTACTACCACATGTTATAACTGAGATGATATAAAGCGGCTTACGTCGAGGAAGAATAAAGCCTCCAAACAAGAACATGAGTACTAAGACCAAAGAACCAATAGTTGTAGCTGCAACATCAGTTTTAAAAACTGCAGCAAGGGAATGACACATAGAGGTTGATGACATGTGCAGAGCGATAAGCAAAAGGAACTGGCGGAGGAACCTGATTCAATAATAAATATATAAGAAAAAACTTGCAAAAGAAAAGAGAAAAAGTTTGACTATACTTACATATACACGAGTTACAGACCTTGTTATTTCTGGGCTGTAGCCTATAACATAATATGTTATTGATGTCCAAACAAGAGAATCAAGGACTGAAAATGGAATCTTTAGTATGGCAGCTGGAAGACAGTAAGCCCAAGCTGGATAGAGATAGAATGCTTTCTGCTTATAAACAACAGGTAGTCTAGTAATAGTCATTATCAACTCGGAAACTCCATTTGTCATTAGGCGTACAAGTGTATAGTACAGTGAACCTAATAAATAGTTTGATCCTAACAAGTCCACGTTAAGTTGTGTGCGCAAAAAGACCGTCATTGTTATGATTGCAGTGATTGTAAGCTGCAAAACAAGCGAAAAAAGAAGCAAGTTAGATTTTATATGTTCAAGTACGACTTAGCTGAGTTGAATTGAACTTGAATTTGATAGTAAGCTGTACAGTTTTAAATATATAGATAGACGAGTTTCGTTTCATGAGAAGAATCTCCCTCTTCATACAAGCTTCAAACAAATCCCATTTTCCTAAGGAGTACTTGCTATATGATAAAGAACTTTCATGGGATTGAGATTTATCATATGGTTGTGAGAGCTCATCAACTAACATTCTTCCCCAGTAGCTTGTTTTGAAAATTTGAGAGAACTCATCCACTGAAACATAACTGTAAGGAATATCCGTGCGGTACCAGTATTGCCTTTGATCCTTCTTAGAGGTTACCTGCGTGCGCATGAAATTTGTAATTCGTGAAACTATGAGTAAAATCACTTGAACTTTGGTGCAATGGTAAGGGACACAGTTTCTATTCCTACCTCTTGAAGAAAGTCTGCCACTCCTTTTCTTTCAGGGCACCAGAAACTGCAATCCTTAAAGAACTGGAGTGCTTGACTGCAGGGGCCATGGTATACTATCTTCCCCTCTGCCATCAATATAAGATCATCAAACAACTCAAAGGTTTCTGGTGCTGGTTGGAGGAGTGAAAGCACTGCTGTTGCATCACTGATGTGCACCAATTGCTGGAGACATGTAACTATTTGAAAAGTAGTGGAGCTGTCTAAGCCAGTTGATATTTCATCCATAAAAAGTGCTTTTATGGGACCTACAATCATCTCTCCTGCAATACGATTTGGAAAAAAAGATTGAGTATATATATTAAGAAGAAATATCTATGAAGAATATTTCGTATCTTTGCAGTCCAACCACAAGTATCATATAGCCTTAATTTTCACTGCTCTAGTAAAGAGGCAACACTTCTCGTGTATATTCAGTCAAGAGAAGTAACTTACAAGTACTTTAAGTACTTACAAGTTCTAAGGAGATCACCGACTCTTGAATTTTCCTCTTTGCAACTCTTAAAATTTGACCTAACTCTATCTTACTGTAACAATGAAAATATTAGTAGCGCTTATACACACAAAAACCAAAACTCACACAAACTCATCACCTTTAACCCAGCAGTGAATTCTAGACGACAATAATATCATAACCGTAGCAGAAAACAATGCGAAGTCATAAAGAAGTGGGAAGAATAAGTCTCCTCTTCCATCCTTACCACACTCCAAATCGCGCAGACTTGAGACTCTAGCCTTCCGCTCCGATCGCAGCCGCGAGTCCACAATGCACCAGAAACAACACGCGACACCAACAAATGCCCCGTAGCACCGAGAACCGTCACTAAAGTAAACCACCACGGCGCACTCCGAGATCCACAGTCCATACCTTCTGCCACAGAACCAACACGATCGCAAACCCCTCCATCTAGATCCAGTGTAACAACAACCCGCAACCCACCAACAATTCTGGGTTTCAGGTACAATACTTTCACCTTTCGATGGCTTGTTTGTTTAATTTGAATTTATGGGAGATTTTTTAAGTTAAGAAAAATGAAGAGATATGGAGGAGGAAGGTTAGCAGAAGATCTAAAAAAATGAGAAAGAAAGAATACTGAGGTTTGGGTTAACGTGTTCTGTTTCTTAAAGTTTGGTCTTCTTTTGTTTTCATTTTTAATAGGAAGTTTTTTCCTTTTTATTTTTATAAAGAGAGTGGAATGTGTCTATATATATATATTAGATATATTAGATATGTGTGGTTCCTCCCATTTGTTTCTACTGTAACCTCTTTGCTCTTTTTATATGTTTATTTTATTAGGATTTTAAATTCCTGTGTTAAAAAAATATTTTTTTTTATATATATTAATAATGTTTAGAGAAAAATATTTGTTTTTTAGTGTATAAGTTTTGGAGGGAAGATTGCCACCAAAAATTTGATAATTCTAAAAAAATTTATACAACATTTCAGAAATGTAGCCTTTTATTAGAACTAATGTAACAATCTAAAAATGTCCCCAAAAATATTTTAGGGGACAATTGTCAAACATTGCTAAAGAAATAATATTTTAACGCTCTAAAATCGTCCCCAAAAGCAGTTAAGGGCACAATTAACAACCGTTGGCAAAAAAATAAAAGAGTATCGCTCCATAAACGTCCCCAAAAGTATTTTAGGCGACGATTATCAAGGGTTGCAAACATATTTTTGACAACAATCGTAAATCGTTGCCTATATGAATTTAAGGCAACAATTTCTACATGTTACCTAAAAAAGTGTTGCCAGAGACAACAAATGTTGTAGTGCCACTAGGGGTATCTCGTATTCTACCGGGGAACATTCTTATACTCTGCCAAGGAATATTAAGACTTCCAGGGATATCAAGCCTTTTTAGTGCTGATGGTATATCAACTCTGCTTGGGGAGAGTATTACCGATTCGTTCATAGTTGCAAGTCTCAGCTGGGGAGAGCTACCATTACTGCCTTACTCTGCGGGGAGTGAAGGTATCTTAGCCATATTCTTCAGCTGAATCTACCTTTGTACCTGGTGGACAAAGCAACTATACAACTCGGATAATTCTTATTGCCCCTGTTTATGATATTACCTGTAATCGTCTTTTGTTTCGCATGTAAATATTTATGAGCAGCAATTAATGTCAAATGCATATATCAAAAATGAACATTGGACGTTCTTTGCAAATCAAAACAGATAAAGGAAAGACAGTTTGAAATTTCTTTTAAAATGAATTGTATTGATTTTGAAGTTTGGCTTGTAAATATGCGTTTTTGTACAAGAGGCTGACGTCCTAGTAAGAGAACGCCACCGAATACTAGAATTTACACAATTTGGGAAAAACTAAACAAAATAGCTATGTGAATAATCCCACTGGGTTCCAACTCTGCTATTGCCTTTATGTCCTCGAGCATCTCATCACTTTGCTACTGGTTGAAGGTAGATAAAATTGATTAGTGTCGTCCGCGCTTGATAATTGATACCGAAGTCTGGATGCAATGGTGATCCAATGAGACATAGTGTTACGCTTTGATCCCTAACTTTTGCCTGGACCGCCCTTTCGGGTTTTCAGTCCACCGGGATACCCTTTTTTGCCCAAGCCTCCTTTTTAGGTTTTCGACTTGCCGGGTGTACAGATTTTTCATTTTCATCCCTTATTTTTGCCCGAACCCTTTTGGTTCGCCGGGAAGCCCTTATTTTTGCCTAGGCCAGTCAACCTAGCGGGTCTTTGATCATGCGTAGTATCTTTTCAATATGTCTGTATTGACGGGGTGAGGAAGGTCGTCACCGTCCATGGTGGTTAGAATCATAGCTCCTCCTGAGAAAATGTTCTTAACCACAAATGGCCCTTCGTAAGTAGGGGTCTATTTGCCCCTGGGATCACCTTGAGGTAGGATAATGCGCTTGATCACCAAATCCCCAACTTGATACTCTTGTCGTCTAACTTTCTTGTTAAATGCCTTGATCATTCGATTTAGGTACGTCTGACCATGACAAATAACAGTAAGTCTCTTTTTGTCGATTAGGTTTAGCTGATCAAGCCGGGTCTGGATCCAGTCATCTTCGCTCAAACCTGCATCCTTCATGATCTGAAGAGAGGGTATCTAAACTTCTATGGGCAAGACTGCCTCCATGCCATATACCAAGGAGTAGGGTGTTGCCCCTGTTGATGTCCGTGTTGAGGTACGGTACCCATGAAGAGCAAATGGTAACATCTCGTGCCAGTCTTTGTATGTCACTGTCATCTTCTGCACAATCTTCTTAATGTTCTTGTTAGCCGCTTCTACAGCCCCATTCATCTTCGGCCGGTAGGGAGAAGAATTGTGATGTTGTATCTTGAATTTCTCGCAGAGCTCGGTGATCATCTTGTTGTTGAGATTGGTACCATTGTCCGTAATGATCCTCTCTGGTCACCATATCGACAAATCAGATTGTGCCGAATGAATCGTGCCACGACGTTCTTTGTTACAGTAGCAAAGGAAGTTGCTTCAACCCACTTCGTAAAGTAATCAATTGCTACCAGGATGAAACAATGCCCGTTGGATGTTGTAGGTCTGATCTCGCCGATCATATCAATGCCCCTCATTGCAAAAGGCCAAGGTGTCATCAAGATGTTTAGAGGAACTGGAGGTACGTGCACCTTATCAGCATAGACTTGGCACTTGTGACATGTCCGAGAATGCTGATAACAGTCGGCTTCCATTGTGGACCAATAATATCCTGCCCGAAGGATTTTCTTTGCCATGGTGTGTCCACTGGAATGAGTTCCGAAAGTACCTTCATGTAACTCTGCCATGATCCTTTCTGCTTCGTTCTTATCCATACAACGCAGTAAGGTCGAATCATGGTTGCGCTTGTAAAGGATGCTGTAGCGGTGAAAATCAGAGATCAAGCTATTAATTAACTTGACTCACAAAAGCAAGAGTCGCCACATCGCTTTATTATTTCCAAGGGAAAAGGGAAAAGAGCAAAATAAAACCCTAAAACATGTAATGTAAAATAATACTTAAAAGTAATGAAAATACAATGTGTTTTTGAAAAGAGATCGAGAGTTCGGGGGTTGGTTATACAATGGGAAGGTATTAGCACCCAATGCATCTGCGGTACTCCACAGGAACCTTTTGAAATATCTGTTTTTTTGGTTTAAAAGTGTTTGTTATATACAAGGGTGTATTTATCTACAACTATGTTTGTTTAAGGGGAAAGAAATGAGTTTTTATTATTGCGTTCGTGAGGGTTTCGCGACCCTTTGCCTACGTATCCAATGAAGGAATCAAAACACCGTAGTTCCTCTAGAAAAAGTTGATTTGTTTGTATTTTTTAGTGGGCAACATTAACGCACGCATTCTAGCAATAGGCACGGCTGGTATCGCGGTATAACGGAGATAACATGCCCTTGGGGGGAGTTTTGATTTGTTGAGTGTTTTTGCATGTTTTAAAGTATATTCAAGTAATGATTAAAGAGTGTTTTTGGATTTTTTTGGTTTGTTTACTTGCTGATTTTATCTTGCCATACCCGTAATTACTAGCATTTGTACAAAGTAAATAAAAATGCAGAAAGATAAAAACCTACGCTATTACAACCATATTAAAAGGCATAAAAAATATGAAGGAAAAAATAAGATAAATGTAAGAAAAAAAGAGTGTATTTCGACCCAGGCAGTAGCACCCTTCGACTTGCATTTTGTTGGCCTCCTTCGATTGGGCTGGCAACAGCAAAGTCACGTCTTTCAATTGGGCCTTGGCAGGGGCGAGGTCCTGTCCTTCGATTGGGCAAAGGCAGCAGCAAGTTGTATCCTTAGATTGGGAAAAGGCAGCAGCAAGTTGTATCCTTCGACTGGGCAAAGGCAACAGCAAGTTGTATCCTTCGACTGGGCAAAGGCAGCAGTAAGTTGTATCCTTCGACTGGGTAAAGGCAGCAGCAAGTTGTATCCTTCGACTGGGGCCTGGAAGTCAGTGTATGGTTTTCCTCCTGGTTGTCTCTTTCGTTTGACCTGGAGAAAGAGGATAGAAGCCAGAAGCTTCGTTTCCTATTTCCTGTTTCCTGTTTCTTTCATTTCAAACATTAAATGACAACACGGCCTGAGGCCATGCTAGTATTTATCTTTCAAACAGTTTAATGATTAAAGCTAGTTCAGGTAAACAAAAAGCAAAACGAAAGGGTTAACTTTTAAAAACATGTTAACAGGGTGGAAACGAAAGGAAACAAAGTGTTATGTACATGATTGAAATGAACAAAAGTATTATTTATATGTTATGCCATGAAACAAAAAGTTCAAGGGTAAGAGTGACTTACCTTGATGGAGGCTTTGAATGGGTGTGGGACCTTGAGTGGTGGCCCTGGATGCTGGATTCGAAAGAGGGGTCACAGGCTGTGCTTGGAGCACTGGATTTGAAGGAAAAGAAAAAGCAAGTGTGATGCTTCTTTGATTCGAAGGAGACTGAAGTGTGGTTGTTCTTCAGAGTCGAAGGGGATGAATGTGATTCTGTTTTTTTTTGTGATTTCTCAAGTGTTGATGAACTTTGAGAATTTTATTGTGTTTGAGAAAATTTGGAGGATTCGTTCCTCTGGTCCCAAAGATCCTCCCAAAAATATGTGTTAGAGCCTCTTTATTTATAGGCGAGCTTTGATATGGTTTTAGGGGGAAATCAAATAATATTTTAATTATTTGGGTATATTGCCCCCTTGTTTTCTTCAATGCAGCTCTTGTGCACTCCTTTTTTGTGCAAGTACAGGACTGAGACAACGCAGGCTTATCAGTATTTTGGAGCTTAGTGGCAGGTTGGTGCAGGACTGCTGCATAGCAGCACAACTGGCTTGAGTTTGGCAGTATATGGGACTTTAGTCAACAAACTCCTTGAATACTCCCCCCTTTCATTTTGATCACTTCGACCAGCTTCATGATTACACAAAAATGTTCGTTTCCAAACAATGTATGCTCTAAGTACGTTGCTTCGAAGGGTTTAGTGGTCCAACTTGTGAATTGAAGGAGGCCACCTTGAAGGAAATCAAATGTCCAGCTTGTGGATCAAAGGGGGTCGCTTCGAAGGAAACTACATGGCCAAATCGAAGCTTGTGACTGAAGGGAGATTGTATTGCCTAATCGAAGCTTATGACTGAAGGAGACTGTATTGCCCAATTGAAGCTTTGCTAAATCGAAGCATGTGGATCGAAACAAACATATTGCCCAATCGAAAGTCCGTGTTCGAAGGAAACAATGTTGCCCAATCGAAGCATGTTTGCAGGCAGTAAACTTGTCCAAATTCGAAAGAGGCATGCAGGAGGCAAAAAAGTGCAAATCGAAGGACCTGTCAGCACATGAAATCAAAGAAACAAAAAACACACATTTCGTGCTTGATTAGAAGTTAGTGATACATAGGCTAAGAATGTTCAAAACACTTGACAATTTCTGCATAATCAATGCTCGAAGGTGAGAGGTTAAAACCGACTGTATTTAGTGATCTTGACTTTTGTATAAAAATGCAAAAATAAAAATGGGATCTTAGGTCAAAATTGGGGTATGACAGATGCCATTGCTGATGAAGAACATCGCCGTGAACCTCCTCAGAAACTTCTTGTCATTAACAGATGCACCCTCGGGGTATTCCTCAGCTTCAAGATACCTCTTCACCTCGTGATACCAGGGATTTTCTGTTACCTCTTCAGTCTCAATATCACAGCAATGCGCAGGTTCGTCCAATCTTTCAGTGATAATCTGGGGAGCCTCGTTGTCCTAATTGACTTTGAACATAGAAGACATCGTATCCAGCACGTCCGCCAACTGATTCTCCTCTCTAGGGAAGTGTTCAAAGGTTATTTCCTCAAAATATGGAAGCAACGTCAATACATACTCCTTGTAAGGAATAAGATTTGGGTGTTTCGTATCCCACTCACCTTTGATCTGACTGATCACGAGAGCGAAATCTCTGAAGACACTCAGAAACTTAATCCTTAGATCTATTGCTACTCGAAGACCCATAATGCACACTTCATACTCCGCCATATTGTTGGTGCAGTTGAAACATAGTCGGGCGGTGAACGGAGTATGAGAGCCTTTAGGAGATATGATCACGGTGCCAATGCCATTGCCCAAAGCGTTTGAAGCTCCATCAAAGTACATAGACCATCGGGATCCTTCCTCAGGTCCTTCATCCGGTCCAAGTGTCTCACAGTCAGTTACCAACATGATATTCTCATCCGAAAATTCAAAGTTCATAGACTGGTAATCATCCATTGCCTGATGTGCCAAATGGTCTTCCAACACACTTCCCTTAATTTCCTTTTGGGTCGTATATTAGATGTCATACTCAGTCAAGATCATCTGCCATCTTGCTATTCTTCCGGACAAGGCAGGATTTTCGAAGATATACTTGATTGGATCCATCTTTGATATCAATAGAGTAGTGTGAGTCAGCATATACTGTCTCAGCTGGCGAGCAGCCCATGCCAAAACATAACAAGTTTTATCGAGCAGTCAGTATCGGGTCTCACAGTCGGTGAACTTTTTGCTAAGGTAATAAATAACATGCTCTTTTCGGCCAGACTCGTCATGCTGACCCATCACACACCCCATTGAGTTGTCGAGTACTGTCAAGTATAAGATCAGAGGTCTCCCTTCAACTGGTGGCATCAGAATAGGTAGCTCTTGGAGATACTCTTTGATCCTTTCGAAAGCGGCCTAGAATTCATCGTTCCAACGTACTACTTGATCTTTCTTCAGTAACTCGAAGATTGGCTCACAAGTAGCAGTCATGTGCGAGATGAATCGGGCAATGTAATTCAGTCGTCCCAGGAAGCCTCTAACTTCTTTCTCTGTTCTAGGAGCTGGCATCTCCTGTATAGCTTTCACCTTGGCAGGATCCACTTGAATACCTTTGTCGCTTACAAAGAAACCCAACAGCTTACCAGATCTCACCCCGAAGGTGCACTTGTTCGGGTTTAACCTCAGCTTGTACATCTTCAACCTGTCAAATAACTTCTGAAGGTGGTCCAAATGTTCTTCTTTAGTTTGGGACCTTGCAATCATATCGTCGACGTATACCTCAATCTCATTATGGATCATGTCATGAAACAAAGCAACCATGGCACGCTGATACGTTGCCCCATCATTCTTCAATCCAAAAGGCATGACCTTGTTGCAAAAGGTACCCCACTGAGTAACAAAGGTTGTATTTTCCATGTCTTCGGGAGCCATTTTAATCTGATTATAACCGGAGAAACCATCCATAAAGGAGAATACCTTATGCTGTGCGGTGTTGTCAACCAGAACATCAATATGAGGTAGAGGGAAGTCATCCTTGGGGCTTGCCCTGTTCAGATCCCTGTAGTCGACACACATTCGAACCTTACCATCCTTCTTCGTCACAGGAACCACATTGGCCACCCACTGAGGGTAAGAAGTAACTGCTAGAAAACCGGCGTCAAACTGTTTCATTACTTCAGCCTTGATTTTCTCAGACATCTCTGGGCGCATTCGGCGGACCTTCTGTTTCACTGGAGGACAGTCTTCCTTGGTAGGCAGGCGGTGAACCACAATATCAGTATCCAAACCAGGCATATCTTTGTAAGACCAGGCAAAGATCTCAACATAATCACGCAGCATCTAAATCAACCGTTGCTTCACACTAAGCTCCAGATTTGCACCGATCTTGACCTCTCTCTTGTCTGTCTCTGTACCCAGATTCACTGATTCCACCGACTCTTCATGTGGCTGAATAGCCCTCTCCTCTTGGAGTAATAGTCTTGCAAGTTCACCAGGCACTTCGCAATCATCTTCACCTTCATCTTCGGCTAAGTTGATTGGATTTTTGAAGTCATAACTGGCAATAGCAAAGTCGTTACCAGTGAGATCCAGAGTGGATGTAGACCTGTATACGTGAGTGTGTGTAAAATAGTTGTTTTGCAATAATAAAAGAAAAACAAGGAGCGCAAGATTTGAAATGCAAGAACGTCCAATGCTTTTATTAATGATATATGAAAATGACACACATAAAGCCCTCACAAATGAAGCCACGGTGCCCCGGGTAAGACACCGGGCCATAAGGTTTAAAACATTGTCTGTTACAAATTCAAAACAAAAAGTTTCATTACTGGGTAACAAAATAAATAGGGATGAAGTCCTTTGCTGTCCAGTTGCTTGGTCCACCGTCGGTCATAGGATAGATCCAGCTGTCGAACTCAGACTCTTCCACATCGTCTTCAATGGCATTCACCCCCGAGTTGCTGATGAACACAGGAGGTCTTCCGATCCGTGCATTCTAAACATCCCTTTGAGCTTCTGCAGTGAAACCCAAACCAAACATGTTAGTCTTCTATGTAAAATCAGGGAGTTGTCCCCAATTTGGACACCCACCTTTCTCGACAACAGCCCGAGCATCCTTAAAGGAAGCCATCTTCATTGGAGAATCTTCAACAACGGTCTAAGCTGACGCTAGTGTCTGGGGAACCTCTTCAAAATGCTGAAGTGGGGTCTCAATGAACTCTCCATCCATTTCTACATATCGGAAAGAGTTGAGGTGGCTCACCATGTAGTCCTCTTCTCCTTGCACCATCACAATTTTCCCTTTCACCGGGTACTTCAGCTTCTGGTGGAGCGTTGAGGTTACGGCCCCAGCTTTATGGATCCATGGACGACCCAGCAAACAAGAATAAGATGGCCGAATGTCCATCACATAGAACATAGAGTTGAAAACCTGATAACCAACCTTAATTGGAATATCAAATTCTCCGTGCACCATCCTCTTAGACCCATCAAAGGCCCTAACAACAATGTTGCTTGGCTTCAGTTCCAACCCTTCACAATCCAACCGGTCTAGAGCTTTCTTAGGAAAAACATTCAATGAGGAACTAGTATCCACCAAAACATGAGCAAGAGTAGTGCCCCTGCATTCAATGGAGACATGCAGGGCATCATTGTGATTCTTCCCCTTAGCAGTCAAGTCGGTGTCAGAGAAACCTAACCCATTATCAGCAGTCAGATTGGCCATGCAATCTTTAAACTGATCAGCTGATGTCTCTTGTGGTATGTGCGCGGTCTTCAGGAATGTAATCAATGCCTTGGCATGGGCCTCTGAGCATAACAACAGTGACAACATAGAAATCTTGGACGGGGTTTGCCCCAGCTGTTCAACTACATTGTAGTCACTCTTTTTGATAATTTTCAGAATCTCTTCCATCTCTTGCTTGGAAGCTTCAACAGTAATCGTCTTTGGTGCCTCCGTCTGGGCAGGCTCACCGGTGATCCCTTTGCCCCGAGTGTCAGATGACTCGGCAACAGGGGTAAGAATAGGAACTTGAACAAGAATAGTAGCAGGTACACTGGCAGGTGTGATAACAACAGGTTTTCGGGCAGTCGGTGGAGAGATATCAGGTGAGAAAAGTCTTCTGTTGCGAGTGACTTTAGCAGGTCCAACAATATTGCTGACGTCAGTATCAGCATCCAACTCTTGTTTAACTCCGTGGAAATAAACATTGGCCCCGTAATGCCAAGGGACAACTTTGTTAGAGGTGTAGGGGATAGGCCCAGGAACAGTGATGATCAATGGTGCAGTTCTTGGAACATATGTAATTCTAACAGGCTTCCTCGAGGGAGCCTTGGAAGAATTGTTGAAAATGGTGATAATGGCAACTTCTTCAGTAGGAACTAGGGGAACAACAGTCTTCTCAAACATAATCTTTTTACTATCCACCAGGCGTTGGATACCTGATTTCAAAAGATGGCAACCGGTAGGTAGAACAGAACACATACGGCAACCTTCGTCACATCCCGGAAATAAACCGGCTAGCAAAAGGTTCTTCTTCACAGTCATCAAAGGGGTAACAATGTCGTTCAGAGAAACCACAAACGAGTTTTCATCTATAGCATTCACTCCGTGCTTGGGCATAGGAGCAGTCACAACATTAGGTCTTTCGGGCGCCTCGAACTCAATCTCCTTGACATCAATTAAGTCATGTATTTTGTTCTTCAAAGACCAACAATCATCTGTATTATGCCCCGGGCTATCAGAGTGAAAAGCACTGCGAGCATTAGGGTTATACTTTGGTGATGTTGTATTTGGATTCTTTGGGGCTTCCCTTGGAATCACTAGGTTGGTTTTTAGTAACTGTGGCAGAATCTGAGACAAAGTCATGCTGAGACGCGTGAATTTCCTTATAGGTTTCTCGTCCTTCTGTTGATTTTTGTGCTGAGGAGCACCAGCAGGTCTTGAAATAACAACCGCATTAACAGCTTGGCGGTGTTCAGGTATATTCTGTCTTTTCGAACTGTAGACAGCACTGGACTCTTTCTTAAATGGCTTCTTCTCGGTGCTTGATGAGGCACCCTTTTATATCTTACCGGACTTAATACCAGCCTCAATCCTTTCACCGGTCATAATTAGCTCCGTAAATCCAAATGAAGAGCTTCCAATCAGATGGTTGAAAAATGGACCAGATAAGGTCCCCAGAAACATATCCACAAGCTCCCGATCAGCCAAGGGTGGTTGCACTCTTCCGGCGAGGTCCCTCCACTTCTGAGCATAATCTTTGAAACCTTCGCCCGTTCCCATTGACATACCCTAGAGTTGGGTACGCGTGGGAGCGAGGTCGGAGTTGTACTGGTACTGCCTGTAGAAAGCAGTAGCCAAATCCTCCCAACTGTGGATACTGGCTCCATCCAACTGGTAAAACCATTCAAGCTGAGTCCCTAAGAGACTGTCTTGAAAGAAGTGGATCCATAGGTTCTTATCAGTGGTGTACGGCTGAATCTTCCTTACATATGACCGGAGGTACAGCTTCAGACAAGAAACTCCGTCATACTTAACAAAAGATGGTGCCTTCAACTTGTGGGGAATCACCACCCCAAATGATAGACCCAGATCACCAAAGTCCAGACCAGGCACTTTCTGAACTTCCATCGCACTCAACCAGTCTTCCAGTTGTTTATACATATCCTCGGCCGGAGGATACCGGTCTTCGTCGAAGTCCGTCTCGTTGTCTGAGACCACAGGGCTAGGAGCCATTCTTTCCTCTTGACTATCTTTCCCTCCAGATGAGGTGGTCAAATCAACTTCATCCCATAGCCTGTTTCCAAACCTGTGACCTGTGTTAAACAGGACTGTCCTCTTCTTCTTCTTCTCTTCCAGAATCAGGGTCTTCAGATCTTGCTGACCCTTAGCTAGATTCATGAACAACTCTTGGAATTGGGTATTCTGGGCCTGGAGGGCGTTGATGGCTTGCTCAGTTGAAGGTTCAGCAGACATGATGAGTGCTGAAATAAACAACGAAGAAGATAAGAGACCTGTAATGGGTACCTGTTATGAAGTGCATGGGATGAAATGCGTATGACATGATTTCAAAGACAATCGGGAGATTCAAATTTGTAAACAAGAAATGAAACACACTTTATTAGATAAACTTTGAAATTCAAATTGTTTAACTGATTCCCTTAAGGCGTTACAAGAAAGGAAATATTGAAAAGTAAATAAAACTGGAAAGGAAATAATCAAAGGACAATCAGTGCTCCCATGGTCGCTTCTTGTCGGTGCGGACATAGTCATTAAGGATCCGCTCGTTCTCCAGCTGCCTAGGTAACTTCTGAATCTTCTGCTCTTGCTCGTTGAACTTTTCCCGGTAAGCATCCCGTTCCTCTCTCAGCTGCATCCAAGACCTCTTCAACGCCCCAATGTCAATGGGCATGTAAGGATGGAGGATGGTAGGAAGAACCCCCTCTTCATTAGCAACTTTAACAATGATAGGCAGGACAACTTCATATGGCATACCCAACTTTTGGGCACGGATACGAACCCATCTGAGATATGGCTCCATTGGAAGAGAAGTCTTTGGACCCAACTCATGTGGATCAGATCTGTGAACTCTATCCCAAGCCCTTATGAATCTGCGGCGTTGCTCGTCGATATCCCCTTGAAAATCAAAGATGATACTAAGCATTAGCAGCTCATGAGGTCCTTCTCTTCTGGCTCTCCCAAACTGACGTAAGGCCAAGCATGGATTGTAAGAAATTCCTCCATTGGTTCCTATCAGTGGAACATTAGGGTACTCCCCACAGCGATCAATGATAGCCACCTCGTCCATACCCTTGAGAGTCTAGATGATGTCATTATGAGAGAGAGAGACATAACCCTATAAGCCCAGCCCATGCCTTCTTTATTCTTCAGCACTGATTTGGGGAGGTGCGAAATAAACCACCTTGCCAATAATGGAGCACAGCACATCAAGGTTCCCCGCTTTCGGGCAGTACGGGCATAAAGCTGATGAAGAATGTCACCCAAGAGAGTGGGTACATGATTACGAGAGATGAAGATTTTCAACGCATTCACATCAACAAAGGAGTCAGGATTCAGAAACAATACCAAGCCATATATCAGAAGAGCCAGAATATCTTCGAATGCCTTGAAGTCTAGACTATCCCAGAAATAATTAGCCTTACCAACCAAGAACTTAGTCAGAAATCCCTTTGCTCCACTTCTAGTCTCCCAATTAGCCATTACCTCATCCTTTGTCATATGAAGGGCTGAAGTAATCTCTTCTGGCCTAAGGATCTTCTCCTAACCAGTAAACGGGGTCTGCTCCAGAATAGAGATACCGAGCAGATCAGAAAACTCTTCTAAGGTGGGAACCAACTGGTAGTCCTGGAAAGTAAAGCAATGGTACGGCGGATCATAGAATTGGACCAAAACACTCATCATATGCTCGTCCAATTTGGAGGTGACCAAACTGAGAAGATACCCATGTCTTCTGATGAAGGAGGTAGTATCAGGCATCTTTGCAATCAGATCTTTAAGCATGGTGGGAACCTGGACAAAGTTGATCCGGATAGTATTCCTACGCATGGGCATCATGACCTGCAAAACAGAACAAAGATGAATCCCTCCTGTCTTTGAAATAGGTTAGTCCAATGCAAGATGCATGCAATGTTATGATGTCATGATGTCATGATAGAAAGCACATCACAAGTATCCACAAATAGAAAACATGGTAAAGGCACACAAGTCACATAGAGAGCCCTTAGATTTCAGGCTGGCAAGGAGCTTAGGTACTACCCTCTTTCAGTTCAGTTGGTTCAAACCTGTCCTAAAAATAGTAACCGTGTTCTAGAGGATCTCAATATCACTGACTACCCTCAATCAGTCATAATTCCAGATTACCAACCTTTTCTTGCGGCCGGAATCATCGCAAGAGTTTAGTCTCAATGAGTGTAGCATACTGCTGCTGTTCTATGGCCAAGTTGGTCAATTTAAAGGTTCTAAGGTCAGTTAGTGCTTAATGACCCCTTAGAAGACCCATATTCTCCTCGTTCCAACACAAGGGATATCGGTACAATCTAAAATTCCACACCAACGTAGCTACTGCTTCAACCGTATCGGTCTACACCGTACAGTTCCCTCGCAGTTTATTGCTACTTACCTAAAGGGTATCCCCAGATCCGGGTTAGGACCTATAGTAACTCCGATACAAACTCACAAAGATAAATCATGCAAAGCAAACAATTGAAAACACAATGATCTAATCCTAAGGTACACCCCACTTATTAAGTATCCCCAGCAGAGTCGCCAGTTATGTGATACGGTGGGAGAGAATTGACTGTTTTTGGAATGCTGGTTTTCATTTTGCGTTTGTTTTCTCAAAATGTCGCGGTAAGCAAGAGTCGCCACCGTCTTTTATTTTATCCAACAAGGAAAGGAAAAAAGCACAGAAAAATTCCTTTTTCGAGATGTTTCTCGGGTCCGGGGGGTAGATTATAGAAAGGGAAGGTGGTAGCACCCTTTCTATCTGTGGTTATCTATGGGCTCTTAGGTACTTGCTCAAAGTGTTTTCAAAAATTTTCTTTTCTTTGTGTTTGTGGGTTTGAAAGAAGTTTTTGTTTGAAAGGGAGTGTAAGTGCGAAAAGTTTTTGTTTTGTTTTGAAAGAGCAAGTACTTAAGAACCATCTACCTACTCGAAAAAGGAATCAATTTGAGCTAATATCCTTTAGACAATGCTATCCCACTATTGATGAGTAGGTAGCATCGTCGTTGGAGTTTTAAGGGTCAATTCGATTAAGGGACGTGCGGTCACTAAAGCAATGTTAGGACGCCTTAGCAGTAACCCTAATGTCTTAGATCATTTTTCCGAGGCAACCATTTCGAGGAAACTATGATCTTTGGACAAGAGGGCGACCTCTAAAACTTCCTATACTCAATGACCGCGTTCAAAAGCAACCAACTGAGGTGTACCCTAAGAGTGCGCATGTGCGAGTGTGTTGTTTTCAGTTATTTTATCTTTGTACATGTCAATGGTTATCTATGTTGATTTTAGGTTTTGAACGATTAATCTTGTCATACATTCCCTATTATCAAACATCTAACAGTTTATAAGTTGCGGAAATTAAATTGCGGAAATTAAAACTAACTATTACAAGGCGTCGGTATTTACATCGCCAAAAACAACCCTTGAAATTAAAATGCGGAAAGTAAATAAAGCGATAAAAATATTTAAAGTCCTATTAAACTATTACATTCCGGGAAACAGATACAATATTGAAACAAAATAGATCGCGTGCGAGAAAATTAAATCGGGCGCATTCTAGGGTTTTGACCCTTTGATTATTAAAGAAAAAGATTTTTTTTTGTTTATTTTTGAATTAAAAGGAAATTAAACTAAATTAATTATTGAATTAATAAATTAATTAATTAATTAATAAAAATGATATTTTTTTGGATTTTTGATTTTTTAAAGAAATAAAGATAAATTAATCAAAGTTAATAAAAACCTAATTATCTAAGTTAATTTTAATTATTGCAAAAGATATTAAAGTTATTTTCTAATTAAACTAAATTAATTAAGTTAATATTTATTAACAAAAATAAAATCCTGGAAATTAATTTTAATAATGAAAATGTTTTTTTTTGTTTTAATTTTATTAAGAAAAAGGTTTTAATTGGTTAGTGATTAATAAAATAATAAAACAAAACAATTAAATAAAATAAAAAAAAAGAATGAGATAGAAAAACTCAGGGGGGGGGGGGGTTCATGCCCAATTTGGAGGTTTGAATGGCAATCCAAAGGCCCAACAGGCGTTGGCCTTGGCTGACTTTCCCTGATTCCCTATGGCACGTTGACTTGGGAGTATGATGCGCGCTCCATCTGGACCACCAGATCTGGCCTGGGGCCATCTGGCAAGCATTTGAGTGAGGGAGTATCATGTACTGCGCGCTTGAGTTCACACCAAATAACCTGTTGAAAAATAATACAAAGCAATATGGTGGACCTGGGATTCGAACCCAGGTCCTGTTGGTACTTGAACGTATGCCTTTGCCACTGAACCAATGCACTTTTATTGTTAGTGTATTAGAAACTAATAATAATAAAACAAAAACAAATTAATGGATCATAAAAAAATAAAAGCGCGCTATATTTGAATCAACCAATGGGAGGGAGACGCGTCATCGTCTTCTTCGTTCACCCTGGTTATTTACCTGCGGATTTACATCCGCAGCTAAATTCGCATGTGCATTCTAAATTCTATTCTAGGCCATAAAAATCAAATCCAGGACCATGGTCATGCTCGTCTAGGCTTCCTGAACAAATCTATACCATTCTTGGACCTTGATTTCACCTGTACAAGAAATGCCCAAAAATACAAACCAAGAACCCTAGATTCGGCTAGGGGGTTATAGGCATATAAACGCAATTGGTTAATGCAGAAAGCTTCTAAATTGAACGATAATCATGAATATGCAAAGATTTTGTAAGAAAAATGCAAGAACAAGGACATACGAATTCAACTGAAAGGCATGTTTTCGAGACACTTACAGAGCTCTAGGGTGCGTATGGAGACTGGTTTTGGATTGGTTTCGCTTCAAGGATGGTCCAGCAATGGATTAGTGTTGAGATTTGCTTCTGAATTGGCCTCTATGCACGATTTCAGTTTCACACTTTTTGGCAATTTTTTCAAGTTTTCTTTTGATGATTCTGCAGCCTCTAACCTCTAATTCGTGTGCCTTTCACTTGTATATGTAATAAGCAATGCATTAGGTCAACAATTTTGGACTGAATCCTTGTGCATTATGGCTTGGAGATTTGATTTGATCCTCCATTGAAAACTTGCTTATTTTGTCCAAAATCCAATCTTTTTGCACATGGAATGGCTGATACGAGTTTGATCATGTCATTGATGATGATTAGGTCCTGAAAATAGAAAAAGATCTCATGTAATCAAGTTTTTATGATTTTATTTGATTTAAATTTATTTAAAATGAATTAATTCAATAAAAAATCAAATAAAATAGAAAAAATTAATAAATGGACACAAGGCTGAAGCTAGGACACGTGTGGAGTGTGACAATATCAAATCAAGTGGAAAAGAATGGGCCCATTTGACAAAATTTGAAGTTTTGGGGATAGTTGACTATTGACAATTTTGCAAAAATGCCCAACTTCAACAATGCATAACTTCTTCAATTTTGAACTTTTGGAAGTGTTCTTGGACTTTTTAGAAAGCTTGAGATATCCTCTAACCAACCCTTTTGGTATCATCTCAATTTTATATTCCATTCACAAGTTATAAGCTTTGTAAAAAAAGGTGTTTTTGTTGACTTTCAAACACGACCTATAATGTCCAAATTTGTAACTTCTTGTGAGTGCATTTTATGATCTTGGGGTATGAATCTGGATTGTAGGAAATTTAATCCTCTTAAAAATGAGCTTTGGATGGGTCATTTCTCATAAAGTATGAGAAAGTTATGCTTGGTCAAAGTTGAGTTGACTTTTCCTACAAAACCCAAATTTAGCAACTTTTGAGTCTTGATGAATTTTGAGCAATCCTTGATGAATCATGATCAAACCTTGATAAAATGATGAAATATCCTTTAAAATGAGAATGTTTACAAAAAATCTTGAAGTTTGACTGTATTTGGGTCACAATTGACTTTTGCCCTAGCATAGTCGATTTTTGGACCCTTTGAGCAATTGACTGAGCAAACTTCCTCTGTAAGGCTTGAAATTTGACATGGATGATATTGAGAACATATTAGTACATTGGGTAAAACTTGAGGTCATTTGGATGTAAGGACCTTGATGCAACACAAAACCCTAATTTGAGATTGACTGCCTTAGGAGATAGCTTGACTGTCTAACTCTTGAGCAATCTTGAGCCACTTGGAGATTATTCTTGCAATGTCTTGGGAAATATGAGAGGGAAAATTTTTGGGTACAAAACACATGGTTCTCTCAGGTACTTGTGCAATACCAGACCTGACATTTGCTATGTAGTTGGAATGGTTAGTAGATTCATGAGTAAACCAAAGTGGTCTCATTACCAAGCTGTTGTCAGGATTCTGAGGTATATCAAGGGAACTCTGAAATATGGAGTGCTATTTCCTTCTGGAAGAAAGACAAAACCATAATTAGTGAGTTATTCTGATTCTGACTGGTGTGGAGATAGAGTTGACAGAAGAAGTACTTTTGGTTACTTGTTCAAGTTTCTGAGAGGTCCTATTTCTTGGAGTTCCAAGAAACATCCTGTTGTGGCTCTATCAACGTGTGAAGCTGAGTACATTGCAGGTGTTGTAGCTGCATGTCAAGCAGTTTGGCTTCTGAATCTTCTGGAGGATTTGAAGATTGAGATAGAGAAACCTCTAAAGTTGTTGATTGATAACAAGTCTGTAATCAATCTTGCCAAGAATCTAGTGTTGCATGGAAGAATCAAGCTTTTGTTTGTTTTCTCTTTGGGTGTTTATTTACCACTTTGCATATTTATCTGTTTGCATTGCATCCTATGTGCGCTTTACTTTCTGCATACTGGATTTGGATGGACTGTTTGGTTTCTGGATTTTCTTGGTGGGTGGGATGTTCCATGAGGTAAAAGGCCTCATACCCAGGCTATGAGTGAATTCCATAGGAACTAGGAATAGAGTGGCCATGGCAGCTATGAAGCGGATGCTTTGTAGACCCGACCATGAGATCCATGACTTCGGAGGTAGTTCGGGTAGGTGTTATCGGATGATAATACCGACATTCGAGCTCTCGTACTTTGATTTGGCTTTTAACCTTACCTTGACCTTGACTACACCCGTGAGAGGGGCAGGAAAGCTTTTCATTACAGGTACAAGTACTGTTGGTGACTTTGTGTTGTGAAGATGATTCAGGTTCCCATGTTAGCTTTGAAGCTTCAAGATTCTCCTTTGATCTTGATGGGTGTTGTTCTGTGATGGTCCAGCCACGATCCAATGTGAACTTTGATCCTGTCATACTGCATCATAGCATATTTATTTCTGAAAAAATGATGTAAAAAAAATAACCAGCACGCGCATGTCATTTTCCAAGGACATTCAAGAGTTTTCTTTCTGTCAGAATGGCTGATCTCCCTTCAGTTGAGTCCGCTTCAGTTCATGCTAAAGAGCTTACCAAGCATAATTTATCTTATCAGATTCCTACCATTGATGTGGCCGAGTTGAAAAGGTTGAGTTCTTATTTGAAGTGTGATGTTCTGAACAACTTCAACAAAAATTATGGCAACCTGTTACTAGTCCTTAACACTCCAGTTGACCCGATGGCTTTGATCACCCTCTTCCAGTTCTATGACAAAGAATTAAGGTGCTTTACTTTCCAAGATTACCAACTGGTTTCTACCCTAGAAGAGTATGCACACCTGCTTAATATCAGATTGATCGATGAAGTTCCTTTTGTCCAAGTGCCGGAAAAGCCAAAGTTTGAAGTTGTCGCTGAGATCCTTCGTTTGAGTTTGAAAGAGGTGAAAGACAATTGGAAGTCCAGTGAGGGTATTGCATGATTTTATTTGGGTTTCTTAGTGAAGAAAGCTGAATATTGGGCAAAGAAAGGAAATTGGGGTGACTTCAGCTCTTTGTTCGCTCTCATGATATACAGGATTGTCCTCTTCCCTCATAAGAGAAATTTTGTGGATTTGACGACTATCCGTGTTTTCAAAAACAAGAACCCGATACCGACACTCCTGGAAGACACTCTTTACACCATTCATTTCAGGCACGGAAAAGGCGGTAATGTAAGTTTATGTCATTCGATGTTGTATCAATGGCTTAAGTTGCATCTACCAGTGAGTGGTCCTTTCATGGATATCAGGCTTTCTCTCTGATGGTCATCAAGGCTTGTTAACCTTACTTATTTTGATATCCGGTGGAATTATGACATGGGGGAAGTGCAAAGTATTGTCACTAGCTGCGGAGATTTCCCTAATGTTCCCCTCATAGGAACTAAGGGGTGTATCAACTATAATTCGGTGCTTGCTTATCGTCAATTGGGATATGCAATGGATGGACCGCCAAAGGGTAAAGAGGTGTCTGAATCAATATATTTCGCTAGGGGAAGTGATCCTGAGATGTTGAAAAAAGTGACAAGTGCTTGGAAGGGAATTCACAGGAAGGATAGAACTACTTTGGGTAAGAAGGTTCCTATTGCTAGGGTTCCTTAGATGGAGTGGGTTAAATCCAGGGTTAAGAGCTTACGATTACCATTTGCAAGGTCGGCTCCTCTATATGAGCAGCCCCCTACTGTTCTAAGTAACACGGTGCCTACTGAGATGTTCGCCCAGGTTCATGTTGAGAATATTCAGCTTCGTGCAAAAGACCGTGAGGCGGGGATGAAACTTTATTGGGCAGATCAAGAAAGGGCCGACATAGCTCATAAACTCAAGGAAGCTCAAAGGGAAACTTTTGATGCAACCGGTTCTAGGAAGAGGTCTCATGCTGAAATGGAATAAGAATTGAGTAAGATTCAACGAGAGTGTCAGAAGCTTCAGGCCTCAGAAAATAGCTACAAGAAGAAGATTCAGAACTTCGAAAAACAGCTCAAGGACAAAGACGCTCAGCTTGAGAAGGAAATGACCCAGAAGCGTGTCACGGAAGATCAGTTCCAAGAAAGTAAAATGGTGGCATGTCAACTCTTGAAGGAGAAAGTCAGACTTGAAGAGTACTGTCAACACCTTGAAGCGCGCTTAGTTCTGGAGATTTAGTTCCGTTATTTACTTTTTGTGTATTTGGTCACCCCCAGAATTGTTGAAAGGGGCCAATTGATTGTTGTTATTATTCAGTTCTTTTTTCTTTATTGTTAAGACATGTATTTAGTTGTTTTTAATTTTACTCTTAATTGTCTGAAGACACTTAGACATCGTTTCTTTGTTTGTAAATAATTGAAGTGTTCATCTTATTATCCTTTCTATTTTTTGATTGTATGGTTGCACGCCGTGACTGATGAATAAAAGGACTCTTGGATACTTGGAAATGACAAACATATCATGCACATCATGCATTTCATAACATTACAGGTTATCTCAAGATGGCTTTCTTATTCTGCTGCTTTTCTTATTCAGAGTTCAAGACGACTACTCATCGGTATTCCACCAGAACCAACTTGCCAAGACAGATGGAACAGGTTCAAGCTGAACTCGCTGAAATGAGGGCTCAGATGGCTACTCAGATGACTCAATTCATAGAGGTCATCACCAATGTGAATCGCCGACAGGAGGAGCTAGCTGCCATTGTCAACAACCAACACCGCCATCCAGGGGATGTTGGAAATCAAGGGCTTTATCAGGATATCTTTATAGGAATGGGGGACGTACAAGATCAGCCAACTGCAAATTTTCATAGGATGCCGGGAAACCCTTTCATGCGCAACGTAGGGCAGTTTCCTCCATCTTCTAGACCCCGTCTTGTGGGGAACATAAGAGCTAATCAGGTTGGTGTAAGGAATTAGCAGGATCAGGATTATGATTTGGACCAGGATGAAGATCAGTTTTCTGTGCGGCGTTCAGAGCTGGGGGTTCAGATTGAGGATATGAAGTATCATTTGTTGGAAGAGCGTCTGAAGGTTGTGGAAGGGCAAAGAGTCCTTGGTATGGATGCTAATGATCTTGGGTTGGTGTCTGGGGTGAAGGTTCCTATGAAATTCAAGCCTCCTACTTTTGAAAAGTACAACGGGATGTCGTGTCCTATTACTCATGCAACTGCTTATTTCCGGAAGATGTCAGTACATACTGAGGATCAAGGGCTTTTGATTCACTTTTTCTAGGATAGCCTGTCTGGGGCATCCTTGGAATGGTACATAAAGCTGGAAAAAACTCATGTTCGCTGCTGGAATGATCTTGCTCGGGCTTTTGTCAAACATTATCAGTACAATATGGATATGGCACCTAATCGCACTCAGTTACAAAATATGTCGCAAGGACCAAAAGAATCTTTCAAGGAATACGCTCAGAAGTGGCGTGAGTTGGCTGCGAGGGTTCAACCTCCAGTCATGGAGAGAGAACTCATTGATATGTTTATGAGTACCCTGCAAGGGCCTTTCTATGAGCACATGATAGGAAGCACTTCGGCAGGATTTGCAGACTTAGTATGGCTGGTGAAAGAATTGAAGTGGGTTTGAAATTGGGAAAGATTCAGGTTGGAGGTTCTAGCAGCTCATCAGGGGGAAGTAAGAAACCATTCAACAATAACCCTAAGAAAAGGGAAGGAGACGCAAGTGCAGTTTACTCCCATAGAGGACGAAGAGAGGATCGTCAGCATCAATAAATCAATGTTGTTTCTATTCCTGTTAATGCTCATCCACAGCAGAGACCAAATGCGGTGCCTCAACAAGGAAGGAAACAAGATGCTCCCTGTCAGTATAATAACCAGAAGCAGAGAAAACCCAGAAAATTCGACCCCTTGACGGTGACTCTTACTGAAGCGCTCCACCATTTGCTTGATTTAAAGTTGATCAGTTTGAGAAATATGACACCGCCACCTGCAAGACTCCCTGTTAATTATGATGCTAATGCAAGATGCAAATTCCATTCGGGCGGATTTGGTCATTCTAATGACAATTGTTTTACGTTGAAATGTAAAGTACAAGACTTGTTGGATGTAAAGGCGATTGAGTTTACTCCAGTGACCGATCCGAATGTTACTCAAAACCCAATGCCAAGGCATGGAGGGGGTGTTGTTAACATGATTGATGATAATGGTGAAATGTTGAATTTAATCATGGATGTGGAACAAGTAACTACTCCGTTGAGTTGTGTTAAGAGGTATTTGCTTGACAATTCTATTTTCCCGGGTTGTACTTCTGAGTGTGTCAAGTGTAAAGAGAAACCAAAGGGTTGTGATGATCTAAAGACAGGTATCCAGTTGTTGATAAGTGAGGTCTCCCTGCAATTTGATAGAAAACCGAGCTACCGCAAGATTATTAATGAGGATGTTGCTGTGATATCTATTCCTTACGCCCCTGTGCGCATTCCTGTCCCTTCAAGGGCACCTCCTCTGATGATTACGGTACCTGGTCCTATGCCGTATACTAGTGAGAAGGCTGTCCCGTGGCATTACGGTGCCGATGTTTATTACCATGTGGTAAAGCAGGAGGTTAATGCTCGTTTGTCTGAGAAAGAACATGCTGAAGGTGATGAAGAGGAAGTCCATAACTTTTCTGGTATGGGTCGAATGACTAGAAGAGGGAGAGTATTTGGTCCTTCCAATGTGCAAGGTGCGGCAGGTGCTTCTGCAAGAGAAAAAGAGAAACAACGGGTAATGATTGGCAATCCAAGGGTTATGCCAGCCAATGTGGCTCAACCAGTTCTGATACCAGAAGCTTCTTCAGTTCTCGATGAGGTTGAAGAATTGATGCGAATTATCAGAAAGAGTGATTATAGTATAATTGATCATCTGAGCCATACTCCTTCTAAGATGTCTATCTTGTCTCTGTTGACTTATTCAGAACCTCATAGAAATGCTTTGATGAAGTTGTTGAAGAATGCGTTCGTGCCACATGAGATAACAATAAATCAGTTCGAAAATGTTTGTGCCAATATATCCGCCGGGAATGGTTTGGGCTTCACTAATTTTGATCTTCCTCCAACGGGACCATACCATAACAAAGCGTTGCATATTTTGATGGAGTGCAGAGGCACTACTTTATCTCGGGTTTAGGTAGACACAAGATCGTCTTTAAATGTATTGCCCAAGTCAGCATTGATGAAGATTGATTATTCTGGGCTGGAGTTGCGCCCAAACGACTTAATGGTGAAGGCGTTTGATGGGTCTCGAAGATCAGTGTTCGGGAAAGTGGAGCTACCTATTAAGGTTGGTCCTCGTACCTTCACGGCCACGTTTTTCGTGATGGATATACAGCCAACATATTGTTGCTTGTTGGGGAGGCCGTGGATTCATAAAGCAAGAGCAGTCACTTCTACTCTTCATCAGAAGCTCAAGTATCCTGCAGAGGGAAATGTGATAACCGTATGCGGCGAAGAAGAGTACATCGTGAGTCATTTGACGTCATTCCGCTATTTTGAAGTTGAAGGTGAAATTCATGAAACTCCGTTTCAGGCATTTGAGACAGTTCATGCTATCAATATTCCTCCAGAGCAGAAAAAGAAATCGGAAACTGTTATGTCTTCCCTCAAAGATACGAAAGCTATAGTGGAAGGTGGTAACCCTGAGGGTTGAGGTTAGGTGCTGGACGTTACTCCGAAGCTTGATAGATTTGGTCTTGGTTTTATCCCAGGTCAGCAAAGTGCAGCTCCCAGAGCACCTAGTATATCTACTCCTGTGAAGTTTTCCCGCCCTTGTGATACTCAAGAAGGACACGCCAATGCAGTTGGCGATGATAGGGCTGATGGCTACAATATTGAAGATTGGATTCGCCCGAGTATTCCAGGCCAGACACTCAACAATTGGACTTCTGTGGATGTTATCCAAGTTTCAAGCGCTGAGGAGTAATTTTCTTGTTTCTTTTTTTATCATATCATAATTCCTACGCTTTGCCCAAGGCGTAGTGAATCATTTGTGTAGGGCCACCATGTTTATTTTGCAAGTTTATCATGAAATAAAGGATGTTTTTGCATTCAAAATCTTGTTTCCTTTTTCTTTTTAAATGGCAATGTTTCTCTTTCCACACACAGTCACTAAAAAACGCAAAAATGTCATTCATGCAGATGCACTTCCACCCCCGATTCTATTGATAACGACTTTTCTATGGCTCATTATGACTTTGATACTCCTATTTATCAAGCTGAAGAAGAAGCATATGAGGATTGTGATCTTCCTGAGGAATTAGCAAGACTGTTAAAACAAGAGGAGAAGGTTATCCAGCCAAATCAGGATTTGATTGAGGTGGTGAATATTGGTACAAAAGAGGTAAGAAGAGAAGTCAAGATAGGGGCCGATCTCGAAGAAAGTATAAAGGTCAGATTGATTGAGCTACTCCGTAAGTATTCTGATATCTTCACCTGGTCTTATGAGGATATTCCTGGGTTGGATACAGACATAGTGGTGCATCGACTACCGCTCAAAGAAGGTTGTTCTCCTGTCAAGCAGAAGCTCCGAAGAACTAATCCTGAGATGTCCAAGAAGATCAAGGAGGAGGTCTAGAAGCAGTTGGACACAAATTTCTTAAAGGTTGTCAATTATTCACCATGGATCGAAAATATTGTGCTTGTGCCCAAGAAAGATGGTAAAGTCAGGATGTGCATGGATTATAGGGATTTGAACAAGGCCAGCCCTAAATATGATTTCCCTCTTCCGTATATTGATGTGTTGGTTGATAATACTGCTCATTCCAAAGTGTTCTCATTCATGGATGGTTTTTCGGGTTATAATCAAATTAAGATGGCTCCGGATGATATGGAGAAGACAACATTCATCACACCTTGGGGAACCTTCTGTTATAAAGTGATGCCGTTTGGTTTGAAAAATGTCGGGGAAACATATCAGCGCACCATGGTCACTCTCTTTCATGATTTGATTCACAATGAGATTGATGTATATGTAGACGATATGATTGCTAAGTCTGACACGGAAGAGGAACATCTTGTTCATCTGGAGAAATTGTTCGAGAGACTAAGGAAGTTCTTGATAAGGTTGAATCCGAATAAGTGCACCTTCGGGGTGAGATCCGGCAAGCTTTTGGGCTTTATTGTAAGTGAGAAAGGTATCGAGGTGGACCCGTCCAAAGTCAAAGCGATATAGGAAATTCCTGAACCTAGAACAGAGAAGGAAGTATGTGGTTTCTTGGGGAGGTTAAACTATATTTCCAGATTTATTTCTCATCTCACAGCCACCTGTGAACCTATGTTCAAGTTGTTGAAAAAAAGTCAGACAGTGAAATGGAATGAGGATTGTCAGAAGGCCTTTGACAAGATAAAGAAATATTTGCAAGAACCTCCGATACTCATGCCGCTAGTGGAAGGAAGGCCACTAATCATGTACCTAACCATGTTGGAGACCTCAATGGGTTGTGTCCTCGGTCAACACGACGAAACAGGGAAGAAAGAGCAGGCCATTTACTACTTGAGTAAGAAGTTTAAGGAATGTGAGTCAAGGTACTCATTGCTGGAAAAGACTTGTTGTGCACTTGCCTGGGCCACTAAACGTTTGAGGTAATACATGTTAACTCACACCACCTACTTGATATCCAAAATGGATCCTATCAAGTACATTTTTGAGAAGCCAACTCTTACAGGCAGGGTAGCCCGTTGGCAGATGATACTCACTGAATATGATATCCAATACACTACTCAAAAAGCAATTAAGGGTAGTGTACTGGCTGACCATCTTGCTCATCAGCCCATGAATGATTACGAACCAATGAAGTTTGATTTTCCAGATGAGGAAATTGTGTATATTCGGGATTGTAACATACCAGACCCAGACGAAAGACCCGAGTCGGGATCACGTTGGACACTTGTTTTTTATGGTGCCTCTAATGCCATGGGCAACGGCGTCGGGGCTATTTTCACTTCCCCTGAGGGATACCACATTCCTTTCATGGCTCGTATTTATTTTGATTGCACTAACAACATGGCCGAGTATGAGGCTTGCATTTATGGCATTGAAGCAGCGATCGACCTGCGCATCAAATTTTTGAAAGTTTACAGGGATTCCAATCTTGTTATCAGCCAGATCAATGGAGATTGGGAGAATCGCCATCAGAACCTAATTCCATATCGTGAGCATGTTATGAAGCTGATTCCGCACTTCGAAGAGATCACGTTTGAACATATTCCCAGAGAAGAAAACAATCTAGCTGATGCACTAGCAACTTTGTCCTCCATGTTCAAGGTTAAGTGGGCTAATGAGGCACCTTCCATTACTATCAAGAGTTTGAGTGAGCCAGCTTTCTGTTTTGAGGCCAGTTTGGAGCCAGATGGTAATCCTTGGTTTTATGACGTTAAGCGATATCTGGAGAGGCAAGAGTACCCTAAAGGGGCATCCGTCACAGATAAGAAGTTCTTGAGAAGATTTTCAGCCAAGTTCTTTCTCAGTAGTGGTGTGTTGTACAGAAGGCATCATGATGGTCTACTGCTCAGATGTGTTGACAATAAAGAAGAGGCTAGAATCATTGAGGAGATACATGAAGGTGATTTCGGAACCCATTCCAACGGGCACACCCTGGCTAAAAAGATCTTACGAGCAGGTTATTATTGGTCCACCATGGAGACTGACTGTTACAATCATGCACGGGTTTGTCACAAATGTCAAGTCTACGCTGATAAGGTGCATGTGTCATCATCGCCTTTGAATGTCTTGACCTCCCCTTGGCCATTTGCGATGTGGGGAATTGATATGATCGGCAAGATTGAACCGACTGCGTCCAACGGGCACCGTTTCATTCTGGTTGCCATCGATTATTTTACCAAATGGGTCGAAGCAGCATCCTATGCCAATGTCACCAAGCAAGTGGTAACTCGGTTCATTAAGCATAACATTATCTATTGCTACGGGGTGCCTGAAAAGATCATTACCGATAATAGGTCTAACTTTAACAAAAAGATGATGAAGGAGCTTTGTGAGTCCTCCAAAATCAAGCATCATAACTCTTCTCCATATAGACCAAAGATGAACGGAACTGTCGAAACGGCCAATAAAAATATCAAAAAGATTATGTAGAAAATGGTGGTGACCTATAAAGATTGGCATGAGATGCTGCCTTTCACCTTGCATGGTTATCGCACCACAGTGCGTACTTCGACTGGGGCAACCCCATTTTCATTGGTCTACGGCATGGAAGCAGTACTGCCGGTAGAAGTCGAGATTCTCTCTCTTAGGGTCATGAGATATGTTGAGCTGGATGAAAATGAATGGGTACAGAATCGGCTGGATCAGCTGGAACTCATTGATGAAAAGAGATTGACGGCCATTTGCCACGGTCAGGTATATCAGCAAAGGATAAGAAAAGCTTTCGATAAAAGGGTGCGACCTCAGTGTTACAAACCAGGCGACCTTGTGCTCAAAAGGATAATTCTTCCCCAGGGAGATCCCAGGGGCAAGTGGGTTCAGACTTACGAAGGTCCATTCGTGTTCCGAAAAGTTTTCTCTGGAGGGGCGATGATGCTCACGACTATGGATGGAGAGTACTTCCCTCTCCCCGTGAATGCTGACTTAGTTAAAAAATACTTTGCATAAAAAATAATAATAAAAACCCGCTAAACTGAAAACCTGAAAGGGAGGTTTAGGCAAAAAGAGGGTGTCCTGGTGAATCGAAAACCAGAAAGGGAGATTCAGGAAAAAGTTAGGGACTTAAGGCAAATGACTACGCTCAGCATGGGATCCTTTGTTTCTTTCCTTCGTTCTGTCACCTGGCATAAGCTCGAAGCTAATCTAAGTTTGATTTTCCTGAAAGCAGGAAGATGAGAGTCATCAGAGTCATAGAAAAGTTGGGACTCAATGGATATTCACATTTACATTGCCATTTGTAAACACTTGTTTGTTTTAATTTTGCAATTTCTTGTTTCCCAATGTAAATGCCTTTTTCATAGGCTGATCTCTCAAAATTAATAAAATATCTTCTTTCAAGTATGCGTATGCATTTCTTTGCTCCCTTTTTACTATTTTGTTTGCAAAAACGTCCAATATTTTTTATAAGCATATGCATGTAAACTTCGTAGGCCTTACACGGAAATGGTGATATGAGTTATGATTGGTTGATCGCTTGAAATGCGGATAACAAAAGCAATATCCAGTGTGCAAGGGGCATGTTTGTTTCTCTCTTTTGATGGACTTCTCTTTCACTTTGCTGGCGGGTGCCGTGCCGTTTTGTTTCGCAACTCTATGTTGTCGGTAAAGATCATGAGTCAGGGTAAATATCAAGGTTACGGCAGGTCGGAAGGACCGGTGAACCTGGTTGGAGACACTGCTTCCCCATAATGGCTTTTATTACGTTTCTTTGCTGCACTTTCATGTGTCATATTGATTGATTGTTTTAGCATTGTCTGCATATAGGGTATTGTTTATAGCTGAATGTCAGCCTTGATGCATTGAATGTTTTTTCCTTGAAAAATTTTTTCATACAAAATCACTCTTCAATTGTTTTTCGGGCATTTTGATACCAGCTGTGCCAATTCTTTTGCTTAGCCAAAAGTTTGGAGGAAGGAGTTTAGCTAAAAAAACAATGACTGTAAGTGGTATGCTTTTGAGTAGAACCCTGTTGACGATGTACAAGCATTGTTTCAATCCCCAAACACTGGAGATATAAGGGAGTTAGACCCTCGTTAACCCCTCTGAGCCTTCGAAGTAGGAGTTTCTTTTTCATTCAAAAAAAAAACAAAACAAAACCTTTTAACCAGGGGCAGGGTAGATGTTCAGTTGATTTTCCCAAGCATTCAAATTTTAGAAGGAATGTCCCATTTGAGGATCACTACATTTTATCTTTCACATCATGAGATAAAAAAAAAGAGATGTGTGTCTAAACCACGGTGTTCATTTCCTCACAAAATCCTAAGGTCGAGATCAAACCGATACAATAAAGGCTATCCCTCGCCGACCAAGGAATGAGGCATTTGTGTTCTTAAAAAAAAAGAGAAAGAAACAAAAAGCCCCGCTAAGTCGAAACTTGAAAACAAGTCGCTTAGGAAAAAGTTAGGGCTTCCCGCTGGACTCCCAAAAATGGAAATTCAAGAGATTTTTGTCCAGGCAAAAGTTAGGGAAAAGAGAGCCTAAAAGGCCGAAAAATATTATTCAATAAGATATTCATCAAGAGAGCCTTAAAAAAACAATAATATTAAAAAAAAGCAGCAAAAGTTAAGCGACAATCATGTTAGAGAATTTGTCGTGATCACTCAACTGTTACGAAACCTTTTGAAAGATGAACGCTTGTTGTGATACGGTGGCCAGAACCAGGACGGTTTGAAATGCTGGTTTGCGTTTTGCGTTTGTGTTTGCAAAATGTCACGGTAAGCAAGAGTTGTAAGATTAAGGTTGCGCCTAAGAGGGGGGGTGAATTAGGTGATGGTCGATTTTTGACTTATTTTATACTTTCTGGTTTTGATATAGTGCTTTGAAAACTGTAAAGTGCAGAAAGTAAAGAGACACGGAGAATTATCCTGGTTCCTTCCACAACCCGGAAGTACGTCCAGTCCCCTTGCAAACACGCAAGAGATTTTACTATATTGTTAGAACTTTTACAAGACTCTTCCTAGTCTTATCCACTAAAGAACCTAACAAATAACCAAGAACACCCTCTTGGATTTCCAATAAGTCTAATGAGAACAATCCTCTCAAAAGATACCTCTTGTTTCCAATAATGGACAACAAGGAACAAAAGTAATCTAATACTTAATTCCAACAATCCTGGAAATAAGTTACACTTTGTATGTTTTTATGAAGTATGATTTCTTGAAAGATGTTGATCACTTAGAGTGACTTCTTTGAAGTTTCTTCTTTCTTCTCTTGTAAGCAATTCAAACTGTAACACAATGGTTAGATAATGCTCAAAGATTTCTGTTCTTTATATGTGTGAAAGTGCAGAAAATCTTTGTTCTTAAAAGTTAAGAAATATGAAGTTTGAATATTTTACAAAGTTCAGATTTTATTGCAAGAGAAGAGTTGTTTTTGATATGAAAATATTTTGCAATATATAGTAATCAAGATACCTTTCCAGAAGGACACTTTTCTGTTTGTGAAACTTGACAAGATGCAATGTTTGATCATGCAACTATTGGAGAAAAGGTATGAAGGATATCTTGAAACCATTTCAGATTTTTCAAAATTTTCAATGTGCAAATCGATTAACATAACATGCAAATCGATTGCACGTGTTTGTAACGTTCAGAATTTCAAAAAGTTTGAAGTGTAAATCGATTAGCATGTTGTGTCAATCGATTTACATGTGTTAAAAAATCAGTTTGTTCTGTGATCAATCGATTTACACAACATGTCAATCGATTGCTGGCAGGAGCAAACAGTTTTTGAAAAAGCATGTGTAAATCGATTTACACAAGATGTTAATCGATTTACAGCAGAGAAAAACTTAAAAATTGTTTTTGAAATATACTTGAAGTGATGTGGCAAGTGTGTATATCATTTTTGAGCATTTCTAATCAATGTAGTTTAATTGAGAATTGATATACTTGATTGCTTGCCAAGTTCCTTGAAGCTTTGAGTGAATGATGCTTTAAGATGATTTCCACTTCTTTTCCTTCTTTCCATAATGCTTGTTTGTCTTTCATCAAACTAGCTTGTTTGTCTTTCATCAAAACTAAAGTTGAGTTGAGGCTTGAGATTACATTCTCCCCCTTTTTGATGATGACAAACCATTTTCCTTTATGTGTTGATCAGAATTTGAGCAAAAGGTGTTTTCTCCCCCTGAGAAGATTTCTCCCCCTATGGAGAAAAAGCTTTGAAAGTTTGCTCTGTAAAGACAATGAAAACAAACAACCATAAAGTGCTATTACATCCTTCTCCCCCTTTGACATTATCAAAAAGAAGGGAAAGATGCAACAAGAGAGTATACCAGAAAGAAATGTATAGGAACATGAATGAAAAACACAAAAAATGCTTCAGATTCTGTGGTAAATCGATTTACCCCTTGGTTAAATCGATTTACACAGAACATTTTTCATAAAAAGTAATTTTCGTTCAGTGGTAAATCGATTTACATGTTGTGTAAATCGATTTACACACAAGATTTTATTAAAAAAATGATTTGCTTCAGTAGTAAATCGATTGACATGTTGTGTAAATCGATTTACACAGAAGATTTTATTAAAAGAAATGATTTGCTTCAGTAGTAAATCGATTGACATATGGTGTAAATCGATTTACTTAAAGAGAAAATTTAAAAAATCATTATTTTTAACATTTGAAACAATGTCTAACCACATATATATGTACACTAAGGTATAGTCAAGGATTGAGTGCACCTTAAATATCTTGTTCATCGAGGATTCCAAGTTCACGACGAATTTTGAAAAATGCATCCTTTGCAAGTGGTTTTGTGAAGATGTCCGCGAGTTGATTTTGAGTGTCCACAAATGTGATCTCGACATCTCCTTTGAGTACATGGTCTCGGATAAAATGATGTCTGATGTCAATGTGTTTCGTCCGGGAATGCATAACTGGATTTTTCGTAATATTGATCGCGCTTGTGTTATCACATCGAAGAGGAATGCATCCAAGGTTTACTCCATAGTCAAGTAATTGTTGTTTTAGCCAAAGAATTTGAGCGCATCCACTTCCAGCCGCAATGTATTCTGCTTCGGCAGTGCTGAGAGCTACGCTTGCTTGCTTTTTGCATGACCATGAAACCAAGGCATTTCCAAGAATGTGACATGTTCCACTTGTACTTTTGCGATCAGTTTTGCAACCTGCATAGTCAGCATCAGAATAACCAACTAGATTGCACATACTACCTTTTGGATACCATAATCCGACGTTGGTTGTTCCTTTGAGATATTTTATTATGCGCTTGACTGCTGCAAGGTGAGACTCTTTAGGATTGGCTTGATATCTTGCACATAGGCAAACGCTGAACATAATGTCAGGTCTACTTGCTGTTAAATAAAGGAGTGAGCCAATCATTCCACGATACTTAGTTATGTCAATAGAATTTCCTGATTCATCTGGGTCAAGATAGGTGCCAGATCCCATAGGAATTGCACTTTCTTTGCTACTTTCCATCTCAAACTTCTTTATAAGGTCTTTGCAATATTTTGATTGGTTCACGAAAATACCATGTTTGAGTTGCTTAATTTGAAGACCAAGAAAGAAATTCAATCTTCCCATCATAGACATCTCAAACTCTCCTTGCATCATAGACGAAAATTCCTTGCACATATTTTGGTTAGTTGAACCGAAAACAATATCATCTACATAGATTTGTACAAGTAAGGTATGATGATTAACATTTTTTATGAAGAGAGTGGTATCAACTTTACCCTTTACAAACCCTTTTTCACATAGGAATGCGCTTAGTCTGTCATACCAAGCCCTTGGTGCTTGCTTCAGCCCATAGAGAGCTTTCTTCAGTTTGAAGACATGATTAGGATGTTTGAAGTCTTCAAAACCGGGAGGTTGCTTTACATAGACTTCTTCATTTATGAATCCGTTGAGAAATGCGCTTTTTACATCCATTTGAAAAAGTTCAAAGTCCAATGAGCATGCATATGCAAGTAATAGTCTTATTGCTTCCAAACGTGCTACCGGAGCAAAAGTTTCTTCAAAATCAATTCCTTCCTCTTGGTTGTATCCTTGAGCAACTAGTCTTGCCTTGTTTCGAGTGATTATTCCATTTTCATCCATCTTGTTTTTGAAAACCCATTTGGTTCCAATGATACGTTTATTTCCTGGATTAGGAACAAGTTCCCAAACTTCATTCCGCTCGAATTGGTTTAACTCTTCTTGCATGGCAAGGATCCATTGATCATCTTCTAGTGCTTGAGCCACTTTAGTAGGTTCAACTTGAGATACAAACGCCATATTTAAGCATGCATCCTTAAGATTTAGTCGAGTAGATACTCCTTTGCTAATATCTCCAATTATATTGTCAATTGGATGATCACGATGAGTTCTCCATTCTTGAGGAAGATCATCATCATTTTCATTTTGATGTGAAAGTTCATGTGTTTGTTCCGGATTGACATTTTTGCCATCTCCGCAGGAAATCTCATGAGATAGATCTATAGAATCATCATCATCACAAATAGCAACTTCCTCCTTGGAGGTGTTAGATTCATCAAAAGAAACATGCATTGATTCTTCTATAGTTAAAGTTCTTTTATTGTAAATTCTAAAAGCTTTGCTAGAAAGGGAGTAACCAAGAAAGATACCTTCATCCGATTTTTCATCGAACTTACCGAGATTGTCTTTGTCGTTGTTAAGGACAAAACATTTGCACCCGAAAATATGAAAGTGAGAGATATTTGGTTTTCTTCCTTTGTAGATCTCATATGGAGTTTTCTTTAGAATAGGTCTTATGATCACGCGATTGCTTACATAACATGCCGTGCTTACCGCATCCGCCCAAAAATATTTAGGCAAACTTGAGTCACTTAGCATGGTTCTAGCAAGTTCCACCAAAGACCTATTTTTCCTTTCAACTACTCCATTTTGTTGTGGAGTTCTTGGTGCTGAAAAATTGTGGAAGATCCCATTTTCTTCACAAAATTCTTCAAATAGACTGTTTTGGAACTCTCCACCGTGATCACTTCGGATTGATGTTATCTTTGATGACTTCTCATTTTGAACTTGTTTTGCATATCTCTTGAATGCCTTGAATGCTTCATTCTTGTGTACTAAAAACAAAGTCCAAGTGAAACGGGAAAAATCATCTACAATAACTAAAGCATAAATGTTACCTCCGAAGCTTCTTGTTCTAGATGGACCAAAAAGATCCATGTGCAACAATTGAAGTGGTCTTGTTGTTGAAACCACATTCTTTGGTTTGAAAGTTGATTTGGTCTGTTTGCCCTTTTGGCATGCACTACATAATTTGTCTTTGATGAACTTCATCTTTGGTAGACCAATAACTAAGTCATGCTTAACTAATTTGTTCAAGTGCTCCATGTGAATGTGAGCAATCCTCTTATGCCATAACCAAGCGTCATTGTTGTTTACCATAAGACATTGTACCTTCATAGACAAATCATCTAGAGTAATCACAAAAATATTGTTAGATCTTATACCTTTGAGTTTTACCTCATTGGTTGCCTCATCCATAATAAGGCATTCTTCTTTGTTGAATTTGATCTTGAACCCTCTATCGCAAAGTTGACTTATGCTAAGAAGGTTGTGCTTTAATCCTTCAACATAGAGAACATCCTCAATTTGAATGGATGGAGGTGTGCCAACTATTCCAACGCCAAGAATCTTTCCTTTGGTGTTGTCTCCATAGGTGACATACCCTTTGGCTTTATGTACTAGATATGAAAATTGGTGTACATCTCCTGTCATATGCTTTGAACATCCACTGTCAAGATACCAAACATTTGAAGTGGATTTCAAGCATACCTACAAAAACAAATTATTTCTTGTTAGGTACCCAAGTTGCCTTGGGTCCTTCATAGTTAGTTCCCTTTTTCACCCATGCATAATGTCCACTAGCCATACTGAAATTTCTAATATAGCATGCATTTGGTGTGTGTCCAATAATACCACAGTAAAAACAGTTTGGAACAAATTTGCTCTTGTATCTAGGAATTTGTTTTCTTTTAGATACATTAGCCTTTTTCTTTTGATGATTATGAACAACTTGCTTCTTTTCTACTTTCTTGGGATTGGAACTATTACTAGCCTTTACAAAAACAGTGGGATTGTTACTTGGTTTCTTAGTATTCACATAACCAAGACCTCTTTTATCATTTGGATAACGTTGTTGGCTTAGTAATCCTTCCAATCCTATTTGTCCTTTTTCATATCGTTCAATGACTCTTTTCAATTGAACAATTTGAAAGACATTTGATTCACACTTGGAGCATGCAAAGTTTTCCTTTTCTTTTATAAAATTCTGTTTTTGAAGATCAAAATCTTTAGTCATGGTGTCAATTTTTTCTAGACAACTTAGAAGTTCTTTTTCTTGTTTTGACACCTTTTTGTATAAACTTTTGCATTCTTTCAAGAGTTCATCAATTGCACCTTGAACATCATCATCAAAAAGATTAAATTCATTACTAACCTCTTCTTCATTGTCGGAGTGATGCGATGCCATTAAGGCTAAGTTTGCACATTCGTCGCTTTCCGATTCCGATGAACTGCTCATATCATTATCTTCCCATGCTATGTAGGCTTTCTTTTGTTTTGAGTCCTTTCCTTTGAATCCATTTTTCTTTGGGAGATTTGGACAGTTTGGCTTGATGTGTCCTTGCTTTCCACATTCATAACATGAGACATCTTGAGTTGATGTGGAGGCTTCTCTTTTCTTGAAGTGCTTTCTCTTATATGCATGAGATCCGCCTTTGTCATTTCTGCCAAAAAACTTTCCAAGTTTTTTCACTAGAAGCATGAAATTTTCATCTTCTTCCGGATTGTCTTCTTTTACCACTTCTTTTGAATCAATTTTTAAGGCAATGTTTTTGGACTTCTTTTCTAGATTCTCATGTTTTTCAAGTCTACCGAGTTCCGTTTCGTATTCTTGAAGTTTGCCGAATAATGTAGCGGAAGTCATTGCGGAGAGACTCTTCTTTTCCGAGATTGCCGTTACCTTTGGTTGCCATTCCCTAGTCAATGATCTAAGGATTTTCAAGTTGAGTTCATCATTTGACAGGGTTTTACCAAGAGCAATTAAGTGATTTGTCAAATGCACAAATCTCTTTTGTAAGTCAAGAATGGATTCTCCGGGCTGCATTCGAAATAGTTCATATTCTTGACTCAAGGTATTTAGCCTTGATCTTTTTACTTCAGCCGTTCCTTCATGAGTTTGAACCAAGGTATCCCAAATTTCCTTTGCCGTTTTGCAGTTTGAGACACGAAAAAATTCGTCCATACTGAGAGCACCTTGAAGAAGGTTTATTGCCTTTTTGTCATAGAGAACTTTCTTTTTATCATCGTCGTCCCATACAGTTTTGGGCTTTGCAGACCCAACGCCATTGATTACCGTTATTGGGATAAATGGACCATTTTCAACAGCATCCCATACTTCCTCTCCTTGTGCTTCTAAATGCGCCTTCATGCGTATTTTCCAAAAGTCAAAATATTCACCACAAAATAGAGGAGGCTTGTTGTTACTACCACCATCTCTGAAAACTGGTTGATGATTTGCGGAAGCCATTCTGGATCTCTAGGAGCAGGTTACCTATAACCTGCTCTGATACCAATTGTAAGATTAAGGTTGCGCCTAAGAGGGGGGGTGAATTAGGTGATGGTCGATTTTTGACTTATTTTATACTTTCTGGTTTTGATATAGTGCTTTGAAAACTGTAAAGTGCAGAAAGTAAAGAGACACGGAGAATTATCCTGGTTCCTTCCACAACCCGGAAGTACGTCCAGTCCCCTTGCAAACACGCAAGAGATTTTACTATATTGTTAGAACTTTTACAAGACTCTTCCTAGTCTTATCCACTAAAGAACCTAACAAATAACCAAGAACACCCTCTTGGATTTCCAATAAGTCTAATGAGAACAATCCTCTCAAAAGATACCTCTTGTTTCCAATAATGGACAACAAGGAACAAAAGTAATCTAATACTTAATTCCAACAATCCTGGAAATAAGTTACACTTTGTATGTTTTTATGAAGTATGATTTCTTGAAAGATGTTGATCACTTAGAGTGACTTCTTTGAAGTTTCTTCTTTCTTCTCTTGTAAGCAATTCAAACTGTAACACAATGGTTAGATAATGCTCAAAGATTTCTGTTCTTTATATGTGTGAAAGTGCAGAAAATCTTTGTTCTTAAAAGTTAAGAAATATGAAGTTTGAATATTTTACAAAGTTCAGATTTTATTGCAAGAGAAGAGTTGTTTTTGATATGAAAATATTTTGCAATATATAGTAATCAAGATACCTTTCCAGAAGGACACTTTTCTGTTTGTGAAACTTGACAAGATGCAATGTTTGATCATGCAACTATTGGAGAAAAGGTATGAAGGATATCTTGAAACCATTTCAGATTTTTCAAAATTTTCAATGTGCAAATCGATTAACATAACATGCAAATCGATTGCACGTGTTTGTAACGTTCAGAATTTCAAAAAGTTTGAAGTGTAAATCGATTAGCATGTTGTGTCAATCGATTTACATGTGTTAAAAAATCAGTTTGTTCTGTGATCAATCGATTTACACAACATGTCAATCGATTGCTGGCAGGAGCAAACAGTTTTTGAAAAAGCATGTGTAAATCGATTTACACAAGATGTTAATCGATTTACAGCAGAGAAAAACTTAAAAATTGTTTTTGAAATATACTTGAAGTGATGTGGCAAGTGTGTATATCATTTTTGAGCATTTCTAATCAATGTAGTTTAATTGAGAATTGATATACTTGATTGCTTGCCAAGTTCCTTGAAGCTTTGAGTGAATGATGCTTTAAGATGATTTCCACTTCTTTTCCTTCTTTCCATAATGCTTGTTTGTCTTTCATCAAACTAGCTTGTTTGTCTTTCATCAAAACTAAAGTTGAGTTGAGGCTTGAGATTACAAGAGTCGCCACCGGCTTTTATTTTATCCAACAAGGAAAGGAAAAAAGCACATAAAAATTCCTTTTTCGAGATATTTCTGAGTACGGGGGGTAGATTATAGAAAGGGAAGGTATTAGCACCCTTTCTATCCGTAGTTATCTACGGGCTCTTAGGTACTTTCTCATCATTTTCAAAATTGTTTTCTTTGTGTTTGTGGGTTTTGAAAAGTTTTTTTATTTTTTTGATTTAACTCTTGCTTCTGTCTTCAAGAGTGTAATGAAGTGTTTTGAAAACTTGTTTGTAAAAGTGTAAGTGTGAAAAATTTGTTTTGTTTTGGATGAGCAAGTATCTAAGAACTATCTACCTACTCAAAAAAAATAATCGTTCTATGTTAATTTCCTTTAGACAATGTTATCCCACTATTAATGAGTGGGTAGCACCGTCGTTGGAGTTTGAGGGTCAATTCGAATAGGGACATACGGTCACTAAAGCAATGTTAGGACGCCTTAGGGGTAACCCTAATGTCTTAGATCATTTGTTTGAGGTAACAATATCCGAGGCAACCATTTTGAGGCAACTATGATCTTTTAGACACGAGGATGATCTCTAAAATGACCTATACTCAATGACCGTGTACGAAGGCAACCAAGTGGAATGTACCCTAGGAGTTTGCACGTGCGAGTGTGTTATTTTCAGTTATTTTTATCTTTGCACATGTTTAGGGTGATCTAATTTGATTTTAAGATTAAGCATTCATTCTTGTGATGTAAACCCTATTATCAAACATCTAGCAGTTGTATAATTTGCAGAATTAAAATGAGGAATTTAAGCTAAATTATTACAAGGCGCCGGGTATTTACATCGCCAAAAGCAACCCTTGGAAAATAAAATAAAGTGGTAAAATAAATAAATGTCCTATTAAAAACTATTACAAGTCGGGGACAGACACATTAATTGGATAAAGAACAATAAAGTGCGACGCGAAATTAAATCGGATGCAAAATTAGGGTTTTGACCCTCTTTAAAGAAAATGTTTTTTTTGTTGTTTTTATTTAAGAAAAGAAATTAAGTCCTAAATTAAATACTAAATTGATTATTAAATAAATTAATTAATGAAAAATAATAAATGACATATTTTTGAATTTTTTGATATTTTAAGAAAGCAAAATAATTAAATCAAAGTTAAAACCTAATTAATTCTAAATAATTTTTATTTATTTACAAAACAAATTAAAGTTCCCTAATTAACATCCTAATTAATTAATTAGTATTTATTAATAAAAATAAAATTTTTGAATTTAATTGGAGTAAAAATATTTTTTGGTGATTTTTTGATAAAAAAGAAAATTTGTTTATTGGTTAGAAATTAATTAAAACAAAATAAAATAACTAAATTAAATAAACAAATTATAAGAGAATGAGAAATTGGGCTTGATTCATTGGAGGTGTTAAAAGCAATTGACTGGCCCATTTGAGGCTGATCCATTGGGACTTTTTGTTATCCTGCACACACGCGTTGACCTGCCTTTTGGTGGACCTTTGATGCTGACCACCAGATTTGACCATTTGGCCATCTGGCGCTTTGATGGTGAATGTCCATAGTGAACCTCCAGCTTGAATATGTACATGATTTCCTGAAAACAAATATGAAAATGCAAATTGCTGGAGGCAGGGATCGAACCCCTGACCTCCAGCCTTTGGGTCCTTATGCGCTGAGGTGTCCACCACTGGGCTGCATTGTTGTTTTTGTTATTATAATACAAACAAAATATAATATATAAAAACAAAGTGTATGGCCAGAAATAAAAAAAAGCGCCCAAATATTTGAACGGACGAATGAATGGATGACAACTCATCATCCCTGTCCTCTAAATCCTGCAACTTTTACCTGCGGATTTTTATCCGCGACTAAAAGCGTATCTTCATTCTAAAATCTTCCCCAGGCCATATAAATGGAAGTTAGCGCCATGGTTGAGCTCGTCTTGTTCCCCTAAACAAGATGGTACCCTTCACGTAAGCCAATTATTCCTGTAACAAAAAGCCCTAAAAAAAACCTAGAAAGCCCTACAATGGTGATCCACGATATAATGTATAAGAATGAAATTGGTTATTGCAGAAAGCTAGCAAATGTCATGGTGATTCAGAATATGCAATTGTTTTTCATTATAGATGCAAGAATCGTATAAATCAAATTCAAGAACAAGGTGGTTTCGTGGATGACTTACAGCGCTTGGGAGGGTCTGGAAATGCGTGATTTTGATTGATTTCGCTTGTGGAGATGGCCAGGAAGAGATTGAGACAAGTCTTAAGTCTTGATATTGCCTGTAGACCTGATTTCGATCTCACACTTTTTATAGTTTTTTTTGCAAATTTTGTTCTGCCTCTAGAACTGATCTCCAACCCTTATTCTTGCTTGTCTCGCTTCCTTATGTATTGTTCAATACATTAGGTCTGAATTCCTTGTCCAAATCTTCCTCTATCAATGCTTGAATATTTGATTTGATTCTCTTTCAAAGCTTTCCAAAATTGGCTTGATTTGGATCTTTTTGTGCAAACAAGCTTTGATACAAGTTTGATAAGGTACTAGCTGTCCATTGAAACCTATAATCATCAAAAGATCTTTGGTTATCAATATTTTTGATTTTATGTGATTTTATTTGATTTAAAATGAATTAATTCAAATAAAAATCAAATTAAATAATAAAAATATAATATGAACACATGGCCAATGCTAGAGAACGTGGGAAATAATTAAAACTCAAAATAAGTGAAAAAGAATGGGCCCATTTGGCAAAATTTGAAGTTTATTGGATAGTTGACTTTTGGCAATTTTGCAAAAAATTCTAACTTCAACAATGCATAACTTCTTAAATTTTGAACTTTTGGAGGTGATCTTGGACTTTTTAGAAATCTTGAGATGTCCTCTAACCAACCCTTTTGGTCTCATCTCATTTTGATATTCCATTCTCAAGTTAGAAGCTTTGACAAAAAAGGTGTTTTTGTTGACTTTAAAAAATGACCTATAATGTAAAAATTCATAACTTCTTGTGAGTGCATATTTTAATCTTGGGGTATGAATATGGATTGTAGGAAATTGTATCCTATTCAAAATGAGCTTTGGATGTGTCATTTCTCATAAAGTATGAGAAAGTTATGCTTGGTCAAAGATGAGTTGACTTTTCCTACAAAACCCTAATTTAGCAACTTTTGAATCTTGATGAGTTTTGAGAAATCCTTGATGAACCATGATCAAACCTTGATCAAATGATTAAATATCCTTCAAAATGAGAATGTTGACAAAAAATCTTGAAGTTTGACTGTATTTGGGTCACAGTTGACTTTTGCCCTAGCACAATCGATTTTTGAACCTTTGAGCAATTGACTGAGCAAAATTCCTCTACAAGGCTTGAAATTGACATGGATGATCTTGGAAACATATTAGGACATTGGTGAGAACTTGGGGTCACTTGGACTCAAGGATCTTGATGCAACATGAAACCCTAATTTGGGGTAGACTGCCTTAGGAGAGAGCTTGTCTGACCAACCCTTGGACTACCTTGAGCAACTTGGAGATTTTTCTTGCAATATTTTGAGAAATATGAGAGGGAAAATTTTGGGGTACAACAGCTGCCCCTGTTCAATCTTCTTAAACCTGAGGATGTAGATTAGCTTTCGTGTCTTTCGTGATCCGAAGGTGGAAGAGGATTGAACACTAGAGTGCCTAGAAATTTGCACTCACATGAAGTGGTAGGTTCTTTGTGATGTCGGGAATGGGATTACAGATACCATTTGAAGGAGTGTTGATCGCATAAGAGATTCCTTAGAGAGAGCTTGTATACCTGTTATTATGGAAGATTCCGCTGGGGAAGTCTGATCTTTGTTGAGGGAAAGGAACTCGTCCGTAATTCACTTGAGAAAACTTCTCTGCTGAGATTTAGGAACTTGTCTGTAATTCAACTGGGGAAACATCTTCATCGAGATTTAAGAACTCGCCCATAATTCAACTGAGAAAACTTCTCTGTTGAGATTTAGGAACCTGTCTGTAATACAACGGAGGAACTTTGTCGAGATTTAGGACCTTTTCTATAATTCAACTGAGAAAAACACCTCTGCTGAGATTTAAGAACTTGTCAGTAATTCGACTTGGGGAAACATCTTCATCGAGATTTAAGAACTCGCCTGTAATTCATCTAAGAAAACTTCTCTGCTGAGATTTAGGAACCTGTCTGTAATTCAACAGAGGAACTTTGTCGAGATTTAGGACCTTGTCTGTAATTGAACTGAGAAAAACATCTCTGCTGAGATTTAAGAACTTGTTAGTAATTCGACTTGGGGAAACATCTTCGCCAAGATTTAAGAACTCACCCGTAATTCAACTGAGTAAACTTCTTTGTTGAGATTTAGGAACCTGTCTGTAATTCAACGGAGGAACTTTGTCGAGATTTAGGACCTTGTCTGTAATTCAAATGAGAAAAACATCTCTACTGAGATTTAAGAACTTGTCAGTAATTCGACTTGGGGAAACATCTTCGCCAAGATTTAAGAACTCGCCCGTAATTCAACTGAGAAAACTTCTCTGCTGAGATTTAGGAACATGTCTGTAATTCAACGGAGGAACTTTTTGTCGAGATTTAGGACCTTGTCTGTAATTCAACTGAGAAAAACATCTCTGCTGAGATTTAAGAACTTGTCAGTAATTCAACTTGGGGAAACATCTTCGTCGAGATTTAAGAACTCGCCCGTAATTCAACTGAGAAAACTTCGCTGCTGAGATTTAGGAACCTGTCTGTAATTCAATGGAGGAACTTTGTCGAGATTTAGGACCTTGTCTGTAATTCAACTGAGAAAAACATCTCTGCTGAGATTTAAGAACTTGTCAGTAATTAGACTTGGGGAAACATCTTCGTCGAGATTTAAGAACTCGCCCGTAATTCAACTGAGAAAACTTCTCTGCTGAGATTTAGGAACCTGCCTGTAATTCAACGGAGGAACTTTTTGTCGAGATTTAGGACCTTGTCTATAATTCAACTGAGAAAAACATCTCTGCTGAGATTTAAGAACTTGTTAGTAATTCGACTTGGGGAAACATCTTCGTCGAGATTTAAGAACTCGCCTGAAATTCAACTGAGAAAACTTCTCTGCTGAGATTTAGGAACTTGTCTGTAATTCAACGGAGGAACTTTGTCGAGATTTAGGACCTTGTCTGTAATTCAACTGAGAAAAACATCTCTATTGAGATTTAATAACTTGTCTGTAATTCAACTCAGGTAAAAGCTTCATAGCTTTTGAATTTTGTGAGAGTTTAACCGCATCCTTCCTGAAAGGTAAAGGTCAGTTGTATGTAATGCATGATATGTATTAGGCAATGATGTTCTCAAAATAAATGAGATTGTGTTGTATGATGCGTATATGTATGTGTCATGATGTATGGAAATGTAATGTTTTTAGCTGGGGAAAATAAATCTCGGATAGCTGCTGGAGAAAAAGAGTTGAATTCTTCGTTTCCGCTGGGGATGGCGCACGAAGATGATTGTGAGAATAAACCTGCAAGAGAGGATAACTCCGCTGGGGAATAAACTGATGAGGAGATTACTCTGTGGGGAAGAGATGTTCTGGTGAGGATTCCATTGATAAATTCCACTGGGGATGAATTACCGTTGCTGGTGATACTAAATCCTGTTGGGGATTGAATTCTTGTTTGTGAAAGGAAAGAACTCCGCTGGGGATGATCTTTCAGTTGCGACTTCACTGGGGATGACCTTTTAGGATCTTCTGGGGACAAACTTCCAAATTCTACCGGGGATGATTCTCCACACTCTACTGGGGGTAGCTTTTTCAGATTGCGCTGGGGAAAAATTCAAACTCCATTGGGGATATTTTTATACTCTGCCGGGGATAATAAGACTTTTCAGTGTTGATGGTAGATAAACTCTGTTTGGGGAGAATATTACCGATTCATTCACAGTTGCGAGTCTCTGCTGGGGAGATCTATCATTACTGTCTTTTCTTACTCTGCGGGGAGTGAGTGCACCTTTAGCCATATTCTTGAGCTAAATCTACCTTCGCACCTGGTGGATAGAGCAACTGTAAAGCTTGGACAAACTTATTTTCCCCTGTTTCAGATATTACAAGTAATCGTATTTTGTTTCGCGTGTAAATGTTTATGAGCAGCAATTAATGTCAAATGCATATATCAAAAATTAACATTGGACGTTCTTTGCAAAACAAAACAGAAAAAGGAAAAACAGTTTGAAATTTCTCTGAAAAATGAATTGTATTGATTTTGAAGTTTTGCCTGTAAATAGGCGTTTTTGTACAAGAGGCTGACGTCCTAGTAAGAGAACGCCGCCGAATAATAGAATTTACACAATTTGTGAAAAACAAAGAAAAACAGCTATATGAATAATCCCACTGGGTTCCAACTCTACTATTGCCTTTATGTCCTCGAGCATCTCATCACTTTGCTACTTGGTCGAAGGTAGATCAGATTGATTAATGCCCTTCGAGCTTGATAGTCGATACCGAAGTCTGGTTGTAGGTGATCCAATGAGACATAGTGTTACGCTTTGATCCCTATTTTTTTCCTGGACCGCCCTTTCGGGTTTTCAATCCACCGAGATACCCTTTTTTGCCCAATCCGCCTTTTCAGGTTTTCGACTTGCCGGATGTACATATTTTTTTTCATTTTCATCCCTTATTTTTTCCCGAACCCTTTTGGTTCGCCGGGAAACCCTTATTTTTTCCTAGGCCAGTCGACCTAGCGGGTCTTTGATTATGCGTAGTATTTTTTCACTATGTTTGTATTGATGAGGTGAGGAAGGTCGTCACCATCCATGGTGGTTAGAATCATAGCTCCTCCTGAGAAAATGTTCTTAACCACAAATGGCCCTTTCGTAAGTAGAGGTCCATTTGCCCCTGGGATCACCTTGAGGTAGGATGATGCGCTTGATAACCAGGTCCCCAACTTGATACTCTTGTCGTCTAACTTTCTTGTTAAATGCCTTGATCATCCGCTTTTGATACGTTTGACCATGACAAATAGCAGTAAGTCTTTTTTTGTCGATCAAGTTCAGCTGATCAAGCCGGGTCTGAATCCAGTCATCTTCGCTCAAACCTGCATCCTTCATAATCCGAAGAGAGGGTATCTGAACTTCAATGGGCAAGACGTCCTCCATACCATATACCAAGGAATAGGGGGTTGCCCCTGTTGACGTCTGTGCTGAAGTACGGTACCCATGAAGAGCAAATGGTAACATCTCGTGCCAGTCTTTGTATGTCACCGTCATCTTTTGCCCAATCTTCTTAATGTTCTTATTAGCCGCTTCAACAGCCCCATTCATCTTCGGCCGGTAGGGAGAAGAGTTGTGATGCTGGATCTTGAAAAGTTTGCAGAGCTAGGTGATCATTTTATTGTTGAGATTTGTACCATTATCCATAATGATCCTCTCTGGTATACCATATCGACATATCAGATAATGCAGAATGAACCGTGCCACGAAGTTCTTGGTCACAGTAGCAAAGAAAGTTGCTTCAACCCACTTCGTAAAGTAATCAATTTCTACCAGGATGAAATGATGCCCGTTGGATGTCGTAGGTCTGATCTCACCAATCATATCAATGCCCCACATTGAAAAAGGCCAAGGTGCCGTCAAGACGTTCAGAGGTACTGGAGGTATGTGCACTTTATCAGCATAGACTTGGCACTTGTGACAGGTCCGAGAATGCCGATAACAGTCGGCTTCCATTGTGGACCAATAATATCCTGCCCGTAGGATTTTCTTTGCCATGGTGTGTCCACTGGAATGAGTTCCGAAAGTACCTTCATGTAAATCTACCATGATCCTTTCTGCCTCATTCTTATCCACACATCGCAGTAAGGTTGAATCATGGTTACGCTTGTAAAGAATACCATTGCTGATGAAGAACTTTTCCGCAAACCTCCTCAGAAACTTCTTGTCATTAACAGATGCACCCTCGGGGTATTCCTGAGCCTCAAGATACCTCTTCACCTCATGAAACCAGGGTTTATCTTCTACCTCTTCAATCTCAATGTCACAGCAATGTGCAGGTTTGTTCAACCTTTCAATGATAATCCAAGGAGCTTCGTTGTCCAAATTGACTTTGAACATAGAAGACATTGTAGCTAGCGCGTCCTCCAACTGATTCTCCTCTCTAGGGAATTGTTCAAAGGTTATCTCCTCGAAGTGGGGAAGCAACGTCAATACATACTCCTTGTAAGGAATAAGATTCGGGTGTTTCGTATCCCACTCGCCTTTGATCTGACTGATCACGAGAGCGAAATCTACTAACACACTCAAGAACTTAATCCTTAGGTCAATTGCTGCTCGAAGACCCATGATGCATGCTTCATACTCCGCCATATTGTTGGTGCAATTGAAACATAGTCGGGCGGTAAACGGAGTATGAGAGCCTTTAGAAGATATGATCACGGCGCCAATGCCATTACCCAAAGCGTTCGAAGCTCCATCAAATTACATAGACCATTGGGATCCCTCCTCAGGTCCTTCATCCAGTCCAGGTTCTTCACAGTCGGTTACTACCATGATATTCTCATCCGGGAATTCGAAGTTCATAGACTGGTAATCATCCACTGCCTGATGTGCCAAATGATCTGCCAACACACTTACCTTGATTGCCTTTTGGGTCGTGTAATGGATGTCATACTCAGTCAAGATCATCTTCCATCTTGTTATTCTTCCGGACAAGGCAGGCTTCTCGAAGATATACTTGATTGGGTCCATCTTTGATATCAATAGGGTAGTGTGAGTCAGCATATACTGTCTCAGCCGGCGAGCAGCCCATGCCAAAGCGCAACAAGTTTTCTCGAGCAGTGAGTATCGGGTCTCACAGTCAGTAAACTTTTTGCTAAGGTAATAAATAGCATGCTCTTTTCGGCCATACTCGTTATGCTTCCCCAACACACACCCCATTGAATTGTCGAGTACTGTCAAGTATAAGATCCAAGGTCTCCCTTCAACTGGAGGCATCAGAATGGGTGGCTCTTGGAGATACTCTTTAATCCTTTTGAAAGCGGTCTGACATTCATCATTCCATCTTACCACTTGATCTTTCTTCAGTAGCTTGAAGATTGGCTCACAAGTAGCAGTCAGGTGTGAGATGAATCGGGCAATGTAGTTCAGACGTCCCAGAAAGCCTCTGACTGATTTTTCTGTTCGGGGAGCTGGCATCTCCTGTATAGCCTTCACCTTTGCAGGATCCACTTGAATACCTTTATCGCTTACGACGAAACCCATCAGTTTACCAGATCTCACCCCAAAGGTGCACTTGTTAGGGTTTAACCTCAGCTTGTACAACTTCAACCTGTCAAATAGCTTCTGAAGGTGGTCAAGATGCTCTTCTTCAGTCTGGGATCTTTCAATCATGTCGTCGACATATACCTCAATCTCATGTGGATCATGTCATGGAACAAAGCGACCATGGCGCGCTGATACGTTGCCCTAACATTCTTCAATCCAAAAGGCATGACTTTGTAGAAAAAGGTACCCCATTGGGTAACAAAGGTTGTCTTCTCCATGTCTTCAGGAGCCATTTTAATCTGATTATAACCGGAGAAACCATCCATAAAGGAGAAGACCTTATGTTGTGTGGTGTTGTCAACCAGAACATCGATATGAGGCAGAAGGAAATCATCCTTGGGGCTTGCCGTGTTCACATCCCTATAGTCAACACACATTCGAACTTTACCATCCTTCTTCGGCACAGGAACCACGTTGGCAACCCACTGTGGGTAAGAAGTAACTGCTAGAAAACCGGCGTCAAACTGTTTCATCACTTCAGCCTTTATTTTCTCAAACATCTCCGGGCGCATTCGGCAGACCTTCTGTTTTACTGGAGGGTAGTCTTCCTTGGTAGGCAGGCGGTGAACCACAATATCGGTATCCAACCCAGGAATATCTTTATAAGACCAGGAAAAGATCTCAACATAGTCACGCATCATCTGAATCAATCGTTGCTTGACACTAGGTTCTATATTTGCACCGATCTTGACCTCTTTCTTGTCTACCTCTGTACCCAGATTTACTGTTTCCATCGGCTCTTCATGCGGCTGTATGGCCCTCTCTTCCTGAAGTAACAGTCTTGCAAGTTCACCAGGAACTTCACAATCTTCTTCACCTTCGTCTTCGGCTAAGTTGATCGGAATTTCGAAGTCATAACTGGCAGTAGCAGAGTCGTTACCAGTGGGATCCAGAATGGATGTAGACATGTATATGTGAGTGTGTGTAAAATAGCTGTTTTGCAAGATAGAAAAAAGAAAAACAAGGAGCGAAATTTGAAATGAAATAAACGTCCAATGCTTTCATTAATGATATATGTAGATGACACATAAACCCCTCACAAACAAAGCCACGGTGCCTCGGGTAAGACATCGGGCCGTAAAGTTTAAAATTGTTTGTTACAAATTCAAAACAAAAAGTCTTATTACTGGGTAATAAAAGAAATTAGGACAAAGTCCTTTGCCGTCCAGTTGCTTAATCCACCGTCGACAGTTGGGTAAATCCAGCTGTCAAACTCAGACTCTTCAACATCGTCTTCAATGGCATTCACTCCTGAATTGCTGATAAACAGGGGAGGTCCTCCGATCCGCGCATGCCGAACAACCCTTTGAGCTTCTGCAGTGAAACCCAAACCAAATTTGTTAGTCTTATGTGCAAAATCAGGGAGTTGGCCCCAATTTGCACACCCACCTTTTTCAACAACAGGCCGGGCATCCTTGAGGGAAGCCATCTTCATTGGAGGATCTTCAGTAACAGTTTCAGTCGACACCAGTGTTTGGGGGACTTCTTCAAAATGTTGACACGGGGTTTCAATGAATTCCCCGTCCATTTCCACATACCGAAAAGAGTTGAGGTGGCTCACCGTGTACTCCTCTTCTCCTTGTATTGTAACAATTTTCCCCTTCACTGAGTATTTCAGCATCTGGTGGAGTGTAGACGTTACCGCCCCAGCTTTGTGGATCCACGGGCAACCCAGCAAACAAGAATAAGATGGCCGAATGTCCATCACATAGAATATAGATGCAAAAATCTGAGAACAAACCTTAACCGGAATATCCACTTCTCCGTGTACCATCCTCTTGGACCCGTCAAAGGCCGTAACCATAATGTTGCTTGGCTTCAGTACCAAACCTTCACAATCTAACCGGTCTAATGCTTTCTTGGGTAAAACATTCAGCGAAGACCCAGTATCCACCAATACGTGAGCTAGAGTAGTGCCCCTGCACTCAATGGAGACATGCAGAGCGTCATTGTGATTCTTCCCCTTGGCAGTCAAGTCGGCTTCGGAGAAACCCAACCCGTTATCAGCAGTTAAACTCGCCACATAATCTTTGAACTGGTCAGCAGATGTTTCCTGGGGTACGTGTGCAGTTTTCAAGAAAGCAGTCAGAGCCTTGGCATGGGATTATGAGCATAGCAACAGAGACAACATAGAGATTTTTGACGGGGTTTGCCCCAGCTGCTCGACTACGTTGTAGTCACTCTTTTTGATGATCTTAAAAATTTTCTCTATCTCTTGTCTAGAGGCTTCAACAGTAATCTTCTTCGGTGCCTCCGTCTGGGCAGGCTCACCGGTGATCCCTTTGCCCCGAGTGTCAAATGACTCGGCGACAGGGGTAAGTATTGGAATATGACCAGGGATAGTAGCAGATGTACTGGTAGATGTAATAACAACAGGCCTCCGAACAGTTGGTGGAGAGATCTCAGGGGAGAAAAGTCTTCCGCTGCGGGTGACTTTACTAGATCCAACAATATTGCTGATGTCAGTATCAACCTCTTCAGCATTCAAGTCTTGTTTAACCCCGTGATAATACACGTCAGCCCCGTAGTGCCATGGGACAACTTTATCTGATGTATAGGGGATAGGCCCAGGAATGGTAATGATCAGAGGAGCTATTCTTGGAACAGATGTAATTCTAACAGGCTTTCTCGAGGAAGCCTTGGAAGAATTATCGCAAATGGTGATTATAGAAATGTCTTCAAAAGGAACCAATGGAACAAAATTCTTCTTAAATAGAATTTCTTTGTTATCCCTCAGGTGTTGGACACCTGACTTCAAAAGATGGCAACTGGTAGGTAGGACGGAACATTGGTGGCAACCTTCGCCACAACCCAGAAATAAACCGGCTAACAGAAGGTTCTTCTTCACAGTCATCAATAGAGTAGCAATGTCTTTCACAAAAACCACAAACGAGTCTTCATCTACATCATTCACTCCATGCTTGGGCATAAGAGCAGTCATGACATTAGGCCTTTCAGGCGCTTCAAATTCAATCTCCTTAGCATCGATCAAGTCCTGCACTTTATTCTTTAAGACCCAGCAATCATTTGTGTCATGCCCCGGGCTATCAGAGTGAAAAGCACAACGGGCGTAAGGATTGTACATGGGTGATGTTGTATTGGGATTCTTCGGGGCCTCCTTCGGGATCACCAAGTTGGTCTTCAATAACTGCGGCAGAATCGGAGACAGGTTCATATGGAGATGAGTGAATTGTCTTCGCGGTCTCTCGGCCCTTGGCTGGTTGTTGCGCTGAGGGGAAACAGCAGGTCTTGATATAACGACCGCATTGACTGCTCGGTGGCGCTCAGGTCTATTATGTCTCTTTGAGCTGTAAACAACGCTGGATTCCTTATTAAAAGGCTTCTTCTCGGTTCCTGATGAAGCACCCTTATGTATTTTACCGCTCTTGATACCGGCCTCAACTCTTTCCCCGGTAATAATCAGCTCTGTAAACCCGGATGATGAACTCCCAATAAGATGGTTAAAATACGGACTAGACAAGGTCCCAAGAAACATATCTACTAACTCCATGTCAGCCAAAGGGGGTTGCACTCTTCCGACAAGGTCCCTCCATTTCTGAGCGTAGTCTTTGAAACCTTCGCTCGCACCCATAGTCATACCCTGAAGTTGGGTACGCGTGGGAGTGAGGTCGGCATTGTATTGGTACTGCTTGTAAAAAGTAGCAGCAAGTTCTTCCCAATTACGGATACTAGCTCCTTCCAGCTGGTAAAACCATTCAAGTTGAGTCCCTAAAAGATTATTTTGAAAGAAGTGGATCCAGAGGTTGTTGTCAGCAGTGTATGGCTGGATCTTTCTAACATACGAGCGGCGGTGCACTTTTGGGCAAGAAACCCCGTCGTATTTAGCAAAGACGGGTGCTTTAAACTTGTGGGGAATTACCACCCCAGATGACAAACCCAAATCTCTGAAGTCTAGACCAGGGACTTTCTGGACCTCCATTACGCTCAACCTATCTTCGAGTTGCTTATACCTATCCTCAGCCGGAGGATACTGGTCTTCGTCAAAGTCAGTCTAGTTATCAGAAACCACAGGGCTAGGAGCCCTCCTTTCTTCCTGATTCTCTCCCCCTCCAGATGAGTAAGTCAAATCAACCTCTTCTCGCAAATTGTTTCCGAATCTGCGACCCATATTTAGTAGGACCGTCTTCTTCTTCTTCTTCTTCTTCTTCTTATCCTTCAAGATAAGAGTATTCAGATCTTGCTGACCCTTGGCCAAACTCATGAACATTTCCTGGAACTAGGCGTTTTGAGCTTGCAGGGCCTTGATGGCTTGATCAGTTAATGTTTCAGAAGACATGATGTGCTGAAATAAACAACGAAGAAGATGAGAAACCTGTAAGGGTACCTATAATGAGGTGCATGGGAATGAAATGCATATGATATGATTTCAAAGACTTTAGAGATTCAAATTAGTAAACCAAACGAAACACACTTTTATTAGATAAAACTTGAATTCAATGTTCAACAAATGCCTTTAAGGCGTTACAAAAAGAAATACTAAAAAGTTAATCAAAACTAGAAGTAACAAAAGACATCAGTGCTCCCATGGTCGTTTTCCGTTGGTGCTGACATAGTCATTGAGGATCTTCTCATTCTCCAATTGCCTTGTTAACTTCAGGATCCTCCGCTCTTTCTCGTGATACTTTTCTCTGTAAGTATCCCGCTCTTCCCTTAGTTAGATCCAGGACCTCTTTAGTTCCCCAATGTCAGTAGGCATGTATGGATGGAGGATGGTAGGAGGAACCCCTCCTTCATCAGCACTTTCAACCGTTACAGGCAAGACAGCTTCGTAGGGCATCCCTAGCTTCTGAGCACGTGTACGAACCCACCGGAGATATGGTTCCATTGGAAGAGAAGTCTTCACACCTAGCTCGTGCAAATAAAACCTGTGTACCCTGTTCCAAGCTTGTATGAACCTGCGACGATGCTCCTCACTATCCCCTTGGAAGTCAAAGACAATGCTTGGAAGTAGCAACTCATGAGGTCCGTCCCTCCTAGCTCGCCCAAACTGACGTAATTCCAAACAAGGATTATAGGTGATCCCTCCATTGATTCCTAGCAGTGGAACATTGGGGTATTCCCCACAGCGATTAATAATAGCTACGTCTTCCATGTCTTTGGTAGTCCAAATGATGTCCGTGTGAGCAAGGTACATAATCCTGTAGGCCCAACCCATGCCTTCCTTGTTCTTCAAAACTGATTTGGAGAGGTGAGAAATAAACCACCTCGCCAGCAATGGTGCACAGCACATAAGGGTTCCCCGTTTCTGAGCAGTACGGGCATAAAGAGTATGTAGAATATCACCCAAGAGAGTGGGCACTGGATTACAGGACATGAAAATCTTCACCGCATTCACGTCAACAAAGGAATCTGAGTTTGGAAACAGAACAAGACCATAAATGAGAAGAGCCAGGATATCCTCGAACGCCTGAAAGTCTAAACTGTCCCAGAACTGATTAGCCCGGTCAACCAAGAACTTAGTCAAGAAGCCTTTTGTCCCACTCCGAGTTTCCCAATTAGACATTACCTCAGCCTTTGTCAGATGGAGGGCTGAAGCAATCTCTTCTGGCCTAAGGGCTACCTCTCAACCTGTAAATGGGGTCTGCTCTAGAATGGATATGCCAAGTAGATCAGAGAACTCTTCCAAAGTAGGGACCAACTGGTAGTCCAGAAAAGTGAAGCAGTGGTACCGTGGATCAAAGAACTGGAATAAGACACTCGTCATCTGTTCATCCATCTTGGAGGTGACTAGACTGAGGAGGTGCCCATGTGTTCTGTCAAAAGAGGAAGTGTCGGGAACCTTGGAAACCAAATCCTTAAGCTGAGTAGGAATCTGTACAAAGCTGATCCGAATAGTGTTTCTACGCATAGATGCCATGACCTACAAAACAGAACAAAGATGAATCCCATTAGTCTTTGAAATGGTTAGTCCAATGCAATATGCATGCAATATGCATGAAATGTCATGATGCATGATGTCATGATAGAAACACATCACATGTATTCACAGATAGCAAACATGGAAAGGGTAAACAAGTCACACAGATAGCCCTTAGATTTCAGGCTGGCAAGGAGTTTAGGTATGACCCTCTTTCAGTTCAGTTGGTTCAACCTGTTCTAGAAATAGAAACCGGGTTCTAGAGGATCTCAATATCACTGACCACCCTCGATCGGTCATAATTCCAGTTTAGCAACCTTTTCTTGCAGCCGGAATCATCGCGAGAGTTTGGTCTCAATGAGTGTAGCATACTGCTACTGTTCTATGGCCAAGTTGGTCAATTATAGGTTCTAAGGTCAGTTGGTGCTTAATGACCCCTTAGAAGACCCATATTCTCCTTTTTCCACCACAAGGGATATCGGTACAAACTAATATGCCACACCAACGTAGCTACTGCTTCAACCGTATCGGTTTACGCCGTACAGTTCCCTCACAGTCTATTGCTACTTACCTAAAAGGTATCCCCCAGATACGGGTTAGGATCTATAGTAACTCCGATTCAAACCCACAAAGATAAAGCATACTAATCAAGCAATTGAAAACATTATGAACTAATCCTAAGGTACACCCCACTTATTATTAGTCCCCAGTAGAGTCGCCAGTTCTGTGATACGGTGGCCAGAACCGGGACGTTTTGAAATGCTGGTTTGCATTTTGCGTTTGTGTTTGCAAAATGTCGCGGTAAGCAAGAGTCGCCACCGACTTTTATTTTATCCAACAAGGAAAGGAAAAAAGCACAGAAAAATTCCTTTTTCGAGATATTTCTGAGTACGCGGGGGTAGATTATAGAAAGGAAAGATATTAGCACCCTTTCTATCCGTAGTTATCTACAGGCTCTTTGGTACTTGCTCATCATTTTGAAAATTGTTTTCTTTGTGTTTGTGGGTTTTGAAAAGTTTTTTATTTTGACTTCGATTTAACTCTTGCTTCTGTCTTCAAGAGTGTAATGAAGTGTTTTGAAAACTTGTTTGTAAAAGTGTAAGTGTGAAAAATTTGTTTTGTTTTGGATGAGCAAGTATCTAAGAACTATCTACCTACTCAAAAAAGAATCATTCTATGCTAATTTCCTTTAGACAATGCTATCCCACTATTAATGAGTGGGTAGCACCGTCGTTGGAGTTTGAGGGTCAATTCGAATAAGGACATACGGTCACTAAAGCAATGTTAGGACGCCTTAGCGGTAACCCTAATGTCTTAAATCATTTGTTTGAGGCAACAATATCCGAGGCAACCATTTCGAGGCAACTATGATCTTTTAGACACGAGGACGATCTCTAAAACAACCTATACTCAATGACCGTGTACGAAGGCAACCAAGTGGAGTGTACCCTAGGAGTGCGCATGTGCGAGTGTGTTGTTTTCAGTTATTTTTATCTTTGCACATGTTTAGGGTGATCTAATTTGATTTTAAGATTAAGCATTCATTCTTGTCATGCAAACCCTATTATCAAACATCTAGCAGTTGTATAATTTGCAGAATTAAAATGCGGAATTTAAGCTAAATTATTACAAGGCGTCCGGTATTTACATCGCCAAAAGCAACCCTTGGAAAATAAAGTAAAGCGGTAAAATAAATAAATGTCATATTAAAAACTATTACAAGTCGGGAGCAGATACATTAATTGGACAAAGAACAATAAAGCGTGACGTGAAATTAAATCGGATGTAAAATTAGGGTTTTGACCCTCTTTAAAGAAAATGTTTTTTTTTGTTGTTTTTATTTAAGAAAAGAAATTAAGTCCAAAATTAAATACTAAATTGATTATTAAATAAATTAATTAATGAAAAATAATAAATGACATATTTTTGAATTTTTTGATATTTTAAGAAAGCAAAATAATTAAATCAAAGTTAAAACCTAATTAATTATAATTAATTTTTATTTATTTACAAAACTAATTAAAGTTCCCTAATTAACATCCTAATTAATTAATTAGTATTTATTAATAAAAATAAAAATTCTGAATTTAATTGGAGTAAAAATATTTTTTGGTGATTTTTTGATAAAAAAGAAAATTTGTTTATTGGTTAGAAATTAATTAAAACAAAATAAAATAACTAAATTAAATAAACAAAGTATAAGAGAATGAGAAATTGGGCCTGATTCATTAGAGGTGTCAAAAGTAATTGGCTGGCCCATTTGAGGTTGATCCATTGGGACTTTTTGTTATCCTGCACACACGCGTTGACCTGCCTTTTGGTGGACCTTTGATACTGACCACCAGATCTAGCCATTTGGCCATCTGGCGCTTTGATGGTGAATGTCCATCTTGAACCTCCAGCTTGAATATGCACATGATTTCCTGAAAACAAATATGAAAATGCAAATTGCTGGAGGCAGGGATCGAACCCCTGACCTCCAGCCTTTGGGTCCTTATGCGCTGAGGTGTCCACCACTAGGCTGCGTTGTTGTTTTTGTTATTATAATACAAACAAAATATAATATATAAAAACAAAGTGTATGGCCAGAAATTAAAAAAAAAGCGCGCAAATATTTGAACAGGTGAATGAATGGACGACAACTCATCATCCCTGTCCTCTAAATCCTGCAACTTTTACCTGCGGATTTTTATCCACGGCTAAAAGCGTATCTTCATTCTAAAATCTTCCCCAGGCCATATAAATGGAAGGTAGCGCCATGGTTAAGCTCGTCTTCTTCCCCTGAACAAGATGGTACCCTTCACGCAAGCCAATTATTCCTGTAACAAAAAGCCCTAAAAAAAACCTAGAAAACCCTACAATGGTGATCCACGATATAATATATAAGAATGAAATTGGTTATTGCAGAAAGCTAGCAAATGTCATGGTGATTCAGAATATGCAATTGCTTTTCATTATAGATGCAAGAATTGTATAAATCGAATTCAAGAACAAGGTGGTTTCGTGGATGACTTACAGCGCTTGGGAGGGTCTGGAAATGCATGATTTTGATTGATTTCGCTTGTGGAGATGGCCAGGAAGAGATTGAGACAATTCTTAAGTCTTGAAATTGCCTCTAGACCTGATTTCGATCTCACACTTTTTCTTGTTTTTTTACAAATTTTGTTCTGCCTCTAGAACTGATCTCTAACCCTTATTCTTGCCTGCCTCGCTTCCTTATGTATTGTTCAATACATTAGGTTTAAATTCCTTATCCAAATCTTCCTCTATCAATGCTTGAATATTTGATTTGATTCTCTTTCAAAGCTTTCCAAAATTGGCTTGATTTGGATCTTTTTGTGCAAACACGCTTTGATACGAGTTTGATGAGGTACTAGCTGTCCATTGAAACCTATAATCATCAAAAGATCTTTGGTTATAAATATTTTTGATTTTATGTGATTTTATTTGATTTAAAATGAATTAATTCAAATAAAAATCAAATTAAATAATAAAAATATAATATAAGCACATGGCCAAGGCTAGAGAACATGGGCAATAATACAAACTCAAAACAAGTGAAAAAGAATGGGGCCATTTGGCAAAATTTGAAGTTTTTGGGATGGTTGACTTTTGGCAATTTTGCAAAAAATTCCAACTTCAACAATGCATAACTTCTTCAATTTTGAACTTTTGGAGGTGTTATTATACTTTTTAGAAAGATTGAGATGTCCTTTAACCAACACTTTTGGTCTCATCTCATTTTGATATTCCATTCTCAAGTTAGAAGCTTTGACAAAAAAGGTGTTGTTGTTGACTTTCAAAAATGACCTATAATGTCAAAATTCATAACTTCTTGTGAGTGTATATTTTGATCTTGGGGTATGAATACGGATTGTAGGTAATTTCATCCTCTTAAAAATGAGCTTTGGATGGGTCATTGATCATAAAGTATGAGAAATTTATGCTTGGTCAAAGTTGAGTTGACTTTTTCTACAAAACCCTAATTTAGCAACTTTTGAATCTTAATGAATTTTGAGAAATCCTTGATGAATCATGATTAAACCTTGATCAAATGATTAAATATCCTTCAAAATGAGAATGTTGACAAAAAATATGAAAGTTTGACTGTATTTGGGTCACAGTTGACTTTTGTCCTAGCATAGTCGATTTTTGGACCTTTGAGCAATTGACTGAGCAAAATTCCTTTACAAGGCTTGAAACTTGACATGGATGATCTTGAGAACATATTAGGACATTGGTGAGAACTTGGGGTCACTTGGACTCAAGGATCTTGATGCAACATGAAACCCTAATTTGGGGTAGACTACCTTAGGAGAGAGCTTGTCTGACCAACCCTTGGACTACCTATAGCAACTTGGAGATTTTTCTTGCAATGTTTTGAGAAATATGAGAGGGAAAATTTTGGGGTACAACACTTGTGATAAGTCATCTGAACTTAGGACAGGAGAATATCATGAAGGGGGTGGGCACCAAATAATTTGAACCTTGAAAACTGTTTTTCAAAAGAACCTTGAACCAGGCCACATTACAACCTCTAAAAGTTCTAACTGAAACAAGGGTTTAACTCGAAAGCATACTGCAACGGGATAGTATTTCCTAAACTCTCCGAATATGTGTTACATGGCCGTGTTTGTATCTTTTCACCCGTATCTTGAGTTGTTTTTTCAAAAGAAGAAGAAAAGTTTTAAAACCTTTTTGCACTCTAGCCAGTGATTCGTTCACAACAGAGATGCGACATTTTTGTTAAAGTTTTCAACTTTCAGGCTTAATGAATCATCACATCAGGTCTTCCGTTCTCAAAATAAATATCTTCCTACATGCAAAACATTTGTTTGACATCGAAAGAGAGTTTACACGTTGAATACCTATAAAGAGCTTAATGATTGTCAAGAAGGGAAATTCGATTTTCTTCTGCTAGACAAGACCCATGTATGTTTAGGACTTTACTTATCTCCAGTGAAGTTTCGTTTCCCCAGGGATGTTTCGTATTCCCAGTGAAGTTTCGTTTCCCCAGTGAAATTTCCTATCCCCGGTGAAGTTTAGTTTCTACAGCGAAATTTTATTACCCCAGGAATCTTCTTTTAAAATCCTCGCTCCAAGACTTCAAGTTTGGATGTGTCGCCTATCCCCAATGAAGTCGTTAAGCTGGGAGCCCTCACTTTGACCTCTCATTTCCCAGCCGATCTGTTGACCGGGGCATCCTTTGTTAAGGGTTTGCTTTTACTCCCCAGTAAGGTCTTGATACCATGTGACTATCTGCATGATTCGTCCTTTGGTTGCATTCCAAGAGAATATCTCTCCAGCAAGATAATCTTCAACGAGGTTCTATCTCTCCGGTGAAGTCCCACCTCTCCAATAGAATTTTGTTCCCCCAGCAAAAGGCTTTCGTCCTTTTCCGGAAGTTGCAGTGTCGACCTGATTTTCCCTGGAGTTTACAATTTATTTTTGCAGCTCCCCCCTTTGTTTGTGGCCCATTTCTGCTGGTTGCTCGGTTGTTATTCCCCCCGAAGCTTCATCTCTTCAAGGTTCCCTCGCTAGTGGTTCCCCATATTTTCTCCTCTCCTTTGGATTTTGCAATTTATTTTTGCAAGTCATGTCAGATCCTGACTTCTTGGTTATCGGCTTCTCAATTGGCCATTCTCCAGTGATACTTTTTAAACATGCATCATTACATTTGCATCTACCAAAACGCGTAGCATTTCCATTATATGGAGCATTGCGCTATAAAAAAGAATTCAAACATGCATCAGAACATAAGCCTTTATTATTTCCGTCATCCCCAGTGATTCTTCTATTACTTCGGATTAAACCCCCAACGAGGTCTTCGTCCTCATTATCTCAGTTTCCTCCCCATACCAATATCCTTTTGACGTCAATCATTTGTTTTTTTGAGTGTCTACTCTTGACTGTAGTTGAGTTTCTCCCTGACACGGTCTTCTCGGGTTTAGTCTTTACTACCCTCTCTAGTTCATTCCAATGTCTATTGGTGCACCTTTTTGAATACCAGTTTCGCCCTGATATTCGCTTTCAACAGGTTTTTAGGTGTACGCCGTAATCTCCTCGCTTTGGGTCGAGTTTCCCCTCGTCACCTGTGCATGAAATCCAGTTTCGTCCTGGTAATCATCTAGTTTAGTTTCTCCTAACTAGTTATTGATTCGAGTTTCATCTCGTTTTTGGTTTCATACCTTGGACCCTCTGACGGTGTTCGTTTACCAAGTGCAGTGTTCGTACTGCGTCCCTGGTTTGAAATCAGTCTCCTTTGTTCCTTGGATTCTTTTATCAGTTTTTCGTCACTATTTATCCATCGATCTGAGACCATGCAGGTGCTCTGAGAAACATGCACTCTCATCGCTTTGCTTTGGGTCGAGTTTCGCCTCGTTACCCGTGCGTGAAATCCAGTTTCGTCCTGGTACTCATCTGGTTTAGTTTCGTCTAACCGGTTATTGAGTCGAGTTTCGTCTCACTTTTTTTCCTCATTTCTGAGATTCTTTCAGTTCCTTCATACTGTCTATCTTAGTTGAGATTAGCAAGTGCTCCTAGAATCGCGCACTCTAGCCACTTTTGCTTTGGTTCGAGCTCAGAGTTTCGCCTCCTCACCCGCGTATGTTTTATTTTCCAGAGCTTAGTTTCGCCTATACTCTGTGGTTTAAGTTTTGTCTCGTCCCTTTTGAAGCCCAATTTTTCCCCGGCACATCTGTCCAGAAGTTTAGTCGCGTCTACTCTTCTTTGTTTTTGTTCCGTTTCAACCTGCGTTACAACTTTATTCTGACCCATGTCTTGGGAGTTTTCTGTTTCTGTTTCTTTTTTCTTCAAGAGTGTAAATTTTCGGGTTCTTTCGTATTCAAACATCTTCAACCTTGTACGCTCGAAAATTGTCACTTTTCTCACTTATCATGTTGAAGATATTTGAATAGGGGCAGTTGTTGCACCCCAAAATTTACCCTCTTGATTTAGGCTTATGTTTCATCATGAATATCATATTGCATTGCATTCATACATTGTGATGGGGTCAAAGTACTTTGGTTATCAAGTCTTCCTTAAGCTTTGAAGGTTGGTTTCTTTGACAAGTTGCTCAAGTAGAACCTTGTCATTTGAACCTCTGGATCTTTCAAGCTCAGATTTAATTGCATATCTCAAGATGTTTCATCCATCTCTTTGGATCTTCAGAGGATTGGAGTTTGTGTTTGATTATGTGAAGGAACCACTCCTTTGATTCACCATTCAAATTGGGGTTTTGAAGCTTGATCAACTATCTCCAAGCACCTTGGTTGTGTATTTTGTTTATGTGTTGTTGACTAACTTCTAATCAAAATAAAAAAATACACTTGTCCTTGTCTTTGCAAAATTGTGTTTTAGGTACCAAGTATCCAACAAATAAGCTCATGCAAAGTTGATTTGATCCTGTATTATGGCAAAAGAAGGTAGGTATCGACCCATAAACCTATGTGTCGGCTCATTTTGTTGCGCATAACTAGCATGTGTCGACACATGCATGTATGCATCGACTTATCTTGTTTGCATAACTTGCATGTGTCGACACATACGTGTTATGTATCGACTCATGCAGTTTGTGTGATTCTGTAATGTGTTGGAATAACAGTATGTATCGACACATAGAGGCATGTATCAACACATGCTGTTTTATACAACTAGGATGTATCGACACATACCACCAATGTATCGACTCATAATAGCAAAATGCACGTGTTTTTTTTAGGAAAAGCCAACAAATTCAAACTTTTATCATTTTGGCTACAACTGTTTCTGCATAATTTGAAATTATATCATTAATTCAAATTTGGCTCCAAGAATCAATTACCAAATTACCACTAATCCCAATCCTAAAACTCTATAAATAGAACCCTCATTTCATTCAAATTTCAAGCTTTTGATAGCCAAAATCACTTTGCTAAAATATCTCTCAATTCTCTCCATCTACCAAATTCACTCAAAGCTCGATTTTCAAAAAGATAGTAAGCTTTGCATTGAAGCTTACTAATCTTTGTGTTAAACCTTCATCCAAACACTTTTTTTCCATCAATTCTCTACATTCAAGCTTGATTAATTGATTCTTGTGGTTGAATTGGAGCAAATTTTGAAGTTGTTTGATAATTCTCAAATTCTACCTTTGGTAAGTTGGATCATCATCTTTCACAATGTGATCTCTTGTGGATTTCTGATTTTGATTCATTAAGCACTGTTTTATAACTCCATTGGTGTTATTTTCTCAAAATTTGATGGAATTTTCATGCTCACTTGAATCCATGATCATAAGGTGTTTGATGAAAAGTTGGAACAAGAATTTGATCCTTGATATGCTATTTTTCTACTGATTTTTAACAGGTTGCAATCAATTGTTGCAACATTGCAATTGATTGTCACAGAAAATTGATTTGATAAAAAAAATTGCACTGATGCAATAGGTTGATGTCTAAGCACAATTGATTGTAACACTGCCAAAAATACTTTTGCTGCCTTATTTTGGGGCGGTTTTGACTCAAATATTTTTCTGCACACTCTTTGATGGATAATTTGGATTGCAATTTTAAATGTTCAATTTGTTTTTAAACTCAATGGGCTTTGGGATGTAGATGAAGTTGGATAAATGTTCATCAATTCAAATCTACCTAAGAATGGATTATTTAATTCATTTTTGGTGCTTTGGATTAATGATATGTTTAGTGCTTTAATCCATCTAGAGGAGTGGTTGAATTTAAAGATGAAAGAATCTTAAAATGGTGATCCAAATAAGCTTATCATTCCCCTCCCTCTTGATCTTATCCCTTTCTTTTTTTTAATTGTGCTACATGTTAATGGATGGTGATCTCTATATCATTTATCCCAACATGAAGTACATATATTGCTATTGACCGACCTCAAAATAGGTTTGACTTCTACATAAGTTCACTTACGATTGCTTAACATAATGCTAAATTTTGTACCGATTCGAATAAATGATCATTCGTGGCCCAAACTTATGATTTCAAGCCCAAGTATGTTAATTTGATCTCTTTGATCCAATAACCTTGAGATTCATTATGTGGAGGCTTTGGTTTTACCAATCCTCTAATGGATCTACAATACCTTTGGTCAACGCGGATCACTTAAACATCGTTGATCATGAAATGTTACCTTTTGAGAATTCCAAAATGGATGATATACTTGACAAAAAGAAAATGCAACTTGTTGTGTGGAGGCTTTGGTTTTACCAATCCTCTAATGAGTTCCAAATGCAAGTTTCAAGATGGTCATCCAACTAACCACTAATTTCTAACAATTGACTTTACTTTGTGCTTTTATTTTTTATGCTTTATGAACCATTTACTTTTAGCATTTTACATTTCAATCTATTTTCATCTTTGCTCACTTGAGCATTTATTTTTATGTCATTTTTATTTTGCTCACTTGAGCTTTTCTTTTCCATTTAAAGAAACCTAATAATCAACATGAACCAAAAAAAAACTTTAATGATACTTGGACTATTTGGTCACTATCCTTGGCATTATGGAGCATGAGACTTTTTCTTGGACTTAGGATTAGACGCCTTAGCCTATCTTGGAGACTTTGTAACAATGTATAGCATCCCACTTTTGGCCTGAGGTTACTGTGTTCCACATTATTTGTGGAACACAACTTATTACACTGGCACTGCTTTTGTATTTGGCATGTTTGCTATTCCATGCAGGATATATACATGATGTTGTGAATACTATACATTGCCCATGGGGATCTATTCATATCTGATAATCTCATTACTTACATCCTTATGGTGTAATTTCTGACTTAATTCGTCTATTGATGCCAGCTTGCTTAAAGTTCTCTGAGTTTCTTTTTTATTCTTGCTCGGTTGCTATGGATAGTTATCCGTTTGGTATTTCACTATCTCCTTTCTTCCATTTTTTATTTTGCATAGTTCTCTGATTGCATGATGGGACCTCTGTTGCTGATATATGTCAGGAGGCCCTCTGTTTTTTTGTCTAATACCTATGTTTTGTTTGTGTTGATCGATGAGTCACTCAATTTATAAATTGAGTTTACGACTTCGCTCTCATTGCATGTTCCCTATAGGATGTTTATTGCTTTTCTTCTTTTGTTTGTGATCGATGAGTCACTCAATTTAGATATTGAGATCACGACTTCGCTGTCATTACATGCTCCCTATAGGATGTTTATTGCTTTTCTTCTTTAATTGTTGATCGATGAGTCACTCAATTTAGATATTGAGATCGCGACTTTGCTCTCATTGCATGTTCCTTATAGGATAGTTTTGATAAGCTTTCTTTGACATGCTGTTTAAGATAGGAATCCATGTATGCTAATTAAGGCAGGGTTTTCCTTTATCCTCAACCTTAGGATCAATCATTGTATGATAACACTAGGGATAGTACTAGGATAGTTTCCCTTAGTTGTTTTTCTCTATTTGCATCTTGCATCTTAAAACAAAAACTTGCTTTCTCGGCAAATCATAAGACACCTCTAATGAACCCAAACTCTTCTTCAAAGTAAAAGATACAAACCAATCTTACTTTGTTTATGTTGAAGCCGATGTTTCGCCATCGCACATGTTTGTTATCCTACATTGATTCCCAATATCATTGTTAGGTGTGGTCTTTTGCCATCCGTCTTATCGTTGTTTCGTCATCTTTTGCCATGATATCTTTGTTTATCTTGAAGCTGATGTTTCTCCATCGCACATGTTTGTTATCCTACATTGATTCCCAATATCATATTGAGGTGTGATGTTTTGCCATCCGTCTTATCGATGTTTCGTCATCTTTTGCCATGATATCTTTGTTTATCTTGAAGCCGATGTTTCGCCATCGCACATGTTTGTTATCCTACATTGATTCCCAATATCATTGTTAGGCATGATGTTTTGTCATCTATTTTATTGATGTTTCACCATCTTTGCCATGATATCTTGTTATCTTGAAGCCAATGTTTCGCCATCGCACATGTTTGTTATCCTACATTGATTCCTAAATCATTGTTAGGTGTGATGTTTTGTCATCCGTCTTATCGATGTTTCGTCATCTTTGGCCATGATATCTTTGTTTATCTTGAAGCCGATGTTTCGCCATCGCACATGTTTGTTATCCTACATTGATTCCTAATATCATTTTTAGGTGTGATGTTTTGTCATTTATTTTATCGATGTCTCGTCATCTTTTGCCATGATATCTTTGTTTATCTTGAAGCCTATGTTTCGCCATCGCACATGGTTCTCTCAGGTACTTGTGCAATACCAGACCTGAGATTTGCTATGTAGTTGGAATGGTTAGTAGATTCATGAGTAAACCAAAGTGGTCTCATTACCAAGTTGTTGTTAGGATTCTTAGGTATATCAAGGGAACTCTGAAATATGGAGTGCTATTTCCTTCTGGAAGAAAGACAGAACCATAATTAGTGAGTTATTCTGATTCTGACTGGTGTGGAGATAGAGTTGACAGAAGAAGTACTTTTGGTTACTTGTTTAAGTTTCTAGGAGGTCCTATTTCTTGGAGTTCCAAGAAACATCCTGTTGTGGCTCTGTCAACATGTGAAGCTGAGTACATTGCAGGTGTTGTAGCTGCATGTCAAGCAGTTTGGCTTCTGAATCTTCTAGAGGATTTGAAGATTGAGATAGAGAAACCTCTAAAGTTGTTGATTGATAACAAGTATGCAATCAATCTTGCCAAGAATCTAGTGTTGCATGGAAGAATCAAGTTTATTGAGACGAAGTATCATTTTCTGAGAAGTCAAGTACAGAAAAGAGTGTTAGAAGTTCTGCACTGTAGCACCTAGAAACAGCTAGAAAATGTTCTGACGAAGGAAATCAAAACATACCAATTTCTTCATTTGAGGACAGAAATTGGTGTTGTTAGTTTCTGATAGATACTAAATTAAGGGATTGTATTAAAGGGGTAATTTAGTAGTTTCTATATTTGGAATATTCTCTCTTAGGGCCTATGTGGCATTCTTATCTTTGCTATCTTTGTGTATAAATAGGTGTACTAGGTTTCATTAATCAATTCAATCCTTTTTCAATCATTTGTAGCAGCTTTTTATCATTCATCATTTTCTCTCTTCATCCTCAATTTCATCACCTTGAACCAACATTATTTAGTTTAGATTCGGATACCATACGAATTATATATTAACCCAACTAATATGGTTGTATGTGTCTTACTGTTCAAATAATATATATTGTTTTATGGTTCTTAATGTTTATAGCGCAACAATATAATAAATTAACATAACTCTAACAAAAATCAAGTTAAATATAATGAATGTTATGAAATACCTATTAGAGATTGAAACAAAATTTGAAATAATGCTTTCTGAGCTGAAATATCATATTGTCTTTCATCATAAATCAATCTATTTCTAAGAAAATCAAACACATAATCATTTAGATAAGGCATTGGTTTAAACTCTTTCAAGTTCCTCCAATTTTTTTGTAGTTGTTTTTCAATTTCCATCAATGTGAGTAGTTTTATTTCTTTTCCAGTCAATGATAATTCTACATTGAATGGTTTATACAATCTTCATTAGGAATATACTAATAGTAAAGTAATTTGAAGAAAGTGCATGTATAATTCTACATGAAATGGTGGCATCATTGATATTAGAAATACATAAGTAGTTAAATAAGTAGATGTGTAATATTTGGATTGAACGACTACCTGCATTATTTGACAACCTCCTTTGGTCATAAAGAATCCCATCTGATAAGAACCTCTAAGTGTTACGCCAAATATGTTCAGGTCGATTCATTGAAGCTGATAACAATATTGTAACAAATAGTTTATGCAAAAATACACCAGAACCCCAATCATAAGCCTCTCCTGTTGCCTCAATGAAATTTTCGTCATCTTGTAGAAACCCCATTGCAAAGCATGCTTCTCTGAAATTGAATGTTTAAACCCATTTATTATTTTGAGATCATTATAACTGGTTGGACCTTTCTTTACAGTTAACAACATCCTCGTATAATACAGTTCTCTTGTTGTGGCAAGCACCCCAGTTAAGCGACCAATTGTGTATCCTCGCTTCCTTGGTTTCCAACATCTTGTTTTCTTCACATAAACAAACTTTGACATAAATTGATCATATATCAATAACTTAGCTCCCTCATATTCTACATTTGCAGCAAACCATGAGGTAAACATTGACTCAGTTACATTTTCCTTAAGAAGGACATTTCCAATTTGTTCAAAATATTTGTAATATACCAAGTTCTCTCATTCCATGTGGAAAAATAATCTCTCAACAATCGGTTTACTACCATGAATAGAATAAGAAAAAATTCTCCAACATGCTTCATTCGGGAAAACATATCAACAATCAAGGTATTGCTTTATTTCGTCAACATTTCCTTCACCTGTACTATTACTTGGAACAATAATAGCTTATATTATATCAGAAACCTTGTTAATGTACTTGAAGAGATATTTAATTGAAGTACGCTGATTGCACCACTCCATATTGATGTGGGCTTCATACTTCATTAGTAAACTTGGGTTGTTTGAAACAACATGACCACTATGAAGCTTAATTCCATTATAAATTGGATATCCATCTTGATCAACTATGGTTACATCTTGAAACTTCTTTGGGAAATACTTTGCGCACTTGCCATCTTTCATGCATGTACATTTAGGGTTTTCCAATCCACAAGGTCCATGTACCATGTTGTTCTTTACCAGATTATATAACCTTGGATGTTTCATAGGATCTGGTACCTTAGCAGAAATTATTTTGTCAATATCACTGGGTGTTGGGTATTTATTGGATGGGTGCAAGAAAATAAGAATGTGAGCATATGACAAACCTCTCTTCTAAAATTCAATTGTGTACATATCTGAAGAGAAGTTTAATAATTAAAATAAATATTTGTCCTAAAAATCATTGTTGCTTTAAATGAATATGAAAAAATAGTATAAAAGATGGACTTACATGCAAGATCTTTTCCTAAAACTCCTTTTTTTGTCACGTCGGATAAAAGATTATCAAACTTCATTTTGAAAATTCTGGCAATGATATCAAGTCTATCACGTGGCTTTAAGTTGAGAGGAAGTAAAGCTCTTTGAATTTCAGGCCAATTTGGATTGTAGGTGAATGTAATAAATAGGTCAGGACATCCCACTTTACTAAATAACTTTCATTGAGTTCATCAACGCGTTTCAGTTTTTCACCTTGTCTTTTAATAATGATGTCTCTTTCTTCACCTAAGTCAATGTCACCAACAATTAAAGCAATAAACCAGAAATAGTTTGTTGGTTGTACACTCTTCCATTAGTAGTTCTATTTGCAATTAATTTCAGTTTCAAATTGTTAACATTGCTTTGATTAAGTCTCTCTCTTTCCATACTTCTAAACTCTTTACAAGGGTGTTATGGGTGTACAACATCTCACATAGATCCTTGATAATTTGTGAATCAATATTGTTTTTATTCCTATAATGATAATATATAGAAGTGAGGAATTAATATGTATAATAATTTATTTTTGTAAAGTAGAAGTAATGAAATTATGGTTAAGTTATAAGAAACAAAATATCTATACCTTAAGCCATGCATCCTATTTGTTACCTCATTCTAAGTTTCATAAATATAAAGTTGTGCAAATTTTGGCGGTTTTCCTTTAGGTGACAATAAACTCTCAATTTTGTGGGAAGACTGGACTTGAATCTGTATTATAGGCGGATCCCTCCGATTATTGAATATTTTTATCCAACTTTGCACCTGGTGAAGTGAATGCATATATCATGTTGTGAGTATGCAAATATGATTGAAAGTTTTTACTACCTTTAGTGTCTTTATCAAACAACGAATGTGATAATATATGATGTGGATGTTTCAAGAATGGAAGTTCTACTTTTCCATTTCCACAACATAAGGTGTACTTGGAATTTTCCTAATGTCTATGTTTTTCCATCCTTTCTTGATACGACATCAAGGCCTTACAATGTCTGCACTCAATCATTGCATCACCCAAGTCACAAAAATCCGACCAGAAGAAAATTATTAAGTTTCTAACATTATTTTATAGTTGGCCTTAAGACAATATACAAATTTAAAGACTTATTTTATTTAGTAAGAAATATATCCTCTGCATTTGCTTACCTTGAGGGTTAGTGTCAAATTAGTCAGCAATTGCAAAATGTGGCAACATTTCTTTATTGTCCAAGCTTGAATCGTCATCTAACTCTTGTACTTATTGATACCGTACTGTCATAACCCAAATTTGCCCTACTAATCTCTAAATCTTTTATCCTTTATTAAATTTCAGAGTTATCATTTGCTTGAGGTTTAAATTCATAAAAAGGTGATTTTTACCTTATTAAGAAAATAATGGGCTTTTCTAAATTAGAAAACATATAAAAATTTTAATCCCATTAAAAGCTTCATTTAAAGGGTGTATCTTAGGTTAGGGGGAGGGTTAGCATCCAATTCGATAAATCCACTTCACTTTGGGTTAAGGTTTCTTTTGGTATTTACTTTCGGTCCAGTTCAAAATCTTGAAGGGTTTATATTTTCCGAAATGCTTGGACCTTTCTAAATCAGAAAGGCCCATGTGGAATTGAGGGTCCATTCGCTCTCTCTTGCAAGGGGGGGGGGGGGGTGCTAGTGAAATTAGAAGCCCATTTTTGAATAAATAGAAAAGAGGTATACCGGTTGCAAGAAGGGTATTTGTTAAACCCATTTATAAATAAATATAAGGGGGGTATACTGTTTACTTAAGAGGTTTATGGATTAATTGGACCGGCCCACTAAGAGTATTGAGGCCTGTTTTAAATAAAGGTTAAAGTGTGTGTGTTTAATCAGAGAGGCTCATAAGCGATTTATTTTTTGTAATTCCCAATAAATCAAATCAAGTTGGCCCATTACATGTTTTTTGAAATTGTTTTGTTTTAAGATAATTTTTTATACTAACTTATTATCTGTAAAGTTATGAAAAGCATTACATTATAAACCTGACTAAAATTTATATTTGTTTATTTATTTGGAAAATGTTTACTGATAAACAAAAAAGGACTTCTAAATCACACGGTCCAATACAAGCCCAATCCAAATAAAAAAAACGCTTGTTTTAAGCCAAAAACTATTGCTGTTCAAATCAATAATAAAACAAGAACAAATCTTTACAATTAATTATCCCAAATCTAAAACAGATACAAAATCAAATCGGAACTAATTTGAAACTAAATCAAAACTTATCAAATATAATAAAAAACTCACATCAATACAGATTACAAACGAATTACAAACAAATTTGCAAAATCCCTAATTTCTCTAAATCAACTCTAAGTAACGTCAATCACAAAGTTGTTTCCTAAATCAGCTAAATTTAAACACTATAAAACCTAGGGTTTTGAGACGTATGAGAGGGGAGAGGAGAAAATTTACAGAGGAAAATTTACAAAGAAAAAAGGGTTTTTACGGAGGAGAAGCTGGACAAAGGAAGAACATAGAAGAAGGTCTCTCTGATTGCACCGCTGTTAGCTCGCACAACCCCACTCCGTATGAACTAGGGTTTCAACATCTGAAACCCTAGATTTGCCTCCGTCACCTGTAAACATAATGAGGAAGGGATTAGAGAAGAGAGATCGGACCGAAGAAATCACAGCAAAAATCACACAAAAAACATAAAAGAAAGGGTAGAAGAATATTTAAAAGGGTTTTTTGCATTGATAAAAAAGGCTTCACGGTGAACTCTAAGCCCCGAGCGCCTCAATTTTTCGCCGTCTGGGTTTCACAAATGAAACCCCAAATCGTCCTTAATTGTTTCCATTTACGAGCTCTTCAATCTCCACGGCGCCTACGCCTTTACCTTGCACTTGAAACGAGACACAAAAAGCAGATCTGAACCAGGAAAATTGACAAACCAAGGAGAATGCAAGAAGTTTCACAGTGATTCACGGTAAGCCTCAAGACTTAGATTTTGTAAGACTTTATTTTCTGAGTAATTGTTGTTGAGGGGTTCGTTCTGGGGTTTCAATTGGGGGTTAAGGTTTTGTTTAAACGACGAGGAGAGGTTGAGGTAAAGACAAGGTTGAGAGAGAACAAGGAAAAAAATGAAAGAGAGAGATATGAGTTAGAAAGAAAAGGGTTGGACTTGTTTTGTTTGTCGAAATGAAAATGAGAATATAAAAAAAAAATTATGTTTACATGTCCTCATGTGACGACACTTAGCTGTTGCACCCCAAAATTTACCCTCTTGATTTAGGCTTATGTTTCATCATGAATATCATATTGCATTGCATTCATACATTGTGATGGGGTCAAAGTACTTTGGTTATCAAGTCTTCCTTAAGCTTTGAAGGTTGGTTTCTTTGACAAGTTTCTCAAGTAGAACCTTATCATTTGAACCTCTGGATCTTTCAAGCTCATATTTAATTGCATATCTCAAGATGTTTCATCCATCTCTTTGGATCTTCAGAGGATTGGAGTTTGTGTTTGATTATGTGAACGAACCACTCCTTTGATTCACCATTCAAATTGGGGTTTTGAAGCTTGATCAACTATCTCCAAGCACCTTGGTTGTGTATTTTGTTTATGTGTTGTTGACTAACTTCTAATCAAAATAAAAAAAATACATTTTTCCTTGTCTTTGCAAAATTGTGTTTTAGGTACCAAGTATCGAACAAATAAGCTCATGCAAAGTTGATTTGATCCTGTATTGTGGGAAAAGAAGGTATGCATTGACCCATAAGCCTATGTGTCGGCTCATTTTCTTGCACATAACTAGCATGTGTCGACACATGCATGTATGCATCGACTCATCCTGTTTGCATAACTTGCATGTGTCAACACATACGTGTTATGTATCGACTCATGCAGTTTGTGTGATTCTGTAATGTGTTGGAATAACAATATGTATCGACACATAGAGGCATGTATCGACACATGCTGTGTTATACAACTAGGATGTATCGACACATACCACCTATGTATCGACTCATAATAGCAAAATGCACGTGTTTTTTTTTGGAAAAGCTAGTAAATTCAAACTTTTATCATTTTGGCTCGAATTTTTTCTGCATAATTTGAAATTATATCATTAATTCAAATTTGGCTCCAAGAATCAATTACCAAATTATCACTAATCCCAATCCTAAAACTCTATAAATATATCCCTCATTTCATTCAAATTTCTAGCTTTTGATAGCCAAAATCACTTTGCTAAAAAATCTCTCAATTCTCTCCATCTACCAAATTCACTCAAAGCTCCATTTTCAAAAAGATAGTAAGCTTTGCATTGAAGCTTACTAATCTTTGAGCTAAACCTTCATCCAAACACTTTTTCTCCATCAATTCTCTATATTCAAGCTTGATTAATTGATTCTTGTGGTTGAATTGAAGCAAATTCTGAAGTTGTTTGATAATTCTCAAATTCTACCTTTGGTAAGTTGGATCATCATCTTTCACAATGTGATCTCTTGTGGATTTCTGGTTTTGATTCATTAAGCACTGTTTTATAACTCCATTGGTGCTATTTTCTAAAAATTTGATGGAATTTCCATGCTCACTTGAATCCATGATCATAAGGTGTTTGATGAAAAGTTGGAACAAGAATTTGATCCTTGAAATATTGTTTTTCTACTGATTTTTAACAGGTTGCAATCAATTGTTGCAACATTGCAATTGATTGTCAAAGAAAATTGATTTGATAAAAAAAACTGCACTGATGCAATAGGTTGTTGTCTAAGCATAATTGATTGTAACAGTGCCAAAAATACTTTTTCTGCCTTATTTTGGGGCTGTTTTGACTCAAATATTTTTCTGCACACTCTCTTTGATGGATAATTTGGATTGCAATTTTAAATGTTCAATTTGTTTTTAAATTCAATGGACTTTGTGATATAGATGAAGTTGGATAAATGTTCATCAATTCAAAACTACCTAAGAATGGATTATTTAATTCATTTTTGGTGCTTTGGATTAATGATATGTTTAGTGCTTTAATCCATCTAGAGGAGTGGTTGAATTTAAAGATGAAAGAATCTTGAAATGGTGATCCAAATAAGCTTATCATTCCCCTCCCTCTTCATATTATCCCTTTCTTTTTTTTAATTATGCTACATGTTAATGGATGGTGATCTCTATATCATTTAGCCCAATATGAAGTACATAGATTGCTATTGACCGGCCTCAAAATAGGTGCGACTTCTACATAAGTTCACTTACGATTGCTTAACACAGCACTAAATTTTGTCCTGATTCGAATAAATGATCATTCATGGCCCAAACTTATAATTGCAAGCCCAAGTATGTTAACTTGATCTCTTTGATCCAATAAGCTTGAGATTCATTGTGTGGAGGCTTTGGTTTTACCAATCCTCTAATGGATCTACAACACCTTTGGTCAACGCGGATCACTTAAACATTGTTGATCATGAAATGTTACCTTTTGAGAATTCCAAAATAGATGATATACTTGACAAAAAGAAAATGCAACTTGTTGTGTGGAGGCTTTGGTTTTACCAATCCTCTAATGAGTTCCAAATGCAAGTTTCAAGATGGTCATCCAACTAACCACTAATTTCTAACAATTGACTTTACTTTATGCTTTTATTTTTTATGCTTTATGAACCATTTACTTTTAGCATTTTACATTTCATGCTATTTTCATCTTTGCTCACTTGAGCATTTATTTTTATGTCATTTTTTATTTTGCTCACTTGAGCTTTTCTTTTCCTTTTAAAGACACGTAATAATCAACATGAACAAAAAAAAAACTTTAATGATACTTGGACTATTTGGTCACTATCCTTGGCATTATGGAGCACGAGACTTTTTCTTGGAATTAGGATTAGAGACCTTAGCCTATCTTGGAGACTTTGTGACAATGTATAACATCCCACTTTTGGGCTGAGGCTACTGTGTTCCACTTTATTTGTGGAACACAACTTATTACACCGGCATTGCTTTTGTATTTGGCATGTTTGATATTCCATGCAGGATATATCCATGATGTTGTGAATACTATACATTGCCCATGGGGTTTTGTTCATATCTGATAATCTCATTACTTACATCCTTATGGCGTAATTTCTGACTTGATTCGTCTACTGATGCCAACTTGCTTGAAGTTCTATGGGTTTCTTTTTTATTCTTGCTCGGTTGCTAGGGATAATTATCCGTTTGGTATTGCACTATCTCCTTTCTTCCATTTTTTATTTTGCATAGTTCTCTGATTGCATGATGGGACCTCTGTTGCTGATATATGTCAGGAGGCCCTCTGTTGTTTTTGTCTAATACCTATGTGGTGTTTGTGTTGATCGATGAGTCATTCAATTTAGAAATTGAGATCACGACTTTTCTCTCATTGCATGTTCCCTATAGGATGTTTATTGCTTTTCTTCTTTTGTTTGTGATTGATGAGTCACTCAATTTAGATATTGAGATCACGACTTCGCTGTCATTACATGCTCCCTATAGGATGTTTATTGCTTTTCTTCTTTAATTGTTGATCGATGAGTCACTCAATTTAGATATTGAGATCACGACTTCGCTCTCATTGCATGTTCCCTATAGGATAGTTTTGTTAAGCTTTCTTTGACATGCTGTTTAAGATAGGAATCCGTGTATGCTAATTAAGGTAGGGTTTTCCTTTATCCTCAATCTTAGGATCAATCATTGTATGATAACACTAGGGATAGTACTAGGATAGTTTCCCTTATTTGTTTTTCTCTCTTTGCATCTTGCATCTTAAAACAAAAACTTGCTTTCTCGGCAAATCATAAGACACCTCTAATGAACCCAAACTCTTCTTCAAAGTAAAATATACAAACCAATCTTACTTTGTTTATGTTGAAGCCGATGTTTCGCCATCGCACATGTTTGTTATCCTACATTGATTCCCAATATCATTGTTAGGTGTGATGTTTTGACATCCGTCTTATCGATGTTTCGTCATCTTTTGCCATGATATCTTTGTTTATCTTGAAGCCGATGTTTCGCCATTGCACATGTTTGTTATCCTACATTGATTCCCAATATCATTTTTAGGTGTTATGTTTTGCCATTCGTCTTATCGATGTTTTGTCATCTTTTGCCATGATATCTTTTTTTATCTTGAAGCCGATGTTTCGCCATTGCACATATTTGTTATCCTACATTGATTCCCAATATCATTGTTAGGTGTGATGTTTTGTCATCTATTTTATTGATGTTTCGCCATCTTTTCCATGATATCTTGTTATCTTGAAGCCGATGTTTCGCCATCGCACATGTTTGTTATCCTACATTGATTCCCAATATCATTGTTAGGTGTGATGTTTTGCCATCTGTCTTATCGATGTTTCGTCATCTTTTGCCATGATATCTTTGTTTATCTTGAAGCCGATGTTTCGCAATCGCACTTGTTTGTTATCCTACATTGATTCCCAATATCATTGTTAGGTGTGATGTTTTGTCATCTATTTTATCGATGTCTCGTCATCTTTTGCCATGATATCTTTGTTTATCTTGAAGCCGATGTTTCGCCATCGCACATGTTTGTTACCCTACATTGATTCCCAATATCATTGTTAGGTGTGATGTTTTGTCATCTATTTTATTGGTTTTTCGCCATCTTTGCCATGATTTCTTGTTATCCTTTTATCCGATGTTTCGCCATCGCACATTTGTTTGAAGCCGATGCTTCGCCATCACACATGTTTTGTTATCCTACTTTAATTCTCAATATCATTGTTAGGTGTGATTGTTTTGTCGTTTGTTTCATTTGATGTTTCTCCATCTTTGACATGTTATCTTATTATTATTTAGCCGTTGTTTTACCATCTCAGTTGTTTGTTGTTTTATTTGATGTCTTGCCATCTTGACTATCTTTGTTTGTCTTAATTAAAAAACACAAACCAACCAAAACACATAAGCCAAACTACGACTGCTCTGTTTCCTTAAAAGGGATACGTAGGCATTGGGGTAGGGCCCAACCGAGCACATCTTTTATTTGCCCTACATTATTTTCTTTTCTTTTGCATGCATCCCCTTTTCAGTTGTAAGCCATAGACATAGGATTTGACCACACCCATTTAGATTAGACAACAAGAGTGGATACCGTAGAGTACTACGGGCGTGTGGGGTGTTAATACCTTCCCCTCGCGTAACAGACTCCCTTACCCGATCTCTCGATTGAAAGACCGTGATTTCTCCCTTTTCAGGTTTTCTCGATGTTTACCTTTCCCTTTCGGCGGGATAAAAGACGTTCGGTGGCGACTTCATTGTTTTGATGATTTCTGGTCGGCGGTTTCATTAGCCCTTACTGGCTGCGTGTTTTATTTTATGGTACATCCCTCTATTTACTTAGATCTCATATGCCCATTGTTTTGACATTTGAATCAACGGGTCCGAGGCCGGACCTTGGGGGTCATCTGATATGATCACACGAACCATAATACGCAGGCACACAATAGATTGGTGTTCTCCCCACACCTAATTCGAATGGATCAAAAGTGTATTCATTGGGCCTTAAAGCCCATACTATTTACACCCCTTAATTACTACTTTGGTCAAAATACAAACAAATTACATCTCCAGCCTAATGGGCCGAATCTAATATCTGGATTTGGACCCTTACTGCCGGCACCCCTAGCTTTTACTACATAGTTCTAATTCAAACCCCCTCTTGCGTTGGGCCTGAATTCAATATCTGAATTCAGAGCCCTACTACACACACACCCTATTTTACTAGCCCAACTAAATTTACACCCCCATGTGTTTTATTTTTATTTTATTATTTTTTAAATTTTATATTTTATATTTTTTAATTTATAATTTTAATATATTATTATTATTATTATTATCATAAGGTCAATATTATTTTCTCCTAAAAATATCATTCAAATATTTTATTTATTTACTGCATTAAATTATTTTTAATCATACATTTAATAAGATATTTTTTTATAATTAATACATTAAAAAATACTTAACCAACGCTAAACTATTTTTTTAAATCAAATTAACAATAATCAATTTTAAAAAAAGGATTACAGATATATTTTAATTAACTGCGCACTTCGTCTAATTACTCCGCTATTTACACACCTAGACTAAGTACAAGGGGAATTCAAATATCTTCGTAATCCATAAAATACTAACCAAACAACCGCGAACTACGAATTGGGACTCTGATTCCTCATAAGAGGATACATAGGCATACGATTAAAATTGTGGCGAGTTCCCCTAATAAAAAACTAAAACCCTATTTCTCTAAAGATTGCGCTTCTAAACCCTAGTATCCTTGCGAACAAGGTAGATGAGGGGTGCCTAACACCTTTCCTTCGTCTAGAACCGAGTCAACACCTTAGAATATCTTTCCACGTTAGGTTTAACCTTTATATTCCCTTCCTTAGGATAAAATTAAGGATGGCAACTCTCATTTTAAAACCGGTTACAACAACTAGCGACTTCACTGAGGACTCAACCCTAGGTTTAAAAGCTTTGTCTTTTGGTTTTAGTTTTTTTTTAGGTTTTAGTTTTTTGGGTTTTTTATATTTTCTTATTTAATTATTTTTTTATTTCTGCTTATTATTTTTATTCATTGTATTTATTCATCTTTGGTGGGATTTTATTATTGCAAATAAAAAATTTCAAAAGCCTTAGAAAGAAGGTTCGTCTATTAGTCAAGGGGATACATCAACCCTATGAGTTTATGTGACGACTTCGCCTAGAGTCGGTGGAATTCCACGAAAGGAATATGTCTCAAGAGATATCCTCTTGGGAAGTAGGACTTTAGAATTATACCTATGACTCTTTGTACAACCCCTACACCAAAATCTCATGACGAGACCTTTCATGACTTAGAGAAAAAAGTTTTGGTCTGTAAAGAGGCTCCACTTAAGGGAGTCCCTTGTGCCTTTCCCTCTAGTGTTATCTATGATACCCTTAAGGAAACTACCTTATGGGGAGGGTAGAATATCTGTAGGCCAATACTAGGAACCTACCAAATAAGGATACCTTTCATAAATCCCACTATAATTCCTAAACCCGCAAAGGTTATCTTTTCTTCCACTACTATCTTTAGCCGGCAGGGATTCCGTCTTTTTATGATATAACCCCTAGCCAATAGGGATTTTCTTTTGAAAATCTTAATCCCTAGGTAGTAGGGATCCTCTTTCTTCTGACATTATCCTTAGAACTCTTATAGGATCTTGTTTATCTTCCCACGAAGGACATCCTCGCTAATGCACTCCATGTTACCTATATCAGGCTATGGGATTTAGTGACTGTTGACTGGTCACCATGTGCTCTGTTCCATTCTATTCCCTCAATTCCAGCCTTCATCTCAACTGTTTGTTGGTCTATCACAATTCCTAGCCTATAGGAATTCTTGTCCCTCTCTTATAGTCCCTAGCCTGTAGGGATTCTTCTTCGTCTTTCTTATCCTTAAAGAGTTCTTGTCTGTCTCAATCTCTGAGTCAGTATAGAGTATCCTTATTTCCTTGTTTATCGTTATCTTTGTTCTTAAGGAGTTCCTTCCTGTCACAATCTCTGAGTTAGTATAGGACATTATCATTTTCATATCTACCATTAAACCTGTATAAGGTACCTCTACATCTACCCTTATACTACGTCTTCATCGCATTGCATATCCATGAAATTTTTTTCCATACCTGTAGCGATGAAAATCGGAGATCAAGCTATTGATTAACTTGACTCGTAAATAAGCAAGAGTCACCACCGCGCTTTATTATTTCCAAAGGGAAAAGGGAAAAGTGTGAAATAAAACTCATGAATATGCAAAGTATGAATAATACTAAAAAGTAAAAAAATAAAATGCATTTGAAAAGATAGAAAGTTCGGGGGTTGTTATATAAAGGGAAGGTGTTAACACCTAAAGCATCTGCGATGCTCCACATGAACCTCTTATTAATATGTGTTTTTGACTAAAATATTTGTTTGCAAAAAGTATCAGGGAGATGAGAAGTTTTGAAAATGCAACGACCTAGTGTCGAGGTTTTGGCTTAAATGAGTGTAAGTTTAAAAATTGAGTTTTCAAGGAGATTTAACTTAAGATCAAAACTAAATGTATGAAAGGGGTTTCGCATAATCATATTAGATATATTCGATGACATGAAGTCAACAATGTTAGACGAAAGGACGTATCTAGAAGGGGGGGGGGGGGGGGGTTGAATAGATACCTTGATTTTTAAAATCGGTTTTTAAGAAAAACATGAAGCATAGTGAAAGCTACCCGGATACTCTCGTGTAACGCGATCCTCTATTGAAAAGACCGGATATGCAAAAAACCGAATGGAACGAATCAATAATAATTATTAACACCTAACTCAATTATAATTGATCACTTATGCTCTTTAACTATTGTCAATTACTTCCAATGAAATGTTGAGAAGAAAATACACAAATTTTCACTTTTGGACTTTTATCGAACACTTGGTGTGCTTGATTTCACCAAGTCCAATCTACCTTAATTTGTAGTGTCGAAATTAATTATAGCAATCAAAGTGATTACTATAGTTTTTAGTAACAACTCTATTGCACTACAAATCAGGAAAATTGGAACCACAAGAGCAAATATTCAGATTATTGCAAATAAATGGTAAAGAGCGAGAAAGAAAAATGACACGCGATTTGTTAAGGCAGTTCCCCTTGCCGTCCTCATACGAGGTACGTCTGCCCCTAATTCTAGAATTTAGAATTAGGATAATTGCTATTATGATTGCAAAGTTTATACAAGAGATAGAAAATAGTCACCACAATTCAAACCCAATATGTTGAATTGAAAACTAAGCTCCTCTCTTCCCTTGATTCGATTTGAATCAAGTATGTCACCAATCTTCGATAAACCTCCGGTTATAGCTACCTTATTGAGGACCCAAACCGTTTCTCAAACCCTCTTCTCGGCTGATTTGATCGCAAGATGATGACACCAATTCTTCCTTCAAAATCCTCCAATTGTAGCTACCTTGTTGAGCGAACCCATAGTTCCTCAATCCCTTAAGTACGGTTGAATTTGATAAAGCAAAGATTGTCAAAACCCCCAAAATCCCAATGATCTTGGAGGACAAAAACCTCAGATTTTATTCAAGAAAAACCCAAAAATACTCAACCCGAACAATATTTCAATCTTCTACTTCGGACGTTGTCAACACACACTCTGCACCTTGATCGGAAAAAATTATTATGTGTAGTTGTCAATGGATGAGTTAGAGGTTGAAGATGACGAGTACCTTGTGTATCTATTTCACTTTTCTTGTTAAAACCAAATGAACTAACCAAAAAGTATATATATATATATATATATATATATATATATATATATATATATATATATATATATATATATATATATATATATATATATATATATATATATATATATATATATATATATATATATATATATATATATATATATATATATATATCTGTGTGTGTGTGTGTGTGTGTGTGTGTGTGTTATCTAAGTTCAAGACCCAAACTAACAGACTGAAAAATAATTTTTATGAGCGAATGGTCGACCTATGCAAGAGGGGACTCGACCTTAGCATTCCCGTAAGTGCCATATGATAGTGTATACAAGCCATGCGTTGACCTATGCAAAATAGGTGACTCTACCTGAGCATTCCAGAAGGTGCCATATGACAGTGTTCATGATCCATTCGTCGACCTATGCAGAAGGATTACTCGACCTGAGCATTCCCGAAGATGCCACATGACAGAGTGAAAGATCCATCCATCAATCGCTCCAGGGGTATGCATCGATGAATAGTTCCTAAACATTGGTTCTAGGATGAATCGACCACATAGTCGACATGAGCAAACCTGAGACTTCCTAAAGGAGCAACTTTTAATCATGCGTCGACCTGAGCTTTCTTTGAGTCGACTCATAGCATATAAATTTTAAAAAATACAAATTATTGAGGACTTTTCATGCTACTTTGTCCACCATATCATCTAATAACATTTCCAAGATTGTTTTGACATCATTGAAATCTTGCCTTCACATACTCCCCTTTTTTGATAATGGAAAAACTTGTCCTTAGCACCATGTATCTGGAATGTTAATCTTGGAGATTTATCCCCTATCTTTGTGCACCGTTTTGTTTCATATCATATGTTCTTTACTTCCACATGCTTCTCCCCCTTTGACAATATCAAAAAGAGTCAAAGCAACATGTTAAAGTAACAACAATCAATATAAAGCAAGGTTAGATCATTATTGTTAGTTCTCTTGTTTTAGGATTGACTTAATTTTTGTAAAACAAATAATAATAGCAATCATGTAATGTAGAATAGGATATATAAACCTGCTAAGAAGAACATGTACAACAATAAGTCCTATTACAATGTCAGAACATGTTGTGTTGAACTTTTTCAACAACTGGAACAACATGTCGAAGAAGATGTCTTTAACATCGTGCCTGCTGAGCTGGATTAATGAGATTCTATTTATTCTTAATAGAGGCAGAATATTCAGGAGAATATTATGCATCCTATATGGATCATATTTAAAGGTCTAGAAAATTCAATCAGAAATCAAGGAGAATGAAGACTTTCTAAATAAGGAGATTATTTAGGAAACTAAAGATTGAAGACCTTTCTTGGGGAAGAAGTTTATGCAGTTTGTTACAGCTGACTTGTTGTGATTGAAGGCCCAAAACCAGTTGGGTAACAAGTTATAAATAAAAGGGTTTGTAACCTAGAAAACACATGGCTCAAGATGTATAAGTCTAGGGTTTTGTCAAGGTAAACCTCCCGAGTTGTAGGAAGGTTACCACGTTCACCTCGAAGCCTGTAGGTAAGAGTTGTATTGTTATTGGAGGAAGCTTTGAAGCAACTCCAGGATGTGTTAGGAGAAAAGATAACAAATAGTGGAGTTTGGCTTGGATACTTAGCTAGATTGTCCTGGAAGTGTGTCTTATAAACTGTCTATCTGTGTGATTCGAATCTTGGTAAAGGGTCATTGATGCAGTGACTGAGGTGTTGACTATTAGACATCATTGCGATGATTGGAAGTGGGATGGGGATATTCCATATCTAGGGAGTACCTAGGTAGAAGGGTCATTGGGTAGTGATTAAGTGTGTAGATCGTCAACGGGTGTGTTGGCTGTAGGATCTGCAAATTGACACTGTTGATATTGGACTTCATTCCTGGTTTTGTAGCCCCCAGATTAGGTGTTGTTGTACACCGAACTGGGTAAACAATTCTAATGTGTTCTTTATTGTTGTACCCCAAAATTTTCCCTCTCTTCTTCTCAAGATATCTCTCACTAGGATCTTCAATAACTCAAGTTGGCGCAAGTATCGATTAGGTCAAGCCATCTCCTCAGTACTGATGTCTTGAATTAGTGTTTTGGCCAAGAATGACCAATCTTCGATTTCTGACCTAGTACATGACTTATTGGTTTAAAACATTTATCTCAAGGATCCAAATACATCACTTTTGACCTATTCGCATATTTCAATTCATCTCCCGGTATCAGTGGGTGGATAGACGAAATTCGGTCAACTGATGGAAAAAGTCAACTATACACTGAAAAGTCAAACTTTGACTTTTTAACCAAATTTAGGCTTCAAAGATCATATTTCATCAAGGCATTCAAAAAATTTGATCATAAAAAATAAAGAAGGTTTAGAGTCATTTTGGAAAGTCAAAATTTGCAAGACTTAGAAATTTTTCTAAGCATTTTCTATACTTGTTAATTTCATTGCTTCATTACATCTTTTCATTAAAATTCAAATAATTCAAGATGTTACAAATTACAAGGTTGCATTTTTGCAAGATTGTAAATCCTAAGCTTTGTCTTGTTTGAATTTTTCCCTTTGACTCAATGTCCAAACTTTGCTACTATAATGTCCACAAAACAGACTTGTATCATGCTAAAAATGTTGTTGTCCAAGAAAGCCTAAAACCATGTAAAAAATAATCTGATGTACTACTATAAAAGAGCCCTGCACCAAGCTGCCATAACACTCCATAACTGCTGCAAAACAACCCTGCTATGCTACCACTAACCCAGTCTAAGCCTGCATTATCTAAGTCCTATATTTGCACAAAATCAGAACATAAGAGCTGCATCAAAAAGCAATGGAACAATATACCCTAACAGTTCAAAAACTTATTTGTTTCCCTCCTAAATCTTAGTCAAACTTCATACATAAATAAACTGTTTTCACAACACATAAAGGGTGGGATTTGAGAGAGAAAAGAGAGAAGAAGAAAAAACAACATTTTTTGTAAACTCTATTCATTCACAAAAGACCCTTGCTCATACTCATCTCTGTTTTCATTCACCAAAACAGAACCTCAACCCATTATTTCATCTTGCAAACCCTCCCATAAACCAACCAGTCAAACACTCTACATCACATAGAGATTGTTCAAACACAAGAACAGATTATGTAGTGCCATAATCTTCACCTTCCAAACAAAAAAACAATATTGTACAACTTGGACGAGTTGGTGTGATTCAACAACTTGGAACAACTCCCTGAAGATTCATTGAAGTTCACACATCATCTTGAAAAGTATTCAGATTCAAAACACTAAGTGCAGTCTCAAGGTAAGTCTTCTTGACTTTACATTTTTTTCATACATCACTAATGATTCATCTTTGAAGATAAAATATGGTAATCATTTCCCCTTGAAGCTAACCATTTTCTGTTTATTTTTATCAATCATATGTTGTGAACTGACTTGTACAGACCATAAAATAATGTTAGAACTAAAAAACTGCAGCATGAGTCGACACATACTCACATGAGCCGACTCATTTTAGTGATAGAACAGGGTATGAGTTGACACAAGGCCTTATGTATCGATACATACTGCTATCCAGATCCCAAAATAGTAAGACAAAAGGTGTATAAGTCGACACAAAACACGTATGTGTCGACACAAACAGGAAATGATTCGACACATCCCATTATGCATCGACGCATACTGGGCTGATTTGGTTTTACAGGAACAAGTAAAGTTATGTGTCGATGCAAAGATGCATGTATCGACACATAATGGTTAAAAAAACATTTTTCTTTTCTTTTTACACAGTATTTACATTTCCTTTATATTTTCTTCATTGCTATTCAATATGGTTTTAATGTTTAGACTTTTACTTCATCCCCATTTTTAAATTATATCCCCATCCCCTAATGATGTAATAGCGTAGGATTTTAATTTCCGCAAATTTATCATTTTTCATAAAATTATTAGTAATTAAGGTGTGTATGGCAAGATTAAATTAACTCTTAGAAAACCCTAATCTCAAAGACAAAAATGCATGCAATCAAAACATAATTCACACAAGCACCTCTAGGGTAACCTCGCTTGTTACTTCGGAAAATAGTCATGTCCCTCGAATATGGGCGCTTTAGCAAAGACCCTCGATAAAAAAGATCGTAGTCCCTCAATGGCCCTTAGATATTGCCTCCGGTAAAACGATCTTAGTCCCTACAAAAATTTCTAAAGCGTCTCCTAAGTTTCCTTCTATGACTATACGATTGACCCGCACTTGTCCCTTCACATCCAAAGATAGGTCTTCTTATCAATCAAAGATAAGGTAGCAATATCTAAAGGAGGAGGAAAAGAACAAAGACCTTTTAAGTAGGTGAGATGCTCGTAGTTGCTTGCTCACAAACAAAAAACCATCTCTACACTCACACTTTCAAAACATCTTCAAAAGCAAACATCTCTTTGAACTATTTTCAAAACCAACACTTTGTATGCATTCTTATAGAGACGAGAATCATTACAAAGTTTGTCGCAACAAAGGCATTTTCAAAATATTTTCAAACTTACACCAATCACAAACATATTTCAAACAAAGCATTTTCAAAGTGATCAAGCAACTAAGAGCCCGTAGATAACTACGGATGAAAAGGGTGCCAATACATTCCCTTTTCATAATCTACCCCCCAGACTCAAGAAAATATCTCGAAAGATCTTTCCTGTTCTTTTCACCCTTTCCTTTATTGGATAAAAGAAAAGTAGGTGGCGACTCTTTTTATCCGTAACATTTGTGATAAAACGCAAAACACCCAAGTCAGTTCTCCCACCGTATTACAAAACTGGCGACTCTGTTGGGGAGTATTACTTAAAAGTGGGGTTACCTTAGAGATAGATCACCTTTAAATGCTTTCATTGTTTGATTTGTTTGCTTTACATTTTTGGGTCCTTGTTTGGGTTTTTTTGTTGATCCTCCACCCGGATCTGGGAATATCATTAGGTAAGTAGCAATGGATTATGGAAACTGTACGGCGTAGACCGATATGGTTGAAGGAATGACTATGTTAGTGTGACGCATTTGTTGGTACCGGTATCCCTTGTGTTGAATCGAGGAGAATACGAGGCTACTGAGCGGTGTCATGAAGCACTAAATGACCATAGAACCTTTAATTAAACAATTTTGACATTAGGAAGTAGTGAAATAGCCGACTTTGGTGCAAAGTTAAAGATTGGCTGATACTGGATATTAAACTTATTGAGATCCGACTTTTGGGATATTTCAGCCGCAAGAAAAGATTGATTATGCTGAGACAATGCCCAATAAAGAAATATCAATGATATTGAGATCCCCTAGAACCCGATTACTTTCTATGACAGGTTGAACCAACTAAATTTCAAGAGGGTACTTACCTATGAACCTCATGCAAGCCTAAACCTAAGGACTTTTTTGCTTTGTGTGTCTATGTTTACTTGTACATAACATCATGACATCATACCATAACATTTTCAATAACCATTTCAAGGGTCTCAAGGGCATGTGAGGTTGTATCAAACCAGACATCTATCAAGGGGTAAGAGGATTTATTTTCCTTAACCAAATGCTCTCAAAGACCAAAGCACGGTGACTTGAGTCAAGGGCTATGACCCACTCGACATGGTGAGCATGATTCTTGTGGAAAGACATTCAACGATGCGAAAGCTGTAATCAAAGTTCAACTTCTAACATCTTCTTGTGTTTACCCCCACGGAATCCTTGAAAACATTGCATCACTATACCGTACATCATATCATGACAGGTTTTCCCCATACATGTTTTCTCATCTGCTTACTGTTTATTTCAGTAGAGATGGCTCTAGAACAGACTATCAAAGATCTTTAGACCCAAAATGCTCAGCTTGAAGAAATGTTCTTGAACCTATCCAAGGGGAAATAAGAAGTGAAATCACTCCTCATTAAAAGCATGACCAAGAAGAATCCTGAGGACAACATGGATGACCAGTTGGAGCGGTTACAAACTGAGCTAGAAACAATGAAAATCCAGATGATGGGACAGATGGTGGGTCAGATGGCTCTTATCCAAAACTTAGCTCGAGGACAAGAAGAGTTGAGAACTCTCGTCAACAAGTTTCATCATGATGGGTGCAACCGTATGAAACAAACAGTTAAGATTGGGGATCAAGTCCTTAATCAGCCTCCGATGAGATAAGAAGTTGGCTTGGTTGAGAAAACACCTTTCAAAATGGATACTACGCCAAGGGTCCAACAACGACCTTTCCAACCACGATAAGATGGTCTGCATAAGCAAGATGTGCCCAAAAGACAATTTACCGAGATCAACATGTCCTTGGATCAAGAGTTGTATCATATGTTGGAATCTGGGCTGGTTACATTAAGGGAGCCTCCTCAAAAACCTAATACTTCTTCTCCTCGCTACAAACACAATGAAAAGTGCGCATACCACTCCAACGGTCGGGGACATGACACCAACCACTGTTGGGCATTGAAAAACAAGATTCAAGACCTGGTCAACGAAGGAGTGTTAGAATTTACATAAGATGGTTAGATTGAATTTTTCTATCGCCCCTCAAAGACACATCATCTGAAGCTAGAAGTTTAGGCGAAGAAACTTTTGTTTATTTGAATTTTCAGTTGTAATTTCTTTGTTTATTTAAACATTTGTCCTTATGTCAAACTTTGGTTGTTCTCATTAATGCATTACATAAGTGTGTCTTGAGTTAATCCATTCATTTTCACTATACTGAAATTATGATTTTACCTCTTTTTGTATGATATTCAGCTCTCAACTACAAGTCTAAAGCCTTTAGACGAAGGATGACGAAAATAATACCATAATCTCATATAATATGCTTTTGGACAGACCTTGCTGATGATGTACATGCGTTCTTTCAATTTCTAAACAGTGGAGGTATAAGAAAAATAATCCCTAGTCAACCCCTTTGAGCCAAAGAAGTAGGATTTTTCTTTTTCACACAAATTAAAACCTTTAATCAAAACCTGGGGCAGGGTAGTTTCTCAGTGCGTGTTCAGTCGCAAACCTTCACTTCGTACACAATGAATGACATCAAAAACATCATTCTGAATCAAAAGACGGCGATGGTTCCCCGTAAAATAGGCAGTCATTATCTCTCAAAAGAAAAGCCCACTAAGTCAAAACGTACGAAGCAGACTTAAGAAAAACTGGGGCATCTCGCTGACTGTAGTCTCAAAACAGAAAAAAACAGTCAGGAAAAATCAGGGATAATAAATCAAAAAAGAGGTTGTTACAAATCCTCAACAACAGAAAAATGTTGCAAAAAAAGACTGCCTTCACAAATAAACTTAATTTATCCGAACCATCACCAAAATATCATTCCAGATTCAATAGGAGTTCAAACGCACAATTAACTGGGTTTAGGACTGTAGAACATCATGAAGAACGGGTGGATACAAATAAACTTTAAGCTTTATCATTTTTTCTTAAACCGTGAACCAGGCCATATTACAGCCCCTTAAAAGTCCTAATTGAAGCATGGGTTAGTTCAAAAGCATACTGTTACAAAAGGTATCCTGACTCCTGCAAGGATCATTGTAAATCCCGAGTCGAATTCATATTCCCACAAAATTCTTTTATCTGCTAAAAAATGCATTTTCAAAACATTAAGACAAAAATAAACTTTACATTGTTTGAATATCATTGTTTGCATATGGCTAATTGTTTGACAACGGAGAAATTCGCATGGTGAATATCCAATGAATGAAAATTCTCTCAATAAACAGAATCACTTCAAAGGGAAAGACGTCCCCAATGACAAATTTCCCATAATCAAGGGGCATGACATGTTACTGTCCAACTCGACTGGGGCAGTCAAGTCGAGATTCCAAGGAACCTCTCATAAAGTCCTGAATAGCCAGGGGCAGGTCTCCATCTGAATCACTTGGGGTATTGAACTTGAATTCCAGCAAAGGGTCATGTACGACCAAGCAAACATTTTATGTTATTTCTACAACACTTACTACGATGGACACTGACAAATCCTCACGAAGTCCTTTTCATAAGGTGATCCCAGTGAAGTCGCCATAGCCACCTCTATAAGGTTATCCCCAAAGAATAATCTTCACAAATAAGGGTCCAAGCCCCACAAGGCCAAATTCATGGATATCTCCATAAAATTATCCCTACAAAGTTGGATTCATGCAATCCCCAACTAGAGTTCCAATCTCTCGAAAACCCTCTCCCCAGCTTAGTTGGTCTTAAAAAAGAGCCTTGTGGATTTCTCCCTAAAGAAAACACCTCCCCAGCAGGTCGTCAAAATATTCTCTTCAACAAGGTTTATTTCCCCAACAAACTGCATATTCCCCAACTTGAGTTTGCTTCTCAGACTATTGCAAATCAATGGATGAAACCCCTTAGCCCCCGGTAGAATCATTGCAATCCCCAACGGAGTCGTTACTATCCCCGAAAGTGACTGTGAAGCCTGGAACCCGACCAAATAACAGTTGACTCCATTCCTCCAAAGTAAGTTACTACAAAGCCTAGACCCGACTAGATAACAGTTCAACTTTATCCTTCCCAGTAAGTTACTGTGAAGCCTGAAATTCGACCAGATAACAGTCAACTTCAACAAGTGGCTGCGAAGCCTGGAATCCGACCAGATAACAATTAACCTCATCTATTTCATCAGTTATTGTGAAGCCTAGAATTCGACCAGATAACACTTAACTTCATTCTCTCAGAAATTTGCTGTGAAACCTGGAATCCGACCAGATAACAATTAAATTTAGTAAGTTACTGCAAAACCTGGAAACTGACCAAATAACAACTACTTCAATTTGCTGCAAAGCCTGGAGTCGACCAGAAAACAATTTGAGTTGCTGAAACCTGAACCCGACCAAAAAACAGTTTGAGTAGTTGTAACCTAGACCCGACCAGATACCAGTTAACCTTAAGATCAAATTACTGTAAAGCCTGGACCCAACCAGAAAATAGTTCGAGTTGCTGAAACCTGGACCCGACCAGATACTAGTTAACCTCAAGATCAAATTTCTAAAACCTGGACCCGACCAGATAATAGTTCAAGTTGCTGAAACCTGGACCCGATCAGGTACCAGTTAACCTCAAGATCAAATTGCTAAATCCTGGACTCAGCAAGATAACAATTCGAGTTGCTGAAACCTAGACCCGACCAGGTAATCGTTCGAGTTACTATGAAACTTGGACCTGACCAGATAATAGTTTAAATTCTTCAAATCACTAACGAAACTCCTCTTCCCCAATAGAGTTTCCCACTATCCCCAGTAAGTTGCTGCGAAGCCTGGGATCCGACCAATTAACAGTCAACTTTATTATCCCCAACAAGTTGTTGTGAAGCCTGGATCCGACCAGATAATAACTAATTTCCTTTTTCTCCAATCAAGATATAACTCCCCAGTAGAGAAACGGACAACTAATACTCCTGAACTCTTTCCCTCAAGCAGAAATCAACACTCTCCATAGAGTTTCCCTCAAGAAAAATCAATGATTCCCCAGCGGAGTTTTCCCCAAACAACAAAACAGGAATCCTCAGTGGAAACATTCTAAACAAGGTCTGAAGATGTGCATACTCTTCATCCCCAACAGTAGTCCGGGATTTAATTTCCCAAGGCTCCCCAGCATTTGTCAAGGATATATTTTCCAAGACAAAGATACATTTCACATCCATACATCATATTACATACATGATAAATGCATACATCATAATCTCATTTACTTTGAGAACATCGTCAAGCCATGCATACATATGCATGCAACTAACCCGCTTCCTTGCAGGAAAAGTCAATCAACAAAACAAAAGTCCTCTTTTGAAAAGATTCACCTCTTCTAGTTAATGATAGGCGAATCAAAGACCTCTTCTGGAAAATACCACCAATGTTTCTCAAAAAGATCAGAGATTAATTCCTGAAACAAGCCAGGGTAACTATCTCTACGACCAACAAAAAGCGGGTTTCAGATTAATACCTGAAACAAGACAGGACAACTATCTGTGAACAAATGATTGTAGATTAATACCTGAAACAAGACAAGATAACTATCTACATGAGAAGATTGAAGATTAACTCCCGAAACAAGACGGGAAACTATCTTTCTTTCTTTTTGGTCAGATAAAGATCAATACCTGAAACAAGGAAAGACAACTATCTACATGAGCAGATTGAAGATTAACCCCCGAAACAAGACGGTGAAACTATATTTCTTTAGTTTTTGGTCAAATAGAGATTAATTCCTTAAGCAAGCCAGTGCAACCATCTATACGACCAACAAAAAGCGGGTTCCGAATTAATAACTGAAATAAGATTGGGCAACTATCTGTGAACAACTGATTGTAGATTAATACCTGAAACAAGACAGGGAAACTATCTACATGAGCATATTGAAGATTAAATCCCAAAACAAGACGGGGAAACTATCTTTCTTTCTTTTTGGTCAGATAAAGATCAATTCCTGAAACAAGACAGAGCAACTATCTACACGACCAGACGAAGTAATATTACACGGATTCCTTCTCATAATTTCTAGATACAGCTTCACACAGGCTCATCCTGAAGAAATCTTGCACGAGTTCCTTCTAATACATTTCCAGAAACGGCTTAACTCAGGTCCATTCCAGCATATCATTCAGATTAAATCGACCAAAGATTTATTCTGATACTTATTCCAATTTCTACCAACAGTCACTCTGGATGGCAACTGTAAGCCCATCTCCGACAATTCTTCATCCCTTCTCCAAATGGCATCTTCAAGCCCATTCCTGATACAATCAACACATCATTGAGTGCAATTTTTTGGGCATTATAGTGTTCAATCATCTTCCACCTTCAAGCCACGAATGGCGAGCCTGCCAATCTAACTCTTTAGGTTTAATAAGATTGAACATGGGCAGATGTTGTAACAAAAAATTTCCCCTCTCTTCTTCTCAAGATATTTCTCACAAAGATCTTCAATAACTTAAGTTGGCACAAGTATCGATTAGGTCAAGTCATCTCCTTCGTACTGATGTCTCGAATTAGTGTTTTGACCGAGAATTACAAATCTTCGATTTCTGACCTAGTACATGACTTATTGGATTGAAACATTGATTTCAAGGATCCAAATACATCATTTTTGACCTAATCGCATATTTCAATTCATCTCCCGAGATCAGTGGATGGATATACGAAATTCGGTCAACTGATGGAAAAAGTCAATTGTACACTGAAAAAGTTAAACTTTGACTTTTTGACCAAATTTGGGCTTCAAAGATCACATTTCATCAAGGCATTCAAAAAAATTGATCATCAAAAATCAAGAAGGTTAAGATTCATTTTGGAAAGTCAAACTTTGCAAGACTTAGAAAATTTTCTAAGTATTTTCTATACTTGTTAATTTCATTGCTTCATGACATCTTTTCAGTACAATTCAAATAATTCAAGATGTTACAAATAATTCAAGTTATTACAATGTTGCATTTTTGCAAGATTACAAATCCTAAGCTTTGTCTTGTTTGAATTTTCCCTTTTGACACAATGTCCAAACTTTGTCACTATGTTGTCCATAAAACAGACTTGTATCATACTACAAATGTTATTGTCCAAGAAAGCCCAAAACCATGTCAAAAATAGTCTGTTGTGCTGCTATAAAATAGCCCTGCACCAAGCTGACACATCACTCCAAAACTGCTGCAAAACAGCCCTGCTATGCTACCACTAACCCAGTCAAAGCCTACATTATCTCAGTCCCATATTTGCAAAAAATTAGCACATAAGAGCTGCATCAAAAAGCAACGGAATAGTATACCAAAACAGTTCAAAAACTTATTTGTTTCCCTCCTAAATCTCAGTCAAACTTCATATATAAATAAATTGTTTTCACAAAACATAAAGGGTGGGCTTTGAGAGAGAAAAAAGAGAAGAAGAAAAAATAACATTTTTTGTAAACTCTATTCATTCACAAAATACCCTTTCTCATACTCATCTCTGTTTTCATTCACCAAAACAGAACCTCAACCCATTATTTCATCTTACAAACCCTCCCAAAAACTAACCAGCCAAACACTCTACATCACATAGAGATTGTTAAACACAAGAACCGTTTCTATAGTGCCATAATCTTCACCTTCCAAACACAAAAAACAATAATATATAACTTGACTGAGTTGGTTTGATTCAACAGCTTGGAACAGCTCCCTGAAGATTCATTAAAGTTCACACAACATCTTGAAAAGTATTCAGATTCAAAACACCAAGTGCAGTCTCAAGGTAAGTCTTCTTGACTTTTCATTTTTTCATACATCAATAATGATTCATATTTGAAGATAAAATATGGTAATCATTTCCCCTTGAAGCTAACCATTTGCTTGCTGTTTATTTTTATCAATCATATGCTGTGAACTGACTTGTACAGACTATAAAACAATGTTAGAACTAAAAAACTGCAGCATGAGTCGACACATACTCACATGAGTCGACTCACTTTAGTGACAGAACAGGGTATAAGTCGACACAAGGCCTTATGTGTCGATACATACTGCTACCCAGACCCCAAAAGAGAAAGAAAAAAGGTGCGTGAGTCGACACAAAACACTTATGTGTCGACACAAACATGAAATGAGCCGATACATCCCATTATGCATCGACTCATATTGGGATGATTTGGTTTTACAGGAACAAGTAAATTTATGTGTCGATGCAAAGATGCATGTGTCGACACATATTGGTTAAAAAAACATTTTTCTTTTCTTTTTACACTGTTTTTACATTTCCTTTATATTTTCTTCATTACTATTCAATATGGTGGTAATATTTATACTTTTACTTCATCCCCATTTGTAAATTGTATCCCCATCCCCTAATGATGTAATAGCGTAGGATTTTAATTTCCGCCAATTTATCGTTTTTCATATAATTGTTAGTAATTAAGGTGTGTATGGAAAGATAAAATTAACCATTAGAAAACCCTAATCTCAAAGACAAAAATGCATGCAATCAAAACACAATTCACACAAGCACCTCAAGGGTAACCTCGCTTGTTGCCTCGAAAAATAGTCATGTCCCTCGAATATGGGCGCTTTACCAAAGACCCTCGATAAAAAAGATTGTAGTCCCTCGATGACCCTTCGATATTGCCTTATGTAAAACGATCTTAGTCCCTACGAAAATTGCTAAAGCATCTCATAAGTTGCCTTCTATGACTATACGATTGACCCGCGCTTGTCCCTTCACATCCAAAGATAGGCCTTCTTATCAATTAATGGTTAGGTATAAATATATAAAGGAGGAGGAAAAGAACAAAGACCTTTTGAGTAGGTGGGACGCTCGTACTTTCTTTCTCACAAACAAAAAACTATCTCCACACTCACACTTTCAAAACATCTTCAAAAGCAAACTTCTCTTTGAACTATTTTCAAAACCAACACTTTGTATGCATTATTATAGAGACGAGAATCATTAAAAAGTTTGCCACAACAAATGCGTTTTCAAAATATTTTCAAACTTACACCAATCACAAACACATTTCAAACAAAGCATTTTCAAAGTGATCAAGCAACTAAGAGTCCGTATATAACTATGGATGAAAAGGGTGTTGATACCTTCTCTTTTCATAATCTACCCCCCCCCCGAACTCAAGAAAATATCTCGAAAGGTCTTTCCGGTTCTTTTCACCCTTTCCTTTATTGGATAAAAGAAAAGTTGATGGCGACTCTTGCTATCTGCAACATTTGAGATAAAACACAAAACACCCAAGTCAGTTCTCCCCCGTATTACATTTATCTTTTCAGTACTGTTTTGTCTTGCCTACGTGTTTGTGTCAGATCAGATGTATCGATATCCTTATAAGACATCTGAGTCTGTTGTACCTGCACTTCAATTTGTATCAGAGCAGGCATCCTGTTCTGTTCTGGGTGAGATCCTGGGAAGGTACTTTCTGGTCATGGGCAAGGAAGAAATTATTTACTGAAAAGAGGTATGAACTTGGACAATTCATACTATTGTACGGATGATCTCATGGCAAGGATCATTGGTTATCTGTGATAGGTATTGTTCTTGTCTGTTGCCTTCAGGCCTGTAGCTTGGTGGGAAGCTGCTGCACGTAGGGTTGATTTATTTTCAATCCTAAGTTTCCATGCTTATACTTGGATAGTGGTGAATATTGTTGAGGAGTTTTTTGTACTCCGCTACATGGCATCTGATATAACCCTGAAAGTATGGGAAGGATACTAGGGTTTTTATCCTCAACAAAATATATGCTGACATTTTCAACCATATTAAAAGTGTCAAAGATACTTGAGATCTTCCTCAAGTCCACTCATAAAGACATTTATCAATAAGGTTGATGAGAATAAATTGATCAATGACGCTCATATACATCTGCATATTGACCTTGAAGACTGTCAAGGGTGGTGTGTTCCAAGAAGAAGGAATTGATGTTCTATGGGATGTTAGAACATTATTTCAGCAGGTATGCAACTACCAGTTGAAGAACAGATGCCTTGGGTCCTGGAAAAAATGTTATGAACACTTTTGTTTGTAACCTACTCCTGATCTGGAAGAGGAGGCATCTGGTTTGTGCAGGTTGATCAGGACACGGTCAACAATTTATCTACTCCTTGTATCAGTTTATTTCCGACCAAGGTGTATGGGAGTATAGAGGTTGAGCTCCATGTTCTTGAGAAGAACTCATAAAGGAATCTCCACCAGACCCTTTATATATATGAGATAAACTCGTATCTGTAAGATCCTTCTGATCAAAGGAACCAAATTCATGGAATCCCGTTTGTGGCTGTGATCGGTGGATCTGGAACTGACTGTTTAACGCTGGTTCGCGAAATGTCGCGGAAGCAAGAGTCACCACCGTCTTTTATTTTCTCCAAATGGAAAGGACAAAAGCACAGAAAAATTCCTTAAAGAGATTGCTCTCGGTTCGGGAGGTAGGTTATAGAAAGGGAAGGTGTTAGCACCCTTTCTATCCATGGTTATCCATGGGCTCTTAGATACTTGCTCATTTGTGTTTTCAAAATGTTTGTTTGCTTTTCAAGTGTGAGTGGGTTTAAAAAGTTTCGTTTAAAGATTTCAGATCGACTCTTGTATCAGTCCTCAAGAGTGTTTGAAAAATTGCTTTCGAAAGCTTTTTGAAAATGTGTCGGTGTGAAAAGTATTTTTGATTTATTTTGTTTTGAATTAGAGCAAGTATCCACGAGTCGTCTACCTACCCTAAGGAATTCGTCTGTGTAAATGTCCTTTAAAGTAGTGCCATCCCACCATTGAGAGGTAGGTAGCACCACCGTTGGAGGTGTTCGGGTCAATTCGAAGGTTCGGGACATGGTGATCACCAGAGCAATGGGAAGACACCTTAGAAGCTACCCTCATGCCAGGTTCCCGGATCATGAGGACTTACTAAGACATCCTCTACTCGACGATCACCTTTCGAGGCAAGGCAACAGTGAGGCGTACCCTAGGGGTGGTGTGTGATTTGTGTGTCGTTTTCATTTATTTTTATCTTGTTCATGTCAAAGTGATCTATGCGTTTGTTTTTTATTTTTGTCATTCATTCTTGCATGCATTTGTTAACAGTTAAAAAGTTGCGGAAATTAAAAGTTCTAAACTATTACAAAGGCGCGGGTCCACATCGCCAAATTAAAATCCAGGACCCGATTTGACAAAAAATAAAGAACTAAAGTGCGAGAAATATAAAATGTCCGAGTTACATGGCTTTGGGAGAATTACATAAATATTTAAAAGAAACGAAATAAAACGCGCGAATTGAAATAAGATTGGAAACAAGGGCGTTGGACCCTTTTGAAGTTAAATTGAAATTAAAAATTAATTAATTATTTATTGAAATAAAAGAAGTGTTTTTTAGGTTTTTTTGCATTTATGAAATAAGAAAATTAAAATTAAAATTAAAAGAAACCCTAATTCTAAGTTATTTTTAATTATTTGAGAAAAATGTTAAAGTTTAACTTAATTTACTAAAGAATTTATGTACATGTTTATTTACAAAATAAATTAGTAATTAATAATAATAATAATGATGAGAAAATTATTTATTAAAAAAAATGATGAAAAAGTTAAAAAAACCTAATTTCTACATATTTAATTTATTAAAAAAAATATTAAAGTTTTGAAACCTAAATTAATCTAATTAATTGTTTAGAGTTTATTTACAAAAATAATAATAGTGAAATTAATATTAATAAAATAAACATTTTGATTTTTATGATTTTCCTGTTTTTTACTATTTTTTATATTTTATGAAAATAAGTTAAATTAAAGGAATTAATTAAAAAAAGAAATAATTGAAATAAATAAAATAAGGAAAAGAAAGAAAATACAATACCTTGGGGGGTTTCTGTCCCCTTTTTGGAGGTGAATTGGAGTGGTTTGGCCATTTGTGTTCTGGCCTCATCATGCATAAGTTGTTCTACTTTGGCCATTTGGCTTTTGGCCTTTTGGCCTCAACGTTCCTTAATGAACGTGGGATCTGTCTAAATCTGCAGTGTTGAACCTCAAGAACACATTAAATAAAATCATAAAAATTCAAATAAAACCAACATATGAAGAAATTTAATGTTTAGGCACAATACGGCATGTAGGAATGATTATACCCTTTTGATCACGGAGATCAAATCAACCTTACTCTTACTGGAAAAGTAGTGACATGAATGCTTTTATGCCCTTTGGATCATGGAGATCAAGCCAGCCTTACCCTTACTGAAGAAGTAATAAGATATTGGTTTGTAACTGAGATGGCTTGTTTGTAGTGAGAGAGGGATTTGTAATAAGGATTTCAAGGTTTGTTGTGGCAAGGTTTTTTTTTTCTCTCTTTTCCTCCTTCTTTTTTTTTTCTCTTTTTCTCCTTCTTTTTTTCTCTCTTTTTCTCCTTCTTTTTTCTCCCTTTTTCTCCTTCTTTTTTCTCCCCTTTTTTGTGTGACAAGAAGATGATTATATAGTGGAAATTAGGGTAAAGAAAATGGGCTTTGAATGTGCAATTGGGCCTCCAATATTCACTTGAATTCGTCACTTTCCAGGCTAAATCGAAGGGACTTAAGTGCAATTTTTGAAGTTGAAATGTGAAAAAAAAATGTAGCCGACATCGAGAACTAACTCCTGTCCGAAAATCGACTCAATCGGATAAACGGTGAATTAGTTATGAATTTTTGAAGTTTCAGCTCATACAAACTTATTTTGGGCTCCAGTGTCGGCTCTGACACGTTCTTCAATAAAAAACTGGTATTGATCGGAGCATAATCCGGTCTCGACTTTTGAAGCAAAGTTTTAGATCTACAAGTCAGGGACCTTGTGTAAAAATATGAGCCCAATCCGATAAAAATTGACCGAGTTATGAATTTTCGAAGTTTCGGCCCAGATGCAATAATATTCAGCATTCAGGATTTTCGGTGTGTCACGCACTCTGAGCAAAAAACGAAGGCCTTTTGAATACCGTTTGAACTCAATACCTTCTGTGAAAATGTAGCCAACTCAATTTGTGAAATTTTGGCACTGGAACCAGCTCGATACGATGAAAATCGACCAAGTTATGATTTTCTGAACATGACGCAAATAAACTTCTGTCACAAATTTTCTGTATGAAAATACTTGATAAATCCACATTTATGAAGACCTTATGATCGAAATTGGCTTCCAGCCGTGAGAGATGAAAATGTAGATAATGTCAAGACGGAATTTTGGCCACCAGAACGGGTTCAAAACGAGTCACGGTCTTCAAGTTATGAATTTTTTAGCGCGTAAAAACTGCACTTTCAGCACACTTTTTCACCATATTTCTTCGAGAAAACTCACACATTCGGATACCTTCTTTAAAGAATTGACTCTTGAGCCGAACCTGAATTTGAGAATACGTTATCAGAGATATCTTGGCGAAAGAATACCTGAATATGACGCGCCGGGTTGGACTTGTGAATTTTTCTTGAAATGTTTTGAGAAATATGGGAGGGCAAATTTTGGGGTACAACAGTTGCCCCTGTTCAATCTTCTTAGACCTGAGGATGCAGATTGGCTGACGTGCCTTTCGTAATCCGAAGGTGGAAGATGATTGAACACTAAAGTGCCCAGAAATTTGCGCTCACATAGTAGCAGTGTGATGATGGGAATGGGCTTATAGATGCCATTTGGAGATTGATGGATAGGATGATGGGCTTATAGATGCCATCTGGAGGTTGATCGCGTAAGAGATTCCTTAGCGAGAACTTGCGTACCTGCAAAAGAACAAATGAGTACCTGACACGTTGCAGGAGCTGGTTTTCAGATGCTTGGTATAGATGTGTCCTGACTGGTTACAGGAGCTGGATCTGGAGCTTCAAATGGCGATGAATGAACCAGGGATGGTTACTGCCTTAGCATGAATGGTAAGAGAACCTTGGGCGATTTTAACTTCAACAACGCTCGTTGAGAAAAATCTTGGGTGTCTTCTACTGGGATAAGAATCAGGGAGATCTTAGGGTCGATCTGACTGAACCAGAGGAGGCCTTTGACTGGATAAGCATCAGGAAAATCTTAGGGTCGATTTACTGAACCGGACAAGGTCTTGGAATATCTTCAACTGGATAAGAATCAGGGAGATCTTAGGGTCGATCTGACTGAACCAGAGAAGGCCTTTGACTGGATAAGAATCAGGAAAATCTTAAGGTCGATTTAACTGAACCGGACAAGGTCTTGAAATATCTTCAACTGGATAAGAATCAGGGAGATCTTAGGGTCGATCTGGCTGAACCAGAGAAGGCCTTTGACTGGATAAGAATCAGGAAAATCTTAGGGTCGATTTAACTGAACCGGACAAGGTCTTGAAATATCTTCAACTGGATAAGAATCAGGGAGATCTTAGGGTCGATCTGACTGAACCAGAGAAGGCCTTTGACTGGATAAGAATCAGGAAAATCTTAGGGTCGATTTAACTGAACCGGACAAGGTCTTGAAATATCTTCAACTGGATAAGAATCAGGGAGATCTTAGGGTCGATCTGACTGAACCAGAGAAGGCCTTTGACTGGATAAGCATCAGGAAAATCTTAGGGTCGATTTAACTGAACCGGACAAGGTCTTGAAATATCTTCAACTGGATAAGCATCAGGGAGATCTTAGGGTCGATCTGACTGAACCAGAGAAGGCCTTTGACTGGATAAGCATCAGGAAAATCTTAGGGTCGATTTAACTGAACCGGACAAGGTCTTGAAATATCTTCAACTGGATAAGCATCAGGGAGATCTTAGGGTCGATCTGACTGAACCAGAGAAGGCCTTTGACTGGATAAGCATCAGGAAAATCTTAGGGTCGATTTAACTGAACCAGACTAAAGTCTTGAAATATAGCTGAGAACTTGATTGGATCTTTCCTGAAAGGAAAAAGTCAGTCATATGCAATGCATGATATGGATCAAGCAATGATGTTCTCAATATAAATGAGATTTGTAAGATATGATGCGTATATGCATGCTGTAATGTAGGAAAATGTGATATTTATGTATGTGTTTTTTGTTTAGGAAAGTAAATCCTTGACGGGTGCCGGGAAGTCGTATCCTGGGCTGATGTTGAGGAATAAATTTCGCCTCCGCTGGGGATGATAACTGCAAGAATACCGGTAGGAGAAGATGACTCCGTTGGGGAATAAACTTGGCCAATGGATTACTCTGCGGGGAGAAAAGATACTCTAGCGACCATGCTGGGAAGCAATACTCTGTGGGGAGAGGAATGCTTTTGCTGAATGTTGGTAATAGTTTGCTGGGGATAGGAAGATTTTGTCGACGACGCTCTTTCCGTGGCTTCTGGCTGAGGATAACCCAGTTATATCCTGTGGAGGAAATAACTCTTTAAATAAAGTCGGACGACGCGTTCGTGCTCTGCGAGGGGATAAGCTTCCAGAATTTACTGAGGATAAGCTTCCAGAATTTACTGAGGATAAGCTTACTGCTTGGGGATATGAATTCCAATTTTCCTGGGGAAACTGGATTGGACTCTTCTGGGGAGTTTTGGAATGTAATTTTGTAAGTTGAAAGGGGGAACCTATGTAGGGTTGCATGCTGATGAGTTTGTGTAAAACTGTATCTGAAATGGAGAAGGAACCTGGGTAGGGTTACTTTGATGATGAGTTCGTGTAAAACTTCGTTTTTTGGAAAGGGAGAACCTGTGTAGGGTTTCTGGGTGACGAGTCCATGTAAAACTGCATCTTGAAGAGAGAGAACCGGTGTAGGGTTGCTGCAGGATGAGTTCGTGTAAAACTTCTTGACGAACCGAGGTAAGGTCATCTTGAGATAGGTCCATGTGAGACTTCTGGAGGAACCGGGGTTAGGTTACTTGGATAAGTTTGTGTAAAAACTTCTTGATGAACCGGGGTTAGGTCATCTTGAGATAGGTCCATGTAAGACTTCTGGAGGAACCGGGGTTAGGTTACTTGGGTAAGTTCGTGTAAAAACTTCTTGATGAACCGGGGTTAGGTCATCTTGAGATAAATCCATGTAAGATTTCTAGAGGAACCGGGGTTAGGTTGCTTCGGGATAAGTTCGTGTAAAACTTCTGGATGAACCGGGGTAAGGTTACTTGTGATAAATCCGTGTAAGATTTCTAGAGGAACCGGGGTTAGGTTACCTTGGGATAAATCCATGTAAGATTTCTAGGAGGAACCGGGGTAAGGTTGCATGATTTTGATTAAGTGGATGATTGTCCTGTTTGGTCTCGGATGTTAACCCACGATCTGGAATTTGTAAAGGTAGATGGTAATCATCCTTATGTTGATCTTTCCTTTGTACTTTGGTTGACAGAGCAATTGGATCGCCTGGATAACTCATTATTGCCCCTGTTTCGGAGGTGAGGGAAGAGGATACCTGTGTGGGTGATTGGCCAATCCTCGGGTAGACAAGTGAGGAGATACCGGAACATAGTCGTACGCTTTTGATCCCTAACTTTTGCCTGGACCGCCCTTTCGGGTTTTCAGTCCACCGGGATACCCATTTTTGCCCAAGCCGCCTTTTCAGGTTTTCGACTTGCCGGGTGTACATATTTTTTCATTTCATCCCTTATTTTTGCCCGAACCTTTTTGGTTCGCCGGGAAGCCCTTATTTTTGCCTAGGTGTGTCAACCTAGCGGGTCTTTGATTATGCGTAGCATTTTTTCGACTATGTCCATATTCTCAGAATGTAGGGAGTTGCCCCTGTTGGAAGTATTTTGTCATGCCCCGGATACTGGGCAATGCTCCTACTGTGCCCCTTGGTTGGAGGTACTTCTGTTCACAAGGTGTTCATCGTGCGAATTTCCCTGCTGTTCAAACAAAAAGTCATATGCAAACAAGGTTATTTTAAGAATGCAAAAGCCTATGTCTGTCTTGAATTTTGAAAAATGCATTTTTTTGTAATACAATGCGATGTCAATTCAAGATTTTACTGCAAACCTTCAGGAGTCAGGATACCTTCGTAACAGTACACTTTCGAACTAACCCATGCTTCAGCTAGGACTTTTAAGGGTTATAACGTGGTCTGGTTCACGGTTTAAGAAACAAAGGATAAAGGCTCAAATTATTTGTACCCACCCGCTCTTCGTGATGTTCTCCAAACCTAAACTCAGTTGATCATACGTTAGACCTTATTTGAGTCTTTGCTCTGATTTTCTGGTGATGATTGATGATTTATTCTGACTAGGCAGTCATTTCCTTTTTTGTTGAGGGTTTGTGAGACCTCTTTCTTGATTTTTGTTATCCCTTTCTTTTTTTCCTGAACTGTTTCCCTTTTTTGGAATTACAGTCAGCGGGATGCCCCAGTTTTGTAAGTCTCCTTCACGGGTTTTAACTTAATGGGTTTTTCATTTTTTGAGATAATGACTGCCTGTCTTTATGATTGTAGGGAACCATCACTGTCTTTCTTCGTTTTGTAAGGACCTCTTTGGTGCCATTTGTTGCGCACTTGGATCAACTGAGAGAACTACCCTGCCCCAGGTTATGATAAAGGGTTTTAATTTTCGAAAAGAAAAACTCCTACTTCTTTGGCTCAGAGGGGTTGACGAGGGATTATCATCCTTATAACTCCAGTGTTTAGGGATTGAAACAATGCCTGTACCTCATCAGCGGGGTCCGTTCGAAAGCATACTGTAAAGATCGTGGTATCGTTTTCGTCATCCTCCCTCAAGAGGCTTAGAATTATTAATCGAGTGTTGACATCAGAAAAAATATGAAAACAATTTGTATATAGTGAATACGAATATATTGCTTCAGAACAGACATATGCGATGCATTAATGAAATAACAATGTTTAACATGAGTAAATGTTTGAACAATCAAAGCACAACACAACTTGAACATTCGAATGAACAAAAGTTTCCTAGTCTCAGAGCTTGTCACTTCAAATGGTGAGCCTTGGAGGGACGGTAGAAAAATTCAGCCTGACCATCTTGTGTGAATTCCAGTGCTCCTTCATCAATCAGGTCCTGAACCTTATTCTTCAAAGTCCAACAATTCTCTGTAGCATGCCCCGGGCTATCAGAATGATAAGCACAGCGAGCGTTGGGGTTATACCTTGAAGGTGTCCTGTTGGGATTCTTAGGAGGATCCTTTAGAGTTACCAAGTTCAACCTCAGCAGTTGTTGTAAGGCTTGAGGCAGCGACACGTTGAGCTTGGTGAATTGTCTTTTGGGCTTGTCCGGCCTTTGCTGGTTTCCCCTTTGTGGTTGACGGCGTGGTGCAGAACCAGAGATCATGACTGCCCCTGCATGTTGATAACGACGACTCTTTTGACTGTATGCAGCATTAGATTCCTTCTTTCCCGTGTGAGGCTTTTTATGAATATCAGAAGGTGTGGCCTCTTGAATTTTCCCACTCTTGATACCAGCTTCAATTCTTTCGCCAGTCAGGATGAGGTCGGTAAATCCAGCAGATGAGTTACCAATGAGGTGATTGAAGAATGGCCCGGATAGGGTCCCTAAGAACATATCAACGAGTTCCCGGTCAGTTAACGGAGGCTGCACCCTTCCAGCAAGGTCTCTCCATCTTTGTGCGTACTCCTTGAAACCTTCACTTGATCCCAACGACATACCCTGGAGTTGGGTGCGTGTAGGAGCAAGGTCGGCATTATACTGATACTGCTTGTAGAACGCAGTAGCAAACTCCTCCCAGTTACGAATCTTGGTCCCATCTAGCTGATAGAACCATTCGAGATGAGTCCCTGAAAGACTCTCCTGGAAGAAGTGGATCCATAAATTCTTATCCGCAGTATATGGTTGAATCTTCCGAACATAGGACCTGAGATGTAACTTGGGACAAGACGCCCCGTCATACTTGGTAAAGGATGGTGCTTTGAACTTCCGAGGAATAATCACACCAGTTGACAAACCCAGATCTCCAAAATCCAGCCCAGGTACCTGTTGGATCTCCATAGCATTCAGCCTATCCTCCAACTGTTTGTACTTGTCCTCAGCCGGAGGGTATTGTTCGTCGTTGAAATCTGTCTCGTTGTCGGAGACCACTGGACTAGGCACCTCTCTCTCATGGTGACCGTTTTCCCTCACAGACGGAGTAGTCCTCTCAGTTTCAGTCTGCGGTGTGTTCCCAGATCTGCGTCTAGGGCTGAACAAAACAGTCCTCTTCTTCTTCTTGTCCTTCTTCAAGAGCAGAGCCTTCAGATCTTGTTGCCCCTGGGTCAAATTCATGATCAGCCCTTGGAACTGGGCGTTCTGAGCCTGGAGGGCCTTGATAGACTGCTCAGCTGATGATTCAGGATTCATGACGATCGGCTGAAATAAACAGCGAAGAAGGGTAAGCAACCTGTCAAAGGGATACCTGCAATGCAATGAGATGTATGATATGCATGCAATGATTTCAAGGATCTCGCGGGATAAACAGAGAAACTTGTTAGAGTTGAAAACCGGTAACTTGATTGAAGAAACTTCCTGTTGCAGAAAATCCCTCTTCAAGGGTCAAAGGCTCACCATATCCAGTGGGTCATAGCCCCTGACAACTTTGGCTAGAGGAAAATAAATCCTCCTTGCCTTTTGCTAGATGTTTGATTCATCATGACCTGCATCACAAGCCCTTGAGATCCTTGAAATGGGTTAGGATGTATGTAATGGTATGATGTTATGCTATGCATGGGGTAATGTAAGTGACCCTGTTGTGAGTCCCAATTAAGGACTGCAAACCAAAACCTGCAAGAAACTCAAGTAAAACCTGTTATGAGTCCTAATTAAGGACTATAAATGAAACCTGCAAGAAACTTAGTAAACCTTGTTATGAGTCCTAATTAAGGACTACAAACAAAACCTGCAAGAAGCAGTGTCAGACAACAAGCATGCAAATAGTCAAGTACGAAGGCACACAAGTCACACAAAAGAGCCCTTAGAGTTTAGGCCAGCATGAGGTCTAGGTATTACCCTATTGAAGTTGGTGGGTTCAACCTGTCCTATCAAAGTAACCGGGTTCTAAGGGTCCCAATATCACGGGATTGCTTTCATTGTTCATCGTTTCGATTTAGCCACTGAACTGGCGACCGAAATATTCTAGGAAAGCAACCCTCAATTGAGTGTAGTATCGAGTATCAACCAACCTCAGACTGCACCAAAGTCAGTTATCTCACTACCCTAAAGAGGCCAAGATAGTTCAATTAAGGTTCCTAAGGTCTGTTGATGCTTCATGACACCACGCGGAGGCCCCGTACTCTCCTTGACTGAACTCAAGGGTTACCGGTACACACCAAAGTGTCACATCAACGTAGCAGACTGTTTCAACCATGTCGGTATACCCCGCACAGTTCCCTCACAGCCTTGTTGCTAGTTTCTAAGAAGGTATCCCCCAGATCCGGGTTAGGATCTATAGAACTCCCAAGCAACCCACAATTTAAAGCACACAAGGAAAACAATTGAAAACACAGTTATGAACTAGCCCTAAGGTACACCTCACTTTAAGTTTTAGTCCCCAGCAGAGTCGCCAGTTCTGTGATTGGTGGATCTGGAACTGACTGTTTAACGCTGGTTCGTGAAATGTCGCGGAAGCAAGAGTCACCACCGTCTTTTATTTTCTCCAAATGGAAAGGACAAAAGCACAGAAAAATTCCTTAAAGAGATTGCTCTCGGTTCGGGAGGTAGGTTATAGAAAGGGAAGGTGTTAGCACCCTTTCTATCCATGGTTATCCATGGGCTCTTAGATACTTGCTCATTTGTGTTTTCAAAATGTTTGTTTGCTTTTCAAGTGTGAGTGGGTTTAAAAAGTTTCGTTTAAAGATTTCAGATCGACTCTTGTATCAGTCCTCAAGAGTGTTTGAAAAATTGCTTTCGAAAGCTTTTTGAAAATGTGTCGGTGTGAAAAGTATTTTTGATTTATTTTGTTTTGAATTAGAGCAAGTATCCACGAGTCGTCTACCTACCCTAAGGAATTCGTCTGTGTAAATGTCCTTTAAAGTAGTGCCATCCCACCATTGAGAGGTAGGTAGCACCACCGTTGGAGGTGTTCGGGTCAATTCGAAGGTTCGGGACATGGTGATCACCAGAGCAATGGGAAGACACCTTAGAAGCTACCCTCATGCCAGGTTCCCGGATCATGAGGACTTACTAAGACATCCTCTACTCGACGATCACCTTTCGAGGCAAGGCAACAGTGAGGCGTACCCTAGGGGTGGTGTGTGATTTGTGTGTCGTTTTCATTTATTTTTATCTTGTTCATGTCAAAGTGATCTATGCGTTTGTTTTTTATTTTTGTCATTCATTCTTGCATGCATTTGTTAACAGTTAAAAAGTTGCGGAAATTAAAAGTTCTAAACTATTACAAAGGCGCGGGTCCACATCGCCAAATTAAAATCCAGGACCCGATTTGACAAAAAATAAAGAACTAAAGTGCGAGAAATATAAAATGTCCGAGTTACATGGCTTTGGGAGAATTACATAAATATTTAAAAGAAACGAAATAAAACGCGCGAATTGAAATAAGATTGGAAACAAGGGCGTTGGACCCTTTTGAAGTTAAATTGAAATTAAAAATTAATTAATTATTTATTGAAATAAAAGAAGTGTTTTTTAGGTTTTTTTGCATTTATGAAATAAGAAAATTAAAATTAAAATTAAAAGAAACCCTAATTCTAAGTTATTTTTAATTATTTGAGAAAAATGTTAAAGTTTAACTTAATTTACTAAAGAATTTATGTACATGTTTATTTACAAAATAAATTAGTAATTAATAATAATAATAATGATGAGAAAATTATTTATTAAAAAAAATGATGAAAAAGTTAAAAAAGCCTAATTTCTACATATTTAATTTATTAAAAAAAATATTAAAGTTTTGAAACCTAAATTAATCTAATTAATTGTTTAGAGTTTATTTACAAAAATAATAATAGTGAAATTAATATTAATAAATTAAACATTTTGATTTTTATGATTTTCCTGTTTTTTACTATTTTTTATATTTTATGAAAATAAGTTAAATTAAAGGAATTAATTAAAAAAAGAAATAATTGAAATAAATAAAATAAGGAAAAGAAAGAAAATACAATACCTTGGGGGGTTTCTGTCCCCTTTTTGGAGGTGAATTGGAGTGGTTTGGCCATTTGTGTTCTGGCCTCATCATGCATAAGTTGTTCTACTTTGGCCATTTGGCTTTTGGCCTTTTGGCCTCAACGTTCCTTAATGAACGTGGGATCTGTCTAAATCTGCAGTGTTGAACCTCAAGAACACATTAAATAAAATCATAAAAATTCAAATAAAACCAACATATGAAGAAATTTAATGTTTAGGCACAATACGGCATGTAGGAATGATTATACCCTTTTGATCACGGAGATCAAATCAACCTTACCCTTACTGGAAAAGTAGTGACATGAATGCTTTTATGCCCTTTGGATCATGGAGATCAAGCCAGCCTTACCCTTACTGAAGAAGTAATAAGATATTGGTTTGTAACTGAGATGGCTTGTTTGTAGTGAGAGAGGGATTTGTAATAAGGATTTCAAGGTTTGTTGTGGCAAGGTTTTTTTTTTCTCTCTTTTCCTCCTTCTTTTTTTTTTCTCTTTTTCTCCTTCTTTTTTTCTCTCTTTTTCTCCTTCTTTTTTCTCCCTTTTTCTCCTTCTTTTTTCTCCCCTTTTTTGTGTGACAAGAAGATGATTATATAGTGGAAATTAGGGTAAAGAAAATGGGCTTTGAATGTGCAATTGGGCCTCCAATATTCACTTGAATTCGTCACTTTCCAGGCTAAATCGAAGGGACTTAAGTGCAATTTTTGAAGTTGAAATGTGAAAAAAAAATGTAGCCGACATCGAGAACTAACTCCTGTCCGAAAATCGACTCAATCGGATAAACGGTGAATTAGTTATGAATTTTTGAAGTTTCAGCTCATACAAACTTATTTTGGGCTCCAGTGTCGGCTCTGACACGTTCTTCAATAAAAAACTGGTATTGATCGGAGCATAATCCGGTCTCGACTTTTGAAGCAAAGTTTTAGATCTACAAGTCAGGGACCTTGTGTAAAAATATGAGCCCAATCCGATAAAAATTGACCGAGTTATGAATTTTCGAAGTTTCGGCCCAGATGCAATAATATTCAGCATTCAGGATTTTCGGTGTGTCACGCACTCTGAGCAAAAAACGAAGGCCTTTTGAATACCGTTTGAACTCAATACCTTCTGTGAAAATGTAGCCAACTCAATTTGTGAAATTTTGGCACCGGAACCAGCTCGATACGATGAAAATCGACCAAGTTATGATTTTCTGAACATGACGCAAATAAACTTCTGTCACAAATTTTCTGTATGAAAATACTTGATAAATCCACATTTATGAAGACCTTATGATCGAAATTGGCTTCCAGCCGTGAGAGATGAAAATGTAGATAATGTCAAGACGGAATTTTGGCCACCAGAACGGGTTCAAAACGAGTCACGGTCTTCAAGTTATGAATTTTTTAGCGCGTAAAAACTGCACTTTCAGCACACTTTTTCACCATATTTCTTCGAGAAAACTCACACATTCGGATACCTTCTTTAAAGAATTGACTCTTGAGCCGAACCTGAATTTGAGAATACGTTATCAGAGATATCTTGGCGAAAGAATACCTGAATATGACGCGCCGGGTTGGACTTGTGAATTTTTCTTGAAATGTTTTGAGAAATATGGGAGGGCAAATTTTGGGGTACAACAGTGGCCATATAATAGATTATGTTTGAAGAAGAGTATTGTGATCTAACCACAGTGTTTGATGCTTCTGAGTATTATTTTGATTTCCCTTGAGGAAGAGAATTTGTGATTCTCTTTGCTTACCCTCAGAAGTTTTTGAAGAAGATCCCCTTGTCAAGGGTTGATATGCTGTCAGACAGAATGTTGTGACAGCTTTGAAGATGTTAAAATTTGAAGAGCATTGTTTTTGAAGAATCAGGGGAAATAGACTCCTTTGAAAAGTCTGTATAGATACCTAATAAAGGGAATCCCTTATGTAGGTACAGACAATGGCATCCATCATCTCAAAGTCAGGCAGGAGGTCTGAAGAAAAGCTTATTGAGACGTGGCTCGTACAATCCCCTACATATGTTTGTAGTCTGATCCTGAAGATTGATCAGTTTTTGTTGGTATGTTTCCTCGTGTTTCCCCCACAAGAGTTGAGTATGAGTTATTATGGATGTTTCCCCCTGAACCATAGTAACAATGGATAATGTCGTAGCAGATGTTGTAACAGCATCTCAGTTTCTTCAGCAATAAAAGTGACCTTTGCTCAAGGATACACTCAAATTCAAGGAGTTGTTGAAACCTTTGTTCCTGTGGCTAGACTTGAATCAATTAGACTACCCTTAGGAGTTGCTTGCATTCTGAGGTTTAAGCTGTTTCAAATGGATGTAAAGAGTGCCTTCCTAAATATATATTTGAATGAGGAAGTATATGTGAAGCAACCTAAGGGATTTATTGATCTAGGTTTTTTTCCCTAACCATGTGTACAAACTGAAGAAATCTTTGCATGGATTAAATCAAGCTCCAAGAGCTTTGTATGAGAGATTGACATAATTTCTTGGTGAGAATGGATATAGGAATGGTGGTATAGACAAAACTCCTTTTGTCAAGGAAGAAGAAGGAAAGATCATAATTGCACAGATTTATGTGGGATGTCAAATGAGATGGTTCAACATTTTGTCAAGCAAATGCAGTCAGAATTTGAGATGAGCCTTGTTGGTGAGTTAACCTAATTTATTGGTATGCAAGTTAAACAAATGGAAGATTCCATATTCTTATCTCAGAGAACATATGCGAAGAATATAGTAAAGAAATTTGGGATGGAAAATTCCAGTCACAAGAGAACACCTGCTCCCACACATATGAAGTTGTCTAAAGATGAAAAAGGGGTATGTGCTTGATATCAAGCTGATCCCAAAGTTAGCCATGCCAACCATGTGAAGAGATTACTAAAGTATGTGAATGGGACAAGTGACTATGGTATGTTGTATTCACATGGATCTAGCTCTGCATTAAGTGGATATTATGATGTTGATTGGACAGGAAGTGCTGATGATAGAAAAAGTACATCAGGAGGATGTTTCTTTCTGGGGAATTATTTTATATCATGGTTTAGTAAGAAGAAAAATTGTGTGTTATCCAAAGTTGAGTTTAAGGTCAAGCCACTGACCTAATCTGGAATGTTTTGGCTGCCATGATTAAATGTCTTGTCAAAGATTCAGAAAATATTACAGGTGTGAAGAAGAAGGATGTTAGATTAAAGTCCTACCTAGTGTGAGAAGGTAATCCTATATGACTAACTGATAAGTACTTTGACGGGAGACTGAGTATTTATTAGGATTATGCATGAAAGTTGACTATAAATACCTTGATGGGAGCTGAGTGTTTGTCTGATGATTGAGTGCAAATCTGATTTCTGAACATGCCTTTTAGAAAATATTTGAGAGCTTATGTCTCTTAAGTTATGTTCTGATTTATGGTAGATACTGAAGATGAGATCTATTGGGATCCTATTGTGTAGATTGGGAGGTTTGTAAAGGGAATGTATGGAAATAAGTCTCTTGGATGGTGATTCCAGAGTGAAAGCTGATAGGTTCTGTAGTAAAGTTATTAATGTCCCGAATGATGTTGTAACATCATTGTTGATGATAGTATATGGGGGAGACTTAGGACTATGAATCTTAAATATTCTACCACCTCATTCAGAAGTGGCAGTTTTATCCTTGGTTTAGAATAAGAATATTCTTTGTTTAGAGAAGTATGCTCAAGTAATGCATAACTTCTATCTTGGTTTGAATACTTTACTAGTGTTAGAAAACACTAGTAATGTGTAGAAGGAGGATTTAATCAGCACATTCGTTAAGGGGTATTCCTTCTGTTAGAGAGCTTGGATCTTAGTAAAGCTTTTAAGCACACTAAGAAATGGTTAGAAGTTGGTTTCAGACTATGGTTGCATGACATCTTATCCATCTAAAGAGTCATGACAATATGTGTGGAGGTACAAGGGCATGAATCAGATGTGTCCTTGTTATGTGACAAGTTCTGAGTAATTGGAGTTATTCCTAGTGAACTAGTGGGTGTTTAGTGTTGTGTTTTCTCCATAATGAAGTTTTTTATTTTCCATGACAGGAGGAGTCAGTGGACTAATTGGTTTGTTTGGAGCTTATGATGTTCAAGCCTATATAGTTATTACCCTCCTATGAGGATGATGTTGGATAATGACCAGTGGTTTTTACACAGGAATTTAGCAGTTATCTTAGCTATTGTTTCATTTAATTGGTTGATTTTTTATTTCTTATTACCGTATTTTATGCTTGGTTTTCTATTTTGGTGTTTTCAGGTTCAGAAGAATAAAATAGGATAAATCGGGATGAAAAAAGTGCATAAGTCCATGTTTCAGAGGAATTGCTATAGGCGCCCTGACACGGGTGGCCGTGTCGCCTGACATGGGTCGTGTTAGGGGGAAGATATGGGAAGATGTGGAGCACGAAGGCTGACACGGGTTCCTGTGTCAGCTGACACGACCCATGTCAGAAAGCCTGGGCGAAGGTATTGTTGGGAGCATTGGACAGAGCACGACATGGGTGCCTGTGTCAGGTGACACAGCCCGTGTTGGCTAGGACACTAAATTCGGGTGTATTTATGAGTTTTCATAATTTGAGACCTGAAGGGGCGTTTTAGGCATTTCTGACCGAGACACATGGATTGTTCATTATAAAAACTTAATTGTGAGAAGAAGAAAAGTAGTTTTTGGACGACTGGAGAATTGGATGATAAAAGACTGAAGTCTATGCAAGTTTTGGGAGAACGAAGACCTTTCATGCGTGGAAGCAATTGAAAGTCAAAGTTCACCATTAATTTGTGTAATGTCTATCGTTGTTATTATTGAAATATCTTTGAATATTTTGTGAGGCTAAACCCCCCCAGTGCTAGGAGGCGTCCCTAATTTGCAAATGTATTGACTATGAATTATTGATTTTAATATAGTAGTTTCCTTTCAATTTAATCATTCAAGGTTTCTAATGCTTTTTTGATCGAACCAATTAGGATTGAGTTATGGTTAACAACCAGTTGGACCACGATTGTTAATGTTTTTATATGATTAGACTATAGTAGATATCACCTAGGACTAGGGATACCCTATAGTCATCAGATTTAACCCTTGTTAAGACAAAGGCTTGACTCCATCAGATATTTCTAAGGACTTAAGATTGAGGATGGAGGGTTAAAGGTTTTCTCACCAAGGACTTAGGGGAAAATAATCTAAAGGGCCGGTAGTTGAAGGTAATGAACTTATAGAAGAGATCAATAGTGAAGGTCATTACAGGGCAAACCACACACTCACCCCTAGCATAGTATTCACACTAGTAAAAAAGTAATAATTTACCTTTGCATATTTTTAATTATTATTAAATACAATAACCAACCAAACCCCATATTGAGTTTTGTTTAATTGAACCTCGCATTAAACTCGGTCATCATGTGTAGTCCTTGAGATTGACATTTGGGGAATTTTCCCTGTTATTATAAGAGGCAAAATAGTAAACTTGTTATTTTACTAATCAAGTTTTTGGCGCCGTTGCTGGGGACTGCCTAGTCATTGAGGTTATTTGGAGTTCAATTAAATTTTTTTTGCTCTGCAACTAAAATTTCTTTTGTAATTTCCATATTTGTGCTTTACTGATTTTCCTAACCTTTGTATGCGAGGAAAGTCCTCAGCAGAATTTCCATTTGATGCATAAATAGAAAGAACTTTTCACGCGAAGCGCAACCTAGCTTGGTTAGATAGACATGAGTCAGCAGGTTCTTCAGATCCTTCAGATTCAAAGTCTAAAGAGGTAAAACGAATGGCTGAAAATCCGCCACAAGAGAGACTTCTTAGGGACTATGAGGGAGAGAATGCTCCAGCAGGTCGGTTGACTATTGTGAATCAACCGGTCAATGTGGCAAACTTTCAACTGCACCCTTCAACCATCCTCCAACTCGAGAACAAATCTTTCACCAGAAAGATCAATGAAGATGCCAATAATAATTTGCAGAGATTTATCACCATGAGCATTACTTTGAAGATTGAGGGGCACTCTGAAGAAGCCAAGAAATTAAGGATGTTCCCGTTCACACTGTCTGAAGTTGCTGAAGAGTGGTTCTACTCATTGCCTACTAGAAGTATCACCACTTGGGAACAGATGGAACAAACTTTTCTTGATGAGTACTTTCCTGCTTCTGTTTACATTCGTAAAAGATATGAAATTATGAATTTTAAGTAGAAATAAGGAGAGTCGCTAGGTGATGCTTACAAGAGATTTAAGCGGTTACTAGTAGCATGTCCAACGCACAACATGAGTCAAACTGAGCAAATGCATATGTTTGTAAATGACTTCCGAATGAAGACAAAGTAGCTTATTGATATAGTAGTCGGTGGCTCAGCCAACTTTGCAACAACCACTGGTGTGAAGAAAATCATTGAAGAAATTACTGCAAATGAGCACCTGGAGCTATATGACAGAGTTGTAAGCAAACTAGAGGGAGTGATTGATTTAAAGATGGAAATTAATAAGCAATTAAAAATTGAAGAAGTCATTACTGCAAAAGTAGAGAAGAAGCTAAAAGCAATAAATATGAGTACTCCACAGGTAGCTCAGGTTCAACAGGTAGCTTATGAAATTTGTAGTGGACCGCACAGTAGTGTACAATGTCTGGCAACACCACAACAAATTGAGGAGATAAAATTCTTGAAGCAAAATAACCCATATTCTAACACCTATAATCATGGGTGGAAGAATCATCCTAATTTCTCCTGGAAAGACCAGTAGCAACAAACTCCTCAAAAGACAGAATGTGAGGTAGCTATTAAAAAGATGGCTGCCCAAACATCTCAGTTTCAAGAAGAGACAAGGAGCAATCATATAAATACCACAGCTACAATCAAAATTAAGTTAAAATGGGACAAATTGCACAACAGGTAGCTCTGCAAGCACAAGAAAGACATAAAAGTCATGAGAATGTTAATGTTGTTACAACAAGAAGTCAGAAGGGGTCAGAAAGCAAAAGTGAGGTAAAATTTGATGACAGTATCATAGAAGTTGATCTGGAAGTGAGAGAGAACAAGAAAAAGAAGGAAGAAGTGGTCTCTCCTGTGAAGCCAACTGAAGAGAAGAGTGCTAAACCAACAATTAACTTGTCGTATCCATATCGAGTGGCAAAGAAGGACACAAAATGCCTTTGTACCAGAAATTCATGAAGGAGGTACTTTCTAAAAAAAGAACAACAGAAGATGGGCAGGTACCCATTGATGAAAAATTATATACAATTGCGCCAGAGAGAAAAATACCTGTCAAGCAGAGAGATCCGGGGTCAGTTGCAATACCGTGCACAATAAAAGACAAACCTTTCAAGAGGGTTCTGGTTGATTCTGGATCGAGTGTGAGTTTAATTCCATTATCGATTTTTAAGAAGCTCGATATTGAGAAAATAAGCGGGAATGGAACAAAATTGAAATTTGCTGATCACACAGTTAAGCAGTCATATGGGATAGCTGAAGATATCCTAGTGGAGATTGACAATTTTTTCCCAGTTGATTTTCAGATAATGGACATATCGGAATATGAAGAGACTCCTATCATTTTGGGTTGACCATTTATGCTGACAAGTCGATGAAATTTTGATATCGAGACAGGTAATCTGACATTGAAATCATTTGATGAGGTGATAACCTTAAAGGTGTTGGGAATCAAGAAGTAGGTTACAGGTGGAAAGGATAAATCTTCAATCGGAATGATCAGATTTGAAGAAAAAGACAACAGTTTACAGTCTCTCCCAGAAGAGGTCTCAGGAAAAATTTCTCAAGTGGCATCAATAAAAATTCCTAAGCGCAGTCAACAAGGAAAGAAGACAAAGAAGAATTATCATCGAGCTGGAAAGATGGAAGTTGGAAGTGGCTGGACGCACAAATGGGTTGACACTTTTGATCTAAATGAGTTCTGGTTTGCGGAAGAAACATGCAGTAAGGTGTGGAAGAGGAAGTACCCTCCATAAGGGGATGACCCGTCGAGCCATGTGGTGCTAAACATAGCGCCTCATGGGAGGAAACCCATGCTTTTACTAACTTAATTTTTCTTTTTGTTTGCAGGTAATAAAAAGGGAGTCTTACTGGTGAGAGCTAGGAGGCTGTAACATGTGTTGCATTACCCTCTGTGAGTCACTTTCTCGAGCTTGGTCCGAATCATTGGGGTCAATGTTCAGTTCAAGTTTGGGGAGTTTTATTTATTTTCTTCTTTTCGAATTATTTGTTAGTGCTCTGCGAATTGCTGTGTAAATCCACTAGTTTAAGCCCTTCAAGTCGGCCGAAATTTTTTGTTTTGATCAAGGACTTGAGTCTCAGAGAGTTCGAGAATAGTATATAGAGACAAAGGGATAGTTGTTCGAGGGTAGGAAGTTTGAAATAACATGATAGAATATGAGTCTAATGTGTAGATTTGTACCATAGTGCTTAAATCCTGAGAAGTACTCCTGAAGTAGTTTATCCTCACAGTCTTGCATAACAATGATTCACATGCATGTACGATTGAAGGAGAAAGAAATAAATTTTGAACCAAATGATGAAAGGGCAGTAAAAGGTAACTGGCTCGCTAAGTTGGGTAGCCCTCACCAGGTTATTCAGCCCAAAGGGGGTTGATCCCTAAACCTCGTCCATAAAGGACAATATATAAACTGAAAAGTTTTGAAAATTTCATCTGAATTTATAAAGGAGCAAAAGCTCTTATTTGGCGCAGGAGCTAAAAATCTCTCTTAATCAGTCTTGTGCGTGTGATGATCATCAGTAACTATTATTGCCTTAATTTGACTGTCCGAATGAAAAAGGAGGAAAATCGGAAAGAGACTTAAGTACAAAGCATAGTTAGAGAGGTATCTGAAGAAGAACTCTCAAGTTAAAGATTCTTAAGCAAACTCTTCGCGTCATGTGAACATTGGACGGACTAATTTTTCATCAATTTGAACAGATGTGAAACGTATGAGTATCGGGCTACTATGATTTTCATGAGTTCTTGTAATGGTTTCTTGAGGTCAAGCAACGTTTTAAGTTTGGGGGAGTTTGACCAGTGGTTTTTACACAGGAATTTAGTAGTTATCTTAATAAATGTTTCATTTAATTGGTTGATGTTTTATTTCTTATTACCGTATTTTATGATTGGTTTTCTATTTTAGTGTTTTCAGGTTTAGAAGAATAAAATAGGACAAATCAGGACGGAAAAGTGCATAAGTCCAAGTTTAGGAGGAATTGCTACAAGCGCCCTGACACGGGTGGTCGTGTCGCCTGACACGGGTGGTCGTGTCGCCTGACACGGGTGGTCGTGTCAGGGGGAAGAGATGGGAAGACGTGGAGCACAACGGCTAACACGGGTGCCCGTGTCAGCTGACATGACCCATGTCAGATATCCTAGGAGAAGGAATTGTTGGGAGCATTGGACAGAGCACGACACAGGTGCCCGTGTCAGGTGACACAGCCCGTGTTGGCCAGGACGTTAAATTCGAGTGTATTTATAAGTTTTCATGAATTGGGACCTGAACGGGCGTTTTAGGCATTTCCAATCGAGACACATGGATTGTTCATTATAAAAACCTAATTGTGAGAAGAATAAAAGTACTTTTTGGATGACTAGAGAATTGGATGATAAAAGACTAAAGTCTATGAAAGTTTTGGGAGAACGAAGACCTTTCATGCGTGGAAGCAATTGAAGATCAAAGTTTACCATTAATTTGTGTAATGTCTATCGTTGTTATTATTGAAATCTCTTTGAATATTATGTGCGGCTAAACCCCCCAATGCTAGGAGGTGTCCCTGATTTGCGAATGTATTGACTATGAATTATTGATTTTAATATAGTAGTTTCCTTTAAATTTAATCGTTCAAGGTTTGTAATGATTTCCTAATCGAACCAATTAGGATTGAGTTACGGTTAACAACCAGCTGAACTGCGTTTTTTAAGGTTTTTGTACGATTAGGCTATACTAGATATAACATAGGACTAGGGATACCCTATAGTCACCAAATTTAACCCTTGATAAGACAAAGGCTTGACTCCATCAGATATTTCTAAAGACTTAGGATTGAGGATGGATGGTTAAAGGTTTTCTCACTAAGGACTCGGGAAAATAATCTAAAGGGCCGGTTGTTGAAGGTAATGAACATGTAGAAGAGATCAATAATGAAGGTCATTATAGGGCAAACCACACACTCACTCCTAACATAGTATTCACACTAGTAAAAAAGTAATCACTTACCTTTGCATATTTTTAATTATTGTTAAATACAATAACCAAACCAAACCCTATATTGAGTTTTGTTTAATTGAACCTCACATTAAACTCTGTCATTCTGTGCAGTCCTTGTGATCGACATTCGGGGAATTTTCCCTGTTATTACAAGAGGCAAAATAGTACACTTGCTATTTTACTTATCAAATAACATGCTCAAACATGTTGCTACAAGATTTAGCTGTTTATGTCCTTATGAGTCTTTGAAGACCCTAGCGAGATGTTGCTAGAGTATACCATCCTTCTCCAAGAGGATGTGTTGGTTCTGCGAGAATTTATTTTTCTCTACAATAGTGAATGGGATAAAGAAGGCTATCATGCTGGTTGTTAGGAGATGTCACACTTATTTGACAAGTAACTTGTAATCAGGTTTGCAAAGCCATTACTGCAAACCATGTGAATGTATGTCCTATGAAGAATAAGCTCCTTGTTAGTAATTTAAGTGTGAAATATGCTATCCTGTATAGAATTGGAGTTGTTAACTGGGTCCTTACCAATCATGCCTCAACCATTACAGTGGGTTTAGGAAAATTCATTTATGCTGTTTGAAATAAGAAGATGTTTGATTATGGTGCTTACATTTTTTAACACACTCTAAAGCATGCAGGAACTTATGCAATCAAGATGCCTAGTTCCTTTCCCTCTCCTATTTGTGGCATTATTCTCAATCAACTCTTTGGGATTCCTTGTGGTACTGATGTGGTATGCAAAAGGGAGTATGCTCTGTCTCTTCACTTCAAGCTATTTTCAGGCAAACATGTTCCGTACATTATCTTGACATCTGCATCCTCTAAAAACAAGACCTCAAGCAAGGATGCAATGGTTTTTGAGTTAATAGATGCCTGCAAAGAACTTGATGACGCAGTCAGAGTTATCTCAACAAGGCAGCTAAAATGTGAAAAGATGATCAAGGATCTGAAGAGGGATGACATATGTGATACGGTGGCAGAACCGACTAGTTTGACTAGTTTGCATTTTTTATTCACAAATGTTGTGGTAAGCAAGAGTCGCCACTGACTTTTATTTCATCCAACTAAGGAAAAGGAAAAAGAACAGAAAAAACCTTTCTTCGAGATGTTTTTGAGTACGGGGGGGGGGGGGGGGGGGGTGTAGATTATAGAAAGGGAAGGTGTTAGCACCCTTTCTATCTGTGGTTTTCCACGGGCTTTTAGATACTTGCTCATTTTGAAATTGCTTGTGTGTGTTTTGAAAAGTTTTTGTTTAACTTCGTGATAACCCTTCCATTTGTCCTCAAGAGTGTGACGAAGTTGTTTTTGAAAACTGTTTTGAAAGTGTTTGTGAAAAAAGAGTTTTTATTGTTTTGAGCAAGTACTTAAGAGTTTCTACCTACTCGAAAAAGATTGTTCATTTTCTCGTTTATTTTAGACAACTCTATCCTACTATTAGTGAGTAGGTAGCCCTATCGTTGGATGTTGAGGGACTATCGAAAGGGACGCTATGGTCATCGAAGGCAACATATAAAGATATCTTAGCATTCGAAGGGAATGTCATCATATAGGCAACGTCGAGGGACAAGATCATTTCTCGTACGCAACTCGAGGGACCTTAGGGACCATGATCTTTATGATGACTTTAGAATTAAGGGTGTTTGCTAAGACATCCCTACGTTCGAGGGACATGACCATTATTTCTAAGGCAACCAATTGAGGTAATACTCTATGGGTGCAAGTGTGCAAAAGTGTTTGATTTCAGTTATATTTATCTTTGCATTTTAGTGATCTAAGATTGATTCATTAATTATACATGCCTAGGTTGCTAGCAATTATATACAGGCATATCAAATATAAGAGCGAGAAAATAACAGTCCTACGCTATTACAAGGCTTTGGGGAGGGGATTACATATTCAAAAATCCGGGAAAAAAATAATAAGCGAAATATTAAACCTAATTTAACTACTACAACTTGAGAGCAGTTACAATATAATAATAAAAAGAAAATTAAAAAAAATGTGCGGTAAATTAAATGCGAGAAGTGATTGACCGACCTAGAAATCTAAATTGCAAAAATATTTATTTTTAAGGAAAAATTAAGTTAAATATATAATTGAACCCTAAATCTAATTATTTTAATTATAATATAAAAAAAAAGCATTAATTACCCTAATTTAATTAAACTAATTAATTAACAAAAAAAATTTTATGAAAAAAAGATTTTTGATGTTTTTGGTAATTTTTTGATTAAATAAAAAAAATGATTTTTTTTTAGTTATTTAGAAAAAGATATGATTACTAAACAAAAGAAAAAAAGAATTAAAATTAAAAAAAAAAGGAAATGGGCCCTGATTGCTGGAAGAGAGGAGGTGGGTGCGCTGCCAAATTACTGGTTGGACCCAAAGTTGTCCCAGACTGGCGCCTGACCTAGTGGAACCAGCTTCTGAAGATTCACGGTGGACTAACGTATACTGCACATTGGATCTATGATAGAGACTAATCCAAGGGACGAGATCGGATAGTGTGTGGTGGCCTTCAGAACATGATGCGCACTGGATTTGGAAATAATAGTTCAGAAAATTGCAAAAGGTCTGGACCTGGGATCGAACCCAGGCCTTCCCTCTCACATGCCTTCTTCCCTTGCCATCTGCGCAAGTTGGTTAGTCATGAATATAATGAAACAAATAAAATAAAATGAAAATAAGGTGCTAGGGCTGAATCCAAATGACACGCGTGCGTTGTGGGGCTCTGGGAGTTTGAGTTTACCAATCAGACTTGGAGAGAGGAAAAGCTCGTTTGAGCCCAGCCAATGAGGTCACGAGGAATAGCCACGTACGCTTTGACCGCCTCCTGCAAAAATCAAACCACTGGCCCCGGTGGCTTCGGTCACCTTCTCCGGTGACACCTCAAGGCCGATTCTGCAAAATACGCGTGATCAAAGCATAAAAAAGACCCTACCCCCCTTAAAATTTCCCCAGGAATCCAATGGTCGTATCCATTCATCCTAAAAGTGCCTGTATCACAAAATCTGAACCTTGCTTCTTCCTAAGCCCTATAATTGGTGTCTTGTGATTCTGGGCTTATTCCTCACATGAGATACGTCAAAAAATTCATAAGTAATGCCAATAGTATGAATATGCAAGCACAATATATTTATATTATGGAAGGAACGAGTTTTAGAAGTCAAAAAGTTACCAATGTGGGAAGATCTGACTAGGGCGATTCAAGGTGCTTTGGCCTTCAGGGATGGATGAGAAGAGGTGTTGGGATCCTCAGAATGATGATAGGATGGTTGGTTTTGATTGAAGGAGGATGGATCGTCTCTTAGCGGAATTGCACTTTTTTTCAATTTTTGAAACACTTGTTCTTGGTTTTTAGGCAGCCTCTCTGTCTGCTTCATCTTTGGAATCAATGTCCTTATGTATGGTAGCATACTAGGTCAACATAATTGGAGAAAATCCCATGCTTTGGTGATAAAATATTTTTCTTTCAAGTTTTTTTATTTTGTTTATTTTGGGAACAAATCCAATCTTTACTCTCTTTCCACGATTTTCTTTGATCTTGCCAGCTTTTGTTGATTGCCAATTGATGATAAAAAGATTTGGTAATGAAATCTTTTATTGCTTAGATGATTTATTTGATTTAATTTGATTTTTAAAGGATAAAAATCAAAATAAATTAAATAAATAAAACGAATAACATGTGGAAGGATTTTTGGGTCGTGGATCATGTTGGGAGTGAGGTGCAAACATAAAAAGTTAGGCCCATTTGTCAAAAAATGCATTTATGAGCACATTTGACTTTTGGCAATTTTCCAAAAATGGTCAACTTTGACAATGCATAACTCTTCCAATTTTGACCCTAAAGAGGTGTTCTTGGAATTTTTAGAAATATTAGGATGTCCCCTAAGCAACCCTTTTGGTCTCATACCAATTGGGTCTTCCATGTTCATGTAAGAAGCTTTGACCCAAAATGTGTTTTTGTTGACTTTTCAAAATGACCTATAATGTAGAAATTCATATCTTTTGATGAGTGCATATTTTGAACTTGTGGGCTGAAGATGAGTTGTAGGGAATTGAATCCTCTTTAAAATTAGCCTTGGATGGAAAATTTATGATATAGTATGAAGAAGTTATGCTTGGTCAAAGTTTGATTGACTTTTCCTAAGAAACCCTAATTTAGCAACTTTTGGGTTTTGATGAATTTGGGGAATTCCTTGAAGAATCATGATCAACCCTTGATCAAATGATGTATATAACTTCAAAATCTTGATGTTGACCAAAAATATTGAAGTTTGACTTCATGTGGGCCACAGTTGACTTTTGACCTAATACAGTCGATTCTCAAGTATCTGAGCAGTTGACTGAGCAAACTTCTAGTGCAAGGCTTGAAATTTGACATGAAGGGTCTTGAGAACATATTAGGACCATGGAGAGAATATGAGGTCTTTGGAGTTCACCCATCTTGATGAAAATGGAAACCCTAGTTTGAGATACATTGCCTTAAGAGAGAGTTTGTTTGGCCAACTCTTGGGCATCCCTGAGCAAGTTGAGGACCTCAATGGGCATGTATTGAGTAAAATGAGAGGGAAACTTTTAGGGTACAATAGCTGCCCCTGTTTAATCTTCTTAAACCTTAGGATGTAGATTAGTTGCCTGCCTTTCGTAATCTAAAGGTGGAAGATGATTGAACACTAGAGTGCCCAGAAATTTTCACTCATATGAAGTGATACTTGATTTGGTGATATTGGGAATGGGCTTACAGATTCCATTTGGAAGTTGCTAGAGAATTGTCGGAGATGGTCTTAACGATGCCATCCAGAAAATATACCGGTTGCCTGAAAGATTCCTTTGCGAGAATTCCTGTACCGACCGTTGAGGAGGACTTTGATGGAGAATGTTGATTCCCATTTTGGAAAATAGGCTAGGAGCTGCGGTTGGCCATTACTCTACTAGGGAATTAACTCCTACTTGAGGAAGAAGAAGTGAACTGCATATTTGGTCAGGGTCCAGGCTGCATAGTGACTTACTGGGGGAAAGGTGAAATCGACCGAAACTGGTCGGGTCCAAGTTTTACCATGTTATAAACTGTCGTCTGGGGATGAAAGAGAAGGAACCTAGATGGTAAGATTACTTTGAAATGAAAGCCTGGATATTAGGGCTATGAGAAGGAACCCAGATCGTAGGGTTACTTCGGAATGAAATCCTGGATTGTAGGGATATGAGAAGGAACCTGGATAGTAGGGTTGCTTAGAAATGAAAGCCTGGATAATAGGACTTATGGGAAGGAACCTGGATGGTAGGGTTACTTTGAAATGAAATCCTGGATAGTAGGGTTGTGAGAAGGAACCTGGATAGTAGGGTTACTTTGAAATGAAAGCCTGGATAGTAGGGTTGTGAGAAGGAACTTGGATAGTAGGGTTACTTCGAAATGAAAGCTTGGATAGTAGGGCTGTGAGAAGGAACCTGGATAGTAGAGTTACATCGAAATGAAAGCCTGGATAGTAGGGCTACGAGAAGGAACCAGGATAGTAGGGTTACTTCAGAATGAAAGCCAGGATAGTAGGGCTACGAGAAGGAACCTTGACAGTAGAGTTACTTCAAAATGAAAGCCGAGATAGTAGGGCTACGAGAAGGAACCTGGATAGTAGAGTTACTTTGAAATGAAAGCCTGGATAGTAGGGCTACGAGAAGGAACCTGGATAGTAGGGTTACTTCAGAATGAAAGCCGGGATAGTAGAGCTACGAGAAGGAACCTGGATAGTAGGGTTACTTCGGAATGAAAGCCTGGATAGTAGGGCTACAAGAAGGAACCTGACAAGTAGGGTTTCTTCAAAGCAATAATGTAGGTTAGTTGACCCATTCGGTTTAGGGAGCTGAGTTTCCATTAGTCGTCTGCAGACGTGACCTGTATAACTGCTGGATTTGTTGAAGCTAATCGTCTTTTCCTGAAAAGATATTAGGGTTAATTATATGCGATGCATGAAATGCAGGGTGAGATGATGTTATCAAAATAAATGAGATTATGCTGTATATGATATGTATGCGCATGTCATGATGTATGTTCATGAAATGCTATTGGGGTATGCCCGCATCTGGGAAAATAAATCCCTGATTGTTGCTGAGATTTATGAATATTCTGTCAGGAAGAGATTCTGCTTGAGAATAAACTCTACGGGGAACAAACTTAGGAAGTGAATTTTTGTAGCTGAAGTGATGAACTATGTCGGGGATTGAGCCTCTGTATCCAGAGAAACAAACTCTGCTTGGGGGATGAAATTTACTGACCCGTCCGTGATTATGAAATTCAGATGGGGGATATAACTAAAAGGTTTCTAAATAACCCTGGCTGGGGAGGTTACGTCCTATTTTGGGAAAGCCGACATCAATGTTTTCGAATACTTTTACTCTGTAGGGAGTGTATGTATTAATGATTATGCTCCAAAGCTGACTCTATCCTGGTACCTGCTGGGCAAAGTAACTGCCGAGTTTGACACTTCTTGTTTTTGCCCCTGTTTATGGAATTACGATAATTATCTCTATTTCTTATGTAAATATTTATGAGCAGCAATCATTTTCAAATGCATATATAAAAAAATAAGTCATTGGACGTTCTTGCGAAACAAAACAGAAAACGAAAAACAAACTCGAAATAATTTTGTATTGATTTCTGAAGTTGGCCTGTAATAGGCATTTTTTGTACAAGGAGGCTGACGCTCTAGTAAGAGAATGCCGCTGAAAAATAGAAACTATACAATTTGTGTAAAAGAAAAAACAGCTATGTGAAACAACCCCATTGAGTTCCAACTCTGCTATTGCCCTTATATCTTCAAGCGTCTCATCACTTTGCTACTTGGCCGAAAGTTGATCATATTGATTGGTGTCGTCTGAGCTTGATAGCCAATACGAAAATCTGGTCGCAAGATGATCCGATGAGACATAGTGATACGTTTTATATCCATAACTTTTGCTTGGGCTGCCCTTTCGGGTTTTCAGTCCAACGGGATACCCTTTTTTGCCCAAGCCGCCCTTTCAGGTTTTCGACTTGCCGGGTGTACAGATTTTTCATTTCCATCCCTTACTTTTGCCCAAACCCTTTTGGTTCGTCGGGAAGTCCTTATTTTTCCTAGGCCAGTCAACCTAGCAGGTCTCTTTATTAGGCGTAGTATCTTTTCACTATGTCTGCATTGACAGGGTGAGGAAGGTTGTCACCGTCCATGGTGGTTAGAATCATAGTTCCACCCGAGAAAATGTTCCTAACCACAAATTGTCCTTCGTACATGGGGATCCATTTTCCCCTGGGATCACCTTGCGGAAATATAATGCGTTTGATCACTAGATCCCCGACTTGATATTCTTGACGCCTGACTTTCTTGTTAAAATCCTTGATCATTCACTTTTGATACGTCTGACCATGGCAGATAGCAGTAAGTCTCTTTTCATTGATTATATTTAACTGATCAAGTCAGGTTCGGATCCAGTCGTCTTTGTTCAAACCCGCATCCTTCATAATCCTGAGAGAAGGTATCTGGACTTCGATGGGTAGGACTTCCTCAATGCCATATACCAGAGAGTAGGGTGTTTCCCCTGTCGATGTCCATGCTGAGGTACGGTACCCATGAAAAGAAAATGTTAACATATCATGTAAGTCTTTGTATGTCACTGTCATCTTCTGTACAATCTTCTTGATGTTCTTGTTAGCTGCTTCAACAGCGCCATTCATCTTTGGTCGGTAGGGAGAAGAATTATGATGTTATATCTTGAACTGTTTACAGAGCTCGGTGATCATTGTGTTGTTGAGATTCGTATCATTGTCAGTAATAATTCTCTCTGGTACACCATATCGACAAATCAAATTATGTTGAATAAACCGCGCCACGATGTTCTTGGTTACTGTAGCAAAAGAAGTTGCCTTAACCCACTTCGTGAAATAATCAATGGCTACTAGGATGAAGAGATGCCCATTGGAGGCGGTGGGCCTGATATCTTTGATCATGTTAATGCCCCACATTGCAAAGGGCCATGGAGTTGTCAAGACGTTTAAGGGGACCAGAGGCACATGTACCTTATCAGCGTAGATTTGGCACTTATGACAAGTTTAAGAGTAACAATAACAATCGGCTTCCATCATGGACCAGTAATATCCTTCCCGTAGGATTTTTTTAGCCATGGTATGTCTACTAGAATGGGTTCCGAAGGTGCCTTCATGTAGATCTGTCATGGTCCTCTCTGCTTCGCTCTTGTCTACACACTGTAGTAGTGTAGAGTCATGGTTGCGCTTGTAGAGGATTCCATTATTGAGGAAGAACTTTGCAGCGAACCTCCTCAGAAACTTCTTATCATTGACAAATGCCCCTTCGAGATACTCTTGAGCCTCGAGATATCTTTTGACTTCGTGAAACCAGGGTTTTTCTGCCACTTCTTCGGTATCAATTTCATAGTAGTGTGCTGGTTCATCCAACCTCTAAATGGTGATTTGGGGAGCTTCATTGTCCCACCTAACTTTGAACATAGAAGACATGGTAGCCAACGCGCCCGCTAACTGGTTCTCCTCTCGTGGAAAATGTTCAAAAGTTACCTCCTCAAAGTGTGAGAGCAATGTCAACATGTACTCCTTGTATGGGATGAGATTCAGATGCTTCGTATCCCATTTGCCTTTGATCTGACTTATTACCAAGGATGAATCCCCAAAAACGTCCAAAAATTTGATCCTGAGGTCAATAGCAGCTTTGAGTCCCATGATACAAGCTTCATACTCTGCCATGTTGTTAGTGTAGTTGAAACATGGTCGGGCAGTGAAAGGAGTATGACAACCCTCAGGAGATATGATTGCAGCACTAATGCTATTACCCAGTGCGTTTGAAGCTCCGTCAAAAAACATAGTCCATCGGGATCCTACCTCGGGTCCTTCATCCGGTCCAGGCTCTTCGTAGTCAGTCACCAACATAATATTCTCATTCGGGAACTCAAAATTCATAGACTATGAGTCATCCACAGCCTGATGAACCAAATGATCAGCCAAAACACTCCCCTTGATTGCTTTTTAGGTTGTATATTATATGTCGTACTCAGTTAAGATCATTTGCCATCTTGCGATTCTTTCTAAAAGGGCGGGTTTCTCGAAGATGTATTTCATCGGATCCATCTTAGATATCAATAAAGTAGTGTGGGTCAGCATGTACTATCTTAATCGGCGAGCATCCCATGCCAAAGCGCAACAAGTTTTCTCGGGCAGTGAGTATCGTGTCTCACAGTCGTTAAACTTTTTGCTAAGGTAGTATATTGCATGCTCTTTTCGACCAGACTCGACATGCTACCCCACCACACACCCCATTGAATTGTCTAGCACTGTCAAGTATAATATCAAAGGTCTTCCTTCAACCGGAGGCATCAGAATTGGTGGTTCTTGAAGGTATTCTTTGATTCTTTCGAAAGTTGTCTGGCAGTCGTCATTCCACTTTACCACTTGATCTTTCTTTAAAAGCTTGAAGATGGGCTCATAAGTAGCAGTCAAATGTGAAATGAACCTGGCGATATAATTCAAGCGTCCCAAGAAACCTCTAACTTCCTTCTCTGTATGGGGAGACGGCATTTCTTGTATAGCCTTTACCTTTGCAGGATCTACTTGGATGCCTTCATCGCTGACAATGAAACCCTGAAGTTTACCAGACCTTACCCCGAAGGTGCACTTGTTCGGATTCAACCTTAGCTTGTATATCTTCAACCTGTCGAACAAGTTTTGTAGATGATCAAGTTTCTCCTCCTTAGTTTGAGACCTGGCTATCATATCATCAACATAAACTTCAATCTCGTGATGAATTATATCGTGGAACAATGCGACCATGGCGCACTGATAAGTTGCCCCAGCATTCTTCAACCTAAAAGGCATCACCTTATAGTAGAAGGTGTCCCACTGCGTGACGAAGGTTGTCTTCTCCATGTCTTCAGGAGCCATCTTGATTTGGTTGTAGCAAGAGAAACCATCCATGAAGGAGAAGATTTTATGTTGCGCGGTATTATCAACCAGAACATCAATGTGAGGAAGAGGGAAGTCATCCTTGGGGCTTGCCCTGTTCAGATCTCTATAATCCACACACATCCGCACCTTACTGTCCTTCTTAGGTACCAGAACGATGTTAGCAACCCACTGTGGATAAGAAGTGACAGCTAAGAATCTTGCGTCGAACTGCTTCATGAACTCTGCCTTGATCTTCTCGGACATTTCAGGGCGCATACGACGGACCTTCTGTTTAACCGGAGGATAGCCTTCTTTGGTAGGAAGAAGATGAACCACAATATCAGTGTCTAAACCTGGCATGTCTTCATATGACCAGGCAAAGATCTCAATGTAGTCGTGCATCATTTGTATCAACTGTTGTTTGACCTTAACTTCCAAATTTGCACCAATCTTGACCTCCTTTCTGTCTATCTTTGTGCCCAGGTTTATTGTCTCAACCGGCTCTTCATGAGGCTGTATAGCCCTTTCTTCCTTTTGTAATAGTCTAGCAAGTTCTCCAAGTACCTCACAATCATCCTCACTTTCGTCTTCGGCTTGGTTGATCAGATTTTCAAAGTCATAACAGATAGTAGCAGAACTGTTATCAATGGGATCCATAGTGGATATGGATATGTAGTATGATATGTGAGTGTGTGTAAGAGCATAGCTGTTTTGATAAAGTGAAAACAGAAAAGAAAAATAGAGAGCGCAAAATTTGTATGCAAGAAACGTCCAATGCTTTATTAATGATATATGAAATGATAAATATGAGCCCTCACAAGCAAAGTCGATATGCCTCGGGCAAGGCACAAGGCCGTAGAGTTTTAAATTGTTTATTACAAATCTTAAAAACAAGTAAGACAATTACTATGGAATAAAAGAAATTGGTATAAAGTCCTTAGCCGTCCAGTTACTCGGTCCACCGTTTGTAGTTGGATAGATCCAACTGTCAATGTCTGAGTCTTCCTCGTCGTCTTCAATGGCATTAATTCCCCAATTGCTGATGCATAAGGGAGGTCCTCCAGCCCGAGCTCGTCGAACAGCCCTTTGAGCTCCTGAAGTAAAGCCCAAACCAAACTTGTTAGTTTTGTGAGTAAAATCGGGGAGTTGTCCCCAATTGGTACACCCACCTTCTTCAATCACGGCTCTGGCGTCTTTGAGAGAAGCCATCTTCAGAGGAGTTTTGTTGTTGGTAGTAGCTTCAGCCGATGCCAAGATCTGGGGAACCTCTTCAAAATTCTGGCAAGGAGTCTCTATGAATTCCCCGTCCATCTCTACGTACCTGAAGGAATTGAGGTGGCTCACCATATACTCCTCCTCACCTCTCACGGTGACAATCTTTCCTCTTACTGGATACTTTAGCATCTGGTGCAGTGTAGAAGTGACTGCCACAGCTTCATGGATCCAGTGACGACCCAACAAACAAGAATATGACGGTCGGATGTCCATTACATAAAAGGTGGACTCAAAGGTTTGAGAGCCTACTTTGACAGGGATGTCCACCTCCCCATGCACCATTCTCTTCGACCCATCAAAAGCCCTCACCACAATGTTACTAGGCTTTAAGGTCAAGCCCTCACAGTCCAACCGATTCAGCGAAGACCCAGTATCTACCAGAACATGAGCCATAGTGGTGCCGCTGCACTCAATCGAGACATGCAGAGCATCATTATGCTTCCTCTCTTTCGGTGTCAGGTCCGCATCTAAAAAACCCAGCCCATTGTCAACAGTCAGGCTAGCCATACAATATTTGAATTGATCAGCTGAGGTCTCCTGTGGTACATGCACAGTCTTGAGGAATGCAATCAGAGCCTTCGCATGGGCTTCGGAGCATAACAGTAGAGAGAACATGGATATCTTTGAGGGGGTCTGCCCCAGCTGCTGGACCATATTGTAGTCGATCTTTTTGATTATTTTCAGTATTTCCTCTATCTCTTGCTTAGAGGCTTCCACGATAATTTTTCTAGGTGCCTCCGTCCGGGCAGGTTCACCTATAACTTCTTTGCCACGGGTACTAGACGATTCACTGGCAGGGGTAATAATTGGAGTAAGAACATGAGTCGTAGTTGATGTACCAGCAGGAACAACAGATGGAATGAAAATAGGCCTGTTGACAGTCTTAGAGGAAATCTCGGGAGAGAAGACCCTTCCACTTCGGGTAACCTTACTACTCCCGACAATGTTACCAATATCAGGACCAGCCTCTTCATTTTTCAGATCTTGTTTGATGTCGTGATAGTACACATCGACACCATAATGCCAAGGGACAGCTTTGTCTGAGGCGTACGGGACAGGACCAGGAACAATGATTATTAACGGAGCGATTCTTGGAGCAGATGTAATCCTAACAGGTCTTCTCGAGGAGACCTTGGAAGGATTGGCGGAAATGGTTATAATGGAAATGTCTTCAGATGGAACAACAGGAACCAAAGTTTTCTCGAACAAAATTTCTTTGTTGTCCATCAGGCGTTGAACACCTGACTTTATCAAATGGCAACCAGAAGGCAGAAATGAACACATGTGGCAACCTCCACCACAACCCGGAAATAAACCGACCAACAGTAAATTCTTCTTCACAGTCATGAGAGGAGTAGAAACTTCATCAACCAAGGTCACAAACAAGTCTGTATCAACAGCATTAACTCCACGATCGTGCTTAGGCATGGGAGCAGTTATGACATTGGGCTTTTTCAGAGCATCGAACTCAATTTCCTTGGCTTCGATCAGATCTTGTACCTTATTTCTTAGAGCCCAGCAGTCATTGGTATCATGGTCAGGACTCTCAGAATGATAGGCACACCGAGCATTTGGATTATATCAGAGAGATGTGGTATTCTGATTCTTGGGAGCCTCTTTCAAGATCGCCAAGTTAGATCTCAGCAGATGAGGTAGAACTTCATCCAACGTCATATTGATTCGGGTAAACTGCCGTTGTGGTGTTTCCACCCTTTGTTGATTATTGCATTGTGGATCAGCTGTAGGCCTAGGTATCATTACGGAACTTACTGTCTGACGATGTTCAGCTCTATTTTGGCCCCTCGGGCTATAGATGGCACTGGCTTCCTTCTTGCCAGCGAAAGGCTTCTTTACCGAACTCGAAGAGGCATCCTTTTGTATCTTTCCGCTCCGAATCCCAGCTTCTACTCTCTCTCCAGTCAGAATCAGCTTGGTGAAACCAGCTGACGAGCTGCTGATCAAATGATTAAAGAATGGACTAGATAGCGTCCCCAGAAACATATCGACCAACTCCCTATCAGACAACGGGGGTTGAACTCTTCCAGCCAAGTCTCTCCACTTCTGAGCATAGTCTTTAAAGCCTTCACTTTCCCCCATGGATATACTCTGGAGTTGAGTACGAGTGAGAGCAAGGTCGGCATTGTATTGGTACTGCTTATAAAAAGCAGTAGCCAGATCTTCCAAGTTTCGGACATTGGCTCTCTCCAGTTGGTAGAACCATTCAAGCTGAGTCCCTAACAGACTATCTTGAAAGAAATGAACCCACAAATTTCTATCAGCGGTGTGGGGCTGGATCTTTCTGACATAAGAGCGGAGATGGAGTTTTGGGCAGGACACCCCATCATACTTTGCAAAAATTGGAGCTTTGAACTTCTGCGGGATGACCACTCCCGACACCAATCCCAATTTTTCGAAATCCAGCCCAGGTATCCTCTGGACTTCCATAGCACTCAAACGATCTTCCAACTGCTTGTATCCATCCTTAGTGGGAGGATATTGCTCATCATTATAGTCAGTATCATTATCAGAAACTTCAGGAATCTGGTCCTTCTCCCTTCTCTCTTCTTCTTGATTCTCCCCTTCCTTGGATGAAGAGGTCAGATCGGCTTGTTGCTTCAACGACCCTCTAAACCTTCTGCCCATATTCAAAATACCGGCGGCCTTCTTCTTTTTCTTTTTATCTTTCAAGATGAGGACTTTCAGGTCCTCCCGCCTCTTTGCCAGATTTATGAACATCTGCTGGAACTGGGCATTTTGTGCCTAAAGATCCATGATGCTTTATTCAGAAGACATTTTTGCTGAAATAAACAGCGAAGAAGATGAGAAACCTGTAATGGTACCTGTACATGCAATGCTATGAATGGGATGCATATGCAATGATTTCAAAGACTTTGGAAAATTTAAATTTGCGAACCAAAATGAAACAAAGATTTTATTAGTTGAATTCAAAGTTCAAATGCCTTTAGGCGTTACGATTAAAAACAAATCTAAAACTAGAAAAAATCAAAATTCCCATGGATGCTTCCTCTTTGTGCCGAGATAGACATTGAGTCCTCTTTCCTCATGTAGCTGCTTTATGAGCTCTAAAACCTTCCCCTCCTAGGCATGGAATTAGTCCCTGTAGGTATCCTGCTCTTTCTTCAACTGAATCCAAGACCTCTGTAGTTCTCCAAGATCAGTGGGCATATCAGGATGGAGAATCGTGTAAGGAATACCCCCCTTCAGTAGTGGGTTCCACAATCACTGGTAGAACGGCCATATAGGGCATCATAAGTTTCTGGGCACGAGCTCGTACCCATTAGAGATAAGGTTCCATAGGAATGGAAGCCTTTGGCCCCAAAGCCTTAGCGCAAGATCTGTTTACCATGCTCCAAGCTCGTATGAACCTTTGACGATACCCTTGAATATCATCCTCATAGTTGAATACAATGCCCTCGATAAGTAACTCATGGGGACCATCCCTTCGAGCGTAACCAAATTGTCGCAGAGCTAAACAAGGATCGTAGGTTATGCCCCTATGATGCCAAGTAATGGGACATTAGGGTACTCCCCACAATGGTCAATAATAGCAGTGTTTTCCATAACTCAGGAACACCAGAGAATATCCGTGTGAGCGAGTAACATTATCCTTTACGACCAACCCAAACCTTCTTCATTCTTCAGTACGGACTTAAGGAGGTGATAAATATACCACCTCGAAAGCAATGGCATGCAGCACATAAGAACCCCTCTTCTCTTCATGGTACGAGTATGGAGAGTGTGCAAAATATCTCTGAGCAAGGTAGGCACAGGGTTGCGAGAGAGGAAGATCTTGATAGCATTCACATCTATGAATAAGTCTGGATTAGGGAATAGTACTAACCCATAGATTAGAAGGGCCAAGACCTCCTCAAAAGCCTGAAAATCCATATCATCCAAAAAGCAGTTGGGCCTTATCTATCAGGAACTTGGCTAGAAAACCCTTGACGCTGCTTCTTGTTTCCCAATTGGATAGCACGTCGGCCCATTTCAGATGCAAAGCTGAGGCAATGACTTCTGGCTTAGGAACTTCTTCCAAACCTGTGAAAGGCAACTGCTCAAGAATGGTTATATCCAACAACTGAGAGAATTCTTCAATGGTAGGCACCAACTGATAGTCTGGAAAGGTGAAGCAGTGGTGTTTGGGATCAAAGAACTGAAAGAGTAAACTCATCATCTTTTCATCAAAGCTTGAAGTAACCAGGTTGAGAAGTCGACCATGTCTCTTAGTGAACGCAGAAGTTTCGGGAACCTTTGATACTATCTCCTTGAGTTGGGAAGGTACTTTCACAAAGCTGATTCGGATAGTGTTTCTACGGGAGGAAGCCATGATCTGCAAAACAAATCAAAGATAAATTCCCTTGGTCCTTGAAATGGTTAGTGCAATAAGAACGAATGTTATGTTATGATGCATGATATCATGATAAATCACAGGTACAACAAACACAGAAATCACGCCAAGTTCTTAGGTTTAAGGCATGCTTGAGTTTTAAGGTCATACCCTCTTAAAGTTTATTTGGTTTCAAACTTGTCTTAGAAAAGTAACTGGATCCTAAAGATTCTCAATATCACTGATCATCCTTTATCGGGAATTGTTTTAGCTCAAGCAATCTTTTCTTGTGGCCAAAATATCCCGAAATTCTGATCTCAATGAGTGTAGCATCGAGTATCAACCAATCTTCAGCTTTATACCGAGGCCGGCTATCTCACTACTTTCTAATGGCCAAGTTTGTTCAACTAAGGTTCTAAGGTCCGTTAGTGCTTCACGACACCTCGCGACGGCCCCATATTCTCCTCGTTTCCCCACGAAGGATACCGGTACCAACCAAAGTGTCACACCAACATAACCATCGCTTGAACCATATCGGTCTATGCCGTACAGTCTCTACGATCTATTGTTGTTTACCTAAAAAGTGTCCCCAGGTCCGGGTATAGGATCTTTAATCATGCCCAAGCAAAACCCTTTAAGAATAAATCATACAAAGCAAACAAGAAAGCAATTTAAAAATGACATAAATCCTAAGGTATACCCCCACTTTAATAAATCATAAATCCCCAGCAGAGTCGCCAGTTCTGTGATACGGTGGCAGAACCGACTGGTTTTACTGGTTTGCATTTTTTATTCGCAAATGTTGCAGTAAGCAAGAGTTGCCACTGACTTTTATTTCATCCAACTAAGGAAAAGGAAAAAGAATAGAAAAAACCTTTTTTCGAGATGTTTCTGAGTAAGGGGGGTAGATTATAGAAAGGGAAGGTGTTAGCACCCTTTCTATCAGTGGTTTTCCACGGGCTCTTAGGTACTTGCTCATTTTGAAATTGCTTGTGTGTGTTTTGAAAAGTTTTTGTTTAACTTCGTGATAACCCTTGTATTTGTCCTCAAGAGTGTGACGGAGTTGTTTTTTAAAACTATTTTGAAAGTGTTTTTGAAAAAAGAGTTTTTATTGTTTTGAGCAAGTACTTAAGAGTTTCTACCTACTCGAAAAAGATTGTTTATTTTCTCATTTCTTTTAGACAATGCTATCCTACTATTAGTGAGTAGGTAGCCCTATCGTTGGATGTTGAGGGACTATCGAAAGGGACGCTATGGTCATCGAAGGCAACATATAAAGATATCTTAGCATTCGAAGGGACTGTCATCATATAGGCAACCTCGAGGGACAAGATCATTTCTTGTTGGCAACTCGAGGGACGTTAGGGACCATGATCTTTATGATGACTTTAGAATTAAGGGTGTTTGCTAAGACATCCATACGTTCGAGGGACATGACCATTATTTCTGAGGCAACCAAGTGAGGTAATACTCTATGGGTGCAAGTGTGCAAAAGTGTTTGATTTCATTTATATTTATCTTTGCAGTTTAGTGATCTAAAATTGATTCATTAATCATACATGCCAATGTTGCTAGCAATTATATATAGGCATATCAAATATAAGAGCGAGAAAATAACAGACCTACGCTATTACAAGGCTTTGGGAAGGGGATTACATATTCAAAAATCTGGGAAAAAAATAATAAGCAAAATATTAAACCTAATTTAACTATTACAACTTGGGAGCAGTTACAATATAATAATAAAAAGAAAATAAATAAATAAAATGCGCGGTAAATTAAATGCGAGAAGTGATTGACCGACCTAGAAATCTAAATTGCGAAAATATTTATTTTTAAGGAAAAATTAAGTTAAATATATAATTGAACCCTAAATCTAATTATTTTAATTATAATATAAAAAAAGCATTAATTACCCTAATTTAATTAAACTAATTAATTAACAAGATGTTTTTTATGAAAAAAAGATTTTTGATGTTTTTGGTAATTTCTTGATTAAATAAAAAAAATGATTTTTTTGGAGTTATTTATAAAAAGATATGATTACTAAACAAAGAAAAAAAAGAATTAAAATAAAAAAAAGGAAATGGGCCTGATAGCTGGAAGAAAGGAGGGGGTGCGCTGCCAAATTGCTGGTTGGACCCAAAGTTGGCCCAGACTGGCACCTGATCCAGTGGAACTAGCTTCTGAAGATTCACGGCGGACTAGCGTATACTGCACATTGGATCTATGATGGAGACTAATCCAAGGGACGAGATCTGATAGTGTGTGGTGGCCTTTAGAACATGATGCGCACTGGATTTTGAAATAATATTTCAGAAAATTGCAAAAGGTATGGACCTGGGATCGAACCCAGGCCTTCCCTCTCACATGCCTTCTTCCCTTGCCATCTGCGCTAGTTGGTTAGTCATGAATATAATGAAACAAATAAAATAAAAGGAAAACAAAGTGGTAGGGCTGAATCCAAATGACATGCATGCGCTGTGGGGCCCGGGAGTTTGAGTGGACCAATCAGACTTGGAGAGAGGAAAAGCTCATTTGAGCCCAGCCAATGAGGTCACGAGGAACAGCCACGTACGCTTTGACCGCCTCTTGCAAAAGTCAAACCACCGGCCCTGGTGGCTCCGGTCACCTTCTCCGGTGACACCCCAAGGCCAATTCTACAAAATACGCGTGATCAAAGCATAAAAATGACCATGCCCCCTTAAAATTTCCCCAGAAATTCAATGGTGGTATCCATTCATCCTAAAAGTGCCTGTATCACAAAATTCGAAGCTTGCTTCTTCCTAAGCCCTAGCAATGGTGTCTTGCGCTTGTAGGCTTATTCCTCACATGAGATACGTCAAAAAATTCATAAATAATGCCAATAGTATGAATATGCAAGCACAATATATTTATATTATGGAAGGAACGAGTTTTAGAAGTCAAAAAGTTACCAATGTGGGAAGATCTGACTAGGGCGATTCAAGGTGCTTTGGCCTTCAGGGATGGATGAGAAGAGGTGCTGGGATCCTCAGAATGATGATAGGATGCTTGGTTTTGATTGAATGAGGCTAGATCGTCTCTTAGGGAAATTTCACTTTTTTTCAATTTTTGAAACCCTTGTTCTTGGTTTTTAGGCAGCCTCTCCATTTGCTTCATCTTTGGAATCAATGTCCTTATGTATGGTAGCATACTAGGTCAACATGATTGGAGAAAATCCCATGCTTTGATGATAAAATATTTTTCTTTCAAATTTTTTTATTTTGTTTATTTTTGGAACAAATCCAATCTTTACTTTCTTTCCACGATTTGCTTTGATCTTGCCAGCTTTTGTTGATTGCCAAATGATGATAAAAAGATTTGGTAATGAAATCTTTTATTGCTTAGATGATTTATTTGATTTAATTTGATTTTTAAAGGATAAAAATCAAAATAAATTAAATAAATAAGACTAATAACATGTGGAAGGATTTTTGGGTCGTGGACCATGTTGGAAGTAAGGTGCAAACATAAAAAGTTAGGCCCATTTGTCAAAAAATGCATTTGTGAGCACATTTGACTTTTGGCAATTTTCTAAAAATGGTCAACTTTGACAATGCATAACTCTTCCAATTTTGACCCTAAAGAGGTGTTCTTGAACTTTTTAGAAATATTAGGATGTCCCCTAAGCAACCCTTTTGGTCTCATCCCAATTGGGTCTTCCATGTTCATGTAAGAAGCTTTGACCCAAAAGGTGTTTTTGTTGACTTTTCAAAAGGACCTATAATGTAGAAATTCATATCTTTTTATGAGTGCATATTTTGAACTTGTGGACTGAAGATGAGTTGTACGGAATTGCATCCTCTTCAAAATGAGTCTTAGATGGAAAATTTCTTATAAAGTATGAAGAAGTTATGCTTGAGAAATCATGATCAACCCTTGATCAAATGATGGATAAAACTTCAAAATGTTGATGTTGACCAAAAATCTTGAAGTTTGACTGTATGTGGGCCACAGTTGACTTTTGACCTAATATAGTCGATTCTCAAGTATCTAAGCAGTTGACTGAGCAAACTTCTTGTGCAAGGCTTGAAATTTGACATGAAGGGTCTTGAGAACATGTTAGGACCATGGAGAGCATATGAGGTCTTTTGATTTCACCCATCTTGATGAAAATGGAAACCCTAGTTTGAGATACATTGCCTTAGGAGAGAGTTTGTCTGGTCAACTCTTGGGCATCCCTGAGCAAGTTGAGGACCCTAATGGGCATGTATTGAGTAAAATGAGAGGAAAAAATTTGGGGTACAACTAAAACCTTGTTGAAAAAGTGGGTACTGAAGGAGGAGATTATGATAATGAAGGAAAGTCCTCAAGAGTTGAACTTCTCCTCGACATGTGCTTTAGCCAAAGAAAATGAAGTTAAACCGTGGCATCAAAAACTGGGACACTTGCATCTAAAAGGAATGAAAAGAATCATATCTATAGAAGTTTTTAGAGGGATTCCTATGCTCAAGATAGAATAAGGGAGAGTATATGGTGAATTCCAGATTGGAAAGCAAACTAAGATGTCACATCAGAAGATCCAACATCTCACTACATCAAAAGTTTTGGAACTTCTTCACATGGACTTGATGGGACCTATGCAGGTTGAAAGTCTTGGTGGAAAGAAGTATGCATATATTGTTGTAGATGACTTCTATAGGTACACATGGATAAATTTTATCTGAGAAAAATCAGAAACTTTTGAAGTTCTTAAAGATCTATGTCAAACACTTCAAAGAGAAAAGGATAGTCATGTCATCAGAATCAGAAGTGATCATGGAAAGGAATTTGAGAATAATAAATTTGCTGATTTTTGTTCTTCTGAAGGAATCAGTCATGAATTTTCCTCTCCCATTACTCCTCAACAAAATGGGATTGTGGAACGCAAAAACAGAACTTTTCAGGAATCTTCCAGAGCTATGATTCATGCTATGAAGTTACCCTATCACTTTTAGGCTGAAGCTATGAATACTGCGTGTTATATCTGTAGCGGTAGAAATGTTCAAGACTAAGCCATTGGATTGACTAGACTTTATACAAATCAAAATAAAAATCGCCACCGTGCTTTATTGTTTCCAAAGGAATGGGAAAAGAGCGAATAACCCAAAAAGAGGGGGAAATATTCAAGGTAAGGGGGTTGGTTATGCAAAGGGAAGGTATTAGCACCCTAAACATCTACGGTACTCCGCAGGAGCCTCTTTGTAAAATCTGTATATTTTGGCTATAAAAAATGTTGTATATATAAAAAAATGGATGGTGGAGGTGAGGAAAGAATTATATTTATTTTTATAATTTTTACACCAGCCGCGGTTGTGAACCTTTAGTGCCTACGTACCACCTTTTCGTGCAATAGGGGATCAGGGTACGCGTAGTTCCTCTTTTAAAAATTTAAAACATAAATGCCTTGGTTAATTTTATGAGATGAAACATCATTGTCATTGTCCTTATGGAAAACATACCTACTACCCACAATCATGAGAAAGGAGAATTTTCATCATCTCAAAGTGGAGGATATGGCTTGGATTTTAAAAATCAACAATGCCTCACTCAACACCCAAGTGGAAAATATCTCTCTTTACTATATATTGTAGAAGTATAGTTGTTTGCATCACTACAAGGATTGACAAGACTTCAACCTTTTTTGAGAAAAATTTAAAGATAAAAGCCAAAGTGGTAAAATGGTTTGAAATGAGATTGATTGACTTTTAGTCTTCTCACAAAAATGTCAAGGCATTATTAAGTTGATTGGAGTTTATTTATGAAAAATGTTTTGAAAATGCATGGACATAAGTCCAAGTTTATTATGAAAGTGGTTCAAGTTCAAAAACAAGAAGAATTTTCAAAAAGTCAAAGAAGATTTTTGAAATTAAAGAAGATGGGAGGAGAAGAAGGGACTACCCTAAAGCATAAGGTAAAATCTAGGGATAAGAACCACCTAACCAAAAATAAACCAATACTTGACATTATGAGCCAAGATTGAATTCCCATTCCTAGGATTGAAACCAATCAAGCAAAGAAATACTAGACCTCTTGAGAGAACCAAACTTCAAGTGTATTAAGTCTTCACAAAAAATTGGCCAGAGTAACGGCTGTATACGGGTGAATTCCAGATTAAAAACAAAGGGTGTAATCATAAAAACCTGCACACAAAAACAAACAAACAACCCAATGTCTTGAGGTAAACCTCAAGAACTCCAGACAAAATAATCAGATAAGATCTCCAAGATAGGTCGAGGTTTCTAATCCTAAGTCTAAGAAAAGTCCCATGCTCCATAATGCCAAGGATAGTAACCAAACAGTCCAAGCACCATTAAAGATTCTTTGGGGTTTATGTTGATTATTAAGTGTCTTAAGAAAGGAAAAGAAAAGCTCAAGTGAGCAAAGTAAAAATGGCAAGAAAATAAATTCTCAAATGAGCAAAGATGAAAATGGCATGAAATATAAATGCTAAAAGTAAATAATACATAAAGCATAAAAAAATAAAAGTATAACGTAAACAAGTCAATAATTAGTGGTTAGTTGGATGACCATCTTGAAGCTTACATTTGGAACTCATTAGAGGATTTGTAGAACCAAAGCCTCCACACAACAAGTTTCATTTTCTTTTTGTCATGTATATCATCCATTTGGAATTCTCATAAGTACTATTTAATGATCAACGATGTTTAAGTGATCCGTGTTGACCAAAGGTGTTATAGATCCATTAGAGGATTGGTAAAACCAAAGCCTCCACACAATAAATCTCAAGGTTATTGGATCAAAAAGATCAAATTAACATACTTGGGCTTGCAATCATAAGTTTGGGCCACGAATGATCATTTATTCGAATCGGGACAAATTTTAGTGCTATGTTAAGCAATCGTAAGTTGACTTATATAGAAGTCGCACCTATTTTGAGGTTGGTCAATAGCAATCTATGCACCATTTGTTTTGAGACATGATATAGAGATCATGTTATAACAACATCTAGTGCAATAAGAAAGGGATGAGATGAAGAGGGATGGGAAAAATATACAAACCACATTTGAATTAAATTTTAATCAAACTATTATTAAAATCATTCATCCATTTTTGTTGAGTTAAACTCAACACCATGGATCCAATGATGTTAATAAAGTTCATGATCCAAAATCTAACCCAAGATCGGCCAGAAAATAATCACAAAATAATATCACATTTAATATACACAAAAAAGGATTTTTAAAAATGTTTTAAAAATAGAAAATAATGAGAAAAATATCAACTATGTTCAAATTAATCAAGAAATGAAAAGTAAGACCATAGAAAAATCAGAAAAAGGCCCAAGTAATTTTACAATTTTTTTTGGTAATTTTTTAAAGTCAGAAACTATTTTTAAAATAAAAATAAATGGGTAAAATAAACAAAAAATGGTAAAAAATAGTAAAGTCAAAAACAAAAATAAGATAAAGTCACCAATATTTGTCAAAATATCATTGGATCATTCCATAATTTTTTCAGAATTTAAAAATGTATAAAAGTATTTTTAAACATTTAAAACAAATCAAATAAGTGTAAAATTTGTAAAAAATACCAAAACACAAAATTAAATTGTGAAAAAAATGAAAATCAGAAAGAGAACAATCAAAAATATTTTTCATAATCTTTTCAGATTTTTTGGACTAAAAAAGAATTTTCTATGATTTTTTGAAATTTAAAACAATTAAAATATAAAAATCAGAAAAAGAAAATAAAAGTAAAATATGTGGACCATTGGATGAAAGTCAAAACATGTTAGTAATCAAATCCAAGGGATATGGCGCGCTGTGCATATCATGGTCATTAGTGAATATTTTACAGAATCATTAATTAAATCAGAATTTGGAAAATACAGATGACGCGCCTTCATTAGTTAGAAGATGACATGTTGGTCATCTTCAACCTCCAGCCATCACGAATTACATGTCTCTCAAACTGTAAAATCAAAAGCTCAGACCTATGCCATTTGCTTCGTCTCTTCAAGACGAAGACAACCACACCCTCGCGCCAAATTTATATAAACTGTAGCTCAAGCAATTTGGAAGGAATGTTTTGAAAAGGGATTTGAAATTTCATGGTTAAAACTTGTTTCCAGTAAAAGGTATGTGTTGCGACTAGAACCGAGACAATGAGAGCAACACAATGATATCAGAATTTTGAAGAATTGATGAAGGAATCTATCTATTGAAGTTGGGTTGCAGAGCTCTGAAACTGGAAAATTCTATGGAGCAGTATAGGGCACGATTCTTGAATGTAATTATATGGTTAGCTTCAGGGAAGATCAAGGAAGGTGAATTGATGGAAAAATTGGATTGAAAAAGGGCCGAGAATGGATTTTGAAGTTACAGAAAATTGAGTTATGGAGCAAGTTTGGAAGGATGATTCTGGCTATCCAAGCTAGGGAAATTGAATGGGATAGTTCATGTATTTATAGGAGAAGCGAATGGGATCAAAAGGAAGAGTGAATGATGCATTTTGGAGGGAAATCATGCACACCTGATGCACGAGTGAAGTGTGATACAAACTTCATCAAAACTCATCCAATTCTTGTGTTTTGATGCGCTAAACAAATCTGGAACTTCACTAAACATGTTTAGAGGCAAAAACGCATGGAAAACTTGTGATTAGAGGCCACATTATAGATTTCAAAATTCTGACTTGGTGAGAAATTCAATTTCAAAGTGCCAACTTCTGACCAATGGCATTTTTAACTCAAGGGGTCTTAGGGCATGATTCTTGATGCTTTAGAAAGATGAGGTTACAAGCTTTTCAATGGAAAAAGAACGGAGTTATATGGATGCTTGGGATGAAAGTTGTATTGAGTCAAAGTTGAAGAAAAGGGGTTGACTTTCCATACTTAGAAATATTTCACATTCTTCTTCAAAAATGACCTATAATGTCTTGCATCCAAACATGGCCTTCCACTTGGAATTTGCTCTTGACCAAAACAAATGGCATGAAGTAGACATCTTGAATGACACTTTGAAACTTGAATCATTCAAAATATCAAAAATTTGAGCAAGTTATGACTTGTTGAAGTTGGCAAAAAATCATGAAATGACCTATAATATTTTGCATCTTTAAGGCAACTTCCATCCATTTTCCCACTTTGCACATAAAAGAAGGCATAAATCTCACATCTTCAAGATCATTATGGAAAAGTAATGGACTCAAGGTGATAAAAATTGGCCAAGTTAGGACCATTTGAAGTCACTCATGTAAAATTATGGATTCATCTGGATGACTTGTAATCTTTCTTCTTCACCAAGTTCCTTCCACATGAAAACTCCTTGGAAATTTTGAAGTGATTTATTGATAACCCTTTGAAGAGGAGGATCTCTTTGGAATCACTCAAAAATACCAAAAGGTGAGAAAGATGTAATCCTTTGAGGTTCAAAACCCTAGCTCCTAGATCAAGAAAATGCTTTGAGGAACTTTGACAAGTTTGAACAAACTTCTTGTACCAATATTCTTGATTTGTGAATAGAAGTTGTTAAGGATGATAATGAGGACTCATAGCCACCAAATCCACTTTTATGTCTTGAAATTTGATATAAATATTCTCTTGTGACCAATAGGAACAAGTCCTTGTCCAAACATGACAACTTCTCCAATCAACCCCTTGTACTTTTGAGTCAAATCTAATAACCTTGAAATGTGATGAAACAAAGAAACCTTGCCATGCCAATTCTCCCAAAACCAACCCAATGGTGAGGTTTGAACTTCTCAAGCTATATTGACTAGGACATGGAAATAAACTCATGAATCCATGGGGTAGCTTGTTAAATCTCATTGCCTTCACCTATATGGATAACAAGCAAGACAACCCAACATTGAATTTTATTAGTTAAATGAAGAAAACAAAACAATATTCATGATCACAAAAGGAACATAAGTCAAGGTGCTTGGTAATCCCTCAAAAAGGGTAAAACTAAATGTAGGGAGGGGAACCAAGAATCCTAGTGTGATCTTATTGTGAGTGAATCAACATGGTATGATGAAGGGATCTTAGGGGGAAAAATTAGGGTACAACAGCTGCCCTTATTTAAGTTTCTTCTATTAGGAGTTACGAAGGTTAAAAATATTCGTGTCAACGCGATCGAAGATACTCAAATATAAAACAAACCCTATTTTTGGCCTTAAGATACCATGCAAATGCTTATGATCATGAATGCATATGAACAGGACCAAAGAGACGCAAAAATAAGGGATGTAACAATAATAAAGAAACAAAGGAGCACCCCCTACCAGGAAAATAAATCACTGGTGGACCCAGAGAACTGAATCAGAGAGGATGGTAGGATGGTCAAAGGACACACCAACTTCTACTGAAGGCGAAGCTACCGACGTTTACTGAAGGCAGAGAGAAAGATAACAAACATCGACGTTCACTTCCAATGTCCTACCAACTTTCACTGAAGGTAGAAAGAGAATATATCCTATCACCGCCATTCACTAACGATGAACTACCAACGTTCACTGAGGGTAGTAAAGAGAATAACAAACGCCGATGTTCACTGCCGATGGTCTACTAACTTTCACTGAAGGTAGAAAGAGAATATATCATATCACCGCCATTCACTGACAATGAACTACCAATGTTCACTGAAGGTAGAAAAAAGATAACAAACATCGACGTTCACTGCCGATGGTCTACCAACTTTTACTGAAGGTAGAAAGAGAATATATCATATCACCGTCGTTCACTGATGATGAACTACCAACATTCACTGAGGGTAGCAAAAAGATAACAAACACCGACGTTCACTTTCGATGGTCTACCAACTTTCACTGAAGGTAGAAAGAGAATATATCATACCACTGCCGTTCACTGACGATGAACTACCAACAGTCACTGAGGGTAGCAAAAAGATAACAAACACCGACGTTCACTGTCGATGGTCTACCAACTTTCACTGAAGGTAGAAAGAGAATATATCATATCATCACCGTTCACTGACAATGAACTACCAACGTTCACTAAGGGTAGCAAAAATATAATAAACACCGACGTTCACTGCTGATGGTCTACCAACTTTCACTGAAGGTAGAAAGATAATATATTATATCACTTCCGTTCATTGACGATGAACTACCAACATTCACTAAGGGTAGCAAAAAGATAACAAGTTTTCCCAAGATTCTGGTGTTTCACCTAGAACGGGTCTCAACTTCTTCTTTAACCAAGGCACTCCGCCTGGAAAGGATAATATATAAGTTGTCTCAAATAAAGATACTTGCTACTTGTTGTCACGGAGGGTTGTAAAAAGAGATGACTTTTTGGGAAGGAGGTATGACTTCCTGGGGAGATGCCATGATACTCTTGCTGAGGGGATAAAGTCTTCTTGTTCAAAATAAATGCACCAACCAAAACTAGGGGTTTTCAACAATCCAAAGTGAATGGAATTGTCGGGGAACCACAGATCCAAACCAGAAATAAACTGGAATGAAATAGTCAACTAGAATTCATCCTTTGAGAAATAAACTCAAGAGGGAAAACCAAATTTATCCAAACAAGGAGCTGTACCGGAAGGCTTAAAGAAAAAATCTTCTATGAGGGACAACTCAGTAGGGAAATTGAAAGAATATACGTTTTCTGCTTAAGTCCAACACTCTATTGAAAAGAGGGCAACGTAACTCTGCAAAATAGGGTAATATGTCAACAAAAATATTATTAAATGTCAATGAACAATGATATGCTAATTTTAGCTATGCATGATGTATGTATGAATGTATGAGTGCTATCGTGCATATGCTGACAAAACAGATACACAGTCATTGGGAACAAACAAGAAAAACCGCCTCAGGCACTAACAACACTCGTCTAAACTTCATCCAAGATGATCATTCCAAGAAAGGTAAAGGCCAACTGGAGAAACAAAACCTACTGCCGACTTTAACTTTACTGGGGAGAAACATATTCCGGAGGTAGACAAATCAAAGTGATGAAATAAACGGATACCGGGATAGAACATCCTTCTTCAGGCTTCATTGGGGAAACCAGTGTTTTTTTTCCAAAAGTAACATGCCTACTGGAGATTGCAAGACCAGCCTCAAATAAAGCAGACTGACACCGAAACATCCAAACTTCGCTGGGGAATTCAAGCCTACATCACTGGAGAAAAATGCGGATTGAAACTTCACATTATGAAAACTCATAAAAGAGGAGAAATGAATCCAAACTTGACTGAGGATACCGGAATCATGAACCCAATACGGTGAAAACAAACCGAGTAGACCTTCCCAAGGGGAACAAAAGCTTCTCAAAACAACTGGAGTTTATCCATTCCTGGGATCACCATTTTTGTTGTCATTGCTTCATCACAACTCTCAAAGTAAAAGTAAATTGTAAACATCTTTTTAAAAAAAATCAATTTTGTTATTTAATCTCTTTGCTTTGAAAGTTATTATCAGTAATAAATGGAGTCTTTGCAAGCTAAATAAAATAAGAAACACAAAGAATTGGGTAAAAGCTCGAATTTCATTAATAGAATGGTAGTCTGCGAAAGGCGAGACTCCATAGATGATTACAAAGTTTGCGAAATGGTAATACATAATGGAAAAGATACATTGAGATACAATGACCACTATCCCCCCTAAAATCTTTTGAAATCCTGAGCAGCAGTTTTTGTTGAAGTATGGTGAGGATCCGAGAAGATTGTTGCTTCGACGATCAAGTTTTTTCTGACGTAGTTACTTGCCAAGAAAATCCCTAACTTTTGCCTAAGCTGCCCTTGAGGGTTTTTAACTTAGCGGGAATTTATTCTGTTTATGTCTCTAATTTTTGCCTAGACCGCCCTTTCGGGTTTTTGGCCTACCGAGACGCTCCTTTTTTGCCTAAGCCGCCCTTTCGGGTTTTCAACTTAGCGAGTTGTTCTTTTATTTCTTTAGGAAAAGTATTCCTTGACTGTGTTAACGTTCATGGGACGTGGGAACTCCTCGCCATCCATAGTTTCAAGAATTAATGTACCGCCAGAGAAGGCTTTCTTGACAACATATGGGCCTTAGAAATTGAGAGTCCACTTGCCCCTAGAATCGGTGTTGAAAGACATGATCTTCCTGAGCACGAGGTCGCCTTCTTTGAATTCACGAGGTTTGACCTTTTTATCAAAATCTTTATTCATTCTTATTTGATATAACTGGCCATGACACAAGGCTGTCATTCTCTTCTCCTCAACCAAATTCAATTGGTCAAACCTGTTCTGGACCCATTCGGCCTCCGTCAACTTGGTTTCCATTATCACACGCAACAAGGGAATCTCTACCTCGACTGGGAGTACATCTTCCATTCCATACACTAAGGAGAATGAGGTTGCTCCTGTTGAAGTGCGGACAAATGTTTGATATCCATGCAGAGAAAAAGGGAGCATTTCATGCCAATCCTTATAAGAAATAACCATTTTCTGGATAATTCTCTTGATATTCTTATTAGCAGCTTCAACAGCCCCATTCATCTTTGGCCTGTATGGAGATGAGTTGTGATGGACAATCTTGAATTCTTCACACAATTATGTCATCATCTTGTTGTTCAAATTCGAGCCATTGTCAGTGATGATTCTGCTCAGCACACCATACCGGCATATAAGATTATTCTTGATGAAACGTACAACCACCTGTTTAGTAACATTGGCATATGAAGAAGCCTCCCCCCATTTTGCGAAGTAATTAATTGCTACTAAGATAAAACGGTACCCATTCGAAACTTTGGGTTCTATCATCCCAATCATGTCAATACCCTACATAGAGAAAGGCCATGGGGATGAAATCACATTGAGGAGTGTCGGAGGCACATGGACCTTGTCTGCATAAATCAGGCATTTATGGCACTTCTTTGCAAATTTGTAACAGTCAGATTCCATTGTCAGCCAATAATAACCCGCCCTTAGCATCTTTTTAGCCATTGAATGTCCATTGGTATGAGTTCCAAATGAACCTTCATGAATCTCATGCATCAACATGTCTGCTTCGTGTCTATCCACGCATCTGAGCAAGACCATGTCATAATTTCTCTTTTATAACACATTTTCACTGAGGAAGAAACTTCCTGCCAATCTTCTCAATGTTTTTCTATCTTTCTTTGATCCATCAATCAGGTATTCCTGAGTCTAAAGAAAATGCTTGATATCATAATACCAAGGTTTTTCATCTGCTACCTCCTCTGTTGTAAACACATGAGCGGGCCTATCCAGCCGTCGAACCGTAATTCGGGATATATCATTCCAAGTATTCACTTGGTACATAGAAGCCAGAGTTTCCAGAGCATCCTCCATTTGATTTTCATCTCTAGGGATGTGATGGAATTAAACTTTATTGAAGAATGGTAATAATATTCTAGCATAATCTTTGTAAGGGATCAAGCCAGGGTGACGAGTATCCCATTCTCCTTTAATCTGATTTATTACCAAAGTTGAATCACCATACACATCTAAAATTTTGATTCTGAGATCAATAGCTTCCTCGAGACCCATGATGCAAGCCTCATATTCTGCCATATTATTAGTGCAATCAAATGTTAACCTTGCAGTAAAAGGAATGTGTGATCCATGAGGAGTGACAATCACATCACCAATTCCTTTACCATAAGCATTCACAGCTCCATCAAATATCATACTCCAATGAGATTTAGGGTCAGGACCTTTCTCAGGTAATGGTTCATCACAATCCTTCACTTTCAGGAACAACACATCCTCATCGGGGAATTCATATTCTGCAGACTGGTGATCCTCCACTGGTTGGTGAACAAGATAATCTTCCAACACACTACTTTTAATAGCTTTTTGAGTGCGGTATTCGATATCATATTCAGATAATAACATCTTCCAGTGGGAAATTCTCCCAGTAAGAGCAGGTTTTTCAAAAATGTACTTGATTGGATCCATTTTGGAGATCAACCAAGTGGTGTGATTCAACATATACTGCCGCAAACTCTTTGCCACCTAGGCCAAAGCACAACATGTTTTTTCCAGCATGGAATACCACGACTCAAAATCAGTGAATTTTTTACCGATATAATAAATGGCGAACTTCTTCTTCCCTGTTTCATCCTGTTGTCCCAGAATACAACCCATGGATTTATCTAACACTGTCAGATAAATAATCAATGGTCTTCCTTCTACGGGAGGGAGCAAGATAGGAGGTTTAAGAAAATATTCTTTAATAATTTCAAATGCCCTTTGGTAGTCATCCGTCCACACACAACCTTGTTCTTTCTTTAACAACTTAAAGATCAGTTCATATGTTGCAGTCATGTGGGAAATGAATCTGGAAATATAATTCAAACGCCCGAGGAAACCTCTGACTTGCTTTTCAGTTCTTGGTGCTGGCATTTCTAGAATTGCTTTGACTTTATCAGGGTCAACTTCAATTCCTTTCTGGATAACAATGAAACCCAACAACTTCCTCGATCAAACACCGAAGGTGCATTTATTTGGATTCAAGTGGAGACGATACTTCCTCAAACTCTGAAACAACTTCAACAAATCTTCTATATGCCCTTCTTTAGTCTGGAATTTGGCAATCATACCATCAACGTATACTTCAATTTCCTTGTGCATTAGATCATGGAATAGGGTTGTCATAGCCCTCTGGTACGTTGCACCAGCATTCTTCAACCCGAAAGGCATCACTCTGTAACAGAATGTTCCCCAGGGTGTGATAAACGTTGTTTTTTCCATGTCCTCTGAAGCCATTCTTATTTGATTATACCCAGAAAATCCGTCCATGAACGAGAATACTTTGAATTTTGCTGTGCTATCCACTAACATGTCGATATGTGGCAATGGAAAATCATCTTTTGGACTAGCTTTATTTAGATCTTTGTAATCTACACACATGCGGACTTTTCCGTCTTTTTTCGGTACTGGGACAATATTAGCAATCCATTGAGGATACACTGACGTCACGAGAAAACCAGCATTAATCTGCTTTAGAACCTCCTCTTTGATCTTTACTGCCATATCTAGGTGAGTTCTTCTCAACTTTTGTTTAATTGGCGGACACTCTGGCTTCAACGGAAAACAGTGCTCGACAATATCTGTATCTAGACCAGGAATATCTTGGTAAGACCAAGCAAAGATATCCACATACTCCTTCAAAAATCAATCAACTTTCTATTTACATCAGGATGCAGCGATGCTCTAATCTTGACTTCCTTTGGATCTTCTTCTGAACCCAAATTGATCACTTCCAAAGGCTCTTTATATGGCTGAATGGTATTTTCCTCGTGCTCAAGCAACCGTGAGACCTCTTTTGGAATATCATCATAATCTTCTTTTTCAGCCCCAAACACAGGACATTCAAAGTTGGGAGAGGGTGCAGGGTCATTGTATTCAACGGGTTTTTTAGTTAATCTGCACATATGATTTATGATTGCTTTTAGAAACTGACACATATAACAAGTGATTATGCAGATTGAATTTCAGTTATTACTTATTTTGAAAGGGGTTTTTTTTTATTACCATTTTCTAAGAAAAAGCAGAAAATTAAGACATAATTCGGGAAGCAAAGACAACTTTTATTAATGATCTTAAAAGTCACAGCAAGCAGATAAGCCCTACAACATTAATAATTCCACCTTGGGAAGAGTGAAAGCTTTTTCAAAAAGATTAACAAATCAAATTACTTTAAAACATGTATGCAAGAGGGAACACCAATGGTGATCCAGTTCTGAACCCTGACTCCGTGCGTCACATAATTTGGCATTTCCTGCTCTGCTTCATCCTCCTCAACAACATTAACTCCAAAATCAGTTGGATGGAGGTAACCTCCGCTACAGAAAACATTATGATAGCTGCTCATAGTAGACTTTGAATTCAAACTTTCTCCTTTGCCATTCTTCAAAGAGAACCCCAAGCCAGTTATGTTCTTATTCACGGGTGGATCCACAATTCGTCCCCAAACTTCATTATGACCCTTACGCATAACCTGTTGCGCATCCTTCAGCGAGACCATAGAATTCTCATTTCTCCTTATGTTGTCAGTGGATAAGGCTTGGAATTGGGTTCCAACAGCATCTTCATTCACTTCTACAATGCTAAAAGAGGATAAATGAGATATCAATAATGCCTGCTCCCCATTTATGATCACTACCTTCCCTTCACGTACAAACTTTAGCTTCTGATGTAAAGTTGAAGTGACATCCCCTGCTTCTTGTATCCACGGCCGTCCTAGCAAATAACTATAAGCGGGAATGATGTGCATGACCTGGAAGGTTATCTGGAACAAATATGGTCCTATATGGATAGGTAAGTCCACTTCACCGATGACAGATTTCCTTGACCCATCAAATGCCTTCACAATGATTCCACTCGGGCGCATAGGCGTTCCTTGATATTTCAACTTCATGAGAGTACTCCTTGGTATAACATTCAACGCGGATCCATTATCAATTAGTACATTGGATATTGAATCATTCTTGCAGTTCATAGAGATGTGGAGGGCCAGGTTGTGATTCCTCCCTTCATCTGGAAATTCATCATCGCATAAACTCAAGTTATTACATGACGTAATGTTTCCTATTACACTGCTGAATTAATCTATTGGCATATCACTCTCCACAAAAGCTTGGTCCAGTACCCTCATCATGGATTCTCTATGAGCATAGGAGTTCATCAATAAAGCTAAGATAAATATTTTTGAAGGAGTCTGCAGTAGCTGATCTACAATTATGTAGTCTCTCATCTTAATTATCTTCAAAATATCATCCACTTCTTTATCTAACGTAGCTCCACTAGTCTCTCCTGTTGCCTTCTTAGGTTCATCATTCTCAACAATTTTCTTTCCAGTAGCAACATCTCTCTGAACAACCGGCACAAACACACGACCGCTACAGGTCACTCTGCTATTTTTAGCTATATTTCCAACATCAGGCATTGGCTGGATGGGAACCTCCACTCCATCCTCTAAGATTGTAGCGTTGTATTTGTAAGGCACAATCTTATCTGATTTGTAGGGGATAGGACCTGGTAAACTAATCACCAATGGGGTAACAGGTGGCTTTCTATGATACTCAACTTCAAAATGGGCGGGTGCACCAAAATAAGGCACAATAACGTTTACCCCCTCTTCAACACAAACAGTCATCGATAAGTCATTTCTGGAAAAAAAATCTTCGTCTGAAGAGAAATACTCATCTACAGAGGCATACTCTTCATTTGACTCTTCTTCTGTTAAACAAACCTCAACCATATCAACCTCATGATAATCATCCCTCTGACCTGTAATCTTGATAGTTCCATTGTCTAACAATAACTAAACACCCTTCTTCACGATTGAACATCCTCGGGGATCTCGACAAAAAACTAGACAAGATCCATATTGGTGTCCCACTTGACCAGCCGTATGGCAGAAGGTAGCATGCAACTGCACGAGATCCTCATTCATATCCTCCACATCAAAAATTCTGAATTCACCAGGACATCGAGAAACCATGTTCACTTCCTCTTCATACTCTTCCCTAGGTCTGATTATGTGGATGAGGCCCTCATCCATCATCTCCTATAAATCAGCCTTTATCTTCTCACAACCCTGTATGTTTATACTGTAAATAGCACAACCAGAATGGTCATGCGTATAGTAGCTAAATTCACATAGGTCTGCATGCATTTTCACCAAATCTCCTCTAACCTGATTAATATAAAAAATCCGGAAGTCGCCTGGACAATCGGCTACCATATTCACAGCATTTACTCCCTCGTGCTTGGGTAGAGGGTTATCTTTCACATTAGGTCCCACGTCCTTGAAAGATAGAACACCAGACTTTACCAATTTCTGCACCTTAGTCTTTAAAGGATAACAATTCTATACATTATGCCCTGGTGCTCCTTGATGAAAAGCACATGTTTGGTCTGCCTTGTAATACCAAGGCAATGGTGATGGTACAGCAGGAGATGGTCGTGTATGGACTAACTTCTTTTGAATCAATGCTGGTAATAGCTCTGTATAGCTCATGGGAATAGGGTCATAACTCTCCCTTCTCTGATTATACCCTTGATTCCCTGCTGGGACAGTCTCTGCTAAGCAACGGTAGTTGGAGCGGCATTCATAACAGGAGTAACTGAGGCGACTTGCTGATGACGCTGATAATTCCTTCTAGGAGCGTTTACCCTCCTCTCTTGTATAACATCATTTGCATCTCCTTCTTTCTTCTTGGTAAACCCATAAGATGTCTTCTTTACACCTTCGGATCCTTCACTCTTCGTCAAACGGCCTTCTCTTACAGCCTCTTCTAAGCGGATACCCATTCCTACCATCTCAGTAAAGTCACTTGGCGCACTTGCTACCATCCTCTCGTAGTAGAAAGCACCCAACGTTTTTAAGAAAATCTTAGTCATCTCCTTCTCTTCCATGGGAGGAATCACTTGGGCGGCTACCTCACGCCATCTTTGTGCATACTCTTTGAACGATTCCCTGTCTTTCTGAACCATGGCCATAAGTTGGTCATGGTCATACGCCATGTCCATGTTGTACTTGTATTGTTTGATGAATGCTTCTCCCAAATCATTAAAAGTATGGATATTGGCGCTGTCCAAACTCATATACCACTTCAATGCAGCACCAGTCAAACTATCCTGAAAAAAGTGAATCAGCAGACACTGATCATCAGTATGAGTAGACATCCTCCTTACGTACATCACCAGATGAGCACGAGGGAAAGTGTTGCCCTTATACTTCTCAAATTCTGGGACCTTGAACTTAGCAGGTATCTTAACGTTCGGGACCAAACATAGCTCATTCTCATTCTGCCCAAATAGCTCTTTTCCCCTAAGGGCCTTCATCGATCTTTGCATCTTGTCAAACTGCTCTTGAAAATCATCCATTCTTTCATAAAGACCCAAGTCTTCACTTGGTGGAGGGAAAGGATGATACACATCATCATTAACAAACGGAACCATATTCACCGAAGGAGGTGCAACAGGAACAGCATGCACCACCGGAGGTGCTGGAGTAACAATAGTCTGGACCACTGGAGTATCTTGAGGACCAAGATTGAAACCTTCAGATGCGAAATTCTCTGGCATTCCCCATGGATAACCTTGAGGCATGCAATTCTGAACAACAGCTGGAGTAGCAGATATGGGAATAGTCGGAGCTTCAGTAGTTGCCCTTGTTGGTTGAGGTTGAACACTCAGTGGTTGATTATGACCAGCCACCAGAGCTTCCACTAGAGTAGTCATATTGTCTATGCCGACCTTCAAAGCATAAAATTCTTCGCGTAGCTCGCGATTCTCTTGTTCTAAGTTGTCCATCTTCTTTCTGAAATTAGCCCGAGTGCTGTAGTGATGAGTCAGCTTGCTGAACGAAGTAGAAGCTTGGTAAGACACCTGGATATGTATAAAAAATGCAAGAGAAATGTGAAATATGATGCATGATATGTAATGCACATGATTATTTTTACTTTGTTATTTAATATTTCAAGGGACTTATAGATTTATAGACATATTGCAAACATCAAAGTAATAACGCTTTTGAAATACTGAAATTTTTTTATTATAATAACTCCAAAATGGATTACAAGTTTCAATGATCCCAAGTACAAGATGAAAATAAAATCTAAAACCCTGAGAAATAGAACTGGTGGAGATCACTCTATACGCTGGCACTTCCCCATGAGCCTAGCAATCTGAGCCTTCAACCTCTAGTTTTCTTCCGCATATCTGGTGGCAACCTCCTTCCAATCATCTGAATCAGGAAGTGAGTGATCAGCACCTGATTAAGGCTTAGGAGAAAATAAATCCCCTTGCTTCCCCATAGACTCTATCGCTCGACTCTCAAGGATCTCAATCAAGTCGTCTTTCTCCTTCAGGTTTGTTTTATAGGAACTCTCTAAAGTTTAGAACTTATTCTTCCAAGCATCCATTTCCTGTTGCATCCTAACCAAAGCAAGTTGCAGCTCTTCTAGATCATCTAATAAGGGAGGAGTGGTCTTCACAAATATATCAGACATGGGTGTCTCTCGGGTATATGGCATCTTTAACTGAATGGCTCTCGATCGGATCTATTGAAGATATGGCTCCAAAGAAACAACACCCCTAGGTCCCAAATCCTTTCTACTCTTCTTATGAATGTGACGCCAGGCCTTCGCAATATGCTCCCTAGCTTCCCTATGGTCTTCTCCTTCCTTCAGAAAGAAACTACTCAAATAAATACTATTCGGTTTATCCCTCATCGGATAACCAAGCTGTCGCCGTGCAAGAACAGGGTTATAGTTAATTCCTCCCTTTGTACCAAGAAGAGGTGCATTGGGGAAACTACCACAACTGTCAATAATCTCTACATCCTGGTAAGCATGATGATACCAATCAATGTCTTATTGAGTAAGTGCCATGATTTTAGGATCCCAACGGGGTTCCTTCTTCATATCCCAAAAAGCATCAGACTGAGGCATATGAGAGATAAACCACCGGTACAACAAAGGCGTGCAATAGATAATCATCCCCCCATGATAAGAATTATGAAGATGAATAGAGTAATAAACATCACCCAATAATGTAGGAACTTGGTTTCCAATCATGAAAATCCTGATAGCGCTAATGTCGATAAACTTGTCCACATTAGGAAATAAGAACAACTCGTAAGTAAGTAGAGCAAAGATGGCCTCAAAAGCAACTGTACTCTTCATTCTGGAAAAGTAACGAGCCTTCTCCAATAAGAACTGAGATGGTAATCCTCTAATCCCTCCTTTGGTAGTCATATGGGCTTCCACCTCAGACTTCCCCAGGTGAATCAAAGCAGCAATCTCATGTGGTTTTGGCTCACCCTCTAAACCAGTCAAAGGAATACGATCGGTAACAGGTAAATCCAATAGATAAGAATACTCCTCCAGTGTAGGCATCAACTGATAGTCGGGAAAAGTAAAGCAATGGTATATCGTATCATAGAAATGGACCATGGTCGAGAGAATACCCTCCTTCATCTTCAGCTTCATGAGAGGAATAATGGACCCATACTTCTTCTGGAAGTCTGCAAAACACTCGATCTCGGGAATTAGACTGATCAACTCATCTATCTTGGGATCCTTGAAACTGTATTTTCCGGTCTTTCTCTTTCCAGAATCAATGGTTAGAAAGTACCTGAGATATTCACTAATAGTCAACCTTTAAATCCCTTGAAATATGGTTTCTTCAAAAGATGCTTATGAGTGCATGGATGCATGATGCAATAATCACACACAAGATCACACATATAGGGTTCATAGGTTCAATGTCACGAGCATGAGGTCGAAGGTACTACCCATAAGGTATTGGTCTAAAAAGTTATCACCTGCCGAATAAGGTTCTAGAGGTTCCCAGAGTCTACATCCTTCCTTCGGATATTACCAACTTCTCGATTAACTCGGTAATTAGTAATATTCTCAAGAAAGACTCGTCCGAGCATAGTATCGCGTGACAACTATTTCCAGATTACTCCGTCATAGCTTCCGCACTACACCTAAAAGGCCAAGATGGGTTTGGTATTCTACGGTCCTCGGTTTCAACAGGCTCCCAGGTCAAAAGCAGTACGTCTTCCCGATTTCTCGATAAACGACACTACAGTCAAAGGGGCCTCCACTGAGTGGGGGATCTAATGCCTACTTTTTTGGGATTACTCCCTCAAAGTTAACATGACTATACCGCCCGTCCTATCTTAAATTTTTCCCAAGTCCGAGTATAGGACTTATGAGTAATCACCAAGCACCCTTAAAACCAGGAAAATCCAGACAAACATATATACAACATATAACACAAAAAACATTAATTACACATATACAAATATAAACAAAGATATGCTTAACCCACTTAGGGATGGACCAGCAAGAGGTCAATCTTTCCCCAGTGAAGTCGCCATTTTTCTGTAGCGTAGAAATGTTCAAGACTAAGCCATTGGATTGACTAGAATTTATACAAATCAAAATAAAAATCGCCACCACGCTTTATTATTTCCAAATGAATGGGAAAAGAGCGAATAACTCAAAAAGAGGGGGAAAGATTCAAGGTAAGGTGGTTGGTTATGAAAAGGGAAGGTATTAGCACCCTAAACATCTACGGTACTCCGCAGGAGCCTCTTTGTAAAATCTGTATATTTTGGCTATAAAAAAATGGATGGTGAAGGTGAGGAAAGAAATATATTTATTTTTATAATTTTTGCACCCGCCGCGGTTGTGAACCTTTAGTGCCTACGTACTACCTTTTCATGTAATAGGGGATCAGGGTACACGTAGTTCCTCTTTTAAAAATTTAAAATAAAAATGCGTTGGTTAATTTTATAAGATGAAACATCATTGTCTATGTCCGTATGGAAAACATACCTACTACCCACAATCATGAGAAATGAGAATTTACATCATCTCAAAGTGGAGGATATGGCTTGGATTTTAAAAATCAACAATGCCTCACTCAACACCCAAGTGGAAAATATCTCTCTTTACTACATATTGTAGAAGTATAGTTGTTTGCATCACTGCAAGGATTGACAAGAGTTCAACCTTTTTTGAGAAAAGTTTAAAGATAAAAGCCAAAGTGGCAAAATGGTTTGAAATGAGATTTATTGACTTTTAGTCTTCTCACAAAAATGTCAAGGCATTGTTAAGTTGATTGGAGTTTATTTATGAAAAATGATTTGAAAATGCATGGACATAAGTCCAAGTTTATTATGAAAGTGGTTCAAGTTCAAAAACAAGAAGAATTTTCAAAAAGGGAAAGAAGATTTTTGAAATTAAAGAATATGGGAGGAGAAGAAGGGACTATCATAAATCATAAGGTAAAAGCTGGGGATAAGAACCATATAACCAACAAGAAACCAATACTTGACATTATGAGCCAAGATAGAATTCTCATTCCTTGGATTGAAACCAATCAAGCAAATAAATACTAGACCTCTTGAGAGAATCAAACTTTAAGTGTATTAAGTCTTTACAAAAAATTGGGCAGAGTAACGGCTATATACAGGTGAATTCCATATTACAAATAAAGGGTGTAATCACAAAAACCTGCACACAAAAACAAACAAGCATCCCAATGTCTTGAGGTAAACGTAAAGAACTCCAGACAAAATAATCAGATAAGATCTCCAAGATAGGTCGAGGTTTCTAATCCCAAGTCCAAGAAAAGTCCCATGCTCCATAATGCCAAGGATAGTAACCAAATAGTCCAAGCACCATTAAAGATTATTTAGGGTTTATGTTGATTATTAAGTGTCTTAAGAAAGGAAAAGAAAATCTCAAGTGAGCAAAGTAAAAATGGCAAGAAAATAAATGCTCAAATGAGCAAAGATGAAAATGGCATGAAATGTAAATGCTAAAAGTAAATAAGTACATAAAGCATAAAAAAAATAAAAGTATAAGGTAAACAAGTCAATAATTAGTGGCTAGTTGGATGACCATATTGAAGCTTGCATTTAGAACTCATTAGACGATTGGTAGAACCAAAGCCTCCACATAACAAGTTGCATTTGCTTTTTGTCAAGTATATCATCCATTTAGAATTCTCATAAGTACCATTTAATGATCAACGATGTTTAAGTGATCCGCGTTGACCAAAGGTGTTGTAGATCCATTAGAGGATTGGTAGAACCAAAGCCTCCACACAATGGATCTCAAGGTTATTGGATCAAAGAGATCAAATTAACCTACTTGGGCTTGCAATTATAAGTTTGGGCCACGAATGATCATTTATTCGAATCGGGACAAAATTTAGTGCTATGTTAAGCAATCGTAAGTGGACTTATATAGAAGTCACACCTATTTTGAGGCCGGTCAATAGTAATCTATGCACCATTTGTTTTGAGACATGATATAGAGATCATGCTCCAACAACATCTAGTGCAATAAGAAAGGGATGAGATGAAGAGAGATGGGAAAAATATACAAACCACATTTGAATTAAATTTTAATTAAACTATTATTAAAATCATTCATCCATTTTTGTGGAGTTAAACTCAACATCATGGATCCAATGATGTTAATGAAGTTCATGATCCAAAATCTAACCCAAGATCAGGCAGAAAATAATCACAAAATAATATCACATTTAATATACACAAAAAAGGATTTTTAAAAATGTTTTTAAAATAGAAAATAATGAGAAAAATAGCAAGTATGTTCAAATTAATAAATAAATGAAAAGTAAGACCATAGAAAAATCAGAAAAAGGCCCAAGTAATTTTACAATTTTTTTGGTAATTTTTTAAAGTCGGAAACTATTTTTAAAATTAAAATAAATGGATAAAATAAACAAAAAATGGTAAAAAAAATAGTAAAGTCAGAAACAAAAATAAGATAAGGTCATCAATATTTGTCACAATACCATTGGATCATTCCATAATTTTTTCAGAATTTAAAAATGTATAAAAGTATTTTTAAACATTTAAAACAAATAAAATAAGTGTAAAATTTGTAAAAAATACCAAAACACAAAATTAAATTGTGAAAAAAATAAAAATCAGAAAGAGAATAATCAAAAATATTTTTCATATTTTTTCCAGATTTTTTGGACTAAAAATGTTTCTATGATTTTTTGAAATTTAAAACAATTAAAATATAAAAATCAGAAAAAGAAAATAAAAGTAAAATATATGGACCATTGGATGAAAGTCAAAATGCGTTAGTAATCAAATCCAAGGGATCTGGCGCGTTGTGCATATCATGTTCATTAGTGAATATTGTACAGAATCATTAATTAAATCAGAATTTGAAAAATACAGATGGTGCGCCTTCATTGGTTAGAAGATGACACGTTGGTCATCTTCAACCTCCAGCCGTCACGAATTGTAGGTCTCTCAAACTGTAAAATCAGAAGCTCATACCTATGTCATTCGCTTCATCTCTTCAAGATAAAGACAACCACACCCTCGCGCCAAATTTATATAAATTGTAGCTCAAGCAATTTGAAAGGAAAGTTTTGAAAAGGGATTTGAAATTTCATGGCCAAAACGTGTTTCCAGTAAAAGGTATGTGTTGCAACTAGAACCAGGGAAATGAGAGCAACATAATGATATTAGAGTTTTGAAGAATTGATGAAGGAATCTACCTATTGAAGTTGGGTTACAGAGCTCTGAAACTGGATTTCTATGGAGCAATATAGGGCATGATTCTTGAATGTAATTATATAGTTAGCTTCATGGAAGATCAAGGAAGGTGAATTGATGGAAAATTGGATTGAAAAAGGGTCGAGAATGGATTTTGAAGTTACAGAAAATTGAGTTATGGAGCAAGTTTGGCAGGGTGATTCTGGCTATCCAAGCTTGGGAAATTGAATGGGATAGTTCATGTATTTATAGGAGAAGCGAATGGGATCAAAAGGAAGAGTGAATGATGCATTTTGGATGGAAATCATGCACACCTGATGCACGAGTGAAGTGTGATACAAACTTCATCAAAACTCATCCAATTCTTGTGTTTTGATGCGCTAAACAAATCTGGAACTTCACTAAACATGTTTAGAGGCAAAAACGCGTGGAAAACTTGTGATTAGAGGCCATATTATAGATTACAAAATTCTGACTTGGTGAGAAATTCAATTTCAAAGTGCCAACTTCTGACCAATGGCATTTTTAACTCAAGGGGTCTTAGGGCATGATTCTTGATGCTTTAGAAAGATGAGGTTACAAGCTTTTCAATGGAAAAAGAATGGAGTTATATGGATGCTTGGGATGAAAGTTGTATTGAGTCAAAGTTGAAGAAAAGGGGTTGACTTTCCATACTTAGAAATATTTCACATTCTTCTTCAAAAATGACCTATAATGTCTTGCATCCAAACATGGCCTTCCACTTGGAATTTTCTCTTGACCAAAACAAATGGCATGAAGTAGACCTCTTGAATGACACTTTGAAACTTGAATCATTCAAAATATCAAAAATTTGAGCAAGTTATGACTTGTTGAAGTTGGAAAAAAATCATGAAATGACCTATAATATTTTGCATCTTTAAGGCAACTTCCATCCATTTTCCCACTTTGCATATAAAAGAAGGCATAAAGTTCACATCTTCAAGATCATTATGGAAAAGTAATGGACTCAAGGTGATAAAAATTGGCCAAGTTAGGACCATTTGAAGTCACTCATGTAAAATTGTGGATTCATCTGGATGACTTGTAATCTTTCTTCTTCACCAAGTTCCTTCCACGTGAAAACTCCTTGGAAATTTTGAAGTGATTTGTTGATAACCCTTTGAAGAGGAGGATCTCTTTGTAATAACTCAAAAATACCAAAAGGTGAGAAAGATGTACTCCTTTGAAGTTCAAAACCCTAGCTCCTAGATTAAGAAAATGCTTTGAGGAACTTTGACAAGTTTGAACAAACTTCTTGTACCAATATTCTTGCTTTGTGAAAAGAAGTTGTTGAGGATGATAATGAGGACTCATAGCCACCAAATCCACTTTTATGTCTTGAAATTTGATATAAATATTCTCTTGTGACCAATAGGAACAAGGCCTTGTCCAAACATGACAACTTCTCCAATCAACCCCTTGTACTTTTGAGTCAAATCTAATAACCTTGAAATGTGATGAAACAAAGCAACCTTGCCATGCCAATTCTCCCAAAACCAACCCAATGGTGAGGTTTGAACTTCTCAAGCTATATTGACTAGGGCATGGAAATAAACTCATGAATCCATGGGGTAGCTTGTTAAATCTCATTGCCTTCACCTATATGGATAACAAGCAAGACAGCCCAACATTGAATTTTATTAGTTAAATGAAGAAAACAAAACAATATTCATGATCACAAAAGGAACATAAGTCAAGGTGCTTGGTAATTCCTCAAAAAGGGAAAAAATAAATGTAGGGAGGGGAACCAAGAATCCTAGTGTGATCTTGTTATGAGTGAATCAACAAGGTATGATGAAGGGATCTTATGGTGAAAAATTGGGGTACAAAAATATCCATAACAAACTCACTCTAAGAAAAGGCACCTCATCCACCTTGTATGAAATATGGAAGGCAAGAAAACCTATTGTCAAATACTTTCACTTTTTTGGAAGTAAATGTTATATCTTAGCTGGTCGTGAATAGAGAAGGAAGATGAATCCCAAGAGTTATGAGGGAATATTCCTGGGTTACTCTACAAATAGAAGAGCTTACAGACTATTTAACTCTAGAACTAAGGGGGAGAATCTGACTGGTGAGGTTGAGGGGAAGCTTAATAGGTTGAGGGGAAGCTTAATGTCCCAGAAGATGTTCTAACATCTTCTTTTTGGAGATGATTTCTTCTGTCATTCTGTGCTCTGTGACACTAATTCTAAGTGAAAGGAATGCACTTGGAGAATTCAGATGAAGGCATTATGGTCATGCCTCTGACCATAAGAAGAAGTCTGGGAAACATCCTTGACTAAATAGCTGAAGGTTTGTTTACTTGAAGTTGGAGACAATGTCTGATAGGGTGTCTGAACATTGTTCAGGATATGTTTCTGTGAAGACTAACTAAAGAATATTCTAGACTGTGCATCCAGCCTCGTGTAAGAAGGAAGTTTAGGAAGTGTTGTTGACCACGAATGTGCATCTATTGGGACTGGTTCTTTCAGCAGAAACTGTCTAGAGCTATTAAAGGTGTTCAAAGTCGGGTTGGACAGTGCATATTGATTCGTGCTGTAGTTTTTCCATCCTCAATTATCGCTTATTTGACCAAGAATTAAACATTGTTAATTTCTAAGAAACTTCTCTACTATTTATAGAGGCTTCTCATATCCTCTAAATACCAAGTGAGTGTTGTTCTCATCACCACAATGGGTTTTGTTCAGGTCTAGGTAAGTTGTGCCTGGGTCTGGTTTTATGAAGGCCTCCTTTGTCAAGTTATGGCCAAAAAGGGGGAGAAAGGTTTTTCTTAGATAGGAGATAGTGTCCAAACATGTCGAATCAAATGTTCTATCATGTATTTGTTTGGATCTGTCCTTTGTGACTTGTGATCTTATTAAGAGTTCTCTTATTCCACCATTGGTTTCCTATGTTTAGAAGATGTTCCTGGATTGAGGGGGAGTACAAGTTGTCTTCTGCTATCTTCTTACTCATGTGCATAAACCAAACTTCAGGACTTTCCTTCCTTTTATCCTGAAGCTACTGTTCATTGATGCTGATGTAATTGAGTTCTTCAGAGTGCTGCAAAGAAGATGTCGAACAAGATGTTGAGACATTATTTTCAACTGAAGATCTATTGCTGTGTGTAGTAGCTTATGAACACTACTATCAAGGGTTATATTTTTGTATTGCTGGAATCTGCTAGATGGTAATTGTTTTTAGATTATTTGTTTTAGCCAAAATTTGCCAAAGAGGGAGATTGTTAGTTCTCTCGTTTTAAGATTTGCTTAATTTTTGTGAAACAAATAATAGCAGCAATCATGTAATATAAAATAGGATATATAAACCTTCTAAGAAGAACAGGTACAACAAGAAGTCCTATTACAATGTCAGAACATGTTGTGTTAAACTTTGTCAACAACTAGAACAACATGTCGAAGAAGATGTCTTCGACATCGCGCCTGTTGAGCTGGATTAATGAGATTCAGTTTATTCTTAACAAAGGCAGAATATTCAGGAGAATATTATGCATCCTATGTGGCGAATATTTAAAGGTCTAGAAAATTCAATCAGAAATCAAGGAGAATGAAGACTTTCTAAATAAGGAAATTATTTAGGAAACTAAAGATTTAAGACCTTTCTTGGGGCAGAAGTTTATGCAGTTTGTTACAGCTGACTTGCTGTGATTGAAGGCCCAAAACCAATTGGGTAACGAGTTATAAATAGAAGGGTTTGTAACCTAGAAAACACACAGCTCAAGATGTAAAAGTCTAGGGTTTTGTCAAGGTAAACCTCCCGGGTTATGGGAAGGTTACCATGTTCACCTCGAATCCTATAGGTAAGAGGTGTATTGTTCTTGGAGGAAGCTTTGAAGCAACTCCGGGATGTGTTAGGAGAAAAGCTAAAAAAAACAAAGGAGTTTGGCATGGAGACTTAGATAGATTGTCCTGGAAGTGTGTCTTCCAAACTACCTATCTGTGTGATCAGAATCTTGGTGAATGGTCGTCGATATAGTGACTGAGGTGTTGACTGCTAGACATCATTGCGATGATTGGAAATGGGATGGGGATATTCCGTATCTAGGGAGGACCTAGGTAGAAGGGTCATTGGGTAGCGATTAAGTACGTAGATCGTCAACGAGTGTGTTGGTTGTAGGGTTTGCAAATTGATACTGCTGATAGTGGACTTCATTTTTGGCTTGGTATCCCCCTGATTAGGTATTTTTGTACACCGAATTGGGTAAACAATATTGGTGTGTTCTTTATCTTTTCAATACTGTTTTATCTTGCCTGCGTGTTTGAGTCAGATCAGATGTCTCGACATCCTTATAGGACATATGAGTCTGTTGTACCAGAATTTAAATTATCTACTTTAGCAATCAATAACTCTAACAAACAATCACATAAAGAGATGTTAGAGAAGGGCATAGAAAATAAATAGACACCAATCATATATTATGGTTACAAGCTGGTGTTCAAAGGAAGACAAATACAAAGTAAGTCATAATTCAAAAAATGATTAAACAATGAATACTAGCTAAAATTCATGAATTAAGACACAACAAAACATAAATAGCTACCTAAGCATGGATCACACATCACAAAGATTGAAAAGCACTTATCACAAGGAATATTGAATTTTCAAGTTTACCGAATTGAGTTATCAAGAATAGAGTTAGAATGATATTACCTATATGATACGGGATAATAATTTGCCCTCACAAGTAACTTGACATAAGAGTGTAGATAATTCATTAGAGTACAAGTATAAATAAGAGTAATGCAACTAATGTAGTTGCATCCTATCCGAAATATCGAGAGCACCAAGTACCCTACGAATATGGAAGAAAGGCTCGGTCGCAAGAGGTTTTATGAAAATATCTGCTAGTTGATTTGTGATATCAACATGTTCAAATACGATGTTTCCTTTTTCTACATGATCCCTAAGGAAGTGATGCCTAATCTCAATATGTTTGGTGCGTGAATGTAAAACCTGGTTTTTCGTTAGGTTTATGGCACTAGTGTTGTCACAAAATATCGGAATATGATCGAGTTTGACATCAAAATCAAGTAATTGTTGTTTTAGCCACAAAATTTGGGCACAACAATTACTGGCTGGGACATATTCTGCCTTGGCAGTTGACAAAGCAATGACAACTTGTTTCTTGCTATGCTAACTTACTAAGGAATTTGAAAAGAAATGACACGTACCACTAGTAATTTTCATATCCAATTTGCAACTGGTAAAGTCGGAATTGGAATAACCAACCAAAGAGAAATCACAACCCTTAGAGAACCATAACCCATACTTAGTCATACCACAAAGATACCTAAGTATGCGTTTAACAGCTTTTAAATGTGACTCCTTTGGGGTATGATTGATACCTAGCACACATACATACACTAAACATAATGTCGGGATGAGAAGCGGTAATGTAAAGAAGGGAACCGATCATAACTCTATACCTTTTTACATCAACCGGCTTACCATGTTTGTCACGATCAAGATTAACGGTGGTAGGCATTGGAGTGTCAATGGCTTTTCATTTTTTCATATCGAAGCTCTTTAACAGTTCTTGACAATACTTGGTTTGACTCACAAAATTCCCTTCCTTAAGTTGATTAATTTGAAGCCCAAGAAAGTACTTTAATTCACCCATCATACTCATTTCAAATTCTCCTTGCATCAACTTAGAAAACTCCTTGACCAAATATGTATTAGTAGAACCAAATATAATATCATATACATAAACTTGTACTAAAATTTAATGTTTTCCTTGGCGCTTAATGAAAAGATTTGTATCGACCTTTCCTCTTAAGAATCCTTGTTCAAATAAAAACTTGCTAAGGAGTTCATACCAAGCCATAGGGGCTTGTTTGAGACCATATAAAGCATGTTTTAATTTGTAAACATGGTTAGGATACTCAAAGTTTTCAAATCCGGGAGGTTGAGATACATACACCTATTCATTAATATAGACATTTAGAAAAGCACTCTTAACTTCCATTTGATATAACTTGAAATTTTGTGAACATGCAAAGGCAAGCAAAAGGCGTATAGCCTCGAATCGGGAGACCGATGCATAAGTTTCCTCATAGTCGATGCCCTCCTCTTGGTTATACCCTTGAGCAACAAGGTGGGCCTTGTTGCGAGTTATTATTCTGTTTTCATTTGATTGGTTCCTAAACACCCTTTTAGTGTCGATTACACGATGGTCTCGCGGAGGAGGGACAAGATCCCAAACCTCATTTCTCTTGAATTGGTTCAGCTCATCTTGCATAGCTAAAAACCAATGTTCATCGAGTAAAGCGTCTTTGGAGTTTTTAGGCCCAACTTGTGAGACGAAAGTAAAATGATAACAGAAGTTACTTATCTTGGATCGTGTGATGACTCCTTTTGTGATATCTCCAAGGATATTGTTGATGGGATGATCCTTGATAGATTTCCATTTCAATGGGAGATCATTTTCATTGCTTTTAATATCTGGATCTTTTTCTTTGATAGATTCACATTCCAATGGGGAATTATTTTCATCGCTTTCAACATCCGGATCTTTAAGTATACTTTCCGAAGATACACCTGCACCATCAAATACAATACCTTTTCTGACCGATCTCGGACAAGATTCATCAAAAGATACATGCACAAATTCCTCAACAATTTGTAACCTTTTATTAAATACTCTATAAGCTTTACTAGATTGAGAGTATCCAAGAAAGATATCTTCATCTTCTTTTGAAACAAACTTACCAAGATTTTCCTTTCCATTGTTCAACATAAAACATTTACATCAGAAAACGTGAAGGTGTGAAATATTAGGCTTTCTTCCCTTTAGCAGTTCATACAGAGTTTTGTTTAGAATTGGACGAATTAGGATCCTATTCAAAACATAACAAGCCGTACTTATGGCATCGGCCCAAAAATACTTAGGAAGTGCATTTTCATTGATCATAGTTCTTCCGAGTTCTTCTAAAACATGATTTTTGCATTCCACTACTCCATTTTGTGGTGGAGTATGTGGTGCATAAAAATCATGATCAATGCCATGTTTTTCCCAAAATTCTTCAAAGAGATGGTTTTTAAATTCACCCCCATGATCGCTTCGGATTGTAACAATTTTAGTGTTTAACTTGTTATGGAACATCTTAGCAAATTTTTCAAATGCGGAAAAAGTGTCACTTTTGCTAGCTAAGAAAATTGTCCAACAAAATCTAGATAAATCATCTACTATAACAAAACCATAATAATTACCACCTAGACTTTTTATTCTAGATGGTCCAAAAAGATCCACGTGGAGAAGTTCAAGTGGCTTAGTTGTAGAGATAATCTTTTTAGATTTAAAATAAATTTTTGTTTGTTTACCCATCTGACATGCATCACATAAGTGATTTTTAGAAAATTTTATTTTGGGTAAACCAACAACTAGATCTTTTGATACAATTTTGTTTAGCAAGTCAAAATTGACATGCACTTATCTCTTATGCCAAAGCCATGAGTCTTCATTCATGGAGACAAGACATTTAATGTCGGTCAAAGTTACTTTATTCAAGTCAAGCATATATACATTATTAACCCTCAAGCCATTAAACACAAGTTCCTTATCACTATTTTCAATTAAGCAACAATCTTTTGAAAAAGAAACTTTACATCCTTTATCGCATAATTGACTAATACTAATGAGATTGTGTTTAAGACCCTCAACTAAAAGGACATCTGAGATAGTAGTAGAAGAGGGATTACCTACACTACCTTTTCCGAGTATATCTCCCTTGTTGTTATCATCATAGGTTACAAAGCCCTTCTTATTATCCACAAAGTTAAATAATAGGGAAATGTCACCCGTCATATGTCTTGAGCATCCACTGTTGAGAAACCATCTTTTTCCGTAGTCTCAAGACATTCCACCTACAAAATCATACAAGGGAAATAGGTACCCAATTTTTATTGGGTCCTTGTGTGCGAGTGAAACATGGGTTGGCTTTGGGAGACCATTTTAAAATGCCTTTAGGTACCAAAAATCTTCTAAATCGACATTTTTTAATGGTATGTCCCTCCTTGCAACAATATAGACAAGTTGAGTCTTGATAGGAGTTACTTTTGCTTGATTGATCTCTTATATGATAAGAATATTTTTGATAGGGATTAATCATGCTTTTTCTAAATTTTAAACGATCAATATAAAATGTAATTTTGGGTTGTAAGGCCTTGTTTAATTTGGATTTAAGAACTTTAGTCTCTTTTTTCCAAATGTGACAAGTTTCACAACCATGCCAATTTTTCCAAGAGGTCTTGTCAATTTCATATTTGTATTTGATACTCTTTGTCATGGAAGCCTTGAGAGTTTCCAACTCCTTTTTGGATTTGGTAACTTTAATCTCAAGGTATTTGAAAATCTTTTTATTTGAGGCTAAGCGTTTGAAAGCTTCCTTAGCCTCATGATGTAGAGTTTCAAATGCATTTTGTAATTCAATATAAGACATTTCATCAACATGATCATATTTAGAGTGACTTACAATCTTTTTCTTTTTGTGATGCGCCATAAGACACAAGTTTTCTTTTTCTTCTTCATCACTAGAGTCATCTTTGCTTGATGAATCACTATCACTATCCCAAGCAATGTAAGCTCTTCTAGCTTTGTTCGGCTTCTTTTGAAACTTGTTTCTTACTTTGTCTTTCTTGAAAAAGGGACAATATGGTTTATAATGACCGAGTTTCCCACAATTGTAACAAGATCCCTTTGACTTATCTCTCTTGCTTTAAAAAGGTTTATTTGGCTTAGCTTACCTTCAATAGTAAACGAGATTCTTGTCTGAATGTTGAATTTCATTCATCCAAAGAGATCTATTGTACTTCCTTACGAATAAACCCAAATCTCCATCCAGACTCTCATCCCCATCACTTGAGTCACTTCCACTTGAATCTATGGTGGAATAATTGGAACTTGAAGCCCTTAACGCGATGGACTTCTTCTCTGTGTCCCTCAACTTTTCTTTCTTCTCTTTATTTTCACGCTTATTAAGATTTTTGAGCTCTTGCTCATGTTTTTGAAGCTTATTAAACAATGTTGTACGATCCAATGTAATTAGATCATGGCTTCCTGGATAGCCATGGTCAAAAGGTACCTGAGATATTCACAAATGGTTAACTTTCAAGTCCCTTGAAATAAAATTTCTTCAAAAGATGCTTATGAGTGCATGGATGCATGATGCAACAATCACACACAAGATCACAAACATAGGATTCATAGGTTCAACATCACGAGCATGAGGTCGAAGGTACTACCCATAAGGTATGGTCTAAAAGTTATCACCTGCCGAACAAGGTTCTAGAGGTTCCCATAGTCCACATCCTTCCTTCGGATATTACCAACTTCCTGATTAACTCGGTAATTAGTAATATTCTCAAGACAACCACACCTTCACGCAAAATTTATATAAATTGTAGCTCAAGCAATTTGGAAGGAAAGTTTTGAAAGGGAATTTGAAAATTCATGGCCAAAATGTGTTTCTAGTTAAAAGGAAGTGTTGCGACTAGAACTAGGGTAATGAGAGCTTCACAATGATATCAAAGATTAGAAGAATTAGTGGAGAAATCTACCTATTGAAGTTGAGTTGCAGAGCTCTGAAAATGGACTTCTATGGGTCAATATAGGTCATGATTCTTGAAGGTAATTGTATGGTTAGCTTTAGGGAAGATCAAGAAATGTGAATTGATAGAAAAAATGGATTGAAAAAGGCTTGAACACTGATTTCGAAGTTGCAGAAAAGTGAGTTATGGAATGAGTTTGGCAGGGTGATTTTGGCTATTCAAGCTTGAGGAAATGAATGATTGATGACCCTCTATTTATAGGGAATCAAATGGAATGATCAATCATTTGAAATGATGAAGTTTGGAGGGAAATCGTGTGAAGTTGCAAACAAGAAAAGTGTGACTTCTATTTTGATCAAAACTCATCCAAAACGCGTGTTTTGCTATGCTAATCAATTCTGGAAGTTCACTAAACACGTTTAGAAGCAAAAACGTGCAGAAGCAAATGTGTTTAGAAGCTACATCAAGGATTTCAAATTCCGACTTTTGAGGAAACTTCAGTTTCAAGCTACCAAGTTCAAATCAACGGCATTCTCAGCTCAAGGGGTCTTAGTGCATGATTCTGTAACTTTAGAAAGATGAGATTACAAGTTTTGCAATGGGAAAAGAATGGAATCAAATGGATGTTTAAACTGAAAGTTACAATGAGTCAAAGTTGGAAAAAATAAGTTGACTTTCCACACTTAGAAATATTTCAAGTTTTTCTTCAAAAGTGACCTATAATGTTTTGCATCCAAACTTGGCCTTCCACTCGGAATTTTCTCCTGACAAAAAAATATGGCATGAAATATACCTAATGAATGACATTTTGAAACTTGAACCATTCAAAATCTCCAAAAACTGAGAGAGTTATGAATTGTTGAAGTTGGCAAAAAATCATGAAATGACCTATAATCTTTTGTATCCTTAAGGCATCCTCCATTCATTTTCTCACTTTGAATATAAATTAAGGAATAAAGTTCACATCCTCAAGATCATTGTGGAAAAAGAGTGGGCTCAAGGTGATAAAAATTTACCATGTTATGATCATTTGAAGTTACATGAAGAGATTTGAGGGTTCATCTAGAGGACTTGTAATCTTTCTTCATCATCAAGTTTCTTCCACATTAAAACTCCTTGAAACTTTTGAAGTGATTTGTGAATAACCCTTTGAAGATAAGGATGTTTTTGGAATCACTCAAAAATACCAAAATATGCGCAAGATATACTTCTTTTAAGTTCAAAACCCTAGCTCCTAGATCAAGAAAATGCTTTGAAGAACATTGACAATTTTGAACAACCTTTTGTACCAACACTTTTGCTTTGTAGATAGAAGTTGTTGAGGATTATAATGAGAACTCATAGCAACCAAAACCACTTCCATATCTTGAGAATTGAGAGAAATATGCACTTGTGACCAATGGGAACAAGGTCTTGTCCAACCATGACAACTTCTTCAATCAACCCCTTGTACTTTTGAATCAATCTCGATAACTTTGAAATATGGTGAACCAAAATAAACCTTGCCATGCCATTTCTTCTAAAACAAATTCAATGGTGAGGTTTGAATTTCTCAAGATTTATTGACTAGGGCATGGAAATAAACTCATGAACCCAATGATCAACTTGCTAAGCCACATTGCCTTGACCTACATTATTAACAAGTAAGACAAACCAACTTTGCATTTTATTAATTAAAAGGAAAGTTAAAACAAAACATTTATGATCACAAAAGAACAACAAGTCAAGGTGCTTGATGATTCCTCAAAGAGCAAAGCTAAAGATAGGGAGGAGAACCAAAATAAACCTAATGTGGTCTTGTTGTGATTTAATCATATGGTATGATGAAGGGATCTTAGGGGGGAAAATTGGGGTACGACAACTGCCCTTATTTAAGTTTCTTCTATTCAGAGATACGAAGGTTAAAAATCCTTGTGTCGACGCGATCGAAGATACTTAAATATAAAACAAACCCTATTTTTGGCCCTAAGATGCCATGCAATGCTTATGAGTATGAATGCATATGAACAACTTCAAAGGGACGCAAAACACCACTGGCAATGTAGCAAAGGAAATAAGGATCATAAGAGAAACCCGACCAGGAAAATAAATCACCGGTGAATCAAAAAGATCCGACTCTTAGAAGATGGTAAAAGATCAGAGGATACACCAACTTTTACTGAAGGCGAAACTACCAACGTTCACTGAAGGTAGAAAGAGAAAAGAATGACAACACTGATGTTCACTGACGGTGAGATACCAATATTTAATGAAGGTTGAGAGAAAAGAAAAATCATAGCACCGCCGTTCACTGATAGTGAACTAACAACATTCACTAAAGGTATCAAAAAGATAACAATTACCAACTTCAACTGATGGTGACCTACCAACTTTTACTGAAGGTAGACAGAAAAGAAATATCACAGCACCGACGTTCAGTGACAGTAAACTTCCAACATCCACTGAAGGTAGCAAAAAGATAAAAATCACCAACTTTCACTGATGGTGACCTACCAACTTTCACTGAAGGTAGAGAGAAAATAAATATCATAGCACTGACGTTCACTGATGGTGAACTACCAACGTTCACTGAAGGAAGCAAAAAGATAACAATCACCAACTTTCACTGATGGTGACCTACCAACTTTCACTGAAGGTATAGAGAAAAGAAATATCATAGCACTACCATTCATTGACGGTGAACTACCAACGTTCACTGAAGATAGAAAAAATATAACAATCACCAACTTCCACTAATGGTGACCTACCAACTTTCAATGAAGGTAGAGAGAAAAGAAATATTATAGCATCGACATTCACTGACGTTGAACTACCAACGTTCACTGAAGGTAGCAAAAAGATAACAAGTTTTCCCCAAAACTTCGGTGTTTCACCTAGAATGGGTCTCAACTTCTTCTTTAACGAAGGCACTCCGCCTGGAAAGGTTAATATATAAGTTGTCTCAAATAAAGAGACTACCACTTGCAAAGATTTGTCAACGAACTGTCTCTGCGATATTGAAAGACTTGCCATCCACTGGAGTAATTTGACAATGAACTGCAAACTATCCACTCATAAAGAAGATAGCAAAAATGTAACGTCGACTTTTACGGGGAAGTATAAGTTGATTGAATAAAGAGACCTTCTACTTGCTGTTATGGGAAGGATTGTAGAAATGACTTCCTGGGGAGAGCAATACGGCTTCCTGGGGAAAGAAATATGACTTCTTGGGGAATGAATCATGACTTCCTGGGGAATGAATCATGACTTCCTGGGGAAATGCCAATATATTTATGCTGAGGAGATAAAAGTCTTCTCGTGCCAAAATAAATGCACATTCTCAAACCAAGGCTCGAAGATTGCAGAGATCATAAGTAATAATATTGTTGGGAACCAAAGATTCAAACCAGAAATAAACTGGAGTGAAATGGTCAACCAAAATACATCCTTTGAGAAATAAACTCAAGAGGGAAACCCAATCTATCCAGACTAAGAGCTGTACAGGAAGGCTAAAGCAAAATCTTCCATGAGGGATAATTGTGGGGAAATTGAAAGAATATACACTTTCTGCTTAAAGTCGACACTCTATTGGAGAGAGGACAACACAACTCTGCAAAACAGGGTAATATGTCAACAAAATATTAACGAATGCGAATAAGCAATGATTTGTTAAATTTAACAATGCATGATGTATGTATGAATGTATGAGTGTTATCATGTATATGCTAACAAAACAGACATATAACACTGGGAGTAACTAGGCAAAACCAACTCAGGCACAATCAACACTCGGCTAAATCACATCCAAGATGAACATTCCATAAGATAATAAGCACCAAACGAGGAAACAAAATCCTATTTGGCGGCTTAACTTCACTGGGAAGGACCACAATCCGGAAATAACCAACACATAGCGACAAAACAGTACATATACAGGGACGTAACATCCTTCTCCAGGCTTCACCGAGGAATACCACTCAGATTTCAATGGGGAAACAAATGTTTTCACGGTCCTCACTTCTACTAGGGATTGCAATACTAATTTCAAATAAGGCAGATGGAAACCATATCGGTAAAACATCAACTGAGGATTTCAAGCTGACTCCGTTGGGGAAAACATCATACAAACCTCACTGGGGTAGATAACGCCTCATCATCGAGACACCAACTGGGGACCTCGTGCTGACTTCATTGGGGAGGCCAACACCACATCAAAAAGGGGAAACCAAGATACATTATTCAATATTGAGAGTAAGTATTCCACCAACTTCTCTGGGAAAAAGTATGAAATCTCATAGGGATAACAACTTGGAGAGTTAAGAAGTCTAACATTATAGCAAGAAATCAATCTTATGGGGATTTTAAATCAAATCCAGCACTTGGTGGGTGAAAACCCAAAAAATTGACAAATGCCTCAACACTTCTTAAATAAAACATTTCACTTTCCTGATTATCAGGAAATCAAACAAAATGCAAGTACTACTGAAAGGAGATGTTTCGTAAATGAGTCCAACTCAGCATGCATGGGGAGAAAAGACTTATATCAAATAAGTGAAGCCTTCACTAGGGAATCTCGAATTGAGTCTTCATATCATGCAAACTTATTCCAACAAAAGATGCCCTGGGATAGCCTTCCTGGGGAATCAAGAAGTCAACATTATAGCAAGAGGCCAGACTCATGGGGATTTTAAATCAAACCCAGCACTTGGCGGGTGAAAACCCAAAGGGTTGACGACTGTCTCAACATTTCTTAGAAAATATACTGCCCTGGTCTAGTTGCCTGAGAAATAAATATCAGTAATAATGCCCAAACTGCAGAAAGAGCGACATTTTACAAATAGTTCCATCTCAGCACACCATGGGAACAAGACATTTCGTCATATGAGGGAAGACTTTGCTGGAGAATCTGGGAGAGAGGCCTCAAACCACGCAAACCCAAAAATAAAAAAGGACCACAACCTGACTGAGGACACCGGGATCACAAACTCAATATTGCACCTTACGCAAATTGGTATCGTCTTCAATATATAAAAATCACGCGCATACCAGCGAAAAAGACCTGAGAAAACCTTCCTGGGGGGAAACAAAACTTCCCAAAATTACTGGAGTTCATCCAATCCTGGGATCACCACTTTTGTTTTCCTCTTGAATCACAAAACCTAAAGTAAAAGTAACTTGTAATTTCTTTTTGAAAAACAATTTTGTTATTTAATCTTTTTGCGTTGAAAATTATTATCAATAATAAATGGAGTCTTTGTAAGCTGAATAAAATAAGAATTACAAAGAATTGGGTAAAAGCAAAAATTTTATTGATAGAATGGTAGTCTGCGAATGGCGAGACTCCACGGATAATTACAAATTTCAGAAAATGGTAATATATAATGGAAAATATACATTGAGATACAATGACCACTATTCCCTCTAACAACTTTGAAATTCTAAGCAACAACTTTTATTGAAGTATGGTGAGGATCCAAGAAGATTGTTGCTTCAATGATCAAGTCTTGTCTGATGTAGTTACTTGCCAAGAAAGTCCCTAACTTTTGCTTAAGCTACCCTTGCGGATTTTCAACTTAGCGGGAAATTTTATTCTGTTTATGTCTCTAATTTTTGCCTAGACCACCCTTTCGGGTTTTCGGCCTACTGAGACGCTCCTTTTTGCCTAAGCAGCCCTTTCGGGTTTTCAACTTATCAAGCTGTTCTTTTATTTATTTTAGGAGAAGTATTTCTTGACTGCATCAGCATTCATGGGACGTGGGAACTCCTCGCCGTCCATAGTTTCAAGAATTAATGCACCACTAGAGAAGGCTTTCTTGACAAAATATGGGCCTTCAAAATTAGGAGTCCACTTGCCCCTAGAATCAACGTTAAAAGACATGATCTTCCTGAGCACGAGGTCGCCTTCTCTGAATTCACGAGGTTTGACCTTCTTATCAAAAGCTTTCTTCATTCTCTTCTAATATAACTGCCCATGACACAAAGCTATCATTCTCTTCTCTTCGATCAAATTCAATTGGTCAAACATGTTCTGGACCCATTCAGCCTCTGACAACTTGGTTTCCATTATCACACGCAAAGAGGGAATCTCAACCTCGATTGGGAGCACTGCTTCCATTCCATACACAAGGGAGAACGTGGTTGCTCCTGTTGAAGTTTGGACAGATGTCCAATATCCATCAAAAGCAAAAGGGAGCATTTCATGCCAATCTTTATAAGTAACAACCATCTTCTGGATGATCTTCTTGATATTCTTATTAGCAGTTTCAATAGCCTCATTCATCTTCGGCCTGTACGGAGATGAATTGTGATGGACAATCTTGAATTCTTCACAAAGTCTTGTCATCATCTTGTTGTTCATATTCGAGCCATTGTCAGTGATAATTCTTCTCGGCACACCATACCGACATATAAGATTATTCTTAATGAAGCGCACAACCACCTGCTTAGTAACATTAGCATATGAAGCAGCTTCCATCCATTTGGTGAAGTAATCAATTGCTACCAAGATAAAATGGTGTCCATTCGAAGCTTTGGGTTCTATCATTCCAATAATGTCAATACCCCCCACATAGAGAAAGGCCACGGGGAAGAAATAACATTTTGAAGTGTCGGAGGCACATGAATCTTGTCCACATAAATCTGGAATTTATGGCACTTCTTTTCAAATTTGTAACAGTCAGATTCCAATGGTTCAATTCTGAGTCCCAGAAACTTAAGGAGTTGAGCTATGAAATTGCTCAACAGAACTTCTGTGATCATCTAAAAGTCTTCAAGGATCAAGTTCTGTGTCACTGGGAAAAGAAACTTCTCCTTCTGCAGGACAATGCCCCCTGGGAATATTACCAGCCTTCAGAATATGATGAACCATCCTCTGATCTTCTGCCTCTGGTTAGGGTTCAAGACAAAGGCAAGGAAGTTGAAGAAACTACTTAGTCAGATTCAGTAGCAGCTTGCTCTGAAAAGGTGGTACCTTCTATTGATATACCCTCTTCATCTCTGGTTCTGCAAACTCTGGAGGAGCTGAAGAAAGAGAATGCAGTGTTCAAAGAAAGACTAGACAAGCAGGATGATACATGCAAGGAAATCAAAGGGATTCTTGGAAAACAAGAAGATTCAAACAACCAAATTAAGAATTTGTTGGAGGCCATGTTCACACGACTTCCTCCACCTAAATCTTAGTTTTTAAAAATTGTTTTATTTACTGTGTTCATGTTATTAGTTTTTCTTCTGAATGTGTTTATTATATCCTTTTGAATACAAATCCTCCTTTATTGCTTAAAGTGTTTTTACTTCTTTTTGATTCTTGACAAAAAAGGGGGGAACGTAAGATATTTCTAATATAACAGTATCGAGACGCAGTCTCAAACATTTTGAATATAATAACTTCTTTTTTTTTCTTCTGAAAGTAAAACATGAACAAACTCTAGTGGACAGAAGTGGACGCATCAAAAACTCTGATCAGAATAATCTTCAGGGAAGTAATTCTTCTCTATCCGAGTATTCAACTCAGGGGGGACCTTAAATGCTTTATGTTCTTTATGCGTATTAAAATATCCAAGTTTTTGTCATCATTGAAAAGGGGGAGATTGTTAGAATATAGTTTTATTCTACAACCCTTGTAAGAGTTTTGATGATAACAAACACTCAAAGAACAATTATGCTCCCTAAATTTGTATTTTGTTTTGCAGAGAAGTTATGATGGAAGAAGCTTAGAAGATGAGTTAAATAGTTGTTTCCACTATGATTCTAAACATCTCTTAAAGAAGTTCTAACGCTGCGAACAGGACTCCGTGTTTCTGATCCATAAAGTTCTGGAAAGAAGAAACAGTAACTTTCATCTTCTAAAGCAAGCATGTTCTGAAGCGTTACAAATCAATTATTTCTATTCAAATATAACAGCTGAAAGGGAACAAGGATCTCTATTTTTGGAAAGCTCTTTAATTATCATTGATAAACATTCCAAAAGATCCCACATCCTTCGCCTATATAAACAAAGTTTGAAGGAGAAATTGTTTACGATTTTCACGCACAGCAACGTAGCAATCTTCATCATCTTCAAACGTTCAAAATCTAAATTGTGTAAAACATCACTTGTGATATTGTTTTATTAGAAAACATTTTTGAACACTTTTATTCAATATTGTTAGTGAGTTCCTTGAGAAAACCAGATTGTGGTTTAAACTCAACAAGACTTTGACGGTTGATAGTAGCTTTGTAATCAAGTTTGATTAGTGGATTAAGACCTCATTGAGAGAGGAGAAATCACCTTGGCGGGTGGACTGGAGTATTTTGGGTTCAAATGAACCAGGATAACCAACGTCTTCTTTTCTTTAAGTTTTAAAAACCCCAATTCAAACCCCCATTTCTTGTGTTTTTCCATTCTTCAATTGGCTCGTGTTGAAATGTAGTTTGAGAGGAGGGACAACCAGTAAGGTAATAAATAAAATTAGAGTTACCTTATTTGTAATGATTCCTTGCTTGTAATGATATATAAGTCAATGAGAGAGTTTTGAAGGAAGTGTAATTATCCTTATTATCAGTGAAACACTCACCATAGGAGAGAGACACTCTATTGTTCTTCTTCCTATCTTTCCAAGCTTGACTTAGGGAATCATTTCAACAAATGAGAGGACATTCCCTTATCAAGAGATAACCACATCATGTACCCCCTAGGTGGAGGAGAGAGAGTCTATTGTTTGCAATCCTCTCAGATAATAACTACAATAATTATTTAATATTGCAAATACCCAAATCACCCCTCACATTCTCAATCTAACTTTCACCTCAAATATTGGTAAATATATTTTCTAGAGCTTCTCAGAAGCTTAGGAGTAACTATTTTTGCCTATAGCAAGACCCCTGACATAGTGATGATTAATACCAATGATCTTTGTCGTGCTGAGCAGAATGAAATCCTTAAGTACCATGATTACAATTAGCTTGTCACATTAAAATGTCATGACATCCTGTTGGATATTGTATTCTTTTAGCAACTAAATCAATTGAGAGAAACAACTTCCTTCAGCATTATACTTAGCCTTAGAGAAAGATTAGGATACATAAAATATCTTATTGTTGATCCAAGAGACAAGATTGTTTCCCAAGAAGAAAAATTCTTCATTAACACAAAACTCAACAAACTTATTATTGCAAATTGATTTTATGCTAATAGCTTCATTCCAGACATCATTAGTTAAAATATCCTTTAATAAACTTGAAATAAAAGTAGAATTAGACATTACATCTTTGATTCTAGAGAATGTCTCAAATAATAAATTCCTTTAAACAAATAAAACTCAAGAGAGAACTTTGTTGGCTTGAAAGCTCTCTAAATCAGTGCCACTAGCTCTTCAGAATCTACCTTATTTTCTGAATTCAATATGCTGAGATGATGTTCCAACATCTTCTTGTATATAAGTCCATTCCTTAATGCTAGAATCAATAACCTTGGTTCCGGAGTTTACATCTCTATATAACCTGATCTTGGTAAAGTAACTCAGACATATCCATTAATCACATTTGGAACTCATTTTTCCCTAAAGAAGCTGATAAATACCTTTGAAGTCCTTACAAATATCTTATTTTTATTTTTTATAGATTACCCAGATCATTTTAAAATAAAACATCGACAATCAAGATAGACATGCCTCTATCCACTACGGTTCTTACCTTGCATTGGCCTCATTATATCCATAAAATAAAGTTCTAGAACTTTGCTAGAAATCTGATGTTGCAACCTCTAGTGTGACATCTTAACTTCATCTTCCTTAGACAAAGAGCATGTGGATTGGAAAGTAGATTCTTGGGGCACCCACAAATAGCAATGGTCTTTAGACTTAACTTTCTCATCAGACTTCATCCATCTCATTAGTGACTAGCTATATCCCTTTGTGAGATTTACCTTTAGAGATTGATTACACAATTGACTTATGTTTATAACATTAGATGTCAGATTTCTAACCATGATAACATCATCAAGACTAGGAAATCTTGTACAATCTATTTTTCCACCACCCTTAATCTCACCTTTTGGCACAATTACCAAAAGTAATATAGTTGGAAGAGTAAGACTTAAAGTCCATTGGGAACTTCATTACTCCAGTTATGTGTTTGAAATAGCCACTACCAAAATACCAATCTTTTTTGTGGAAGTTCTAATAGAGGTATGAAAAATAAGGTAAATAGTACCTTCATAAAGATTTATCCACTACTTGGTCAACTTTAGGCTAAATTTGACCTTGAGATAAACATACAATTTTACAAAGAGGTGACCTTTCAGTGCAAACACCTGTCATTAGCTTGAGTATTCTGATGTCTAGAATGATGTTGAGACATTTTATTTGACATCATTGACTCCACTTGCCTTTTGATGGGAACAAAATTGTCACTTGAGTTTTCTCTTTGCTTATTATATAGCCTTGAAAACCATATCCATTTTAGGCTTCTAGTAATCTTCCCAACTTGAAGAAACTCCTCCAACAAATCAGAATCATTGTTCAATATTATCATAGAATTGATCATGATATCAATTTTGAAGGTCAATAAAATTGCCTCATCCTGCTGGTTACAGTTGGTGGACAAACATCCTTCCTTTTCAGCATGCAGTTGAGAAAAGTTACCTTTTATTTTGATGAATAATTCTTTGAAATAAAAAGCCAACACCTTCCTGTCTTGATCAGAATCACTTCCCTTATTAGACCAAGAAATAGAATGTCCCTTCAGATGGTTCTTGAGATAGATAGGGCATTTTTCTCTAAAGAGTACAAAGCCTTCACATCCATTTTACTGAACGTTTGACATTGATTGGACTTTACTTCTGATCCAAGTTTTCTTTAATCACATAGATTTAGTTGAACTTAGGACTAATGTTCTTGACATTTGGCCTTGACCTTCTATCTATTCTCCTCATAACCTGGTTGAATTTCCTTCCAAGAACACACTAGCATTAGATAACCCTTTGTCAGATTCCCGGGCACATTGCTCTTCTTTATCAACAGAGTTGAAGATAAAACTTATGCTCTTATTACTCTATTCATATTTTTGTGTCAAATCTCTTGGGTATAGACCTGAGTGTCTTCTTCTTGACCAACCTTTCTCCTGAACTCTTTGATGTGCCTTCATGAGTAGTCTTGAGATATTCCCAAACATCTTTGACCATAACACATGTGTTCATCAGATTAAAGATGGCAATCAACACTTTAGAATTACCAAAATCCAATTCATACACTTCCTTAGACTAGTCCTCTTCTAGCCTCAAAGGACATTATCTTCCTTTGTCCTTAACAATAGGATTCTCCCAACCTGACAAGTTTCTAGGTTTTACCGTCTATTGATTTCAAGAATGCTACCATTCAAGCCTCCCAAAAGAAATATAGTACTAGAAATTTTTTCCCTAAAGCTCACCCAATATACAGACCAGGGTTCCTGCTCTGATGCGGATTGAAATTTTGGCACTATAAAACAAATGTCAATAATGATGTCCCAACATCAAAACACAATGTCAAGACAGATGTTACGAAATCTATTGAAAAACATAACTTAATATATCAAATTATAAAATATTCATAAATAAATTGCAGAATAATAAATAACACAGCTGATTGTTACCCCAGTTCGATGCAACATCACCTACTCTGGGGGCTGTCAAGCCAGGAAGGAAATCCACTATAATAGTATTGTTTCAAATCTTAAACAATCACATTTTACAACTTATCACCTAATCACTACCCTATGAAATTTCTACCTAGGAACCTCCTAGATATGAGAACTCCCTCTCACTTCCTATCAATCACCTCAGTGATAAAATACAGTCACAAACCAGTGACTAGAACAAAACAGAAGATTACACTTCCAATAAATAATACTCGGTTTTTCTTAAAAGCTTTTTACTGAGAAAAATGAACAATACTCAACTTTTTGCTTAAAAGCCTCAAGAGTGAGAATAATAACTTGATAAGCAATTAAGTAACAACCAGTCTACCTCATTGTATCAAAAGATACAAGGGTGACAAACAAAACACACAAGAGACTCTCAAAACCTAAGACTCTAAACTTCCCCTTATTTTACAAAATTATGAAAGCCAAATTACATTAGGTTTGGGGTTATCTTTATATACTCCTCGGCAGTCCATGGGCTTCAAAATTATCACCCTGATATTTCTTGATCCATAAGTTGAGGGTTGCACCAATTATGCAGAAGAATCTCCTTAAATCTTTGAACAAAACATCAAGTTTCCTAAATTGTCTCAACATCCAATTTTAGAAACTTATCTATAGTTGGAGATCAAATCAAAATTTTCAGATTAAATCTTCTTGACATGTGCAAATATATGAGATATATCTAATAGGAATCTCACAGAATCAAATCAAACATGTCAAGAATTAAAACAACATATACTTATGTTCTGTTATAACATGTCACAACAGCTGTCGGAATATTTGTCTTCAATAGTAACAACACACTCTGCTAAACCAGTTTGGTCAATATGTTATGACATCTTGCTCAACATCTGTCATGAACCATGTTGTCGAAAAATTGCTGCCAATCATAAAACCATGGATCTAATATAAAGTGCTCTGAAACTCCTCAACCAACTGCTCTAATTTTCTCTTTCAACCATACTTTGTTCAGGTAGTTAGGAGCATACATTTACTTTAATGTAGTCCTTGACTCTATGATACCCGTGCTTCCTTTAGTTTTCATTTATATTTGAGTATCACCATTTAATTTTAAAATTCATTTTCAAACTTTTTACGAGTTTCTTCAAAATTCTCTCAACTAATTTTAAATAAATTTTCATGGTGGATATGGTTGAGATCGCGATGAAGAGACGAACACAATGGTGTTAGTCTCAGCTTCTCATGTTACCAAATGTGAAAACTCCGTTGAAGGTTGATCGGAAAAGAAGGTTGGAGGACGGTTTGTGGTGGCCTGAGGTTGATAAATGTTTCAACCAATGAGAGGTTACAACTTGAAATGTTTTCATTGGTTGTTTTAAAATGTGATCCAGCGTGTTTTTCAAACTAACTTCCATGGTGTTCCTTCATCTCTATGCCCTTGGATCTGCAATATCATTTAATGAGATTGGATCTAACGCATCTGGATTTTTCTCATTTTATTTCTTTTTCTATTTTTGATTTAAATTGTTTTAAACTTCTAAAATTCATTTTAGTTTCATTTTAACTCCAAAAGTTATTAAAAAATTCATAAAAATATTTCTGATTATTTTACACTTTGTGTAGTTTTTTATATTTTTATTTAACATTTTTATATTTCATTTTAAATTTATCTTATTTTATTTGTTTTAATTGGTTTAAAAATAGTTTTATAATTTTAAAAATATCCAAAAAATTTCTAAAAATACTTTAAGCCATTTCTAATTTGTATATGGTTTTATTTTCCATTTATATGATGATTTGATTATGCTTTTTTATTTTCTCCTTTATTTTCATTTTAAAATCATTTAAAAAAATATTTTTCTTTCATTTAATTTCTTTATATTGCATTTAATTTTTTTTTTTAGTTATGTTGACTACTGTTAGCCTTGGATCTTAGCTCAATTGGTCATAAGTTTCATCAAACTCAATGGATCTTGGATGTTGATGGGGTGAAAACCCTAATCCACCAAAATGGATGATTGATTTTGATGATAACTTGATTAATGCTTTGATCCAATTTGGGATTTACTTTTTGTCTCGATCTATCTTCATCTACCTCTTTCTTTTATATTTTCCCTTTGGGTAAATTGGATGATGATGATTCATCTTAGTTCAATTAGGTTTGGGTTGATGCTTGGTGAACTTTCATCATTTCAAATCTACCTCTAAGTGATCAATTGACCGCTCAAGCTACTTTAGATTAATGATAAGTTTGTCTTAAGGTATTATGAAGGAATTGATTGATATAATGATCTCGTCTCCTTGACTTAGTCTTGACCGGCTTGCTTTTAAACCATGGTGTGCGTTATATGCAATACACCTATATTATTTTTTCTCGGCCTCTGATAGGTGCAACTTCTACATAAGTTGACGTACAATTGCTTAACATGGCGTAAAATTGTCTCGAATCAGAATACTAATTACTAACATTAACTATAATTGTACTAACATTTAATTTTCCTCACCTTTACATTTATGTCATTTAAATTCTTGTAATTTACTTTATGCAATTTACTTTTAGCATTTTATCATTCATGCCATTTTTATTTTTATCGCCTTTTACTTTTTTTGTGTCTTTGTATCTTTTTCCCTTGGACATTTTATTTTTCTTTTCAAAGACATTAATAAATATTAAACCCTAAAGACTTAATGGTTTTCTTAGACTATGTTGACTATCCTTAGGTTTGGATCCTTAGCTTTGGAGTCGTGACTTGAGACATTGATTCATCTGATACCTTAACTCATCTAAGACCTTGGAGCCTTCATCTTAGACCTTAAGGATTTCATATGATCATTGGTTTTTATTTGTCTGTTTTTTTGTGTTTTATCTGATGCGGGAACTTTTATCTGTGACTTAAAGTTTTCATTTGATGCTGAGACCTTGAGTTTGCACCTGGGACATTAAATTTTTATATGATGCTTATAATGTTCCTCTAATTATTTGCTTTTGTGTGTGGCTTAATCCAAAGCGAATGAATGCATGGTTTTACTTATGTCAAGATGATTACTCTAGCTTTGTCATATCTTTTCTACCTTTGCTTTTACTTTATGCTTTATGATAGTTCCTTCATATCTTTCCCATCTTCTTCAATTTTCAAAACATGTCTCTTTTTCAAACCTTCTTGCTTTACTAAACTTAAACCACTTTCAATAAAAACCTTGACTTTGTCAAGTGCATTTTCAAACTTCTTTCTTAAATAAATTCTAAGACATCTTAAGCATATCAAAACAAATTTTAAAAGACTTAAAAAATATATAACTCATTCAAAAAAATTTACCATTTGGCTTTTCATTTTAAAACCTTTTCTTAAAGGTTAGACATGAGTCCTCTTCATAGTTGAGATGTAATTATCCCATCTCCATAATATTGATTGATATGATGTAGATTCTTTTCCACTTAAAAGAGTTAGTGGCATACTTGTTGATTTCTATACAAGTTGGAGTCCTTCTTTCATTGTGATGTAAAGGTCCGTCTTTCTCATGTTTATGGATGATTGGTTGAGTATTTTCCTTAAGATGACAAAATGTCTCTTCATTTAAAATCAACCAAACAAACCATTTTTTTTAGAAGAACTACGAGGTTTTTATTTCTTCATTGCACATTGGAGATATGTAGGCACATAACTCTTGATGTTTTTCTGAATGAAAAATCATAAAAACCATTTCTCTTCTCATCTCTACAATATTTTTCAAACAACCAATTTTAGATAAACACACCAATTTTTAAGAGGTTCACATGGAGTACTATGGAAGTTTAGGGTGCTAACACCTTCCCTTTGCATAACCAACCCTGGAACCTTATTCTCTTTGTTTTATTAGTTTTTTTAAACTTTTGTGGGTTTTATTCGCTCATTTCCTATTCCTTTGGAAAAAATAAAGTGTGATGGAGACTCTTGCTTTATGAGTTAAGTTAATCATTAGCTTAATCTCAATTTTTTACTACTACAGAAATTTGGCGACTCTGCTGGGGAATAATCCCTAAGTGGGTTAGGTCTATCTTGCTTATCTGTGTTTGTACTATTATTGTTGTTGTTCGCTTGTTTGTCTGGATTTTTTTTTTGGTTTTCAGGGTGTTTGGTGATCTCATTGAAGTCCTATATTTGGACTTGGGCAAACCTATGGTTAGGAGGGTGGTATAATCATGGTTTCTTACATGGAGTGAATTCTTAATAAGATAGCATAGATCCCCCGCTCACTGGAGGCCCTTTTGACTGTAACAATGTTACACGAGTAATCATGAAAATATTATTGTTTTCGACCTGGGACCTTGAGAAGCTGAGGACCTTAGAACTCCTTTACCCCTCCAGGCCTTTGTAGGATGTAGTGTGATGGCTAACCAGGTGTAAACCTGGATTAGTTGATACATGATAATGCATTCAAATGAGGTTCTCTTGAGAATATTGTTAGTACCCAAGTAATCAGAGCATTGTTGCACCCCAAAATTTACCCTCTTGTTTTAGGCTTATGTTCCATCATATTCATCATATTTTATTGCATTCATTTCTTTATGATGGGATCAAGTGTTTTGGCTGTTAGGTTCTCCTCAAGTCGTGGAAGTTGATTATATTGATAAGTGGTTCAAGAAGAACCTCATTACCTCAATCACTATATGTTTCAAGTCCCATTAATTTCTCATGGCCCAAAACATCTCATTTGTCTCATTGGTTTATCAAGAGTTAAAGTTATGCAAAGTTTTGAAGAAATTCATTTGCCGCCATCATCTGTTGAAATTAGGGTGTTGACTTACTGTGTGATTTGAGGTTTGTCTAAGCTAATTTCTTGGATCATTATATTATTATAATCATTTGAGGAAACTTTGTTTAAAGAATTGTTCAAGAGGCTCAGTGGAATTAGGATCTTGAAGTTTGATCACCATGCTTCTAACACAAGGTGCAAAATTAGGGTTTGGATTTTAATCGGGAGTTCTTCAACTTTTTGATTCAAATTGGATTCCATGTGTTTCCATATGTTATTAATCATCTTTTATTGAAATATTGAGGTTAAATTTTAATTGGAAAGGATTCAATTGATCACAAAGTGCAAAATGGTCATTTTGGTCAAACTCAGTCAGAGTCAAATTTGACCAAGTGGACTTTTGGTCAACCATCAATTCAAGCATCCTCATTTCATATTTCATAACCAATTTCATCATTGAATCAAGGGATTTGAAGAAATTAGGGATTACTTATTCATAAAGTTACTTGAGTGTTGGAAAATTTCAAAGTGTCCATAGTACACAACTTTGGCCAATTATAACTTGAGTTTGGTTACTCTCATTGAGGAAAATGATACATATTCAGAAAGCTTGAGAAAAATCATAAAAGTTTGTCAATGATGGTGGAAATCTCAAAAGTGAACTATTTAAGAGAAAAATTAAGTTATAAGTTTTGGCCACAAGGAGATGTCAAGTTGCCTTCTCAATGGCAAGTCAGGCACGCTTTTTAACAAACACATGGTGTGCCAAATGTGTAAGCTTATTTCTTCTTGCTCAAGTTTCAATTTGAAAATTTAAAAGGAGCATCTTGAAGATAGCTATGAGAACGTCCTAATGAGCTTTGAATTATACCAAATGGCCAAATATTAAGTGAGATATTAACTCTTTGAGAGGGAGGTTTTGATTTTCAAAGGAAAACTTGAGTTGGTGAAAACTGAATTTGGAGAGGGAACTTGTTGACCCATGTGAATGGTTAAGTTGAATTTGTGACATTTGATTAATTTGAATTAAATGTCAATATTGATTGTAAATTGGATTATGAGTGGAATTTGAGTTTTGAATGAATTTTATACTTTAGAAACTTGCCGCAAACAAAGCATGAATTCAAGTGTGGTCCCTAACTTGGCATTTTCTTTCTCTTCCCTATTTTTGACAAAACTAAAATAAAATAATAATAATAATAATAATAATAGTAATAAATAAGAAAAAATAAATGTTAGTAATACTAAATTAATTAAAAATGGATAAAAAGATGGGAAAAAAAACAACAAAATTCATTTAATAATAAAAATTGGAATTTTAAAACAAAAGTTGCCAATTCACCGAAATGTATATAATAGCTAACTTAATTACTTATAAAAAAAATTAATTATTAATGAAAGCAAACAAAATTAAAAGTTGAAAACTAAAAATAAATTTAATTTGACTTTGCATTAAAATGCAACAAATGAAAAAATATTGACTATATATTATTTTGATATTTATTTTTGAATTAAAGTGATGCAAAGATGTAAATTTAAATGAAACTAATAAAAGACTTTGATTTTTTTGATTTTTTTAAAATAGAAATTGACAGGATGAATTAAAAAAAATATGCAAAGATGATCGTCTTTTCAAAAAATGAAAAATCTGCATTAAATGAAAAAGGTAAGGGGCAAAAAAATGGGGTATGGCATCGATAATTTCTTAAAGATGGACGAAGAAGGTCCAACAGGACATAAATGACCAAATTCAACAAATGGATTGACAAAGGTCCACAAGAAGTGAATGTTTAAATTTGGTCTTGTTGGGGATTACTACAGACTTCCATGAGCGGTCACTGAATCCTGATTTATGTTATGCATGCTTTGTGTGAATGCTTTTATCGATGCATGGGATGTCTTTGGTGTAGTGCATCATATTTGTGGATGTGTTACGTGTGAAACGATGCATGCAATGCGTGTAATGAGTAACTAGATATGTGGCAATGGATGTTGGACTTTAGGATATATAACAAGTGAGGTTGGACTTTTGTAAGGTGTCAAGAGATTTTGGGAATATGCCAGATGAATGTATTATTTGATGCTATCGAAGAAAATGATTAATGAATGAAAATGTATCAGGTTTTAAAATGAGAGTCGCCACCCTTAATTTTTATCTTTGAGAAGGGAATATAAAGGATAACCCTAATATGGTCAAGGATTATAAATTGTTGGACTCGTTTTTAGACGAAGGGAAGGTATTAGACACTCCTCATCTATCTTGTTCACAAGGATACTAGGGTTTAGAATTTCAGCTTAGGAAATAGGGTTTTAATTTTTATTAGGGGAACTCGCCATGATTTTAGTCGTATGCCTACATATCCTCTTATTAGGAATCAGAGTCTCAATTTGTAGTTTGCAGTTGGTTGGTGTTTTTTATAGATCACAAATATATTTGAATTCTCTTTGTACTTAGTCTGGGTGTGTGAATAGCAGAGATATTAGACGAAGTGCACAGTCGATTAAGATATTTTCGTAATCTTTTTTGAAAATGGATTGTTGAGTTTAATTGATTATGAAAAGGTGTTTAGTGTTGGTTAAATATTTTTTAATGTATTAATTATAAAAACATCATATTAATGCATGATTAAAATAATTTTAATGCAATAAAATATATATTTGGATGAGTTGAAAAATAAATATTTGATGCATGATTAGAAATATCATATTAATGCATGATTAAATATTTCTTCCCCCTTTTTGTCTTATAATTCTTAGGTTTTTATAGTGTTTAGGTTTAGACAGATTATAAAGGTTTTTTATAATTGATCCTTACTTTTAGGATTGATTAGAGAATTAGGGATATTAAAGATTTATTTTTTAATTTGATTTTAATTTGGTTTGATTCTGTATAGCAAGACTTGATTCTGCTAAGATTTGATTTGATTTTGTATTAAGTCGATTTATAAATGTAAGATTTTCGGACAATTCAAGATGTGATTATGTTTTGTATTGATGCTAATTTGTAAATTGTGCTTGTAAAGTCTTCTAATGATTCAAAGGAAAAGATTTGATTTGTTTTAATCTGAAAAGAAGTTGTTATTAACCCAAAAGCAAATGTTTCTCTTCTTAGATTTGCATAGTGTATGTTTCTTTGATTAGGCTTGGGCTTGGAAAATGGTAAAGGGCTAGATTGATTAGGGTTGAATGTTTTATTTTGACTTTTTAGTCAAATTTTTTTTTCTCAATTAATAAAGCAAACATAATTTTTAATTAAGTTTATAATATAATGATAAAAAATTTAATAACGTTACTAATCAAAACAAATTTTCAAAACAACAAAAAACGGAAATGGCTAAATTGTTTAATTGTTTGGGCCTTCCCGGAAAAAATGTAAAACATAACCCCTTCTATTTATTCCAAGAGATTAAAATGGGCTTAACAAATACACCCGTCTTGCAATCAATATACCCCCTTTCTTATTTATTCATAGATGGGCCAGTAACTTTACATGGGCCTTTCTGATTTAGAAAGGCCCAAGAGTTCTCAAATAGTGTAAACTCTCCTTCAAAATGGACTGAAACCAAAAACTTTAACCAAAACGAAATAGACCCTTAATTTTACATAAGCCTTTTCTGATTTAGAAAGGCCCATTAGTTTTTTTAATAAGGTGAAACCCCCCTTTGTAAACATAAACCTCATATATACAAATACATTATAAAGCAAATGACAATTGTGGAATTTATTAAGGGATAAAAGATGATTAAAAATCAGTAGGGAAAATTTGGGATATGACACAGCTCCTTATGTTGTTTTCTCAGAAGTCTGTATTGGTTTTGTTGTTGAGGTGCATAAGATTGTTGTTGAGATGGCTGAGGAGTGGCTGTTGCAACTTGGTAGTAGGGCATATGTGTGTAGTAATACCCATCTTTCTTCCCAAAATGTTTAACTACAGTGTTGGCTTCGCCTTCCTTATTTTTCGGAAAACTAGAATCAAGCTTCTTCATATTAGTCACAGACCCTGGAATCTTCCCATTCTTCAAATCGGTCTCGATATGTTCTTCTATAACGACCAGGTCAGAGAAACTTGTAGAAATGGTTCCAACCATATTCTCATAAAACAGACTTTTTAGAGTGTCTATAAATAAATCGATGAGTTCTCGATCTAGTAAAGGTGGTTGAACCTTGGAAGCCAATTCTCTCCATGTTTGAGCATATTATTTGAAATTTGTATTTCTGGGAGAGGCTGGTTAACTGATTCTGGTTAGGAGCCATGTCTAAATGGTATTGGTAATGCTTGACAAAAGTTTAAGCAAAGTCCTTCCAGGATCAAATACGACTTTGCTTTAACTGCATGTACGATTCTAATGATGCTCCACTAAGGTTGTCTTAGAAGAAATGCAACAGTAGCTTCTCATCCCTTGTATGGACGATCATCTTTCTGACATAAGTTTTCAGGTGAACTCTAGGGCATGTAATTCCCTTATATTTGTCAAATTTAGGCTCCTTGAACTTATGTGGAACGACAACATTTGGAACCAAGCACGTCTCTGTAAGGTCCAACCCATATATCTCGTGACCTTCAATAGCTTTCAACTTTATTCAAACATTTTATACTTATCATCAGCCATGGGTTCTTTAGAAGTGACTATAGGAGGTTCACTTTGTGTTGACACATGTGTAGTATATCCCAGGTCCTTGTCCTCATATTTCGGGTCCACATAGCTATCCCTATGAGGATTGTTGATGGGAACTTGTATAGTGTGATGTGCCCATATCTTCGTAGGAGGCAAAACAGACCCTTCTGGATGAGGAAAGTTTGGCACTGGCTGAGCGACAATTGGTATTTTAGGATAAAATCCTGGGGTGTACCCTAGCACGGGGCTGATATTCTAAGCGGATTCTTTGCAAGCAGTTGAGGGGATTTTTTCTTGCCTTGCTATTATGTTCTTCAAGGCGAGCAAAAACTGGTCCATACCTCATTTCATTTACCTTTCCTTTCATTTGATCCATGTCTTCTTGAAGGGCCGCTTGGTTTTGCTCAATGTGATCCATCGTCTTCTTTTTGTGACCTCTTGTCTGGTATGAAAGTCGAGAAGGTTGTGTGCTTCGTCCAATGATTCAACTGGAGTTGAGGTGGAAAAATGAGCCTTTTTTATGCAAATGTAAATGTACGTAGGCGTATGCATGAATGAGAATGTATGAATATGCTAAAAAAGAAAATTATTTTTTAGGCTATGCTAAAAAATTTTCATGAAGATGCAAATGATAATGTTATGATATGCAAGACTTTACTTTGTTAAGGGTAAGTTTAAGGATAATAACAAATATGAGAAAGTTTAGGGATAATGGAGCCTACTATGGAAAGCTCCTTCGGAAGGGTGGCTTTATATTTTTCTACCTAACCCTCTCACAAGGTGAGTTCTATGGTTTTTCGGGAACATCCATAAGGTTGTAGATGTACCTTGTAGGCCATAGTTGGTTTCCAAATTCAAACTTTGAAATAATGGGTTTCTAGGTGGAGTCTTCGCAAAACACTTATTATGATGTGCATCCCATAAGTCGATACGACGTGACATCCTTTCTAACATATTGTTTATAGCTCGGGTGTAGAACCTTTTTTCCCACAGAGGCCCAACCCAACGATATAATATTTAGTAATAAAATGAAACAATAAATAATAAAAGCCAAAAATAAGCAAATAAAAAACAAGAAATAAAAATAAGCAAACAAAACACATAAACCCTAAAACTAGAGGGTAGGCGAGACTCACTTTAGGGAACCGCCCCCAATGAAGTTGCCAGTTGTAATACCTGGTGAAATTAATAAAGTCGCCACTATTTTTTATTTATCCTAAGGACGAAGAAACTATAGGAAAACCCTAAAGTTGAATGTAAGATGGGCTCGAGAGTCGGTTAAGTGAAGGGGAGGAGTTAGATACTCCTCACCTCCCTTGTACTCAAGGGGAACCTTCTCTAGATCTAGGGTTATGTGTGTTTTCTAATGTTTTCTACTTGCCTAATGCCTAAGTTTATTTTATTTATTATTGACAAAAAAAGAAGAGAAGACATTTTAATTATTGCTTGCCAGGTTTTTCCCTGTGTCTACGTATCCTCGAGAGAGCGAAGAGGAATTAGAGTATCGTAGTTCGTGTGTGTTAGGTTAGTGTTTTAATGGAACATGGTGAGGTCACCTTCGAGCGATAAATTTATGCCTGTAACATGCTCACATAGAGGCTTAGGTTAGTTTCTAGTTCGCATTTAAGAGCATACTCGTTTCCTTTTTTGAAAAAAGTCTTGATTTTTGATTAAGTTAGTAAAATATTTGAATTAGTTAGACAAATTAACCTGCACTAAATGGACTTGTTTTTTTGTTGTTCTTCTTTAATCTAAAAACTAACCTAAACCAAGTTAATTATGCCTGTAACATGCTCACAGAGAGGCTTATGTTAGTTTCTAGTTCGCATTTATGAGCATACTCGTTTCCTTTTTTGAAAAAGTCTTGATTTTTGATTAAGTTATTAAAATATTTGAATTAGTTAGGCAAATTAACCTGCACTAAATGGACTTGTTTTTTTTTTTGTTCTTCTTTAATCTAAAAACTAACCTAAACCAAGTTAATTAACCTAATTAAACTAATGACTAATTAAGATAAAAAATAAGACCTAAAAAACCAATTAGAATTATGAAATTAACTAAAAATTATTTAAAGAAAATAAAGAAAATTAAAACAAACAAACAAATAATAGCAAATATGGCAAGAAAGAGACATGGGTGCAAAATAAAAGAGACGTAGCAATTGAGGGTGTGTGATTAGCATGGGTCGTTGGATCTGTAATGGTTTGAAGCCCATTAGCCTAAGTCAAAAATTGAGCATAAAAAAACCTTAACAGCTAGTACCGACCGCCCCCCATTGGTTTCACATCTCTAGCTCAATTAGTTGCCGCAACGTGGCAGTGAGAGAAAAACAAAAAAAAAACAAAAAAAAAGTCCACAAGACACACACAGTAAGATATGAGAGAGAGAGAGTTATAGTCATTATTTTTTCACGATTCTCTTCTCTTCCCTTTTCCATCTCTCATTATTTCTCCTCATAATATCAAAAACAACAACCATATCTTGACCATAAACACGCAAAACAACATTCATTTTTTATATTCAAAGAGAAACACAAAGTTATCGATACAAATTGGGGCAGCCAGAATACCTGGTTGCTTTGCCAATAGAGGTAGAGGGAGGCGCGTACAGATTCGTACGGATGGTGGCACGATGATGTTTCAACGACGGGGCAACAACTATGGCATTTACACGCAGTGGCTGGGATGATGCACTGTGTCCGATTACAGTTTTGATGCGATTTCAAATTCAATTTCTTTTTCTCTGTTGATTCTGTGACTTATGTGTATGAAGGCTAAGCTAAAAAAAACGCCTGGAGTTTCACAAAATATATTATTCAACTTTTTACAAATCGAAAAGCATTTTTTATAAATTGAAAATCTATTGGATTTTTTTGAATCCTTCATTTTTATAAAAAGAAAGGTTCAAATATGAAATTTGAATCTTTAGCACAAATCAATATATTCAGAATAGGTCTAAAATGAAATAGATGTATCTAGGGATTAGTCATTTCAAAGTGAATTTTCCCTAGATACACAACACAATACACCTGTCATGATATTTTACAATAGAATCAATTTTAAAAAGACCTAACGTTAGGGATTTTTCAATAGGTAATGTTGCTCCAATACCCAACCAAAGAGCCACGACAGTACCAATCAAAAAGACGGTTGTTGCTACTGGACGCCGAAATGGGTTTTGGAACTTATTCACATTCTCCAAAAAAGGTACTGTTAATAATCCCGCCGGTACTGAAACCATTAAAAGAACGCCCAATAATTTATTGGGTACGGTACGAAGTATTTGAAATACGGGAAAAAAATACCATTCGGGCAATATTTCCAAAGGAGTTGCAAACGGATCTGCGGGTTCCCCAATCATTGATGGTTCGAGAACCGCTAAGCCTACGTTACAGGCAATAGTACCCAGAATAACTACTGGAAAAATATATAAAAGATCATTAGGCCATGCGGGTTCGCCATAATAATTATGACCCATCCCTTTGGCCAATTTTGCTCTTAATACAGGATCATTCAAGTCAGTTTCACATTGAAACTTCAGAGGTTTGTTGCAGTTGGGAGATTTGGTAAGGGTTTGAGATATTACTGGTGATTTTTCGGGTTTCAAAAATGGGGCATGTTACTGTGAAGTTCATTCTCCTTTTATACTACAAAAGTAGGTCTTGTATTCTGTTAGTGCAAGGTGATGAAATTGAGGAAGAAGAGAGAAAAAGAATAAATACTAAAAGCTGTCACAAATGATTGAAGAGAATTGATTGTATTAAATGTAAACCTAGTACACCTATTTATACACAAAACTAGTAAAGATAAGAATGCCACATAGGGCCTAAAGAGAATATCCAACAAATGACAAATACTAAATTATCCTCTAATACCATCCCATAATTTAGTAACTATCAGAAGTTAACAACACCAATTTCATATCTCAAGTGAAGAAATTGGTCTGTTTTTATCGCCTTTGTTAGAACATCTGCCAGCTGCTTTTGAGTGCTACGGTGCAGAACTTCTAACACTCCTTTCTGCACTTGACTTCTGAGAAGTGATACTTTGTCTCAATGTGTTTGCCTCTTCCATGTAGAACTGGATTCTTGGCAAGAATAATCGCAGACTTATTATCAATCATCAGCTTCAGAGGTTCCTCAACTTTAACCTTCAGATCATGCAGGAGATTCAGAAGCCAAACTGCTTGACAAGCAGCTATAACACCTGTAATGTATTCAGCTTCACATGTTGACAAAGCCACAACATGCTGTTTCTTGGAACTCCAAGAAATTGGACCTCTCAGAAACTTGAACAAGTACCCAAAAGTACTTCTTCTGTCAACTTTGTCTCCGCACCAGTCAGAATCAGAATAACTCAGAAGTTCTGATTTGATCTTTCCTCCAGAAGGAAATAACACTCCATATTTCAGAGTTCCTTTTACATACCTCGGAATCTTGACAGCAGCTTGGTAATGAGACCACTTTGGTTTGGTCATGTATCTGCTGACCATTCTAACTGCATAGCAAATATCAGGTCTGGTATTACATAAATACCTCAGAGAACCAACCATTTGTTCAAAGGTTGTAGCATCCACATCCTCTCCATCAGAATCAGAGTCCAACTTCTGATTCGTATCAGCGGGTGTGATATCAACCTTGCAATTTGCTAGCTCAAATCTCTTTAGAAGCTCTAGTTCATACTTCTTCTGATGTAAAATGATTCCTTTCTCAGAGTATATAAATTCCATTCCTAGAAAGAAACTCATTTTTCCAATATCTGTCATCTCAAAGCATTCATCAGAATTTTCTTGAACTCAGTTGTTTCTTGTTCAAAACTTCCTGTGAGTAATATGTCATCAACATACAAACAGACCAGAATCATATTACCTTCTGAAGTGTGTTGAACATAAACACCATACTCCATCTCACACTTCTGAAACCCTTGTTCCTTGAAAAAAGAATCAATCTTCAAATTCCAAGCTTTGGGCGCTTGCTTCAGTCCATACAAAGCTTTATTTAACCTGTTGACCATCCCTTCCTGATTCTTTTTCACAAATCTAGGAGGTCGTGACACATAAACTTCTTCCTGTAATGGACTGTTCAGAAATGCAGACTTTACGTCCAGATGTATCAAAGGCCAATTTCTGTTTGCAGCTAAAGCAATCACCAGTCTGATTGTTTCGTGTCTAGATATAGGCTCAAACACCTCAAAATAATCTAGTCCAGGTTTATGAAGAAAACCTATGGCCACTAGTCTCGCTTTGTGTTTGCCGATTGATCCATCTGGCTTTAGCTTCTGCTTGAAAACTCATCTGACGCTGATGGCTTTCTTTCCATTTGGAAGTTCTGATAGCTTCCAAGTCTTGTTTCTTTCAATAGCCTCAAGTTCTTCTTTCATGGCATTCAGCCATAATTTCTTCTTGAGAGCTTCTTCAATACCCACTGGTTCAGAATCTACTAGAATGGCACACTGAACGATTTCTCCTTCAGAATCTACTTCAGTTTCATGCAACATGCTAAAATCTGCAAACCTAATTGGTATTCGTCTGATTCTCTGTGGCCTCTGATCTTGTTCTGAAGCTTCTCCAGAACTCGAAACAATGCTAGCTTCTGGACTTTGTTCAGAATTATTTCCTTCAGAATTACCACCTTCAGAGTTACTTCTGGAAACTTGTTCTCCAAACCCCATGTCTTCAGAGTTTTCCCTTCCAGAAGTATAATCACCACCAGATTCTGGATCTTCATCAGAATCTGGATCAGAATCAGATCCACTATCAGAATCTCCCTGAGATTTTGACTCATCTTTAGAGTCTTCATCTTCTGAGTCTGACTCTTCTTCAGAACTTTCTGAAGAATCGTCAGAAATTAACCCTGGTGTTGGCGTTACACCAGAATCTGATTGAAGCTTGTTCCAATCCCATGTTTCTGACTCTTTCACAATGACGTCTCTACTGATTTCAACTTTGTTGGTTTCTGGATAATAAAGCTTATAGGAACCTGTACTGTGGTACCCCACCCGTAACATTGTTTTGCTTCTATCATCCAGTTTTCATCTTCTAGCCTCTGGAATGTGTTTGTAGCATACAGAACCAAACACCTTCAGATGGCTAACACTTTGCTTGTCTCCAGTCCATTTTTCTAAAGAAACAATTTCCTTCAGCTTCTTTGTTGGACACCTATTCAGAACATATGCTGATGTGGCAACAGCTTCTCCCCATAACATGTGAGGTAACTTCTTCTCTTTAAGCATACTTCTGGTCATATCAAGCAAAGTTCTGTTTCTTCTTTTAGCAAGACCGTTATGCTGAGGAGTATATGGAGCAGTAACCTCATGTTCTATTCCATTCTCCTCATAGAACTTCTGGAACTCTGTAGAGTTATACTCACCTCCACCATCTGTTCTCAGAATCTTCAGCTTCTGACCACTCTGCTTCTCAGCCTTCACCTTGAACTTCTGGAACTCAGTAAACACTTCATGCTTGAACTTGATGAGTGTTACCCATGTCATTCTTGTGAACTTATCCACAAAAGACACAAAATATTTGTTTCCTCCAAGTGAAGGTACTGGAAATGGTCCACACACATCAGAATGTACTACTCCCAGAGCATGCTTCGCTCTGGGGGCTACTTCTGATGCAAATGGAAATCTGGGTTGCTTTCCTTTCATGCATATCTCACATGACTTCCGAGGCTTCACAATCTTTGAAATTCCATGTACGAGCTTCTTAGAACTCAGATGCCCTAAGCTTTTATAGTTCAAGTGCCCTAACCTCTTGTGCCACAGCTTACTGTCAGCTTCAATGCCTTCTGCACTAAGACACTCCGCTTCAGAAGTTTCTACATTCACCTTGAATGTTCTGTTGCTTCCCTGCTCATACTTCATAATCAACTTCTGATTAGAATCATACAACGTCAAGAGATTGTCCTTCATAACCACTGAAAAACCTTTCTCAATAAGCTGACCAACACTCATCAGATTGCTTTTAATTATAGGAACATACCAAACATCTTTGATCATAATGTTTTTTCCATTCTTCACTCTGACTCTGACATTTCCCATACCTTCTGCATTAAGATACTTATCATCAGCACATCTGATCTTTGTTCTCCTTCTGGAGTCAAAGTCTATCAGCCATTGTTTGTTCCCAGTCAAGTGGTTTGAACAACCAGTGTCCATATACCACCAATCTTTTGAACAGTTTCCATCAGAATCAAAAGCCATCAGTAGCACAGGTTCATCATCAGAATCTCCTCTGGCTATATTTGCTTCTTCTGATATCCTTCCTCTGTTTCTACAATCTCTGGAAAAATGGCCAAATTGTTTACAACAGTAACATTGAACCTTCTTCTTGTCATACCTTTCCTTTCCCTTCTGATATTTCTTTTCATCAGAAGTTGAGGTTTCTGACTTCTGGAATTTATCACCATGTCTATTCTACTTCTGGTCCTTCTTGACAAAAGAAGCTTTCAGAGCTTGCTCCACTTCCCTCTCAGAAGTTCTTTCAGTCAGACGCAACTCTTGCGCTTCTAGACTGCTTAGTAACTCTTATATTCTCATGATTTCCATATTTTTAGAATGTTCAATAGAAACAACAATGTAATCAAACTAAGGAGTAAGTGACCTCAGAATCGTTTCTATGATTACCTGTTCAGAAAGTGTTTCTCCACAAGCTTTCATCTCATTAGTGATCAGAATCATTCTGGAGATGTACTCTGAAACTTTCTCACTCTTCTTCATGCTGAGATTTTCATATTGCTTTCGCAGAGACTGAAGGTTTACCTTCTTTACTGACACATCACCACCATAACATCTGGCCAGTATATCCCATGCCCCTTTCGATGTCGTCGAATCAACAATCTTCTCAAACACATTTTCATCCACACACTGATGGATAAAGAACAGAGCTTTCTGATCCCTCTTCCTTGTAGCTCTTTCTTCTCATTTTTATTTTTCAGTAGCATCTGCTGCAACTGGAACATAACCTTCAAAAACAAGGTCCAGAACATCCTGAGCACCAAACAACACACGCATTTGTATCTTCCATTTTTTCAAGTTTTTTCCATAAAAAACTGGAAGTTTAGTATTCAAACTACTGCCTCCATTCATTTTAAACCTTGCACAAAAACTAAGATCTCAGATTCTCACTCAGTGTTTCCAAAACCCACATAATCAGTGTGATTTTGTTTCAGATTTTTGTTCAAGATTCAAAAATCAAACACACTGCTCACTATCACTCATGTTTCTCGAAATTTCAGAACAAACCAAGAGCTCTAGATACCAATTTGTTAGTGCAAGGTGATGAAATTGAGGAAGAAGAGAGAAAAGGAATAAATGCTAAAAGCTGTCACAAATGATTGAAGAGAATTGATTGTATTAAATGTAAACCTAGTACACCTATTTATACACAAAAGTAGTAAAGATAAGAATGCCACATAGGGCCTAAAGAGAATATCCAACAAATGACAAATACTAAATTACCCTCTAATATATTCAACTCATATTGATTTTATTTTATGCTTTATTGATCTTTTTAGGAAACTTTGATATTGATTCAGCTAGTAGTTTTTGAAGTTTAATCTTATGCACTTTATGGACCCGATTTCCTTTGTAATTTTTGAAATTATGGAACTTGTAACACATGCTAATACTAATGACCCACATCAGAACTCAATGTCAAGACAATTGTTGTGACATTTGTTCCTGATACAGAATAATACCAAACTGAAAAATAAATTGTAGAATGATAAATAACACATCATATTGTTAACCCATTTTGGTGTAACGTCACATACTCTGGGGCTACCAAGTCAGGAAGGAAATTCACTATTATAATATTAGTTCAAAGCCTATACAGTCCCAGTTTACAACTTCTCGTCTAATCCCTACCTTGTTCAACTTCTACCTAGAAATCACCATCTAGATATGAGATCTCTCTCTCACTTCTAATCACCGCAGTGATATACCTACAACCCAAAATCTTGTGAATAGAAAAAATAACCCAATAGAAGATTACACTTCAAATCAACAATACTTAGTCAAAACTCTTAACTAAGAACAATATTTGGTTTTTCTTAAAATTTTCATCCAAGAACAATACTTAACTCTTGCTTAAAAGCTTCAGAGTGAGAATACTATGACTACCACGAGTATCAAAAGATACAAGGGTGACTTACAAATACAAGAACACAAGAGACTCTCAAAACCTAATGCTTAAGAATTCCCATAATTTTAAAATTGTGAAAAGTTAAATTACATTAGGTTAGGTCTTCTCTTAAAATACTCCTCGAAAATCTATGGGCTTCGAAATCTTCACCAAAATATTCTTTGTATCAACATCCAATTTTAGAAACTTTAATGTTGTTGTAGATTTGATTCACTTGTTCCAGATTCAATCCTCGTAACCTGTGTAAATATATGTAATATATCCAAAAGAGATATCACAAAAAATCAAATAAAATCCGTCAAGATTTAAACAACCTGTATTGATATTTTGTTTCAGGATGTTACGATATCTTTCACAACATATGTCTTTAGTGTAAGCTCATACTCTGTTGTATCAGTTTGATCAAGATGTTATGACCTCTTGCTTAACATCTTTCAGAAACTATGTTTTAGCACAATTATCGTCAATCCTGCAACCATGGATCTATCAATATTTGAAGATTTGATTATGAAGATTATAACTACAAATTAATTTAATGGTGATCTGATATATTTGGAATGGATGTATTACAAATTTGGTTTGATTTTGGTGATTTTAATCTGATGCATATTTGATTTGCAAATGTTGGTTTTGAGATTTCGGAACGAATCAGCTGCGCTAATACATGAGAAATCATAATGCTATTCCTTTTTCTGATTTTTATTTTTATTTTTATAATAATAACAACAACAAAACCTAATAATAATAATGTTAAAAATAATCCTAATATGCTAAAAAATTATAATACCTAGATAACCTACTAATTTACAATAACATGCTAATTCTTAATAATAATAATAATAAAACTACAAATGTAAAGTTAAAAAAGAAAAAAATAACAATAAGAGAATAAAATAAAAACTAAAGACTAATTAGTAAAACAATAACAAATAGAAAAAGAATTTTATTTACCAAAATAAGGGAGGTGGTGGGATTTAAACTCATGTCGTCTTCCACTCGCATTCCTTAATTCACTTTACCACCCACTAGGACATCACTGTTAGAACAAGATTTGGATTCTACAATTAATCTCTGAATTTTGATGATAACAATACATATAGTTTATATGTAAATAATTTTGTTTATAATGGTTTCTTTAGTGTGCAGATTAGAAGTTCTAATTGATTCAGGATTGTTGTTTGAAGAATCATCAGAAAGCACACATAAAAAAGACTACTACATCCGCTTCTGAAGTAACATCAGTAGTTTCGAAGTGTTGTTGCTTCTAATTCTGAAGACAAAGTCAAGATTCTTAACACATCAAAGAAAAACCTCTACTTCCAAATCAGAAGTAAATATTTGTTCATCAAAAAAGCTGTTGCTTCTAATTCTGAAGACAAAGTCAAGATTATGAAGAATCAAATACTCCGTGGAATATGCACACGTTACTTCATATCATAAAGAATTTCATCTGAAGACCAATTAAGGAAAGTTAGATCTTCTAGACTCATTAATATTCTACATTATATAGTCCATCAGAAGACAAGATCAAAGATGATATTTTCTTAAGCCAATCTACTTCATCAGGAGGAATATTCATCAGAAGACAATATTATACAAAAGTACAATTGCACATTCCACTCAAATGGATGTACTATGAACTATTTGTCTCCCATGATTGTTTCTTGCCATTATGGCAACTGGTAATGAAAGTGACATGTATACTACTATAATGATCTACTCTTCAACGCCTATGTAAAGGATTAACTGTTCCATTTGAAAATTATAAGACTTGAACACAAGAACATTAACGCTGCCCAAATCAAAGCAAGTGAAAGAAAGAAATCAAAACACAAGAGTTGTTGCTCATTACTATGTTGATATTATTACTTGCTAGAACACAAGATTTGTTGCTCATTATTGTGTTTATATTTACTTGTTAAAGCACAAGAGTTGTTGCTCATTATTTATGTTACTATTGTAAATTGTTTAAACACATGAGTTGTTGCTCATATTTATGTTAAACAATCAAGACTTAAACATTTGTGTAATCCGCTTGTAAGAATAAATTTTTTAAACACATCATTAAATTGTAAGTTGATCAAGTCCTTTTCTAAGGCATGGATATATCTCCTTCAAAGGACCAGGTAGATCAGAAGCCTTAAGAAGTCAGTGATCATTATATCTCCTAGGGGACTGGGTAGATCAAAATTCTTAAGGGGTCACTAACAGGTTATCATTGTTGTTGTTAGTCACTGTCAGGTAGCTCGTGCACTGTGAGTTAGTCAGTTCTCTTAGAAGTCATGAGATAGAGCTAGAAGAAGATAAGCCCCATAAAAAGGGAAAATCTATTGCTCTAAAATCTAGAACAAAAATTAATAAATCATAAAAGAGAAAGGCTTCATAAGCTCAAGAAATTTAAGAATCTGATGATGAATATTCTAATGAGGAAGACGAATTGTCACTTCTATCTAGAAGAGTTAAGCAACTCTAGAAGAAAAGACAAAACAATGGTCGAAGATTCAGAAACAGAAGAGATCATTCATAAACATTTGATAGAGGAAGAGCTAGTAATGAAGTAACATGTTTTGAGTGCAATGAGCCTGGAAACTAAATGAATGTACAAATATTAAGAAGGAGAGCACTAGAAAATAAAGCTTAAAGAAAAGCATTTTCAAAGAAAAAAGGAAATGTGTCATGGAAACATGAGATGATTTGACTCTGAAGGATCAAAATTAGAAGGAGAGCGTGCAAGCGTAGAACTCATGGGTATCAGTTCAGAAGAAGACACGTCAGATATAAAACCCTTCTAAACCCACATATATTTCGCATGAATTTTTACAAAAAGAAAACAAGTTAAAACCATAAAAGGGTGTCACATTTTCATTTAAACGTCATACAAAACATAATCCTGCTCCGTAACACGGGTTTCGAAATTATTTAAGATGAATCCTTCTTGGATAGAAATCATTAGACATATTCATACTTCTCGCAGAGGAATTCATAGTTCAAAACACCTTTATTATAATACTTCATACTTTCTCATCATGCTTCATGATTCATAATCAAAATTCAAAACAACTCGAGTACCATGAAAGGTGACTCAACATCTTAGAGTAAAACAAAGAACATGAAGTTCTTAATTCAAAATATCCAAACCCCGGTGTTACATATCAGAGCAAGACCCACTCTATTCAACGAAAAGTAAATAAACACACTTCAAAGCTATCCTCCTATGCTTCGACGACTAATCCTGATCACCTGCAAGTTACCCATGGATGGAGGCAAAATTTCGAAGCAGAAAGAGTGAGTAAATCATAATTATTATAAAAGACATGAGGAATAAATATAGTAGACATGGACATAGACAAGGTATCACACATCAGCAAACCTCATGTCAAAAACCTACACCTTCACAACATCATCAATACATAATAACATATAATTATAACAACATTTATCAACAAGCATAATTTAATCAAATCATTATGCAATGTCACTTATAATGTATTGAAACATCATAGATTCATGCAAGTGGTACCGAAACTTCACTTATGACTCAATCATCGTTTTCTACAAAGATCACCACCAATAGGATTTGTAGTTGTTTAGTTATTGGCATGCATTTTTGGTAAAACCAGGTGTGTGAATGTCATGACTGATGTCATAACATTCTAGTTTATTAGGTACTAATTTATTAGGTACCTTTGCAGAAAAATATTGTCATACAGGTGCTGCTGTTTATGAGTGTGTATCTGAGCATTTTGCAAAAAGATCACATTTACCAAAATCAGTAGACAGGAATTCAGATGTCATAACAAATGTTAAGACATCCTGTTCTGAACTAACAGTTATGCAGTTTGGGTAATTCTGAGCTTTTTCAGGAAAATGACTCAGTCTTTCCAGAACAGAAAATCTCGTGGACTTGGGGTTAATCTAGCTCAACCCTAACCTGGTTGATAAAGTCCTGTGACCAAGTCTTAAGGTCAAACAGAATTAACCCTAGCTTTTTGTGGAAACCCTAACTGAAGATGCAGCTGCTATATATTCAACAGGGCTGCTGTTTGGAATTTATCCCTTTTTGACAGAAGATCATTTAGAAGCTGTATAGTTTTAACTATTGTAATCCAAGCAAGTATCATTGTGATAAGTGACTTGGAATAGGTTTTAATTGTAAGGGTTGTGTATCACTCAAAGCTTTGAAGCAAGAGTGTTTTTGTGTCTCTTGACTAAAGCTTTGAAGCAAAGTCAAGTTAGGTTTATGTATCACTCAAAGCTGTGAAGCAAGAGTGTTTGTGCTGCTTGATTAAAAAGCTGTGAAGCATAATCAAGTGTATGTTTTGAAGAGTGTCTTCATCAATTCATTAGTCAATTGTTTTAAGTATCACTGCTGTGATTGAGGGGGAGTGAGTAGGAACTCAGGTTTAAGTTGTACTTAGATTGAAGTTGCATTGGGTAGGTCTTAAGTGAAGGAGATAAACTGGTAGGTTTATTCCTGAATTAATATCTCTTATAGTGGATTTCCTCCCTGGCTTGGTAGCCCCCAGAGTAGGTGTTGTTGCACACTCAACTGGGTGAACAATTGACTGTGTTCTTTACTGTTTTTGTATTTACTGTCTTATAGAAAGTCAGATACGGTGTCATAACATTGAACGTGACATTGAGTATCTGCAGCCAGAATTTCAATTGGCATCAGAGCAGGCACCCTGCCTGTATTACTGGGTGAGATCCAGGGATATCACTTTCTGGCACTATGGACAAAGAAGGAGTTTTTGGAAATAGACCACCCATTCTGGATGGAACAAATTATGACTACTGGAAACCTCGTATGATTTCCTTCTTAAAATCTCTGGACAAAAAGGCTTGGAGAGCTGCTGACAAAGGATGGAACCATCCCACCATAGCTGAGAAAGATGGGACAATCAGTCTGAAGCCTGAGGAAGATTGGAGTAAAGAAGAAGATGAGTTAGCCCTGGGAAACTCCAAAGCTTTAAATGCCTTGTTCAATGGAATTGATAGAAACATATTCAGACTAGTACATCAATATGAACTGGCCAAGGAAGTTTGGGACACTCTCAAAACTACCCATGAGGGAACTTCCAAAGTAAAAATGTCAAGGCTTCAGATGTTGACTACCAAGTTTGAGAATCTAAAAATGATGGAAGATGAAACCATTCATGAGTTTCACATGAACATCTTGGAGATTGCCAACACCTCAGGAGCATTGGGAGAAAAGATGTCAGAAGAAAAATTGGTGAGAAAGATTCTCAGATCTTTGCCTAAAAGATTTGCAATGAAGGTAACTGCCATAGAGGAAGCCCAGGACATCAGCAAGTTGAAAGTGGATGAACTTATTGGGTCTCTTCAGACATTTGAGATGGGGATCACTGATAATGGTGACAAGAAGAACAAGAGCATAGCACTTGTATCCAACACTGATGTTGAAAACAAGGAGGTTGAAGAAGAAAATATTTCAGAAGCTATAGCCATGCTTGGAAGACAATTCAACAAACTCATCAAAAGAATAGATCCAAAGTCAAGGTCTAATGTTCATAACATTCCCTCTGACATTGACAGTTCCAGCAGAAGACCAAGGTCAGAAGAGAAGGGAAATCAAGGCAGAGGAATTCAATGCCATGGTTGTGAAGGATATGGGCATATTCGAGCTGAATGTCCTACCTTTCTTAAGAAACAAAAGAAAGGAATGACTGTTACTTGGTCTGACTGTGATTCAGAAAGTAATTCTGAAGAAGAATCTGCCAAACTAGTTACTAGTCTAACTGGTGTTTGTACCTCTGAAAGTGACACTAGTGATGAAGAAGTGACATTTGTAGAACTGGCTGATACTTACAAGAAATTGTGTATCAGAAGTGCTGAAGTTTGTGTGCAGAATGAGAAACAATCAAACTCATCATAAAGCTGGAGGCTGAAAAAAGGGCAGACCTTGAAACTATAAGTCATCTAGAAAGGGAAGTTCAATTGCTGAACTCATAACTGAACCAAATGACCAAATCTGTCAAGATGCTGACTAATGGAACAGACAAATTGGAAGAGATTCTTCAAGTTGGACAAAATATGGGAAACAAATCTGGACTAGGATTTGTGGAAGCTAAGAAATCTGGTGCAGACAAGAAGATCAGGCCTGTTAAACAAATGTCAAAGCAGATGTCTCAACACAACTCTCAACATCAGGAACAGAGATATATGAAGAAAAAGTACCAAAGATGGAGATGTCATCATTGTGGGAGGTATGGCCACATAAAGCCTTTCTGCTTCAAATTGCATGGATATCCTAATCAAAACTCAGGTGTTAAACCTAAGTCAAAAAGGGTACCACATACTCCTCAATGGAAGAAAAAGGCTACTGCCCTGATACCCCACACTTCCCTGAGAGTCTCTGCAAAGGAGGGCTGGTACTTTGACAGTGGGTGCTCTAAGCACATGACTGGAATAAAGAACATTCTCAATCATGTTAAACCTCACACCACTAGTTATGTGACCTTTGGAAATGGTGCTAAAGCTGAAATCAAAGGAGTTGGTAATTTGGACTGCCCTGAAGTTCCAAATCTGAATGAAGTACTATTGGTAAAAGGTCTGACTGCTAATCTCATTAGTATCAGTCAATTGTGTGATCTAGGATTCAAGGTCAACTTCTCAAAATCTGAATGTCTAGTAATTAATGAAAAACTAGAAGTTGTAATGAAAGGAATCAGATCTAAAGATAACTGTTACTTGTGGCAGCCTGAGAACACTAATAACTCCACTATGTGTTCTATTACCAAAGAAGAAAAGAGATGAAACTGTGGCACCATAAACTTGACCATCTTCATCTAAGAAGAATGAAAAGAACTATCTCTATAGAAGCAGTCAGAAGGATTCCAAGACTGAAAATTGATAAAAGGAGGGTTTGTGGTGAACATCAAATTGAAAGGCTTGGTAAAAAGAGATATGTTTATGATGTGGTGAATAACCTTGAAGTTTTTAGAGAACAGTGCAAGAAAACCCAAAAAGAAGGATGTATTGTCAGAATCAGAAGTGATCATGAAAAGGATTTTGGAAACAACAAGTTTAATGAATTCTGTTTCTCAGAAGGAATGAGTCATGAAGTCTCTTCTCCTATAACTCCTCATCAAAATGGAGTTGACAGAAGGAAAAATAGGATCATACAGGAATCTGCCAGAGCTATGATTCATGTCAAAATATTGCCTTTTCAACTCTGTGCTAAAATAGTTGCAGCTGGTAGTAGCTGTTCTCAAATTATCTGGACAAAACAGATGCTCGCTGAGTATAATGTCTCACAAGATATTGTGACATTGTATTGTGACAATCTGAATACAATCAATATTTCCAAGAACCCTATTTAGCATAGCAGGACCAAGCACATTGACCTTGTAGAGAAGAAGACAATTAATCTAGTACATGGTATCATTAAGCTTCAGCTGGTTGATTTTTCTACCAAGGCTCTTGATGGAAATCAACTTGAAAACTTGAGGGGCAAGATGGGTATTTGCCAACATGAGAAATTATAGCAATTAATTTTTCTTAAAGCAAGGGTTGAAGGAGTTATTTTTGTTAAGTCTATTTTTAGTGGGTTAATCATATGTTTTTCCAATTCTTTCAAAATTATTAAGAAGTTGAATAGACTCTCATTTTCCTCCTACCTCTCTCGACTTTGCAACCTATTCCCTTCTCTCAATCAAAGTTTTCTCTCAAATTGCTACTGGTGCTCTAAGTCAATCAAAATGTCTCAAACATCATCTTCAACCAAGGCAACCACTTCATCTTCATCATCTGACCAAGATTCTCGAGCAATCACCACATGCATAGATTCTGAAGTCCTGGAGATCACTCCTCTCAGAGAAATGGCAACTGACCCCTCCAAAGTCAAAAAGCTGAGAACTAGGCATGCAGGAAGAGCTCAAGCTACTGCTTCTGGTAATCCTTCTCATCCTTCTTCCTCTGTACCAAATAGGGAAGGATCAACTCAAGTACATCAAGCAATTGCTAGGCTTGTTACAAGAATACTAAGCGAAAACCACTCTGTACCGGGGATTTCTGTCCCATTAAATCAAGAATCAGCAAGCCCAAATGTTGAAGCAAATGTAGATGTATCTGAGAATGTTGTGACACCAAATTACAACATTCAGAACCCTTCAGAGAAAACTGTTGATCCACATGTCATTGATGTGGACGAGGAATACTCAGACAATGAGCTAATTGCCAATGTAAACCCTAGCATAGCTAGGAGAATGATGAAAAGAAAGGGCAATCAGAATGCTGCACAATGTATGACCAAAGAGAAACCTGCTAATAAGAAATCCAAGGCTGAAGGCAAGACTGAGGTAGAATCTGTGAAAACTGGTCAGTCCAAAGGGAAGGTGAAAACCCAAGTGCATACTGGTAGACAACCAATTACAAAGAAAAGAAAAAGAACCTGAGTCTTCTGATTCTGATGAGGAATCAGAGTTTGAGATTGATGCTGAAGAAATTCCTATCAGAAGGAAACTCCCCTCCAGAAAAATGGCTAGAGTTCCTGAAGTCCCAACAGACAACATCTCTTTTCACCACCCTGACAATGCCAACAGATGGAAGTATGTTTGCTTGAAGAGAATAGCTTTAGAAAGAGAGCTAAACAATGATGCCATGGAGTGCAAGGAAATCATGGACCTGATTAAAACTGCTGGACTGATGAAGACTGTGGTAAAATTTACCAAGTGCTATGAAAATCTGGTCAAGGAGTTCATAGTTAACTTGTCTGATGAATGTGTTGATGGAAGGTCAGCTGACTTTGAATGTGTTTATGTTAGAGGAAGAAGGGTTAATTTCGCTCCATCAGAAATTAACAAATTTCTTGGAAGATCAAATGAGGATTGCCCTGAACTGGAAGTCACTGACAATGAAGTTTGTCAAACCATCACAACAAGACAAGTCAAGTGCTGGCCCTTGAAAGGCAAGCTGAATGCCAATAAACTAAGCATGAAATTTTCCATCCTGCACAAGATTGGTGCAGCCAACTGGGTCCCTACAAACCATAAATCTACTATCTCCACAGGATTGGGGAGATTTATTTATGTTGTGGGAACCAAGACTGAATTTGACTATGGCAGGTATATTTTTGAACAAACTCTAAAACATGCTGGTAGCTTTGCTGTCAAAGGCCCTATTGCCTTTCCCTCCCTCCTATGTGGAATTATCCTTGCACAGTACCCTGATATCCTGGTGGCAAGAGATACTGCTTGCAAAAGAGCTCCTGCTTTTGGGTTACACTACAAGCTGTTTCAGGGATCTCATGCTCCTGATATTGTCATAACATCAGCTGAGACATCATCTGTAGAGACTCAGTCCAAAACATCTGATGTTGTAGCTGTATTGAAAGAGACCTGCAAAGAGCTGGAGACTAGGAAAAAGACCCTAGAAAACCTAATTTCCAGGTTAGAAAAGGAGGAAGCTGAAGTAAACAGAAGGGAAGAGGGTGCTGCTGAAGATCAACTCAATACTGAAGAAACTAGCTCCTCTGAAGGGGACAGTGCCTAAAGGTGGGTGGAGTTGATGCTGGTCCCTGGTGGAGTTTGCAAGTGTGTTCAGATTTTAGTTGTTGTTTCTATTACTTTTTCTGGATGACTGTATAAACTTTTAAGAACATGTATCTTTGGCCCATTTGTGGCTAAAGAGGGGGAGATATTATTCTGTGGTCAATTACTGTCAATTACTTGATAGACATTCTATTTTTCTGCAGTCATATTTATTCTGCTGCTATCTATCTCTGATTGCTTAGGGGCTTTAGCCAAAAATCTGCCAAAGGGGGAGTTTGTAGTTGTTTAGTTATTGGCATGCATTTTTGGTAAAACCAGGTGTGTGAATGTCATGACTGATGTCATAACATTCTAGTTTATTAGGTTCTGATTTATTAGGTACCTTTGTAGAAAAATATTGTCATACAGGTGCTGCTGTTTATGAGTGTGTATCTGAGCATTTTGCAAAAAGATCACATTTACCAAAATCAGTAGACAGGAATTCAGATGTCATAACAAATGTTAAGACATCCTGTTCTGAACTAACAGTTATGCAGTTTGGGTAATTCTGAGCTTTTTCAGGAAAATGACTCAGTCTTTCCAGAACAGAAAATCTCGTGGACTTGGGGTTAATCTAGCTCAACCCTAACCTGGTTGATAAAGTCCTGTGACCAAGTCTTAAGGTCAAACGGAATTAACCCTAGCTTTTTGTGGAAACCCTAACTGAAGATGCAGCTGCTATATATTCAACAGGGCTGCTGTTTGGAATTTATCCCTTTTTGACAGAAGATCATTTAGAAGCTGTATAGTTTTAACTATTGTAATCCAAGCAAGTATCATTGTGATAAGTGACTTGGAATAGGTTTTAATTGTAAGGGTTGTGTATCACTCAAAGCTTTGAAGCAAGAGTGTTTTTGTGTCTCTTGACTAAAGCTTTGAAGCAAAGTCAAGTTAGGTTTATGTATCACTCAAAGCTGTGAAGCAAGAGTGTTTGTGCTGCTTGATTAAAAAGCTGTGAAGCATAATCAAGTGTATGTTTTGAAGAGTGTCTTCATCAATTCATTAGTCAATTGTTTTAAGTATCACTGCTGTGATTGAGGGGGAGTGAGTAGGAACTCAGGTTTAAGTTGTACTTAGATTGAAGTTGCATTGGGTAGGTCTTAAGTGAAGGAGATAAACTGGTAGGTTTATTCCTGAATTAATATCTCTTATAGTGGATTTCCTCCCTGGCTTGGTAGCCCCCAAAGTAGGTGTTGTTGCACACTGAACTGGGTGAACAATTGACTGTGTTCTTTACTGTTTTTGTATTTACTGTCTTATAGAAAGTCAGATACGGTGTCATAACATTGAACGTGACATTGAGTATCTGCAGCCAGAATTTCAGGATTGATTCCCACTTGGAACCAGAGTACTTCATAATATTGCACTCGATCCACACGAAGGGATTGATGCTTTCATTAGACTAACGTCCTATCATCATCACTGGATCGAGGTCCTAATAACATCACTGGACCGAAGTCATAAACTATACCATGAACGCATGATGCACACCAACATAATAAATACGACCACGACTAGTCAAAACACATCACCATTCGGGAATTCATCAGAACATCATCATATCATCATAATGAATAAAGCATCATCATATCATCATAATACACAAAGCATCATTATGTCATCACACTTCATTGTAATCCAATACAGGGACACCTAGTTTCATTATAGTATCACTAATGGGTATATATCTCCCGCTACTCATTTTATTCCACCTAACTAAGATTCATTACATTAGCTATCCAACGCTTCGAATGACACCTCAAATCGAGTTCTAAAACTCAAGTTATGGCTCTTTGAAAATCCTACTACCATCTATCGCCTGTAGCCCAACCGATGACGTGGGAGAGACAACACAGTAACTCCATTCTGGACACCATCGCCTGGCAAAGCACCTTGCTCGTCTGGTGACATTCCTCTCACGTCAGCATTGCTCGACGACAGTACGAGTGAGGCACTCTAGTAACATTCCTCTTCTCTGCCCTTCATCGCTTCACGTTTCGCATGGTGACTCCCAAGCGACAATGACATCGCCCGGTGACACTCCTCACTTCCCGATGACGCGTACCAAACAATAATTTTCTGTTGTGATTTCAGCACTACACTAGTCTAATTTTTGTCCAATTTTCCTAGATTTCAGGTCTCCAAACATCAGTATTTCACATGGTTTCATCATATAACAATAACCCAAAATACCATACATCATTTACATAAATTATTTATAATTACGCACCATAATTTCACCAATTCATCATCAAATACCATATAATCATCATCAACCAAAACCTATCACAAACCTACAATTATCTAAACCTTAGGTCAATTATAATAACAATGACAAACACCCCTTACCTTATATTATAGCACCAAACTTAATTCCTCTTTGTATTCTATCACAAAAATCCTCCCGCCTCTCTGTGCCCTAGCTTTGCCTCTTCACAACATTCTTCCAAATGTTACGATTGCACAGAATGATCGTTCCAACTCTCAAACCTTCCTTATACCAAACTTTCCCCTTGGACCCCTAATATGGTCTTCCACTTTTCCTCACTTATTCTTCCCAAATGGCTATTTTTCCCTTATCACCATTATCTCTAATATTATTCTATTTTTCTAATTAAAATAATTCTAACTAATTATTCTAATTTACTAAAAATCCTCTTAATCATGTTAACTCCCACTACACCAAACATAAACATCACATAACCATCATAATCATCAAAACATCACAGTCACGTCACAAATACATCAAAGATACACATCATAATTAATTAAGAAATTAAATAAATAACTTAATTAATTTGGGGTGTTACATCTGAAACAGAGTACGACTCTGAAGAGGTATTTTCTGAATTCTCTCGAGTTGAATTAGAATTATGTTTATCAGAAACTCTGAACAAGTATCATAAACTTCAACAAAAATTCAAGAACCTTCAGAAGGTTCATGAACATGAAATTGAAGAAAATGTTAAGCTAGAGAAAGAAAGTCTTGAAAAAAAACATGATCACTTTATTTTTAAAAATGAAAATGTGTTTTTAAATAAAAAAGTTCAAAACTCAAAGAAGTTCTTTCTAAAGCTTCTCCATCTTCTGAAACTGTCATGTACCAACATGATAAAGCTTTTCAGAAGTTCCTAAAAGATAACATAGTGTAGCGGTAGAAATTTTGAGACTAAGCCATTGGATTGATTTAACTCATACAAATCAAATAAGAATCACCACTGTGCTTTATTGTTTCCAAAAGAAATGGGAAAAGAGAGAATAAACCAAAAAAGGGGAGAGAATCTAGGTACGAGGGTTGGTTATGAAAATGGAAGGTATTAACACCCTAAACATCTATAGTACTCCGCATGAACCTCTTTGAAAATCTGTGTATTTTGACTATCAAAGGTGTATACAAAAATAAATGGTGGATATGAGAAAAGAAGTATTTTTATAATTTTGAACCCGCCGTGGTTTCAAACCTTTAGTGCCTATGTACCATCTTACGTGTAATAGAGGATCAGGGTACTCGTAGTTCACCTCAAAAATTTTAAAACACATGTGTGCTGGTTAATTTTAAGAAGAAGAGACATCATTATCGTATCCGAGTGGAAAACATATTTACCACCCACAATTATGAGAAAGGAGCATTTGCGTCATCTCAATGTGGAGGACATAGCCTTAGATTTAAAACCAACAAGACATTACTGAACACCCAAGTGGAAAATGGCTCACTTCACTATATATTGTAGAAGTATAGTAGCTTGCATCACTATAATAATCAACAAGATCTAGTCTTTTGAGAAAGAGTTTTAAAGTAAAAAGCCAAAGCAGCAAAATGGTTTGAGTGAGGTTAACTAATTTTAGTCTTAAAAAGAAGATGTAAAAGTATGATTAAATTGATTAAGAGTTTATTTAAGAAAAAGATTTTGAAAATGCATGGACCTAAGTCCAAGTTTATTATGAAAGAAGTTCAAGTTTGAAATAAGAAGAGTTTTGAAAAGGAGGGAGGAGATTTTGAAATTAAAGAAGATATGAGGAGATGAAGAGGCTATCCTATGTACACAAAGTAAAATCTAAGGAAAGAACGATCTAACCAATAAGAAGCTAACACTTGACATAAAGAAGTCAATGTATAATTCCCATACTTTGGATTAAAACCAAGCAAGCATAATAATAAACCTCATATGAATACCAAGCTTTAGATTAATTAAGAACCAAGCAAAGTCTTCACTGATAAAAAATTGTCCAGAGTAACAACTATATACAGAGGAATTCCCAATCACAGACAAAGCATGAAAATCAGAATAACCTGCACACATAAAAATTCAAACCAATACCTTAGAGTAAACCCAAGGACTTTAGAAGATCATAAAAAAAATATCAACCAAAGATCATAGAATCCAAGGTCTCTGGAATCCACAACTTCAAAATGCCAGGGATAGTAACCAGATATTCCAAGTAGCCTTAACATTTTTTAATGTTCAAGTTGATTATTAAGTATATTTAGAAAAGAAAATAAAGCTCAGGTGAGAAAAGATAAAAAAGACAGAAAGTAAATACTCAAGTGAGCAAAAGGAAAATGGCATGAGATGTAATGCTTAAAGATAAATGACATAAAGTAAAGACACAAAATAAATGCATAAAGTAAAACCATAAAGTAAAGTCAATGGTTAGAAGTAAGTAATTAATAGTTGAGGGTTAAATGATCTTTAGAAGAGTGATCCATGATGATTTGAACATTCAGCCTAGGTCAAAGTTGATGACGAATCATTAGAGGATTAATAGAATCAAAACCTACTAACAATGAGCTTTCAAGGTTCTTGGCCATAGCTCCATAATGAATCATCCTTGGGCTTACAAACACAAGGTTTAAACCACTAAGAATCAATCAAATAAAAGACAAAAAAATGGGAGATTCCAAATGATATGATCCATGATGGTTTGAGCCTTGAACATAGGCCAAAGTTAATGAAGACTCATTAGAGGATTGATCGAATAAAAGACTCCTACAATGAGCCAACAAGGTTTTTGGCCATAGCTGAAAATATAACCATACTTGGGCTCGCAAACATCAAGTTTGGGCCACTAATAACCAATCAATAGGAAGGAAGAAAGGGGATGAGATGAAAGGGAAAAGGGAAGTCACAATGTAACTAATGTCTCAGGTGAATTGAAACAAGGGTTTCAAATATCATCAACATCATTCATCCATTTTAATGGATTTGGTTTTTTAACCTATCAACATCCAAGATCCAATGAGGTTGAGTAACTTGTCCCAAAATAACGCTCAAGTGTTTCCAAATCATAACCAATTACAAAAATAATAAAATATAATTAATAAAAAAGAAATATTTAAATGATTAATAAAAAGGAAATAACTGGTAAAATATTGTACTAAACACACCAAATAAAAATCCCAAAATAAAATCAGAGGTCAAATATGAGTCAACAATTGTTGACAAATTTTTTTAGAATTTTTAAAAGTTAGAAACTATTTTTAAAATATAAAGAAATAAGCAAAAATAAACCAATATTTGCAAAAAAATAGTAGAATCAAAAATAAAAATAAAATTAGGTCACCAATATTTGTCAAAAGGCCATTGGATCCTTCAATATTTTTTCAGAATTTTAAAAGACTAAAAATTATTTTTAAACAATTAAAACAAATCAAATAAAGAGAAAAATTATATAAGATATCAAATCACGAAATAAAATTATGAAAAAATACGATCCAGAAACAGAATATTCAAAAGTATTTTTGGTAATTTTTTCATAATTTTTGAATCAGAAATAAATTTTTATAAAGTTTTGAAGTTTAAAACAATTAAATGAAAATCTGAAAATAAAAATAAAATTCAAAAAGATGTGGACCACTGGATCATTTTCAAAATGCGTTAGTAAACAAATCCAAGGGATCTGACGCAATGTGCATGATATGGACACTCTTGGATATCACACAAGATCATGTACGCCGCTTAATCAAGTCATGAATGCATAGTATGCGCATCAGACGTCTCATATCAAAAGCTCATGGTGTTACGGTGGAACTAAGCCTCATAAAACTCAAAATCTAAGGACCAATAAGAACATTTCATTTGTCATGCTCTGATTGGTTCACATGGGAAAATATTTTTCAAAACACAGAGTCACCGTGAATTTCCTCTGGTCATGCCTTCTGATGACATTCCCGGGAGCAAACCAAAAATGGTTCCAAATGTTCACGAGATCAATATCATTTGAAGCGTCTCACTGATACGAACTCAACCATGGCATTGCGAAATATTTATATAAATTATGTATTGTTTAATTTGCAAAAAACCAAAAAATAGCGAGCACATATTCTTGAGATTACATGATCCAACTCTTAATGAAAATGAAAATTAGAAGAACTGAGAGCTTCATAGAGATGAGGAGAGTAGATTAAGAACTTGTTTGAGGCAAAATGAATGAGTAATCTACCTGAATGAAGTATGAAAAAAATTTCCTCAAATCTAAACTTCGTCTGGACGACTGAGAGCACTTGAAGCTTCAGTAATGAGCGTGTTAGCTTCAGAAGAGTACAATAGAGCTAACTAAAACAAAAGAAAGGATGAAAGAGCCTATGAAGGAGAAAACAAATTTGAAAATTTGAGGGGTTTGGTGAGGTTCGGGAAGAGCTTCTTTGGATATCCAAGCTTGTCAAAATAAGTGGAATATGGTATATATTTATAGAAGAATCGAATGCCATCAAGAGAAGGGGTGGATGGATCAATTTGAATGGAAATCATGTGCACCCGTGGTCATGGGGAATGTAAGATCTCATGTGCATCAAAACTCTTCCAAATGATGTGTTTTGATGTTCTAAATGCTTTAGAGATCTTTGCTAATCATGTTTAAGTGAAATTCTCGTGGTAATTTTGTGATTAGAAGCCATATTATGGAAATTGTAATATGACTTTGGTGAGAAACTTCAGTTCCAAGGTACCATCTTTGAACTCATGGTGCACACAACTCATGAGGCTTTATGACATGATTCTTAAAAATTTGAAAGAAAAGGTCACAGTCTTTATAATGTACCAAGAAAGACTCCATTTGGATAATTGAGTTGGAAGTTATGATCACTTGAATTCATGAAAAATACACGGATTCTCATACTTAGCAAAATTTCTAAGTATAGAGCTTCAAAATGACTTATAATCTCCTACAAACTTACAAGCCCTTCCACTCAAATTTTAATCTTGATCCTTGAATATGAAATGAAGTAGACTCTTCAAATTGAATTGTGGAATTGAGATCATTCTAAAATCATAAAAATTTAAAGAGTTATGGCCTTTGGAAGATGATGAACAAATTTTGAGAAATCCACAAATGACCTATAATCTTTTCAATTCTTTGAAAACTTTCCATATCTTTTCAAGTTTTGCACCTTGAAAAAAAGTTATAGTAGACATCCTGAAGTTTATTATTTAAAAAAATGAGCTCAAAGAGATAAAAGATAACCAAGTTATGATCCTTTTAAGTCACACAAGAGAATTCCATAGTTTTTCCAACATACTTGTAATCTTCTTCAAAATTAAATGGTCTTCCATTAAAAATTAGATTTATATCCTTGAAGAGAAGTAGTTAAGGACTCTTTAAAGAGAAGAATGACCTTGGAATCAACCTAAAAACTCAAAAAATGAGCAAGATATGGTCTTTGGAAGTCAACCAATCCTTACTCAGAGAGTATCAAAATGACTTGTAACCCCTTTCAACTTTTGATAATTTTCCTTGCACAATTGAATCTTGTAATGTGAAGAGAAGTTGTTGTAGATGATGATAATAATCCATATAAAAAAGAACCAACTCAAAATGTTGAAAATTGAGAGAGTTGTGCACATGTGATCACTTAATTAAGTACTTGTACAATTAAGTCAAACTTGTTGAATCAACCTTGAATATTTTGAACATTATTTGCAAAATATAGCATGATGGATCACATTAGACCTTGAAATGATGTTATATTGAAGCACACTCAAAGATAGAGCTTAAGTCCCAATGAAACTTATTGAAGAAGGCATGGAAATAAACACATGAACCTATAAATCTTCTTGATGGACCCAAACATTATCTTTAAGAAAAGATTGACCTTAAATGAAATTGAGAGAGTTCTTTAAACCAAAGAATTGTGATGTCATCAAAATAACCTTGAAGCTAAGACTTTTGGACTTTATTGAACAACATTTGACTGATGACTATCTCTCCAAAGCCTAGATTAGAAGGCGAGATGGGTGCAATTGTGTCATCACCTACAATATAAACATACAAAGAAACACATATACATATTTATATGTTAGTCAAGGGTTCATCAACATAATATTCACATGTATTAGATACACAATTGAAGGTGCTTGGTGATTCCTTAAGAGAAAACATAAAGATTGGAGAAAATAGAAGAGATAACTAACCCTAATGTATGATCTTGATGTATTGATGATATGAGATGATGAGAGATCTTAGGGGTAAAAATTGGGGTATAAGAGCTTCCCTTATTTAAGTGTCTTATATCCAGTGACACGAATGCTGGAAACTTTGTATCGATGCAATTGAAGATACTTAAATATAAAAAATCCTATTTTTGTCCCTAAGATGCCATGTGTTTTGGACTGGCCCGATAGCCAGAGTAGACCTAGTCTAGACTCCTCCTTTGGCGCAACCCATATGACCATGACCAGAATCTAGCCTGCCCTGTCAGGCGTCATCGATCATTTGCCCTCCTGGACCGACACCGACCCATGGTGACCAACGAGCATCTCCCAGTCTTCCCGACATCAAGTCGCCTAGATAACCATGAATCGACAAGACCACTGCTCGTAAGCTAACTCCCCCTCGGAACCAACGAATAGTTATGGGCACACCTGTTCGGTATGACCAAGTCCTGGCAGTTACCTATTTTCACGGGTCCGCATACCTAGGCCTAAAAATAGGAACCAATGGCCATGCGCCAGAGGCATTATATATATCCTCACACATGTGAGGGTCTGGTATCAAATATTCATTATTCACTACTAATACCCTAATACTTTACTTGTATCTCTTTGCTCCCACACTTACTTGATCTTCAGAGTGCCTTGTAGGTACAACCCCCTTTTTCCTCCTCGATATCACAACCCAACCGAAGATCATCATCCAGCCATCTTTCAGGTTCTGATCAACCGATAAGATTAGTGACACCGTCTGTAGGAACATGCTCTCCCCATATTTCTTTCCCCGGAACTCAAAGATCAAAGCAGGTATTCAAGATTCCATTCACCAATCATGACCGACCATGATGATCTCCTCCTACATGGGAAGATTCCACTTTCCCCGTTGCACAAGACTGACGGAGGTCAAAGACATCCTCACCTCGAGGATAACTTCGACCTCGACAATAGTCAAACTACATCTCCATATTCCATAGGCGCCCACCGCGGCGAACAACATTTCTTGGATGGACACCGTCCTAAGATCCCTGCCGAGGAACTTCCAGATATCCTCCAACCAGTTTATATCCCTCAGAACGCCAATCTAAACATCACAACATTGCTCGCTGCCATCAACCAAACCAACACCCTCATCTTGTAACAAAACAAAAAGATAAGGGCCTGGGAACAGAAGAAGTCAAGATATCCTCCTCGGAGATCCTGACGACGATATTCCCACAACATACTTCCACCAAGGCGTGGCCTTCCACCAACTAAGGAAAAGCGTGATGTTTCTTTCTTCAAGAAATGTGATCGCTCACCGCCACCAAAAGATCAAGACCTTATATCGTCCAAGAGAAAGAAAGATGACCACCAAGCAGACCACTATCGATTTTCGTCACCCAAGCTGAGGCAGCAGCATATGAGTCCTCCCCCCACCCATCGAGTCCACGACACCTGATGGGAACGAGATTATCACTCCCCTTCTATGTCTCTTGTAGATAGTGACAACGACGAACCCCGCAGAACTTTGTCAAGGGAAATTACAGAAACACCTCTTCTAGTCGGACTAGAGAAACCACCCCCCTTAGGGTCATACAACAGGACGACGGGTCCCGAAGAACATATCGAGAACATCGAAACTCTCATCGACTACTAAGGGTTCAAGGGAGCCATTAAATGCAAGTTGTTACCAACCACACTCAGAAAGGGAGCTATATTCTGGTACAAGAGTCTCCTAGATGAATCTATCACCTCCTGGAAGCATCTTGGGAGGATGTTCTCGAGGCACTTCACAGCCTCACATCAACACTCGAAGTCAGAAGCTTCACTCGAAGAGATCATCTAAGGCAGGGATGAATCTCTCTGGGCGTACATCGAGCTCTTCAACAAAGAAGCGGTATAGGTCATTATGACCGATAACATGAAGAAATACCTCATTGAGCGTGGGCTCTGTCCCTGCAGTGACTTCGCCAAGGCGGTGGGTATCGAGACATCAGTAACGCTTAACTCCCTCCTCCTCAAAGCTCAAGCATACATGGAGTATGAGAAGAAGGAAGCCGCCAACAGCTCCCGGGAATCAAGGCACAAAGAGAGTTCCAAACCCTAGAGAAATGATGAACCCTCAACTTCTCGTCGAGGAGAGAAGAAGCGAGAAGACAAATCACAGAACTCCAAAGACTACAAGGGACCCGTCGAGTGGTTCCACGAATAACCCCTCTGACCACTTCAATGGAGAATATTCTATATGAATGGAAATTTCTAAATTCAAATAGGCCGGGGTGCGCTTTCCCCGACAAACACCCTCGATACCGGGAACCGACAAATGCAAATACTGTAGGTTCCACAAAAGCCATAGGCACAATATTGAAGATTTCATCCATCTCAAGGATGCAATTGAAATATTTATTCGAGACGGGCAACTCAAACAATACAAAAAGAAAGAGGCCGCCTGTGAAGAGGCTCTGGAAGCCAAAAATATCAAAGAGGGGAAGGAGTCCCCCGACATTAACGCCATACTGGTCGCCATGAGCGTCACACAACCAGAAGACTTCTACCTCTCGGACATGGAGGGCGTTCCTTTATACTTCTCCTCCCATAGTCCCTGGGAGTCATTCCGCGCTGCTATGGTCATCTTCAATGGGGATTCAACAAACACACGGTGGGATCTATCAAGAGGAGATTCGACAAACTGATTAAGGCCAACTCGAACATGGACGCCACACTAGACAAATTTTTAGGAGGTTTTCACCCACTCGCCTTCTACAAGGAAGAACTGCTGAGTGGGGCCCCTAACTCAACTATCCCACTGCTCATCAGGGCCTATATTGCGAATTTCAATGTGTGATGCATTTCAATCGATTAGGGAAGCTTAGTAGACATTACGTACTCCCAGTTGTTCACCACTTTGTAGTTGAATGAGAGCCATTTGACCCCGTATGTTGGATCATATCTCCAGGGCTTCAATGGGGACAATACAAAACCCTAGGGATACGTCGAGTTGATCGTCACCTTTGGCAGAGGAGTGACGGCCAGAGCCATCAAGACCCAATTTCTGGTAATAGACTGCCCGTCTCTTTACGTGCATCTTCGGAAGACCAACTCTCGTCGAGCTGATCACAGTGCCCTCCACTGTGCACCTCAAGATGAAGTACTACACTGTTGACGGTTTGGTCTCCACCCTCCACGGGGACATCCAACTGGCGAGGAGATGTTTTGAAGCTTCAGCCAAAGGTCTCAACTCCATCAATATTCAACCTTGAACGACCACCGGGGGCGCACTGCCCTCCATCTCCAAGGAAGTCAAGCCACTATCGAGGGTCGACGCCATCGACCTTAACAATCACTTCTCCAAAGAACATTGCATTGAACAAAGAAAGAAAGGAAAAGAGCCCATGGTTTAAGGTGAAGGTTCGACCCCGTCTGCAGGTAGCGAAGAACTCTCGAATCATGCACGGCTAATCCCGGACGGAGATTTCGAGCTTGTTCCCCTCTAAAATGATCCCGCCAGAGGAGTCAAGATTAGAGAAGACCTCCCCAACTTGGCGAAAAGGCAACTAAAGGCTTTCCTAAGAGAGTATGCTAACCTATTCGCCTGGAGTGCGACCGAGATGCCCGAATTAGATCAAGAAACCACATGTCATCACTTCACTATAGATCATTCCCCAAGGCGGTCGCACAACAAAGAAGAAAACAGTCCTCCGAAAAAGCAGAGGTTGCAGAACTAGCTGTAAAAGACCTTCTAGAGGCATATTTTATTTCTGAAGCCCAGTATACAACCTGTTTCTCAAATGTAGTTGTTGTGAAAAAATCTAATGGAAAATGGCGCATGTGCATTGATTGTACTGACCTCAACCGGGCTTGCCCGAAAGATGCTTATCCCTTCCCCAATATTAACAAACTGGTCGACAACTCGACCTATTTTAGATTTCCATCGTTAATGGACGCATATTCCGGCTATAACCAGATCCGAATGGCGAAAGCGGACAAAAAGTATACCGCTTTTTTGACCGAGTTGGAAAACTATTACTACAACATAATGCCATTCATCCTAAAAAAAATTGGGGGCTACATATCAGTGTATGATGAACAAAGTTTTCCGCAACGTGATATGCGACATGCTCGAAGTCTATATGGATGACATGATCGTCAAATCCACATAAGAGGTCGAGCACACCCTCCACTTAAAGAAAGTGTTCGAGGAGACTTGAAAATGCCGAATGCGGTTTTTTGTACCCCAAAATTTTTCCCTCCCATTTTCTCAAGACATGCTTTCAAAGCTTCTCAAAATACTCAAGAATCTCAAGGGATGACCAATCAAGAACCTCCTCCTATGCAAGAAGTCCACAACTAGGGTTTTGAGTTTCTCAAGGAAATTTGGGTTGCAAAGGTATCAAGTTGTTTCCATGGTTCATCATAGGTCCTCAACAAGGTTCATGTCAAGTTTGAAGTCCTACATCACAAGTTTGCTCAGTCAATGGTTCAGATGATTGAAAGTCAACTGTATTGGACAAAAAAGTCAACTATGGTCAATATGCAGTTAAACTTCAATATTTTTGGTCAAAGTCAATATTTTGAAGTGATATTCATCATTTGATCAAGGGTTTATCATGATTCCTCAAGGAAGGCCCTCAAATCATGAAAGTCAAGAATTGTCAAATTAGGGTTTCTATAGGAGAAGTCAACTAAACTTTGACCAAGCATAACTTTCACATTCTTAATCAAATTTCCCCCAACCAAAGCTCATTTTAAATAAAATTCAATTCTCTGCAACTATGATTTTATGATCAAGTCCAAAAAATTCTTCATTTGAAAGATATGAGCTAATACATTATAGGTAATTTTCAAAGGTCAACAAAAGACACTTTTTGTCAAGGAAACTTACATCAAGATAAATTCTTAAAAAGAAGAAATGATCAACATAAAGATTGTATATGGCATCTTGAGATTTCCAAAAAATCCAAAGTCATCTTCAAAATATGAAAATTGAGAAAGTTATGAGTTGCACAAGTTTGGAAATTTTGAAGAAATTCATGAAATGCAAGTTGAGCAAACATGCAATATTGAACTAGTGGGATTAACTTTTGATATTCAAACATGATCATAAGATGTTAGAGGACATCTAAAAATCATTCACACATTTTATTTATTTTTTATTGTTTTTATTTTAATTTTATTCATTTAAAAAATAAATAAAATCAAATGAAAATGAAAACTATGTAGAAAGGCTTGGGCCTTTGGATTTCAAACCCTTTGCAGGCCCATACAACTCATGACAACCTGTAAAATTCGTTCAAGGCATCCAAGAGACAAGAATCATGAAAAGAAGGCAAGTTTCCAATATGTTGGAACATTGATTTCATGGGCATGAATACCTTGTCCCTTTCCATACTCGTTGGCTCCTATTTCCCTCTATATAAAGGCAAGCCAAAGAAGATCAAAAGGACACGATTACACTGCATAACAAAGCTCTCCAAAATTTCTCAAAAAATTACAAAAGTTGTAAAATCTGTAACCTCAATTCCAGCCCCTTTCAATCCAAACTAAGGGCATATATCACTCCCTGAGGATCAAAGGAGAAATTTTCATCCCTTACACGCGCCTGAAACAAACCAGAAACCCCCTTTTGCATCAACTCCGATTTGTAAGTGGGTAAGATTTGTTTCTTAGAGTGTGTCATGGTTTAAATGAGTGTGATCATGTCTATTTAATTCATATGCATTGTCTGATTTGTTCTAACATTTTACATATAAGTATGAACATAGAAATAACATGATGCCATAGTTAGGGCATGGAGCATTTCAAGCTTCGGATTTTATGATGCAGGGGCTTTTAGCGCAAACGGACCCCAAATTCAAATTCAAGGGGATTTTTTTAAGGGGGTTAGGGTTAATTTGAATCTTTAATCCTTGTTGTTTTGCAGGTTTGGGTTTTAAGCCAACCGGAGAAGACAACCATAAAGTTGACTCTGGTATGCTGACTTGGGTGGCCTAGGTGCCATCATTTGAGTGGTCCATTAGAATCTAGCTGGGCGGGCATTTTTGCAAATAAAAATGAAATTGATTTCATATTATATTTATTCATTTTTGTTTATCTACCATATGAATCACGCCACCCCAGTGGCAACACCCACGCACATAAGGCATTCATGCGCCTTGTCCTAGGTTCGATCCAAGCACAAGGCGTTTTCATTTTCTTATATTATCCTTGCAGATCCAATGCAAACGAAGCCAGTGCACGCATGGTGTATGTAACATCTGGGCCATTAGATCTCAAAGCTTTCAGATCCAGTGCTCCATAATCATCAGGACCATGATGCACTCCAAGGCACACTTCCCATTGGATCTCCAGGCATTTGGGCCCTCTTACTATTGGGCCTGGAATTGTTTGTTTTTAACACGCCCCCTATTTCCTTTCTACACTGCAGGCCCATAATTCCTTTTTTTAACTTTGTTTTAATTTATTTCTTTTCTTTTAATCACTTTTTTTTAATTATAAAAAAATAAAAAAAGGTAGATTTAGGATTTAATTAGTTAATTTAATTTTCACAAATAAAATTAATTAATTTAATCACCTTATTTTTATTTCATTAATTTAAAATTAATTAGAATTAGGTTTCATAATTAATTTATTTTTCTAAATAAAAACACCAAAAAAATTTTTCTTACTTAGAATTTTTAGGGTTTTAGACATCTTTCCCTTTTCCGTCTCCGCGCGCTCGTTCTACTAGTTTCATGAATTATTGTAACTGTAAAAAAGGATGTAATAGTTTAAACTTGGTCCTTTATACTTTCCTTCCCCAATTTTTGGTTTGTATTTCCCCCATCCTAGAAGCGATGTAATAGCGTAGTTTACTTCCCGCACTTTTATTTTATCCCCTTATGTATGTATCTAATTGCTAGGTTAAATAGGCGTGCATGATAAGACTTAAAAGAAAACGCTAGAAAACCTAACATACAAGATAAATAACTTCAAATAACACACTTCACACACGCGCACCTCTAAGGCACCCCCACTTATTGCCTTCCGAAAACAAACAGTCACGTCTCTCGAACATGAGAAGTTTTAGCAAAGACACTTTGGCTAAAAGATCATAGTCCCTCGATGACTCTTTGATGCTGCCTCGTAAAGGATCTTGGTACCTTAGAGTAATTTCTAAAATATCTTACGAGTTGTCTTCGTGACTGCACGATGACCCGCGCATGTCCCTCAAAACATCCAATGATAGGGCTACCTACTATCTAATGGTAGGATAGAATTATCTAAAGGAAAAGAGGAACATAACAAATATCTTTCAAGTAGGTAGACAACTTTCTCACAAAACAAAACAAATTTCTCACACATACACTTTTTATTCTAAATATTTTCAAACACAAAACACTTTGTATGCATTCTCAACAATACGAGAATCATTACAAAGTCCTCCGCACTAAGGCCTCTTTTCAAAATATTTTCAAAACGCATTTACATAAAAAATCATTTTTAAAGTGAGCTAGAAACTAAGAGCTCGTAGATAACTATGGATGAAAAGGGTGCCAATACATTCCCTTTTCATAATCTACCCCCATTACTCAAAAAATTCTCGAAAGGTCTTTCATGTCCTTTTACCCTTTCCTTTGTTGTATAAAAGAAAAGTCGGTGGCAACTCTTGCTAACGGCAACATTTGCGATAAAATGCAAAACTAGTACAGTCAGTTCTCCCACTGTATTACACGGTTCAACTCGGAGAAATGCACCTTTAGGGTACGATCAGGCAAGTTCCTCGGATTCTACCTAAAGAGACAAGGCATTGAGGCAAACCCCGACAAATGTCGAGCGTTCTCTAAGTTTCCAACACCCACTTCAAAGAAAACCATTCAAATCCTGAATGCCATACTCACCTCTCTCTCTCTCTCTCTCTCTCTCTATATATATATATATATATATATATATATATATATATATATATATATATATATATATATATATATATATATATATATATATATATATATATATATATATATATATATATATATATATATATATATATATATATATATATATATATTCGTGGTGAAATCCTCCCAACACGCGCTCCCCCTCTTTAAACTCCTCCGCAAAGAGGTTGTTTTCGAATGGACGCCCGAATGGAAGCAAGCTCTCGATCACTTGAAATAGGTGTTGTTGCAACCACCCATCCTCTCCCGACCATACCAATCTATTTCACGAGAGAAGCCTTGTAAGGTTCTGAAATGAGATATCAGCGAATTCAGAAGGTGGCCCTAGCCCTTGTTAATACAGCGAGGAGACTCAGGCATTACTTTTTGGCCCATATCCTACTCTTTTTTCCAGGAATATGCAGCGACCACTCTCCTCGGCTTCCCTCCTCACGTGCATACACCTCGGTAAAAACATCATCCCGATGCTCGAAAAAGTAGGAGGGCCAACCCCAAGGATCATTCACGACCCAAGTCTGCAGATCCTCTTCATCCCCGGGGGGAAACATGCCACTTTGATCGGCAGAGTCCATCTCCACATCACCTCCCCCTGCTTGTTGTTCAGGCTGATCCATCTTGCCAACAGAAATCTCCAAAAGGCTCGACGAGCTACTTTCCTCGTCTAAAGAACTTCGTGAAGATCCAGAGGATTCGCTTGAGAGTTCAACCCCGATGTTGTCGGCCATAGTACCTAAAAAGCAGAGGATGAAGATGACTTCAACATTGTTCTACCCAAAATTTCTCCTCTCTTTATCTCAAGACATTTTTTTACCAAAGATCTCAAATGCTCAAGGGTTCTCAAGATTTTGATTAGACAAGCTCATATCCCAAGCACCGAGTGTTAGAACATAGTTTGATTCTACAACCCTTAATTAGAGTTTTGATGATAACAAACACAAAGAACAAATATACACTCTAAAATTGTGTTACTGTGTATGCAGAAGTTCTGACCAAAGCAGCATCAGAAGTTTAGCTATAGAAGCTTTCACACTGAGGTAATCAAAATTTACGCTGAAGAATGATGATCAAAACCTGCACTGAAGTGAAGAAATCTCTGATTTTGAACAAAAGGTTCATATACAATCAGATTCTCACAACTCTAAGTCATCAATGTTCTGAAGCAATTGCAGCATACAAGATTGTAAGATTCTAAAGTGTTACTATTCAATCAAGACAACATCACATGCAACAACTTCATTCAGGCAAGAATCTTCTCAATATGGAAACAACTTAAATGTCCATTATCACGTTTTTTGTTGGACATGATTCCATTTCCTATATAAACAAGCTAAGAGGACAAATCATTTATGATTTTTGAACACCATTGCAATACATCTCTAAACGTTGCAAGCTTAGACACTCTTTCCACGCTCAAAATTATGTAAAATATCACAGTTGTGATGGCTGTTTTTGTAAAGAAGAACAACGGTACACATAATTCTTTTATCTTGATTAAGCCAGTTTTTCCTTGAGATTGACCGGGTTGTGGTTGTACTCAAGAGGACTTTGGCAGTTGTCAAAGTAGTTATTGTAATCAGTTTTTGATTAGTGAACTAAGTCCTCGTTGGAGAGAGGCGAAATCACCTTGACGGGTGGACTGGAGTAGTTTGAGATCAAATGAACCAGGATAAAAATATTGTGTCTTTGCGCATTTGATTTTATGTTTTCAATTCAAGCCCCCCTTCTCGTGTTTTTAACTTCTTCAATTGGCATCAGAGCACTTGGTTCTGAGATCATACACTTAACCGTGTCAGTACAAGATCCAAGCTTCAGAAAAACACTATGGTGGGACCAAGCCAAAACATCAGCAATGACTATCATGAGGACAAGGAGAGAATCAGTGGCAAACCTCTAGTCTTTGATAGAGAAAATTTTGACTACTGGAAAGACATAATTGAGAGCTTCTATCTGGCCCATGATGATGATCTATGGGACATGGTAATTGATGGATACACACATCCAGTGGATGAAAATGGTCAGAAGATAGACAGGAAAAGGATGCCTGACCAGCAAAAACGTGATTTCAGAAATCATCATAAAGCCAGAACAATACTTCTCAGTGTTATCTCATACTCAGAATATGAGAAAATATCAAACAGAGAGACAACCAAAAATATGTTTGACTCTCTGGGAATGACGCATGAAGGCAACATACAAGTCAAAGAAACCAAGGCCCTTACGCTCATTCAGAAGTATGAAGCATTCAAGATGGAAGAAAGTGAATCTATAGAAGCAATGTTCTCAAGATTCCAGATCCTTGTTGCTGGGATGAAGGTTCTTGACAAAGGATATTCTACTGCTGATCACGTATAGAAGATCATCAAAAGTCTACCCAAGCAATGGAGGCCAATGGTCACAACACTTAAGCTAGCCAAAGATCTCAACAAGATATATCTAGAGGAACTTGTCATCTCCCTCAGAAGTCATGAGATAGAGCTAGAAGAAGATGATCCTCAAAAGCAAGGTAAGCGACTAGCATTAAAATCTAACAAAAAACTGATTCTAAGGTTTTGCAGGATGTGGAAGAAACCTCTGATGAATCCTCATTAGAAGAAGATGAATTGTCTCTCCTCTCCAGAAGGGTGAATCAACTGTGGAAGCAGAGACAAAGGAAATTCAGAAATCCTATAAGATCAGAGAATCAAAATGAACCCTCCCCCAGATATAGAAAGTCAGAGTTTTCCTCTGGACATAAAAGATATGAAGGTTCTTCAGGACATAGAAAGTCAAATAACAAGGACATCATCTACTATGGGTGCAATGAGAAAGGGCACTACAAAAGTCACTGTCCAAGGATCCAGAAGGAGAAGCCCAAAAAGAAGTTCGTCAAGGAGAAGTAGAAAATCCTCATGGAAACATGGGACGATTCAGACACTTCTGATGCTGACTCAGATTCAAATGATGAAAGAGCAAACATAGCTCTCATGGAAAACGTGTCAGAAGACAATGAAGCTTCTGGTTCAGACTCAGAATACAACACTGAAGAGGTATTCCATGACTTCACTATTAATTTTACTAAAGCTGAACTTGGAGAAAGTCTAAATGAAATTCTGGAAAGGTATCAGCAAATCATAGTCAAATTCAAGAACCTAAAAAGGGATTTTGTCTCTGACTCTGAAAAGACTGAGAGTCTCAGATTAGAGAATTCTGAGTTAAAAGAAAAGGTTTCAAAATTAGAAAACGATTTGCAAAACTCTCAGAAGGAAATAATCTCAGAGACTCCCAGTAATGCTGATGAGATCATCAAAGAGTATGATCACAACTTTCAGAAGTTTCTGGTTAAAAACATAGATAGAAGCAAGATGGCTTCAATGATCTATGGAGTTAGCAGGAATGGCAGAAAAGGGATAGGATATCAAGGTAAGGTATCTACACCTAAGAAAGTCATGGACTTAGTCATAAAATGCACACCACTTAAATCACACTTCATATATGCGTACACACATGACCTAAAATACACTAGTAATGATTACTCTGTCAAACCAAAATTCAACCAGAATTTTGGTAAAACTAACAAACCAGGACCCAAGAAGATATGGGTACCTAAGGAGAAATTTATATATGTAGCAGATATCTTTAGCAGCAAGGCTAAAACACCAGTCATGGTACCTGGACTCTGGATGCTCTTGACACATGATGGGAAGAAAGCATATGTTCCAAAGCCTGGAACTTAAACCTGGAGGCTACGTGGCCTTTGGAAGCAACCAAAGAGGAAATATCATTGGCTCTGGAACAGTAGGTAATGGATATCTTCCCTCTATAAATAATGTGCTATTAGTTGATGGATTAATGCATAACCTGTTATCCATAAGCCAATTAAGTGATAATGGTTATGATATAATCTTTAATCAAAATTCATGCAAAGATGTTAGTCAGAAAGATGGAACTATCCTTTTTAATGGAAAGAGGAAAAACAACATTTATAAGATAAAACTTTCTGAACTAAAAAGTCAGAATGTAAAATGTCTTCTCTCTGTTAACAACGAGCAATGGGTCTGGCACAGAAGATTGGGGCATGTTAGTATGAGAAGAATATCTCAGATTAACAAACTCAATCTGGTCAAAGGACTTTCAAATTTGAAGTTCAACTCAGATGCTCTATGTGAAGCATGTCAGAAAGGAAAATTTGCAAAACCTGCTTTTAAATCTAAAAATGTTGTTTCCACCTCTAAGCCATTAGAACTTCTGCACATAGACTTATTTGCACCAGTAAAAACTGCGTCTGTTAGTGGCAAGAAGTATGGGTTAGTGATCGTAGATGACTATAGCAGATGGACATGGGTAAAGTTCTTAAGACACAAGGAAGAGTCATAATCTGTGTTCGTTGCATTCTATAACCAATTTCAGAATGAAAAGGATCTTAGAATTGTCAAAGTCAGAAGTGATCATGGTGGAGAATTTGAAAATAAAAATTTTGAATAATATTTTAATGAAAAAGGCATCTTGCATGACTTCTCTTGTCCTAGAACTCCCCAACAAAATGGAGTTGTAGAACGAAAGAATAGAACACTGCAAGAAATGGCCAAAACCATGATCAATGAGACTAACATTGCTAAGTTCTTCTGGGCAGAAGCAATTAACACAGTGTGTTACATTCAGAATAGAATCTCTATAAGACCTATTCTAGAAAAGACTCCATATGAACTGTGGAAGAACAGAAAGCCCTACATTTCTTATTTCCATCCGTTTGGATGCACTTGTTTCATTCTGAATACAAAAAATTATCTGAACAAGTTTGACTCTAAAGCATAAAAGTGTATTATGTTAGGATACTCTAAACGCTCAAGAGGGTGCAAAGTATGCAATACAGAGACATAAATTGTTGAAGAGTTAATCCGTGTTAGATTTGACGATAAGCTTGACCCTCAAAATTCAAAGCAGAATGAATTCTTTGCAGATATAGAAGTTGAATTCACAGGTACTGAAGACAACTCATTAGAAGTTATCAACAGAGACGCTCTAACAACTTCATAAAGAAATGTTACAAGAAATCCAGCACCTTTTGTTGATCAACTCCAGAAAAGGTTTTCCAGAAGCAGCATAGCTCACCCAGAAGATAAGATCCTGGGAAAGAAGGATGATCCAATAAGAACAAGATCAACATTCAGAAACTCTGAAGAATCCCTCATGGGACTGGTCTCTCTGATTGAACCAATAACTATTGATGAAGCTCTTTTGGATAATGACTGGATTCTGGAAATGCAAGAGGAATTAAATCAGTTCATCAGAAATGACGTATAGGATCTGGTTCCCAAACCAAAAGGATTCAACGTCATTGGAACAAAGTTGGTGTTCAAAAACAAAATGAACGAGCAAGGAGAAGTCATCAGAAACAAAGCACGGCTGGTGGAACAAGGTTATAGTCAGCAAGAGGGGATAGATTATACAGAAACCTTTGCTCCAGTCGCCAGGTTAGAATCTATCAGACTCTTAATCTCATTTGCTGTAAACAACGACATCACTCTGTATTAGATGGATGTCAAAAGTGCATTCCTAAATGGCTACATAGATGAAGAGGTATATGTGCACCAACCCCCTGGGTTTGAGAATTCTAAACACCCATAATATGTTTTCAAACTACAGAGGTCACTCTATGGTATGAAACAAGCTCCCAGAGCTTGGTATGAAAGACTAAGTAACTTCCTATTAGAAAAGGAATTCACCAGAGGGAAAGTGGACACAACCTTGTTCTGTAAGACATTTAAGAATGACATTTTAGTTTATTAGATTTATGTAGATGACATCATCTTTGGATCCACTAAACCTTCTCTGGTAAGAGAGTTTGCTAAGTGCATGCAGGAAGAGTTTGAGATGAGCTTAATGGGGGAACTCAAATTCTTTCTTGGTATTCAGATAAACCAAACCTCAGAAGGAACTTACATTCATCAGAGCAAATATTTCAGAGAACTTCTGAAGAAATTTGATCTCTCAGAATGTAAGCCCTCAAAGACTCCAATGCACCCCACGTGCATTCTAGAAAAGGAAGAGGTAAGTAAAAAGGTAGAACTGAAAATCTACAGAGGTATGATTGGTTCTCTCCTTTATTTGATGGCTTCAAGGCCTGATATTTTATTCATTGTTTGCTTATGTGCTAGATTCTAATCAGATCCTAGAGAATCTCACTTAACAGCAGTTAAGCGAATTTTCAAGTATCTGAAAGGTACTACTAATCTAGGTTTGTTTTATAGAAAATCCAATGAATACAACTTAGTAGGATACTGTGACGCTGATTTTACTGGGGACAGAGTAGAGCGTAAAAGAACTTCTGAAAGATGCCAGTTTCTGGGACACAATCTGATCTCATGGACCAGCAAGAGGCAGTTCACAATAGCATTGTCAACAGCAGAAGCTGAATATATAGCAACTACTGGATGTAGCACTCAAATGCTCTGGATGAAAAGTCAACTTGAAGACTTCAACATATTTGAGAGTAACATTCCTATCTTCTGTGATAACACTTCAGCTATATGTCTCAGTAAGAATCCTATTTTGCATTCTAGGGCTAAACATATAGAAATAAAACATCACTTTATTAGGGACTATATTCAGAAAGGAATTCTTACCTTACAATTTATTAACACAGACCATCAATGGGACGATGTATTTACAAAACCCCTTTCTGAAGATAGATTCAATTTCATTCTGAAACATCTCAGCATGAAGTTATGCCTAGAATAAAATGTTTTATTTGCATATCTTAACCCTCAAAACTTTATTATTTTCTATGAACATCTGATCAACTTGTCTTCAGAAGTTAGAAGTAAAGTTGCCTTAGAATCTATCTATGAAGATCTGAATGTTTCATTTCAAGGATAGAGGTGTGCAGTTCAAATCATCAAACATCTTGCATCCTCTCACAAGCTACCTTCTGAGGCTGAACACGCGTTCAAATTCTGAAGGGTTCAAGGCTCTGATTGGATGCATTGAGACACTTGTCAGTGGTAACTATTCAATATCTTTCTAAATCCCCTAATCTCAGGTCTCATTAATTCATATAATCATCACTTATTTTCTTGCTTACTGTTTACGTTTTCAAAAACCTATATAAACTCAACTTACTATTTCATTCATTCACATTTTACTCTCGTCTATATTCCCTCTTGTTTCAAGTTTCATTTTCAAGAAAAAAAACCCTTTCCATTTTCTTCAAAGAACCCGTGTGAACAATGGCATCATCATCAAGTCTCAAGAATCTCAGTGCTCCTGAATCTTCATCAACGGAACAATATGAAGAAACCATTAGAACGCTTCTCACTCCTGTTGACAACCTAGAAGTTCTCTCTGAGGTGATCTTTGATTTTGAAATATTACAAGAAAATGGGTTTAATCTCTATGAAGACGTAACTGCACAGGGTTGAAACAGATATTTTGACCGTCTGTTGGGTCCAACGTTTCCCATTTTCGTCAAAGAGTTCTGGATTCATGCTACCTCATCCAACCACCAAGTTACATCGTATGTTATGGGAAAGAAGATAGTGATAACATAATATTTAATTGGGAAACTCATTGGATACAATGGTGGTGGAGTCAAATGCATTGGTATGGCTGATAGATGTTCTGACCTAAAATCTATTGCCAAGGAAATCTTCACTTCTGGACAGCCATCCAGCAAGATCAGAGACTTGAAGGATCATCATAGAATCTGGACTATAATAATTATGGGATGTATCAATCATAGCAAGCCTACAAGCTCTCCTGATTACATCAATATTGATCAGCAGTTTCTGATTTACTTCATTGCAAAGAAGACCAAGATAAACCTTCCACACATACTCTTCAACCATCTCAGAACAAGTGTGAAAGAGACAAGAGAAGAAGAAAGAACTAAGAGGGATGGGATTCCTCTAGGAAGATTGATTTCAGATATTCTAACAGAAAACAGGCTGATAGAACATCTGACAGATGCTCAAGAAATAAGCACCCTGGAAGCAACCGCTGGGAAATCTTTGAACGCCAAGAATCTGAAGAAAATGAAGATTATTGAGAACATTAAGAGAGAACCAACTATTGCTTCTCATGAGGCCATCACTTCTAGGAGAATCCCTTTGAAGGATTTCCACTATTTTCTGAAATAGATGCCTCCCTAAAAATCATAGTCAAATACCTTGAAGCTTGCTAGGCTGATGGGACTGTTCCAGAAATCAACATCCAAGATCTGCACAGGCCAGCTCTAGAGGTTGTATGAAAGAAATCCAAAAAGAGGAAAGCAACATGAGAAGGATCCTCTGAGAAGACACCTAAAGCTGCGAAAAATAAAGGTAATCCATCTTCTGTTTCTGTTATAGAATCAATAGATGTTCCAACATCTGAAACCATTCCCCCTCAACCAACAGAAAATCCTTCACCCCAAACATTTGAGGATTTTGACATAGAATTTGACCCATTTGTAACTCTTGGAAACTTTTTGAATGAACCTCACTCCCCCAATCAAAATCCAAATCCAAAACATCATCAACCAGAACTTGCCAAAGTTCTATCTGACATTGAACTGTTTGACCAAGACTTTTCCTCTCCAATACCAGAAAATCCAAACTCTCAACAACAACCAGAAAATCCACAACCACACTCTCCTCAACCAGAACATCTGAACCTCAACTCACCACAACCAGAAAATAGACACACACACTCTCTCTCTCTCCACCTTCTAAAAACCCATCCTCTGAAATCTTGAACCAGAAACTCAACACGCTACCGCAAACCAATCTGAAGACTCTTCTTCAGATTCTGATACCACTATCCCAATCCTTGAAATAACAGAACCCCTTACGGTTCACTTGCCTCCCACTATTCATGATATTCCAGAAATCCCTTCACCATATGAATCTACACCACCAAACACCCCTAACACACCAATTCTAATTTCTGACTCTTCCACTCCTTCACCCATCAACCATCCAGCTGACAACCTCAGAATTGTCATTGATCCACTAGTGCTGGACCGACTAGCTTCTACCTCAAACAAAATTGCCATTCCCAAACCTAAACCAACCGCAACCAAATCAGATGTTGGTAAGAGTCTGTTGATTTTTGAAACAGAAATGCAGGAATGGAACAATTCTTTGAAGCAAGCAAGCCAAGAGATTTCTAATCCTGCTGCTTCTGATTCTCCGTGGGAAAGATTCAGAAAATGGCTCAACTCTGAAACTCTGAAGCTGAAAGAATTGGGCTATGAAAGGGCTCAGCAGAACTTCAGTGATCAGCTGAAAGCCTTCCAAGATCAAGTTCTGAGCCAATGGTGCAAGAAAGAAATTCTTCCGCTGGATAATGCTCCCTGGAAAGAGCACCATCCTTCAGAAGTTGCTGAACCAGATTCTGATAGTCTCTCTCTGACTACTGCTCCAGAAAACATGATTGTATCAGAAGAAGTGGTTCAATTAGAAGAGGCTGCAGAATGTTATGAACAACATGCAACCCCTGAAGATACACTAGCTTCGTCTCTAGTCATGCAAACTCGGGAAGAGTTGAAGAAAGAGAATGCATTAATCCATGCCAGACTGGATAAGCAAGAGGATACAAACAAAGAGATCAAGGGTATTCTGGATAAACAAGAAGATACTACAAAAGAAATCAAAGACATTCTGGGAAAGCAGGAAGAATCAAGGACTCAGATCAAGAGCTTGTTGGAAGCTTTGTTCACACGTCTTCCCCCTCCTTCTTAGATTTTCTTTAAAACTATTTATCTGTAATTTTTTTATCTTTACCTCCTTGTTTCTGAAACTTGTCATTGCATTATGTTTTCAATATAATTCATCCTTTTGACTCTGATTATATTTCTTTTTGATACCTGACAAAAAGGGGGAGAAAGTAAGATATTTTATATAATAGAATACCGGGACAAAGTCTCAAACATTCTGAATTTTTTAACCTCTACTTTCGGAAAAGTTCGAACTGGAACACATTTTGATAAGAATAGAAAGAGATGCATCAAAAGCTCTAACGAGAAGGAACTTAAGGGAAGTAATCAACTCAGGGGGAGTCCCTCTTAAGCTTTTTGTTCTATATTTTTCATTGAAAATTCTAGTTTTTGTCATAATCAAAAAGGGGGAGATTGTTAGAACATAGTTTGATTCTACAACCCTTAATTAGAGTTTTGATGATAAAAAAAACAGAGAACAAATATACACTCTAAAATTGTGTTACTGTGTATGCAGAAGTTCTGACCAAAGCAGCATCAGAAGTTAAGCTATAAAAGCTTTCACGCTGAGGTAATCAAAATTTACGCTGAAGAATGATGATCAGAACCTGCGCTGAAGTGAAGAAAACTCTGATTATGAACAGAAGGTTCACATACAATCAGATTCTCACAACTCTAAGTCATCAATGTTATGAAGCAATTGCAGCATACAAGATTGTAAGATTCTGAAGCATTACTATTCAATCAAGACAGCATCACATGCAACGACTTCATTCAGACAAGAATTTTCTCAATATGGAAACAACTTAAATGTCCATTATCACGCTTTATGTTGGAAAGGATTCCATTGCCTATATAAACAAGATAAGAGGACAAATTATTTACGATTTTTGAACACCACTGCAATACATCTCTAAACGCTGCAAGCTTACACACTCTTTCCACGCTCAAAATTGTGTAAAATATCACAGTTATGATAACTGTTTTTGTAAAGAAAAACAACGATGCACATAATTCTTTTGTCTTCATTAAGCCAGTTTTTCCTTGAGATTGACCGGGTTATGATTGTACTCAAGAGGACTTTGGCAGTTGTCAAAGTAGTGATTGTAATCAGGTTTTGATTAGTGAACTAAGTCCTCATTGGAGAGAGGCGAAATCACCTTGACGGGTGGACTGGAGTAGTTTGAGATCAAACGAACCAGGATAAAAATATTGTGTCTTTGCGCATTTGATTTTAAGTTTTCAATTCAACCCCCCCCCCCCCCCCCCTCTTGTGTTTTTCACTTCTTCACCGAGCCTCCAAATTAGGGTTTTGACTGAGAATGAATGATCATTGACTTTTGACCTAATACATGACCTAATGACTTGAAGCATAATCTCAAGGGATCCAAAAACAACATTGAACTAATTTCATGGCTCAAATCATTTCTCAAGACCAAAGGTTTGATAATTGAAATTTGGATCAACTGACGAAAAGTCAACGGATACACAAAAAGTCAAACTTTAACTTTTTTGTCAACATTAAATTTCAAAGATCAAAATTCATCAACACCTACAAAAATATCAAACTTGATCATCAAGAATCAAGAAAGTCAAGAAAGTCAACAAAAAGTCAATGTTTCCAATACTTAGAAATTTTCTTAGTGTTTCTACACTTGATAATTTCATTACTTCATGACATATTTTCACCCAGATGCAAGGTGATTCAAAGAAAACTTTTAACATGAAAGTTGTGAATCTTGATGAATTCTACAACTTTGTGTTATAGGGTTGATGTCCAAAAAATGCTTTAATTCGAAGATATAAGCCCATGAAGTCATGACATTTTTAACTAACACGTAGAGAAATTTTCAATAGGTTTTGGTCAGTTTTTATCTTAACTTCTTGGCTAATTTTCGTCAAGTTCCAGTTTGATTTAGCCAAAGTGGTCAACATGAAAGTTGTAGACAATGTTTCAAGCTTTCTAAAACATACAATAGCATGAATTTATCATAATTGAGTTAAGAGATCCAAAGGCATGAATTTGCACATCAATTCTTGAATTACAAGTAATTTTGGTGAAGAACACATAATCCAATCTACATGCTATACTGCATAATTTTGATTTGTAGGCCTCCTGACTTGAAAATCTCACCATAATTTAATGTTTACACAAACTTTTGAACTATAGTCCATTTGATTTAAGCATTGTCCAAGTGATCTTTCCATTTTTGGCACAAAGTTAACATTTCCATTCTTGCAAAGTAGCTTTAATCACAAAGTCATCTCTTCTTGAGCCTCTAACTTGTTCCTTCTATACACACTCAACACACAAAATTAGATAAGCATGCTTAACGTATCCAACGAGTCTATGAAGCAAAGTATAAAGCATTGGAACTATGATCTTTAAGCTTGCTTCATTCACAATCCAACCTAGCCACAACATGTGATCTTGCAAATCTGATCAACTCTTGTCTTAAAACCTCTTTCCTATAAATAGAGAGATCATTTGAAATATTGAAGGAGATGAACAAGCCCTCAAAAACCCCTATAATCTCAAAAAACCAGAATTGTCCACAAAACCTCCATTTTTGAGATTTGAAGTCTAAATCATTGAACCTCTCACACCTTGCAAGTTGTTTCCCAAACAAATCATCTAAATACTTCCCATACATCATATATAAGTTGTTCAAAAACAAGAACAACTTCTGTAACATATTTATCACCATCTTCCAAACTCAAAAACAGTGCTTTGTAACTTGACTTGGTGGGAGTGATTCAGCAACTTTCAGCACAAAGTAAGGATTGAAACAACTTCATGGAGGTCCAAAGAAGCTCAATCAATCATCACTTTGCACCCGGAAACATCCATACGTGTTCTAAAGTTTTTTCTTCAAGAGGTAAATTTTCCCAAACTATAATATCTTTATCCATACATCATTTGCTTTTGCTTAAAAAGGATACAATAGGAAAAATCAAAGAGAAAATTTAGCAAAAAGGCAGGCCAACGGCTTTCACGGGTGTCCGTGTCAGTGCAACTGGGTTAGAAACTTGGCAAAACAGCCAGGACAGGGGATGACAAGAGTGCCCGTGTCACACGACACGGACCGTGTCAGTCAGAAATATGCAAAGCAGACATGGCAGGGGCTGACACAGGTGCCCATGTCACACGACACGGCCTGTGTTAATTTGTATGAAACAAACAACATGCATAGAGGCGTGGGCAGATTCTGACACGGGTGCTTGTGTCTGGTGACATGGCCTGTGTCAGCCTATGCATAAGAAATCCAATTTTTTTTGACATTTTGGCTACAATTTTGGATCATTAAAGTTACTTTTAACATATTGCATTGCTTGGAGATGGACTAACACTATACAAAACCTTTTTTCAAGATAAAACATTGAAGTTATTTTCTAAAATAATTGAAACTACAAAACCCTTTCTATCAAAAAACCTTAAAAAAACAATTTCTTTTTCACTTTACATTTTCTTTTGCATTTTACTATTTTTCATTGTAAAATTATGTAATTGTCAAAGCCGTGTAATAATAGTTAGGGTTTATTTTTACTTGTCATACCCATTTGTAAATTTGTATCCCCCCATCCCTCAAAGTATTGTAATAGCGTAGGATATTTAATTTCCGCAATTTATCGCTTTCCTTATTATTGCTAGTAATTAGGGTTTGTATGGTAAGACTTAAAATCAATCTTAGAAAACCCTAATTCAAGATAAAATACATGAAAACAAAAAAAACCTTGCACACATGCACCTCTAGGGGTAAGCAAGAGTCGCCACCGACTTTTCTTTTATCCAAATTAAGGAAAGGGTGAAAAGAACAGAAAAATACCTTTTCGAGAACTTTCCCAGTAAAGAGGGTAGATTATAGAAAGGGAAGGTGTTAGCACCCTTTCCATCCGTAGTTATCTACGGGCTCTTAGATGCTAGCTTGTGTTTTGAAAATTTCTTGTGATTTGTGTATTTTGAGAATTTGTTTTGAAAATGCCTTAGTGTGGCAATTCGCTTTATGATAACTCTTGTATCAGTCCTCAAGAGTGTTATATAAAGCGAATGTTTTTTTGAAAGTTTTTTTCAAATGTGTAAGTGGAAAAAGTTTGTTTTATTTGAGCAAGCATCTAACAACTATCTACTTGTACTCGAAAAAGTTCGTTATTTTCCTCCTATCCTTTAGACAGTGCTATCCTACTATTAGAGAGTAGGTAGCCCTATCGTTGGATATTTAAGGGACAATCGAAGGGACACACAGTCATAAAGGCGACATGTAGAGACACTTTAGCAATTTTTGTTTAGGGACTAGATCATTTACCGAAAGGCAATGTAGGGTCATCGAGGGACTATGCTCTTTTTGATTTACGGGTCTTTGCTAAAGCGTCCCCGTTTCGAGGGACATCACTGTTTTATTTCTGAAGGCAACCAACGTGGGATACCCAAGAGATGCGTATGTGCAATTATGTTCAATTCAGTTATTTATCTTACGTTATTAGGTTTGCTAGCGTTTGCTTTCAGTCTTGTCATGTAATCCTAGTTACTAGCAGTAGTATATACAGTAATTTAAAGTGCAGAAATGTAAAGTGCGGGAATGTAAATCCTACGCTATTACATGGCTTTGTGAGAGGTACATTATAGAAATGGGAAAAGTAAAGTCCTAGTTACTATTACAAACTAGGAAGTAGTTACAATAAGATGAAAAATACGAAAGTAAATAAATGCGTAAACGAATTAAAAGGGGCGTATAAATCCTAAGGAAAATAAATCTTTTTGGTTGTTCTTGTTTATGAGAGAAAATAAAGTCTAAGTCTATTTAATTTTAATTTAAAGAAAAGGTTAAAATAATTAATTAATTTATTTACAAAATTAACTTAATTAGAAAAACACTAGCCTAATGTTTTTTGTGATTTTTTTGATTTAAAGTTAAAATAAAAAGAAGCCAATAAAGATATGAAAGCAAAAATAAAATTACAAAGGGGGGGGCATCCTTCAATCCAGGGAGAGATAGGGCTTTGATCCAGAGGGGAATATGATTTTTTTTGATCCAAGAGGGAAAATGATTTTTTCGATCCAAGAAGGGATGTTTTGCTTGTCAATCTAGAGGTGGATGATGCCCTTCGATTTGAATCTGCAAGACAAATATTAGCCAAATAAAGATGCAGGACCTGAGTATTGAACCCAGGTCCTTTGATCCTGCGTGCGTTGGTATATTCAGGATGGATCTGCAACAAATGTTAGAAACAAAACAAATGTAGACCTGGGTGTCGAACCCAAGTCCTTAATCTTGAATGAAAATTGAATGATCTACAAGTGTTAATATGTCATGCAAATGTAAAGTTGATCTTTTTACAAGTCTTACCAACAGTTGGAAACTTCGATTTGGCACTTCTGGATGTGGAAATGCTTGCTCAGGGGCTGGTGATGATTGGAAAAGCTTCAGGAGACCACCAAGAATGTGTTTGCAATTTCGTGTGACTCTTTCAAGTTGTGTCTAGGCGTCTTTGGAGCTTTCTAGTGTGCTCCTTCTATAGAGGGGATGGAGGGGACAAGAGGTCCAAGGAATAAATAACCATTAAGTTGGTGTTTTAAGGCCTTGAATACCATTTAGAAACATTGCCAAAGACATGGTTTCTTGTCCCTTTTTGAATTTGATATGAACCTGGACACATTTGGCTCTTTTGAATGCCATCCAGCGTTGCTCTTCGATTGGACCTCTTATATATCCTTCGAATGGGCCTTTTGAATATTTCTTCGAATGTACTTTTTTGTGTACCCTTCGAATTGTCCTTTTGAATGTTTCTTTGAATGGACCTTTTGTGTACCCTTCGAATGGGTCTTTTAATTGTTTCTTCAAATGGACCTTTTGTGTACCCTTCGAATGGGCCTTTTGTTGCCCCCTTCCAATGGACTTTTTGAGTGTCTTTCGAATAGTCCATATGTATGCCTTGTGCCCTCTTTGAATGGGCCACCAATGTGTGTCCTTCGAATGGGCCTTTAGAGTACTCTTTCAATGGGGTCATATTGGGTGTCATAGTGCAGAAACTGTGTTGAGGGATCTTGGCCCTGTGCATTGGAAGCAAGCACAGAGGAAGTCTTTTCCTTGTGTATTGAAGGCAATTATATAGGAAGCCTTTGCCTTTGTGAATCGAAGGCCAGTGGAGGGAAGCTTTTGACTTAACGAATCCAAGGCAAGCATGAAGAGGCCTTTGCCTAGTGAGTCGAAGGTTACACGTAGAGGCCACTACTGGTGAATCGAAAGGTACTTTTAGGGGGTTCTTACCTTGTGAATAGAAGGCAAGCCTGAAGTAGATAATGCACAGTCGAAACCCTGTGAACCAAGCTTGGTCGAAGGAGGCCCAGCGCTACATCGAAGCTTGTGAGTCAGACCTGTATTGAAGAGTCACAAATGCCTAATCGAAGAATTTGAAACAAAGCTTGCTCGAAGGATTTAGATGGCCAATCGAAGCTTGTAAAGATACCAATTGAAGGACACCTTGTTCAGATGCCAATTGAGAGACACTTGATTATCTTCAAAAAATTCACTTTCTTTAGGCAAGTGTTTGTGGCCACCCATGTAAGAAAAAATCTTGGAAAATATGAGAGGGAAAATTTTGGGGTACAACAGCTGCCCCTGTTCAATCTTCTTAAACCTGAGGATTTAGATTGGCTTGTTTGGCTATCGTGATCTGAAGTTAGAAGAGGATTAAACACTAGAGTGCCCAGAAATTTGCACTCGCATGGAGTAACCCTATTGGTTGATGTTGTCGGGAATTGACTTAAATATGCAATTTAGAGAAGATGACAGAGAGTCGTCGGAAATGGGCTTAAAGATGCCATCCAAAGTAGATGCTGATTTCACACATGGTCCCTTTAGGGGTTCCTGTTCCTGCTTTCCGAGGAGGAATCCACTGGGGAATATGGGTTTCCGTTGTTCTCCTGCTTGAGGAAAACTATGTGGGGAATAAAGTCTAGGAACTTCAGTTATCCAAGGCTCTGTTGAAGAGTTATCTCTGTACTTACGAGATGAAGGTTTACTATTTTCTGGTTGAAGTCCAGGCTTCACAGTAACTTACTGGGGATAATGGGATTAACCGTTATCTGAAAATATATTAGAAAGAACCTGTGTAGGGTTGTTCCAGGATGAGTCCGTGTTAGCCTGCATCCGAAGATATACGAGAAGGATCCTGTGTAAGATTGCTACGTCTGGTCATGTAGATGGTTTTCCTGTCTGGTCATGTAGATAGTTTTCCTATCTGGTCATGTAGATAGTTTTGCTGTCTGGTTTCAGGTATTAATCTACAAATCAATTGTTCACAGATAGTTCTCCTGGCTTGTTATAGGTATTAACCTGGAACTTGAAAATTGTCGATCACTTAAATAGTTGTCTTGGCTTGCTACAGGTATTAATCTGTGTCTAAGAAAGAAAGATAGTTTTCCTAGCTTGTTACAAGTATTAATTTTCAATCTCTTTATGTAGATAGTTCTCCTAGATGGTTACAGGTGTTAATCCATAGTTGGTCATCCATAAATAGTTCTCCTGGATGGTTTTAGGTATTAATCTGGAACTTGTTTTGTTGGTCACATAGATAGTTTCCCGTCCGATTTCGGGCATTAATCTGTGGCCTGTTGTATTTGTTGGTAAACCCATCATGCTTCGGGAGTTCATACCACTTGGTCGTGTAGATAATTTTTTTGCCTGGTTCCGAGCATTAATCTTTGACCTGTTGTATAAGTTGATAGTGTTTGTCTTTCTGCGAACTCAACCTGGAAAGGTAAAGTCAGTTTCATGCAATGTCATGATGTATGAATTGCATGATTCTCTCAAAATAATTGAGATTGTGATATATGCATTTGTGCTGCATATGCTATGATGTTTGTACAAATGATGTATGAATGCAATGTATGAACGTATCAGTTGTTCCGTTGATGTATTGCTGAACTAAGGAAAATAAATCCCTAATTGTGGCTGGGGGTGAATAATGTAGGTCTTCAAATATGTTGAAGTTAAAACTCTGGGAGATAAACTTCTGTTGTTAGAGAAATAAACTCTGTTGGGGAAAGTAAACTCCATGAACTAAACTGTTGCTAGAAGATAGTCTGGAATAAGTATCAGGATGGCACCCGTTTCTTGATCGTACATGAACAACTTCTAGATGAGAACTTGGAGTAAGTGTCAGGATAACATCCATCTTTGGATCGTACCTAAACCGTTTCTAGGTGAGAATCTGGAGTAAGTGTCAGGATGACATCCGTCTTTGGATCGTACCTGAACTGTTTCTAGATGAGAATCTGGAGTAAGTGTCAGGATGACATCCGTCTCTGGATTGTACCCGAACCGTTTCTAGATGAGAATCTGGAATAAGTGTCAGGATGACATCCGTCTTTGGATCGTACCTGCACTATTCCTAGATGAGAATCCTCTTTATTTAGAATGTTTCCGTTGGGGATTCTTGTTTTGTTGTTTTGAGAAGAAATCCGTTGGGGAAGGAAAACTTCGTAACACGCTTGGGGATTTTGTGAGATCCTGTAGGGGAATCCTGAGAAGCTTGGCGACTTCACTGGGGAATATTTTTGTTGGAGCAGTAGTTTAGAGTTTCTGCTCTTCAAGGGATATGAGAACACATGACATCATTAGGCTGCATGCTAGGAATATGGCAGTAATCTTGTAGCAGGGTGTCTCTGCCTCTGTATCTGCTGGAGAAAATATCTGTCGGGGATTTTTTAGACGGTTTGACTGTTATCCCAACATCAGGAGTCCTTGGTGAATATTGATCAGGGTAATAAACCTTCTACTGATAGAAAAGTGACGAGATGACGGGATGTAGTCGTACACTTTAATCCCTAACTTTTACCTGGACTGTCCTTTTAGATTTTCAGTCCATCGGGATACCCTTTTTGCCCAAGCCGCCTTTTCAGGTTTTTGACTTGCCGGGTGTACAAATTTTTCACATGTATATCCCTAATTTTTTCCCGAATCCTTTTGGTTTGTCGGGATGCCCTTATTTTTTCCTAGGTCAGTCAACCTAGCGGGTCTTTGTTCATGTGTAATATTTTATGACTATATCCATGTTCACCGGGTACGGAGAATTGTCACTGTCCATAGTCGTAAGTGTTGTCACACTGCCAGTAGGTGTTTGTTTGATCGCATATGATTCGCTGTTGGAATTCATGTCCAATTCCCAAAGTGACTCAGATGGAGATCTGTCCCTGACTATTTGGCCTTTTTAAGAGATTCCTTGAAACTTGACTTGACTGCCCCAGATCAGCTGGACACCATGCTATTCCTCTTGATTATGAAAGGACTATCACTAGAATGTCTTTCCATCTGAGGTGATTCTGTCCATTGAGAGGATTTTCGTTCATTGAATATTCGTCTGCGAATTTCTCTACTGTTTGAACAAATAGTCATATGCAAGCAATGGTATTTTTTTAAAATGCAAAGCTTATGTCTGTCTTGAAGTTTGAAAATTCATTTTTTTTGTAAAACAAACAAATTTTGTAAGAGTGTGATATCAGTTCAGGATTTATAGCAAACCTTGCAGGAGTCAGGATACCTTTTGTAACAGTATGCTTTCGAGCTAACCCATGCTTCAGCTAGGACTTTTAAGGATTATAACGGGGTCTGGTTCACAGATCAAGAAACAAAGGATAAAGGCTCAAATTTTATTTGTACCCAACCCGTTCTTCGTGATGTTCTTTAATCCTATGCTCAGTTAATTGTGCGTTTAAATACCGATTGAGTCTGGCATCTTGTCCTTGATGTTTCGGTGATGGTTAGGATACTGAAAGTTTATTTTGAAGAGGAAGTCATTTTTGTAATCTTCTTTTTGTCTAGGATTTGTAGTAACCTCTTTTTTTTGTTTTATTTATCCATACTTTTTCCTGAACGGTTTCTTTGTGATTATAGTCAGTGGGATGCCCCAATTTTCTTAAGTCTCCTTCGTAGGTTATTTGACTTAACGGGCTTTTCTTTTGGAAAATAATGACTTCCTGTCTTGATGAATATGTGGAACCACCACCATCTTTTGGAAGGCGTCTTCTACATTATTTTTCGTGCATGAAGGTAGAGCTTGCGACTAAATACACATCTGAATTAACTGAGAAAACTACCCTGCCCCAGGTTATGATTAAGGGTTTTAATTTGTATGAGAAGAAAAACTCCTACTTCTTAGCCTCAAAGGGGTTAACTAGTGATTATATTCCTTATAACTCCACTGTTTAGGATTTGAAACAACGCCTGTACATCGTCAGCGGGGTCTGCTCAAAAGCATACTGTAGAGATTGTGTTAACGTTTTTGTCATCCTCCCTCTAAAGGCTTAGAGCTCTTGATCGAGAGTTGAATATCACAAAAAGGAAGTAAAAAACACAGTTTGAATATAATGAATACAAATGAAATAATTCAAGACAAAACATATGCGATGCATTAATGGGAAAACCAAAGTTTGACATAACTGTAATTATTTGAACAAGAAAAGGAAATTACAATTGAAAAATAACAAATGAAATAGACGCTCTCAATGATTTGGCCTAGGAGCAGTGATCACATGGTGAGTCTCTGGAGGGTCGAATTCAATCTCCTTAGCATCAATCATATCCTGAATTTTGTTCTTTAGAGCCCAACAACCATTTGTATCATGTCCAGAACTATCAGAATGGTATGCATATCTTTTGTCGGGGTGGTAGCTAGGAGAAGAGGTATTAGGATTCCACAAAGGAGCCTTTAACGTAATCAATCCTACTTTCAACATGTGTTGTAATGCTTGAGCTAGTGACATGTTGATTTTGGTGAATTATCTATTAGATGCGACCTCCTTACGCTGATTCCCTTGTTGATGTCGTTGTACATGCGTAGGATTAGAGACTAGTACTTCCCCCACAAATGGGTTGTGGTTACCTCTAGCACGTCCCTCCTGGCCATATACAACATTAGCCTCGTTCTTGCCACTAAATGGCTTCTTCTCAGCATTGGAAGATGCAGCCATTAAAATCTTCCCACTCTTGATACCGACTTCTAATCTTTCACCTGTCAGTATCAGCTCTGTGAACCCAGCCGAAGAAATTCCAATCAAGTGGTTGAAGAATGGACCAGACAAAGTGCCCAAGAACATGTCTACCAGTTCTCTATCAAATAGAGGAGGCTGGACTCTGCCTGCAAGATCTCTCCATTTCTGGGCGTAACCCTTGAAGCCTTCGCTAGAACCCATAGACATGCTTTGAAGTTGAGTACAGGTTGGAGCGAGGTCAGCATTGTATTGGTACTGCTTGTAGAAATCAGCAGCCAAGTCTTCCTAGGTTTGGATGTCAGTTCCTTCTAACTGATAGAACCACTCCAGTTGAGTTCCGACCAAACTTTCTTGGTAGAAATGGACCCATAGCTTCTGGTAAGCAGTGTGAGGCTGGATCTTTCTGACATATGATCTCAAGTGAATTTTAGGACAAGAGACCCCGTCATATTTAGAAAATGAGGGAATCTTGAATTTTGGTGGAATGACCATGACAAAAACCAGTCCTAACTCTTCAATGTCCAAGCCAGGTATCTGCTGAATCTCCATAATATTGAGGCGATCCTCCAACTGTTTGTATTTATCATCAGCAGGAGGATATTGTTCCTCTGTGTAATTAGCTTCACCCTCTTCAGACTCCCTTGGGTTGTTATAATTTTCATGATTGTCCCCCTCATTTGATGGAGTTGACAGATCTAGAGCTCTCTTGGTTGGTCTTTTAAGTCTTCTTCCCAAGACACCAACCGATTTCTTTGCCTTCTTATTCTTCTCTTTGACGATCAGAGCTTTCAGGTCGTCTTGCCCCTGGGCCAGAGCCAAGAACATTTGTTAGAACTGAGCATTTTGAGCTTGAAGGTGTTTGATCGTTTGTTCAAGAGCCATTTATTCTTATTGAAATAATCAGCGAAGGGATAAGAACCTGGTACTTGGAATACCTATTATGCAATGACATGCAAATGTTTTCAAGGATCTTGCAGGGTAAACACAAGAAGATGTTAGGAGTTGACTTTGCAACTTTGATTGAAGAACTTTCGTATCGTTGAAGGTCCTTCTACGTGAATCAGGCTCACCATATTGAGTGGGTCATTAGCCCCTGACTCAAGTTGTTGTGTTTTGATCTTTTGACGGTATTAGCTAGAGGAAAGTAAATCCCCTTTCCCTTTGCTAGACATCTGGTTTATCATAACCTGCATCACAGACCCTTGAGACCCTTGAAATGGTTAAGGAGATGCTATGGGATGATGTTATGATGTGTATTCTATGCATTAAGCAAAAGTGTAAGGTGGCGTTAGCAAGTAAATCCTGCAAGAAATCCAGGTTATTCGATAATGACTGTAAACAAATCCTGCAAGGAAATCATGTTGTTAGATGATAAAACCCTACAAGTAGTTCAAGTTGAAAGCAAACAAGTCACACAAGAAGCCTTAGGTTTAGGCTTGAATGAGGTTTGTAGGTAAGTACCCTCTTGAAGTTTAGCTGGTTCAACCTGTCCTAGAAATAGTAACCGGGTTCTAAGGAGTCTCAATGTCATTGATCTTTCTTTATCAAGCATTATTTCAGCTTGGCAATCTTTTTTTGTGACCGAAACATCTCAAAAGTCTGATCTCAATGAGTGTAGCATCGAGTATTAACCAATCCTAAACTTTACACTGAGGTCGGCTATCTCACTAATTTCTAATGGCCAAGTTTGTTCAACTAAGGTTCTAAGGTCCGCTAGTGCTTCACGACACCACGCAGCGGCCCCGTATTCTCCTCGATTCAACACAAGGGATACCGGTACCAACCAAAGTGTCACACCAACACAAATATCGATTCAACCATATCGGTCTATGCCGTATAGTCTCCACGATCTATTGTTGTTTACCTAAAAAGATGCCCCCAGATCTGGGTGTAGGACCTATAGTAACAACCCAAACAACCCTCCAAGGATAAAGCAATTACAATAGTTTTAAAATGAACTAACTCTTAAGGTAACCCCACTTTTTAAGTATTTCCCCAGCAGAGTCTCCAGTCCTGTGATACGGTGGCAAAACTAACGGTTAATACTGGTTTTTGCGTTTGTGTTTACAAATATTGCGGTAAGCAAGAGTCGCCACCTACTTTTCTTTTACCCAAATTAAGGAAAGGGTGAAAAGAACAGAAAAAGACCTTTTCGAGAATTTTCTGAGTAAGGGGGGTAGATTATGGAAAGGGAAGGTGTTAGCACCCTTTCCATTCGTAGTTATCTACGGGCTCTTAGATGGTAGCTCGTATTTTGAAAATTGCTTGTGCTTTGTGTATTTTGAGAATTTGTTTTGAAAATGCTTTAGTGCGGCGATTTGCTTTATGATAACCCTTGTATCAGTCCTCAAGAGTGTTGATAAAGAGAATGTTTTTTTGAAACGGTTTTTTAAATGTGTAAGTGGAAAAAGTTTGTTTTATTTGAGCAAGTATCTAACAACTATCTACTTGTACTCGAAAAAGTTCGTTCTTTTCCTCCTATCCTTTAGACAGTGCTATCCTACTATTAGAGAGTAGGTAGCCCTATCGTTGGATGTTTGAGGGACAATCAATGGAACGTACAATCATAAAGGCAACATGTAGAGATGCTTTAGTAATTTTTGTTTAGGGACTATATCATTTACCGAAAGGAAACTGTAGGGTCATCAAGGGACTATGATCTTTTTGATTTACGGGTCTTAGCTAAAGCGTCCCCGTTTCGAGGGACATGACTATTTTATTTCCGAAGGAAACCAAAGTTGGATAACCTTGAGGTGCGTATGTGCAATTATGTTCAATTCAGGTATTTATCTTACGCTATTAGGTTTGCTAGCATTTACTTTCAATCTTGTCATGCAATCCTAGTTACTAGCAGTAGTATATACAGTAATTTAAAGTGCGGGAATGTAAATCTTACGCTATTACATGACTTTGTGAGAGGTACATTATAAAAATGCGAAAAGTAAAGTCCTAGTTACTATTACAAACTGGGAAGCAGTTACAATAAGATGAAAAATGCGAAAGTAAATAAATGCGCAAACGAATTAAAAAGGGCTTCTAAATCCTAAGGAAAAGAAATGTTTTTGGTTGTTTTTGTTTATGAAAGAAAATAAAGTCTAAGTCTATTTAATCTTAATTTCGAGAAAAGGTTAAAATAATTAATTAATTTATTTACAAATTAACTGAATTAGAAAAACACTAGCCTAATGTTTTTTGTGATTTTTTGGATTTAAAGTTAAAATAAAAAGAAGCCAACAAAGAAATGAAAATAAAAATAAAAATACAAAGGGGGGGCATCCTTCGGTCCAAGGAGAGATGGGGCTTCGATCCAGGGGGAATATGGTTTTTTCGATCCAATAAGGGAATATGATTTTTTTCGATCTAAGTAGGGATGCTTTAATTTTCGATCCAAGGTTGGATGTTTCCTTTCAATTTGAATCTACAAGACAAGTATTAGCCAAATAAATATGCAGGACCTGAGTATTTAACCGAGGTCCTTCGATCCTGCGTGCATTGGTATGTTCAAGATGGATCTGCAACAAATGTTAGAAACAAAACAAATGCAGACTTGGCTGTCGAACTCAAGTCCTTAATCTTGAATTCAAATCGAATGAGCTACAAGTGTTAACATATCATGCACGTGTAAGGTTGATCTTTTTACCAGTCTTACCAACGGTTGGAAGCTTCAATTTGGCACTTCTGGACGTGGAAATGCTTGCTCATGTTAGAACAAAGTTTGAATCTACTACCCTAAGTTAAAGTTTTGATGATAACAAAATGCAAGATTAAAAAAATTGTATAATTCATATGAGACATATATGCTACCTAAAAATTATATTGTGCATTTACAGAAACTCTGATGGATATCAGCATAAGAATGTCAACATCAGCATCAGAAGATGAAATATCATATGCCAGCATCAGAAGATCAAAGCATGTACTTACGATGAAGCTTGATGAACATATCTACGCTTAACATACTCTAAACTCTGATCAAGACCAAAACAATACCATCAACACCTAGAAGCGTCCGAATAAGCCAAAGCAAATAACACGCTGAATTGACAACGGTACTGTGCATTCAAGACACTTTATTACCAACAGCTTTATTCCAAGACAAAGATCTTCTCAATATGGAAAGAACGTAATGGGCATTGAAATGGAATAATTGACTATAACGTATCTTTTCCAAGGCTATATAAACAAGTCAGTGAGAAATGAATTGGCTAATGCTCTACAACTCTTTACACGCCTAAAGCAAATCATCTTCATCCTCACTCATACAACTTGCTAAATCTCTCAAATTGCTTACTCTATAGTTATAGCATCCTAGTTTCACATAAGCTTAATTTTGTGTATTATCACAGTTGTGATATAAAGTTTTTGTAGAAAACATTCAACACACATAGTATTCATTTATCTGTAAGAAAGAATTTCCTTGAGAAACCGGTCAGTGGTTTAGACTCAAGAAGGCTTTAGCAGTTGTTAAAGCAGTTGTAATATTCAGTTGAATATAGTGGATTAAGACCTCGTTGGAGAGAGGCGAAATCACCTTGACGGGTGGACTGGAGTAGTTTGAGATCAAACGAACCAGGATAAAAATAACGTGTTGTCTGCATTTGATTTCAAGTTTTACAATTCAACCCCCCTTCTTGTGTTTCTCACTTCTTCAATTGGCATCAGAGCGCCTGGTTCTGAGCTAAAACACTTAACCGTGTCAGTTTAAGATTCAGCGTCAGAAAAACACAATGGCAGGAACATATCAACACACCAGCAATGACAACAATGAAGATAGAGACAGATTCAACGGCAAACCTCCAGTCTTTGATGGAGAGAATTTTGATTACTAGAAAGACAGAATTGAAAGCTTCTTTCTGGCACATGATGCTGATCTGTGGGACATGGTGACAGATGGATACACGCACCCAGTGAATGCAAGTGGTGAGAAGATTGACAAGAAGGCAATGTCTGATCAACAAAAGTGTGAATTCAAAAATCACCACAAGGCCAGAACTATTCTTCTCAGCGCCATCTCTTATGCTGAATATGAAAAGATATCTAACAGAGACACTGCAAAGAGTATGTTTGACTCTCTCAGAATGACGCATGAAGGAAACATTCAGGTCAAAGAAACTAAAGCTCTTGCGCTCATTCAGAAGTATGAGGCATTCAAAATGGAAGAAAGTGAATCAATTGAAACGATGTTCTCAAGATTTCAAATTCTGGTGGCTGGTCTCAAAGTTCTGGACAAAGGGTATTCTACTGCTGATCATGTCAAAAAGATCATCAGAAGCTTGCCAAAACAGTGGAGGCCAATGGTTACAGCGCTGAAGCTAGCTAAAGATCTCAACAAAATCTCTCTGGAGGAACTTATCAGCTCCCTCAGAAGTCACGAGATAGAGCTAGAAGCTGATGAACCTCAGAAGCAAGGTAAGCCTTTAGCTTTAAAATCTAACAGAAAATCTGACTCCAAATTTTTGCAGGCTGTTGAAGAAACCTCTGATGGATCCTCATCAGAAGAAGACGGACTTTCCCTCCTCTCCAGAAGAGTGAACCAACTATGGAAGCAGAGGCAAAGAAAGTTCAGGAATACCAGAAGATCCGATCAAAATGAGTCATCCTCTAGATACAGAAGGTCAGACTCCTCCTCTGGATAGAGAAGATCTGAAGGCTCGTCAGGAAGCAGAAAGCCAAACACCAAGGACATCATCTGCTATGAATGCAACGAGAAAGGACACTACAAGAGTGACTGTCCAAAGCTTCAGAGGGAAAAGCCCAAAAAGAAGTTTGGAAGGGAAAAGAAGAAGAGTCTCATGGCTATATGGGATGACTCTGACTCGTCTGAATCTGACTCAGAATCAGATGATGAGAGAGCAAACATAGCTCTCATGGCTAACATATCAGAAGACAGTGAAGCTTCTGAATCAGACACCGAAGAGGTATTCCCTGACTTTGCAATTAATTTTACTAAGGCTGAACTTGCTGAAAGCCTTAACGAAATTCTGGAAAGATATCAGCAGATCAGAGTTAAATTCAGAAACCTGAAAAGGAATCTTGATTCTGACTCTGATAAAATTGAGAGTCTCAAATTGTAAAATTCTGAGTTGAAAAATAAAATTTCAAAATTAGAAAATCTTTTACAAAACTCTCAGAAGGAAACAATTTCTGAAACTCCCAGCAGCGTTGATGAGATCATCAAGGATTATGATTACAGCTTTCAGAAGTTCCTTGCTAACAGCATAGATAGAAGCAAAATGGCTTCAATGATCTATGGAGTTAGCAGAAACGGCAGAAAGGGAATAGGATACCAAGGTAAGGTACCTACACCAAAGAATGCCATGGATCTAATTATTAAATGCACTTCTCTGAAGTCACACTTTGTGTATGGTCACACACATGACATTAAATATACTAGTAGTAATTATTCTGTGAAACCAAAATTCAACCAGAGTTTTGGTAAAGCTAACAAATCAGGACCCAAGAAAATATGGGTACCTAAGGATAAAATAATACATGTTGCAGATATCTTTAGCAGCAAATCAGAAACACCAGTCATGGTACCTGGAGTCTGGCTGCTCACGACACATGACGGGAAGAAGGCATATGTTACAAAGCCTGGAACTTAAGCCTGGAGGCCACGTAGGCTTTGGAGGAAATCAGAGGGGAAAGATCATTGGCTCTGGAACAATAGGTAATGGAAATCTTCCCTCTATAAATAATGTTCTATTAGTAGATGTATTAATGCATAATCTGTTATCCATAAGTCAATTAAGTGATAACGGTTATGATATAATCTTTAATCAAAAATCATGTAAAGCTGTTAGTCAGAAAGATGGGACTATCCTATTTAATGGAAAGAGGAAAAACAACTTTTATAAAATCAAACTTTCTGAACTGAAAGGTCAGAATGTAAAGTGTCTTCTGTCTGTGAATAACGAGCAATGGATCTGGCACAGAAGATTGGGGCATGTTAGTATGAGAAGAATATCTCAGATTAACAAACTCAATCTGGTCAGAGGACTTCCTAATCTGAAGTTCAATTCAGATGCTCTGTGTGAAGCATGTCAGAAAGGCAAGTTTGCAAAACCTTCTTTCAAATCTAAAAACGTTGTTTCCACCTCTAAGCCATTAGAACTTCTGCACATTGACTTATTTGGACAAGTTAAAACTGCTTCAGTTAGTGGCAAGAAGTACGGGTTAGTAATCATAGATGACTATAGCAGATGGACATGGATAAAGTTCTTAAGACACAAGGACGAGTCACACTCTGTGTTTGTCACCTTCTGTAACCAAGTTCAGAATGAAAAGGATCTTAGAATCGTTAAAGTCAGAAGTGATCATGGTGGAGAATTCGAAAACAAAGATTTTGAGTCATTCTTTAATGACAGAGGCATTCTGCATGATTTCTCTTGTCCTAGAACTCCCCAGCAAAATGGAGTTGTAGAACGAAAGAACAGAACATTGCAAGAAATGGCCAGAACCATGATCAATGAGACAAACGTTGCTAAGATCTTCTGGGCAGAGGCAATAAACACAACGTGCTACATTCAGAATAGAATCTCCATAAGACCTATTTTGGAAAAGACTCCATATGAATTGTGGAAGAACAGAAACCCAACATTTCATATTTTCATCCATTTGGATGTACTTGTTTTATGTTAAATACAAAAAATTATTTGAACAAGTTTGACTCTAAAGCATAGAAGTGTATTATGTTAGGATACTCTGAACGCTCAAGAGGGTATAAAGTATACAATACAGAAACACAGATTGTGGAAGAATCAATCAGTGTTCGTTTTGATGATAAGCTTGACTCTGAAAAGTCAAAGCAGAATGAAGTCTTTGCAGGTATGGAAGTTGAATTCATATGTTCTTAAGATAAGTCATCACAAGCTCTCAACAAAGACACTCCTTCAACATCAGAAAGAGGCACTGCGAGCAATCCAGCAACATCTGTTGATCAACCTCAGAAAAGACTACCCAGAAGCAGCATGGATCACCCAGAAGAAACAATCTTAGGAAGAAAGGAATATCCAATCAGAACAAGAGCAAGCTTCAGAAACTCTGAAGAATCCCTCATGGGACTTGTTTCTCTGATTGAACCTTCTTCAATTGATGAAGCACTTCTGGACAACAACTGGATTCTAGCAATGCAAGAAGAGCTGAATCAATTCACCAGAAATGACGTGTCGGATCTAGTTCCTAGACCAAAAGGATTCAACGTCATTGGAACAAAATGGGTGTTCAGAAACAAACTGAACGAACAAGGTGAAGTCATCAGAAATAAAGCACGACTGGTAGCACAAGGTTATAGTCAGCAAGAGGGGGTAGACTATACAGAAACCTTTGCTCCAGTCGCCAGGTTAGAATCTATCAGACTTTTAATTTCTTTTGCTGTTAATAAAGGCATCACTCTATATCAGATGGATGTCAAGAGTGCATTCTTAAATGGCTATATAGAAGAAGAGGTTTATGTTCACCAACCCCCTGGTTTTGAAAGTACCAAAAATCCAGAGTATGTTTTCAAACTAAAGAAGTCACTGTATGGTCTGAAACAAGCTCCCAGAGCTTGGTATGAAAGACTAAGTAACTTTCTGTTAGAAAAGGAATTCACCAGAGGGAAAGTGGACACAACCTTATTCTGTAAGACAATTAAGAATGACATCTTAGTGTGTCATATTTATGTTGACGATATTATATTTGGATCTACTAATCCTTCTCTTGGAAGAAAATTTTCTAAGTGTATGCAGGCAGAATTTGAGATGAGCCTCATGGGGGAACTGAAATTCTTTCTGGGAATTCAGATCAATCAAACTCCAGAGGGAACTTACATTCATCAGAGCAAATATGTCAGAGAACTTCTGAAGAAATTTGATCTTTCAGAATGTAAGTCATCAAAGATTCCAATGCATCCCACGTGCATTCTGGAAAGAGAAGAGGTAAGCAAAAAGGTAAAATAGAAGGTCTACAGAGGTATGATTGGTTCTCTTCTTTATCTGACGGCTTCAAGGCCTGATATTTTATTCCGTGTATGCATTTGTGCAAGATTCCAATCAGATCCTAGAGAATCTCACTTAACAGCTATTAAGCGAATTTTCAAGTATCTGAAAGGTACTACTAATCTGGGTTTATTTTATAGAAAATCTAGTGATTACAGCTTAGTAGGTTACTGTGATGCTGACTTTGCTGGAGACAGAGTAGAGCGTAAAAGTACTTCTGGAAGCTGCCATTTTCTGGGAGAAAATCTGATCTCTTGGTCCAGCAAAAGGCAATCCACAATTGCGCTATCAACAACAGAAGCTGAATACATAGCAGCAGCAGGATGCAGCACACAAATGCTCTAGATGAGAAGTCAGCTTGAAGACTTCCAAATATTTGAGAGTAACATTCCTATACTCTGTGACAACACTTCTGCCATTTGCTTAAGCAAAAATCCAATTTTGCATTCTAAGGCTAAGCATATAGAAATAAAATATCATTTCATTAGGGACTATATTCAGAAAGGCATTTTAAACTTAAAATTTATTGATACAGACCATCAATGGGCTGATATTTTCACAAAACCACTTTCTGAAGATAGGTTCAACTTCATTCTGAAACATCTCAGCATGAAGCTGTGCCCAGAGTGAAATTGTTTTAATTTTATATATTAACCTTCAGAATTTGTTTTATTTTACTGTGAACTTCTGATCAATCTTCTTTCATAGATTTAGACATGCAGATTGTATCAGAGTCTATCCATAAAGATATGAGTGTTTCATTTCAAGGATAGATGTGTTGTTCACTAAATCAAACAAGTGTCATCCAGTCATCAGCTAATTCCTGAGGCAGAACACGCGTGCACGCTTCTGAGAAGGCAAAGCGCTGATTGGATGCATTGAGACACATGTCATGGGTAACCGTTCCAAATATCCTTCTAAATCCCCTAAAATCAGCCAACATTAACTGCGAGTAATCATGATTTAATTCTCTCTCTTAAAACGTTTATGTTTACAAAACATTTTTGAAACCTATTTAAACGCCTTAACATCATTCTTTCACTTTTTACCATCACTTACAATCTTCAAAATATTTCTGTGTTCTTACTGTGTGTTCATTTTTTTTTCCAAAGAAACCCTTATCAAGCTTTTTCTTAAAAACCCTTGTGTGAACATGGCATCCTCTAGCACTCCATCTGCAGGTTCCCAGCAAGATGCTTCTTCTGAATAGTATCAGATTCCTTTCAGAACGCTCCTCACTCCGGTCAAGAACTTGGAAGTTCTGTCAGAATTGATAGTAGATTTCAACAGCTTGAAGGAAAATGGCTTTGATTTGTTTGAAGAAATTAAGGCACAAGGTTGGGAAAGGTACTTTGATAGGTTGGTGGGTTCAACATTCCCCATTTTGGTTAAAGAATTCTGGATACATGCGTCTTCCTCAACTCATCAGGTTACTTCGTATATCATGGGAAAGAAGATTGTGATTACTGAAGATCACATTGTAAGGCTGATTGGATACAATGGTGGTGGTATTCGCTGTATTGACATGGCAGATAGATGTGCAAACTCTGCCCTAGTGGCAAGGGATATTTTCACACATGGGGTTCCCTCCAGCAAAATAAGAGATTTGAAAGATCAATACAGAATTTGGGCAAAGATTATTCTGGGCTGCTTCAACCACAGGAAACCTACAAGCTCTCCTGACTATATAAACATAGATCAGCAATTTCTGATTTATTTTATTGCAAAGAAGTCCAAAATCAACCTAGCTCATCTTCTGTTCAATCATCTGAAGACAGGCGTCAAGGAAACGAGAGAATAAGAAAGGACTAAAAGGGATTGGATACCCTTCGGTAGATTGATATCAGATATTCTAACGGAGAATAGGCTGATTGAACACCTGACAGAGGCACAGGAAATAAGCTCTCTAGAACCTTCTGTTGGCAAGCAGCTGAATGCCAAGAATCTGAAGAAGATGAAGCTGATAGAGAACATAAGGAAGGAGCCCATCATCACTCCTCATGCTGAAATCACCAGCAGAAGAGTCCCTCTGGACAACTTTCCTATATTCTCTGAGATTGACTCTAAACCAGTCATTGTTCTCACATACTTGGATGCTTGTAAAGCTGATGGCACAGATCCTGATCTGAACATTAAAGATATGCACCAGCAAACACCAGAGGTTACTCTGAAGAAGACTAAAAAGAGAAAGGTTGTATCAGAAGGATCGTCTCAGCAGACCCCAAAGAAGAGAGGTAATCTGTCTTCTATTAATGTTTTAAATTCATCTGTTGTTCCAACATTTATTCCAACCCCAACTTCATTTGAAATTCCAATTCCCATTCCAACCATTGATGATACTGAACCTGAGTTTGACCCTTCTGAGTCATTAACCCTCAGAAGATCCCGCGCCAAACCTCATAATCCAAAACCTACAACCTCAACAGAACCAGAACTTGAAGAAGTTCTTTCTGAAATAGATCAACACTCTTCCGCTCCCCATACAGAAAATCCAAATCCTCAACCAGAAACTCCCCACTCACCACAACCAGAAACTACACTCTCACCAATACCAGAAGATCCACACTCACCAGAACCAGAAATTCCACAACCTCAATCTCCACAACCAGAACTTAATCCACCTTCACCTCAACACGAATCATCTCCACAACCTGAGTCTCAACACTCTGAGGATCAATCCCCTGAACCTCAATCATCTGAATCCTCTGAACTACAACCCTTAGCCATACAATTTCCTGGTGGTACCACTGTTAATATCCCTCAACTACCATCCTCACCAGAAATTACTCCACCTAATACTCCATCCAGTCCAATAATCATTCCTGATTCTCCTACTCCCTCACCCAAGCAAAATCCAGATGACCACAGCAAGACCTTCATTGATCTAACAGTCCTTGAACACCTTGCTGCCATTATCAATAAAACTGCCATTCCCAAACCCAAACAACCAGATGTCGGTTCTAGCATCTTGAATTTTGAAACAGATATGCAGAAGTGGATTTCTTCTCTAAAACAGGCTAGTCTGGAAGTGATTGATCCCGCTGTTTTAGACCATCTCTGGACACTCTTCAGAAGATGGGTATGCGCTGAAACCTTTAAGCTGCAAGACCAAAGCTATGGACAGGCTCAACAGAACTTCAACAATCTACTGAAAGAAATTGAAGGTCCAGTTTTGAGTCAGCTGCTGAAGGATGAAGTTCTTCATCTGGACAGTGAGCCTTGGTCTGAAAAGCGTCCATCTCCAACAGTTCAACCAGCAGAAGAACAGATGATTCCAGCGGAAGTTTTAAGTCAAGAAGAAGTTATTGTAGAAAGCTCTCAAAAGCATCCTGAGTCTGACACCTCTCAAGCTGCATTGGACAGGCAGATTCTTGAAGAGCTGAAGCAAAATGACCTTCGACTGCAGGAGAGAATGGATGAGAATGATCAACGAATGAAGGAAAGGATGGATGTTCAGGATAGTATGATTGACTCAGTAGCCATCATGGTGCATCAGCAGAAGGAAACCACTGATTAGATTAAGAACATGCTAGAAGCTATGTTCACACGCTTTCCACCCCCTCCTTAGATTTTGTTTCTTGATGTTTTCATTGTTTTCTTTACATGTTATCTGTAATATTTTCTGTGCTCTGAACTGTATACAATCGTTTTTCTGCACTGATTGTTTTTAACTTCAATTAAATTCACTTTTTGATTGCTGACAAAAAGGGGGAGAAAGAATGATATTTTTCAATAACGGATTACTGAGACAAAAGTCTCAAACATTCTAACACTCTGATATACTTGAATGTTTCTTTGTTCTGCATAAGCTTACAGGTACAACAATCTGATGAACTCTAATACACTGAAGCTCTGCTCTGGTAAAGGAAAGATCTGATGCTCAAAGAAAGTTCATTAAAGATCTGATGATAAAGGACTCATGGAATTAAAAGGGAAGCAATAAACTCAGGGGGAGTTTTTCTGATCATAACTCTAATACCTTTCTATTCCCTATCTTCTTATCTTTGATACCTTTCTGTTTATCTCTGATACAATTTATTATTTGGTTATCTCTGATACATTTTTTTTCTTTAAATTTCAATTGAAAAAAATATGGTTTTTGTCATCATCAAAAAGGGGGAGATTGTTAGAACAAAGTTTGAATCTACTACCCTAAGTTAAAGTTTTGATGATAACAAAATGCAAGATTAAATAAATTGTATAATTCATATGAGACATATATGCTACCTAAAAATTATATTGTGCATTTACAGAAACTCTGATAGATATCAACATAAGAATGTCAACATCAGCATCAGAAGATGAAATATCATATGCCAGCATCAGAAGATCAAAGCATTTACTTACGATGAAGCTTGATGAACACATCTACGCTTAACATACTCTAAACTCTGATCAAGACCAAAACAATACCATCAGCACCTAGAAGCGTCAGAATACGCCAAAGCCAATAACATGCTGAATTGACAACGGTACTGTGCATTCAAGACACTTTATTACCAACGGCTTTATTCCAAGACAAAGATCTTCTCAATATGGAAAGAACGTAATGGGCATTGAAATGGAATAATTGACTACAACGTATCTTTTTCAAGGCTATATAAACAAGTCAGTGAGAAATGAATTGGCTAATGCTCTACAACTCTTTACACGCCTAAAGAAAATAATATTCATCCTCACTCATACAGCTTGCTAAATCTCTCAAATTGCTTATTCTATAGTTATAGCATCCTAGTTTCACATAAGCTTAATTTTGTGTATTATCACAGTTGTGATATAAAGTTTTTGTAGAAAACATTCAACACACATAGTATTCATTTATCTGTAAGAAAGAATTTCCTTGAGAAATCGGTCTGTGGTTTAGACTCAAGAAGGCTTTAGTAGTTGTTAAAGTAGTTGTAATATTCAGTTGAATATAGTGGATTAAGACCTGGTGTGAGAGAGGCGAAATCACCTTGACGGGTGGACTGGAGTAGTTTGAGATCAAACGAACCAGGATAAAAATAACGTGTTGTCTGCATTTGATTTCAAGTTTTACAATTCAACCCCCCTTCTTGTGTTTTTCACTTCTTCAGCTCAGGGGCTGGTGATGATTGGAAAAGCTTCAGGAGACCTCCAAGAATGTGTTTGCAATTTCGTGTGACTCTTTTGGGCTGTGTCTAGGCGTATTTGGAGCTTGCTAGTGTGATCCTTATATAGAGGGGATGGAGGGGATACGAGGGACAAGGAATAAACAACCATTAAGTTGGTGTTTTAAGGCCATGAATACCATTTTGAAACGTTGCCAAAGACATGGTTTCTTGTCCCTTTTTGAATTTTCTATGAACCTTGACACATTTGGCTCTTTGAATTCCCTTCAGCGTTGCTCTTCGATTGGACCTCTTATATATCCTTCGAATGGGCCTTTTGAATATTTCTTCGAATGGACTTTTTGTGTACCCTTCGAATGGGCCTTTTGAATGTTTCTTCGAATGGACCTTTTGTGTACCCTTCGAATGGGCCTTTTGAATATTTCTTTGAATGTACCTTTTGTGTACCCTTCAAATAGGCCTTTTGTTACCCCCTTCGAATGGACTTTTTGAGTGTCTTTCGAATAGTCCATATGTATGCCTTATGCTCTCTTTGAATTGTCCACCAATGTGTGTCCTTCGAATGGGCTTTTGGAGTACTCTTTCGAAGGGGTCATATTGGGTGTCATAGTGCAGAAACTGTGTTGAGGGGTCTTGGCTCCGTGCATTGGAAGAAAGCACAGAGGAAGTCTTTGCCTTGTGTATTGAAGGCAATTATAGAAGAAGCCTTTTCCCTTGTGAATCGAAGGCCAGTTGGGGGAAGCTTTTGACTTAGAGAATCCAAGGCAAGCATGAAGAGGCCTTTGCCTAGTGAGTCGAAGGTTGCACATAGAGGCCACTGCTGGTGAATCGAAAGGGACTTGTAGGGAGTTCTCACCTTGTGAATCGAAGTCAAGCCTAAAGGAGCTAATGCACAGACGAAACCTTGTGAACCAAGCTTGGTTGAAGAAGGCCCAGCGCTCCATCAAAGATTGTGAATCAGACATGCATCAAAGAGTGCTAAATGCCTAATCTAAGACTTTGAAATAAAGCTTGCTCGAAGGATTTAGATGCCCAATCGAAGCTTGTCAAGATACCAATCGAAGGACAACTTGTTCAGATGCCAATCAAAAGACACTTAATTATCTTTAAAAAATTCACTTTCTATAGGCAAGTGTTTGTAGCAACCCATGTAAGGAAACAATCTTGGAAAATATGAGAGGGAAAATTTTGGGGTACAACACCTCAGATTTAAATATTCACGTCCTCGAACATGGGATGTTCTAGCAAAGATCCTCGAATATAAGATCATAGTCCCTCGATGGCCCTTTGATGTTGCCTTTAATAAATGATCTTAGACCCTTACGAAGATTTCTAGAACATTCTACAAGTTACCTTTTATAACTATACGATGACCAATGTTTGTCCCTTCACATCCAATGATATGGTTTCTTACCAACTAATGGTAAGATAACACTATCTAAAGGAGGAAGAAAAGAACAAAGACTTCTTTTGAGTAGGTAGAACGATCGTAGTTGCTTGCTCACAAACATTTTAAAACAAATGTCTTTCGAACACACCAACACTTTCATTAAATATTTTCAAAAGTAAACACTTTGTATACATTCTTATAGAGACGAGAATCATTACAAAGTTCGCCTAAACGAAGGAACTTTTCAAAAATACTTTCAAACAAACACATTCATAAAGAAAAGATTTATTGTGTCATAAAGCACTAACTGACCGTAGAACCTTATCCGACTATGGTGCAAAACTGGTCTAGAGAAAGATCCACGACCTGAGGAGATTGCATCATCCTTACATTTACAACGGTCTGACATTGTAGCCAATTGGGAAACAAGGAGCGGAGTCAAGGGTTTCCTAGCTAAATTTCTGTTAAAAAAGTCACAACTATTTTGGGAGGCTCTGGATTTGAAAGCTTTTGAAGAAGTCTTGTCTCTTCTAATATATGGGCTGGTACTGTTCCCTAGTATAGACCAACTTATAGATGTGAGTGCGGTCAAAATTTTCCTCTCTCGTAAACCCGTGCCTACTTTTCTCAGAGACATTTTTCACTCTCTTCACACTGGTACCATGAAGAGAAGAGGGATCCTTATGTGTTGCATACCATTGTTTTCTAGGTGGTTTATTTCTCACCTTCCGCGGTCTATTTTGAAGAACAAAGAAGGCTTGGGGTGGTCTCAAAGGTTGATGTCGCTCTCACATTCAGATATTCATTGGTGTTCCTGATCTTTGGAGGATATTACCATCATTGACCATTGTGGGGAATTCCCTAATGTCCCACTCCTCGGAATTAGGGGAGGCATTACTTATAATCCTTCTTTGGCTCTACGACAATTTGGTTATGCTCGGGGGGACGCTCCTCATTATGCACTTATTCGAGGTATTATGTTCGACTACGAGAACAATGTTCAAGGTTACCGTCAAAGATTTTATACAAGCTTAGGGCATGTTAAACAAGGTTGATAGCAAGACTTTAGGGCATAAGAACTCTATTCCTTTGGAGCCTTATCTCAAGTGGGTGAGAGCTCGCGCTCCGAACCTCATGATGTCGTATCCGGCCATCCTGCCAATAATTTTGGAGCCTGTTGCCAAAAGGGATATTACTCATACCATTCTCCATCCTAACATGCCTACCAATATCGAAGAATTGCAAAGATCGTTGATTCAACTCAAAGGGGAACGAGACACCTTTGGAGCCTAATTTTACACAAGCAAGAAGAAAGTGTTGGAGCTAAATAGGTAACTTCAAAAGGAACAAGGCTTGAATGCCTACATTGCACCAAAAAGGATGCGTTCGTAGGAGACCTGAGTATTTTGTTTTAGTATTTCATGTTGTTGTCTCTTTGAGACCTTTTTTCTTTTTAATTATAAGCCCAATGGGTAATTGTAATCTTTGAACTTATTAATATAATTGTGGTGTTTTGTTTCCTTTTTGGTTAAGCAAATTTAAATTCCTAAAGGTCCTTGAAAATGTTGCATCCACATAACATGCATCATATCATAAGCAGGTTTTTTGACACCGGTTTACTCATCTTTCTACTGTTTTTTCAGTATAAGAAGGATCTTGAACAAACCGTCAAGGACTTGCAGACTCAACACTCTCAATTCCGAGAGACTCTTCTCAACCTGGCAAAAGGTCAGCAAGAAATGATGGCGCTTCTCGTCACGAAGAAGAAGACCAAGAGGAAAGTTGTTGTCAACATGGGGAAGAGGTTCAAAGGCCCCACCCGACAAATTGAAATTGAAGAGGACTCCTCCGAAGAGGATGATAATCAAAATGAACATGCTAGAAGCACCCGTGCTAGGGGTGGGAATAACCAAATTTTCGAGGATGAGGATTATTTCAATGAGAAATACCCGCCTGCCGACAATAAATATAAGCAGCTAGAAGACAAATTAAAAGTTTTAGAGATCCAAACAGTTCATGGCTTGGACTTTGGAGACTTGGGTTTGGTTCCTGGGGTGGTCATTCCCCACAAATTCATGATCTCTATCTTTTCCAAGTATGACGGTGTCTCATGTCTGAAGCTTCATCTTATATCATACATCCACAAGATTGAACCACATACCACTGATTAGAAGTTGTGGGTTCACTTTTTCCAAGAAAGTTTATCTGGAATGCAGTTAGAATGATTTTATCAACTTGAGGGGACTAATATCCACACCAGGGAGGTCCTAGTTGTTGCTTTCTACAAGCAGTACCAATACAACAGTGATCTTGCACCAACTCGGGTGAAATTTAAAGGCATGACTATGGGTTCAAATGAGGGCTTCAAAGAATACTCCCAAAAATGGAGAGATCTGGCAGGTAGAGTACAACCACCTCTCACTGACAGAGAATTGGTAGACAGATTTATGGGAACACTGACATGTCCTTTCTTCAACTTGCTGATTGGGAGTTCATCATCCGGATTTACTGAATTGATCTTAACTGGCGAGAGGGTTGAAAGCGGTTTTAAAAGTGGGAAGATACCCACGGCCTCCACCTCTAATGCTGTGAAAAAACCATTTACTAGGAAAAAGGAAACTAATGTCGTGTATGGATCAAGAAGACGTACGAAGAATGACCGTCATCATTTAGTAGGGGAAGTACTGATTTCCAACCCAACTCCAACTCAACGACCACGTCAACAAAATAACCAACAAAGGTCGGATGCCCAAAGAAGACAATTTACTAGAATCAATATGCAATTATCTCAAGCTTTGCAACACTTATTGAAGGCTGATTTGGTAACACTATGAGATCCCCCTTCTAACCCTAACACATCCTCTCCTAAATATAATCCCAATGCAAAATGTGATTTCCATTCAAATAGTCCCGGACATGATACCAATGACTTTTGAGCATTAAAGAACAAAATTCAAGACCTGATTGATAACAAAACAATTGAATTTGACCCTCCACCGACTCCCAACATGATCATCTCCCCCATGCCTAGTCATGGTAATGATTTGACCACTCCCTTGAAGATTGTTAAAAAGATTTTGTTGAAAGCCGGTGTATTTCCAGGCTGTCTGAAAGATAATTACCATTGTGCTGCACGAATTAATGGTTGCATATGGCTGAAGAAAAGTGTCCAACACCTGATTGATAGCCATGAAATTATATTTGAGAGAACTCTATATGTGAAAAGTTTGACCAAAAGTGTGTCTCAAGAGTTTGAAGACGTGTCCATAATTACCATTTCAAACACTCCTATTAGGATCACCTCCAAAGGTCCTATTAGGATTTCCGCTGAACCAAGAATAGCTCCCATAATTATCACCACATCGGGGCTAGACCGCTACTCTTCTAACAAAGCAGTGCCCTGGAACAATGGGGAAGAAGTGTATTATCATGGCATCAAACAAGAGCTATGGATTGTTGAAGATGAAGCTGTTGAAATTACAAATATTTCCGGATCAAGTAAAGTCACTAGGATGAGAAGAATCTTCTCTCTAGAGATCTCTCCTCTAACAAACACTACTGCACCAGTTCCCATTTCAGCTGCTAAACCTATTGCTGATACTCGGGGAAAGGAAAAAATGACTGAGCCTGCCAGGACGGAGGCGCTCACAAAAGATATTGTAATTGAGGACCCATGTAACCAAGAGATGGAGGAGATTCTGAAAGTAATCCGAAAAAGTGACTACAAGATAGTGGAACAACTGTGGCATACACCTACAAAGATATCCATGTTGTCTTTTTTGTTGTGTTCTGAGGCACATGATCAAGCTCTGTTGAAATTCTTGAAAAATGCACATGTTCCACAAGAAAATACTGCTGACCAATTTGAGAACTGTGTAGCAAGCCTGACTGCTGACAATGGTATGGGATTTTTAGATACAGATTTGACTCAGGTGGGGAAGAATCACAACAAAGCTCTACATGTTTCCATTACGTGTAAAGGCACCACCTTAGCACTTGTGTTAACGGATACATGATCCTCCCTCAATGTTTTACCAAAAGGTGCTTTGGACAGATTGGACTGTGAAGGGTTGGTACTGAAACCAAGTGATACTATGGTGAGAGCCTTTGACGGGTCAAAGAGAATGATCCATGGAGAGGTTGATCTTCCTATCAAAGTAGGATCTCAAGTCTTCAACTTAACATTTTATGTAATGGATATCCCCCCGTCCTATTCTTGCCTGCTCGGATGCCCATGGATTCATGGGGAAGGTACCGTTACCTCCATATTACATCAAAAGCTAAAATACCCGATCAAAGGAAAAATTGTCACAGTCTGCGGAGAGGAGGAGTTCATGATCAGTCATTTGAGTTCTTTCAAATATGTCGAAATGGATGGCAAATTCATTGAACCCCCCAGTAAAGCATTTGAAGTGGTCCCTCCAATAATTGTTATTGCCAAAACCACTCTTGCTAATCCCAAAACTGCTAAAGATACACCAATAATGGCCTCTCTCAAGGATTCTCGTGCTATTATTGAAGACGAAGGATGCACCATTTGAGGACAACTTCCTGATATCCCCTACAAGTCGGACAAATTTGGGTTGGGCTTCACTTCCAAGGCTCAGAAAGAGGTTCGACATGCTCGTTCTGGGAAACCACCTCTCTGTATTAGCAACAATCAAGTTAATGCTCTAGGGGAATTTGATAGTGATGGTGACTGGGGATTGGATCTACCAAACTATTGACGGTGGACTCAACAACTGGCAGACCAAATACTTCATCTCAATCTCCTTCAGCCAAGAGTAATTGCCATTTCCTGTTTTTATTACTTTGAGAATTTTTTTTGTAATTTCCTATAAAAAATGACTTTAAACCATGTGCCTATCCCGGGGCACAATGGTCCATTTGTCAAGGGTTTTGTCATTTTTATATGTCATATGCTCATTTTAATGAAAACATTGGACTATTTTGCATTCAAATTTTGCGCTCCTTGTCTTTCTTTTACTTTACTGCATTTTCAAATAGCCATGTGACCTTACATGCACACACACACATTTGCAGATTCACATCCACTCTGGATCTCATTGACAACAATTCTACTATTGCCATTTATGACTTCAAAAAATACAATCTATCAAGCCAAAGACGAAGGTGAAGAAGATTGTGAAATACCCGGGGAACTCACCAGACTCCTGATACAAGAGGAAAAGTCCATTCAACCGCACGAAGAACCAGTTGAAGTGATAAACTTAGGTACTGAGGCAGATAAGAAAGAAGTCAAGATTGGTGCCAACCTGGAAGACACTATCAAGAGAATATGGGTCCAGATGTTGTATTACTATGTTGAGGTGTTTGCTTGGTCATACAAAGATATGTAGGGGCTTGATACTAATATCGTGGTTCATCGTCTGTCAATGAAGGAAGGTTTTTCTCCAATCAAGCAAAAGGTTTGTTGCATGCGGCCAGATATGTCTAAGAAAATCAAGGCTGAGGTAATGAAATAGTTCAATGCAGGTTTCTTGGCAGTGAAGTCGTATCGACAATGGGTTACAAATGTTGTACCAATACAGAAGAAAGATGGAAAGGTCCTTATGTGCGTAGACTACAGGTATTTAAATAGAGCAAGCCCCAAAGATGATTTCCCACTACCATATATTGATTTCTTAGTTGATAACACTGCTCAGCATAAGGTGTTCTCCTTCATGGTTGGCTTCTCCGGGTACAACCAGGTCAAAATGGCGCCTGAAGACATGGAGAAAACCATTTTTGTCACACAGTGGGGCACCTTCTATTATAAGGTCGAGCCTTTTGGTTTGAAAAATTCAGGTGTAACTTATCAACAGGCTATGGTAACTTTATTTCATGATATGATTCATCATGAAATAGAAGTCTATGTTGATAACATGATTGCAAGATTGCAAACTGAGGAAGAACACCTAGATCATTTACACAAGATACTTGAAAGGTTGAAAAAATACAAGATGAGGTTGAATTCCAACAAATTCACTTTCGGGGTAAGATCGGGAAAACTCCTAGAATTTGTCGTCAGTGGAAAAGGTATTAAAGTAGATCCTGCAAAAGTCAAAGCCATACAAGAAATGCCAAATCCCAGTACTGAGAAGGAGGTCATAGGTTTCTTAGGTCGACTCAACTACATTTCCCGATTCATCTCTCACTTAACTGTTACTTGTAAGCCAATCTTCAAACTACTGAAGAAAGATCAAGTAGTCAGATGGAATGACGACTACCAAACAATTTTTGACAAGATCAAGGATTATTTACAAGAACCTCCGATCCTAATGCCTCCAGTTGAAGCAAGACCTCTGATTATGTACTTGACTGTATTAGAGAATTCAATGGGGTGTGTGTTGGGCCAACATAACGAGTCTAGTCGAAAAGATCATACAATATACTACCTTAGAAAAAAGTTTACTGACTGTGAAACAAGATATTCACTGCTAGAGAAAACTTGTTGCGCTTTGGCATGGGTTGCTCGGCGACTAAGACAGTATATGTTGACTCATAATACTCTATTGATCTCTAAGATGTATCCCATCAAGTATATCTTTGTGAAATGAGCTCTCTCCGGATGAATAGCCAGATGGCAAATGATCTTGACTGAATATGACATCCAGTTCACTACACAAAAAGCAATCAAAGGAAGTGTACTGGAAGATCATTTGGCCCATCAAGCTGTTAATGACTACCAATCCATGAAATTTGAATTCCCGTACGAGAATATCATGATGATAACCGACTGTGCAAAGCCCAGACCGTATGAAGGACTTGAACAAGGATCCCGATGGACTATGGTTTTTGATGGAGCTTCCAATGCATTGGGTAACAAAATTGGCACTGTGATAATTTCTTCGGAAGGATTCCATACACCTTTCACTTCCAGACTCTGCTTTGCCTATAAAAACAATATGGTCAAGTATGAAGCATGCATATTGGGTCTTAAAGCTACTATTGACCTAAAAATCAAATTCTTAAGCATATGTGGAGATATAGCCCTAGTAATCAGTCAAGTTAAAGGAGAATGGGATACCATACATCGAAATTTGATCCCTTACAAAGAACTTGTGCTCACCTTAATCCTTTACTTTGAGAAGGTCACCTTTGAACATATCCCAAGGGAAGAAAATCAGTTGGAAAATGCCTTAGCAAATATGTTATCTATGTTCAAAGTTAATTGGGACAACGAAGCTCCCAGAATTATTAGAGAAAGATTTAATGAACCATCACATTATTTTGAGATTGACACTGATGAGGAGAAGCCTTGGTTCCATGAGGTGAAGAGGTAACTTGAAGAACAAGAATATCCTAAGGGAGATTCAATCAACAACAAGAAATTCCTAAGGAGAATCTCAACCAAGTTCTTCCTAAGTAATGGGATTTTGTACAAGCACAACCATGATTCAACTCTGCTCCGCTGTATAGACAAGAAGGAGGAAGAAAAGATCATGGAGGACATGCATGAAGGTATCTTTCGTACTCATTCCAGTGGACACACTATGGCCATGAAGATTCTGAGAGCTGGTTACTATTGGTCGACTATGGAAACTGATTGTCACCACCACTCGAGGACTTGTCATAAATGCCAAATTTATGCTGATAAGGTTCATGTACCTCCAATACCTTTAAATGTCATGACTGCTCCTTGACAATTTTAAATGTGGGGCATTGACATGATCAGAGAAATCAAGCTCACTGCATTTAATGGACATCATTTCATCCTTGTCTCCATTGACCACTTCACCAAATAGGTTGAAGCGGCCTCATTTGCCTCAGTTACCAAGAATGTTGTAGCCCGGTTCATCAGATATAACCTCATCTGTCGTTACGGAATCCCAGAAAGGATTATCACTAACAAGGGTACTAACCTCAACAATGTTATGATTACTGGATTCTGCATGTAGTTCAAGATCAAGCATCATAATTCTTCTCCATACAGACCTAAGATGAATGGCACGGTGGAAGCTACCAAAAAAAATATAAAGAAGATTGTGCAAAAGATGGCGGTGACTTATAAATACTGGTATGAGATGCTACCTTTTTCTCTTAATGGCTACCGTACCTCGGCACGAACATCAACTGGGGCAACCCCATTCTCTTTAGTCTATGGCATGGAAGTTGTCCTGCCTATTGAAGTTCAGATTCCTTCTTTAAGGATTATGAAAGAAGTATACTTAGGCGAAGACGAACAGATTTAGACTAGGTTTGACCAGTTGAACTTAATCGATGAAAAGAGACTGGCTATTGTCTGTTATGGTCAAGTTTATCAAAAACGTATGATCAAGGAATTTAACAAGAAGATCAAACATCGAGTATATCAGACTGATGACTTGGTAATAAAGCGCATCATTCTACCACAAGGCGGTCCAAGGGGAAAATGGACTCCCACCTATGAAGGGCCATTTGTTGTCAAGAAGTATTCTTGGGCAGTGCTATGATGTTAACCACTATGGACATCAAAGATTTCCCGCACACTGTGAATGCAGACATAGTAAAAAAATACTACGCATAAAGAATGACCCACTAGGTTGACATACCTAGGTGTTGTACCCTAAAATTTTCCCTCTCATATTTCTCAATACATGTCAAGTGAGGTCCTCAAATTGCTCAAGGAAGTTCAAGAGTTGACCAGACAAACTTTCTCCTAAGGCAGTCTATCTCAAATTAGGGTTTCATTTTGCATCAAGATCCTTGAGTCCAAAGGATCCAAAATTCTCACCGTTGTCCTAGTATGTTCTCAAGATCATCCATATCATGTTTCAAGCCTTACAGAATAAGTTTGCTCAGTCAATTGCTCAAAGGCTTGAAAGTCAACTACGCTAGGTCAAAAGTCAATTGTGGCCCACATACAGTCAAAACTCAATATTTTGGGTCAACATCCTCATTTTTAAGTAAAATTCATCATTTTATCAAGGTTTGATCATGATTCATCAAGGATTTCTCACAATTCATCAAAACCCAAAAGTTGCTAAATTAGGGTTTTGCAGGAAAAGTCAACTCAACTTTGACCAAGCTTAACTTTCTCATGCTTTATCAGAAATGAACCATTCATAGCTCATTTTGAAGAGGATGCAATTCTCTACAATTCATCTTCAGCTCCCAAGTTCAAAATAAGCACTCATAAAATATATGAATTTTGACATTATAGGTCATTTTGAAAAGTCAACAAAAACACCTTTTGGGTCAAAGCTTCATACATAAACATGGAAGACTCAATTGAGATGATACCAAAAGGGTTACTTAGGGGACATCTTAAGCTTTCTAAAAAGTCCAAGAACACCTCTCTATTGTCAAAATTGAGAGAGTTATGCATTGGCCAAGTTGACCTTTTTTTGCAAAATTGCCAAAAGTCAAAATTGATCAAAATTGAATTTTTTCCACATAGGCCCATCTTTTTAAGATTGCATCTCATTCCTAGCATAGTCCACGAACTATGGGACCCTCCATGATTTATTTATTTATTTATTTAATTTATTTTGATTTTTATTCACTTAAAATTCAAATAAAATCAAATAAATCATATAATGTGTTTTAGGGATGATTTTTGCATTGAAGGAAGATCTTATGTGCTGTCAATTGAGAATCAATTCATGCAAGGCTAATTTGGGTGGAAAAAGATTGAATTGAAGCAAGTTTGGAAAGATATCATATGCCATGAAAGACCAAATCAAATCTTCATAGTGGGCAATATTGAATTCGTTTTTGTTAACCTAATATGTTGCATTACATATACAGAAGAGATCCAAGGCAACAAAGAGGTTGAAGCAGTCGTGAAAGAGGCAGAAAAACTTCAAAAATTCAAAGGAAAAGTGCAGATCGAATTCCAAGTTGCAGGCCATCTCAAGCCATCTCAACCATACCAATCGATTGATGGGTGTCTCAGGAACGTGTTCCAATCATTAGCAAGCCTCCCCACGTCCTGAAACATGTTGTAGCAGTCACACGGTTAGCCAAGAAAAACAATTTTCGTTTTTATTGATTTATACATCATTTGCACATTTTAATTACATATTCTTGTTCCTTATTGAGTTTGCAAGATAATCACTATATTCAATTGCATTTTTATTGACTATACATAAAACTGCCATGGCTAAGATTTCTTGTTTAGTTTTAGGGCTTTGCAGCACAGGTCAAATTGAATGTTGATTCTGGTACCATGATACTCGTGAGGATGAGACGAGTTTAATGGTACCAGCCATGCTCATTTATCTTGCATATGGACAATTTTTGAGATACACATGGCTATACCTACAATGAAACATCCGTAGGTAAAAGTTTGTTTACCTAAGACGACGGTTCCTTGGAGAAGAAGATGCGTGTCAGCCCACCACTCGTCCATTAAAATTTTCGCGTGTTTGTGTTTCAGCATTTTTGTTTTCATTATATCTTATTTTGTTTTTATTATATGTACAAATAACAATTGCAACTCAGTTGGCAAGCGTACATTGGCAATATGCATAAGGACCTGGGTTCGATCCCCATGTCCCAACCTTTGTTCAGATTTTTCTTCAACAGGTAATCCAGCGTGCTACACATCAGGAGGTTCACCATGTGCCATCAAGATCCAACCATCCATCATGTCTCTAACTCAGATCCAAGGCTTCCCCCTTGGAAGCCTACAATGCTCCTCAAGTCAACATGCACACTAGATCAAGCAAGTCAAACGGGCCATCAACCTTGGGCCCAGAAATTCATATTCCAACCCCCCCTTTTCAGCAACAACACCAGGCCCATTTACTACTTTTTTTTTTATTTTCTTTATTTTATTTTTTATTCTTTTAATTTTCTTTACTTATTTTAATTCACAAATTAATTATTTTTCATAAAAGTCATAAAATCAATAATTCACAAAAATTAGGATTAGTATATTTTTTATTATCAAAATTAATTTAATTTAGTTTTAACTTAGGAAATTGTAATTTGTTTTTATAAATAAAATAAAATTAGAAATTAGGTTAAAAATTTTGATTTAATTTTATTTTGCTCTTTTTCTCAAATAAATAAAAATACAAAAAAATAGGTTTTAGAATAAATTAATTTATTTTTATTAATTTAAAATCAATTAGAATTAGGATTTTCCTTTTAATGATTTCTTTATTTTCTTAAAATAACAAAACAAAACAAAAACATTTTTTTAATCAGTCGCAATTAGGTTTAAGCGAGGGTCAAAACCCTAGTGGTCTCGTATCCGATTCATCGCGCGCGTGTTAATTATTTTTTCCAATATTTTTGTAACTGTTCATGGGTTGTAATAGTTTAATCTAGGAATTTATACTTGTTGCTTTTCCCTGGGTTTTTGGCTATGTAAATAACCCCCCCCCCCCCCCCCCCCCCCGAAGCCTTGTAGCGTATATTTACTTTCTCGCATTTTAATTCCCGCAAATATTTGACTGTTTAGATGTATGCTAATAGGATTATATGAAAAGAATGCATGACAAATTAATCCAGTTAGAAAACCCTAATGTGCAAAGATAAATAACTGAAACAAATCACTTGCACATATCACTCTTAGGGTATACTCTCACTTCGGTTTCCTTCGGTAAACGATCATTAACCATAGGGTGTCTTAGTGGTTACCCTCCTGTCTAACAAAGATCAAATGTTCCATTTGAATTTTGCCTCGGAAATGTTGCCTCGGAAATATTGCCTCGGAAATGTTGCCTAGGAAATGTTGCCTCGAATATGATCTTAAGACTCTAGGGTTATCACTAAGGCGTCCTAACATTGAATTAGTGATCGTACGTCCCTTTCGAATTGACCCTTACAACTCCAACGATGGTGTTACCTATTTCTCAATAGGGGGATAGCACTGTCTAAAGGAACAAGAATAGAAATGACCTTTTTTTGAGTAGGTAGATGCTAGTAGGTACTTGCTCAAATTAAAACTTTTCACACTTACACTTTTAAAACAACTTTCAAAACAACTTCGTCACACCTTTGAGGACTGATACAAGGGTTATCACAAAGTTAAACATTTTCAAAAACAAAGCACATACACAAGCAATTTAAAAAGATGAGCAAGTACCTAAGAGCCCATGGAAAACCATGGATAAAAAGGTTGCTAACACCTTCCCTTTCTATAATCTACCCCCCGTACTCAGAATATCTCGAAAAAGGATTTTTTTTGTACCTTTTTCCTTTCCGATTAGATGAAACAAAAGTCGGTGGCGACTCTTGCTTACCGCAACATTTTGTGAATAAAAAACGCAAAACGCAAACCAGTATTAAACAGTTGGTTCTGCCACCATATCACAGAACTGGCGACTCTGCTGGGGACTAATAAGTGGGGTATACCTTAGGATCTAGTTCATCATATTTTCTTCTCTTGATTGCTTTGTTTGCTTTACTTTTAAGGGTTTTGTTTGGGGTTACTATAGATCCAAACTCGGATCTGGGGATACCTTTTAGGTAAGTAGCAATAGACTGTGAGGAACTGTACGGTGTAGACCAATACGGTTGAAGCAGTAGCTACGTTGATGTGGCACATTGGTTGGTACCGGTATCCCTTATGGAGAAACGAGGAGAATACGGGGCCGCTGTGTGGTGTCGTTAAGCATCAACTGACCTTAGAACCTTTAATCGACAAACTTGGCCATTAGAAATTAGTGAGATAGCCGGCCTCGGTGTAAAGCTGAGAACTGGTTGATACTCGATGCTACACTCATTGAGACCATACTCTCGAGATAGTTCTGGCTGCAAGAAAAGGTCGCGTGAGCTGAAACCATGACCGATGGAGGATGGTAAGTGATATTGAGATCCTCTAGAACCCGGTTACTTTTTCTAGGACAGGTTTGAACCAACTTAACTTCAAGAGGGTATTACCTTTGACCTCATGCAAGCCTTAAACCTAAGGGCTTTGTGTGATTTGATTGTGTTTGCAATACCTGTTGTTTGCTATACCTATGGTCTACCATGACATCATGCATCATAACATGGCATTCATGCTTCATTACACTAACCATTTCAAAGACCAAGGGAATTTATCTTTGTTCTGTTTTATAGATTATGGCTTCTGTGCGTAGAAATACCATCCGAGTCAACTTTGTGAAAATACCTGCTCAACTTAAAGAGCTAGCCTCAAGAGTTTCCGAGACTTCTATGTTCATTAAGAAACACGGTCAGCTTCTCAGCCTGGTTACTTCAAACCTTGATGAACAGATGATGAGCGTACAATTTCAGTTCTTCGATCCCGCGCATCATTGCTTCACCTTTCCAGATTGCTAGCTGGTACCCACCTTGGAAGAGTTATCTAATCTATTTGGCATGTCCATCCTTGAACAGGTACCCTTCACAGGTATGGAAGAAGTTCCTCAGCAAGAAGACATTGCCTCAGCTTTGCACTTGAAACAGGCTGATGTGGTATCCAATTGGGAAACTCAAAGCGGGGTCGAAGGTTTTCTAGCCAAATTCCTGATATACCAGGCTCAGCTATTCTGGGATGATTTGGATTTTCAAGATTTTGAAGACGTCTTGGCTCTCCTTATCTATGGTTTGGTTCTCTTCCCGAATCTGGATTCCTTTGTAGATTTGAATGCTGTCAAGATTTTCCTTTCTCGCAACCCTGTGCCTACCTTGCTTGGAGATATCTTGCAGGCCCTCTATACTCGTACCGTGAGGAGAAGAGGGACTATTATGTGCTGCATGTCGTTGCTGTCGAGGTGGTTTATTTCTCACCTCCCTAAGTCTATGCTGAAGAACAAAGAAGGTTTGGGTTGGTCCTACAGAATAATGTCACTTGCTCATACAAATATTCTTTGGTGTTCCCGGGCTATGGAAGATACTGCTGTTATTGACGGTTGTGGGGGATACCCTAATGTCCCATTGCTTGGGATCAAAGGGGGTATAACTTACAATCCTTGTCTAGCTTTGCGACAATTTGGTCGTGCTCGAAGAGATGGTCCCCATGAGTTACTTCTTGAGGACATTGTATTTGACTATAAGGAGGAAGTTAAGGAGAACCACCGGAGGTTCATACGAGCTTGGGGCATGGTGAACAGATTTGACACCCAAGATTTGGGACCAAAGACTTCCCTTCCTATGCAGCCTTACCTCCAATGGGTCCGAGCTCGTGCCAGGAAGCTTGGGATGCCTTATGCGGCCGTATTACCAGTGATTGTGGAGCCCACTAACGAAGAAGGCATTCCTTACACGGTTCTCTATCCTTACATGCCCACTGATCCTGAGGAATTGCCGAGGTCTTGGGTTCAGCTGAAGAATGAGCGGGATACTTACCGGGAACAGTACCATGAGCAAGAAAAGAAGATTTTGAAGCTCACCAGTCAGCTCGAGGAAGAAAGATTGATCAATGACTACATCGGCACAAAGAGGAAGCGACCATGGGACTTTTGATTTTGCTTTTCTAGTTTTAGATTTATTTTATTTACTTCTTTGTAACGACTTAAAGGCATTGTTGAACCTTTCAAGTTTAAGCTAATAATGTTTTGTTTGTTTTTGGTTTGTAAATTTAAATTTCCCAAAGTCTTTGAAATCATTACATGCGCATCCCATTATCATACACATCATTACAGGTACCCCTACAGGTTTCTCATCTTCTTCGCTATTTATTTCAGCAAAAATGTCTTCCGATCAAGCCATCAAGGATCTTCAGGAACATAACACCCAATTCTAACAGATGTTCATAAGTCTGGCTAAAGGGCAAGAGGATCTGAAGTCCCTTATTCTGAAAGAGAAGAAGAAGAAGAAGGTCGGTATTCTGAACATGGGTAGAAGATTTGGAGAAAGGTTGAGACAACTAGCTGATATGACCTCCTCATCCAAGGACGAGGAGAACCAAGAAAGGGCAGAGGACCATAGTCCTGCAGTTTCTGATAATGATACGGATTACGACGATGAGAAATATCCTCCTGCTGAGGATAGGTACAAGTAGCTAGAAGACCGTCTGAGTGCTATGGAGATTCAGAAAATTCCTGGTTTGGATTTCGGAGAATTAGGATTGGTATCGGGAGTAGTCATCCCTCATAAGTTCAAAGCTCCGGTTTTTGCTAAGTACGATGGAGTATCCTGTCCAAAACTCCATCTCCGCTTGTATGTCGGGAAAATCCAACCCCATACTGCTGATAGAAATTTGTGGGGGAATTTCTTTCAAGATAGTCTGTCAGGGACTCAGCTTGAATGGTTCTATCAGTTGGAGGGGGCCAGTGTCCGAAACTGGGAAGATCTTGCTGCTGCTTTCTACAAGAAGTGTTAGAACAAAGTTTGAATCTACTACCCTATATTTAAGTTTTGATGATAACAAAGTGAAAAGATATATTATTTATAAGAATCATGTATGAACTATCTGCTGCCTAAAATTACTATGTTCTGACTTGCAGATACTCTGATTGATATAAGCAAGATCACACCTATTCAGCATCAGAATTTGGTTTCAGACATCAGCATCAGAAGTTGCCATATCAGAATGTCAGAATCAGATGATCAACTCACGTATATGCTGAAGCCTGATGAACAAGACTGCGCTCAACACTCTGATAAAGAAACACAACAGTTCATCAGCAGCTAAGCAGAGTCAGAATGAGCCAAGCCAGAACTTGCATTAAGTAAGCAACGGTACTGTGCATTGAAAGCAAATTAATACCAACAGCCTCATTCCAGACAAGATCTGCTCGATAAGGAAAGTTTGTTAATAGCATTGAATCAAGAATATTGCATCCAACGTTCAACATCTCAGTGCTATATAAACAAGACTTTGAAGATTGAAATGGCTAATGCTCTCCAAATCTCTACACGCATAAAAGCTGATCAAAATCTTCTTTCTCTCAGTTTTGCTAAACACTACACATTCTGATATTCTATCATTGTTTAGCAATCTAGTTTCTAAGCTTTAAGTTGTGTATACATCACAGTTGTGATACAGTTTTGTAGAAAACATTCACACACTTAGTTTTGATTTCTCTGTAAGAAAGTGTTTCCTTGACAAACCGGGTTGTGGTTTGGATCAAGAAGGCTTTAGCAGTTGTTAAAGCAGTCTGTAATATTCAGTTGAATATAGTGGATTAAGACCTCGTTGGAGAGAGGCGAAATCACCTTGACGGGTGGACTGGAGTAGTTTGAGATCAAACGAACCAGGATAAAAATATCTTGTTCATTGCATTAGATTTCAGTTTTACAATTCAACCCCCCTTCTTGTGTTTTTCACTACTTCAATTGGCATCAGAGCGCCTGGTTCTGAGCTAAAACACTTAACCGTGTCAGTACAAGATCCAACGTCAGAAAAACACAATGGCAGGAAACAATTCTCACATCAGCAATGACAACAATGAGGACAGAGACAGATTCAGCGGAAAACCTCCAGTCTTTGATGGAGAAAACTTTGATTACTGGAAAGACAGAATTGAAAGCTTCTTTCTGGCACATGATGCTGATCTGTGGGATATGGTGACAGATGGATACACGCACCCTGTGAATGCAAGCGGTCAGAAGATTGATAGAAAAACAATGTCTGATCAACAAAAGCGTGACTTCAAGAATCACCACAAGGCCAAAACCATCCTCCTCAGCGCCATCTCCTATAATGAGTATGAAAAGATCTCCAACAGAGACACATCAAAGAATATTTTTGACTCACTCAGAATGACGCATGAGGGCAACGTTCAGGTCCAAGAAACAAAAGCTCTGGCGCTCATTCAGAAGTATGAGGCGTTCAAAATGGAAGAATCTGAATCCATTGAAACCATGTTCTCTAGATTCCAGATTCTGGTAGCTGGTCTCAAAGTTCTGGACAAAGGATACTCTACTGCTGACCATGTCAAGAAAATCATCAGAAGTTTACCCAAGCAGTGGAGACCAATGGTTACAGCTCTGAAGCTAGCTAAAGATCTCAACAAAATCACTCTGGAGGAACTTATCAGCTCCCTCAGAAGTCATGAGATAGAGCTAGAAGCTGATGAGCCTCAGAAGCAAGGTAAGCCTTTAGCATTAAAATCTAACAAAAAATTTGAGTCTAAAGTTTTGCAGGCAGTTGAAGAAACATCTGATGGATCCTCATCAGAAGAAGACGAACTCTCCCTCCTCTCCAGAAGAGTAAATCAACTGTGGAAGCAAAGACAAAGGAAGTTCAGGAATCCCAGAAGATCTGATCAGAACGAGTCTTCTTCCAAATACAGAAGGACAAATTCTTCCTCTGGATACAGAAGATCTGAAGGCTCCTCCAGTAGCAAAAAGCCAAACACCAAGGACATCATCTGCTATGAGTGCAATGAGCAAGGACACTATAAGAGTGACTGCCCAAAGCTTCAGAGGGAAAAGCCCAAAAGGAAGTTTGGAAGAGAGAAGAAGAAAAGTCTCATGGCCACATGGGATGACTCTGACTCGTCTGAAGCTGACTCAGAATCAGATGATGAGAGGGCAAACATAGCTCTCATGGCTAACATCTCAGAAGATAGTGAAGCTTCTGAATCAGACTCAGAATCAGATACTGAAGGGTATTTCCTAACTTTGCTGTTAACTTTACAAAGGTTGAACTTGCTGAAAGCCTTAATGAGATTCTGGAACGGTATCAGCAAATTAGAGTTAAATTCAGAGACATGAAAAGGAATCTTGAATCTGACTCTAATAAGACTGAGAGTCTCAAATTGGAGAATTCTGAGCTGAGAAATAAGATTTCAAAATTAGAAAAATACTTTACAAAACTCTCAGAAGGAACCAATTTCTAAAACTCCCAGCAACGCTGATGAGATCATCAAGGAGTATGATCACAGTTTCCAGAAGTTCCTAGCTAAAAGCATAGATAGAAGCATAATGGCTTCAATGATCTATGGAGTTAGCAGAAACGGCAGGAAAGGAATAGGATACCAAGGTAAGGTTCCTACACCAAAGAATGTCATGGACTTAACAATTAAACACACTCCTCTGAACTCACACTTTGTGTATGGTCACACACATGATATTAAATACACTAGCAGTAAGCACTCTGTGAAACCAAAATTCAACCAGAGTTTTGGTAAAACTAACAAATCAGGACCCAAGAAAATCTGGGTACCTAAGGATAAAATAATACATGTTGCAGATATCTTTAGCAGCAAGTCAGAAACACCAGTCATGGTACCTGGACTCTGGCTGCTCACGACACATGACGGGAAGAAGGCATATGTTCCAAAGCCTGGAACTTAAGCCTGGAGGCCACGTTGGCTTTGGAGGCAATCAGAGGGGAAAGATAATTGGCTCTGGAACTGTAGGTAATGGAAATCTTCCCTCTATTAATAATGTTCTGCTAGTAGATGGATTGATGCATAATCTGTTATCCATAAGTCAATTAAGTGATAACGGTTATGATATAATCTTTAATCAAAAATCATGTAAAGCTGTTAGTCAGAAAGATGGGACTATCCTGTTTAATGGTAAGAGGAAAAACAACATTTACAAAATCAAACTTTCTAAACTAAAGAGTCAGAATGTAAAATGTCTTCTGTCTGTTAAGAACGAGTAGTGGATCTGGCACAGAAGATTGTGGCATGTTAGTATGAGAAGAATATCTCAGATTAACAAACTCAATCTGGTCAGAGGACTTCCTAATTTGAAGTTCAATTCAGATGCTCTGTGTGAAGCATGTCAGAAAGGCAAATTTGCAAAACCTTCTTTTAAATCCAAAAATGCTGTTTCTACCTCTAAGCCATTAGAACTTCTGCACATTGACTTATTTGGACCAGTTAAAACTGCTTCAGTCAGTGGTAAGAAGTATGGGTTAGTAATCGTAGATGACTATAGCAGATGGACATGGGTAAAGTTCTTAAGACACAAGGACGAGTCACACTCTGTGTTTGTTACCTTCTGTAACCAAGTTCAGAATGAAAAGGATCTTAGAATCGTTAAAGTCAGAAGTGATCATGGTGGAGAATTTGAAAACAAAGATTTTGAGTCATTCTTTAATGACAGAGGCATTATGCATGATTTCTCTTGTCCTAGAACTCCCCAACAAAATAGAGTTGTAGAACGAAAGAACAGAACATTGCAAGAAATGGCCAGAACCATGATCAATGAGACAAACGTTGCTAAGACCTTCTGGGCAGAAGCAATAAACACAGCGTGCTACATTCAGAATAGAATCTCAATAAGACCTATTCTGGAAAAGACTCCATATGAATTATGGAAGAACAGAAAGCCCAAAATTTCATATTTTCATCCATTTGGATGTACTTGCTTTATATTAAATACAAAGAATTATTTGAACAAGTTTGACTCTAAAGCACAGAAGTGTATTATGTTAGGATACTCTGAACGCTCAAGAGGATACAAAGTATACAATACAGAAACACAGATTATGGAAGAATCAATCAGTGTTCGTTTTGATGATAAGCTTGACTCTGAAAAGTCAAAGCAGAATGAAGTTTTTGCAGGTATGGAAATTGAATTTACAGGTTCTGAAGACAAGTCATCAGAAGCTCTCAACACAGACATTCCTTCAACGTTTGAAAGGAGCACTGCTAGCAATCCTACAACAGCTGCTGATCAACCTCAGAAGAGATTACCCAGAAGCAGCTTGGATCACCCAGAAGAGACTATCTTAGGAAGAAAGGAAGATCCAATCAGAACAAGAGCAAGCTTCAGAAACTCTGAAGAAACTCTTATGGGACTTGTGTCTCTGATTGAACCTTCTTCTATTGATGAAGCACTTCTGGATAATGACTGGATTCTGGCAATGCAAGAAGAGCTGAATCAATTCACCAGAAACGACGTATGGGATCTCGTTCCCAGACCAAAAGGATTCAACGTCATTGGAACAGGATGGGTGTTCAGAAACAAGCTAAATGAACAAGGTGAAGTCATCAGAAACAAGGCACGACTGGTTGCACAAGGTTATAGTCAACAAGAGGGGATAGACTATACAGAAACCTTTGCCCCAGTCGCCAGGTTAGAATCTATCAGACTTTTAATTTCATTTGTTGTTAATAGAGGCATCACTCTGTATCAGATGGATGTCAAAAGTGCATTCTTAAATGGTTATATAGAAGAAGAAGTTTATGTACACCAACCTCCTGGTTTTGAAAATACAAAACATCCAGAACATGTTTTCAAACTAAAGAAGTCACTGTATGGTCTGAAACAAGATCCCAGAGCTTGGTATGAAAGGCTAAGTAACTTTCTGTTAGAAAATGAATTCACCAGAGGGAAAGTGGACACTACTCTATTCTGTAAATCAGTTAAGAATGACATCTTAGTCTGTCAAGTTTATGTTGATGATATTATTTTTGGTTCTACTAATCCTTCTCTTGGAAGAAAATTTGCTAAGTGTATGCAGGCAGAATTTGAGATGAGCCTCATGGGGGAACTGAAATTCTTTCTAGGAATTCAGATCAATCAAACTCCAGAGGGAACTTACATTCATCAGAGCAAATACATCAGAGATCTTCTGAAGAAATTTGACCTCTCAGAATGTAAGCCATCAAAGATTCCAATGCATCCCACGTGCATTATGGAAAGAGAAGAGGTAAGAAAAAATGTAGAACAGAAAGTCTAGAGGTATGATTGGTTCTCTCCTCTATCTGACTGCTTCAAGACCTGACATACTATTCAGTGTTTGTATCTGTGCTAGATTCCAATCAGATCCTAGAGAATCTCACTTAACAGCTGTTAAGCGAATTTTCAAGTATCTGAAAGGTACTACTAATCTGGGTTTGTTTTATAGAAAATCTAGTGATTACAGCTTAGTAGGCTACTGTGATGCTGATTTTGCTGGAGACAGAGTGGAACGTAAAAGTACTTCTGGAAGCTGCCAGTTTCTGGGAGAAAATATGATCTCTTGGTCCAGCAAAAGGCAATCAACAATTGCACTATCAACAGCAGAAGTTGAGTACATAGCAGCAGCAGGATGTAGCACACAAATGCTCTGGATGAAAAGTCAGCTTGAAGACTTCCAGATTTTTGAGAGTAACATTCCTATACTCTGTGATAATACTTCTGCTATTTGCTTATGTAAGAATCCCATTTTACATTCTAGAGCTAAGCATATAGAAATAAAACATCACTTCATTAGGGACTATATTCAGAAAGGTATTTTGAACTTAAAATTTATAGATACAGACCATCAATGGGCTGATATCTTTACTAAACCCCTTTTAGAAGATAGGTTTAATTTCATTCTGAAACATCTCAACATGAAAATCTGTCCAGAGTGAAAATGTTTTAATTCCATATATTTACCTTCATAATGTAATTGTTTTACTGTGAACTTCTGATCAATCTTCTTTCAGAAAGATAGAACATGCAGATTGTATCAGATGCAAGTCTAAAGATCTGAGAGTCTAAGCTCAAAGACAGACGTGCTGATCACTACATCAAACAAGTGTCATCCAATCATCAGCATATCTTTGAAGCAGAACGCGTGCACGCTTCTGAGAAGGCAAAGCGCTGATTGGGTGCATTGAGACACATGTCTGGTAACCGTTTTTAAGTATCTTTCTCAAATCCCCCAAAATCAGCAAGCATTTAATGAAAAGTAATCATGCTTTTAAAATGCAATCATGATTTTTCTCTTTCTTAAAAACGTTTATCTTTTCAAAATATTTTGAAAATCTATTTAAACACATTAATCTCTTATTCTCATTCTTTACGTTTTCTCACTAATACTCAAGCATTCTCTGCATATTTCTGTGTTCATCTCTTGCAAAACCCTTTTCATCAGTTTATTCTCAAAACCTTTTTAGTGTGAACATGGCAACCTCCAGCAGTGCTTCTGCAGGTCCTCAGAAGAAAGCATCATCTGAGCAATATCAAGTGCCATTCAGAACACTCCTCACCCCTGTGAAGAATCTTGAAGTGCTTTCTGAATTAATAATTGATTTTGGAAGCTTGAAGGAGAACGGTTTTGACCTAACTGAAGAAGTTAGGGCACAGAAGTGGGAAAGGTATTTTGACAGGTTGGTCGGACCAACATTCCCTATGCTAGTCAAGGAATTCTGGATTCACGCCAAGGCTTCAACACATCTAGTCACCTCCTTTGTTATGGGGAAGAAGATTGTGATCATTGAGGATCACATTGCAAGGCTAATCGGTTACAGTGGTGGTGGCGTCCGTTGTATGGACATGGCTGAAAGATGTGCTGATGTGGGTGTGATAGCTGCAAGAATTTTCACCCATGGGGTGCCCAGCAGCAAGATCAAAGATCTGAAGGATCATTACAGAGTTTGGGCTAAGATAATTCTGGGGTGCTTCAACCATAGGAAGCCAACCAGTTCACCTGATTACATAAATGTGGATCAGCAGTTTCTGATCTACTTTATTGATCAGAAGGTAAAAATCAATTTGGCTCATTTTCTGTTCAACCACCTCAGAACAAGTGTGAAGGAAACCAGGGAAGAAGAAAGAACCAAGAGGGATTGGATACCCTTTGGAAGGTTGATATCAGATATTCTGACAGAGAATAGGCTGATAGAGCATCTGATAGAAGCTCAAGAGCTAAGCACCATTGAACCAACAGTTAGGAAACCTCTGAACGCGAAGAACTTGAAGAAGATGAATCTGATAGAAAATATCCAGAAGGAACCCAGAGCTACTCCTATTGCTGATATCACCAGCAGAAGAGTTCCTCTGAGTGACTTTCCGTTATTTTCTGAGATAGAATCCAAACCAGAGGTGGTTCTCAGGTACTTGGATGCGTGCAAGGCAGATGGTTCAGATCTAAATCTGATTATCAAAGCTCTGCATCAACCTCAGCAAGACGTGACTCTGAAGAAGACAAAGAAGAGGAAGGCACCATCAGAAGGATCATCCCAGCAGACACCCAAGAAAAGAGGTAATTTATCTGCTGCTTCTGTTTTAAATTCTTCTACTATTCCAGCATCTATTCCTCCTCAAACCTCTCATAGAATCTCAATCCCCATCCCTACCATAGATGAAACTGTACCAGAAGAGGACCCTTCTGAGGCATTAAAACTCAGAAGACCCAGAACCAAACATCCCAAACCAACTATCTCAACAACATCAGCAATTGACAAAGTGCTGTCTGACATTGATCAACACACTTCTGATCAACCAAACTCTGAACCACAAATTGTCCCTCCTCCACAACCAGAACAACAACAATCTGCTGAAGAACCAGAACAACAACAACAACCACTCTCATCAATTCCTGAAGAACCCCTTATCCCTGAACAACCAGAAATTCCTACAACTTCTCCTCAACCAGCAATTATTCCCCCTCTCCTCAACCAGAAATTAATCCACCATCACCTCAACTTGAGTTTCATCACTCTGAAACTCCTTCTCCTCAACCATCTGAACCTCATTCACCTCAACCATCACCTCTGGCAATCCAGCTGCCAGGTGGAACAACAATCACCTTGGCACAATTGCCATCCTCATCAGAATCTACACCACCAAATACTCCCAAAACACCACCCAGTCCAATCATAATTTCTGATTCTGAAACTCCCTCTCCAAAACAAACAGCTGCCAAGAAAACCTCCGAAAACCCCAACAGGACTTTCATAGACTTAACCAGTCTTGACCGTCTTGCTGATATGAAACATAAAATAGCCATCCCTAAACCAAAACAACCAGATGTTGGCTCTGGTATTATGAATTTTGAAACAGGTGTGCAGCAATGGATTGCTTCTTTGAAGCAAGTCTGTCCTGGAATGATTGACCCAGCTGCTTCTGATCAGCTCTGTTCACAATTCAGACTTTGGGTACGTGCTGAAGCCCTCAAGTTGCAGGATATCAACTATGAGCAGGCACAACAGAATTTCAGCAAGCTTCTGAATGAAGTTGGAAGTCAACTTCTGAAAGAAGACGTGCTCCCTCTGGATAGTGAACCTTGGTATGAGAAACAACTAGCTTCAAAGGTGCAACCAGAAGAAGACAAGACCATTCAAGCTGAAGAAAGTCAAGCAGAAGATGTTGCTGAAAGCTCTCAGAAGCTTCCTGCTTCTGATTCTTCTCAAGATGCCTTGGACAGGCAGACTCTGGAAGAACTAAAGCTGAATGACATGCGTCTGCAGCAGAGGATGGATGAAAGCGACCAGAAAATGAAATAAAGAATGGATGTGCAGGATAGCAAGATTGACACTGTTGTCAGCATGGTGCACAAGCAGAATGAGACTGCTGAAAAGATCCAAGCCATGCTGGAGAACTTGTTCACACGCTTGCCTCCTCAACCTTAGTCTTTTTTCATTCATGTCTTTTTCATGTTTTCTTTGATTTTCCGATGTACTGTTTGAATAAGTTTTGTACTATTTTCATGTTTTGATTCTGAACCGTTTAATATGACTAGTTTTTCTGATCTTAAATTGTTTTAGCACTCACCTACACTTTTTGATTGCTGACAAAAAGGGGGAGAACAAGAATGATATTTTAAACAATAACGGCTAACTAGACAGAAATTCTCAAACATTCTAACTCTATTACTTGAAAATGTTTTTTCTGTTTTGCTTAAAGTCTACAGGTACAAGGAAGCTCCTGGACACTCTGAAGACTAGAAGCTCTGATCACTATGAAGCTCTGATCCGCTCTGATACTCTGATCCAAAGCAAAGCTCTGACAAGAAAAGCTCTGAAGCTCTGCTCTGACATAAAGCTTCTGATAGTCAAAGACTCTGATACTCTGATGTTCAAAGAAAGGCAAAAAGATCTGACCCTAAAGAACACTTGTAATCAAAGGGAAGTAATAAACTCAGGGGGAGTATCTCTCAACTCTGATATCCTTTTACCTCTTACTCTGATGCATCTTTCTGATACCTTTTCACGTTATTTTCATTTAAAAATATCTAGTTTTTGTCATCATCAAAAAGGGGGAGATTGTTAGAACAAAGTTTGAATCTACTACCCTATATTTAAGTTTTGATGATAACAAAGTGAAAAGATATATTATTTATAAGAATCATGTATGAACTATCTGCTGCCTAAAATTACTATGTTCTGACTTGCAGATACTCTGATTGATATAAGCAAGATCACACCTATTCAGCATCAGAATTTGGTTTCAGACATCAGCATCAGAAGTTGCCATATCAGAATGTCAGAATCAGATGATCAACTCACGTATATGCTGAAGCCTGATGAACAAGACTGCGCTCAACACTCTGATAAAGAAACACAACAGTTCATCAGCAGCTAAGCAGAGTCAGAATGAGCCAAGCCAGAACTTGCATTAAGTAAGCAACGGTACTGTGCATTGAAAGCAAATTAATACCAACGGCCTCATTCCAGACAAGATCTGCTCGATAAGGAAAGTTTGTTAATAACATTGAATCAAGAATATTGCATCTAACGTTCAACATCTCAGTGCTATATAAACAAGACTTTGAAGATTGAAATGGCTAATGCTCTCCAAATCTCTACACGCATAAAAGCTGATCAAAATCTTCTTTCTCTCAGTTTTGCTAAACACTACACATTCTGATATTCTATCATTGTTTAGCAATCTAGTTTCTAAGCTTTAAGTTGTGTATACATCACAGTTGTGATACAGTTTTGTAGAAAACATTCACACACTTAGTTTTGATTTCTCTGTAAGAAAGTGTTTCCTTGACAAACCGGGTTGTGGTTTGGATCAAGAAGGCTTTAGCAGTTGTTAAAGCAGTCTGTAATATTCAGTTGAATATAGTGGATTAAGACCTCGTTGGAGAGAGGCGAAATCACCTTGACGGGTGGACTGGAGTAGTTTGAGATCAAACGAACCAGGATAAAAATATCTTGTTCATTGCATTAGATTTCAGTTTTACAATTCAACCCCCCCTTCTTGTGTTTTTCACTACTTCAAGAAGTACCAATACAACGCCAACCTTTCTCCCACTCGTACTCAGCTCCAGGGTATGTCCATGGGTGCAGGAGAAGGTTTTAAGGACTATGCTCAAAAGTGGAGAGACTTGGCTGGAAGAGTCCAACCCCCTTTGTCTGATAGGGACTTAGTTGACATGTTTCTAGGGACGATATCTGGTCCATTTTTCAATCACTTGATCGGCAACTCGTCATCTGGTTTTACTGAGTTGATTTTGACTGGAGAAAGAGTAGAAGGTGGTATCTGGAGTGGTAAAATACAGAAGGATGCCTCTTCGAGTTCGATAAAGAAGCCTTTCACTGGTAAGAAGGAAGCTAGTGCAGTCTATGGCCCGAGGGGCCAAAGCAGATATGAACACCGTCAGACGGTAAATGTTGTAGTGATACCAAGACCCACAGTTGCTCCACAATTCAACAATCAACAAAGGGTGGAAAGACCATAACGATAGTTTACCCGCATTAACATGACTTTGGCTGAAATTCTGCCTCATATGTTAAAGTCCAACTTGGCAACCTTAGGAGAGGCTCCCAAGAATCCAAACACTACTTCTCACAGATAAAATCCCAACGCGCGGTGCGCCTACCATTCCAAGAGTCCGGGCCATGATACAAATGATTGTTGGGCCCTGAGAAACAAAGTACAAGATTTTATCAAAGCCAAAGAGATTGAGTTTGACGCTCTGGAAAAGCCGAATGTTATAACTGCTCCTATGCCTAAACATGGTCGTGTAGTTAATGCTATTGACACCGATTTGTTTGTGACCTCTATTGAAGAAATTTCTACTCCTCTAATGATTGTTAAGAAGAATTTGTTGTTGGCCGGTTTATTTCCGGGTTATGGTGAAGGTTGTCGCATGTGTTCAATTATGCTTATTGGTTTCCGTTTGTTGATATCAGGTGTTCAGCGCCTGATGGATAATAAAGAGATTTTGTTCGAGAAGACCATGATTCTGTTTGTTCCAAATGAAGACATTGCCATTATAACCATTTCCGCCAATCCTTCCAAGGTTTCCTCGAGAAAGCCTGTTAGGCTTACACCTGTTCCGCTAAGAATTGCTCTTGCAAATCTGATCAACCCTTGTATTAAAACCTCTTGCCTATAAATAGAGAGATCATTTGCAAGATAGAAGGTGATGAAAAATCCCTCAAAAACCCCTATACTCTCAAAAAACTTGAATTGTCCAAAAAACCTCCATTTTGAGCTTTGAAGTCCAAATATTTGAACCTCTCACACCTTGAAAGTTTTATCCAAACAAATCATCCAAATACTTCACATACATCATATAGAAGTTGTTCAAACACAAGAACAACTTCTATAACATCATTATCACCATCTTCCAAAATTAAAAATAGTGCTTTGTAACTTGACTTGGTGGGAGTGATTCAGCAACTTTCAGCATAAAGTAAGGATTAGAACAACTTCAAGGAGGTCCAGAGAAGCTCAATCAATCACCACTTTGCACTCAGAAACATCCATATGTGTTCTAAAGTTTTCGCTTCAAGAGGTAAAATTTTTCAAACTATAATATCTTTATCCATACATCATTTGATTTTGCTTTCAAAAGAATACAAAACAACAAATCAAAGAGAAAAATTAGCAAAAAGGAGGCTAGGGGCTAACACGGGTGCCCGTGTCACACGACACGGCCCGTGTCAATGCAGATGGGTTAGAAACTTGGAAAAACAGCCAGGACAGGGGCTGACACGGTGCCCGTTGTTAGCTGAAGATTTCAACATTTTGATGAAAGTTGATTTGAGAAAATCGTGTTTCAACAGATGGCATGAAACTTGGACTTATAAGGTTATCTTATAAAGTTTATTCTTATAGTTTGATATGTCGAAGTTCAAATAAGAGTCAAAAGAATGAAATCATATTTCAAGATATGTGAAGATCGCTTTAACAATCATGTTAGATGAATTCAAAGCTTCGAGCGGGAAAAGTTTGAAATTCAAACTGATGCATTTTCGCCAAGAGGACACGTGGAAGCGTCAGAGTGTATGCGTTGGAAAACATCCAACGTGGTGTGATCTCATAGAAATACCGTTAAGGTTGAATTAGTATAAATAGGAGTCTTAGATGTTAGGATTAAAAGGTGGTGTTCACATTGCATACAAATCATTTAATAATCAAAGTACCAGAGCGATAGAAAAGAGTTTGTTGATAATGTATGTGTAAGAACACCATCAGTTTATTTAAAGTCATTTTCTCAATACAAAGTTACTTTAGTCACTTTCTTATTCTTTTTCATTTCCAGTCAAGTCTTTAACAAATTTTGTTGAACTTTCCTTATTATCATTGTCTTTACATTCTTGCAAATATCCAGATCATTTCCTTTAAGTTACATTTAGGATTTATAGTCAAACTTTAATATCTTAGGATAATCATAACCACATAGAAATATCTTGTTATTATTCATATAATGCCAAATTTCGAGTTAGGTTGTAAAAACACTAAGACACATGTCCTATGATCAATCTAGTCCATCCTATAAGTTACCAAAGCATAGAGTTTGGAAGACTAGCGGTTGTTTGTCAGAAATCACTAGTAAACAAATTGGCACATCCAGTGAGACCGTGTCGAAGTGTTTTAGTTACATTGCTTATACTCTTTCAATTTGGGTCTTTATAGTTTATTTTAAGAACTTATTCTTGCCATTATTATATGAACCTTAGGAGTTGTAAGATAACTAACAATAACCAATCAATACCCAAAAGAAAACAGACCAGAAAAATGGTTAATACTACAAATAGTGGAGGAGGACAAAATCCTCCACAAGGATCAGGAACAATTTTTGCGAGTTCGACGAATGCATCAACTACAATCCCTGGTTCACAAGCCATGCCCATATCCACAATATCCATGGCTACAAATAGTTCTATACCTAGCTCCACAGGGCCCATACCCATGAACAATTCGAAAACCATGCCTATCTCTGCAAGCATGGCAGAGATCCCTTCGAATACTCAAACTGGCCACGTGTTGGCATATGTTAGAAATCAGACTCAACCTACAACCCCTGGTCCACCAGTGTTTGAGAGTTTTAGGCCTTGGAGGGAGAAACCCCAATATGGGATGCCAACTTACTTTATGTTAGGATTACACAATAATACATCCACGCATAGACAACCTACCATGACAACCTTTTCGCCAGTGCAAAATTTTGGTTCTGGTATGTACCATGTGGGTCGAAGTACGCAGAACCAAAGATTGTCAAACCAATTCCTATGCTCACAACTAATAATCAGGCAGCATTTAGGAAATAAATGGACGCTAGTAACTATGACATAGTTAGAGTGCTTGCCCATAAAATGAATACCATTTTCTCCCCTTTGATCTAAAATGTTAATAGGACAAACCAAGAAAATACCAAATCCTACACCAAATGTCAGCGCAGATGACGCACATAGCAGAATTTTTTGGAGCCCCCTAAGCACCTGTTTGACATAGGCAAAACTAGGTGACAATTCAAGAGGAAGAACCCACTATCAATCAGGTTTGACCACCCAGACAAGAGGTTGGCGAAAGGGACATGGGGGTAAGGGTAGAACAACAAGATATTTGACATGAGATCCCTGAGGAGCAACCTAGGAGAGTAGTAATGGTTAACAGAGATCAAAATGCAGAAGAGGTGATCCATAGAGTTAGGAAGCATAACATGCTGGCTGAAAATAATTTAACCACCATGATTGAAAGAATCATGGCCCAAAATGGCCTGAACACAAGGTTTCGACGTCTAAATTACACATCTCCATTAAGACATTTTATTTTGCAGGCTGAATTACCAAGGGGTTGTAAAGTCCCCAAATTCACAAAATTTTCAGGAGATACTAACGAATCGAATGTCAAACATGTGGCCATGTATCTGATAGAAGCAGGGGATTTGACAAATAGTGAAAACTTAAGGATAAAATAATTTCCTATTTCATTTACAAAAAATGCTTTTACGTGGTTCACCACATTGTCACCAAATTCTATAGATACATGGCCTTGCTTAAAAAGATTGTTTCGTGAACAATTCTACATAGGGAAAACTAAGATAAGTCTTAAGGAGTTAGCCAGCATTAAAAGAAAGTTTACTGAACCTATAGATGACTATTTGAATAGGTTCTGTTAGTTAAAATCTAGATGTTTCACAGTAGTGCCTAAACATGAACTAGTTGAAATGGTCGTTGGTGGACTAGATTACTCCATTCGAAAGAAACTAGATACTCAGTATCTAAGAGACATGGCCCAATTAGCAGATAGAGTTTGACTAATCGAACGTTTAAAAGCAGAAAAGGCCAGAGCAAGTAAAAATTATAAGAAAGAGAGCGTGGCTTATGTCGAAGCCAAAGAAGAAGAAATATAAGACTTCAATGATATGTATGATTTTGAGGAATTTGAAGTAGATTTGGCTGAACTAAAAGAAGCACCCCCATACTCTTGTAAAATGCTTACACCAGCAAATGGCAGAAATCCTGTCGAAACTGAAAAGAATAAGAAATTCCCCAAGAAAACTTATACTTTAGACATTAACAAATGTGATGAGATTTTTGATTTGCTTGTAAAAGATGGTCAAATGATAGTGCCTCCTAATGACAAAATTCCTCCGTTAGAAAAACAGAAGAAAAGAGGCTTTTGTAAATATCATAGCTTTCTAGGCTATAAAACTTTACAATGCTTTCTTTTCAGGGATCTTGTTAAAAATGCTATCAAGTAAGGACGTTTGAAGTTTGTTGAGAAAGTCAAGAGCCATATAAAGGTTGATGTTGACCCCCTCCATGTTGCAGATACAAATTATACTGAACCTGTGGAGATCAACATGGTGGACATGGTGGAGTGTAGAGAGAAGAGGCTAAGGAAGTCAAAGGCTCCAACATGGATAGAAAGCACGCTACTGAAGGCCTAACTGACATAATTCCCTTTGACAGTCCTTTCGAAAATATTTCTACAGGTAATGCTGAATCAAAGGCTACTGAGGGCCCTGTGGGAGGACTAACTGAGGTTACTAAAGGCCTTAGAGTTAAATTTGAGAAGATAAGGATTGTTGAAGGTCCTAGTCTAAGGGTTAACATGGTGGATTTGAACCAACCTTCGCCAAAAATATAAGAGGTTGAAAGATGCCTCAAGCTGGAGAGGGAACAAATGAGTTCTGGTTACCCTAAGGCTAATGAAACTCTACGAGAGTACTTATTGAGGTGTCATCGAAGGAATTCAGAGATGCTGATGTGTTCAAGGTGCAACATTGTTGTGAATCAAAGAGTAGCAGAGGCTTATGAAAGAGCTCAATGTGCTAGAAGTTAGGGCAATTAGCAAGGAGAAATCCAGTTGATCAAAGTGTACCCAAAGCCAGGGGAAAGTATGCTGGGTTTTCTGGTACACTATTATAAAGCTGAAATAAAGTGTTTGTTATGTCCTAGGTGTGGAGAAATGTATGACAGGGAGATGGCTGAGATGTTTGAAAGAATTCCATTCACCCATGTATGGGACCAACAAGGTGGCAACCCAAATGTATACGTCTTCTGAAAGAGGGGTGTTCCCTGGTGACAAGACAGTCCTCACCCCAAAGCTAGGAGAGTGACTTTCAAACTTTTAGCTGAAATACCAACTGACAAATGGACTCAGGAAGGGGAAGGAAGAGGAAAATGGAGGAGCTTCTGTTGCACCCCAAAATTTACCCTCTTGATTTAGGCTTATGTTTCATCATGATTATCATATTGCATTGCATCCATACATTGTGATGGGATCAAAGTACTTTGGTTATCAAGTCTTCCTCAAGCTTTGAAGGTTGATTGCATTGACAAGTTTCTCAAGTAGAATCTTATTATCTAAACCTTTGGATCTTTCAAGCTCAAAAGTTATTGCATATCTCAAGATATTTTATCCACCTCTTTGGATCATTAGAGGATTGAAGTTTGTGTTTGATCATAAGAAGGAATCACTCCTTTGATTCACCAGTCAAATTAGGTTTTTTTTTATCAAGGTACAAATCTTGATTTGAAAGCTACAATATCTCATTGGTATTTGGAAAGTCTTTGGGCAAGAAATTGGCCAGGATGTCCAGAGGATTTGATGTTTTGAAGATGATTCATCACTCTCCTTTGAGGAATCAATCAAAATTAGGGTTTAGACCAAGTTGAAGTAATTGGGGGTCTAGATGAGACAATTCATGAAGCATCACTATCTTATCATCATTAGAATCAAATTTGATCAAAGAGTCTCTCATGATGTCTAGTGGAATTAGGGTTTTTGAAGCTTGATCAGCTATCTCCTAGCACATGGTACAAAACTAGGGTTTTGGATTTAATCAAGATTTCTCTGACTTTTTCATCCAAACTTGTTTCCTTGATTCACCACATGTTATAAAGCATTTAGGATTGAAAAATTAAGGTTCAATTTGGATTGGAAATGATTCAATTGATTAAAAGGGGCAAATTGGTCATTTTGACCAAAGTCAGTAAAATCAGGAGTTGACCAAGTGGACTTTTGGTCAACCATCAATTTAAGCATCCTATTTTCATATCCCATACCTAAATTCATCTTTAAATCATGAGAAATGGTGAATTTGAGTGTAACTTGTTCAAGAAGTAACTTAAAAATTAAAAAAAAAATCTAAGTGTCAAGATGACTTCTCTTGGGCAAGTCACGCGCGTAATTTCATCAAACACTTGGCATGCCATTTTGTGGAATCAATTTCTTGTGACTCAAGCATCAAGTTGAAAAATTAAAAAGAGCATTTTGTTGTCTCCCATGAGAGCTTCCCATTGAACTTGGAATCACTCAAATATGATTAAAATTGAGGAAGTTGTGATTTGAGGAAGTTGGGTGGCAAAACCGGATTTTTGAAGGCATATGGGCAGGCCAGTGCGTGCGCAGTCTTGGGCAAGTTGGTTGGACTTGCCCAGGAGTCCTAATGTCCATATCTCTTTCATCTCTCCACCATTTTTGATGAATGAAAGATCATTATGAAGCTCATCATATGAATTTTAATTGGCTCAAAGAAATTTGGAAAATGCACGAGCCAGTTTGAAATGGCCTCAGTTGGAAGTCAGCTAATTTTTTGGTATATGCTTGGCCATGGAAATTTTCAAGTTTTGGTTCAGTTTTGATTGAATCATTTCAGAGTCCACTTGCACATGCTTGGCACGAATTGGACACCTCATGTGCTTGCCAAAAAAGGCCAAACCAGGTGCATACCTCGTGCCTCTCTCATTTTCACATTTTTGACAAAATGGGAAACTTCTCACTCAAGAAAATCAGTCCCATGTGCAAGAGAGTACATCTCACCTCATCACGCTTTTTTCACTCACTCACACTCTCCTTTTTTTGCTTAAAACGACTGCAAGCATTTCCTGAAGACCAAGCAAAACACAAATGGCCATCACACTTGTTTTGGTTTGACAGAAAATTCACTTTTGCCCTCCAACGACTCTCAGCTTGAATTATCACTCCAAATACTCTATATAAGCTGCTCAAGCTCTCCTTTCACACACAGAGGCACTGCATTGGAAAAAGCTCCCCAGAATTTTCTCATTTTTCTTGCTCTGCAACTTGAATCGAGCAGCTCAATTCTCTTGATCCAATCCTCATTTCTCTACTCAAACACCTTCATTGGAGCACAAAGAAGCTATTTGGAAGGGTTTCTTGCTAGATTTCAGAGGCACCAAGTGAATTTATTTTTCACTTTTGCATGTATGCTCACTGAATCTGAACCTTGATTTGAGCATGAATTGAAGTGTTTTGTGGTGTGCATTGTGTTTATAGCTGGCCAATCATTAGGATTGATGTATATTTAAGATCTGATTCAAGAAGATTTGGTGAAATCACGTTTCTGGTTTTTGATGTTTGTAGTGTGTTTTTCCAGTTTTTGAGATTTGATTTCTTGATCTATGCTTGATCTTTGAGATTGATTCAAATTGCATCATGTAGTATGATATGCTAGCTTTAATTTGAGCTTAATCTCATGGATTTTGGTTGAGAATCGTGCTTGTTAAATGGATCTGAAGTGAGCATGTTGGAACTGATGGAAGCGAGTGTTTTGCCTTGGCCAAAGGTTGAAGATGATGCGTGGCATCATCTCATTGGCCTTGTTCTTGTTTTTTGTTATTTAATTTTCATTGATTCTCTGATTTTATTTTCTTGATCAAAACTTGTTGAAAAATTATGAAAAAATTCATGAAACTTAAAAATAATATTCCTGACCTTGTGCATTTTTTTTGAAAATTTTTGAAAATGTTTTGATTGGTTTAATATTTTTATTTCAATATTTCTTTGATTTGAAAAATTCCACAAAAAATATTATGGACTCATAGGATAATGTAGAATTTGATTCTGAAATTTGTTTAGCATTTTTTTTCTATTTTTGATTATGAATTTAATTTGAGAAGTTTATTTTGAATTTTTTCTTTATAATTTTCATATTAATACTTCCATTAATTCAAAAATCCTCAAAAAAATCATGCAAGCTTGTTTTTAATCATATAATCTGAATATATTTTTATTTTGACCTTTTTGTGACTTTTGGCTAGGGTTTGCATTTTTTCCCTTAAATAATAGTTTAATTGTTAATTGATTGTTTAATTTTTATTTTAATATTTCCTTTAATTAAAAAATTCCAAAAAAATCATAGATGTGTGTTTTTAGTTCTAATATTTGAATATAATTTTGGTTGGACATTTTTTTGATTTTTGTTTAGAATTTTATTTTGAGATGTGATTATTGGATTAATTGATTAATTGTTTGAATTTAATTTAATTTTTGACTTTTCCTTAATTCAAAAAATGTAAAAAAAAAAATATGTATTCTGACATTTAGGGTTTCTTTGTGATTTGTATGATCTTGGTTTGAATTGTTTGAGTTTTGATCTTAATCAATTTTTAAGATTAAAAGTCAAAAATTAGGGTTTTGTTGCTTATTGTGCAAGTTTCTTTTTCAAAACCTTTATGCCCTGGACTTTCAATGGAATTTAAGTCTTGATTATGGTTTATGAATGCATTGAGGATCTGAAAACCATTTTTCTTGAATTATTTGACTTGGTTTGACATTTTTCCACAAATTATTTTGAAAACTTGTCTAGTTTGGTAGTTTTGCCAACTAGTCTTGAACTTTGGGCCTCATTTGATCCCCTCCTCAATCATTCATGAACTTAAGAGTTGCTTTCTGACTTCTACACACTTCAAAGATGCTAAGAAGTTTTTGGTTTAATTTATTGATCATTGTTTCTATTTTTGATGTATTTTTGAATTGAAGGTACCCAATTAATGTTGCATGTCTTGTTGCAATTTGTTTGATGGCCAATGAACTTGAGTGAGGCCTATAATAGGGAACCTGATGATCATGTTGGATATGTTTATTCAAAATAAACTCAAGTAATTTCACTTATTTCCCTATGTTTGAATGATTGAACCTTTTTGATGCATTATGTGGGCTTCATCTTCTATTGTGCTTGTGAGCTGTGGTTGAATTAATTGTACATGATTGAATTATGGTTTCTACTGACCTTCATGGTCTCTAATTGTGTTCTTATCAATCTCCCATGATCCTTGATTGATATTCAATTGTCAACTCAACATGGTGATAGAAAGGAGCAACATTCCTCTGATTCTTTTGACCAAATTATGCACATATTTGTTTCCTTCTGTCTTTCATGACTAAAGTTTATTAGTTGTTATCATGTTTTCTCATTTAATTTTGGTATCATCATCCATCCCTTATGTGAATCATCATTCTATTTATGGGAATACTAACTTGGTTGTTGAATGTGCGAGGTACTTTGAGAAAAGTTTTCCATTTTTGACTTGAGGCTACTGTGTTTCACTTTATTTGTGGAACACAATTTGTTATGTTTACACTACTCTTATGCTTGGCATATTTGATAGTCTATGCAGGATATACACATGTAATTATGAATGCTATACATTTCCCATGGGATCTGTTCATATCTGATAATCTCATTACTTACATCCTGATGGCGTAGTTTCTGACTTGATTTGTCTGCTGATGCCAGCATGCTTGAAGTTCTCTGGGTTTATTTTATTCTTGTTTAGTTGCTACGGATAGTTATCCGTTTGGTATTGCACTATTTCCTTTCTTCTATTTTCATTTTGTATAGTTCAATTTTGCATGATGGGACCTCTGTTGCTGATATATGTCAGGAGGCCCTCTATTTTCGTTCGATACATGTGTTGTGTTATTTCTTTAATTGTTGATCGATGAGTCACTCAATTTAGAAATTGAGATCACGACTTCGCTCTCAGTGCATGTTCCCTATAGGATGTTTATTACTTTTCTTCTTTAATTGTTGATCAATGAGTCACTCAATCTAGAAATTGAGATCACGACTTCGCTCTCAATGCATGTTCCCTATAGGATGTTTATTGCTTTTCTTCTTTAATTGTTGATCGATGAGTCACTCAATTTAGAAATTGAGATCACGACTTCGCTCTCATTTCATGTTCCCTATAGGATAGTTTTGTTAAGCTTCCTTTAACATGTTGATTAAGGTAGGAATCCATGTATGCTAACATAGGGTAGAACTTCCCTTTATCCTCAACCTTAGGGTCAATCATTGTATGACAACACTAGGGATAGTTCTAGGCTAGTTTCCCTTAGTTGTTTTTCCTTCCTTTGCATTCTGCATCTTAAAACAAAAATTGTTTTCTTGGCAAATCATAAAACACCTCTAATAAACTCAAACCCTTCTTCAAGGTAAAATATACAAATCAATCTTATTTGTCTGTGCACCTCTTGGATTTGTTTTTAAACCTAGTTTATCGATGTTTCGTCATTGTACATTTGTTTGAAGCCGATGTTTCACCATCGCATATGTTTGTTATCCTACTTTGATTCTCAATATCATTGTCAGGTGTGATGTTTTGTCATCTGTTTTATCGATGTTTCTCCATCTTTGCCATGATACCTTGTTATCTTTTAGCCGATGTTTTGCCATCGCACATTTGTTTGAAGCTGATGTTTCGCCATCGCACATGTTTGTTATCCTACTTTGATTCTCAATATCATTGTTAGGTGTGATGTTTTGTCATCTGTTTTATCGATGTTTCACCATCTTTGCCATGATACCTTGTTATCTCTTAGCCGATGTTTCGCCATCGCAAATTTGTTTGAAGCCGTTGTTTCACCATCGCACGTTTGTTTGAAGCCGATGTTTCTCCATTGCACATGTTTGTTATCCTACTTTGATTCTCGATATCACTTTTAGGTGTGATGTTCTGTCATCCGTTTTATTGATGTTCCGTCATCTGTGACATGTTACTATGTTATTATTTAGTCGATGTTTGACCATCTCATTTGTTTGTTGTTTCATTCGATGTTTTTCCATCTTTGTTTTTGTTTCCTTAACTAAAAAAACACAAACCAACCAAAATATGTAAGCCGAACTACGGCTGCTCTGATTCCTTAAAAGGGATACGTAGGCATTGGGGTAGGGCCCGATCGAGCATAACTTTTATTTTCCCTACATTGTTTTCTTTTTTTCTTTCGCATGCATTCCCTTTTCAGTTTTAAGCCATAGACATAGGATTTGACCACACCCATTAGATTAGACAACAAGAGTGGATACCGTAGAGTACTACGGGCGTGTGGGGTGCTAATACCTTCCCCTCGCGTAAAAGACTCCCTTACTTGATCTCTCGGTCGAAAGACCGTGATTTATCCCTTTTCAGGTTTTCTCGATGTTTACCTTTCCCTTTCGGCGGGATAAAAGATTTTTGGTGGCGGCTTCATTGATGTTTCATTACATCCAGATGACAGGTTCCGACCGGGTGGTTTCAGCTTCAACCATGGAGGCAAGACTTTAATGGCCTACATAAAACAGTTCCAGACATCGAAGAAAGATTCTTACATGTTAGAGAACTACAAGGGAAAGAATCCAATGTCCAGATCCCAGTGGAGGAGGCATCCAAGGATTAAAAAGGTGAAAGAGAGCTAGCATCAAAAGACATAGGGGAATCCAGTAGTAACAAGTTCCCTTCGAGCACTGCGAACTCAAGCAAGCCACCTGTGGATCAAAAATTGTTTATATCAGAGGAGAATGTTACAAGTGAGAAAATTCAAAAGAACCCAATAAAGGAAGATGAAATGTTAACAAATGATTTTGAATCTGACGGAGTTTCGTCCCTTAATGTCAGTTGTAATGTAGTGTCAGTCTTACCTCATGAGTATAACCAGGAAAATGAAATAGAGATCAGGAAGAAGCAGATGAGGAAGAAATGGCCAAACATAAACCAGTATGTTACTATGTTGTCAAAAATGGAGCTGTCGAGGAACAAAATGCTTTCTTCAAAAGGCCTGACCAGGGCATGAAAGAGAATTTGAAGCCTTTGTACATTAGGGCCAGGGTCGAACAAGTGGGCATAAACAATGTTTTGGTGGATGGAGGAGCAACTTTCAATCTAATGCCATAATTTATGTTAAAAAGGATTGGAATGTTTGATATAGATGTAAAGCCACACAACCCGGTCCTCTCAAATTACGAAGGGAAAATTAGACACACATTGGGGGTGATACAAGTAGATCTGGAAGTTGGTTCAATTACAAGGCCAATTATGTTCATGGTAATCCCAGCAAAAGCAAATTACAACATGTTGCTTGGTAGAAAGTGGATACATGGAATAGGATATGTCCCTTCAACAATGCACCAAAGATTATCTATCTGGAGAGAGGATGGCATAGTGTAAAACATAGAAGCTGACCAAAGTTACTACATGACTGAAGTGAATCTGGTGGATAGGAGGAACTTCGACAAAGATCTAGCCAATATAGGGCCATGCAACCCAACAGGAGAAGAATACTCACCTAAAAAGAATGCCATTTATTTCTTAACCCTCCACCCAAATGGTTTCAATGGGATAGAGAGATCATGGGAGAAACAGAGGATGTCGAAAGAGTGTCTGATATACGACCAATTTGCTGGGATGAGGATGAAGATGTGAAAAACACAAGAATGGGGGGTTTAATTGAAAACTTAGATCAAAAACAGCTTAATGACACAGTATGTTTATCCTGGTTCGTTTGATCTCAAACAACTCCAGTCCACCCGTCAAGGTGATTTCGCCTCTCTCCAACGAGGTCTTAATCCACTAATCTCAAAAGATTACAACAGCTACTTTAACAACTGTTAAAGTCTTCTTGAGTACAACCACAAACCGGTTAATCTCAAGGAAATCTTTTACAAATAATTGAACAAGAATGTGTTGTTGTTTTCTAACAAAACAGTTTATCACAACTGTGATAATTACACAGGTTAAGCTTAGAATAGAATAAATTTTCTAGAGCTTGAATATGCGTGGTTTGGAATTCTCTACAAATTGATGTGTGCGTACATACGTGCTTCTTTTGCAAGAAAAATTGTTTATATAGGCAAGCAAGAGACGTTGTCCATAAAGCAAGTTTAATGTTAATAACACACTTTCCTTTTATAGAAGATCTTGTTTGAAGAAAGCCGTTGGCATTTAATTCTGTCTTGAATAATTAGTAACGCTTCAGAGTCTTCTTTGCTTTAACTACTGATGATGCTTCAGAGTGTTGATGACTTGGTTGATATGTCTTTGTTCAGAGTCATAGTTTACTTGTTTAAGCGCAAATTCTGGTCATCAATCTTCAGCGTAGAATCTATTTTGCTTCTACGTGTAATACTTTAGCTTATCTTCTGATGCTGATCCCATCAGAACTTCTGTATACATAGAACATATTTTTAAGGAGCATATTTGTTCTATATATATATTCTTTGTATTTAATTATTCTTTGTATTTGTTATCATCAAAACGCTAACCAAGGGTTGTAGAATCAAACTATGTTCTAACAATCTCCCCCTTTTTAATGATTAAAAAAACCAGATTTTTCAATTAAAAATAAAGAATAAAAAGTATAGAATTAAGAAGAAAAACTCCCCCTGAGTTGATTACTTCCCTTAAATTCTTTGAGTCCTTGAGCATCAGAATTTGACTACATCTTTCATCAGAGTTTTGTACCTGTTCAAGCTTTTCAGAAGAAAAAAGTTGAGTAGTTCAGAATGTTTGAGACTTCTGTCTCAGTAATCCGTTATTGAAAATATCTTATTCTTTCTTCCCCTTTTTGTCAGTTATCAAAAAGACTATATAATCAGAGCTAAAAAGGATTTATATTAAAAATAAGAAGCAGTGATAAGAGGTTCAGAACAGCAGCAATGTTGAACAAATATTACAGATAAACAGATTTGAAAAACAAAAGAAAAATCTAAGAGGGAGGAGGAAGTCGTGTGAACAGAGATTCCAACAAGCCCTTGATCTGGGTGTTGGTTTCCTCTTGTTTGCTTAACATGCTCTTGATTTCCTTGATTGTATCATCCTGTTTATCCAACCTTTCTTGAATAACAATATCCGCTCTCTTCAGTTCTTCCAGGGTTTGCCTTTCATAGGAGGGAGCTGGAGAATCTTCAGAAACTGGATGCTTCTCAGAGCACTCTGCAACTTGATCATTTTGAACCAATTCCTCTGCAGAAATCATCTCATCAGGAGCAGCAGTCAGAGTGAGACCTTCTGACTCTGGTTGAACATTGTCTGATGAATGATGTTCTGACCAGGGAGCATTGTCCAGAGGGAGAATCTCTTCCTTGAGCAGTTGGCTTAGAACTTGGTCTTCAAATACATTTAGCAGATTACTGAAATTCTGTTGAACTTGTCCGTAGAACTGTTCTTGCATCTTATGAGTTTCAGAACTTATCCATTTTCTGAAATTTGTCCAAAGATAATCTGAGGCAAAAGGATTGGTCATCTCAAGACTAGCTTGCTTCAGGGAGGTTATCCATTTCTGAATTTTTGTTTCAAACATCAATAAACTAGTACCAACATCTGGTGTGGGTTCAGGTGGTTTGGGTTTTGGAATGACAGTTTTGTGAGTTATGGCATCTAGACGTTCAAAAACAGTAAGGTCAATGACAAGTTTAGCGTTGTCATCTGGATTGCTTTTTGGTGAGGGAGTGGGAGAGTATGGTATAATTATTGGACTGGTTGGGGAGTTTGGTGGAGTTGATTCTAGAGAAGAGGGAATTTGAGGAATGTCCAGGATGGTGAGGGGCATATGGATGGCCAGAGGTTCAGTGATTCCTGGAATGGGAATTATATCTGAATCTGAAGTAGGTTCTTCAGATTGGTTGGGTGTAAGATGGTGAGGTTCTGTTTCATAGGATTCAGAAGGTTGGATCTCATAAGTTTGAACTTCTGGTTGTGATTGTTCAGGTTGTGGAGATGGTGGATGAATGTCTGGTTGAGGAGATGGAGGTAGTGGTATTTCTAGTTGAGGAGAGAAGGGAATATCTGATTGTGGGTCTTCTGTGGTGGTTCGGAGTTTGGATTTTCTGGTGTGGGAGCAGAAATATTTTGGTCAAAATATTCAATGTCTGATAGAACTTTTGTAAGTTCTGGTTGAGTTGTTTCAGTATTTGGATTGATAGGAAGGGAGTGAGTTTCTCTAAGACTTAGAGTTTCTGAGGGGTCAAACCCTATGTCAAAATCATCAAACGTTTGTAGGGTAGGAATTTATGATTGGTTAGGTAAGGGTCCAGATGTTGAGAAAGATATTGATTCTAAAACATTAACAGAAGAAGGATTACCTTTCTTTTTAGCAGCATTTGGAGTATGCTGGGATGATCCTTCTGCTACTGCCTTTCTTTTCTCGTTCTTCTTCAACACAACTTCTGGAGCCGCCTGTTGCAAGTCCTGAATATTTAACCCTAGTGCAGTGCCATCTGCCTTGCATGCATCCAAATATCAGACGATAATCTCAGGCTTGGAATTAATTTCTGAGAACATAGGGAAATCATCCAGAGGGATTCTTCTGGAAGTAATGGTTGTAAAGGATGTAACATTGGGTTCCTTTTTGATGTTCTCAATAATTTTTCATCTTTTTCAGATTCTTCGCATTCAATGGCTTCCCAGCAGTTGCCTCTAGAGAGCTGATTTCTTGTGCTTCTGTTAGATGCTCTATCAGCCTATTCTCTGTCAGAATATCTGATATGAGCCTTCCAAGGGGTATCTAGTCCCTTTTGGTACGCTCATCTTCTCTAGTCTCCTTAACACTGGTCCTCAGATGATTGAATAGCAAGTGAGCCAGATTCACCTTAGTCTTCTTGGAGATAAAGTAGATCAGAAACTGTTGATCAATGTTTATGTAGTCAGGAGAGCTGGTTGGCTTCCTGTGGTTGATGCATCCCAGAATTATCTTAGCCCATATTCTGTGATGATCCTTTAGATCCATTATCTTTCTAGAGGGAAGACCCAGAGTGAAAATTTCTTTTGCAATTGAAGCAACATCAGCACATCTTTCAGCCATGTCTATACACCTTATGCCGCCACCACCACTGTAACCTATCAGTCTTGCAATTAGGTCTTCAGTAATTACTATCTTCTCCCCCATTACATACGAAGTGACTTGATGGTTGGAGGATGAAGCATGAATCCTAAATTCCTTCACAAGAATTGGAAACGTTGGACCTAACAGACGGTCAAAATACCTGTTCCATCCTTGAGCCTTTACCTCTTCAGAAAGATTGAATCCATTTTCTTGTAGACTTTCAAAATCCACAATCAGTTCTGAAAGAACTTCAAGGTTGTCAATGGGCGTGAGAAGAGTTCTGGATGGTTCTTCATATTGTTCCATAGATTCAATTCTCTAAGTACTGGTATTTGGGACGCTTGAGGAAGCCATGTTCACAGAAGAAATTTGAGAAGAAAATGAAAGGGTTTTGAAAGTACAAGCAAAAAACAATTAGAATGAATTGTGAGAGTAAAAGTGAAAGAGTGTAAAGATTGAAACTTGTGTTTAAATAGATTCTTGAAAACATAAACTGCAAGAGAGAGAAATAATTAGTAATGATTATATGCATAATGCAGCTGATTTTGGGGGATTCAGAAAGATATTGGAACGGTTACCCATGACATGTGTCTCAATGTACCCAATCAGCGCTTTTGACGTTTCAGAAAAGTGAACGCGTGTTCAGCCTCAGAAGGTAGCTGATGAATGGATGACAAATGTTTTTTTAAGTGAACAACACTCTTCTATCCTTGAACTGAAACGCTCAGATCTTCTTGGATAGATTCTGATACAATTTGTACTTCTAAAATTCTGAAGGCAGGTTGATCAGCAGTTCACAGAAAATAACAAAATTTTTGAAGGTTAAGATATGTAAATAAAACAGTTTATTCTGGGCAAAGCTTCATGCTGAGATGTTTCAGAACGAAGTTAAACCTATCTTCAGAAAGAGGTTTTGTAAATACATCAGCCCATTGATGGTCTGTGTCAATAAATTTTAAATTAAGGATCCCTTTCTGAATATAGTCCCTAATAAAATGATGTTTTATTTCTATATGCTTAGCCCTAGAATGCAAAATAGGATTTTTACTGAGACAAATAGCAGAAGTATTGTCACAGAGGATATGGATGTTACTCTCAAATATATTGAAGTCCTCAAGTTGACTTTTCATCCAGAGCATTTGCGTGCTACATCCAGCTGCTGCTACGTATTCAGCTTCTGCTGTTGCTAGCGCTATTGTGGATTGTCTTTTGCTGGACCACGAGATCAGATTTTCTCCCAAAAATTGGCAGCTTCCAGAAGTGCTTTTACGTTCTACTCCGTCTCCAGCAAAATCAGCATCATAGTATCCTACTAAGTTGTAATCATTTTATTTTCTATGAAACAAACCCAGATTAGCAGTACCTTTCAGATACTTGAAAATTCTCTTAACTGCTGTTAAGTGAGATTCTCTAGGATCTGATTGGAATCTAGCACAAATTCAAACACTGAATAAAATGTCAAGCCTTGAAGTCGCCAGATACAGAAGAGAACCAATCATACCTCTGTAGACCTTCTGTTCTACCTTTTTGCTTACTTCTTCTTTTTCCAGAATGCACGTGGGATGCATTGGAATCCTTGAGGGCTTACATTCTGAGAGATCAGATTTCTTCATAAGTTCTCTGACATATTTGCTCTGATGAATGTAAGTTCCTTCTGGGGTTTGATTTATTTGAATGCCCATAAAGAATTTTAGTTCCCCCATTAGGCTCATCTCAAATTCTGCCTGCATACATTTAGCAAACTCTCTTCCCATAGAGGGTTTAGTGGATCCAAATATGATGTCATCAACATAAATTTGACATACTAAAATTTCATTCTTAACTGTCTTACAGAACAAGGTTGTGTCCACTTTCCCTCTGGTGAATTCCTTTTCTAACAGGAAGTTACTTAGTCTTTCATACCAAGCTCTGGGAGCTTGTTTCAGACCATAGAGTGACTTCTTTAGTTTGAAAATATATTATGGATTTTTGGAACTTTCAAAACCAGGGGGTTGGTGCACATATACCTCTTCTTCTATATAGCCATTTAAGAATGCACTTTAGACATCCATCTGATACAGAGTGATGCCTTTATTAACAGCAAATGATATTAAAAGTCTGATAGATTCTAACCTGGCGACTGGAGCAAAGGTTTATGTATAGTCTATCCCCTCTTGCTGACTATAACCTTGTGCTACCAGTCGTGCTTTGTTTCTGACGACTTCACCTTGTTCGTTCAGTTTGTTTCTGAATACCCATTTTGTACCAATGACGTTGAATCCTTTTGGTTTAGGAACCAGATCCCATACGTCATTTCTGGTGAATTGATTTAGCTCCTCTTGCATTTCTAGAATCTAGTCATTGTCCAAAAGTGCTTCATCAATAATTGTTGGTTCAATCAGAGAAACCAGTCCCATGAGGGATTCTTCAAAGTTTCTGAAGGTAGATCTTGTTCTGATTGGATCTTCCTTCCTTCCTAAAATTGTTTCTTCTGGGTGATCAATGCTGCTTCTGGATGGTCTTTTCTGGAGTTGATCAACAGAAGGAGCTGGATTGCTTGTAGTGACTCTTTCTGATGTTGAGGGAGTGTCTCTATTGATAGCCTCTGATGAGTTGTCTTCAGTACCTGTGAGTTCAACTTCCATACCTGCAAGGAATTTATTCTGCTTTGACTTTTGAGAGTCAAGCTTATCATCAAACCGAACACTGATTGACTCTTCAACAATTTGTGTTTCTGTATTGTATACTCTGTACCCTCTTGAGCGTTCAGAGTATCCTAACATAATACACTTTTATGCTTTAGAGTCAAACTTGTTCAAATAATTTTTTGTATTCAAAATAAAACATGTACATCCAAATGGGTGAAAATAAGAAATGTTAGGCTTTATGTTCTTCCACAATTCATATGGAGTCTTTTCCAGAATAGGTCTTACGGAGATTCTATTCTGAATGTAACATGTTGTGTTTATTGCCTTTGCCCAGAAGATCTTAGCAACACTAGTCTCGTTGATCATGGTTCTGGCCATTTCTTGCAATGTTCTATTCTTTCGTTCTACAACTCCATTTTGTTGGGGAGTTCTAGGACAAGAGAAATCATGTAGAATGCCTTTTTCATTAAAGTATAATTCAAAATTTTTATTCTCAAATTCTCCACCATGATCACTTCTGACTTTGACGATTCTAAGATCCTTTTCATTCTGAACTTGGTTGCAGAAGGTAACAAACACAGAATGTGACTCGTCCTTGTGTCTTAAGAACTTTACCCATGTCCATCTGCTATAGTCATCTACGATTACTAACCCATACTTCTTGCCACTGACTGAAGCAGTTTTTATTGGTCCAAATAAGTCAATGTGCAGAATTTCTAATGGCTTAGAGGTGGAAACAACATTTTTGGATTTGAAAGCTGGTTTTGCCAACTTGCCTTTCCGACATGCTTCACACAGAGCATCTGAGTTGAGCTTCAAGTTAGGAAGTCCTCTGGCAAGATTGAGTTTGTTAATCTGAGATATTCTTCTCATACTAACATGCCCCAATCTTCTGTGCCGGATCCATTGCTCGTTGTTAACAGACAGTAGACATTTTACATTCTGACTTTTCAGTTCAGAAAGTTTGATTTTATAAATGTTGTTTTTCCTCTTTCCATTAAATAGGATAGTCCCATCTTTCTGACTAACAGCTTTGCATGAATTTTGATTGAAGATTATATCATAACCGTTATCACTTAATTGACTTATGGATAACAGGTTATGCATTAATCCATCAACTAATCAAACATTACTTATAGAGGGAATATTTCCATTACCTATTGTTCCAGAGCCAATGATCTTTCCTCTCTGATTGCCTCCAAAGCCCACGTGGCCTCCAGGCTTAAGTTCCAGGCTTTGGAACATATGCCTTCTTCCCGTCATGTGTCGTGAGCAGCCAGAGTCCAGGTACCATGATTGGTGTCTTTGCTTTGCTGCTAAAGATATATGCCACATGTATTATTTTATCCTTAGGTACCCACATTTTCTTGGGTCCTAATTTTTTAGTTTTACCAAAATTCTGATTGAATTTTGGTTTGACAGGATAATCACTACTCGTGTATTTTATGTCATGTGTGTGCCCATATATAAAGTGTGAATCAAGTGGAGTGTGTTTTATAACTAAATCCATTGAATTTTTTCGTGTAGGTACCTTACCTTGATATCCTACCCCTTTTCTGCCATTTCTGCTAACTCCATAGATCATTGAAGCCATCTTGCTTCTGTCTATTTTTTTAGCAAGAAACTTCTGAAAGCTGTGATCATACTCTTTGATGATCTCATTAGCATTGCTGGGAGTTTCAGGGATTGTCTCCTTCTGAGAGTTTTGCAACTGGTTTTCTAATTTTGAATTTTTTTTGTTTAACTCAGAATTCTCCAATCCGAGACTCTTAGTCTTATCAGAGTCAGAAGAAAGATTCATTTTCAGGTTTTTGAATTTGACTCTGATCTGCTGATACATTTCCAGAATTTCATTAAGGCTTTCAACAAGTTCATCCTTAGTAAAGTTTATAGTAAAGTCATGGAATACCTCTTCAGTGTCTAATTCTGAGTCTGAACCAGAAGCTTCACTGTCTTCAGATATGTTTGCCATGAGAGTTATGTTTGCTCTTTCATCATCTGATTCTGAGTCAGCTTCAGATGTGTCAGAATCATCCCATGTAGCCATGAGGCTTTTCTTCTTTTCCTTGATGAACTTCTTTTTGGGCTTCTCTTTCTGAAGCTTTGGGTAGTCACTTTTGTAGTGCCCTTGCTCGTTACATTCACAACAGATGATGTCTTTGTTGTCTGGCTTTCTGTGTCCTGAAGAGCCTTCAGATCTTCTGTGTTCAGAGGAGGATTCTGACCTTCTGTATCTGGATGAGGATTCATTCTGATTTTCTGATCTTTTGGGATTCCTGAACTTTCTTTCCCTATGCTTCCATAGTTGGTTCACCATTCTGGAGAGGAGAGACAGTTCATCTTCTTCTGATGAGGATCTATCAGAGGTTTCTTCTACAGCCTACAAAACTTTGGAGTCAGATTTTCTGTTAGATTTTAAATCTAATGGCTTACCTTGCTTTTAAGGTTCATCTTCTTCTAGCTCTATCTTGTGACTTCTGAGGGAGATAACAAGTTCCTCCAAAGAGATTTTGTTGAGATCTTTGGCTAGCTTAAGCGCTGTGATCATTGACCTCCACTGTTTTGGCAAGCTTCTGATGATCTTCTTAACGTGATCAGCAGTGGAATATCCTTTGTCAAGAACTTTTAGACCAGCAACAATAATTTGGAATCTTGAAAACATAGTTTCTATTGATTCACTATCTTCCATCTTGAATGCCTCATACTTCTGAATGAGCGCAAGGGCTTTGGTTTCTTTGACTTGAATGTTGCCTTCATGCGTCATTCTCAGAGAATCAAACATATTCTTGGCAGTTTCTCTATTTGATATTTTCTCATATTCTTAATATGAGATGGCGCTGAGAAGAATTGTTCTGGTCTTGTGATGATTTCTGAATTCACGCTTTTGCTGATCATACATCATTTTCCTGTCAATCTTCTGACCACGTCCATCCACTGGGTGTGTGTATCCATCAGTCACCATGTCCCACAGATCAGCATCATGGGCCAGAAAGAAAGTCTCAATTTTGTCTTTCCAGTAGTCAAAGTTCTCTCCATCAAAGACTGGAGGTTTGCCACTGAATCTGTCCCTTTCTTCATTGTTGTCATTGTTGATGTTTTGACTTGGTCCTGCCATTGTGTTTTTATGACGTTGGATCTTGTACTAACACGGTTAAGTGTTTAAGCTCAGAACCAGGCGCTCTGATGCCAATTGAAGATGTGAAAAACACAAGAAGGGGGGTTGAATTGAAAACTTAGATCAAAAACAGCTTAATGACACAATATTTTTATCCTGGTTCGTTTGATCTCAAACTACTCCAGTCCACCCGTCAAGGTAATTTCGCCTCTCTCCAACGAGGCCTTAATCCACTAATCTCAAAAGATTACAACAGCTACTTTAACAACTGTTAAAGTCTTCTTGAGTACAACCACAAACCGGTTAATCTCAAGGAAATCTTTTACAAATAATTAAACAAGAATGTGTTGTTGTTTTCTAACAAAATAGTTTATCACAACTGTGATAATTACACAGGTTAAGCTTAGAATAGAATAAATTTTCTAGAGCTTGAATATGCGTGGTTTGGAATTCTCTACAAATTGATGTGTGCGTACATACGTGCTTCTTTTGCAAGAAAAATTGTTTATATAGGCAAGCAAGAGACGTTGTCCATAAAGCAAGTTTAATGTTAATAACACACTTTCCTTTTATAGAAGATCTTGTTTGAAGAAAGCCGTTGGCATTTAATTCTGTCTTGAATAATTAGTAACGCTTCAGAGTCTTCTTTTCTTTAACTGCTGATGACGCTTCAGAGTGTTGATGACTTGGTTGATATGTCTTTGTTCAGAGTCAGAGTTTACTTGTTTAAGCGCAGATTCTGGTCATCAATCTTCAGCATAGAAACTGTTTTGCTTCAGCATGTAATACTTTAGCTTATCTTCTGATGCTGATCCCATCAGAACTTCTGTATACGTAAAACATATTTTTAAGGAGCATATTTGTTCTATATATATATATATATATATATATATATATATATATATATATATATATATATATATATATATATATATATATATATATATATATATATATATATATATATATATATATATATATATTCTTTGTATTTTTTATCATCAAAATTCTAACCAAGGATTGTAGAATCAAACTATGTTCTAACAGAGGACATTGATTATGTATGAATCATTGTTCTTCAAAAATATTTCATCCTACCTGGCCGAGAAGAAAAGAAGAGCGACTCTCGAAGCTGAGGTAACAAACATGGATATCAAAGCCATAGATGATATACTACAGACAGTAGGACATGTGGAGCATTTTATTCCAAATCCTCCTAACGAATAGGTACTAGGCGAACAGTTAGAGCAAAGGTTAGACGCTATATATGATGAGGATCCCTTGGGTTTCGAGAAAGATCCTTCGGCGTCAAGTGCAAAGATGTTGGCTCAAGACCCCCTTGAAGAGATAGATCTTGGGGATGGGAGCATAAAAATAATCACTTACATCAATGCTAAACTGGATCCTAAGGTGAAGACAAGGGTGATTGAGTTGCTGAAAGAAAACAAAGATTGCTTCGCTTGGGATTATGACGAAATGCCTGGTTTAAAAAGAGATCTGGTTGAATTAATCCTTCCAATCAAGGAGAGCAATAAGCCTATCAAGCAGACTTTTAAAAGATTCTCCCCAGATGTTCTTTCAAAGATTAAAAAAGAAGTCGAAATACTTCTCTGCTGCAATTTCAACAGGACCACAAGGTATGTCGAATGGATTACCAATATAGTTCATGTTATTAAGAAAATTGGTTCGTTGAGAGTATGCATAGATTTTGGTGACTTAAATGCAGCAACTCCTAAAGCTGAGTATCCAATGTGTGTGGCAGAAATTCTAATAGATTCATCTACAGGCTTTGAGTACCTTAGAATGCTTGATGGATACTCTGGATACAACCAAATTTTCATTGTTGAGGAAGATGTGTCCAAAATAGATTTCCGTTGCCCTGGGGCAATAGGTACCTATGAGTGGGTAGTTATGCCTTTTGGCCTAAAATATGCTAGGGAAACTTACTAAAGGGCAATGAATTCAAGATTTCATGATTATATAGAAACTTTCATGTAGGTTTACATAGATGACATTGTGATAAAGTCTGTGATAGATGAAAGTCATCTGAATCATCTTCGCCAATCATTCGAAAGGATGAGAAAACATGGATTGAAGATGAATCCCCTTAAATGTGCATTCTTTGTGCAGGTTGGAGACTTCTTGGGCTTTGTGGTCCACAGGAAGGGGATAGAAATCAACCAGAACAAGAAAAGGCTATCATGGAAGAGAAAGCGCCATCAACTAAAAAGGAGTTACAATCACTCTTAGGGAAGATAAATTTCCTAAGAAGGTTCATTTCCAACCTAAGTGGTTGAACTCAAGCCTTTTCGCCCCTCCTTCGTTTGAAACAAGAAAATTTTGAATGGAACGAACAACATCAAGAAGCTTTCAATAAGATGAAGCAATATCTGATGAATCCTTCCAACTTGTCACCACCTCGTAGATGGAAACCTATGAGATTGTATATATCTTCTTCTGATGTTACTATTGGTAGTATGTTAGCACAAGAAGACGAAAATGGCATCGAAAGAGCCATTTACTATCTAGGTAGTGTCTTAAATGATTCAGAAACAAGATATAATAATATAGAAAAGCTTTGTCTTTGTTTATATTTCTCTTGTACAAAGATTAAATATTATATAAAACCTGTTGATGTATATGCTTCTTCACATTTTGACGTTATCAAACATATGTTATTGTTGTACCCAAAAATTTTCCCTCCCATATGTCTCAATACATTTCAAGTGAGGTCCTCAAGTTGCTCAAGGAGGTCCAAGAGTTGACCAGACAAGCTCTCTCCTAAGGCAGTCTACCCCAAATTAGGGTTTCATTTTGCATCAAGATGTTTGAGTCCAAAGGATACCAAATGCTCACCATTGTCCTAATATGTTCTCAAGAACATCCATGTCAAGTCTCAAGCCTTGCAGAGGAAGTTTGCTCAGTCAACTGCTCAAATGCCTGAAAATCGACTCTGCTAGGGAAAAAGTCAACTGTGGCCCACATACAGTCAAACTTCAAGATTTTTGGTCAATATTTTCATTGTGAAGTATTATTCATAATTTGATCAAGGTTTGATCATGATTCCTTAAGGATTTCTCACAATTCATCAAAACCCAAAAGTTGCTAAATTAGGGTTTTGTAGGAAAAGTCAACTCAACTTTGACCAAGCATAACTTTCTAATACTTTATCAAAAATGACCCATCCAAAGCTCATTTTGAAGAGGATGTAATTCCCTACAATTCATATACATCTCCCAAGTTCAAAATATGCACTCACAAGAAGATATGAATTTGGACATTATAGGTCATTTTGAAAAGTCAACAAAAACACCTTTTGGGTGAAAGCTCCATACATGAACATGGAAGACACAATTGATATGAGACCAAAAGGGTTGCTTATAGGACATATTAATCTTTCTAAAAAATAAAATAACACATCTCTAGGGTCAAAATTGAGAGAGTTATGCATTGGCCAAATTGACCTTTTTTGCAAAATTGCCAAAAGTCAAATGTGTCCAAAATTGCATTTTTTGCTAAATGGGCCAAACTTTTTATGCTTACATTGAGTTTGTAATGTTACCCACGAACCATGAGCCCTTCCATTTGTATTTCTTTTATTTTTGTCATTTATTTTGATTTTATTTCATTTAAATCAAATAAAATCAATATAAAATAATGAAAATATCAAAAACTAATTAAATCTTGAGATTTTGTGCATGATTAGGTCCATTATACAGCTATAGACAAGATCAAATCGTGCAAGGCTTCATGTGGACACAAAAAGATTGAATTTGCTTGTTTTGGAAAGATTTGGTGCAGGGATTGAATCATGGATCAATATTCATAATTGGAAAAGATTTGATACAAATTGTAACCCTAATACATTCTAGTATACATAAGGAACAAAAGTAGATCAAAAGGGAGATGCTAGAGGCGTGCAAAGGCAGAGAACAAATTGCAAAAATTCAAGAAAAAAGTGCAAACCAATTTCCAAGTTTCAGACCATCTCAAGCCATTCTAACCATACTAATCAATTGATGGACGCCCCGGGATCGTGTTTCAATCATTAGCAAGCTTCCCCATGCCCTGAAACGCATCGTAGCAGTCACACAGTTTATCTCTTTTCTTGAATTCAAATACATCGATTCTGGCATATTTAGCATGATTAATTGGCATATTTTTAATCCTTGAGATGTTAGCAAGCTAATGACTACATTTAATTACATTTTTATTGACTGAACATGAAACTTCCATGGCTAGGGTTCTTTCTTTGTTTTTAGGGGTTTCTTGTACAGGGAAAATTGGCCAGTGATAATAGTACCATGATGCCAGTGAGGTTGAAACGAGTTGATTGGTACCATTGGTTTTCATTTATCATGCGTATATAATATTTTATAAATGCACAGGAGCTATACCTACGCTTGATGTCCGTAGGTAAAGGTCTTTTATCTAAAACGACGGAAGCAACGAAGAAGACAATGGCGTGGCAGGTTGTGAATGGTCAGTTTGAATTTCATGCGTTTTGGGAAGCGTGGCACATTGTTTGCATTATAGTTTATTTGTTTCATTATTGTTACAACTAACATGATAGCGCATATGGTGAGGATGCTGGCTTTTTATGCACACGTCCTGGGTTCAATCCCAAATGTATGCATTTTATTATTTTCTCAACAATTTTCGGATAATCTAGTGGTTCACATTCCCAAGCATATTCCATGCACAATCCACATCAGCCACCTGATGAACTCAAGGCCTCAGATCTAAGGCCTCCTCCATGAAGGACCACCATGCGCCCCAGTCAAGCGTATGCACGGGATTAGAAAAGTCAACAAAGGCCTGAGCTTGTTGGGCCAAGAATTCAAAGTTACACCCCCTCTTGCTAATGCTATCAGGCCCATTTTTTATTTCTTTTCTATTTTATTTCTTTTATTTAATTTAATTTTATTAATTATTCCTTAACCAAAATTAATTTCTTTTTCATAAAAATCATAAAATCAAGAGTTTCACAAAAAATTAGAATTAGATTTTAATTTTGTCAAAATTAATTTTGTTAATATAATTTTGTTTTATTTAGGGAAATTCTAACCTTTTTTTTGTATAATTAAAACCAATTAGAAAAATTAGGGTTAACTTTTGATTTAATTTTTATTTCATTCTCAAAATAAAAAATACGAAAAATAGGTTAATTTAATTATTTTTCTTAACTAAGATTAATTAGTGATTAGGTTATTTTTATTCAATTGAACTTCATTTTCTCGAATAACACGAAAACGACAACAAATGATTTTTCTTTTAAATTACAATTAGGCTTAGTTGGGGTCAAAACCTTAATTATTTTGCATTCGATTCATAGCGTGCATTTATTATTTTTTGCAGTATTGATGTAACTGTCTACAATATGTAATAGTTTAATCTAGGATTTTTTTTATTTATCGTCTTTTACGGGTTTTTTGGCTATGTAATTAATCCCAACCCCGAAGCCTTGTAATAGAGTGGGTTTTATTTCTCGCATTTTAATTCTCGCAAATATTAACTGTTTAGATGTATGTTAATAGGATTGTATGACAAGATTGCATGATGATTTAAAACGGCTAGAAAAACCTAATGTGCAAAGATGATAACTGAAATCAATTCACTCGCACATGCGCACTCCTAGGATACACTCTCACATTGGTTGCCTTTGGTAAAAGATCATTAAGTATAGGGTGTCTTAGTGGTTGCCCTCCTGTCTAAACAAAGAGTAAAAGTCCCATTCGTAAATTTTGCCTCGGAAATGTTTCCTCGGAAATGTTGCCTCGAATATGATCTTAATACTTTAGGGTTATTACTAAGACGTCCTAACATTGCTTTAGTGATCGTGTGTCCCTTACGAATTGACCCTTAAAACTCCAACGACGGTGCTACCTATTTCTCGATAGTAGGATAACACTGTCTAAAGGAAACGAAAATAGAAACAATCCTTTTTTGAGTAGGTAGATGCTAGTAGGTACTTGCTCAAATCAAACTTTTTCACACCAAACACTTTTCAAACAAAGATTTCAAAAACAACTATGTAACACTCTTGAGCATAGAAAAAAGGGTTAAAACGAAGTAAGACAAAAACTTTTCAAAACAAAACACACACAGAAGCAATTTTTAAAGATGAGAAAGTACCTAAGAGCCCATGGAAAACCATGGATAGAAAGGGTGCTAACACCTTCCCTTTCTATAAAAGTCGGTGGATAAAAAAAAGTATTTTTTCTGTGCTTTTTTTCCTTTCCGGTTGGATAAAATAAAAGTCGGTGGAGACTTTTGCTTACCGCGACATTTTGCAAATACAAAACGCAAAATGCAAACCAGCATTTTCAAAAACAGACGGTTCTGCCACCGTATCACAGAACTGGCGACTCTGCTGGGGACTTAATAAGTGGGGTATACCTTAGGATCTAGTTCATCATAATTGCTTCTCTTGTTTGTTTTGGTTGCTTTACTTTTAAGGGTTTTGTTTGAGAGTTACTATAGATCCTAACCTGGATCTGGGGACACATTTTAGGTAAGTAGCAATGAACTGTGAGGGAACTGTACGGCGTAGACCAATACGGTTGAAATAGTAGCTACATCGATGTGGCACATTGGTTGGTACCGGTATCTCTTGTGGAGAAACGAGGAGAATACGGGGCCTCTACGTGTGTCGTTAAGCATCAACTGACCTTAGAACCCTTAATCGACCAACTTGGCCATTAGAAAGTAGTGAGATAGCCGACCTTGGTGTAAAGCTGAGAACTGGTTGATACTCGATGCTACACTCATTGAGACCATATTCTCGAGATAGTTCCGATCGCAAGAAAAGATTGCGTAAGCTGAAACCATGACCGATGGAGGATGGTCAGTGATATTGAGAACCTCTTGAACCCGGTTACTTTTGCTAGGATAGGTTGAAACCAACTGAACTTCAAGAGGGTACTACCTTTGACCCCATGCAAGCCTAAAAACTTAAGAGCTTTGTGTGACTTGTTTGTCTTTGTCGTGCATGTTATCTGTTATACCTGTTGTTTGTTTTATCATTACATCATGCATCATAACATGGCATTCATACTTCATTACACTAACCATTTCAAAGACCAAGGGAATTTTTCTTTGTTCAGTTTTGTAGATTATGGCTTCCATGCGCAGAAATACCATCTGAGTTAGCTTTGTGAAAATACCTGCTCAATTTAAAGAGTTAGCCTCAAGAGTTTGAGACTTCTGTGTTCATTAAGAGACATGGTCAGCTTCTTAGTATGGTCACCTCAAAGCTTGATGAGCAGATGATGAGTGTACTTTTCCTGTTCTTCGATCCGGTGCATCATTGCTTCACCTTCCCAGATTACCAGTTGGTTCCCACTTTGGAAGAGTTATCTAACTTATTGGGCATATCCATCCTTGAGCAGGTACCTTTCAAAGGTATGGAAAAGGTTCCCAGACCAGAAGGCATTGCTTTAGATCTGCATCTGAAGCGGGCTGATGTAGTATCCCATTGGGAAACACGAAGCGGGGTCGAAGGTTTTCTAGCCAAATTTTTGATAGACCAAGCTCAGCTATTCTGGGATAATTTGGATTTTTAGGCTTTTGAAGATGTCTTGGCTCTCTTTATCTACGGTTTGGTTTTCTTCCCGAATCCGGATTCCTTTGTAGATGTGAACGCGGTCAAGATTTTCCTTTCTTGCAATCCTGTGCCTACTCTACTGGGTGATATCTTGCATGCCCTTTACACTCGTACTGTGCGAAGAAGAGGGACTCTTATGTGTTTCATGCCATTGCTGTCGAGGTGGTTTATTTCGCACCTCCCCAAGTCTGTGCTGAAGAACGATGAGGGTTTGGGATGGTCCTACAGAATAATGTCACTTGCCCACACAAATATTCTTTGGAGTTCCCGGGCTATGGAAGACACTTCCGTTATTGATTATTGTGGGGGATACCCTAATGTCCCGTTGCTTGGAATCATAGGGGGAATAACCTACAATCCTTGTCTAGCTTTGCGACAATTTGGTCCCCATTAGATACTTCTTGAGGATATTGCATTTGACTACAAGGAAGATGTTGAGGAGCATCGCCGAAGGTTTATACGAGCTTGGGGCATGGTGAACAGATCTGACCTCCAAGAGTCGGGGCCAAGGACTTCCCTTCCTATCTAGCATTATAGGTACCATTACAGGTTTCTCATCTTCTTTGCTGTTTATTTCAGCAGAAATGTCTTATAATCAAGCCATCAAAGATCTTCAGGCACATAACGCCCAATTCCAACAGATGTTCTTAAGCTTGGCTAAAGGGCAAGAGGATCTGAAAACCCTGATTCTGAAAGAGAAAAAGAAGAAGGTTGGTATTCTGAACATGGGTAGAAGATTCGGAGAAAGGATAAGACAATCAGCTGATCTGACCTCCTCATCCAAGGACGGGGAGAACCAAGAAAGGGTAAAGGACCCTAGTCCTGCAGTTTCTGATAATGATACAGATTACGATGATGAGCAATATCTTCCTGCTAAGGATAGGTACAAGCAGGTAGAAGACTATCTGAGTGCTATGGAGATTCAGAAGATCCCTGGTTTGGATTTCGGAGAGTTGGGACTGGTATCGGGAGTGGTGATCCCTCATAAAGCTCTGATTTTTGCCAAGTACGACGGGGTATCCTGTCCAAAACTCCATCTCCGCTCGTATGTCAGAAAAATCCAACCTCACACTGCTGATAAAAATTTGTGGGTACACTTCTTTCAAGATAGTCTGTCAGGGACTCAACTTGAATGATTTTATCAGTTGGAAGGAGCCAGTGTCGGAAACTGGGAAGACCTTGCTGCTGTATTTTAATTACCGTATCAGTATTACACCGACCTTGCTCCCACTCGTACTCAGATCCAGGGTATGTCTATGGGTGCAAGTGAAGTTTTTAAGGACTATGCTCAAAAGTGGAGAGATTTGGCTAGAAGAGTCCAACCCTCTTTGTCTGATAGGGAGTTGGTTGACATGTTTCTAGGGACGCTATCTGGCCCATTTTTCAATCATCTGATCGGCAATTCGTCATTTGGGTTTACTAAGTTAATCTTGACTGGAGAGAGAGAGTAGAAGATGGCATTCGAAGTGGTAATATACAAAAGGATACTTCATCAAGTGCAGTAAGAAAGAAGCTAGTGCAGTCTATGGCCCGAGGGGCCAAAGCAGATCGGAACACCGTCAAGCAGTAAATACGGTAGTGATATCAAGACCCACAATTTCTCCATAATGCAACAATCAACAAAGGGTGGAAAGACCACAAAAGCAGTTCACCCGACTCAATATGACTTTGTCTCAAATTCTACCATAATCATTAAAGACTAATATGGTAATTGTGAGGGAAGCCCCGAAGAACCCTAACACCACATCTCCCCACTATAACCCGAATGCCCGTTGTGCCTATCACTCTGAAAGTCCAGGTCATGATACAAACAACTGTTGGGCCTTTAAAAACAAAGTGCAAGACTTGATCGAAGCCAAAGAGATTAAGTTTGACGCTCCAGAGAAGCCCAACGTCATAACTGCTCCCATGCCCGAACACGATCATGGAGTAAATGTTGTAGACGATGATTTATTTGTGACCTCCGTGGAAGAAATTTCTACTCCTTTGATGACAGTTAAGAAGAATTTGTTGTTGGCCGATTTATTTCTAGGCTGTGGTGAAGGTTGCCACATGTGTTCAATTTTGCTTGCTGGTTGCCACCTATTGAAATCAGGTATTTAGAACCTGATGGATAACAAAGAGATCCTGTTCGAAAAGACTATGATTCCATTGGTTCCAATTCAAGATGTTTCCATCATAACCATTTCCGCCAATCCTTCCAAGGTTTCCTCGAGAAAGCCTGTTAGGATTACACCCGTCCCAAGAATTGCTCCGTTAATAATTACTATCCCTGGTCCTATCCCATACACTTCCGATAAGGCTGTCCCTTGGCACTATGGTGCTGATGTATATTACTATAGAGTTAAACATGACGTAAAGAGTGAGGAAGCTAATGTTGATGTCAGTAATAATGTCGGGGCCAGCAAGGTCACCAGAAGTGGAAGACACTTTTCTCCCGAGATCTCCCCTCCGACTGTCCACAAACCTATTATCATTCCATCTGCTGGTACATCAGCTACCATCACAGTTCCTATTCCAGTTATCACCCCTATCGCCGAGCCATCTAGGACTCGGGGCAAAGAAATCACAGGTGAGCCTGCCCGGATGAAGGCACCTAAGAAGATCATTGTAGAAACCTCGAAACAAGAGATAAAAGAGATTTTGAGGATTATCAAGAAGAGTGATTACAACGTAGTCGAACAGCTGGGGCAGACCCCATCAAAAATCTCCATGTTGTCCTTGTTGTTGTGTTCTGAAGCCCATGCAAAGGCTCTAATTGCATTCCTCAAAACTGCACATGTGCTATAGGAAACTTCAGCTGATCAATTCAAAGATTGTGTAGCTAGCCTGACTGCCGACAATGGGCTAGGTTTCTCAGATGCAGATCTGACTGCTAAAGGAAGAAATCATAATGACGCTCTGTACGTCTCCATCGAGTGCAGGGGCACTACTATGGCCCATGTACTGGTGGATACCGGGTTCTCATTGAATGTTTTTCCAAAGAAAGCATTAGAGCGTCTGGACTGTGAAAGGTTTGATTCTAAAGCCGAGCAATATTGTGGTCAGGGCTTTTGACGGGTCAAAGAGGATGGTGCACGGGGAGGCGGACATCCCTGTTAAAGTTGGCTCTCAGACTTTCACATCCACCTTCTATGTGATGGATATCATACCATCATATTCTTGTTTGCTGGGTCGCCCTTGGATTCATAAGGTTGGGGCAGTGACCTCCACGCTCCATCAAATGTTGAAATATCCGTTAAAGGGGAAGATTGTCACAGTACAAGGTGAAGAGGAGTATATGGTGAGTCATCTCAATTCCTTTCGCTACGTGGAGATGGATGGGGAATTCATCGAAACCCCTTATCAGAACTTTGAAGAGGTCTTTCAGACTTTAGCGTCAACTGAAGTTGCTACCAACAAACCTCCGATGAAGATGGCTTCTCTCAAGGATGCCAGGGGTGTAATCAAAGAAGGGGATCAAAGGGATGTTAGGCGCGCACGAATTGGAAGACCTCCTCTGCATATCAGCAATCAGGGAGTTAATGCGGTTGAAGATGGTGAAGAAGATTCAGATATCGACAGCTAGATCTACCCAACAACCAATGGTGGATTGAACAACTGGACAGTGAAAAAATTCATACTTGTTTCTTTTATTCCACAGTAATTGACTTTTGTTTTAAGAGTTGTAATAGACAGTTTAAAACTTTACGGCCCAGTGCCTTGCCCAAGGCACCTTGGTTTTGCTTGTGAGGGCTTATTATTCTTCATTTAATATATCATTAATAAAACATTGGACGTTTCTTACATTACAAATTTTACGCTCTTTGTTTTTCTTTTTTCTTTCTCTCCCTTTATCAAAAACAACTATTCTCTTACACACACTCACATATCATAATGTAGATCCATATCCACTCTGGATCCCATTGATAACGACTCTTCTACTGCCAGTTATGACTTCGAAAATCCGATCAACCAAGCTGAGGACGAAGGTGGGGATGATTGTGAGGTGCCTGGAGAACTTGCTAGACTGTTACTGCCGGAAGAAAGGACCATACAACCTCACGAAGAGCCAGTTGAATAATTGAATTTGGGTACAGAGGAAGACAAGAAAGAAGTTAAGATATGTGTGAATCTGGAGCCTAGTGTCAAGCAACGATTGATACAAATTCTACGCGACTATGTTGAGATCTTCGCCTGGTCCTACAAAGACATGCCTGGTTTGGACACCGATATTGTGGTACACCGCCTGCCGACTAAAGAAGATTGTCCTCTGATAAACCAGAAGGTTCGCCGTATGCGGCCTGAGATGTCTGAGAAAATCAAAGCTGAGGTCATGAAACAGATCGATACAGGGTTCTTAGCTGTCACTTCCTATCCGCAGTGGGTTTCAAATGTTGTTCCAGTGCCTAAGAAGGATCGTAAGGTACGAATGTGTGTGGACTATAAAGATCTGAACAGGGCAAGCCCCAAGGATGACTTCTCACTTCCTCACATCGATGTTCTGGTCGACAACACCATGCAGCATAAGATCTTCTCCTTCATGGATGGTTTTTATGGCTACAACAAGATCAAAATGGCTCTTGAAGACATGGAGAAGACAACCTTAGTTACACAATGGGGCACCTTCTATTACAAGGTAATGCCTTTTGGGTTGAACAATGTTGGGGAAACTTATCAGCGCCTCATGGTCGCTTTGTTCCACGACATGATTCACCATGAGATTGAGGTTTATGTGGATGACATGATAGCAAGGTCCCAAACTGAGGAAGAGAACCTTGACTATCTCTAGAAATTGTTCAACAGGTTGAAGACGTAAAAGCTGAGGTTAAACCCGAACAAGTGCACCTTCGGGGTAAGATCTGGTAAGCTGCTGGGTTTCATTGTTAGTGATAAGGGTATTCAGGTGGATCCTACCGAGGTAAAATTCATACAGGAGATGCCGGCTCCCAGCACAGAAAAAGTAGTTAGAGGTTTCTTGGGACGGTTGAATTACATCGCCAGGTTCATTTCACACCTGACCGCTACTTGTGGGCCAATCTTCAAGCTGCTGAAGAAATATCAAGTAGTAAAAAGGAATGACGAATGCCAGACCTCTTTCGAAAGAATCAAAGAATATCTTCAAGAACTGCCAATTTTGATGCCTCCAGTTGAAGGAAGACCCTTGATCTTATACTTGACAGTATTGGACAATTCAATGGGGTGCGTGCTGGGGCAGCATGACGAGTCTAGCCGAAAAGAGCACGCTATTTACTATCTTAGCAAAAAGTTTACCGACTGTGAGACCCGATACTCATTGCTCGAGAAAACTTGTTGCGCTTTGGCATGGGATGCTCGCCGGCTGAGACAGTATATGCTGACTCACACCACCTTATTGATATCAAATATGGATCCAATTAAGTATATTTTCGAGAAGCCCGCCTTATCCGGAAGAATAGTGAGATGGCATATGATCTTAATCGAGTATGACATCCAATACACCACCCAAAAAGCAATCAAGGGGAGTGTATTGGCGGATCATTTGGCGCATCAGGCCGTGGATAACTACCAATCCATGAATTTCGAGTTCCCGGATGAGAACATCATGTTGGTGACCGGCTGTGAAGGACCTGGACCGGATGAAGGACCTGAGGAAGGATCCCGATGGTCTATGTATTTTGATGGAGCCTCGAACATATTGGGTAATAGCATTGGTGTTGTGATCATATCTCCTGATGGCCGTCATACTCCGTTCACTGCCCAATTATGTTTTAACTGCACCAACAATATGGCGGAGTATGAAGCATGCATCCTGGGTCTTCGAGCTACTATTGACCTGAGGATTAAGTTCTTGAGTGTATTCGGAGATTCTGCTCTAGTGATCAGTCAGATCAAAGGCGAGTGGGATACGAAGTACCCAAATCTTATTCCTTACAAAGATTATGTACTGACATTGCTCCCGCACTTTGAGGAGATAACCATTGAACATTTCCCCAGAGAAGAGAACCAGCTGGCGGACGCGTTAGCTACCATGTCTTTTATGTTCAAGGTCAGGTGGGACAATGAAGCTCCCTAGATTACCATCGAGAGGTTGGATAAACCCGCATATTGCTGTGACATTGAGACGTAAGAGGTAGAAGATAAACCCTGGTTTCACGAGGTAAAGAGGTATCTTGAGGCTCAAGAATACCCCGAAAGGGCATATGTTAATGATAAGAAGTTTCTGAGAAGATTCACTATGAAGTTCTTCATCAGTAATGGTATCCTTTATAAGCGTAACCTTGATTCAACCTTACTGCGATGTGTGGACAAGAGCGAGGCAGAAAGGATCATGGCAGAGTTACATGAAGGTAGCTTCGGAACTCATTCCAGTGGAAATACCATGGCAAAGAAGATCTTACGGGCTGGATATTATTGGTCCACTATGGAAGCCGATTGCTATCAGCACTCTCGGACCTGTCATAAGTTCCAAGTCTATGCTGATAAGGTGCACATACCTCTAGTTCCCCTGAATGTTTTGACGACTCCCTAGCCTTTCGCAATGTGGGGCATCGACATGATCAGCGAGATCAGACCTACTGCGTCCAACAGACATCGTTTCATTCTGGTAGCTATTGATTATTTCATAAAGTGGGTTGAGGCAGCTTCCTTTGCTACGGTAACCAAGAACGTCATGGTGCGGTTTATCCGACATAACTTGATCTGTCGATATGGTGTACAGGAGAGAATCATTACGGACAATGGTACAAATCTCAACAATACGATGATCACCGAGCTCTGCAAACAATTCAAGATACATCATCACAACTCTTCTCCCTACCGGTCGAAGATCAATGGGGCTGTTGAAGCGACTAACAAGAACGTCAAGAAGATTGTGTAGAAGATGACGGTGACATACAAAGACTGGAACGAGATGTTACCATTCGCTCTTCATGGGTATCGTACCTCAGCACAGACATCGACAGGGGCAACACCTTACTCATTGGTGTATGACGTGGAGGCAGTCCTACCCATCGAAGTCCAGATAACTTCTCTCAAGATTATGAAGGATGCATGTTTGAACGAAGAAGACTGGATCCAAACCCGGTTTAATCAGTTGAATTTAATTGATGAAAAGAGACTTACTGCTATTTATCATGGTCAGACATATCAAAAGCGAATGATCAAGGCTTTTAACAAGAAGTTCAGACGCCAAGAATATCAAGTCGGGGATCTGGTGATCAAACGCATCATACTGCTGCAAGGTGATCCTAGGGGAAAATGGACCCCCACGTACGAAGGTCCATTTGTGGTTAAGAACATTTTATTGGGAGGAGCTATGATTCTGACCACCATGGATGGTGACGACATTCTTCACCCTGTCAATGCAGACAGAGTGAAAAAATACTACGCCTAATCAAAGACTCGCTAGGTTGACTGGCCCAGGAAAAAATAAGGGCTTCCCGGCGAACCAAAAGGGTTCGGGAAAAAGTAAGGGATGAAAATGAAAAAACTGTACACCCGGCAAGTCGAAAACCTGAAAAGGCGGCTTGGGCAAAAAAGGGTATCCCGATGGACTGAAAACCAGAAAGGGGGGTCCAGGAAAAAATTAGGGATGGAAGCGTAACATTATGTCTCATTGGATCATCTTGCGACCAGACTTCGGTATCGACTATCAAGCTCGGACGACGCCAATTAATCTGATCCACCTTCGACCAAGTAGTAAAGTGATGAGACGCTTGAAGATATAAAGGAAATAGCAGAGTTGGAACCCGATAGGATTGTTTCAAACAACTGTTTTTCTTTCTGTTACACAAATTATATAATTTATGTTCCCTCAACGGCGTTCTCTTACTAGGATGTCAACCTCTTTGTACAAAACGCCTGTTACAGGCCAATTTCAAAAATCAATACAATTCATTTTCACAAGAAATTTCAACCCGTTTTTTCTTTTCGTGTTTTGTTTTGAAAGAACGTCCAATGATGCATTTTTATATGCATTTGAGAGTAATTGCTGCTCATAAATATTTACATAAGAAATAAAAGACAATTTCTCGTAATTCCAGGAACAGGGGCAAATAAGAAGTTTCCAAACCTTACAATTGTTCTACCCACCAGGTACAGGGATAAAGCCAGCTTGACAATATAACTAAAGATGCATACACTCCCCGCAGAGTAGGATGTATCCAAAGACAGTGGTGTTAACTCTCCCCAGCCGAGGTTCATAATCACGAATGAGTCGGCAAATTTCTCCCCAAGCAGAGTTTATCTATCATCAGCAATAGAAGTTCACCACCAGCCAAATTTATTTCTCCAAATCAGCAGATTGTCCAATAGAGTATCTCTCTTACCCATAGAGTCATTATCCCACAGGATTATTCTCAAACAGAGTCTCTCTCGGCGGAATACTCTCGAGCAGAACGGAAACAAGTCTCCAGCTAATTATCTTTGTTCATTATCCCCAGCGAGAACGAAGAACTCAACTCCTTATACTCTCCAGCGGCAGTCCAGGATTTATTCTCCCCAGCCGGAGAATATCACAAGAACATTATCCATACATCGTGGCATGCGCATATACATAATACAACATAATCTCATTTATTTTGAGAACATCATTACTCAATACATTTCATACATAATGACATTACATACGTCTAACTCTTTACCTTTCAGGGAAAGATGCAATCAAGTTCTGAGATGTTTTCTCTAGTTAAGTCAAACCGACACTAAGGTTTCTATTATAGTTGAAGACATTTTAAGACTTTCGTCTGGGTCAGCCGAATCTCCACTAAGGTTCCCTTGATTTCTATTCCAGTCAGTTTTAATCCGAGACCTCTCCCGGGATCAGTCAAATCAACACTAAGATTTCTCTCCCAGTTGAAGTTCCCAAAAGTTTCCCCTGGTTCAGTGAAATCGATACTAAGATTTATATTCCAGTTCAAGCTTTGAAGCTCGAAAATCGACCGAAAAATAGCTTAACCCTCAGCAAGTTATTGTGAAGCCTGGAAATCGACCAGATAGCAGTACAAGATACCATGAAGCTTGGAATCGACCAGACAGTGGTATAAGACACCGTGAAGCCTGGCGCATGACCAGATAATGGTATAAGACATTGTGGAGACTAGAACACGACCAGATAGCGGTAAAGGACACTGAAACCTGGGACACGACCAGATAACAATATAAGGTACTGCGAAGCTTGGAATTCAACCAAATATAAGTTTACTCGGACAATTACTATGAAGCCAAGAAATCGACCGGATGTTAGTATGCCTTATATTCAAATTGAAACCTGGATGAGACCGGATAACCACTTAATTCCTTCTAAAGCCTGGAGCACGACCAGATAAGAATTGAGAAATTGCAAAGCCTGGAGCACGACCAGATAGCAGTTCATTTTCACCTCCTCGACTAAGAGATGAGTCCCCAGTAGAGTAACAGACAACTGAAGCTCCTAAAATTCTATTTCTCCCAAGACAAAGACCAGCGTGTCCCAACGAAATCCCCCTCAACAACAGGTATACGGGTTCTCGCAAAAGAATCGCTTATGCGATCAACATTTCTTCGGATGGCATATTTAAGCCCATCTTCCATCATTGACTTCCAAATGGCATCTATAAGCCCATTCCCGATATTGCAAGACCAGTACCACTTCATGCGAGTGCAAATTTCTGGGCACTCTAGTGTTCAATCATCTTTCACCTTCATATTACGAAAGGCAGACAAGCCAATCTACATCCTCAGGTTTAAGAATATTGAACAGGGGCAGCTTTTGTACCCCAAAATTTTCCCTCCCATATGTCTCAATACATTTCAAGTGAGTTCCTCAAATTGCTCAAGGAGGTCCAAGAGTTGACCAGACAAGCTCTCTCCTAAGGCAGTCTACCCCAAATTAGGGTTTCATTTTGCATCAAGATGTTTGAGTCCAAAGGATCCCAAATGCTCACCACTGTCCTAATATGTTCTCAATATCATCCATGTCAAGTCTCAAGCCTTGCAGAGGAAGTTTTCTCAATCAACTACTCAAATGCTTGCAAATCGATTGTGCTAGGGCAAAAGTCAACTGTGGCCCACATATAGTCAAACTTTAAGATTTTTGGTCAACATTTTAATTGTGAAGTATTATTCATCATTTGATCAAGGGTTGATCATGATTCCTTAAGGATTGCTCGCAATTCATCAAAACCCAAAAGTTGCTAAATTAGGGTTTTCTAGGAAAAGTCAACTCAACTTTGACCAAGCATAACTCTGTCATACTTTATCAAAAATGACCCATCCAAAGCTCATTTTGAAGAGGATGTAATTCCCTATAATTCATCTTCAGCTCCCAAGTTCAAAATTCGTACTCACAAGAAGATATGAATTTGGACATTATAGGTCATTTTGAAAAGTCAACAAAAACACCTTTTGGGTCAAAGCTCCATACATGAAAATGGAAGACTCAATTGAGATGAGAACAAAAGGGTTGCTTAGAGGACATCTTAAGATTTCTAAAAAATCCAAGAACACATCTCTAGGGTCAAAATTGAGAAAGTTATGCATTGGCCAAGTTGACCTTTTTTGCAAAATTGCCAAAAGTCAAATGTGTCCAAAATTGCATTTTTTTTGCTAAATGGGCCCAACTTTTTATGCTTGCACTGAGTTTGTAATGTGACCCACGACCCATGAGCCCTTCCATTTGTATTTATTTTATTTTTGTTATTTATTTTGATTTTATTTCATTTAAATCAAATAAAATCAATATAAAATAATGAAAATATCAAAAACTAACTAAATCTTGAGATTTTGTGCATGATTAGGTCCATTATACAGCTGGAGACAAGATCAAATCGTGCAAGGCTTCATATGGACACAAAAAGATTGAATTTGCTTATTTTGGAAAGATTTGGTGCAGGGATTGAATCATGGATCAATATTCATAATTGGAAAAGATTTGATACAAATTGTAACCCTAATACATTCTAGTATACATAAGGAACAAAAGCAAATCAAAAGGGAGGGGCTAGAGGCGTGCAAAGCCATAGAACAAATTGCAAAAATTCAAGAAAAAGGTGCAAACCAATTTACAAGTTTCAGACCATCTCAAGCCATTCTAACCATACCAATCAATTGCTGGACGCCCCAGGATCGTGTTTCAATCGTTAGCAAGCTTCCCCACGCCCTGAAACGCATCGTAGTAGTCACACGGTTTATCTCTTTTCTTGAATTTGAATACATCGATTCTGGCATATTTAGCATGATTAATTGGCATATTTTTAATCCTTGAGATGTTAGCAAGCTAATGACTATATTTAATTAAATTTTTATTGACTGAACATGAAACTTCCATGGCTAGGGTTCTTTCTTTGTTTTTAGGGGTTTCTTGTACAGGGAAAATTGGCCAGTGATAATGGTACCATGATGCTCGTGAGGTTGAAACGAGTTGATTGGTACCATTGGTTTTCATTTATCATGCGTATATAAGATTTTGGAAATACATAGGGGCTATACCTATGCTTGATGTTAGTAGGTAAAGGTCTTTTATCTAAAACGACGGAAGCAATAAAGAAGACAATGGCGTGGCAGGTTGTGAATGGTCAGTTTGAATTTCGCGCATTTTGGGAAGCGTGGCACGTTGTTTGCATTATAGTTTATTTGTTTCATTATTGTTACAACTAACATGATATCGCAGATGGTGAGGACGCTGGTTTTTGATGCACACGTCCTGGGTTCGATCCCAGGCGTGTGCGTTTTACTATTTTCTCAACAATTTCAGAATAATCCAGTGGTTCACATTCCCAAGCATATTCCAAGCACTCTCCACATCAGGCACCTGATGAACTCAAGGCTTCAGATCTAAGGCCTCCTCCATGAAGGACCACCATGCGCCCTAGTCAAGCGTATGCATGGGATTAGAAAAGTTAACAAAGGCCTGAGCTTGTTGGGCCAAGAATTCCAAGCTACACCCCCTCTTGCTAATGCTATCAGGCCTATCTTTTCTTTCTTTTCTATTTTATTTCTTTAATTTAATTTAATTTTCTTTGTTATTTCTTAACCAAAATTAATTTCTTTTCATAAAAATCATAAAATCAAGAGTTTCACAAAAAACTAGAATTAGATTTTAATTTTATCAAAATTAATTTTGTTAATATAATTTAGTTTTATTTGGGGAAATTCTAACCTTTTTTTTGTATAATTAAAACCAATTAGAAAAATTAGGGTTAACTTTTGATTTAATTTTTATTTCTTTCTCAAAATAAAAAATACAAAAAATAGGTTAATTTAATTATTTTTCTTAACCAAGATTAATTAGTGATTAGGTTATTTTTATTCAATTGAACTTTATTTTCTCTAATAACACAAAAACGACAAAAAATTGAATTTTCTTTTAAATTACAATTAGGATTAGTTGGGGTCAAAACCTTAATTATTTTGCATTCGATTCATAGTGCGCGTTTATTATTTTTTGCAGTATTGATGTAACTGTCTACAGTATGTAATAGTTTAATCTAAGATTTTCTTTATTTATCGTCTTTTATGGGTTTTTTGGCTATGTAATTAATCCCTACGCCGAAGCCTTGTAACAGCGTAGGTTTTATTTCTCGCATTTTAATTCTCGCAAATATTAACTGTTTAGATGTATGTTAATAGGATTGTATGACAAGATTGCATGATGATTTAAAACGGCTAGAAAACCCTAATGTGCAAAGATAATAACTGAAATCAAATCACTTGCACATGTGCACTCCTAGGATATACTCTCACTTCGGTTGCCTTCGGTAAACCATCATTAAGTATAGGGTGTCTTAGTGGTTGCCTCCTGTCTAAACAAATATCAAAAGTCCCGTTCGGAAATGTTTCCTCGGAAATGTTGCCTCGGAAATGTTGCCTCGAATATGATCTTAAGACTTTAGGGTTATTACTAAGACGTCCTAACATTGCTTTAGTGATCGTACGTCCCTTACAAATTGGCCCTTACAACTCCAACGACGGTGCTACCTATTTCTAGATAGTAGGATATCATTGTCTAAAGGAAACGAAAATAGAAACAATCCTTTTTTGAGTAGGTAGATGCTAGTAGGTACCTTCTCAAATCAAACTTTTTCACACCAAACACTTTTCAAACAAAGTTTTCAAACAATGTTTTCAAAAACAACTTCGTAACACTCTTGAGGATAAAAACAAGAATTAAAACGAAGTAAGACAAAAACTTTTCAAAACAAAACACACACAAGCAATTTTTAAAGATGAGCAAGTACCTAAGAGCCCATGGAAAACTATGGATAGAAAGGGTGCTAACACCTTCCCTTTCTATAATCTACCCCCCGTACTTAGAATATCTCGAAAAAGGATTTTTCTGTGCTTTTTTTCCTTTCCGGTTGGATAAAATAAAAGTCGGTGGCGACTCTTGCTTACCACGACATTTTGCGAATACAAAACGCAAAATGAAAACCAACATTTTCAAAAATAGTCGGTTTTGCCACTGTATCATAGTTATCAAAGCCAATATTACACAGTCGAATTGGAAAATGGGCCTTAGCCCTTCTGAGTATTCTTTAGCCTTTATGCCTTTAAAAGCAATGAAGGGTCAAGTAGTCCCAGACTTCATTATAGACCACACAGTGGTCGAAAACCCTTAACATTATGTTGAGTTAAAACCTTGGAGATTGTTCTTCGATGGTTCTACCCACCAAAAGGGAAGTGGAGTTGGGGTTCTGATAATTTATCCTGATGGATATCCAATAAAACTCAAGTATAGAATCGAAGGCCCCCTTTGTTCAAACAATGAGGCAGAGTATGAGGCCTTGATTGCAGGACTTGAAGCCTTGCTAGAATTGGGGGCAACATAAGTCAAAATCAAAGGAGACTCTAAGCTAGTAATAAAGAAATCTACAAAGGAGTACAAGTGCATAAAAGAAAATTTGATTATGTATTTCGTTATTGAAAACAAATTACTTAAAAGATTCGAATATGCAAATATAAAGCATGTCCCTAGAGTAAAAAATAAAGAGGCAAATGACTTAGCACAAATAGCATTAGGGTATAAAGTGACTAAAGAAAAACTAGAAGAGTTGGTCGAAGTTAGGGGAAAGGCAATGGCTACAAGGCTGTCTCCAACAGATTTGGAAAGTACCCAATTATGTTACGCTAACAAAGACACATTTGAAGTATTGGTCAATAACTCTAGTAGATACAAATTGGAGAAGTCCAATTGTTAATTATCTCAGAGATCCTTCGGTAAATACAAAAAGAAAGACTAAGTATAGAGATTTGTCTTATATCTTAATGGGGAATGAATTGTTCAAGAAAACCCCTGAAGGAGTTTTGCTAAAATGCTTAGGAGAAAGTGAGGCATATTTGGCATTATCTAGTGTTCATAGTGGAGCGTGTGGAGCCCATCAAACAGGTCATAAAATGAAGTGGTTATTATTTCGATATGGAATGTATTGCCCTACTATGCTTAAAGACTGTATAGAATATGCTAAGGGATGTCAAGAATGCCAAATGCATGCTGGTATCCAACATGCTCCAACAAGTGAACTTCATGAAATTATTAAACCTTGGCATTTCATAGGTTGGGCGCTGGATCTAATTGGAGAAATTCGACCAACTTCATCTAAAAGCCACATGTACATTTTAGTAGGTACAAATTAATTTACAAAATGGGTTGAGGCCATACCTTTAGCAAATGTGGATCAGGAGACTGTTATCGAATTCATTCAGAAACAAATAGTCTATAGATTTGGCATCCCATAGAGTATCACAACAGACCAAGGATCATTCTTCACTGGTCGAAAGATGCAGGAGTTCTCCAAAGAAACGGGTTTCGAACTATTGACATCCACACCTTACTATGCTCAAGCGAATGGCCAAGTCGAAGCAGCTAACAAGGTGATAATTTGGTTGGTAAAGAGGCATGTGCGGAAGAAGCCAAAAAAATTGACACAAATACCACACCTGAAGAAGCAAATAATACCACACCTTTCCAACTCACGTTTGGGTTTGATGCAGTACTACCAGTAGAAACCTACTTACAATCGGTTAGAATTCAAAGGCAAGAGGAAATTCCTTCTGACCTTTATTGGGAAATGATAATGAATGAATTAGTAGATTTATATGAAAAAAGGTGGCATGCTTTAAAAAAATTAAGAAGACAAAAGGAAAGAGTGGCAAGGTCATAAATTAAGAGGGTCAAAGGCAATGCTTTTATTATAAATTACTTGGTATGGAAAGTCATATTACCTGTGGATCAAAAGAATAAAGCGCTGGGAAAATGGTCTCCACATTGGGAAGGACCTTTTTGAATCCTAAAGGCATTCTCAAACAACGCTTACGAAGTAGAGGAGTTAGCTGAGGATCGAAGAATCCTAAGAGTAAATGATAAATACTTAAAGAAGTATAAACCATTTCTCCAGGAAATAAAAATCCTGACAAGAGAGTAAGCAACAAAAATATACATAGCAAAAATGGTGATCGAATTAATTAAAAAAGCAAATACAATGAAATCTAAATTAAACAAATTAAAATGGGATAGTTTTCTTCATCCTCTCATACTTGATCTTTGCCAGGCCAAGCTTGTATTGAACAACAACATGTATTCCTTGAGGCGTGCAATTTCTTCATTCATGGCTAAAGCTCTTTCGACATGTTCAACGATCTGTGCAGCCAAAGTATCAGCCTCAGTGGTGTCCAATCCTTTGAGGGAAGCTTGTTTCAACTTGGAATCAACAATCTTCTTCTGCAACTCCACAATGTGAGACTCCCAAAGTGTGATCGAAGCTATATAAGTATCGAACTCATTTGGGCTGTCTTCCTTGAAGCCAACAAATCCTCAGATGCTTTAGAGGTGCTGAGAGATTTGTCAAATTCAACAGTTTGCTCTTGTTCCTTTTCTTGAAGCTTTAAAGTTGCAGCAACTTCCGTATTGTACCCAATGCAGATTTGGTCGATTATATTTTGCATATCTATCAAGACCTCACCTACGTTAGCAGCATCTTATGAAGAAAGGTGAAAGACCATTATTCATTTTCTTGGAAGTAGATACATAATGATGTTTAAACTATAACACACACGTCTTGATGAGACATTTTAGAAAAGTAGTGATGATTAACTGTGACGTCAGGAATTAAAGGAAAATGAAAGGTTGCTAGTAGAAATCTAGTGATTGCAAGAAATACCCATTTCTACACTAATTTGAAATAAACATTTATTAGTGGTAATTTGTTAGCTGAAGATTTTGTCATTTTGATGAAAGTTGATTTGAGAAAATCTTGTTTCAAAGGATGGCATGAAACTTGGCCTTATAAGGTTATTTTATAAAGTTTATTCTTATAGTTCGATATGTCGAAGTGCAAATCAGAGTCAAAAGAATGAAATCATATTTCAAGATATGTGATGATCTCTGTGATAGTCAATTTAGATGAATTCAAAGCTTTTAGCGGGAAAAGTTTGAAATTAAAAATGATGCATTTTCGCCAGGAGGACATGTGGAAGCATCATAATGTATGTGTTTGAAAATGTCGAACGTGACGTGATCTCATAGAAAATACTGTTAGGGACGAATTAATATAAATAGGAGTCTTAGAATTTAGGATTAAAAGATGGTGTTCACATTGCATATAAATCATTTGATACTCAAAGTACCAGAGCGAGAGAAAAGAGTTTGCTGATAATTTATGTGTAAGAACACCATCAGTTTATTTAAAGTCATTTTCTCAATACAAAGTTACTTTAGTCACTTTCTTATTCTTTTTTGTTTCTAGTTAAGTCTTTAACAACTTTTGTTAAACTTTCCTTATTAGCATTGTCTTTACATTCTTGCAAATATCCAAATCATTTCCTTTAAGTTACATTTAGGATTTATAGTCAAACCTAAATATCTTAGGATAATCATAATCACATAGAAAGATCTTGTTATTATTCATATAATGCCAAACTTCGAGTCAGATTGTAAAAACATTAAGACACATGTCCTAGGATCAAACTAGTCGATCTTGTAAGTTACCAAAGCGTAGAGTTTGGAAGACTAGCAGTTGTTTGTCAGAAATCACTTGTAAACACCCGTATCACACGACACTTCCTGTGTCAGTCAGAAACGTGCAAAGCAGGCGGGACAGGGGATGACACGGGTTCTCGTGTCACATAACACGGCCTGTGTCAATTTGGCTGGAACAAACAATGTGTAGAGATGCGTGGGTAGATTCTGGCACGGGTTCCCGTGTCCGGCGACACGGCCTGGGTCTTCCTAGGCATAAGAAATCCCATTTTTTTTGACATTTTTGCTATAATTTTGGAACATTAAAGTTACTTTTGACTTATTGCATTGCTTGGAGATGGCCTAACACTATACAAAACCTTTTTTCAAGATAAAACATTTAAGTTATTTTTTAAAATAGTTGAAACTACAAAACCTTTTCTATCAAAAAACCCTAAGAAAACAATTTCTTTTCACTTTATATTTTCTTGCGCATTTTACTATTTTGCATTGTAAATTATGTAATTGTCAAAGCCTTGTAGTAGTAATTATGGTTTATTTTTACTTGTCATCCCCATTTGTAAATTTGTATCCCCTATCCCCCAAAGTATTGTAATAGCGTAGGACATTTAATTTCCGCAATTTATCGCTTTCCTTATTATTGCTAGTAATTAAGGCTTGTATTGCAAGACTTAAAATCAATCTTAGACAACCCTAATTCAAGATAAAATACATGGAAAAAAACACCTTGCACACATACACCTCAAGGGTAACCCATACTTGTTGCCTCAGATTAAAACAGTCATGTCCCTCGAACGTGGGGTGTTCTAGCAAAGACCCTCGATTGTAAGATCGTAGTCCCTCGATGACCCTTCAATGTTGCCTTTGTTAAACGATCTTAAACTCTTACGACGATTGCTAGAACATTCTACCAGTTGCCTTCTATGACTATATGATGGCCCACGCCTGTCCCTTCACATCCAATGATATGGTTTCTTGCCAACTAATGGTAAGATAACACTATCTAAAGGAGGAAGAAAAGAACAAAGACTTCTTTTGAGTAGGTAGGATGCTCGTAGTTACTTGTTCACAAACATTTCAAAATAAACGTCTTTCAAACACACTAACACTTTCATGAAATATTTTCAAAAGTCAACGCTTTGTATATATTTTTATAGAGACAGGAATCATTACAAAGTTCGCCTAAACGAAGGCACTTTTCAAAAATACTTTCAAACAAACACATTCACAAAAGCATTTCAAAGTGAGCTAGCAACTAAGAGCCCGTAGATAACAACAGATGAAAAGGGTGCTAATACCTTCCCTTTTCATAACCTACCCCCCCCCCCCCCCCCCCCCCCCGAACTCAAGAAAAATTCTCAAAAGGTATTTTCTGTACTTTTCACCCTTTCCTTTATTGGATAAAAGAAAAGTCGGTGGCGACTCTTGTTATCCGCAACAATTGCGATATAACGCAAAACTCTAAGTCAGTTCTCCCACCGTATTATAGACATCAATGCCAAAACCACCCTTCCACCACTAATAAAGTGAAAGGGCGCTGATAAACGAGGATTATGTCCTCAACTAGAACCCTCACTAAGGTGCATAAATAGACAGAAGTCCGGGGAAGAGCCCTAAGCCCTAAAGGACCATCTACGGAACAACGAGAAAAGTCCAGCAAAACAACCTAGATCCCAAAAAGGACCATCTACGGTACGACGGTAAATTTCTAGGAAGGACCCACGACAGCTCCGACGATTCTGAACTACAGAACCACCATCTGCCACCAACACTCCCTAAGAACCCCCTAATAGACATAATCCTAAACCCAACCTGCATGCATTTCTAAGAAGAAAATAATGAATATCTGAACTACAAAAGCCAAATAACAACGAAAAATTAAAATCTCATCGGTTAAAGAAGAAGGAAGGCTAAAAAGAGAGATAGCTAGCGGTGAACCTCGAGAAACAACAGTGGTCGACAGGCGAGCAACAACGAGCAGTATGGAGAAAGAATGAAAAATACAAAACGCTCTACTCCTCTTATATTTATAGTTGTGACCATCCGTGCATGGGTAACACATGCCTAGGGAACCCTAGAGTTATCATCATTACACCCTAGCTCCTAGACCATTATTGCGCCGCTTCATCAACGCACTTCCCGAAACACACTACCTCTTCAAGTTCAAAGCCTAAAGCGACCAACTGCTCATCTCCCCGCGAGAAAGGGGCAACGGGCGACGCTCATACTCCCCGTAAGAATTACCCCCTTTGATCAAGCAGATATCAAAGTCATCACTCCCTTGCCCTAAAGAAACGACTTGGAGGGCTACTATTATGGAATGGCCCGACAGCCAGAGTGAGCCTAGTATAGACTCCCCCTTTGGCGCGGCCCATATGACCATGAACAGAATCTTCCCCGCCCTTTTGGGCGTTATCGATCGTTTTCCCTCCTTGATCGACACTAACCCATGGTGACCAACGAGCATCTCTCAGTATGCCTAACATCAAGTCGCCCAGACAACCAGGAACCAACCAGACCGCTGCTCGTAAGATACCTCCTCCTCGGAACCAATGGCTAGTTATGGACACACCTGCTCGGTATGACCAAGTCCTAGAAGTTACCTAGTTTCACGGATCTGCATATCTGAGCCAAAAAATAGAAACCAATGGCCACGCGCCAGGGGAATTATATATACCCTCACACATGTGAGGGTCAAGTATCGAATATTCACTATTCACTACTAATACCCTAATACTTTGCTTGTATCTCTTTGCTCCCACACTTACTTGATCGTAGGAGTGCCTTGTAGGTACAACCCCTTTTTGTCCTCCTCGACATTACAACCCGACTGAAGATCATCATCCGACTATCTTGTATGTTCTGATCAACCGGTAAGATCACCATACAATCCTTATGATTATGAATGTAAAAGATAAACCTCACACCCGTGACACAGAACATCACTCGGGAAGTAAAAATAATACAAACAACCCAAGAAAGAGAGTTCAACCAGGAAAATAAATCACTGGGGAATGACCCGATTTTTGGGATGACTATGAATAGGAAAAACTAAAATTACAATTAAATAATCAAAATACAAATTAAGAATTTTAAAGGGGAAATCCTTAACAATGCAAACAACAAGCCAACAAGAGGTAATCTTTAAGAAAGGATTACCAACTCGACTTGGGAAAGAAAACTTAACTCCGTTGGAGAAAAATCAACTCCACTGGGGAAAAGAGGACTCAACTCTACTGGGGTAAAGCACAACGAGGAGACAAGGTAACATCATCTTAATAAATAATGGTAAATAAATGGATAATAACAATTGATTGATAATCTTAAACTACTTACTCATAGAGGAGGTAGCAAAAAGGGAGTAACTCCGACTCACAGGGGATCGTAAACTACCAACTTGAAGGATGAGGGTAGAAACGGTAAGATAATACTTGCTCAAAGATAATGGTAAACATCACTATTGAGGCAGGTACTGAATGATTAACATCAATACTTATGACTAGGAACAAATAATTGGCATCAGTACTCATGACTGGGAACAAATGATTGACAACAATAGTTATAAATGAGAACAAAGGATTGACATCATTTCTTATGACTGGGAACAAAGGGTTAATATTAGTGCTTATAACTAGAAATAAAGGAATGAAATCAGTACTCATGGCTGGGAACAAAGGATTGACATCAGTGCTCATGACTGGGAACAAAGGGTTGACATCAATGCTTATGACTGGAAACAAAAGGAATGACATCACTGCTTATGACTGGGAACAAATGATTGATATAAGTGCTTATGATTGGGAACAAAGGGTTGACATCAGTACTTATGAGTGGAAACAAATGAATGACATCAATACTTATAACTTGGAACAAAGAACTGACATCAGTACTTATGATTGGGAACAAAGGAACGACATTAGTGCTCATGACTAGGAACAAAGGGTTGACATTAGTGCTTATGACTGGAAACAACTCAACTCTATTGGGGTAAAGTCCAATGAGGAGAAACAGGTAAATACTAACTAACAAATGACAGTGAACTTCCAATTCAATATTGAAGGTAGAAAAAACATAAAACAATAACAAGTTTCCCACAATTTTCGCATTCCACCTAGAACGGGTCTCAACTTCTTCTTTAACCGAGGCATTCCTCCTAAAAAGGGTAACAAATTTTACTAACTTCTTGATTTCTATGAGAAAGGTAACAATTCTTCTTTGATCAAGATATCACTTGAAAATGGTAATAACTGCTGTAAAGATCTTTCAGCGAACCATCTTTGGCATATTGAAAGGAGCATCCATCCATTGGAGTTAACAAATAATCTTCTCTTGGCACTAACAAACTTATTGGGAGAGTACAGGTTGCTCAAATAAAGAGACTACCACTTGCCATTATGAGAAGGATTACAATAACACTGTTGGGAAATGAATTTTTGACTCCCTGGGGAAATATCAACAAGCTCTTGCTAAGGAGATAAAGTTCTCACGTTCAAAATAAATACATATTCAGTCTAGGTTCCACATCCTAGAGAGATAAAAATAACATTGCCAACAATAACCAAATTCAAGCCAGGAATAAACCGGAGTGAAACAGCCAACCAAGACACCATCCAATAAGGAATAAACTCAACTGGAGAACAATTCCATCCAGGTAATGAGCTGGATAGGAAGGCTAAAGTAAAATTCTTCCATGAGAGATAACTCAGTGGGGAAATTGAAAGTTTATACACTTTCTGCTTAGGATTGAAATTCTATCGGATAGAGGGTACACACTCTGTAAAGAGGATAACATACCAACATAAACATTAATGAGTGCAGATGAAACACGAATTTTAAATCAACTATGCATGATGTATATGTATGAATGTGTATGAATGTCATCATGTATATGCTGACAAAATAAACATACTACACTAGGGATAGCCAGACAAAATAAGCTTGGGTAAAAACAACACTCAGGTAAATCACATCTAAGATGAAGATACCGTAAGAGAGTAAGCACCAACTTAGAAAACAACATCCTACTTCATGGATTAACTTCACTGGGAAAGGAAATGTTGCTTGAAAATGAACGAAGCACAAACTGATAGCAATGAACTGTAAAGCTGCAAAGATATAATAAACTTCTCCAGGCTTCACCGTGGAATGTCGTACAGACTTTGATAGGTAAGACAAAGCCACATTGTCTAGAATTCAATTGGGGACGCCAAATTAACTTCACTAAGGAAAATAATGACACATCATCGAGGGGAGCCCAAATATGTTCAACACCAAGGAATAGCGATTGTACAAACCTTTCCAAGTAGGATCACAGGGACTTCATGGGGATATTCACCTTAAAAGGAAAAAAGAATCCTTTTTTTCATCTGAGGAAGTTAAAAAGTTAGCATCACAGCTAAAAGTCAAAACTATGGGGATTTTAAATCAAACTCAACACTTGGGGAGAGAAAACCCAAAAATTGACAATTGTCTCAACACTTCTTAAAAAAGATACTTTCTTTGTCTAGCTACTCGAGGAGCACACAATAACAACAATGTTATAACTGGCGGTAGTAATATCCTGCAAGAGATTCTACATCACTTCTCAACACACAAAGGGAGAAAGAATATAACAAATAAGCAAATGCTACACAATTTTACAATCTCTGCTTGATTACAACCCCACTAGAAAGGAGAATCACACTCTTCTGGAGAGATTCACATAAAGACTTCACTAGAGAACATGGGAGAGGGGTATCAAACTACACAAACCCAACATCATATAACCACTTGGGGAAGTCCAACTATCCAAAGAACAAATGCATGGAGACTATGTGTAGATCAGCAAGAGTAACCCAAGAATACTTCTTGGAGGAAACTTTTCGAGATTTTGGAGTTCGTCCATCCTTGGAACCACTACTTTTTCCCCCTTGATTCACATAAGTGAAGTAAAAATTAATTTGGCAAATTCTTTTCAAAAACATGTTTTTATTTCTTTAAGTCTTTTTGTTTTGAAAATTACTATCAATAATAAATGCAATTTTTGTAGACATAATAAAAATAAGAACTGCCAGTAATTGAATAAATTCTTAAGTTTTATTAATAGAATGGTAGTCCGCAAATGGAGTGACTCCATAGATGATTACAAAGTTTTGGAAAATGGTAAATATATGGAAAAGGTTTATTGAAACACAATGACCAATATTCTCCCTAACAACTTTGAACTCATGTGCATAGGCTTCAGTTGAAGTGCGACGAGAATCCAAGAAGATTGTTGCTTCCATGATCAAGTCATGTCCGGCGTAGTTAATTTCCAAGAAATCCCTAACTTTTGCCTAGGTTGCCCTGGCGGGTTTTCAACCTACCGGGAAAATGTTTCTATTTATGTCTCTAACTTTTTCCTAGACCGCCCTTTCGGGTTTTCAGCCTACCGAGACGCTCATTTTTCCTAATCCTCCCTTTCGGGTTTTCAACTTAGCGAGTTATTCTTTTATTTCTTTAGGCGAATTATTTATTGACAACATCAACATTCACAGAACATGGAAACTCCTTGCCATCCATAGTTTCCAGAATTAATGCATCGCCAAAAAAGGCATTCTTGACAACATATGGGCCTTCATAATTGGGAGTCCACTTGCCCCTATAATCAATGTTAAAATAAATGATTTTCTTGAGCACGAGGTCGCCTTCTCTGAATTCATGAGGCTTGACCTTCTTATCAAAATCTTTCTTCATTCTTTTCTAGTATTACTGGCCATGACATAAGGCCATCATTTTGTTTTCTTTAATTAAATTCAACTGGTTAAACATGTTTTGGACCTATTCAGCCTCTGACAACTTGGTTTCCATTATGACACGCAAAGAGGAAATTTCCACCTTGATAGGGAGCACTGCTTTTATGCCATACACAAGAGAAAGCAGGGTTGCTCTGTTGATGTGCGGACGGATGTACGATAACCATGCAAATCAAAAAAAAGTATCTCATGCTAATCCTTATAGGTAAAAACCATCTTCTGGATAATCTTCTAAATGTTTTTATTAGCAGCTTCAACAACCCTGTTCATCTTAGGCCTGTAAGGAGACGTGTTGTGATGGACAATCTTGAATTCTTCACAAAGTTGTTTCATCATTTTATTATTAAAATTTGAGTCGTTATCAGTTACAATCCTGCTTGGCACACCATATCGATAGATAAGGTTATTCTTGATGAACTGCACCACCACCTGCTTGGTGACATTAGCATAAGAGGCTGCTTCCACCTATTTGGTGAAGTAGTCGATTTCTACCAAGATGAAGCTATGTCCATTTGAGGCCTTGGGTTGAATCATCCCGATCATATCAATACCCGACATAGAGAATGGACATGGGGAATAAATAACATTGAGAAGTGTCAGAGGCACATGAATCTTGTCAGCATAAATCTGACACTTATGGCACTTCTTCGCAAAATTGAAACAATCAGATTCCATTTCCAGCCAATAGTAACCTGCTATAAGAATCTTTTTTCCATGTAATGTCCATTGGCATGGGTACCAAGAGATCCTTCATGAATCTCATCCATCAACACGTCTTCTTCGTGTCTATCCACGCATCTGAGCAAGACCATGTCATAATTTCTCTTGTATAACACATCTTCATTGAGGAAAAAGCTACCTTCCAACCTTCTTAATGTCTTCCTATTTTTATTGGACGCACCAAGAGGGTATTCTTGAATCTGGAGGAAGTGCTTGATATCATAATACCATGGTTAATCATCTGACGTCACTTCTGCGGCAAACACAAAAGCTGATCTATCAATACACAAAACTGTAATATGAGGTACATAGTTCCAAGCATTCACTTGGTACATGGAATCCAAGGTGGCTAAAGCATCTTCCATCTGGTTCTTATCTCAGGGAATGTGATGGAAATCAACTTTATTGAAGAAAGTTAATAATCTTCTTGCATAATCTTTGTAGGGAATCAAGCCAGAGTGACGAGTTTCCCATTCTCCCTTAATCTTAATTATTACCAAAGCTGAATCACCATACACATCAAGAATTTTTATTCTCAGATCCATAGCCTCTTCAAGACCTATAATACAAGCTTCATATTCTTCCATATTATTGGTACAATCAAACGTTAACCTTCTAGTGAAAGGGATATGATACCCATGGGGAGTGATAATCACAACACCAATTCCATATCCATAAGCATTTACTGCTCCATCAAACACCATACTCCACCGGGGTTCGGGATCAGGACCTTCTTCAGACAAAGGTTCATCACAATCTTTTATTTTCAAATACATCACATCCTCATCCAGAAAATCATACTTAACAGACTGATTATCATCAACCAGTTGGTGAGAAAGATACTCTGCCAACACACTGCCTTTAATAGCTTTTTGAGTATGGTATTCAATATCATATTCAGACAACAACATTTGCTAATAGAAAATTCTTTCGGTAAAAGATGAATTCTCAAAAATATACTTAATTAGATCCATTTTGGATATCAACCAAGTAGTATGATTCACCATATATTTCCGTAGACGTTTCGTAGCCCAAGCCAAGGCACAACATGTCTTTTCAAGCATAGAATATTGTGACTCACAGTCAGTAAAATTCTTGCTCAGATAATAAATGGCATATTCCTTTCTTCCTATTTCATCTTGCTATCCCAAAATACAATCCACAGATCTATCCAACATAATCAGATACGTAATCAATAGTCTTCCTTCAATAGGAGGGATCAAGATTGGAGGTTCAAGCATATATTCTTTAATTCATTCAAATTCCATTTGGCATGATAACGAATGGATGAGTAAAAATGAAAGGAACACTTCAAGACAAGCATACTTATTGCATTAAGATTTCCATTCAAAAATAGACAAGTTTCTATATACAAGCAATGTTTAAACAAACAAGCAATAATGCAAATGATAGTGCAGTAAAGAAACCAATGTTTGCCACTGTTGAGGAGACTTGACTCCGTATGGATTTCTTGATTCTGACGACTTTCTGTAGTCTTGATGCTCGAGTGTGCAAGAGAATTCCCCTTCTGATCTGGCGTGAACATAATAGTCTTTGAATTGACCCCGCCTTGGTCATTGTATCTGGATGACATACCTTCAATCGAATGGCCAAGTGCCCTAGTATAATAATCATAGAAGATACTTTCAGGAGAACGAATGAACGACTTACCCAACGAAACGGTATAAACTGCATCACCAAGCATATCGTGTCTCAAAGAAATAATACAGTTCGTCTTCTCTCAGAACAACAGAGACATCTGACTTGTGAGAAAGATCATGGCAATTGGCCAAATAGGAATTGGACTTCTGGAAGAGACGCCAGACAGGTGCTGGGCTTTATACTTCAACCCCTTTACAGTCTTTGATATAAAAACTAGGTGCCACAGAATAGGGGATACATCTAGCATGTGTATCGCAATCATAAGGAATATTTATGGGAAGAGGACCCAAAAGATCAGAGATTTGTCGAACTTCTACCAGGAGAGGAAATAACTGGAGGTAATGCACTGGGGTCGCATCAGCATGCTCATCGGGCTTCTTCTGTCTTTGCTTAGAAGCTTTTTTTTATGATTTCACTAGGGGAATAAAGACTTACCATTGTTGGATAGATTAGAGAACACAAACCTGTGGAGAGTGCCCCTAAGTAGATAGTCGGATGCCCCGGTGTAGCAACCACATCTGACATTGGTCAACAAGGATGAAGAACTGATGTAAGATTCTACAGTAAATGGGAACCATCTGCTGCAGCAATAAGTGCAAGATTGTTGACATCATTATCAGAGCTCTCATGACCTGGCTCATCTGAGTCTTTAATCAATTATCTTCCTGTTCGAAGAAATTTCTGACTACGGGCCAAAGCTTGTACGTATATCGCCCGAATTTATCCCATAAATGATTTCTGGTGACAGGAAGAATCAAGTTGAACCTCCTAATAAAGCCCCAGGTCTGAATAAGAATACCCAATCTCCGGGAACCTGTTATGAATGCATGAACATGCATGGGGTGCATGAATGAGTGCCATGTAATGTTCTGTCATTTCCAAGGAATTTATGTGCTTTGATTTTGATTTTATGCAAGTAAAGGATGGAAGAGTTTAGCACAAGACTCGCAAATGTGATTCCTTGGAGATAACAAAACATGTATGTTAAGCATGTGATTAACCATGTTATGTATGCAAAGGCATGAGATCAAAGAGGGTCAAGGTTCCATCATTTCTGAATATGATTGTTATACTGTTCTAAACCATATGAGTATCATCAAGTCAAAGGTCCGACATAGTTTCCGCATATATAAGAACCAAGTACCAGGTAGATCTCCCATTGTACGGGGTCAAGGCTTCTTGAACATCGGATACTGTTGAGAATTTTCTGAATATGCTGGGAATACCAAGATTGAAGGCTCGAATAAATCTCCAGGTAAAAAAGTCAGGAACTCAGAAAATAAATCCGAGAACCATACGATCACCAACAGGATATAGCATCTGCATAAAGTCATAACAGAAATCCAGAACATAACCATTAGAACAAATAATCACTGTATGAGCATAGTCATCATCTGAGCATGAGTAACCATCTGAACATAGTCACCAACTGTACCTGTAATAAAATTCCCACCCCACTCACGGGTGAAGACTAGGTCAGGGTAAGACAATGGTAACTCGAAAATCACGGGTCCGCCTAAAAGTGCTACGGGCTTACCCACAGACGTGGGTGCCGATAGAAATTCATTTGAACCTCATCCGAGCGTGGTATATGACATGACTGCACTAATCGGACCACGTCCTATAGCCGTCATGCCCCTACTCTATTCCTAGTGTCCTAGTGCACTCTGGCCTGGGTACTGGGCCTTTTACCTTAATAGTAACACCCACCTAATCAAGAAGCAAATCATGTACAACAGTAGTATATGGAAAATAGTAAAACGCAATGCATACATATGCTCAGGTATATACAAAATGAGTGAATAAACTGAAAGCATAAAAATAAACGCCCAAAGAAAAGAAAGCAAGAGCTAGGAACGACTCCGGGATTGACCAGCATTTGGTCGACCTATCCCCAGTGAAGTTGCCAGCTGAAACAACCGGATGAAAATCATCAAACAATGAAGTCGCCATCGAATGTCTTTTATCTCCACATGTAGGGAAAGGTAAACATCGAGAAAACCTGAGAAGAGAGAAGTCACGGTCTTGCGACTGAGAGATCGGGTAAGGGAGTCTGTTACGCGAGGGGAAGGTATTAGCACCCCACAGGCCCGTAGTACTCTACGGTATCCACTCTTGTTATCTATCTTAGGAGTGTGTCTAATGTATGCTTACTGTTTACTATACTACTGGAGGGAGAATGCATGCAAAAGGAAGGAGAAAAGAATGTAGGGAAAATAAATTTGTGCTCGCTTGGGCCCTACCCCAATGCCTACCTATCCGTTTTAAGGAATTAGAGCTACCGTAGTTCGGCTCATATGTTCTTGTTTGTTTGTGTTTTTTATGGACGAAGTTAATCCCACCTTCTGCCGCAGCTCGACCTTTGGAGACTTATACATTGGCACAAAAGTAAATTAATCATGTCCTTACCCGAAAAGGGTTTTTTTATAGAAAAAGGGTGCTTGAACGCACAAAATGGTTTGAATTGGTTTGTATTTTGTTGCAGATAATGACTAGTTGACCTCAAGAGAGAGATAATAGCCACTTTTCTACTTAGCCATGAAAGGAGTCTTTGAGAATTGAACCACACCTAGGCTTGAGATGAAGAACAATAAAATCAAGAAGAGACCCGCTTATCATTTCCCATACTAAGCAAAGGCATGATTCTCATCAGTAGTTTTAAAGTATTTTGAATTCTGAAAGAAAAAGAAGTTTTTGTTTTAAATGCATATGCAAAAAGGGAAATAAAAGTCACAGGGAGACTAGTCTATTTCTAAACCTAATTTTATCATGCGTTGTTAGACCTAAAGTTATAATTTCAAAGGAATTCTACCTGATGTTTGCATGCATGAATTGCAGTAAAACCCTACTTCTCATGATTTTTAGAAAGCGGTAAAGTGCGGAAATGAAGAATAAAATGAAGTCACAATGATACCGAATGGAGAAGGTCCGTTTCCTCTTTAAATCCATGCAAGCGATAAGAAAACTCTACAGAAACTGCCCCGTGCGAGTGATCAAATAATTAACCTTCAAGCATTCCCCATCACAAAAGTTGCATCATTACTATCACGAAATCTTGACTAAAATGATAATGAAAATGATTGTTAAACATGAAATAATAGGAAGTTGTAATAAAATTATAAAGAAAAGTCCTAAAGAATTCAAAAAAATATGCTACTATTTTGCATCATTTTATCATGTGAAAAATTAATCAAAATCATGAATAAATCATACAAACAATTGCTAAAATAAAAATCGAAATAAGCGAATTAACAAGAAAATAGAACATGAATGCAACAGGAAGTGCAAATTATATGCAGTAGGTATAATCCAGTAATGGAAATTTGGGCACTAGGCCCACTCTGTTTGAGCCCATGAAGCATTTTTGTATCATAAATTCCAGGTATCACACAAAAAATAGCATCAGGCCTATGGGATGTAATTCAGCCTAACAAGAATTCTCAACCCACCATCACAAACTATTTTCAAATTTTCTTGTCATTATTAAATTATATAAAAAATAAAAACAATTAAAAAAGAAACAGAACGATGAAATTAGGGTGAATTAGTGTCTTCCACTTCACAAACCCTCTTCTCCCTTTCTTCACGCTCAGACGGCACATTGATCTTCATCTTTCCGCCTCTCAATCTTCAACGCCGCCATGTTCTCATAATTCTCTGATATTCTCCTTCGATTCTTCCTTCGCCTTGCTCTTATCACCTTATCAGTCGCGTTTTCGAGCCTAAAGAAAAACAACCGCTCTGCCGGCAGATACAAACGGTGGTTGTTGAACCTGAACCAAATTTGAGGCCGTACATCCTACTCAGTCCTCTCCCGTAACCTCGAATCCATGCCTCAAAGCAACTCTACAACGGCAGAGAGCGAAATCCACTCACTTTCAGGTATTTGTGTTTCTTCTTTTCTTTGATCTGCTCTTCTCCTTCTATAATCTTCCTTTTTTTTCTTGCGGAATTCAACCAATGTTGTTGTTGAACATAGAGAGTGAAGCCGATAATCACAGAAGTGTTGTTGAAGATTGAGGTCGTTGTATAGAGATGAAGCAGATTCTTGAAGGTGATCGAAGATTGATGACGAAGCAAGGTGATGAAGATGCTGCGAAATTTCTGAGATAACAATGGAGATTTTGGTTGCAGAATTGGTGAAGATGATGAAATTTGAGGTCATGGTGGTTGCAGGGAAGAAGTTCAAAGAGAGAATAGTGAAATTTCTGGTAAGTTCTTGATCTATGAGTTTCCTGGGTGTTGAATAATGATTGTAAATCTGAAAACTGAATAATCATCTTTGCCTCACCTTGCATCTTCTGTTATATACTGAATGGGTTATGGACAATTAGGATTAGTTATCAAAAAATTATGTTAGTTAGTATTTGTTAGATACAGTTAGAAAATTTGTTCAGATTCTGTTGGAAATCTGTTAGATGGTTGGTTAAAACATTTTTAGGGTTAAGATGAATTCGATTAGAGCATTTATGGAAGTTGGTTATTCTGTTTGGTTTGTTATGGAATGGTTAGAAGAAGTTGTTAGAAGGTTAGGGAACGGTTAGGGAATGGAAAATGGTTATAATTCTGTTTTTGGCAGTTAGAGGGAAGTTGGCTAAAAGTTTTGGGAATTCTGTTTTTGGTTAGCAGTTTCTTTTAGGAGTTTAATATAGGTGGTTGGTTTTGACAGTTGAGGGTTAGTTAGTTAGGAATTCTGCTTTTTTCTTGTTGGTTAGGAAGGTTAGTTGATTTTCTGTTACATCGGTTATAGAGTGGTTATATAGCAGTTAGTTAGAATGGTTATAGGTTTGTTTATGAATCTGTTAGGAATTGGTTAAGTTAGTTATGAAGTTTTCTGTTGGTAACTTCTGTTTAGAAACAGTTAGAAGGTTTAAAGCTGAGCTAGAATTTAAATAGTTAATAGTTTGGGAATTCTGTTTGCAGAGCTGTTTTGGAATGGGCTACTTAGAAGCATGTTTGTTAAAAACCATTTGGTTTTCGGTTGCATTCCCTGTTATCTTGAGCTGGGTTGATGAATGGAATATGTTTGGTTTTTTTTAAATCTGTTTGATATTGGTTTAGCGTTGCAAGTTTGTGTACTAGCGATAGTGTAATCGGTTTATATGCTTATGACAGTTTATTTAATATTTTTGCAGGTTTGGTTTATATTATAGCAGCTTGGACACAGTAGCTTAGAACATGGGGCATACTGGAGTCATGGAAGATTATAAATGAAGCAAGGCTTGAGGATTAGGACAATTAGTTCAAAATGTACCCTTTGGAGTAACTTTCTATGTATGTAATGTAGTGTAGTGTAATGGGAAATGTATAATTGTAATAATCCCGACTTTTCAAATTGGATTCAAATATGTATCTTCCCTCCATTGCTTCAAATTTAAATTTCAAAAATATTATTCAATCGCGATATTTGAATGAGCAAAAATGAGATAAAGAACCAATGAATGGATTAAGAAGTGCTTTCGGTGAATATCTTCATCATATGAGAATGATCCCCTACAACCAAACATTTCACCTTAGCTTACTGTATGAAGTTCCAACATGAATAGCTTGTGATCTAAGTAATAAAACAATCCCTGAATTAGTGATAATAGACTCGATTGAACTAAACTTCCAATGATGATAAGAACCAAGAGAGACCTTAATATGCTGAACTAAACCCTATGATAATTACGACTAGACAAAATCAAATTTACTTGATAACATAAGCACATTGAAAAGAACCCCAATCCAACTGGTGATTGCGACACAGGTACTGCTTCTTAACCCCTGGTCCCCAAGAATTTTCACGCATAATGCAAAGTCTTCTGAATGAAGTCCAATCGAGTGACTTGTACTATAAGCAACAAATAATAACAACTTCTTGATCACCCTGTGATTCCACAACAACATCTTTGTGTCATAACCCAAAGCTTTTGCACCTCAATCTTCAATGATATCTTGATTTGCAGGGCCCATAATATAACTGGAATAAAGAACTCTTGGAGATGGATGATAAGGCTCGAAATAGTGAAGAAGACCCAAACCCTAGCTCCAAGCAAACTCTACTAAAAACCGATACTGAAACCCTAATTCCTGAAGGTTCTCGACCTCTTGCGAAGTTATGTTGTTAGCGAATGTATGCAATGTTAAATGACCTAATGGAGTTATGTACATGAGAAAAGCGCGACAATGCATAAACTAGATAAAAGTAAGAGGGTAGGACATATTTTGGGTATTACATTTGCATGTCTCGATCGAATGCAGGGGCACTACCATGGCTCATGTGCTGGTGGATACTAGGTCTTCGCTGAATGTTCTGCCCAAGAAGGCATTGGACCGGTTGGATTGCGAGGGTTTGACTTTAAAGCTTAGTAAAATTGTGGTAAGGGCTTTTGACGGGTCGAAAAGAGTGGTGCATGGGGAAGTGGACATCCCTGTCAAGATATGCTCTCAGACTTTCAAGTCCACTTTCTATGTGATGGACACAGGCCGTCGTATTCTTGTTTGCTGGGTTGTCCTTGGATCCATGAGGCTGGGGCAGTTACTTCCACACTCCACCAATGCTGAAGTATCCGGTAAAAGGGAAGATTGTCACTGTACGGGTGAAGAGGAGTATATGGTGAGCCATCTCAATTCCTTCCGCTACGTAGAGATGGACGGGGAATTTATAGAAACTCCTTGTCAGAACTTCGAAGAGGTCCCGCAGATCTTGACATCAACTGAAACTACTACTATCAACAAACCTTCTCTGAAGATGGCTTCTCTCAAGGACACCATAGAAGTAGATGAAAAAGGTAGGAGTACCAATTGGGGACAGCTTCCTGAGTTTGTTCACAAAACTGACAACTTTGGCTTGAGCTTAATTCAGGGGCTCGGAGGGCTGTTCGACACGCTCGAGTTGGAGGACCTCCCCTATGCATCAGCAATCAAGGGGTCAATGCTATTGAAGATAGTGAGGAAGACTTTGATATTGACAGCTGGATTTACCCAACTACCAACAGTGGGCCGAGTAATTGGACGGCCAGAGATTTTATACCAGTTTCTTTTATTCTGCAGTAATTGTCTTACTTGTTTTCTGAGTTTATAATGAACAATTTAAACTTTTTGGCCTTGTGTCTTACCCGAGGCACGATGGTTCTATCTGTGAGGGTTATTATATGTCATCTCATATATCATCAATGAAGCATTGGACGTTCTTTGCATACAAATTTTGCACTCTCTGTTTTTCTTTTCTACCTTTACTTTGTCAATACAACTATGCTCTTACACACACTCACGTATCAAACTGCAGATCCATATCCACTCTGGATCCCATTGATAACAATCCTGCTATTGCCAGTTATGACTTCGAAAATCCGATCAACCAAGCCGAGGACGATTGTGAGGTACCTGGAGAACTTTCTAGACTACCACAATAGGAAGAGAGGGCCGTACAGCCTCATGAAGAGCTAGTTGAGACGATAAACTTGGGCACAGAGACGAACATAAAGGAAGTCAAGATCGGCACAAATCTGGAAGTGAAGATCAAACAACGGTTGATACAGATGTTGTGAGACTATGTTGAGATCTTCGCCTGGTCCTATGAAGACATGCCTGGTTTAGACACTGATATTGTGGTACATCGCTTTCCGACTAAAGAAGATTGTCCTCTGATTAAACATAAGGTCCGCCGTATGCATCCCAAAATGTCAGAGAAGATCAAGGCAGAGGTCATGAAAGAGTTTGACGCATGATTCTTGGCTGTCACTTCTTATCCACAGTGGGTTGCCAACGTCGTTATGATACCTAAGAAGGACGGTAAGGTACGAATGTGTGTAGATTACAGAGATCTAAACAGGGAAAGCCCAAAGGATGACTTCCCACTTCCTCACATTGACGTTCTGGTCGACAACACCGCGCAGCCTAAAATCTTCTCCTTCATGGACGGTTTCTCTGGCTACAACCAGATCAAGATGGCTCCTGAAGACATGGAGAAGATAACCTTCGTCACACAGTGGGGCACCTTCTGTTACAAGGTGATGCCTTTTGGGTTGAAGAATGTTGGGGCAACTTATCAGTGCGCCATGGTCGTTTTGTTCCATGATATGATTCACCATGAGATCAAAATTTATATTGATGACATGATAGCCAGGTCTCAGTTTGAGGAATAACACCTTGATCATCCCTAAAAGTTGTTCGACAGGTTGAATATATATAAGTTGAGGTTGAATCCGAACAAATGCAGCTTCGGGGTAAGGTCTGGCAAGCTTCTGAGTTTCATTTTCAGCGACAAAGGCATATAGGTAGACCCGACAAAGGTAAAGGATATACAAGAAATGCCAGCTCCCCGTACAGAGAAGGAAGTTAGAGGTTTCTTGGGACGCCTGAATTATATCGCCAGGTTCATTTCACATCTGACTGCTACTTGTGATCCCATCTTCAAGCTGTTGAAGAAAGATCAAGTGGTAAAGTGGAATGATGAATGCTAGACCGCTTTCTAAAGAATCAAGGAATATCTTAAAGAACCACATATTCTGATGCCTCCAGTTGAAGGAAGACCTTTGATATTATACTTGACAGTGCTAGACAATTCAATGGGGTATGTGCTGGGGTAGCATGACGAGTCTGGATGAAAAGAGCACGCAATATACTACCTTAGCAAAAAGTTTACTGACTGTGAAACACGGTGCTCATTGCTTGAGAAAACTTGTTGCGCTTTGGCATGGGCTTCTCGCCGACTGAGACAGTATATGCTGACTCGCACTACCTTGTTGATATCAAAGATGGATCCAATCAAGTACATTTTTGAGAAGCCTGCACTCTCCGGAAGGATAGCAAGGTGGCAAAGGATCTTAACTGAGTACGGAATACAATATATAACCCAAAAAGAAATAAAAGAGAGTGTATTGGTTGATCATTTGGCTCATCAGGCCGTGGATGACTACCAGTCCATGATTTTTGAGTTCCCGGATGAGAATATTATGTTGGTGACTAACTACGAAGAACCTGGACCGGATGAAGGACCTGGGGAGGGATCCCGTTGGTCTATGTAATTTAATGGAGCCTCAAATGCACTGGGTAACGACATTGGCGCTGTAATCATATCTCCCGATGGCTGTCATACTCCGTTCACTGCCCGATTATGTTTCAATTGCACCAACAACATGGCGGAGTATGAAGCATGCATCATAGGCCTTCGAGCTGCTATTGACCTAAGGATCAAGTTCTTAAATGTATTCGGGGATTCCTCTTTGGTGATAAGTCAAATCAAAGGCGAGTGGGATACGAAACACCCGAATCTCATTCCTTACAAAGAGTATGTACTGACATTGCTCCCATATTTTGAGGAGGTAACCTTCGAACATTTCCCACGAGAAGAGTACCAGTTAGCGGATGCACTAGCTACCATGTCTTCTATGTTCAAGGTTAAGTGGGACAATGAAGCTCCCCAAATTACCATTGAGAGGTTGGATGAACCAGCACACTGCTGTGAAATCGATACCGAAGAAGTGGCAGACAAACCCTGGTTTCACGAAGTCAAAAGGTATCTCGAGGCTCAAGAGTATCCCGAAGGAGCATCTGTCAACGATAAGAAGTTTCTGAGAAGGTTTGCTACAATGTTCTTCCTCATTAATGAAATTCTCTATAAACGCAACCATGACTCCACATTATTACGGTGTGTAGACAAGAGTGAAGCAGAGAGGATCATGACAGATCTACATGAAGGCACCTTCGGGACCCATTCCAGTGGACATACTATGGCTTAGAAGATCCTACGGGCAGGATATTACTGGTCCACTATGGAAGCCGATTGTTATCAACACTCTCGAACTTGTCATAAATGCCAAATCTATGCTGATAAGGTGCATGTGCCTCTGGTCCCCTTAAACGTCTTGACATCCCTGTTGCCCTTTGCAATGTGGGGCATCGACATGATCGGAGAAATAAGGCCCACCGCCTCCAATGGGCATCGCTTCATCCTAGTGGCCATCGATTACTTCACGAAATGGGTTAAGGCAGCCTCATTTGCTACTGTTACCAAGAATGTTGTGGCACGGTTTATCAAGCAAAATCTGATCTGTCGGTATGGTGTGTCAGAGAGAATTATCACTGATAATGGTACGAACCTCAATAACACGATGATCACCAAACTCTGTAAGCAGTTCAAGATACAACATCATAACTCTTCTCCCTACCGGCCGAAGATGAATGGCGTTGTTGAAGAAGCTAACAAGAACATCAAGAAGATTGTTTAGAAGATGACGGTGACATATAAAGATTGGCATGAGATGTTACCATTCTCTCTTCATAGGTACCGTACCTCAACACGGACGTCGACAGGGGCAACACCCTACTCTCTGGTATATGGCATGGAGGCAGTCCTACCCATCGAAGTCCATATACCTTCTCTTAGGATCATGAAGGATGCGGGTTTGAACAAAGACGACTGGATCCGAATCCGACTTGATCAGTTAAATCTAATCGATGAAAAGAGACTCACTGCTATCTACCATGGTCAGACGTATCAAAAGCGAATGATCAAGGCTTTCAACAAGAAAGTCAGGAATCAAGATTATCAAGTTAGAGATCTAGTAATCAAACGCATCATACTACTGCAAGGTGATCCCAGGGGAAAATGGACCCCACGTACGAAGGGCCATTTGTGGTTAAGAACATTTTCTCGGGAGGAGCTATGATTCTAACCACCATGGATGATGACGACCTTCCTCACCATGTCAATGCAGACATAGTGAAAAGATACTACGCCTAACTAAAAGACCCGCTAGGTTGACTGGCCTAGGCTAAAATAAGGGCTTCCCGGTGAACCAAAAGGGTTCGGGAAAAAGTAAGGGATGAAAATGAAAAAATTTGTACACCTGGCAAGTCGAAAACCCGAAAGGGCGGCTTGCGCAAAAAGGGGTATCCCGGTGGACTGAAAGCTCGAAAGGGTGGTCCAGGGAAAAGTTAGGGATATAAAGCGTGCCACTATGTCTCATTGGATCATCTGGAAAACAGACTTCGGCATCGACTCTCAAGCTCGGACGACACCAACCAATCTGATCAACCTTCGGCCAAGAAGCAAAGTGATGTGACGCTTGAAGATATAAAGGCAATAGCAAATTTGAAACTCAATAGGATTGTTGCACATAGTTGTTTTCTTTTTGTTGAACACAATATTGTATAGCTTCCATCTTTACGGCGGCGTTCTCTTACTAGAGCGTCAGCTTCCCTGTACAAAAACGTCTGTTACAGGCCAACTTCAAAAACCAATACAAGTCATTTTTTACGAAACTATTTGTTTTTTCTTTTTCTGCTTTGTTTTGCAAGAATGTCCAATGATTTATTCTTGACATATGAATTTGAATATGATTACTGTTCGCGAACATTTGCATAGGAAAAATAAAGACAATTGCTCATAACTTAAGAAACAGGGACAAAAACTAAAATGTTTAAAACCCGACAGTTACGCTATCCAGCAGGTACCAGGGCAGAGACAACTTTGGAGCACAGTCATCAATACATGCGACCTTGTAACATCTGTATTCCCCACAGAGTAAAGGGAATCAAAGCATTGATACCAGTTCTCTCGAAACGGGAAGTAATCTCCCTAGCCAGGGTCGTCCAAAAACCTGACATCTATATCCCCCGGCCAAATTGCATGATCGCGAGAGGATCATCATAAATTATTATCTCCCCAAGAAGAGTTTGTTTCTCTAGATACAGAAGCTCAATCCCCAACAGAGCTTAACAAGAGTCATTCCCCTGCAGAGCTATTCTCGAACAAAGTCTCTCCCTGGAGGAATATTCACAAACAACAAAGAACAAACCTCTGGCACAGTCATTTTCGTTCTCCATCTCAAACGGAAATAGAAAAACTACAGTCTCTACAACTGTCAGGAATGCTTTATCCTCCGGCAGCAGTCATGGATTTATTTTCCCAGACTCAGATAATTCACAACTAATATCTCATGTTCATACATCATGACATGCACATACATACCACATACAACATAATCTCATTTATTTTAAGAACATTATCTCACAATGCATTTCATGCATCACATGTAATTAACCCTGTTATCTTTTCAGGAAATACAATTATCACCAACAATTTCAGCAGTTACCCATGTCGTATCTACAGACAACAAAGGGAATATCAGTTCCCGAAACCAAACGGGTCAACTAATCTACATGATCAAACGAAGTAACCCTACTATCCAGGTTCCTTCCCATAAGCCCTACTTTCCAAGATTTCATCTTAAATTAACCCTACTATCCAGGTTCCTTCCCATAAGCCCTATTATCCAGGCTTTCATCTTGAAGTAACCCTACTATCCAGGTTCCTTCCCATAAGCCCTACTATCCAGGATTTCATCTTGAAGTAACCCTACTATCCATGTTCCTTCCCATAAGCCCTATTATCCAGGCTTTCATCTCAAAGTAACCATACTATCCAGGTTCCTTCCCATAATCCCTACTATTCAGGCTTTCATCTCAAAGTAACCCTAATATCCAGGTTCCTTCCCATCAGCCCTTCTATCCAGGCTTTCATCTCGAAGTAACCCTACTATCCAGGTTCCTTCCCATAAGCCCTACTATTCAGGCTTTCATCTCCAAGTAACCCTACTATCCAGGTTCCTTCCCATAAGCCCTACTACCCAGGCTTTCATCTCGAAGTAGCCCTACTATCCAGGTTCCTTCCCATAAGCCCTATTATCCAGGCTTTCATCTCGAAGTAACCCTACTATCCAGGTTCCTTCCCCCTACTATCCAGGTTCCTTCCCATAAGCCCTACTATCCAGACTTTCATCTCGAAGTAACCCTACTATCCAGGTTCCTTCCTATAAGCCCTACTATACAGGATTTCATCTCGAAGTAACCCTACTATCTAGGTTCCTTCCCATAAGCCCTATTATCCAGGATTTCATCTCAAAGTTACCCTAATATCCAAGTTCCTCCTCCCTTATCTCCAAACAACAATTTACAACACTAAAAGGCCCAGACTCGACCATATACGGTCGGTTTCACATTTCCCCAGTAAGTCGCTGTATAGCCTAGACCCTGACTAGATATACATTCTACTTTCACTCCCTCAATCAAGAGTTAATTGTCAAGTAGAGTAATGGAAAACCGAAGCTACTAGATCTTACTTCCTAGGGCATAAATCAACATTCCTCGGCAAAGTCCTCCTCAACAACAAGTAAAGGAATTCTCGCCAAGGAATCTCTTATGCAACCGATCTTTTCTGGATGGCAACTTTAAGCCCATCTCCGACGATTCCCTGTTGCCTTCCAAATGGCATCTGTAAGCCCATTCCCGACATCTCCAATCAACATTAATCCATGCGAGTGCAAATTTCTGGGTACTCTAGTGTTCAATCATCTTCCACCTTCAGATCACGAAAGACAGACCAGCCAATCTACCCCCTCAAGCTTAAGAAGATTGAACAGGGGAAACTGTTGTACCCCAAAATTTGCCCTCTCATTTCTCAAAGGATCAACTTGGACCCTCAGGTTTGCTTCTATCCAATTTCAAGCCTTGAATTACAAATTTTCCAAGAAAGTCATTCACAAGGGCAAAATTGTCATTTGTACACTAAAAAGTCAAACTTTGACTTTTGGATCAAAATCAAGCTTCAAGAATCATATTTCATCAAGACACGTTGAAATATGAAGTTTGTTTCATCAAGAAATTCAAAAGTCAAAATTCTAAATACTTAGAATTTTTTCTGTTTAAGAAATATGACAAGCTCAGAACTTCTGATCAGATTATCACAATGATGCAAGCTGATTCTGGAAGAACTTCTGGCACATAAGTTATAGATTTCAATAAGATATAAAACATTGAATAACAGAACTTCTCCTGGAAATACTGGAATTTCAAGTTATAAATGTTCAAAGACACATCCATGAATCTAAAGCACTCAGCAAATTCTGGACGCTTTCAAGACAGAGTTGGGTCAGAACTTCTGGGCCAGTTTTCATAAAGGTTCAGTCAGAGTTTGCAAGGGTAATTCAAAGTAGGTTACAAAGTGTGCTACAAGCTTCCATGGAAGTATGAGAGTTCCTTCAGAACATGCTGGAGCAAGGAGATACAAGGATCAGAAGTTGGATGTTTATTTAAATTATGCTGAAGCTGAACCTCTGACCCAGAATTAAGCAATGATGCAAAATCTCACATTGCAGGATTTCTGGTTTGATAAATCTCATCATCATTTAATACTCACAACTACTTTTGAGTCTTTATCCAAAGGATTTCCCCACGTGTGTCATAGAAGTACCATTACTGTCTTGGAAAAGCAAACTCTTGTACAAGAGTGTGCTGGGCCCATGTGTTGCTTTTTCTTTTGAAGCTACTTTTCCTTAATTTCCTGCTTACATTTCCAGCTTAGGCGCTGCTAAGGCTACGAACCACCATACTTGCTTCAAGAACAAGGAAGCTCCCTAGCATGTGATGGTGGTACTCTCCAAGCTACAAGATTTTTGCCTATAAATTGAGAGCCATTGGCAACGGTAAAAGGTTCGAAAAAATTGAGAAAGAAAAAGCCTTGAACCCCTGCTAAAATTCCAAGAGTCCAAAGTTGCAAACACAAAATACAAAACCTGTTAACTTTTGATTTCTTGAATTCAAACTCCATTTGTTCTCAAGTGTTTCTTGACTAAAACTATCCACATAGTTTCTGATTCACATATTAGAAGTTATCCTAACTTCTATGTTCATACTGTAATACACTCTCCATCCACCTCACCTCAAAGAAGTCAAAAAATTACCCCTTGGCTGTTCCAGAATTTTTCTAATCATTCGTTGCCCAAGTTGAAAGCTTCCAGCCTGCTGAGTACGTGAAGAAGCTGCTCAGAACATCACCAGAGTTTGTGACCAAACTCCAGTTCACAAAGTCTTTTCTAGCTACAAGGTAAGCTTCTTCTGACTCTCATCATATTACTTAGGCATTATCAAATTTGAATGTTCAAAAAAATACAATGTAGACATCATGTTTCTGAGGCTGTACGTATTCTGAGGTTTCACGTATTTGTATGCCTAAGTACAAGGTAAGCTTCTTCTGACTCTCATCATATTACTTAGGCATTATCAAATTTGAATGTTCAAAAAAATACAATGTAGACATCATGTTTCTGAGGCTGTACGTATTCTGAGGTTTCACGTATTTGTATGCCTAAGTAGGGAATAAATTAGTTAAGAACTTCTTCATAAAATTAGAATTATCAAATTCATGTTTGCCTCTGATTTATAGTTCTGATACCTCTTGTTTCTGAAACACTATGAAACCAGCCATAACTGTTGTATGCGCATCTTTTGTTCTGTTGAGAAATGACTAAGTTGCAGATGTTCTGAGTAGCATGGAGAGGGAAACTACGTTCTGCCAGTGGTATCAAAACTTCCGAAATCTTCTTTGTTCACAGCAGACCCCGAACTTCTGACTTTACCTATTTTTACTAATATGATCTATGTTTTGCAGAACGCCAGAGTCAGAACTTCTAATCTCCTTTAGTCAGCAATACGCTGATTCTATTTTATTTTTCCTCACTATTTTTGCTATCACTTCTTATTTAATTAATCAAAAACACCAAAAACATTTTTCATTTTTACATGCTTTATTTTATTTCTTAAAACAAAAAGATCAAAAATATTTTCTTAAACAAAACTTGTCTCTTTTCTGAAACAAAACAAGTTCATTTCACATTTTCTTGTACATTCTTATTCATTCAATATGGTTATAATAGTAACTTAGTATTTAATTTTTTTTGCAATCCCCATTTGTAAATATGTACCCCCATCCCCCTAATGCTTGTAATAACATAGAATATCTATTTTCTGCACTTTTTATTGCTTTCATATATTGTTAGTAATTAAGGTGTGTATGGCAAGACATGAAATTGACAAGTAGATAACCCTAATCAAGACTAAAAATGCATGCAATCAAACACACTTGCACACTATCACCCTTAGGGTAATCCCACCTTGTTGCCTATCGGAAATATAGTCATGTCCCTCGAACATGGGCATTTTAGCAAAGACCCTCGATAAAAGATCGTAGTCCCTCGATGACCCTCGATGCTGCCTTCGGTAAATGATCTAGTCCCCAAATGACATTGCTAAAACGTCCCATAGGTTGCCTTCTATGACTATACAATGTCCCACACTCGTCCCTTCACATCCAACGATGGGGCTTCTCACCAAAACAATGGTAAGATAGTAACATCTAAAGGAGGAGGAAAAGAACAAATAATACCTTTTGAGTAGGTAGATTCGCCCCTAGTTTCTCGCTTGCTCACAACAAAACATTTTTACACCAACACTCTCATTTGAAATATTTTCAAAAGACAAACACTTTTTACGCGCTCTTATAGAAACGAGAGCCATTACAAAGAAAACCCTTTTCAAAAACACATTTCACAAATACCTCTTTGAACTATTTTCAAAACAACACTTTGTACGCATTCTTATAGAGACGAGAATCATTACAAAGTCACATTTTCAAAACCCACATCACAAGTACACATTCAAAACAAAAGCAAGTGATCTAGCGAGTAACTAAGAGCCCATGGAAAACCATGGATGAAAAGGGTGCTAACACCTTCCCTTTTCATAATCTACCCCTCCCCCCCCCCCCCCCCCCCCCGAACTCAAGAAAACATCTCTAAAGGTCTTTCCTATGCTTTTTCACCTTACCTTATTGGATAAAAGAAAAGTCGGTGGAGACTCTTGCTAACCGCAACATTTACGACCAAACACAAAACAACCAAGTCAGTTCTCCCACCGTATCACAGGGGGTTATCTTCATCCAACTGTTTCCGAGATTAATGCCATTATGGAAGATGATGCAGAGCCAGAAATGCAAAATTATGTGACGCACGGAGTTAGGGTTCAGAACTGGATCACCATTGATGTTCCCTCTTGCATACATGTTTCAAAAAAAATTGTTTTTTGTTAATATTTTTGAAAATCTTTAACTCTTCCCAAGGTGAAAGTATTGATATTGTATGGGCTTATCTATTTGCTTTGATTTTTTAAAATAAATAATAAAAGTTGTCTTTGTTTCCCAAATTGTGTCTTTATTTTTTGCTTTTTCTTGGAAAATGGTAATCAGAAAAAACCTTTCAAAATAAATAATAAATGAAATTCAATATGCTTGATCACTTGTTATATATGTCAGTTTCTAAAAGCAATCATAAATCATATGTGCAGATTAATTAAAAAAACCTGTTGAATACAATGACCTTGCACCCTCTCCCAACTTTGAATGTCCTATGTATGGGCCGAAGAAGAAGACTATGATGAGATTCCAGAAGAGGTCTCACGGTTTCTTGAGCTCGAGGAGAATTCCATTCAGCCATATAAAGAGCCATTGGAAGTAATCAATTTGGATTCAGAAGAAGATCCGAAGGAAGTCAAGATTGGAGCATTGTTGCATCTTGACGTGAAGAGCAGGTTTATTGAGATGTTAAAAGAGTATGTCGATATTTTTGCTTGGTCTTACCAAGATATGCCTGGTCTAGATACATATATTATAGAGCATCGTTTGTCGCTGAAGCCAGAGTGCCCGCCAATCAAACAGAAGTTGCGAAGAACTCACCTAGATATGGTAGTGAAGATCAAAGAAGAAGTTCTAAAGCAGATTAATGCCGGTTTTCTTGTGACATCAATGTACCCTCAGTGGATTGCCAATATTGTCCCAGTACCGAAGAAAGACAGAAAAATTCGCATGTGCGTAGATTACAGAGATCTAAATAAAGTTAGTCTAAAAGATGATTTTCCATTTCCACACATTGATATGTTAGTGGATAGCACAACAAAATTCAAAGTTTTCTCGTTCATGGATGGATTTTCCCGGTATAATCAAATAAGGATGGCTCCTAAGGATATGGAAAAAACAATGTTTATCACACCCTAGGGAACATTCTATTACAGAGTGATGCCCTTCCGGTTGAACAACGTTGGTGCAACGTACCAGAGGGCTATGACAACCCTATTCCATGATCTGATACACAAGGAAATTGAGGTATATGTTGATGATTTCATTTCTAAATCCCAAACTGAAGAAGGGCATGTAGAAGATTTGTTGAAGTTGTTTCAGCGTTTGAGGAAGTATCATCTCCACTTGAATCCAAATAAATGTACCTTCGATGTTCGGTCAAGGAAATTGTTGGGTTTCCTTGTTAGCTAGAGAGGGATTGAAGTTGATCCTGATAAAGTCAAAGCGATTTAAGAAATTCCAGTGCTGAGAACTGAAAAGAAGGTCAGAGGGTTCCCCGGGCGTTTGAATTATATATCCAGATTGATTTCCCACATGACTGCAACGTGTGAACTGATCTTTAAGTTGTTAAAGAAAGATCAAGGTTGTGTGTGGACAGATGACTGCCAAAGGGAATTTGAAAGTATTAAGGAATATCTTCTTGAACCTCCTATCTTGCTCCCTCCTGTTGAAGGAAGACCATTGATTATGTATCTGGCAATGTTAGATAATTCCATGGGTTATATTCTGGGACAACACGATGAAATAAGGAAGAAAGAGTATGCCATTTATTATCTTAGTAAAAAGTTTACTGATTGTGAGTCACGGTATTCCATGCTAGAAAAGACATTTTGTGCTCTGGCCTGGGCGGAAAAACATTTGCGGTAGTATATTTTGAATCACACTACTTGGTTGAACTCCAAAATGGATCCAATCAAGTACGTATTTTAAAAGCCTACTCTTATTGGGAGAATTGCCCACTTCCATATGTTGTTATTTGAATATGACATTGAATACCGTACTCAAAAATCTATTAAAAGCAACGTGTTGGAAGATTATCTTGCTCACCAACCAGTTGATGATTATCAGTCTGCGATGTATGATTTCCCCAATGAGGATGTGATGTTTCTGAAAGTGAATGATTGTGAAGTACCATTGCCTGAGGAAGGTCCTGATCCCGAATCTCGCTGGAGTATGATATTTGATGGAGCTGTGAATGCTTATGGTAAAGGAATTGGTGTTGTGATTGTCACTCCACATGGATTACACATTCCTTTTACTGCAAGGTTGACATTTGATTATACTAATAATATGGCAGAATATGAGGCTTGCATCATGAGTCTCGAGGAAGCTATTGATCTCAGATTTAAAATTCTAGATGTGTATGGAGATTCAGCTTTGGTAATAAATCAGATTAAAGGAGAGTGGGATACTCATCCCCCCGACATGATCCCTTACAAAGGTTATGCTACAAGATTGTTACCCTTCTTTAATAAAGTTGAATTCCATCACATCCCTAGAGACGAAAATCAAATGGCGGATGATCTAGCAACTTTGGCTTCTATGTATCAAGTGAATACTTGGAATGATATACCTCGAATCATAGTTCAGCAACTGGATAGGCCTGCTCATGTGTTTACAACAGAAGTGGTAGTAGATGAGAAACCTTGGTATTATGATATCAAGCATTTTCTACAGACTCAAGAATACCTGATTGGTGCATCAAATAAAGATAGAAAGACATTGAGAAGATTGGCTGGAAGCTTCTTCCTCAGTGAAAATGTGTTGTACAAGATTAATTATGACATGGTCTTGCTCAGATGCATGGATAGACATGAAGTAGACATGTTGATGCATGATATTCATGAAGGTTCATTTGGCACTCATGCCAATGGACATTCAATGGCTAAAAAGATTCTAAGGGAAGGTTACTATTGGCTGACAATGGAATCTGACTGTTACCGATTTGCAAAGAAGTGCCATAAATGCCAGATTTATGCAAACAAGATTCATGTTCCTTCGACACTTCTAAATGTTATTTCTTCCTCGTGGCCTTTCTCTATGTGGGGTATCGACATGATTGGAATGATAGATCCCAAAGCTTCGAACGGACACCATTTTATCTTGGTAACAATTGACTACTTCACCAAATGGATGGAAGCTGCCTTATATGGTAATGTTACCAAGCAGGTGGTAGTGCGCTTCATTAAAAATAATTTCATACGTCAGTATGGTGTGCCGAGCAGAATTATCACCGATAATGGCTCGAATTTGAACAATAAGATGATGACAGAATTTTGTGAAGAATTCAAGATTGTCCACCATAATTCATCTCCGTACAGGACGAAGATGAATGGGGCTGTTGAAGCTGCTAATAAGAATATCAAGAAGATCATCCATAATATGGTTGTTACTTATAAATATTGGCATGAAATACTCCCTTTTGCTTTACATGGATATCGGACATCTGTCCGCACTTCAACAGGAGCAACCTCGTTCTCCCTTGTGTATGGGATGGAAGCGGTGCTCCCAATCGAGGTTGATATTCCCTCTTTGCGTGTGATAATGGAAACCAAGTTGTTAGAGGCTGAATAGGTCCAGAACAGGTTTGACCAATTGAATTTGATCAAAGAGAAGAGAATGACGGCTTTGTGTCATGGGCAGTTATATCAGAATAAAATGAAGAAAGCTTTTGATAAGAAGTTCAAACCTCGTGAAAATGGTGTTGAGTCTAACTCCATAAAAATGGATGAATGATTTTAATAATTGTTTGATTAAAATTTAATTCAAATGTGGTTTGTATATTCTTTCCCACCCCTCTTCATCTTATCCCTTTCTTATTGAACTAAGTGTTATTGGAGCATGATCTATATATCATGTCTCAAAATAAATGGTGCATAGATTTCTATTGACCGACCTCAAAATAGGTGCGACTTCTATATAAGTCCACTTACGATTGCTTAACATAACGCTAAATTTTATCCTGATTCGAATAATTGATCATTCGTGGCCCAAACCTATGTTTGCAAGCCCAAGTATGTTAATTTGATCTCTTTGATCCAATAACATTGAGATTCATTTTGTGGAGGCTTTGGTTATACCAATCCTCTAATGGATCTTCATCAATTTTGGTCAACACGGATCACTTAAACATCATTGATCATTAAATGGTACTTTTTGAAGATTCCAAAATAGATGATATACTTGACAAAAAGCAAATGCAACTTGTTGTGTGGAGGCTTTGGTTCTACCAATCCTCTAATGAGTTCAAAATGCAAGATTCAAGATGGTCATCCAACTAACCACTAATTATTGACAATTGATTTTATTTCATGCTTTTACTTTATGCTTTATCTTATGCTCTTTACTTTATGCACAATTTACCTTTAGCATTTACATTTCATGCTATTTTCATTTTTTGCTCACTTGAGCTTTTCTTTTCTTTTTTAAGATACCTAATAATCAACATGAACCATAAAAGACTTTAATAATACTTGGACTATTTGGTTACTATCCTTGGCATTAAGGAGTATTGGACTTCTTGGACTCAGGATTAGAAACATTGGCCTATGTTGGAGGCCTTGTGACCTTAATTGATACTTTGTCAGGAGTTCTTGAGGTTTACCTCAAGACATTGGCTTGTTTGTTTTCTTTGTGTGCATGTTATTGTGATTACATTCCTTGTTTGTAATCTGGAATTCATCCATATATAACTGTTACTCTGCCAAATTTTTGTGAAGACTTAATACACTTGAAGTTTGGTTCTCAAGATGTCTAGTATCTTTTGTTGTTTGGTTTCAATCCAAAGAATTATAATTCTATCTTGACTCATAATGTCAAGTATTGGCTTCTTGTTGGTTAGATGGTTCTTATCCCTAGCTTTTACCTTATGCTTTAGGATAGTTTCTTCTTCTCCTCCCATCTTCTTTAATTTCAAAAATCTTCTTCCTCCTTTTAAAAATTCTTTTTGTTTTGAAACTTGAACCATTTCCATAATAAACTTGGACTTATGTCCATGCGTTTTCAAAAAATTTTCATAAATAAATTTCAATCAACTTATTAAATACCTTGACATTCTTTGTGAGAAGACTAAAAGTCAATCAATCTCATTTCAAACCATTTTGCCACTTTGGCTTTTTACTTTAAACTTTTCTCAAAATATTGGACTCTTGTCAATCCTTGTAGCGATGCAAATAACTATACTTCTATAATATGTAGTGAAGTGAGATATTTTTAACTTGGGTTTTGAGTGAGGCATTGTTGATTTTAAAATCCAAGTCATATCCTCCACTTTTAGATGATGCAAATTCTCCTTTCTCATGATTGTGAGTAGTAAGTATGTTTTCCACACGGACAATGACGATAATGTCTTATCTCATAAAATTAACCAACACACTTGTGTTTTAAATTTTTAAAAGAGGAACTACGTGTACCATGATCCCCTATTGCACGAAAGGTGATACATAGGCACTAATGGTTTGCAACCGCGGCGGGTGAAAAAATCATAAAAAATATATATTTCTTTTCTCACCTCCACCATCTATTTTACACACAACATTTTATAGTCAAAATATACATATTTTTCAAAGAGGTTCCTGCAGAGTACCGTATATGTTTAGGGTGCTAATAACTTCCATTTGCATAACCAACCCCCTTACTTAGAATCTTTCCTCCTCTTTTTTGGTTACTCGCTCTTTTCCCATTCCTTTGGAAACAATAAAGCGCAGTGGCGATCTTTATTTTGATATGTACAAGTTTAGTCAATCCAATGGCTTAGTCTTAAACATTTCTACCGCTACACTAAGTAAACATAAAATCTTGAAAACGAGTTTTGTAGCTACTTCTGAGAACACTACTATAAATAAGCAAAATATTTCTGACTTAAATGAAAAACTATTTGTTTTAGAAAAATCAAACATCGCTCTGAAAAGTAAAGTGTCTAGATTAGAAGAAGATATTTTCTCTAACACGTCTGTTACTGACGAAGTAATCATATATGATAGATCTTTTCAACATTTCCTTACTAAAATTATAGATATAAGCAAAATGGCTTCAATGATTTATGGTGTTAGTAGAAATGGAAGTTGAGGCTTGGGATATTCAGGACCATCAAAGAAAATTGATGAGACTATGAATGTCAAACCAAAACCTCTTTCTGAACATTTCGTGCTTGCTGGCACATATTTGAAATGTCCATAACAAGAAGGTTATGATACTACTGTAGCACAAACACAGGAACAAAAGGAAACTTCTAAACCAAAGTATCATGCACAAATTTCACATGATTATCTTATTGCATAAAAGTTAAAAGGTTTCAGAACCTTTGTAACTTCTAACAAGAGAGGACCCAGAAAATGGGTACCCAAATATCAGATAATCTATGTTGCATATGTTCTTGATGGCATAACAGAAACACCAATTATGGCACCAAGACAATGGATGCTTGCAACACATGATGGGCGAAAGGCATATGTTCCAAGATTTGGAACTTAAGTCTGGAGGTATGGATAATGTCAGAAGAAAATAGAAAAGAAAGATTATTGGCTCTAAAATTCTTGTAATCCAAGATGCTATTGTCAGAACAAGACCAAACTTTCAATCTTATGGAGAAATGTTTCTAAGCCTTAATGATCTCGCTTGTGCCAGCTCATCTTCTGAATAAAGTCTGGATTCTGAAAATTGTCTAAAGAATCAGCTGATAGACTATTAGACTTCTATGAGTAATGTTTATATTCTCTTTAAACCTTATCACTGCTTTTTCTTTCAAAACCTCAGTAATTAGAAGATGTTTCAGTCAGAAATGTCTTTGATTAGATGGAAACCTTTTGGTTCTCCAGACTCCGGAGATTTTAAACGTCTAACTTAGTTAGATGTATTGATTAACGTGTGAAATCCTTGGTTATTCTTAATCATCACACTCTATCTAAGTTATGCAATGAGTAGTGTGTGTGTTTCTTGGAATTTGATTGATATCATAATTATGAATTTCATTTAATGCTCCTAATTATTGTGTTTAATTGGATTCATTTTTATTTTATTTTCTCTCACTTCTCAAACACTATAAATCGCACATGTTCACTTCACTTCTACACTTTAGAAACCCTAAACCCTCTTTTCTCTCTAAAATGTTGAACAAGCTTTATGCATTCTTCAACAAACCTCCATCATTTTTCATCTCTCTCCAACAATGATGGCTCCTAATCAACAAGTTGTCGTTGAGTTCACAAAAGAAGTGGAACAAAGTATGAGTTCAACAACTCCGCCTTCATCAACCACCGCTCTATCTTCATTAACTGTTGTTCCTTCATCTTCTGCAAATCATGTTGATGTTAATCACATTACACAGAAAAATTCTCAAGCTCATTGCAACCTAAAACCTACGTAGTTTATTGTTCTTAAGGAATTAATGGTTGATTTTGATAATCTTGCTGCAAATGGGTGTGACTTAAAAAAATAATTAAAGGCTCAAGAATGGGAAAACTATTTTCAAAGGCTTCATGGTCTTGTCTATGAGGCGCTAGTAATAGATTTCTGGAAAAATGCTGATTGTGACGACCTTTATCTTGTTTTAGATGTTATTGGACAGAGAATCATTATCACTGAAGAGTCCATTGAGAAACTGTTGGGATTGGCGTTTCTGAAAGAAAAACGATTGTATGGATTGTACAATAAATCAAAAGCTGCAAATAAGTCTCTAGATCAACTACTGGTTACGAATTCCTCTACTTAAAAATCCAAGTACAAAAGCAATCTTCATAATAATCTCTGAGTGTGGCATAATATTATTATGGACTGCATAAACCTTATACCTCCTTCAAGTTCCTCTGATTATTTCAACATCAATCAGAAGTTCATGCTGTACTTTCTGCTGTCCAAACAGAGGACTAATCTTCCCTTCATTTTGTTTAATTATCTGAGAGATTCTATTAGAAAGTATGAAACCACCGCACTTCCCAATAAAAAGGTATCTCCAGATATTCCTTGTGGGTGTCTTCTAACTGATATTTTTGTTTAAACTGGCTTGGTAAGTGTGATATGGTGCCAGAACCGACTGTTTAATACTGGTTTGCGTCTTGCATTTTGTTATTCGCAAAATTTCGCGGTAACCAAAAGTCGCCACCGACTTTTATTTTATCCAATCAGGAAAAGGAAAAAGAATAGAAAAAACCTTTTTTCGAGATATTCTGAGTACGGGGGGTAGATTATATAAAGGGAAGGTGTAAGCACCCTTTCTATCCGTAGTTATCTACGGGCTCTTAGGTACTTGTTGTTAGAACATAGTTTGATTCTACAACCCTTAGTTAGAGTTTTGATGATAACAAATAAAAAGAACAAATATGCACCCTAAAAATTATATTATTTTGTATGCAGAAGTTCTGACCAAAGTAGCATCAGAAGATAAGCTATAGAAGCTACACGCTGAAGCAATCAGAATTTGCGCTGAAGATTGATGACTAGAACCTACGCTTAAGTGGAGTAAACTCTGTTTCTGAACAAGAGCATAATAATCCAAGTCATCAATGTGCTGAAACATTAGCAGCAAGCAAGGATGAAAGATTCTGAAGTGTTATTATTCATTCAAGACTGCATCAATTTCAATGGCTTCTTTCAGACAGGATCTTCTACAAATGGAAACTGAGTTAATGACATTTATCATGCTTAATGGTCAATGGGAATCCATTGCCTATATAAACAAACTCAGTGATCAAATCGGTAACGATTTTCGCAAGATAATACAAACTAGAATTCAAAAAGCTGCAAGCATACTCATCATATTTCCACACTCTCATTTTGTGTAAATTATCACAGTTGTGATAACAGTTTTTGTAAAGAAAAACAACAACACACAATACTCTTGTTTATTTGATTAAAACAGTGTTCCTTGAGATTAACCAGATTGTGGTTGTACTCAAGAAGACTTTAACAGTTGTTAAAGTAGCAATTGTAATCCTTTTGAGATTAGTGGATTAAGACCTCGTTGGAGAGAGGCGAAATCACCTTGACGGGTGGACTGGAGTAGTTTGAGATCAAACGAACCAGGATAAAAATACTGTGTCATTGCGAATTTGATTTCAAGTTTTCAATTCAACCCCCCTTCTTGTGTTTTTCACTTCTTAAATTGGCATCAGAGTGCCTGGTTCTAAGCTTAAACATTTAACTGTGTCAGTACAAGATCCAAGCTTCATAAAAACACTATGGTGGGACCAAGCCAAAACATCAGCAATGACTACCATGAAGACAAGGACAGATTCAGTGGCAAACCTCCAGTATTTGATGGAGAAAACTTTGACTATTGGAAAGATAGAATTGAGAGTTTCTTTTTGGTCCATGATGTTGATCTGTGGGACATGGTAACTGATGGATACACACATCTAGTGGATGAACGAGGTCAGAAGATAGACAGAAAAATGATGTCTGACCAGCAGAAACATGACTTCAGAAATCACCATAAGGCCAAAACAATACTTCTCAACGCTATCTCATACTCAGAATATGAGAAAATATCAAACAAAGAGACTTCCAAGAACATGTTTGACTCTCTGAGAATGACGCATGAAGGCAACATTCATGTCAAATAAACCAAGCCCTTGCGCTCATTCAGAAGTATGAGGCATTCAAGATGGAAGATAGTGAATCCATAGAAGCTATGTTTTCAAGATTCCAAATCCTTGTTGATGGACTGAAGGTTCTCGACAAAGGGTATTCTACTGCTGATCACGTTAAGAAGATCATCAGAAGCTTACCTGAGCAATGGAGGCCAATGGTAATAACACTTAAGCTAGCCAAAGATCTCAACAAAATATCTCTGGAGGAACTTGTCAGCTCCCTTAGAAGTCATGAGATAGAGCTAGAATAAGACGAGCCTCAAAAGAAAGGTAAGCCACTAGCTTTAAAATCTAACAGAAAATATGACTCTAAGGTTTTGCAGGCTGTGGAAGAAACTTCTGATGGATCCTCATCAGAAGAAGATGAAATTTCTCTCCTCTCCAGAAGGGTGAACCAATTGTGGAAGCAGAGACAAAGGAAATTCAGAAATCCTAGAAGATTAGAGAATTAGAATGAATCCTCCTCCAGATACAGAAAGTCTGAGTCTTCCTCTGGACACAGAAGATCTGAAGGTTCTTCAGGATACAGAAAGCCAAATAACAAGGACATCATCTTCTATGAGTGTAACAAGCAAGGGCACTGCAAAAGTGACTGCCCAAGGCTTCAGAAGGAGAAGCCCAAAAAGAAATTCGTCAAGGAAAAGAAGAAAAGCCTCATGGCAACATGGGATGATTCAGACACCTCTGAAGCTGACTCAGAGTCAGATGATGAAAGAGCAAACATAGCTCTCATGGTAAACGTGTCAGAAGAAAGTGAAGCTTCTGGTTCAGACTCAGAATCAGACACTGAAGAGGTATTTCCTGACTTTACCATTAATTTTACTAAGGCTGAACTTGCAGAAAGTCTAAATGAAATTCTGGAAAGGTATCAGCATATCAGGGTCAAATTCAAGAACCTGAAAAGGGATCTTGCCTCTGACTCTGAAAAGTACGAGAGTCTCAGATTAGAGAATTCTGAGTTAAAAGAAAAATTTTCAAAATTAGAAAATGATTTGCAAAATTCTCAGAAGGAAACAATCTTAGAGACTCCCAGTAATGCTTATGAGATCATCAAATAGTATGATCACAACTTTCATAAGTTTCTAGCTAAAAACATAGATAGAAGCAAGATGGCTTCAATGATCTTTGGAGTTAGCAAAAATGGAAGAAAAGCGATATGATATCAAGGTAAGGTATCCACACCTAAACATGCCATGGACTTAGTCATAAAACGCACACCACTCAAATCACATTTTATATATGGGCACACACATGACATAAAATACACAAGTAGTGATTATTCTGTCAAACCAAAATTCAATCAGAATTTTGGTAAAACTAACAAACCAGGACCCAAGAAGACATGGGTACCTAAGGATAAAATTATATATGTAGAAGATATCTTTAGCAGAAAGGCTAAAACACCAATCATGGTACCTGGACTCTGGCTGCTCTCGACACATGACGGGAAGAAGGCATATGTTCCAAAGCCTAGAACTTAAGCCTAGAGGCTACGTGGGATTTGGAGGAAACCAAAGAGGAAAGATCATTGGCTCTGGAATAGTAGGTAATGGAAATCTTCCCTCTATAAATAATGTGTTATTAGTTGATGGATTAATGCATAACCTGTTATCCATAAGTCAATTAAGTGATAACGGTTATGATATCATCTTTAATCAAAATTCATGCAAATCTGTTAGTCAGAAAGAAGGGACTATCCTATTTAATGGAAAGAGGAAAAACAACATTTATAAAATAAAACTTTCTGAACTACAGAGTCAGAATGTGAAATGCCTACTTTTTGTTAACAACGAGCAATGGGTCTGGCACAGAAGATTGGGGCATGTTAGTATGAGAAGAATATCTCAGATTAACAAACTCAATCTGGTCAGAGGACTTCCAAACTTGAAGTTCAGCTCAGATGCTCTGTATGAAGCATGTCAGAAAGGAAAATTTGCAAAACCTGCTTTCAAATCCAAAAATGTTGTTACCACCTCTAAGCCATTAGAACTTCTGCACATTGACTTATTTGGACCAGTAAAAACTGCGTCTGTCAGTGGCAAGAAGTATGGGTTAGTAATCGTAGATGACTATAGCAGATGGACATGGGTAAAGTTCTTAAGACACAAGGACGGGTCACACTCTGTGTTTGTTACCTTCTGCAACCAAGTTCAGAATGAAAAGGATCTTAGAATTGTCAAAGTCAGAAGTGATCATGGTGGGGAATTTGAAAATAAAAATTTTAAATTATTTTTTAATGAAAAAGGAATCTTGCATGACTTCTCTTGTCCTAGAACTCCCCTAAAAAATGGAGTTGTAGAACGAAATAACAGAACATTGCAAGAAATGGCCAGAACCATGATCAATGAGAGTAACATTGCTAAGATCTTCTGGGATGAGGCAATCAACACAACGTGTTACATTCAGAATAGAATCTCCATAAGACCTATTATGGAAAAGACTTCATATGAATTGTGGAAGAACAGAAATCCCAACATTTCTTATTTTCATCCATTTGGATGCACTTGCTTTATTCTAAATACAAAAAATTATCTGAACAAGTTTGACTCTAAATCATAAAAGTGTATTATGTTAGGATACTCTGAACACTCAAGAGGGTACAAAGTATACAATACAGAAACACAGATTGTTGAAGAGTCAATCAGTGTTAGGTTTGATGATAAGCTTGACTCTCAAAAGTCAAAGCAAAATGAATTCCTTGCAAGTATGGAAGTTGAACTCATAGGTACTGAAGACAACTCGTCAGAAGTTCTCAACAGAGACGCTACCACAACATCAGAAAGAGTTATTGCAATCAATTCAACACCTTCAGTTGATCAATTTATGAAAAGACTATCCAGAAGCAGCATATCTCACCCAGAAGATAAAATACTAGGGAAGAAGGATGATTCAATCAGAACAAGATCAACATTCAGAAACTCTGAAGAATCCCTCATGGGACTGGTCTCTCTGATTGAACCAACAACAATTGATGAAGCGCTTCTGGACAATGACTGGATTCTGGCAATGCAGGAGGAATTGAATCAGTTCACCAGAAATGACGTATGGGATCTGGTTCCCAAACCAAAAGGATTCAACGTCATTGGAACAAAGTAGGTGTTCAGAAACCAACTGAACAAGCAAGGAGAAGTCATCAGAATCAAAGCATGACTGGTAACACAAGGTTATAGTCAGCAAGAGGGGATAGACTATACAGAAACCTTTGCTCCAGTCGCCAGGTTAGAATCTATCAGACTTCTAATATCATTTGTTGTAAACAAGGGCATCACTTTGTATCAGATGGATGTCAAAAGTGAATTATTAAATGGCTATATAGATAAAGAGGTATATGTGCACCAACCCCCTGGGTTTGAGAATTCCAAACACCCAGAATATGTTTTCAAACTAAAGAAGTCATTATATGGTCTGAAACAAGCTCCCAGAGCTTGGTATGAAAGACTAAGTAACTTCCTGTTAGAAAAGGAATTCACCAGAGGGAAAGTGGACACAACCTTATTCTGTAAGACAGTTAAGAATGACATTTTAGTATGTCAGATTTATGTTGATGACATCATCTTTGGGTCAACTAAACCCTCTCTGGGAAGAGAGTTTGCTAAATGCATGCATGCATAGTTTGAGATGAGCTTAATAGGGGAACTCAAATTCTTTTTGGGCACTCAGATAAACCAAACTCTAGAAGGAACTTACATTCATCAGAGCAAATATGTCAGAGAACTTCTGAAGAAATTTGATCTCTCAGAATGTAAGCCCTCAAAGATTCCAATGCTTTCCACGTGCATTCTGGAAAAGGAAGTGGTAAGTAAAAAGGTAGAATAGAAGGTCTACAGAGGTATGATTGGTTCTCTCCTATATCTGACGGCTTCAAGGCCTGACATTTTATTTAGTGTTTGCGTATGTGCTAGATTCCAATCAGATCCTAGAGAATCTCACTTAACAACAGTTAAGCGAATTTTCAAGTATCTGAAAGGTACTACTAATCTGGATTTATTTTATAGAAAATCAAATGATTACAGCTTAGTAGGATATTGTGACGCTGACTTCGCTGGAGATAGAGTAGAACGTAAAAGAACTTGTAGAAGCTGCCAGTTTCTGGGAGAAAATCTGATCTCATGGGCCAGCAAGAGACAATCCACAATAGCACTATCACCAGCAGAAGCTGAGCACATAGCAGCTGCTGGATGTAGCATGCAAATGCTCTGGATGAAAAGTCAACTTGAAGACTTTAACATATTTGAGAGCAACATTCCCATCCTCTGTGATAACACTTCTGCTATATGTCTCAGTAAGAATCCTATTTTACATTCTAGGGCTAAGCATATAAAAATAAAACATCATTTTATTAGGGACTATATTCAGAAAGGAATATTAACCTTAAAGTTTATTGACGTAGACCATCAATGGGCTGATGTATTCACAAAACCTCTTTCTGAAGATAGGTTCAACTTCATTATGAAACATCTCAGCATGATGTTATGCCCAAAATAAAATGTTTTATTTATATCTTAACCCTCAGAAATTTATTAACTTCACGTCTTCAACTGCATCTGAATCTATCCAGGAAGATCTGAATGTTTCATTTCAAGGATAGAGGCGTGCAGTTCACAACATCAAACACTTGTCATCCTCTCACCTGCTACCTTCTAAAGCTGAACACGCGTTCAATTTCTGAAGGGATCAAGGCGCTTATTGGATGCATTGAGACACTTGTAAGCGGTAATCGTTCAGTATCTTTCTAAATCCCCTAATTTTAGGTGTCATTAATGCATATAATCATGACAAATTTTTCTTTTTCTTACTGCTTATGTTTTCAAGAAACCTATTTAAACTCAAAATTACTTTCTACATTCATTCACTTTTACTCTCATTAATATTTTCTCTCGTTTCAAGTTCTTGCTTTCAAAAACCCTCTTCATCTTCCTCAAAATCCCGTGTGAACAATGGCTTCATCAAATCTCTCAAATGTCAGTGCTCATGAATCTTCTTCAACGGAATAGTATGAAGAACCCCATAGAACGCTCCTCATACCTATTGATAATCTGGAAGTTCTCTCTGAAATAATTGTTGATTTTGGGAGTCTACAAGAAAATGGTTTCAATCTCTATGAAGACGTGACTGCTCAAGGTTGGAACAGGTATTTTGACCATCTGGTTGGTCCAACGTTTCCCATTCTTGTCAAAGAATTCTGGATACATGCTTCTTCTTCAAATCACCAGGTTACTTCTTATGTCATGGGGAAGAAAATTGTGATTACAGAAGATCTTATTGTAAAGCTTCTTGGATACAATGGTGGTGGTGTTAGATGCATTGACATGGCTGAGAGATGCTCTGACCTAAGATCAATTGCAAAGGAAATTTTTACTTCTGGACAACCCTCCAGTAAAATCAGAGATTTGAAGGATCATCACAGAATCTGGGCCAGAATTATTCTGGGATGCATCCACCACAGGAAGCCCACAAGCTCTCTTAATTCTATCAATATTGATCAGCAATTTTTGATCTATTTCATTTCTAATAGGACAAAGGTAAATCTTCCACACTTGCTCTTCAACCATCTCAGAACAAGTGTGAAGGAAACCATAGAAGACGAAAGGACCAAGAGGGATTGGATTCCCTTAGGAAGGCTGATACCAGATATTCTAACAGAGAATAGGCTGATAGAAAATCTGACGGAGGCTCAGGAAATCAGCACATTGGAAGCAACTGTTGGGAAGCCCCTGAATGCCAAGAACCTGAAGAAAATGAAGATCATTGAGAATATCAAGAAGGAACTAACTGTTACTGATCGTGAGACCATTACTTCAAGAAGGATACCTCTAAAGGATTTTCCTTTATTTTCTGAGATAGATTCCAAACCATAAATAATAGTCAGATACCTTGAAGCGTGCAAGGCTGATGGAACTGCTCCAGAAATCAACATTCAGGATTTGCACAAGGCTGGTCCAGAGGTTGTTCTGTAGAAATTAAAGAAGAGGAAAGCAGCAAGAGAAGGACCCTCTCAGAGGACACCTAAAGCTGCCAAAAATAAAGGTAATCCATCCTCTGTTTCTATTATAGAATCAATAACTGTTTCAACATCTAAAGCCATGCCTTCACAACCAAAAAATTCATCACCCCAAACCTTTGAAGATTTTGACATAGATTTTGATCCATCCATAAATATAGGTAATTTTATGAATAAACCTAACTCCCCTACTCAAAATCTAAATCCAGAACATCATCAACTAGAACTTGCCAAAGTTCTGTCTGACATTGAATTATTTGACCAAGATTTTTCCTCTCCCATACCAGAAAATCCATCCACTCAACAACCACCAGAAATTCCTCAACCAGAAATCCCACAATCACCTCAACAAGAAGTTTCACAACCACACTCTCCACAACCAGAAATACCACAACCAGAAGATTTGAACTCCAACTCACCATAACCAGAAACTCAACCATCTGAAATTCCATTTTCTGATAATCCTGAATCAGAAAACCAACACGCCTCCACAAACCAATCTGAAGACTCTCATTCAGACTCTGATACCACAATCTCTATACCTAGAATTATAGAAGCTCTTGCGGTTCGCATGCCTCTCACCATTCACGACATTCCAGAAATCTCTTTATACCTTGAATCCACACCTCCAAACACCCCTACCAGACCAATTATCATTTCTAACTCTCCCACTACTTCACCCACTAACAGTCCAACTGACAACTTAAGACTTGTCATTCATCTAATTGTGCTGGAAAAACTAACTTCCATCTCACACATAATTGTCATTCCCAAACCTAAACCAACTGCAACCACATTAGATGTTGGTACAAGTTTTTTGATTTTTGAAACAGGAATGCAGGAATGGATAAATTCTTTGAAGCATGCAAGTTAGGAGATGTCTAATCCTGCTGCTTCTAATTATATGTGGGCATGATTCAGAAATTGGCTTAGCTCTGAAATGCTGAAGCTGAAGGAATTGTGTTATGAAAAGGTTCAGCAGAACTTTAGTGATAAGCTGAAGGCTTTTCAAGACCAAGTTCTGAGCCAACTGTTCAAGAAAGACATCCTCTCGCTGGATAATGCTCCCTGGAAAGAGCATCATCCTTCAGATGTAGATGAACCAGAATCATAAAGTCTCTCTCTGACTACTGCTCCAGAAGACATAATTACAGCAGAAGAAATGGTTCACTCAGAAGAAGCTGCAGAATGCTCTAAGCAACATCCAACTCCTGAAGAGACACCAGCTTCCTCCTTAGTCATACAACCTCTGGAAGAGTTGAAGAAAGAAAATGCTTTAATCCATGTAAGGCTGGATAAGCAGGAGGATACGAACAAGGAGATTAAAAGTATTCTGGGTAAACAAGAAGACGCCACAAAGGAAATCAGAGGCATTTTGGGCAAGCAAGAAGAGTCAAATACTCAAATTAAGAGCTTGTTGGAAGCGTTATTCATACGTCTTCCCCCTTCTTCTTAGATTTTATTTTAAAATTTTTTATCTGTAACTTTTATTTTTACCTCTTTGCTTCTGAAACTTGTCATTTCATTATGTTTTAAATATAATTCATCTATTTTGGCTCTGATTATATTGCATTTTTGATACATGACAAAAAGGGGGAGAAAGTAAAATATTTTCAATAATGGTTTACCGAGACAGAAGTCTCAAACAATCTGAATTACTTAACCTCTACTTTCTGAAAAGTTTGAACAAGTACAAATTTTGATAGGATACAGCTAAAACTCTGATAAGAAGGAACTTAAGGGAAGTAATCAACTCAGGGGGAGTTTCTCTTAAACCCTTTGTTCTATATTTTTAATTGAAAATTCTAATTTTTGTCATCATCAAAAAGGGAGAGATTGTTAGAACATAGTTTGATTATACAATCCTTAGTTAGATTTTTGATGATAACAAATACAAAGAACAAATATGAACCCTAAAAATTATGTTATTCTGTATGCAGAAGTTCTGACCAAAGCAACATCAGAAGATAAGCTATAGAAGCTACACGCTGAAGCAATCAGAATTTTCTCTGAAGATTGATGACCAGAACCTGCGCTTAAGTGAAGTAAACTCTGATTCTGAATAAGAGCATAATAATCCAAGTCATCAATGCACTGAAACATTAGCAGCAAGCAAGGATGAAAGGTTCTGAAGCGTTATTATTCATTCAAGACTACATCAATTTCAACGTCTTCTTTCAGACAGGATCTTCTCCAAATGGAAACTGAGTTAATGACATTTATCATGCTTAATGGTCAACGGGAGTCCATTTCCTATATAAACAAACTCAGTGATCAAATCGGTAACGATTTTCGCAAGATACTACAAACGAGAATTCAAAAAGCTGCAAGCATACTCATCATATTTCCACGCTCTCATTTTGTGTAAATTATCACAGTTGTGATAACAGTTTTTGTAAAGAAAAACAACAACACACAATATTGTTGTTTATTTGATTAAAATAGTGTTCCTTGAGATTAACCGGATTGTGGTTGTACTCAAGAAGACTTTAATAGTTGTTAAAGTAGCAATTGTAATACTTTTGAGATTAGTGGATTAAGACCTTGTTGGAGAGAGGCGAAATCACCTTGACGGGTGGACTGGAGTAGTTTGAGTTCAAACAAACTAGGATAAAAATATTGTGTCATTGCACATTTGATTTCAAGTTTTCAATTCAACCCCTTCTTCTTGTGTTTTTCACTTCTTCACTTGCGCATTTTTCAAATTGCTTATGTGTGTTTGCCTTGAAAATGTTTTTACTTCGTGATAACCCTTGTATCAGTCCTCAAGGATGTGACGAAGTTTGTTTTGAAAATTTGTTTGAAAAGGTGTTTGTGGGAAAAGTTTTTTATTGGGCAAGCACTTAAGATTCAACCTACTCGAAAAAAGGATTGTTTGTTCTATTTCCTTTAGACAGCGCTATCCTACTATTAAGGAGTAGGTAGCACCGTCGTTGAAGTTGTAAGGGACATTCGAAAGGGACAGGTACAATCACTGAAGCAATAGTTAGAAAACTTTAGTAGTAACCTTAGAGTCTTAAGATCTTACTGAGGCAACATTTATGAGGCAAAATTCGAATGGGACACTTTGATCTCTTTAGACTGGAGGGAAACCACTAAAATCTCCTATGCTTAATGATTGTTTACCGAAGGCAACCGAAGTGAGGTAAACCCTAGGAGTGAATATGTGCATATGATTTGTTTCAGTTATTTAATCTTTGCACATTAGGTGATCTACCGTTTTAATTTTCCAGACATTCTTGCCATACAATCATATTAGCCATGCATCTAGACAGTTAAAGGTTGCGAGGATTTAAAGTGCGAAAAATAAAACCTAGCTATTACAAGGCTTCGGAAGGGGGATTAATTACATAACCAAAAACCGGGGATTTAAACAGTAAATAAAAACCATAGGTTAACTATTACAAACCCTGAACAGTTACAAAATAATGGACAAATAATTAACAAGTGTGCGGAAAATTAAATGCAAGGACGATTAAAATAACCTAAAACTCTAATTGAGAGAAAAAGATTTGTGTTCTTTGGATTCTTATTTGAGAAAACATTTAATTGCAAATTAATTAAACCTAATTTCTACTTGTTTTTAAATTATGAAAGAAATTAAATTAACCTAATTTTCTAACTAAATTAATTAATTAAACGAATAAATATTTATGAGAAAAATATGATTTTTGATGTATTCTTTAAAGAAAATTAATTAAATTATGTACAATCTCAAACCCTAATTATAATTGTTTTTCATTATAAAAAGAAAATTAAATTGTCCTAAATTAATTAAACTAAATTAATTCAAAAAATATTTATTAAGAAAAAAAATCATTTTGTGATTTTTGATTTGTTAATTTAATAAAAATAATTTTGTATTAAAAAAAAAGGAAAAGAAAAGAAATAAAGAAAAGAAATTAAAGAAAATAATAAAAGATAACCAAATGGGCTTGTGTTGGCTGAGAGGGGGTATGAATCTGAAATTCCAAGCCCAATAAGCTCCAAGCCCGGTCAACCATGTTGGATTAGGTGCAAGTGTTAACTTGAGGAGCACCAAGGACATTCAGGGGAGAAGCGTTAGATCTGGCTATCAGTGCATCCAATGGTTGGGCATTGAGGTTGTATGGAAGGCGTGTGAGGGAGCATTGTACTTGATCTGCAAAGGTAAAATAAGAAAATACATTTTGTTGGGACCTGGGATCGAACCCAGGTCCTTCTATTGATCACTAGCGCGCCTCACCACTGGGCCAACTAGCTTGTTGATTATTATGCTGAAAAAGAAATATAATATTGCAAAACAATTGAACAAAAACAGAAGGCACAAAAGTTCAAACGAGCCAGTCACATGAAGCCAAGTTATTGTCTTATTCATGGATTTCGTTGTATTAGGTATTCACTTATACCCACGGAAAGTTTTCGTTGCTAAAAACCTATTTTATTCCAAAATGCAATACAAGCATGATAATTTATTGTGATGATACCAATCAACTCGTCTTGGTCTCACGAGTATCATGGTATCATTTTCTTGGCCTAATTTTTCCTGTATCAAGAAAGCCCAAAATACGACCACAAACCTTAACAAAGGTAAGTATTGATTCATGCACTGTAAATGCAATTAAATGGTACAGATAACTTGCATACAAGATAATAAACCTGAATATATAGTCAGAACATGTTTATGATGCGTGAAACATTAAAATCGAATTTAAGTTTTGGATGCAAACCGTGATACTATAATGTGATGATTCTTGATGCTTTGAGGCATGCAAATGAATGGAGAAGCTTCCTGAGATGTTCAGGAACGTATTGCTAGCCTTGGAACTCCTTGAGGATGGCTCTAAGATGGATTTTGATCTCACACTTTTGTCCAAATTTTTGAGATTTCTTCCTGGCTTTTCACGGCTGCAAACCTTTGTATTTTGATATGCAATTGTTGTATACATATAGTAGACTAAATTAGGGTTGTAAAATTGCGTCATATCTTGAGAAATAATGGAAATTGGATTTGATTTGCTTCATGTATGATATCTTTCTAAAATAAGCTTCAATCTAATCTTTTACAGCCCTAATGAGCCTTGCACGAATTGATCATCACGCTAGCTGTATATGGACTCCAAATGTGCACAAAAATCCCAATATTTGATTTGTTTTCATTATTTTACCATTTGATTTGATTTATTTTGATTTAAATGAATAAAAAGATCAAAATAAATGATAAGAGTAATAAAATAATAGGTGGAAAATCTCAGGGGTCTCGGGTCCTATTAGAAACATGTTTCAAGCAAGAAAACATGGGCCCCTTTGGAAAAAATGCAAATTTGATCAATGTTGACTTTTGACAATTTTCCAAAAATTGCCAACTTTGACAATGCCCAACTCTCTCAATTTTGACCCTAGAGAGGTGTTCTTTGACTTTTTAGAAAGCTTAGAATGTTCCATAACCAACCCTTTTGGTTTCATCTCAATTGGATCTTCCATGTTCATGTATGAAGCTTTGACCCAAAAGGTGTTTTTGTTGACTTTTCAAAATGACCTATAATGTAGGAATTCATATCTTTTGATGAGTGAATATTTTGAACTTGAGGGATGAAGATGAATTGTAGGGAATGGAATCCTCTTCAAAATGAGCCTGAGATGGAAAATTTCTGATAAAGTATGAAGAAGATATGCTTGGTCAAAGCTTGGTTGACTTTTCTTGAGAAACCCTAATTTAGCAACTTTTGGGTTTTGATGAGTTAGGAGCATTTCTTGAGGAATCATGATCAACCCTTGATAAAATGATGTAAGTCACTTCAAAAGGTTGATGTTGACCCAAAATCTTGAGGTTTGACTGTATGTGGGCCATAGTTGACTTTTGACCTAATACAGTCGATTTCTCAAGCATCTGAGCAATTGACTGAGTAAACTTCTTATGCAAGGCATGAAACTTGACATGTAGGGACTTGAGAACATATTAAGAATATAAAGAGTATATGATACCTTTTTTTTCCACCCATCTTGATGAAAATAGAAACCCTAATTAGAGGTACATTGCCTTAGGAGAGAGCTTGTCTGGTCAACTCTTGGGCAACTTTGAGAAAATTGAGGATCTCAATGGGCATGTATTGAGTAAAATGAGAGGGAAATTTTAGGGTAAAACAGCTGCCCCTGTTTAATCTTCTTAAACATGAGGATGTAGATTGGCTCGTCTGCCTTTCGTGATCTGAAGGTGGACGATGATTGAACATTAGAGTGCCCAGAAATTTGCACTCGCATGAAGCGGCACAAATCTCGCATGAAGTGGCACTTGATTTGTGATATCGGGAATGGGCTTATAGTTGCCATTTGTAGGTTTATGATAGAATATTTGACGGATATGAGCTTAAAGATGCCTTCCTGGATGCGACGGAGAATTGTCGGAGATGGGCTTAAAGATGCCATCCAGAGAATGTGGATTTCCTGAGACATTCATTCGACGAGAGTCCCTGTTGCTGTTGAATCTGCTGAGGAACATTGGTATATGCCTCAAGAAATAGAGTTTTAGAAGCTTCAGTTATCCGTTACTCTACTGGGGAAATGCAAAACTAGTCATGTTTGATTAGGTCCCGGTCTTACAGTGTTGTGGACTGTTGTTTGGAGATAAGAGAGAAGGAACCTGGATAGTAAGGTTATGAGAAGGAACCTGGATAATAGGGTTACTTCGATATGAAAAGCCTGGATAGTAGGGTTATGAGAAGGAACCTGGGTAGTAAGGTTACTTCGATATGAAAATCCTGGATAGTAGGGTTGTGAGAAGGAACCTAGGTAGTAGGGTTACTTTGTGATAAGTTCGTGTAAAACTTAAAAAGGAACTGGGGTAAGGTTATTTTGATATGAAAACCTAGGTAAGGTTGTTTCATGAGGAGTTTGGGTAAAACTGCAGCGGGAACCTGGGTAAGGTTACTTTGGGCTAAGCCCGTGTAAAACCTGGGTAAGGCTACTTTGAGATAAGTTTGTGTAAAACTTCAAAATGAATCTGGGTAAGGTTATAAGTTTGTGTAAAACTTCAGGATGAACCGGGGTAAGGTTACTTTGATCTGACAATGTAGATTAGTTGACCCTTTTGATTTCGAGAACCGAGTTTCCATTAGTTGTCTGTAGATTTGATCTGTATAACTGCTGGATTTATTGAAGCTAATTGTCTTTTCTTGATTAGATATCAGGGTTAGTTATATGTGATGCATGAAATGCAGGGTGAGATGATATTCTCCAAATAAATGATATTATGTTGTATATGATATGTATTCATATGTCATAATGTATGTTCATAAATGTTGTCGGGGTATGCTCGCGTCTGGGAAAATAAATCCCCGACGGTTGCTGGAGATTTGCAAATATTCTGCCGAGAAGAGATGCTGGAGGATAACTCCACGAGGACCAGACTTTGGGGGAAGAGATACTCTGTTGGTAGACCTGCTGATATAGAGTAACAAATTTACCTAGGGATGAAATTTCATTGCTGGAAGTGATGAGCTCTTTTGGAGAAATAAACTCTGCTTGGGGAATAAGTTTTATTGACTCGCCTGCGATTACGAACCTAGGTTAGGGGTATTTATGTCCTATATCGTGGAAGCTGATATCAATGACCTTGGATACTTTTAATCTGTGGGGAGTGCGTGTACCAATAATCACATTCCCAAGCATGACTTTATCCCGATACTTACTGGGCAGAGGAAGTGTCGGGTTTGGTACTTCTTGTTTTTTCCCTGTTTCTGGAATTACGAGTAATTGTATTTTGTTTCTTATGTAAATATTTATGAGCAGCAATCATTTTCAAATGCATATATAAAAAAAAAATCATTGTACGTTCTTGCAAAACAAAGCAGAAAAAGAAAAAGAAACAAATTGAAGTTTTGTAAAAATTACTTGTATTGATTTTGAAATTGGCCTGTAATAGGCGTTTTGTACAAGGAGGCTGACGTCCTAGTAAGAGAACGCCGACAAAAGTCAGAAATTATACAATTTGTGTAAAACAAAGAAAAACAGTTATGTGAAACAACCCCATTGGGTTCCAACTCTGCTATTGCCTTTATATCTTCAAGCGTCTCATCACCTTGCTACTTGGCCAAAGGTTGATCAGATTGATGGGTGTTGTCCGAGCTTGATAGTCGATACCAAAGTCTGGTCGCAAGATAATCCAATGAGACATAGTGATACGCTTCAATCCCTAAATTTTTCCTAGATTGCCCTATCGGGTTTTCAATCCAACGGGATACCCTTTTTTTCCCAAGCCTCCCTTTCGGGTTTTCGACTTGCCGGGTGAACAGATTTTTTCACTTTCATCCCTAACTTTTGCCTGAACTCTTTTGGTTCGCTGGGAAGCCCTTATTTTTGCTTAGGCCAGTCGACCTAGTGGGTCTTTGATTATGCATAGTATCTTTTCACTATGTCTGCATTGACAGGGTGAGGAAGGTCGTCACCATCCATGGTGGTTAGAATCATAGCTCCTCCCGAGAAAATGTTCTTAACCACAAATGGCCCTTCGTACATGGTAGTCCATTTTCCCCTGGGATCACCTTGCGGCAGTATGATGCGTTTGATCACTAGATCCCAGACTTGATATTCTTGACGCATGACTTTCTTGTTAAAAGCCTTGATAATTCGCTTTTAATACGTCTGACCATGGCAGATAGAAGTAAGCCTCTTTTCATTGATTAGATTTAGTTGATCAAGTCGGGTTTGGATCCAGTCATCTTCGTTCAAACCTGCATCCTTCATAATCCTGAGAGAAGGAATTTGGACTTCTATGGGTAGGACTGCCTCCATGCCATTTACCAGAGAGTAGGGTGTTTCCCCTGTCGACGTCCGTGCTGAGGTACGGTATCCATGAAGAGCAAATGGTAACATCTCATGCCAGTTTTTGTATGTCACCGTCATATTCTGTACGATCTTCTTGATGTTCTTATTAGCCGCTTCAACAACGCCATTCATCTTCGGCTGGTAGGGAGAATAATTATGATGCTGTATCTTGAACTGTTTATAGAGCTCGGTGATCATTGTGTTATTGAGAATCGTACCATTGTCAGTAATAATTCTCTCTGGCACCCCATATCGGCAGATCAGATTATGTCGGATAAACCGCACCACGACATTCTTGGTTACTTTAGCAAAAGAAGTTTCCTCAACCCACTTCGTGAAGTAATCAATAGCCACCAGAATGAAACGATTTTCGTTAGACGCAGTAGGTCTGATCTTGCCGATCATGTCAATGCCCCACATTACAAAGGGCCACGGAGTTGGCAGGACATTCATAGGAACTGGAGGTACATGCACCTTATCAGCATAGATTTGGCATTTATGAAAAGTTCGAGAGTACTGCTAACAATCAGCTTCCATAGTGGACCAATAGTATCCTTCCCGTAGGATCTTCTTAGCCATAGTATACCCACTAGAATGGGTTCCGAAGGTGCCTTCATGTAGATCTGTCATGATCCTCTTTGCTTCGCTCTTGTCTACACACCGTAGTAGTGTGGAGTCATGGTTGCATTTATAGAGGATCCCATTACTGAGGAAGAATTTTACAGCGAACCTTCTCAGAAACTTCTTATCATTGACAGATGCCTCTTCGGGATACTCTTGCGCCTCGAGATACCTTTTGACTTCGTGAAACCTGGGTTTGTCTACCACTTCTTCGGTATCGATCTCGCAGCAGTGTGCTGGTTCATACAACCTCTCAATGGTAATATGGGGAGCCTCATTGTCCCACCTAACCTTGAACATAGAAGCCATGGTAGCTAGCGCGTCCACCAACTGGTTCTCTTCTCGTGGGAAATGTTCAAAGGTTACCTCCTCAAAGTGTGGGAGAAATGTCAGTACATACTCTTTGTAAGGAATGAGATTCAGGTGTTTCGTATCCCACTCGCCTTTGACTGACTTATCACCAGAGCAGAATCCCCGAGTACACTTAAAAATTTAATCCTCAGGTCAATAGCAGCTCGAAGACCCAGGATGCACGCTTCATACTCCGCCATGTTATTGGTGCAGTTGAAACATAATCGGGCGGTGAACAAAGTATGACAGCCCTCGGGAGATATGATTACAGCATCAATGCCATTACCCAGAGCGTTCGAGGCTCCATCAAAATACATAGACCATAAGGATCCTTCCTCAGGTCCTTCATCCGGTCCATATTCTTCGTAGTCAGTCACCAACATAATATTCTCATTCGGGAACTCAAAATTCATAGACTGGTAGTCATCCACGACCTGATGAGCCAAATGATCAGCCAATACACTCCCCTTTATTGCTTTTTGGGTCGTATATTATATGTCATACTCGGTTAAGATCATTTGCCACCTTGCTATCCTTCCGGAGAGAGCGGGCTTCTCGAAAATATACTTGATCGAATCCATCTTTGATATCAACAAGGTAGTGTGAGTCAGCATATACTGTCTCAGTCGGCGAGCAGCCCATGCCAAAGCGCAGCAAGTTTTCTCGAGCAATGAGTATCGTGTCTCACAGTCGGTAAACTTTTTGCTAAGGTAATAAATGGCGTGCTCTTTTCGACCGGACTCGTCATGCTGCCCCAGCACGCACCACATTGAATTGTCTAGCACTGTCAAGTATAATATCAAAGGTCTTCCTTCAACTGGAGGCATCAGAATTGGCGGTTCTTGAAGGTATTCTTTGATTCTTTCGAAAGCGGTTTGGCATTCATCATTCCACTTTACCACTTGATCTTTCTTCAGAAGCTTGAAGATTGGCTCACAAGTAGCAGTCAGATGTGAAATGAACCTGGCGATATAATTAAGACGTCCCAAGAACCTCTAACCTCTTTCTCTATACGGGGAACCGACATCTCTTGTATGGCCTTTACCTTCGCAGGTTCCACCTGAATACCCTTGTCACTGACGATGAAGCCTAGAAGCTTACCAGATCTTACCCCGAAGGTACACTTGTTCGGATTCAACCTCAGTTTGTATTTCTTCAACCTGTCAAATAATTTCTGGAGATGATCAAGGTGCTCTTCCTCAGTCAGAGACCTGGCTATCATATCATTAACATAAACTTAGATCTCTTGGTGAATCATGTCGTGGAACAAAATGACCATAGCGCGCTGATAAGTTACCCCATCATTTTTCAACCTAAAAGGAATCACCTTGTAGCAGAAGGTGCCCCACTGTGTAGAGAAGGTTGTCTTCTCCATGTCTTCAGGAGCCATCTTGATCTGGTAGTAGCCAAAGAAACCATCCATGAAGAAGAAGATTTTATGCTGCACGGTGTTGTCGACCAGAACATCAATATGAGGAAGTGGGAAGTCATCCTTTGGGCTTGCTCGGTTCAGATCTCTGTAATCAACACACATCCGTAACTTACCGTCCTTCTTAGGTACCGGAACAACGTTAACAACCCACTGTGGATATGAAGTAATAGCTAAGAATCCTGCATCGAACTGTTTCATGACCTCTGCCTTGATTTTTTTTTGACATTTCAGGCTGCATACAAAGAACCTTCTGTTTAACCGGAGGACAGTCTTCTTTAGTCAGAAGACGATGTACCACAATATTAGTGTCCAAACCAGGCATGTCTTCATAGGACCAGGTGAACATTTCAACATAGTCGTGTAGCTTCTGTATCAACCTCTCTTTGACGCTAAGCTCCAGATTTTCACCTATTTTAACCTCTTTTCTGTCTTCCTCTGTACCCAAATTCACTATCTCAACCGGCTCTTCATGAGGTTGTATGGCCCTTTCTTCCTGCTGTAATAGTCTAGCAAGTTCTCCAGGCATCTCACAATTATCCTCACCTTCGTCCTCAGCTTGGTTGATCGGATTTCTGAAGTCATAACTGGAAATAGTAGAGCTGTTATCAATGGGATCCAGAGTAGATATGGATCTGCATTATGATACGTGAGTGTGTGTAAGAGAAATAGCTGTTTTGATAAAGTCAAAAACAGAAAAGAAAAAATAGAGAGCGCAAAATTTGTATGCAAGAAATGTCCAATGCTTTATTAATGATATATGAAATGACAAATAAAAGCCCTCACAAGCAAAGCCAAGGTGCCCCGGGCAAGGCACCAGGCATTAAAGTTTCAAATTGTTTATTACAAATCTTTAAAAAAACAAGTCAATTACTGCGGAATAAAAGAAACAGGTATGAAGTCCCTAGCCATCCAGTTACTCAGTCCACCGTTGGAAGTTGGGTAGATCCAGTTGCCAATGTCCGAGTCCTCTTCACTGTCTTCAATGGCGTTTATCCCACGATTGCTGACGCGTAGGGGAGGTCCTCCATCCCGAGCGCGTCTAACAGCCCTTTGAGCCCCTGTAGTAAAGCCCAAACCAAATTTGTCAGTTTTATGAGTGAAATCAGGGAGCTGACCTCAATTGGCACACCCACCTTCTTCAACCACAACCCTGGCGTCCTTGAGGGAAGCCATCTCCAAAGGATGTTTGTTGGTAGTAGTTTCAGTTGATGCCAAGATCTGAGGGACCTCTTCAAAGAAGGTGGACCCAAAAGTATGAGAACCTATGTTGACGGGGATGTCCACCTCCCCATGCACCATTCTCTTTGATCCGTCAATATCCCTTACCACAATGATACTAGGCTTTAGAGTTAAACCCTCGCAATCCAACCGGTCCAACTCCTTCTTCAGAAGAACATTCAGTGAAGACCCAATATCTACCAACACATGAGCCATAGTGGTGCTCCTGCATTCAATTGAGACATACAAAGCATCATTATGTTTCCTTCCCTTTGGTGTCAAATCTGCATCTGAAAAGCCAAGCCCATTATCAGCAGTCAGGCTGGCCACACAATCTTTGAACTAATCAGCTGAAGTCTCTTATGGCACATGCGCAGTTTTGAGGAATGCGATCAAAGCCTTTGCATGGCCCTCAGAGCATAACAGTAAAGACAACATCGATATCTTAGATGGGGTCTTCCCCAGCTACTCGACCACATTGTAGTCGCTCTTAATGATATTCAGTATTTCCTCTATTTCTTGTTTAGAGGCTTCTACAACAACTTTCTTAGGCACCTCCATTTGGGAAGGCTCACCTACAACCTATTTGCCGCGGGTATCAGACGATTCTCTGACTGGAGTAAGAACAGAAACAGTAGTTGATGTGCTAGAAGGAATAGTAGATTTAATGACAATTGGCTTGTTAACTGTCTTAGGGGAAATCTCGGGAGAGAAGACACTTCCGCTCCAGGTGATTTTGCTGGTTCCAACAATGTTATCAATATCAGGATCAACTTCTTCATCTTTTAAATCTTGTTTGATGCCATGATAGTACACATCAGCACCATAATGCCATGGGACAACTTTTTCCGAGACATACGGGACAGGACCAGGAATAGTGATTATCAGCAGAGCAATTCTTGGAGAAGATGTAATCCTAACATGCCTTCTCGAGGAAACCTTGGAAGGATTGGAGGAAATGGTTATAATAGCAAAGTCTTCAATTGGAACAATATGAATCATAGTTTTCTCGAACAAAATCTCTTTGCTATCTATCAGGCATTTGTCACCTAACTTCACCAAATGGCAACCAGAAGGTAGAAGCGAACACATGTGGAAACCTTCACCATAACCCAAAAATAAACCGACCAACAACAAATTATTCTTGACAGTCATGAGAGGAGTAGAAACTTCATCAACAAAGGTAACAAATAGATCAGTATCAACAGCATTAACCCCACGACCGTGCTTAGGCATGGGAGCAGTTATGACATTTGGCTTCTCCGGAGCATTAAAATATATTTCCTTGGCTTCAATTAAGTCATGTATTTTGTTTCTCAGAGCCCAGCAGTCATTTGTATCGTGGCCAGGACTCTCAGAATGATAGGCACATCGGGCATTTGGATTATATCGGGGAGAAGTAGTATATGGATTCTTGGGAGCCTCTCTCAAGGTTGCCAAGTTAGATCTCAGCAGATGAGGTAGAACTTCAGCCAATGTCATGTTGATGCGGGTAAACTACTGTTGTGGTCTTTCCACCCTTTGTTGATTGTTGCGTTATGGAGAAACTGAAGGTCTAGGTATCATCATAACATTTACTGTCTGACATTGTTCAACCCTGTTCTGGCCCCTCGGGCTATAGATGGCACTGGTTTCCTTATTACCAGCAAAAGGCTTCTTTACTGAACTTGAAGAGGCATTCTTCTGTATTTTTTCGCTTCAAATCCTGACTTCTATTCTTTCTCCGATTAGAATCAGCTCGGTGAAACCAGTTGATGAACTGTCGATCAAATGATTGAAAAATGGACCAGATAGCGTCCCCAGAAACATATCAATCAACTCCCTATCAGACAACGGGGGTTGGACTCTACCAGCCAAGTCTCTCCATTTTTGTGCATAATCTTTAAAACCTTCACATGCACCCATGGACATACTCTGTAGTTGAGTACGAGTGGGAGCAAGGTCGGCATTATACTGATACTGCTTATAGAAAGCAGCAGCCAAATCTTCCCAGTTTCGGACATTGGCTCCCTCCAACTGGTAGAACCATTCAAGTTGAGTCCCTGACAGACTATCTTGAAAGAAGTGAACCCACAGATTTCTATCAGCTGTGTGGGGCTGGATCTTCCTGACATAAGAACGGAGATGGAGTTTTGGGCAGGACACCCCATCATACTTAGCAAAAAATGGAGCTTTAAACTTCTGCGGGATGACTACTCCCGACACCAATCCCAATTCTTCGAAATCTAGACCAGGTATTCTCTGAACTTCCATGGCACTCAGATGGTTTTCTAGTTGCTTGTATTTATCCTCAACAGGAGGATATTGCTCATCATTATAATCAGTATCATTGTCAGAGACTATAGGACTAAGGTCCTTCTCTTCTTCTTGGTTCTCCCCTTCCTTAGATGAAGAGGTCAGGTCGACTTGTCGCTTCAACCGCTCTCCAAACCTTCGGCCCATGTTCAAAATACCCGCAGCCTTCTTCTTTTTCTTCTTTTCTTTCAGAATGAGCGCTTTCAGATCCTCCTTCCCCTTTGCCAGACTGATGAACATTTGTTGGAAATGGGCGTTCTGTGCCTGCAGGTCCTTAATGCTTTGTTCGAAAGACATTTCTGCTGAAATAAACAGCAAAGAAGATGAGAGACATGTAATGGTACCTGTAATGATGTGTGTTGTACCCCAAAATTTTCCCTCCCATATTTATCAACAAATGTCAAGTGAGGTCCCCAAATTGCTCAAGGAAGTTCAAGAGTTGACCAGACAAACTCTCTCCTAAGGCAATATACCTCAAATTAGGGTTTCCATTTTCATCAAGATAGGTGAACTCCAAAGACCTCATATGCTCTCCATGGTCCTAATATGTCCCCAAGATCATCCATGTCAAGTTTCATGCCTTGCAGAAGAAGTTTGCTCAGTCAATTGCTCACATGCCTGAAAATCAACTATGCTAGGTCAAAAGTAAATTGTGGCCCACATACAGTCAAACTTCGAGATTTTTGGTCAAAATCCTCATTTTGAAGTATTATTCATCATTTGATCAAGGGTTGATCATGATTCCTCAAGGATTGCTCACAATCCATCAAAACCCAAAAGTTGCTAAATTAGGGTTTTGTAGGAAAAGTCAACTCAACTTTGACCAAGCATTACTTTAGCATACTTTATCAGAAATGACCCATCCAAAGCACATTTTAAAGAGGATTAAATTCCCTACAATTCATCTTCATCTTCCAAGTTCAGAATATGCACTCACAAGAAGATATGAATTTTGACATTATAGGTCCTTTGGAAAAGTCAACAAAAACACCTTTTGGGTCAAAGCTTCATACATGAACATGGAAGACTCAATTGATATGATACCAAAAGGGTTTCTTAGAGTACATCCTAAGCTTTCTAAAAAGTCCAAGAATACATCTCTATGGTCAAAATTGAGAGAGTTATGCATTGGCCAAGTTGACCATTTTTGCAAATTTGCCAAAAGTCAAATGTGCTCAAATTTTCATTTTTTGCTAAATAGGCCCAACTTTTTATGCTTGCACTTTAATGATAAGATAGTCTAAGACTTATGGGACCCTCCATGCTTTATTTATTCATTTATTTAATTTATTTTGATTTTTATTCATTTAAAATTCAAATAAAATCAAATAAATCTAAATAAAACATATATTGTGTTTTAGGGATGATTTTTGAATTGAAGGAAGATCTCATGTGCTGTCAATTGAGAATCAATTGGTGCAAGGCTTATTGGTTTGGAAAAAGATTGAATTTGAGCAAATTTGGAAAGATATCATATGCCATGAAATACCAAATCAAATCTTCATGATGAACAAAATTGAGGTCGTTTTTGTTGACCTAACATGTTGTATTACATATACAGAGGCAAGGCAAGGCACAAGGGGAGGTTGAGCAGTCGTGAAAGAGGGAAATAAAACTGAAAAAATTCAAGAAAAAGTGGTGATCCAATTTCCATATTAGAGGCCAATTTGTGCCATTCTCACATTGCCAACAGATTGCTGGGCATCCCAGGAACATATCCCAATCAATTACAAGCCCTTTCACGCCTGGAATTGTAAGTTACAGGTATCACGATTTGCTTCCAAACTTAAATTCGATTTTGTTGATTTAATCATCCTATGCATGTTTTAATTATATATTCGTGTTCAACATTGAGTTTGCAAACTATTGGTACCACTTAATTGCATTATTAACGCCTGTACAGGATATTGCCATAGCTAGGGTTTTAAGTTCTTGTTTAAGGCTTTGCAGGATAGGTAAAATTGGACATTGATTCTGGTACCATGAGACTCGTGAGGATGAGACGAGTTGATTGGTACCAACCATGGTCATTTATGTTGCCTATGGATAATTTTTGAAACGCACAGGGTTGTAGCTACAACGCAATGTCCGTAGGTAAAAACATCATAGGCTAACACGACGGATGGGAGGAAGAAGATGAGGCGTGGCACCCCCTGGTTGGGTGATTTGAATTTTGCACGTTTTGGGTTTCAGCGTTTTGTTTTCATTATATTATAATTGATTTTTATTATATATACAAATAACAAGTGCAACACATATGGAAAGCGTGCATTGGAAAAGTGCCTAAGGACTTGGGTTTGATCCCCAGGTCCCAACCTTTGTTCATAATGTTTTTCAATAGATAATCTAGCGTGTTGCAAATCAAGAAGTTCACCATGTACCATCAGCATCTGGCCATCAAACGCATCTCTGGCCCAGATCAACGTGCTACCCTTGAAGGACCACCATACGCCCCAGGTCAACGTATGCAATGGATCAGGGAAAGTCAAAACGGGCCACCAACCTTGGCCCCAGAAATTCATATTCCAACCCTCCGAATTGCTAAACAGCATCAGGCCCATCTCTAACCTTTTTATTTTATTTATTTCTTTTAATTTTTATTTTAATCACTTTAATTTAAAAATTAATTTATTTTTCACAAAAACCATAAAATCAATAATTCACAAAATTAGGATTAGTTTTTTTTATCAAAATTAATTTAATTTAGTTTAATTTAGGAAATTGTAGTTTGTTTTCATAAATAAAATCAAAATAGAAATTAGGTTAAAACCTTTGATTTAATTTTATTTTTCTCTTTTTTTCAAATGAATAAAAACACCAAAATAGGTTTTAGATTAAATTAATTCATTTTTTTTAAATTTAAAATCAACTAGAATTAGGATTTTCTTTTTAATTTAATGATTTCTCTATTTTCTTAAATAACAAAACATGACAATAACATTTTCTTAAATCAATCGCAATTAGGTTTAGGCAAGGGTCAAAACCCTAGTTTGTTTCGTATTTAATTCATCGCGCGCGTGTTAGCCAATATTTTTGTAACTATTCACTGGTTTGTAATAGTTTAATCTAGGACTTTTTAGTTATCGCTTTTCCCCGGGTTTTTGGCTATGTAATTAATCCCCTCCCCGAAGCCTTGTAATAGCGTAGATTTACTTTCTCGCATTTTAATTCTCGCAAATATTTGACTGTTTAGATGAATGATAATAGGATTGTATGACAAGAATGCATGACAAATTAATCCAATTAGAAAACCCTAATGTGAAAAGACTAATAAATTGAAAACAGATCACTCGCACATATCACTCTTAGGGTATACTTAGACTTCGGTTGCCTTCGGTAAACGGTCATTAAGTATTGGGTGTCTTAGTGGTTTCCCTCCTGTCTAAAAGATCAAAAGTTGCCTTAGAAATGTTGCCTCGAATATGATCTTAAGACTCTAGGGTTATTACTAAGGTGTCCTAACATTGCTTTAGTGATCGTACGTCCCTTTCGAATTGACCCTTACAACTCCAACGATGGTGCTACCTATTTCTCAATAGTAGGATAGCATTGTCTAAAGGAAACGAGAATAGAAACAGTCTTTTTTTCGAGTAGGTAGATGCTAGTATGTACTTGCTCAAATCAAAACTCTTCACACTTACACATTTCAAAACAATTTTCAAAACAACTTCGTCACACCTTTGAGGACTGATACAAGGGTTATCACGAAGTCAAACTTTTCAAATCAAAACACATACACAACCAATTTTAAAAAGATGAGCAAGTACCTAAGAGCCCATGGAAAACCATGGATAGAAAGGGTGCTAACACCTTCCCTTTCTATAATCTACCCCTCGTATCACAGAACTGGCGACTCTGCTGGGGAAATTTATAAGTGGGGTATACCTTAGGATCTAGTTCATCATAATTTATTCTCTTGATTTCTTTGTTTTCTTTAATTTTAAGGGTTTTGTTTGGGGTTACTATAGATCCTAACTCGGATCTGGGGATACCTTTTAGGTAAGTAGCAATAGACTGTAAGGGAATTGTACAGCGTAGACCGATACGGTTGAAGCAGTAGCTACGTTGTTGTGGCACATCGGTTGGTACCGGTATCCCTTATGGAGAAACAAGGAGAATACAGGGCTGTTGCATGGTGTCGTTAAGCATCAACTGACCTTAGAACCTTTAATCGCCAAACTTGGCCATTAGAAAGTAGTGAGATACTCGGCCTCGGTGTAAAGCTGAGAACTGGTTGATACTCAATGCTACACTCATTGAGACCATACTCTCGAGATAGTTCCGGCCACAAGAAAAGATTGCGTGAGCTGAAACCATGACCGATGGAGGATGATCAGTGATATTGAGATCCTCTAGAACTCGGTTACTTTTTCTAGGACAGGTTGAAACCAACTTAACTTCAAGAGGGTACAACCTTTGACCTCATGCAAGCCTCAAACCTAAGGGCTTTGTGTGATTTGACTGTGTTTGAAATATTTGTGTTTTCTATACTTGTGGTTTATCATGACATCATGCATCATAACATGGCATTCATGCTTCATTACACTAACCATTTCAAAGACCAAGGGAATTTATCTTTGTTCTGTTTTGTAGATCATGGCTTCTGTGCATAGAAATACCATCCGAGTCAACTTTGTGCAAATACCTGCCCAACTTAAAGAGCTAGGCTTAAGAGTTTCTGAGACTTCTATGTTCATTAAGAGACACGGTCAACTTTTCAGCCTGGTTACTTCAAATCATAATGAGCAGATGATGACCACACTATTTCAGTTCTTCGATCCCAAGCATAATTGCTTCACCTTTCTAGATTACCAGCTAGTACCCACCTTGGAAGAGTTCTCTCACCTATTGGGCATATCCATCCTTGAACAGGTACCCTTCACAGGTATGGAAGAAGTTCCTAGACCATAAGACATTGCCTCAGCTCTGCATTTTAAACGGGTTGATGTAGTATCCAATTGGGAAACACGAAGCAGGGTCGAAGGTTTTCTAGCCAAATTTTTGATAGACCAGGCTCAGGTATTCTGGGATGATTTGGATTTTCAAGCTTTTGAAGATGTCTTTGCTCTCCTTATCTATGGTTTTGTTCTCTTCCCGAATCCGGATTCCTTTGTAGATGTGAATGTTGTCAAGATTTTCCTTTCTCGCAACCCTGTGCCTACTTTGCTTGGAGATATCTTACATGCTCTCCATACTCGTACTATGAGGAGAAGAGGAACTCTTATGTGTTGCATGTCGTTGCTGTCGAGGTGGTTTATTTCTCACCTCCCTAAGTCTGTGCTGAAGAACGAAGAAGGTTTAGGTTGGTCCTACAGAATAATGTCACTTGCTCATACAAATATTCTTTGGTGTTCCTGGGCTATGGAAGACTCTGTTGTTAATGACCGTTGTGGGTGATACCCTAATGTCCCATTACTTGGAGTCAGAGGAGGTATAACTTATAATCCTTGTCTAGCTTTGTGACAATTTGGTCGTGCTCGGAGAGATGGTCCCCATGAGTTACTTCTTGAGAACATTGTATTTGACTATAAGGAGGATGTTAAGGAGCATCGCCGAAGGTTTATACGAGCTTAGGGCATGGTGAACAGGTCCGACCCCCAAGAGTTGGGACCAAAGACTTCCCTTCCTATGCAGCCTTACCTCCAATGGGTCCGAGCTCGTGCCCAGAAGCTTGGGATGCCCTATGAGGCCGTGTTACCAGTGATTATGGAGCCCACTAATGAAGAAGGCATTCCTTATACGGTTCTCTATCCTTACATGCCTGCTGATCTTGGGGAGTTGCAGGGGTCTTGGATTTAGCTGAAGAATGAGCGGGATACTTACCAGGAGCAGTTCCATGAGAAAGAAAGGAAGGTTTTAAAGCTCACCAGGCAGCTCGAGGAGGAAAGAGTGATCAATGACTACATCAGCACAAAGAGGAAGCGTCCATGGGACTTTTGATTTTTCTTTTTTCTAGTTTTAGATTTGTTTTATTTACTTCTTTGTAAACGCCTTAATAGCATTGATGAACCTTTCAAAGTTGAGCTAATAAAGTTTTGTTTATTTTTGGTTTACAAATTTAAATCTTCCAAAGTCTTTGAAATCATTACGTGCGCATCCCATCATCATGCACATCATTACAGGTACTCTTATAGGTTTCTCATGTTCTTCGTTGTTTATTTCAGCATAAATGTCTCCCGATCAAGCCATCAAAGATCTTCAAGCACAGAATGCCCAATTCTAACATATGTTCATAAGTCTGGCTAAAGGGCAAGAGGAGCTGAAGACCCTTATTCTGAAAGAGGATAAGAAGAAGGTTGGTATTCTGAACATGGGTAGAAGGTTCGGAGAGAGGTTGAGACAATCAGTTGATCTGACTTCCTCATCCAAGGACGGGGAGAACCAAGAAATGGTAAAGGACCCTAATCCTGCAGTTTCTAATAACGATATGGATTATGACGATGAGCAATATCCTCCTGCCGAGGATAGTTACAAGCAGATAGAAGACCGTCTGAGTGCTATGGAGATTCAGAAAATCCCTGGTTTGGATTTCGGAGAGTTGGGACTGGTATCAGGAGTTGTCATCCCTCATAATTTCAAAGCTCCAGTTTTTGCTAAGTACGATGGAGTATCCTGTTCAAAACTCCATCTCTGCTCGTATGTCAGGAAAATCCAACCCCACACTGCTGATAGAAATTTGTGGGTGCATTTCTTTCAAGATAGTTTATCAGGGACTCAACTTGAATGGTTTTATCAGTTGGAAGGAGCCAGTGTTCGAAACTGGGAAGATCTTACCGCTACTTTCTACAAGCAGTATCAGTATAACACCGATCTTACTCCCACTCGTACTCAGCTCCAGGGTATGTCCATGGGTGTAGGTGAAGGTTTTAAAGACTATGCTCAGAAGTGGAGAGACTTGGCTGGAAGAGTCCAACCCCCTTTGTCTGATAGGGAGTTGGTGGATATGTTCCTTGGGACGCTATCTGGTCCATTTTTCAATCACTTGATCGGCATCTCGTCATCTGGTTTCACTGAGTTGATTTTAACTGGAGAAAGATTGGAGGCTGGCATTCGGAATGGTAAAATACAGAAGGATTCCTCTTCGAGTTCGGTAAAGAAGCCTTTCACTGGTAAGAAGGAAGCTAGTGCAGTCTATAGCCCAAGGGGCCAAAACAGATATGAACATCGTCAAGCGGTAAATGTTGTAGTGATACCAAGACCCGTAGTTGCTCCATAATGCAACAATCAACAAAGGTTGGAAAGACCACAACGGTAGTTTACCCGCATCAATATGACTTTGGCTGAAGTTCTACCTCATTTGCTGAAATCCAACTTAGCAACCTTGAGAGAGGCTCCCAAGAATCCAAACACTGCTTCTCCCAGATACAATCCCAACGCACGGTGCGCCTACCATTCTGAGAGTCCAGGCCACGATACAAACGATTGCTGGGCTCTGAGGAATAAAGTACAAGATTTTCTGGAAGCTAAGGAGATAGAGTTTGATGCTCTGGAAAAGCCAAATGTTATAACTGTTCCCATGCCAAAACATGGTCGTGGAGTTAATGTTGTGGACACCAATTCGTTTGTGACCTATGTGGAAGAAATCTCTACTCCTCTAATGATGGTTAAGAAGAACTTGTTGTTGGCCGTTTTATTTCTGGGCTGTGGTGAAGGTTGCCACATGTGTATAATTCTGCCTTCCGGTTGCTGTTTATTGAAATCAGGTGTTCATCGCCTGATGGATAATAAAGAGATTTTGTTTGAGAAGACTATGATTCTGTTTGTTCCAAATGAAGACGTTGCCATCATAACCATTTCCGCCAATCCTTCCAAGGTTTCCTCGAGAAAACCTGTTAGGGTTACACCTGTTCCAAGAATTGCTTTGTTAATAATCACAGTTCCTGGTCCCATCCCATACACTTCTGATAAGGTTGTCCTTTGGCACTATGGTGTTGATGCGTATTACGATGGTGTTAAACAAGACTTGAAGAATGAAGAAGCTGATATTGATGTCAGTAATATTGTTGGGGCTAGCAATGTCACCAAAAGTGGAAGACTCTTTTCCCCTGAGATTTCCCCTCCGACTGTCCACAAACCTGTTGTCATTCCGTCTGCTAGTACATCAACTACTGTCCCAGTTCCTACTCCAGTTATCACCCCTGTCGCTGAGCCATCTGGGACTCGGCGCAAAGAAGTCATAGGTGAGCCTGCCCGGACGGAGGCACCTAGGAAAATCATTGTGGAAACCTCTAAACAAGAAATAGAGGAAATATTGAAAATTATCAAGAAGAGTGATTACAATATGGTTGAACAGTTGGGGCATACCCCGTCAAAAATATCCACGTTGTCCCTGCTGTTGTGTTCTGAAGCCCATGTGAAGGCTTTGATTGCATTTCTCAAGACTGCGCATGTGCCGCAGGAAACTTTTGCAGATCAATTCAAAGATTGTGTGGCTAGCCTGACTGTTGATAATGGGCTAAGATTTTCATATGCAAATCTGACTACTAAAGGGAGGAATCATAATGATGCCCTGCATGTCTTGATTGAGTGCTGGGGCACCACTATGACCCATGTGTTGGTAGATACCGGGTCCTCATTGAATGTTCTTCCAAAGAAAGAATTGGACCGTTTGGATTGTGAAGGTTTGATTCTAAAGCCGAGTAACATTATGGTAAGGGCTTTCGACGGATCAAAGAGAATGGTGCACGGGGAGGTGGACATCCTTATCAAAGTGGGTTCTCAGACCCTTGGGTCCACCTTCTACGTAATGGATATCAAGTCGTCGTATTCTTGCTTGTTGGGTCGTTCTTGGATTCATAGGGCTGCGGCAGTTACTTCCACACTCCTTCAAATTCTGATGTATCCTGTAAAGGGGAAGATTGTCACAGTACGAGGTGAAGAAGAGTATATGGCGAGTCATCTAAATTCCTTCCGCTACATAGAGATGGACGGGGAATTCATAGAAACACCTTGTCATAATTTCCAAGAGGTCTCTCAGGTGTCGGCATCAACTGAAGTTACTACTGGCAAACCTCCACTGAAGATGGCTTCTCTCAAAGATGTCAGGGCTGCAGTTGAAGAAGGTGGGTGTACCAATTGGGGTCAGCTCCCTGATTTCATTCATAAAACTGAAAAATTTGGCTTGGGCTTTACTACAGGGGCTCAAAGGGCTGTTAAGCACGCACGGATTGGAAGACCTCCTCTACACATCAGCAATCGGGGAGTTAACACAATTGAGGATAGTGAGGAAAATTCAGACATCAACAGCTGGATCTACCCAACAACCAATGGTGGACTGAATAACTTGATGGCGAAGGACTTCATACCTATTTCTTTTATTCCGCAGTAATTGACTTTTGTGTTAAGATTTGTAATAGACAGTTTGAAACTTTACGGCCCGGTGCCTTGCCCGAGGCACCTTGGCTTTGCTTATGAGGGCTTATTATTTTTCATTTTCATATATCATTAATAAAACATTGGACGTTTCTTGCATTACAAATTTTGCGCTCCTTGTTTTTATTTTCTGTCTCTCACTTTATCAAAACAGCTATTCTCTTACACACACTCACGTATCATAGATCCATATCCACTCTGGATCCCATTGATAACAACTCTGCTACTGCCAGTTATGACTTCAAAAATCCGATCAACCAAGCCGAGGACGAAGGTGAGGATGATTGTGAGGTACCTGGAGAACTTGCTATACTATTACAGCAGGAAGAAAGGGCCATACAGCCTCATGAAGAGCCAGTTGAGTCAGTGAATTTGGGTACAGAGGAAGATAGTAAAAAGGTTTAAATAGGTGCGAATCTGGAGCCTAGTGTCAAATAACGGTTAATACAGATGTTACACGACTATGTTGAGATCTTCGCCTGGTCCTATGAAGACATGCATGGTTTAGACACTGATATTGTGGTACACCGCCTGCCGACCAAAGAAGACTGCCCTCCGGTAAAGTAGAAGGTCCGCTGTATGCGCCCTGAAATGTTATAGAAAATTAAGGAAGAGGTCATGAAACAGTTTGACGCCAGATTCTTAGCTGTCACTTCTTATCTGCAGTGGGTTGCCAATGTCGTTTCGATACCTAAGAAGGGCGGTAAGGTATGAATGTGTGTGGACTACATAGATCTAAACAGGGAAAGCCCCAAGGATGACTTCCCACTTCCTCACATTGATGTTCTAGTCGACAACACCGTGCAGCATAAGATCTTCTCCTTCATGGATGGTTTTTCTGGCTACAACCAAATCAAGATGGCTCCTGAGGACATGGAGAAGACAATCTTCGTTACACAGTGGGGTACCTTCTGTTACAAGGTAATGCCTTTCAGGTTGAAGAATGCTGGAGCAACTTATCAGCGCGCCATGGTCGCTTTGTTCCATGATATGATTCACCACGAGATCGAGGTTTATGTTGATGACATGATAGCCAGGTCCCAGACCGAGGAAGAGCACCTTGATCATCTCCAGAAATTGTTTGACAGGTTGAAGACGTACAAGCTGAGGTTAAATCCGAACAAGTGTACCTTCGGGGTAAGGTCTGGAAAGCTTCTGGGTTTTGTTGTCAGTGACAAAGGTATTCAGGTGGACCCTGCAAAGGTAAAAGCCATACAAGAGATGCCGGCTCCCCGCATAAAAAAAGAAGTTAGAGGTTTCTTGGGATGTCTGAATTACATCACCAGGTTCATTTCACATCTGACTGCTACTTGTGAGCCAATCTTCAAGCTGCTGAAGAAAGATCAAGTGGTAAAGTGGAATGATGAATGCCAGACTGCTTTTGAAAGAATTAAAGAATACCTTCAAGAACCACCAATTTTGATGCCTCCAGTTGAAGGAAGACCTTTGATATTATACTTGACAGTTCTAGACAATTCAATGGGGTGTGTGTTGGGGAAGCATGACGAGTCTGGCCGAAAAGAGCACGCCATTTACTACCTTAGCAAAAAGTTTAACAACTGCGAGACCTGATACTAATTTGTCGAGAAAACTTGATGCGCTTTGGCATGGGCTGCTTGCCGACTAAGATAGTATATGCTGACTTACACCACTTTGTTGATATCAAGGATGGATCCGATCAAGTATATTTTCGAGAAGCTCGCTCTCTCTGGAAGGATAGCAAGATGGCAGATGATCTTAACCGAGTACGACATCTAATACACAACCTAAAAAGTAATCAAGGGGAGTGTATTGGCAGATCATTTGGCACATAAGGCCGTGGATGACTACCAGTCCATGAATTTCTAGTTCCCGGATGAGAATATCATGTTGGTAACCGACTGCGAAGAACTTGGACCGGATGAAGGACCCGAGGAGGGATCTCGATGGTCTATGTATTTTGATGGAGCCTCGAACGCATTGTGTAACGGCATTGGCGCTGTGATCATATCTCTTGAGGGCTGTCATACTCCATTCACCGCCCGTTTATGTTTCAACTGCACCAACAATATGGTGGAGTATGAAGCGAGTATCATGGATCTTCGAGCTGCTATTGACTTGAGGATTAAGTTCTTGGGTATATTCAGTGATTCCGCTCTGGTGATAAGTCAGATCAAAAGCGAGTGGGATACGAAGCACCCGAATCTTATTCCTTACAAAGAGTATGCATTGACATTGCTCCCACACTTTGAAGAGATAACCTTTTAACACTTCCCAAGAGAGGAGAATCATTTGGCGAACATGCTAGCTACCATGTCCTCTATGTTCAAAGTCAGGTGGGACAATGAGGCTCCCTAGATTACCATTGAGAGGTTGGACGAACCCGCACATTGCTGTGACATTGAGACTAAAGAGGTAGCAGATAAACCCTAGTTTCACGAGGTAAAGAGGTATCTTGAGGCTCAAGAATACCCCGAGGGAGCATCTGTTAATGATAAGAAGTTTCTAAGAAGGTTCGCTGCGAAGTTCTTCATCAGTAATGGAATCCTCTATAAGCGTAACCTTGATTCAACCTTACTGCGGTGTGTAGACAAGAGCGAGGCAGAAAGGATCATGGCAGAGTTACATGAAGGCACCTTCGGAACTCATTCCAGTGGACACACCGTGGCGAAGAAAATCCTATGGGCAGGATATTACTGGTCCACTATGGAAGCCAATTTTTATCAGCATTTTCGAACCTTTCATAAATGCCAAATCTATGCTGATAAGGTGCATGTACCTCCAGTTCCCCTGAATGTTTTCACAGCTCCTTGGCCCTTTGCAATGTGGGGCATCGACATGATCGGCGAGATCAGACCTACTGCGTCTAACGGGTATCGCTTCATTCTGGTAGAAATTAATTATTTCACGAAGTGGGTTGAGGAAGCTTCCTTTGCTACAGTAACCAAGAACGTCGTAGCGCAGTTCATCCGACACAATCTGATTTGTCGATATGGTGTACCAGAGAGGATTATTACTGACAATGGTACAAATCTCAACAGTATGATGATCACCGAGCTCTGCAAACAGTTCAAGATACAACATCATAACTCTTCTCCCTACTGGTCGAAGATGAATGGGGCCGTTGAAGCAGCTAACAAGAACATCAAGAAGATTGTGTAGAAGATGACGGTGACATACAAAGACTGGCACGAGATGTTACCATTCGCTCTTCATGGGTACCTTACCTCAGTACAGACATCGACAATGGCAACATCCTACTCTTTGGTGGATGGCATGGAGGCAGTCGTACCCATCGAAGTCCAGATACCCTCTCTCAGGATTATGAAGGAGGTGGGTTTGAACGAAGACGACTGGATCCAAACCCGACTTGATCAGCTGAATCTAATCGATGAAAAGAGACTTACTTCTATCTGTCATGGTCAGACATATCAAAAGCGAATGATCAAGGCTTTTAACAAGAAAGTCAGACGTCAAGAATATCAAGTCAGGGATCTAGTGATCAAACGCATCGTACTACCGTAAGGTGATCCCAGGGGCAAATGGACCCCCACGTACGAAGGGCCATTTGTGGTGAAGAACATTTTCTCGGGAGGAGCTATGATTCTAACCACCATGGATGGTGACGACCTTCCTTACCCTGTCAATGCAGACATAGTGAAAAGATACTACGCATAATCAAAGACCCGCTAGGTTGACCGGCCTAGGCAAAAATAAGGGCTTCCCAGCGAACCAAAAGGGTTTGGGAAAAAGTAAGGGATGAAAATAAAAAAACTGTACACCCGCCAATTCGAAAACCTGAAAAGGCGACTTGGGCAAAAAAGGGTATCCCGGTGGACCGAAAACCCGAAAGGGCGGTCCAGGAAAAAATTAGGGATCAAAGCGTAACACTATGTCTCATTGGATTATCTTGCAGCCAGACCTCGGTATCGACCATCAAGCTCGGACCGTACCAATCAATCTGATCCACCTTTGGCCAAGCAGCAAGGTGATGAGACGCTTGAAGATATATAGGCAATAGCAGAGTTGGAACCCAATGGGGTCGTTTCACATAGTTGTTTTTCTTCCTTTTACACAAATTGTAATTTCTATCTTTTGGCGGCATTCTCTTACTAGAACATCAGCCTCTTTGTACAAAACGCTTATTACAGGCCCAACTTCAAAATCAACACAAGTCATTTTCACAAAGCTTTGATTTATTTTCTCTTTCCTATTTTGTTTTGCTAGAACGTCCAATGGTTCATGTTTGATATATGCATTTGAAAATAATTGCTGCTCATAGATATTTACATGAAAAACAAAAGACAATTACTCGTAATTCCAGGAGCAGGGAAAACAAGAAGTGCCCAAACCTTACAGTTACTTTGACCATCAGGTACCAAGGTAGAACCAGCTTGAGTACATGAGTAGTGGTACATACACTCTCCACAGAGTAAGAGATATCCAAAGGCGGTGATGTCAGCTTCCCCGAGCAAGACATGACTCTCCCCGACTGAGGTTCACAATCGCAAGTGAGGCGGTAAATTTTTCCCCAAGAAGAGTTTATTTCTCTCATAGGAAGAAATTCAATCCCCGATAGAATTCATTATCACCGGCAACGGTAATTCATCCCCAGCTGAGTTATTTCTCCAAGTCAACAGATCTATTAACAGAGTATCTCCTCTCCAACAGATTTATTCCCTGCAGAGTTATCCTCAGACAGAGCCTCATCCGGCAGAATATTTACCAGCCAATGGGGCAAATCCCCAACATAGTCATCTTTGGTTCACCATCCCCAGTGGAAGTAGAAGAACCACCTTTTCTACAACGGTCAAGAATACCATTTTTCATACTCTCCAAACAGCAATTGGGGATTTATTTTCCCAGATTCAGATTATTACATCAGTATCTCACGTTCATACATCATGACATTTGCACACATCACATATAACATAGTCTCATTTTTTTGAGAATGTCGGTATACAATGTATCTCATGCATCGCACATAACTAACCCTGTATTTATTTCAGGAAAAGACATTTATTATCAACAATTTCCAGCAGGTACATGATCAACACTCGAAGCTAAATAGAGTAATCATCGCCAACAAATGCAACCTTATCCAGGTTCCTGCAGCCCTACTATCCAGGCTTTCATAACGAAGTAACCCTACCATCCAGGTTCCTTCTCACAGCCCTACTATCCAGGCTTTCATTTCGAAGTAACCCTACTATCCAGGTTCCTTCTCACAGCCCTACTATCCAGGCTTTGATTTCGAAGTAACCCTACTATCCAGGTTCCTTCTCACAACCCTACTACCCCGACTTTCATCTCGAAGTAACCCTACTATCCAGGTTCCTTCTCATAGCCCTACTATCCAGGCTTTCATTTTGAAGTAACCCTACTATCCAGGTTCCTTCTCACAACCCTACTACCCCGGCTTTAATATCGAAGTAACCCTACTATCCAGGTTCCTTATCAATAACCCTACTACCTCGGCTTTCATATCGAAGTAACCCTGCTATCTAAGTTCCTTCTCATAACCTTATCATCCAGGTTTCTCCTCATAACCTTACTATCCTGGTTTTTCCTCTCTTATCCCCAGAACAGCAGTCCACAGCACTGTAAGACCGGGGACCCAATCAAACACAATTGATTTCACATTTCCCCAGAAAGTCGCGGTGCAGCATATACCCCGACCAAACACACAGTTCACTTCCGCTTCCCAAACCGGAATTACTCCCCAGTACAGTAATGGACAATTGAAGCTCTTAAAACTCTATTTCTCTCAAGACAGAGACCAGCATTCCCCAACGAGGTCCTCCTCAACAACAGGTATACGAGTTCTCGCAAAGGAATCGCTTATGCGATCGACACCTCTTCGGATGGCATCTTTAAGCCCATCTCTGAAAATTCTCTAGCAACTACCAAATGGCATCTATAAGCCCATTCCCGATATCACAAATCAAGTATCACTTCATGCGAGTGCAAATTTCTAGGCACTCTAGTGTTCAATCATCTTCCACCTTCAGATCACGAAAGGAAGACGAGCCAATCTACATCTTCAAGTTTAAGAAGATTGAATAGGGGAAGCTGTTGTACCCCAAAATTTTCCCTCCCTTATTTCTCAACAAATTTCAAGTGAGGTCCCCAAATTGCTCAAGGAAGTTCAAGAGTTGACCAGATAAACTCTCTCATAAGGCAGTATACCTCAAATTAGGGTTTCCATTTTCATCAAGATAGGTGAACTCGAAAGACTTCATATTCTTTCCATGGTCCTAATATTTTCCCAAGATCATCCATGTCAAGTTTCATGCCTTGCAGAAGAAGTTTGCTCAGTCAATTGCTCACATGCCTGAAAATCAACTATGCTAGGTTAAAAGTCAACTATGGCCCACATACAGTCAAACTTCAATATTTTTGGTCAAAATCCTCATTTTGAAGTATTATTCATCATTTTAACAAGGGTTGATCATTATTCCTAAAGGATTGCTCACAATCCATCAAAACCCAAAAGTTGCTAAATTAGGGTTTTGCAGGAAAAGTAAACTCAACTTTGACCAAGGATAACTTTCTCATACTTTATTAGAAATGATCCATCCAAAGCTTGTTTTGAATAGGATGCAATTCCCTACAATTCATCTTCAGCTTCCAAGTTCAAAATATGCACTCACAAGAAGATATGAATTTTGACATTATAGGTCCTTTTGAAAAGTCAACAAAAACACCTTTTGGGTCAAAGCTTCATACATGAACATGGAAGATTCAATTGAGATGAGACCAAAAGGGTTACTTATAGGACATCCTAACATTTCAAAAAAGTCCAAGAACACCTCTCTAGGGTCAAAATTGAGAGAGTTATGCATTGGCCAAGTTGACCATTTTTGCAAAATTGCCAAAAGTCAAATGTGCTCAAATTTGCATTTTTTGCTAAATGGGCCCAACTTTTTATACTTGCACTTCAATGATAACATAGTCCACGACCTATGGGACCCTCCATGCTTTATTTATTCATTTGTTTAGTTTATTTTGATTTTTATTCATTTAAAATTCAAATAAAATCAAATAAATCTAAATAAATCATATATTGTGTTTTTGGGATGATTTTTGCATTGATGGAAGATCTCATGTGCTGTCAATTGAGAATCAATTCGTGCAAGGCTAACTTGTTTGGAAAAAGATTGAATTTGAGCAAATTTGGAAAGATATCATATGCCATGAAAGACCAAATCAAATCTTCATGATGAGCAAGATTGAGGTCGTTTTTGTTGACCTAACATGTTGTATTACATATACAGAGGCAAGGTAAGGCACAGGGGGAGGTTGAGCAGTCGTGAAAGAGGGAAACAAAACTGGAAAAAATTCAAGAAAAAGTGGGGATCCAATTTCCATATTAGAGGCCAATTCGTGCCATTCTCACATTGCCAAGAGATTGATGGGCATCCCAGGAACATATCCCAATCAATTTCAAGCCCTTTCACGCCTGGAATTGAAAGTTACAGGTATCAAGATTTGCTTCCAAACTTAAATTCAATTTCGTTGATTTACTCATCCTATGCATGTTTTGATTATATATTCGTGTTCATTATTGAGTTTCAAAACTATTGGTACCACTTAATTGCATTATTAACGCCTGTACAGGATATTGCCATAGTTAGGGTTTTAAGTTCTTGTTTAGGGCTTTGCAGGATAGGTAAAATTGGACATTGATTCTGGTACCATGAGACTCGTGAGGATGAGACGAGTTGATTGGTACCAGCCATGGTCATTTATGTTGCCTATGGATAATTTTTTAAACACACAGGGTTGTAGCTACAGTGCAATGTTCGTAGGTAAAAACATCCAGGGCTAACACGACGGATGAGAGGAAGAAGATGAGGCGTGGCACCCCCTGGTTGGGTGATTTGAATTTCGCGCGTTTTGGGTTTCAGCGTTTTGTTTTCATTATATTATAATTGATTTTTATTATATATATATACAAATAAGAAGTGCAACACAGATGGCAAGCGTGCATTGGAAAAGTGCCTAAGGACCTGGGTTTGATCCCCAGGTCCCAACCTTTGTTCATAATGTTTTTTAATAGATAATCCAGCATGTTGCAAATCAAGAAGTTCACCATGTACCATCAGCATCTGGCCATCAAACGTATCTTTGTCCCAGATCAACGTGCTACCCTTGGAGGACCACCATACGCCCCAGGTCAACGTATGCATTGGATCATGGAAAGTCAAAACGGGCCACCAACCTTGGGCCCAGAAATTCATATTCCAACCCTCCAAATTACTAAACAGCACCAGGCCCATCTCTAACCTTTTTATTTTATTTATTTCTTTTCTTTATTTCTTTTAATTTTTCTTTTAATCACCTTAATTTAGAAATTAATTTATTTTTCACAAAAACCATAAAATCAATAATTCACAAAATTAGGATTAGTTTTTTTTTATCAAAATTAATTTAATTTAGTTTAATTTAGGAAATTGTAGTTTGTTTTCATAAATAAAATCAAAATAGAAATTAGGTTAAAACCTTTGATTTAATATTATTTTGCTCTTTTTTTCAAATGAATAAAAATACAAAAAAAAGGTTTTAGATTAAATTAATTCATTTATTTTTTAATTTAAAATCAACTAGAATTAGGATTTTCTTTTTAATTTAATGATTTCTCTATTTTCTTAAATAACAAAACATGACAATAACATTTTTTTAAATTAATCACAATTAGGTTTAGGCAAGGGTCACAACCCTAGTTTGTTTCGTATTTAATTCATCGCGCGTGTGTTAATTATTTTAGCCAATATTTTTGTAACTGTTCACTGGTTTGTAATAGTTTAATCTAGGACTTTTTACTTATCACTTTTCCCCGGGTTTTTGGATATGTAATTAATCCCCTCCCCGAAGCCTTGTAATAGCGTGGATATATTTTCTCGCATTTTAATTCTCGCAAATATTTGACTGTTTAGATGAATGCTAATAGGATTGTATGACAAGAATGCATGACAAATTAATCCAGTTAGAAAACCCTAATGTGCAAATACTAATAAATTGAAAACAGATCACTCGCACATATCACTCTTAGGGTATACTCACACTTCGGTTGCCTTAGGTAAACGATCATTAAGTATAGGGTGTCTTATGGTTGCCTCCTGTCTAAAAGACCAAATGTTGCCTCGAAAATGTTGCCTCGAATATGATCTTAAGACTCTAGGGTTATTACTAAGGTGTCCTAACATTACTTTAGTGATCGTACATCCCTTTCGAATTGACCCTTACAACCCCAACGATGGTGCTACCTATTTCTCAAAAGTAGGATAGCGTTGTCTAAAGGAAACAAGAATATAAACGATATTTTGTTCGAGTAGGTAGATGCTAGTAGGTACTTGCTCAAATCAAAACTCTTCACACTTATACATTTCAAAACAATTTTCAGAACAACTTCGTCACACCTTTGAGGACTGATACAAGGGTTATCATGAAGTAAAACTTTTAAAAACAAAACACATACACAATAAATTTTAAAAAGATAAGAAAGTACCTAAGAGCCCATGGAAAACCATGGATAGAAAGGGTGCTAACACCTTCCCTTTCTATAATCTACCCCCTGTATCACAATGTGTATGATAATGGTATGCGCATGAAATGATTTCAAAGACTTCGGGAAATTTAAATTTTCAAACCAAAGTAAACAAAACTTTATTAGCTGAATTTAAAGTTCAAGTTCCCTTTAGGCGTTACAATTAAAAATAAACAAATCTAAAACTATAAAAGACATCAAAATTCCCATGGATGCTTCCTCTTTGTGCCAAGATAGTCATTCAGTCCTCTTTCTTCATGCAGTTTCTTTGTGAACTTTAAGACCTTCCTCTCTTGAGCATGGAATTGATCCCTGTAAGTATCCCGCTCTTTCATCAACTTAATCCAAGACCTTTGTAATTCCCCAAGATCAGTGGGCATGTAAGGATAGAGAACCGTGTAAGGAATGCCTTCTTTAGTAGTGGGTTCCATAATCACTGGTAAAACAGCCACATAGGGCATCATAAGCTGTTGGGCACGAGCTCGTACCCATTGTAGATAAGGTTCCATTGGAATGGAAGTCTTTGGACCCAAAGTCCTGACGCCCGATTTGTTTACTATGCCCCAAGCTCGTATGAACCTCCGACGATACTCTTGAATATCATCCTCATAGTTGAATACAATACCCTCGATAAGTAACTCATGGGGACCATCCCTTCGAGTGTGACCAAATTGTCGCAGAGCTAAACAAAGATTATAGGTTATAGACCCTCTGATACCAAGCAGTGGGACATTAGGGTACTCCCCACAGCGGTCAATGATAATAATGTTTTCCATAGATTGAGAACACCAAGCAGTGGGACATTAGGGTACTCCCCATACCAGACCTTCTTTATTCTTCAGTATGGACTTAGGGAGGTGAGAAATAAACCACCTCGACAGCAATGGCATGCAACACACAAGAACCCCTCTTCTCCTCATGGTACGAGTATGGAGAGTGTGCAAAATATCTCCGAGCAAAGTAGACACCGGGTTACGAGAGAGAAAGATCTTAATAGCATTCACATTTACGAATGAGTCCGGATTAGGGAAGAGAACTCAACCATAGATAAGAAGAGCCAAGACCTCCTCAAAAGCCAGAAAGTCCATATCATCCGAAAACAGCTGGGCTTTGTCTATCAGAAACTTAGCTAGAAAACCCCTGACTCCGTTTCTCGTTTTCCAATTGGATACCATGTCGGCCCGTCTCAGATGTAAAGCTGAGGCAATGACTTCTGGCATAGGAACTTCTTCTAGACCTATGAAGGGTACCTGTTCAAGAATGGGTATATCCAATAGCTGGGAGAATTCTTCCAAGGTAGGCACCAACTGATAGTCTAGAAAGGTGAAGCAATGGTGCTTGGGATCGAAGAACTGAAAAAGTACACTCATCATCTTTTCATCAAAGTTTGAAGTAACTAGGTTGAGAAGTTGACCATGTCTCTTAGTGAACGCATAAGTTTCAGAAACCCTTGATGCTAGCTCTTTGAGTTGGGAAGGTATCTTCACAAAGCTGATTCGGATGGTATTTCTACGAACGAAAGCCATAATATGCAAAACAGAACAAAGATAAATTCCCTTGGTCTTTGAAATGGTTAGTGCAATAAACATGGATTCCATGTTATGATGCATGATGTCATGATAAAACACAGGTATAGCAAACACAGGTATAGCAAGCACAGTCAGATCACACAAAGTCCTTAGGTTTAAGGCTTGCATGAGGTAAAAGGTAGTACCCTCTTGAAGTTTAGTTGGTTCAAACTTGTCCTAAAAAGTAACTGGGTTCTAGAGATTCTCAATATCACTGACCATCCTTTATCGGGCATTGTTTCAGCTCTTAATCTTTTCTTGCGGCCAAAATATCCTGAAATTCTGATCTCAATGAGTGTAGCATCGAGTATCAACCAATTCTAATATCTACACCGAGGCCGGCTATCTCACTACTTTCTAATGGCCAAGTTTGTTCAACTAAGGTTCTAAGGTCCATTAGTGCTTCACGACACCACGCGGTGGCCCCGTATTCTCCTCGTTTCCCCACGAAGGATACCAGAACTAACCAAAGTGCCACACCAACATAGTCATCGCTTAAACCATATTGGTCTATGCAGTACAGTCTCCACGATCTATTGTTGTTTACCTAATGAGTGCCCCCAGATCCGGGTGAAGGATCTATAGTATCCCAAGCAAAACCCTTTAAGAATAAAGCAACCAAACAAGAAAGCAATTTTTGAAAATGACCTAAACCCTAAGGTATACCCCACTTTATTTTCCCCAGCAGAGTCGTCAGCTCTGTGATACGGTGGCAGAATCGACTGTTAATATTGGTTTGCGTTTTACATTTTGTTGTTCACAAAATGTCGCGGTAAGCAAGAGTCGCCACCGACTTTTATTTTATCCAATCAGGAAAAGGAAAAAGAACAGAAAAAACCTTTTTTTGAGATATTTTGAGTACGGGGGGTAGATTATAGAAAGGGAAGGTGTTAGCACCCTTTCTATCTGTAGTTATCTACGGGCTCTTAGGTACTTGCTCATTTTTCAAATTGCTTGTGTGTGTTTATCTTGAAAATGTTTTTACTTCGTGATAACCCTTGTAACAGTCCTCAAGGATGTGATGAAGTTTGTTTTGAAAATTTGTTTGAAAAGGTGTTTCTGGGAAAAGTTTTTTATTGAGCAAGCACTTAAGATTCTACCTACTCGAAAAAAGGATAGTTCATTCTATTTCCTTTAGATATCACTATCCTACTATTAAGGAGTAGGTAGCACCGTCGTTGGAGTTGTACGGGATATTCGAAAGGGACAAGTACAATCACTAAAGCAATAGTTAGAAAACTTTAGTAGTAACCCTAGAGTCTTAAGATCTTTCTGAGGCAACATTTCTGAGGCAACATTTGAATGGGACACTTTGATCTCTTTATACTGGAGGGAAACCACTAAAATCTCCTATGTTTAATGATTGTTTACCGAAGGCAACCAAAGTGAGGTAAACCCTAGGAGTGAATATGTGCATATGATTTGTTTCAGTTATTTAATCTTTGCACATTAGGTGATCTACCATTTTAATTTTCCAGACATTCTTGCCATACAATCCTGTTAGCCATGCATCTAGCCATTCAGGGAGGGGGATTAATTACATAACCAAAAACTGAGGACTTAAACAGTAAATAAAAAACCCTAGGTTAACTATTACAAACCCTGAACAGTTACAAAATAATGGACAAATAATTAACAAGTGCGCAGCAAATTAAATGCGAGGACGATTGAAATAACCTAAAACTCTAATTGAGAGAAAAAGATTTTTGTTATTGTGGATTCTTATTTGAGAAAACATTTAATTTCAAATTAATTAAACCTAATTTCTACTTGTTTTTAAATTATGAAAGAAATTAAATTAACCTAATTTTCTAACTAAATTAATTAATTAAAGGAATAAATATTTATGAGAAAAAAATGATTTTTGATGTATTCTTTAAAGAAAATTAATTAAATTATGTACAATCTCAAACCCTAATTCTAATTGTTTTTCATTATAAAAAGAAAATTAAATTGCCCTAAATTAATTAAACTAAATTAATTCAAAAAGTATTTTTTAAGAAAAAAATCTTTGTGATTTTTGATTTGTTAATTTAATAAAAATAATTTTCGTATTAATAAAAAAGGAAAAGAAAATAAATAAAGAAAAGAAATTAAAGAAAATAATAAAAGATAACCAAATGGGCTTGTGTTGGCTGAGAGGGGGGTATGAATATGAAATTCCAAGCCCAATAAGCTTCAAGCCCAGTCAACCATGTTGGATTAGGTGCAAGTGTTGACTTGAGGAGCACCAAGGACATTCAGGGGAGAAGCGTTAGATCTGCCTATCAGTGCATCCAATGGCTGGGCATTGAGGTTGTATGGAAGGCGTGTAAGGGAGCATTGTACTGGATCTGCAAAGGTAAAATAAGATAATACATTTTGTTGGGACCTGGGATCGAACCCAGGTCCTTCTATTTACCACTAGCGCGCCTCACCACTGGGCCAACTGGCTTGTTGATTATTATGCTGAAAAAGAAATATAATATTGCAAAATAATTGAACAAAAACAGAAGGCGTAAAAGTTCAAACGAGCCAGTCACATGAAGCCAAGTCATCGTCTTCTTCATGGATTCCGTCGTATTAGGTATTCACCTATACCCAGGGACAGTGTCCGTTGCTAAAAACCTGTGTTATTCCAAAATGCAATACAAGCATGATAAATTTATTGTGATGGTACCAATAAACTCGTATTGGTCTCACGAGTATCATGGTATCATTTTCTTGGCCTAATTTTTCCTGTATGAAGAAACCCCAAAATACAACCACAAACCCTAACAATGGTAAGTATTGATTCCTGCATTATAAACACAATTAAATGGTACAGATAACTTACACATAAGATAATAAACCAAAATATATGGTTAGAACATGTTTATGATGAGTGAAACATTAAAATCGGATTTAAGTTTTAGATGCAAACTGTGATACTGTAATGTGATGATTCTTGATGCTTTGAGGCTTGCAAATGAATGGAGAAGCTTCCTGAGATGTCCAGGAACGTATTTCTAGCCTTGAAACTCCTTGAGGATGGCTCTAAGATGGATTTTGATCTCACACTTTTTTCCAAATTTTTGAGTTTTCTTCCTGGATTTTCACGGATGCAAACCTTTGTATTTTGTTCTTCAATTGTTGTATACATATAGTAGACTAAATTAGGGTTGTAAAATTGCAACATATCTTGAGAAATAATGGAAATTGGATTTGATTTTCTTCATGTATGATATCTTTCTAAAACAAGATTCAATCTAATCTTTTCCAACCCTAATGAGCCTTTCACGAATTGATCATCATGCTAGCTGTATATGGACTCCAAATGTGCATAAAAATCCCAAGATTTGATTTGTTTTCATTATTTTACCATTTGATTTGATTTATTTTGATTTAAATGAATAAAAAAATAAAAAAAATTTGATAAAAGTAATAAAATAATAGGTGAAAAATCTAAGGGGTCGTGGGTCCTATTAGAAACATATTTCAAGCAAGAAAACATGGGCCCCTTTGGAAAAAATGCAAATTTGATCAATGTTGACTTTTGACAATTTTCCAAAAATTGCCAACTTTGACAATGCACAATTCTCTCAATTTTGACCCTAGAGAGGTGTTCTTGGACTTTTTAGAAAGCTTAGGATGTCCCCTAACCAACCCGTTTGGTTTCAACTCAATTGGATCTTCCATGTTCATGTATGAATCTTTGACCCAAAAGGTGTTTTTGTTGACTTTTCAAAAGGACCTATAATGTAGGAATTCATATCTTTTGATGAGTGCATATTTTGAACCTGAGGGATGAAGATGAATTGTAGGGAATGGTGTCCTCTTCAAAATGAGCCTTGGATGGAAACTTTCTGATAAAGTATGAAGAAGTTATGCTTGGTCAAATTTTGGTTGACTTTTCCTGAGAAATCCTAATTTAGCAACTTTTGGGTTTTGATGAGTTAGGAGCATTTCTTGAGGAATCATGATCAAACCTTGATAAAATGATGGAAGTCACTTCAAAATGTTGATGTTGACCCAAAATCTTGAGGTTTGACTGTATGTGGGCCATAGTTGACTTTTGACCTAATATAGTCGATTTCTCAAGCATCTGAGCAGTTAACTGAGCAAACTTCTTATGCAAGGCATGAAACTTGACATGTAGGGTCTTGAGAACATATTAAGACCATGGAGAGCATATGAGACCTTTGTGGTCCATCCATCTTGATGAAAATAGAAACCCTAATTGGAGGAACACTGCCTTAGGAGAGAGCTTGTCTGGTCAACTCTTGGGCAACTTTGAGCAAATTGAGGATCTCAATGGGCATGTATTGAGTAAAATAAGAGGGAAAATTTTGGGGTATAACAGTAAGGTTTTTGATTGAAGAAGACAACTATAAATAGGATCTAACTCCAAGCATTAGAGATTCCTTTAATGGGAAAACCTTGAGAAACATGAGGTTGATTGAAGAACTCAAGGTCAAGCCTCTGATTGAACAATCTGAGAGTTATCATCACACACGAATTCCTGTGAATGACTATCCTCTATTCTCCAAGCAGGATCATGTATCCAGCGTGGTTGCATACGTTTTAATGATGCAACAAGAAGGACATGACATGTCAAACTTTAATTACTCATATTTTCCTGCTGAGGGTGTTGACTGTTTTGTTGGTAAAAGAAAGAGAAGCTCAGATGCTTCTGAACCAGAGAAGAAAAATAAAAAGAAAAATAAGTCTGGCTTTCTAGAAGATGCCATTCGGGGAAATGAAACTTCAGTAACAACTAGTAAGTCTGTTGATGATACTTCTGTAATCACTTCATTGTCTACTTCTAATACTATTAATGTATGTTCATCCACAACCTCCACTACACAAATTAATCCTCTTTCACCATCAACCAGAACTATAATTGTTTCTGACTTTGTTACTACTTCTATTCATTTTTCATCTATTTCCTTTACACAATCGTTTTTAACAATTCATATATATTAACCAACAATCACCATTCTTTTGTCTGATAATTTCAATTCTTTTTCTATTCCACCATCCACCATATTTATTCTTGTTTCTAATCATGCTCCCTTAACTACGAAAAACCTTGATTTTGAAACTTTCTTTACAATGTTACCTGCAACAGTAACTGCCTCTATCCCAAATACCATAACCACTTCCTACCTTGCGACCTCATCAACCACACACGTTTGTAACTTACTTTCATTTATCTCTAAACCCATACCATCTCAACCCATCTATACCTTCTCTTCCCCACTTGTCTCATCGTTATCACAAGTCATCACATCTCAACCTTCATTATAAATTCCTATTGTTTCTGATCCTTGTAAAAATCTCCATGTTGCCTTTCATCACCATCAATCACTCCAAAACTCTGAAAATCATGACCTCCAAACATCTTATGTTCCTGAAATGTCTAAGAGAACAATAACTGATGATCTTGAATCGCTTGCAAACCCAACAACTGAATCATGCTCTATATCTGATCTTTTCGATCTAACTGAAAAACTCAATCAAACTGAACCTATAACTTCTGAAGTCATTCCTTCGGTAAAGGACCTAGCCATGATTGTCTATGAAAAATCTGCTCCAAAAACCTTGGATGAATGTAATAACATTTTTAGTATCAAGGCTAAGAAAAAGGTTGCTAAGCTAAAAGTAGAGGCAAGTACAAGTACTGAGCCTCAGGACATGGATGGTTCTTGGAAGAAGTTTCAGAAGTGGATGTGTAATACGGTGGGAGAACTGGCTTTTGGTTTTTCATTTTATCGAAAATGTTGCAGATAGTAAGAGTTTCCACCGACTTTTCTTTTATCTAATAAAGGAAAGGGTGAAAAAAACAGGAAAGACCTTTGAGAATTTTTCTGAGTTCGAGGGGTAGGTTATGAAAAGGGAAGGTGTTAGAACCCTTTTCATCCTTAGTTATCTACGGGCTCTTAATTGCTAGCTCACTTTGAAAATGCTTTGTGTTTTGTGTATGTTTTCAAATATTTTGAAAATGCCTAAGTACGACAATTTTGTAATGATTCTCGTATAGTTGAGAATGTATACAAAATGTTTGTTTTGAGAAAAGATGTTTTGAAAAAAAATGCCAATGTAAGGTAGTTTGCTTTATAATAACCCTTGTATCAATCCTCAAGAGTGTTTATAAAGTGTTTTGAAAGTAGTCATTTTGAAATTGTGAGGTGTGAAAATTGTTTTAATTTGTAAGCGAGTGATTACGAGCGATCTACCTACTCAAAAAGTCTTTGTTATTTTCCTCCTCCTTTAGATAGTACTACTCTACTATTAATTAATAGGAAGCCCTTTCATTGGATGTGAGGGACGGGTGTGGGTCATCGTACGTTCATAGAAGGCAACTTGTAAGATGTTTTAGCAATTGTCGTAAGGGACTAAGATCGTTTACCGAAGGCAACATCAAAATGTTATAGAGGGACTATGATATTTTAACCGAGGGTCTTTGCTAAAGCATCTCATGTTCGAGGGACATGATTGTTTTAATCCGAGGCAACAAGTGAGGTTATCCTAAAGGTTCGTGCGTGTGAAGTATTTTGATTTCAAGTATGTATCTTTGAGATTAGGTTTTCTAATGTTTTTTTAGTTCTTGCCATACAAACCCTAATAACTAACAGTAATAGGGAAAGCAGTAAATTGCAGAAATTCAATGTACTACGCTATTGCAAAGCCTCGGGAATGGGGGGTACAAGTTTATGAATGGGGGAGGAAAGCAATAAACCCTAATCATCTATTAGAAACCTTTGGCAGTTACATAATTGCATTAATGCAAAAATAAAGTGCGTGAAGGTGGTGAAAAGTAGAAGATGTTTTTAAGAAACCCTAAAAATATTTCTAAGTGTTAAGAAAATAATTTATTGTTTTTGTTTAGAAAAAATATTTGAAATAAAAATTAGACTTAATTCTCATTAATTTACAATTTAATTATTTAAAATAAAACAAAGTGTGACTAAACTAATTAATTTATTTTATGAAAATTAAATTAATGAATTAAAGCCTAAAGAAATCTAAGTATTTAGAAAATATTTTTTGGTATTTTATTTGGAAAAGAAATTTTATAGTATAAACCCTAATTCTAATTAATTAAAATCAAAGTGATTAAAATAATTTTTATTTTCCAAAAATTAAATTAATTAATAAAAAAAACCTAAATCTAATTTTTTTTTATCAATTTATGATTTTTTTCTAATTAGATAAAAAATTATTTAGAAAAAGAGAAAAGTTATTTTAAAAAAAATATATATATATATAAATGGGCCTATAGTATAAGAAATTTGGGGGGTTACAGGAAGCAGAAAATGTTTGGCCCAAAACAGAAGAGCCCAGCGCCTATTTGTGATACAGTGGGGATGGTTTTTTTGGGATGTACCATAGGCTTACATTTGGGTGCATTGGATCTGATTGCATGATGATCTGATGGTGTTGGCATGAGGCTCATGATAGGCGCGCTAGGCTTGCTCACATTGGATCTGTAGAGAAAATGTTAGAAAAATAAAATGTCAGAGGAAGAGATCGAACCCCTGCCTTATCAAACTAACGCCCTACACATACACGCTTGCCACTGGGGTGGTTGTTTCATCCGGTTATGAAACACCCACCAATAAATATATTATAAACTCAGTCTTTAAATTCTTATTTTGTGCCACCCTTCTTCTTCTTCTTCCCTGTAACGACAACAACAATCTTCCATTCTTTGATTTTGTAAAACTCTCATTTCTCAACCATTTTGAAAACTTCCAAAACCAAACTTGCTTGAAATTTGAACACAAATTCAACCATATAAATTTCAAAAACTATAGATCAATGGTTAGGTTGAATTTTGCTTAGTACCAAACTAAACCCTAAAAATTCAGAAAATTCAGTTCCAAAATTCTCATTACATAGTCCACTAAAACTAAAACTAAAGATATAGTTATCTTCATAGACGTGATATCCATATTTTATCTTTAGAATGTATGCACAAAGGATGCTTAAATGAGGAGTTCAAAGTTTGAAAAATGTACCAAGTTGTAGAAAGTCCAACGCTTCTTCAAGCACTTCCAGAAGCAAGATGATGATTGTTTTAGCTTGCTGGGACCTTAACGAGTGCATTGCAATCCTTACTTTGTTTTTAGAGTGGCTGGAACGATCTACTCAAGTCAAGTTGCAAGGTTGGAATTTGAAAACGGTGGATGATGAAGATGATGTTACAGTGATGAAACATGTGTTTAGATCACTTATATATGATGAATATGAAGCGTTTAGATGATTGGTTTGGACAAAAGTTGTAAGGTTTGAGATATTCGAAGATAAGGTTTCAAAGAGCTCAAAAATGGATGTTTTGGTCAATTCTTACTTGGGAGAGTTTGAGAGGGTTAGAGGGCTTGTGAACTCGTGTTTTGGATTGCAAGTGGACCTTATATTTTTAGGTAAAAGGTTCAGAGGATGAGGGGACTTGGTTTACAAGTTATCTAGTTTTGGTTTGGTTGAGATGCAACTTGTGATTTCTTGTGAAATCCAAGTTTCAATGCATAATAACATGCCTTCTAGAGTAGTTAGATACTTTAAACATCTTCCTATTAGTTTTAGGTTGAATGTGTGCAGATAAAACAAGTGAGAAGCTCAAGGAGAGTTGACTGTTGACTTTTGAGTGACTGTTGACTTTTCATCAATTTATTCAAATTTTCAACTATCAATCACTTGCATCTTTTGAAATATCTTGAGCCATTTAATTAGGTCAAGATGTTGCATTTGACTCCTTGAGATCATGCTTCAAGCAATTAGGTCAACAATCAATGATCAGTCATCCTCAATCAAAACCCTAATTTTGGCAATTTTTTACTTTTAATGATTTTAGGGCCTTCCTTGAGGAATCATGGTCAAACCTTGATCAAATGATAAATATCACCTCAAACTGTTGATGTTGACAAAAAAACTTGAAGTTTGACTGCATGTTGATCACAGTTGACTTTTTACCCAATGTAGTTGATTTTCAGTCATTTGAGCAATTAACTGAGCAAACATGTGATGCAAGACTTGCAACTTAACATAAGCATTATTGAGAACTTATGATGAACCATGAAGGTCATTTGAGACCCTTGAAACCAAATATTCCTTGAGAAGCACCAAACCCTAATTGAAGACTATTGTTTAGGAGGTGAGTTGGTCTGATCAAATCTTGAGAATCCTTGAGTTTTTGAGAATATTAGAAGAATGCCTTGAAGAAAATGAGAGGGAAAATTTTGGGGTACAACATGATGTCTTTTGAAGTTGAAAGAATGAATTATATTGCTGAAGCATCCAGAGTTTGGGATGTTCAGATGGTAACTGAAAGAAAAGAAACAAGAGAAAACGTCATATTTATTGAACTACTTGTTGCAAAACAAAGAGAACCAGAAGCTAGAGCGCTAAAAGAAGCAGAGGAAGTCATACTTAAGGATAAAAAGGAAGAAGAAGCCACAAAAGTTAAAGAAGCCAGATTGGTAGAAGAAGCTACTAAGGCTAAAGAAGATGATCTGGCTGCTTCATCCTCTGATCCTGCCATTGTGCGGCTGGAAAATGCAATTGGTAAGATTAGAGGAGAACAATAGGTGTTCAGAGAAAGAATCATTGAGAAAAATATTGTCAATGAGAAGGTTCAAAACATGATACAGTTGATTCTGTAAAAGATTTATGCTCTTGCTCCTGAACCTTAGGCTTTAGGATTTTATTTTTCCTTTTGCTTCTAAACCATAGGACTATGGTTGCTTCTTACATTTTATGTTTCTTCTGATTATTTGATATTTTCAAGTATTTTCTTTTTTGGATATTAGTGTGTTCTACTTCCTTAGATTTACTTATCATGTGACTGTTTGAATTTGATGAAGTTTTCTTTTGACCTATCAATGAAATTTCTTATCTTTTCCTGTTGTTTCTTCTAGTTTTTATGTTTTTCACACATAATTAAATTTTTGATTATGACAAAAAATGGGAGTAATTAAATGAATGTAATTTTGATTTCAATAACAAGTTCTGTAAAATGTTCTCTAAAAAGAGCTGCTTACATTCTAAATTAGTTAAACTTTTGTTTCTGTTAGAATTGTTTTTTCTTTTTCAGGAAAAGAGAACTCTGATTAAAGACAAAGATCTGAAAGCATTGTTCAAGGCTTATGTTTAACATATTGGATTCTGACTCTTAAGATGTTTTTCAATTCATAATCATACTCTAAGAAGTGAAATCGGGAATCAGACTCCAAGAATCGAGAATCTAGAAGTTGTCTTAGTGATATTAAAGTTTCAAAGATTTTAATTTGGTTTCATTCTCATTGGCATCTAAAGTCAAGATTCAATAAGAAGAAGTACTAAGAAATTAAGATCTCAATTGTTCTATTGGCATCAAGATCTCAATTTTTCCATTGGCATCCAAAGTCAAGACTCTCAAGATCTCGATATCTGATATATTAAAACCAGGGGAAGTTTTACTCAAATGGTTCAGAGTCAGGATATTCGATCTTCATCAAGTCATTGACTCAGGGGAGTATCATAAAAAGGATAATTATTCCTTACCTTTCAATTTTCACATTTTATAATTACATGAACAAAATTGTGTCATAAAAATACATAGTTTTGTCATCATCAAAAAAGGGGAGATTGTAAGAACAAGATTTAGTTATGTAATATTACCTCTGAGTTTTGATGATAACAAATGAGTATGTTTGTATGAACAAATTTTGATACTCTAATGTTTGTTATTGTTGAGTACTTAACAAACAAGTTCTGCTTTTGATGGATGGCGTGGCCAAGACATTAGAAGAGAATTAGTTCCACTTCTATGCTACACAAGTTTTGTTGAACAATAGCAAGAGACTCCAGAAGGCCCTGAAGTGTAAGCTCTTATGTTTGTCTAAAGAAACCAGTCAGAAGATCTGAAGACTGAAGTTTCTACTTAAGTCCAGATGCTGAAGACTTATGTCTCTGAAGACAACGGGTTCTAAAGAAACAATCAGAAGATCTCAAGATAGAAGTTTCTACTCAAGTCTAGATGTTAAAGACTGAAGTTTCTAAAGACCCAAGGTTCTAAAGATAAGGGTTCTAAAGACCAAGTTCTGAAGAATCTAAATACAATAGTTCTAAAGATTCTAAAGACCCAAGGTTCCAAGAAAAGGTTCTCACAAATAAGTTTTGAAGACTCTGAAGACGCAGTTCTGAAGACTCTGAAGACTTGAAGTTTTGATGACCATATGTTATGTTCTTGCTTCTAAACTCATGCTCGTAGAAGCCTCTGAAGTGCAGAAGGAAATAAGATAATGTTAACATGGTACAAATAGTACATGGTACAATTAACGTTTCATTCCACTACCATGAAAGGAAAGACGTGTCGCATGATCTTGTCCCCCACGTTACTGTTCAAACTGCCAAATGTTTCTAGAAATCCCAAGAGTACACATCAATGGATATATTATTTTATTTGACATATAAAGGATTTAAGACAAAGAGAGAAAGTAGTCAATCAATGAAATATTCACGCGATAACGTTGTTCATAGTTTTCATATTCTTAAGTCATTGTTCTTAAAATAGTTTACATATTCAGCTTGTGTAGAAGCAATATTCTTGTAAACAAAACTTGTATTCAAATGGTTGTTTGATTTTCCTTAAGGGACCGGGTAGGTCTGTATCCTTAAGAAGTCTAGGACTTGCGAGTTTTAGAGGTTGTTAGTCACTTGCGGGTAGCTTGTGCATTGTAATAATCAGCTTGATTATTGTTTGATATTCTTTAAGGGACCGGGTAAGTCTTTATCCTTAAGAAGTCTGGGACTTGTGAGTCTTAGAGGTTGTTAGTCACTTGTGGGTAGCTTGTGCAAATTGTAATCAGTTTGGTTATAGTGAATTAAGTCCTCGATTGAGTGAGGCGAAATCACCTTGGCGGGTGGACTAGACTAGCTTGATAATTTTCAAGTAAACTACTATAAACATACATTGTTCTTTACTTCCTATTCTTACTTATTATTATTATCAAGAGTGAAGGAAAAAGGATTTTAACTTAAAGGGGGGTATTTTTAAAGAAAAGTTTTTGTTTTAAAAACCCAATTTAAACCCCCACTTTCTTGTGTTTTTCACACCTTCACGTCCATCCTTGGAACCACATCTTTTATCCCACTTGAATCACATAATTGAAATAAAAAGTAATTTGCAAATTCTTTTCAAAAACATGTTTTATTATTATGTCTTTTTATTTTGAAAATTACTATTTGTAATTAATGAAATTTTTGTAAACAAAATAAAATAAGAACTACAAAGAATTGGATAAAGGCTCAAACTATATTAATAGAATGGTAGTCTGCAAATGGTGTGACTCCATGGATGATTACAAAGTTTTGGAAAATGGTAAATACATGGAAAAGATACATTGAAACACAATGACCACTATTCTCCCTAACAACTTTGAACTCATGTGCTTAGGCTTCAGTTGAAGTGTGATGAAAATCCAAGAAGATTGTTGCTTCAATGATCAAGTCTTGTCTGACGCAGTTAACTACTAGGAAATCCCTAACTTTTTCCTAGGTTTCCCTTGCGGGATTTCAACCTACCTGGATAATTTATTCTTTTTATGTCTCTAACTTTTGCCTAAACTTCTCTTCTGGGTTTTCAGCCTACCGAGACACTCTTTTTTGCCTAAGTCTCCCTTTTGGGTTTTTAACTTAGCGAGTTGTTCTTTTATTTCTTTAGGCAAAGTATTTCTTAACTCCTTCAGCATCCATGGGACGTGGGAACTCCTCACTATCCATAGTTTCAAGAATCAATGCACCGCCAGATAAGGCTTTCTTGACAACATATGGGCCTTCATAATTGGGAGTCCACTTGCCCCTAGAATCAGCATTAAAAGAGATGATATTTCTGAGCACGAGGTTGCCTTATCTGAATTCACGAGGCTTGACCTTCTTATCAAAAGCTTTCTTCATTCTTTCCTGATATAACTGACCATGACATAAGGCCTCCATTCTCTTTTCTTCAATTGAATTTAACTGGTCAAACTTTTTATGGACCCATTAAGCCTTTGATAAGTTGGTTTCCATTATTACATGCAAAGAGGGAATCTCAACCTCAACGGGGAGCACTGCTTCCATACCATACACAAGAGAGAACATGGTTTCCCCTATTGAAGTGCAGACAGATGTAGGATACCCATGAAAATCAAAAGGGAGCATCTCATGCCAATCCTTATAGGTAACAACCATCTTCTAGATAATCTTCTTAATGTTTTTATTATAAGCTTCAACAACCTCATTCATCTTAGGTTTGTAAGGAGACGAGTTATGATGGAAAATCTTGAATTCTTAACAAAGTTTTGTCATCATCTTATTATTCAAATTTGAGCCGTTATTATTAATAATCCTACTTGGTACACCATACAAACATATAAGGTTGTTCTTGATAAAGTGTACTACCACCAGCTTGGTGAAATTAGCATAAGAAGCTTCTTTCACCCACTTGGTGAAGTAGTCAATAGCCACTAATATGAAACGATGTCCATTTGATGCCTTGGGTTTAATCATTCCAATCATATCAATACCCCCACATGGAAAAAGGCCATGGGAATAAATAACATTGAGAAGCGTTAGAGGCACATGAATCTTGTCAGCATAAATCTAACACTTATGGCACTTCTTCACAAAATGTAGTCAGATTCCATTGTTAGCCAATAGTAACCTGCCCAAAGCATCTTATTTTCCATCGAATGTCCATTGGTTGGGTAACAAAGGAACCTTCATGGATCTCATGCATTAACATATCCTATTTGTGTCTATCCATGCATCTGAGCAAGACCGTGTCATAATTTCTCTTGTATAACACATATTCATTGAGGAAAAATCTACCTGCCAATCTTCTCGATATCTTCCTATCTTTGTTCGATGCACCAAGCGAGTACTCTTGAGTCTGAAGGAAATGCTTGATATCATAATACTAAGGTTTTTCATCTGTCGTCCCCTCTATAGCAAACACATGAGCCGGTCTATCAAGACGTCAAACTGTAATCTGAGGCACATCATTCCAGGAATTCACTTGGTACATGGAAGCCAAAGTGGCTAAAGCATCCGCCATCTGATTCCCATCTTTGGGAATATGATGGAATTTAACTTTATTGAAGAAAGATAATAATATTCTTGCATAATCTTTATAGGGAATCAGGTCAATGGGATGAGTCTCCCATTCTCCTTTGATCTGATTTATTACCAAAGCCGAATCACCATATACATCAAGAATTTTGATTTTGAGATCTATAGCCTCTTCAAGACCTATGATACAAGCTTCATACATGTTATTGGTACAATCAAATTTTAACCTTGCAGTAAAAGGGATGTGTGACCTATGAGGAGTGATAATCACAGCACCAAATCCTTTTCCATAAGCATTTACAGCTCCATCAAATACCATACCTCCTCGGGATTCAGGATCAAGACCTTCCTCAGGCAAAGGTTCATCACAATTTTTAACTTTCAAATACAGCACATCCTCACCAGGGAAATCATACTTAATAGACTAATAATCATCAACTGATTGGTGAGCAAGATACTCCGCCAACACACTGCCTTTAATATTCTTCTGAGTATGGTATTCAATATCATTTCAGACAACAACATCTGCCAACAGACAGTTCTTCTAGTAAGAGAATGCTTTTCCAAAATATACTTAATTGGATCTATTTTGGAAATCAACCAAGTAGTGTGATTCAACATATATTATCACAATCACTTCGCCGCCCAGGCCAAAGAACAACATGTTTTTTCTAACATAGAATACAGTGACACGCAGGCAGTAAACTTCTTGCTCAAATAATAAATGGCATATTCGTTTCTTCCTATTTCATCTTGTTGTCCTAAAATACAACCCATGGAGTTATCTAACACAGTAAGATACATAATCAATGGTCTTCCTTCAACATGAGGGAGCAAGATAGGAGGCTCAAGCAGATACTCTTTAATGCTTTCAAATTCCCTTTGGAAATCATCCATCCATACACAACCTTGATCTTTCTTTAACATCTTGAAGATAGGTTCACATGTTACAGTCATATGGGAAAAAATCTAGAAATGTAATTTAAACATCCAAGGAAGCCTCTAACTTGCTTTTAAGTTCTTGGTGCAAGCATTTCTTGAATTGCCTTAACTTTATCAGGATCAACTTCAATTCCTTTTCGGAAGATAGTGAAACCTAGAAACTTTCTTGAACGAACACCAAAAGTACACTTATTTTGATTCAAGCAGAGACGATACTTCCTCAAACGCTGAAACAATTTCAACAAGTCTTCCATATGCCCTTCCTCGGTCTGAGATTTGGCAATCATATCATTAGCATATACTTCAATTTCCTTATTCATCAAATCATGGAATAGGGTTGTCATATCCCTCTGGTACATTGCACCAGTGTTCTTCAACCCGAAAAGCATCACTTTGTAACCGAATGTTCCCCATGTTGTGATCAATGTTGTTTTTTCCATGTCCTCAAGAGCCATCTTAATTTGATTGTATCCGGAAAATCCATCCATGAACGTGAACACTTTGAATTTTGTTATGCTATCTACCAACATATCAATATTGGGAAATGGAAAATCATCTTTTAGACTTGATTTATTTAAATCTCTATAATCAACGCACACACAGACTTTTCCATCTTTCTTTGGTAATGGAACAATATTAGCAATCCACTGATGTTACAAGAAAACCAGCATCAATCTGCTTCAAAACCACTTCTTTAATCTTCATTGCCATGTCATGGTGAGTTCTTCGCAGCTTCTGCTTGATTGGTGGACATTCTGGCTTTAGCGGCAAATAATGTTCCACAATATCAGTGTCCGAACTAGGCATGTGTTGGTAAGAACAAGAAAAGATATCCATATACTCTTTCAGCAACTCAATCAACCTTCTCTTCACATCAAGATGAAAAAGTTCCCTAATCTTGACTTCTTTTGAATCTTCTTCTGAACCCAAGTTAATCGTCTCCAATGGCTCTTTATATGGCTGAATAGTATTTTCCTCGCGCTCAAGAAACCGATAAACCTCTTCTTAGATTTCATCATATTCTTCTTCTTCAGCCACGTACACATGATATTCAAAGTCGGGAGAGGGTGCATGGTCATTTCACTCAACGAGTTTTTTAATTAATTTGCAGATATGATTTATGATTGATTCAAAGAAAAAAACAAAGACACAATTTAGAAATGAAAAACAAAATTTATTAATGATCTTAAATTTCAAAACAAAAGACACGCCTAAACAACATCACTTTCACCTTGGGCAGAGTGAAATACTTTTGACAAGACAAACAAAAAACAAATTACTTTGAAATGTGAATGCAAGAAGGAACATCAATAGTGATCCAATTCTAGATCATGACTCCATGTGTTAGAAAGTTCGGCATTTCTTGCTCTGGCTTATCTTCGAGAATAGCGTTGATCTTTGGAATAGTCGGATGAAGATATCCTGCACTATGAAAGATGTCTTGATATTTACTCAAAGCAGACTTCTACTTCACAACTTCATTCTTCATGGAGAAACCCACACCAGTCTCATTCTTGTTCACAGGTGGATTAATAACCTGCCCTCACACCTTGCTAGGGCCCTTCCGCACTACTTGTTGCGCATCCTTAAATGAGGTGATAGAATCTTCATTCTTCCTTATATTATCAATAGACAGAGCTTGGAACTGAGCTCCAACATTGGCTTTATCATCTTCTACAATGCTAAATGAAGACAAATGAGACATCAACAGAGCTTTCTCACCGTTAACAATAACTACCTTTCCTTTACAAACAAATTTCAGTTTCTGATGCAAGGTTAAGGTAACAGCTCCTGCTTCATGGATCCAGGGCCATCCCAATAAAAAACTATAGGATGAGACAATATCCATAATCTAAAAGGTGATTTGGAATAAGTGTGGTCCTATGTAAATAGGTAAATCCACCCCTCCGATGACAGATTTTATCGAACCATCAAAACTTTTACTATAATGCCACTAGGGCGCATGGGAGTTCCCTGATATTTGAGCTTCATGAGAGTGCTTCTTGGTATGAAATTCAAAATAGATCCATTTCCTATCAGTATGTTGGACAAAGAGCCATTATTACAATTCATAGATATATGCAGAGCCAAGTTATGGTTTCTCCCTTCACCGGGCAATTCCTTATCACAAAAACTCAAATTTCTACAAGACGTAATATTCCCCACAACACCGTTGAATTGATCCTGAGACATATCCATTTCAACAAAATCCTGATCCAACACCCTCATCAGATATTTCCGATGAGCATAAGAGTTCATCAACAAGGCTAAAATGGAAATCTTAGATGGAGTTTGCAACAACTGATCTACAATATTGTAGTCACTTATCTTGATGACTTTTAACAAGTCATCAACATCCTTTTCCAAGACGGAGCCACTAGATTCTCCTACCACCTTCTTAGTTCATCATTCTTAATAACCTTCTTGCCAGAATTAACATCTCCTTGAAAGGTAGGAGCAAAGACACGACCACTACGAGTTACTCGACTAGCTTCAGTAATATTCTCGACATGGGACAAAGGTTGGATAGGAATTTCCACACCATCTTCCAGGATAGTTGCATTGTACTTATAAGGCACAACTTTATCTGTTTCATATGGGATAGGACCAGGAAGACAAATAACCATGGGAGAAACAGCAGGTTTGATGTGATATGTAATCTTTACAGGAGCGGGAACACCAAAATGTGGCACATTGACATTCACCCTTGCTTCTTCAAAATACTCAGGAATCCTAGAATCATTATCAGAAAACATACCCTCATTCATAGACTCTGACTCATCATAAGTAAAGGACTCATCAACAGAAACATATTCATCATCAAATATGGCCTCAACAGGGTAGTCTTCAATTATGTTAACTCCATCATATTTATTTCATGTGACTCTGATAGTACCTTTGTCTAACAGCGTTTGAATACCTCTTCTCACAATAGAACAACCACGGGAATCTTTGTAACAAATCTAACATGAACCATAATGATGTACCTCATAACCATCCATATAACAAAAATTAGCATGCAACTGCACCATATCATCATCCATATAATTCACATCAAAAATCCGGAATTCACCGGGACATCCATAAACCATGTTCACATCATTCTCATATTATACATTTGGTCATATGATATGGATAAGGCCTTCATCCAATGTCTCTTGTAAATCATCTTCTACCACAGAACAACCACGAGTGCTTTCTCTACATGCCCAGCAGGTTGTATGGTCATGCTCATAGTGACCGTATTGACATAGCAAAGCATGCATCTTAACCAAATTCCCTCTTACCATGTTTATGTCAAAGATTCTTAATTCTCTTGGACAACCAGAAACCATATTCACAGTACCTCCGCCTCCATGCTTGGATAGTGGATTATCCTTCACATTTGGACTCACATCTTTAAAATATAACAACCAAGATCTCACCATCTTTTGCACTTTAGCCTTCAATGGATAACAATTTTCAATGTTGTGCCCAGAGGCTCCTTGATGAAAAGCACAAGTATGATTAGCTTTATAATACCATGGCAAAGTTGGAGGTATAGCAGAGGGTGGCCTAGTCTGCACCAGGTTCTTCAGAATCAAAGTTAGAAACAATTATGTATAACACATCGAAATAGGATAAAAAACTTCCATCTTCTGACCTTGCCCTTGATTACCTAGTTGAGGTGCTCTCTGATAGGCAACAATAGTCAGAGCTACATTGACAACCAGAGTTACTGAAGCAACCTATTGTTAATGCTGATGACGTCTTCTTAGAGGTTTAATCCTTCTTTCTTGAACAACAACTTTCATTTCTCCTTCTTTCTTTCTAGAAAACCCATATGATGACTTATTTATTCCACTAGAACCTTCATCTTTTGACAACCGTCCTTCCCTGACAACTTCCTTCAGACAGACACCCATGCTTACCATCTTAGTGAAATCACATGGTGCACTTGCAATCATTCTTTCATGATAAAATGAACCAAGAGTTTTTATGAAGACCTTAGTCATTTCTTGCTCTCCCATTGGAGGTACCACTTAGGCAGCAACCTTGTGCCAACCCTACACATACTCTTTAAATGATTCCTTATCTTTTTGAGCCATCTCTCTCAATTGGTCACGGTCAGGTGCCATAAACATGTTGTACTTATACTGCTTCATGAAAGCTTTACCCAAGTCATTGAATGTATGGATGTTGCTACTGTCCAACCCCATATACCATTTCAAGGCAACACCAGTTAAACTATCATGGAAGAAATGAATAAGCAAATGTTGGTCATCATTATGAGTGGACATCCTTCTGATATACATCACCAGGTGATCACGGGGGGCAATATTTGCCCTTGTACTTCTCAAATTCTGGTGCTTTAAACTTTGTTGGCACTTTCACATTTGGAACCAAGCAAAGATCATTGAAATTTTGTCTAAATAAATCTTTCCCTCGGAGATCCTTCACTTATTTATGCATTTCATTGAATTGATCCTCAAAATTCATCCATTTGGTCATAAAATCCTAAACTTTCACTTGGTGGAGGAATAAGATGATAAACCTCATCATTAATAACAGGGATTGCATTCACCACTGGAGGTGCATCATGATGAATCTCATTATTAATAATAGGGACAACATTCACCGTAGGAGGTGCAGAAATAGTAGCAGTTTGAACAAATGGAGCAACTTGAGCAGCAGTATTGTAACCTTCTAGCATGAAATTCTTAGTCATTCCCCACGGGTAACCGTGAGGCATATGGTATTGAGTAGAAGTAAATGGAGTAACAAAGATAGGAACTGACATAAACTCTAAAGTAACGGTCATCTACTATGGTTGAGTAGCATGAGGAGATGGAGGAGAAAGAGGTGGTGGCTAATTCTGAGCAGCCACCAACGACTCTACCAAAGCAGTCATATCAGCCATACCGACTCTCAAAGAAATAACCTCTTTGTGCAGCTTGCGATTCTCTTGTTCAGGGTTTTCCATATTCTTCTTAAAATTAGCCTGAGCATTATAGCGATGATACAGCTTACCGACTGAATGAAGTAGAGAAACAAGTAAGACACCTGCGAAAGACAAGAATGCAAAAATATGTGCAAAATGATGCATGATATGTAATGCATATGATTTATCGTGTTTATTCAAGGAACTTAAAGAATTGTATACAATTGCAAATATTGAGGAATTAACACATTTGGAAATACTGAAAATTCTCATTTTAATAATACCTTTGGAATGGATTACACCTTTTAGTATGAGTTTCAATAATCCTAAATACACGAGAATAAAGATAGAATTTAAAAATCTTAAGGAGCCAAAGCTGATGAAGATCTTTCCACACACTGACATTTCCCCTTGAGTCTTACAATCTAAGCCTTCAACTGCTTATTATCTTCTGCATACTTTTTGACAACTTCTTTCCATCCACTAGAATCAGAAAATGGGTGATCAGGACTTGGCTAAACTCTAGAGGAAAATAAATCTTCCTGCTTCTCCATCATCTATACGGTATGACTCTCAAGAATCTCAATCAAGTCATCCTTCTCTTTCAATTCTGTTGAGTAATACATCTCCAAATTCAGGTACTTTTTCTTCCATGTTTCCTTCTCTTGCCGCATCCTAACCAAGGTAAGCTGAAGTTCTTCCACATCATATAAGAGAGGAGGAGTAGTCCTCATAAAGATACCAGATATAGGTTCCTCGTGAGAATAAGGCATCTTCAACTGTACTTCCCTTGCTTGTACCCATCAGAGATGGGGATCTAAAGAAACATCTTCTCTTGGTCCTAAATCTTTTCTACCCTTCCTATGAATATGGCACCAAGTCTTTTCAATATCTTACTTAGCTGCCTTGTGATCTTTTCCTTCTTTGAGAAATAAACCACTCAGATGAATGTTGCTTGGCTTGTCTCTCATTGGATATCCAAGTTGGCGACATGCAAGAACAGGATTATAGTTAATTCCTCCCTATGAGGGCAAGGTTCCTTCAAAAAGGGTTTCAATGATGTCAAAACTTTCCACTATATGTTAGAAATGTTTCTAGATGATATGGTGGACAAGGAAGCATGACAAGTCTTCAAAAATTGGTATCTTTGAAAAATTCTATGCCTTGAGTCGACTCAAAGTAAGTTCGGGTCGACGCATGATTAAAGGTTTCTCGTTTGGGATGTCACGGGTTTTCTCACGTTGACTGTATGGTTGCATCAAATTGGAAGTAATTTTTAGGAACTATGCATCGACGCATAGCCCTGGAGCGGTTGACGCATGGATTGAAAAGTTGCGCCTTGGGGAGTTCTCGGGTTTGCTCACGTCGACTGTATGGTCGACTCAACCTGAGAGTAATTTTTAGGAACTATGCATAGACGCACAGCCTTGGAGCGGTCGATGCATAGATTATGCAATTTGTCTTCTGGAACTTTCAGGAATTCTCAGGTCGAGTCCCTTTTCTACATAGGTCGACCGTTCGCTCGTTATATCTGTTTTTCAGCTTGTTAGTTTGGATTTTGACTTGAGATAACATATATAATCTTGTAAGGTTTTATCATTTGGTTTTTAACAAGAAAAATGAAATATATACACAAGGTACTCATCATCTTCAACCTCTCACTCATCCATTGACAACTACACATAATAATTTTTATCAATCAAGGTGCGGAGTGTGTGTTGATAACGTCTGAAGAAGAAGATTGCGATCTTGTTTGGGTTCAGTAATTATGGGTTTTTCTTGAATAAAATCTGAGGGTTTTGTCCTCTAAGATCATTGGGATTTGGGGTTTTTTGATAATTCTTTGCTTCAAACTCATTCGTGCTTAAGGGATTGAGGAATTGTGGGTTTGCTTGACAAGGTAGCTACAATCATAGGATTATGAAGGAAGAATTGGGGTCATCATCTTGCGATCAAATCAGCCGAGCAGAGGTTTTGAGAAATAGTTTAGGTTCTCAACAAGGTAGCTACAACCAAAGGTTTAGCGAAGATTGGTGACATACTTGGTTCAAATCGAATCAAGGGAAGAGAGGAGCTTAGTTTTCAATCCAATAAATTGGGTTTGAATTGTGGTGACTATTTTCTATCTCTTGTATAAATTTACAATCATAATAGAAATTATCCTAATTCTACATTCTAGAATTAGGGGCAGAGTACCCCAACGCAAGGACGACAGGGGGAACTTCCTAAACAAATCGCGTGTCATTTTCTTTCTAGTCTTTTACCGTTTATTTGCTATAATTTGTGAATTTGCACTAGTGGTTCAAATTTTCTGGATTTGTAGTATGATAGAACTATTGTTAAGCACTATAGTAATCACTTTGATTGCTATAATTGGTATTAACACTACAAATTAAGATAGATTAGACTTGGTGTGATTACGCACACCAAGAGTTCGATAAAAGTCCCAAAGCGCAAATTTTTGGTGTTTTCTCTCAACAATTCATTGGAAGTAATTGACAATAGTTAAAGAGTATAAGTGATTAATTGTAATTGAATTAAGTGTTAATAATTCTCATTGATTCATTCCATTCGGTGTTACACATATCTGATCTTTTCAATAGAGGATCGTTTTTAGACGAGTATATTCGGGTAACTTTCACTTTGTTTTAAGTTTTCATTGAAAACTCTCTTTATAAATCACGGTATCTATTCAACCCCCCTTCTAGATACGTCCTATCATCTAACAACTGCTATCAGAGCACCGGTTTACCTAGTGCTTCACATATAACTCATTAGATAATGGACAACGATCTAAAAGGGGCGTACAATAGAGCGCCTATTTTCACCAGTGAAAACTATAGCTATTGGAAAGATTGTATACGTGTGCATATCAATTCTGTTGATGGAAAGATTATATGCGTGTGCATATCAATTCTGTTGAGAGAAAACTATGCTTATGACTAGAAAGCTAAAAATATGTTCATATCAGCTCTTGGAGTTTATGAATACTTTTGTATCTCACATTGTGCTACCTCTAAGGCAATGTGGGAGTAGGTAGCACCGTCATTGGAGTTGTAAGGGACATTCGAAAGGGACAAGTACAATCACTAAAGCAATAGTTAGAAAAATTTAGTAGTAACCCTAAAGTCTTAAGATCTTTCCGAGGCAACATATTCGAGGCAACATTTCCGAGGCAACTTCGAATGGGACATTTTGATCTTTTAGACTGGAGGGCAACCACTAAAATCTCCTATGCTTAATGACGGTTTTACCGAAGGCAATCGAAGTGGGGTAAGCCCTAGGAGTGAATATGTGCATGTGAATTGTTTCAGTCATATAGTCTTTGCACATTAGGTGATCTACCATTTTAATTTCAAGTAATCTTCCCATAAAATCCTATTAGCATACATCTAGATAGTTAAATATTTGTAGGAATTTAAAGTGCAAAAAATAAACCTAGCTATTACAAGGCTTTAACAGTTACATAATTATCTTGACGGAAAATAAAAATGCAAAAGCTTATAACTCTAATTAAAACTATTACAAACTCAAAACAGTTACAATAATAAAAGAAATTAAAATGCGCGCGGAAAATTAAATGCGAGGAAAATTGAGAACCCTAAAAATCTAATTGAAAAAATATTTAAGTTATTTTTTTTGAGAAAAGACTTAATTAGGTTATGTACAATTAAAACCTAATTCTAATCACTTTTTAATTATAAAAAGAAATTGAAATTAACCTAATTTACTAAGTTAAATAATTCAAGAAAATAAAATATTTTGTAAAAAAAAAATTTATGGATTTTTGTGGTTTTTATTTGAGAAAAAAACATCTTAATTAAATGAACCTAGTTTCTAATTATTTTTAATCATGAAAAAGAAATTAAATTTACCTAACTTAATAATTACATTAAAATAAATATTTTATATAAAAGAACTCTTTTTTTGTGATTTGTTGATTTTATGATTAATAAAAAAAAAGTAATTTATTTTTAGTGAAAAATAATTAAACCAATTAATTAAAATAAAAGAAATAGAAGAAATAATAAAAAAAATGAATTATGAAAGGGCATGTGTTATGCTGAATAGGGGGGTGTGATCCTGAAATTTCCAGGCCCAATAGTCCTTCAAGTCCAGTCAGCGCATGCTTTCCTGTGGCATTGACTTGAGGGTGTACCGTAGATCCCCCACTACTATGCGTTAGATCTGGAGAGGCTGGGATCCATTGGTGATGACATGAGGAGTATGGAAGGTTCATGCAAGGTTGATGCACTAGATCTGTGAACAGAAATTAAGAAAATAAGAAAATGCTTGGACCTGGGATCGAACCCAGGTCCTCACACTTACCACTAGCGCGCTCTTCCACCGGGTTGTATGTGTTAGTTGTACAAATAATAGAAGAAAAATATAATATAGAAAACAAGTGGGTTAGTGGGAAACGCACGCGAGATTTTAAATGGTCCACTGATTGGCTGACACCTAATCTTCTTCTACCTTTCTCTGTCATCTTAGCTGCATACCTTTTTACCTACAATCATGTGTTTGTAGCTATAGCCCTGTGAATTTCCAAAATGCACAAGACACATGATAAATTACTTCCAATTATGTGGATCAATTCGTCTTGATCTCGTGGACATCATGGTGTTCTTATTTTGTCCCAATTTAACCTGTGTGACAAACCCCTAAAACGCACACGAAAACCCTAATAATGGCAAAGGCACGTATATGCGTCAAAAACACAATTAAATCATCTAGTCAGGTTGCAAACATATCCATGATCACAAATATATCACTTAAATATTCTTATGATGCAGGAAATTCAATAATCGATTTGGAAAAAATAAGCAAACAGTGGGAGTGATTGCGTGCGTTTCTGGGGGAGATAAGACTTGCAAATGATCCAGTTGGCTTCAAGGATGCTCCAGGATACGATTGTTGGGTTTGAATTGTTTTGAAAGGCCCTGTGGAGTGAAAACTGAGTCACACTTTTTGTCCATTTTTTTGAGTTTGTTCTTTCTCCTCTACAACTGCAAAACCTTGTCTCATGCCTTGTACATGTTCTCTATATATCTTAGAGTGAATTATGGTTATAAACTTGGCTTGAATCTTTGCAATTATGGGAGATTTGATTTGATTTACATGATATACGTAAACTTGATATATTGATCCAAATCATCCCTTTCTTGAACCAATTATGCTTGATTCATTTTGGTCTTGATGACTCAACGAATTTTGATTGCAAGCCTGTCAAAAAATCAAATCTAATCATATATTTGCTATTATTCACCAATTATTTGATTTAATTCAATTTTTAATTAATAAAAAATCAAAATAAATTGAAAAATGAAGTAAATAATGTGTGGGTGAATATATGGGTCGTGGACCATATTATAAGTGAGGTGCAAGCATAAATAATTAGACCCATTTGACAAAAAAATGTAATTTTGAGCCTAGTTGACTTTTGGCAATTTTGCAAAAAAGGGTCAACTTTGACAAGGCATATATCCTCCAATTTTAACCCTAGAGAGGTGTTCTTGGACTTTTTAGAAAGATTAGGATGTCCCTTAAGCAACCTTGTTTGTCTCATCTTAATTGAGTCTTCCATGTTCTTGTAAAAAGCTTTGACCCAAAAGGTGTTTTTGTTGACTTTTCAAAAGGACCCATAATGTAGAAATTCATATCTTTTTGTGGGTGCATATTTTGAACATGTGGGATGAATATGAGTTGTAGGTAATTGCTTCCTCTTCAAAGTGAGCTTTGGATGGAAAATATCTGATAAAGCATGTGGAAGTTATGCTTGGTCAAAGTTTGGTTGACTTTTCCTAAGAAACCCTAATTTAAAAACTTTTGGGTTTTGATGAATTTGGAGTATTCCTTGAGGAATCATGATCAACCCTTTATCAAATGATGAAATTCACTTCAAAATGTTAATGTTGACCAAAAATCTTGAAGTCTGACTGTATGTGGGTCACAGTTGACTTTTGACCTAAAGTAGTCGATTCTCAAGCATCTGAGCAGTTGACTGAGAAAACTTCTTGTGCAAGGCATGAAACTTGACATGTAGGGTCTTAAGAACATATTAAGACCAAGGAGAGAATATTAGGTATTTGGAGTCCACCTATCTTGATGAAAATGGAAACCCTAATTTGAGACACCCTGCCTTAGGAGAGAGTTTGTCTGGTCAACTCTTGGGCAAACTTGAGAAAATTGAGGATCTCTAGGAGTATGTATTGAGTAACATGAGAGGGAAAATTTTGGGGTACAACAACTGCCCCTATTCAATCTTCTTAAACCTGAGAATGTAGATTGGCCCGTCTGCCTTTCGTGATCTGAAGGTGGAAGATGATTGAACACTAGAGTGCCCAGAAATTTGCACTCGCATGAAGTAATACTTGATTGGTGATATCGGGAATTGACTTATAGATGCCATTTGGAAGCTTCTAGATAATTTTCGAAGATGGACTTAAAGATGCCAACCAAGATGTGGCAGAATACGGTCGGAGATGGGCTTAAAGATGCCATCTAGAGGATGTTGATTTCCTGAGACATTCCTTAAATGAGAGTTCCTGTTAATGTTGTTGATGAGGAATCTGTTGTGGAACTTTGGTATCTGTCTTCGGAGAAATAGAATTTTAGGAGCTTCAGTTGTCTGTTACTCTACTGGGGAAATAACTTCGGCTTGAGGAAGCAGAAGTGAACTACATATCTGGTTGGTGTACAGGTTGCACCACGACTTACTAGGGAAATGCGAAACTAATCGTGTTTGATCAAGTCCAAGTCTTACAGTGTTGTGGACTGCTGTCTGGAGATATAAGAGAAGGAACCCGGATAGTAAGGTTATGAGAAGGAACCTGGATAGTCGGGTTTCTTTGAAATGATAGCCTGGATAGTAGGGTTGTGAGAAGGAACCTGGGTAGTAGGGTTACTTCGATATGAAATCCTGGATAGTAGGGCTGTGAGAAGGAACCTGGATAGTAGGGTTACTTCGATATGAAAGCCTGGATAGTAGGGCTGTGAGAAGGAACCTGGATAGTAAGGTTACTTCGATATGAAAGCCTAAATAGTAGGGTTGTGAAAAGGAACGGTAGTAGGGTTACTTCGATATGAAAGCCTAGATAGTAGGGTTGTGAGAAGGAACTTGGGTAGTAGGGTTACCTCGATATGAAAGCCTGGATAGTAGGGCTCTGAAAAGGAACTTGGATAGTAGGGTTACTTCGATATGAAAGCCTGGATAGTAGGGCTGTGAGAAAGAACCTGGGTAGTAGAGTTACTTCGATATGAAAGCCTGGATAGTAGGGTTGTGAGAAGGAACATGGGTTGTAGGGTTACTTCGATATGAAATCCTGGATAGTAGGGCTATAAGAAGAAACCTGGGTAGTAGGGTTACTTCGATATGAAAGCCTGGATAGTAGGGCTCTAAGAAGGAACTTGCATAGTAGGGTTACTTCGATATGAAAGCCTGGATAGTAGGACTTTGAGAAGGAACCTGTGTAGTAGGGTTACTTCGATATGAAAGCCTGGATAGTAGGGCTGTGAGGAGGAACCTGGGTAGTAGGGTTACTTCGATATAAAAGCCTGGATAGTAGGGCTGTGAGAAGGAACCTGGATAGTAGGGTTACTTCGATATGAAAGAATGGATAGTAGGGTTGTGAGAAGGAACCTGGGTCGTAGGGTTACTACGATATGAAAGCCTGGATAGTAGGGATGTGAGAAGGAACTTGGGTCGTAGGGTTACTTCGATATGAAAGCCTGGATAGTAGGGATGTGAGAAGGAACCTGGGTCGTAGGGTTACTTCGATATGAAAGCATGGGTAGTAGGGTTGTGAGAAGGAACTTGGATAGTATGGTTACTTCGATATAAAAGCCTGGATAGTATGGCTGTGAGAAGGAACCTGGGTAGTAGGGTTAGTTCGATATGAAAGCCTGGATAGTAGGGCTGTGAGAAGGAACCTGGGTTGTAGGGTTACTTCGATATGAAATCCTGGTTAGTAGGGCTGTGAGAAGGAACCTGGATTATAGGGTTACTTCGATATGAAAGCCATGATAGTAAGGTTGTGAGAAGGAAATTGGGTAGTAGGGTACTTCGATATGAAAGCCTGGATAACAGGGCTGTGAGAAGGAACCTGGGTCGTAGGGTTACTTCGATATGAAAGCATGGATAGTAGGGATGTGAAAAGGAACCTGGGTCGTAGGGTTACTTCGATATGAAAGCCTGGATAGTAGGGCTGTGAGAAGGAACTTGGGCAGTAGGGTTACTTCGATATGAAATCCTGGATAGTAGGGCCGTGAGAAGGAACCTGGATAGTAGGGTTACTTCGATATGAAAGTCTGGATAGTAGGGTTGTGAGAAGGAACCTGGGTCGTAGGATTACTTCGATATGAAAGCCTGGATAGTAGGGTTGTGATAAGGAACCTGGATAGTAGGGTTACTTCAAAGAGATAGTGTAGATTAGTTGACCCGTTTAGTTTCGGGAACTGAGTTTCTGTTAGTCGTTTGTAGATGTAATTTGTATAACTGTTGGATTTGTTGAAGCTAATCTCCTTTTCCTGCAAAAGATATCAGGGTTAGTTTTATGCGATGCATGAAATGCGGGGTGAGATGATGTTCTCAAAATAAATGAGATTATACTGTATATGACATGTATGCGTATGTCATGATGTATGTTTATGAAATGCTATCGGGGTATGCTCGCATCTTAGAAAATAAACCTCTGACGGTTGTGGGAGATTTGTAAACATTCTGTCGGGAAGAGATGCTGGAGAATAAACTCTGCGGGGACCAAACTTAGGGGGAAGAGATACTTTGTTGGTAGACCTGCTGATCTGGAGGAATAAAATCAGTTGGGGATAAAGTTCTGTTGCTGGAGATGTTGAGCTCTATTGGAGATTGAGCTTCTGTATCTGTAGAAGCAAAACTCCACTTGGGGGATGAAATTTACTGACTTGCCCGCGACTACGAACCTCAGCTGGGGTGGTTATGTATTGTTTCGGGAAAGCTGATATCAATGCCATTGGATAATTTTACTCTGTGGGGAGTGTATATACCAATAATTATATTCCCAAGCTGGCTCTATCCCGGCACCTGCTGGGCTGAGTAACTGTAGGGTTTGGCACTTCTTATTTTTTTCCCTGTTTCTGGAATTACGAGTAATTGCCTTTTGTTTCTTATGTAAATATTTATGAGCGGCAATCATTTTCAATTGCATATGTCAAAAATAAATCATTAGACGTTCTTGCAAAACAAAACAGAAAAAGAAAACAAACTCGAAGTGAAAATAATTTTGTATTGATTTTTGAAATCGGCCTGTAATAGGTGTTTTTGTACAAAGAGGCTAACGCTCTAGTAAGAGAATGCCGCCGAAAAATAGAAACTATACAATTTGTGTAAAAGAAAAAAAACAACTATGTGAAAAAACCCCATTGGGTTCCAACTCTGCTATTGCCTTTATACCTTCAAGCGTCTCATCACTTTGCTTTTTGGCCGAAGGTTGATCAGATTGGTTGGCGCCGTCCGAGCTTGATAGTCGATACCGAAGTCTGGTCGCAAGATGATCCAATGAGACATAGTGATATGCTTCAATCCCTAACTTTTTCCTGGATTGCCCTTTCGGGTTTTCAACTTATCGAGTGTACATATTTTTTTTATTTTCATCCCTTACTTTTGCCCGAACCCTTTTGGTTCGCTGGGAAGCCCTTATTTTTTCCTAGGCCAGTCAACCTAGCGGGTCTTTTAATTAGGCGTAGTATCTTTTCACTATGTCTGCATTGACAGGGTGAGGAAGGTCGTCACCATCCATGGTGGTTAGAATCATGGCTCCACCTGAAAAAATATTCTTAACCACAAATGGACCTTCATACGTGGGGGTCCATTTTCCCCTGGGATCACCTTGCAGCAGTATGATGCGTTTGATCACTAGATCCCCGACTTGATAATCTTGTCGTCTGACTTTCTTGTTAAAAGCCTTGATCATTCACTTTTGATACGTTTGATCATGGCAGATAGCAGTAAGTCTCTTTTAATCGATTAGATTTAGCTGATTAAGTTGGGTTTGGATCCATTCGTCTTTGTTAAAACTCGCATCCTTCATAATCCTGAGAGAGGGTATCTGGACTTCGATGGGTAGGACTTCCTCCATGCCATATACCAGAGAGTATGGGGTTGCCCCTATCAACGTCCGTGCTGAGGTACGGTACCCATGAAGAGTGAATGGTAACATATTGTGCTAGTCTTTATATGTCACTGTCATCTTCTGTACAATCTTCTTGATGTTCTTGTTAGCTGCTTCAACAGCACCATTCATCTTCGGCCGGTAGGGAGAAGAATTATGGTGTTGTATCTTGAACTGTTTATAGAGCTCGGTGATCATTGTGGTGTTGAGATTCGTACCATTGTCAGTAATAATTCCCTCTAGTACACCATATTGACAGATCAGGTTATGTCGGGTAAACCGCACCATGATGTTCTTGGTTACTGTAGCAAAAGAGGCCGCCTCAACCCACTTTGTGAAGTAATCAGTGGCTACTAATATGAAATGATGTCCATTGGAAGCGGTGGTCCTGATTTCTCCGATCATGTCGATGCCCCACATTGCAAAGGGCTACAGAGTTGTCAAGACGTTCAAGGGTACTAGAAGCACATGCACCTTATCAGCGTAGATTTGGCATTTATGACAAGTTCGAGAGTGCTAATAACAATCGGCTTCCATAGTGGACCAATAACATCCTTCCCGTAGGATATTCTTAGCCATGGTATGTCCACTAGAATGGGTTCTGAAGGTGCCTTCATGTAGCTCTGCCATGTCCTCTCTGCTTCGCTCTTGTCTACACACCATAATAGTGTGGAGTCATGGTTACATTTATAGAGGATCCCATTACTGAGGAAGAACTTTGCAGTGAACCTTATCAGAAACTTCTTATCATTGACAGATTCCCCTTTGGGATACTCTTGAGCCTCGAGATATCTTTTGACTTCGTGAAACCAGGGTTTGTCTGCCACTTCTTCAGTATCGATCTTGCAGCAGTGTGCTGGTTCATCCAACCTCTCAATGGTGATTTGGGGAGCTTCATTGTCCCACCTAACCTTGAACATAGAAGACATGGTAGTTAGCGTGTCCGCTAACTTATTCTCCTCTCATGGGAAATGTTCAAAAGTTACTTCCTTAAAGTGTGGGAGCAGTGTCAGCACGTACTCTTTGTATGGGATGAGATTCGGATGCTTCGTATCCCATTCTCCTTTAATATGACTTATCACTAAAGCGGAATCCCTGAATACACTCAATAATTTGATCCTTAGGTCGATAGTAGCTCGAAGACCCATAATACATGCTTCATACTCCATCGTGTTGTTGGTGCAGTTGAAACATAATCGGGCAGTGAACGGAGTATGACAGCCCTCGGGAGATATGATTGCAGCGCTAATGCCATTACTCAGCACATTTGAAGCTCCATCAAAATACATAGACCATTGGGATCCCTCCTCGGGTCCTTCATCCGGTCCAGGTTCTTCATAGTCAGTTACTAACATGATATTCTCATTCGGGAACACGAAATTCATGGAATGGTAATCATCCACGGCCTGATGAGCCAAATGATCAGCCAATACACTTCCCTTGATTGCTTTTTGGGTTGTATATTGTATTTCGTACTCAGTTAAGATCATTTGTCACCTTGGTATCCTTCCGGAGAGAGCGGGCTTCTCGAAAATATACTTGATCATATCCATCTTTGATATCATCAAAGTAGTGTGAGTCAGCATATACTGTCTCAGTCGGCGAGCAGCCCATACCAAAGCACAACAAGTTTTCTCGAGCAATGAGTATCATGTCTCACAGTCGGTAAACTTTTTACTAAGGTAATATATGGCGTGCTCTTTTCGACCAGATTCGTCATGCTGCCCAAGCACACACCCCATTGAATTGTCTAGCACTGTCAAGTATAATATCAACGGTCTTCCTTCAACTGGAGGCATCAGAATTGGCGGTTCTTGAAGGTAATCTTTGATTCTTTCGAAAGCGGTCTGGAATTCACCATTCCACTTTACCACTTGATCTTTCTTCAGAAGCTTGAAGATTGGCTCACAAGTAGCAGTCAGATGTGAAATGAACCTGGCAATATAATTCAGGCGTCCCAAGAAACCTCTAACTTATTTCTCTGTACGGGGAGCTGGCATTTCTTGTATAGCCTTTATCTTTGCAGGATCAACTTGGATGCCTTTGTCGCTGACAATGAAACCCATAAGCTTACCAGACCTTACCCCGAATGTGCACTTGTTCGAATTCAACCTCAGCTTATATATCTTTAACCTGTCGAACAACTTTTGGATATGATCAAGGTGCTCTTCCTCAGTCTGAGACCTGGCTATCATGTCATCAACATAAACTTTGAACTCATGGTGAATCATATCGTGGAACAAAGCGACCATGGCGCACTAATAGGTTGCCCCAGCATTCTTCAACCCAAAAGGCATCACCTTGTAGAAGAAGGTGCCCCACTGTGTAACGAAGGTTGTCTTCTCCATGTCTTCAGGAGCCATCTTGATCTGGTTGTAGCAAGAGAAACCATCCATGAAGGAGAAGATTTTATGTTGCGCGGTGTTATCGACCAGAACATCAATGTGAGGAAGTGGGAAGTCATCCTTGGGGCTTGCCGGATTCAGATATCTGTAATCAACACGCATCCGTACTTTACCATCCTTCGTAGGTACCGGAACAACGTTAGCAACCCACTGTGGATAGGAAGTGAGAGCTAAGAATCCTGCGTCGAACTGTTTCATGACCTCTGCCTTGATCTTCTCTGACATTTCAGGGCGCATACGATGGACCTTCTATTTAACCGGAGGACAGTCTTCTTTAGTCGGCAAGCGATGTACCATAATATCGGTGTCCAAACCAGGCATGTCTTCATAGGACCAGGCGAAGAACTCAACATAGTCGTGCAGCATCTAGATCAACCTCTGTTTGACGTTAAGCTCCAGATTTGCACCTATTTTAACCTTTTTCCTGTCTTCCTTTGTACCCAGGTTCACTGTCTCAACCGACTCTTCATGGGGTTGTATGACCCTTTCTTCCTGCTGTAATAGTCTAGCAAGTTCTCCAAGAACCTCACAATCATCCTCGGCTTGGCTGAGCAGATTTTTGAAGTCATAACTGGCAATAGCGGAGCTGTTATCAATGGGATCCAGAGTGGATATGGATCTACATTATGATACGTGAGTGTGTGTAAGAGAATAGCTGTTTCGATAAAGTGAAAAAAATAAAAGAAAAACAGAGAGCGCAAAAATTTGTATGCAAGAAATGTCCAATGCTTTATTAATGATATATGAAATGACAAATAATAGCCCTCACAAGCAAAGCCAAGGTGCCTCGGGTAAGGCACCAGGCTGTAAAGTTTCAAATTGTTTATTACAAATCTTAAAACAAATAAGTCAATTACTGCGGAATAAAAGAAACTGGTATAAAGTCCCTAGCCATCCAATTACTCAGTCCACCATTGGTAGTTGGGTAGATCCAGTTGTCTATGTCTGAGTCTTCCTCATTGTCTTCAATGGCATTAACCCCGTGATTGTTGATGTGTAGGGGAGGTATTCCAGCCCGAGTGCGTCTAACAGCCATTTGAGCCCCTGTAGTAAAGCCCAAACCAAATTTGTCAGTTTTGTGAGTGAAATCAGGGAGCTGACCCTAATTGGTACACCCACCTTCTTCAACCACAGCCCTGGCGTCCTTGAGATAAGCCATCTTCAAAGGAGGTTTGTTACTAGTAGCTTCAGTTGATGCCAAGATCTGAGGGACCTCTTTGAAGTTCTGACAAGGAGTTTCTATGAATTCCCCGTTCATCTCTATGTAGCGGAAGGAATTGAGGTGGCTCACCATATACTCCTCTTCACCCCACACTGTGACAATCTTCCCTTTTACCGGATACTTCAGCATTTGGTGGAGTGTAGAAGTAACTGCCTCAGCCTCGTGGATCCAAGGACGACCCAGCAAACAAGAATACGACGGCCTGATATCCATCACGTAGAAGGTGGACCCAAAAGTCTGAGAACCTACTTTCACAGGGATGTCCACCTCCCCATGCACGATTCTCTTCGATCTTTCAAAAGCCCTTACCACGATGTTACTAGGCTTTAACGTTAAACCTTCGCAATCTAACCGGTCCAACGCCTTCTTCGGCAAAACATTCAACGAAGACACAGTATCTACCAGCACATGATCCATAATGATGCCCCTGCATTCAATCGAGACATACAAAGCATCATTATACTTTCTTCCCTTTGGTGTCAAATCTGCATCTGAAAATCCCATCCCATTATCTGCAGTCAGGTTGGCCACACAATCTTTGAATTGGTCAGCTGAAGTTTCCTGCGGCACATGCTCAGTCTTGAGAAATGCAATCAAAGCCTTCGCATGGGCTTCAGAACACAACATCAAAGACAACATGGATATCTTTGATGGGGTATGCCCCAGCTGCTCGACCACATTGTAGTCGCTCTTCTTAATTATCTTCAATATTTCCTCTATCTCTTGCTTAGAGGCTTCCACAATAATTTTTCTAGGCGCCTCCGTCTGGGAAGGCTCACCTATAACTTCTTTGCTGTGGGTATCAGATGATTCACCGAAAGGGGTAATAACTGGAGTAAGAACAGGAACAGTAGTTGATGTACTAGAAGGAACAACAGATGGAATGACAATAGGTTTGTTGACAGTCTTAGGGGAAATCTCAGGGGAGATGACCCTTCCACTTCGGGTAACTTTGCTGGTTCCGACAATGTTACCAATATCAGGATCAGCCTCTTCATCTTGCAAATCTTGTTTGATGCCATGATAGTACACATCGGCACCATAATTCCAGGGGACAGCTTTGTCCGAGACATACGGGATATGACCAGGAATAGTGATTATCAGTGGAGTAATTCTTGGAGCAGATGTAATCCAAACAGGTCTTCTCAAGGAGACCTTGGAAGGATTGGCGGAAATGGTTATAATGGCAATGTCTTCAGATGGAACAACGGGAACCAAAGTTTTCTCGAACAAAATTTCTTTGCTGTCCATCAGGCGTTGAACACCTGACTTCAACAAACAGCAACCAGAAGGTAGAAACGAACACATGTGGAAACCTTCACCACAACCCGGAAATAAACCGGCCAACAGCAAATTCTTCTTCACAGCCATGAGAGGAGTAGAAACTTCATCCACCAGGGTCACAAACAAGTCGGTGTCAACAGCATTAATTCCACGATCGTGTTTGGACATGGGAGCAGTTATGACATTTGGCTTCTCTGGAGTATGAAACTCTATTTCTTTGGCTTCAATCAGATCTTGTACCTTATTCCTTAGAGCCCAGTAGTCATTGGTATTGTGTCCAGGACTCTCAGACTGATAGGCACACCGAGCATTTGGATTATATTAGGGAGATGTAGTATTTGGATTCTTGGGAGCCTCTTTCAAGGTTTCCAATTTGGATCTCAGCAGATGAGGTAGAACTTCAGCCAATGTCATGTTGATTCGGGTAAACTGCTATTATGGTATTTCCACCCTTTGTTGATTGTTGCGTTGTGGTGTAACTATAGGTCAAGGTATCATCACGACACTCACTGTCTGACAATGTTCAGCCCTGTTTTGGCCGCTTGGGCTATAGATGGCACTGGCTTCCTTCTTACCAGCAAAAGGCTTCTTTACTGAACTTGAAGAGGCATCCTTCTGTATTTTTCCGCTTCGAATCCCAACTTATACTATTTCTCCAGTTAGAATCACCTATGTGAAACCAGCTGACGAGCTTCCGATCAGATGATTGAAAAATGGACCAGATAGCGTCCCCAGAAACATATCAACCATCTCCCTATCAGACAACGGGGGTTGAACTCTCCCAGCCAAGTCTCTCCATTTCTGTGCATAATCTTTAAAGCCTTCACTTGCACCCATGGACATACTCTGGAGTTGAGTATGAGTAGGAGAAAGGTCGGCATTGTATTGATACTGCTTGTAGAAAGCAGCAGCCAGATCTTCTCAATTTCGGACATTTTCTCCCTCCAGTTGGTAGAACCATTCTAGCTGAGTCCTTGACAGACTATCTTGAAAGAAATGAACCTACATATTTCTATCAGTGGTGTGGGGCTGGATCTTTCTGACATAAGAACGGAGATGGAGTTTTGGGCAGGACACCCCATCATACTTAGCAAAAATTGGAGCTTTGAACTTCTGCAGGATGACCACTCCCAACACCAATCCCAATTCTTCGAAATCCAATCCAGGTATCCTTTGAACTTCAATGGCACTCATACGATCTTCCAATTGCTTGTATATATCCTCAGCAGGAGGATATTGCTCATCATTGTAATCGGTATCATTGTCAGAAACTACAGGACTGGGGTCCTTCTCTTCTTCTTGATTCTCCCATTCCTTAGATGAAGAGGTCAGATCGACTTGTCGCTTCAACCGTTCTCCAAACCTTCTACCCATATTCAGAATACCGACAACCTTCTTCTTTTTCTTCTTCTCTTTCAAGATGAGGACTTTAAGATCCTCCCGCCCTTTTTCCAGACTTTTGAACATTTGTTGGAATTGGGGGTTCTGTGCCTGAAGGTCCTTGATGGTTTGTTCGGAAGACATTTCATGCTGAAATAAAAAGTGAAGAAGATGAGAAACCTGTAATGGTACTTGTAATGATGTGTATGATAATGGGATGCGCATGCAATTCTTTCAAAGACTTCGGGAAATTTAAATTTGCAAACCAAAATAAACAAAAAATTTATTAGCTGATTTTAAAGTTCAAATGCCTTTTAGGCGTTACAATTAAGAAAACCAATCTAAAACTATAAAAGACATCAAAGTTCCCATGGATGCTTCCTCTTTGTGCCGAGATAGTCATTGAGTCCTCTTTCTTCATGCAGTTGCTTTGTGAGCTCTAAAACCTTTCTCTCTTGAGCATGGAACTGATCCTTGTAAGTATCCCGCTCCTTCATCAACTGAATCCAAGACCTCTGTGATTCCCCAAGATCAGTGGGCATATAAGGATAGAGAACCGTGTAAGGAATACCTTCTTCAGTAGTGGGTTCCACAATCATTGGTAAAACGGCCACATAAGGTATCATAAGCTTCTGGGCACGAGCTCATACCCATTGGAGGTAAGGTTCCATAGGAATGGAAGCTTTTGGCCCCAAAGCCTTGGCTCCAGATCTGTTTACCATGCCCCAAGCTCGTATAAACCTCCGGCGATACTCGTGAGCGTCATGCTCATAGTTGAATATAATGCCCTTGATAAGTAACTCATGGGGACCATCCCTTTGAGCGTAACCAAATTATCTCAAAGCTAAACAAGGATTGTAGGTTATACCTCCTATAATACCAAGCAGTGGGACATTAGGGTACTCCCCGCAGCGGTCAATAATAACAGTGTTTTCTATAGCTGGAGAACACCAAAGAATATTCGTATGAGAGAGTGACATTATCCTTTGCGACCAACCCAAACCTTCTTCATTCTTCAGTATAAACTTAGGGAGGTGAGAAATAAACCACCTTAACAGCAATGGCATGCAGCACATAAGAATCCCTCTTCTCTTCATGATACAAGTATGGAGAGTGTGCAAAATATCTCCGAGCAAGGTAGGCACAAGGTTGCGAGAGGGGAAAATCTTGATAGCATTCACATCTACGAATGAATTTGGATTAGGGAATAGGACTAACCCATATATTAGAAGATCTTGATTGCATTTTTGGGCGAGATAAGACTTGTAAATGATCCAGTTGGCTTTAGGGATGCTCCAAGATACAATTGTTGGCTTTGAATTATTCTGAAAGGCCCTGTGGAGTGAAAACCGAGTCACACTTTTTGTCCACTTTTTTGAGTTTGTTCTTTCGCCTCTACGACTGCAAAACCTTGTCTCATGCCTTGTACATTTTACTTATATATCTTAGAGTGTATTAGGGTTATAAACTTGGCTTGAATCTTTGCAATTATGGGAGATTTGATTTGATTTCCATGCTATATGTAAAATTTCTATTTTGAGCCAAATCATCCCTTTCTTGTACCAATTATGCTTGATTCGTTTTGGTCTTGATAACTCAACATATTTTGATTACAAGCCTGTCAAAAAATCAAATCTAATCATATCTTTGCTATTATTCACCAATTATTTGATTTAATTCAATTTTTAATTAATAAAAAATCAAAATAAATTTAAAAATGAAGAAAATAATGTGTGGGTGAATATTTGGGTCTTGGACCATATTATAAGTGAGGTGCAAGCATAAAAAATTAGGCCCATTTGACAAAAAATGTAATTTTGAGCCTATTTAACTTTTGGAAATTTTGCTTAAAAGGGTCAACTTTGACAAGGCATATCTCCTCCAATTTTAACCCTAGAGAGGTGTTTTTGAACTTTTTAGAAATCTTAGGATGTCCCCTAAACAACCTTTTTAGTCGCATCTCAATTGAGTCTTCCATGTTCTTGTAAGAAGCTTTGACCCAAAAGGTGTTTTTGTTGACTTTTCAAAAGGAACCATAATGTAGAAATTCATATATTTTTGTAGGTGTTTAGGTATTGGCTTGCATTTTTGGTAAATCCCAAGTGTATGTGTGAATGTCATGACTGATGTCATAACATTCTAGTTCAGTTTGTACTGGTTCATTAGGTACCTTTGCAGAAAAATATTGTAATTCAAATACTGATGTTTATAAGTGTGTATCTGAGCATTTTGCAAAATGATCACATTTTGCTAAATCAGTAGACAGGTTTTCTCAGATGTCATAACAGATGTTATGACATCCTGTTCTGAACTAACAGGATTGCAGGATTGGATAAGTCTGAGTTTTTTTCAGGAAATAACCCAGTCCTTCCTGAACAGAATCCTGCGTTTTCTGAGGGGTAACCTAGCTCAACCCTAACCTGGTTAATAAAGTCTTGTGACCTGGTCTTTAGGTCAAACGGAATTATCCCTAGGTTTTTGGAAACCCTAACTGAAGTTGCAGCTGCTATATATTCAACAGAGCTGCTGTTTTTCAAGGACCCTCTTTTGATTGATCAGAAGATCATTTGTAATCTGTATAGATTTGTTCATTGTACTCCAAGCAATTATCATTGTGATAAGTGCCTTGGAATAGGTTTCAAATTGTAAGGGTTGTGTAGCACTCTAAGCTTTGAAGCAAGAGTGTTTGAATGTTCCTTGACTAAAGCTGTGAAGCAGAGTCAAGTTAGTTGTGTGCATCACTCAAAGCTGTGAAGCACGAGTGATTGTGTTGCTTGATTAAAAAGCTGTGAAGTTTAATCAAGTGTTTGTTTTTGAAGAATGTCTTCAATTCTTAAGTCACATTGGTTTATGTATCACTGCTGTGATTGAGGGGGAGTGAGTAGGAACTCAGGTTTAAGTTGTACTTAGATTGGAATTGCATTGGGTAGGTCTTAAGTGAAGGAGATAAACTGGTTGGTTTATTCCTGAATTAACATCTCTTATAGTGGATTTCCTCCCTGGCTTGGTAGCCCCCAGAGTAGGTGTTGTTGCACACTGAACTGGGTAAACAATTGACTGTGTTCTTTATCGCTTTTGTATTTACTGTCATATAGTAAGTCAGATACGGTGTCATAACATTGAACGTGACATTGAGTATCTGCAGCCAGAATTTCAATTGGCATCACAGCAGGCACCCTGCCTGTATTACTGGGTGAGATCTAGGGATATCACTTTCTGGCACTATGGACAAAGAAGGAGTTTTTGGAAATAGACCACCCATTCTGGATGGAACTAATTATGACTACTGGAAACCTCGTATGATTGCCTTCCTAAAATCTCTGGACAAAAAGGCTTGGAGAGCTGCTGACAAAGGATGGATTCATCCCACCATAACTGAGAAAGATGGGACAATCAGTCTGAAGCCTGAGGAAGATTGGAGTAAAGAAGAAGATGAGTTAGCCCTGGGAAACTCCAAAGCTTTAAATGCCTTGTTCAATGGAATTGATAGAAACATTTTCAGATTAGTACATCAATATGAACTGGCCAAGGAAGTTTGGGACACTCTCAAAATTACTCATGAGGGCACTTCCAAAGTAAAAATGTCAAGGCTTCAGATGTTGACTACCAAATTTGAGAATCTAAAAATGATGGAAGATGAAACCATTCATGAGTTTCACGTGAACATCTTGGAGATTGCCAACACCTCAGGAGCACTGGGAGAAAAAATGTCAGAAGAAAAACTGGTGAGGAAGATTCTCAGATCCTTGCCTAAAAGATTTGCAATGAAGGTAACTGCCATAGAGGAAGCCCAGGACATTAGCAAGTTGAAAGTGGATGAACTTATTGGGTCTCTTCAGACTTTTGAGATGGGAATCACTGATAATGGTGTCAAAAAGAACAAGAGCATAGCTCTTATGTCCAACACTGATGTTGAAGAAAACATTTCAGAAGTTGTAGCCATGCTTGGAAGACAGTTCAACAAACTCATCAAAAGAATAGATCCAAAGTCAAGGTCTAATGTTCATAACATTCCCTCTAACATTGACAGTTCCAGCAGAAGACCAAGGTCAGAAGAGAAGGGAGTTCAAGGCAGAGGAATTCAATGCCATGGTTGTGAAGGATATGGGCATATTCGAGCTGAATGTCCTACCTTTCTTAAGAAACAAAAAGGAATGACAGTTACTTGGTCTGACTGTGATTCAGAAAGTAATTCTGAAGAAGAGACTGCCAAACGAGTTACTGCTTTAACTGGTGTTTGTACCTCTGAAAGTGACATCAGTGATGAAGAGGTGACTTTTGAAGAACTGGATGATACTTACAAAGAATTGTGTATCAGAAGTACTGAAGTCTGTGTGCAGAATGAGAAACAATCAAAACTCATCATAAAGATGGAGGCTGAAAAAAGGGCAAATCTTGAAACTATAAGTCATCTAGAAAGAAAAGTTCAATTACTGAACTCACAACTAAATCAAATGACCAAATCTGTCAAGATGTTGACAAATGGGACAGACAAATTGGAAGAAATCCTACAGGTTGGACAAAATGTGGGAAATAAATCTGATCTAGGATTTATGGAAGCAACGAAATCTGGTTCTGATAAGCAAATGTCAAAACAGATGTCTCAACACAACTCTCGACATCAGGAATAGAAACACATGAGGAAAAGGTACCAAAGATGGAAATGTCATCATTGTGGTAGATATGGCCACATAAAGCCCTTCTGCTTCAGATTACATGGATACCCTAATCAGAACTCAGGTGTCAAACCTAAGTCTAAAAAGGTACCACATGCTCCTCAATGGAAGAAAAAGGCTACTGCACTGATAGCTCACACTTCCCTGAGGGTCTCTGCAAAGGAAGACTGGTACTTTGACAGTGGATGTTCCAGACATATGACTGGAATCAAGAACCTCCTCAATAATGTTAAGCCTCACACCACCAGTTTTGTGACCTTTGGAGATGGGGCTAAAGGTGAAATCAAAGGAGTTGGTGATTTGGACTGCCCTGGAGTTCCAAGTCTAAATGAAGTACTGCTGGTGAAAGGACTGACCGCTAATCTCATTAGTATCAGTCAACTGTGTGATCTAGGATTCAAGGTCAATTTCTCAAAATCTGAATGCCTTGTAATCAATGACAAACAAGAGATAGTAACGAAAGGAGTCAGATCCAAAGACAACTGTTACTTGTGGGAGGCTGAGAACACTAATTTCTCATCTGTGTGTTCCATTGCAAAGGAAGAAAAAGAGGTGAAACTGTGGCACCAAAAACTTGGCCATCTTCATCTAAGGGGTATGAAGAGGATTATCTCCTTGGAGGAAGTCAGAGGGATTCCAAAACTGCAAATTGATGAAGGAAGAGTTTGTGGTGAATGTCAAGTTGGTAAGCAGACGAGGATGTCACACCCAAAGTCAAGACATCTGACCACCTCTAAGGTTCTAGAACTCCTCCATATGGATCTGATGGGACCAATGCAAGTAGAGAGTCTTGGTGGTAAAAGATATGCCTATGTGGTTGTCGATGATTTTTCCAGATTCACCTGGATTAATTTCATTAGGGAAAAATCAGATGCATTTGAAGTTTTTAGAGAACTGTGCAAGAGAATTCAAAGAGAGAAGGAAGGATGTATTGTCAGAATCAGAAGTGATCATGGCAAGGAATTTGAAAACAGCAAGTTTGATGACTTCTGTGCTTCAGAAGGAATCAGTCATGAGTTTTCTTCTCCCATAACACCTCAGCAAAATGGAGTTGTGGAAAGAAAAAACAGGACCATACAAGAATCTGCCAGAGCAATGTTACATGCCAAAAGACTTCCTATGTATTTTTGGGCTGAAGCTATGAATACAGCTTGCTATGTTCATAACAGGGTCACCTTGAGAAAGGGAACCTCATCCACCATATATGAACTCTGGAAAGGAAGAAAACCAACTGTGAAGTACTTCCATGTGTTTGGTAGCAAATGCTATATTCTGTCTGATCGTGAACAAAGAAGAAAACTGGACCCCAAAAGTGATGAAGGCATATTTCTAGGATACTCCTCAAACAGCAGAGCTTATAGAGTATTCAACTCCAGAACCAAAACCATGATGGAATCAATAAATGTTGTAATTGATGACTATCATGAAGAAATAGATGTTCCTTGTACTGTTGAGACATTCTTTGAGACTTCAACCTAACAGGATGACCTACCCAACTCCACCACAATAGAATCTGAATCAAAGGAAGCTAGCAAGATTCCTTCCATCAGAATTCAGAAGGATCATCCAAAAGAGCTCATCATAGGAGATCCCAATAGTGGAGTCATCACAAGATCTAGAGAAATCATCTCAAACTCTTGTTTTGTGTCCAAAATGGAACCAAGAAATGTCAAGGAAGCCTTAACTGATGAATATTGGATTGGTGCAATGCAAGATGAACTGAACCAATTCAAGCAACATGAAGTTTGGGAACTGGTTCCTAGACCTGAAGGAACTAACATCATTGGGACAAAATGGATATTCAAGAACAAATCAGATGCTGAAGGAGTTGTCACCAGAAATAAGGCAAGACTTGTTGCTCAAGGATACACCCAGGTTGAAGGGGTTGATTTTGATGAAACCTTTGCACCTGTAGCCAGGTTGGAATCAATCAGACTCTTGTTGTCAATTGCTTGTCTTCTGAAGTTCAAGTTATTTCAGATGGATGTGAAAAGTGCCTTTCTAAATGGGTACTTAAATGAGGAAGCTTATGTGGAACAACCTAAAGGTTTTGTGGATCCAACCCATCCTGATCATGTCTACAAACTGAGAAAAGCTCTATATGGCCTGAAACAAGCTCCTAGAGCATGGTATGACAGGTTAACAAAGTTTCTCTCAGACAAAGGCTACAGAAAAGGAGGCTTGGACAAAACTCTCTTTGTCAAAACTGAAGGAGGGAAGTTGATGGTTGCCCAAATATATGTTGATGACATAGTGTTTGGAGGAATGTCAGAACATATGGTTAAACACTTTGCTGACCAGATGCAGGCTGAATTTGAAATGAGTCTCATGGGAGAACTAACTTATTTTCTTGGACTACAAGTCTCACAGATGGAGGACTCAATCTTCTTATCTCAAAGCAAGTATGCTAAGAATATTGTAAAGAAGTTTGGTATGGAGAATGCAAGTCACAAAAGGACTCCTGCTCCTACTCATCTAAAGCTTTCCAAAGATTCAAGTGGGGTTAAGGTGGATCAAAGTCTATACAGAAGCATGATAGGAAGCTTGTTGTACTTAACTGCCAGCAGACCTGATATTGCCTTTGCAGTTGGAGTTTGTGCTAGATACCAAGCTGATCCCAAAGTCAGTCATATCAATCAAGTGAAGAGAATTTTGAAGTATGTAAGTGGTACTTACAACTATGGATTGATGTATACTCATGGCTGTGAACCAGCTCTGACTGGCTACTGTGATGCTGATTGGGCTGGAAGTGCTTATGATAGAAAAAGCACCTCTGGAGGATGTTTCTTTTTCGGAAGTAATCTGGTTTCCTGGTTCAGCAAGAAACAGAATTGTGTGTCTCTTTCAACTGCTGAAGCTGAATACATTGCAGCTGGTAGTAGCTGCTCTCAAATGATATGGATGAAACAGATGCTCACTGAGTATAATGTCACACAAGATGTTATGACATTGTACTGTGACAATCTGAGTACAATCAACATATCCAAGAATCCCATTCAGCATAGTAGGACCAAACATATTGACATACGACATCACTTTATCAGAGACCTTGTAGAAGAGAAGACAATCAAATTGGAACATGTTGCCACTGAGCTACAGCTGGCTGACATTTTTACCAAGGCTTTGGATGCAAACCAATTTGAAAACTTAAGGGGTAAGCTGGGTATTTGCCAACATGAGGAATTGTAGCAATTAATTTTGCTTAAAACAAGGATCAAAGGACTTATGCCTGTTCTGATTGGTTTAAAATTGTATTTTCTCATTTCCTACAATTCTTTTAAGAAGTTGAATAGACACTCCCTTGCTTCCTTCCTCTCTCGTCTCCTCATCAAAACCCAGTCTCTCAATCAGAAATTTCTCCTCAGTTGCTGTTGGTCCTCTAAAACTGTCAACATGTCTCAAACACCATCATCATCCAATACGACCATTTCAACCTCTTCCTCTGATCAAGATTCTGGGACAATCTCTTCTTGTCTGGACTCTGACGTTCTGGAGATCTCCTCTCATATAAAAGTGGGAACTAACCCCACCAAGGTCAAAGAGTTGAGACCAAGACATGCAGGAAAACCCCAAGCTTCTGCCTCTGGTAATCCATCTCATCCTTCTTCTTCAGTTCCCCCTGAAATTGCAAATAAGGAAGGGACAGCCTATGTTAATCAAGCAATAGCAAAAATTGTTTCAAGAATTCTGAACGAGAACCACTCAGTTCCTGGCATTTCTGTTCCTCTGAACCAAGAAAGCTCAAATTCTGAAACAAATCTAGATGTCTCTAAGAATGTTGAGACATCAAACAAAGAGAAGAATGCTGACATTGCTCACAAGAAAAGAAAGAAGCCTGAATACTCTGGATCTGATGACAGTGCTTGAAGGTTGGTTGCTGATATCTGGTGGAGTTTGGAAGTGTATTCTGTTGTTTTCTGCTGCTGATCTTATTATTTTGTTTTGGATAACTGTATCTTTGGCCCATTTGTGGCTAAAGAGGGGGAGAATATTTTGGTACTTACTTAATTAGTACTTGACATTCTATTTTTCTGCTGTCACTTATTTCTGCTGCTATCTATCTCTGATTGTTTAGGGTCTTTAGCCAAAAATCTGCCAAAGGGGGAGTTTGTAGGTGTTTAGGTATTGGCTTGCATTTTTGGTAAATCCCAAGTGTATGTGTGAATGTCATGACTGATGTCATAACATTCTAGTTCAGTTTGTACTGGTTCATTAGGTACCTTTGCAGAAAAATATTGTAATTCAAATACTGATGTTTATAAGTGTGTATCTGAGCATTTTGCAAAATGATCACATTTTGCTAAATCAGTAGACAGGTTTTCTCAGATGTCATAATAGATGTTATGACATCCTGTTCTGAACTAACAGGATTGCAGGATTGGATAAGTCTGAGTTTTTTTCAGGAAATAACCCAGTCCTTCCTGAACAGAATCCTGCGTTTTCTGAGGGGTAACCTAGCTCAACCCTAACCTGGTTAATAAAGTCCTGTGACCTGGTCTTTAAGTCAAACGGAATTATCCCTAGGTTTTTGGAAACCCTAACTGAAGTTGCAGCTGCTATATATTCAACAGAGCTGCTGTTTTTCAAGGACCCTCTTTTGATTGATCAGAAGATCATTTGTAATCTGTATAGATTTGTTCATTGTACTCCAAGCAATTATCATTGTGATAAGTGCCTTGGAATAGGTTTCAAATTGTAAGGGTTGTGTAGCACTCTAAGCTTTGAAGCAAGAGTGTTTGAATGTTCCTTGACTAAAGCTGTGAAGCAGAGTCAAGTTAGTTGTGTGCATCACTCAAAGCTGTGAAGCACGAGTGATTGTGTTGCTTGATTAAAAAGCTGTGAAGTTTAATCAAGTGTTTGTTTTTGAAGAATGTCTTCAATTCTTAAGTCAAATTGGTTTATGTATCACTGCTGTGATTGAGGGGGAGTGAGTAGGAACTCAGGTTTAAGTTGTACTTAGATTGGAATTGCATTGGGTAGGTCTTAAGTGAAGGAGATAAACTGGTTGGTTTATTCCTGAATTAACATCTCTTATAGTGGATTTCCTCCCTGGCTTGGTAGCCCCCAGAGTAGGTGTTGTTGCACACTGAACTGGGTAAACAATTGACTGTGTTCTTTATCGCTTTTGTATTTACTGTCATATAGTAAGTCAGATACGGTGTCATAACATTGAACGTGACATTGAGTATCTGCAGCCAGAATTTCAATTTTTGTGGGTGCATATTTTGAACTTGTGGGATGAATATGAGTTGTAGGGAATTGCATCCTCTTCAAAATGATATTTGGATGGAAAATTTCTGATAAAGCATTTGGAAGTTATGCTTGGTCAAAGTTTGGTTGACTTTTCCTGAGAAACCCTAAATTAGCAACTTTTGGGTTTTGATGAATTTGGAGTATTCCTTGAGGAATCATGATCAACCCTTGATCAAATGATAAAATTCAATTTAAAATGTTAATGTTGACCAAAAATCTTGAAGTTTGACTGTATGTGGGTCACAGTTTACTTTTAACCTAATGTAGTCGATTCTCAAGCATCTAAGCAGTTGACTGAGCAAACTTCTTGTGCAAGGCATGAAACTTGACATGTATGCTCTTGAGAATATATTAGTACTAAGGAGAGCATATGAGGTCTTTGTAGTCCACCTATATTGATGAAAATGGAAACCCTAATTTGAGACACCCTGCCTTAGGAGAGACTTTGTCTGGTCAACTATTGGGCAAACTTGAGCAAATTGAGGATCTCTAGGAGTATGTGTTGAGTAAAATGAGAGGGAAAATTTTGGGGTACAACATTTGGTAAGCTTCAACAACATGAGCAAGAGCTCACGAATCTAAATAAGCATGAAAAGAAAGAGAAGAAAGAAAAGTTGAGGGGCGCGGAGAAGAAGTCCATCGTGTTAAGGGCTTCAAGTTCCAAGTCTTCCACCATATATTCGCGTGGAAGTAACTCAAGTGATGTAGATGAGAGTTAGGATGAAGATTTGGGTTTATTTGTAAGGAAGTACAATAGATATCTTCGGAAGAATGAAATCTAACATTCAGATGAGAATCTCGTTGACTATAGAAGGAAAGCTAAGCTAAACAAACTTTTTGAAATAAAGAGGGATAAGTCAAAAGGATCTTGTTACAATTATAGGAAACCCAGTCATTACGAACCAGATTGTCCCTTGTTCAAGAAAGACAAAGTACGATACAAGTTTCAAAAGAAGCCAAATAAAGCTAGAATAGCTTACATTGTTTGGGATAGTGATAGTGATTCATCAAGCAAAGATAACTCTAGTGATGAAGAGTAAATGGAAAACTTGTGTCTTATGGCGCATCACAAAAAAAAGAAGAATGTAAGTCATTCTAAATATGATTATGTTGATGATATGTCTTATATTGAATTACTAAATGCCTTTAATACTCTACATCATGAGGCTAAGGAAGCTTTCAAATGCTTAGCCCCAAATAAAACGATTTTCAAATACCTTGAGCATAAAGTTTCTGAATCTGAAAAGGAGTTGGAAATTCTCAAGGCATCCATGATAGATAGTGTCAAAGACAAATATGAAATTAACAAGACCTCTTGGAAAAATTGGCATGGATGTGAAACTTGTCACATTTGGAAAAGAGAGACTAAAGTTCTTAAAGCCAAATTAGACAAGGCTTTACAACCCAAAGTTACATTTGCTATTGATCGATCAAACTTTAGAAAAAGCATGATTAATCCCTATCAAAAATATTCTTATCAAATAAGAGATCAATCAAGAAAAAGTAACTCCTATCAAGACTCGGCTTGTCTATATTGTTGCAAGGAGGGACACGCCATTAAGAAATGTCAATTTAGAAGATTCTTGGTACCTAAAGGAATTTTCAAATGGTGTCCCAAAGGAAACCCATATTTCACTCACACATAAGGACCCAATAAAAATTAGGTACCTATTTCCCTTGTTTGATTTTGCATGTGGAATGTCTTGAGACTACAGAGATAAGATGGTTTCTCGATAGTGGGTGCTCAAGACATATGACGGGTGACATTTCCCTATTCTTTGACTTTGTGGCTAAGAAGAAGGGCTTTGTAACCTATGGTGATAACAACAAGGGAGCTATACTTAGAAAATGTAGTGTAGGTAATCCCTCTTCTACTACTATCTCAGATGTCCTTTTAGTTGAGGGTCTTAAACACAATCTCATTAGTATTAGTCAATTATGCGACAAAGGATATAAAGTTTATTTTTCAAAAGATTGTTGCTTAATTAAAAATAGTGATAAGGAAATTATGTTTAAAGGCTTGAGGGTTAATAATGTATATATGCTTGACTTGAATGAAGTATCTTTGACCGACGCTAAATGTCTTGTCTCCAAGAGTGAATACGCATTGCTTTGGCATAGGCGATTAGCGCATATCAATTTTGACTTGCTAAACAAAATTGTATCAATAGATATAGTTGTTGGTTTACCCAAAATAAAGTTTTCTAAAGATCACTTACGTGATGCATGTCAAATGGGCAAACAAACAAAAATTTCTTTTAAATCTAAAAAGATTATATCTATAACAAAACCACTAGAACTTATCCACGTGGATCTTTTTGGACCCTATAGAATAAAAAGTCTAGGTGGTAATTATTATGGTTTTGTTATAGTAGATGACTTCTCTATATTTTGTTGGACAATTTTCTTGGCTAGAAAAAGTGACACTTTCTCCGCGTTTTAAAATTTTGCTAAGATGTTCCAAAATAAGTTAAAAACTAACATTGTTACAATCAGAAGCGATCACGGAGGTGAATTTGAAAACCATATCTTTAAGAAATTTTGTTAAAAACATGGCATTGTTCATAATTTTTCTGCACCACGTACTCCACAACAAAATGTAGTAGTGGAACGTAAGAACCGTGTTTTAGAAGAACTCTGAAGAACTATGATCAATGAACATGCCCTTCCTAAGTATTTTTGGGCCGATGCCATAAGTACAACTTGTTATGTTTTGAATTAGATCCTAATTCGTCCAATTCTAAACAAAACTCCGTATGAACTACTAAAAGGAAGAAAGCCTAATATTTCACACCTTCACGTTTTCGGATGTAAATGTTTTGTATTGAACAATGGAAAGGAAAATCTTGGTAAGTTTGATTCAAAAGCAAATGAAGGTATCTTTCTCGAATACTCTCAATCTAGTAAAGTTTATAGGGTATTTCATAAAATGTTACAAATTGTTGAGGAGTCTGTGCATGTGTCTTTTGATGAATCTTGTCGTAAATCGTCGGAAAAGGTATTATGTTGGATGGTGCAGGTGTATCTTCGGAGAGTATACTTAAATATCCGAATGTTAAAAGCGATGAAGATGATTGTGATATGGTGGGAGAACTGACTTGAGGTTTTGTGTTTGTGTTCGCAAATGTTTCAGTTTAGCAAGAGTCGCCATCGACTTTTTATTTTATCCAAAGAAAAGGTTAAAAAGCACAGGAAAGACCTTTGAGGTATTTTCTTGGGTTCGGGGGGTAGATTATGAAAAGGGAAGGTGCTAGCACTCGTTTCATCCATGGTTTTCCATGGGCTCTTAGTTACTTATTTAGATCACTTGCTTTTCTTTTTCAATTGTTTGAAATGGTGCTTTGTGTGGTTTTGAAAGTATTTTGAAAAGAGGCCATCGTTTAGGCAATCTTTGTAATGATTCTTGTTTGAAGAATGTATACAAAGATGTTTGTCTTTTGAAAAATGTTTCAATGTTTGAAAGTTTGTTTGGAAAGAGGCCATCGTTTAGGAAATCTTTGTAATGATTCTTGTTTGAAGAATGTATACAAAGATATTTGTCTTTTGAAAAATGTTTCAATGTTTGAAAGTTTGTTTGGAAACTTGTTTTGAAATTGTGTGTGTATGTTTTTTAAAATAGCAAGGATGTTTGCAAATTTGATCAAGTAACTAGGAGTTATCTACCCTACTCAAAGATCTTTCCTACACATTTTTAACCCTTTGACATTGTTGTTTTACCATTGTATTTGGTAAATAACCGTGTACTTGGATGTTAAACGGGACGGGCGTGGGTCATCGTATGACCATGATAAAAATGTTGCCAAGTATCTTTAGCAAGTTTTTGAGGGACTAGATCATTTTTGTTTAGGCAACCAAGATAGCGTCATCGAGGGACTATTATCTTTTGTTTTGATTGATTTTGCCAAGATACCTAGCATGCATACCATGGCCATTTTAAGGCAAAAAAGTGGATGAAACCCTAGGGGTGCTTGTGTACATTGTGTTGTCATTTTACATGCATTTTTTCTTGCATTAGGTCAAGTTATTTGTTTGATTTTGGTCTTTGCACACAAACCCTAGTTTTACTATCATGCATAATGAAAGCAATAAATGCGTAAAAGTAAATCTAAGACTATTACAACATTATTATGGGGAGGGGGTACAAGTTTTGAATAGGGGGATATTGCTCAAAAATAAAACCCTAAAACTATTACAACCATATTGAATTTATTTGTACAAATAAATGAATAAGCAAATACTAAATATGCAAATAAATGTAAATATGCAAAAAAATTGTTTTTGTATTATTTTTATGTATGTAAAAATAAGTTTATTTATGTCTTAGAAAAGGAAAATAATATGATTATTTTTGGAAAGGGTGAAAACCCTAAATTTTTGGTTTAACAAAAGAAATGTATTATGTTATTTATTTATTCATTTATGTACAAGAAAATAAATAAAAATATATACAAAAAATGTTGAAAAATTAAATATGTGAGAAAATATTATTTTATATGTATAATATAATAAAATAAGATATGTAAGTATTTTAATATTATTTGCAATTTATTTAAGAAAAATAAAGTATATATTATTAGTAAACTACTTTTATGCCCAAAAAAAAAATAAAAATAAAAAATAAAAATGTAAAAATTAAGAAAATATTTTTGGTGATTTTTAATATTTAGAAAAAATAATAAAAGTCAGAAAATGTGAAACAAATGAGAAAATATAAAAAATAAGAGAAATGGGCCAAGGGGGTGAAAATATTAGAATGGAGGGTGTCAAAAGCAGAAACAGCCAGGCCCAGCCCACGTTTCACTTCATCCATGTTCTTGGAACAGAAATGCGCGCGCCCTGTACTTCAAACCGTATCTCCTGCATACGTGCTTAAAAACAAAATCTTGCAACATGAAAGTTATAGCTCATCATCACACGATTCTAACCATGTAAAAAACTTGATCTAACTCTAAGAAACCAGGGAGAATTTCAGTGCCCCTAATTTATAACCTAATTTTTTTAGCATGTTCATCATCTAAATTCTCCTAGCTCAGTTAATATAAGTACAAGCTATGCATATGTACAGTTCAAGGAACTTAAGGACTACATTTTTTCTTCACAAACCTAAGCCTAATGATGCCTAAATAAGGAGATAGAAGTCTGAAAAATACTTGTTTCAGTCAAGTTCGAATATGGCAATGTAGGGGTTATGAGTGAGGCCTGAGGTACTTGTGAGCTTGCTTGAAGTTCCTTTGAGCTTTCCCAATGCTTAGCTTGCTTTGAACTTGCCTAAATCTCCCTATAGAACTCAACCTGCAAACTCAGTAATTGAAAATGGTGAAGCTTGAAAATGGAGTTACAGTTGCTTGAGAAGGGCTTGGATAGTTCATATGTAATGTATTGAATGTGTTTGAAGTGGTTTCAAACAAAACGCACGAGGAAAATTTGTTTTGGAAGTGGACCTGCAGAACTTGCCCTGTTTTTGCAAGAACTTGTGATTTTTGTGCTTAAGGGTGTTTGAGATGCTAAGAGCTCGTGTTTTGGACTTGGTATATTGTTCTGAACTTGTTTTGAATAATGCTTAGGCCTGGTTTCAACAGATGCACAAGTTATATTGACTTTTGCACACTTGCTTGTTTTTGAAGAAAAGTTGGAATTGACAATGCCAAGGCTTGTACAGGCCTGTTTGCTAGCTGCACATAGTTGGTGAACTTTTCCTGACATTCATGGACTTTGTTTGCAGCAAAAGGCTAGGTCCATGGCTCAAGATAAACAAAGTTGCATAATGTGTGCTTTATCAAAGTAGCAATGTTGCCTTTTTGCCATTTTTGGATTAAACCTTTGTACAAAGCTTCCAAGACAATAACAATGCCATTAACGAATGTATTTGCATTTAATTTATTAGTGTAGAAGAGATTAGAACCTGTAAACCAAGTACAAGCATGCTTAGGACATATTTGCAAGTTGTAACATGGTGCAAAATGCCTTGGACAAAAGTGATGATTTGCCATTTTCAATCCTTCGATTCTCCCTAACCACAAATGATCTTGGAGCATTCTTAGACATTTTGGAAAGCTTGTAACATGCTCTAAAATCCATATATGAAATTAATTTCTATATTCCACTAGAAACTAGGTGAAAAGTTGCCATGAAGATAGGTCAAAATCCTGCCTAAACTAGGGCAAAATTTCATTAAGTTAAAAGTTTCATGGACCCTTGTTCACAAAATCATAACTTGAGATCCAGGTATCTTTTGGGAAAACTTTGTGAATAAAAGTTGTAGATTTTGTGGAGTACTACAACTTTTATGTTGGAAGTTTTCTTTGAATCCAATTGCATCATGGTGAAAAAGTTGGGCAAAGTTGGGAAAAAATAAGAAATTTTCATAACTTAGAAAATTTCTAAGTTATGAAAATTTTCCATTTTAAACCCTAATTTCCAAAATTAGGTTTCTTGGTGAACAAGTTTCATGTTTTGGCACATCTTGATGAAAAATGACCCTTGGCACTTGATTTTGACCAAAAAGTCAAAGTTTGACTTTTCAATGTACAGTTGATTTTTAATCAGTTGACTGGAAAATTCATATGTCAATCCAATGCATTTGAGATCTTTTGAACCTTGTGATTAGGTAAAGATGATGTCATTGAGTCCTTGAAACCATGCTTGAACCAAATTTTCCATTGGCTAGGTTAAAAATAAAAAATTGCCCTTCTACAATCAAAACCCTAAAATTGACCATTTTACCCTTTTGATGATCTGATCAAATTTCTTGAGGAGTTGTGGTCCAAACTTGATAAAATGGTTCATATGAGTCTATAATGTTGATGTGGATCAAAAATTATGAGGTTTGACTGTAAATTGGCCATAGTTGACTTTTTCCCTAATACAGTTGATTTTTAGGTCAACTGTCCAATAGACTGGGCAAAAATTTGATTCAAGGCTTGAAACTTGGTATGAGCAATCTTAGGAGTCCAACATGAAGTATGAAATTCACATGAGGCATTGGAAGTCCAAATACTTGTGCAAACTCAAACCCTAATTCCAGGCCATCAATGCAAGGAGATGTCTTGAGTTGAGCAAACCCTAATCTGGTCTTGAGTCCAAAGAGTCTTGTGAGGAGAATCTTGATAAAATGAGAGGGGAAATTTTGGGGTACAACAATGATCTCCCATTGGAATGTAAGTATGTTGAAAATAAAGATCTGAATGTTAAAAGCGACAAAAATTATCTCCCATTGGAATGGAAATCTATCAAGGATGCCCGTAAATTTGCACTCGTCAAAATGTAGTTGAGGGAATGGGCTTAAAGATTCCATTTGGAGAGGTGATAGGATCTTGTCGGAGATGGGCTTAAATATGCCATTCAGGAGTGTTTGTTGAACATCAGGAGAATGAACATCAGGATGGTATCCGTATCTGGAACGTATCTGAGTTGTATCTGGAGATTGGATTTGTATGAGCAAGGGAATAACATTTGTGTCTGGGGCGTATCCGAGTTGTAACTATATTTGAGTTTGAATGAATAACAGAATGACTGTCATTTCTGGAGTGTATCTGTATTGTATTTGAATCTGAAATCTGAATAAGCGACAGAAAGGCTTCCGTGTCTGGAGCATCTCTGAGCTGGGGAAAAAGTTTGAATGAGTGACAGAATGGCTACCGTGTCTGGAACATATCTGGACGGTATCTGAAGTTTGAGATCTGTATGAGTAGTAGAATGACTTTCGTGTTTGGAGTGTATCTTAACTGTAATTGGGATCTGAATAAGTGACGGAATGACTTCCGTGGCGACTGCACTGGGGAGAATCGAACTTCTGATGTAAGGGCCAGAATGGCATCCGTGTTTGGAGTGTATCTGAAATAGAATCTGAATGAGTAGCAGAATAACTTGTGTCTAGAGTGTATCCGTACTGTATCTGAAATCTTTGAATATTTGTTAAAGATAACTTTTAATCTTATCTTGAAAAGGGTAAAATGTTAGCTGAAACACAAAGTTATGTTGCATGTAATGTATGATGCAATCAATGTGTTCTATCAATGTTTATGATATATGAATGTAATGCATGCGCATGTAAGCTGATTTGTTGTCTTGCTGAGGAAAATAAATCCTTGATAGCTGGAGATAATAAAATCCTTGACTGTTGTCGGGGAAGATAAATCCTTGACCACTGTTGGAGATTCAAAATCTTTGATTGCCGAGGATGAGAAATCCTTGCTGACTGCTTAGGGATTAAAGATCCTTGACAACTTTTGTGGGGATGTGAGAATCCTTCACGTCTTTCCTGGGGAATCCAGAGAACTTTGACGACTATGGTTGGGGATTACACAATGGGAATCCTTACTCGGTTAGGGAATAAGGAAAACTCTGGAGATCTCTACCGGGGGTCAAACAAAGGAAAACCTTGATCTGCTGGAGAATAAGGAAGGCTCTGATGGCTTTTACGGGGAACTGAGAATGAGAATCTTCAATCTCTTAGGGAATTTGAATCCTTGGGGAGTCAAGAATGAGAATCTTCGATCTGCAGGGGATCAAAAATTCTGACAAGTTCACGTTGGGGAGTAAAGAAGGTTATAGCAACTTTACTGGGGAAATGATAATGAGAATCTTCACTTTGTTAGGGGATGAAAAACTTTGTGGGGAGTAGCTATACTGCTGGGAAGTAGCTATCCTGCTTGGAGAGTAAGTTCAGGCCTCTGGGGGAAAAGCTTATTCTTATTTGGAAAGAGTTCAGGAGTTTAAGTTGTATGCCACTTTAAGAATGAGAATCTTCATTCTGTTGGAGATATCAGGAGTTTGGGTTGTATGCCAATCTACTGGGGATAAAGCAAAAGTTAATTGTTATCTGGTTGATTCTCAGATTTTAAGACAACTTGTTGGGGAATTTGGGGAAACTGAATGGTTTCCGCTGTGGATTGATAGTCTTGACTTGACTGGGGAAGAAGGTTTCATCTTCGTTGAGGGTTCGTAGTTCAAAGTTTTGGCTCCGCTAGGGATTGGGAGTTTGAAGTTTTAACTATGGTGGGAATTAAGGATTTTGAAATTTAACTCCTCTGGGGATTTGTATTTCAAGGTTTTAGCTCCGCTGAGGGGACCTAGATGATGTACTGTAGAGGATTTCTCTTGGAATAGCCTAAAGACGTTTTCATATACTTTCAACCTGTCAGTAATTATTCTTTCCCATTTCGTTTATTTGTAAACACGTGATTATATTCAAATGCATATGCTCATTAATAAATCATTGGACGATTTCAAATAAAACACAAGTGTAAAGAAAAAGGAAAAGGCAAATGGTTTTCTGCACTTTGAAGTATCTTTGTATTAACTTTGTGTAAGTATTTTGTACAAAGGAGACAGACATCCTAGTAAGAGAACGTTGTCATAAAAAATGAGAAAAATGTATACAAAGAAATATGGTTATGTGTAAAAATTCCATGGGGTTCCCATTCTGCTATAGCCTTCGTAACTCTGAATATCTTGTCCATTCGTTGCTTCGTCCAAAGATGATTGGGTTAATCAGAAGCCTGGAGCTTGTCGGTGAATAGATTTTCCTTAAAGTGATTCGACGAGAAATAGTCATACGCTTTAGTTCCCTAACATTTGCCTGGACCGCCCTTTCGGGTTTTCGATCCACCAGGAAACCCTTTTTTGCCCAAGTCGCCCTTTCGGGTTTTCAACTTTCCGTGTGTACAGATTTTTTTTATTTATCCCTAATTTTTGCCTGAACCTCCCTTTCGGGTTTTCGATTCACCGGGATGCCCTTTTTTTGCCTAGGTCTGTCAACCTAGCAGGTCATTTATGCGTATTATCTTTTGACTATGTCTGCATTCGTAGGGTGCGGTAGGTCGTCGCCGTCCATGGTGGTTAATATAATTGCCCCACCAGAAAAGATGTTTTTGATCACAAATGGTCCTTCATAAGTAGGAGTCCATTTTCCCCTGGGATCACTTTGCGGCAAGATGATCCGCTTGATTATGAGATCCCTGACTTGATATACCTGGCGCCTGACTTTCTTGTTGAAAGCCTTGATCATCCGTTTTTGGTACGTCTGACCATGGAAAATAGCAGTAAGTCGCTTTTCGTCAATTAAATTAAGTTGATCAAGTCGGGTCTAAATCCAATCGTCTTCACTCAAACCAGAATCCGTCATGATTCTCAAGGAGGGAATCTGAGCCTCGATAGGTAAAACAGCTTCCATGCCATATACCAAAGAATAGGGTGTTGCCCCAGTTGATGTACGCGCCGTGGTACGGTACTCGTGTAGAGCAAACGGTAACATCTCATGCTAGTCCTTGTAGGTGACTTTCATCTTTTGAATGATCTTCTTGATATTTTTGTTCGCAGCTTCGACAGCAACGTTCATCTTTGGCCGATAGGGAGATGAATTGTGATGTTGAATCTGAAACTGCTCGCACAAGGCGGTGATCATAGTGATGTTAAGGTTTGTACCGTTGTCCGTGATGATCCTTTCGGGGATGCTGTACCGGTAAATGAGGTTCTGCCTGATGAAGCGGGCGACCACATTCTTTGTAAAGGAGGCGAAGGAAGCTGCTTCGACCCACTTGGTAAAGTAATCAATGGCTACCAGGATGAAGCGGTGTCCATTGGATGTTGTAGGCTTGATCTCTCCAATCATGTCGATTCCCCACATTACGAATGGCCAAGGAGCTGTTAAGACATTGAGAGGAACTGGAGGTATATGTACCTTGTCTACATAGATTTGACATTTATGACAAGTCCGGGAAAATTGATAGCAGTCAGCTTCCATGGTAGACCAGTAATAGCCTGCCCGTAGAATCTTCTTAGCCATTATATGTCCGTTACAGTGAGTGCCAAAGGTACCATTGTGCAGTTCAGCCATGATCTGCTCAGCTTCAACCTTGTCCACACAACGGAGCAGAATGCAATCATGATTGCGCTTGTATAGGATACCATTGCTTAGGAAGAACTTGGCAGAGAATCTCCTCAAGAACTTTTTGTCGTTGACTGAAGCTCCTTCAGGATATTCTTGATTCTCGAGATACATTTTGACTTCGTGAAACCAAGTTTGGTCCATTACTTCTTCAGTATTAATCTCGTGACAATGTGCAGGTTCGTCCATCCGCTCAATGGTGATTTGGGGAGCCTCATTATCCCAGTTAAGTTTAAACATGGATGACAGTGTAGCTAGAGCATCTGCTAGGTGATTTTCTTCTCGCGGGAAGTGCTCGAAGGTAATCTGCTCGAAATGAGGGAGCAATGTCAAGACATGTTCTTTGTAATGGATGAGGGTGGGATGCTTAGTGTCCCACTCTCCTTTGATCTGACTGATGACCAAAGTTGAGTCTCCAAACACAACCAAAGATTTGATTCCCAGGTCTATAGCAGCCTTGAGACCAAAGATACAAGCTTCATACTCGGCCATGTTGTTGGTGCAGTTGAAGCAGAGTCTAGCAGTGAAAGGTGTATGGCAACCTTCTGGAGAGATGAGCACAACACTGATACCGTTGCCAAGTGAATTGGAGGCACCATCAAAGTACAGGTTCCATCGGGATCCTTGTTCAGGTCCGTCATACGGTCTGAAGTCTTCAATGTTGTCCAAAGTCATAATGTCTTCGTCGGGGAAGTCAAACTTCATGGATTGGTAATCTTCGACAGCCTGATGAGCTAGATGGTCAGCTAGAACACTCCCCTTTATAGCTTTTTGGGTCGTGTACTAGATATCGTATTCGGTCAGGATCATCTTCCATCTAGCTATTCTTCCAGATAAAGTAGGCTTTTCGAAGATGTACTTGATCAGATCCATCTTAGATATCAGTAGAGTGGTATGAGTCAACATATACTGCCTTAGCCGGCGAGCAGCCCATACCAAAGCGCAGCAAGTTTTCTCGAGCAGTGAGTATCGGGTCTCACAGTCGGTAAACTTTTTGCTAAGGTAATAAATGGCATGCTCTTTTCGGCAAGACTCGTCATGTTGTCCCAGTACACACCCCATTGAATTATCCAAAACGGTCAGATACATGATTAGAGGTCTTCCTTCGACGGGAGGCATCAAGATAGGAGGCTCTAGAAAATACTCCTTGATTTTATCGAAAGCAACTTGACAGTCATCATTCCATTTAACCACCTGATCTTTCTTCAACAACTTGAATATTGGCTCACAGGTAGATGTTAAGTGAGAAATGAACCTAGCAATGTAGTTTAGGCGTCCCAAAAAACCTCTGACCTCCTTCTCAGTGCGAGGGGCAGGCATTTCTTGTATAGCTTTGACTTTGGCAGGATCAACCTCGATGCCTTTGTTGCTGACTATGAAACCCAAGAGTTTACCGGACCTGACTCCAAAAGTGCACTTGTTAGGGTTCAGTCTAAGCTTGTACTCCTTCAACCTGACAAACAGCTTTTGCAAGTGGTCGAGGTGTTCTTCTTCCGTTTGTGATCGGGCTATCATGTCGTCTATGTAGACTTCAATCTCATGATGTATCATGTCATGAAACAAAGCTACCATGGTGCGCTGATAGGTTGCCCCGACATTCTTCAGTCTGAATGGCATCACTTTATAGCAGAACGTACCCCACTGTGTAACAAAAGTAGTTTTCTCCATGTCTTCAGGTGCCATTTTGATCTGGTTGTACCCTGAAAATCCGTCCATGAAAGAAAATACCTTGTGCTGAGCTGTATTGTCAACCAAGATGTCAATGTGCGGAAGTGGAAAGTCATCTTTGGGGCTAGCCCTGTTTAAGTCTCTATAATCCACGCACATTATGACTTTGTCGTCCTTCTTAGGCACGGGCACAATGTTAGCAACCCATTGTGGATAGGAAGTAACAGCAAGAAATCCAGCATTGAACTGCTTCATCACTTCTGCTTTGATATTTACTGACATGTCGGGCCTCATGCGGTGGACTTTTTGTTTAACAGGTAGACAGTCTTCTCTTGTAGGGAGACGGTGAACCACAATATCTGTATCGAGTCCCGGCATGTCTTCATATGACCAGGCGAAGATCTCAACATATTCATTCAACAGATGAATTAAGCGCTCTTGGACACTTGGCTCTAGGTTGGCACCCACTCTGACTTCTTTTCTGTCTTCAACAGTACCCAAGTTGATTGTCTCTAACAGCTCCTCATGAGGTAGAATAGCCCTTTCTTCCTGTTGTAGAATTCTAGCCAACTCTCCTGGCACTTCACAGTCTTCATCACCTTCGTATTCGGCATGGTAGACCAGATCTTCAGAGTCACTGAAGGCCATAGCAGAATTGTTACCCATGGAATCCGGAATGGAAGGGTACCTGCATTTTGTGAGTGTGGGTGTGTGTAAGGGATATCCACCTTTAAACAAATAAAATGTAAAAAGACAGAAAATGAACACAAAAGTTTATATGTGAAAACGTCCATGATTCATTAAAATGGCATATGAAGATGAAAAATCAAACCCTTACAAATGGACCTATGTGCCTCAGGTAAGGCACAAGGCTAAAAGTGTACGAATTGTTTGAGAATTATTACAAACCGACAAAAATGTTTGAAAGATAAATTACTGATTTATGAAAGTAATCGGAATAAAGTCCTTCGCCTCCCAGATGTATAGTCCTCCATCAATAGTAGGGAAAATCCAGTCTTCCAGGTTGCTCTCCTCTTCACCATCCTCCAAAGCATTGACTCCATGATGGGTGATCTTCACTGGTGGTCCCCCAGCCCGGGCGCGTCGTACAGCCTTTTGAGTAGAAGCAGTGAAACCCAAGCCGAATTTATCTGATTTGAAAGGAAAGTCTGGTAGCTGACCCCATATTGTGCTTCCTCCTTCTTCAATCACAGCCTTTGCATCCTTGAGGGATGACATCCGAGGCACAGGTTTGGTAATCATGGGCACAGAAGACACTGTTTTGGTTGTCGCAACTTCAGGAGCTACCTCTTCAAAATGCTGAAAGGGGGTTTCGATGAATTCGCCATCTAACTCCATGTAGAGGAAAGAATTTAGATGGCTTATCATGTATTCCTCTTCGCCGTGAACAGTTATAATTTTCCCCTGGACAGGGTACTTGAGCATTTGATGCAGAGAAGAAGTAACGGCTCTAGCATTATGAATCCAGGGTCTTCCCAACAAGCAAGAATAGGAAGGACGGATGTCCATCACATAGAATGTGGAGTTTAAGGTTTCAGTTCCCACTTTAATCGGGATGTCCACCTCCCCGTGGACCATCCTTTTAGAACCATCAAAGGCTCTGACAATGATATTGCTGGACTTCAGGGTTAGGCCTTCACAGTCCAGTCTATCCAAGGCTTTCTTCGGCAAGACATTTAAAGATGAACCAATATCAACCAGGACGTGTGCTAGGGTAGTCCCTCCGCATTCCACCGAGACATGAAAAGCGTCATTATGTTTTCTCCCTTTAGATGTTAAATAGGCATCGTAGAATCCTAGACCATTGTCAGCTGTTAGGCTAGCTACACATTCCTGGAACTGATTCGCGGAGGTTTCTTGTGGCACGTGGGTCGTCTTCAAGAATCTGATCAATGCTTTAGCGTGAGCTTCTGAACAAAGCAGCAAGGCCAACATTGAGATCTTTGAGGGGGTTTGCCCCAGTTGCTCCACAACATCATAATCTCTTTTCTTGATTATTTTCAAAATCTCTTCCATTTCTTTTTGAGAGGTCTCAGGGATGACCAATGGCTGAGCCCTCGTCCTGACGGGAACTTCTTGGATCCCTTTCCCTCTATCATCAGCAGCAGCAGTGGGCACAACCACAGGAGTTACAATTTCTTCAATAATTGGAGTTCTCGCAGATATATTAACCGGCACAGGAGTAACCTTAGGAGCATTTGAGGGTCTAAAGATTGCCCTTGGAGGAGCAATCTCCGGAGAGAAAATTCTTCCGATGCGGGTGATTTTACTCATTCCAGCAATATTTCCAATGTCAGAAGTCTCTTCATCGGAACTTTCTTCAGTTGATTCAATTTGTTTAATACCGTGGTAGAAGATCTCTCCACCATAGTTCCACGGTATTGATTTGTTGGACTTGTACGGGATGGGCCCCGACATAGTTATCTTCAAAGGTGCAATCTTTGGATCAGATGTAATCTTAACAAGTCTTTTGGAGACCTTGGAAAGATTGGCGGATATGGTAATTATTGAAACATCATTGACAGGAGTCGGTTTAACAGGAGTCCTTTCAAAAAGTATTTCTTGATTATCCATTAGGCGTTGGATGCCTAACTTCAATAACGGACAGTCGGTTGGTAAGGATGAACAAAGGAAGCAATCTTCTTCACAACCTGGGAATATCCCAGCCTTCAGCAAATTCAACTTGATTATTGGTAATGGAGTCATCAAATCATCAACAGTAGCAACAAAAAGATCCTCTTCAATAGCATGGGCATTGTGGCCATGCCTTGGCATTGGAGCAGAGATCAAATCCGGCTTTTCAGGGGCGTCGAATTCCACTTCTTTAGCGTCTATCAAATCTTGAATCTTATTCTTGAGGGCCCAATAATTGTTGGTGTCGTGCCCTATACACCCTGAATGATAAGCACACTTGGCGTTCGAATGGTAGTAAGGAGAAGTTGTATTCGGATTCTTCGGGGCCTCTTTCAAATTAGCAAGGTTTAACTTTAAGAGATGGGGAAGAACCTGAGCAAGAGTCATGTTTATCTGGGTGAATTTCCGTACAGGCCTTTCCACCCTTGCTTGGTTGGTTCTGGGTTGATTGTTTCTGGGCTGATCAGCTGCAGACTTCTGAATCATTACGGCCCCCATCGCTGGACGATGCTCAACTCTTCCTTGGCCTCTCTGAGAGTAGACAGCTGAGACTTATTTCTTTGCTGGAAAAGGCTTTTTGATGGCAGCGGAAGCAGATGCATCTTTTTGAATTTTACCGCTCTTGATTCCGGCTTCAACTCTCTCACCAGTTAGAATTAACTCGGTGAACCCCACAGAAGAGCTTACTATCAAGTGATTGAAGAAAGGACCTGACAGTGTCCCCAAGAACATGTCTACAAACTCTCTCTCAGATAGAGGTGGTTGTACTCGTCCCTCCAAGTCTCTCCATTTCTGGGCATACTCCTTAAAGCCTTCACTGGAGACCATGCCCATACTCTGTAATTGAGTACGGGTTGGTGCTAAGTCCGCATTATACTGATACTGCTTGTAGAAGGCAACAGCCAAATCCTCCCAATTGTGCATATCAGACCTCTCTAGCTGGTAGAACCAATCCAATTGCGTCCCCGACAAATTGTCCTGGAAGAAATGTACCCATAGGTCTTTTTCAGAAGAATGTGGTTGAATTTTCCTAACATAAGACCGTAGGTGCATCTTTGGGCAAGACACCCCATCGTACTTAGAAAACAGAGGTACTTTAAACTTCGGGGGAATAACTACTCCAAAAACCAAACCTAACTCTTCAAAGTCCAGCCCAGGCACTCTCTGAATCTCCATGGCTGCCAAACGTTCTTCCAGATTTTTGTATTTCTCATCTACAGGAGGATACTGTTGTTCTGAATAGTCTTCAGCTTCCCCTTCTTCAGCCTCAGATTCAGATGGAACTGCAGCTCCTTTACCCCCCTCTTTAAATGTTGATGGGAAATCCAGGACCCTTCTGGCTTGACCTTCAAACCTTCTGCCCAAAGTAGCCACACCAACCCTCTTCTTTTTCTTTTTCTCCTTTTCCATATCTAACAGAGCTTTAAGATCCTCTTAACCCTTAGCCAAGGTCATGAGTAGTTGTTGGAATTATGAATTATGCGCTTGCAAATCTTTGACCGTCTGCTCAATATCCATCTTGTTGAAATAAACAGCAGAGAGATAAGGAAACCTGGTGTGAAGACTTGTTTATGCATATGATGAATGAAATGTATTCATGTAATGCATTCAAGGATTCAGAAATTCAAATTTGTTTTAAACAAAAAGAACATACGTCATATTAATAAGATAGAATTGTTAGTACATAAATGCCCCATGGGAAAAATAATACAAAATTCTAATGTAAAAAGATGTTGCGCATCCTTTTTGGTGCAATGTAGGTGTTGAGAGTCTGCTCTTTGTAAAGTTTACGAGTAAGTTCTAAAACCTTCTTCTCACTGGCGTAGAATTGGGCTTCAAACGTATCGCATTCTCCCTTGAGTTGTATCCAACTCCTTTGTAAATCCTCCAATGATGTTGGCATGTCAGGATGTAGGAGGGTGTATGGAACCTCTCCTTCCATAATAGGCTCTTTAATCACAGGGAGAATGTAGGGGTAAGGCATCATAAGACTTTGGGTGCAGGTTCGTACCCACTTGAGGTAAGGCTCAAGGGGGATGGAATTCTTGTGTCCCAAGGTCTTACTGTCTACCTTGTTGGGCATCCTCCAAGCTTGGATGAACCTTTGTCGAAGTCCTTGAGCGTCATTGTCGAAGTCAAAAACCAAGTCTGGAATCAGCATGTCATGTGGGCCATCCCTTCGGGCATACCTAAAGTGTCTCAGAGCTAAGCAGGGGTTTTAGGTAATGCCTCCCCTAATTCCAAGTAGAGGGACATTAGGGAATTCCCCACAATGGTCGATGATGATAACATTTTCTCTGGATCGAGAACATCAATGAACATCTGAATGTGTAAGAGTCATCAATCGTTGTGACCACCTCAAACCTTTCTCATTCTTCAAGACTGATTGGGGAAGGTGAGAAATAAACCACCTTGCTAGAAGAGGAGTGAAACACATGAGAACACCTCTTTTCCTCATTGTTCGAGTGTGAAATGAGTGGAGGATGTCCCCAAGTAAAGTAGGCACGGGATTCTGAGATATGAAAATCTTGACAGCATTGACATCTATAAGTTGGTCAGGGTTTGGGAACAAGACCAACCCATAGATGAGAAGAGCTAAAATCTCCTCAAAAGCTTGCAGGTCTAGAGAATTCCAGCATTCTTGAGCTTTCTCAAACAGGAACTTTGCCAAGAAACCCTTGACACCACTTCTGCTTTCCCAATGGCCTATGATATCAGATGGTTGCAAGTGTAGGGCTTGAGCAACATCTTCAGGCTTTGGATCTCTTTCCGTACCGTTGAAAGGTAGTTGATGGAGAATAGGAACCCTCAAGAGTTGAGAAAAATCCTCCAAAGTAGGCACTAGCTGGTAATCAGGAAATGTGAAGTAGTGGTGTAGGGGGTCAAAGAACTGGAAGAGAACTTTCACCATATCTTCCTGTGTTGGAGTTGACCAAGTTAAGAAGTCGACCATGTCTTTCAGTGAATGGAGAATACTCTGGAATCTTGGAAGCAAGCTCCTTGAGTTGAGGAGGAATTCTCACAAGATTGACTTGGATAGTTTTCCTACGAAGTGATTCCATAACCTACAAAATAGGAACAAAGATGAAGATCCAAAATCCTTGAAATGGTTAGTGGATGCAAATGATGCTTCATGATGTTCATGATGTTATGCACAAGTATATGTACAAACAAATCACACAAGCTCCTAGTTTCGGGCTTGCATGGGGTTTCATAGGTAAGTACCCTCTTGAAGTTTAGTTGGCTCAACTTGTCCTAGAAATAGTAACCGGGTTCTAAGGAGCTCAATATCACTGGATTATTTTCTATATTCATTGTTTCAGTTTAGCCACTTTACTGGCGACCAAAATATTCTAAGAAAACAACCCTCAATGAGTGTAATATCGAGTATCAACCAACTTCGGACTGCACCAAAGCCAGTTATCTCACTACATCCTAAAAGGCCAAGATGGTCAAGTAAAGGTTCTAAAAGTCCATTAGTGCTTCATGACATCACTCAGCGGCCCCGTATTCTCTTTGATTGACTCAAAGGCTACCGGTACCCACAAATATGTCGCACTAATATAGCTATTGCTTAGACCGTGTCGGTATACCCCGTACAGTTTCCACAACGTATTGCTATTTACCTATGAATGTTTCCCAAATCCGGGTAGAGGATTCAAACCCAAACAATAGAACCAAATGTAAAGCAATCAAGGCAAACAAGGTAAGCATGTAAAGGTGATCTAAACCCTAAGGTAACCCCACTTTTAGATTTTTCCCCAGCAGAGTCGCCAATTCTGTGATACGGTGGGAGAACTGACTTGAGGTTTTGCGTTTGTGTTCACAAATGTTTCGGTTTAGCAAGAGTCACCACCGACTTTTTATTTTATCCAAAGGAAATGTCAAAAAACACATGAAAGACCTTTGAGGTGTTTTCTTGGGTTCGGGGGGTAGATTATGAAAAGGGAAGGTGTTAGCACCCTTTTCATCCATGGTTTTCCATGGGCTCTTAGTTACTTGTTTAGATCACTTGGTTTGCTTTTTCAATTGTTTGAAATGGTGCTTTATGTGGTTTTGAAAGTATTTTGAAAAGAGGCCATCGTTTAGGCAATCTTTGTAATAATTCTTGTTTGAAGAATGTATACAAAGATGTTTGTCTTTTGAAAAATATTTCAATGTTTGAAAGTTTTTTTGGAAAGAGGCCATCGTTTAGGAAATCTTTGTAATGATTCTTGTTTGAAGAATGTATACAAAGATGTTTGTCTTTTGAAAAATGTTTCAATATTTGAAAGTTTGTTTGGAAACTTGTTTTGAAATTGTGTGTGTATGTTTTTTAAAATAGCAAGGATGTTTGCAAATTTGATCAAGTAACTAGGAGTTGTCTACCCTACTCAAAGATCTTTCCTACACATTTTTAACCCTTTGACATTGTTGTTTTACCATTGTATTTGGTAAACAACCTTGTACTTGGATGTTAAATGGGACGGGTGTGGGTCATCGTATGACCATGATAACAATGTTGCCAAGTATCTTTAGCAAGTTTTTGAGGGACTAGATCATTTTTGTTTAGGCAACCAAGATAGCGTCATCGAGGGACTATGATCTTTTGTTTTGATTGATTTTGCCAAGATACCTAGCATGCATACCATGGCAATTTTAAGGCAACAAAGTGGATGAAACCCTAGGGCTGCTTGTGTACATTGTGTTGTCATTTTACATGCATTTTGTCTTGCATTAGGTCAAGCTATTTGTTTGATTTTGGTCTTTGCATACAAACCCTAGTTTTACTATCATGCATAATGAAAGCAATAAATGCGTAAAAGTAAATCTAAGACTATTACAACATTATTATGGGGAAGGGGGTACAAGTTTTGAATAGGGGGATATTGCTCAAAAATAAAACCCTAAAACTATTACAACCATATTGAATTTATTTGTACAAATAAATGAATAAGCAAATATTAAATATGCAAATAAATGTAAATATGCAAAAAAAAATGTTTTTGTATTATTTTTATGTATGTAAAAATAAGTTTATTTATGTCTTAAACAAGGAAAATAATATGATTATTTTTGGAAAGGGTGAAAACCCTAAATTTTTGGTTTAAAAAAAGAAATGTATTATGTTATTTATTTATTCATTTATGTACAAGAAAATAAATAAAAATATATACAAAAAATGTTGAAAAATTAAATATGTGAGAAAATATTATTTTATATGTATAATATAATAAAATAAAATATGTAAGTATTTTAATATTATTTGCAATTTATTTAAGAAAAATAAAGTATATATTATTAGTAAACTACTTTTATGCCCAAAAAATAATAAAAAATAATAAAATAAAAATGTAAAAATTAAGAAAATATTGTTGGTGATTTTTAATATTTAGAAAAAATAATAAAAGTCAAAAAATGTGAAATAAATGAGAAAATATAAAAAAAATAAGAGAAATGGGCCAAGGGGGTGCAAATATTAGAATGGAGGGTGTCAAAAGCAGAAACAGTCAGGCCCAGCCCACGTTTCACTTCATCCCTGTCCTTGGAACAAAAATGCGCGCGCCCTGTACTTCAAACTGTATCTCCTACATACGTGCTTAAAAACAAAATCTTGCAACATGAAAGTTATAGCTCATCATCACACGATTCTAACCATGTAAAAAACTTGATCTAACTCTAAGAAACCAGGGAGAATTTCAGTGCCTCTAATTTATAACCTAATTTTTTCAGCATGTTCATCATCTAAATTCTCCTAGCTTAGTTAATATGAATACAAGCTATGCATATGTACAATTCAAGGAACTTAAGGACTACATTTTTACTTCACAAACCTAAGCCTAATGATGCCTAAATAAGGAGATAGAAGTCTGAAAAATACCTGTTTCAGTCAAGTTCGAATATGGCAATGTAGGGGTTGTGAGTGAGGCTTGAGGTACTTGTGAGCTTGCTTGAAGTTCCTTTGAGCTTTCCCAATGCTTAGCTTGCTTTGAACTTTCCTGAATCTCCCTATAGAACTCAACCTGCAAACTCAGAAATTGAAAATGGTGAAGCTTGAAAATGGAGTTACAATTTCTTGAGAAGGGCTTTGATAGTTCAGATGGAATGTATTGAATGTGTTTGAAGTGGTTTCAAACAAAACGCACGAGGAAAATTTGTTTTGGAAGTGGACCTGCAGAACTTGCCCTGTTTTTGTAAGAACTTGTGATTTTTGTGCTTAAGGGTGTTTGAGATGCTAAGAGATCATGTTCTGGACTTGGTATATTATGTTTAACTTGTTTTGAATAATTCTTAGGCCTGGTTTCAACAGACGCACAAGTTATATTGTCTTTTGCACACTTGCTTGTTTTTGAAGAAAAGTTGGAATTGACAATGCCAAGGCCTGTTCAAGCCTGTTTTCTAGCTGCACATAGTTGGTGAACTTTTCCTGATATTCATAGACTTTGTTTGCAGCAAAAGGCTAGGTCCATGGCTCAAGATGAACAAAGTTGCATAAAGTGTGCTTTATCAAAGTAGCAATGTTACATTTTTGCCATTTTTGGATTAAACCTTTGTACAAAGCTTCCAAGACAAAAACAATGCCATTAACCAATGTATTTGCATTTAATTTATGAGTGTAGATGATATTAGAACCTGTAAACCAAGTACAAGCATGCTTAGGACAAATTTGCAAGTTGTAACATGGTGCAAAATGCCTTGGACAAAAGTGATGATTTTCCATTTTCAATCCTTCGATTCTCCCTAACCAAAAATGATCTTGGAGAGTTCTTGGACATTTTGGAAAGCTTCTAACATGCTCTACAATCCATATTTGAAATGAATTTTGACATTCCTCTTGGAACTAGGTGAAAAGTTGCCATGAAGATAGGTCAAAATCGTGCCTAAACTAGGGCAAAATTTCACTAAGTTAAAAGTTTCATGGACCCTTGTTCACAAAATCATAACTTGAGATACAAGCATCTTTTGGGAAAACTTTGTGAATCAAAGTTTTATATTTGTGGAGGACTACAAATTTCATTTTGGAAGTTTTCTTTGAATCCAATTGCATCATGGTGAAAAAGTTGGGCAAAGTTGGGAAAAAATAAGAAATTTTCATAACTTAGAAAATTTATAAGTTATGAAAATTTTCCATTTTAAACCCTAATTTCCAAAATTAGGTTTCTTGGTGAAAAATTTTCATGTTTTGACACATCTTGATGATAATGACCCTTGGCACTTGATTTTGACCAAAAAGTCAAAGTTTGACTTTTCAGTGTACAGTTGATTTTTGATCAGTTGACTGGAAAATTCATTTGTCAATCCAATGCATTTGAGATCTTTTGAACCTTGTGATTAGGTCAAGATGATGCCATTGAGTCCTTGAAACCATGCATGAACCCAATTTGCCATTGGCTAGGTTAAAAATCATAAATTTCCCTTCTACAGTCAAAACCCTAAAAATGACCATTTTGCCCTTTTGATGATCTGACCAAATTTCTTGAGGAGTTGTGGTCCAAACTTGATCAAATGGTTCATATGAGTCTATAATGTTGATGTGGATCAAAAATTATGAGGTTTGACTGTAAATTGGCCATAGTTGACTTTTTTCCCCAATACAACTGATTTTTAGGTCAACTGTCCAATTGATTGGGCAAAAATTTGATTCAAGGCTTGAAACTTGGTATGAGCAATCTTAGGAATCCAACATGAAGTATGAAAGTAACATGGGGCATTGGAAGTCCAAATCCTTGTGCAAACTCAAACCCTAATTTCAGGTCATCAGTGCAAGGAGATGTCTTGAGCTGAGCAAACCCTAATCTGGTCTTGAGTCCAAAGAGTCTTGTGAGGAGAATCTTGATAAAATGAGAGGAAAAATTTTGGGGTACAACAATGATCTCCCATTGGAATGTAAGTTTGTTGAAAATAAAGATCCGGATGTTAAAAGCGATGAAAATTATCTCCCATTGGAATGGAAATCTATCAAGGATCATCACATCGACAATATCCTAGGAGATATCACCAAAAGAGTCATTACACGGTCCAAGATAAGTAACTTTTGTTATCATTTTGCTTTCGTCTCACAAATTGAGCCTAAAAACTCCAAATATGCTTTACTCGATGAACATTGGTTTTTAGCTATACAAGATGAGCTAAACCAATTTAAGAGAAATGAGGTTTGGGACCTTGTCCCTCCTCCGCGAGATCATCGTGTAATCGACACTAAATGGGTGTTTAGGAACAAGTTGGACGAAAACGGAATAATAACTCACATCAAGGCTCGCCTTGTTACTCAAGGGTATAACCAAGAGGATGGCATCTACTATGAGGAAACTTATGCATCGGTCTCCTGGCTCGAGGCTATACGCCTTTTGCTTGCCTTTTCATGTTCACAAAATTTCAAGTTATATCAAATGGATGTTGATAGTGCTTTTCTAAATGGATATATTAATGAAGAAGTTTATGTATCTCAACCTCCCGGATTTGAAAACTTTGAGTATCCTAATCATGTTTACAAACTAAAACATGTTTTATATGGTCTTAAACAAGCCCCTAGGGCTTGGTATGAATGCCTTAGCAAGTTTTTGTTAGAACAAGGATTCTCGAGAGGAAAGGTCGATACAACTCTTTTCATTAAGCGCCAAGGAAAACATTCAATTTTAGTACAACTTTATGTAGATGATATTTGTTGTACCCCAAAGTTTTCCCTCTCATATTTCTTAAAATAAGGCAAGAAAAATCTCCAAGTGGCTCAAGATTGCTCAAGAGATGGACAGTCAAGTCATCTCCTAAGGCAGTCAACCTCAAATTAGGGTTTTGTGTTGCATCAATATCCTTGAGTCCAAATGACCTCAAGTGCTCCACAATGTCCTAATATGTTCTCAAGGTCATCCATGTCAAGTTTCAAGCCTTGTAGAGGAAGTTTGCTCAATCAATTGCTCAAAGGGTCCAAAAATCGACTGTGCTAGGGAAAAAGTCAACTGTGACCTATAAACAGTCAAACTTCGGGATTTTTTTGCCAACAAGCTCATTTTGAAGGATATGTCATAATTTGATCAAGGGTTGATCATGATTCACCAAGGATTGCTCAAAATTCATCAAGACTCAAAAGTTACTAAATTAGGGTTTTGTAGGAAAAGTCAACTCAACTTTTACCAAGCATAACTTTCTCATACTTTATGATAAATGACCCATACAAAGCTCATTTTTAATAGGATGCAATTCCCTACAATCCATCTTCATACCCCAATATCATAAAATGAACTCACAAGAAGTTATAAATTTGGACATTATAGGTCATTTTTGAAAGTCAACAAAAACACCTTATTTGTCAAAGCTTATAACTTGAGCATGGAATATCAAAATGAGATTAGACCAAAAGGGTTGGTTATAGGACATATCAAGCTTTCTATAAAGTCCAAGAACACTTCCAAAAGTACAAAATTGAAGAAGTTATGCATTGTTGAAGTTGGACATTTTTGCAAAATTGCCAAAAGTCAAATATCCCCAAAACTTCAAATTTTGTCAAATGGGCCCATTTGTTTCCACTTGGTTTTAGCTTGTACCATTGCACACGTGTCCTAGCTTCATCCTTGAGATCATATTTCTTTTTTATTATTTTATTTGATTTTTTATTGAATTATTTCATTTAAAATCAAATTAAATCATGTAAAATCCAAATATTGATTACATTAGATCTTTTTGGTTGTTTTAGGACTTAATCATCATCATGATCAACATCAAATTCGTATCTCACCATATCATGTACAAAAAGATGGATTTTTGAAAAATTAGGCAAGCTTTCAAAAGTGAATCAAATCAAATATTTTATTCATTGATGTGGAAGATTCAAGGCACATTTGTTAACCTAATGCATTCCACATTACATAAGGAAGCTAGAGGGCACAGAAACAGGGCTGAAGGCTGCAGAAAGAAGCAAAACAAAACTTTCAAAATTCACGTAAAACTGTGAAACCAAAATCATACTTAGAGGCGTTTTCAGAAGCCAAGAAAGATTCCAATCAATTTCTGGGTGATCACATAACCCTCCTGGATCCCAAGCAAGCCTCCACGCGCATCACAAAGCACTATAAGTGTCACAAAAAATTGCTTCTTTCTTGAATTTGCAAATCGTTATTCCCGCATCTTTTGTACAAATTATTTGCATATTCATGATCCTCATCAAGTTTCCAAGCATTCTGCATTATCCAATTTTATTTATCTGACCTGTAAAGCCAAGTACCATATATAGGGTTTCGTGGTTTGTTTTGTGGTATTTCTTTTGCAGGAAAAATTGGCTAATGAGAAGGACATGGTTGTGACCGGGACGATGAGAGGAGCATAACCCTGCCCTTAGATTTCATTTCCATGGCTCACAGTGGATTATAGGGATACGTGGCCTTTAGTGACAGGCGGTGTCCGTGGCTATAGGTGTTGCAGAGTTTTAGCCACGGATGTGAGGAAGAAGATGGAGACGTGTCGCCTCTCCAGTGGCAAGTTCAAACCATAGCACGCTTGTTTTTGTTGTGCTGGCATATTAGCGCATTATCTCTTATTATTATTATTGCTTAATATATTAACAACTGAAGCACAATGGCCTAGTGGAAGCAAGCGTTGGCAATCACCTACAGGACCTGGGTTCAAATCCGAGGTCCTCCAAATTTCTCTTTGTATTTTTTCTGCAGGTAATCACATGCAGATCCAGACGCGTAGTGTACCATGCTCCTTCACACACCAAAGTGCCAGATGGCCCAAAGCCAAAACTAGTGATTCAGGAGTGAGGGTCTACCATAGACCCAGTCAACATGTCCACACCAAGTCCAGGAAAGTCAATACATGGCCAGCTCGTTTGGGCCGTGGTATTTGCTTCTCAAACACCCCTTTTCAGGCCCATACATCTCTAACCCTCTTTTATTTATTTTTTGTTTTAATTGCTTTATAATATTTTGTTTAATTAATTAACCAATCAATTATTTTTCTTTTACAAAATTAAAACCATAAAAAATGTTTTCTTCATAAAATCAAATTTTTATTTTTATTAACGAATGTTTATTTAATTAATTTAGACTTTAATTAGGAATAACTTTAATATATTTTTTTCAATAATTAAAATTAACTTAGACTTAATTAGGTTTTTACTAACATTGATTGATTTTATTTTCTTTCTTTAAATACCAAAAATAAAAAATAAAAAAATTTATTTTCATTAATTAACTAATTTATTTATTAATTTAATAATTAACTTAGATAATTTCTTTCTTAATTCAAAAACAAACAAAAAAAATCTTTTCTTAAATAACAAAGGGTCAAAACCCTACTCGCACTCGATTTAATTTTCTGCACGCGATCTATTTATTCAATATTGTACTTGTTCCCGGAATGTAATAGATAATTAGGACCATTTAATTATTTTTATTGCTTTATTTATTTTTCCGCATTTAAATTTCAAAGGGTTATTTTTGGCGATGTAAATACCCGACGCCTTGTAATTTAATTTCCGCAATTTATTTTCCGCAAATATAATTGTTAGATGTTTGATAATAGGGATGCATGACAAGAATGAATGTTTAACCTAAAATCAACATAGATCACCTTTAACATGTACAAAGATAAAAATAACTGAAAACAACACACTCGCACATGCGCACTCTTAGGGTACACCCCACTCGGTTGCCTTCGTAACGCGGTCATTGAGTATAGGTCACTTTAGAGGTCGCCCTCTTGTCCAAAGATCATAGTCGCCTCGAAACGGTTGCCTCGGATATTGTTGCCTCAAAACAAATTATCTAAGACATTAAGGTTACCGCTAAGGCGTCCTACCATTGCTTTGGTGACCGTAAGTCCCTAAATTCGAATTGACCCTTAAAACTCCAACGACGGTACTACCTACTCATCAATAGTGGGATAGCATTGTCTAAAGGAAGATAGCATAGAACGGTTCCTTTTTCGAGTAGGTAGATGGTTCTTAGATACTTGCTCTTTCAAAAACAAAACTTTTCACACTTACACTTTTTGAACAAAGTTTTCAAAAACACTTCATACACTCTTGAGGACAGAAGCAAGAGTTAGATCGAAGTTTTCAAACAAAAACTTTTTTCAAACCCACAAGCACAAAGAAAAGCAATTTTGAAAACAATATGAGCAAGTACCGAAGAGCCCGTAGAAAGGGTGTTAACACCTTCCCTTTCTATAATCTACCCCCCGAACCCGAGAAATATCTCGAAAAAGGAATTTTTCTGTGCTTTTTTCCTTTCCTTATTGGATAAAATAAAAGTCGGTGGCGACTCTTGCTTACTGCGACATTTTGCAAAAACAAACGCAAAACGCAAACCAACATTCCAAAAAACTGTCAGCTCTTTCCCACCGTATCACAATATTATATTTGGATCTACTAATATATCCTTGGTCAAGGAGTTCTCTAAGTTGATGCAGGGAGAATTTGAAATGATGTTGATGGGTAAATTAAAGTACTTCCTTGGGCTTCAAATAAATAAACTCGAGGAAGTTGCTTTTTTTATTCAAACCAAGTATTTTCAAGACATATTAAAGCGGTTCGATATGGCAAAATCAAAGATCATTGACACTCCAATGCCTACTGCGGTTAATCTTGATCGTGACGAACATGGTAAGTTGGTTAATGTAAAAAGGTATAGAGGTATGATCGGTTTCCTTCTTTACCTTACCGCTTCTCGTCCCGGCATTATGTTTAGTGTATGTATGTGTGCTAGGTATCAATCATGCCCCAATGAGTCACATTTAAAAGTCATTAAATGCATACTTAGGTATCTTTGTGGTACGACTAGGTATAGACTATAGTTTTCCAAGGGTAGTGATTGCTCTTTGGTTGGTTATTCCAATTCTGACTTTGTCGGTTGCAAGTTGGATAGGAAAAGTACTAGTGGTACGTGTCACTTCTTTTCAAATTCTTTAGTAAGTTGGCATAGCAAGAAACAAGTTTCCGTTGCCTTGTCAACTGCCGAGGTGAAATATGTCGCAGCAGGTAATTGTTATGCCCAAATTTTGTGGCTCAAACAACAACTACTTGATTTTAATGTCAAACTCGATCATATTCTGATCTTTTGTGACAATACTAGTCCCATAAACCTAACCAAAAACCTGGTTTTACATTAACGCACAAAACATATTGAGATTAAGAATCACTTCCTTAGGGATCATGTAGAAAAAGGTGACGTCGTATTTGAGCATATTGATAGCACTAATCAACTTGCAGATATTTTTACAAAACCTCTTACGATCGAGCCTTTCTTCCACATCTGTAGGGAACTTGGTGTTCTCGATATTTCGGATAGCTTGCGACTACATTAGTTGCATTGCTCTTATTTATACTTGTACTCTCATGAATTATCTACACTCTTGTAAAAAGTTATTTGTGAGGGCAAAATATCTTCCCGCATCATATAGGTAATATCATTCTAACTCTACTCTTGATAACTCAAAGTGGTAAACTTATAAATTTTTTTGATTTGTGCTTTTCAATATTTGTGATATTTGATCTATGCTTAAGTGGTTATTTCTGTTTTATTGTGTCTTAAAATTCATGAATATTTGCAAAATTGAAAAATAGGCTTGCTTGGGTCGACCTATGGCTGGGGACCGTCGACGCATACTGGAACCCGTGTTTCTCAAAATTAAGGACATATGCGTCGAAGCAGGACCTGTATAGGTTGACGCATCACACGATATTTCAACCAATGACTGTAGAAATTATGTGTGAAAAGTGTTTTTATCTTATCATCTCTACTTATTCACTCTCTCTACTCTATTTTCCCTAAAACATTCTCAAAAACCCTAAGAGCATCTTTTACCCCCATATCTCAAACTCTTCAAGCTTCCTTCCATGGCTTCATCAAGACCTACAAAGAGAACATTGGTAAAAGGAAGTTCCTCTTCTCAACAAAACCCCAATCCGGTAACTGCTTTGTCTCTACTTTTTGATGATTTGGTTGAGTCTTATTCAAAGAACTTTAGTAAGAGAAAAATTGTTAAGCAATTTGTAGTATACAAGCAAACCCTAGGTAGGTTGAATCTACCACATGTTGTTGAGTTGTTGAGATTTTAGAAACTCTGTGTCTTTTTGGAATATGATACTACGTATAATGAAGAATTGATCAAATTGTTTTATAATGGTCTACAAAGTACTTTTGAAGGGAACACTTTTATATATAAGATGAATAACAATGTTTATACTGTTAATTTTGAGATTTGGACGGAGTTTGGAATGTTTCCTCCAAGTCCGATTGCTATCAAAATCACCGATACTGATAAATTTGAGGGATATGACTTTAAGGTTGATCTAAACTCAATGCTGAAACATCCATTCTCTGAAAGTGTTGTGAATAGCACCTTATTTCCAAAGTCGGTCACAGCGGTTGCACTAAAACCGCTTGACCGTATTTTGTAGTGGATTGTATCTCACATCATTCGCCCTTAGATGGGTGGATACTCAAGGGTTGATCAGCTTGAGATGCATTTAGTCTACGCTATCAAGAACAAAATGAGGATTAATTGGCCTTACTACATTGCGAGTAAAATATATAATCTGAAAGATTCGGGTAGAGGAACGGCATTGGGATATGCTCCTTTATTCAACATGTCCTAAACAAGGCCGCTATTAATGTTTCGGGCCTTCCCTTAATTGGATTATCAATTGATCAAGAGTTCACTCAAAATACATTGACTATGATGGGTCACTAGTGGGATGCGAGTTAGCAATGATATCGATATGTGGTAAAAAGTAATAATGTGTGCTTTGCAGCAAGGAGATGATAGTGACGAGGAACATGATGAAGAAAATGAGGAAGGTGAGAATGTTTCTTCCATGGATGAAGATGTAGCTCCAGATGGAAACAATTCTTCCATTTTGAACTTGCTTGAGTCTGTGCATCTTCAACAGGAGGAGAATTATTCGCTTGTAAATGAGAGACTTGCTACTCTATCAAACCGTGTCAGGGTACACGGTGAACAATTTGCCGCATACTCTAACATTCAAGATCAACGCTACAATACTTTGTATGGGATGATGGAGTCTCAAGCAAACAACTTCACCAACTTCAACAAAAATTTCATGCAACACTTCCCTCTCAACCAACCATCAAATCCACCACCACAAGGAGGAAATGAGAGTGATGAAAATTGATGTTTTTTTTATCTTGTACTTGGTTATTCTCATGAACTTAAGCTAGTATTTGTTGTTTAATTATTTTTGGATTATGACTTACTTTGTGTTTGTCTCTCTTTGAACACCGGTTTGTAACTAAACTATGAGATTGGTGTCTATTTATGTTTTTTTGGTATGCCTTTCTCTAACATCTCTTTATGTGATTGTTTGTTAGAGTTATTGATTGCCAAAGTAGATAATGGTCTAACCTTACTTGTATTGATTATTGTTATTTTTAACCAATGGCTTTGTCTCTTTTTGATGTTGTCAAAGGGGGGGAAGCATGTGGAAGCCAAGAACAAATGATATGAAAGCCAAAACAAAATGAAAGGGTGCACAAATATAGGGGAGAAATCTCCGAGCTTAAGATTCCGATACTTGGTACTAAGGATAAGTTTTTCCATCATCAAAAAAGTGGAGTATGTGAAGGCAAGGTTCCTTCAAAAAGGGTTTCAATGATGTCAAAACGTTCCATTATATGTTGGAAATGTTGCTAGATGATATGGTGGACAAGGAAGCATGAAAAGTATTCAAAAATTGGTATCTTTGAAAAATTATATGCCTTGAGTCGACTCAAAGTAAGCTTAGATCGATGCATGATTAAAGGTTTCTCCTTTGGGATGTCACGGGTTTTCCCATGTTGACTGTGTGGTCGGCTCAACCTGAAAGTAATTTTTAGGAACTATGCATCGACGCATAGCCCTGGAGAGGTTGACACATGGATTGAAAAGTTTCACCTTGGGGAAGTCTCAGGTTTGCTCGCGTCGATAGTGTGGTCGACTCAACCTGAGAGTAATTTGTAATAACTATACATCGACGCACATCCCTGGAGCGGTCGATGCATGGATTGCACAATTTGTCTTATGGAACTTTCGGGAATGCTCAGGTCGAGTCCCTTTTCTGCATAGGTCGGCCGTTCGCTTGTTAAATCTGTTTTTCAGCTTCTTAGATTGGGTTTTGACTTGAGATAACATATATAATATTGTAAGGTTCTATCATTTGGTTTTTAACAAGAAAAGTGAAATAGATACACAAGGTACTCATCATCTTCAACCTCTCACTCATCCATCGACAACTACACATAATATTTTTTACTGATCAAGGTGTGGAGCGTGTCTTGATAACGTCTGAAGTAGAAGATTGCATTTTTTTTGGGTTGAGTAATTGTGGGTTTTTCTTGAATAAAATCTGAGGGTTTTGTCCTCCAAGATCATTGGGTTTTCGGGGTTTTTCACAATTCTTTTCTTCAAATTTAGTTGTGCTTAAGGGATTGAGGAACCGTGTGTTTGCTCGACAAGGTAGCTACAATCGGAGGATTATGATAGAAGAATTGGGGTCATCATCTTGCGATCAAATCATTCGAGCAGAGGGTTTGAGAAACGGTTTGGGTTCTCAATAAGGTAGCTACAACCTCAGGTTTATCAAAGATTGGTGACATACTTGGTTCAAATCGAATAAAGGGAAAAGAGGAGCTTAGTTTTCAATTCAACAAATTGGGTTTGAATTGTGGTGACTATTTTCTATCTCTTGTAAAAACTTTGCAATCATAATAGTAATTATCCCAATTCTACATTCTAGAATTAGGGGCAGAGTACCCCACGTGAGGACGACATGGGAAACTTCCGAAACAAATCGCGTATCATTTTTCTTTCTAGTCTTTTACTGTTTATTTGCTATAATTTGTGAAATTGCACTAGTGGTTCAAATTGTCTGGATTTGTAGTGTGATAGAACTATAGCTAAGCACTGTAGTAATCACTTTGATTGCTATAATTGTTATTAACACTACAAATTAAGATAGATTGGACTTGGTGTTATTACGTACATCAAGTGTTCGATAAAAGCCCAAAAGTGAAAATTTGTGGGTTTTTCTCTTAACAATTCATTGGAAGTAATTGACAATAGTTAAAGAGTATAAGTGATCAATTATAATTGAGTTAAGTGTTAATAATTATCATTGATTCATTCCGTTCGGTTTTACGCATATGCGGTGTTTTCAATAGAGGATCGTTTTTAGACGCGTATATTCGTGTAGATTTCACTGCGTTTTAAGTTTTCATTAAAAATTCTCTTTAAAAATCACAGTATCTATTCAACCCCCCTTCTAGATACGTCATATCGTCTAACACTCCCTTTGTACCAAGAAGAAACATCTTGGAGAAAACACCACAACCATCAATAATCTTCACATCATAATAAGCTTGATGATACAAATCAATGTCAGAATGAGTGAGAGCCATAATCTTTGGTTCCCAACATGGTTCCTTCTTAATATCCCAAAGAGCAGCAGACCAAGGTAAGTGAGAAATAAACCACTGATATAACAATATTGTACAACAAATGATCATCTTTTCCTGGCAGAAATTTCGAAGATGGATGGATTAATAAGTATCTCCTAGAAGTGTAGGGATTGGGTTCCCAATTAGAAAGATATTAATGGCATTAACATCCACAAATTTGTTGATGTTAGGAAACAAGAACAACCCATAAGAAAGCCAAGTAAAGATAGCCTCAAAAGCAGTTGTACTCTTCATCTTGGCGAAGTAATGAGCTTTCTCCAATAGAAACTGAGCAGGTAAACATTTGATTCCTTCTTTGGTAGTCACGTTAGCCTCAATCTCAGACATCCTCAAGTGAGTTATGGTGGCAATCTCATGAGACTTGGGCTCTTCTTCTAAGCCGATGAAAGGAACACAATCAGTAATAGGTAAATCAAGTAAGTAATAATACTCCTCCAATATGGGCATCACCTGATAATCAGGAAAAGTAAAACACTGGTATAGTAGATCATAGAACTGGACCAATGTAGAAAGAATACCTTCCTTCATCTTAAGCTTTATATGAGGCACGATGACTCCATGCTTCTTCCAGAAATCTGTAGGACTCTCAATCTCTAGAATCAAACTTATCAGTTCATCTATCTTAGGATCCTTGAAATTGTACTTCCGAGTCTTTCTCCTTCCAAAATCCATGTTCAAAAGAGTACCTGAGATATTTGCAAAATTCAATCTTAAGTTCCTTGAAAACTTGTTTAAAGAATGACCATGGGTGCATAAATGCATGATGATGCAATAATCACACACAAGATCACAAACATGAGGGTTCATAGGTTTGACATCACGAGCATGAAGTCAAAGTTACTACCCACAAGGTAAGGACTAATGGTTTATCACTTTCTGAACAAGGTTCTAAGGAAATCCCAGAGTCTACATTCTTTCTTTGGATATTATCAACATCCCGATTAACTCGGTAATTAGCAATATTCTTAGGAAAAACTCGTCTGAGTGCAGCATTGCGTGACAACTACTTCTGGATTTCTCCGTTATAGTCTCTGCACTCACCTAAAAGTCCAAGATAGGTTGAGGGTTCTACAACTTCTCAGCTTTGCAGGATCCCAGGTGGAAAGCAACACATCTTCCTGATTGTTCGGTAAGAAAATACTACAATCAAAGGGCCTGCATTGAGTGGGAGATATCATATCTCCTTTTTTAGAATTTCTCCCTCAAAGTTAACATGACTAAATCGTCAGCCATATCTTAAGTTTTCCCAAGTTCGGGTATAGGACTTGTAAGAGATCACCAAGCACCCTAAAAACTAGAAAAACTGAGACATATATACATACAACAAGTCATTGGATTGACTTATCTCGTACAGATCAAATAAAAACCGCCACCACACTTTATTGTTTCCAAAGGAAATGGGAAAAGAGCGAATAAACCCAAAAAAGAAAGGGAGAATTTAGGTACGGGGGTTGGTTATGCAAAGGGAATGTATTAGCACCCTAAACATCTACGGTATTCCGCAGAAACCTCTTTGAAAATCTGTATATTTTGTCTATAAAAGGTGTATACAAAATAAGATGGTGGAGATGATAAAAGAAGTATTATTTTACAATTTTTTCACCTGCCACAGTTGTGAATCTTTAGTGCCTACTTACCACCTTTCATTCAATAGGGGATCAGAGTACTCGTAGTTCACCTCAAAAAATTTAAAACACATGTGTGTTGATTAATTTTAAGAGAAGGGACATCATCATTATATCTGAGTGGAAAACATACTTATTACCCACAATTATGATAAATGAGCATTTGCATCATCTCAAAGTGGAGAATATAACTTGGATTTAAAATCCATCACTCAACACCCAAGTGGAAAATAGCTCTCTTCATACATATCGTGGAAGTATAGCAGCTTGCTTCACTACCAGAATCGACAAGAGTATAATATTTTGAGAAAAGTTTTAAAGTAAAAAGGCAAAGTGGAAAAATGGTTTGAGTGAGGTTAATTACTTTTAGTCTTTCAAAAAGATGTCAAAGTATGGTTAAATTGATTAAAGTTTGATTAAGAAAATATTTTTAAAATACATGGACTAAGTCCTAGTTTATTATGAAAGCGATTCAAGTTAGAAAACAAGAAGAGTTTTGAAAAGGAGGGGGGAGATTTTCGAAATTAAATAAGATATGAGGAGATGAAGGAAATATCCTAAGTACATAAAATAAAAGCTAAGTAAAAGAATGATCTAACCAACAAGAAGCCAACACTTGACATAAGAAGTCAATGTAGAATTCTCATCCTTTGGATTAAAACTAAGCAAGTAAAATGTTAAACATCTGAGGAATACCAAGCTTCAGATGAATTAAGAACCAAGTAAAGTCTTCATTGACAAAAATTATCCAGAGTAACAACTGTATATAGAGGAATTCTCAATCACAGACAAAGCATGAAAATCAGAATAACCTGCACACAGAAAAAATTCAAACCAATGCTTTGGAGTAAACCCCGAGGATTTCAGAAGATCTTCACAAAAATATCAATAAAAGATTACAGAGTTCCAAGGTCTCATGGATTTTAATCCTAAGTCTCGGGAATCCATAACTCCACAGTACTAGGGATAGTAACTAGATAGTTCAAATAATCTTAAAGCTTTTAATGTTCAAGTTGATTATTAAGTGTATTAAAAAATTCAAAAAAGAAAGCTCAAGTGAGCAAAGATAAGGCAGAAAATAAATGCTCAAGTGAGCAAAAGAAGCATGAGGTGTAAATGCTAAAAAATAAATGATACGTAAAAGTAAAAGTAAAGGCACAAAATAAAGACATAAAGTAAATTTAATTGTTAGTAAATTATAAGTAAAAGGTCAAGTATAACAAAAGCTTAGTTGAATGACCATCTTGAAGCTTGCTTTTGAAAATTAATTAGAAGATTTATAAAATCAAAGCATCTCAACAACAAGTTTCAGTTGCTTTTTGTTAAGTATATCATTCATTTTAGGTACTCAAGGCAATCACATATGATAAACGATGTTCAAATGATTCATTTAGACCAAAATTCATGAAGTTCATTAGAGGATTGGTAGAATCAAAGCCTCCTAACAATGAAATTCAAAGTTATTGGATCAAAGGTTTCAAATTAAATATACTTGAGCTTGCAAAATAGGTTTGGGCCACGAATGATCATTTTTCGAATCGAGACAAATTTAGTGCTATGTTAAGCAATCATAAGTGGACTTATGTAGAAGCCACACCTATTTTGAGGTCGGTCAATAGCAATCTATGTACCATACATGTTAGAGAAATGATATATAGATCATTCTCCAAAAACATGTAGCACAAGTAAAAACAAGAAAGGGATAAGATGAAGAGGGGGAATGATAGTGTAACTAATGTATCAGATGAAACTAGGATTTCAAATATCATCAACATCATTCATCCATTTTGGTGGATTTGGTTTTTCAATCTATCAACACCTAAGATCCAATGAGTTTGAGGAACTTGTCCCAAAGTAATACTCAAGTATCTCTAAATCACGACCAATCCAAAAATAACAAAATATATTTAATATAAAAATAAAATTTAAATGATTTAAAAAAGGAAATAATTGGTAAAATACACAACATGTATCAAAACACCAAATAAAAATATTAAAAAATATCAGAGATCAAGCATGATTCAAGAAGTTTTGACAAAAAAATTTAGAATTTTTTTAAGTCAGAAACTATTTTTAAAATATCAAGAAATAAGAAAAATAAACCAAAATTTGTAAAAAAAAATAGTAAAATCAAATAAAATTAAATAAGGTCACAAATATTTGTGAAGAGGTTAGTGGATCCTTCCATAATTTATTTCAGAATTTAAAAAGATCAAAAATTATTTTTAAACAATTAAAATAAGTCAAATAAAATGAAAAAAATCATATAAAAAATACCAAACCATAAAATAAAATTGTGAAAATATAAAAATCAAAAATGGAAAAATCAAAAGTATATTTAATAATTTTTTCACAATTTTAGCAGTTGAAATCAATTTTTTATGAATTTTTGAAGTTTAAAACAATTAAACAAAAATAAAAATAAATAAAATAATAAAATAATAAACAAAAAAATGCGGATCATCTAATGGTTGTCAAAATGCGTTAGTAATCAAATCTAAGGGATCTGGTGCATTGTACATGATATGGACATTAGTGAATAAACCACTGAATCATTTATTTTTAAAATAGATTTGAAAAACCAAGTGGTGCCTTGTCATTGGTTGAAGATGACACGCTGGTCGTCTTCAACCTCCAGTCACATGCAAGTTGCAGGTTTTGCAAATGGAAAAATTATAGGTTCAAACTGGTGTCATTCGATTCATCTCATCACGACGGAGACAATTGTACCCTCGCGAAAAATTTATATAACATGTAGCTCACTCAATTTCTAAAAAACTAGTAGAAAAAGTGAAAATGTGTTTTGAAATTAAATGATCAATTCTCCATGAAAATGGAAACCAGAAGAAGCATGAGCTTCAAAGAAGAAGAGACTACATCTTAGGAATTTATTTAAAGTGAAATGACAGAGAACTCTACCTGAATGAAGTTCAACAAATTGGCTCTACAACTGAACTTATGTAACTCCATTTTGTGCACGATTCTTCTTGTTAATGGCCTGGTTAGCTTCAATGAGTGTCAAGAAAGCTAACTGAGTGGAGCTTTTTATGAATTAAGGTGAGGAAATGAAAAATTGAAATTCAAGCTCAAGAGTTTGTGTGGGATCTTTGCAGGGTGATTCTGGCTATCAAAGCATCGAGAAATGAGTGAAATGTGTCCCTCTATTTATAAGCAAGAGAATAGTGATGACAATTGTGAGGAATGATGCTCAAATCATGTAAACCAAGCTAATCCACAAGGTGTGAAATGTGTGATTTGCACATGCTCAAAACTCACTCTAATCGTCTATTTCTTTATGTGTCTAAGAACTTCTAGAAACTTGCTAATGATGATTAGAAACAAAAACACACGCTTAAAGGGCTTGTAATGGGAGTTTCGATTCTGACCAAAACTCAAAACCAGTTTTCATAGTGCTCACTTCAAAACCATGGGGCAAGCAGCTCAAGAGGCTTTATGATCTCATTCCTTTTACATTGTAAAGATCTCATCATAACCTTTACAATGTGCCAATAAAGGTAGCCTTTGGTGATCTGAGCTAAAAGTTATTCATGTTTGAAATCAAGAAAAATACACAGGTATTTGACACTTAGAAAAATTCTAAGTATGGAGCCTCAAAATGACCTATAATGTTCTTCAAAGTTACATGCCCTTCCACTCAAAATTTGATCTTGATCCTTGAATATGAAATGAAGTAGACCCTTTGAATTGAATTTTGGAATTGATATCATTAAGAAATCATAAAAAATGAAAGAGTTATGGTCTTTGGAAGATGATGAACAAATTTGGGGAAATTCACAAAAGACCTATAATCTTTTCAATTCTTTAATGACTTTCCAAACATTTTCAAGCCTAGCACCTTGAAACAAAGTTTTAGTAGACATACTCAAGTTTATTATGAAAAAATAATAAGATAAAGGAGATAAAATATAACCAAGTTATGATCCTTTGAAGTCACACAAGAGAATTTGATAGCCTTTTCAAAGGACTTGTAATCTTCTTCAACCATTAGTGATCTTCCATTCAAAATTAGACTTGAACCCTTGAAGATAATTTGTTAAGGACCCTTTAAAGATAATCATGGCTTTGGAATAAATCTAAAATCTCAAAAAATGAGCAATATATGGTCCTTGGAAGTCAGCAAACCCTTTCAACTTTTGATGATTTTTATTGCACAATTGGATCTTGTAATGTGAAGAGAAGTTGTTGTAGATGATGATAAGAACCCATAGCAAAAAGAACCAACTCAAAATATTGAAAATTGAGATATTTATGCATTTGTGACCACTAAATTAAGTACTTTCCCAATTAGGTCAAATTTGTTGAATCAACCTTGAATATTTTGAAATTTATTTGCAAAATAGAGCATGATGGATCAAATTTGACCTTGAATTGATGTTTTATTGGAACACAGTCAATGGTGGATATTAAGTATCAATGAAACTTGTTGAAAAAGGCATGGAAATAAACACATGAACCTATGAATCTTCTTGATGAATACCACCACCAACCTTGAAGAAAACTTGACCTAAGTAAAGGTGAGAGAGCTCTTTAAAACAAAAAAAAATTGATATCATAGACATAGCCTTGAAGCTTAAGTTCTTGAAATCTATTGAAGAACCATTTGAATGAGGACCATCCCTTAAAACCCTAGGTTAGATGGTGAGATGGATGCAGTAGTGTCATCACCTACAATATGAAATTCAAGAAAACATATATACATATTTTGATGTTAGTTAAAAGTTAATCCACCTAAAAAACACATGTACAAGATACACAATTCAAGGTGCTTAGTGATCCCTCAAGAGCAAACTTAAAGATGGGATGAAGTAGAAGGGATAACCAACCCTAATCTGTGATTTTGATGTATTGATAATATGAGATAATGAGAGATCTTAGGAGAAAAAATTGGGGTATAACACCCGTCATATGGTTGTTGTAACCTGAATCATGGAACCATATCTTTTCTTTCTTTTCTTGATGAATATTTGCATATAACATTAACAAAAGTTCTTGTTCTTCTAATTCATCATAGTTCGCTTTCTTTTCCAAGTCAGGACATTCATATTGGAAATATCCTAATTTATGGCAATTGAAACATTCAATGATTGCTTTGTTTGAGGGATGTCTCCCTCTACTTCTTCCATGTGCTCCTCTGAACATGCCTCGACCTCTACCTCTATTTGATCGATCATCATGAGCCACTTTTAACATGTGTTCCTTTCTTGGTATCCTTGCATTCTTTTTTCATGAACTATTAAACTTCTATGTAATTCATCAATACTCAGAGTTCTTAGATCATTTTATTCCTCCATTGAACACACAACATAATTAAATTTGATAGTTAAAGATCTAAGTATCTTACTGACCACCATAGTCTGCTTCATTGTCTCACTGTTTGACTTCATTTTGTTCACTAAGGTTAAGGTTCGCCCCAAGAAAGTGTGTACTTTATCTCCTTCTTTCATGGTCAGTAACTCGAACTCCCTTCTTAATGCCTGAAGTAGTGCCATTTTCACCTTTGTAGATCCTTGATATTTCTGCTTCATTGAGTCCTAAATTGCTTTTGAGGTTTCCTTGTCAAGAATAGTTTCAAGAATTTATCTATCAATAGCTTTAAATCTTTGATTTTGGATTCTTCCACTATCTTTCACTGCGCCTCGCTTGTTGATATTATCCCAATTGCTCCTGCAGGGATTCCTTCATTAACCAGATTCCACATCTCCTTACTCCTTAGAAAGTTATCCATCATCATTGACCAATAATTATAATGGGCATCGAACTTAGGAAAGAACGGTTGCACAAACTTTTCTGAAGTTATCATTCTGCTCACACACTTTTAATTTGGCCCTTTGCATAGCCCTTGATACCAAGTATTAGTTTTGGAATAACAAATAGTCGGAAGGATAATATGAGAAAAATATTAAAAGTTGTGAACAAGATAGGAGGAATACGTTGAAACACATCAAATGTAAGGCGTCTGTGAATAGTGATGTAAGGTGTAGCAGACTAACTGTGTGCAATAGTAGCGGAACTGGTTGCATTTGTGAACAATAATATAATAGGTTGAATTGGAACCATAGTTAGTAAAAGCATTAAAAAGACAAGTAATACTCCAAAACATGCGGCGTGGCAGATTGTAGAAGAAGCCAGAGCTTTTTTTATTTTTCCAGAACAATATTGTGTTCTTACATTACTAGTGGGATACCCATGCGTCCGCACGAATATTAGTGTGATACGCACGCTTTTGTTTTCAAAATGTAATGAAAATATAAATAACAAAATTGTCTTACCAGATAGTCTGCTATTTTTAAAAAAAAAGACATATTTTGAAAATAAAAACAAATTTTTTACCAAAAATGTTTTACATTAATAATATATATTTCAATCTTTCATATATTATCTTTTGAAATTTTGTATCTTAAATTAAAAATGATTTTGAAATAATAATGTTAGATACATAAATAATTAAAAAAAAACAAATCTTTCTCGTGTCTGGATTAATACATTATTTTTACTTTAAATGTACAAAAAATGTAATAACTTGTGCATTCACACGAATTTTAATATATGATTACATGTGCGTTCATACGATACTGGTGTGTTACGCATATTTACTATCAACGATATAGTAAAAATGAAATGAAAAAAGACAAAATTGCCAAACCAAAGTAGTTTCTTATTTTGAAAATAGATAATAAATTAGTTTCTATAATTTCTTTCGTATACAAAAATTTTGAATCAACAGTACAATTATTCGTATATATACAAAAATTTGAAAATATTTATAAAAAGATTTAAATCAAAAGTAAACTTGTTTCCATTATTATTCAATATTTAAATCAATAACTTAATAGCAGTATCATATGCACGTATCATATCAGTAATCGTGTATTCACACGAGTATTAGTATGTTACGTACACTTTTGTTTTAAAAATGTAATAAAAATGTAACTAAAAAAAATAAAATTGTTTTACCAAAATAATTTATTATTTTTAAAAGAAAGACATATTTTTAAAATAAAAACAAAATTGTTTTATCAAAATTGTTTTACATATGCGCGTATCATAACAGTACATGTGTCTTCGCATGGATACTGGTGTAGGGTATGTTAAGTTGTCGTCATTTATTTACAAATTTGAAGAAACAATGCATTGTGATGAAATAAAGAAAAATAAAATAATTTATTAATTATTCTTAACCAAAATAGTGTATTATTTTCAAAAGAGATAATAAATCAGTTTCTATAATTTTTTCTGTATATCAAAATATTCAAATCAACTGTTTAATTTTCCTATATATAAATATTTGTGTTTTAGAATTACTTATAAAAATAATTAAATCAATAGTAAACTTATTTTTTTGTTATTATTCAATATTTAAATCAATATCTTAATATCACCATATGCGCGTACCATGTCAATACACGTGTGTTCGCAAAATTCAAATTTTGATTCGGATACCCATGCGTTCGCACGAGTAATGGTGTATTATGCGTGTACTCGCATAGATTTTGGTCTGAATACATGTTCGTCCACACAGGTACTGGTGTGTTATCCATGCGTTAGCACGAGTATCTCTAGTGGGATACTCGTGCGTTTGTGCGGGTACCAGTATGGTACGCGCAGTTGTTCCCAAAATATAATAAAAATAATATTTTCTTAAAAGAGATAATAAATTGGTGCCTATAATTCTTTCAGTATATTAAAATATTTGAATCAATTATATATATATATATATATATATATATATATATATATATATATATATATATATATATATATATATATATATATATATATATATATATATATATAAAGTAAACTTTATTGTCAAAAATATTTAAATCAATAGTAAAGTTGTTCTATTATTATTCAGTATTTTGATCAGTAACTTCATGTCTCCATTATAATTCAATATTTTGATCAGTAATTTAATGTTTCTGTTATTATTAAATATTTTGATAAGTAATTTCATGTTTTCGTTATTATTAAATATTTTGATCAATTACTTCATGTTTCCGTTAATATTCAATCTTTTGATGAGTAACTTCATATTCCCGTTAATACTATATGTTTTGATCAGTAATTTAATATTTCTGTTAAGTTTGATCAATAACTTAATGTTCTCATTAATATTCAATATTTTGATCAGTAACTTTATGTTCTCGTTAGTATTTAATATTTTGATTAATAACTTAATGTTTCCCTTAATATCAACTAATAACATGGTATTTGTAAATATTATTTTAATAGAATAAATAAAAATTAGTAACACAAATAAAAATTGGATAATCAATCGAATTCTGGTCTGAATACTCATGCATTCGTATGGGTACTTGTTACGCACATTTGTTTCTAACATGTAATAAGAATGAAAAAATACAAAGTCAAAACTATTTAACCATTTTTTTTTTAAATAAAAACATATAAAAACACTTATTCAATATACATTATTTATAAATTATTGACAAAAAAATAATATTTTCACATATTTGTATAAAAATATATTTAATCAATTTATAAGTGATAAATATTTTTCCCGTAAATGCATTTATACAATTATTGTTTTGGTTTTATAATAGGAAATTTCAATTTAGAAACGAATACATAAGAGAACAAATATAAACACAATACATTAATATAACATAATTATTTACGGTCTACTTTAATATAAATATGGTATTTTTGAGTTTATATTATATTTTAATTTTATTTTTATTTTTGAAATATATATATATATATATATATATATATATATATATATATATATATATATATATATATATATATATATATATATATATATATATATATATATATATATATATATATATATATATATATATATATATATATATATATATATATATATATATATATATATATATATATATATATATCAATGATGAACTTGACCCCTTTAAAATTTTAGTTTTTTTTATATCTTTTTATCGTTATAAAAATTTCTTCCATAAATTTGAAAATATAATATAAATATGATATTAATTACAAACATAAATTTGATATTTGGCAACTAAAGATATTCTTAAGAGATTTGTGGTGATTCAAAATAGTCATTGCAGCTTGTGTCAGGATGCTGATGAATCAATTAGTCATTTATTCTTCGATTGCAGAAAGATAATGTTAATGGTGATAACCTCACCTTGGTGACACAGTAGGGAGAAGAAGATAGAACCAGAAACATACTGCATTGTAACAGAAAACAGTTGAGCAAATAACAGAAAAATATTATCCCTCTTTCAATTAATTATCAGCACTGTACAATAAGATATATATATATATATATATATATATATATATATATATATATATATATATATATATATATATATATATATATATATATATATATATATATATATATACAAAGGGATAGGATAAAGAATGTGTGGATGTCAGGAAGCTAAAGAAAACACACGTGGCATCCACAGATAGGCTAATACTAGAGTTAGAAATAAAGCTAAAACTATCCTATCTATATACATATATTAACAGCCCCCCTCAAGTTGGACGTTGGATATTGCAAAGTCCCAACTTGTCCAATGTAATCTTCAAAGCTGGTGAATGTAGAGGCTTAGTCAACATATCAGCTAATTGAGCATTGGTTGATATGGGAAGAAGATGAATGAGCTTGGACTGTATTTTCTCGCGCACTACATGACAGTCAAGCTCAATGTGCTTGCTCCTCTCATGGAAGGTTGGATTGTGAGCCAAGTAAATGGCTGATCTACTATCACAAAAGATGGATGAAGGCTGGGAGAAAACAACATGAAGATCACGAAAGAGATAATGCAGCCATTGAATTTCACAGGAAACAGATGCAAGAGCCCGATACTCTGCCTCAGTTGAAGAACGAGATACAGTCTGTTGCTTTTTGGATTTCCAACATAAAAGAGAGGAGCCAAGCATGACACAATAGCCAGTGATTGATCTTCTAGTATCTGGACATCTGGCCCAGTCTGCATCAACGAAACCAACAAGTTTCAGAGCACTGGATGCAGAGAATAGGATACCTGTAGCAGGAACGGACTTGAGATATCTCAAGACCCGACTAGCAGCTTGTAAGTGAGGCATCCTGGGTTGAGACATGTACTGGCTTAAGTGCTGAACGGCATAGGAAATGTCAGGTCTTGAGTTGGTCAGATAGATCAAACGACCAATTAAGCGCCTGTAGACAGTGGGATCCTCCAACATAGGTCCTTCATGAATAGAAAGTTTGACAGTTGGGTCAAAAGGAACAGAGGAGGGTTTTGCAGCGAGAACACCAGCATCCTGAAGAAGTTCCAGGGTATACTTGCGTTGGTTCAAGAAAATGCCATCTGCAGATCGAGCAATCTCAAGACCAAGGAAGAATCTCAACTGACCCAAATCTTTAATCTTAAACTGCTGATCCAAGGACTTCTTGACATGATTAATCTCTGAAATAGAATTCCCTGCTAACATTATATCATCTACATAAACCAATAGTGCAGTGAAATGTTGGGAAGAAGATTTAACATATAAAGAATGGTCAGCTAAAGAATGATTATAACCCAGAGAAATAAGGAAAGCAGATAATTTGGAATACCACTGTCTACTAGCCTGTTTCAAACCATAAAGTGATTTCTGCAACTTGCATACTTTTGATGGAGAAAGACCAGTAAGACCAGGAGGAAGATTCATGTAAACTTCCTCATGAAGGTCACCATGGAGAAATGCATTGTTCACATCTAATTGTTCCAAATGCCATCCCTTAATAGCTGCAAGTGAAAGTAAAACTCTAACAGTAGTAAGTTTAGCAACAGGGGAAAAGGTATCAAAATAATCTACTCCTTCCATTTGAGTGAAACCCTTTGCTACAAGTCTGGCCTTATATCTCTCAACTGAGCCATTAGCTTTGTGTTTTACTTTGTAAACCCATCTACAACCTATAGGAACCTTTCCAGGAGGAAGATCAACCACAGTCCAAGTTTGATTTTCTGCAAGAGCTTCTAACTCAACATTCATGGCATTAATCCAACAATCATGTTTAATAGCCTGTTTATATGTTTTAGGTTCAGAGATAGCAGATATAGAACATCAAAAATGCTTAAAAGCTAGAGAACACCTGTCATAGGATAAAACAGATGATAGAGGATATAAGGTGGATTGTTGCTTAGGAGATGAAGAAGACAGAGATTGAGGGTTATTCAAAATATGATAGCAATGATAATCTGCCAGGTATCCAGGAGGATGAGTAGACCTGGTGGACTGTCTAAGAGGAGGATGGGGATTGTCTGAGATAGGAAGATGAGTATCAGGGGAAGATCTATCATTAGACAAGTAGTTATCAATTGGTTGTCCAAGAGATAATGAAGGAGAATCAGGTACAGAAGTAAGTGAGGGTGACTCAGAAATGGATATAGGGATAGTACTAGAAACAGGAGTAGCTGGCAGAGTAGGAGATGTAGGATCAGTAGCAGAATTAGGACTGCTGACAGAAGGAGGACTGTGTGTACTAGGAAGTTGACGAGGACTAGGAGCAGAAATAGGATCAGAAAAAGAAGTAGTATTGTCTAAAGGATTAGAAATATCAGTGGATACAGGAGACTGATGGACCATAGAATGGTCATCATAAAGTGGTTGATGTTGGGATGTGTGTTTAGAAAGAATTTTGGATTGATGTGGTTGAAAAGGAAAGTTCTGCTCATAGAAAATAACGTTCCTAGATACAAATATATTGCGATGAGTTAGATCATAAAGGATGTAACCTTTGGTGCCATCCTTGAATCCAAGGAAAACAGACTTTCTAGCCCTAGTGTCAAATTTTGTCCTGTGAGAGTGTAAAGTGGCAGCAAAACTCAAACATCCAAAAACTTTTAAATGCACAATAGAAGGTGGCTGCTGAAAAAGCAGTTCATAAGGACATTTTAATTTCAAAGTAGGATTAGGCAACCTATTGATGATATGAATAGCATGCTGTATGCAGAAATTCCAGAGATTTAGGGGAATATTGGAATGAAAGAATAGAGTTCTAGCTACATTCAAAATATGTTGATGTTTTCGTTCAACTACTCCGTTTTGTTGGGGTGTTTCCACACATGTTTTCTGATGAATAATGCCCTTAGATGCAAGAAAATCAGTTAATGCTATGAACTCAGTACCATTATCCGACCTTAAGCATTTTAGAGAAGTATAAAATTGGTTTTCTATGTATGCTATGAACTTGATAATGTTTTCTTTGGTTTGATGTTTGCTCTTGAGAAAAACAGTCCAAGTATATCTAGTATAATCATCAACAAGAGTCAAAAAATATTTATGTCCTAACACAGATATAGTAGAAAATGGACCCCAAACATCAGCATGAAGAATTTCAAAAGGAGCATTAGATTTACTATTACTGTGAGGAAAAGGAAGCCTCTTTTGTTTGCCAAAGTGACAAGAGTCACAAGGTATGTCATTATTACATTGTGAAGGTACAAAAGGGAAAACTTTAGAAATATCTTGTAAACCTATATCAGAAACATGGCCTAATCTTAAATGCCACAGATTACAAGGATTTTGAGCAAAAGAATGGAAAGCACGATGATGAGAAGAAGATTTAAGAACATAAAGCCCTCTTTGAAGTTTAGCTATACCAATCATTGCCCTCAAATGATTCTGCACAATTTTGCAGGAATCATCAGTAAATTGAACAAAACAATTATTACTGTTGACAAGCTTGGCAATAAAAATCAAGTTAACACGAAATTTTGGTATGAACAAGACATTGTGTAAAACTAAAGCAGGGGAAATAGTGATGCTGCCAGAAATTGAAGTAGTTACTTAGGATCCATCTGGAAAGCTAACATGAATGGGAATTATGGATTTGTAAGAAGTAAAAGCTGTAAGATCAAAAGCAATATGGTCGGTAGCACCAGTATCAAGAATCCACAAATAGATATTATTACCTTGTTCATTGTGAGAGTGAGAGTTCAGAACAAAAGGCGATGTGGTGATGGAATTGGCTTGAGAGGTGTGTTTGGATTGCTGAAGTAATGCCAGAATGTTTTGGTATTGCTCTTGAGTAAAACCAAAAGAGGACTTGGATGAGTTCTGCTGAGAAGATTCCAAGGCTGCATCAGCAGAGACATCACTTTGAGTAACTGAGTTGGTGGATTTGCCTTTGCTCTTGAAGCCAGGTGGATACCCATGTTTCTGAAAACAAGTCTCAACTGTGTGATTGTTTCTACCACAGTGTGTACAAATACGACTATGACCTTTAGCTCCACCATAACTCTGTGTTCTGCCTTTACCATAGTTGTTACCAGTCTTGTTGTTACCATTACCATTGCCATTGTAGGAATTGGTGTGAAAAGCTGCAGATTCTTCAGAACTGTTGGTAGTGGGTGTAGCAGCAGAATTTGAGTTATTCAACTCTCGTTCTTGTTGAATAACCAGCGAAAAAGCTTTGTCAATATCTGGTAAGGGATTCATCATCATGATTTGGGACTTGGAATGAGCAAACTTCTCATTCAAGCCCTTAAGAAACCTAATCACATAATCTTGTTCACGATATTGACGAATAGGTTTCAAGCTCATCCCACATTACTTTCATCTGTGTAAAATAATTGGAGACATCAAGAGTACCTTGGCGGAATTTGTACAAATCTTCTTGAATGTCAGAGATTCTGAATGGGACGATAGGTTTCAAGCTCATCCCACATTACTTTCATCTGTGTAAAATAATTGGAGACATCAAGAGTACCTTGGCGGAATTTGTACAAATCTTCTTGAATGTCAGAGATTCTGAAAATGTCACCATGAGAGAAGCGAATTTGCAGGTTCTTCCACACGCCAGCTGCAGTATCAATCCAAAGAACGGATTTAGCAATTGATTCAGAAATCGAATGGTGAATCCATGCTAATACCATCGTATTGCAGCGAATCCACGAAGCGTAAAGAGGATCAGAAACGGGAGGTTTCGTGATGGTGCCATCGATGAATCGCTCCTTGTTCTTGGAAATCAACGCGATGTGCATTGATCTTGCCCAGGTATGATAATTCTTGTCATCAAGCAAGGGTGACATAAGAACAAGAGACGGATTTTCATTCGGATGAAGGTAAAAAGGATTCGTGGAATTTGTGGAGAAGTCGCTATAGCTCTGGTAAGCCATCAGAAGGAAAGAAAACGAAAGACGCAAACGAAGAAGAGGAGTGTGAATCAAAGAACGAAGAAAACTCAAGGTGAGCAAGAAAAACGGGGAGATTCACAATCGGGGAAGGGTTTGCAACAATGGCTACCAGAGCTTTTTGAGCTCTGATTCCATGTTAATGGTGATAACCTCGCCTTGGTGACACAGTAGGGAGAAGAAGATAGAACCAGAAACATACTGCATTGTAACAGAAAACAGTTGAGCAAATAACAGAAAAATATTATCCCTCTTTCAATTAATTATCAGCACTGTACAATAAGATATATATACAAAGGGATAGGATAAAGAATGTGTGGATGTCAGGAAGCTAAAGAAAACACACGTGGCATCCACAGATAGGCTAATACTAGAGTTAGAAATAAAGCTAAAACTATCATATCTATATACATATATTAACAGATAATCTCTAGTGGAAGAGTATTCTTAGATGGCTGGAAATTCATCGTGAACCTCTGCTATGGCATGATGAATTACCTTGGATTATGGATCAAATTAAGAAGAAGGGTGGAAAGGAGCTTTGTTGAAGCTTGCATTCACAGAAATCGTATACGGTATTTGATTATATTGGAATGAGTTGACTTTCAATAACTCGGGTCATAGGGATATAGGAGATAATATTATAGAAAATATCATGTATAGAGAGTAGTATACTCATAAGTTGAGAAAACATTTAGTTAAGCTGATGCTTTAATTTTTCTTGTTGGTGAACTGGATCTTTATGATCGCTTTATACTCAGATTATTTTTTGAATTAATATATATTCTTCTTGATTCAAAAAATATACATATCATTAATTGAAAATATAAAAATAAGATAATTGTGAAAATATGATACAAAAATAATATAGTGTGTTTATTTATACGAAAAATATATCATAAATGTGAAATTATAAATTTCTATAAATCAATATTTAATTGTTATAATATCATAAATGTGAAATTATTTATATAAAATTTTAGTTTTTTATATATTTTTATCATTATAAAAATTTCTTCCATAAATTTGAAAATATAATATAAATATGATATTAATTACAAACATAAAAATATGATATTAATTGAAAACATAAAAAATAGGATAATTATGAAAATATGATATAAAAATAATATAGTAATTTTATTGATACAAATAAGATATCATAAATGTGAAATTATATATTTCTATAAATGAATATATTTAACTTTTATAATATAAATAATAAATAAATTTATATATGCAATATATTAAAGTACATGTAAATTTAAATCAATGTTAATTATAACATTAATGTATACTTTTAGTGATTTTTATTATTAGTTATATTGATTTTATTAATAACAATTTAAGAATTATTAACAATTTATTTTTTATAAGAAATTAAATTGACTATTTAATAGTTTTAAAGACCAAGGTGAATATTTAGTTTGTGTTAAATTATAAATTTATTAATTAATTTTACACATATTAAAAAATGTATTTAATATAAAATGGAAAAAAATAGTCGTTCTATAAAATACTTTTTATAATAATGAATAATTAGAAAATAAATAAAAAATATTATTTTTGTTTTAATATTATTTTAAAAAATAATTGAATCAATAGTAAACTTGTTCTCGTTATTATTTAATTTTTTTTATCAATAAATCATATCGAAATAAAGATGTATTTCAACTTTCAATCACTACATGTTCCTGTTATTATTAATTAAATATATTATTATAAAAACCATAAAAAATAATTAAGTTAATATAAAATAAAAATCATCAATTTTATTTTAAGCTGAAATAAAATTCATTTTTTAGAATGCACTTTAAAATATATCAGAATAAAATTCATCAATTATAATTTTGATATATTAATGTCATCCCAATATTTATGGGAGTAAAATATAATACATTAAAAATTAATTATCAAAATAAAATCAATTAGGTTTGAAACATATAAAATAATAAAAAAACTACAAATAAATTTGTAAGGGAAATGCTAATCCATAAGTCAACATACAATAATTTATTGGAATAATAATTTTTTATACCCTGTCCTTGGCCCAACTCCACGTGAAGCCCAATCCACGTCAGACAGAATATGATTCACTCCTTGTAAGGAAGCGATCTCACTACACGAGGGGAAAATCCAGTTAACCTTAGGGAGCTCACACACCGGTCAGGATGATCTTGAGGACACCTTCTAATCCTCCTCGTCAAAGTCTTATCTTCTCACACGACCTTGCGTCTGACAGGGAGCATTCTACGACGAGCAGAACCACCTCACGAACATCCTCCTCGTAGGACTGACTATCAATGTCTCTGAATATCACGGAGTCTTCGTGGCCCCGGAAAGACTGCATCCATATCATTCTGATCTTGCGGAGGAAATAACCCAGGTGAGGGACCACGAGCGGGTCCCCACTACTCACGTAGAACCTGGCAGTCTCCACTTCGGGCCTGCTTGACCAGTCCAATGAGGAGACCTTGGCCCAGCGCAGGGGGCTATAAATATCCTCTCTTTCGAGAGGGTCAGGAATTGAACATTTCTTATTCTCATACTTGTTTGTTCATTCTGAAAATTACTTTGGCATCAGAGTGTCTTGCAGGTACCCCTCCCCCCAACCTCACTCTCAAGTTCTGCTCGGAGCAAGCTGTGACAGTCCATTCTGGTCAGGTACGATCAGTGGCGCCATCTGTGGGAAACTTGCTTCCTCGTCTTCCATTCACACGAGACAAAAGCTAAATTCAACTATCTTTTGACTGTCATGGCTGATCACACGGCAGAAAACAACAACGTCGTCGACGTCAACAACAACATCGCCGACCACAACACGGAAGTCAATAACGCTGGTCCCGCTGGCCTCAATGTCGGTAACAATAACAACACCGACAATAATAACGACCACGCCGGCGATATGCCCGGCCCCTCAGAATACAAAGACAGGTTGACTGCCTCTTCGTCGTCACTGTCCCGAAGGCTCGAAGACGATCATCGTCCTCTCCAGAACTACCAGCCACCCGCATTCCAGGAGGTCCCCGTTCCCACGGGTGTTGATGCCACGAAAAGAGAATTGTTCATGATAATAAATAAAACAAACTAATTGATCTTTTCACAAGGGGGAGATTAAGGGCACTAGGAGATTCTCTGAGAGCCCTCAGAAGACATAGGAGGCCTCATTCTCCTCCTCCTCCTCGTCAGATAAAGGAACGTCCCTAATCTCCCCCGCGGAGACGTAGACGGGACGCCTCTCAAAGCCCCTCTCTCCGACTAATCGGGTGACGCCCCGCATTGGAGAGGGACCAGCCCGTAATTATAGGGATACGTGATCACATCCCCTCGCGTCAAGAGAAAAGACCCCCTGAAAACAGGAATAGGGGGAATGATGAACGACCACATCACCCGAGGAATCCTCCGCGCAACTAGGGTCACCATCACAACCGCGACTACAACAGATCTCCTTCTCTCTCCCTCGACAAAAATGACAAAGACGACCCCCGCGGTCCCTTGTCACAAGCTATTATGGAGGCACCCATCCCCCCAGGTATGGAGAAACCTACCCATCTGAAGGAGTACGACGGTATTGCTGACCCAGTCGACCATATCGACGGGTTCGAGGAAATGTTGCATTATCATAACATCAAGGGACCAATCAAATTCTGGTTGTTCCCCAAGACTTTGAGAAAGGCTGTTATGGACTGGTATAAGAGCCTCGCTCCAAGATCAATTACCTCGTGGAGAAATTTAAAAAACCAATTCATCAGTTCATTCACTACTTCACGTCGACATCCAAAGACTGAAGCGGACCTCGAGGCAATCATCCAGAGACACGACGAGACCCTCTAGGATTTTATTGATCGGTTCAACCGCGAGGCCATTTAGGTCCCCTGCGCCGATCATATGAAGAGATATTTGCTCGAGAGGGGACTCCTCCTAGGCACGGAATTTAGAAAATCTGTTGGCATCGAACCACCGCGAACATTCAATGCTCTCCTCGAGAAGGCTAGAGCATATATGGACTATGAGGATAGGGAAGCGGCCAACAGAGCTCGGGACCCAAGGAATCATGGATCAACCAACAATCTGCGACAACAAGATTCAGGACCCCCTCGACAAACTAGCGAGAAGAGGAGGGATGACAAACCATGAGATCCTCGCGAGAAAAGAGGACCCTCTGGGCGGTTCAACGAGTACACTCCGTTGACAGCTTCCCATGAGCGCATCTTAGCGGATTGCACTAATACTGATTTCAAGGACGACGGCGTCAAGCGTCCTTGCTCCGCTCCCGTTAATCCTGGGGATGATCGGAGCAAATACTGCCAATATCATCGAAGTCATGGACACCTGAATGAAGATTGTTTTCATCTCAAAGATGCTATTGAGACCCTCATGAAATAGGGAAGACTCAGGAAATATCGACGCAGCGACACCCCTCATCGAGATACATGTGATACAAAGGAGATTGAGGAGGATGCTCGACCATCAGACGAGACGGTCCCCATCCAAACATCATTCTCTGTTACAAGACCAGAGGACTTATATGTCCCCGACAATATTGAAGAGCCTCTGTCCATGCACAGTGAGTGGGAAAGGTTCCCCTCCACCATGGTCATAAATGGCGGGGGATTCAGTGATATAACTATAAACTCTGCGAAGAGGGAACTGGACGAGCTGGTCGACGCCCCCTCCCCTCCCATGCGTAAATACTGACATTCAAGAAGGTCAAGGGCAGATCGGAGCCGATCACGTTCTACCTCGAAGAATTGCCCGGAGGGGCCCGTAACTCAAGCATTCCCCTTCTGGTTAGGGTGGGGATGGCTAATTTTGACATTCACCGCATCTTGGTCGACGAAGGGAGCTTCGTCAATGTAATGTACAACCAACTCTTCTGAACCCTACAGCTCGATGACACCCACCTTTCACCATACGTTGGATCCGACCTGCAGGGCTTCAACAGCTTGACCTCCAAACCTTGGGGGTACGTGGAGCTCTTTGTCACCTTCGGCGAGGATACAACCACCAGGTAAGTCAAGGTGCGATTTTTGGTCATCAACCGTCCATCTCTCTACAACCGTATCCTAGGGAGACCAACACTGGCGGAATTGACCGTTGTTCCCTCCACCATCCATATGAAAATGAAATTCTACACAAAGAGAGGACGTGTCGCCCCCATCCAAGGCGACCTAGCAGCTTCCCGAAGTTGCTTCAATTTAGAATCAAAGGGATAGAGTACAATTGACACTAGAGCACGACCCGCCAAGAGATCCGTAACAGCATGACCCGAACCACATCTTGTCAAGACGGAAAAATAGAGACCTCCTCTAAAGGTCGACGCCATTTCGTTGGACAACCGCTTCGACCAGGAAGAAGCACCCAACAGCGAGGAAGGACTCCTCCGACCTATTCCGATGGATACTTTGAGCTCGTCCCCCTCGGTGAAGACCCGCACAAAGGGGTAAAGATCGGCACTAGACTCCCCAACCTGGAGAGGAAGCAGATCAAGGCTTGTTTGAGGGTAAACACAGATCTGTTCACGTGGAGCACCATGGAGATGCTCGGACTCGACCCTAAGGTCGCCTGTCACCACCTGGCCATCGATCCAGCCGCTAGGGTAATGGTACAACATAGGCGTAGGCAGTCCCCCGAGAAAATGGAGGCTGCTGAAAAAGTTGTAAAAGACCTCCTAGAGGCAAATTTTATTTCTGAAGCCCGATACTCAACCTGGCTATCAAATGTTGTACTTGTTAAAAATAATAATGGAAAATGGCGTATGTTTGTTGACTATACCGATCTTAAACGGGTATGCCCAAAGATGAATTCCTCTTGCCTAATATTGACATGCTGGTCGATAATTCAGTCGACTATAAAATTCTATCTTTCATGGACGCCTATTCGGGATACAACCAAATCCAAATGGCAATGAGCGATAAGCATTGCACCACTTTCATGACCAGCTCAGGCAATTACTACTACAACGTAATGCCCTTTAGTCTAAAAAACGCAGGGGTGACATACCAGTGGATGATGAATAAAGTCTTATGCAACGAGATTGGAGACATGCTCGAGGTATTTATGGACAACATGATCGTTAAATCTCAAGCAGACACCGACCATGCTGCCCACCTCAGAAAAGTCTTTGCCCAAGAAGGGCAATGTAGAGTAAGGTTCAACCCTTAGAAATGCACTTTCAAGGTTAAGGCGGGAAAGTTCCTCGATTTTTATCTAACATAACTGGGAATTGAAGCCAACCCCGACAAGTATCGGGCGTTCCCTGAGCTCCCTACACCTAATTAAAAAAAATCCATACAAGTCATGAACGGCATGCTCACCTCGCTCTCCCGTTTCATGGTGAAATCCGCTCAATATGCCCTTCCATTTTTTAAACTCATGCGCAAGGAGGCGGCTTTTGAGTGGACCGAGGAATACAAGCAAGCCCTCCTCTATCTCAATCTGAGTCTTTTGCAACCGCCCCTACTCAAACGACCTTAGACGGGGAGACCTTGTTCCTGTATCTGGCCGTCTCTATCGAGGCCGTCAGTGCGGCCCTCATTCGCGAGACTCCTGACGGTCAAAAACCTGTGTATTTCACGAGCAAAGCACTTCAGGGACGAGAGGTCAGATACCAACATATCGAAAAGGTGGCCTTGGCCCTCTTCAATGTGACGAGAAGACTTAGACACTATTTCCTCGCACACACGATCATTATATGAACATACCAACCCGTAAGACAACTCTTAGGCCGACCAGATATGGCGGGTCGATTGCTAAAGTGGTCCTTAGAGCTTTTGAAGTTTGACATCCAGTACGAAAGTAGGAAGGCCCTCAAGGCCCAAGCACTGGCCGACTTCGTCGCAGAGATGACCAATCACAACCCCCCGTAGGGAAGGAGCACAAGTGGAACATCTTTGTGGACGGAGCTTCTAGCTCGGCGGGGAGTGGAGTCGGAATTCTTCTCGAAAACGAGGAAGGCGTCGTAATCAAACACTCTCTCACTCTCTCCTTTTCAACCTTGAAAAATAAAGCAGAATACGAGGCTTTGCTTGCAAGATTAAGGCTAGCCGAAGATCTTGGCGCGCGAGAGATACACATTTTTACTTATTCCCAACTTGTCACATCTCAAGTTCAAGGGGGATACCAGGCTAAGAACAGCGGCCTCATTGAGTATTTGAACTTGGTCAAAGAACATAAAAAAGTTTGACCGAGCAGAAATCACACACGTACCACGCGAACAGAACACACGGTCCGAGATGCTTTCAAAGCTCACGAGTACAAAGAAAAAGGGAGGAAACAAGTCAGTTATATAAGAGTCCCTCTCTCGCCCGAGCATTGAAAGGTCTACGATGCTACTTGAAGTGAATGCCATCGGGGACAGCTCATGCTGGATGACCCCGGTGTTCAACTTTCTGACAAAAGGAGAACTTCCTCTGGACCAAAGGGAGGCATCCGCGACAAACGATGACCATGCTCATATGTGGTGCTCGACCATAAGCTGTATCGACGTGGATTCTCCATCCGTCTCTTGAAATATGTCGAAGAATCCATAATTCCCGAGATACTGCGGGGAATCCACGAAGGAATCAACACCCAGCATATGGGTGGAAGGTCCCTAGCGCGAAAGGCACTGCGAGCAGGGTACTACTGGCCGACCATGCAACAATGGTTATGCAAAGGGAAGGTATTAGAACCCTAAACATCTACGGTACTCCACAGGAACCTCTTTGAAAAATCTGTATATTTTGGCTATAAAATGTTGTATAAAAAATAGATGGTGGAGGTGAGAAAAGAAGTGTTTTTTTATGAATTTTTGCATCCGCCGTGGTTGCGAACCTTTAATGCCTATGTACCACCTTTCGTGCAATAGGGGATAAGGGTACTCGTAGTTCACCTTTAAAAATTTTAAAACACAAGTGTGTTGGTTAATTTTATGAGATAAGACATCATCGTCATTGTCCGTGTGGAAAACATACTTACTACCCACAATTATGAGAAAGGAGAATTTGCATCATCTCAAAGTGGAGGATATGGCTTGGATTTTAGAATGAACAAAGCTTCACTCAACACCCTGTTAGAACATAGTTTGATTCTACAACCCTCAGTTAGAGTTTTGATGATAACAAAATACAAGATTAAATGAATTATGAGATTTATATATGACATAGATGCTACCTAAAAATATGTTGTGTATTTACAGGAAACTCTGATGGAATCAACATCAGAATATCAGAATACCAACATCAGCATCAGAAGATGTGTCACATCAGAAGATCAAACATGTGCTACGCTGAAGTCTGATGAACAGAATCTGCGCTCACCATACTCTGACTCTGATCAAGATCTTAACTATGTCATCAGCACTCAGAAGCGCCAAGATAAGCCAAAGCCAAGAACGCTCAGATCTTCATTAAGCAGAACATTCCGAAGTGTTAACGTTACTGCATTCAAGGCAGATTAATTACCAACGGCTTTATTCCAAGACAAAGATCTTCTCAAAATGGAAAGAACGTAATGAGCATTGAAATGGAATTATTAGACTGCAACGTATCTATTCCAAGGTTATTTAAACAAATCAGTGAGAAAGGAAATGGCTAATGCTCTACAGTACTCTACACGCCTAAAGTCAATCATCACTAAACTTGTTCTCACTTTTGCTAAAAGCTTTCAACCGCTTACTCTATAGCTCTAGCAAAATAGTTTCTTAAGCTTCATTTTGTGTATTATCACAGTTGTGATATATAGTTTTTGTAGAAAACATCAAACACACATAATTGTTCATTTATCTGTAAGAAAGAATTTCCTTGAGAAACTGGTCTGTTGTTTAGACTCAAGAAGGCTTTAGCAGTTGTTAAAGCAGTTTTGTATTCAGACCTCGTTGGAGAGAGGCGAAATCACCTTGACGGGTGGACTGGAGTAGTTTGAGATCAAACAAACCAGGATAAAAATAACGTGTTATCTGCATTTGATTTCAAGTTTTAACAATTCAACCCCCCCTTCTTGTGTTTTTCACATCTTCAATTGGCATCAGAGCGCTTGGTTCTGAGTTCATAACACTTAACCGTGTCAGTACAAGATCCAACATTGAAAAACACTATGGCAGGACAACATCAAAACATCAACAATGACCACAATGAAGAAAGAGACAGATTCAGTGGCAAACCTCCAGTCTTTGATGGAGAGAACTTTGATTACTGGAAAGACAGAATTGAAAGCTTCTTTCTAGCCCATGATGCTGATCTGTGGGATATGGTGACAGATGGATACACGCACCCAGTGAATGCAAGTGGTCAGAAGATTGACAGGAAAGCAATGTCTGACCAACAAAAGTGTGATTTCAAGAATCATCACAAGGCCAGAACTATTCTTCTCAGTGCTATCTCTTACTCTGAATATGAAAAAATATCAAACAGAGACACTGCTAAGAATATGTTTGATTCTCTCAGAATGACGCATGAAGGCAACCTTCAAGTTAAAGAAACTAAAGCTCTTGTGCTCATCCAGAAGTATGAGGCATTCAAGATGGAAGAAAGTGAATCTATTGAAACAATGTTCTCAAGATTTCAGATTCTGGTTGCTGGTCTCAAAGTTCTGGACAAAGGGTATTCTACTGCTGATCATGTCAAGAAGATCATCAGAAGCTTGCCAAAACAGTGGAGGCCAATGGTCACAGTGCTGAAGCTAGCTAAGGATCTCAATACAATCTCTCTGGAGGAACTTGTCATCTCCCTCAGAAGTCACGAGATAGAGCTAGAAGCTGATGAACCTCAAAAGCAAGGTAAGCCATTAGCCTTAAAATCTAACAGAAAATATGACTATAAGGTTTTGTAGGCTGTTGAAGAAACCTCTTATGGGTCCTCATTAGAAGAAGATGAACTGTCTCTCCTTTCCAGAAGGGTGAACCAACTGTGGAAGCAGAGGCAAAGAAAGTTCAGGAATCCCAAAAGATCTGAGAACCAGAATGAATCCTCCTCTAGATACAGAAGGTCAGAATCCTCCTCTAGACACAGAAGATCTGAAGGCTCTTCAGGAAGCAGAAAGTCAAACAACAAGGACATCATCTACTATGAATGCAACGAGCAAGGACACTACAAGAGTGACTGCCCAAAGCTTCAGAAGGAAAAGCCCAGAAGAAAGTTTAGCAAGGAAAAGAAGAAAAGTCTCATGGCCACATGGGATGACTCTGACACATCTGAAGCTGACTCGGAATCAGATGATGAGAGAGAAAATATAGCTCTCATGGCAAACATATCAGAATACAGTGAATCTTATGAATCAGACTCTGAATCAGACACAGAAGAGGTATTTCCTGACTTTGCTATTAATTTTACTAAGGCTGAACTAGCTGAAAGTCTTAATGAGATTCTGGAAAGATATCAGCAGATCAAAGTCAAATTCAGAAACCTGAAAAGGGATCTAGCCTCTGACTCTGATAAAACTGAGAGTCTCAAGTTGGAAAATTCTGAGTTGAAAAATAAAGTTTCAAAATTAGAAAATATATTACAAAACTCTCAGAAGGAAACAATTCTTGAAACTCCCAATAGTGCTGATGAGATCATCAAGGAGTATGATCACAGCTTTCAGAAGTTTCTAGCTAAAAGCATAGATAGAAGCAAGATGGCTTCAATGATCTATGGAGTTAGCAGAAATGGAAGAAAGGGAATAGGATACCAAGGTAAGGTACCTACACCAAAGAATGCCATGGATTTAGTTATTAAACGAACTCCACTTAAGTCACACTTTGTATATGGGCACACACACGACATCAAATATACCAGTAGCAATTATTCTGTCAAACCAAAATTCAACCAGAGTTTTGGTAAAACTAACAAATCAGGACCCAAGAAAATATGGGTACCTAAGGATAAAATAATACATGTTGCAGATATCTTTAGCAGCAAAGCAGAAACACCAGTCATGGTACCTGGACTCTGGTTGCTCGCGACACATGACGGGAAGAAGGCATATGTTCCAAAGCCTGGAACTTAAGCCTGGAGGCCATGTAGGCTTTGGAGGCAATCAGAGGGGAAATATCATTGGCTCTGAAACTGTAGGTAATGGAAATCTTCCCTCTATCAGTAATGTTTTATTAGTAGATGGATTAATGCATAACTTGTTATCCATAAGTCAATTAAGTGATAACGGTTATGATATAATCTTTAATCAAAATTCATGTAAAGCTGTTAGTCAGAAAGATGGGACTATCCTGTTTAATGGAAAGAGGAGAAACAACATTTACAAAATCAAACTTTTTGAACTGAAAAGTCAGAATGTAAAGTGTCTTCTGTCTGTTAACAACGAGCAATGGATCTGGCACAGAAGATTGGGGCATGTTAGTATGAGAAGAATATCTCAGATTAACAAACTCAATCTGGTCAGAGGACTTCCTAATCTGAAGTTCAACTCAGATGTTCTGTGTGAAGCATGTCAGAAAGGCAAGTTTGCAAAACCTGCTTTTAAATCTAAAAACGTTGTTTCCACCTCTAAGCCATTAGAACTTCTGCACATTGACTTATTTGGACCAGTTAAAACTGCTTCAGTCAGTGGCAAGAAGTATGGGTTAGTAATCGTAGATGACTATAGCAGATGGACATGGGTAAAGTTCTTAAGACACAAGGACGAGTCACACTCTGTGTTTGTTACCTTCTGTAACCAAGTTCAGAATTAAAAGGATCTTAGAATCGTCAAAGTCAGAAGTGATCATGGTGGAGAGTTTGAAAACAAAGATTTTGAATCATTTTTTAATGACAAAGGCATTCTGCATGATTTCTCTTGTCCTAGAACTCCCCAGCAAAATGGAGTTGTAGAACGAAAGAACAGAAAATTGCAAGAAATGGCCAGAACCATGATCAACGAGACTAACGTTGCTAAGATCTTCTGGGCAGAGGCAATAAACATAGCGTGCTACATTCATAATAGAATCTCCATAAGACCTATTCTGGAAAAGACTCCATATGAATTGTGGAAGAACAGAAAGCCCAACATTTCATATTTTCATCCATTTGGATGTACTTACTTTATTTTGAATACTAAAAATTATTTGAACAAGTTTGACTCTAAAGCACAGAAGTGTATTATGTTAGGATACTCTGAACGCTCAAGAGGGTACAGAGTATACAATACAAAAACATAGATTGTGGAAGAATCAATCAGTGTTCGTTTTGATGATAAGCTTGACTCTCAAAAGTCAAAGCAGAATGAAGTATTTGCAGGTATGGAAGTTGAATTCACAGGTACTGAAGACAAGTCATCAGAAGCTCTTAACAAAGACACTCCCTCAACATCAGAAAGAGGCACTGCAAGCAATCCAGCATCTTCTGTTGACCAACCTCAGAAAAGACCATCCAGAAGCAGCGTGGATCACCCAGAAGAAACAATCTTAGGAAGAAAGGAAGATCCAATCAGAACAAGAGCCAACTTCAGAAATTCTGAAGAATCCCTCATGGGACTTGTCTCTCTGATTGAACCATCTTCAATTGATGAAGCACTTATGGACAATGACTAGATTCTAGCAATGCAAGAGGGGCTGAATCAATTCACAAGGAATGACGTATGGGATTTAGTTCCTAAACCAAAAGGATTCAACATCATTGGAACAAAATGGGTGTTCAGAAACAAGCTGAATGAACAAGGTGAAGTCATCAGAAACAAGGCACGATTGGTAGCACAAGGTTATAGTCAGCAAGAGGGGATAGACTATACAGAAACCTTTACTCCAGTCGCCAGGTTAGAATCTATCAGACTTTTAATTTCTTTTGTTGTTAATACAGGCATCACTCTGTATCAGATGGATGTCAAGAGTGCATTCTTAAATGGCTATATAGAAGAAGAGGTATATGTGCACCAACCCCCTGGTTTTGAAAGTTCAAAAAATCCAGAATATGTTTTCAAACTAAAGAAGTCATTGTATGGTCTGAAACAAGCTCCCAGAGCTTGGTATGAAAGACTAAGTAACTTCCTGTTAGAAAAGGAATTCACCAGAGGGAAGGTGGACACAACCTTATTCTATAAGACAGTTAAGAATGACATCTTAGTCTGCCAGATTTATGTTGATGATATAATATTTGGATCTACTAATCCTTCTCTGGGAAGAAAATTTGCTAAGTGTATGCAGGCAGAATTTGAGATGAGCCTAATGGGAGAACTGAAATTCTTTCTGGGAATTCAGATCAATCAAATCCCAGAAGGAACTTACATTCATCAGAGCAAATATGTCAGAGAACTTCTGAAGAAATTTGATCTCTCAGAATGTAAGCCATCAAATATTCCAATGCATCCCACGTGCATTCTGGAAAGAGAAGAGGTAAGAAAAAAGGTAGAACAGAAGGTCTACAGAGGTATGATTGGTTCTCTTCTTTATCTTACAGCTTCAAGGCCTGATATTTTATTCAGTGTATGCATTTGTGCAAGATTCCAATCAGATCCTAGAGAATCTCACTTAACAGCTGTTAAGCGAATTTTCAAGTATCTGAAAGGTACTACTAATATGGGTTTGTTTTATAGAAAATCTAGTGATTACAGCTTAGTAGGTTACTATGATGCTGACTTTGCTGGAGACAAAGTTAAACGTAAAAGCACTTCTAGAAGCTGCCAGTTTCTGGGAGAAAATCTGATCTCGTGGTCCAGCAAAAGAAAATCCACCATTGCTCTATCAACAGCAGAAGCTGAATACATAGCAGCAGCTGGATGCAGCACACAAATGCTCTGGATGAAAAGTCAACTTGAGGACTTCCAGATTTATGAGAGTAACATTCCTATCCTCTGTGATAACACCTCTGCTATTTGCTTAAGTAGAAATCCAATTTTGCATTCTAGGGCTAAGCATATAGAAATAAAACATCATTTTATTAGGGACTATATTCAGAAAGGAATCTTAAACTTAAAATTTATTGATACAGACCATCAATGGGTTGATATCTTCACAAAACCACTTTCTGAAGATAGGTTCAACTTCATTCTGAATCATCTCAGCATGAAGCTCTGTCCAGAATAAAACTGTTTTAATTTTATATATTAACCTTCAGAATTATGTTTATTTTTCTGTGAACTTCTGATCAATCTTCTTTCAGAATTTTTAGAAATGCAGATTGTATCAGAATCTATCCATGAAGCTCTGAGCTCTTCAGTTCAAGGATAGAAGTGATGTTCACTCAAAGCAAACAAGTGTCATCCAGTCATCAGTTGTTTCCTGAGGCAGAACACGCGTTCACGCTTCTGAAAAGGCAAAGCGCTGATTGGATGCATTGAGACACATGTCACTGGTAACCGTTTAAGTATCTTTCTGAAATCCCCTAAAATCAGCTGTCATTTAATGCTATTAATCATGTAATATTCTTACTTGTTCTAAATATCATTGCTTCTGTTTTAATACAAACGTGTTTTTACTCTGATCTGTTTAACTCTGATTATATATGCTTTTTGATCGCTGACAAAAAGGGGGAGAAAGAATGATATTTTTCAATAACGGTTTACTGAGACAAAAGTCTCAAACATTCTAACATCCTTATATATCCGCTGTTCTGAAAAGCTTACAGGTACAAGAACCTGAAGAACTCTGATAAAGAAAAACTCTGATGCTCAAAGAAAGGTTCAATAAAGTTCAGATTCTCAAGGTCTCAAGGAATCAAAGGGAAATAATCAACTCAGGGGGAGTTTTTCTCATCATTACTCTGATACTTTTATTCCTTACCTTCTTAGCTCTGATACTTTTTACTCATTATCTGATTATCTCTGATATCGTTTCCTCTTTATCCTTAAACTCTGACACTTTCATCATTTCATTTTTATTGAAAAAATCTAGTTTTTGTCATCATCAAAAAGGGGGAGATTGTTAGAACATAGTTTGATTCTACAACCCTCAGTTAGAGTTTTAATGATAACAAAATACAAGATTAAATGAATTATGAGATTTATATATGACATAGATGCTACCTAAAAATATGTTGTGTATTTACATGAAACTCTGATGGAATCAGCATCAGAATATCAGAATACCAACATCAGCATCAGAAGATGTGTCACATCAGAAGATCAAACATGTGCTACGCTGAAGTCTGATGAACAGAATCTGCGCTCACCATACTCTGACTCTGATCAAGATCTTAACTATGTCATCAGCACTCAGAAGCGCCAAGATAAGCCAAAGCCAAGAACGCTCAGATCTTCATTAAGCAGAACATTCTGAAGTGTTAACGTTACTGCATTCAAGGCAGATTAATTACCAACGGCTTTATTCCAAGACAAAGATCTTCTCAAAATGGAAAGAACGTAATGAGCATTGAAATGGAATTATTGGACTGCAACGTATCTATTCCAAGGTTATTTAAACAAATCAGTGAGAAAGGAAATGGCTAATGCTCTACAATACTCTACACGCCTAAAGTCAATCATCACTAAACTCGTTCTCACTTTTGCTAAAAGCTTTGAACCGCTTACTCTATAGCTCTAGCAAAATAGTTTCTTAAGCTTCATTTTGTGTATTATCACAGTTGTTATATATAGTTTTTGTAGAAAACATCAAACACACATAATTGTTCATTTATCTGTAAGAAAGAATTTCCTTGAGAAACCGGTCTGTGGTTTAGGCTCAAGAAGGCTTTAGCAGTTGTTAAAGCAGTTTTGTATTCAGTTGAATATAGTGGATTAAGACCTCGTTGGAGAGAGGCGAAATCACCTTAACGGGTGGACTGGAGTAGTTTGAGATCAAACAAACCAGGATAAAAATAACATGTTGTCTGCATTTGATTTCAAGTTTTAACAATTCAACCCCCCTTCTTGTGTTTTTCACATCTTCACACCCAAGTGGAAAATATCTCACTTCACTGCATATTATAGAAGTATAGTTGTTTGCATCACTAAAAGGATTAACAAGAGTCTAATCTTTTGAGAAAGGTTTAAAAATAAAAAGCCAAAGTGGCAAAATGGTTTGAAATGAGATTGATGGACTTTAAGTCTTCTCGCAAAAAATGTCAAGGTATTATTAAATTGATTAGAGTTTATTCATGAAATTTTTTTGAAAATGCAAGGACCTAAGTCCAAGTTTATTATGAAAATGGTTCAAGTTTAAAAAAACAAGAAGAGTTTTCAAAAGGAGGGAGAATATTTTTTGAAATTAAAGAAGATGAGAGGAGAAGAAGAGACTATCCTAAAGCATAAGGTAAAAGCTAGGGAGAAGAACTATCTAACCAACAAGAAGCCAATACTTGACATTACGAGTCAATATAGATTTCTCATTCTTTGGATTGAAACCAAGCAAGAAAATATACTAGACCTCTTGAGAGAATTAAACTTCAAGTGTATTAAGTCTTCTAAAAATTGGGCAGAGTAACGGCTGTATACGGGTGAATTCCATATTACAAACAAAGTATGTAATCACAATAACCTGCACACAAAACAAACAAACAACCCAATGTCTTGAGGTAAACCTCAAGAACTCCAAACAAAATATCAATTAAGGTCATAAGGTCTCCAACATATGATCAAGATCTCTAATCCTCTAAAAGAGAGCCTCTGTTCCATTGGAGGGGGACGGTTGTGAAAAAAGAAAAAAAAACAGCCAACAAGAAATATCATAGGATACCAACCACAGAAGCCAAAAAAACAGAAGAGAGGTTACAGCATAAAAACACACTGCAAATATAGCGTCAAGAAACCAACAACCCTCTCATTCACCATAACCTTCATACACAACTCGTCCCTCAATACTTCCATCAAAATATACACAAAAGATCAACTTGGAAACACACACAAGAGAACTGGTTCAATCAATCACACATCTTACCTTCACTCATACCTCACAGTATTGTCATCACCTCATCACCATTACTTCATCATTAAATTTCAGACCCCCATCATTACACATAACATTACTGAAATACCTGCATCAACAGTCAATAACATAAACCAGATCAAAAATCCTTTACAGATATAGTTTATCAGAGTATTCACAATTGAAGGGAGAAGTTAGAAGTAGAGGGTTAGAAGCAGAAATAGTCGAAGAGCGAAATTTCAAATCGTACTTGAATCACGTCATTGCCGGAATCGAGGATCTGTCAAACTAGCTCTGACTATATCGTCACACCAGCATTTCCAATCAACACACCAGAACAACGTCTACTTACCATAACCGGTTCACCATTTCTGATCGTGAAGCCACCCGTCTTGTCAAGCTCTCCGATTTGGTATTTTCTTCCTCTTTTTCTGTTGATTAGCATTGATGTTGATGTCTGAGTATGTGATTCAGATGTTTGAGTTACATGATTTTGTTATAATTTGAGAGGACGAAATCAATTGGGTTTTAGGGAGGAGAAACATTTCAATTGAGCTAAGATTAGCAAGGAAATTTATGCTGTTGCCGGTGGAAGGAAGTAGAACATGAGATCGAGAGAAGTTTGTTGTTGTTAACATCGATTTACAGAAAAACAAAGCATTATGTTGTTGTTGTTATTCGATTTCCTGATGAGAAGTTGAGAAAGATGACGACGATTGAGAGGAATAGGGAGAGAGGAAAGAACTAATGGAGATTCTGAAGAAAGAGGCGCTAGCCTCCCCTTGTTTTAGGGTTTTTTACCCTTTCTCTCCTTTGCTTGGTGGGCAGGACACAGGTCTAACCCGGCCCGGTCCGTCTTAAGGCCCAAGTTTTTTTTAAAGAAAAATATGCCTTGTTCTTTTTTTTGTATACAGGGGCCTTTTTAATTTCTGTTTTATAAGCCCAATCTCGTTTCTCTGCTTTTCAACCTTATGTTTTATTTAATTCAACCTATTTTTGTTTGCATATTTAATTATTATTCTGTTATCCTGTTAATCGATGATGGTAATTAGTGTTTTTAATCGGTTTTATTTAATTTAACTAGTTTTCTTTAATTAGTTTTATTAAATATTTTCAGTTATTTTAATTAGTTTTATGCAAATAGTCATCTAGTTGTTTAATTTTGTTTTAATTATTTGATTCTATCTCCCATGCACACATGAGCTTGTTAATTATTTCTACATGATAAAGGTAATTAGGATTTAATTTTTTTCTTTTAGTTGAATCTTTATAACATATTCCCTTAGGTAACTCCATGAGGCGATTAAATCCCATTTCAGTCGTCTTATGTCGAGGTAGACTTTTAGCTTAATAAGTACATAATAACATTAGGGTAGGATTTCCCCTTTGACTTTTCTGTTGTAATTAAAATTAAAACTTCTGTCACAAATCAAAAAAACCAAAACACCCTTAATCATTACTCGAATTTGTTTTAAAACTCGCAAAAACACTCAACCAATCAAAACTCCCTCCCCCCAAAGGGCATGTTATCTCCGTTCTATCGTGATACCGGCCGTGCCCATTTCTAGAATGCGTGCGTTAACATCACCCACTAAAAAACACCAACAAACAAACTATTTTCTAGAGGAACTACGGTGTTTTGATTCCTTCCTTGGATACGTAGAAAAAGGGTCGCGAAACCCTCACGAACGCAATAATAAAAACCATTCATTTCCCTTTAAGCAAATATAGTTGTAGATAAACACACCCTTTAAGACAAACAAACAAAATGGATCCCGTTGAGTACAACGGACGCGAGGGGTGCTAATACCTTCCCCTCGCATAACTAACTCCCTTACCCTTTCTCTTGGTTGTAAGACCATCTTATCCATTCCCTTGTGGTTTTATCGATATTTACCCTTCCTTCGAGATAAATAAAGTTCGGTGGCGACTCTGTGTTTTCTGCCGGTAGCTTCAGCTGGCGACTCTGCTGGGGATTTTTTTTGCGAGTCTCTCCTAGTTTTGTTTATTTGTCTTTTTGGGTGTTTATTTATTTGCTTTGTTTTGCTTTATTGTTTTATTATTGCCTTATTCTTTTGTATATATTGCATATATTGTTGCTACTCACATATTCTGGATACATTGTGATGTTGGGTTTGGTGATTGCTTTTGTTAAGTCCTATACCCGGACTTGGGTTACACATAGGATTAAGACGACCGGTATAGTCATGTTAACTTTGAGGGAGTAATCCCGAAGAAGGAGGTATGAAAATCCCCCACTCAGTGGAGGTCCCCTTGAAAGTAGTGATATTTATCGAGTAATCGGGAAGACGTCATTGCTTTCGACCTGGGAACTCGAGAAGCTGAGGGCCGTAGAACCATTAACCCATCCTAGCCTTTTAGGTGCAGTGCGGAGACTATAACGGGGTAATATGGAAGTAGTTGTCACGCGATATTGCACTCGGACAAGTTTTTCCTACGAATATTATTGATTACCAAGTAATTGGGACGTCGGTAATATCCAAAGGAAGAGCGTAGACTTCGAGAACTCTTTAGAACCTTGTTCAGCAGGTGATAAACCCCTACTACATACCTCATGGGTGGTTACTGTGACTCCATGCTTGTGACGTCGGACTTTTGATCATGTTACCTTCAACCTGTGCAACGGACTACGCAATGGTTATCCAGAATATGTGGAGCTGAGACTTCATGCCATATCATACCATGACATCATATCATCATATATATCTCATATTTAGGGAAATCCAAAGACAAGTCTCGTTGATATAGCTTTTCAAAAAAGGAAATTTTAAAAGATAGATGAGTCTTTGGGTCTCCTCAGAAATGAAGATAAAGCATTCATCCATACTACCATGCATTCATTTTTCACAACAAAAACTCATTGGGGTCCCTTTTCTCAGAATCCAGTAAACAACAAAGATGACTCCTCCACATCGTTACCGTACCAGAGGCAACCAACAAAGGCTAATGGATCTTTTTGAAGAGAACCAGAATGCACTCCGTCGGGATATGGACACCATAGGTACTCGCATGGATCAACTTATGGAAACCCTTCATGTGATCAAGGGTCAAGAAGAACTACATCAAAGTGTTTCCAAGCTTACTACTGCTGCACCCTCCACTTCTGCTAATGGGAGGAATGACAATGCAAATGTTGAGACTCCTATCGGCGTTCCTAGGAATGATGTCGATGATCATCATGATGTTATTGATCTTGATGAACCCCATGTGAACCTTGCTGTTGGGGTTGTCGAAACTGAGAAATTGTATCATGCTCTCGAAGAGCGACTTAGAGCCATGAAGGGTATCAAGGCTTCCGGATTCAATACTGCTGCAATGTGCCTCGTGCCTGGGGTAGTTATTCCTCCCAAGTTCAAAGTCTCAGAGTTTGACAAATACAAAGGCACTTATTTCCCAGAGACTCATCTCCATTCCTATTTTCGCAAAATGGCGGCCTATGCTGAAAATGAACCATTACTCATGCATTTCTTTCAAGACAGCTTGACTGGGGCATCGTTGGATTGGTATATGCAATTGGAAAGATATCATGTCAGTACTTGGGGAGAAGTTGCTTACGCTTTTTTGAAACATTACCATTACAATACTGCCATGGCTCCTATCCGTGCTCAGCTTCAAGGGATGGTACAAAAATCTGAAGAGTCTTTCAAAGAATACGCTCAGAGGTGGCGTGAACTGGATGCAAGGGTCCAACCTCCTCTCTTGGATCGTGAGTTGATTGATTTGTTTATGGGTACTTTACGAGGCCCTTATCTCCAGCATATGCTCAGTAGCACTTCTACTTCTTTCTCTGATATGGTCATTATTGGTGAACACGTTGAGACGTGCATTAAGGCTGGAACGATTCAAGGTGTCCCCAACAATGCTAACAACAATGCGGGCATTAGTAGAAAACCATTCTCTGGTTTTGTCAAGAAGAAAGAGGGCGAGACTAGTGCCATCACCATCAACCAAGGAAGAGCTCCCGCATTTCCTCAAGTCCGATTCCCTTATTTTCCTACACCAGCTGCTATTCCCAACCAATTTGTTCCTCAAGTATATGATGCTACAACTCCAGCACCCTGGATGGCCCAACAACGGCCTTTCGCTCTAGAACCACATTATGTTCTGCAACAACAATTTCCACCTCCTCCAACTTATCAACAGCCGAATTAACCATCACAAGGACCGAGATCCCCTCAAAGACAAAGAGCCCCTGAAAGAAGATTTGATCTCATTCTCATGTCCTACGCTCAGCTTATCCCACAGTTACTTGCTAGTCAATTGGTTCAATTGAGCGAACTCGGTCCACCGCCAAACCATCTCCCTAGGGGGTATGATATTAATGCTCATTGCGAATTTCATTCTGGTGCCCCATGCCATACAATTGAAAATTGTAGAGCATTGAAATGCAAAGTTCAAGATCTCATCAATGCAAAAGCCATCAACTTCAACCCTGTTGGTACGAATATTCAAAATAATCCCATGCCTCCTCATCAAGGGGGAACGGTCAGTGCTATTGAAGAAGTTAATGAACGGGTTTTGGTATCAAAGTTTGACGAAATTAAGATATCTTTAGAAACTGTCAGAGAACATTTGTTGAAGCATGAGGTGCTACAAGAACTCCATGACTTTTGCTTAACATGTTCCTCCAAACCTGAAGAGTGTGCTGAGTTGAAGATGGCCATCCAACAATTGATCGATGAAGGTGTCCTACAGATAGAGAAAGTATTCCGAGAAGAAGAGATTGATGTCTTGGAAATCCCCTACTATCCCAGAAGCTTTTCAGCAACCCCTAGTATTCCGTTAACAATTCAGGTTCCTATTACCCCCATAATGATTCAAGCTCCTATTCCTCCTACAAGCAACGACTCGAAGGCAGTTCCATGGGAGTATAATGTGGTCTATATTCAAGGAAGGAGGTATGAGTGACCTCCGGTTGTTGACAAGAATGTTACCAACATTGCGGGAAATAGTAACATGACTCGCACTGGTCGGATCTTTTCTCCTCCACCACCGCCTCCTAGGGAAACTAACGGTGAAGCTCTAGCAAAAGCCAAGGGAAAGCAAGTGATGGATAATCAACCCGAACTTTCTGTAGGACAAGAAGCGGAGCAACTTTTGAGAATTATCAAGCGGAGTGATTACAAAGTAGTGGATCAAATCAACCAGACACCATCCAAGATCTCCATCTTATCTCTCCTTTTGTGTTCAGAGGCCCACCGCAACGCCTTATTGAAGACCTTATGTTTTTCTCATGTTACCCAAGACATCTCTGTGGCCCAGTTTGAAGGAATCGTCACTAATATTGCTGTAGAAAATTGTTTGGGTTTTTGTGATGATGAACTCCCAGTTGAAGGAAGAGCCCACAATAAAGCACTGCATGTTTCTATGAAGTGTTTTGACACTGTTTTATCTCGAGTTTTGGTGGATACAGGATCTTCACTCAATGTGATGCCTAAGGCTACCTTGTTTAAGCTAAATATGGACAGATTAATGATGAGGCCCTCCATTCTAAATGTTCGAGCGTTTGATGGTTCGAGAAGATCGGTGGATGGAGAAGTGGATTTTCCTGTAAAGATTGGTCCCCACACTTTCTATTTGTCATTCTATGTCATGGACATCCGTTCATCCTATACTTGCCTTTTGGGTCGTCCATGGATTCATGTAGAAGGAGCTGTGACATGTACTCTTCATCAATGCCTGAATTTCATTGCGAATGATCAAGTTGTCGTCATTTGCAGGCAAGAAGACATAGTGATTAATAATCTGACTACCTACCGTTATGTGGAAGTGGAAGGCGAGGTACAAGAGTTGCCCTTTCAAGCTCTGGAGATTGTTACTGTTGACAAATTCCTCGTCGTGGAATGTAAGAAGTCTGAGATACCCCTGGCCTCTTTGAAGGATTCCAAAGCCCTCATAGAAGCTAGACCTCCCTATGACAGTTGGGGAAAATTGATTGAAGTGCCAGAGAAGAAAGACCGTTTTGGTCTTGGGTATCAGCCATCATCCTCCGTGCAAGCTGGTTAGGTTCCTCTCAAAAGACAGCAGGTTCCCCCAATTTTTGAAGTGTTCGTCAGTGCTGGTGTAGGCAAAGAAGGACAAGTGCTCTCCACATATGTTGAAGGTGACGATGAAGATGTTTCAAGATTTATCTATCAAGTTGCGCTGGACCAGGAGCTCAGAAATTGGACTGTCGTGGACATCCATGAAGTTGTTTTCCTTGATGTGTAATTTTCTGTTTCCATTTTAAGTCGTATGTCCTGCCCAAGGCATACTGACAGCTTGTAGAAGGGTCCCCTTATGTTTCAATCTTCGTTTAATATTGAATGAAAAATCGAACTTTCGCATACAATTTTGTTCCCTGTCTTTTCTTTTACTTTTACTTTTTCAAAATAAAAATGGCAATACTTTTCTTTTCATATTCTAAATAATCTTTTGCACTTTCTAAAAATAAAACATAAAATCATCGATCATGCAGATCCGTCTCGAACTTCATTGGAAATGATAATGTTATGGCTCCTTATATCCTTGAGGATTCAGTTGATCATGCTAATGAAGATAGTGAGGAAGATTGTGAAGTCCCTGAAGAACTAGCCAGACTCTTGAGACAGGAAGAGAAGGTCATCCAGTCGTATCGATAAGAAATAGAAGTCGTCAATCTTGGTACTGAAGAGGTAAAGAGAGAAGTCAAGATAGGAGCCGCCTTGCAAAGTGAGGAAAAGAAGGGGTTTATTGAGTTACTTCAAGAGTATGATGACATCTTTGCCTGGTCGTATGAAGACATGCCCGACTTAGACACTGATATAGTAATGCATAGATTGCCACTCAAGCCAGAATGTCCTCCTGTAAAGCAAAAACCAAGAAGGACCAGACCTGACATGGCTTTGAAGATCAAAGAAGAGGTTCAGAAACAGCTCGAAGCAGGTTTCCTATCTGTGATAAATTACCCGCCTTGGATTGCTAACATTGTGCCCATACCTAAGTAGGATGGTAAGGTACGTATGTGTGTTGACTACTGAGACTTGAATAGAGCAAGCCCGAAGGATGATTTCCCGTTGCCTCATATTGATGTATTGGTTGATAACACTGCTCAGTCTTTGGTGTTTTCATTTATGGATGGGTTCTCTGGCTACAATCAGATAAAGATGGCTCTGGAGGACATGGATAAAATAGCTTTCACAACTCCTTGGGGTACCTTTTGCTATAGAGTCATGCCTTTTGGTCTTAAAAACGCTGGTGCGACATATCAGCGAGCTATGGTGACTCTCTTTCACGACATGATTCATAAAGAAGTCGAGGTGTATGTAGACGACATGATTGCGAAGTCACAGGCTGAGGAAGAACATTTGGTTCATTTAAAGAAGTTGTTTGATTGTTTGCGAAAGTTCTGGTTAAGGCTTAATCCCAACAAATGCACCTTTGGGGTTCGATCAGGCAAGTTACTTGGTTTTATCATGAGTCAGCGAGGAATTGAAGTAGATCCAGACAAAGTAAAAGCAATACAAGAAATGAAGGTGCCGAAAAATGAGAAGGAAGTACAAGGTTTCCTTGGAAGGTTGAATTACATAGCCAGGTTCATTTCCCATCTTACTGCTACCTGTGAACCCATCTTTAAATTGTTACGCAAGAATCAGGATGTCCATTAGGATGAGAGTTGTCGAGAAGCTTTCGAGAGGATTAAGCAGTATCTTCAAGAACCACCAATACTCTTACCACCAGTTCCTGGGAGACCTCTCATTATGTATTTAATTGTGCTAGAAGGATCTATGGGTTGTGTGCTCGGACAACATGATGATACTGGACGAAAAGAACACTCCATTTATTACCTGAGCAAGAAGTTCATTGATTGTGAATCAAGGCATTCCTTACTTGAGAAGACTTGTTGTGCTCTTACGTGGGCAACTCGACGTTTGAGGCAGTATATGTTGACACATCCTACACTTCTGATATCTAAGATGGATCCGATAAAGTACATCTTCGAGAAACTAGCACTTACAGGCAGATTGGCTCGGTGGCAAATGCTGTTGTCTGAGTATGACATCCAGTACGTCACACAAAAGGCTATCAACAGTAGCATTCTTGCTGATCATCTCGCTCACCAACCATTGGAAGAATATCAGCCTATAAAGTTCGATTTTCCAGACAAGGATATTATGAAACTTGATGACAATGAAGGACCTGAACCAGGGGAGCGATGGACTCTCTTGTTCGATGGTGCGTAAAATGCTATGGGTCACGGTATTGGGGCAGTTCTGACCTCTCCACGCAACACTCACATACCTTTCACTACCAGATTATGTTTTGATTGCACGAATAATGTCGCTGAATACGAAGCTTGTGTGATGGGCCTTGAAGCCGCCATTGATTTGAAGATCAAGATTATTGAAGTTTATGGGGACTCTGCCTTAGTGATACATCAAGTACGGGGTGATTGGGATACACGACACCCTAATTTAGTTCCATACAGGGATTACATAGTTGAGTTGTTTCCCGCTTTCGATGAGGTCACCTTTGAGCACATTCCTAGAGAAGAGAATCAACTGGAAGACGCTCTGGCCACTTTAGCAGCAATGTTCAAAGTCAGTTACCCGAATCATGCACCCAGTATAAGGATCTGTCGCTACAAAGAGCCAGTACACATTTTCCCTGCTCATTGTCTCACAACTGAAGATGTATCATACGAAAGGTCGTGGTATTTCGACATCAAAAGATATCTTGAGAAGCAAGGGTACCCCGAAGGTGCTATAATTTGTGATAAGCGGACTCTTAGAAGGTTGGCGTCTAAGTTTTTACTGTCATGAGACGTTCTGTACAAGATAAACTATGATTCGGTTCTGCTCAGATGCGTGGATAGACACGAAGTAGAATCCATTATACGAGAAGTACACGAGGGCTCTTTTGGGACTCATGCCAGTGGGCATTCCATGGCCAAGAAAATCCTACGAGCAGGTTATTTCTGGATGACGATGGAAAGTGACTGTTGTGTATATGCCAGAATGTGCCATAAATGTCAGGTTTATGCAGACAGGATACATGTTCCTCCCACTCCCTTGAATGTGATGACTTCACCATGGCCCTTTGCAATGTGGGGCATCGATATGATTGGACGCATTGAGCCGAGCGCTTCAAATGGACACAGGTTTATCCTCGTTGCTATTGATTACTTCACCAAGTGGTTGGAAGCGGCTTCGTACAAGAATGTGACCAAGCAAGTTGTCACTCATTTCATCAAAAGAGAGATCATATGCTGTTATGGAACTCCAAACAACATCATCACTGATAACTGGTCAAATCTCAACAACAAGAGGATGAAGGAAATGTGTGAAGAGTTCAAGATCGAGCACCATAATTCATCACCTTATCGGCCAAAGATGAATGGGGCAGTCGAAGCCGCTAACAAGAACATAAAGAAGATCGTCCAGAAAATGGTGAGAACATACAAAGATTGGCATGAGAGGTTACCTTTTGCCCTGCATGGATATCGAACTTCGGTCCGTACTTCCACAGGGGTAACTCCATTTTCACTAGTCTATGGTATGGATGCGGTACTCCCGATCAAAGTGGAGATTCCTTCCTTAAGGGTTATAATGGATACTTAGCTTGATGAAAATGAATAGATTCAAACGAGACTCGACCAACTCAATCTCATCGATGAAAAGGGCTTGGCAGCCTTTTGTCATGGTCATCTATACCAACAACGTCTTAAGAGGGCATTTGACAAGAAGATTCGGCCTCGAGAGTTCCACGCAGGTGACCTGGTCTTAAGAAAGATTCTCCCAATCCATATTGATCCAAGAGGCAAATGGACTCCCAACTACGAGGGACCGTACATCGTGAAGAAGACTTTCTCAGGAGGGGCTCTAATCCTGACAAACATGGATGGGGAAGACGTTCCACTTCCAGTCAATTCAGACTCAGTCAAAAAATACTACGCATAAAAGGACCCGCTAAGTCGAAAACCCGAAAGGGAGGCTTAGGAAAAATTAGGGCTAAAAAAAGAGGAAAAAAGGAATAACTCGCTAAGTTGAAAACCCAAAAGGGCGGCTTAGGCAAAAATGGGTGTCCCGGTGGATTGAAAACCCGAAAGGGCGATCCAGGCAAAAATTAGGGACAAAAAAAGCGAGAGACTGCAGTCTGAAGACTCTTCATGTACACCTTCCTACTACGGGATGAATCAATCTAGCTATTATCCTTTGGAAGCACGACACTAGGACGACCCAGGATGCGAGAACTATAACAATATCAATTTTAACTGAAATTCGAGATTTTCTTATTGCCATTTTACCCGTTGTATTTCTTTTCTTTTACGCAACTTCCTCATTTAGGAGTTGTTTCTATGTATAAATGCCCTTTCACAGGCCAAACTCATTAATAAAAAATTTCCCTTCCATTAAAAAATCTTTGTTATGTTCTTTTACTTTATTTTTCGTATGCGAATCGTGATTTAAATTCTTTGTTAAGCATTGCATTGAAAACAATAAGTCAATAATAATCACGAGCAAATATGTGAAACACTACATTACATGGATATGAAGGCATCCCAAGGGAATGTTGTGGCATTCCAGTGTTCGCTCTTCTATGCAGATAGCAGGTCATAACGGTCACCTTGACCAAGATGTCATCCTCGTCACTTCCTTACAATCGACCGAGCGCCCGATTCTCCCACACGGAGAGACTTGGGGCATTGGTCAAGATCCACGTCTCTTTTCAGTTATTCACAAAAGGCCCAACACATGAAGGAAGTCAGATCAAGTCATTTCTCCTCAGCAAGATTTAATCCCCCAGTGAACTCGACAAGGCTAACTCTGTTCTCGCAAAATTTCAAGCACCAGCCCATATTAGTACCTCGAGAGGGCGAGCAGCAGATCTCAATGAGCTTTTGGCACTTTACATACAATAATCATCACGACATACTACATTGCATCCTCAAACGCATAGCATATCCATGGATCATCATGTCACACCTCAAATGCATATGAAGCATGAGTCAGATCAATCCCAAATCAACAAAACATTCTCGTAAAGAATTTCATCCTCATAGGTCCCAGTTAACATCTATCGTTACACTACCAACTAAAATAAACCAGGGTGTTAGTACGTCATGCTCCCCAACTCTTAATACTCATTTTATCTCTCTTAAGGTTGTAGATCTTCCGTAGGTCTTACCATCGCGTTATATTTTCAAGGTCGTAGATCGTCCGTAGATCTTACCTTCGCATTTTAGGGTCGTAGATCGTCCGTAGACCTTACCATCGTGTTATATTTTTAGGGTCGTAGATCGTCCATAGATCTTACCTTCACTTTATCTCTCTTAGGGTCATAGGTCGTCCGTAGACTTTACCCTCTCCTCATCGTATTTTTAAGGTCGTAGATCGTCCGTAGATCTTACTGTCGCGTCATCTTTCTAAGGTCGTAGGTCGCCCATAGATCTTACCTTCACTTTATCTCTCTTAGGGTCGCTGGTCGTCCATGGACTTTACCCTCTCCCCATCTCATTTCCTAAGGTCGTAGGTCGTCCGTAGACTTTACCCTCTCATCCTCTTATTTTTAAGGTCGCAGATCGTCTGTAGATCTTACGTTCGCATTTTAGGGTCGTAGATCATCCGTAGATCTTACCATCGCATTATATTTTTAGGGTCATAGATTGTCCGTAAATCTTACCATTGCGTTATATTTTTAAGGTCATAGGTCGTCTGTAGACTTTACCCTCTCCTCATCTTATTTTCGGGGTCGTAGACCGTCTGTAGATCTTACCTTAGCTTTACCCTCTCCTCGTCTTGTTTTTAAGATCGAAGATCATCCGTAGGTCCTACCTTCACTTTATCTCTTTTAGGGTTGTGGGTCGTTCGTAGGTCTCACCCTCACGCTATCTTTCAGGGTCGTAAGTCTTCTGTGGACTTTACCTTCGTGTTATCTTTAAGCTTCTCATGAATCCTACCTCCAGTCATCGCGACATTGTCAACCACGTCCTTTCAGTCACTCTACCGCCCACTCCCTCAAGAACCTTGTATTGGCACCGTTACCCCAGTATGAGCTACCATTATTCAACCATGTTTATCCATCCTAACCGGTCCACCAGAAGACCAGTTTGTCTTTTCCCAACAGACATTCACACCAATGAATGACACTCACACCATCTATCCAGGGAAAATTTCGGGTCCTGGTATTTAATCATCTTCCACCTTGAACTTCCGAAAGGCTGACGCCAATCTCACCTTCAGGTTTAAGACGATTAAATAGGGCAGCTGTCGTACCCCAAATTTGCCCTATCTTTTTGCTTTTGTCTGGTTTTGAACTTTGCACCCCATTTGCACCACTTTTTTACTCAGTCATTTGCATATCCCGCATCTCATGGAATCAGTCACTTTGGTTCGAGGTATTAGGTATTATTCTCGAATATGGCTCAAAGCTCAGTGCATTAAGTCAAGAATTTCATCTCCTCGCATTTCAAGTTTTCTTCTTAAAAGTCTCTAAGCCATTGAGTCGAGAGTTTGAAGTTTAAGTTGGCAAATGTGGAGTTTGGGGCACAAGAAATAAGGCTGGGGGTTCATGATGATCAAGACATGTTTTGGGTTGCTTAAGTTGCAAGTTACTTATGGTGTGAGTCTCAAAGTTAAAGTTCTATTTAAGAGTGCAAGTTTGGTTCAGGCATGATATGAAGATAAGGTTTGAGTGACCGTTGTTTTGGGTTCGAATTAACCAAAGGGAATTAAATTCTTAAGCATTTATTTTGTTTGAGAGTTTAATTGGATTTTGAAAGATAAGGCGCATGATTGCTTGAAATACAAGTTACGACATTTGTTCTTGAAATTCAAGTTATAAAAGCAAGATGTGCATTCAAATCATTCAAGTGGAAATCGCTTCTTTCAATCAAAATTCAAGAGTTTGTTTAGTTTTCATACAACCAATTCATTCAAAATATTTCATTCAAGTTTTTGTGTTCATTACACTTTGGAAACAAGTTACAAGACATGTCACAAATATGGAATCACAAGTTACAATTGCTATTTACAAAACAAAAAAAAAGGAATTAAGTGTTTCTTCTTCAATTGTTGTTGCTTCCTCTTCAAGAGAATCGCCCACGTTCTTTACTAGCCTCGGCCTTTTCATCTTACAACCCCGCTTGCCATCCGACACTCGTGCTCATGAAACAAGGAAAAAGAAAAAGTTAGCAATTAACATATGAAAAATTCCAAGCAAGGTTTAATTGATAAAAGGAATTGGTATCTCATCATAAGGGTTTGCATTTGGAATCAGTTAGGGAGTTATTTTTTTTGTCATGGTTTGTTTTCTCCAAAATTGCAAATCACAAAAATTTGTCCTCTTTGGTTCACAAAAAGAGAGAAAAGAAAAAATTGCTAACAAGCAAACAGTAGTTGCAATCTAAAGCAAATACAACAGTTGCAATCTGAAGCAGAACAACCGAAATAATAAACAGCAGACTAAAACAAATGCAGTAAGTCAAAACTGCCAAACCAAAACAGACATAGTACAAACAGTAGACCAAAAACAAATGCAGCAAGTCAAAACTGCCAAACCAAAACAGCATGGTAGCAAACAACAATAGCAACATTTCATAATAAAACAGCAAGCCAGCTCAAGACCCTGTCATTATGTCCCAAAAGCAACCCCTTCAGAAATATTAGAGGATAAAAAGCAGTTTGCTTTATATCATTGAGAGGTAAGAGAGAAAAAGATATCACCTGCATAGAAAACTGTCCAACAGAACAAGCCAAAAACCTGCATCATATAGCCCAAAATATATGCTATGCTACTATGCTATCTTTACACCAAAATGGATAGAAATAGAACCTGTACTCAAAAGACAACAAAAAAATTCCAACAATGTTCAAATTCCCCTAATTTCCCCCCTGATTTCCACCCATGTTCACTATAAAATAGAGCCTCTTTTCCATTGGAGGGGGACAATTGTGAAAAAATAAAAAACAGCCAACAAGAAATATCACAGGATACCAACCACAGAAGCCAAAAAAACAGAAGAGAGGTTACAGCATAAAAACACACTGCAAATATAGCGTCAAGAAACCAACAACCCTCTCATTCACCATAACCTTCATACACAACTCGTCCCTCAATACTTCCATCAAAATATACACAAAAGATCAACTTGGAAACACACACAAGAGAACTGGTTCAATCAATCACACATCTTACCTTCACTCATACCTCATAGTATTGTCATCACCTCAGCACCATTACTTCATCATTAAATTTCAGACCCCCCATCATTACACATAACATCACTGGAACACCTGCATCAACAGTCAATAACATAAACCAGATCAAAAATCCTTTCCAGATACAGTTTATCAAAGTAGACACAATTGAAGGGAGAAGTTAGAAGAAGTGGGTTAGAAGCAGAAATAGTCGAAGAGTGACATTTCAAATCGTACCTGAATCAAGTTGTTGTACCCCAAAATTTTCCCTCTCATTTCATCAAGATTTCCCCTCACAAGACTCTTTGGACTCAAGACCAGATTAGGGTTTGCTCAGCTCAAGACATCTCCTTGCACTAATGACCTGAAATTAGGGTTTGAGTTTGCACAAGGATTTTTGGACTTCTAATGCCTCATGTGACTTTCATACTTCATATTGGACTCTTAAGATTGCTCATACCAAGTTTCAAGCCTTGAATCAAATTTTTGCCCAGTCAATTGGACAGTTGACCTAGAAATCAGTTGTATTGGGGGAAAAGTCAACTGTGGCCAATTTAAAGTCAAACCTCATAATTTTTTATCCAAATCAACATTATAGACTCATATGAACCATTTGATCAAGTTTGTACCACAACTCCTCAAGAAATTTGATCAGATCATCAAAAGGGCAAAATGGTCAAAATTAGGGTTTTGACTGTAGAAGGGTAATTTCTGATTTTTCACCTAACCAATGGAAAATTTGGTTCAAGAATGGTTTTAAGGACTCAATGGTATCATCTTGACCTAATCACAAGGTTCAAAATATCTCAATTGCATTGGATTGATAGATGAATTTTCCAGTCAACTGATCAAAAATCAACTATACACTGAAAAGTCAAACTTTGACTTTTTGGTCAAAATCAAGTGCCAAGGGTCATTTTTCATCAAGATGTGTCAAAACATGAAACTTGTTCACCAAGAAACCTAATTTTGAAAATTAGGGTTTAAGTTTGAAAAATTTCATAACTTAGAATTTTTCTAAGTTATGAAAATTTCTTATTTTTTCCCAACTTTTCCTAACTTTTTCACCATGATGCAATTGGATTTAAAGAAAACTTCAAACATGAAAGTTGTAGTCCTCAACAAAATCTACAACTTTTATTCACAAAGTTTTCCAAAAAGATTCTTGGATCTCAAGTTATGATTTTGTGAATAGGGGTCCATGAAACTTTTAACTTAGTGAAATTTTGCCCTAGTTTAGGCAGATTCTTTACCTAACTTCATGGTAACTTTTCACATAGTTCCAAGTGGAATCTCAAAATTCATTTCAAAGATGGATTGTAGAGCATGTTACAAGCTTTCCAAAATGTCAAAGAACTCTCCAAGATCATTTGTGGTTAGGGAGAATCGAAGGAAAGAAAACGTCCATTTCTCACTTTTGTCCAAGGCATTTTGCACCATGTTACAACTTGCAAATCAGTTTGAATCATGCTTGTACTTGCATTACAGGTTCTAATACTTTTTAGACTCCAAAATCGAATGCAAATACATTGGACAATGGCATTGTTTTGTTCTTTGAAGCTTTGTACAAGGGTTTAATCCAAAAATGGCAAAAAGGTTACAATGCTACTTTGATAAAGTTCACTTTTAGAAACTTTGTTTATCTTGAGCCATGGACCTAACCTTTTGCTGCAAACAAAGTCCACAAATACCAGGAAATTTGTACCAACTCTCCTCAGGCCTTGAGCTAGCCTGTATAGGCTTTGGCATTGTCACTTCCCACATTTTCTTCAAAAGCAAGTAAGCTTGCAAAAAGTCCACAACTCTTGTATCTGATAAAACCAAGCTTAGATATCATTTGAAACAACTTCAGCATATTGTAACGAGTCAATACACGAGCTCATAGCATTTCAAACACCCTAAAACACCAAAATCACCATTTCTGCCCAAAATAGGGCAACCTTTGCAGATCACTAGCCAAAAAAAATTTCACTCGTGCATTTTTGGTTTCAAGGCTTCAAACACATTCCATACATCACACCTAAGTTGTCCAGACCTTTCTCAAGCAACTGTAACCTCATTTTCACACTTCACCATTTTCATTTTGAAGCTTTGCAGGTTGACTTCTACAGGGACATTCAAGCCATTTCAAAGCAAGCTGAGCATTGGGAAAGGTTGAGGGAACTTCAAGCAAGCTCACACGACCTCCAGGCCTCACTCAAAGTTGCCACATTGCCATATTCAACTTCAACTGAACAAGGTATTTTCTAAGTTTCTATCTCTCTATTTAGACATCCTTAGGCTTAGGTTTGTGAAGCAAAAATGTAGTCTTCAATGTGTTTGAGCTGTATATATGCATAGTTCTTATTTATATTAACTGAGTTAGGAGAATTTGGATGATGAACATGCTGAAAATTTTAGGTTAAAATTTAGGGCCATTAAAATTCTCTCTGTCCTTTGAGAGTTAGGTCACAAAATGGATATGGTTGGAATCGTGATTGAAAATGCTATAACTTTCATGTTGTAAATTTTTGATTTCATGCAAGCAATAGAGAGAACAGATTTGAGTAACAAAAGGAACGCGTTTGGGACGAAGGAGCAAGGACAGGGATGAAGTGTGTCCTGGGCCTGGGCGCCTTGGGCCTGCTTTTTTTGGCACCCCTCCCCCCCCCCCCCCCCCCCCCCTTTTACTTTCTGCACCCCCTTTTGCATTTTCTTATATTTTTTTATATTTTCTTGCATATTTATATTTTCTGACTTTATTTATTTTTCTAAACATTGAAAAATCCCAAAAAATATTTTCTTAATTTTTGCATTTTATTTTATTATTTTTTATTATTTTTTTGACATAAAATAATTTATTAGGTTAATATAATTTATTTTCTTAAATAAACTTGCAAATAATATAAAAATACCATATATTTTTTATTTTTATTATTTATACACTTAAAATAATATTTTCATACAATATTCAATTTTTAAACATTTTTGTATATATTTTTATTATTTTTCTTGTACATGAATGAAATAAATAATAATAGAATATATAATTTATTTTAAACAAAAATTAGGGTTTTCACCCTTTCAAAAATAATCATTTTTATTTTCTTATTTTTAAGACATAAATAAATTTATCTTCTCATGCATAAAATAAATACAAAAACATTTCTTTCATATTTACATTTTATTGTACATTTAAATAATTTTTCATTTATTTATTGTATAAATTCAATTGGGTTGTAATAGTAAATTAGGGTTTTATTTTGTGCAAATACCCCCTATTCAAACTTGTACCCCCCCTTCCCATAATATTGTTGTAATAGTTAGATTTACTTTACGCAATTTACCGTATTATATGCATGCTTAGTAAAGATTAGGGTTTGTATGATGAGACAAAAATCAAACAAATAGCATGACTAAATACAAGACAAAAATGCATGAAAAATGACAACACATTGCACACAAGCACCCCTAGGGTTTCATCCACTTTGTTGCCTTAAAATGGCCATGGCATGCATGCTAGGTATCTTGGCAAAATAAAACAAAAACAAAAGATCATAGTCCCTCGATGATGCTATCAAAATGTTGCCAAAAAAAATGATTTTGGTGTCTTAAACTTGCTAAGATACTTGGCACCATTGCTATCATGGTCATACGATGACCCACGCCTGTCCCGTTTAACATCCAAAGATAGGGTTTTTTACCAAATACAATGGTAAAACAATAATGTCAAAGGGTTAAAAATGTACAAGAAAGACTTTTGATTAGGTAGATGCTCCTAGTTACTTGATCAAATTTGCAAACCATCCTTGCTATTTTCAAAAACACACACACAATTTCAAAACAATTTCCAAACAACTTTCAAACATTGAAACATTTTTCCAAAGACAAACATCTTTGTATAAATTCTTCAAACAAGAATCATTATAAAGATTGCCAAAACGATGACCTCTTTTCAAAATACTTTCAAAACCACACAAAGCACCATTTCAAACAATTAAAAAATCAAAGCAAGTGATCTAAACAAGTAACTAAGAGCCCATGGAAAACCATGGATGAAAAGGGTGTTAGCACCTTCACTTTTCATAATCTACCCCCCGAACCCAAGAAAACATCTCAAAGGTCTTTCCTGTGCTTTTTGACCTTTCCTTTGGATAAAATAAAAAGTCGGTGGCGACTCTTGCTAAACCGAAACATTTGCGAACATAAACGCAAAACCTCAAGTCAGTTCTCCCACCGTATCACACACGTCATTTCCGGAGTCGAGGATCTGTCAAACTAGCTTTGACTATATCGTCACACCAACATTTCCAATCAACACACCAGAACAACGTCTACTTACCATAACAGATTCATCGTTTCTGATCGTGAAGCCACCCGTCTTGTCAAGCTCTCCGATTTGGTATTTTCTTCCACTTTTTCTGTTGATTAGCATTGATGTTGATGTCTGAGTATGTGATTCGGATGTTTGAGTTACATGATTTTGTTATAATTTGAGAGGACGAAATCAATTGGGTTTTAGGGAGGAGAAACATTTCGGTTGAGCTAAGATTAGCAGGGAAATTTATGTTGTTGTCGGTGGAAGGAAGTAGAACATGAGATCGAGAGAAGTTTGTTGTTGTTAACATCGATTTACAGAAAAACAAAGCATTATGCTGTTGTTGTTATTCGATTTCCTAATGAGAAGTTGAGAAAGATGACGATGATTGAGAGGAATAGGGAGAGAGGAAAGAACTAATGGAGATTCTGAAGAAAGAGGCGCTAGCCTCACCTTGTTTTAGGGTTTTTTACCCTTTCTCTCCTTTGCTTGGTGGGCAGGACACGGGTCTAACCCGACCCGGTCCTTCTTAAGGCCCATGTTTTTTTTAAAGAAAAATATGCCTTGTTCTTTTTTTTGTATACACGGACCTTTTTAATTTCTGCTTTATAAGCCCAATCTCGTTTCTCTGCTTTTCAACCTTATGTTTTATTTAATTCAACCTATTTTTGTTTGCGTATCTAATTATTATTTTGTTATTCTGTTAATCGATGATGGTAATTAGTGTTTTTAATCGGTTTTATTTAATTTAACTAGTTTTCTTTAATTAGTTTTATTAAATATTTTCAATTAATTTAATTAGTTTTGTGCAAATAGTCATCTAGTTGTTTAATTTTGTTTTAATTATTTGATTCGATCTCCCATGCACACATGAGCCTGTTAATTATTTCTACACGATAAAGGTAATTATGATTTAATTTTTTTTCTTTTAGTTGAATCTTTATAACATATTCCCTTAGGTAACTCCATGAGGCGATTAATTCCCGTTTCGGTCGTCTTATGTCGAGGTAGACTTTTAGCTCAATAAGTACATAATAACATTAGGGTAGAATTTCCCCTTTGATTTTTCTGTTGTAATTAAAATTAAAACTTCTGTCACAAATCAAAAAAACCAAAACACCCTTAATCATTACTCGAATTTGTTTTAAAACTCGCAAAAACACTCAACCAATCAAAACTCCCCCCCCCCCCCCCAAGGGTATGTTATCTCTGTTCTACCACGATACCGGCGTGCCCATTGCTAGAATGCGTGCGTTAACATCGCCCACTAAAAAACACCAACAAACAAACTATTTTCTAGAGGAACTACGGTGTTCTGATTCCTTCCTTGGATACATAGGCAAAGGGTCGTGAAACCCTCATGAACGCAATAATAAAAACCATTCATTTCCCTTTAAGCAAACATAGTTGTAAATAAACACACCCTTTAAGACAAACAAACAAAATGGATCCCGTTGAGTACAACGGATGCGGGGGGTGCTAATACCTTCCCCTTGCATAACCGACTCCCTTACCCTTTCTCTTGGTCGCACGACCATCTTATCCATTCCCTTGTGGTTTTATCGATATTTCCCCTTCCTTCGGGATAAATAAAGTTCGGTGGCGGCTCTGTGTTTTCTGTCGGTAGCTTCAGCTCCAAGTCAGTACCACATGCTATTTCAACAATCAAACAAGAATCATGTACAAAAGTTTTCATTTACAAGCATTAATCAAAGGTAAAACCCAAAATGCAATCTTAAGTCAAAAATAGTTTTAAAATATGAAAATGACTTGAAAAATTATGAAATTAAAACCCTAAATTCCTAAAGTCCTATAAAATTCAGAAATAAAATTTGGATTCCCTAGATTGAGGTGGAAATTTGATTTAGAAATGTAAACATGGAAACTAGCAAGTTTAAGCCTTAAACTAGATGGATTTGGAAAATAATTTGTTAAAAATATGAAATCACATTGTAAAATTCCCGAAAAATGATTTTTATGGCCTCAACATGTTCAAGCGCTCCAAACAACTTCATCTCTGATTTAATAGGCATGGGAAATTAGAACTTTAAATCAATTAATGTGCATGATCAAGCAAAAACCCTAAAAGAGGAAATTAAGTTCACAAATTAATCAATTAGATCCAAAGGCCAAATAATTTTGATGTAAAATAACCTAAATGTCAAGAAAACTAAAAGGATCAGAAAGCATATTTTTCTTGAATTTTATCTCAAAAGGAAAAAAGAAATAGAAAATTATTTACACAAACTAACAAAATTAATACAAATAAAAGATATTATGTCCAAATTATTTTTAAAATCTAACCAAAATTTTTATAAAATTGGACAAAAAATATTTTCGAGTAAAAACTCAGAAACGAGTCTAAAAATATTTTTTATGGAATTTTTTACTTAATAGAAATAGGAAAATAAAATTCAAGATTTAAAAGAAATATTAAAACCCTAATTATTTACATGATTTTATTTAATCAAGAAAAATGATAAAAAAAATGTAATAAAAATAAAAATAAGAAAATATATTGAAAAAGAAGTTTAAAATATTTTTATCATAATTTTTGAAGTGAAGAAAATATTAAAAGAAAATATGAGAAGAAAATACAAAAAAATAAAATTCAAAGGCTATTACACCTGTTGTTTAGAAAATCTGTTGTAAAAGATAAATGTATCTGTGTTCAATCATCCAGGGACACGTAATCATCCCTACCAAGCAGCCATCATCAAAACACGCGCAAGACAGTTTTCAGCAAGGCATTTTCCAACTTCAATTTCTCTCTTATTATTCAACCATTTGAGATGATTCAAAAGGCAAACATGATCACCAAACTTCTAAGAACATCACACATCTTTTAGATTTCAAAAACAAGGCAGGATCAAAGAGATATTGGAGCTCAAAGTCACTGAAAACGAACGTGAGCATGACTTACAGAAAACATCAAAACATCAATGGAGCTCGAATCAAACCAATTAAATACATCAGACCAATTGTCTGGCCAGCTAATAACATGTATGCAAGATTTCAATCATTGATTTAAGCTATCAAATAAGGAATCTAGAATTGAATTTTACCTCTTCAAGTGAAAAATAAATTCACTATTGTCCGAATCTAATGATGAGAAATCCAGAGGATCTTGCTTCTTTTGCTCCAATTATGAGGAAATAAAAGAGATATGAGAGCTAGAACAAGAATGGAGGTAGCTTCAAAGAGAAAAAAATTTTAACAATGGAGGTTAAGCTTGCTTCGAGAGAGAGAGAAAGAAATGTGTGTTGCTGACTTTGTGAGAAAGAGAGAAGGAGGGAGAGGTAATAGCTTGCTTCAAGATTTTCTTCTTCCTTTTCTTTTTCAATTGTTGAATCACATTGCCTTTTATAGAGGGAAGAATGAGAGAGTGAGGAAAATGAGAAGTGATATAAAATGATATTGAGGTGAGCATGTTGCATTTTATGTTATTTTGGGATGAGAAGCATGCGTTTTGAATAACAAATGAAGAGTGGGAATGGAGTAAGAAAAGCGTGAGTGATGATCTGGTAGGCTGGAACTTGGTTGGCATGAAATTTTCATGCATTTCCATGCAATTTTTGCTATTCCATGAGAACATCTTCATCTCCTTATATCTCCTCCCATAGTTAATGAATCGTGACAAGGTTTGAATCAAAAATGGAGAGGACACTTCATACTCCAAGTTTCATGTTCAAAATTTTTCAAAATGAAGCTTGAATCAATGATATAATTGGCTATGAACATATGCTCACAAACTGCTTGATGAAATTCCAGGCCTGATCAGGAATCCTGCGCGCGCGTGAGGCCTTGTGCTGGGCAAAAATTCAGCATGAGTGATACCTTCTTCTTTCAATTATATCTCAAAATGTAGGAAGAACTTCGAGAAACTTTCTGAAGCAAAGTTATTCCTCACAATTAGGGATTGATCTTTGATGTTGGACATTTTTCAAATTAGTGAATATTTCACATAGAAAAGTGATGTTTAATGCGCGCCCACAACATGTTTGATGAAATGACTGCCTAGCGCACGTGCCTTGCCTTGTGCTGGGCAAAATTTCAGTTTTCAGCTCAAAATCCTAATCATCATATATTTCTATACACTTAACCATTTGAGATGATTCTTGAATTAAAAATGAATATAAAACTTCAATCTACAACTTTCATGTTGCCAACTTTTTGATTTAAGTTCAAATGGTCATTCAAAAATGGACATGAAGAATTCAAGTTTTTGCATTTTTAACCAAAATTTCACTAAGTGTCAAAATCTTGCAAGCTTCATAACTTTTTTTTCCTTTCATTTTTTGGACTTGTGGCCACTCCTACAAAGTTGGAGAATTTTTCATCCTCTTTCTAGGAATATACAGTTTGCACATTTTCAATAAAAATTGAGAAAGTTGTAGCCAGTCAAAATTCAGCCCTATTGATACTTAGAAAATTTTCAAAACTTCAAATAACTTCCTTGACAAGTTATCTCCAATTCACACTTCCTCTTGATATCTTTTCACTATTGACCATGAAATATGAGAATAGGGATATTTAATTGATGGTTGACCAAAAATCCACTTGGTCAACAACTGATTTTGACTGTCTTTTGACAAAATGACCATTTTACCCCTTTTCATCAATTGAACCCTTTCAAGCAAAAGTTGATGATCAAACTTCCAATGATAGATGCTCATGACTATGTAGAGAAGTATGGGATCAAGAATTTCCCAAAAATACAAAGATCTCTTGATTAAACACCAAACCCTAGTTTTGATCATTTGTGCTAGGAGATGGTGAGATGACTGCAATTGTGCCATGACCTACAAGATGATATTCCAAGAGACAAAATATACACATTTTGAGGTTAGTTAAAAGAATACGAGTACAAGATATACAAATAAAAGTTCTTCAAGGTGCTTGGTGATTCCATAGGCAAACCCTAAGACAGAATGCAGTAGAAGATAAACCCCAAACCCTAATTTGTGATCTGATTGCATTGTGATGGTATGAGATGATAGAGGGATCTTAGGGGCAAAAATTGGGGTACAACAGCTGCCCTTATTTAAGTTTCTTCTATCCAGAGATACGAAGGTTAAAAATATTCTTGTCGACGTGATCGAATATACTTAAATATAAAACAAACCCTATTTTTAGCCCTAAGATGCCATGAAATGATTATGAGTATGAATGCATATGAACAACTTCAAAGGGACGCAAAACACCACAGGGGATGTAGCAAAGGAAATAAAGATGAAAAGAGAAACCCGACCAGGAAAATAAATCACTGGTGAATCAAAAAGACCCGACTTTATTGGTGTAACACCCAAAGAAGAGATAAGGTAGCATCAACTCATCTAAAGAGGAAATAGTATAGGATAAAAGTGATTGACAACTAATTGTGAACTACCAACTCAATAGTAAAAGGTAGAAGATCAAAAATATGTTGACTCATAGATGATGGTAAAAGATCAAAGGATACACCAACTTTCATTGAAGGTGAAACTACGAACGCTCACTGAAAGTAGAAAGATAAAAGAATAACAACACTGACGTTCACTAACGGTGAGATACCAACATTCACTGAAGGTAGAAAAAAGAGAAAAATACCGACGTTCACTGACGATGAACTACCAACATTCACTGAAGGTAGAAAGAGAAAAATATAACACCAAGGTTCATTGATGGTGAACTACCAACATTCACTGAAGGTAGAAAAAGAAGAAAATAACACTGACGTCCACTGACGATGAACTACCAATGTTCATGAAGGTAGAGAGAAAAGAACATAGCACCTACGTTCACTGATGGTGAACTACCAACGTTCACCGAAGGTAGAAAGAGAAGTATAACACCAACGTTCACTGATGGTGAACTACCAACATTCACTGAAGGTAGCTAAAAGATAACACCCACGTTCACTAAAGGTGAACTACCAATGTTCACTGAAGGTAGAAAGAGAATAACACCGACCTTCACTGACGATGAACTACCAACATTCACTAAAGATAGAGAGAAAATATAATAATCACCAATGTTCACTGATGGTGAACTACCAACCTTCACTGAAGGTAGCCAAAAGATAACACCCACGTTCACTGAAGGTGAACTACCAACGTTCATTGAAGATAGAAAGAGAATAACACCGATGTTCACTGAGATGAACTACCAACATTCACTGAAGGTAGAGAGAAAAGAAATATAGCATCTACGTTCAATGACGATGAACTACCAACGTTCACTGAAGGTAGAGAGAAAAGATAATAATCACCAACGTTCACTGATGGTGAACTACCAATGTTCACTAAAGGTAGAAAAAAGATATATTGACAATAACAAGTTTCCCAAAATCATGGCATTTCACCTAGAACGGGTATCAACTTCTTCTTTAACCAAGGCATTTCGCCTGGAAAGGGTAGTATATAAGTTGTCTCAAATAAAGAGACTACCACTTGCAAATATTTCTTAACAAACTATCTTTGTCATATTGAAAAGACTTTCCATCCATTGGAGTAATTTAACAACGAACTACAAACTATCCACTCACGGGGAAGATAGAAAAAAAGTAACGTCGACTTTTTACGGGGAAGTACAAGTTCCTCAAATAAAGAGACATGCTACTTGCAGTTATGGGACGAATTGTAAAAATGACTTCCTGAGGAAAGCAATATGGCTTCCCGGGGAATGAATATATGACTTCCTGGGGAAAGAAATATGACTTCCTGGGGAATGAATTATGACTTCCTGGGGATTTAATTATGACTTCCTGGGCAAATGGCAATATATTCCTGCTGAGGAGATAAAGTCTTCTTGTGCAAAATAAATGCACATTCTCAAACCAAGGCTCGAAGCTTACAGAGATCATAAGTAATAATATTGTTGGGAACCAAAGATTCAAACCAGAAATAAACGGAATGAATTAGTCAACCAAAATACATCCTTTGAGAAATAAACTCAAGAGGGAAACCCAATCTATCCAGATAAAGAGCTGTACAGGAAGGCTAAAGCAAAAATCTTCCACGAGGGACAACTCAGTGGGGAAATTGAAAGAATATACACTTTATGCTTAAGGTTGACACTTTATTGGAGAGAGAACAACACAACTCTACAAAACATGGTAATATGCTAACAAAAAATTAATGAGTGCAAATGAGCAATGATTTGCTAAATTCAAATATGTATGATGTATGTATGAATGTGTGAGTGTTATTATGTATATGCTGACAAAACAGACATATAATACTGGGAATAACCAGACAAAACCAACTCGGGTAACGTTAATACCCGACTAAATCACATCCCAGATGAAAATTCCATAAGAAGTTAAGCACCAAATGAGGAAATAAAATCCTATTTCACGGCTTAACTTCACTGGGAAAGAACATAATCTAAAAATAATCAAATCATAGCGACAAAACAGTACAGATACGGGGATATAACATCCTTCTCCAGGCTTCACCGGAGAATAGCACACAGACTTCAATGGGAAAAACAAATGTTTCACGGTTCGTACTCCTACTGGGAATTGTAATACTGATTTCAATAAGGCAAATGAAAACCATATCGTCAAAACATCAACTGAGGATTTTGTGCTGACTTCATTGGGGAAATATAATAAAAACTTCACTAGGGGAGATAGTGCCTCATAATCGAGATATCAACTGGAGACCTCGTGCTGACTCCATTGGGGAAATATCATATAGACTTCACTAGGGGAGATAGTGCCTCATCATCTAAACATCAACTGGAGACCTCGTGCTGACTTCATTGGCGAGGTCAACACCATATCTAAGAGAGGAAACCAAGATACGTTCTTCAATATTGAGAGTCAGTATTGCACCAACTTCTCTGGGGAAAAAGTATGAAATCTCATGGGGATAACAACTTAGGGAGTTAAGAAGTCATACATTACAACAAAAAATCAAACTTATGGGGATTTTAAATCAAACCCAGCACTCGGCGGGTGAAAAACCAAAAAAATTGACAAATATCTCAACACTTCTTAAATGAAACATTGCCCTTGCCTGACTATCGGGCAATCAAACAAAATGCAAATACTGTTGAAAGGGAGATGCTTCGCAAATGAGTCCAACTCATCATGCATGGGGAGAAAATACTTTTATCAAATAAGTGAAGCCTTCAATGGGTAATCTTGGATTGAGTCTTCATGTCATGCAAACTCATTCCAACAAAAGATGCCCTGGGATAGCCTTCTTGGGGAATCAAGAAGTCAACATTATAGAAAGAGGTCAAACTCATGGGGATTTTAAATCAAACCCAGCACTTGGCGGGTGAAAACCCAAAGGGTTGACAACTGTCTCAACACTTCTTAGAAAATATATTACCCTGGTCTAGTTTCCTGGGAAATAAATACCAACAATAATGCTAATACTGCAAAAAGAGCGACATTTTGCAATAGTTCTATCTCAGCACACCAAGGAAAAAAGACCTTTCGTTATACGAGGGAAGACTTCGCTGGGGAATCTGGGATAGATGCTTCAGACCATGCAAACCCAAAATCAAAAAATGAACCAAGACTTGATTGGGGACAATGGGATCACAAACCCAATATTGCACCTTACACTAATTGGTATCATCTCTAACTATCTGAGAAATACAAGAAGATCATATATATAACAGCAAAACTGACCTGAGAGAGCCTTCCTGGGGGAAATAAAACTTCCCAAAATTACTGGAGTTCTTCCATCCTGGGATCACCACTTTTGTTTTCCTCTTGAATCACAAAATCTAAAGTAAAAGTAATTTGTAAATTCTTTTCGAAAAATAATTTTGTTATTTAATCTTTTTGCTTTGAAAATTATTATCAATAATAAATGGAGTCTTTGTAAGCTGAATAAAATAAGAATTAAAAAGAATTTGATAAAAGCTTAAATTTTATTGATAGAATGGTAGTCTGCGAATGGCGAGACTCCACGGATGATTACAAAGTTCAGAAAATAGTAATATATAATGGAAAAGATACATTGAGATACAATGGCCATTATTCCCTATAACAACTTTGAAATTCTGAGCAGCAGCTTCCGTTGAAGTATGGTGAGGATCCAAGAAGATTGTTGCTTCAATGATCAAGTCTCGTCTGATGTAGTTACTTGCCAAGAAAGTCCCTAACTTTTGCCTAAGCTGCCCTTGCGGGTTTTCAACTTAGTGGGAAATTTTATTTTGTTTATGTCTTTAATTTTTGCCTAGACCGCCCTTTCGGGTTTTCGGCCTACCGAGAAGCTCCCTTTTGCCTAAACCGCCCTTTCGGGTTTTCAACTTAGCAAGCTATTCTTTTATTTCTTTAGGCGAAGTATTTATTGACTGCATCAGCATTCATGGGACGTGGGAACTCCTCGCCATCCATAGTTTCAAGAATTAATGCACCGCCGGAGAAGGCTTTCTTGACAACATATGGGCCTTCAAAATTGGGAGTCCACTTGCCCCTAGAATCAGCGTTAAAAGACATGATCTTCCTGAGTGTAGCGGTAGAAATGTTTAAGACTAAGCCATTGGATTGTCTAGACTTGTAAAAATAAAAATAAAAATTGTCACCGCGCTTTATTGTTTCCAAAGGAATGGGAAAAGAGCGAATAACCCAAAAAAGAGGGGGAAAGATTCTAGGTAAGGGGTTTGGTTATGCAAAGGGAAGGTATTAGCACCCTAAACATCTACAATACTCCGCATGAACCTCTTTGTAAAATCTGTATATTTTGGCTATAAAATGTTGTATGTAAAATAGATGATGGAGATGAGAAAAGAAATATATTTTTTATGATTTTTGCACCCACCACGGTTGTGAACCTTTAGTGCCTGCGTACCACCTTTCGTGCAATAGGGGATCAGGGTACATGTAGTTCACCTTTGAAATTTTTTTTAAAAAACACAAGTGTGTTGGTTAATTTTATGAGATAAGACATCATCGTCATTTTCCGTGTGGAAAACATACTTACCACCCACAATCATGAGAAAGGAGAATTTGCATCATCTCAAAGTGGAGGATATGGCTTGGATTTTAAAATCAACAATGCCTCACTCAACACCCAAGTGGAAAATATCTCACTTCACTACATATCGTAGAAGCATAGTTGTTTGCATCACTACAAGGATTGACAAGAGTCGAATCTTTTGAGAAAAGTTTAAGATGAAAGCCAAGATGGCAAAATGGTTTGAATGAGATTGATTTATTTTTAGTCTTTTCACAAAAAAAAAATCCAGGGTTTTATTAAAGTTGATTGAAGTTTATTTATGAAAGACGTTTTGAAAATGCATGGACCTAAGTCCTAGTTTATTATGAAAGTAGTTCAATTTTAAAATAAGAAGAGTTTTCAAAAGGAGGGAGAATATTTTTTTGAAATTAAAGAGGATGGGAGGAGAAGAAGAGGATATCCTAAAGTATAAGGTAAAAGTTAGGAATAAGAACCATCTAACCAACAAGATGCCAATACTTGACATTATGAGCCAAGATAAAATTCCCATTCTTCGGATTGAAACCAAGAAAGCAAAGATACTAGACCTCTTGTGAGAACCAAACTTCAAGTGTATTAAGTCTTCACAAAAATTGGGCAGAGTAACGGCTGTATACGGGTGAATTCCAGATTACAAACAAAGAACGTAATCACAATAACTTGCACACAAAATAAACAAACAACCCAATGTCTTGAGTTAAACCTCAAGAAATCCATAAAAAGTATCAATTAAGGTCACAAGGTCTCCAACATAGGCCAATGTTTCTAATCCTAAGTCCAATACTCCATAATGTCAAGGATAGTAACCAAGTAGTCCAAGTATCATTAAAGTTTTTTATGGTTCATGTTGATTATTAGGTTTCTTAGAATAGAAAATTAAAGGCTCAAGTGAGAAAAATAAAAATGACATGAAATGTAATGCTTAAAGTAAGTGGTACATAAAGCATAAAAAATAAAAAGGGCATAAAGTAAAAACAATTTAATAATTAGTGGTTAGTTGGGTGACCATCTTGAAACTTACATTTGGAACTTATTAGAGGATTGGTAGAACCAAATCCTCCACACAACAAGTTGCATTTGCTCTTTGTCAAGTATATCATCCATTTGGAATCCTCAAAAGTAACATTTAATGATCAACGATGTTTAAGTGATCTGCGTTGACCAAAAGTGTTGTAGATCCATTAGAGGATTGGTAGAACCAAATTCTCCACACAATGAATCTCAAGGTTATTGGATCAAAGAGATCAAATTACCATACTTGGGCTTGCAAACATAGGTTTAGGCCACGAATGATCACTTATTAGAATCGGGACAAAATTTAGCGCTATGTTAAGCAATCGTAAGTGGACTTATATAGAAGTCACACCTATTTTGAGGTCGATCAATAACAATCTATGCACCACTTGTTTTGAGATATGATATAGAGATCATGATCCAATAACACTTAGTGCAATAAGAAGGGGATGTGATGAAGAGGGGTGGGAGAGAATATACAAACCACTTTTGAATTAAATTCAAATCAAACTATTATTAAAATTATTCATCCATTTTTATGGAGTTAGACTCAACACCATGGATCCAATGATGTTAATAAAGTTCATGATCAAAAAAATTTAACCCAAGATCATCCAGAAAATAAACACAAAATAATATTGCATTTAATATATACAAAATAAAAGGTTTTTAAAATGTTTTTAAAATGGAAATAAAATAGAAAAATATCAACTATATTCAAATTAATCAAGAAATAAAAAGTGAGAGCATAGAAAAATCAGAAAATGGCTCAAATATTTTTTACAAAATTTTTGGTAATTTTTTAAAGTCAGAAACTATTTTTTAAATTAAAAGAAATGAGTAAAATAAACAAAAAAAATGATAAAAATAACAAAATCAGAAACAAAAATAAAATGAAGACACCATCATTTGTCACAATATCATTGGATCATTCAATAATTTTTTCAGGATTTAAAAATGTATAAAAGTATTTTTAAACATTTAAAACAATTTAAAAAAGTGAAAATTTATAAAAAATACCAAAACACAAAATTAAATTGTTAAAAAAATAAAAATCAAAAAGAGAATAATCAAAAATATTTTTCATAATTCTTTCAGATTTTTTGGACTAAAAATGAATTTTCTATGATTTTTTGAAGTTTAAAACAATTAAATATATAAACCAGAAAATAAAATAAAAACCAAAAAAATGTGGACCAATGGATGAGAGTCAAAACGCATTAGTAATCAAATCCAAGGGATCTGACGCACTGTGCATATCATGGTCATTAGTGAATAAAGCATATGATCATTAATTAAATCAGATTTTCAAAAAAAATAGATGGCGCGCCTTCATTGGTTGGAAGATGACACGTTGGTCATCTTCAACCTCCAGCCAACTTGAATTGCAGGAATCTCAAACTATAAAATCAGAAGCTCAGACCTATGTCAATCGCTTCATCTCTTCAAGACGAAGACAACCACACCCTTGCGACAAATTTATATAAACTGTAACTCAAGCAATTTGGAAGGAAAGTTTTAAAAAGGGATTTGAACTTTCATGGTCAAAACATGTCTCCAGATAAAGGTAAGTGTTGCGACTAGAACCAGGGCAATGAGAGCATCACAATGATATCAAAGTTTTGAAGAATTGGTGAAGGAATCTACCTATTGAAGTTGAGTTGCAGCTATGAAACTGGACTTCTATGGAGCAATGTAGGGCACGATTCTTGAATGTAATTATATGGTTAGCTAAAAAAGGCTTGAGAATAGATTTCGAAGTTGCAGAATTTTGAATTATGGAACAAGTTTGGCAGGGTGATTCTGGCTATCCAAGCTTGAGGAAATGAATAGGGGATGACCCTCTATTTATAGGGAATAAAATGGAATGTCCAAGCGTGTGAAATGATGAAGTTTGGAGGGAAATCGTGTGAAGTTGCAAACAAGAAAAGTGTGACTTCTAATTTGATCAAAACTCATCCAAACGCGCATTTTGTTGTGCTAATCAATTCTGTAAGTTCACTAAACATGTTTAGAGGAAAAAACGCATGGAAAACTTGTGATTAGAAGTCAAAACAAAGATTTCAAATTCTGACTTATGGAGAAACTTAAGTTCCAAGTTACCAAGTTCAATCCAATGGCATTCTCAGCTCAATGGGTCTTAAGGCATGATTCTTGATGCTTTAGAAAGATGAAGTTACAAGCTTTGCAATGGAAAAAGAATGGAATCAAATTGATGCTTGATCTGAAAGTTGCATTGAGTCAATGTTGGGAAAAAGAAGTTGACTTTCCATACTTAGAAATATTTCAATTTTTCCTTCAAAGGTGACCTATAATATTTTGCATCCAAACATGGCCTTCCACTTGGAATTTCTCTTGACCAAAGAAGATGGCATGAATTAGACCTCTTGAATTACATTTTGAAACTTGAACCATTAAAAATATTCAAAAATTGAGAGAGTTGTGAGTTGTTGAAGTTGGCAAAAAATCATGAAATGACCTATAATCTTTTGTATCCTTAGGGCATCTTCCATCAATTTTCTTACTTTGCTAATAAAAGAAGGCATAAATTTCACATACTGAAGATTGTTATGGAAAAATAATGGGCTCAAGGTGATAAATATTGACCAAGTTATGATCATTTGAAGTCACACATGGGAAATTGGGGATTCATCTGGAGGATTTGTAATCTTTCTTCATCATCAAGTTTCTCCCACATGAAAACTCCTTGAAACTTTTGAAGTTATTTGTTAATAACCCTTTGAAGAGAAGGATGTTTTTGGAATCACTCAAAAATACCAAAAGATGAGCAAGATATACTTCTTTGAAGTTCAAAACCCTAGCTCCTAGATCAAGAAAGTGCCTTGAGGGACTTTGACAATTTTGAACAAACTTCTTAAACCAACACAAACGTTTTGTAAATAGAAGTTGTTGAGGATGAAAATGAGAATTCATAGCCACCAAAACCACTTCCATATATTGAGAATTGAGAGAAATGTGCACTTGTGATCAATGGGAACAAGACTTTGTCAAACCATGACAACTTCTTCAATCAACCCCTTGCACTTGTGAATCAATCTTGATATCTTGGGAATGTAGTGAAACAAAATAACCTTGCCATGCCATTTCTTCCAAAACAACTTCAATGGTGAGGTTTTAACTTCTCAAGATTTATTGACTAGGGCATGGAAATAAACTCATGAACCCATGGAGCAACTTGCTAAACCTCATTGCCTTTACCTACATTAGCAACAAGTAAGACAAACCAACATTGCATTTTATTAATTAAAAGGAAAAATAAAGACAAAATATGTATGATCACAAAAGAAAAACAAGTCAAGGTGCTTGGTGATTCCTCAAAGAGCAAGACTAGAGATAGGGAGGACAACCAAAAGCCCTAGTGTGATCTTGTTGTGATTGAATCAATATGGTATAATGAAGGGATCTTAGGGGCAAAAATTGGGGTACAACAGCTGCCCTTATTTAAGTTTCTTCTATCCGGAGATGCGAAGGTTAAAAATCTTCGTGTCGACGTGATCGAAGATACTTAAATATAAAACAAATCCTATCTTTGTCCCTAAGATGCCATGCAATGCTTATGAATATGAGTGCACATGGACAACTCCAAAGGGACACAAAACACCACTGGGGATGTAACAAAATAAGGAAACAAGAGAGGAACCCAACCAGGAAAATAAATCACTGGTGGATCAAAAGACCTGAATCAGAGAGGACGGTAAAAAGCCAAAGGATACACCAACTTCTACTGAAGGCAAAGCTACCAACGTTCACTGAAGGTAGAAAGAGGAAAGAAATGGAAACACCGATGTTTACTGAAGGTGAGCTACCAACGTTCACTGAAGGTAGAAAGAAAAGAAATATCATAACACTGTCGTTCACTGACAGTGAACTACCAACGTTCACTGAAGGTAGCAAAAAAATAACAATCACCGACTTTTACTAAAGGTGCCCTACCAACTTTCGCTGAAGTTAGAAAGAGAATATCATAGCACCGCCGTGCACTGACGATGAACTACCAACATTCACTGAGGGTAGCAAAAAGATAACAATCTCCAACTTTCAATGAAGGTGGCCTACCAACTTTCATTGAAGGTAGAAAGAGAATATCATAGCACCTCCGTTCATTGACGATGAACTACCAACGTTCATTGAGGGTGACCTACCAACTTTCACTAAAGGTAGAAAGAGAATATCATAGCACCGCCATTCACTGATGATGAACTACCAACGTTCACTAAGGGTAGCAAAAAGATAACAATCACCAACTTTCACTGAAGGTGACCTACTAACTTTCACTGAAGATAGAATGAAAAGAAAATATCATAACACTTCCGTTCACTGATTGTGAACTACCAACGTTCACTGAATATAGCAAAAAGATAACAATCACCGACTTTCACTAAAGGTGACCTACCAACTTTCACTGAAGGTAGAAAGAGAATATCATAGCACCGCCATTCACTGATAATGAACTACCAACGTTCACTGAGGGTAGCAAAAATATAACAATCACCAACTTTCGCTGAAGGTGACCAACCAACTTTCACTGAAGGTAGAAAGAAAAGAAAATATCATAACACTGTCGTTCACTGTCAATGAACTACCAACGTTCACTAAAGGTAGCAAAAAGATAACAATCACCGACTTTCACTGAAGGTGACCTACCAACTTTCACTTAAGGTAGAAAGAAAAGAAAATATCATAACACTGCCGTTCACTGACAGTGAACTACCAACGTTCACTGAAGGTAGCAAAAAGATAACAATCACCGACTTTCACTAAAGGTGACCTACCAACTTTCACTGAAGGTAGAAAGAGAATATCATAGCACCACCGTTCATTGATGATGAACTACCAACGTTCATTGAGGGTAGCAAAAAGATAACAATCACCAACTTTCACTGAAGGTGGAAAGAAAAGAAAATATCATAACACTGCCGTTCACTAACAGTGAACTACCAACGTTCACTGAAGGTAGCAAAAAGATAACAATCACCAACTTTCACTGAAGGTGACCTACCAACTTTCACTGAAGGTAGAAAGAGAATATCATAGCACCACCGTTCACTGATGATGAACTACCAATGTTCATTGAGGGTAGCAAAAAGATAACAATCACTAACTTTCATTGAAGGTAGAAAGAAAAGAAAATATCATAACACTTTCGTTCACTGACAGTGAACTACCAACGTTTACTGAAGGTAGCAAAAAGATAATCACCGACTTTCACTGAAGTTGACCTACCAACTTTCTCTGAAGGTAGAAAGAAAAGAAAATATCATAACACTGCTGTTCACTGACAGTGAACTACCAACGTTCACTGAAGGTAGCAAAAAGATAACAATCATTGACTTTCACTGAAGGTGACCTACCAACTTTCACTGGAGGTAGAAAGAGAATATCATACCACCGCCGTTCACTGACGATGAACTACCAACGTTCACTGAGGGTAGCAAAAAGATAACAATCACCAACTTTCACTGAAGGTGACCTACTAACTTTCACTGAAGGTAGAAAGAGAATATCATAGCACTGTTGTTCACTGATGATGAACTACCAACGTTCACTGAGGGTAGAAAAAAGATGACAAGTTTCCCCAAAATTCTGGCGTTTCACCTAGAACGGGTCTCAACTTCTTCTTTAACCAAGACATTTCGCCTGGAAAGGGTAATATATAAGCTGTCTCAAATAAAGAGACTACTACTTACAAAAATTTCACAACGAACTATATTTGTGATATTGAAAGACTCGCCATCCACTGGAGTAACTTGACAACAAACTGAAATCCATCCACTCATAGAGAAGATAGCAAAAAAGTAATGTCGACTTTTACAGGGAAGTACAAGTTGCTCAAATAAAGAGACCTGCTACTTACTGTCATGGAGGATTGTAAGATGACTTTCTGGGGAATGAAGAATGACTTCCTGGGGAATGAAGAACATATTCTTGCTGAGGCGATAAAAGTATTCTCGTGCCAAAATAAATGCACATTTCCCAAACCAATGCTCGAAGCTTGTATAAATCCAAAGCGATAATAATACTGGGAAACAAAATTCAAACCAGCAATAAACTGGAGTGAAACAGTCAACCAAATGCATCCCTTGAGAAATAAACTCAAGAGGGAAACCCAATCTATCCAGACAAAGAGCTGTACAGGAAGGCTAAAGAAAAAATCTTCCACGAAGGATAACTCGGTGGGGAAATTGAAAGAATATACTTTTCTGCTTAAGGCCAACACTCTATTGGAGAGAGGAAAATATAACTCTGCAAAACAGGGTATTATGTCAACAAAATATTAATGAACGTGAATGAGCAATGATCTGCCAAACTTAACTATGCATGATGTATGTATGAATGTGTTGTACCCCAAAATTTGCCCTCCCATATTTCTCAAAACATTTCAAGAAAGATTCACAAGTTCAACCCGGCGCGTCATATTCAGGTGTTCTTTCGCCAAGATATCTCTGATAACGTATTCTCAAATTCAGGTTCGGCTCAAGAGTCAATTCTTTAAAGAAGGTATCCGGATGTGTGAGTTTTCTCGAAGAAATATGGTGAAAAAGTGTGCTGAAAGTGCAGTTTTTATGAGCTAAAAAATTCATAACTTGAAGATCGTGGCTCGTTTTGAACCTGTTCCGGTGGCCAAAATTCCGTCTTGACGTCATCTATGTTTTCATATCTCACGGATAGAAGCCAATTTCGATCAGAAGGTCCTCAAAAATGTGGATTTATCAAGTATTTTCATACAGAAAATTTGTGACAAGTTTATTTGCGTCATGTTCAGAAAATCATAACTTGGTCGTATCGAGCTGGTTCCGGTGCCAAAATTTCACAAATTGAGTTGGCTAAGTTTTCACAGAAGGTATTGAGTTCCAACGGTATCCAAAAGGGCTTCGTTTTTTCCTCAGAGCACGCGTGACGCGCCGAAAATCCTGAATGCTGAATACTATTTCATCTGGGCCGAAACTTCGAAAATTCATAACTCGGTCAATTTTTATCGGATTGGGCTCATATTTTTACACAAGGTCACTGACTCATAGATTTACAACTTTGCTTCAAAAGTCGATACCGGATTATGCTCCGATCAATACCAGTTTTTTATTGAAGAACGTGTCAGAGTCGACACTGGAGCCCAAAATAAGTTTGTCTGAGCTGAAACTTCAAAAATTCATAACTAATTCACCGTTTATCTGATTGAGCCGATTTTCGGACAGGAGTTAGTTCTCGATGTCGGCTATATTTTGTTTTCATATTTCAACTTCTAATATTGCACTTAAGCCACTGCGATTTTTCCTGCAATGTGACGAATTTAAGTGAACATTGGAGGCCCAATTGCACATTTAAAGCCCATTTTCTTTCCACTAATTTCCATTATATAATCTCATTCTTTTCACACAAACAGGGAGGGCAGAAAAAACCCTTGCCACAATGCTGTCAGAACATCAAATTCTTTCAAGAACCCTAAAACCTTGAAATCCTTATTACAAATCCCGCTCTCACTACAAATAAGCCACCCCGGTTACAAACCAACATCTCACTACTTCTCCAATAAGGGTAAGGCTGGCTTGATCTCCATGATCAAAAGGGCATAAAAGCATTCATATCACTACTTCTCCAGTAAGGGTAAGGCTGATTTGATCTCCATGATCAAAAGGGTATAATCATTCATACATATCATATTGGCCTAAACATTAAATTTCTTCATATATTGACTTTATTTGTATTTTATGATATATAGTAATTTATTTAATGTGTTCATGAGATTCAACACTGCAGATTTAGACAGAATCCCGTGCAGGTTTATTAAGGAACGTTGAGGCCAAAACACAAATGGCCAAAAGCCAAAACACAAATGGCCAAAATAGAACAGTTTACACATGACACCAATACATGGAGAGACAGACATCCTGAGAAGGTTAGGGAACGTTGAGGCCAGAACACAAATGGCCAAAAGCCAAAACACAAATGGCCAAAACAAAACAGTTTACACATGACGCCAACAGCTGTTTCACCCCTCCAATCAGGCCCGTATACTCCTAAACTCTCTCTCTATTTTTATTATTTTCCTTTAATTAATTAATTGTTATTCTTTTTATTAATCACTAACCAATTAATCATTTTTCTTAATAAAATCAAAAACAAAAAAATATATTTTATCTATTAAAATTAAATTCAGCACTTTATTTTTGCAAATAAATATTAATTCAATTAATTTAGTTTAATTAGGAAATAACTTTAATATTTTTGCAGTAATTAAAATTAATTTAGATAATTAGGTTTTTATTAGCTTTGATTAATTTATTTTATTTCTTTAAATACTCAAAAATCCAAAAATATTTTAATTAATTAATTAGTTTATTAATTTAATTATTAACTTAGATCTAACTTCTTTTAAATCCAAAAATAAACAAAAAAATGTTTTCTTTAAAAAAAAAGGGTCAAAACCCTAAAAAATGCGCTCGATTTAATTTTCCGCACGCGATCTATTTTACCATATTGATGTAACTGTTTCCCAGAATGTAATAGTTAAATTAGGACTTTGATTTATTTATCGCTTTATTTTAATTTCCACAATTTAAATTAAAGGGTTGTTTTTGGCGATGTAAATACCCGACGCCTTGTAATAGTTTAGATTTAATTTCTGCAATTTAAATTCCGCAACTATTAACTGTTAGATGTTTGATAAATAGGGAATGCATGACAAGATCAAATCTTTAACCTAAAATCAACATAGCTCACCCATGACATGTATAAAGATAAATAACTGAAAAATAACACACTCGCACATGCGCACTCTTAGGGTACACCTCACTTGGTTACCTCAAACGTGGTCATTGAGTATAGGAAGTTTTAGAGGTCACCCTCTTGTCCAAAGATCATAGTTGCCTCGAAACGGTTGCCTCAGATAAAATGATCTAAGACATTAGGGTTACCGCTAAGGCGTCCTAACATTGCTTTAGTGACCATACGTCCCTTAATCGAATTGACCCTCAAAACTCCAACGACGATGCTACCTACTCATCAATAGTGGGCTAGCATTGTCTAAAGGACATTTGTACAGATTAATTCCTTTTTCGAGTAGGTAGATGGTTCTTAAGTACTTGCTCCTTTTAAAACAAAACAAAACTTTTCGCACTTACACTCTCTTCAAAACAAAAACTCTTTCAAACCCACAAACACAAAGAAAAGCAAACTTTTGAAAACACAATGAGCAAGTACCTAAGAGCCTGTGGATAACCACGGATAGAAAGGGTGCTAACACATTCCCTTTCTATAATCTACCTCCCGAACCCGAGAAATATCTCGAAAAGGAATTTTTCTGTGCTTTTTTCCTTTCCTTGTTGGATAAAATAAAAGATGGTGGCGACTCTTACTTACCGCGGCATTTTGCAAACACAAACGCAAAACACGAACCAGCATTCCAAAATAGTCAGTTCTATTCCCACCGATCACAGAACTGGCGACTCTGCTGGGGATATTGTTAAGTGAGGTGTACCTTAGGATTAGATCATTGTGTTTTCAATTGTATGCTTTGTATGATTTATATTTATGGGCTTGTATCGGAGTTTTATAGATCCTAACCCGGATCTGGGGATACCCTTTAGGTAAGTAGCAATAAACTGTGAGGAAACTGTCCGGCGTAGACCGACACGGTTGAAGCAGTAGCTACGTTGGTGTGGCACTTTAGTCTGTACCGATATCCCTTGTGTTGGAACAAGGAGAATATGGGTCTTCTAAGGGGTCATTAAGCACCAATTGACCTTAGAACCTTAAATTGACCAACTTGGCCATAGAACAGTAGCAGTATGCTACACTCATTGAGACTAAACTCTCGCGATGATTCCGGCCGCAAGAAAAGGTTGCTAAACTGGAATTATGACCGATCGAGGGTAGTCAGTGATATTGAGATCCTCTAGAACCCGATTACTATTTTTAGGATAGGCTTAAACCAACTAAACTGAAAGAGGGTAATACCTAAACTCCATGCCAACCTAAACTTAAGGCTATTTGTGTGACTTCTGTGCCTTCAAAACTTGAACTACTTGCACATTCTTGTTATCTGACAACATGAGTTCCTTGCAGGTTTTGTTTACAGTCCTTATCCAATAATTTGGATTTATTGCAGGGCTTACTTACAGCACCTCACACTTTTGCTTAAACGCATATCATACACATCATAACATCATGCCTTAACATTTCCTTAACCATTTCAAGGATCTCAAGGGCTTGTGATGCAGGTTATGGTAAACCAAATGTCCATCAAGGGGTAAAGGGGATTTATTTTCCTCTAGCCAATGCCGTCTAGAGATCAAAACACGATAACTTGAGTCAGAGGCTATGACCCACTCGATATGGTGAGCTTGACTCTTGAAGAAGGACTCTTAACGACACGATGTTTCTTCTAACAAATTCTAAAAAGTTTCTTGTTTACCCTGCGAGATCCTTGAAAACATTGCATACATATATCATACATATCATTGCATAACAGGTCTCCCAGTACAGGTCTCTCATGTTCTCGCTGTTTATTTCAGCAATGGCTTTCCAACCAGACAACTGAAATCTTCAAACTCGAGAAGCTCAGTTCAGGGATGTATTCCTAAACCTATCCAAGGGGCAGGAAGAGTTGAAAGCACTCCTCGTTGGGAACTTGGTCAAGAAAAGTCCTGAAGACAATAAGGACGAACGACTGGAACAACTGCAAGCTGAGTTCAGTGCCATGAAAACCCAAATACTGGGGCAGATGGCTCTTATCCAAGGTTTAGCTCGGGAACAAGAAGAGCTGAGAACCATTATCAACCAGCTTCATCAAGACAGATACAACAACATGAAGCAAACAGTCAAAGCCGGGGACCAAGTCATTAATCAACTTCCAAGAAGTCAAAGGTTTGGTTTGATGAAGAATAGACCTCTCCAAGTTGCTACTACCTCACAGGTCCAACAACAACCTCACCAAAAACAATGGGTTGATCAGAGTAAGCCAAATATGGCCAAGAGGCAATTTACCAAGCTCAACATGTCACTGTCTCAGGATTTACAACACCTGTTGAGATTGAATCTGGTGACATTAAGGGACCCTCCTAAGAATTCCAACATAGCCTCCCCAAGGTACAATCCCGATGCAAGGTGTGCATATCACTCCAACAGTCTGGGGCATGATACTAACATTTGTTGGGCGTTGAGCAACAAAATTCAAGACCTTATTGATGAAGGAGCATTAGAACTCACACAAGATGGTCAGATTGAATTCTTTTGCCATCCCCCCAAGGTTCACCATTTGAAGTGACAAGTACTGAGACGAGAAGATTTTGTTCATTAGAATTTTCAATTTGTAATTTTATTTTGATTGTTCGAACATTTATTCATGTCAAACTTTATTACTTTATCAATGCATTGCATATGTCTGTTTTGAATCAATCCATTCGTATTCACTATATTCAAATTGCTTTCATTTTTTGTGATGATCAACTCTCGATTAAAAAATTCTAAGCCTTTAGAGGGAGGATGATGAAAATGATATCAAAATCTCTACAGTATGCTTTTGAACAGACCCTGCTGACGAGGTACATGCATTGTTTCAAATCCTAAATAGTGGAGTTATAAGGAAGATAATCCCTAGTCAACCCCTTTGAGCCAAAGAAGTTGGAGTTTTTCTTTTCACAAATTAAAACCCTTAACTATAACCTGGGGCAGGGTAGTTTTCTCAGTTGATCCAGGTGCACAATGAATGGCATCAAAGAAGTCCTTACGAAACAAAAGACGGTGTTGGCTTCGTATAATCGTAAAGACAGACAGTCATTATCTATCAAAATAAAAGCCCATCAAGTCGAAACCTATAAAGGAGACTTACAAAACTGGGGCATCCCGCTGACTGTAATTACAAAAGAAACAGTTCAGGCAAAAGATAGGGATAATAAAATCAAAAAGAAAGAGATCCTGCAAACTCTCAACAAAAATGACTGCTTGTTCAAAATAAACTGTCAGTATCCGAACCATCACTGGAATATCAGAGCAAAGACTCAAACATGATCTAAATGCACGGTTAGATGAGTTTAGGATCGAAGAACATCACGAAGAGTGGGTGGGTACAAATAAATTTTGAGCCTTTATCCTTTGTTTCTTAAACCGTGAACCAGGCCACATTATAACCCTTAAAAGTCCTAGTTAAAGCATGGGTTAGTTCGAAAGCATACTGTTACAAAAGGTATCCTGACTCCTGTAAGGCTCGCTGTAAAATCCTGAGTTGACATCACATTTTACAAAAATTTGCTTGTTTTATTGAAAACTGCATTTTCAAAAACTTCAAGACAGACATAAGCTTTGCATTCTTAAAATAACATTATTTGCATATGACTATTTGTTCAAACAGTAGAGAAATTCGCACGACGAATATCTAGTGAACAAAAAACCTTCTCAATAAAAAGGATCACCTCAAGTGGAAAAACACTTCCAACCAAGGGGCACGACATGAGCATTGTCCATCATCTTGAGCAGTTAAGTCAAGATTCAAGGAATCTCTCAAAATGCCAAATAGCCAGGGGCAAATCTCCATCAGAATCAATTGGGGCATTGGACATGAATTCCAGCAACGAATCTTGCATGATCAAACAAAGATCTTCTGGTAGTATGGCAACACAACACTACCGACAGTGACACCTCTTTGCATCCTGAGGGCATGGACATAGTCAGAAAATACCGCGCATTAATAAAGACCCGCTAGGTTGACTGGCCTAGGAAAAAATAAGGGCTTCCCGGCGAACCAAAAGGGTTCGGGAAAAAATAAGGGATGAAAATGAAAAATTTGTACACCCGGCAAGTCGAAAACCTGAAAAGGCGGCTTGGGCAAAAAAGGGTATCCCCGTGGACTGAAAACCCGAAAGGGCGGTCCAGGAAAAAATTTGGGATCAAAGCGTATGACTATGTCTCGTCATCTCGTCACTGGCCTACCAGAAGAAGACTTGTCATTTTGACCGAAAGATACCAAGCACCTCATAGGGGGGGGGGGATAATACTCGATCCACAGGCCTCCGCAGACACCTTCTCCCGAAGAAACAGGGGCAATAAAAATTGTCCAAACTGTACAGCTGCTCTGCTCACCAGGTACAAAGGTAGATTCAGCTGAAGAATATGGCTAAGATACTTTCACTCCCCGCAGAATAAGGCAGTAATGGTAGCTCTCCCAGCTGAGACTTGCAGCTACGTACAAATCAGCAATACTCTCCCCAACCAGAGTTAGTCTACCATCATCCCTAAAAAGGCTTGGTATCCCCAAAAGGTCTTAATATTCCCCAGCGGAGTATAAGAATATTCTCCAACAAGTATCAGAGTATCCCCGGCAGTCTTAATATTCCTCAATGGAGTATAACAATGTTCCCCGACAGAATACAAGATACCCCCAGTGGAGTCAATTTTCCCAGCACGGTCTGAAAAAGCTTCCCCAACGGAGTTGAATCATCATCCCTAGTAGACTCTGGAAGTTTACCCCCAACGGAGTATAATAAATCTCCCCAGCCAAATTCAGAGGGTTATCCCCACAAGAGTCTAACAGGGTTATCCCCATCAAGTTGCAACTGAAAGATCATCCCCAACGAAGTTCTTTCCTTTTACAAACAGGACTTCAATCCTCAACAGATTCAATATCACCAGCAACCGTAATCCATCCCCAGCGGAGTTTATCAGCGGAATCCCCAACGGAGTTTATCATTAAAATCTTCAGCAGAATATCCTTTCCCCAGAGTATTTCCCCTCAGAATAATCTCTTCATCAGTTTATTCCCGAACGAAGTTCTTTTCTCCTGCAGGTTTATCCTCACAATCATCTTCGTTCACCATCCCTGGCGGAAGCGAAGCATTCAACTATATTCTCCAGCAGCTCCGGGATTTATTTTCCCCAGCTAAAACATTACATGTCCATACATCATGCTACATGCATATACGCATCATACCATACAATCTCATTTATTTTGAGAACATCATTGCCTGATACATATCATGTATTACATACAGCTAACCTTTACCTTTCAGGAAAGATACAATCAAAATTCAAGTTATGAAGCCCGGGTACGACCAAGATAGTATCTTGATTTCTACAGCATATTGTGAAGCCCGGATTACAACCGGATAACAATATCAGACTACCGCGAAGCCTGGATTACGACCAGATAGTGATATCTCTCAAAAGTAAGCTATGAAGCCCGGAGAACGACCGGATAATAGTTTATTCCCCAGTGAGCCGTGAAGCCCGGATTACGACCGGATAGCAGCTCAGTAAGCACCATGAAGCCTGGATTCAACCAGATAGTGGTATATCATAAACACAAGCCGTGAAGCCCGGATCACGATCGGATAACAACTTAGCAAGTTATTGTGAAGTCTGGATTACGACCAGAAAGCAATACAAGACCATGAAGCCTGGATTACGACCAGATAATGGTAGAAGATATTGTGAAGACTGGATTACGACCAGATAGCAACCAAGAGTACTACAAAGCCTGGATTACGACCAGATAGTGGTATATCTTTAATAAAAGTTATGAAGTCCGGGTACGACCGGATAGTATCTTGATGCCTCCGAACACCATGAAGCCTGGATTTTGACAAGATAGTGGTATGATACACTGTGAAGCTTGGATTACGACCAAATAGCAGTCTACCCAACCAGTTACTATGAAGCCCGGATTCGACCGGATATTTGTAAACCCAACTGTCAAAGGGAAGCCTGGATGCGACCGGATAACCACTTGATTTGTTCTGAAGCCTGGATTTCGACCAGATAAGAAGTGAGGTATTGTGAAGATTGGATTCGACCAGATAGCAGTATGTGACACTATGAAGCCTGGATTCGACCAGATAATGGTATAACACATTGTGAAGCCTGGATTACGACCATATAGCGGTACAAGGCATTGTGAAGCTTGGATTCCGACCAAATAGCAATTTACATGGACAGTTACTAAGAAGCCCGGAGTCGGCCGGATATTAGTGTGCCCTAAATTCAAGTTGAAGCCCGAATGTGACCGGATAACCACTTGATTTGTTCTGAAGCCTGGATGTCGACCAGATAAGAAGTGAGGTATTGCAAAGCCTAGATTACGACCGGATAGCAAGTTTAATCTCATCTCCCCAGTAAGTCACTGTAAAGCCTGGATTACGACCAGATAGCAGTCGGTCTTATCACTATGAAGCATGGGTTGCGACCAGATAGTAGTTCACTCTCACTTTTTCAACAGAGATGATTCCTCAGTAGAATAACAGACGACCGAAGCTCCTAAAGTTCTATTTCTCCTAAGACAAAGAACAGCACTCCCCAGCGGAATCTCCCTCAACAACAGGTATACAAGCTCTCGCTAAGGAATCTCTTACGCGATTGACACTCCTTCAAATGGCATCGTTAAGCCCATCTCCCATCATTAATCTCCAAATGGCATCTGTAAGCCCATTCCCGACATCACAAGACAAATACTACTTAATGCGAGTGCAAATTTCTGGGCACTCTAGCGTTCAATCATCTTCCACCTTCGGATCACGAAAGGCCCGAACGCCAATCTATATCCTCAGGTTTAAGAAGATTGAACAGGGGCAGCTGTTGTACCCCAAAATTTGCCCTCCCATATTTCTCAAAACATTTCAAGAAAGATTCACAAGTCCAACCCAGCGCGTCATATTCAGGTGTTCTTTCGCCAAGATATCTCTGATAACATATTCTCAAATTCAGGTTCGGCTCAAGAGTCAATTCTTTAAAGAAGGTATCCGGATGTGTGAGTTTTCTCGAAGAAATATGGTGAAAAAGTGTGCTGAAAGTGCAGTTTTTACGCGCTAAAAAATTAATAACTTGAAGATCGTGGCTCGTTTTGAACCCGTTCCGGTGGCCAAAATTCCGTCTTGACGTCATCTATGTTTTCATATCTCACGGCTGGAAGCCAATTTCGATCATAAGGTCTTCAAAAATGTGGATTTATCAAGTATTTTCATACAGAAAATTTGTGATAGAAGTTTATTTACGTCATGTTCAGAAAATCATAACTTGGTCAATTTTCATCGTATCGAGCTGGTTCCGATGCCAAAATTTCACAAATTGAGTTGGCTAGGTTTTCACAGAAGGTATTGAGTTCGAACGGTATCCAAAAGGACTTCGTTTTTTACTCAGAGCACGCGTAACGCGCCGAAAATCCTGAATACTGAATAATATTTCATCTGGGCCGAAACATCGAAAATTCATAACTCGGTCAATTTTTATCAGATTGGGCTCATATTTTTACACAAGGTCACTGACTCATAGATCTACAACTTTGCTTCAAAAGTCGAGACCAGATTATGCTCCGATCAATACCAGTTTTTTACTGAAGAACGTGTCGGAGTCGACACTGGAGCCCAAAATAAGTTTGTCTGAGCTGAAACTTCAAAAATTCATAACTAATTCACCGTTTATCCGATTTAGCCGATTTTCGGATAGGAGTTAGTTATCGATGTCGGCTACATTTTGTTTTCACATTTCAACTTCAAAAATTTCACTTAAGCCCCTTCGGTTTTGCCTTCAACATGACGAATTCAAGTGAACATTGGAGGCCCAATTGCACATTCAAAGCCCATTTTCTTTGCTCTAATTTCCATTATATAATCTCATTCTTTTCACACAAACAGGGAGGGGAGAAAAAAACTCTTGCTACAACACTGTCAGAACATCAAATTCTTTCAAGAACCCTAAAACCTTGAAATCCTTATTACAAATCCCTCTCTCACTACAAACAAGTCATCCCGGTTACAAACCAACATCTCACTACTTCTCCAATAAGGGTAAGGCTGATCTCCATGATCAAAAGGGCATAAAAGAATTCATATCAATACTTCTCCAGTAAGGGTAAGGCTGATTTGATCTCCATGATCAAAAGGGTATAATCATTCATACATGCCATATTGGTCTAAACATTAAATTTCTTCATATATTAGCTTTATTTGTATTTTATGATATATAGTAATTTATTTAATGTGTTCATGAGATTCAACACTGCAGATTTAGACAGGATCCCGTGCAGGTTCATTAAGAAACGTTGAGGCCAAAACACAAATGGCCAAAAGTCAAAACACAAATGGCCAAAATAGAACAGTTTACACATGACACCAATACATGGCGAGACAGACATTCTGAGAAGGTTAAGGAACGTTGAGGCCATAACACAAATGGCCAAAAGCCAAAACACAAATGGCCAAAACAAAACAGTTTACACATGACGCCAACAGTTGTTTCACCCCTCCAATCAGGCCCGTATACTCCTAAACTCTCTCTCTATTTTTATTATTTTCCTTTAATTAATTAATTGTTATTCTTTTTATTAATCACTAACCAATTAATCTTTTTTCTTAATAAAATCAAAAACAAAAAAATATATTTTATTTATTAAAATTAAATTCAGCACTTTATTTTTGCAAATAAATATTAATTCAATTAATTTAGTTTAATTACGAAATAACTTTAATATTTTTGCAATAATTAAAATTAATTTAGATAATTAGGTTTTTATTAGCTTTGATTAATTTATTTTATTTCTTTAAATACTCAAAAATCCAAAAATATTTTAATTAATTAATTAGTTTATTAATTTAATTATTAACTTAGATCTAACTTCTTTTTAATCCAAAAATAAACAAAAAAATGCTTTCTTTAAAAAAAAGGGGTCAAAACCCTAAAAAATACGCTCGATTTAATTTTTTGCACGTGATCTATTTTACCATATTGATGTAACTGTTTCCTGGAATGTAATAGTTAAATTAGGACTTTGATTTATTTATCGTTTTATTTTACTTTCCGCAATTTAAATTAAAGAGTTGTTTTTGGCGATGTAAATACCCGATGCCTTGTAATAGTTTAGATTTAATTTCCGCAATTTAAATTTCGCAACTATTAACTGTTAGATGTTTGATAAATAGGGAATGCATGACAAGATCAAATCTTTAACCTAAAATCAACATAGCTCACCCATGACATGTATAAAGATAAATAACTGAAAAATAACACACTCGCACATGCGCACTCTTAGGGTACACCTCACTTGGTTGCCTCAAACGTGGTCATTGAGTATAGGAAGTTTTAGAGGTCGCCCTCTTGTCCAAAGATCATAGTTGCCTCGAAACGGTTGCCTCGGATAAAATGATCTAAGACATTAGGGTTACCGTTAAGGCGTCCTAACATTGCTTTAGTGACCATACGTCCCTTAATCGAATTGACCCTCAAAACTCCAACGACGATGCTACCTACTCATCAATAGTGGGCTAGCATTGTCTAAAGGACATTTGTACAGATTAATTCCTTTTTCGAGTAGGTAGATGGTTCTTAAGTACTTGCTCCTTTTAAAACAAAACAAAACTTTTCGCACTTACACTCTCTTCAAAACAAAAACTCTTTCAAACCCACAAACACAAAGAAAAAAAACTTTTGAAAACACAATGAGCAAGTACCTAAGAGCCCGTGGATAACCACGGATAGAAAGGGTGCTAACACCTTCCCTTTCTATAATCTACCTCCCGAACCCGAGAAATATCTCGAAAAGGAATTTTTCTGTGCTTTTGTCCTTTCCTTGTTGGATAAAATAAAAGACGGTGGCGACTCTTGCTTACCGTGACATTTTGCAAACACAAACGCAAAACGCGAACCAGCATTCCAAAACAGTCACTTCTATTCCCACCGATCACAGAATGTATGAGTGTTATCATGTATATGCCGACAAAATAGACATATAACACTGGGAGTAACCAGGCAAAATTAACTCGGGCACAATCAACACTCGACTAAATCACATCCAAGATGAACATCCCAAGAGAAAAAAAAGGCACCAACTGAGGAAACATAGTCCTACTGCATGGTTTAAATTTACTGGGGAGAAACGTAATCCAGAAGCAAACAGATTAAAGCGAAAAAACAGTACAGATATAGGGATATAACATCCTTCTCCAAGCTTCACCAGGGAATAGCACTCAGACTTCAATAGGGAGACAAATGTTTTCAAATGTAACACTTCTACTGGGGATTGCAAAATCAATTTCTAGTAAAGCAGATGGACACCAAATCACCAAAACATTCACTGGGGAATTCATGCCCATTTTTAAAGAGGAAAACACACAAACTTTATTAAGGCAAATAATGTCCCATCATCAAGATATTAAACAGGGATTTCCTACTTACTTCATTAGGGAGGTTAACACCATATTCCCAAAGGGGAAACCAAAATATGTTCTTCACCGGAGAAACCAGAGACCCGTGTTCTTGGAGAGTAATTATTGTACCAACTTCTCGGGGATACTGGAGCCATAAACCCAATACAGCAAAAACATCTTGAGAAAAACTTCCCCGGGAAACAAAACTTCTTAAAACAACTAGAGTTCATCCATTCCTTGGATCACCACTTTTGTAATTTTTTCACTTGCGTCACAAATTTTAAAGTAAAAACAAATTGTAAATTCTTTTTGAAAATCACTTTTATTTTTTAATCTTTTCGCTTTGAAAGTTATTATCAATAATAAATGGAGTCTTTGCAAGCTAAATAAAATAAGAAATACAAAGAATTAGGTAAAAGCTCAAATTTCATTAATAGAATGGTAGTCTGCGAATGGAGAGACTCCATGGATGATTACAAAGTTCGGAAAATGGTAATGTATAATGGAAAAGATACATTGAGATACAATGACCATTATCCCCTCTAATAACTTTTGAAATCCTGAGCAGCAGCTTCCGCTGAAGTATGATGAGAATCCGAGAAGATTGTTGCTTCAACGATCAAGTCTTGTCTGATGTAGTTACTTGCCAAGAAAGTCCCTAACTTTTTCCTAAGCTGCCCTTGCGGGTTTTCAACTTAGCGGGAAATTTATTCTGTTTAGGTCTCTAATATTTTCTTAGACTGCCCTTTCGGGTTTTCGGCCTACCAAGACGCTCTTTTTTTCCTAAGCCTCCCTTTCGGGTTTTCAACTTAGCGAGCTGTTCTTTTATTTCTTTAGGCGAAGTATTTCTTGATTGCATCAGCATTCATGGGACGTGGGAACTCCTCGCCATCCATAGTTTCAAGAATTAATGCACCACTGGAGAAGGCTTTCTTAACAACATATGGGCCTTCAAAATTGGGAGTCCACTTGCCCCTAGAATCAGCGTTAAAAGACATGATCTTCCTGAGCACGAGGTCGCCTTCTATGAATTCACGAGGTTTGACCTTCTTATAAAAATATTTCTTCATCCTCTTCTGATATAACTGTCCATGACACAAAGTTGTCATTCTATTCTCTTCGATCAAATTCAATTGGTCAAACCGGTTCTGGACCCATTCAGCCTCTGACAACTTTCCATTATCACACGAAAAAAGGGAATCTCAACCTCGATTGGGAGCACTGCTTCCATTCCATACACAAGGGAGAACGAGGTTTCTCCTGTTGAAGTGCGGACAGATGTCTGATATCCATGTAAAGCAAAAGGGAGCATTTCATGCCAATCTTTATAAGTAATAACCATCGTCTGGATGATCTTATTGATATTCTTATTAGCAGCTTCAGCAGCCCCATTCATCTTCATCCTGTACGGAGATGTATTGTGATGGACAATCTTGAATTCTTCATAAAGCTCAGTCACCGTCTTGTTGTTTAGATTAGAGCCATTGTCGGTGATAATTCTGCTCGGCATACCATACCGACATATAAGATTATTCTTAATGAAGCGCACTACCACCTGCTTAGTAACATTATCATATAAAGCAGCTTCCACCCATTTGGTGAAGTAATCAATTGCTACCAAGATAAAACAGTGTCCATTCGAAGCTTTGGGTTCTATCATTCCAATCATGTCAATACCCCACATAGAGAAAGGCCACGGGGAAGAAATAACATTGAGAAGTGTCGGAGGCACATGAATTTTGTCCGCATAAATCTGTCATTTATGGCACTTCTTTGGAAATTTATAACAATCAGATTCCATTGTCAGCCCATAGTAACCTGACCTTAGCATCTTTTTAGCCATCGAATGTCCATTGGCATGTGTGCCAAATGAACCTTCATGAATCTCATGCATCAGCGTGTCTGCTTCATGTCTATCCACGCATCTAAGCAGGACCATGTCATAATTTATCTTGTACAACACATTTTCGCTGAGGAAGAAACTGCCAGCCAATCTTCTCAATGTCTTTCTATCTTTCTTTGAAGCACCAATCGGGTATTCTTGAGTCTGAAGAAAATGCTTGATATCATAATACCAAGGTTTCTCATCTTCTACCTCTTCTGTTGTAAACACATGAGCGGGCCTATCCAGTCACCGAACCATAATTCGAGGTATATCATTCCAAGTATTCACTTGATACATAGAAGCCAGAGTTGCCAGAGCATCCGCCATTTGATTTTCATCTCTAGGAATGTGATGGAATTCAACTTTATTAAAGAAGGGTAACAACCTTCTAGCATAATCTTTTATAATGGATCAAGCCGGGGTGATGAGTATCCCACTCTCCTTTAATCTGATTTTTTACCAAAGCTGAATCACCATACACATCTATAATTTTAATTCTGAGATCAATAGCTTCCTCGAGACCCATGATGCAAGCCACATATTCTGCCATATTATTAGTACAATCAAATGTAAACCTTGCAGTAAAAGGAATGTGTGATCCATGTGGAGTGTCAACCATAGTACCAATTCCTTTACCATAAGAATTCACAGCTACATCAAATATCATACTCCAACGAGATTCAGGATCAGGACCTTCCTCAGGCAACAGTTCATCACAATCTTTCACTTTCAGAAACATCACATCCTCATCGGGGAAATCATACATCACAGACTGATAAACATCAACTAGTTGGTGAGCAAGATAATCTGCCAACACGCTGCTTTTAATAGCTTTTTGAGTGCGGTATTCGATGTAATATTCAGATAACAACATCTTCCAATGGGAAATTCTCCCAGTAAGGGCAGGCTTTTCAAAAATGTACTTGATTGGATCCATTTTGGAGATCAAGCAAGTAGTGTGATTCAACATATACTGCCGCAAACATTTTGCCGCCCAGGCCAGAGCACAACATGTCTTTTCCAGCATAGAATACCATGACTCACAATCAGTAAACTTTTTACTGAGATGATAAATGGCATACTATTTCTTCCCCGTTTCATCTTGTTGTCCCAGAATACAACCCATGGAATTATCTAACACTATCAGATACATAACCAATGGTCTTCCTTCAACAGGAGGGAGCAAGATAGGAGGTTCAAGCAGATATTCTTTAATACTTTCAAATTCCCTTTGGCAGTCATCTGTCCACACACAACCTTGATCTTTCTTTAACAACTTAAAGATCGGTTCACACGTTGCAGTCATGTGGGAAATGAATCTGGAAATATAATTCAAACGCCCGAGGAACCCTCTGACTTTCTATTCAATTCTCGGCGCTGGAATTTCTTGAATTGCTTTGACTTTATCAGGGTAAACTTAAATTCCTTTATGTATAATAGTAAAACCCAACAATTTCCCTGATCGAACACCGAAGGTACATTTATTTGGATTCAAGCGGAGACGATACTTCCTCAAACGCTAAAACAACTTCAACAAATCTTCTACATGCCCTTCTTCAATCTGGGATTTAGAAATCATATTACCAACATATACCTCAATTTACTTGTGCATCAGATCATGGAATAGGGTTGTCATATCCATATCACAAACTTAAGAGGAACATCTCGATCACCTATACAAACTATTCGAAAGGTTGAAAAAGTACAAGTTGAGGTTAAACCCTAACAAGTTCACATTTGGAGTACGGTCTGGAAAGCTTCTAGGTTTTGTTGTCAGCAATAAAGGAATTGAAGTTGATCCTGCCAAAGTGAAGGCCAACCAAGAAATTCCAGTCCCTCATTCTGCAAAGAAAGTTAGAGGATTCTTGGGTCGTCTAAATTACATTGCCCGCTTCATATCTCACTTGACTGCTACTTGTGAGCCAATATTCAAACTCTTGAAGAAAGATCAAGTAGTTAGATGGAATAATGAATGCCAAGCTGCCTTCGACAAAATCAAAGAATATCTACAAGAGCCTCATATTCTCATGCCTCTAGTTGAAGGAAGACCCTCTATCATGTACTTGACAGTACTAGAGAACTCTATGGGGTGTGTTTTGGGCCAACATGACGAGTCTGGCCGAAAAGAGCATGCTATTTATTACCTGAGCAAAAAGTTTACCGACTGTGAAACTAGATATTCACTGCTCGAGAAAACTTGCTACGCTCTGGAATGGGCTTCTCGCCGGCTAAGACATTATATGTTGACTCATACCACTCTGTTGATTTCTAAAATGGACCCAATCAAGTACATCTTCAAGAAACCTGCCCTCTCCAAACGGATAGCCAAATGGAAAATGATCTTGATTGAGTACGACATTCAATACAGAATGCAGAAGGCCATCAAAGGAAGCGTACTAGAAGATCATTTGGCACATCAAGCTGTTGATGATTATCAATCTATGAACTTCGACTTCCCGGATGAGAACATCATGCTGGTGACCGATTGTGCAAAACCTGGACCGTATGATGGACCTGAACAAGGATCTCGATGGACTATGGTCTTTGACGGGGCTTTCAGCGCCTTGGGTAACGGAATTGGTGTTGTGATCATATCTCCTGAAGGTTGCCACACTCCATTCACTGCCAAACTATGCTTCGATTTCACAAACAATATGGATGAGTACGAAGCGTGCATTTTGGGTCTTAAAGTTGCCATTGATTTGAGGATCAAGCATTTGAATGTGTTTGGGGATTCCTCTCTGGTGATTAGCCAAGTAAAAGGAGATTGGGACACTAAGCACCCTAATCTCATCCCTTACAAGGAACATGTGCTATCCCTGATTCCCTACTCTGAAGAAATCACCTTTGAGCACTTCCCTAGGGAAGAAAATGAGCTGGCTGACGCCTTGTCCACCATGTCTTCAATGTTTAAGGTCAGATGGGACAATGAAGCCCTTATGACTATAATTGAAAGATTCAATGAACTTGCGCATTATTGTGAGCTTGACAGTAACACGGAAAATCCATGGTACCATGAGGTGATGAGATATCTTGAAGCACAAGAGTACCCCGAGGGAGCATCCATCAATGACAGAAAGTTCTTAGAAAGATTTGCAGCCAAATTCTTCCTAAGAAACAGAATATTGTACAAACGCAATCATGATTCTACTCTACTCTGATGTATGGACAAGAAAGAGGCAGAGGAAATTATGAAAGACATGCACGATGGTCTCTTTGGCACTCACTCAAGCGGACATACCATGGCAAAGAAAAGCCTAAGAGCTGGCTACTATTGGTCAACAATGGAGACTGATTGCCATCAACATTCAAGAACTTGTCACAAATGCCAAATCTATGCTAAAAAGGTCCACGTGCCTCTTATCCCTCTGAACGTCATGACCGCTCTGTGGCCATTTGCAATGTGGGGCATTGACATGATTGGAGAAATCAAGCCCATCACTTCCAATGGATACCGCTTCATTCTTGTCGCTATCTACTTTTTCGCCAAATGGGTCGAATCCGCCTCTTTTGCCTCAGTCACAAAGAATGTGGTAGCAAGAATCATCAAACATAACCTCATCAGCCGCTATGGTATCCCCAAAAGGATCATCACCAACAATGGGACTAACCTCAACAATGCTATGATTACTGAGCTTTGCACTCAGTTTAAAATCAAGCATCCCAATTCTTCTCCTTATAGACCTAAAATGAATGGCGCAGTCGAAGTGGCCAACAAAAACATCAAGAAGATTGTGCAGAAGATGGTAGTGACCTATAAGGACTGGCATGAGATGTTACCGTTTTCTCTACATGGATATCGTACTTCAGCTAGAACATCAACTGGGGCAACTCCCTTTTCTTTAGTCCATGGAATGGAAGTTGTTTTGCCAGTGGAAGTTCAGATTCCCTCGCTAAGGATTATGAATGAGGCAGGCCTAGGCGAAGACTAGTGGATTCAGACGAGATTGGATCAGTTGAACTTGATCGATGAAAAATGACTGGCTGCTGTTTGTCATGGTCAAACGTACCAAAAACATATGATCAAGGCTTTCAACAAAACGATTAAGCCTCGAGTATATCAAGCTGGCGACTTGATGATAAAGCGCATCATTCTGCCACAAGGAGACCCCAGAGGAAAATAGACTCCCACCTACGAAGGGTCATTTGTTGTCAAGAGAGTGTTCTCTGGAGGTGCCATGATGCTGACTACCATAGATGGTGAAGACTTCCCACATCCTATAAACGCGGACATAGTTAAAAAACACTATGCATAAGAGACCCGCCAAGTTGACACACCTAGGAAAAATAAGGGCATCCCGGAAAACCAAAAGGTTTGGGAAAAAATTAGGGATATATGCAAAAGATTGTACACCCAGCAAGTTGAAACCCCGAAAGGGAAACTTGGGGGAAAAATGGGTATCCTGGTTGGCTGAAAACCCAAAAGGGCGGTCCAGGAAAAAGTTAAGGATTGAAAGCGTATGACTATGTACCGTGGAATCACCACAGTCAACTTTATCACCAAGGTCCGAGTTCAAACGGTCCAAGATCAATCCAATCAACTTTTATCAACGGCAAGGGGCATTCGAAGACATTGGGGAAATAGTAGAGTTGGAATTCAATGATATCATTCCCACATGGCTATTTGTTTTGTTTTCAATCTTTGTTTTCCTTTCGACGATTTTCTTTTACTAGGATCTCCGTCTCTTTGTACAAAAACGCCTATTCATGGGAAAAATATCAATACAAATATACTTTGAAGTGCAAATTTTTTGTTTTTGTTTTAAATGCACAAATTGTCCAATGACTAAAATTGAACGAACATGTGCATATGAACATAATTAAAACTATTTGACACATGTGTCCTTCTAAACAGTATCAAGCATATCTTTAATGTATATGGAATATCCCCACAGAGTTATTTCATTAACATTATCCACACAAGGACGGCTATAATAAACCAATACTCAACAAAGTTACCCATAAAGTCTCTTCGCACAGGTTAATCTCCAACCAGAGTCTCAATCTCTTGGCAGCTCTCTCTCCCCAGCTAAGTTAATCCTACAAGTAGAAGCCTTGTAGATCTCTTCCTCAAATAACTCACCTCGTCAACAGTTCATCAAGTATTCACTAATCGAGTTTATTTCCCCAATAAAAAACATACAACAATCAGCAAATTCCCCCGACATAGTCTATCTTCCCCAGTTGAGTTTGTTATCCCCGGCTGAGTATATCCCCTCCAAGCTGAGTCTGTCCTCCCCGACTGAGCCTACACTCTCCAGCTTGAGTTTCCCTTTCATACTATTACGAATCATAGGGCTACAACCCCTAATCCCCAGTAAAGTCGTCAACAAAACCTTTACTATCTCCAAAAGATACTATGTATCCTGGATCCGACTAGATATTAGTACAAATTTCAAACTACTGTGAAGCCTGGACCCGACCAGATAGTAGTTAACTTCTCAAGTCACTATAGATCCTGGACCTGACCAGATAATAGTGTAACCTTTCAACTAACTATGAAGACTGGATCCAACCAGATAATAGTTAACTTCGCAAGATACTATGTAACCTGGACCCGACCAGATAATAGTTTAACTCTTCAAAGATATAGAAGAACCTGGACTCAACCAAACCAGGGTTTAACTTCTTTTCCCCAGTAGAGTTTGCCCCTACCCCAACAAGTTATTGTGAATCCTAGATCACACCAGATAGCAATTCCCCTCAGAAATTTGTTGTGAAACTTGGGATCTGATCAGATAACAACTAATTTTCAAGCAAGTTACTGAAAACCTGGACCCGACCAGATACCAGTTCAACTCTATCTCTTCAGACAAGTTTATTGTGAAGCCTGGACCCGACCAGATAACAATTAACTTCATCCACCTCAAAATCTATAAAGCCTGGATCTGACCAGATATCAGTTCAACTTCGTCTATTCAAGAAAGCTATTGTGAAGCATGGAATTCGACCAGATAAAAACTATCTACCATTCCCAGCAAGACACTATGAAGCCTGGACCCAACCAGATAATAGTATAACTTTAAAAAAAACTATGAAGCATGGATCGGACCAGATAGTAGTTACCCCTTCAAGATACTAGGAAGCCATGACCCGAGTATATATCAGTTCAACTTCATCCTTTCTAAGAAAGTTACTACAAAGCCTGGAATTCGACCAAATAACATTTAACTTCCTTATCCCCAGCAAGTTGTTGCGAAGCCTGGAATCTGACCAGATAACAACCTAACTTCAATCTCTCCAAGAAATTTTCTGCGAAGCCTGGAATCCGACTAGATAGCTGTTGTACCCCAATTTTTTCCCTAAGATTCCTCTATCATATCATATCAACTCAATCATAACAAGATCACATTAGGGTTGGTTCTTCCTCTTTTTTCCTATCTTTAAGTTTGCTCTTGAGGAATCTCCAAGCACCTTGGTTGTGTATTTTGTATATGTGTTGTTGACTAACTTCTAATCAAAATACAAAAAATATTTGTCTTTGTCTTTGTATATTTTTGTTTTGTAGGTACCAAGTCGAAGCATCTGACAAATAAGGATTTCTGGTATTATTTTCCTAAAATCTCTATTTTGCAAAGAAAAAGAATTAAAATTTTTCATTTTTTCATTGATGCAATCGATTGCTCTTAAAGTGCAATCGATTGCACATAGTGTATTTTGCGCCATTTTTGAAAAAAATACATTGTGCAATCGATTTGCACTGTAGTACAATCGATTGCACAGCGTGAAAATTTAAAAAAAAATCAGCATTTTAAACTTGTCAAATTTTGGCTCCAATTTTCCTTCACTTTTGAAAGATGTATCATTAATTCAAATTTTAGTGCCAATCTTTCGTTTTTAAAAAGAATTATCATTAATTCAAATTTTGGCTCTAATATTTGAAAGAATTATCATTACTTCAAATTTTGGCTCTAATTTTTGAAAGAGTTATCATTAATTCAAATTTTGGCTCCAAGAATCAATTATCAAATTACCACTAATCCCTATCCTAAAACTCTATAAATTGAGCTCTCATTTCATTCAAATTTCAAGCTTTTGATAGCCAAATCCACCTTGCTAAAAAATCTCTCAATTCTCTACATCTACCAAATTCACTCAAAGCTCCATTTTCAAAAAGTTAGTAAGCTTTGCATTGAAGCTTACTAATCTTTGAGCTAAACCTTCATCCAAACACTTTTTCTCCATCAATTCTCTACATCCAAGCTTGGTCAATTGATTCTTGTGGTTGAATTGAAGCAAATTCTTGAAGTTGTTTTGATAATTCTCTAGATCTACCTTTGGTAAGTTGGATAATTCATCTTTCACAATGTGATCTCTTGGTGATCTTTGGGATTTATTCATTGAGCATTATTTTGTGATTCCAATGGTGTTATTTTCTCATAATTTGATGGAATTTTCGTACTCAATTGGATCCATGATCATAAGGTATTTGATGGAAAGTTTGAACAAGAAATTGGCCTTTTAAAATGTTGTTTTTGCTACTGTAACAGTGTGCAATCGATTGCAGCAACTGTGCAATCGATTGCACAGAAGCATTTGCATAATTTTTTGAAAACTGTACTGTGTAAATAGATTTACACAATAGTGCAATCGATTTACACAAGGACAGAATGCATTTTTTTGCCTTGTTTTGGGGCAACTTTGATCCAAAATGATTTTTCTATTCACTCCTTTTGATTGTTGGTTTGGATTGCAATTTTAAATGTCCAATTTGTCTTTAAACTCAATGGACTTTGTGATGTAGATGAAGTTGGATAAATGTTCATAAATTCAAATCTAACTAAGAGTGAATTATTTAATTCATTTTTGGTGCTTTGGAATAATGATATGTTTAGTGCTTTAATCCATCTAGATGAGTGATTGAATTTAAAGATGAAAGAATTTTGAAATGGTGATCCAAATTAGCTTATTATTTCCCTCCCTCTTCATCTTATCCCTTTCTTTTTTTAATTGTGCTACATGTTAAGGGATGGTGATCTCTATATCATTTATCCAAACATGAAGTACATAGATTTCTATTGACCGGCCTCAAAATAGGTGTGACTTCTACATAAGTCCACTTACGATTGCTTAACATAGCGCTAAATTTTATCCCGATTCGAATAAATGATCATTCGTGGCCCAAACTTATGATTGCAAGCCCAAGTATGTTAATTTGATCTCTTTGATCCAATAACCTTGAGATTCATTGTGTGGAGGCTTTGGTTCTACCAATCATCTAATAGATCTACAACACCTTTGGTCAGCGCGGATCACTTAAACATCATTGATCATTACATGTTGCCTTGTGAGAATTCCAAAATGGATGATATACTTGACAAAAAGCAAATGCAACTTGTTGTGTGGAGGCTTTGGTTCTACCAATCCTCTAATGAGTTCCAAATGCAAGTTTCAAGATGGTCATCCAACTAACCACTAATTACTAACAACTAACTTTACTTTACGCTTTTATTTTCATGCTTTATGTACCATTTACTTTTAGCATTTTACATTTCATGCTATTTTCATCTTTGCTCACTTGAGCATTTACTTTTATGTCATTTTTATTTTGCTCACTTGAGCTATTCTTTTTAAAGACACCTAATAATCAACACGAACCATAAAAAGCATTAATGATACTTGGACTACATGGTTACTATCCTTTGCATTATGGAGTGATGAACTTCTTGGACTTAAGATTAGAGACCTTGGCCTATCTTGGAGACTTTGTGACTTTATTTGATATTTTGTCTGGAGTTCTTGAGGTTTACCTCAAGACATTGGGTTGTTTGTTTGTTTTGTGTGCAGGTTATTGAGATTACGATCTTTGTTTGTAATCTGGGATTCACCCGTATACAGCCGTTACTCTGCCCAATTTTTGCGAAGACTTAAAACACTTGAAGTTTGGTTCTCTCAAGAGGTCTAGTATCTTTGTTTGCTTGGTTTCAATCCGAAGAATGGGAATTCTATATTGAATCATAATGTCAAGTATTGGCTTCTTGTTGGTTAGATGGTTCTTATCCCTAGCTTTTACCTTATGCTTTAGGATAGCCTCTTCTTGTCCTATCATCTTCTTTAATTTCAAAAATCCTCTCCTTCCTTTAAAAAAAAACTCTTCTTATTTTGAAACTTGAAACATTTTCATAATAAACTAGGACTTAGGTCCATGCATCTTCGAAACATTTTCATAAATAAATTTCAATCAATTTAATAATACCTTGACCTTTTTTTGTGAGAAGACTAAAAGTCAATCAATCTCATTTCAAACCATTTTGCCACTTTGGCTTTTATCTTTAAACTTTTCTCAAAAGATTAGACTCTTGTCAATCCTTGTAGTGATGCAAACAACTATACTTCTACAATATGTAGTGAAGTGAGATATTTTCCACTTGGGTGTTGAGTGAGGCATTGTTGATTTTAAAATCCAAGCCATATCCTCCACTTTGAGATGATGCAAATTCTCCTTTCTCATGATTGTGGGTAGTAAGTATGTTTTTCACACGGACAATTTCGATGATGTCTTATCTCATAAAATTAACCAACACACTTGTGTTTCAAATTTTTAAAAAAGGAACTACGTATACCCTGATCCCCTATTGCACGAAAGCTGGTACGTAGGAACTAAAGGTTCGCAATTTATTTCCCCCCTAGTAAGTTACCGTGAAGCCTAGAATCTGACCAGATAGCAGTTAACTTCCTCATCCTCATCAAGTTGAAGCCTGGATCTGACCAGATAACAACTAACGTGCAAAAGATATTCCCCAGCAGAAGCAATCTTTCAATAAAGTTTGAAGATGTGTATATTCTTCATTCCCAACAGCAATTCGGGATTCAACTTCCCAGGAACTCCTCAGCAGTAGTCAGGGATTTATTTTCCCGGACCAACATACATCTCACATTCATACATCATATCATGTACATATAAAATGCATTTAGCATAATCCCATTCATCTTATGAACATCATGCATACATCTGCATTTAACTAACCTTTTTTTCCCACAGGTAAAACATCAAGTTTTAGTATAAATCAACCAAAGATTTGTGCCTATACTTCTTCCAGTATTTACCATCATTCCTTCAAATGGCATCTATAAGCCCATTCCCAATCCATCTTCGAGTGCAAATTTCTGGGCACTCTAGTGTTCAATCATCTTCCACCTTCAAGTCACGAATGGCGGGTCCGCCAATCTAACTCTTCAGGTTTAAGAAGATTGAACAGGGGCAGCTGTTTTACCCCAAAATTTTCCCTCTCATTTCTCAAGTAATCTCTCACAAGATCTCCTTTGGTCCAAGAATGCACAAGGGTTGATCAGCGCAAGACACCTCCTCAAGCACTGATGACTGAAAATTAGGGTTTAAGTTTTCACAAGGACAAATGGAATTTTAATGCTTCATATGACTTTAATGGATCATTTTGGACTCTTAAGATTTCTCATGTCAGGTTTCAAGTTTTGGATCACATTTTTTCTCAATCAATTGATCAGTTGACCTAAAAACATCTATGTTGGGGAAAAAGTCAACTATGGTCAATTTACAATCAAAATTCATAATTTTTTATCCATATCAATATTATGAACTCATATATGTCAATTTATCAATTTTGGATCACAATTTCTCAAGAAATTTGATCAGGTCATCAAAAGGGCAAAATGGTCAAAATTAGGGTTTTGATTGAGAAGGTGCGATTTCTGATTTTTGACATAGCAAATGACTTATTAGTTTGAGTTATGATATCAAGGATTAAAATGCTTCATTTTAACCTAATGGCATGACTCAACACATCTCTCAAGATCAATTGGTTGACAGATGAATTTCACTCAATTGATGAAAAGTTAATTGTACACTGAAAAGTCAAACTTTGACTTTTTGGTCAAAATCAAGTATCAAAGATCACAATTCATCAAGACATGTCAAAATATGAAACTTGTTCATCAAGAAATCAAAATGTCAATATTTCATTTTGAAAAGTCAAAATTTCTAAACTTAGAAAATTTTCTAATTCTAAGTGTTGAAAAATTCATATTTTTTCATAACTTTGAGCCAAATTTCCACCATGATGCAAGATGATTCAAGAGAAACTTCCAACATGAAAGTTATAGATATCAATAATATCTAAAACATTACAGAACACAACTTATTCTATAAATTCTTGGGTTTCAAGTTATGATTTTGTGAAGACATGTTCATGAAACTTGGAAACTTAGTGAAATTTTGCACTAGTTTAGGCAGGATTTTGACCTAACTTCATGGAAATATTTCACATAGTTCCAAGATTAATCTTCAAAAATGTACAAAATAGAGGTTGTAGAGGATGTTAAAATATTTCCAAAATGTCCTAGAACTCATTGAGATCATACTTGAGCAAGGAGAATCAAAGGCAAGAAGTTAGGGTTTCATTCTTGAATTACAAGTCATTTCTTGATGAACATATAATTCAATTTCAATGTTAGGCCGCATAATATTACTTTGAGGGCCTTATAACTTGTGTATCTATCCATCATTAATGAATTATGCAAACTTTTGAGCTATAATCCAAGTGGTTTAAGCTTTATCCAATTCATATTGCCATTTTGGTAAGAAAGTGAAGAATACCATTCTTGAAAAGCAAGCTTTATGCACAACGTCAATTATTGAGCCTCTAACTTATTCCCTCTGATCACACTCCATCTACAAAGTCAGAAGCAAACTTGTTTAAAGCATAACCACTCTACATTAGAAAGTACACAAGACATTAGAACTTGATTTCTCAAAAATCACATGTTATGCTTAAACATGTGATTTTGAATTTTGATCAAAGACAAGCCTCCAAACTTGTTGCTTATAAATAGAGGCACTATTTATAAGTTAACACATGAGCATTAACACCGTGAAACTCTCCCAAACTCCCTCAAACCCTAAATTGCATATAAACTCCATTTTTGTGTAGGTTCTGACCTTGAACTTGTATCTTCTATTTCCCTCATGCGTTCTTTGGCCTTTTAGTTCCTAAAGCTCCTATACATTAACTATACCCTATCCATGTCCCTGTTACACGACTGTAACACCATTTTCATCAAACTCCATAACCAAAAATAGAGCATTGCACATTGAATTCTCCAAGCCATTCCATCCATCCATTGCTCAAGCTAATCATTGCATTAGCTTCCTGGGAACTTGGGGAAGCTAACCTGATCATCACAACTCTTTGAAAGCAACTCAAACTCATTTAACGATTTCCAATTTTGAGGTATAATTTTTGAACTTCTATCTTCTCATTTAGGCATTGTTAGGCTTGCATTTGTGAAGATAAAATATACACATCATTGCCCTGAAGCTATACATGTCCATAGATTTCATTTATATTGATTGAGCTTAGAGAATTTTAGGTTTGAATCTCTGAAAATAACTAGGTCAGAATTTGGTACTTTCAAAAATTCTCATCCATCTTTGATTTATAGCTTATGATATTTACATGGTTGGAATCGTATGGAAAATTAGAGCAACTTTCATGTTTGCATATTTATTTTTGTTGAGAAAAGGTGAAGTTACAGATGTTTAGGCTGGAGGTTGAAGATGAAGTTACTTTCAGCACTTGATTTGTGTTATATGTTTATTATTTCACCAATGTTAACGGATGTACAGCCACTGCAGTGGCAAAGGTAGCACGCGTATGTATGAGAGATCATGGGTTCAACACCCAGCGCTACCTTTTGTTGTGTTTTTTCAGCATTTGTTTCCTTTTTTTGTCAAACAGGCGCATGGGCCTTCAAGGTGCTGGGCTTTTGATTTTTTGTTTTGTTTTCTTTAACCCCCCTGTTTACTTTTGCAGGCTAGCCCAATTACTTTTATTATTTCATTTTTTTTTCATTTTCTTATTATATTTTATTTTTCTTTATTATTTTTTATTATTATTATTATTAATAAAAATCCAAAAATATTTTTATTTATTATTTTCACATTTTATATTTTATTTACTTTCTTTATAAAACAAAAAAACAGGACAAAAAACATTTTTCTAATAAATTTATTTCTTTTCTTAAATAATTAATATTTAGATTTATGTTTAATTATTATTTTATTTTCTTAATTAAAATAAACTTAGAATTTAGGTTTCTTTTGAGTTAATTAATTTCTCATTTTATTTTTATTAACTTAAAACCTTTTTTTCATAAAAAACCTAAAAATCTTTTTAACTTAATTTCTTTCTTAATTAGTTTAAATTTAATTTTGTTTATTTTTAACTAATCATTTTCTTAATTAGGTCAAGACTAAACCCTTTCACAAAAATCAAACAAAAATATTTTTTTTTCATTTGCATTTGTACATCATGTATTCAATTCTTGTACATTATTATTCAATATGGTTGTAATAGTTAATTAGGTTTAATTTTCTTGCAAATCCCCATTTGTAAATTTGTATACCCCATTCCCAAATGATGTAATAGCATAGTAATTTTACTTTCCGCAATTTATCGCTTTATATAAATGCTAGTAATTAGGATTTGTATGGAAAGACTCAAACCAATAAGTAACAAACCCTAGTTCAAGATAAACAATACATGTAAATCAAACACACTTACATACTTGCACCCTTAGTGTAATTCCACTTTGTTGCCTTACAAAAATATCCATGTTATGCATGTGGGATGTCTTAGCAAAAAGCAATCAAAATACAAGATCATAGTCCCTCGATGATGCTATCAATGTTGCCTTTCAAAAAGATCTTAGTCCCTTAAAGAGAAAATGCTAAGATATCTCACAATATTGCTATCATGACTATACGATGACCCATGCCCGTCCCTTTACATCCAAAGATACGGTTTCTTACCAAATCAATGGTAAGATAGTAATATCAAAGGAAAGGAAGAAATGAACTAAGACTTTTGAGTAGGTAGATTGTTCCTAGTTTCTTGCTCATTTTCAAATCAAACATCCTTGCTCACTTTCAAAACACCAACACTTTCAAAACATTTTCCAAACATGAAATATTTTCAAAAGCTCAACGCTTTGTATATGTTCTTACGAACGAGAACTATTACAAAGTTTGCCCAAACGAAGGCACCTTTTCAAAATACTTTCAAAAAACCACACAAAGCATATTTTCAAACAAAAGCAAGTGATCTAGAAAGCAACTAAAAGCCCATAGATAACTATGTATGAAAAGGGTGCTAACACATTCCCTTTTCATAATCTACCCCACAAACTCAAGAAATAATCTCAAAGGTCTTTCCTGTTCTTTTCAGCCTTTCCTTTTGGATAAAAGAAAAGTCGGTGGAAACTCTTGCTAACCGCAACATTTGCGATAAAACACAAAACACCCAAGTCAGTTCTCCACCGTATCACAGCTGGCTTGTCATGATATTCAACTTCAAAAGGGGTGGGTGAACCAAAACAAGGCACAATAACATTTACTCCCTCTTCAACACATTCAGTTATTACAGAGTCATCTCTAGAAAACATATCTTTATCTGAGAAGAAGAACTCATCCGCAAAGGTATACTCATCAGCTGACTCTCATTCAGCCAAAGAAACCTCAATCTCATTAACCTCATGGTAATAATCCCTTTGGCCCGTAACCTTGATAGTTCCATTATCCAATAACAACTGAATACCTTTCCTTACAATTAAACATCGTCGGGAGTCCCGACAGAAAATTCGGCAAGATCCATATTGATGTTCTACCTGACCAGCCATGTGGCAGAAAGTAGCATGAAATTGTATAAGATCCTCATTCATATGTTCCACATTAATGATTCTGAACTCTCCAGGACATCCAGAAACCATGTTTACTTCCTCTTCATACTCTGCTCTAGGCCTGATTATGTGGATGAGGCCCTCACCCATCATCTCCTGCAAATCAGCCTTTAGCTTGTCACAACCCTGTATATCCGTACTGCAAATAGTACAACCAGCATGGTCATGCGTATAGTAGCTAAATTCACAGAGGTTTACATGCATTTTTACCAAATATCCTATAACCAATTTAATATCGAAAATCCGGAAGTCGCCTGGACAACCAGCCACCATATTCACATCATTTTCTCCTCCATGTTTTGGCAAAGGATTATCTTTCACATTAGGGCCAACATCTTTGAGGATAAGATGCCAGACCTCACCAATTTTTGTACTTCAGTTTTCAAAGGATAGCAGTTCTCAACATTGTGCCCTGGTTCTCCCTGATGAAAAGCACATGTTTGAACTGCCTTGTAATACCAAGGCAATGGTGATGGTATAGCGGGAGGTGGTCTGGTCTGAACCAACTTCTTTTGAATTAATGCCGGGAGTAATTTTGCATAGCTCATAGGAATAGGGTCATAATTCTCCCTCATCTGATTATTCACTTGATTCCCTTGATGGGGTGGTTTCTGATAAGTAATGGTGGTTGGAGCTAAACAAACAACTGGAGTCACTGAGGCAACCTGTTGATAATGCTGATAATTTATTCTAGAAGGATTAACCCTCCTCTCTTGCATAACAACATTTATATCTCCTTCCTTCTTTTTAGCAAACCCATAGGATGGCTTCTTCGTACTTCCATAACTTTCACTTTTTGTTAAACGGCCCTCTCTTACAGCTTCTTCCAAACGGATACCCATGCCCACTATTTCAGTAAAGTCACTTGGCGCACTCGCTACCATCCTCTCATAGTAGAAAGAACCCAGAGTCTTCTGGAAAATCTTAGTCATCTCCTTTTCTTCCATGGGAGGAATCACTTAGGCGGCTACCTCATGCCATCTCTGTGCATATTCTTTGAATGATTCCCTGTCCTTCTGGACCATGGCCCTGAGTTGATCTCAGTCAGGTGTCATGTCCACGTTATACTTGCATTGTCGGATAAATGCTTCTCCCAAGTCGTTGAAAGTATGGATATTGACATTGTCTAAACTCATGTACCACTTCAACGCAGCACCAGTCAAACTATCCTGAAAAAAGTGAATCAACAGACGCTAATCATCAGTGTGGGTAGACATTCTTCTTACATAATCAAAAGATGAGCACGAAGACAAGTGTTTCCCTTGTACTTCTCGGGTTATGGGATTTTAAACTTCGTAGGTATCTTGACATTCGGGACTAAGCATAAATCATTCACATTCTGACTAAACAATTCCTTTCCCCTTAGGGCCTTTATCTCCCTCTGCATCTTGTCAAACTGATCTTGAAAATCATCCATTCGATCATAGAGACCCAAGCCTTCACTTGGTGGAGGAAAAGGATGATACGTATCATCATTAGCAAATGGGACCATATTCGCCGAAGGGGGTGCAGCAGGAGTAACATGCACCACAAGAGGTGCAGGAGTAACAGTAGTCTGAACAACTAGAGTAACTTGAGGACCAAGATTGAAACCTTCAGGCACAAAGTTATCTGGAATTCCCCATGGATAACCTTGAGGCATGCGATTCTGAACAACGGCTGGAGTAGCAGACACAGGAACAGTCGGAGCTTCAGTAGTAACCTTTGTTTGTTGAGGTTGAGCAATCAGTGGCTGATTCTGAGCAGCCACCAAAGATTCCATCAGAGCAGTAAGATTAGCCATGCTGGCCTTCAGAGCAGAAACTTTCTCGCGCAGCTCGCGATTCTCTTGTTGTAAGTTGTCCATCTTCCTTATGAAATTAGCCAGAGTATTGTAGTGGTGAGACAATTTGATGAATGAAGTAAAAAAGCTTGGTAAGACACCTGGATATGCATAACAAATGCAAGAAACATGTGCAATATTATGCATGATATGCAATGCACATGATTTATTTTATTATTAATATTTCAAGGGACTTAAAGATTTATAGACACATTACAAATATCAAAGTAATAACACCTTTGAAATACTGAAAAGTTTTATTATAATAACTTCAAAATGGATTACAAGTTTCAATAATCCAAATTACAAGATGAAAATAAATTCTAAAACCCTAAGAAGTAAAGCTGATGGAGACCACTCTATATGCTGGTGCTTCCCTGTGAGTCTGGCAATCTGAGCCTTCAACTTCTGGTTTTCTTCTGCATATCTGGTGGCAACCTCCTTCCAATCACCTGAATCAGGAAGTGAGCAACTAGTATCTGACTGAGGCTTAGGGGAAAATAAATCCCCTTTCCTCTCCATCGTCTCTACAGCCCGACTCTCAAGAATCTCAATCAAGTCATCTTTCTCCTTCAAGTCCGCTCTATAGGAAATCTCTAAAGTTTGGCACTTATTCTTCCAAGCTTCCTTTTCTTGATGCATCCTGACTAAAGCAAGTCGTAGCTCTTCCACATCATCCAATAAGGGAGGGGTGGTCTTCACAAACAAATCAGACATAGGTTCTTCCCGGGAATACGACATCTTCAACTGAATAGCTCTCGTTTGGACCCACTGAAGATAAGGCTCCAAAGAAATAGCCCCCTTAGGTCCCAAGTCTTTCCTACACTTCCTATGAATGTGACGCCAGGCCTTAGCAATATTCTCCCTAGCTTCCTTATGATCTTCTCCCTCCTTCAAGAAGAAACTACTCAAATGAATAATATTTGGTTTATCCCTCATCGGATAACCAAGTTGTCGTCGTGCAAGAACAGGGTTGTAGTTAATTCCTCCCTTTCTACCAAGAAGAGGTACATTGGGGAAACTACCACAACTATCGACAATCTTTACATCATGGTAAGCCCGATCATACCAAACAATATCTGAGTGAGTAAGTGCCATGATCTTAGGATCCCAACGAGGTTCCTTCCTGTCACAAACAGAGATTCTAGATTTCTGACTCAATTAGACGAAAGGAAGGTGTTAGGCACCTTTCATCTACCTTGTTCACAAGGATATTAGCCTCAGGTTTAGGTTTGGGGTAAACAGGGTTTTAAGTTTTAATTAGAAAGAAAAGTATCCTAATTTTTTAATAGGGGGAAGAGTTTTAATTTTTAATAGGAGAATTCACTACGATTTTTGATCGTATGCCTACGTATGCTCTTAAGAGGAATCAGAGTCCCAATTTGTAGTTCGTATGTGTTGGTGTTTTTAGGGGTTTGCAAACATATTTTGAATCACTTCGCACTCGGTCGGGAGTAGTGATTGCAGAGATTTTGACTGAATGCGCAGTAAGTTAAAACCAGTTCGAAACCCATTTGCAAAAGGACAGTTGATTAGTTTAGTTTATTGCGAAAATAGTTTTAAGATTTGTTGAATAATTTTTAGTCGTATTAATTGCAAAAATATCTTAATTAATGCATGGTAAAAATATTTAATGCAATAATATAGAAAATATGTACATGAACTTTAAGTAAAATAGTTTTAAATGATAATAATTATTATATGGTAATAATATTTACATATGATAATAGATAATATGATAACATGTAAAATATAAGAATTTTTAGAAAATAAAGTATAAAAGTTAAAGATATAATAATTATAGAAAAATAATAATAATGATAAAGGAATAAAGAAAATAGAACAATTAACTAAAAAGAAATATTAATTAATTAATTTAAAAAATATATTTAGATTTAATGCAAATAATATATAAAATAATATTTATGCAATTTTAATATAAAAATGATTTATTTGTAAATATAGAAATAATAATGCTTACATATAATAAATAATAATATAATAAATAATATTAGTAATTATTATAAAAGGAAAAATAATAATTATGATAATATAATAATATATAAAATATAGCATAAGGGAAATAAATAAATAAAATAATTATTTAATTAAATCAAAGGGGGTGTCGTTTTTAACTGACCAGCAAATCAGGGGGGTGTCTTTAGGAGGATGGATTACGTGGGCGAGGGTGTATGGAAGATAAGGTAGGACTTGGCCTACGGCCATCCGATCACGATCATGCGGAGGATAACGAGGGAGTATGATAGTTATTGTGAGCCAGCACCCATAAAATTGAAACGGATTACATTTTGTTTTTATTCATTTATATTGTTTTGTTGTTACAGAAAACTCCACTTATTCATCTTCCTCTTTCTCGTACACACAAACCCTTTCACACTCTCTCACTTTAACCCTAATTCCCAAACCACCACCGGCGACGCTCTACCAAAACCCCAACATAAATCTGACCCCTAAAACCCCCTAAATCCCAAAATAACAACAAATCAACCAAATAAAAATGCTAAGTCCAGTTATCCTTTCGCGATTTCGCTTGCTCTCTGCCTTTGAATGTTCTGGATTTAGTATTGATCCCTGCTCTCCTTCACTTTTGCAGGTTGTATGGAGCTTGAAGGTGGTGCGGCGGTGGATCAACGAATATTATGGTTTCAGATAATGTAACCCCAATCGTCCTTCTCTCGGATCTTCTACCAACAACAAGGTTATTTGCTCTTCGGTGTTCTTCACGCAAGCCCTTCTTCGTTCCTTTCTTTTTCGTCTTCTCTGTATCCTCCCTTCTGCATTAAGCTTTTTTCTCTGTATTTTTTTATTCCCCTTCTTCATTGTAATCTCTTCAGTATATATAAGTTTTTGGTTTTTAGGGTTTTTAGAATTTGATTATCGCAGATTTATGAATTAGAGACAATTAGGAATTTAGTTTTATGGTTAATTGATGTGAATTAATTCAATTTGTTGTATAATTCCATATTTGATTTGTAATGTGAATTCCGGATTTGATAGATAGAGATTTGGTTTTTTTAGTGAATTTTTAGACACTTTGTGACGAAAAATGCATAAAATAAATTAAACATTACTATTAAAAATTGCCTAAAATAAAAAAAAAACGAAAATAATATTTAAATAATAAAAAACATGATTTTTGGGAAGATTTGAATATAACTTGAAATTGAAATGAAATTAAAAAAAATAGAATAAAATAAACCATCAATCTAAATAATTAAAACCCAAAAAGAAATCAAATTTTTGGATTTATAATTATTGTAGCCAATTATATTGATTCTCTCCTAAAACAAATATTACTATCTAAAATACAAAAGATAACAAAGTATTTTTAAATCTTTTTGTATTTTAGATTTTTTTGGTTATTTTTAGAATAAAAAGTGAAAAAAATAAAAATAACTATTTTTTAAAAATTCATTAATTGAAAATACGAAATTTAATATTTAAATATTTAAAAAATGATTTTTTTTAATGATTTTTATAAATAGAAATTATGCTTTCAAGCTATATTTCCTTACCAATTGTGCTATGTTATTTGTTTGAAATTAGAAGCCAATTGAAAGCATATGAAGACGAGCAATTATTTGCTATTTTAAAAATACAAAGAATTATTATATTTTTACACAGACTTGAAAGCGAATATTTATTAAAAACCCCAAAATATTAATGCAATTAAACCAAAGAAATTTTATCCTGTAAAACCCAAGTTAAAAAATAACTTTGACGGTAGCACTAAGGCGGACAAATTTGGGGTATGACACTTCCTAACATCCCAAAAAGCATCAGACTGAGGCACATTAGAAGTAAACCACTAGTACAACAGAGGTATGCAACAGATAATCATCCCTCCATGATAAGAATTTCGAAGATGAATAGAGTAATAAGCATCACCCAACAATGTAGGAACTGGGTTTCCAATCATAAAGATCCTGATAGCATTAATGTCAACAAACTTGTCCATATTAGGAAATGAAAACAACCCTAAGCAAGTAGAGCAAAGATGGCCTCAAAAGAGATTGTACTCTTCATCCTGGAAAAGTAATGAGCTTTTTCCAATAAGAACTGAGCTGGTAATCCTCTAATCCCTCCTTTAGTAGTCATATGAGCTTCAACCTCAGACTACCCCAGATGGATCAAAGCAGCAATCTCGTGTGGTTTTGGCTCACCCTCCAAACCAGTAAAAGGAACCCGATCGGTAATAGGTAAATCCAACATATAAGAATACTCCTCTAGTGTAGGCATCAACTGATAGTCATGGAAAGTAAAGCAATGATACATCGGATCATAGAATTGGACCAAGATCGAGAGAATACCCTCCTTCATCCTATGCTTCATGAGAGGAATGATTGATCCATACTTCCTCTAAAAATCTGCAGAACACTCAATCTCGGGAATTAGACTGATCAACTCATCTATCTTGAGATCTTTGAAACTGTATTTTCTGGTCTTTCTTTTTCCAGAATCCAAGGTCAAAAGGTACCTGAGATATTCACAAATGGTCAACTTTCAAGTCCCTTGAAATAAAATTTCTTCAAAAGATGCTTATAAGTGCATGGATGCATGACGCAACAATCACACATAAGATCACAAATATATGGTTCATAGGTTCAAACTCACGAGCATGAGGTCGAAGGTACTACTCATAAGGTGTGGTCTAAAAGTTATCACATGCCGAACAAGGTTCTAGAGGTTCCCAGAGTCTACATCCTTCCTTCGGATATTACCAACTTCTCGATTAACTCGGTAATTAGTAATATTCTCAAGAAAAACTCGTCCGAGCGTAGTATCGCGTGACAACTATTTCCGGATTACTCCTGCATATCTTCCGCACTACACCTAAAAGGCCAAGATGAGTTAGGTATTATACGGTCCTCATCTTCAACAGGCTCCCAGGTCGAAAGCAGTATGTCTTCCCGATTACTCGGTAAATGACACTACAGTCAAAGGGGCCTCCATTGAGTGGGGAATCTCATGCCTCCTTTTTTGGGATTACTCCCTCAAAGTTAGCATGACTATACCGCCCGTCCTATCTTAAAGTTTCCCCAAGTCCGGGTATAGGACTTATATGAAATCACCAAGCACCCTGAAAACCAGGAAAATCCAGACAAACAGATATACAGCATATAATATATAACAAACAATAGAATATATATAGATATAAACAAAGATAGGTTTAACCCACTTAGGGATGGACCAGCAAGAGGTTAATCTTTCCCCAGTGAAGTCGCCATTTTTCTGTAGCGGCAGAAATGTTTAAGACTAAGCCATTGGATTGACTAGACTTATACAGATCAAAATAAAAATCGCCACTGTGCTTTATTGTTTCCAGAGGAATGGGAAAAGAGCGAGTAACCCAAAAAGATGGGGAAATATTCAAGCTAAGGGGGTTGGTTATGGAAAGGAAAGGTATTAGCACCCTAAACATCTACGGTACTCCGTAGGAACCTCTTTGAAAAATCTGTATATTTTGGCTATAAAATGTTGTATAAAAAATAGATGGTGGAGGTGAGAAAAGAAGTATTTTTTATGAATTTTTGCACCTGCCGCGGTTGTGATCCTTTAGTGCCTACGTACCACCTTTCATGTAATAGGGGATCAGGGTACTCGTGGTTCAACTTAAAAAAATTTAAAACACAAGTGTGTTGGTTAATTTTATAAGATAAGACATCATCATCATTGTCCGTGTGGAAAACATACTTACTACCCACAATTATGAGAAAGGAGAATTTACATCATCTCAATGTGGAGGATATGGCTTGGATTTTAGAATCAACAAAGCTTCACTCAACACCCAAGTGGAAAATATCTCACTTCACTGCACTGTAGAAGTATAGTTGTTTGCATCACTACAAGGATTGACAAGAGTCTAATCTTTTGATAAATGTTTAAAAATAAAAAACCAAAGTGGCAAAATGGTTTGAAATGAGATTGATGGACTTTTAGTCTTCTCACAAAAAATGTCAAGGTATTATTAAATTGATTAGAGTTTATTCATGAAAACGTTTTGAAAATGCAAGGACCTAAGTCAAAGTTTATTATGAAAGTAGTTCAAGTTTAAAAAAACAAGAAGAGTTTTCAAAAGGAGGGAGAAGATTTTTTGAAATTAAAGAAGATGAGAGGAGAAGAGGAGACTATCCTAAAGCATAAGGTAAAAGCTAGGGAGAAGAACCATCTAACCAACAAGAAGCCAATACTTGACTGTTGTACCCCAAAATTTTCCCTCCCATATTCTTCAAGGTTTGTCAAGAATCATCTTCAACTAGTTCAAGACTACTCAAGGGGTTAGACAGTCAAATGCCTCTTAAGCCAGTCAAAATTAGGGTTTTTGTTCTTTCAAAGAATTTGAGGTTTTCAATGGCTCAATCAAGTCTCATATGCCTATATACATTATCAAGCATCTACATGTCAAGTTTCAAGACTCACAGTGCCAATTTGCACAGCCAAAAGCCCTATTTGATCCACAGTCAACTACAGGGGCAAAATGGTCATTTTGCAGTCAAAAGTCAGAATTTTTTGTCAACATCTTATTTTGAGCTCACAATCATCATTTGATCAAGTCTTGATCATGATTCCACAAGGATAGCTCAAAAATTATCAAGATGCAAAAAGTTACTATTTTTGGACAGTAGAAGAGTCAACTGTATCTTGACCAGGGCATAACTTTTTCATGGTTCATCAGAAAAATCCCATCCAATTCTCATTTTTAAGGGGATGACATTTCCTACAACCCATCTTCACATTCCAAGTCCAAGAAATACTCTCACAAAAAGTTATCAATTTCTACATTATAGGTCAATTTCAAAAGTCAACAAAAATGCACTTTAAGTCAAAGACCATAACTTGAGATTGGTACATCCATATGACATGGGACCAAAGGCATTGGTTAGAGGACTTCAAGCCCTTTCCAAAATGTCCAAGAACATGTTCATAGGATCAGAATTGAGCAAGATATGCATTGGAGAAGTTGGGAAATTTTTGTGAATTTGCAAAAGTCAACTTTGCTCAAAACACTTTGTTTTTGCTAATGGGCCTCAAATTTCTTCTTGAAACTTTATCCAAGGCTTATGCACGACCCATTGAGATTAAATTGAATTATTTTCTTATTTTTTATTAATTAATTGGATTTTAATTGATTTTAATTCATTTAATTAATTTAAAATGTAGGAAATTCAAAGATTTGATTTTTTCAATCTTTTGTGAAGCAAACAAGCTCAAGATATGCTGAGAATTTCGTGTGCCAATCAAAGGGACAAGAATCTCCCAATTTAGCAACTTTATTCATTCAAAAAGATTCAAAAATATTTTATTTTTAATCAAATATTGAATCATCATTCCATGGATCTTTTGTGCAAGATTGTAACCTAATTCAGCTCTTCTATAAATACACAAACTAACCTTAATGCATTGGACGTGAAATCTCTGCAGAAAAACCATAATCACATTCAAAAAAATCCAAGAAAAAGTGAAAACTGTTTTCTATAATTTAGCATGATTCAGAGCATTTTATTGTTTCTAATACATTGCAGGGGTTCCCAGAGACATATTGCAATCAAAACCAAGTGCTAAAGCTCAAGAAATACGCAAGAACAGACCCACGATTTGCTTCTCATGTCCATAATAGAAACTCATATTTTATGCATAATTAATATGTTTTAATCATTGTTTTGCATTGCTTGAATCTATATAAAGCTAATGGTATTGGTTAATTGCATTATAATGCCCAGAATCACAAGTTACCATTGAAGAAATTTAGGGTTCTTGAGCTTCCGGATTGGGGCTTTACAGCCCAGGAAAAATTGAGACCTCTAATGCCTATGGTTGAATTCGTCAAGGCCAGACGAACACAGTGATATACTCGCGAAATATTTATGTTAAGCATGGAGCTAATCGCTATTTTTCGTTGATGTAGGTTGTGGTGTTAAAAACCCCCGCTATCTATTTGTTTTTTTTTACAGGCAAACGAAGAAGATGATATGCTGTTAATACATCATTGGTTGGTTTAAATAGCGCGCGTTTTTATTCCAGCATAATTGTATTTTTACATATTATATTCATTGCTCATTATAATAACAAAGGTGTTCAGTTGGCTCAGTGGATGGTGCGTTGGCTGGTGTCCATTGGGACCTGTGTTCGATTCCCAGGTCCACCCAAAATGTTTCTATTATTTTTCTTAGCATATTCATGTGCAGGCATTCAAAGGTATTCCACCATACACCTCAAACAATCAGGCGCCAAGTGGCTACATGCTTAAATCTGATGGCCATGAGATGCTGACCATGGTACTCCTGGTCAACCCTGTGCGTGGACAATTCCCCAAGGTCAAACAGGCTGGAGAGCTTAATGGGCCAGATTTCCAAACAAACCTCCTCTTTGGGCCAACACCCCCTGGTTCATTCATAATTTTCTTTTTATTTCCTTTTACTAATTATTTTTACTAATTATTATTATTATTATTTAATTAACTCACATAATTATTTTTCATAATAAATTCAGACAACTAAAAAAATGTAAATATTTTTATTAATATTATTATTTATTAATTCCCCTTTATTTTTTGTAAATAAATTCTAACAAATTAATTTAGTTTAATTAGGTTTAATTTTGACTTTTTCACAATAAATAAAATAAATTAGAATTAGGGTTTTTTTTACTAACTTTTGACTTAATTTCTTTTATTTTATTTTCATTAAAACCTAAAAAAACATAAAAAAATACTTTTTCTTTTAATTAATTAATTAATTAGAATTAGGTTTAATTAATTGCAACAAAAAGGACAAAAATTCCATTCTTTTCTCAAAAAGGGTCAAAACCCTAAGGACGTTCACGATTCAATTTCTCTCGCGCGCATATTAATTTTAGATCCTATTTATGTATCTGCTCCAAGAATGTAATAGATAATTAGGACTTTTTACCGCTTTCTTTATTTTCTCGCAATTTATTTTCAAGGGTTATGTTTTTGGCGATGTAAATACCCGACGCCTTGTAATAGCGTAGATTTACTTTCCGCACTTTATTTTCCGCAAACTAATAACTGTTAACTATGCATGACAAGATTTGCCTGAAAATAAAATCAACTCGTAGCTCACAATGATACATGTGCAAAGATAATATAAACATGAAACCTGACACACTCGCACATGCCACTCTTAGGGTACGCCTCACTTGGTTGCCTCGAGGTGGTCATTGAGTATAGGGTATTTTAGAGGTCGCCCTCCTGTCTAAAGATCCAGTTGCCTCGAAACGGTTGCCTCAGATAAAAAGGATCTAGGACATTAGGGTTACCGCTAAGGCGTCCTACTATTGCTTTGGTGACCACACATGTCCCTATAATCGAATTGACCCGAATAAACTCCGGCGACGGTGCTACCTACTTCTCAATAGTGGGATAGTACTGTCTAAAGGACATTTACACAGCTTAATTCCTTAGAGTAGGTAGATTTCTCCTGGGTACTTGCTCTTTCAAAAAACAAAAACAACTTTTCGCACCTACACTTTCAAACAAAAGTTTTCAAACAAACACTTCATACACTATTGAGGACTGATACAAGAGTTACCTAGAAGTTTTCAAACAAACTTTTTTCAAAACCCACAAACACAAGAAAAGCAAACATTTTTGAAAACATAGTGAGCAAGTACCTAAGAGCCCGTGGATAACCACGGATAGAAAGGGTGTTAACACCTTCCCTTTCTATAATCTACCTCCCAAACCGAGAAACATATCGAAAAGGAATTTTGCTGTGCTTTTGTCCTTTCCTTGTTGGAGAACATAAAAGACGGTGGCGACTCTTGCTTACCGCGACATTTCGCGAACCAGCATTCCAAAACAGTCAGTTCTATTTCCACCGATCACAGAACTGGCGACTCTGCTAGGGACATATAATAAGTGAGGTGTACCTTAGGATTAGATCATTCTATGTTTTCAATTGTATGCCTTGTTTGCTTTAATATTGTGGGCTTGCATCGGAGTTTCATAGATCCTAACCCGGATCTGGGGGATACCTTTTAGAAGTAGCAACAAACTGTGAGGGAACTGTGCGGGGTATACCGACATGGTTGAAGCAGTTGCTACGTTGATGCGGCACTTTGGTGAGTACCGGTAACCCTTGAGTCAACTCGAGGAGAGTACGGGGCCGCCGCGTGGTGTCGTGAAGCATCAACTGACCTTAGAACCTTACTTGACCATCCTGGCCTCTTTAGGGGTAGTGAGATGACCGACTTTGGTGCAGTCCGAAGTTGGTAGATACTCGATACTACACTCATTGAGGGTTGTTTTCTTGGAATATTTTGGTCGCCAGTTAAGTGGCTAAATCAAAACAATGAACATAGAAAACAACCCAATGATATTGAGCTCCTTAGAACCCGGTTACTTTTGATAGGACAGGTTTTGAGCCAACTAACTGAAAGAGGGTAGTACCTAAACTTCATGTCGGCCTGAAATCTAAGGGCTCTCTTGTGTGACTTGTGTGCCTTCAAACTTGAACTACTTGCACATTCTTGTTATCTGACAACATGAGTTCCTTGCAGGTTTTGTTTACAGTCCTTAATCTTGGCTTATAATAGGGTTTACTTACATCACTCCATGCATAGCATAACATCATACCATCATATCATTGCATACATCCTGCATAAGGACTAACCCATTTCAAGGATCTCAAGGGTTTGTGATGCAGGTCATGATGAACCAAATGTCTAGCAAGGGGCAAAGGGGATTTATTTTCCTCTAGCCAAGGTTTTTTGGAGATCAAAATACGATGACTTGAGTCAGGGGCTATGACCCACTCGATATGGTGAGCTTTGACTCTTGAAGAAGGACTCTCAACAACATGAAGTTCCTTCAATCAAGCTACCGGATTCAAATTCTAACAAGTTTCTCTGTTTACCCCGCGAGATCCTTGAAAACATTGCATACATACATATCATTGCATAACAGGTCACCCTTTACAGGTCTCTCATATTCTCACTGTTTATTTCAGCAATGGCTTGCCAACAAAACAACCAGGATCTTCATGCTCAAGAGACTCAGTTCAGGGAAATCTTCCTAAGCCTATCCAAGGGGCAGGAAGAGTTGAGAACACTCCTCATGGGGAATTTGGTCAAGAAGAGTCCTGAAGAAGATAAGGACGAACGGTTGAAACGTCTGCAAGCTGAGGTAGATACAATGAGAACCTAAATGCTGGGGCAAATGGATCTTATCCAAGGCTTAGCTCGGGAACAAGAAGAGTTGAGAGCCATGATCAACCAACTTCATCAATACAAATACAATAGTATGAAGCAAACGGTCAAGGCTGGGGATCAAATCCTTAATCAGCCTCCAAGAAGACAAGAGTTTAGTATGGTGAAGAATGGACCTCTCCAGGGTGCCACTACCTTGCAGGTCCGACAACAATCTCGCCCAGAGCAACGGGTTGATCAGAGTAAGCCCAGAAGGCAATTCACCAAGCTCAACGTATCACCGTCTCAAGCTTTACAACGCCTGTTGAGATTGAATCTGTTAATGTTAAAGGACCCTCCTAAGAATCCCAACACTTCCTCTTCCAGGTATAGCCCGAGTGTGAGATGTGCCTACCATTCTGACAGTCCTGGACATGACACCGACGACTGTTGGACTCTGAAGAATAAGATCCAGGACCTGATTGATGAAGGAGCAGTGGAATTCACCCAAGATGGTCAGGATGAGTTCTTCTACTATCCCTCCAAATTTCACCATTTGAAGTGACAAGTCCTGAGACAAGAAGACTTTTTGTTCATTGGAATTTTCAATTTGTAATTTTCTTTTGATTGTTCAAACATTTATTCATGTCAAACTTTATTACTTTATCAATGCATCGCATATGTCTATTTTGAATTAATCCATTCGTATTCACTATATTCAAATTGCTTTCATTTCTTGTGATGTTCAACTCTCGATTAAAAATTCTAAGCCTTTTGAGGGAGGATGACGAAAACGATACCACAATTTACAGTATGCTTTTGAATAGACCCTGCTGATGAGGTACAGGCATTGTTTCAAATCCTAAACAGTGGAGTTATAAGGAAGATAATCCCTAGTCAACCCCTTTGAGCCAAAGAAGTTGGAGTTTTTCTTTTCAAAAATTAAAAACCCTTAATTATAACCTGGGGCAGGGTAGTTTTCTCAGTTGATCCAGGTGCACAATGAATGGCATCAAAGGAGTCCTTCCGAGACAAAAAGACAGTGATGGTTCCGAATAATCATAAAGACAGGCAGTCATTATCTCTCGGAAATCAAAGCTCATTAAGTCAAAACCTATGAAGGAGACTTACAAAACTGGGGCATCCCGCTGACTGTAATCACAAAAGAAACAGTTCAGGCAAAACACATGGATAACGAAATCAAAAAGAAAGAGGTCGCTACAAACCCTTAACAAAAAAAAAGGAATGACTGCCTGTTCAAAATAAACTATCAGTATCTGAATCATCACCGGAATATCAGAGCAAAGACTCAAACAAGGTCTAACGCACGATTAGCTGAGTTTAGGATTGAAGAACATCACGAAGAACGGGTGGGTACAAATAAAATTTAAGCCTTTATCCTTTGTTTCTTAAACCGTGAACCAGGCCACGTTATAACCCTTAAAAGTCCTAGCTGAAGCATGGGTTAGTTCGAAAGCATACTGTTACAAAGTGTTGTACCCCAAAATTTTCCCTCTCATATTCTTCAAAATTTGCAAAGAGCATGCTTCAAATCTCCCCAAGGGTTGCACAGTTCAAGGGCCTCATAACAGTCAAAAAACTAGGGTTTTGGTTCTGACAAAGAAAATGAAGTTTCCAAGGGTCCAATCAAGTCCCACATACTTATAAACATTGTCAAGCATCCTCATACCAAGTTTCAAGACTTACAGCACAAAATTGCACAGTCAAAAACCCTAATTGCACTACAGTCAACTGTAGGGGCAAAATGGTCATTTGACAGTCAAAAGTTCAAATTTTTGGTCAACATCTCATTTTGAAGCCACAAACATCATTTGATCAATGCTTGATCATGACTCTCAAAGCTTGGCTCAAAAAGTCTCAAGATGCAAAAGTTTCCATATTTGGACAGTTGAAAAAGTCAACTGTAACTTGACCAAGGCATAACTTCCACATGGTTTATCATAAAAATTCCATCCAAAGCTCATTTTGAAGAGAAAGACATTTCCTACAACTCCTCTTCACACTTCAAGTCCAAGAAATGCTCTCACAAAAAGTTATCAATTTCAACATTATAGGTCATTTTCAAAAGTCAACAAAAGGGGACTTTAAGTCAAAGACCATAACTTGAGATTGGTAAATCAAAATGACATGGGACCAAAGGCATTGGTTAGAGGACTTCAAGACCTTTCCAAAATGTCCAAGAACATGATCAAAGCTTAAATATTGAGCAAGATATGCCTTGTGGAAGTTGGGAAATTTTTGGATACTTTGAAAAGTCAACTTTGCTTCAAATGTCTTAAAATTGCTAATGGGCCACATTTTCTTCCAAGATTGATCATCCAAAGCATATGCACGACCATTTGGCCCAAAAGGGATTTTTTTCATCATTTTTATTGTTTATTTGAATTTTTAATTACAATTAATTCATTTAAATTAATTAAAATGTGGAAAAAATATTAAACCAATGTAATCAAATCTTTTTGTGCCGAATAAACTCTCATTGGACACTCAAGATTCGTGCATAATCAAAAGTGGAAGGTTTTGCCATGATTGGAATCAAATATGCATGGAAAAGATTTGAAAATATATGCCATGAAAATCAAATATCTTTCCATCAATGCAAAGGGTTTTTGGACCAAAAAAATCAACCCTAATCATTCCATACATAAGCCAGAAGCAAACCCTAGTGGGGAGAACGAAAAAGCTGCGCCCAAAAGCCATAAACAAGTTTGCATTTTTTGTCTAAATTTTCAAAACTGAAATCACGATCTCAAGGAGTTTCAAGGACAAATACTGATTCCATTGCATTCCTGAGGCTTCAAGGAAGGTGTCTGGATCAAAATCATCATCCTTAACGCCCAGAATTGGTAACTAGAAGTCAGACCGTGTCACTTGTTTTGCATAATCATATTGTATCATTCATGCCATGATTTTCAATTCTAATGCTTGTTTTGTATTGTTCTTATCATTCTGAAGCTAACCATATAGTTTGATTAAGTTTTGCTTGCCCATACGCGATTTCACCATGGAAGATTGTTAGGGTTACAAAGCTGTGAAATTGGGGGTTTACTCCTATGGAAAAATTAAGACCTAAGACCCATACCATCAGAATCAGAAACTCATGGCCAATCGTTTCCACACCTCGCGCCTAATTTATGAAGCACCATACTCTATTCGCTATTTTTTGACACAGTATATAGTGGGGGTTTAAAACCCCCGCAATCTTGTTTGTTTTTGTTTCAGGAAAAACGCACCATTGGAGAAGATGATTATGTGGCAGGACATGATAGGACAATTTGAAACTGGCGCGCGTTTTTGTTGTTTTTTTAGGCCACTAACCAAATTTCGATTTTGTTATTTATTCATTATTATATGTATAACGTGCATTGATGGTTCAGATGGTGGAAAGAGGCGCTGGCAAGCTTTGGGACCTGGGTTCGATTCCTAGGTCCCCTTACTTTCTTCACATATTTTGTTTCAGCCTAATCTCATGCAGCTTGCCTCCAAACATCCACCATACGCCCACAATCTAAGAGCGCCACATGGCCACTGAGGGCAATCTAAAGGCCCAGATCTGATGAACACCATGGACATTGGTCAACGCACCTGCACGCTCCCAGGAAAAGTCAAATAAGGCCTTAAACATTGGGCCAAAAATGCTGGAGATACCTCCAATCTGGGGCCAACACCCCCCAAGGGTTTGCAATTCTTCTCTTTTTTTTATTTTCCATTATTTGTATTAATTTAATTGTTTCTTTCTTAATTCTTTAAATTAATATTTCTCTCAAACATAAAAAATAATAAAAATCAGAAAGTCATAAAAATCAAAAATATATTTTATTTTAATATTTTTGTAAATAAAAATCATTAATTAATTTAGTTTTCAATTCTAGGATTAATTTTGACATTTTTCTTAATAAACTTAAAATTTGTAGAATTAGGGTTTTAATCAATTTTTATCCTTTTCTTTTCTTTTTATTAATAATTAATTGTTTATTCTTGTAAATAAAATCGTATTAATTAATTAGGTTAATTTTAGATTAAATTTCAATGCTTTTCTTAATAAATTAAAAATAACTAGAATTAGGGTTAATTAATTAATTTCATTTAGTTCTCATTAAAAAATCCATAAATACAAAAAAGCTAAAAAATAATTTCTTTTCATTTTAATTTAATTAATTTCATAATTACAATTTAATTTCATTAAAAAGGGTCCAACGCCCTCGCTTTCGATTTTAATTCCAACTCGCGCATTTATTTCCTTTCTTATGACTTTTATGTAATTCTCCCAAAGCCGTGTAAATCAGACATTTATATTTCTCGCACTTTACTTTATTTTATGTCAAATCGGGTCCTGGATTTAATTTGGCGATGTGGACTCGCGCCTTTGTAATAGTTTAGGAACTTTATATTTCTCGCAACTTTTTAACCGTTAATAATTGCATGCAAGAATGAATGTCAAAATAAAAACGAACGCGTAGATCACCCATGACTTGAACAAGACAAAAATATCTGAAAACGACACACAAATCACACACCACCCATAGGGTACGCCTCACTGTTGCCTTGCCTCTCGAAAGGTGATCGTCGAGTAGAGGATGTTTTAGTAAGTCCTCATGATCCGGGAACCTGGCATGAGGGTAGCTTCTAAGGTATCTTCCTATTGCTCTGGTGATCACCATGTCCCGAACCTCGAATTGACCCGAACACCTCCAACGGTGGTGCTACCTACCTCTCAATGGTGGGATGGCACTACTTTAAAGGACATTTACACAGACAAATTCCTTAGGGTAGGTAGACGACTCTAGATACTTGCTCTAATTTCGAAAACAAATCAAAAATACTTTTCACACCGACACCTTTTCAAAAAGCTTTCGAAAGCAATTTTTTCAAACACTCTTGAGGACCGATACAAGAGTCAAACTGGAATTTTCAAAGAAACTTTTTAAAACCCACAGTTGAAAAGCAAACAAACCATTTTTGAAAACACAAATGAGCAAGTATCTAAGAGCCCATGGATAACCATGGATAGAAAGGGTGCTAACACCTTCCCTTTCTATAATCTACCTCCCGAACCGAGAGCAATCTCTATAAGGAATTTTTCTGTGCTTTTGTCCTTCCATTTGGAGAAAATAAAAGACGGTGGCGACTCTTGCTTCCGCGACATTTCGCGAACCAGAATTAAACAGTCAGTTCCAGATCCACCGATCACACAAAGGTATCCTGACTCCTATAGGGCTTGCTGTAAAATCCTGAGTTGACATCACATTTTACAAAAATTCGCTTGTTTTGTTAAAAACTGCATTTTCAAAAACTTCAAGACAGACATAAGCGTTGCATTCTTGAAATAATATTGTTTGCATATGACTATTTGTTCAACAGCAGAGAAATTCGCACGACGAATATCCAGTGAACAAAAGTCTTCTCAACAAAAGGGTCATCTCAAGTGGAAAAACACTTCCAATCAAGGGGCACGGCGTGATCATTGTCCATCATCTGGGGCAGTTAAGTCAAGATTCGGAGAATCTCTCAAAATGCCAAATAGCCAGGGGTAAATCTCCATTTGAGTCACTTGGGGCATTGGACATGAATTCCAGCAACGAATCTTGCATGATCAGACATCTTCTGGTAGTATGGCGACACAACACTACTGACAGTGACAACTCCATGCATTCTGAGAGTGTGGACATAGTCGAAAAAATACTACGCATAATCAAAGACCCGCTAGGTCGACTGGCCTATGAAAAAATAAGGGCTTCCCGGCGAACCAAAAGGGTTCGGGAAAAAATAAGGGATGAAAATGAAAAATCTATACACCCGGCAAGTCGAAAACCTGAAAGGGCGACTTGGGCAAAAAAGGGTATCCCGGTGGACTGAAAACCCGAAAGGGCGGTCCAGGAAAAAGTTAGGGATCACAGCGTACGACTATGTCCCGGCATCTCGTCACTTACCTACCAGAAGAATATTTGTCAATCGGCAGTTATCAAGGACCTCCACAGGTACCTTCTCCCACAGAAGTTGGGGCAAAAGAATGGTCCGAATTGTACAAGTTGCTCTGTCCACCAAGGTACCAAGGTAAGTTCAGTTGAAGAATGTGACCAAGAGACCTTCACTCCCCGCAGAGTAGGACAAGATTCAACAATACTCTCCCCAAACAGAGTTGGTCTCCCATCAGCCCTAAAAAGGAACAGTATCTCCAGCAAGTCAGCAATACTCTCCCCCAAGCAGAGTTAGTCTACTGTCAGCCCTAGAAAGAAGTTGGGTATCCCCAGAAGATCTTAATATTCTCCAGCAGAGTATACAGATATCCCTCAGCAAGTATCCCCGGCAGTCTTAATATTCCTCGACAGAAAAATAAGATTGTTCCCCAGCGGAATACCAGACACCCCAGTGGAGCCATTTCCCCAGTGCAGTCCAAAAAGTTTCCCTAGGAGAGTTGAACCATCTCCCCAGTAGATTCTGGAAGCTTGTCCCCTGCAGAGTACAAATATCTCTCCCCAACCATGTTCAAAGGTTATTCCCCACCAGGGTCTAACTGGGTTATCCTCAGCAAATTGCAACGGAAAGATCGTCCTCGGAGAAGTTCTTCTTATCCCCAACGGAGTTCATCAAATCTCAACAGAGCTTATCAACGGAACCCCCAGTGGAGTTATCGTTAAATTCTCAGCGAAGTATCTCTTCCCACAGAGTAATTCCCCGCAGAATAATCTCTTCGCCAGGTTTATTCCCCAACGGAGTCATCTTCTCCTACCGGTTTATTCTTGCAATCAGCTTTGTTCATCATCCCCAGCGGAAACGAAGAACTGTACTCTTCAACATCAGCCTAGGATTTAACACGCTCCCGGCATTCGTCAAGGATTTATTTTCCCAGACGAAAATACATTCATAAACATCTCACATTTTATACTTCCTACTTACATACATGATAAAGTGCATACGACACAATCTCATTTATGTTTGAAAACATCATGACATCATGCATTTCATATATCATGACGTTGCATACAACTAATGTTTTGCCTTTTCAGGAAGAGGTCAATCAAAAGATGATTACCATCGACATCTTGAAGTTCCGGATTCGATACTTGTATCTAGCCAGGGCATATCTGTGAGCGACTGATTAGAGGTCTACGCCTGTATCCATCTAGGAAAGCTATCTCGATCAACCTTTTGAAGTTCCGGATTTGATACCTGTATCTAGCCAGGGCATATCTGTCAGCGACTGATTAGAGGTCTACGCCTGTATCCAGCCAGGAAAGCTATCTCGATCAACCTTTTGAAGTTCCAGATTCGATACCTGTATCTAGCCAGGGCATATCTGTGAGCGACTGATTAGAGGTCTACGCCTGTATCCAGCCAGGAAAGCTATCTCGATCAACCTTTTGAAGTTCCAGATTCAATACCTGTATCTAGCCAGGGCATATCTGTGAGCGATTGATTAGAGGTCTACGCCTGTATCCAGCCAGGAAAGCTATCTCGATCAACCTTTTGAAGTTCCAGATTCGATACCTGTATCTAGCCAGGGCATATCTGTGAGCAACTGATTAGAGGTCTACGCCTGTATCCAGCCAGGAAAGCTATCTCGATCAACCTTTTGAAGTTCCAGATTCGATACCTGTATCTAGCCAGGGCATATCTGTGAGCGACTGATTAGAGGTCTACGCCTGTATCCAGCCAGGAAAGCTATCTCGATCAACCTTTTGAAGTTCCAGATTCGATACCTGTATCTAGCCAGGGCATATCTGTGAGCGATTGATTGTAGATCTATACCTGTATCTAGCCAGGAAAGTTATCTACATGAAGAGTTTGAAGATCAACACCTGTAACAGGCCAGGAAATTATCTTTCTTTCTCAGGTACGCAAGTTCTCGCTAAGGAATCTCTTACGCGATCGACACCCCTGGATGGCATCTTTAAGCCCATCTCCACAACTATCCATTACATTTCCAAATGGCATCTATAAGCCTATTCCCGACAAGATTCTGTCACATCTCCAGATGGCATCTATAAGCCCATCCTCCTATCCATCATATCTCCAAATGGCATCTGTAAGCCCATTCCCAACATCACATTGCTGATACTCCACTATGCGAGTGCAAATTTCTGGGCACTTTAGTGTTCAATCATCTTCCACCTTCGGATCACGAAAGGCACGCAAGCCAATCTACATCCTCAGGTTTAAGAAGATTGAACAGGGGCAACTGTTATACCCCAAAATTTGCCCTCCCATATTCTTCAAGGTTTGTCAAGAATCATCTTCAACTGGTTCAAGACTACTCAAGGGGTTAGACAGTCAAATGCCTCTTAAGCCAGTCAAAATTAGGATTTTTGTTCTTTCAAAGAATTTGAGGTTTTCAATGTCTCAATAAAGTCTCATATGCCTATATACATTGTCAAGCATCTACATGTCAAGTTTCAAGACTCACAGTGCCAATTTGCACAGCCAAAAGCCCTATTTAATCCACAGTCAACTACAGGGGCAAAATGGTCATTTTGTAGTCAAAAGTCAGAATTTTTGGTCAACATCTTATTTTGAGCTCACAATCATCATTTGATCAAGTCTTGATCATGATTCCACAAGGATAGCTCAAAAATCATCAAGATGCAAAAAGTTACTATTTTTGGACAGCAGAAAAGTCAACTGTATCTTGACCAGGGCATAACCTTTTCATGGTTTATCAGAAAAATCCCATCCAATGCTCATTTTGAAGGGGATGACATTTCCTACAACCCATATTCACATTCCAAGTCCATGAAATTCTCTCACAAAAAGTTATCAATTTCTACATTATAGGTCAATTTCAAAAGTCAACAAAAATGCACTTTAAGTCAAAGACCATAACTTGAGATTGGTACATACAAATGACATGGGACCAAAGGCATTGGTTATACGACTTCAAGACCTTTCCAAAATGTCCAAGAAGATGTTCATAGGATCAAAATTGAGCAAGATATGCATTGGAGAAGTTGGGAAATTTTTGTGAATTTGCAAAAGTCAACTTTGCTCAAAACACTTTGTTTTTGCTAATGGGCCTCAAATTTCTTCTTGAAACTTTATCAAAGGCTTATGCACGACCCATTGAGATTAAATTGAATTATTTTCTTATTTTTTATTAATTAATTGGATTTTAATTGATTTTAATTCATTTAATTAATTTAAAATGTAGGAAATTCAAAGATTTGATTTTTTCAATCTTTTGTGAAGCAAACAAGCTCAAGATATGCTGAGAATTTCAGGTGCCAATCAAAGGGACAAGAATCTCCCAATTTAGCAACTTTCTTCAATCAAAAAGATTCAAAAATATTTGATTTTTAATCAAATATTGAATCATCATTCCATGGATCTTTTGTGCAAGATTGTAACCTAATTCAGCTCTTTTATAAATACACAAACTAACCCTAATGCATTGGACGTGAAATCTCTGCAGAAAAACCATAATCACATTCAAAAAAATCCAAGAAAAAGTGAAAACTGTTTTCTATAATTTAGCACGATTCAAAGCATTTTATTGTTTCTAATACATTGCAAGGGTTCCCAGAGACATATTGCAATCAAAACCAAGTGCTAAAGCTCAAGAAATACGCAAGAACAGACCCACGGTTTGCTTCTCATGTCCATAATTGAAACTCATATTTTATGCATAATTAACATGTTTTAATCATTGTTTTGCATTGCTTGAATCTATATAAAGCTAATGGTATTGGTTAATTGCATTATAATGCCCAGAATCACAAGTTACCATTGAAGAAATTTAGGGTTCTTGAGCTTCCGGATTGGGGCTTTACAGCCCAGGAAAAATTGAGACCTCTAATGCCTATGGTTGAATTCGTCAAGGCCAGACGAACACAGTGATATACTCGCGAAATATTTATGTTAAGCATGGAGTTAATCGCTATTTTTCGTTGATGTAGGTTGTGGGGGTTAAAAACCCCCTCTATCTATTTGTTTTTTTTACAGGCAAACGAAGAAGATGATGTGTTGTTAATACATCATTGGTTGGTTTAAATAGCGCGTGTTTTTATTCCAGCATAATTGTATTTTTACATATTATATTCATTGCTCATTATAATAACAAAGGTGTTCAGTTGGCTCAGTGGATGGTGCGTTGGCTGGTGTCCATTGGGACCTGGGTTCGATTCCCAGGTCCACCCAAAATGTTTCTATTATTTTTCTTAGCATATTCATGTGCAGGCATTCAAAGGTATTCCACCATACACCTCAAACAATCAGGCGCCAAGTGGCTACATGCTTAAATCTGATGGCCATGAGATGCTGACCATGGTACTCCTGGTCAACCCTGCGCGTGGACAATTCCCCAAGGTCAAACAGGCTGGAGAGCTTAATGGGCCAGATTTCCAAACAAACCTCCTCTTTGGGCCAACACCCCCCTGGTTCATTCATAATTTTCATTTTATTTTCTTTTACTAATTATTTTTACTAATTATTATTATTATTATTTAATTAACTCACATAATTATTTTTCATAATAAATTCAGACAACTAAAAAAATGTAAATATTTTTATTAATATTATTATTTATTAATTCCCCTTTATTTTTTGTAAATAAATTCTAACAAATTAATTTAGTTTAATTAGGTTTAATTTTGACTTTTTCACAATAAATAAAATAAATTAGAATTAGGGTTTTTTTTACTAACTTTTGACTTAATTTCTTTTATTTTATTTTCATTAAAACCTAAAAAAACATAAAAAAATACTTTTTCTTTTAATTAATTAATTAATTAGAATTAGGTTTAATTAATTGCAACAAAAAGGACCAAAATTCCATTCTTTTCTCAAAAAGGGTCAAAACCTTAAGGACGTCCCCGATTCAATTTCTCTCGCGCGCATATTAATTTTGGATCCTATTTATGTATCTGCTCCGAGAATGTAATAGATAATTAGGACTTTTTATCGCTTTCTTTATTTTCTCGCAATTTATTTTCAAGGGTTATGTTTTTGGCGATGTAAATACCCGACGCCTTGTAATAGCGTAGATTTACTTTCTGCACTTTATTTTCCGCAAACTAATAATTGTTAACTATGCATGACAAGATTTGCCTGAAAATAAAATCAACTCGTAGCTCACAATGATACATGTGCAAAGATAATATAAACATGAAACCTGACACACTCGCACATGCCACTCTTAGGGTACGCCTCACTTGGTTGCCTCGAGGTGGTCATTGAGTATAGGGTGTTTTAGAGGTCGCCCTCCTGTCTAAAGATCCAGTTGCCTCGAAACGGTTGCCTCGGATAAAAAGGATCTAGGACATTAGGGTTACCGCTAAGGCGTCCTACTATTGCTTTGGTGACCACACATGTCCCTATAATCGAATTGACCCGAATAAACTCCGAAGACGGTGCTACCTACTTCTCAATAGTGGGATAGTACTGTCTAAAGGACATTTACACAGCTTAATTCCTTAGAGTAGGTAGATTTCTCTTGGGTACTTGCTCTTTCAAAAAACAAAAACAACTTTTCGCACCTACACTTTCAAACAAAAGTTTTCAAACAAACACTTCATACACTCTTGAAGACTGATACAAGAGTTACCTAGAAGTTTTCAAACGAACTTTTTTCAAAACCCACAAACACAAGAAAAGCAAACATTTTTGAAAACATAGTGAGCAAGTACCTAAGAGTCTGTGGATAACCACGGATAGAAAGGGTGCTAACACCTTCCCTTTCTATAATCTACCTCCCGAACCGAGAAACATCTCGAAAAGGAATTTTGTTGTGCTTTTGTCCTTTCCTTGTTGGAGAACATAAAAGACGATGGCGACTCTTGCTTACCGCGACATTTCACGAACCAGCATTCCAAAATAGTCAGTTCTATTTCCACCGATCACATTGACATTATGAGTCAAGATAGAATTTCCATTATTTGGATTGAAACCAAGCAAGCAAAGATATTGGACCTCTTGAGAGAACTAAACTTCAAGTGTATTAAGTCTTCGCAAAAAATGGGCAGAGTAACCGCTGTATACGGGTGAATTCCAGATTACAAACAAAGTATGTAATCATAATAACCTGCACACAAAACAAACAAACAACCCAATGTCTTGAGGTAAACCTCAAGAACTCCAGACAAAATATCAATTAAGGTCCCAAGGTCTCCAAAATATGATCAAGGTCTCTAATCCTAAGTACAAGAAGTCCAATACTCCATAATGCAAAGGATAGTAACCAAATAGTCCAAGTATCATTGAAGTTTTTTATGGTTTATGTTGATTATTAAGTATCTTCAAAAAGAAAAGAAAAGCTCAAGTGAGCAAAATAAAAACGACATAAAAGTAAATGCTCGAGTGAGCAAAGATGAAAATAGCATAAAATGTAAATGCTAAAGTAAATAGTACATAAAGTAAAAGAATAAAAATAAAAGCATAAAGTAAAGTCAATTATTAAGAATTAGTGGTTAGTTGGATGACCATCTTGAAACTTTCATTTGGAACTCATTAGAGGATTGGTAGAACCAAAGCCTCTCAACAACAAGTTTCATTTGCTTTTTGTCAAGTATATCATCCATTTTAGAATTCTCAAGGCAACATTTAATGATCAACGATGTTTAAGTGATCCGCGTTGACCAAAATTTATGAAGATCCATTAGAGGATTGGTAGAACCAAAGCCTCCACACAATTAATCTCAAGGTTATTGGATCAAAAGGATCAAATTAACATACTTGAGCTTGCAAACATAGTTTTGGGCTACAAATGATTATTTATTCGAATCGGGAAAAAATTTAGCGCTATGTTAAGCAATTGTAAGTGGACTTATGTAGAAGTCACACCTATTTTGAGGCCGGTCAATAACAATCTATGTATTTCATGTTTGGGTAAATCATATAGAGATCATTATCCCATAACATGTAATACAATAAGAAAGGGGAATAAGATGAAGAGGGAAGGGATTAGAGTTTAAAATATCATTAACATCATTCGTCCATTTTAATGGATTTGGTTTATCAACCTATCAACACCCAAGACCCAATGATGTCGAAGAATTTTCCTCAAGATATTCTCCAAGTCAGTACCATATGCTATTTCAAGAATCAAACAAGAATCATGTACAAAAGTTTTCAATTAGAAGCATTAATCAAAGGTAAAACCCAAAATACAATCTTAAGTCAAAAATAGTTTTAAAATATGAAAATGACTTGAAAAATTATGAAATTAAAACCCTAAATTCCTAAAGTCCTATAAAAGTCAGAAATAAAATTTGGAGTCCCTGGATTGAGGAGGAAATTTGCTTTAAAAATGCAAACTTGGAAACTAGCAAGTTTAAGTCTTAAAATAGATGGTTTTGGAAAATAATTTGTGAAAAAAATGAAATCATATTGTAAAATTCCAGAAAAATGATTTTTATGGCCTCAACATGTTTAAACACTCCAAACAACTTCATCTCTGATTTTATAGGAATGGGAATTAGAACTTTAAATCAATTAATGTGCATGATCAAGCAAAAACCCTAAAAGAGGAAATTAAGCTCACAAATTAATCAATTAGATCCAAATGCCAAATAAATTTGATGTAAAATAACCTAAATGGCAAGAAAATTAAAAGGATCAGAAAGCATATTTTTCTTGAATTTCATCTCAAAAGGAAAAAAGAAATAGAGAATTATTTACACAAACTAACAAAATTAATGCAAATAAAAGATATTATGTCCAAATGATTTTTAAAATGTAACAAAAAATTTTATAAAATTGGACAAAAAATATTTTCAAGTAATAAACTCAGAGAGGAGTCCAAAATTATTTTTTATGGATTTTTTTACTTAATAGAAATAGGAAAATAAAATTCAATATTTAAAAGAAATATTAAAACCCTAATTATTTACATGATTTTATTTAATCAAGAAAAACGATAAAAAAATGAAATAAAAATAAAAATATGAAAATATTTTGAAAAAGAAGTTTAAAATATTTTTATCATAATTTTTTAAGTGAAGAAAATATTAAAAGAAAATATGAGAAGAAAATACAATAAAATAAAATATAAAGGCTATTACACCTATTGTTTAGAAAATGTGTTGTAAAAGATAAATGTATCCATGTTCAATCAGGCAAGGACACGTAATCATCCCTACCAAGCAGCCATCATCAAAACACGCGCAAGACAGTTTTCAGCAAGGCACCTTGTCTGCATAGATTTGACACTTATGACAGGTTCGGGAGTGTTGATAGCAGTCTGCTTCCATGGTAGACCAATAATAGTCTTCCCGTAGGATTTTCTTCGCCATCGTATGCCCACTAGAGTGAGTGCCAAAGGTACCTTCATGTAATTCAGCCATAATCTTTTCAGCTTCAATCTTATCCATACAACGGAGCAGAATAGAATCATGATTACGTTTGTACAGGATGCCATTACTTAGGAAGAACTTGGCGGAGAATCTTCTTAGGAACTTTTTATCATTGATTGGAGCTCCTTCTGGATATTCTTGAGCCTCGAGATACCTTTTGACTTCATGAAACCAAGGCTGGTCCACTACTTCTTCAGTATTAATCTCGTGACAGTGTGCTGGTTCGTCCATTCGTTCAATGGTGATCTGGGGAGCCTCGTTATCCCAATTAAGTTTAAACATAGATGACATTATGGCTAGAGCATCTTCTAATTGATTTTCTTCTCGCGGGAAATGCTCGAAGGTAATCTGCTTGAAATGTGGTAACAATGTCAAAACATGTTCTTTGTAAGGGATAAGGTTTGGATGCTTAGTGTCCCATTCCCCTTTGATCTGACAGATGACCAAAGCTGAATCTCCAAACACATCTAAAGATTTGATTCCCAAGTCTATGGCAGCCTTGAGACCAAAGATGCATGCTTCGTATTTCGCCATGTTGTTCGTACAGTTGAAGCAAAGTCTGGCAGTAAAGGGAGTATGGCACCCTTCCGGAGATATGAGTACAACGCCGATACCATTACCAAGGGCATTGGATTCCCCATCAAAGAACAGGGTCCATCGGGATCCTTGTTCAGGTTCGTCATACGGCCTGATTTCTTCACAGTTGTCTAATGTCATGATGTCTTCGTCAAGGAATTCAAACTTCATGGACTGATAATCTTCTACAGCTTGATGGGCAAGATGATCAGCTAGCACACTGCCCTTTATAGCTTTTTGGGTCATGTACTGTATGTCATATTCTGTTAGGATCATCTGCCATCTAGCTATCCTCCCAGATAGAGCAGGGTTCTCAAAGATGTACTTTATCAGATCCATCTTAGATATCAGCAAAGTGGTATGAGTCAACATATATTGTCTTAGCCGGCGAGAAGCCCATACCCGAGCGCAACAAGTTTTCTCGAGCAATGAATATCTGGTTTCACAGTCGGTAAACTCTTTGCTCAGGTAGTAAATAGCATGCTCTTTTCGGCCAGACTCATCATGCTTCCCCAATACACACCCCATTGAGTTCTCTAAAACAGTCAGATACATGATTAGTGGTCTTCCTTCGACTGGCGGCATCAAGACAGGAGGCTCTTATAATACTCTTTGATTTTGTCAAAATCAATCTGACATTCATCATTCCACCTGACTACCTGATCTTTCTTCAACAGCTTAAAGATTGGTTCACAAGTAGATGTTAGGTGAGAAATGAATCTGGCAATATAGTTCAGGCGTCCCAAGAATCCTCTGACTTCCTTCTCAGTACGAGGAGCAGGCATTTCTTGTATTGCTTTGACCTTGGCAGGATCAACCTCGATGCCTTTGTTACTGACAATGAAACCTAAGAGTTTACCGGACCGGACTCTGAATGTGCATTTGTTTGGATTCAGCCTTAGTTTGTACTCCTTCAATCTCACAAACAGCTTTTGCAAGTGATCAAGGTGCTCCTCTTCAGTTTGTGATTGGGCTATCGTGTCATCTACGTAGACCTCTATCTCATGATGTATCATATCATGAAACAAAGCTACCATGGCGCGTTGATAGGTTGCCCCGGCATTCTTCAGTCCGAATGGAATCACTTTGTAGCAGAATGTTCCCCACTGTGTGACAAATGTAGTTTTCTCCATGTCCTCAGGTGCCATTTTGATCTGGTTATATCCTGAGAATCTGTCCATGAAGGAAAATACTTTATGTTGGGTCTTGTTATCAACCAGGATGTCGATGTGTGGAAGTGGAAAATCATCTTTAGGGCGGGCCCTATTTAAATCTCTATAATCCACGCACATTCTTACTTTGCCGTCCTTTTTAGGCACGGGAACAATGTTGGCAACCCATTGAGGATAGGAAGTAACAGCCAGAAATCCAGCATTGAACTGTTTCATAACTTTCGCTTTGATCTTCTCCGACATGTCAGGTCTCATGCGGAGGACTTTTTGTTTCACTGGTGGACAGTCTTCTCTTGTGGGTAGACGGTGTACCACAATGTCTGTATTGAGTCCCGACATGTCCTCGTATGACAAGGAAAAGATCTCAACATAATCATGCAATAGCTGAATTAGGCGCTCCTTGACACTCAGCTCTAAATTGGAACCCACTTTAATTTCCTTCTTATCTTCCTCGGTACCCAAATTAATTGTATCCAACCGCTCCTCATGAGGCTGAATAACTCTTTCCTCTTGTTGTAGTAGTCTGGCCAATTCCATTGGCACCTGTTGGCTGGAGATTTTGATGATATTGTTCGAAGCGAAGCAAGTTGGATGTTTCGATTGGAATAAAGCAAGATGTCATGTTTCGAAATGGTAGAAGCAGTGCTTCGGATGGGCATGTCAAAACTCTGAGCTTCGAGTGACAGTTATGGGGATATATTCAAAGAAGTCTCGAAATGGTAACAAGGTTGTGTCCAAGAAATGAGTTCGAAACGAAGAGTGCCAAAACATTAGAAATTCAAACGCAAGCGGGATGTTCAAAATTTAAAATATATGTGCTGGAGCATTCGAAGATGCGTGGAAGCTAGAGAGGGGCATTGCTTTGCATGTTCTGAACGTGGCAGAATCTTATAGCAAGACCGTTATGGTCGAAGTAGTATAAATAGAAGTCTTAGCATTAGGATTTCGTGTGTCATATCTATTGTACAAAAATTCAGTAAACATTCAAAATACCACATGGCTAGGGAAACGAATGCTCAAACAATGTACGTATGATAACACCAAGTGTTTATGATTCAATAAAACTCTTTATCATTTCCAGTTCTTTCATCTATCTTCATGTCAATATCATTCAAAAGCCTTTACATTAAAGTATTTTTCATTCGAAGTCTTTTACTGATGTCTTGCATTTAAATGTTTTCTTTCCATTTCAAATCCTTTACATTTCAGAAACTTTTGTACATTTCATGCCTTTATCTTCATGCTTTTATCATTCGAACACCTTTTTCATTTAAAGTCATTTTACTGATTTCTTGCATTTAAACGCTTTCTTTATATTTCGAGTCTTTTACATTCTAGAGAATCTTTTATATTACATGCTTTTATATTTCGAAGTTATTTACTTGTATTTGTGCAGTTTTACATGTCTTTACAATTGAACCTTTATTCATGCAATTTAGTTTCGCACGCATTTACTTGATCATGTCATTAGATCTTTAATAGAGTAATCGAAATAAGTTGAACACCTACACAACATTCTAAATACCAAACATGAATATCAGTTCTATAATGAGAATTATCCAAATGACCAATACACCATAGGATCAATCTAGTCGATCCTGCAAGTTACCAGAGAGATTAAATAACAGTCATTAAGATTATTTAATAGTTTTGAGGACTAGCGGTTGTTTACCAGAAATAACTGTAAACAAATTGGCACACCCGGTGGGACCCGCCATTGGTCATTACGAAATTTAGAACAAAGTAAAAAATTGTTGAGACGTAACCATTGTGAAAGTACTCTCTGAATGCTAAGTTTGTTGTTATATGAACCTTAGAAGTGGTAGAATAATCAATAGCAACCAACCCTTACCTAGAAGAAAACGTTTAAACAAGATGTCTAATTCTGACAATCAACAAGGGGAACAGAATATCCCACATACAAAAGGCACTAATATCTCCGCCTCGATGGGAACATCTAATGTGATCCCTTTGAACGCACAGTCTGTTGCATCCTCTACCAGTAGTGTAGCCACTAATGGAACAAGTGGGATATCAACTAACAGTTCGATCCTAGGAAATACTAGAACCATTGGTTATCCTGGGGGATTCGTCCCACCACCAGGGACACAAACCCATTTCGCCACCCCACTAACTAGACCACCCGGTTTCGATGGTAATAGAACCAGAAATTCCTCTTATGGAATGCCAACATCTTTTATGGCAGGCTTACACAATTTCACATCGAATTCATCACCACAATTAGGGTCTGGGTCTGGGGCAAATCAATTTATGACAAATAACCAAGGGTCAGTGGGTTACAGTGCAATGCCTATCTTAACCACAGAAAATCAGTTGGCCTTTAGGCAATTAATGGATGACAGTAACCATAATATGATAGGAGTGTTAGCACAAACTATGCAGGAAATCGTTGCCCCAATAGTACAAAATGTAACTGTGACAAACAAAGAAAACGCGGATAACATGAGTCGAATAGCAGATTTTTTTGCTCCCCCAGAAAGGCGTAGGCAGAATCAGGCGGGAGTTCGAGCAAACGTACCTATTATAGAACAAGTTGCTAACGACCCACCCTATAGACCACCCAGAGAGGAGGTTAATTTGGGGGCAAGGGCACAAAGGTTAGAAGCCCCAATGATTCAAGGCCCACAAAGGGAAGTTATGGAACCAGGGGCAAGGGTCGAAAGGCTAGAAGTCCCAGAGTTTCGAGAAGAACAACCTAGAGGAGTTGTCATGGTGGGTCGAAATCAAGATGCTGATGCAGTCGTTCACAGAATTCGAAACGATAACATCTTGGCAGAAAATAATTTAACCACCATGATAGAGAGAATCATGGCCCAGAATGGCCTCAACACAGGAATTCGAAGGCCAAATTATGCCTCTCCTATATTAGATTACATAATGCACACTGATTTACCAAGGGGATATAAAGTCCCTAAGTTTACAAAGTTTGTTGGGGATACCAATGAATCAACAGTCTAACATATAGCCAGGTATCTAACCGAAGCAGGAGATCTAGCCAATAATGAAGACCTTAGGATCAAATATTTCCCAAGTTCCCTGACTAAGAACGCTTTCACATGGTTCACCACTTTGCCTCCTGGGTCCATTGATACTTGGGCTCTTTTGGAGAGATTGTTCCATGAACAGTTCTACATGGGGCAATCAAAAATAAGTCTGAAGGAACTAGCCAGTGTCAAGAGGAAGTTTACTGAACCCATAGATGATTATCTGAATAGATTCAGGCTCTTGAAATCTAGATGTTTTACAGTAGTTCCTGAACATGAGTTAGTCGAAATGGCTGTTGGCGTCCTGGATTACTCTATTCGAAAGAAATTAGACACTCAATACTTGAAGGATATGGCTCAATTAGCCGATAGGGTTCGACAGGTCGAAAGGCTAAAAGCCGAAAAGGCCAGAGTTTTTAAAAATAACAAGAAGGAAAGGGTCTCCTATGTTGGAACTGAGGAAACAAAAGATTATCCTGAATTCAAATTCGAAGAGGTCGAAATCGACCTCGCTGAATTAAAACAGGCACCACCTTACTCCTGCAAATTATTAGTTCCCACAAAAGGGAAAGAAATTGTTGAAAATGAGAAAAGTGACAAATTCCCAAAGAAGGTTTATACCTTCGATGTAACTAAGTGTGACGAGATTTTTGATTTACTTGTCAAAGATGGCCAACTCATTGTGCCATCAAATGTCAAAATACATCCTTTAGATCAAAGGAAGAAAAGAGGATTTTGCAAGTATCATAGTTTCCTAGGCCACAAAACCTCACAGTGTTTTCTTTTCAGGGACCTAATTCAGAATGCAATTAAAGATGGCATACTGAAGTTCGCTGATAAAGCAAAAATGAAAGTAGATGAAGATCCTTTGGATGTCGCAGACACCAATTACTCCGAGCCTGCATGCATTGGGGAAATTAACATGGTGGAAGCAGATCAAAGTGAAGCTCCAATAGGAGAGAAAGGTACTGAAAATGAAAGCTGGGTGTTAGTCGAAGTCAACAAGGGGGTCACTGAAGACGTCCACAAGCAACCAGAGACTTCGATCGAAGCAGCACCTTTAGCTGTTGCAAAAGAAATCCAGGCTACTGAAGGCCAGGAACACCAAAAGCAAGAGTTGACATAGGTTACTAAGGCCTGAGGCTAGAATTGGAGAAAGTCCAGATCACGAAGCCAGCTTCCCCTCAGAAAGAAATATGGTATACTTTAGGGGAGCCCAGTGGAAAGTTTGACTACTTGGTCAAATATTCTGCCCCAGAGAGTTCAAAAATCCAAATTGAAGATATAAAACCTACAGGATGGGGAGATGATGACACTAAGGGGGAGGATGTTGAGATAAACATGGTGGATATGGAGAGACCTCGTTCTGAAATGGAGGAGGTGGAGAGATACTTAGAAAAAGAAAAGTATAAAATGGAGGATAATCATGCTAGAGATGCTAGTCTTAAGGATTACCTCATGATGTGCCACAAAGGAGATACAGGAATGATACTATGCCCTAGGTGCAGCATCCTCTGCAACCAGAGAATTGCTGCAATCTTCGAGAGGGTACAAAGGGCACGAACTGGCGTCAACTGGCGCCAGGATAACCAGTTATTCGGGTGTTATCCTAAAGCTGGAGAAAGTTTGTTGGAATTCTTGCTTCGCTGCTACAAAGGGGCAACCAAATGCTTGATATGCCCAAGATGTTCCGCTGTGTATGATCAAAGCATGGCCAGAGCCTTCGAAACAATCCCTTTCGCCCCTTGCTGGAACCACCAAGTGACTGTTCAGATGGGCCCACGTTTCGATAGCAAATACAATCAACAAAGGCCTGATAGTCCTCATCCCAAGGGCGCTCGAAGAGTGACGTTCAAAATTCCTGCTGAAGTGCCAACAGACAAATGGCTGCAAGTCAGAACTGACAAAGGCAAAGACAAATGGAGAAACAATGAACGAAACGCACGCCACACTATGACATATAGAAGGCAGTTCAACATAGCGAAAAGGGAAGAAGTGAGGTTAGAGAACTACAAAGGTAGAAACCCCATGTCAAGATCTCAATGGCGAAGGCAACAGAGAATTCGAAAGGCTGAAAGGGAAGCTGTGGCAAATAAAGGAGCAACTTCAATAAAAAACCAAGGTGAATCTAGCACCAACAAACCCACACCAAAAAATCAAACTGAAGACAAACCCCCAGTTAGTAGGAGACTCTTCTCTGAAGTACAACCAAATGAATCAAAGGAATACACTCCAGGTCCAGAAGAAGATGAAGACATGCTAACGGACAACTTCGAATCAGAAGGGGAGTCTTCGCTCAATATCAATTGCAACGTGGTATCTGTACTTCCTTGTGAGTTTGGACAGGAAACTGAAATTGACGAGTATGAGGAAGAAGATACCATAGATCTGATGAAGCATAGACCTGTGTGTTACTACGTGCTGGATAATGGAGCTGTCGAGGAGCAGAATGCGTTCTTCGAGCGTCCAGAACCAGCTATGAAAAATCATCTGAAGCCATTATTTATTCGGGAAAAGGTTGGTGCCCATGGCGTAAATAAGGTTCTAGTGGATGGGGGCGCTGCAGTTAACTTAATACCCCATTTCATGCTGAAAAGGTTAGAAATACGCGAAGGAGACATCAAACCATACAACATGGTTCTATCCAATTATGAAGGGAAAGTAGGCAAAACACTGGGGGTGGTTCAATTGGACTTGACGATAGGCTCAAGCTGTAGGCCCACCATGTTCATGGTGATCGAAGCCAAGGCCAACTACAACTTGTTGCTGGGAAGGGAGTGGATCCATGGCGTAGGAGCAGTTCCTTCGTCAATGCACCAGCGATTAGTTTTATGGAGAGAAGATGGGATCGTGGAAAACATTGAAGCGGACCAGAGTTACTTCATGTCAGCAGTCAACTTAGTTGACAAGAGGAATTATGACAAACATCTGGCAAAGATTGCTCCTTGTGTCCCAAATGATGAAATCAACGAAACCAGGAACGCACACTATTATATGACCCTTCGCCATGATGGCATATATTGGGATAGAAGAATAATCAGTGAAGATGAAGGAATCGAAGGTACTATGCAAAGACGGCCAGCAGGCTGGGAATTCGACAACCTTGCTCATGACTGAGTCCTCCTTTTTCGAAAGGATTTCGGCCTATATGGCTGAGAACGAATCAAAGGTGGCCTTAGAGGCTGCAATGAATAAACTGGCTGTAAAGATGAACGAAAGAAATGGGGGTAGCTCGAAAGGCTCACCCTTTGAAGAACTTGAAATAGATCAAAGGCTGGACGCCATCTATGATAAAGAACCCTTAGGCTTCGAGAGGGACCCCATAGACTCAGGTGCCAAAATGTTGGCGCAGGATCCACTCGAAGAAGTGAACTTAGGGGATGAGAACACGAAAAGAATAACCTACATAAGCGTAAAACTTAACCCAGGCCTCAAGCAGGAAGTGATCGAACTCCTCAAGAAAAACAAAGATTGCTTCGCGTGGGATTATGACGAAATGCCTGGTTTAAAGAGGGAGTTAGTGGAACATAGACTTCCAATCAAGGATGGCAAGAAGCCCATCAAGCAAACTCCTAGAAGATTCGCACCAGCGGTTCTCACAAAGATCAAAGCTGAGATCGAAAGGTTGCTGCGTTGCAGATTCATCATAACCACGAGGTATGTCGAATGGTTAGCAAATATAGTGCCTGTTATTAAGAAAAATGGTTCTCTGAGAATCTGTATAGATTTTAGGGATTTAAATACTGCAACCCCTAAAGATGAGTACTCCATGCCTGTGGTAGAAATGTTAGTAGACTCTGCTGCAGGATTCGAATATTTGAGTATGCTAGATGGATACTCTGGTTACAATCAGATTTTTATTGCTGAAGAAGACGTTGCCAAGACAGCATTTCGTTGCCCAGGAGCTTTAGGCACCTACGAATGGGTGGTGATGCCTTTTGGTTTAAAAAATGCTAGGGCAACTTATCAAAGGGCAATGAATTCGATTTTCCATGATTTCATTGAAAATTTTATGCAGGTGTATATTAATGATATAGTCATCAAATCTATATCTGCAGAAACCCATTTTCATCATTTGAGCCAATCATTCGAACGAATGAGAAAACATGGCTTAAAGATGAACCCCCTTAAATGTGCATTTTTTGTGCAGGCTGGAGATTTCCTTTGCTTTGTGGTTCATAAAAAAGGAATTGAGATCAACCAAAATAAAACCAAAGCCATAATGGAGACGAAAGCACCTACGTCAAAAAGGGAGCTGCAATCTTTGCTAGGGAAGATTAACTTTCTCAGAAGGTTCATTTCGAATCTGAGTGGAAGAACCCAAGCTTTCTCTCCATTGCTTCGTTTGAAGCAAGGCTAAGCCTTCGAGTGGAACGAAGCCCATCAGGAGACATTTGACAAGATAAAAAGATATCTCTCTCAGCCTCCCATCTTGTCTCCACCTTCATGGGGAAAACCCATGAGATTGTACATATCTGCCTCTGAAGTTAGTATAGGTAGTATGTTAGCACAAGAAGATAGCAATGGCATCGAAAGAGCCATATACTATTTAAGTAGAGTATTGAATGATGCAGAGACTAGATATAGAAATATAGAAAAGCTATGTCTCTGTTTGTACTTTTCTTGTATGAAACTCAAGTATTATATAAAGCCTGTTGATGTTTATGTGTCATCTCATTTCGATGTTATCAAACACATGCTTTCGAAACCAATAATGCATAGCATAGTTGGTAAATGGGCTTTAGCCTTAACAGAATATTCTTTGACTTTCATGCCTTTAAAAGCTGTGAAAGGCCAAGTGATTTCTGATTTCATTGTGGACCATTCATTGGTTGAATAGACTGTCATGAGTTATGTTGAAATGCAACCATGGAAATTATACTTTGATGGTTCGACCCACAGGAATGGTAGTGGTGTTGGGGTCCTTATAATTTCTCCTGAAGGAATTCCAACAAAATTCAAGTATAAATTAGATGGTTCTCGTTGCTCGAACAACGAAGCTGAGTACGAAGCGCTTATTGTTGGACTTGAAGCTTTGTTGGAATTGGGGGCAACTAGAGTCGAAATTAAAGGAGACTCAGAGTTAGTGGTCAAGCAAATAACAAAGGAGTACAAATGCATAAAGGAAAATCTGATGATATACTTCGTCATAGTTAACAGGCTACTTAGAAAATTTGAATACATGGATATTCAACATATACCAAGAATAGAAAACCAAGAAGCAAATGACTTAGCACAGTTGGCTTCAGGTTATAAAGTTTCTGCCAAAAACTTTGAGGATTTAGTTGAATTAAGGGGTAGAGTTATGGCTACTAGATTCATACCATCAGATCTAGAAAGTATGAAATTGGGTTATGCTGAGAAACAGGGATTTGAAATACTAGCCATAGACACCTTATCAGATGCAGATTGGCGAAGTCCACTTGTGAGTTATTTAACAAACCCAACTCCGAATGTTGATAGGAAGATAAAATATAGAGCATTGTCATATGTCCTCATGGGAAACGAATTGTTCAAAAAGACCCAAGAAGGCGTATTACTGAAATGCCTAGGAGAAAGTGAGGCATACTTAGTATTGTCAGAAGTCCACAATGGGGCATGTGGGGCACATCAAGCAGGTCATAAAATGAAATGGTTGTTATTTCGATATGGCATGTATTGGCCCAGTATGCTCAAAGATTGTATAGACTTTGCTAAAGGGTGTGAAGAATGCCAGAAGCATGCAGGGATTCAACATGCCCCTGCAATAGAGTTGCATTCAATCATTAAACCATGGCCCTTTAGAGGATGGGCATTGGATTTAATAGGAGAAATAAATCCTGCTTCGTCTAAAGGACAGAAATATATCTTGGTAGGAATAGATTATTTTACCAAGTGGATCGAAGCAATACCATTAATAGTTACTGATCAGGAGGCTATTATTGAGTTCATACAGAAACAAATTATCTATAGGTTTGGATTTCCAGAGAGCATAACCACAAACCAAGGTTCTGTGTTTACTGGTAGAAAGATGCAAGAGTTTGCTCAAGAGATGGGGTTTAAATTACTAACATCAACGCCATATTATGCTCAAGCAAATGGTCAGGTCGAAGCAGCTAATAAAGTGATAATAGGGTTAATCAAGAAACATATTGGTAAAAAGCCAAGGAACTGGCATAAAACTTTGGACCAAATACTATGGGCCTGTAGAACATCTCCTAAAGAAGCTACTAACACCACACCTTTCCAACTCACGTTTGGTCATGATGCAGTTCTGCCAGTAGAAATTCATCTACAATCAGTTCAAATTCAAAGACAAAACGAAATTCCAGCCGCATTATATTGGGAGATGATGATGAATGAGTTAGTTGAGTTGGATGAAGTTAGATTGCATGCGTTGGAAATCTTGATGAGACAAAAGGAAAGGGTGGCCAGGGCATATAACAAAAGGGTGAAAGGAAAAGCATTCACTATTAATGACTTAGTCTGGAAAGTCATATTGCCCATGGACAAGAAAAATAAAACGTTAGGTAAATGGTCACCTCATTGGGAAGGACCTTTTTCGAATAATTAAGATATTTTCAAACAATGCATATGAAATCGAAGAATTGATGGATGATAAACGTGTCCTAAAGGTTAATGGGAAATATTTAAAGAAATATAAGCCACGCCTTCAGGAGATTCGAATAATAACAACGTAATCAAAATATCATAAAAATGCCAAAATGGTAATATGGGATTGCCAAAATGGCGTTGTTCAGATGTTACAAACAAAAACCAAATTTCAAAACTAATCAACACTAAGATTTAAAAGTAGACATTATTCTTCAATCTATTAAAGGTACTTCGAAAAGACTCAAGCCTTTGTTGAGTAAAACGTCTTGCTCCCTCTAAGGTAGCCACTTCTCCCTTGAGTTGTTCTGCGGTTTCCATTTCTGCAAGTCCTTTGTTAAGGAGCTCTTCGAATTGGTTGCCAGCAGTATTGGTTTCGTAGGCTAATTGTTGTTTTTGAGCCTCCTTAACCTTCTGTTGAAGTTCCTGAATTTGCCTTTCCCAGAGAAGGATGGACTCAGCTCGAGCTTCATAGTCAGTTTTTGCTTGCTTTAGATGCATGGCTTGATCCTCAGCTTCTTGAGAGAGTTTCGAAGCATGCTCATAAGCAGCATCCATTGCAGTTCGTTTTTCTTGGACCTTTCTGGTAGCAAATTCATCTTGGAGAAGGCACCCAGTCACGTTGTCTAGCAGAGATTGAAGATCGAACAAGATAGTGCTGATTGGCAAAGAGCAGGTAGCGAGGTTGACTTTTGTAAGTAGCTCCTTCATAGTGTAGCAAGCTGTGTTATCCTGTTTGAGCACTTCGAACAAATCCACATCAAGAATTGTTCTCCTAATCCTGTTAAGAAGTACAATTCTATCATCTGTGGGCAACGGATGGCTAGTCGAACTTGTACCAGCCCTAGCAGGTGGAATATCCCTTTGAGCTAGCTTCACCTTCATGTACCCAATTGGGTCATTTCATCTTAGGAGAGCAAGCTCCTCTTCAGTCATTCGGGATAGAGACGGTTGAGGGAGTTCCACGCGCAAGGGAGTCACATCCATTTCGACTTCCATGGGTTTATTGGTCGCGTCACCGTCACCTTCACTCGTTTCATGCTCATTTCCTTCCTCATTATCAACCAGATCCACCATTTCGATATCTTCGTTCTCACTGTTATTTGCATCTGACTCTGTGCCAGCAGTCGAACCATCGTTGGCATCTTCTTCCTCAAACCCTTCCTCTGCAGATTCTTCGTTTCCTTGATCAGAGTCAGCTTTCTCTCCTTTAGCGTGAGCGTCCTTTGGATTCTCTTGAAGGGTTTCAAGAGGGGACTTTTGAAGAGAAGTCTTTTGTAAAGTCTCTGCAGATTCATGAAGCGTTTCTTCATTTGTTTCTTTTAGAGGGGGAGAAGTGCTCTGGTCATCTTGCTGCTCTGAAGCCCCAGTCAGAACCGCTATATTGGAGGACCCTTTGTTCTGCACCAGGTTGCTGGAGTCCCCTTGAGGAGAAGAGTTGATGGGAGCAGCAGTTTTCGATGGAGAAGTCGAAGTGGTAAGAGCTGGATTCAAAATGGCATACAAAGGGAAAGAATATTAAGAGCATGCACCAAGGTAATGAATAATTATTTTGTCAAAGATTAGAGTTCAATTTACCTGTGGACTCTCAGAAGAGAGGTTGTTATCTATATGTTCCAACATTACGTTGGAGGTCGAAGGTGGATTTTTGGATTTAGTTAAGGGAGCAGCATCTCTGGAATCGAGTCCAGAGACACTAGTTGGTACAGCGCTTTTGGAAATTTCCTTCTTCTGCTTCTTCTTCGAAGCAGCTGGTGAATTCCCTCCAGCATTGGGATCCTTCCCAGTAGTGTTCGTTTTTCTTTTCTTTGGAGTGGTTGGCGGGAGTTTGTTAGTCTGAAAAGATTTAAACATGAGTTAGATACAAATCATGAAACATTAGTGTATTCGAAACATCAAGGCTAATTGATTACCTGTGGAGTTGGAGCAGTGGTTATTACTGGTGTTGTTGTTGTTGTTGCAGCAGTTGTTGTTGGTTTGGATAGAGTCACATTATCAATGGTTTCGACAGATGTTTGGGAGGCGCTTCCCTCTTTTGACTTTGAAGCAGCAGCCTTTATCCTGATGGCTGAAAATCGAAACAATTAAGGCAAAAGTTAAAAATGTAGAAAGTGAGAAACATTTGGGATTTTCCCAAGCATTCGCACCTGCGCCTTGATCAGATTTAATCAACATGGCAGAAAGGTCATAGCGAAGATGTCCTGGGAAATCGTGGAGCCAATGTCGAGCCCATGTCACAGTCTCAGATGGATTTGGTTTCTTTTGAAGATATTTGAACATTTCTTTGCAAGTGAACCACCAAGGGTATGGAGGAAACCAAGCCAGAGCCAGTTCTGAGGTAGGCAATCTAGGAAATTTAGGTGGATGCATTTCGAATGCCAACCTATACCTATCCTCAGGTGACAACCCTGAAGGAAGTTTTAACTTAGAAATTTTTTCTTTAAATTTTTCCTTCAAGGTCTCAGCCGCTTGATGCACAGTGGATTCCAAGTGTGTGGGATCATAAGTAGTTTCGAAATAATTTTGAAAAGCCCTAATCTCTTTGGCATGAGTGAACATACCTTTCTTGGATTGTACCTGCACATCGAACGCATCAGTTAGTTTCTGTTGAATAGAGAGGGTATCAAACATATAAGATTGATAGAACTTGGTCCACCATTCCAGAAAACCCTTTGCTGTGAGGTGTGTAGGTTCGAAAGGTATTAGTTCAAAGTGGGCGAAGCCTTGATATTGTTCCTGTTGTAGTTTTGCTTCTCTTGCTTTGAAGGTTCGCCCAGAGGTGATGGCACTTTTTGTTTGGAATAGGGGTTCAGGGATTAGTTGGCACAAGCCAAATTGTCTCGAAACGAAGTTGGGTTGATAAGCAAAAAGGAAGATTTGATTCTTAGAAGGAGTAATTCGTGAGGAGATTAATCTGGGAAGCAAAAAGGCTTTCCATACATCTTGAATTTCTTTGCTTTTGATTACTTCTGAGAGAGCCATGGTGAACCATGATGGTCCATGAGTCCTTGAGGCAAAGGGCGTCATGGTCTCTTCGAATTTGTGTCTCTTGGAGAAGATCATTATGTATTTTGAGAAGAGAACTTTGAAGTCATCTTTGTCATCGTTTGGGGTAAGTCTTCGTAGCCTAGTACCTTCAATGATTCTGTCCGTTATCTCCGGATCTTGTTCCACAATAGTATTAGCAGTTGATAGTGAAGGTTCAAACATGGCATTGAGCCATAACTGGAGTAACCAGAAGGGGCCAGCTAGCAGGATGTTTTTGGAGGTGTGGGATTTCAAACTCGAAACAACTGATCTTAGACTTTCGTAAAGATCAACAAGTAGCAGTTCGCTTAAACACACCCTCCGATTCTCATGCAAATCTCTAGCTAGAGGAATAAGCCTGCTGGCTACCTTTAGGGACCTGCTGCAAAAGACATACCTTGATAACCATAAGGTAAGGAAAGCAATGTGTTCCACATCTGACACACTGTCTCCTTCAGTGTGATAGTGGCTAATGAACTTTGAAAAGCTGGCTAATTTGACTTCGAAGTCAATAATGCTCGAATGCTCTTCATTGTCAGGAATATAGGTTTCTCCTACTGGTGACAAACCAGTAATGGCTGCTATGTCAAAAAAGGTGGGTGTAATCATCCCCCCAGGGAGATGGAAGGTGTTGTAGGTACTGTCCCAGAAATATAAGGACGCAAATAATAATGGGTGGCTATAGGTAAAACCTGGTTTCGATAATTTAATCAAGTTGTAAATGCCTAATTATTCCCATTGCTGAGATTTCTTGGCTTCTACTTTAGTAAACCAGTTGTGGTAGGCTGTGTCAGAGGTGGGGCAGGATCGAAATGGTTTGAAGTTACTCTTCACATAATCTAGCACAAAAGGGTCCTTTAGGGGAATGATTGGAGTTTCCACGGTGGTCGAATCAGAAGACTCCCCTGTCTTGGGGGTATCCATTTTATTAAACAAAGGTTTAAAATTATAACAAACAGGGAAAATTTTTCTGGTATCTTTTAAGATTTCAAAGACTGTAAGAGGGCCCATTAAAGCTAACCTCTTGCCAACGGCGTTAGTGGGAATTAGTACCTGAGATGCGTAGAGCATTTCCTTCTCTTTGGAGATCATCTAGGGAATAAGCACAGACTGACCTTGATAGGTGCCAACCTTGCTTTCCATTATGGTTCCTGTGTTCTTTCCTTTCTTTTTGGAAGCTTTTTTCAGTTGAGATGATGTTGAAGAAGACATTGTTTGAAGAGTGTTGGAAGTTTTAGGGTTTCGGTGAGAAGAGAGGAAGAAAAGATTCAGAATGTGGGAAGAAAAACAAAAGACTAAGTTGATGGGTTTTTATAGTGTGGAAGTTTAAACATCCACTGAGTAAGATTGGGATACGTGGGAGTCGTGGGTTGGATTGAGAAGGAGGTGGCGTAAAAGTTAATATTGGTAATAGGCGTGATTAAATAATAATCATTGTTTTGTAACTGCACCATGCTGTGAAATGGTTCAAGGCGGTTAAGGAATCTGAAAAGCGTCATGATTGACGTGACTGGAGTCATATGCAATAAATGTTACGATGATTCAAAGGTCGCATCAAAATCTTGCGTCTATGTTTAAAATAAGTATTTCTCAAAGGAATCGAAATACATATTTTAAAGGGGCATTTTGTTGGCTGAAGATTTTGATGATATTGTTCGAAGCGAAGCAAGTTGGATGTTTCGATTGGAATAAAGCAAGATGTCATGTTTCGAAATGGTAGAAGCAGTGCTTCGGATGGGCATGTCAAAACTCTGAGCTTCGAGTGACAGTTATGGGGATATATTCAAAGAAGTCTCGAAATGGTAACAAGGTTGTGTCCAAGAAATGAGTTCGAAACGAAGAGTGCCAAAACATTTGAAATTCAAACGCAAGCGGGATGTTCGAAATTTAAAATATATGCGCTGGAGCATTCGAAGAGGCGTGGAAGCTAGAGAGGGGCATTGCTTTGCATGTTTTGAACGTGGCAGAATCTTATAGCAAGACCGTTATGGTCGAAGTAGTATAAATAGAAGTCTTAGCATTAGGATTTCGTGTGTCATATCTATTGTACAAAAATTCAGTAAACATTCAAAATACCACATGGCTAGGGAAACGAATGCTCTAACAATGTACGTATGATAACACCAAGTGTTTATGATTCAATAAAACTCTTTATCATTTCCAGTTCTTCCATCTATCTTCATGTCAATATCATTCAAAAGCCTTTACATTAAAGTATTTTTCATTCGAAGTCTTTTACTGATGTCTTGCATTTAAATGTTTTCTTTCCATTTCAAATCCTTTACATTTCAGAAACTTTTGTACATTTCATGCCTTTATCTTCATGCTTTTATCATCCGAACACCTTTTTCATTTAAAGTCATTTTACTGATTTCTTGCATTTAAACGCTTTCTTTATATTTCGAGTCTTTTACATTCTAGAGAATCTTTTACATTACATGCTTTTATATTTCGAAGTTATTTACTTGTATTTGTGCAGTTTTACATGTCTTTACAATTGAACCTTTATTCATGCAATTTAGTTTCGCACGCATTTACTTGATCATGTCATTATATCTTTAATAGAGTAATCGAAATAAGTTGAACACCTACACAACATTCTAAATACCAAACATGAATATCAGTTCTATAATGAGAATTATCCAAATAACCAATACAACATAGGATCAATCTAGTCGATCCTGCAAGTTACCAGAGAGATTAAATAACAGTCATTAAGATTATTTGATAGTTTGGAGGACTAGAGGTTGTTTACCAGAAATAACTGTAAACAGCACCTCACAATCTTCCTCACCTTCGTATTCGGCTTGGTAGATCAGATCTTCAGAGTCACTGAAGGCTATAGCAGTATCGTTATCCATGGGATCCGGAATGGAGGGGTACCTGCATTCCTGAGTGTGGGTGTGTGTAAGGGTATAGCCATCTTTAAACAATAAAGTGTAAAAGAAAGACAATGAGCACAAAAGGTTTATATGTGAAAAAGCGTCCATGATTCATTGAATGTCATATGAAGATGAAATAAAAACCCTTACAAATGGACCATTGTGCCTCGGGCAAGACACAAGGTTTTTAAAGTGTGAATTGTTCGTGAATATTACAAGTCCAACAGAAATGTAAAAGATAAATTACTGAGAGATGAAAGTTATTGGGACAAAGTCTCTGGCTTCCCAGTTGCAAAGTCCTCCGTTGACAGTAGGAAATATCCAATCTTCCAAGCTTCCTTCCTCTTTATTATCTTCTACTGCATTGACCCCTTGGTTGCTAATCTTCACAGGTGGCCCTCCGGCACGGGCGCGGCGTACAGCCTTCTGAGCAGTTGAAGTAAACCCCAAGCCAAACTTGTATGATTTATACAGAATGTATGGAAGCTGGCCCCAGATGGTGCATCCACCCTCCTCTATTACCGCCTTTGCGTCCTTTAGAGATGACATCCGAGTTGGAGGTCTTGTGATCTTGGGAATCGAGGATACTGCCTTGGTTACCGCTACTTCTTGATATACCTCTTCAAAATGTTGAAAAGGAGTTTCAATGAATTCTCCATCCAACTCCATATATCGGAAAGAATTCAAATGACTAATCATATACTCCTTCTCCCCGTGGACATTTATGATATTTCCTTGGACCGGGTACTTCAGCATCTGATGTAGCATAGAGGTGACAACACCGGCATTGTGGATCCAAGGCCGTCCTAACAGACAAGAGTAAGAGGGACAGATGTCCAGCACATAGAAGGTTGAATTGAAAATCTGAGTTCCCACCTTTATCGGGATTTCCACCTCCCCGTGGACCATCCTCTTCGAGCCATCAAATGCTCTCACAATTATGTTACTGGGTTTCAGCGTCAGCCCTTCGCAATCCAATCTGTCAAGAGCTTTCTTTGGTAAGACATTCAAAGATGAACCCGTGTCTACCAAGACATGGGCTAGGGTTGTTCCTCTACACTCTACAGAGACATGTAATGCCTCGTTGTGTTTTCTCCCTTTGGGTGTCAAATCAGCATCAGAGAATCCTAGGCCGTTATCAGCTGTCAAACTGGCCACACAATCTTAGAATTGGTCAGCAGACGTCTCTTGTGGCACATGAGTTGTCTTCAGAAATTTTACCAGAGCTTTCGCATGTGCCTCAGAGCACAACAGCAATGCTAGCATGGAGATCTTGGAAGGGGTTTGCCCCAACTGTTCAACCACATCATAATCACTCTTCTTTATTATCCTCAGGATTTCTTCCATCTCCTTCTTGGACGTTTCAGGGATAGCTAGTGATTAAGCCTTCGTTCGGACAGGCTCTTCTTGAATGCTTTTTCCTTTATTCTCATTAGTGGAAGTATTGGTAGGGTTAGGGATTGTGTTGTCTTTGTCGGTAAGTACGCTTGCAGGTATAATCACTGGTGCATAGGTAATCTTCAGAACGGCCACGGGTCCAAAAACTGCCTTTGGAGGGGAAATTTCTGGAGAGAAGATTCTACCACTGCGGGTAATCTTGCTAGTTCCGGAAATATTGCTGATGTCGGAATTTTCTTCTTCGGCAGTCAATTCATCTTGTTCGATACCATGATAGTAGATTTCTCCATCATAATTCCATGGTACTGTTTTATCTGACTTGTACGGGACTGGCCCGGGCATTGTGATCTTAAGTGGAGTAGTTTTTGGAGCAGGTGTAATCCTAACGGGTCTTTTAGGGGCCCTGGAAGGATTGGAAGAGATGGTTATGATTGAAACTTCTTTAACAGGAATAGGTAACACGGAAGCATTCTCAAACAGAATTTCTTGGTTATCAATCAGGCGTCGGATACCTGTCTTCAATAGAGGGAAATCGGTGGGTGAGGACAAACACAGATGGCAGTCTTCTTTACATCCTGGGAATACACCAACTTTTAACAAATTCATCTTAATGATCGGGAGCGGAGTCAAAAGTTCATCCACTGTAGCAACAAACAAATCTTCATCAACAGCGTTGGCATTGTGACCATGCCTAGGCATCGGAGCGAAAATGACATTCGATTTCTCAGGCGTATCAAACTTAACTTCCTTTGCATCTATAAGGTCCTGAATCTTTTTCTTCATAGCCCAACAGTTGTTAATGTCGTGCCCTGGACTTTCAGAATGGTATGCGCATCTGGCATTTGGGTGATAATGAGGGGACGCAGTATTGGGATTCTTTGGGGCCTCTTTTAAAGTTGATAGATTCAATTTCAGAAGATGTGGTAGAACCTGGGCTAGAGTCATGTTAATCCTGGTGAATTGTCGGATTGGCCTTTCCACCCTTGGCTGGTTATTTCTTGGCTGGTCAGATGCAGGCTTTGGAATCATAACGTCCCCCACCACTGGTCGATGTTCAGTTCTTCCTTAATTCCTATGTGAATAAACGGAAAATACTTCCTTCTTCCCAGTGAAGGTTTTTTTTACAGCTGTAGAGGCAGACGAGTCTTTCTGAATCTTCCTACTTCTCATACCAGCTTCCACCCTCTCGCCAGTTAAAATCAATTCAGTAAACCCTGCAGAGGAACTTCCAATCAGATGATTGAAGAAAGGGCCCGATAGAGTTCCCAAGAACATGTCCACCAACTCCCTTTCAGACAGAGGGGGTTGCACTCTTTCGGCTAGATCTCTCCACTTTTGCGCGTAATCTTTGAAGCCTTCATTGGAAACCATAGCCATACTCTAAAGTTGAGTACGGGTAGGCGCCAAATTGGCGTTATACTGGTATTGTTTATAGAAAGCTGCGGCCAGGTCTTCCCAACTGTGGATGTCGGCCCTTTCCAATTGGTAAAACCAATCGAGTTGCATTCCTGATAAACTGTCTTGGAAAAAGTGGACCCACAAGTCTTTATCAGAAGAGTGTGGCTGAATCTTCCTGACATATGATCGGAGGTGCATTTTAGGGAAAGACACCCCATCACACTTGGCAAATAATGGCACTTTAAAATTTGGCGGGATTACAATTCCTAACACCAGCCCCAACTCTTCAAAATCTAGACCCGGTACTCTCTGGATTTCCATAGCGCTTAAACGTTGTTCAAGGTGTTTGTACTTGTCATCAGCCGGAGGGTATTGCTCTTCAGAATAGTCCTCCTCTTCCTCCTCTTCTTCAGAGTCTGGCGGAACTGCCGTTTCTTTTCCTTTTCTTTCCCCTTCATCAGATGTTGCTGGAAAATCTAAGGTCCTTCTGGCTTGTCCCTAAAACCTTCTGCCCATGATCACCACACCAGTTGGCTTCTTCTCTTTCTTCTTTTTCTCTTTTTCTAGCAGAGTCTTCAGCTCCTCTTGCCCCTTGGCTAAGGTCATGAGTAACTGTTGAAATTTTGTGTTTTGAGCTTGAAGGTCTTTGACCGTCTGTTCGAGATCCATCTTACTGAAATAAACAGTAGAGAGATGAGGAAACTTGTTGCAAAGACCTATTTATGTTTATGATGAATGATATGTATTCATGCAATGCTTTCAAGGATTTAAAAATTAAAATTTGTTTTAAACAAAAAGAAACACACGTTATATTAATAAGATAGAATTTGAGTACATCAATGCCCCTTGGGCAAAATAATACAAAATTCTAAGATAAAAAGACATTGCGCGTCCTTTTTGGTGCAATGTAGGTATTTAGAGTCTGCTCTTCATGAAGTAGCCGAGTGGGTTCCAAAACCTTCTTCTCGCTTGCGTAGAATTGGGCTTCGAAAGTATCACTCTCTCCTTTGAGCTGTATCCAATCCCTTTGTAGGTCTTCGAGTGATGTAGACATGTCAAGATGTAGGATAGTATATGGAACTTCTCCCTCCTTAACAGGCTCAATAATCACTGTGAGAATGGAAGGATAAGGCATCATAAGACTTTGAGCGCGGGTTCGTACCCACTTGAGGTAAGGCTCAAGAGGGATGGAATTCTTGTGTCCCAAAGTCTTGCTATCCACCTTGTTTAGCATCCTCCAAGCTCGGATGAACCTCTGGCGAAGTCGTTGATCGTCATTGTCGTAGTCGAAAACCAAACCTTGAATCAACATATCATGTGGGCCATCCCTTCGGGCATAACCAAACTGTCTTAGAGCTAAGCATGGGTTACAGGTGATGCCTCCCCTAGTGCCAAGTAGAGGGACATTAGAGAATTCTCCACAACGGTCAACAATGATAACATTTTCTTTGGATCAAGAACACCAATGAATATCTGAATGTTTAAGTGTCATCAACCTTTGTGACCACCTCAAACCTTGCTCATTCTTCAAGACTAATTGGGGAAGATGAGAAATAAACCATCTTGCCAAGAGAGGAGTGCAACATATAAGAACACCTCTTTTCCTCATTGTACGAGTGTGAAAAGAGTATAGGATATCCCCAAGCAATGTAGGCACCGGGTTGCGTGACATGAAGATTTTGACAGCGCTCACATCTATGAGTTGATCAGGATTGGGGAACAGGACCATCCCATAGATGAGAAGAGATACAATCTCCTCAAAAGCTTGCAAGTCTAAGGAATTCCAACAGCTTTGGGCTTCTCAAATAGAAACTTTGCCAAGAATCCTTTGACACCACTTCTAGTTTCCCAATGAGTTGTGACATCAGATGAGTGCAAATGCAGGGTTTGAGAAATCTCCTTTGGCTTTGGATCTCTTTCTGTACCGTTGAAAGGTAGTTGATTGAGTATATGAATCCTCAAAAGTTGGGATAATTCTTCCAAAGTAGGCACAAGTTGATAGTCAGCAAATGTGAAGCAATGATGCAAAGGGTCAAAGAACTGGAAGAGAACCTTCATCATATCCTCCTCGGTGTTGGAGGTGACCAAGTTGAGTAGACGACCATGTCTCTCGGTGAATGGAGAGTTCTCAGGGATCCTTGAAGCTAGCTCCTTGAGTTGTGGAGGAATTCTTACAAGGTTGATTTGGATAGTTTTCCTGCGGACTGAATCCATAACCTACAAAACAAGAACAATGATGAATCTCCAAAATCCTTGAAATGGTTAGTGGATGCATATGATGTTCATGATGTCCATGATGAATCTTCATAGGTAAGTACCCTCTTGAAGTTTAGTTGGCTCAACCTGTCCTAAAAATAGTAATCGGGTTCTAAGGAGCTCAATATCACTAGATTGTTTCCTTGTTCATTGTTTCAGTTCAAGCCTCTTTACTGGCGACCGAAATATCCCAAGAAACCAACCCTCAATGAGTGTAGTATCGAGTATCTAACAACTTCGGACTGCACCAAAGCCATTCATCTCACTACATCCTAAAAGGCCAAGTTGGTCAAGTAAAGGGTTCTAGAAGTTCATTAGTGCTTCATGACATCACTCAGCGGCCCCGTATTCTCTTTGATTAACTCAAAGGCTATCGGTACCCACAAATATGTCACACTAACATAGCTATTGCTTAGACCATGTCGGTATACCCCGCACAGTTTCCACAACGTATTTCTATTTACCTATAATGTTTCCCAAATCCGGGTGGAGGATTCAAACCCAAATAAAGAACCAAAATGTAAAGCAAACAAGTCAAACAATTGTAAGAAAATAAATGTGATCTAAACCCTAAGGTAACCCCACTTTTATAAATGTAGCCAGCAGAGTCGTCAGTTCTGTGATACGGTAGGAGAACTGACTTGAGGTTTTGCGTTTTATCGCAAAATGTTGCGGTTAGCAAGAGTCGCCGCCGACTTTTCTTTTATCCAAAAGGAAAGGTGAAAAAGCACAGGAAAGACCTTTAAGATGTTTTCTTGAGTTCGGGGGGTAGATTATGAAAAGGGAAGGTGCTAGCACTCTTTTCATCCATGGTTTTCCATGGGCTCTTAGTTACTTGCTTAGATCACTTGCTTTGGTTTGTTTGAAATGGTGTTTGATGTGATTTTGAAAGTGTTTTGTAAAAGAGGTCATTCGTTTAGGAAATCTTTGTAATGATTCTCGTTCGTAAGAATGTATACAAAGATGTTTGTCTTTTGAAAATGTTTTCAATGTTTGTAAGGTGTTTTTGAAATGTGTATGTGTTTGAAAATGGAAAGGATTTTGTTTGAAATGGAGCAAGTAACTATAAGCTATCTACCTACTCAAATGTCTTTCTTATGCATCTTTTATTCCTTTGACATTGTTAACTTACCATTTATTTGGTAACCAACCCTATCTTTGGATGTAAACGGGACCGGCGTGGGTCATCGTATAACCATGATAGCAATGTTCCCAAGTATCTTAGCATTTTTTGAGGGACCAAGATCATTTTGTTTAGGAAACTTTTTGAATAGCGTCATCGAGGGACTTATGATCTTATATTTGTTTTTGTCTTGCCAAGATACTTCGCATGCGTAACATGGCCATTTTATTTTTGGCAACCAAGTGGGAGAAACCCTAAGGATGCTTGTGTGCAAAGTGTATCATTTTTCATGCTTTTGATCTTGCATTTAGGGTTTTCTATTTGTTTTGTTTCGTTCTTGTCATACAAACCCTAATTACTAATCATGGCATATGAAAGCAATAAATTGCATAATGTAAATATACTAAGCTATTACAACAATTTTATGGGAGGGGGGAATACAAGTTTGAATGGGGATTTGCACAAATATAAAGCTAAATATATTATTACAACCAAATCGAATTTGGGCGAATTAAACAAATGTAACACAATATTTAAAATGTAATGCAATGTAATGTACATGTAAAGAGATTTTTGATGTCTTATTTTTGTGTAAAGGAATATTTAATTTAAACCTAAAAAATATAAGAAAAAATATTTAATTTTTGAAAGGGATTAAACCCTAATTTTTATTTAAAAGAAAATAATGTTTCTATATTATTATTTTGTGCATTTTTGTATAAAAAAATAAATAATATTATACATAAATATTAAAAATTAAATATGTGCAAAAAAAAAAGGTATTTGCAAGTATGAAATGTAAAATAAAAATATTAAGTATATTTAATTATATTTATGAGTTTACTAAGGAAATAAATTAAATCCTATCAAAAATAAACTAATTTTTTATGTGAGAAATAATTAAAAAAATAAAATAAAGGTGTAAAAATAATTAAATTATTTTTTGGGATTTTTTATCATTAAAGAAAATTATTAAAAGTATTAAATATAAAAATGAAGAAAAAAATATGAAAGAGTTACTAGGGGGTGTAATAGCAGATCAGTGGTGGTGTTTAGCAAAAACAAAAAGGCCCAAGAAGCAAAAAGCCCAAGACAGCTTCGTCTCTGTCATGCCTTCCTCTTCCACACGTCATAGCCAGTTCAACCTGTAACTTCCTCATGCTTGCATAAAAATGAAAACTTATAACATGAAAAATGTAGCATTTGAACTCACGATTCCAACCATATAAATTACGTAATCTAACTATCAAAGATCAAAGAGAATTTTGAATTCTCTAAATCGTGACCTAAAATTTTCAGAGATTTCAAACTCCAAATTCTCTTAGCACAAGTAATATAAATGCAATATAATGATATGTACAGCTTCGTTATGATGAGAACTACATTTTTTATTCACAAATCGTGGCTTGAGGTTGCTTGTATAAGGAGATAGAGTTTGAAAAAATACCTCCTTCAGCTGGAATCGTGTATGGAAATGTAAGGAGTTTAATGGAGGCGTGATGATTGCTTGAGCTTCCTTGAGCGTCCCTGAATCTATTCCAACTCTTACCTTGCTCTGAAAGTGGCTAGAACTCCCTGACCAAGTCCAACAGCAAGCTTCAAAGTTAACAATGGCAGGTGGTGAAACAGAGGTTACAGAACAAGGATGATGGTTTGGATTGACTAGGTATCAAGTATGTAAGATGTTTGGATGAGTTAAACACAAAACGCACGAGCCAAATGAGAGTTGGATGAGTTTGTGCAGAAACTGTATGCTTGAGCGGGTTTTTGGTGTTTTTCAGTTTTATAGAGTTTCAGGTCCTTGCCAAGCGTGTTATGTGTTGTAAATTATTTGCATATTAGTATAGAAATGATCTAAAGTTAGCTCTCTATCAGTTGTACAAGCCCTAGCCTTTTTTCCACTTTTCTTGTACTTGAAGCAATTTGACAAGACAAAACTCTCATGCTTGTACCAGCTTGCTTTAGGGTTGGTATGACTTTGTACAAGTTGCTTGAGACCTGTGTGGTTTGCTTGTATCAAGGGGACAGGTTCAAAGCTCCAAGTTGACAAGTTTTCAAAAGTGCTTCTTTATGAAAATGGCAATGGAGCCTTTTTGCCAAAAATGGAATTACAAGTTGTGTAAAAGTTCAAAAGCAAGGATAAAGGCTTTGTCAACTGAGTATGCATTTAATTAAGGAGTGTGTAGCAAGTTTAGGACCTGTAAATTTTGTGAAGTAAAGTTTTAGATTTCATGGAGGTCTACAACTTTCATGTTGGGAACTTTCTTTGAATCAAAATGCATCATGGTGAAAAAGTTGTGTAAAGTTGAGAAAAAATAAGAAAATTTTTATACTTAGAAAATTTCTAAGTTATGAAAATTTTCAAATTCAAACCCTAATTTTCAAATTTGGTTTTCTTGGTGGACAAGTTTCAGATTTTGACATATCTTGATGAATTATGACCCTTGGTACTTGATTTTGACCAAAAAGTTAAAGTTTGACTTTTCAGTATACAGTTGACTTTTGATCAGTTGACTGTAAATTTCATCTGTCAATCCAATGAACTTGAGATGTTTTGAATCATGTAATTAAGTCAAGATGATGCCATTGAATCCTTGAAATCATGCTTGAACTCAATTGGTCATTGGCTAGGTTAAAAATCAGAAATTGCCCTTTCTCAATCAAAACCCTAATTTTGACCATTTTGCCCTTTTGATGATTTGATAAAATTTCTTGAGGAGTTGTGATCCAAACTTGATCAAATGGTACATATGAGTCTAAAATGTTGATGTGGATCAAAAATTATGAAGTTTGACTGTAAATTAGCCATGGTTGACTTTTTCCCCAATACAGTTGATTTTTAGGTCAACTGTCCAATTGATTGAGCAAAAGTGTGGGTCAAGGCTTGAAACTTGTCATGAGTAATCTTAGGGGTCCAAAATGATGTATGAAAGTCACGTGAAGCATTGGTGGTCCAAAAATTCTTGTGCAAACTCAAACCCTAATTTTGGGTTATCAGTGCAAGATGAGATGTCTTGAGCTGACCAAACCCTAATCTTGTCTTGAGTCAAAGAAGTCTTGTGAGAAAAGTCTTGATAAATGAGAGGGAAAATTTTGAGGTACAACAGACATTTTTCAAAATAATGAATATTTCACATGGAAAACTGATGATGAATGCGCGCCCACAACATGTTTGATGAAATGACTGCCTAGTGCGCGCGTTGTAACACCCCAATTCTACCCCTCGTAATTAATAATAAAATCAGAGTTTCAAAATTTCATCCAAACATAAATTGAGGTATCACATATTCGTGTTTTTAATCACTTTGCATTATAATGCACATCACAAAATCAAAAGTCAGATATACTGATTCATAACATAAATCATCATATAAACATATGACTAATCACAGCACAACGGATGTGTTCACAAAATGTATGTATCATCATGTTATCATCAATACATAAGGTCATAAGATAGTATATATAAATTATCCTATCAAAATAATAACGTCGCCCAAATCCCGAGTGTTACTACTATCAGAGCAGAGCGACTCAAAATAAAGAGACTCGAGATAATCCTCATCATCCTCGCGGATCACCTGCATGTTACCAATATAAAGGCAACGGCGAAACAAGTAAAGGGTGAGATACTCTAAAACATATTATTAAAGGCATGATAAAATATATAAATAGTTTTGGAATCATAAATGATATAGGATTAATAAGAGTATGTCAGCACATATCCAAATCTCACACACTTTAAATCATCATTTAGTGTATAAAATCAACACTTTAATTTCGACATGTAATCATCATAATCATACCAAAACAAGACATAAACTTCATCGCCATAAACTCATATCGTCGCTTTACCGTCATGTTATATTCATCGCTTACTCATCATGAAATTATCGCATCATATTCACTTTATGTTCAACACAAAAATCATCACAAAACAAAGTATCGTGCATCATCACAATTCATTATAAGCCATGAAATAAAACTCAACACCAAAAGACTCAAAAATAAACATAACGGACTCCATGAGACACGACTATGTTATGCATGTGGTACCCGTCGCTTTGTCCATAATTAGGGACATTCGGCATAAAAGCCCATCGTCGCTTTGGCATAAAAGCCCTCGTCGCTTGGCATAAAAGCCCTCGTCGCCAATGCAATGTATGTGACTCGACAACACGACATCACAAACACGACACAACAAAACATCATCATCGCACATCAAAATTGGTATAAAGCCCATATCGCCGTATTTATCCACATCAAGATAAACATATCATCGTATCGCATATCATCAAGTATTCATTATAAATAAACCGTCGCAAACATCATGTTTAATCACACCACATCATTATCAAATAATTCACTAAATTTCAAACACGGAAAAATAGTCAAACATCAATAATCGTCGCGAAATTCATTCATAATAATTGGCATCAATCATAATCATTAACGTCACAATCAGATTGTCCATACGCGACTTAAACCGACTAAAACGCAACCCGGTTCAACTTAACCATAAATTGACTTATTTCGGGTCGCTCTGTTAAAAACTCGTAATCTTGAAAAACTAACCTCACCACGACGTTCTACACGTCAAAATTAGCTAGCACGTCAATTTTCGTTAAATTCGGAGCAACTTGCTCCGTCGTCGAAATTGTCGAAATCGGGAAATCGGAACATAATCGGGTTCCAAATTAAATCGGCTAACTTATATATATATATATATATATATATATATATATATATATATATATATATATATATATATATATATATATATATATATATATATATATATATATATATATATATATATATATATATATATATATATATATATATATATATATATATATATATATATATATATATATATATATATATATATATATATATATATATATATATATATATATATATATATATATATATATATATATATATATATATATATATATATATATATATATATATATATATATATATATATATATATATATATATATATATATATATATATATATATATATATATATTAAATCAAGAAAAGAAAAATAAAACATAAATTAATTAATTTTTAAACTTAAGTTTAATTCGATTAATATACTGCTAATGCCGCTAGCACTTTAGTTTCTATATTGGTTTTTGTTTGTTCTAAACTAAACTGCTAGTTTTTGTTTGTTTCTAAACTATACTTCTAGTTTACTTTAGGAAACGTAATATTAAGCTAGTTTTATTTTAGTTTCTAAACTTCTATACTGTATATTTAATTTTCTAACTTCATTTAGTTAACATACCGGTAGCATAGCTTTCTAAGCTTCATTTAGTTAACATATTGGTAGCATAGTTTTCTAAGCTTCATTTAGTTAACATACTGCTAGCATAGATTTCTAACTAAACTTAATTAATATAATTTAGTTTTTCTAATTTAATTTCTATTAACATAACAATTATCCCACAACACTAACACCTAAATTAACTCTCCTAATTTATCTCAACAAATCTCAAGAACCCTAACATCAATTTTATCCCAAATCAAAATATACCAAATCAAACCCTAACTATAAGCATTGGAAAATCAAACCCCTTACCTTAAATGTTTGAAATGATTCTTGATGTTCCAACCAACCCAACATCCAAGCTTTGTTCTTGCTCCTCTTCTTCTCTTCCAAGACTCTCTCTAGCTCTCAAGGTGTGGTTTTGTGTTATGATACTTCTATCTCTCATAAAACAACAACTAATGCCTTTGTTTGGATTTTGGTCTTAAGACCACATGAAAATACCATACTATCCTCCACTAGTCTTACTAACCCAAAATATAATTCAAAAGGCCACTTAATCAAAATAGCTCCAAATAATTAAATATCGGTCCGAATAATATTTTATCGAACCGAACGAAAATAAAAACCAGACCGAACAAAATAATTACCGGTCCCTCAAAATAAATATCGGACCGAATAAAATAATTACCGGTCCCTCAAAACAAATACCAGACCGAATAAAATAATTATCGGTCCGAATAAAACATTGCCGAATATATTAACAGATATAACGGTTAATTTAAATATTCTCGTCGCAAAAATAAACGTCAACCGGTAACTCGAAAATATTAATATAATATAAAATTAAATAAAACGGGGCGTTACAACTCTCCCCCACTTAAAAAAGTTTCGTCCTCGAAATTACCTGACTCGAAAAGCTCGGGATAGGAATCCCGCATCTTGCTTTGTAACTCCCACGTCGAACTTTCACCAGCTGCTCCTATCCAAAAAACTTTAACCAAGGAGATCTCTTTGCCATGAAGAGACTTCATCTCACGATATTCGATCCTTAAAGGCATTGTCTCCACCATAAGATTTTCTCGCACTTGAATATCATCCATCTCAATCACATGTGAAGGATCCGGAACATACTTTCGAAGTTGCGACACATGGAACACATCATGCAAGTTCAAAAGATTTGGCGGTAACGCCACTCTATAAGCCACTTTTCCCACTTTACTAGTAATTTGGTAAGGACCGATAAAGCGAGGAGTTAGCTTCTTCGACTTCAATGCTCGCCCAACACCGATTGTAGGAGTAACTCACAAAAATACATGATCACCATCTTGAAATTCCAAGTCTTTCCCCTTTTATCATGATAACTCTTTTGTCGACTTTGAGAAATTCTCATCTTTTCTCTAATCATCTTCACCGTCTCAGTAGTCTCTCTAACCAATTCTGGTCCAAGCACCACACTTTCACCCGACTCATGCCAACACAAAGGAGTTCTACACCTCCGACCATACAAAGCCTCGAACGGTGTCATTCCAATACTAGCATGAAAACTATTGTTATAAGTAAACTCAATCAAAGGAAGATATGTATCCCATGAACCACCATGTTCAAGAATACAAGCACGTAACAAGTCTTCCAACGATTGAATCGTCCTTTCTGTCTGACCATCAGTTTGAGGATGATAAGCCGAACTTAACCTCAACTTTGAACCCAAATCCTCTTGCAAGCTCTTCCAAAATTCAGAAGTAAACATCGGATCTCTATCTGAAACAATACACAAAGGAATACCATGTAATCTCACAATCACATGCGTATAAATTTACGCCAACTTCGATACAAGATAAGTGATGTTAATAGGAATAAAGTGAGTCGACTTCGTAAGCCTATCAACAATCACCCAAATCGCATCGTGTCCTCTTGGTGTATTCGGTAACCCCGTTACGAAATCCATAGAAATGTTATTCCATTTCCATTCTAGAATCCCTAACGGTTGCATCAACCCTGCAGGTTTCTGATGCTCCACTTTAGACTTCTGACAAGTCAAATAAGCATAAACAAACTGATCCACCTCTCTCTTCATGCCCGACCACCAAAATAGTTTCTTTAAATCTTGATACATTTTGGTCACTCCGGGATGAATACTCAAATTGCTTCTATGACTTTCTTCCAAGATCATTCTCTTCAAATCCACATCATCGGGAATACAAATCCTATCTCGGAACCTCAATACACCCTGAGCATCCAACTTGAAATCTTCATTTTCAGTTTGTCCAATACCAACCAACAAATCAACAAGTTTCACATCAAGCTTCTGAGCTTCTCTAACACTATCAAGGAAATCATTATTGATCTTTAACATTCCCAAGATAACACTCTTCAGCGTCATTTCTACTACAAGACTCATATCTCGAAATTGCTCAATCAATTCCAACTCTTTCACCATCAAAAGTGACATATGTAAAGTCTTTCGACTTAAAGCATCGGCCACCACATTAGCTTTACCAGGATGGTAATTTAATCCAAAATCATAATCTTTCAACAATTCAAGCCATCGTCTTTGTCTCATATTAATCTCTTTCTGATCGAACAAGTACTTCAAACTTTTATGGTCACTAAATACTTCAAATCTAGAACCATAAAGATAATGCCTCCAAATCTTAAGCACAAAAACAACCGCTGCAAGCTCCAAATCGTGCATAGGATAATTCTTCTCATGAATCTTCAATTGCCTAGAAGCATAAGCAACCACTTTGCCATTTTGCATAAGCACGCCACCTAGACCCATCTTAGAAGCATCACAACAAACAACAAACGGTTCTTCAGGATTAGGTAAAATCAAGATCGGAGCCGTTGTCAATCTTTTCTTCAATTCAACATAACTTTCTTCACACTTGACGTCCCACACAAATGTAGCTCCTTTACAACTCAACTTCGTCAAAGGGAGCGCCAACTTAGAAAAACCTTCAATGAACCTTATATAGTAACCAGCCAATCCTAAGAAACTTCTAATCTCAGTAACAGACTTAGGAGTTTCCCATCTCAACACAGCATCAACTTTAGAAGGATCAACTGCAATGCCATCACCAGAAATGACATGCCCAAAAAAACTCACTTCACTTAACCAGAACTCGCACTTTGACAACTTAGAATAAAGCTTTTTCTCTTTTAGAACTTCCAACACGATGCGCAAATGTTTTGCGTGCTCTTCTTCCGATTTAGAATAAACCAGAATATCATCAATGAAAACAACCATGAAATGATCCAAGTAAGGTTGGAAAATACGATTCATGTACTCCATGAATACTCCCGGTGCATTAGTGACACCGAAAGGCATCACCAAATATTCGTAATGTCCATACCTCGTCCTGAAAGCAGTTTTCTGAACATCTTCTTCTTTCACCCTTATTTGATGGTAACCCGATCTCAAATCAATCTTACTAAACATGCGAGCGCCAACCAATCGGTCCATCAAATCACCAATTCTAGGAAGTGAATACCTATTCTTGATAGTCACTTTATTCAACTGACGATAATCAATACAAAGTCTCATGCTACCGTCTTTCTTCTTCACCAATAACACAGGAGCTCCCCACGGTGACACACTAGGTCTAATAAACTTCTTCTCGAGCAAATCTTCTAATTGGCCCTTCAATTCTACTAACTCAGATGCGGACATCCTGTATGATGCCATAGAGATAGGTCTGGTACTAGGGACAAGATCCACAGAAAATTCAACTTCTGTTTCTGGAGTTACACTAGGAATCTCATCAGGGAATACTTCGGGAAAATCGCACACCACCGGAAAGTTTGCTATCACAGCTTGACTCTCCACAGAAAGAGTCGCCATTAACAAGAAAACCAACTCCTCATCCTTCATGAACTCATTCAACTGCTTCATCGACACCAACATAGATTGTTCTTCTTCTACTAAGGAAGAAAACCTCACAGTGTTGTCATAGTAATTGATATGGACATAATTAGCTTTCAACCAGTCCATACCTAAAACCACGTCCAACCCGACAAGCGGTAAACAAACAAGATCCACCACAAAGTATCTATCAAAGATTGATAAAGGGAAACTTGCACACACAAAAGAAGTAGTAATCGTTCCCTTAGCTGGAACTTCTACCACCATATCTCTATCGAGAGACGACAAAGTGAGACCCAATCTCTTTACACAATCAACAACAATAAAACAGTGAGTAGCACCAGTATCAATAATAGTAATAAGAGGAAAGCTATTAATGAAACTAGTACCTCGAACAAGACCATCCTCGTTTGTCGTCGGAGCATCTGACAAAGAAAACACCTTTCCTGCTCCTTGAGTCCTCTTAGGCTTCTTACATTGAGCACTAATGTGACCTCCCTCGCCATAATTAAAACAGACCACATCCTTATGTCTACAATCGCGAGTCATATGGCCCACTTCTCCATATCGGAAACACCTCACCTCATTCTCCTTATATCTAACATTACTTCAACAAACATTACTTTTGTGGCTAGGTTTCCCATACTTGTAACAAACAATACTAGCAGGAGCATCTCCCCCACTAGTTCTTCGCCCTTGAAACGCTTTCTGTTTCCCCTTACCAGCTGGAGCATCATACGGTTTTCCACAGCTTTGCTGACCTTTGTTTCTCTTATCAGACATAATCTTATAATGAGCATTACTGTCCTCCTCAAAGATCCTACAACTATCAATCAAATCTGAAAAGACACGGATTTTCTGATAAACAACAGCTTTCTTAATCTCAGGACGCAAACCATTTTCAAACTTGATGCATTTAGAGAACTCGCCATTCGGCCCATCATAATGGGGATAGAACTTGGCCAACATAGTGAACCTTGCAGCATAATCAGTGATAGACATGCTTCCTTACTTTAATTCAAGGAACTCTATCTCCTTCTTTCCCCGAACATCTTCCGGGTAATACTTCCTCATGAATTCCCTTCGGAAAACTTCCCATGTCACTTCCTCACCAGCAACCTCAAGCCTCTGACGGGTTTCAACCCACCAGTCATCCGCTTCAGCACTTAGTTTATGAGTACCATAACATATCCTTTACACAGGAGTGCAATCCATCACACGGAAGATTCTTTAAATCTCCTTCAGCCACGCCAAAGCACATTCGGGATCATACTTTCCTTGGAAAGTAGGAGGATTCTCTCTTTGGAAGGTTACCAAACTACGAGACCCAGCATTCTCGTCAGCATTCGGTGGGTTTTGGAAAGCCTGGGCCATTGCCTGCATAGCAGCAGCAAGAGCCTCATCATTCCTACCAGTGTTCCTTCCAGCCATAACAACTTCTGCTCAAAACAAAACAAGGATTATGTTGTACCCCAAAATTTGCCCTCGCGCTTTTCCACAAGAAATCTCAACTTCAAACATTTCCTGACTTCTCAAACTGGCTCAAGAATCGGACAAACGGACTTTTCTTGACAGTCAAGCAGAATTAGGGTTTTCACTGTTCTTCAGAGCTCTGAATTGTTTCATACAGTGGGCTTAGGGTTTGGTTGATTTTTGGTTCAATTTTGATCAAGCGAGCGTGATTTGGCATTTAATCGGGAATTAGGGTTTTATGGGCATATTCTCAGAAGAATTTGAATTCCACAGCACTTTGCGGTTTATTTCAAGATTCGGATTAAAATTCGCGTTATCTTGGTTTAATCAGTAAAAGAGACGGTGGTTTGAGTTCAGTACGTTTTGATTGGGCCAGTCAGATACAAGATGCAGTTTTGAATTCACAGTGTTTATGTGTTTGATCAGTCTATCTGGGTTAATTGCTGCGTTGCTTTGGATGTTGGATAAGACAGGATTATTGGATCAATGTTGTTTTATTTTAGTTATTTATTGTTCTGAAATTAAATGATTGAATTTATTTTTCAATTATTCTAATTCTAAGAATTTTAAATAAATAAATGAACAATAAAGAAAATGGAACCAATTGGATAATTTGGATTTTTATTGATATTTGAATTATTTACAAATTGTTGTTACAAACAATAATTTACATTTAATTTAAATATTACATAGAATGAAAAACTATCCTATTTTCTAAAATATTCTTCGCGCTTCATTCCGCTCCGGTATTCCATTTTTCATCTGCAAAAAGAAATAAGAAAGTCAGAAAGCATTAAAATTAGCAGAGACAGATAAAATTGTTCATCATTAGGGGCCACTGACTGGGATCAGTTGCCCTCTCTGCAAATCACGGGACTTCTCCCGGTTCACAGAGAGGGAAGATTATTTTTATTTCATGAATGTAAATGCAAATGCATAAGTCATAAAATTCAAGCTGCATAGAAGTTCAAAATCCAAAATCCAATCCAAACTGAAAAAGTTCAATCCAAACTTTCCATCCAAAACAAAGTCCACTCAAAGAAAATCAATAGAAGCATACAAGCTGTCATGGAAAGATTTTTGGAAGAGATATCAAAAGGCAAAGTCAGATCAAAATTGTCAAAAAGATAAAGATGCAAAATGTAAGATGCAAGAAATCTTTTTCATCATTTCCCTAGTTAGCCCCTTCAGAACACAGTACAGATATAACATATAAAATTCAAACTGTACTTTAAGAGAGAGGAGGAAAAGAGATAAAGCAAGGCAGGGATTTAGGCATAGTTCAGAATAGACAGCAGAAAAAGATATACAAGTCTACAAGTCCACAAGTTCAGCACAGCAGACAGTAAGAATAGACAGCAGAAAAAGATACACAAAATCTACAAGTCCACAAGCTCAATTCAGCAGACAGTTCAGGAAAGGACAGAAGATATAATCCAAAGCTCAGTTCAGCCTAGCAGAAGACAGTAGAGAAGACAGGAAAAGAGATATAGAAAATAAAAAGCATAAACCAGTTCAGCAGGATAGCAGTTCATAAGATAGAAAAGAGATAATCAAAGAGCTCAGTTCAGAGGAGAAAAGAGAGATACTAAACCAGTTCAGCATAACACCTCATAACCAAAACCAATAATCCTCACCACCAATAAACCTGCATCCTCCTCAAAAACACCCCATTACTGTCATCAAAAACCATTACCCTGTCTCAATCTATATACTCACAAAAAAACCTGATAGAACCAGAACCACAAAACATCATCCAAACCTGCATCAGTTTCAGAAAAAAGAGAAGCCAATACAAAACTCAAACTCAAACTCAAGCCTACTGTCATAAAAAGGACAACTCTGCATATACAAACTGAGTTCAACACGGTTCAGGAGGGAGTAAAAGAGAAAACTAACACATCTCAGAACCAAACTCACACCACTACTGTCATAACCAAAGCCATCAAACTTCATCAAATTTCATCAACCATATATCCAAACCAAGCCAAGCAAACATAAAAGATATTGAAACATACCATACTGTCAAAGCTTGAGCCAAACATAACAAAACTGCCTAACCTCTCAAGCATGTCAAAACATGACATCCAACTCAACAATGTTCAAAGCATCAGGGACTCAGAGAAAAATAAAGTGTCAAAGGCAACATAGGCCCTCAGATCTGAGATCATCACTGGGCACCTCAAGGCAACCATCCAGCATCATACTCAGGCAACAAGACTCAAGGCAACGATTGTTCCAAAATATTCCACAAACAGAAGCAAAGGCATCACAGTAGGAAAGAGGAAGATGAAGAAGTGAATACATTAGGGTTTCTCAGTGAATATCATCATCAAAAACCTAAGCAAAAGATAAAAGAACGAAAGTACCAGAAAGCATCAAAAGCAAGCTCCATCACGACGATCCGGCCTCCTAAGCGCCACAGCTCCCTCCACCTCTCCTCCATCCCCAAAGCCAGGTAGTCCATGTTCTTCCCATTTCCCCTTCACTAGCTCATAATAATGTGAATTCAGGAATCAAGACTCAAACATAAATTCGTAAAGAACAGAACATAAAACACTAAAGCGAACCTTGAATCGATGACGCTGGACTCACGTCAATGGGGGGAAGAAAAGCTTCAGGATGGGAGCTGGTGGCCGGAATCGAGCGTTCAGGAAAGTGAAGTTTAATCGGAGAAGATGAATGCAACAAACGGCGCCGTCGTCACCTCACAAACCCTCGTTTTCATTCTGAACCAAATGCCTAAACCCTAATTCTGTTTCAAACCATGGGCTTAATCTGACCCGTTTCCTAATTCACCTCTAAAGCCCAACGAAAATTACTTCTTTTTCTAACACTAACCTTATTTTATAAAACATTAACCTCTTTTCATTTTTATCAACAATATTTATTTAATCTATTCTTCTTTTATATATTAATACTAACCCTTTAATATTTTTTATAAAAAATACTTCATTTGCTTTACAAAAAAATCATTTTAATACTTTCTTTTTTATTTACAATTTAATTAAAGCATTTTATATATACTTATTTAATTAAAAATACTAACCTAATTAAAAACATTTTCATCATATGTTTAAAACACTTTTTTTTTAATACACATTTGTACATAAAAATAACCAAATACTTTTATATAATTGAAAATACTTTTTCTTAATCAAAAATACTTTTTATACACAATTAACTTAAAAAACATTTTTTGAAATACATTTGTACATATTATACATTTTTATACATAATTAAAATTGAAACTTTTTAATTAATTAACATTCTTTTTTCATACATGACAATTCAATACATTTTTCTCTAATATTTAAATTCACAAACATTTTGACTAAAATACTCTTTTTAATTAAAACTTAACATTTAAACAAGACACTTCTTTTCTTTTGTACATAATTCAACATATAAATCAAAAATACAGATTAAAACGTATATCTAGGTCAAAACCCTAATACGCTCAACTTCACATTTCACACTTGTACACATTTACATTTACACAATACATATACATTTGCACTTACACAATATAAAGCACCCACACACACACCATTTTCAAAGCAATCGAAAAAACAAGGCAAGTGATCTAAAAAACCAAGTAACTAAGAGCCCATGGATAACCATGGATGAAAAGGGTGCTAATACCTTCCCTTTTCATAATCTACCCCTCGAACCCACGAAATATCTCAAAAGGTTTTTGCTGTGCTTTTTAACCTTTCCTTTAGGATAAAATAAAAAGTCGGTGGCGACTCTTGCTAACCGCACAAGTGCGAATACGAACGCAAAACACAAGTCAGTTCTCCCACCGTATCACAGAACTGGCGACTCTGCTGGGGATGCCTTTAAAGTGGGGTTACCTTAGGGTTTTAGATCACCTTTACTTTCAATTGATTTCTTTGTTTGCTTTACATTTGTGGGCTTTGTATCGGAGTTTTATAGATCCTAACCCGGATCTGGGGAAACCTTTTTTAGGTAGCATAATCTGCGAGGGACCTGTCCGGGGTATACCGACATGGGTGAAGCAGTGGCTACGTTGGTGTGGCGTCTTGGTCTGTACCGATATCCCTCGTGTTGAAACGGGGAGAATATGGGTCTTCCAAGGAGTCATTAAGCATCAACCGACCTTAGAACCCTAAATTGACCAACTTGGCCATTAGAACAGTAGCAGTATGCTACACTCATTGAGGCTAAACTCTCGAGATGGTTCCGGCCGCGAGAAAAGGTTGCGATGCTGGAGTTATGACCGATTGAGGGTAGCCAATGATATGAGATCCTCTAGAACCCGGTTACTTTTGATAGGACAGGTTTTAACCAACAAACTGAAAGAGGGTAGTACCTGAACCTCATGCAAGCCTAAACCTAAGGCTTTGTGTGCTTTGTGTGAATATTGTTTGCCTGTATATACACTTACTTGTTTGTGCATACATGTACATAACATCATGACATCATACCATAGCATTCTAGCATTTTCAATAACCATTTCAAGGATCTCGAGGGTCTTGTTGATGCAGGGATACGTTGAACCAGACATCTATCAAGGGGCAAGAGGTTTCTCCTCTAACCAATCCAGTCAAAGTTCAAGTGCAACAACTTGAATCAGTGGCTATGACCCACTCGACATGGTGAGCTCGATTCTCGTAGAAAGACATCCACCAACACAAAGCTCTCCAATCAAAGTTCAAGAACAACAACTTGAATCAGTGGCTATGACCCACTCGACATGGTGAGCTTGATTCTCGTGGAAGGACATCCACCGATGCAGAGATCTCCAATCCAGGAGCAGAGTTCAACCTCTAACATTTTCTTGTGTTTACCCCAAGAGATCCTTGAAAACATGCATCCACATATCATGCATTGCATTTTGACGACCTTTCCTTTTTCAGGTTTCCTTACTCTCCTGCTGTTTATTTCAGCAAGAGATGGCTCTAGAAAGGTCTGTCAAAGACATCCAAGACCAGACTGCTCAACTACAGGAGATGTTCATGAACTTGTCTCTGGGGCAAGAAGAGATGAAAGCTCTCCTCACCAACGGCTTGGGGAATTCCAACAATGCCAGGAATGATCAGATTGCGGAGCTGCAGTTTGATCTGACAACACTGAGGACTCAAATGATGGGATATTTGGTGGGCCAGATGGCTCTCATCCAAGACTTATCTCAAAGACAAGAGGAACTCGGAGTTCTGGTCCGCCAACTGCTTCCAAACAACCAACTGGGGCAAACATCTGAGGTCGAAGAGCAAGTCACCGCTCAGCCTCCATCAACTCAAGAAGACAAGGGAAAAGCTCCTCTGCTAGCTTCAGGGTCACAAACCCATCAACAACCTCGCCAGCGTCAGCGGGGCAGTCGACGTAAGCAAGAAAAGTCGGGAAGACAGTTTACGAAGACTGAAATACCATCATTCTTCATCCTGAAGCGCCTGTTGGAGGCCAATTTGCTTACCGTAAAGGACCCTCCTCAGAAGCTCAATATCTTCTCTCCTCGCTTTAATCCCGACGAATTTTGTGTTTACCACTCCTGCAGCCCGGGACACAGTACCAACGACTGTTGGGCCTTGAAGAATAAGATTCAAGATCTGATTGACATAGGGGTGCTGGAATTCATGCCAGACGGCGAGATGAAGATCTTCCGTTGAAGGGTTCTCCGCTTGAAGTGACGAGGCCCGAAACTGAAAGACTTTTGCTTCTTTTTGAATTTTCAAAGTTGTAATTTCTTTTGCTGTCAAACAATTATTTGTTGATGTTAAACTCTGTTTTCATTAATGCATTGCATATGTTTGTCTTGAATTCATCCATTCGTTTCACTACTCTTATGCTTTTCTTTATGATATTTGACTCTTGATAAAAAGTTGCAAGCCTTTAGAGGGAGGATGACGAAACAATACCGTGATCTTATACAGTATGCTTTTGAACAGACCTTGCTGATGATGTACAGGCATTTCTTTCAATTCCCAAACACTGGAGTTATAAGGAAGTTAATCCCTAGTCAACCCCTTCGAGCCAAAGAAGTAGGAGTTTCTGTTCTAAACAATCAAAACCTTTGATATAAACCTGGGGCAGGGTAGTATCTCAGTTAATTCAAGAGAAAACGCGCATTGAAGTCGCAAACTCTCAGTTCGTAATACAACGAACGACGTCGAGAAAGAAAGCATTCCTTTGGAATCAAAAGACAAGAGTGGTTCCCTATCACATAGACAGTCAATCTCTCAAAAGAGAAAAGCCCACCAAGCCAAAACCTATGAAGGAGGCTTAAGAAAGCTGGGGCATCCCGCTGACAGTAATCCTGAATACGGTAACAGTCAGGCAAAAGTTAGGGATAACAAATCAAAATCAAAATAGTGAGGTCATTACAAAACCCTCAACAACATGAAAAGTGTTGAAAAAGAAAAAGGAGATGATGACTGTCTCCCAAAAATTCAAACCGGTGAACCATCGCCCAAAAGTCGTTCCAAACTCAAAACAGAGTGCGACACACTATTAACTGAGCTTAGGTTGAAGAACATCACGAAGAGCGGGTGGGTACAACTATACTTTGAGCCTTTATCCTTTGTTTCTTAAACCGTGAACCAGGCCACGTTACAACCCTTCAAAAGTCCTAATTGAAGCATGGGTTAGTTCGAAAGCATACTGTTACAAAAGGTATCCTGACTCCTGTAGGGCTTTGCTCTAAATCTTGTGTTAACTTGTCTTATGAAAAGTTTTCTGCTAAAAACGCATTTTTCAAAATATTCAAAGACAAACATAAACTTTGCATTATTCGAATATCACTGTCTGCATTTGACCCTTTTATTTGACAGCGAAGAAATTCATACAGCGAATGTTCAGAGGAACGAAAACTCTCTCAGTAAGTCTAAATCGCTTCAAGAGGATAACACTTCCATCAATTCCCTTATCAACAAAGGGGCATGACATGTCACAATTCAATTAACCTGGGGCAGTCCAGTCAAGATTTCAAGAAATCTCTCAATATCCAGAGTAATCTAATTCAAGATTCCAAATGACCACTTGGGGCATTCGAATGTCAAAAGTGTTCAACAAATCAACTACAACATTTCCAGATTCGACTCCTGTATCCAGCCAGGGCATATCTGTTGACGACTATTTCCAGATTCGATTCCTGTATCCAGCCAGGGCATATCTGTTGACCACGTTTCCAGACTCGATTCCTGTATCCGGCCAGGGCATGTCTGAAGAGTTTGAAGATTCGACTCCTGTATCCTGCCAGGGCATATCTATCAACTATCACCTTTCCAGATTCGATTCCTGTATCCAGCCAGGGCATATCTGTTGACCACGTTTCCAGACTCGATTCCTGTATCCGGCCAGGGCATGTCTGAAGAGTTTGAAGATTCGACTCCTGTATCCTGCCAGGGCATATCTATCAACTATCACCTTTCCAGATTCGATTCCTGTATCCAGCCAGGGCATGTCTGAAGAATTCCAGATCAACACCTGCAACAACCCAGGAAACATCTGTGAACGACCGATTGTAGACCAACACCTGTAATAAACCAGGATTTTATCTACATCACCACTTGGGGCATTCGAATGTCAAAAGTGTTCAAAACCCGATGCAGTTTTACACAAGCTCATCATCAGGAAACCCTACACCGGTTCCCCTTCAAGACTTCTGAAAACAGTTTACGGATTCTTCCCAACAACGGACGCCAATCTACCGACTTGTTCAGATTCTTCTCAAGACTTCTGAAAACAGTTCATGGATTCATCCCAACAACGGATGTTAATCTATCAACTTGTTCAGATGCAACCTTTGAATTTAGGTTACGGACGCTTCCCAACAACGGATGCTGCTCCATTGCTTGTTCAGTCCCAACTCCTGAAAATAGTTTACAGATTCTCCAGACACGGACATCAATCTGTTGCTTGTTCAGACCCCAATTCAGAGATATTCCAAAACAGGGATGCCCTTCTGATGCTCGTCCACTTACCATTGACGTACAGTTCAACATCACCATATGGCATCTATAAGCCCATTCTCCTACCAGCAGTCGCCGAATGGCATCTGTAAGCCCATTCTCAAATGGCATCTCTAAGCCCATCCCCCGACAAAGTTCTTTCGCACCAGGTGGCATCTTTAAGCCCATCACCAAATGGCATCTTTAAGCCCATTCACCTCCACCGTCACATCGACGAGCGCAAATTTTCTGGGCACATTAGTGTTCAATCTCCTTTTACCTTCAAGTCGCGAAAGGCAAACCTGCCAATCTAACTCTTTAGGTCAAAGAAGATTGAACAGGGGCAACTGTTGTACCCCAAAATTTGCCCTCGCGCTTTTCCACAAGAAATCTCAACTTCAAACATTTCCTGACTTCTCAAACTGGCTCAAGAATCGGACAAACGGACTTTTCTTGACAGTCAAGCAGAATTAGGGTTTTCACTGTTCTTCAGAGCTCTGAATTGTTTCATACAGTGGGCTTAGGGTTTGGTTGATTTTTGGTTCAATTTTGATCAAGCGAGCGTGATTTGGCATTTAATCGGGAATTAGGGTTTTATGGGCATATTCTCAGAAGAATTTGAATTCCACAGCACTTTGCGGTTTATTTCAAGATTCGGATTAAAATTCGCGTTATCTTGGTTTAATCAGTAAAAGAGACGGTGGTTTGAGTTCAGTACGTTTTGATTGGGCCAGTCAGATACAAGATGCAGTTTTGAATTCACAGTGTTTATGTGTTTGATCAGTCTATCTGGGTTAATTGCTGCGTTGCTTTGGATGTTGGATAAGACAGGTTTATTGGATCAATGTTGTTTTATTTTAGTTATTTATTGTTCTGAAATTAAATGATTGAATTTATTTTTCAATTATTCTAATTCTAAGAATTTTAAATAAATAAATGAACAATAAAGAAAATGGAACCAATTGGATAATTTGGATTTTTATTGATATTTGAATTATTTACAAATTGTTGTTACAAACAATAATTTACATTTAATTTAAATATTACATAGAATGAAAAACTATCCTATTTTCTAAAATATTCTTCGCGCTTCATTCCGCTCCGGTATTCCATTTTTCATCTGCAAAAAGAAATAAGAAAGTCAGAAAGCATTAAAATTAGCAGAGACAGATAAAATTGCTCATCATTAGGGGCCACTGACTGGGATCAGTTGCCCTCTCTGCAAATCACGGGACTTCTCCCGGTTCACAGAGAGGGAAGATTATTTTTATTTCATGAATGTAAATGCAAATGCATAAGTCATAAAATTCAAGCTGCATAGAAGTTCAAAATCCAAAATCCAATCCAAACTGAAAAAGTTCAATCCAAACTTTCCATCCAAAACAAAGTCCACTCAAAGAAAATCAATAGAAGCATACAAGCTGTCATGGAAAGATTTTTGGAAGAGATATCAAAAGGCAAAGTCAGATCAAAATTGTCAAAAAGATAAAGATGCAAAATGTAAGATGCAAGAAATCTTTTTCATCATTTCCCTAGTTAGCCCCTTCAGAACACAGTACAGATATAACATATAAAATTCAAACTGTACTTTAAGAGAGAGGAGGAAAAGAGATAAAGCAAGGCAGGGATTTAGGCATAGTTCAGAATAGACAGCAGAAAAAGATATACAAGTCTACAAGTCCACAAGTTCAGCACAGCAGACAGTAAGAATAGACAGCAGAAAAAGATACACAAAATCTACAAGTCCACAAGCTCAATTCAGCAGACAGTTCAGGAAAGGACAGAAGATATAATCCAAAGCTCAGTTCAGCCTAGCAGAAGACAGTAGAGAAGACAGGAAAAGAGATATAGAAAATAAAAAGCATAAACCAGTTCAGCAGGATAGCAGTTCATAAGATAGAAAAGAGATAATCAAAGAACTCAGTTCAGAGGAGAAAAGAGAGATACTAAACCAGTTCAGCATAACACCTCATAACCAAAACCAATAATCCTCACCACCAATAAACCTGCATCCTCCTCAAAAACACCCCATTACTGTCATCAAAAACCATTACCCTGTCTCAATCTATATACTCACAAAAAAACCTGATAGAACCAGAACCACAAAACATCATCCAAACCTGCATCAGTTTCAGAAAAAAGAGAAGCCAATACAAAACTCAAACTCAAACTCAAGCCTACTGTCATAAAAAGGACAACTCTGCATATACAAACTGAGTTCAACACGGTTCAGGAGGGAGTAAAAGAGAAAACTAACACATCTCAGAACCAAACTCACACCACTACTGTCATAACCAAAGCCATCAAACTTCATCAAATTTCATCAACCATATATCCAAACCAAGCCAAGCAAACATAAAAGATATTGAAACATACCATACTGTCAAAGCTTGAGCCAAACATAACAAAACTGCCTAACCTCTCAAGCATGTCAAAACATGACATCCAACTCAACAATGTTCAAAGCATCAGGGACTCAGAGAAAAATAAAGTGTCAAAGGCAACATAGGCCCTCAGATCTGAGATCATCACTGGGCACCTCAAGGCAACCATCCAGCATCATACTCAGGCAACAAGACTCAAGGCAACGATTGTTCCAAAATATTCCACAAACAGAAGCAAAGGCATCACAGTAGGAAAGAGGAAGATGAAGAAGTGAATACATTAGGGTTTCTCAGTGAATATCATCATCAAAAACCTAAGCAAAAGATAAAAGAACGAAAGTACCAGAAAGAATCAAAAGCAAGCTCCATCACGATGATCCGGCCTCCTAAGCGCCACAGCTCCCTCCACCTCTCCTCCATCCCCAAAGCCAGGTAGTCCATGTTCTTCCCATTTCCCCTTCACTAGCTCATAATAATGTGAATTCAGGAATCAAGACTCAAACATAAATTCGTAAAGAACAGAACATAAAACACTAAAGCGAACCTTGAATCGATGACGCTGGACTCACGTCAATAGGGGGAAGAAAAGCTTCAGGATGGGAGCTGGTGGCCGGAATCGAGCGTTCAGGAAAGTGAAGTTTAATCGGAGAAGATGAATGCAACAAACGGCGCCGTCGTCACCTCACAAACCCTCGTTTTCATTCTGAACCAAATGCCTAAACCCTAATTCTGTTTCAAACCATGGGCTTAATCTGACCCGTTTCCTAATTCACCTCTAAAGCCCAACGAAAATTACTTCTTTTTCTAACACTAACCTTATTTTATAAAACATTAACCTCTTTTCATTTTTATCAACAATATTTATTTAATCTATTCTTCTTTTATATATTAATACTAACCCTTTAATATTTTTTATAAAAAATACTTCATTTGCTTTACAAAAAAATCATTTTAATACTTTCTTTTTTATTTACAATTTAATTAAAGCATTTTATATATACTTATTTAATTAAAAATACTAACCTAATTAAAAACATTTTCATCATATGTTTAAAACACTTTTTTTTTAATACACATTTGTACATAAAAATAACCAAATACTTTTATATAATTGAAAATACTTTTTCTTAATCAAAAATACTTTTTATACACAATTAACTTAAAAAACATTTTTTGAAATACATTTGTACATATTATACATTTTTATACATAATTAAAATTGAAACTTTTTAATTAATTAACATTCTTTTTTCATACATGACAATTCAATACATTTTTCTCTAATATTTAAATTCACAAACATTTTGACTAAAATACTCTTTTTAATTAAAACTTAACATTTAAACAAGACACTTCTTTTCTTTTGTACATAATTCAACATATAAATCAAAAATACAGATTAAAACGTATATCTAGGTCAAAACCCTAATACGCTCAACTTCACATTTCGCACTTGTACACATTTACATTTACACAATACATATACATTTGCACTTACACAATATAAAGCACCCACACACACACCATTTTCAAAGCAATCGAAAAAACAAGGCAAGTGATCTAAAAAACCAAGTAACTAAGAGCCCATGGATAACCATGGATGAAAAGGGTGCTAATACCTTCCCTTTTCATAATCTACCCCCCGAACCCACGAAATATCTCAAAAGGTTTTTGCTGTGCTTTTTAACCTTTCCTTTAGGATAAAATAAAAAGTCGGTGGCGACTCTTGCTAACCGCACAAGTGCGAATACGAACGCAAAACACAAGTCAGTTCTCCCACCGTATCACAGATTAGAATCAACAAATAACAATACTTGATTGATAGACGACAACAAACTCAACAACTTGGCTGGACAGACCGACCTGCTCTGATACCACTAATGTAACACCTCAATTCTACCCCTCGTAATTAATAATAAAATCAGAGTTTCAAAATTTCATCCAAACATAAATTGAGGTATCAAATATTCGTGTTTTTCATCACTTTGCATTATAATGCACATCACAAAATCAAAAGTCGGATATACCGATTCATAACATAAATCATCATATAAACATATGACTAATCACAGCACAGCGGATGTGTTCACAAAATATATGTATCATCATGTTATCATCAATACATAAGGTCATAAGATAGTATACATAAACTATCCTATCAAAATAATAACATCGCCCAAATCCCTAGTGTTACTACTATCAGAGTAGAGCGACTCAAAATAAAGAGACTCGAGCTAATCCTCATCATCCTCGCGGATCACCTGCACGTTACCAATATAAAGGCAATGACGAAACAAGTAAAGGGTGAGATACTCCAAAACATATAGTTAAAGGCATGATAAAATATATAAATAGTTTTGGAATCATAAATGATATAGGATTAATAAGAGTATGTCAGCACATATCCAAATGTCACACACTTTAAATCATCATTTAGTGTATAAAATCAACACTTTAATTTTGTCACGTAATCATCATAATCATACCAAAATAAGACATAAAATTCATCTCCATAAACTCATATCGTCGCTTTACCGTCATGTTATATTCATCGCTTACTCATCACAAAATTATCGCATCATATTCACTTTATGTTCAACACAAAACTCATCACAAAACAAAGTGTTATGTATCATCGCAATTCATCATAAGCCATGAAATAAAACTCAATGCCAAAAGACTCAAAAATAAACATAACCGACTCCATGAGACACGACTATGTTATGCATGTGGTACCCGTTGCTTTGTCCATAATTAGGGGCATTCAGCATAAAAGCCCATCGTCGCTTTGGCATAAAAGCCCTTGTCGCTTGGCATAAAATCCCTCGTCGCCAATGCAATGCATGTGACTCGACAACACGACATCACAAACATGACACAACAAAACATCATCATCTCACATCAAAATTGCTATAAAGCCCACATCTCCGTATTTATCCACATCAAGATAAACATATCATCATATCGCATAGCATCAAGTATTCATTATAAATAAACCGTCGCAAACATCATGTTTAATCACACCACATCATTATCAAATAATTCACTAAATTTCAAACACAGAAAATAGTCAAACATAAATAATCATTGCAAAAGTCATTCATAATAATCGACATCAATCATAATCATTAACGTCGCAATTGGATTGTCCATACGCGACTTAAACCGACTAAAACACAACCTGGTTCAACTTAACCGTAAATTGACTTATTTCGGGTTGCTCCATTAAAAACTCGTAATCTCGAAAAACTAACCTCACCACGACGTTCTACACGTCAAAATTAACTAGCACGTCAATTTTCGTTAAATTCGGAGCAACTTGCTCCGTCGCCAAAATTGCCGAAATCGGAAAATCAGAACATAATCGGATTCCAAATTAAATCGGCTAACTTATATCATATTTGTATTTAATTAATATAAATATTTAATATATTAAATCAAGAAAAGAAAAACAAAACATAAATTAATTAATTTTTTAAACTTAATTTCAATTCGATTAATATACTGCTAATGCCGCTAGCACTTTAGTTTCTATACTGTTAGTTTTTGTTTGTTCTAAACTATACTGCTAGTTTTTGTTTGCTTCTAAACTATACTGCTAGTTTACTTTAGGAAACGTAATATTAAGCTAGTTTTATTTTAGTTTCTAAACTTCTATACTGCATATTTAGTTTTCTAACTTCATTTAGTTAACATACTGGTAGCATAGCTTTCTAAGCTTCATTTAGTTAACATACTGCTAGCATAGATTTCTAACTAAACTTAATTAATATAATTTAGTTTTTCTAATTTAATTTCTATTAACATAACAATAATCCCACAACACTAACACCTAAATTAACTCTCCTAATTTATCTCAACAAATCTCAAGAACCCTAACATTAATTTTATCCCAAATCAAAATATACCAAATCAAACCCTAACTATAAGCATTGGAAAATCAAACCCCTTACCTTAGATGTTTGAAATGATTCTTGATGTTCCAACCAACCCAACACCCAAGCTTTGTTCTTGCTCATCTTCTTCTCTTCCAAGACTCTCTCTAGCTCTCAAGGTGTGGTTTTGTGTTATGATACTTCTATCTCTCATAAAACAACAACTAATGCCTTTGTTTTGATTTTGATCTTAAGACCACATGAAAATACCATACTACCCTCCACTAGTCTTACTAACCCAAAATATAATTCAAAAGGCCACTTAATCAAAATAACTCCAAATAATTAAATATCGGTCCGAATAATATTTTATCGAACCGAACGGAAATAAAAACCGGACCAAAAAAAATAATTACCGGTCCCTCAAAATAAATATCAGACCGAATAAAATAATTATCGGTCCCTCAAAACAAATACCGGACCGAATAAAATAATTACCGGTCTGAATAAAACGTCGCTGAATATATTAACAGATATAACGGTTAATTTAAATATTCTCGTTGCAAAAATAAACGTCAATCGGTAACTCGAAAATATTAATATAATATAATATTAAATAAAACGGGGCGTTACACGCGTGCCTTGCCTTGTGCTGGGCAAAATTTCATTTTTCAGTTCAAAATCCTAATCATCGTATCTTTCTCTACACTTAACCATTTGATATGATTCTTAAATGAAAAATGAAGCGAAAACTTTAATCTACAACTTTCATGTTGCCAAATTTTTTATTTAAATCCAAATGGTCATTCAAAAATGGACATGAAGAAGTCAAATTTTTGCATTTTTAACCAAAATTTCACTAAGTGTTAAAATCTTCCAAGCTTCATAACTTTTTTTCCTTTCATTTTTTGGACTTGTGGCTTTTTAATCCTCTTTTTAGGCATATAAAGTTTGCACATTTTCAATAAAAATTGAGAAAGTTGTAGCCAGTCAAAATTCAGCCCTATGGATACTTAGAAAAATTTCAAAACTTCAAATAACTTCCTTGACATGTTATCTCCAATTCACACTTCCTCTTGATATATTTGCACGACTGGCCATGAAATATGAGAATAGGTATATTGAATTGATGGTTGACCAATAGTCCAATTGGCCAACAACTGATTTTGATTGTCTTCTGACAAAATGACCATTTTACCCCTTTTCATCAATTGAACCCTTCCAGGCCAAAGTTGATGATCAAACTTCCAATGATAGATGCTTCTGACTATGTAAAGAAGTATGGGAACAAGAATTTCCCAAAAATCCAAAGATCTCCTGATTAAACTCCAAACTCTAGTTTTGATCATATGTGTTAGGAGATGGTGAGATGACGGCAATTGTGCCATGACCTACAAGATGATATTCCAAGAGACAAAATATACACATTTTGAGGTTAGTTAAAAGCATAAGAGTACAAGATATACAAATAAAAGTGCTTCAAGGTGCTTGGTGATTCCATAGGCAAACCCTAAGACAGGATACAGTAGAAGATAAACCTCAAACCCTAATTTGTGATCTGATTGCGTTGTGATGGTAAGAGATGATAGAGGGGTTTTAGGGGCAAATTTTGGGGTACAACAAACAAGACTCCAAAGAACATGTCAAGAGGTGCGACAAGTTCCAGAGACACACTGACATGCACCTCGCACCCCGCACGAGCTAAATATGTTATCCTCCCCATGGCCATTTGCCTGGTGGGGAATGGACATCCTCGGACCGTTCGTGCAGGGGACATACCAAATAAAATTCCTCATCATGGCCTTATACTATTTCACCAAATGGATAGAGGTCGAAGCCCTAGCGAAAATTACTTCACACAATATCCTCAATTTCTACAAATGAAACCTGCTCGCTCGGTTTGGGATACCACAAGCTCTCGTCACGGACAACGACACCCAATTCATCGATCAGGGTTTCCAAAGCTTCGTCGCCAAACTTGGCACCAAGCAACATTTTACCTCGGTCGAACACTCCCATTCCAATGAGCAAGCCGCAAGTAGGGTCATCTTGTGAGGACTCAAACGCAGGATGTGAGAAGCCAAGAGGGGTTGGGTCGAAGAACTACACAGGTCATATGGGCTTATTGAACAACGCCACATTCGACGATTGGCGAGACACCATTCCGACTAACCTACAACACTGAGGCTGTCATCCATGTAGAAATCATGGAGCCATCTAGGAGAACAAAAATTCCCCTCGACGAGGAGATGAACGATGAGGCACTCAGAGATGAGCTCGACCTAGTCGAAGAGTTTCGATCGGGGGCATCTCTTCGCGAGGCCACGCTAAAACAACAACTAGCCCTATGCCATGACAAAAAAGTCATAAAGCACCAATTTTAGGTCGGCAGCCTAGTCTTTCGGAGAAACCTGAAGGATTCTCGCGAAGGGAAACTGGACACAAACTGGGAGGGACCTTACCGCGTCCAGGGAGCTACGGGCACCGGAGCATATTACCTCGAACAATAAAACGGAGAACCACTACCTCGACCCTGGAATGCTGCAAAGCTAAAACAATATTATAGTTAAGTCCTTCACCTGCTAAGGGTGTTAGCTGTCGACTAACCCTTTTCAACCGACAAAGGGATGAGCTCGACCATGTAGGCGCGTCTAGGTACGGACTTGGCCTCCAAAAATCAACAAAAGGCAAGAGGTTGTTCATTTGAAGAGCAATATCTTAGCCCGACAGGGACACCTCAATCGAGCTCTGCTATCGAAGTACCCAACATGGCAGAACACCCAGCTCACGATGGGTAGTTCACGCCACGAGTTTAGGATCCTGACCGCGATCTAACGCTCGTTCCGCGGATCCCTACTCCATGTCCTCGACACATCTCAACATGTGTCAAACAAATATGAGGGTCGAGCACACATCTCTGCATGGAAAACACGAACTTTCATGGAAAACTTATATCGACCACAACAAAGGTCGAACACATATCTCCATACTAAATATATGAATATTCGTGGAATAAATAAGTCAAAAACAATAACAAGCTAGCATCATAAAAAACATGAAGGAATTGAACCAAAATAAATCAATTATAAATGTCAACCGCTAGAGCCGACGATGTCTGAATATTACAAAAAATCACGGGCATGCAGGCCCAAATACAAATAACAATTATCAAAAGAAAAACTCTAATCGCTCCTCAGAGTACCCACTTTGACCTCGGGAGAATCAGGAGGAGGAACAACCCGGCCATCGACCACCTGGGATAGAACCCCAGTTCCTTCAGTGTTAAGCCCCGGGTTCAGCACAGACAGCTGGTTCACGGCAGCTTCGAAACCGTCGGCAAAGGCATCAATACAGTCTGACTCCAGGATCTGAATCCGAGCAACAAAATCTGCACAAGTGCATAAATCAGTTACACTCTGGGGTTCGTCCTACGTGGGCGCCATAGCAGCCTTCAGATCAGTAACTTCCCTCTCCAGCCGCTCCCTTTCGCTCTTCCACAATTCTCTATCGAGCAAGAGGCAGTCCTTTTCCTCGAGGGCTTTGTCAGCTCTCTCTTTCTCCTCCGCCAGAGCATCAGCTTATTCTCGAAACATCTATTTGCTTCGTTCAAGGGAAGCCTTTAATTTTTGTGTCTTCGCTTGAAGAGTCACATTATCTGATTACAATTCCTTGACCCGACCATAGGAGTTGTCCCCTTCACACGCGAGGACCACTGCCATCTCCGCCATTTTCATCACCCCGACCATACTGGAAGCCAAATGCTTCCTTCGATCTTCATCGTCGAGGCGCCCTATGATGTCGGACATAGTTAGAGGGAAGCCCTCAAAGAATTCCTTCTCCATAAAACAAGGTGGCTGAAGGCTCGGGCAGTCGCCCCTCCGGTCACGTCAGTAACCCCATCTGCTGGATGACTCCTTTTCATGCCCAACACAGCAGCTTGCTGGTCAACACCGCGGGTCCCCGACGACCCACTGGATCCTTCCTTGGCCGGCTCGGAAACTGAACCCATGCACGTAGGCTGATGCGGCTTCACCAACCTCTTGTTGCTTTTCTTCTCTTGGGTCAGCTTCAACAGCCTCTCGCGATGTTTCGCCATGTTGCCTGCAAAAACAAAAATGGTATCCTCGGGTCAGCCTCGGGAAAACAAAACAAAAGAAGGTAAGTAATATAATAAAATCAAGCAAGCAAAAACCTAAGAGATCCACGACTTGTCTGTAAGATCGACACTCAACGAGCACCTTGGTGTTGATCGGGTGTGCTTCGAACGTCGGCTCACCGTCTTCGTCAAGGATTTCGTGTCCTTCCCTCGTGACCACCTGGTGGGGAAGAAACCGTCGACGAACCGATTGAGGATGTTATAGGCCTCTTCGTCTTTGGCACTCATACTGTAGGCGGGGGTATGGTAATGCCTAGGACCATGATCGTAGTTTCCCGAAAACCAGTGCATGCAAAACTTCGAGACTCATCCGATCTATGGATTACCCTCGACGTCGTAGCATGGTTCTCCATCCTCGTCCACAACGGAAGCCGGGTTGAACATGGCGCCCATGTCTTTTTGAGTAGAGGGTTGAAAGACATACCACATGTCTTTAAAGTCGCGGACAGAGTCTATGTATATCCTGAACATCCTCTTTGGCTGTTTGAGGGAGACCCAACTGTGTTTCCCTCCCTGGGACTGCCGTTGTAGGTGAAAAACCATGAAGAACAGGGGAATGGTCGCCCCGATCCTCAGGAATCGACAAGTAAGTTCAAATTCCCGGATAAAGGCAATAACATTGGGATGAAGCTGAGAGGGTGCTAAGTTCAAGTGATTGAGCACCCTAATTTGGAAATTGTTGAATGGAAGTCGAAGTCCCAGGTCTTTGAATATGATCTCGTACATTGGGAAGGCGTTGTGGTTGAACTCGAAGCATATGCGAGCAGTAGGAATCGGCCGTAGGATTTTGAAGTTCCTCTGGAAGCCTTCCTGGTCGCTGCCATACTCGAAGATAGTATAAGCTTGCCTTCTAGTGTGATTATATATTGAGGCTATTCCTTGAGGCTCTGCACCGACCCAAGATAAAGCAGGATCGTCGATTGTGTCGACCAAGTTGACGCCCTCCTCGGCTACACTGGTCTCTTCGGTGTCAATATGCTCTGACGATTCGGGAGTGTCAGCCATTTACCTGCAAAGCAGAGGAAACCGGTGAATTCGACAGCAAATCCAAATCCACCCTTCCACGATGCAGATGAAAAGTCTAAGTAACACCCAACCCAAGTCGATAGTCATTCGTGCAGAGAGGAAAAATACAGAGCTCCTGACCAGTCCATGAAAATCATGCCAATCTTATAAGACCATACAATGATCGTAACGACGAACACTTTTTCATCCGAACACTTTTTCATGAATACCCCGGGCACAGGATGAATACAGCGAGCGAGATATGAATTTGCCGGCCAAAGTCATGAATCCTCAGAGGATCGCATAAATTTCTCACGCAAAAATCATGAATTTCACGGGGATATATGAAGATTACAGGGAAAATTCGTCTAAATGGTTGTGACAAGATAAATATCGCGGACTCAATCACGAATAATACGCCTAAATCCATGAATCCCCCGGGAAAAATCCCCCAGTGGCTAAACCCTACTACTAAAATGGCATCAAAGTCAATCTAAACAAAGAATATCACATAAAAATACTTACTTGGAAAAGAATAGATGAAGAACGACGGTGGTAGATGAGGAACACACAGCCAATTGTGCGATGGCGTCAGCGGTTACAAAGAATGGCACGACGTTGGCAGTAGGGAGAATGAAGAGCGCGAAAATATAAATGTGAATAATGGGCCTTAAGGCATTATTTATAGAGCTGACGTGAAATGCGAAATATCACGTCGGGCATCCCAACAATCGCCATTCTCCTCGACACCTACGCACTCAGCTAATAATGGCCCCTACTCCCTAGGACATCATTACAACCCTAAACGTCACGCCACGTGCCCACACCCTGCCGCTTTTCTTCTCTTTGTGTCGAGAACATCGCCATCTCGAGTCCATTCTAAACGATGCTCGGGTAAACCCGTATACCGACGACTTTCTCCGTCCACGCACAGAGAGATTCTCGTCGAGTAACACACTTCGTAAAAAGAAGAGGCTAGATTTAAGTCATAGCTCATTCATCAGAAGCAACGACTTAGGGGCTCTTGTTCAGGACTGGGCCCGCCCTTGGCCCAACTCCAGGTGAGGCCCAATCCACGTCGGGCAGAATATGGTCCACTCTCCCGTAAGGAAGCGACCTCACTACACGAGTGGAAAACCCAGTTAGCCTTAGGGAGCTCACACACCAGTCAGGATGATCCCGAGGACACCTTCTGATCCTCTTCATCGAAGTCTTATCTCCTCACACGACCTCGCGTCTGGCGGGGAGCATTCCACTACAAGCAGAAGCACCTCACGAGCATCCTCCTCGTAGGGGCTAACTATCAACGTCTCTGAATATCATAGAGTCTTCGTGGCCCCCAAATACCACATCCATATTCTCCTGATCTTGCAGAGGAACTCATCCAGGTGGGGGACCACGTGCGGATCTCCACTTCTCACGTAGAACTTGGCAGTCTCCACTTTGGACCTGCTTGGCTAACCCAATGAGGAGACTTTGGCCCAGCGCTGGGGACTATAAATACCCTCTCTTTCGAGAGGATCAGGGATTGAACATTTCTTACTCTCATACTTGCTTGCTCATTTCGAAACTTACTTTGACATCAGAGTGTCTTGCAGGTACCCCCCACCTCACTCTCAAGTTCTACTCGGAGCAAGCAATGACGGTCCACATATATATATATATATATATATATATATATATATATATATATATATATATATATATATATATATATATATATATATATATATATATATATATATATATATATATATATATATATATATATAAATTTGGTAATGGTGAAAATATTTTATATTATGTATTAAATGTTTATTATATAAAATTTATATATTGAAGAGTAATGGAAGATTTCAATTTAATGAATTAAAATATTTAAAATTGATAATATAAGATCATTGAATTGAATAATAAATTATCTTATTGTTTATACAATAAAAGAACAATTTGAGTTTTATTAATAAATAATAATTAACTAATAAATAAATAAGATTTAATTTCTTAAAAAAATATTATATAAATGTAAGTTAAACTGTTTTTTATGATTTAAGTCTAATTTTGTTTAACAGTTTAATTTAAACAATTTAATTCTTAATTATATTAATCAATGTCAATTTTTTATCCCGTATTTAGATATAAAAATATGATTTATTTTTAGTTCATAACATGCAAAAGACTATCAATAACAAATAATGTTTAGTGTTTGATTAAGTCTATTTTAAATATCAACAAAAATTGGTATATATTATGCCTAAGTACAAACATGTGTTTCATATTAGTGTTTTTTTTCTAACAAACTTATTCATTTTGTGCTATAACTATCGATGCCAAGATTCAATGATATTTAATTTGTTATTTTACTGTATATTTAATATATCATAAAATGATATGTGCAAAATTTGTACAATATTTTTTTGGAATAACTATGTATTAAAAAAAATCGCAAATAACCATGTTTCGAAAAAAATTACACAAATAACCATGTTTCAGATGACTCCCCAAAGGAGGAGCAATCTCATTTGGCGCCTCCACTAAGCTATAAGCCTTAGGCGCCATCTCACTTGGCGTCTCCTCTCTCTTTTAGCCAAGTGAGATGGCGCATGCACTATAAAAGTGAGAAGATGCGCCATCTCACTTGGCTCCTAGGACAAAACGCTATTTTTTTATAAATAATCTGTCTGTTTCTCCGTCATTTCTCACACTTTCTCGCACTATTTTCTTATTTTTTACTCTGTTATTTGCGTCATGATATCGCCCATGATTTTTACCAGGGATGGTTACGTTATCTTCTCCGCCACAAAACCTCCGATGAAAATGAAATTCTGGCACATTCACTCCATGGAGCGTCTGAAGCCGGAGTTGATGCGATGACTAGATGGAGACATCGTGGATGGGGGAAAATTCGAAGGATCCAGCGAAGACGAACAACAACCTCACTTGCGACAGGAAGACCTAATGTTTGGTTGGAGGAAGTCAAAACAGACAGCGATGTAATGTTGATGATGCATGAGTCTGATGATATTGTTTTAACAGTTGTAATTTCGTAGACGAATTATCGTGTTTTTTTTCTTATTCATGCAATATTTATTGTAACAAATACTGTTAACGAAAAACCCTAATGTTTACAATATAATAAAGGAAAGATTTTATGTAATACAATTTTTATGTGGTTGAGGCAGTAGCCCGATTCGGACAATTTTTGCGATTGTGTCCGACCTGACGACATAAACCACACTTTCTTTCCAGCTTGTCAATGGAGTCCATTTCAGTTGTGATGCGCTTATTTTGGGACGACCATTTTTGTTCCTTCGCATTTGGTCATTGTGCCATACTATTTCGCCGTCGTATGCAGACCGATAATCTGGTTTTGCTACCAAAGGGAAGCTGTTGTTGTAAACGTTGAGCAACGTTTCAGATTTGTAAATGTGTGACAGAAGTTGTAGCCCGTCTTGATGAGTATAGGCACACGCGGAAATGATATGAGAGCAAGGCATACGAAAGATTTGAAACTTTCCACAATCGCACCAACGAGAAGGTAGTACAACCATATATTCTTGTCTTGGCAAGCCTTCGTTGTGGTCGATTGTCTCTTTCACAATGAAGTTGTGGCTGTGTCGGTCAAACCGTATAACCATATGGGTGTTGGCTTTGGCACTTTCTTCCTTAATATACTTCATGCAGCTTTCACTCCATAGTTGTCCAGATTGCAACACCGCATTCCACATTTCACCTCTTCGAGTAGTTATATTTTTTCTGCGTTAACCCTCTTTGTAATAAAAATAAATAAATAAATGATTGTCACTTTACAACTAGACCAATTGGTGTTAATATTTATAATAATGAATTCTTAACTTAATAATTCAGAATAAATATTGACTTATTTTCTTATTTCAAATAACAAACAAATAAATATTTAATTAATTCAAATAGGCTTAATTATAGTTTTGGTTCCCCTATTTTACTTGATTTAATAAATTGGTCTCCATATTTTAAATTTAAACTATTTAGTTCCTCTATCTTAAATTTAAACAATTTTGGTCTCCCTCTCATACTTTTGTACTTAAAACTAACAATGATTTTGTTTTTTAAATGACAAGTTATTAGTAAAACATGACAAAAATCGTTATATATAAACCAATTATTGAACTTTGCAGATAAAAAAGGTAAGTTAAAAGGTGTTGAGTTTAATACTATTATAAATCATGAGAATTATTTATCACTAATATATATTGGCCTAGTGATAAAGGCTTAAGATGTAGCTTAAAGGTCTTGGGTTGAATTCTTTCTAGAAATCAATTTTAGATTTTTTTTTTTTATATTTTCAAAATGAGAATTGTTTAAAAATAAAATAAAAATTCAAAATAAGAAATAAATTCGTAATTCTAGAAATCAATTTTTGGTTTTTTTAGATTTTTTCAAAATGGAAATTGTTTAAAAATAAAATAAAAATTCAAAATAAAATATAAAAAATAAATTTAAAAAATGAAAAATAAAATACAATGTAACGGTCCATGTGGCGGTCCAATCATGATTTAAAAGTTTGAAAAGACCGTTTTAAAAAAAAAATTATTATATAGATTAATATAATTCGATTAAATTTTGTAAAAGATTAAATCGAACTTTTATTTTTATGAAAGATTAATTTAGATTCCGTAGTGTGTGAGAGACCAAAATGAATCTTCACACTAAAATTGAAGGGTATCGTAAAAATCCAAAAAATAAAATAAAACTGAGGATTAAATATATGAGTTTCTTTAAAGAAACTAAAAATATGTAAAAAGAGGACAAAAAATACATTTACACCATCTGTTTTTCACATCATATAATCTACAATGAAGCTAATACTAATCAATTGACTAAGCTAATACTCATGAAAACCAAATGGTGTTGCTAAAGTTTTTCGTTTTTCTTCAGCTTGCTGCTTATTTTCCTTTGTTCTTCATATTTTTAACGGTTCTTCACAAATAGATTCAATATTTCTTGACTTTGTCCGACCGACATCATGTATTTAGGCATTTGGCTGTTGTTACCAGTCCTGATAGATCTGTAAATACTCGTGGCAAACGAAATAGGGTGTTGGTGAAGTTTGTGTTTTTCTTTTACTTCTGAAGACTAAATCCATTGGTTGTTGTTCCTCAGTCATAGAGTTTCCGTTCATGATTTTACTATTAAAGCCTTTTTATCTTATGAAATCTGGTTTATTTTTCTTATGTTGAGTCATACTTTTCCTTACGTGTGTTATTACATGACGGTTTATGTATTTACATTTCACAGTCTAGGTTAAGAACAATGCCAAGGACTCTGATTCTCATCAAGGACCTGGTCAAAGGAAACCAAGTGTTGAAAATGCATCTAGGGTTGTTGACATGTGGGTTGTGAAGGGAAAAAATGGAAGCCAACACCTTGAATTGGTCTTACAAAATGGAATGGTATGTCTTTTGTATACATTTTTTTAAATACCTTAAATTCAGAACATTGTTTGTTCATATATTTCAGAGCGATCAAATTCATGTCACCAGTAGGAGCCAAGACTTTAAAGATTTGATTGAACAACTAAAGGAACATGAAACTTATTATATTTACAATGGAGAGTTTGTGCTTAATGACAGACCTTTCAAAATTTGTTCTAACCAACTTAAACTTGTCTTCAATTGAGGGAATACCGTGACCAATGTGGCGATATCAGAAATACCAGCTCACATTCAACTTTCAATTAAATCTAAAACTTTCTCAATGGACTTTCAAACCTGATATATTATATGGTTAGTTATTCCATGTCCTTAAGTAGTTCATTACATGTATTCGTATTTTAGTAATAGCGTATTCGTATTTTAGTAATAGCGTGTTTGTTTTATTTTGTAGATGTCATTGGTGTTTTACAAGATGTTGTGAAGACACAAATTGGAGGTGGTGGTAAGAAGTCGTGTGTCAATATCACTTTACGTGATATTTAGGAAAATGCCATTGAGGTTGCTTTGTAGGATGACTATGGCAAACAATTCATGAACTATCAAAACCCTGACAAAGTTGCTGCTCTTACTATAATAATCTTGACACATGCTTGGTGTAAGCAAAATACAGGTTTGGAAATTTAAAAGATTTCTGTTATCTTTCTCAATAGTTACATTTCATAAACTGGATTTCTATTTTCTTTCTCAACGGTTACATTTGATAAACAGTTGTTCTGTTTTCTTTCTCAATGGTTATATTTCATATTGATATAGTTTCTAGATTACCAAGTCTTTCTAACGCTTGGAACGGTTCATGAATTTACATTAACTTAAAGCATCCACAAGTTGAATCATTCAAATCCAAGCAATACCCTATTCTTTCACATCATACACATTTATCTGAGGTTAAATTTTAACACTTATGTAATGTCAAATTTCAGTTTTTGCAATTTTGAAACAACTGATTTAGCTAATGCACCTACACTTTCTCTTTTACTAACGTGTGGTTCATCTATTCAACCTACTAACAAAAACTGACTAGCCCTCATGAGGTCAAGAGTATTCGTGAGATTTATGAAGGAGGAAAGGTACCCTTGTTTTTTTTCAATAAAGATTCTAAAATTTAAAATTTCATATCCTTATCTCGGCGAGATATTTCAGTGTGACTGTGGAGTTAAGGATGTCAAACCTGTCACTAAGTGAGCCTTCCATTTTTCTTAGTTCATAACTATCATATTTATCAAAGTCCAATTTTGCTCTAACATATTCTCCATATTTATATTATAGATTCAAAATAGAATATGAAGTTGAATATGATAACTACAAAGGGACATTTGTATTTTGGGATAAGGATTGTATACCATACACTAAAATGACTGCTAAGGAATTAAGACAAATCATGAAAGAGGTGAGAATTTCTTATCCTCTTTGACTTGTCATTATTCTTACAACCACTCCATTATATTAAAACCATATACAACAACACTTTTTTTTACATAGGCTAGAGAGGACAACTTTAAGATTTGGCCACCTCACCTCGACATTCTGCTTAATAGTTAATCTTAGGTCTAACTAACATCATATACATATTTAGGATATTATAAGGGTTGTAAAACTTATCTATCATATTATAGGGAGTACATCACATGAATAATTGGTATGCTACCTTGATCTTACAATAACAAAATCATGCAAAATAGTAGATTAGGACAAATTTTATTAATCTCTTTATAAAACATAATCTTGCAAAATAGTCCTCTATTTTTCCTAAAATTAACAACACGTTTTCAAATGCAATGTTACACTAACATCACACTAAAAAAAACAAGTTCACCGTAGAACACCATCAATACATTTGCAATTGGATCTCTAATTATATGCTTCTGGATAATTGAACAAACTATTGTGATTCTGTTAACAAACTAACTTCTGCACCCAGGTGAGTCTCTACTTCGTATCTATGGTTCTACCTCAAAACACATATCTGAAACTATTAGTTTTCTTGACTAAGCATGGCAATTGTTGAATTATGGTTGGTTTGTTCATTTATGGTTAGTCTATTAGGATTTTTCACTATACCTGTTAAGTGAGCATAAAAATAATAACAATCTTTGCATTTTATCACATAGATTTTATAATCATAATACAAAACTCTTGGAATAACAGAACATAAGGATCTGCACTCCTAAACAAAAACAATTTATGTTAAATGGAATAGTAGAGGTGTGTAATTACAAATTATAGCAATGGTTAGTATCCTAAATGAATATATACTCAAACATAGGTAATGAAACCTTAATATACTGGAGACTTACCATTGGTAGCTACTGTGCATTAACATAGTCTCAGTTTGCAATATATGTTTCCATTCAACCATTTTCTTAGTTTTAAATGATATATGCGTCATTCATATATTGGCAGTTTAGGACTATAGCAGGAAACTCATTAGAAGTAGCAGCAACTTTAGCCATGTTAAATTTTGTTACTCTCATTTATGATGCATGACCTAACTAGATCTGATACGGTTGGAGAATTGACTTGGTTGTTTTGCGTTTGATCGCAAATGTTACGGTTAGTAAGACTCGTCACCGACTTTTTTTATCCAAAAGGAAATGTGAAAAAAGTACAGGAAAGACCTTTGAGATTGTTTCTTGAGTTCGGGGGTATATTATGAAAATGGAAGGTATTAACACCTTTTTCATCACTGATTTTCCATAAACTCTTAGTTATTTGCTAGATCACTTGCTTTTGTTTGAAAATGTGCTTTGTGTGGTTTTTTTTAAAGTATTTTGTAAACATGTCATTGTTTAGGAAAACTTTATAATGATTCTCGTTCGTAAGAAGGTATACAAAGTGTTTGATCTTTTGAAAATATTTTCAAGTTTGAAAGATGTTTTTGAAAGTGTTGGTGTTTGTTTTGAAAATAGCAAGGATGTTTTTGTTTGGCAATTGAGCAAGTAACTAGGAACATTCTACCTACTCAAAAGTCTTTCATATTCATTTCCTCTTTCCTTTGACATTGTTATCTTACCATTGATTTGGTAAATAACCTTATCTTTGGATGTAAAAGGGATGGGCATGGGTCATCGTATAGCCATGATTAGCAATGTTGTAAGATATCTTAGCATTTTCTTTAAGGGACTAAGATCATTTTTGAAAGGGCAACTTTGATAGCCTCATTGAGGGACTACGATCTTGTATTTTGCTTGTTTTTGCTCAGATATCTCACATGCATAATATGACCATTTTTGTAAGGCAACAAAGTGGATTTACCCTAGGGGTGTATGTGTGCAAGTGTATTGATTTACATGCTTGATTTGTCTTGATTAGGGTTTGCTATTTATTGGTTTTAATCTTTCCATACAAATCCTAATTACTAGCTATTGGTATATAAAGCATTAAATTAGGGAAAATAAAAATACAAAGCTATTAAAAAGCTTTAGGGGATAGGGGTACAAATTTATGAATGGGGATTGCAAAAAATTAAAGTCATAATTATTTATTACAACCATATTGAAATAATATACAAGAAATGTAAAATGGACTTGTTTTGTTTTTGTTAAGAAACTAATTTACTTAAGAAAATATTTTGATCTTTTTATTCTAAAAGAAATGAAATAAAACATGTGAATATGAAATATTTTTGGTGTTTTTGGTTATTAAAAACAAAAATAAGATAAATAAGAAAATGGAGTCAGAATCAGCACATTGCTGAAACAAGGAGGAACAGAAGTTCTGACTCTGATACGCTGTAAGAGAGAAAATGTTAGTAGGCAAGCAGAAGGTCAGAAGTTCTGGGCCTGGGTACACCAAGTTCTGAGGTTGCTGGGAATAAAGGAAAATCTAGAAGTTCTGATTGTTGAAGGGGTTCAGAAGCTATAGTGTAGCTAGGAACTTAGAAGTTCATAAGTCACTGCCAAGTCAGAAGTTCTGGCTATTTGAGAGAGTGAGGGCATAATGCTGTTAGGTGATATTTTCTAGAAGTTCTGATTTAGGCATATTGTTTGACAGAAAAATGGGTAAAAATGCCAATAAATAAACCTATAAAAGATGCTTCTGGGGTTAGAACCCAGGACCCTTAGTGCTAATGTCTTATGCGCACACACTGTCTACCACTGGGGTGGCTGTACATCCGGTATCAGAAGCAAAACCATAAATATGTATCACAAGATAAACTCTGATGATGAACTCCGTTTCTTTGTCCATGCTAATCAGAACATCTGCAACTTAGTTAAATCTCAACAGAACAGAAAACACGGACATAGCAATTATAGCAGGTTTCCATCATGGTTTCAGAAACATGAAAAATGTCAAGGCTGTAAATCAGAGACAAGCATGTATCTGCTAAACCTAGTTTCCTTAAGAAGTTCTGAACTGATGTTATCTCTACTTAGGAAGATAAATACGTGAAACTTCAGAATATGTACAACATCAGAATCAGGATGTCTACATTGTATTTGGAACATGCAAATCTAACAGTACACAAGTAATATGATGAGAGTCAGCATAAGCTTACCTTGCAACTGGAAAATGTTCTAGGAGCTGGAGCCTGGTTCTGACTACTTGTAATGTTCTGATCAGATTCCTCACGTGCTCGGAAGGCTGGAACAACCTTTATCTTGGGCTATGAATGGCTGTAATATTATGGAACAGTCAAGAAGTAAAATTCTGACTTTTGAGAATGTGTTACGGTCTGAAAACAGGAATTAGGATGGTTTCTAAATGTATATCAGAAACTGTATAGATGGTTTGGTCAAGAAACACTTGAGGGAAATGGAGTTTGAATGCAAGAATGAAAAACTAGCAGGTTTTGTATTTGTGTTTGCAGTTTCAGATTTCTGGAAATTTTTAGAAAGGTTTCAAGGCTTTTTCTTTCAATTTTTCCGACCCCTTTACAGTTGCCAATGAAGTTCAATTTATAAGCAAGAACTTTGTAGCTTGGAGAAGTCAAAAGTACCAACGTCATGCTAGCGTGCTGACTTGTTCTTGAAGCAAGATAAACAAGTATGGTGGTTAACAACTTTTAGCCGTGCCTAAGCTGGATTTGTAAGCATGAATTAAGGAAAAGTACCCTCAGAGGAAAAAGCAAAGCATGGGCCCAGCATAAACTTGTACAAAAGTTTGCTTTTCAAGGACAACAATGGTACTTCTTTCTCACACGTGGGGAAATCTTTTGGATAAATACTCAAAAGTGGTTGTGTGTATTAAATGATGATGAGATTTATCAAACCAGAAATATTGCGCTATGAGATTGTGCATCATAGCCTAAGTCTGGGTCATAAGTTGAGCATTAGCGTAACTTAGAATAAACATCCAACTTCTGATCTTGGAATCTCTCTGCTCTAGCATGTTCTGAAGGAGTTCTCAGACTTTTCTGAAAGCTTGTAACACACTTTGTAGGCTTTCTTTGAATTACTTTTGCAAACTCTGGCTGAACCATCGTAAAAACTGGCCCAGAAGTTCTAACCAAACTCTGTCTTGAAAATGTCCTGAATTTGCTGAGTGCTTCAGTTTCATAGACGTGTCTTTGAACATTTATAACTTGAAATTCCAGCATTTCCAGGAGAGGTTTTGTTCTGCAATATTTTAGGTCTTATTGAGATCTAAAACTCTTGCGTTAGAAGTTCTTCCAAAATCAGCTTGCATCATGGTGAAAATCTGGCCAGAAGTTCTGAGCTTGTCATACTTCTTAAACACTTAGAAAGATTCTAAGTATTTAGAATTTTTACTTTTTCAACATGAATCTTGACTTATGATTTCCTTGATGAGACAAATTTCATGCCTTGGTGAAATATGATTCTTGAAACTTGATTTTGATCTAAAAGTCAAAGTTTGACTTTTCAGTGTGCAAATGACCATTTTTCCCTTGTGAATGACTTTCTTGGAAAATTTATAATTCAAGGCTTGAAATTGAATGGAAGCAAACCTGAGGGTCCAGGATGATCCTTTGAGAAATGAGAGGGAAAATTTTGGAGTACAACAGCTGCCCCTGTTCAATCTTTTAAACCTTGAAGAGTTAGATTGGCAGATCCTTCATTCGTGACTTGAAGGTGGAAGATGATTGGACACTAGAGTGCCCAGAAATTTGCACTCAAAGATAAATTGTGAATGGGCTTATAGATGCCATTTGGAGGAATGATAGAGATTTTCCAGAGATGGGCTTGTAGAGGCCATCCAAAGGTGACTATTGACAGAGAATGTACTAAGTCTGAACTTGATTTCAATTGGAAAAGAAATCAGAATAAATCTTTGGAGCAACTTATCTGAACCAGAAGAAGTCTTGTATGTTGTTTGACTGGGAAGAATCATAATAAATCTTTGTGCGATTCATCTGAACCAGAGAAAGTGCCTGCGGAAAAGAATCAGAATAAATCATTGAGAGATTTATCTGAACCCGAAGTATTCTTTTTAGGAAGTATCAGGATGAACCATTGAGGGGTTTAAACTGAACTAAAAGAGATCTTGAAAATTCTTGAACTGGAAAGAATCAGAGCAAATCTTTGTGTGATTTTATCTGAACCAGAGAAAATGGTTGCAGGAAATAATCAGAATAAATCGTTGAGAGATTTATCTGAACCCGAAAGGTTCCTTTGGAAAGTATCAGGATAAACCGTTGAGGGGTTTAAACTGAACCAAAAGAGGTCTTGAATATTCTTTAACTGGAAAGAATCAGAGTAAATCTTTGTGTGATTTATCTGAACCAGAGAAAGTGTCTGCAGGAAAGAATCAGAATAAATCGTTGAGAGATTTATCTGAACCCAAAAGGTTCTTTGGAAAGCATCGGGATAAACCGTTGAGGGGTTTAAACTGAACTAAAAGAGGTCTTGAATATTCTTTAACTGGAAAGAATCAGAGTAAATCTTTGTGTGATTCATCTGAGCCAGAGAAAGTGTCTGCAGGAAAGAATCAGAATAAATCGTTGAGAGATTTATCTGAACCTGAAAGGTTCCTTTGGAAAGCATCAGGATAAACCATTGAGGGGTTTAAACTGAACCAAAAGAGGTCTTGAATATTCTTTAACTTGAAAGAATCATATTAAATCTTTGTGTAATTTATCTAAACCAGAGAAAGTGTCTGCATGAAAGAATCAGAATAAATCATTGAGAGATTTATCTGAACCCGAGAAAAAAACTGCGGGAAAAGAATCATAAATAAATCGTTGAGAGATTTAAACTGAATCGGCAAGAGTCTGAAAGAAACATCTGTTGTATGGATGGTTGACCAATCCTTTCTTGGGAGTTGATCTGTAATTGACTTATTGAAATTTTGACGATAATTTTCTGTTGATTGATCTTTCCTGAAAAAGATGAAAGGTTTGTTGTATGCAATGTCATGATTTATGAAATGCATGGTGTAATGATGTTCTCAAAATAAATGAGACTGTGCCGTATGTATTTGTGCTGTCAATGTTATGACGTATGGATGTGATGTATGAGCATGTAAGCCAATATGATGTAATGCTGTTGGACTAAGGAAAAATAAATCCCTGACTGCTGTTGGGGATGTGGAGTGTAAGTATTCATATTCTGAAGTGCTGATGAGTTGAAGAGCTTTTATTTGTTAGAGAAATAAACTCTATTGTAAGGAAAACGCCGTGTATTGCTTGTGAAATCCTGTTGAGGGAATCCAGAGAAATTGGGAGACCTTTATTGGGGGAGTGATAACTGGAAGTTTTGTTCCGCCGGGGATGTGAGAGAGTTTGATATCATTAAGCTGCAAACTGTGGGGGATTTTATGGAATAGTCTAAAAATATTATCCTATTTCTTAAAGTCGTTTGTGATTGTCTTTCTATTTTCTATTATTTTCTATTCATTTGTAAACAGTAGTTACGTTCAAATACATATGTTCAAAAATAAATCATTGGACATTTTCGTAAACAAACACAGAAAATAAAAGAAAAAACAGATAGTTTTGCACTTCCAAAGGGATATCTTTGTATTAACTTGAATAAGTATTTTGTACAATGAGATGAACATCCTAGTAAGAGAATATCTTCGTAGAAAAAAAATGAAAATTTGATACAAAGAAAAGATAGCTATGTGCAATAAACCCATGGGGCTCCCATTCTGCTATAGCCTTCGTGTCTTTGAGCGTCTCGTCCACTTGCTTCCTTGTCCGAAGTTGATTGGATTGATCAGAACCGCTGAGTTTGTCAGTCGAAGCTAAAGTTTGTCTGTAAGGTGATCTAACGTGACATAGTCATACGCTTTAATTCCCTAACTTTTTCCTGGACCGCCCTTTCGGGTTTTCAGTCCACCGGGATACCCTTTTTTGCCCAAGTCACCCTTTCAGGTTTTCAACTTGTCGGGTGTACAGATTATTTTTTGTTTTATCCCTAATTTTTGCCCGAACCTTTGTGGTTTGGTGGGATGCTCTTGTTTTGCCTAGGTGTGTCAACCTAGCGGGTCTCTTATGCGTAGTATCTTTTGACTATGTCCGCGCTCATAGGGTGCGGCAGATCGTCTCCATCCATAGTGGTTAAGATCTTTGCTCCACCAGAGAATATGCTTTTGATCACAAATGGTCTCTCGTATGTAGGAGTCCATTTTCCCCTGGGATCACCTTGTGGTTGTTAGAACATAGTTTGATTCTATAACCCTTTTGATGATAACTAACATAAAGAACAAATATGCACTCTAAATTTGTGTTATTTTGTATGCAGAAGTTCTGACCGAAACAACATTAGAAATTAAGCTACAGAAGCTTTCAAGCTGAGGTAATCAAAATCTGCGCTGAAGAATGATGATCGGAATCTGCACTGAAGTGAAGAATACTCTGATTCTGAACAGAAGTTCAATATACCATTAGACCCTCACATCTCTGAGTCATCAAAGTTCTGAAGCAATTGCAGCATGCAAGATTCTAAGTTCTGAAGCGTTACTTTTCATTCAAGACAACATCATATGCAACGGCTTCATTGAGACAAGAATCTTCTCAATATGGAAACAACATTGAATGTCCATTATCACGCTTTATGTTGGACAAGATTTCCATGCCTATATAAACAGCTTAAGAGGACAAATCGTTTACGATTTTGACGACCACTGCAATATACCTCTCAAACGCTGCATTCTTACATATTCATATATACGCTCAAAATTGTGTAAAATATCACATTTGTGATACAGTTTTTGTAAGGAAAAACAATAGTACATAGTATATTATTTCATTGTGATTAAGCTAGTTTTCCTTGAGATAAACCGGGTTGTGGTTGTACTCAAGAAGACTTTGGTAGTTATCAAAGTTGTGTTGTAATCAGTTTTGATTAGTGAATAAAGTCCTCGTTGGAGAGAGGCGAAATCACCTTGGCGGGTGGACTGGAGTAGTTTGAGATAAAACGAACCAGGATAAAAATATTGTGTCTACTGCGCTTTTGATTTTAAGTTTCAATTTAACCCCCTTTCTTGTGTTTCTCACTTCTTCAATTGGTATCAGAGTGCCTGGTTCTGAGTTCATACACTTAATCGTGTCAGTACAAGATCCAAGCTTTAGAAAAACACTATGGTGGGACCAAGCCAAAACATCAGCAATGACTATCATGAGGACAAGGACAGAATCAGCGGCAAAACTCCAGTCTTTGATGGATAACATTTTGACTACTGGAAAGACAGAATTGAGAGCTTCTTTCTGGCTCATGATGTTGATCTATGGGACATGGTAATTGATGGATACACACATCCAGTGGATGTAAGTGGTCAGAAGATAGACAAAAAAAGGATGTCTGACCAGCAAAAATGTGATTTCAGAAACCATCATAAAGCCAGAACAAAACTTCTCAGTGCTATCTCATACTCAGAATATGAGAAAAATCTCAAACAGAGAGACAACCAAGAACATGTTTGACTCACTGAGAATGACGCATGAAGGCAACATAAAAGTCAAAGAAACAAAGGCCCTTGCGCTCATTCGGAAATATGAAGCATTCAAGATGGAAGACAGTGAATCCATAGAAGCAATGTTCTCAAGATTTCAGATTCTTGTTGCTGGGATGAAAGTTCTTGACAAAGGATATTTTAATGTTAATCACGTAAAGAAGATCATCAGAAGTCTACCCAAGCAATGGAGGCCAATGGTCACTGCACTTAAGCTGGCTAAAGATCTCAACAAGATATCTCTGGAGGAACTTGTCAGCTCCCTTAGAAGTCGTGAGATAGAGCTAGAAGAAGATGAGCCTCAAAAGCAAGGTAAGCCTCTAGCATTAAAATCTAACAAAAAATTTGATTCTAAGGTTTTGCAGGCTATGGAAGAAACCTCTGATGGATCCTCATCAGAAGAAGATGAATTGTCTCTTCTCTCTAGAAGGGTCAATAAACTGTGGAAGCAGAGACAAAGGAAATTCAAAAACCCGAGAAGATCAGAGAATCAAAATGAATCCTCCTCCAGATACAGAAAGTCTGAGTCCTTCTCTGGACACAAAAGATCTGAAACTTCTTCAAGACACATAAAGTTAAACAACAAAGACATCATATGCTATGAGTGCAATGAACAAGGGCACTACAAAAGTGATTGTCCAAGGCTTCAAAAGGAGAAGACCAAAAAGAAGTTCTTCAAGGAGAAGAAGAAAAACCTCATGACAACATGGGACGATTCAGACACTTCTGATGCTGACTCAAAGTCAGATGATGAAAGAGCCAACATAACTCTCATGGAAAATGTGTAAGAAGACAGTGAAGCTTTTGGTTCAGACTCAGAATCAGACACATAAGAGGTATTCCCTGATTTCATTGTGAATTTTACTAAGGCTGAGCTTGTAGAAAGTCTGAATGAAATTCTGGAAAGGTATCAGCAAATCAGAGTCAAATTCAAGAACCTGAAAAAGGATCTTGTCTCTGACTCTGAAAAGACTGAGAGTCTTAGATTAGAGAATTCTGAGTTAAAAGAAAAGATTTTAAAATTAGAAAACGATTTACAAAACTCTCAGAAAGAAATAATCTCAGAGACTCCCAGTAATGCTGATAAAATCATCAAAGAGTATGATCACAGCTTTCAGAAGTTTCTGGCTAAAAACATAGATAGAAGCAAGATGGCTTCAATGATCTATGGAGTTAGCAGGAATGGCAGAAAAGGAATAGGATACCAAGGTAAGGTATCTCCACCTAAGAAAGTCATGGACCTTGTTATAAAACGCACACCACTAAAATCACACTTCACATATGGGCACACACATGACCTAAAATACACTAGTAATGATTACTCTGTCAAACCAAAATTCAACTAGAATCTTGGTAAGACTAACAAACCAGGACTCAAAAAGATATGGGTACCTAAGGACAAAATTATATATGTAGCAGATATCTTTAGCAGCAAGGCTAAAACACCAGTCATGGTACCTGGACTCTGGATGCTCTCGACACATGACGGGAAGAAAGCATATGTTCTAAAGCCTGGAACTTAAACCTGGAGGCTACGTAGGCTTTGGAGGTAACCAAAGAAGGAAGATCATTGGCTCTGGAACAGTAGGTAATGGTAATCTTCCTTCTATCAATAATGTGCTTTTAGTTGATGGATTAATGCATAACCTGTTATCCATAAGTCAATTAAGTGATAACGGTTATGATATTATCTTTAATCAAAATTCATGCAAAGCTTTTAGTCAGAAAGATGGAACTATCCTTTTTAATGGAAAGGTGAAAAACAAAATTTATAAGATAAAACCTTCTGAACTAAAAAGTCAGAATGTAAAATGTCTTCTCTCTATTAACAATGAGCAATGGGTCTGGCACAGAAGATTGGGGCATGTTTGTATGAGAAGAATATCTTAGATTAACAAACTCAATCTGGTCAGAGGACTTCCTAACCTGAAGTTCAGCTTAGATGCTTTGTGTGAAGCATGTCAGAAAGGCAAATTTGCAAAACCTGCTTTTAAATCTAAAAATGTTGTTTCCACCTCTAAGCCATTAGAACTTCTGCACATAGACTTATTTGGACCAGTGAAAACTGCGTCTGTTAGTGGCAAGAAGTATGGGTTAGTGATCGCAGATGACTATAGCATATGGACATGGGTAAAGTTCTTAAGACACAAGGACGAGTCAGATTCTGTATTCGTTGCATTTTGTAACCAAGTTCAGAATGAAAAGGATCTTAGAATTGTCAAAGTCAGAAGTGATCATGGTGGAGAATTTGAAAATAAAAAATTTGAAATATTTTTTAATGAAAAAGGCATCTTGCATGACTTCTCTTGTCCTAGAACTCCCCAGCAAAATGGAGTTGTAGAACGAAAGAACAGAACATTGCAAGAAATGGCCAGAACCATGGTCAATGAGACTAGCATTGCTAAGATCTTCAGAGCAGAAGCAATTAACACAACATGTTACATTCAGAATAAAATCTCTATAAGACCTATTCTGGAAAAGACTCCATATGAATTGTGGAAGAACAGAACTCCCAACATTTCTTATTTCCATCCTTTTGGATGCACCTATTTTATTCTGAATACTAAAGATCATCTGAACAAGTTTGACTCTAAAGCACAAAAGTGTATTATGTTAGGATACTTTGAACGCTCAAGAGGGTACAAAGTATATAATATAGAAACACAGATTGTTGAAGAGTCAATCAGTGTTAGATTTGATGATAAGCTTGACCCTCAAAAGTCAAAGCAGAATGAATCTTTTACAGATATAGAAGTTGAATTCACAGGTACTGAAGACAACCCATCAGAAGTTCCCAACAGAGACGCTCCAACAACTTCAGAAAGAAATATTACAAGTGATCTTGTACCTTATGTTGATCAACTTCAGAAGAGGTTATCCAGAAGCAGCATAGCTCACCCAGAAGATAAGATCCTGGGAAAGAAGGATGATCCAATCAGAACAAGATCAACATTCAGAAACTCTGAAGAATCCCTCATGGGACTGGCCTCTCTGATTGAACCAAAAACTATTGATGAAGCTCTTCTGGACAATGACTGGATTCTGAAAATGCAGGAGGAATTATATCAGTTCACCAGAAATGACGTTTGGGATCTGGTTCCTAAACCAAAAGGATTCAACGTCATTGGAACAAAGTGGGTGTTCAGAAACAAACTGAGTGAGCAAGGAGAAGTCATCAGAAACAAAGCACGACTGATGGCACAAGGTTATAATCAGCAAGATGGGATAGACTACACAGAAACCTTTGCTCCAGTCTCCAGGTTAGAATCTATCAGACTCTTAATCTCCTTTGCTGTAAACAATGGCATCACTTTGTATCAGATGGATGTCAAAAGTGCATTCTTAAATGGATAGATAGATAAAGAGGTATATGTGCACTAACCCCTTGGGTTTGAAAATTCCAAACACCCAGAATATGTTTTCAAACTAAAGAAGTCACTTTATGGTCTGAAACAAGCTCCCAGAGCTTGGTATGAAAGACTAAGTAACTTCCTGTTAGAAAAGGAATTCACCAGAGGGAAAGTGGACACAACCTTGTTCTGTAAGACATTTAAGAATGACATTTTAGTTTGTCAGATTTACGTAGATGATATCATTTTTGGATCCACTAAACCTTCTCTGGGAAGAGAATTTGCTAAGTGCATGCAGGCAGAGTTTGAGATGAGATTAATGGGGGAACTCAAATTATTTCTAGGCATTCAGATATACCAAACTCCAGAAGGAACTTACATTCATCAGAGCAAATATGTCAGAGAACTTCTGAAGAAATTTGACCTCTCAGAATGTAAGCCCTCAAAGACTCCAATGCATCCCACGTGCATTCTGGAAAAGGAAGAGGTAAGTAAAAAGGTAGAACAGAAAATCTACAGAGGTATGATTGGATCTCTCCTTTATCTGACGGCTTCAAGGCCTGATATTTTATTCAGTGTTTGCTTATGTGCTAGATTCCAATCAGATCCTAGAGAATCTCACTTAACAGCAGTTAAGCAAATTTTCAAGTATCTGAAAGGTACTACTAATCTGGGTTTGTTTTATGGAAAATCCAATGAATATAGTTTAGTAGGATATTGTGATGTTGACTTTGCTGAAGACATAGTAGAGCGTAAAAGCACTTCTGGAAGCTGCCAGTTTTTGGGAGACAATCTGATCTCATGGACCAGCAAGAGACGGTCCATAATAGCATTGTTAATAGCAGAAGCTGAATACATAGTAGCTGTTGGATGTAGCACTCAAATTCTCCGGATGAAAAGTTAATTTGAAGACTTCAGCATATTTGAGAGTAACATTCTTATCTTCTGTGATAACACTTATTCCATATGTTTATCTAGAAATCCCATTTTACCTTCTAGGGCTAAGCATATTCAAATAAAACATCACTTTATTAGGGATTATATTCAGAAAGAAATTCTTACCTTGAAATTTATTGACACAGACCATCAATTGGCTGATGTATTTACTAAACCCCTTTCTGATGATAGATTCAATTTCATTCTGAAACATCTCAGCATGAAATTGTGTCCAGAATAAAATGTTTTATTTGCATATCTTAACCCTCAGAACTTTATTGTTTTCTGTGAACATCTGATCAACTTGTATTCAGAAGTTAGAAGTACAGTTGCCTCAGAATCTATCTATGAAGATCCGAACGTTTCATTTCAAGGATAGAGGCGTGCAGTTCACACCATCAAACATCTGTCATCCTCTCACAAGCTACCTTCCGAGGCTGAACACGCGTTCAAATTCTGAAGGGTCCAAGGCTCTGATTAGATGCATTGAGACACTTGTCATTGGTAACTGTTCAATATCTCTCTAAATCCCCTAATTCCAGGTTTCATTAATGCATATAATCATTACTTATTTTCTTTCTTACTGATTACATTTTCTAAAACAACCTATATAAACTCAATTTACTATTTCATTCATTCACGTTTTACCATCTTCAATATTCACTCTTGTTCTAGTTTCTTTTTCAAAAACCCTTTCTGTCAATTTTCTTCAAAGAATCTGTGTGAACAATGAAATCATCATCAAGTCTCAAGAATCTCAACAGTGCTCCTGAATCTTCGTCTACTGAACAGTATGAAGAGCCCATTAGAATGCTACTCACTCCGGTTGACAACCTTGAAGTTCTCTCTAAATTGATCGTTGATTTTGAAAGCTTACAAGAAAATGGGTTTAACCTGTATGAAGATGTAACTGCACAGGGATGGAACAAATACTTTGATCGTCTGTTGGGTCCACTTTTCCCATTCTTGTTAAAGAGTTTTGGATTCATGCTACCTCATCCAACCACCAGGTCAAATAATATTTTATGGGGAAGAAGATAGTGATTACAGAATATTTGAATGGGAAACTCATTGGATACATTGGCGGTAGAGTCAGATGCATTGATATGGCTGATAAGTGCTCTGACCTAAAATCTATTGCTATGGAAATCTTCACTTCTGGACAGCCATCCAGCAAGATCAGAGACTTGAAGGACCATTACAAAATCTGGGCCAGAATAATTCTGGGATGTATCAATCACAGGAAGCCTACAAGCTCCCCTGATTACATCAATATTGATCAGCAGTTTCTAATTTACTTCATTGCAAAGAAGACCAAGATAAACCTTCCACATTTTCTCTTCAACCATCTCAGAACAAGTGTGAAAGAGACAAGAGAAGAAGAAAGAAATAAGAGGGATTGGATTCCTCTAGGAAGATTGATTTTAGATATTCTAACAGAAAACATGCTGATAGAACATCTGACAGAGGCTCAAGAAATCAGTACTCTGGAAGCAACTTCTAGGAAACCTTTAAATGCCAAGAATCTGAAGAAATGAAGATTATTGAGAACATTAAGAAGGAACCAAAAATTGCTTCTCATGAGGTCATCACTTCTAGGAGAATCCCTAGGAAGGATTTTCCACTATTCTCTGAGATAGATGCCTCTCCAGAGATCATAGTCAGATACCTTGAAGCTTGCAAGGCTAATGGGACTATTCCACAAATCAACATCCAAGATCTGCACAAGCCAGCTCTAGAGGTTGTGCTAAATAAATCCAGAAGAGGAAGGCAGCAGGAGAAGGATCCTCTTAGAGGACACCCAAATCTGCGAAAAAGAAAGGTAACCCTTCTTTTGTTTCTGTTGTAGAATCAATAACTATTCCAACATATGAAACCATTCCCCCTCAACAAACAGAAAATCCTTCACCCCAAACATTTGAGGATTTTGACATAGAGTTTGACCCATCTGTAACTCTTGGAAATTTCTTGAATGAACCTCACTCCCCCAATCCAAATCTAAATCCAGAACAACATCAACCAGAACTTGCTAGAGTTCTATTTGATATTGAACTGTTTGATCAAGACTTCTCCTCACCACTCCCAGAAAATCCAAACACTCAACCTCAACAACCAGAAAATACACAACCACACTCTCCTCAACCAGAAAATCCACAACCACACTCTCCTCAACCATAAAATCCATAACCACACTCTCCTCAACCAGAAAATCCATAACCACACTCTCCTCAACCAGAACATCAAAACCTTAACTCACCCCAACCAGAAAATGAAAACCCTCTCACTCCTCAATCTGAAAACCCATCTTCTGAAATACCTGAACCAAAAATTCAACACGCTGCCGCAAACCAATCAGAAGACTCCCTTTCAGACTATGATACCACTACCCCAATTCCTGGGATAACAGAACCTCTTACGGTTTGTTTACCTCTCTCCATTCATGATATTCCAGAAATCCCTTCACCATATGAATCTACACCACCAAACACCCCTCACTCACCAATCCTGATTTTTGACTCTTCCACTCCCTCACCTATTAATCGTCCAGCTGAACAACTCAGACTTGTCATTGATCTACAAGTGTTGGACCAACTAGCTTCCACCTCAAACAAAATTTCCACTGCCAAAACTAAATCAACCTTAGCCAAATCAGATGTTGGTAAGAATCTGTTGATTTTTGAAATAGAAATACAGGAATGGATTACTTCTTTGAAGCAAGCAAGTCAAGAGATTTCTAATCCTGCTGCTTCTGATTCTCTGTGGGAAAGATTCAGAAAATGGCTCAACTCTGAAACCCAGAAGCTGAAAGAATTGAGCTATGAAAGGGCTCAGCAGAACTTTAGTAATCAGCTGAAAGCCTTCCAAGATCAAGTTCTGAGCCAATGGTATATGAAAGAAATTCTTCCGCTGGATAATGCTCCATGGAAAGAGCACCAACCTTCAGAAGTCACTGAACCAGATTCTGATAGTCACCCTTTGACTACTGCTCCAGAAAAGATGATTGCAACAGAAGAAGTTGTTCAATCAAAAGAGGCTGCAGAGTATTCAGAACGACATGCAACCCCTAAAGATACACCAGCTTCGTCCTTAGTCATGCAAACTCTGGAAGAGTTGAAGAAGGAGAATGCCTTAATCCATACCAGACTGGATAAACAAGAGGACACAAACAAAGAGATCAAGGATATATTGGATAAACAAGAAGATACAACAAAAGAAATCAAATACATTCTGGGAAAGCAGGAAGAATCAAGCACTCAGATTAAGAGCTTGTTGGAAACATTATTCACACGTCTTCCCCCTCCTTCTTAGATTTTCTTTAAATGTTTATCTGTATTTTTATTTTTCATCTTATCCTCCTTGTTTCTGAAAATTATCATTGCATTCTGTTTTCAATATAAATCATCCTTTTTTACTTTGATTATACTTCTTTTTGATACCTGACAAAAAGGGGGAGAAAGTAAGATATTTTTAATAACAGTTTACCGGGACAAAGTCTCAAACATTCTGAATATCTTAACCTCTATGTTTTTCTGAAAATCTTGAACAAGAACATATTCTGATAAAGACAGAAGGAGATTGTGATCGGTGGGAATGAGAACTGACTGTTTTGGAATGCTGGTTCGCGTTTTGCATTTGATTTTGCAAAATGTCGCAGTAAGCAAGAGTCGCCACCGTCTTTTATTTTATCCAACAAGGAAAGGACAAAAGCACAAAAAAATTCCTTTTTGAGATATTTCTCGGGTTCGGGAGGTAGATTATAGAAAGGGAAGGTGTTAGCACCCTTTCTATCCGTGGTTATCCACGGGCTCTTAGGTACTTTCTCATTGGTTTTCAAAAGTTTGCTTTTCTTTGTGTTTGTGGGTTTGAAAAGAGTTTTTTGTTTGAAAGGAGTGTAAGTGCAAAAAGTTTTGTTTTGTTTTAAAAGGAGCAAGTACTTAAGAACCATATACCTACTCGAAAAAGGAATTAATATGTACAAATGTCCTTTAGACAATGCTATCCCACTATTGAGGAGTAGGTAGCACCGTCGTTGGAGTTTTCGGGTCAATTCGATTAAGCGACGTGTGGTCACTAAAGCAATGTTAGGATGCCTTAGCGGTAACCCTAATGTTTTAGATCATTTTATCTGAGGCAACCGTTTTGAGGCAACTTATGATCTTTGGACCAGAGGGTGACTTCTAAAACTTCCTATACTCAATGACCACGTTCGAGGCAACCAAGTGAGGTTTACCCTAAGAGTGACATGTGCGAGTGTGTTATTCCGGTTAATTTTATCTGTACATCTTATGGGTGAGCTATGTTGCTTTTAAGTTCATACATTGGATCTTGTCACGCATTCCCTATTATCAAACATCTAACAGTTAATATTGCGCGGAAATTAAATCTAGACTATTACAAGGTGTCGGGTATTTACATCGCCAAAAACAAACCCTTTAATTTAAATTGCGAAAAGTAAAATAAAGCGATAAATAATTAAAGTCCTAATTAAAAGTTATTACATACCGGAAGCAATTACAATATTGGAAATATGGATCGCATGCAAGAAATTAATCAGCGCATTTTTTTAAGGGTTTTGACCCTTTTTTTATTTAAAGAAAAGATTTTTTTTTGTTATTTTTGAATTAAATGAAATTAAACCTAAGTTAATTAATTAATTAAATAAAAATATATTTTTGGGTTTTTTATATTTAAGGAAATAAAATGAAAATGATTAAAATTATTAAAAACCTAATTCTACATTAATTTTAATTTATTGCAAAAAATGTTAAAAGTTAAACCTATTTAAAACTAAATTAATTGATTAATATTTATTTACAAAAATAAAATAATGAAATTAGTTTTAATAAATAAAAATAATATTTTTTGTTTTATGATTTTATTAGGAAAATTATTAATTAGTTAATTAACAATAAAATAAAAATTAGAACAAAATAAATAAATGAAAATATAAAGAGTAAAAGAAATAACCCAGGGGGTGTGGGCCTAATTTGAAGGTGTGATTTGCAATCTCCAGGCCCATTAACGTTGGCCTTTGTTGACTTTTGTAATTCCATACGCGCCTGTTGACCAGAAACCATGGTGGATGTCCAATCTAGGCCATTGGATTTGGCCTGGAGGCCACTTGGCGTTTGAGATCTGGAGGAACATGATGGTCCACGCCTTAAGCTTTGCACTGGATTTCCTGGAACAAAATAATAATAATAAGCGTTTGGGGGACCTGGGATTCGAACCCAGGTCCCATGAGACTTTGACATAGTGCGCTTACCAACCCAGCTGACTTGCTTCTTTGTTATTAGTATATGTGACAATTATTATATTCAAAACAAAGCATTATTCCTGAAATAAAAAAAAAACAAGCGCGGGTATTCAAAGTTGTCCAATCAGAGGAAGACACCTAGTCGTCTTCTTCACCAAAAACCTGGTTTTCTTACCTGCGGGTTTTTATCCGCAGGAAGATTCGTGGGATCATCCTAAAACGACTTCCAGGCCATGTAAACGCAAGCTAAGACCATCATCGTGTTCGTCTTGCTTCCCTGAACACAACTATGGCCATGGTTTGCCTTGATTTTGCCTGTATAAAAAATGCCTAAAAACAAAGCATGGAAACCCTAGGTTCGGGTATCACGTTAGAGGCCATGAAAATAAAATCAAATAATGTAGAAATGCTGGAAATTAAACGTTAAGCATGATGGTACAAGAAATTTGGCAAAAAGATGCAAGAACATGGATTCACAATTTCATGTGCAGGGCTATGTTCAAGAACACTTACAGCGAGTTTGGGGCTGCTTCAAGGCTTGATTTTGATCCCAATAGCTTCGTTGGTTCTCAGGCAAGAAGGCTATGTGGAGATTTTGGATTGAATCGTGCTCTAAGTATGATTTCAGTTTTCACTTTTTCCAAGCTTTTTTCAACTTTTGTTTGGCCGTTTTGGGCAGCTTTTGGTCGTGTTCTCGATGTGTTTGGATTGTGTGTGTATAAGGGAAACAATTAGGTCAAGAATTGGGCTTTCAATCCATGTGCATTGAAGGTTTGAGATTTGATATGATCACCATCGATAAAGTTTCCAAAATTGTACCAAATCCAAGATTTTGTTCACAATAAGGCTTGATACGAATTTGATTGAGTGTATCATGATAATTAAGACCTGTAATGATCAAAAAAATCTTATTCCATCAATTTTTTGATTTTATTTGAATTAATTTTGATTTAAAATGAATTAAATCAATAAAAATTAAATAAAATATAAAAATTAATAATTGGTCATGAAATTGAAGATAGGACACGTGTGTGGTGTGACAAGACCAAATCAAGTGGGGAAAAGTGGGCCCTTTTGTCAAAAATTGTAGTTTTGAGGATAGTTGACTTTTGGCAAATTTAGAAAAATGCCCAACTTCAACAGTGCATAAGTTCTTCAATTTTGAACTTTTGGAAGTGTTATTTGATTTTTTAGAAACCTTGAGATGTCCTCTAACCAACCCTTTTGGTATAATCTCATTTTTATATTCCATGCTCAAGTTATAAGCTTTGGCAAAAAGGTTTTTTTGTTGACTTTCAAAAATGACCTATAATGTCCAAATTTGTAACTTTTTGTGAGTGCATTTCTTGATCTTGGGGTGTGAAGATGGATTGTAGGAAATTGCATCCTCTTAAAAATGGGCTTTGGATGGGTCATTTCTAATAAAGTATGAGAAAGTTATGCTTGGTCAAAGTTGATTTGACTTTTCCTACAAAACCCTAATTTAGCAACTTTTGAATCTTAATGAATCTTGAGCAATCCTTGATGAATCATGATCAACCCTTGATAAAATGATGAATTATCCTTCAAAATGAGAATTTTGACAAAAAATCTTGAGGTTTGACTGTATTTGGGCCACAGTTGACTTTTGCCCTAGCACAATCGATTTTTGGGCCTCTTAAGCAATTGACTGACCAAACTTCCTCTGCAAGGCTTGAAATTTGACATGGATGAACTTAAGAACATATTAGGACATTAGGGAGAAATTGAGGTCATTTTGATGTAAGGACCTTGATGCAACACAAAACCCTAATTTTGAATTGACTGCCTTAGGAGATGATTTTACTGTCCAACTCTTGAGCCATCTTGAACACTTGGAGATTATTCTTGACATGTCTTGAGAAATATGTGAGGGCAAATTTTGTGGTACAACAGTTGCCCCTGTTCAATCTTCTTAAACCTGAGGATATAGATTGGCGTTCGGGCCTTTCGTGATCCGAAGGTGGAAGGTGATTGAACACTAGAGTGCCCAGAATTTTGCACTCGCATGAAGTAGTATCAGCATTGTGATGTCGGGAATGGGCTTACAGATGCCATTTGGAGATTGTTGGTAGGTGGTTTTGTCTTTGTTGATGGGTTGTCTCTTTTGAAGGGTGTCTCCTTTGACGAGTTGTCTCTATTGACGGGTTGTCTCCATTGACGAGTTGTCTCCATTGACGGGTTGTCTCCATTGACGGGTTATCTCTATTGATGGGTTGTCTCCATTGACGAGTTGTCTCCATTGACGGGTTGTCTCCATTGACAGGTTGTCTCCATTGACAGGTTGTCTCCATTGATGGATTGTCTCTATTGACGGGTTGTCTCTTTTGACGGGTTGTCTCTTTTGACAGGTTGTCTCCATTGACGGGTTGTCTCTATTGACGGGTTGTCTCCATTAACGGGTTGTCTCCATTGACGGGTTGTCTCTATTGACGGGTTGTCTCCATTGACAGGTTGTCTCCATTGACGAGTTGTCTCTATTGACGGGTTGTCTCCATTGTCGGGTTGTCTCTATTGACGGGTTGTCTCCATTGACGAGTTGTCTCTATTGATGGGTTGTCTCCATTGATGGGTTTGCCTCAGGAAAATCTTTAGGAATCGATTTAACTGGTTTTGTCTCCATTGACTGGCTTGGCCTTAGAAAAATCTTTAGGAATCGATTTAACTGATTTTGTCTCCTTTGACTGGCTGAGAATTTAACTGCATCTTTCCTGAAAGGTAAAGGTCAGTCATATGCAATGCATGATATGGATCAGGAAGTGATGTTCTCAACATAAATGAGATTGTATGGTATGATGCGTATATGCATGTATCATGATGCATGGACATGTGATATTTTATCTGGGGAAAATAAATCCCGGAGCTGCTGGAGAATAAAGTTGAGTTCTTCGTTTCCGCTGGGGATGATGAACGAAGATGATTGTGAGAATAAACCTGCAGGAGGAGATGACTCTGTTGGGGAATAAACCGATGAAGAGATTACTCCGAGGGGAATTACTCTGTGAGGAAGAGATGCTCTGCTGAGGATTTTAACGATAAACTCTGCTGGGGATGGGTTACCGTTGCTGGTGATTTTGAACCTGTTGAGGATTGAATTCCTGTTGGGGGGGAAAAAAGAACTTTGCTGGGGGATGATCTTTCAATTGCAACTTGCTGGGGATAATCCTGTTAGACTCTTGTGGGGATAAACCTTTAAGTTCTTGCTAGGAATGCTCCTTTGAATCTGGCTGGGGAGGTTTATTGTACTCCGCCGGGGATAAACTTCCAGAGTCTACTGGGGAAGATGATTCAACTCTGTTGGGAAAGCTTTTTTAGACTGCGCTGGGGAAATGGCTCCACTGGGGGTATCTTGTATTCCATCGGGGAACATTCTTATACTCCGTTGAGGAATATTAAGACTGTCGGGGATACTCTTATACTTGCTGGAGAATATCTTTATACTCCGCTGGGGAAGATTAAGACCTTCTGGGGATACCCAACCTTTTTAGGGCTGATGGTAGGCTAACTCTGCTTGGGGGAGAGTATTGCTGATTTGTACCTAACTGCAAGTCTCATATGGGAGAGCTACCATTACTGTATTGCTCTGCGGGGAGTGAAGGTATCGTAGCCATATTCTTCAGCTGGATCTACCTTGTACCTGGTGGACGAAGCAACTACACAGCTTTGGACATTTCTTATGCCCTTGTTTCTGATATTACCAGTAATTCATCCTTTGTTTCACATGTAAATATTTATGGGCAGCAATTAATGTCAAATGCATATATCAAAAATGAAACTTTGGACGTTCTTTGCAAAACAAAACAGGTCAAGGAAAAACAATTTGAAATTTGTCTGAAAATGAATTTGTATTGATTTTGAAGTTTGCCTGAAAATAGGCGTTTTTGTACAAGAGGTTGACGTCCTAGTAAGAGAACGCCGCCGAACAAAAAGAATTTATACAATTTGTGGAAAGAAAACAAAACAGCTATGTGAATAATCCCACTGGGTTCCAACTCCGCTATTGCCCTTATGTCTTCGAGCATCTCATCACTTTGCTATTGGTTGAAGATGAATCAGATTGATTAGTGTCGTCTGAGCTTGATAGTCGATACCGGAGTCTGGATGCAGGATGATCCAATGAGACATATTTTTACGCTTTAATCCCTAATTTTTTCCTGGACCACCCTTTCGGGTTTTCAGTCCACCGGGATACCCTTTTTTGCCCAAGCCGCCTTTTCAGGTTTTCGACTTGCCGGGTGTACAGATTTATTTAATATTTTCATCCCTTATTTTTGCCCGAATCCTTTTGGTTCACCGGGAAGCCCTTATTTTTTCCTAGGCCAGTCAACCTAGCGGGTCATTGATTATGCGTTGTATCTTTTCACTATGTCTGCATTGACTGGGTGAGGAAGATCGTCACCATCCACGGTGGTTAGAATCATATCTCCTCCTGAGAAAATGTTCTTAACCACAAATGGCCCTTCGTAAGTAGGGGTCCATTTACCCCTGGGATCACCTTGAGGTAGAATAATGCGCTTGATTACCAGGTCCCTAACTTGATACTCCTGTCGTCTGACTTTCTTGTTAAATGCCTTGATCATCCGTTTTTGGTACGTCTGACCATGACAAATATCAGTAAGTCTCTTTTTGTCGATTAGGTTCAGTTGATCAAGCCGGGTATGAATCCAGTCATCTTCACTCAAACTTGCATCCTTCATGATTCGAAGAGAGGGTATCTGAACTTCGACGGGCAAGGCTGCCTCAATGCCATATACCAAGGAATAGGGCGTTGCCCCTGTTGACGTCCGAGCTGAGGTACGGTACCCATGGAGAGCAAATGGTAACATCTCGTGCCAATCTTTGTAGGTCATTGTCATCTTCTGCACAATCTTCTTAATGTTCTTATTATCTGCTTCGACAACCCCATTCATCTTCGGCCGATAGGGAGAACAGTTGTGATGTTGTATCTTGAATTGCTCGCAGAGCTCGGTGATCATCTTATTATTAAGATTGGTACCATTATCCGTAATGATCCTCTCTGGTACACCATATTGACAGATCAGTTTGTGTCGAATGAACCGTGCCACGACGTTCTTGGTTACAGTAGCAAAGGAAGTCGCTTCAACCCACTTCGTAAAGTAATCAATCGCTACCAGGATGAAATGATGCCCGTTAGATGTCGTAGGTCTGATCTCGCCGATCATATCAATGCCCCACATTGCAAAAGGCCAAGGCGCTGTCAAGATGTTTAGATCTTTTGGTATCAGAAGAGTAGTATGAGTCAACATGTACTGTCTCGCCGGTGAACAGCCTATGCCAAAGCGTAGCAAGTTCTCTCGAGCAGTGAGTATTGGGTCTCACAATCGGTAAACTTTTTGCTAAAGCAATAAATAGCATGCTCTTTTCGGCCAGACTCGTCATGCTGCCCCAGCACACCTCTTTGTATTATCCAACACTTTTAAGTATAAGATCGACGGTCTTCCTGCAATTGGAGGCATCCGAATTGGTAACTTGGAGGTAGTATGGCCCTCTCTTCTTGGAGTAGAAGTCTAGCAAGTTCAACAATCACTTCGCAATCATCTTCACCTTTGTCTTCGGCTAAGTTGATCGGACTTTCAAAGTCATAACTGGCAGTAGCAGAGTCGTTATCAGTGGGATCCAGAGTGGATGTAGATCATGATACATGAGTGTGTGTAAAATAGCTATTTTGCAATACATAATAAAGAAAGACAAGGAGCGCAAAATTTGAAATGAAAGAAACGTCCAATACTTTTATTAATGATATATGAAAATGACACACAAAATCCCTCACAAATGAAGCCACAGTGCCCCGGGTAAGACACCGGGCCGTAAAGTTTAAACATTGTTTGTTACAAATTCAAAACAAAAGTTTCATTATTGGGTAACAAAAGTAATAGGGATGAAGTCCTTTGCTGTCCAGTTGATTGGTCCACCGTCGGTCGTAGGATAGATCCAACTGTCGAATTCAGACTCTTCCATGTCATCTTCAATGGCATTCACTCCCGAGTTGCTGATGAACACGGGAGGTCTTCCAATTCGTGCATTCCGAACAGCCTTTTGAGCTTCTGCAGTGAAACCCAAACCAAACTTGTTAGTCTTCTGTGTAAAATCAGGAAGTCGGCCCCAATTTGCACACTCACCCTACTCAATAACAGCCCGGGCATCCTTTAAGGAAGCCATCTTCATAGGAGAATCTTCAACAACAATCTCAGTTGACGCCAGTGTCTGGGGAACCTCTTCAAAGTGCTGAAATGGGGTCTCAATGAACTCCCCATCCATTTCTACATATCGGAACGAGTTGAGATGGCTGACCATGTACTCTTCCTCCCCTTGTACTGTCACAATCTTCCCTTTGACCGGGTACTTCAACTTCTGGTGGAGCGTTGAGGTTACGGCTCCGGCTTTGTGGATCCATGGACGACCCAGCAAACAAGAATAAGATGGTCGAATGTCCATCACATAGAATGTAGAATTAAAGACCTGAGAACCAACCTTGATCGGAATATCAACCTCTCCATGCACCATCCTCTTAGACCCATCAAAGGCCCTGACAATAATGTTACTTGGTTTCAGCTCTAACCCTTCACAATCTAACCGATCTAGAGCTTTCTTCGGAAAAACATTAAACGAGGAACCAATATCTACCAATACATGTGCAAGAGTAGTGCCCCTGCATTCAATAGAGACATGCAAGGCATCGTTTTGATTCTTCCCCTTAGCAGTCAAATCGGCATCAGAGAAACCCAAACCATTATCAGCAGTTAAATTGGCCACACAATCTGTAAACTGATCAACTGATGTCTCTTGTGGCATGTGGGCAGTCTTCAAGAAGGTAATCAGGGCCTTGGCATGGGCCTCTGAGCACAGCAATAGTGACAACATAGAAATCTTAGACGGGGTTTGCCCCAGCTGCTCAACTATATTATAATCACTCTTCTTAATAATCTTCAGAATCTCTTCCATCGCTTGTTTGGAAGCTTCAACAGTAATTGTCTTCGGTGCCTCCGTCTGGGCAGGCACATCAGTGGTGATCCCTTTGCCCCGAGCGTTAGATGACTCGGTGACAGGGGTAAGAATAGGAACTTGATCAGGAATAGTTGCAGGTACACTGGCAGGTGTAATAACAACAGGTCTTCGGACAATTGGTGGAGCAATATCAGGTGAGAAAAGTCTTCCGCTGCGGGTGAGTTTAGCAGGTCCAACAATGTTGCTGACGTCAGTATCAGCATCCAGCTCTTGCTTAACTCAATGAAAATAAACATCAGCCCCATCGTGCCAAGGGAGAACTTTATCAGAGGTATAGGGGATGGGCTCCGGAATAGTGATGACCACTGGTGCGATTCTCGGAATAGATGTAATTCTAACAGGCTTCCTCGAGGGAGCCTTGGAAGAATTGTCGAAAATGGTAATGATGGAAACTTCTTCAGAAGAAACTAAGGGAACAACAGTCTTCTCAAACAGAATCTATTTACTATCCATCAGGCCCTGGACACCTGATTTCAAAAGCGGACAACCATTTGGACGGGCAGAACATATACAGCAACCTTCGTCACAGCCCGAAAATAAACCGGCTAGCAAAAGGTTCTTCTTGACATTCATCAGAGGGGTAACAATGTCATCCACAGAAACTACAAACAAGTCTTATTCTAGAGCATTTACTCCATGCTTGGGCATGGGAGCAGTCACAACATTAGGCCTCTCGGGCGCCTCGAACTCAATCTCCTTCGCATCAATTAAGTCTTGTATCTTATTTTTCAGACTCCAACAATCATCTGTATTATGACCCCGGCTATCGGAGTGATAAGCACAGCGGGCGTTAGGGTTATACCTTGGTGACGTTGTATTTGAATTCTTTGGGGCTTCCCTTAGAGTCACCAGATTAGTCTTCAGCAACTATGGCAGAATCTGAGATAAGGTCATGCTGAGACGAGTGAATTGCCTCTTAGGTCTCTCGTCCTTTTGTTGATTGTTGTACTGAGGAGTACCAGCAGGTTTTGAAATAACAACCGCATTGATAGTTTGGCGGTGTTCAGATCCATCCTGTCTTCTTGCACTGTAGACAACACTGGACTCTTTCTTAAACGGCTTCTTCTTGGTGCTTGATGAAGTACCCTTCTGTATCTTACCAGCCTTAATACCAGCCTCAATCCTCTCACCAGTCAAAATAAGATCTGTAAACCCAGATGAAGAGCTTCCAATCATGTGGTTGAAAAATGGACCAGACAGGGTCCCCAAAAACATGTTAACAAGTTCCCGATCAGCTAAGGGTGGTTGCACCCTTCCGGCGAGGTTTCTCCACTTTTGAGCATAATCTTTGAATCCTTCACACGTTCCCATTGACATACCCTGGAGTTGGGTACGTGTAGGAGCGAGGTCGGAGTTGTACTGGTATTGCCTGTAGAAGGCAGTAGCCAAATCTTCCCAACTGCGGATACTGGCTCCGTCCAACTGATAGAACCACTCAAGCTGAGTCTCTGAGAGACTGTCTTGGAAGAAGTGGATCCATAGGTTCTTATCAGCTGTGTAAGGCTGAATCTTCCTCACATATGACCGGAGGTGTAGCTTCGGACAAGAAATTCTATCATACTTAGCAAAGGTTGGTGCCTTGAATTTGTGGGGAATGACTACCCCAGATGATAGACCTAAATCACCGAAGTCCAGACCAGGCACCTTTTGAACCTCCATAGCACTCAACCGGTCTTCCAGTTGCTTGTATCTGTCCTCAGCAGGAGGATACTGTTCTTTATCATAGTCTGTCTCGTTGTTGGAGACCACAGGGTTAGGAGCCTTCCTTTCTTGTGGACTATCTTTCCCTCTAGATGAGGTGGTCAGATCAACTTCATTCTGTAGCCTGTTCCCAAACCTAGGACCAGTGTTGAACAGGACTGTCCTCTTCTTCTTCTTCTTCTTCTTCTTCTTCTTCTTCTTCTTCAGAATCAGAGTCTTCAGGTCTTGCTGACCCTTAGCTAGACTCATGAACAACTCTTGAAATTGGGCATTCTGGGCCTGGAGGGCCTTGATAGCTTGCTCAGTGGAAGGTTCAGCAGACATGATGATTGCTGAAATAAACAGCGAAGAAGATAAGAGACCTGTAAAGGGTGCCTGTTTATGAAGTGCATGGGATGAAATGCGTATGATTATGATTTAAAATACAATTGAGATTCAAATTTGTAAACAAGAAAGGAAACACACTTTATTAGATAACTTTGTAATTCAAATTGTTCAACAAATTTCCCCCTAAGGCATTACAAGAATGGAAATACTGAAAAGTAAATAAAAACTGGAAAGGAAATCAACAAAGGCCCATCAATGCTCCCATGGTCTCTTCTTATCAGTGCAGACATAGTCGTTAAGAATCTGCTCGTTCTCTAACTGCCTAGTCAGCTTTTGGATCTTCTGCTCTTGCTCGTTGAACTTCTCTCGGTAAGAATCCCGTTCATCCCTCAGCTGCCTCCAAGACCTTTTCAGTGCCCCAATGTCAGTGGGCATATAAGGATGAAGGATGGTTGGAAGAACCCCTTCTTCATTAGCAACTTCAAGAGTGACAGGCCGGACGGCTTCATATGGCATACCCAGCTTCTGGGCACGGATGCGGACCCATCTGAGATATGGCTCCATTGGCAGAGAAGTCTTTGGGCCCAACTCATGTGGATCAGATTGGTGAACTTTGTCCCAAGCCCTTATGAATCTACGACATTGCTCGTCGCTATCCCCCTGAAAATCAAAGATGATATGAGGCATTAACAGCTCATGAGGTCCTTCTCTTTGGGCTCTTCCAAACTGACGTAGAGCTAAGCACGGATTGTAAGAAATTCCTCCATGGGTTCCTATCAATGGAACATTAGGGTACTCTCCACATTGATCAATAACAGTCACCTCATCCATACCTTTGAGAGTCCAAATGATGTCATTATGAGATAGATACATCACCCTATAAGCCCAGCCCATTCCTTCTTTGTTCTTCAGCACTGACTTAGGGAGGTGCGAAATAAACCTCCTCGACAATAAAGGAGCACAGCATATCAAGGTTCCTCGCTTTCGGGAAGTACGAGCATAGAGCTGATGAAGAATGTCACCCATGAGAGTGGGTACAGTGGATCATAAAATTGGACCAGAACACTCATCATCTGCTCGTCCAATTTGGAGTAGACCAAACTGAGAAGAGAACCATGCCTCTTGATGAAGGAAGTAGTGTCAGGCATCTGGGCAACCAACTCTTTAAGCAAGGTAGGTACTTGGACAAAGTTGATCCAGATGGTATTCTTACGCATGGGCATCATGATGACCTACAAAATAGAGCAAAGATGAATCCCTCCTGTCTTTGAAATAGGTTAGTCCTTATGCAAGATGTATGCAATGTTTATGATGTCATGATGTTATGATAGAAAGCACACCACAAGTATCCACAAAAAGCAAACATGGTAAAGGCACACAAGTCACACAAAAGCGCCCTTAGATTTCAGGCTGGCAAGGAGCTTAGGTACTACCCTCTTTCAGTTCAGTTGGTTTAAACCTGTCCTAGAAATAGTAACCGGGTTCTAGAGGATCTCAATATCACTGACTACCCTCAATCGGTCATAATTCCAGTTTAGCAAACTTTTCTTGCAGCCGGAATCATCGCGAGAGTTTAGTCTCAATGAGTGTAGCATACTACTACTGTTCTATGGCCAAGTTAGTCAATTTAAGGTTCTAAGGTCAGTTGGTGCTTAATGACCCCTTAGAAGACCCATATTCTCCTTGTTCCAACACAAGGGATATCGGTACAGACTAAAGCGCCACACCAACGTAGCTACTGCTTCAACCGTGTCGGTCTATGCCGGACAGTTCCCTCACAGTTTATTGCTACTTACCTAAAGGGTATCCCCAGATCCGGGTTAGGATCTATAGAACTCCGATACAAACCCACAAATGTAAATCATACAAAGCATACAATTGAAAACACAATGATCTAATCCTAAGGTACACCTCACTTATTAGCTAGTCCCCAACAGATTCGCCAGTTCTGTGATCGGTGGGAATGAGAACTGACTGTTTTGGAATGCTGGTTCGCATTTTGCGTTTGTTTTCGCAAAATGTCGCAGTAAGCAAGAGTCGCCACCGTCTTTTATTTTATCCAACAAGGAAAGGACAAAAGCACAGAAAAATTCCTTTTTGAGATATTTCTCGGGTTCGGGAGGTAGATTATAGAAAGGGAAGGTGTTAGCACCCTTTCTATCTGTGGTTATCCATGGGCTCTTAGGTACTTGCTCATTGGTTTTCAAAAGTTTGCTTTTCTTTGTGTTTGTGGGTTTGAAAAGAGTTTTTTGTTTGAAAGGAGTGTAAGTGCGAAAAGTTTGTTTTGTTTTAAAAGGAGCAAGTACTTAAGAACCATCTACCTACTTGAAAAAGGAATTAATCTGTACAAATATCCTTTAGACAATGCTATCCCACTATTGAGGAGTAGGTAGCACCGTCGTTGGAGTTTTCGGGTCAATTCGATTAAGGGACGTGTGGTCACTAAAGCAATGTTAGGATGCCTTAGCGGTAACCCTAATGTTTTAGATCATTTTATCTGAGGCAACCGTTTTGAGGCAACTTATGATCTTTGGACAAGAGGGCGACTTCTAAAACTTCCTATACTCAATAACCACGTTCGAGGAAACCAAGTGAGGTGTACCCTAATAGTGACATGTGCGAGTGTGTTATTTTGGTTAATTTTATCTGTACATGTTATGGGTGAGCTATGTTGCTTTTAAGTTCATACATTGGATCTTGTCATGCATTCCCTATTATCAAACATCTAACAGTTAATATTATGTGGAAATTAAATCTAGACTATTACAAGGCGTCGGTGTGATCGGTGGATCTGGAACTGACTGTTTAACGCTGGTTCGCGAAATGTCGCGGAAGCAAGAGTCGCCACCATCTTTTTTTTTCTCCAAATGGAAAGGACAAAAGCACAGAAAAATTCCTTATAGAGATTGCTCTCGGTTCGGGAGGTAGATTATAGAAAGGGAAGGTGTTAGCACCCTTTCTATCCATGGTTATCCATGGGCTCTTAGATACTTGCTCACTTGTGTTTTCAAAAATGGTTTGTTTGCTTTTCAACTGTGGGTTTTAAAAAGTTTCTTTGAAAAATTTCAGTTCGACTCTTGTATCGGTCCTCAAGAGTGTTTGAAAAATGCTTTCGAAAGCTTTTTGAAAATGTGTTGGTGTGAAAAGTATTTTTGATTATTTTTGTTTTGAATTAGAGCAAGTATCCACGAGTCGTCTACCTACCCTAAGGAATTCGTCTGTGTAAATGTCCTTTAAAGTAGTGCCATCCCACCATTGAGAGGTAGGTAGCACCACCGTTGGAGGTGTTCGGGTCAATTCGAGGTTAGGGACATGGTGATCACCAGAGCAATGGGAAGACACCTTAGAAGCTACCTTCATGCCAGGTTCCCGGATCATGAGGACTTACTAAGACATCCTCTACTCGACGATCACCTTTCGAGGCAAGGCAACAGTGAGGCGTACCCTAGGGGTGGTGTGTGATTGGTGTGTCATGTTCATTTATTTATCTTGTTCATGTCAAAGTGATCTATGCGTTTGTTTTTATTTTATCATTCATTCTTGCATGTCATTATTAATAGTTAAAAATTGCGAGAAATATAAAGTTCCTAAACTATTACAAAGGCGCGGGTCCACATCGCCAAATTAAACCAGGACCCGATTTGACATAAAATAAAGAAATAAAATGCGGGAAATATAAAATGTCCGAGTTACATGGCTTGAGCAATTACATAATATTTGAAAGAAATTAAATGTGCGAAAGAAATAAAAATAGAACGTTCGAGGGCGTTGGACCCTTTAAAGAAATTAAATGAAATTAAAAAGCTAATTAATTATTTAATAAAAGGAAAGAAATGTTTTTTAGTTTTTTTGTATTTATGAAATAAAGAAAATTAAAATTAAAAGAAACTCTAATTCTAAGTTTTTTTAATTATTAATGAAAATGTTAAAGTTTAACCTAATTTACTAAATATTTAATGTACATGTTTATTTACAAAAATATTTAATAATTAATAACAATAATAATAAGAAAAAATTATTTATTAAAAAGATGATGAAAATTTAAAAAACCCTAATTTCTACATATTTTAATTTGTTAAGAAAAAGACTTAAGTTTTAAAACCTAATTTAACTAAATTAATTATTTAACATTTATTTACAAAAATATTTAATAAGTAAATTAATTAACATATTCTTAGTTTTTGATTTTCTGGTTTTATATTATAAAAATTAATTCATGAATTTAAAGAAAACAATTAAAACAATTAAAAGAATGAAAAAGGAAAATCAAATAAAAAATAAAAATGATGCAAACCATGGGGGGTGTCTGGCCCTTTTTGGAGGTGAATTGGAGTGGTTTGACCATTTGTGTTCTGGCTGTTGGCCATTTGTGTTCTGGCCTCATCATGCATAAGTTGTTCTACTTTGGCCATTTGGCTTTTGGCTTTTGGCCATTTGTGTTTTGGCCTCAACGTTCCTTAATCTTCTCAGGATGTCTGTCTCGCCATGTATTGGTGTCATGCATAAGTTTTTCTACTTTGGCCATTTGGCTTTTGGCCTTTGCCTTTTGGCTTTTGGCCATTTGGCTTTTGGCTTTTGGCCATTTGGCTTTTGGCCTCAATGTTCCTTAATGAACCTGCATGGGATCCTGTCTAAATCTACAGTGTTGAATCTCATGAACACATTAAATAAAATCATAAAATGCAAATAAAGCCAATATATGAAGAAATTTAATGTTTAGGCACAATATGACATGTATGAATGATTATACCCTTTTGATCATGGAGATCAAATCAATCTTACCCTTACTGGAAAATTAGTGACCTGAATGCTTTTATGCCTTACTGGAAAATTAGGATCATGGAGATCAAGCCAGCCTTATCCTTACTAAAGAAGTAGTGAGGTATTAGTTTGTAACTGTGATGGCTTGTTTGTAGTGAGAGAGGGATTTGTAATAAGGATTTCAAGGTTTTAGGGTTCTTGAAAGAGTTTGATATTCTAACAGTGTTGTGGCAAGGTTTTTTTTCTCTTTTCCTCCTCTTTTTCCTCCTCTGGTTTGTGTGAAAAGAAGGTGATTATATAATGGAAATTAGGGTAAAGCAAATGGGCTTTGAATGTGCAATTGGGCCTCCAATATTCACTTGAATTCGTCACTTTCCAGGCTAAATTGCAGGGACTTAAGTGCATTTTTTGAAGTTGAAATGTGAAAACAAAATGTAGCTGACATCGATAACTAACTCCTGTCCGAAAATCGGCTCAATCGGATAAAAGGTGAATTAGTTATGAATTTTTGAAGTTTCAGCTCAGACAAACTTATTTTGGGCTCCAGTGTCGACTCTGACACGTTCTTCAATAAAGAACTGGTATTGATCGGAGCATAATCCGGTCTCGACTTTTGAAGCAAAGTTGTAGATCTATGAGTCAGTGACCTTGTGTAAAAATATGAGCCCAATCCGATAAAAATTGACCGAGTTATGAATTTTCGAAGTTTCGGCCCAGATGAAATAATATTCAGCATTCAGGATTTTCAGCGTGTCACGCACTCTGAGCAAAAAAAGAAGGCCTTTTGAATACCGTTTGAACTCCATACCTTCTGTGAAAATGTAGCCAACTCGATTTGTGAAATTTTGGCGCCAGAACCAGCTCGATACGATGAAAATCGACCAAGTTATGATTTTTTGAACATGACGCAAATAAACTTCTGTCACAAATTTTCTGCACGAAAATACTTGATAAATCCACATTTTTGAAGACCTTCTGATCGAAATTGGCTTCCAGCCGTGAGAGATGAAAACGTAGATAATGTCAACACGGAATTTTGGCCACCGGAACGGGTTCAAAACGAGTCACGATCTTCAAGTTATGAATTTTTTAGCGCGTAAAAACTGCACTTTCAGCACACTTTTTCACTATATTTCTTCAAGAAAACTCACACATTCGGATACCTTCTTTAAAGAATTGACTCTTGAGCCGAACCTGAATTTGAGAATATGTTATGAGAGATATCTTGGCGAAAGAACACCTGAATATAACGCGCCGGGTTGGACTTGTGAATTTTCTTGAAATGTTTTGAGAAATATGGGAGGGCAAATTTTGGGGTACAACAGTTGCCCCTGTTCAATCTTCTTAGACCTGAGGATGCAGATTGGCTGACGTGCCTTTCGTAATCCGAAGGTGGAAGATGATTGAACACTAGAGTGCCCAGAAATTTGCACTCACATAGTAGTGTGACGGGGGAATGGGCTTATAGATGCCATTTAGAGATTGATGGATAGGATGATGGGCTTATAGATGCCATGCTAAGAGATGATGGGTAGGTGGATGGGCTTATAGATGCCATCTGGGTGTCGATCGCGTAAGAGATTCCTTAGCGAGAACTTGCGTACCTGAAAAAGAAAATGATTACCTGGCCTGTTTACAGGAGCTGGTCTTCAAACTCTTTGTATAGATGCGCCCTGACTGGTTACAAGAATCGAATCTGGAGCTTCAAACGGCGATGAATGAACCAGGGATGGTTACTACCTCAACAGGAACGGTGAGAGAACCTTGGACGATTACTACCTCAACAGGAACGTTGAGAGAATCTTGGACGATTACTACCTCAACAGGAACGCTGAGAGAATCTTGGGCGACTTCAACCTCAACAGTAATCATTGAGAGAATCTTGGGCGACTTCAACCTCAACAGTAATCATTGAGAAAGTCTTGGGCGACTTCAACCTCAACAGTAATCATTGAGAGAATCTTGGGCGACTTCAACCTCAACAGTAATCATTGAGAGAATCTTGGGCGACTTCAACCTCAACAATAATCATTGAGAAAGTCTTGGGCGACTTCAACCTCAACAGTAATCATTGAGAGAATCTTGGGCGACTTCAACCTCAACAGTAATCATTGAGAGAATCTTGGATAACTTCTACTTCAACAGTAACGCTGAGAGAATCTTGGGGCGATTACTACCTCCGCAGTAACGGGGAGAGAACCACAGGCGACTACAACCTCAACAGTAATCATTGAGAGAATCTTGGATAACTTCTACTTCAACAGTAACGCTGAGAGAATCTTGGGGAGATTACTACCTCCGCAGTAATGGGGAGAGAACCACAGGCGACTACAACCTCAACAGTAATCATTGAGAGAATCTTGGATATCTTCTACTGAGTCTTTATCAGGAAAATCTGTTAGGGGTCGATTTATCTGGACTAGAGAAGGCCTTTGACTGGATAAGAAACAGAAAATCTTAGGGTCGATTAACTGAACCGGTCTAGGTCTTGAAATCTTCAACTGGATAAGCAACAGGGAGATCTTAGGGTCGATCTGACTGAACCAGAGAAGGCCTTGGACTGGATAAGAAACAGAAAAATCTTAGGGTCGACTTAACTGAACCGGTCTAGGTCTTGAAATAGCTGAGAACTTAACTGAATCTTTCCTGAAAGGTAAAGGTCAGTCATATGCAATGCATGACATGGATCAAGCAGTGATGTTCTCAACATAATGAGATTTGTAAGGTGTAATGCGTATATGCATGCTATAATGTATGGAAATGCGATGTTTATGAATGTATGTTTTTTCGTCTAGGAAAATAAATCCTTGACGGGTGCCGGGAAGTCACTCCTGGGCTGATGTTGAAGGATAGATCTTTGCTTCCGCTGGGGATGATAGTTGCAAGAATACCGGTAGGAGAAGATAACTCCGTTGGGGGATAAACTTGGCGAATGAATTACTCTGCGGGGAGGGAAGTACTCTAACGATCTTGCTGGGAAGCAATACTCTGTGGGGAGAGAGATACTTTCTTGAGTTGTTGATAATAACTTGCTGGGGATACCCTTGTTGTGTTGGAAGTGTTTATAGACTTCCCTGGGGATAAGAAGGCTTCATCGAGGACGATCTTTCCGTGGCTTTTGGCTGAGGATAACCGAGTTATATCCTGGTAAGGAAATAACTCTTTGAATAAAGCCGGGAGACGCGTTCGTGTTCCGCGAGGATAAGCTTCCAGAATCTACTGAGGATAAGCTTATTGCTTGGGGAGATGGATTCCAACCTTTCCTGGGGAAACTGGATTGGACTCTCTTGGGGAAGTTTTGAACTGTATCGAGGGAGTGACTCCATTGGACGTTTGATATACCGCCGGGGAACAATCTTTAGGTCAAGACTACCGGGGATGCTTGTTAAGAACATATATATTGTGGGGAATGTTGAGATCTACTGGAGGACACCCAACTTCCTTGAGTTTGATTGATATAGCTTGGCTTGAGGAGAGTATACTGCCTTGCTGGCTCACTCTCTAAGGAATTAAGATATCCTGGTTACGTTCTTCAGCTGAACCTATCTTGGTACCTTGGTGGACAGAGCCATTAGATCGTTTGGACAACTCATCATTGCCCCTGTTTCTGAGGTGGAAGAGGAAGACCTGTGAGGTGCTGATAGTTGTTGATGGACAGACCTACTTCTGGTAGGCAAGTGACGAGATACCAGGACATAGTCGTACGCTTTGATCCCTTACTTTTGCCTGGACCGCCCTTTCGGGTTTTCAGTCCACCGGGATACCCATTTTTGCCCAAGCCGCCTTTTCAGGTTTTCGACTTGCCGGGTGTACAGATTTTTTCATTTCATCCCTTATTTTTGCCCGAACCCTTTTGGTTCGCCGGGAAGCCCTTATTTTTGCCTAGGTACGTCAACCTAGCGGGTCTTTGATTACGCGTAGTATTTTTCGACTATGTCCATGTTCTCAGAATGTAGGGAGGTGCCCCTGTTAGAAGTGTTTTGTTGCCCTGCTACCAGAAGATGTCTGCTTGAGCAAGATTCGTTGTTGGAATGCCCCAAGTGACTCAGGTGGAGATTTGCCCCAGGCTATTTGGCCTTTGAGAGATTCTCCGAATCTTGATTGGATTGCCCCAGATGATGGACCAAGATCATGTCTGCCCCTTGATTGGAGGTGCTTTTGTTCATTAGACGTTCGTCGTGCGAACTTCCCTGCTGTTAAAAAAAAAAGTCATATGCAAACAAAGTTATATTAAAAATGCAAAGCTTATGTCTGTCTTGAAGATTTTGAAAAATGCATTCTTTTTTTCATAAAACAAGTGAATGTTTGTAAAACGTGATGTCAACTCCGTATTTTACCGCAAGCCTTAAGGAGTCAGGATACCTTTTGTAACAGTATGCTTTCGAATTAACCCATGCTTCAGCTAGGACTTTTGAGGGTTATAACGTGGCATGGTTCACGGTTTAAGAAACAAAGGATAAAGGCTCAAATTTTGTTTGTACCCACCCGCTCTTCGTGATGTTCTCCAAACCTAAACTCAGTTGATCATACGTTAGACCTTATTTGAGTCTTTGCTTTGACGTTCCAATGATGGTTCAGATATTGATGATTTATTCTGAATAGGCAGTCATTCCTTTTTTGTTGAGGGTTTGTAAGACCTCTTTCTTTTTTTTTTCGTTTCGTTATCCCTGTCTTTTTTGCCTGAACTGTTTCCTTTTTTGGAATTACAGTCAGCGGGATGCCCCAGTTTTGTAAGTCTCCTTCATGGGTTTTGACTTATTGGGCTTTCCATTTATGAGATAATGACTGCCTTTCTTTATTGATTATTTGGAACCATCACTGTCTTTCTTTGTTTTGTAAGGACCTCTTTGGTGCCATTCGTTATGCACTTGGATCAACTGAGAGACTACCCTGCCTCAGGTTATGATTAAGGGTTTTAAATTTCGAAAAGAAAAACTCCCACTTCTTTGGCTCAGAGGGGTTGACGAGGGATTATCATCCTTATAACTCCAGTGTTTAGGGATTGAAACAATGCCTGTACCTCATCAGCGGGGTCTGTTCAAAAGCATACTGTAGAGATCGCGGTATCGTTTTCGTCATCCTCCCTCAAGAGACTTAGAATTATTAGTCAAGAGTTGATCATCAGAAAAAATATGAAAATAGTTTGCATATAGTGAATACGAATATATTGCTTCGAAACAGACATATGCGATGCATTAATGAAATAACAATGTTTAACAATGAATAAATGTCTGAACAATCAAAGAACAACACAACTTGAACATTCGAATGAACAAAAGTCTTTTCATCTCAGGGCTTGTCACCTCAAATGGTAAGCCTTGGAGGGATGGTAGAAAAATTCCTCCTGACCATCTTGTGTGAACTCCAATGCCCCTTCATCAATCAGGTCCTGGATCTTGTTCTTCAGAGCCCAACACTCATTTGTATCATGTCCTGGACAGGCAGAGTGGTAGGCACACGTCTTATTGGGATCATAGATAGGAGATGCTGTGTTAGGGTTCCGGGGATGAGCCCTTAATGTGATCAGATTCAACCTCAACAGGCGTTGTAAAGCTTGAAACAGCGACATGTTGAGCGGGGTGAATTGCCTCCTGGACTTGTCTGGCTGAAGCCGGTGAGGTTGATGCTGAATTTGTGACACTGGAGCCATTTGAGGAGCTCTCCCCTTATCTCCTTGTCTCAAAGGTGGTTGAATGATGACTGGCTTTTTAACCTTAGATGTTTGCCCCAGTTGGTTATCCCGAAGCAGTTGGTTGATGAGAATCTCGAGCTCATCTTGTCTTTGAGCTAAACCTTGAATGGCAGTCACCTGCCCCAGCATCTGGACCTTCAATGCATCCACCTCAGCTTGTAGGTGTTTCAACCTTTCATCCTCAGCACTGTTCCTGACAAAGGTCCCCATGAGAAGTGTCCTTAGCTCCTCCTGCCCCTTGGATAGATTCAGGAGGATTTCCCCGAACCGAGTTTCTTGAGTAAGAAGGTCCTGGTTATCTTATTGGGAAGCCATTGCTGAAATAAACAGCGAGAGAGGTAAGTGACCTGCAACAAGGATACCTGTTATGATGTGTATGTATGCATGCAATGTTTTCCAGGACCTCGCGGGATAAACAAGAAGACTGTTAGCATTTGAGTTTGTTAGCTTGATTGGAGGAGCCCTATGTTGCTGAGAGTCCTTCTTCAAGGGTCAAAAGCTCACCATTCCAGTGGGTCATAGCCCCTGACAACCTTGGCTAGGGCAACCTTCTTCAAGTGTCAAAGCTCACCATATCAAGTGGGTCATAGCCCCTGACTACCTTGGCTAGAGGAAAATAAATCCTCTTTGCCCCTTGCTGGGATAGTTGATTCACCATGACCTGCATCACAAGCCCTTGAGATCCTTGAAATGGGTTAGGATGTATGCAATGGTATGATGTTATGGTATGCATGGGGTAATGTGAGTAGCCCTGTTATGAGTCCCAATTAAGGACTGCAAACCAAAACCTGCAAGAAACTTAGTAAACCCTGTCATGAGTCCAAATTAAGGACTATAAACGAAACCTGCAAGAAACTCGGTAGACCTTGTTATGAGTCCTAATTAAGGACTACAAACAAAACCTGCAAGAAGCTCAAGTGTCAAACAACAAGCATGCAAATAGTCAAGTACGAAGGCACACAAGTCACACAAGAGAAACCCTTAGAGTTTAGGCCAGCATGGGGTCTGGGTATTACCCTCTTGAAGTTGGTGGGCTCAACCTGTCCTATTAGAAGTAACCGGGTTCTAAGGGTCCCAATATCACTGGATTGCTTTCATTGTTCATCGTTTCGATTTAGCCACTGAACTGGCGACCGAAATATTCCAGGAAAGCAACCCTCAATTGAGTGTAGTATCGAGTATCAACCAACCTCGGACTGCACCAAAGTCAGTTATCTCACTACCCTAAAGAGGCCAAGATAGTTCAATTAAGGTTCCTAAGGTCTGTTGATGCTTCACGACACCACGCGGAGGCCCCGTACTCTCCTTGACTGAACTCAAGGGTTACCGGTACACACCAAAGTGCCACATCAACGTAGCAGACTGTTTCAACCATGTCGGTATACCCCACACAACTCCCTCACAGCCTTGTTGCTACTTTCTAAGAAGGTATCCCCAGATCCAGGTTAGGATCTATAGAACTCCCAAGACAGTCCCACAATTTAAAGCAAACAAGGAAAGCAATTGAAAACACAGTTATGAACTAACCCTAAGGTACACCTCACTTTAAGTTAAGTCCCCAGCAGAGTCGCCAGTTCTGTGATCGGTGGATCTGGAACTGACTGTTTAACGCTGGTTCGCGAAATGTCGCGGAAGCAAGAGTCGCCACCGTCTTTTATTTTCCCCAAATGGAAAGGACAAAAGCACAGAAAAATTCCTTATAGAGATTGCTCTCGGTTCGGGAGGTAGATTATAGAAAGGGAAGGTGTTAACACCCTTTCTATCCATGGTTATCCATGGGCTCTTAGATACTTGCTCACTTGTGTTTTCAAAAATGGTTTGTTTGCTTTTCAACTGTGGGTTTTAAAAAGTTTCTTTGAAAAATTTCAGTTCGACTCTTGTATCGGTCCTCAAGAGTGTTTGAAAAATGCTTTCGAAAGCTTTTTGAAAATGTGTTGGTGTGAAAAGTATTTTTGATTATTTTTGTTTTGAATTAGAGCAAGTATCCACGAGTCGTCTACCTACCCTAAGGAATTCGTCTGTGTAAATGTCCTTTAAAGTAGTGCCATCCCACCATTGAGAGGTAGGTAGCACCACCGTTGGAGGTGTTCGGGTCAATTCGAGGTTAGGGACATGGTGATCACCAGAGCAATGGGAAGACACCTTAGAAGCTACCTTCATGCCAGGTTCCCGGATCATGAGGACTTACTAAGACATCCTCTACTCGACGATCACCTTTCGAGGCAAGGCAACAGTGAGGCGTACCCTAGGGGTGGTGTGTGATTGGTGTGTCATGTTCATTTATTTATCTTGTTCATGTCAAAGTGATCTATGCGTTTGTTTTTATTTTATCATTCATTCTTGCATGTCATTATTAATAGTTAAAAATTGCGAGAAATATAAAGTTCCTAAACTATTACAAAGGCGCGGGTCCACATCGCCAAATTAAACCAGGACCCGATTTGACATAAAATAAAGAAATAAAATGCGGGAAATATAAAATGTCCGAGTTACATGGCTTGAGCAATTACATAATATTTGAAAGAAATTAAATGTGCGAAAGAAATAAAAATAGAACGTTCGAGGGCGTTGGACCCTTTAAAGAAATTAAATGAAATTAAAAAGCTAATTAATTATTTAATAAAAGGAAAGAAATGTTTTTTAGTTTTTTTGTATTTATGAAATAAAGAAAATTAAAATTAAAAGAAACTCTAATTCTAAGTTTTTTTAATTATTAATGAAAATGTTAAAGTTTAACCTAATTTACTAAATATTTAATGTACATGTTTATTTACAAAAATATTTAATAATTAATAACAATAATAATAAGAAAAAATTATTTATTAAAAAGATGATGAAAATTTAAAAAACCCTAATTTCTACATATTTTAATTTGTTAAGAAAAAGACTTAAGTTTTAAAACCTAATTTAACTAAATTAATTATTTAACATTTATTTACAAAAATATTTAATAAGTAAATTAATTAACATATTCTTAGTTTTTGATTTTCTGGTTTTATATTATAAAAATTAATTCATGAATTTAAAGAAAACAATTAAAACAATTAAAAGAATGAAAAAGGAAAATCAAATAAAAAATAAAAATGATGCAAACCATGGGGGGTGTCTGGCCCTTTTTGGAGGTGAATTGGAGTGGTTTGACCATTTGTGTTCTGGCTGTTGGCCATTTGTGTTCTGGCCTCATCATGCATAAGTTGTTCTACTTTGGCCATTTGGCTTTTGGCTTTTGGCCATTTGTGTTTTGGCCTCAACGTTCCTTAATCTTCTCAGGATGTCTGTCTCGCCATGTATTGGTGTCATGCATAAGTTTTTCTACTTTGGCCATTTGGATTTTGGCCTTTGCCTTTTGGCTTTTGGCCATTTGGCTTTTGGCCATTTGGCTTTTGGCCTCAACGTTCCTTAATGAACCTGCATGGGATCCTGTCTAAATCTGCAGTGTTGAATCTCATGAACACATTAAATAAAATCATAAAATGCAAATAAAGCCAATATATGAAGAAATTTAATGTTTAGGCACAATATGACATGTATGAATGATTATACCCTTTTGATCATGGAGATCAAATCAATCTTACCCTTACTGGAAAATTAGTGACCTGAATGCTTTTATGCCTTACTGGAAAATTAGGATCATGGAGATCAAGCCAACCTTATCCTTACTAAAGAAGTAGTGAGGTATTAGTTTGTAACCGTGATGGCTTGTTTGTAGTGAGAGAGGGATTTGTAATAAGGATTTCAAGGTTTTAGGGTTCTTGAAAGAGTTTGATATTCTAACAGTGTTGTGGCAAGGTTTTTTTTCTCTTTTCCTCCTCTTTTTCCTCCTCTGGTTTGTGTGAAAAGAAGGTGATTATATAATGGAAATTAGGGTAAAGCAAATGGGCTTTGAATGTGCAATTGGACCTCCAATATTCACTTGAATCCGTCACTTTCCAGGCTAAATCGCAGGGACTTAAGTGCATTTTTTGAAGTTGAAATATGAAAACAAAATGTAGCTGACATCGATAACTAACTCCTGTCCGAAAATCGGCTCAATCGGATAAACGATGAATTAGTTATGAATTTTTGAAGTTTCAGCTCAGACAAACTTATTTTGGGCTCCAGTGTCGACTCTGACACGTTCTTCAATAAAAAACTGGTATTGATCGGAGCATAATCCGGTCTCGACTTTTGAAGCAAAGTTGTAGATCTATGAGTCAGTGACCTTGTGTAAAAATATGAGCCCAATCCGATAAAAATTGACCGAGTTATGAATTTTCGAAGTTTCGGCCCAGATAAAATAATATTCAGCATTCAGGATTTTCAGCGTGTTACGCACTCTGAGCAAAAAACGAAGGCCTTTTGAATACCGTTTGAACTCAATACCTTCTGTGAAAATGTAGCCAACTCGATTTGTGAAATTTTGGCGCCAGAACCAGCTCGATACGATGAAAATCGACCAAGTTATGATTTTTTGAACATGACGCAAATAAACTTCTGTCACAAATTTTCTGCACGAAAATACTTGATAAATCCACATTTTTGAAGACCTTCTGATCGAAATTGGCTTCCATCCGTGAGAGATGAAAACGTAGATAATGTAAAGACGGAATTTTGGCCACCGGAACAGGTTCAAAACGAGTCACGATCTTCAAGTTATGAATTTTTTAGCGCGTAAAAACTGCACTTTCAGCACACTTTTTCACTATATTTCTTCAAGAAAACTCACACATTCGGATACCTTCTTTAAAGAATTGACTCTTGAGCCGAACCTGAATTTGAGAATATGTTATCAGAGATATCTTGGCGAAAGAACACCTGAATATAACGCGCCGGGTTGGACTTGTGAATTTTCTTGAAATGTTTTGAGAAATATGGGAGGGCAAATTTTGGGGTACAACAGTCGGGTATTTACATCGCCAAAAACAAACTCTTTAATTTAAATTGCGTAAAGTAAAATAAAGCGATAAGTAATTAAAGTCCTAATTAAAAGTTATTACATACCGGAAGCAATTACAATATTGGAAATATGGATCGCGTGCAAGAAATTAATCGGCGCATTTTTTTTAGGGTTTTGAACCTTTTTTTATTTAAAGAAAAGATTTTTTTTTGTTATTTTTGAATTAAATGAAATTAAACCTAAGTTAATTAATTAATTAAATAAAAATATATTTTTGGGTTTTTTATATTTAAGGAAATAAAATGAAAATGATTAAAATTATTAAAAACCTAATTCTAAATTAATTTTAATTTATTGCAAAAAATGTTAAAAGTTAAACATATTTAAAACTAAATTAATTGATTAATATTTATTTACAAAAATAAAATAATGAAATTAGTTTTAATAAATAAAAATAATATTTTTTGTTTTCTGATTTTATTAGGAAAATTATTAATTAGTTAATTAACAATAAAATAAAAATTAGAACAAAATAAATAAATGAAAATATAAAGAGTAAAAGAAATAACCCAGGGGGTGTGGGCCTAATTTGAAGGTGTGATTTGCAATCTCCAGGCCCATTAACGTTGGCCTTTGTTGACTTATGTAATTCCATACGCGCCTGTTGATCAGAGACCATGGTGGATGTCCAATCTAGGCCATTGGATTTGGCCTGGAGGCCACTTGGCGTTTGAGATCTGGAGGAACATGATGGTCCACGCCTTAAGCTTTGCACTGGATTTCCTGGAACAAAATAATAATAAGCGTTTGGGGGACCTGTGATTCAAACCCAGGTCCCATGAGACTTTGACATAGTGCGCTTACCAACCCAGCTGACTTGCTTCTTTGTTATTAGTATATGTGACAATTATTATATTCAAAACAAAGCATTATTCCTGAAATAAAAAAAAACAAGCGCGAATATTCAAAGTTGGCCAATCAGAGGAAGACACCTAGTCGTCTTCTTCACCAAAAACCTGGTTTTCTTACTTGCGGATTTTTATCCGCAGGAAGATTCGTGGGATCATCCTAAAACGACTTCCAGGCCATGTAAACGCAAGCTAAGACCATCATCGTGTTCGTCTTGCTTCCTTGAACACAACTATGGCCATGGTTTGCCTAGATTTTGCCTGTATAAAAAATGCCTAAAAACAAAGCATGGAAACCCTAGGTTCGGGTATCACGTTAGAGGCAATGAAAATAAAATCAAATAATGTAGAAATGTTGGAAATTAAACGTTAAGCATGATGGTACAAGAAATTTGGCAAAAAGATGCAAGAACATGGATTCACGATTTCATGTGCAGGGCTATGTTCAAGAACACTTACGGCGAGTTTGGGGCTGCTTCAAGGCTTGATTTTGATCCCAATAGCTTCGTTGGATCTCAGGCAAGAAGGCTATTTGGAGATTTTGGATTGAATTGTGCTCTAAGTATGATTTCAGTTTTCACTTTTTCCAAGCTTTTTTCAACTTTTGTTTGGCCGTTTTGGGCAGCTTTTGGTCGTGTTCTCAATGTGTCTTGCTTGTGTGTGTATAAGGGAAACAATTAGGTCAAGAATTGGGCTTTCAATCCATGTGCATTGAAGGTTTGAGATTTGATATGATCACCATCGATAAAACTTCCAAAATTGTACCAAATCTAAGATTTTGTTCACAATAAGGCTTGATACGAATTTGATTGAGTGTATCATGATAATGAAGACCTGTAATGATCAAAAAAATATTATTCCATCAATTTTTGGATTTTATTTGAATTAATATTGATTTAAAATGAATTAAATAAAATAGAAAAATTAATAATTGGTCATGAAATTGAAGATAGGACACGTGTGTGGTGTGACAAGACCAAATCAAGTGAAAAAAAGTGGGCCCTTTTGTCAAAAATTGGATTTTTGAGGATAATTGACTTTTGGCAAATTTGGAAAAATGCCCAACTTCAACAATGCATAACTTCTTTAATTTTGAACTTTTGGAAGTGTTCTTTGATTTTTTAGAAACCTTGAGATGTCCTCTAACCAACCCTTTTGGTCTCATCTCATTTTGATATTCCATGCTCAAGTTATAAGCTTTGGCAAAAAGGTTTTTTTGTTTACTTTCAAAAATGACCTATAATGTCCAAATTTGTAACTTTTTGTGAGTGTATTTCTTGATCTTGGGGTGTGAATATGGATTGTAGGAAATTGCATCCTATTCAAAATGGGCTTTGGATGGGTCATTTATCATAAAGTATGAGAAAGTTATGCTTGGTCAAAGTTGAGTTGACTTTTCCTACAAAACCCTAATTTAGCAACTTTTGAATCTTGATGAATCTTGAGCAATCCTTGATGAATCATGATCAACCCTTTATCAAATGATGAATTATACTTCAAAATGAGAATGTTGACAAAAAATCTTGAGGTTTGACTATATTTGGGTCACAATTGACTTTTGCCCTAGCACAATCGATTTTTGGGCCTCTTGAGCAATTGACTGACCAAACTTCCTCTGCAAGGCTTGAAATTTGACATGGATGAACTTAAGAACATATTAGGACATTGGGGAGAACTTGAGGTCATTTGGATGTAAGGACCTTGATGCAACACAAAACCCGAATTTTGAATTGACTGCCTTAGGAGATGATTTGACTGTCCAACTCTTAAGCCATCTTGAACACTTGGAGATTATTCTTGACATGTCTTGAGAAATATGGGAGGGCAAATTTTGGGGTACAATAGAGATGCATCAAAAGCTCTGACGAGAAGGAACTTCAGGGAAGTAACTCATCTCTATCTGAGTAATCAACTCAGGGGGAGAATCTCTTAAAGCTTTTTGTTCTATATTTTTCATTGAAAATCCTAGTTTTTGTCATCATCAAAAAGGGGGAGATTGTTAGAACATAGTTTGATTCTACAACCCTTAATTAGAGTTTTGATGATAACAAACACAAAGAAAAAAATATGCACTCTAAATTTATGTTATTTTGTATGCAGAAGTTCTGACCGAAATAACATCAGAAATTAAGCTACAGAAGCTTTCAAGCTGAGGTAATCAGAATCTGCGCCGAAGAATGATGATCAGAATTTGCACTGAAGTGAAGAATACTCTGATTCTGAACAGAAGTTCAATATACCATTAGACCCTCACATCTCTGAGTCATCAAAGTTCTGAAGCAATTGCAGCATGCAAGATTCTAAGTTATGAAGCGTTACTTTTCATTCAAGACAACATCATATACAACGGCTTCATTCAGACAAGAATCTTCTCAATATGGAAACAACATTGAATGTCCATTATCACGCTTTATGTTGGACAAGATTTCCATGCCTACATAAACAGCTTAAGAGGACAAATCATTTACGATTTTGACGACCACCGCAATATACCTCTCAAACGCTGCATTCTTACATATTCATATATACACTCAAAATTGTGTAAAATATCACAGTTGTGATACAGTTTTTGTAAGGAAAAACAACAGTACACAGTATATTATTTCATTGTGGTTAAGCTAGTTTTCCTTGAGATAAACCGGGTTGTGGTTGTACTCAAGTAGACTTTGGCAGTTGTCAAAGTTGTGTTGTAATCAGTTTTGATTAGTGAATTAAGTCCTCGTTGGAGAGATAAGAAATCACCTTTGTGCATGGACTGGAGTAGTTTGAGATCAAACAAACCAGGATAAAAATATTGTGTCTATTTCACTTTTGATTTTAAGTTTCAATTCAACCTCCCCCCCCTTCTTGTGTTTTTCACTTCTTCAGTGGTAATATGATACGCTTGATTACCAAGTCACCAACCTGATATACCTGACGTCTGACCTTTTTATTAAAGGCTTTGATCATGCGTTTTTGGTACACCTGGCCGTGACAGACAGCCGTAAGCCTCTTCTCATCAATTAGGTTTAACTGGTCAAGTCGAGTCTAGATTCAATCGTCTTCATTCAACCCCGCATCCTTTATGATTCTTAGAGAAGGTATCTGTACCTCAATTGGTAAAACAAATTCCATGTCGTATACCAAGGAGAAGGGAGTTTCCCCTGTTGACGTGCGCGCCGTGGTACGATAACCATGGAGAGCAAATGGTAATATCTCATGCCAGTTATGATACGGTGGGAAGAGAACTGACTGTTTTTTGGAATGTTGGTTTGCGTTTTGCGTTTATTTTTGCAAAATGTCGCGGTAAGCAAGAGTCGCCACCGTCTTTTATTTTATCCAACTAGGAAAGGAAAAAAGCACAGAAAAATTACTTTTTCGAGATATTTCTCGGGTTTGGGAGGTAGATTATAGAAAGGGAAGGTGTTAGCACCCTTTCTATCTGTGGTTATCCACAGGCTCTTAGGTACTTGCTCAAAGTGTTTTCAAAATTTGCTTTTCTTTGTGTTTGTGGGTTTGAAAGGAGTTATTTGTTTGAAAGGAGTGTAAGTGCGGAAAGTTTTATTTTGTTTTAAAAGGAGCAAGTACTTAAGAACCATCTACCTACTCGAAAAAGGAATTAATCTGTACAAATGTCCTTTTGACAACGCTATCCCACTATTGAGGAGTAGGTAGCACCGTCGTTGGAGTTTTAAGGGTCAATTTGATTAAGGGACGTGCAGTCACTAAAGCAATGTTAGGACGCCTTAGCGGTAACCCTAATGTCTTAGATCATTTTTCCGAGGCAACCGTTTCGAGGCAACTATGATCTTTGGACAAGAGGGCGACCTCTAAAACTTCCTATACTCAATGACCACGTTCGAAGGCAACCAAGTGAGGTGTACCCTAAGAGTGCGCATGTGCGAGTGTGTTATTTCGGTTAATTTTATCTTTGTACATGTCATGGGTGAGTTATGTTGATTTTAAGTTCATACATTTGATCTTGTCATGCATTCCCTATTATCAAACATCTAACAGTTAATAATTTGCGGAATTTAAACTGCAGAAATTAAATCTAAACTATTACAAGGCGTCGGGTATTTACATCGCCAAAAATAACCCTTTAAAATTAAATTGCGGAAAATAGCGATGAAATAAAGTCCTAATTAAAAGCTATTATATTCCGGAAGCAATTACAGTAATAAGACAAAATATGGATCGCGTGCGAGAAAATTAAATCGGCGCATTTTTTAGGGTTTTGACCCTTCTTGAAAAGACAGCATTTTTTTGGTTTATTTTTGAATTAAATGGAATTAAATCTAAGCTAATAATTAAATTAATTAATTAATGAAAATATTTTTGGATTTTTTGATATTAAAGGAAATAAAATAATTTTAATCAAAGTTAGTAAAAACCTAATATTCTACATTGATTTTAATTATTGCAAAAATATTTAAAGTTATACCTAATTAAACTAAATTAATTAATTTAATTTATTTACAAAAATAAAAGTGATGATTTTAATTTTAATAAATAAAACATATTTTTGTGTTTTTGATTTTATTAAGAAAAAATATTAATTGGTTAGTTTAAATAATAATAATAATAATTAAACAAAACAAATAAATAAATAAAGAAAAGAAAGAAAATAAAAAGAAATACTCAGGGGGGTTCAGGCCCAAATCGAGGGTGAGATTAGCATTTTTTAAGGCCCATGTACGTTGGCCTGCTTTGACTTTTGCCATTCTACGCGTGTGCATTGACTTGGGGATATGGTGGACTTGCAATCTTGGCCATTGGATTTGGCCTGAAGGCCATCTGGCACGTTGAGATCTGAAGGCATATGGTGGACCACAAAGCATGAGATACGCTGGATCATCTGCAAGAAAAATGTAACAAATATATTGGGGGACCTGAGATTCGAACCCAGGTCCCATGAGTCACTGAACAAGCGCACTAACCACCACGCCACTTTGTTGCTTTTGTTAGTATATTACATAGCAATTATTATATGGAAAAACAAAACAAATGCCAAAATTAAAAAATAAAAACGCGTGAATTATGAACGGGCCAATGGGAAGAGGACGCATCATCGTCTTCTTCGTTGAAAAGCCTGGTTATTTACCTGCGGATTTTATCCGCAGCAAAATCCATGGCTTCATCCTAAAACGAACTGTAGGCCATAAAAATGCAAACCAAAACCATGGACAGGTTCGTCTCTTCCTCCTGAGCACGTCTATACCCACTATTTGTTCCAATTTTTCCTGCAAACCAAACGCCCAAAAACAAAACTCCAAAACCCTAGGTTCGGGTATGGCATCACAAGCTATAAAAATGCAATCAAATTATGCCAAACGCTTCTAAATGGAATGACAAACACAAATATGCAAAGATTTTGGCAAAAGAATGCAAGAATCAGAGGATGCGATTTCGTGTACAGGGGTGTTTTTCAAAGGACTTACAGCGTGATTCAAGAGGTGATTGGCTTTGCTTTTGATTGCTACTGCTTCAGTGAATGTCAAGCAAGAAGTCTACGTTGAGTTTTTGTCTTGAAAACGTCTCTAACCAAGATTTCAGTTCCAAGCTTTTTTGAGTTTTTTCCAAGTTTTGTATTGGTGATTATGCAGCCTCTTGGTTCTGAATTTCGTGTCCTTGTGTTGTGTATGTATCAAGCATTGTATTAGGTCAAATATTGGGCTTTGAATCCATGAGCATTGATGATTTTGGATTTGATATGATCCTCCATGAACAAGCTTCCAAATTTGTCAAAAAATCCAATATTTGTTCATGATATGCCTTGATTCGAATTTGATCATGTCCATAATGATATTAAAGACCTGTATCAATCAAAAAGATTCCAATTGATTAAGATTTGGATTTTATTTGGATTTAAATTGATTAAAAATGAATTAATTCAATAAAAATCAAATAAAATGGAAAAATTAATAATTGGACACAAAACTGAATATAGGACACGTGTGTAGTGTGACAAGATCAAATCAAGTGGAAAAAAGTGGGTCCATTTGACAAAATTTGAAGTTTTGGGGATAGTTGACTTTTGGCAATTTTGGAAAAATGCCCAACTTCAACAATGCATAACTCCTTCAATTTTGAACTTTTGGAGGTGTTCTTAGACTTTTTAGAAACCTTGATATGTCCTATAACCAACACGTTTGGTCTCATATCATTTTGATATTCCATGCTCAAGTTATAAGCTTTGAAAAAAAAGGTGTTTTTGTTAACTTTTAAAAATGACCTATAATGTCCAAATTTGTAACTTTTTGTGAGTGCATTTCTTGATCTTGGGGTATGAAGATGGATTGTAGGAAATTTAATCCTATTCAAAATGAGATTTTGATGAGTCATTTCTCATAAAGTATGAGAAAGTTATGCTTGGTCAAAATTGAGTTGACTTTTCCTACAAAACCCTAATTTAGCAACTTTTGAATCTTGATGAATTTTGAGCAATCCTTGGTGAATCATGATCAACCCTTGATCAAATGATGAATTATCCTTAAAAATGAGAATGTTGACAAAAAATCTTGAGGTTTGACTATTTGTAGGTCACAGTTGACTTTTGCCCTAGCATAGTCAATTTTTGGGCCTCTTGAGCAATTGACTGACCAAACTTCCTCTGCAAGGCTTGAAATTTGACATGGATGACCTTTAGATCATATTAGGACATTGGGTAGCATTTTAGGTCATTTGGATGTAAGGACCTTGATGCAACACAAAACCCTAATTTGAGATTGACTGCCTTAGGAGGTGATTTGACTGTCCAACTGTTGAGCCATCTTGAGCAACTTGGAGATTATTCTTGCAATGTCTTGAGAAATATGGGAGGACAAATTTTGGGGTACAACACCAGTCCTTATAGGTTACTGTCATTTTTTGTATGATCTTCTTAATGTTCTTATTTACGGCTTCGACAACACCATTCATATTTGGCCGGTAAGGAGAAGAATTATGGTGTTGGATCTTGAATTACGCGCATATTGCAGTGATCATAGTATTATTGAGATTCGTACCATTGTCTGTGATGATTATCTCTGGGATGCCGTACCGACAGATGATATTCTGTTTGATGAAACGGGCCACGACATTCTTGGTAACGGAAGCAAAATAAGCTACCTCAACCCACTTCTTGAAATAGTCAATGGCCACTAAGATTGAAATTCCGGGAATGTCACAGACTCAGAATATCTAATGGAATGTTAAGACATCTGATCTGACATTAAGCGCTGTACAGGTAGACTAGGCTGAACTTTTGTTATCTGTTCTACAACAGTCACTGGACTAACATACCAGAGCCAACAACACGCAGGTTCTGATTTACTGAAGTTCAGAACAGTTAAGGTTAATCTTACACATTGATGTTACGAGGAATGCTGTGACATCAAACAGATAACCAATACAGAAAGTAAATAACACACAGAATTGTTCACCCAGTTCGGTTCAACCAACCTACATCTGGGGGCTTCCAAGCCAGGGATAAAGTTCACTATTAGTAGTATCAATTCAAAGACCCTACAGCCAACACACCCGTTGACAGCCTTCTCACTTAATCACTACCCAATGACACTTTTACCTAAGATCCAATCCTAGATATGAGACCCCTCTCACTCCCCCTCAATCACCGCAGTGATAACTTTCTACAGTGCATAAACTGCTCAGAAGATACACTTCCATTACACATCTTGATCATGCTTAAAAGCTTCAATCAAGTACAATGCATACATCCTTTAACCTACAGGTTTCAAGGAGTATGGTGACCATCCCACAGCCCGGGTGGTTCACAACTAGCCCTAAATGATTACATCTTGTCAATCAGCGATCACCCAAATTAGGTTACAATACTTCTATTTATAACACTTTTTACCCAACTGGATTTGGGCCTTCATATGACAGCAATGCAGCTTTAACGACCTGCATAAAATAAGCAGAAAACTTCTGCTACAAGTTAGGTCTTCAATCGAGCTTTTCTCCTTATCCTTAGCTTCTGATTGAATCTTCTAGGGCTCCACGTATGCCTTCAATTTTCGCTACTTGTTATGCATTCTATTTGGCAGAATATTCTGCATAACTTTAGGAACAGAACTGCATCAGTCTTGACAGTTCAGTAGCTTGATGTCTGGTATGATGTTATGACATCTCTTGAGACATGTTGTTCCAGATGTTGATCAACATGTTTAGGCATTTACAATAGAATTTTCAGGTTGTTCCTATTGTACATTACATTACATTATTGTTGTTGCTATTTGTTTTACAAGAGATGAGCCAATCCCAAACGAAGGCACTTACAATCTCCCCCTTTGGCTAATTTTGGCTAAAACAAATACAACAATAATACTCACCATTCAGGACCTCTTGAGGCACAGGAGGAAGAGGATGCACCTCATTCCCTTTTAGACCACGAACCATTTCTTGTCACTGATGGTGGAAAAAGAGGACCGTGGGAGATAAACTATCCTTTCAGAGGCATCAGAGAACCTTTAAGGAGTGACCAGAATATCTCCCTTGTAACTCAGAACACAGGTCACAACTGTGTTCATAACTCGGATCACAAGTCACAAAGAAATTCACGCCATTTGAATTTCTGCTGAGTTTGTGACAAGTCTTTGTGATCAAAATTTTGAGTAGCTGCTGCAACGAGGACAGTTTCTAACAGTACTCCTTTCTCCCCCTTTTTGGCCAAAAATTGCCAAAGAAAGCCCTCACAAAACCAGATCCAAGAACAGTTTTCCCAAATCCGTATAAACCCCATGATGGTTGTGAGAGAAAAGAATGTGTGACAGGAGGTTATATAAGGAGATACCAGGTTCAAGAAGATGGTAATAAAATCTTGGTCAAGGATACCTGTTAAAGCATGTGCATATTTCAGACTGACTGTGCATGTATTTTAGACGTATTTGTTTGTTTCTGCCAATACCACAAAAAGAACCAGTCCTAATTCATGCATAAATTTAGGTCAAAGCAATTCCTGAATAAAATCAGCCTTTGACCCATTTTCGGGACTGAAGATTTATTCCTTCTAGGAAACAGAATACCAATGACGTGGCGAAGTTATTTTCCCGTATTCTTCTTGATTTCCACAAGGTTGCAATGTCGTTGATAATGTCATGACACTTACTTAGACATTACCTTGCATTCTCTCATTTAGGCACAGAGAAGGGCACTTTAACCAGCTAGTAGCAAGAGATTAGCAGCCTTAAGCATGGCCATCACTCATGCTTTGTGTTGCTGAGATCCAATACACCAGAAGACTCCAACATGCTTCACAGGACATCACAGATTGGTTCTAATACACAAATTTAGATGCCACTTCTATTTCTTGTGGTAAAAGAACCCCTTGAACATATGCTGAATATATCTGATTTCCTTCTTCTGATCTTCCATTCACTAGTAGTTGTTGGAGCTAGTGAAGTTTGATTTGCTAGACCAATTTGCTATTGATAAGTTCTGAATCTTCCAAATTGCTCCAAAAGTATCAAAACTGCCACTTATGATACTTTTAAGCAATTCTTCAATCTCCTGTTGTTGAGACATGACTTCACAATGTCATATTATCAGAATACATCAGCATACCACTGCCCTCTTCAGACTTCTGATCTTCAGATTAAGTCCAATCAATACAGATACAGAGTCTCCCTTCAATGTATATTGTAATTGGGAAAAGTGCAACACTCAGTGACTTCCCTTGTTAAGGCCAATCAAAACAGTGGCGTGGAAACCAGTAGCACTAGCTCTGAGGTGGTAATTTCAAGCACCCTGAACTAGTCTTAGAATAGTAAGGACATCTCTGATTCATGCCCTTGCGCCTCCAACCTTCTTAGTGTGCTTACAAGCTTTACTAAGATTCAGACTTTCTAGAAGGATTATCCTTTGATCATGTCATCCTTCTGTATAATATATTTACTAGTAGTTGCTAATACTAGTAAATTCTTCAGACCACAACAGTAGTTATGCGTTGTTAAGCATACTTCTTTTAAACACAAGTAGAATCTACTAATTCCAAACCAACAATAAAACTGCCACACTATAATATTAAGATTCACAGTTCCAAGTCTCTGCCACGGTCTTCTAACAATAAATGATGTTACAGCATGAACCTATCTACTTGGATTCTGAAGTTAACATCCAGGGGATTGATGCCCTTTTATATTCCCCATAAGAAAGGTATGATTACTCACCAGAATATTCTTAGAGAGAAATAAACTCTCTATCAAGTTCTGAGAAATAGGTTCAGAATACAGCCTTGCATACATATTAGACAACAATTAGTCTCCCATCAAAGTGCTTATATATATCTTTATGCAAGATCCTAATGAATACTTAGTCTCCCGTCAAAGTATTCATTATTAGTTAGATTATGTCATCTTCTCAAGGTAGGATAATTATTCTAACAATCTTCTGTTCCATGCATGAAGAACCACAACAATCACATAACCATGCAGCAACTAGCATGGATCACCTTCACCTTGTCTGCTGACCCTTGAACAGTACAAAGGAGTTAATTGTACCATACTCCTGTAGACAAGAGCAAACCAAGTTGTTCACATAAATGAACTTCAAGTAAGAAGAGGATCTTCTCAGGAACCCATGATCTTTTGAAGATAACTCCTCCTTGCTACATACAACTAACAAGTTCATCCTAGGTGATGGGGATGACTTGTAAAAGTGCAGATATCCACCATTTGACTTTGGTCCAGGATGTCAGGACATTTTGTATGACATGTCTTCCAGGATCTTCAGGTTAAGGACTCCCCTTGAAACACAGCTCAGATCTTTGTAGAGAATTAAGTGAATTCTCCTTCACATGCTGCAGTTTATGTGATTGGTAGACATAACCTGTTCTATTCCTATCTTCCTTGGAAATCACTAAGATCATGAGAAATAAACTCAGGCATCTTATAGAACAAGGTAGGATGAACTCCCTTTCACATCAGCTTGATCATACTACTCCCTCTGAACAAACTGTTATCCAACTTCCCTCTTTATGGATACAGTGTAGAGCTCTTTACTTTAGGCACATAGTAAATACTCTTTATTTGGAATTTGCCACAGGTTCCAAATTAAGAGTCCTTAGTTTGCTTGCTGTGCAAGTTTCAGGTTGCCACATTCTGTAACTTGTACTAGAAGAAACTTCATTATCAATCTGGGACTTATCCGTCTTTCCTCAACAACTGATGTCTTCAACAGTTGTGATGTTGTACATTCTTTATCATCACAAGCTTTAGATTTCCACACATAAAGATTCTGCTTCCATCATTTATTCAACTAGAATTATCTAATCACACTAGACTGATTACTTCTTCATGCTTGCTAAGCATATTTACTTGGCTGAAGACACAGAAATGATTTCCATCATCCACAGCTTTAAAGTCCTTTTAAATGCATTTAGCTCAGCACATATACTCCCTTAAACTCACAACTGGAGTAGATGACCTGTTGATCGTGTCCTGATCAATTATTTCAAAACAGATGTCTCCTCTTCCAGATCAGGAGTAGGTTCCAAACATATGTATTCACATTACATGTGTTTAGCACCCAGAACATTTGTTCTTCAACTGGCAGTTGCATGATGTTCTACCATCCTTAAGAACATTAGTTCCATCTTCTTGGAACACATCATCCTTGATAATCTTCAAGGTCTTCAAGTAGCTTGCAGACGCATATGAGAATCATTGATCAATCAACAGCAAAAATAATAGCCCTAGAGTTCTTCTTTCACTTTTAGGGGTTGTATCAGAAGCTATGCAGCGGAATAACAGTACTTCACCAGAACTTACACAGTGCTTACTCCATATAGTAAGCATGACACATAAGGATTGAAAATAAATCAATCCCTCAAGTTGTTTGCTTCTTCACCGAACAACTTTCTAGACCCAACTCTACAGCCCTGTTAAAAGAAGGCTTTATAAACACATATGATGCCTTATCAATATCTTCACTCCCGCATGAAGATTTTGATAATATTCTTCTCTGTGCTGAATACAGTTTGAACAATGCACTCCAAAATCTTTACTCCCGCATGAGGTCTTTGAATTTGTTCAAACACTTTCATCATAGCTGATCTAGTTTCTCCCAAATTTGTCCATCCTCCACTCCTAGGGACCAAACAATATGAACACTACTGGTTCAAACAATATTCTACCTTGTACACAATCGGAAAGTATCCCCCATGGATCTCATCCAGAGTCAGACAGGATGCCTGCTCTGATACCAATTGAAATTCCGGGAATGTCACAGACTCAGAATATCTAATGGAATGTTAAGACATCTGATCTGACATTAAGCGCTGTACAGGTAGACTAGGCTGAACTTTTGTTATCTGTTCTACAACAGTCACTGGACTAACATACCAGAGCCAACAACACGCAGGTTCTGATTTACTGAAGTTCAGAACAGTTAAGGTTAATCTTACACATTGATGTTACGAGGAATGCTGTGACATCAAACAGATAACCAATACAGAAAGTAAATAACACACAGAATTGTTCACCCAGTTCGGTTCAACCAACCTACATCTGGGGGCTTCCAAGCCAGGGATAAAGTTCACTATTAGTAGTATCAATTCAAAGACCCTACAGCCAACACACCCGTTGACAGCCTTCTCACTTAATCACTACCCAATGACACTTTTACCTAAGATCCAATCCTAGATATGAGACCCCTCTCACTCCCCCTCAATCACCGCAGTGATAACTTTCTACAGTGCATAAACTGCTCAGAAGATACACTTCCATTAGACATCTTGATCATGCTTAAAAGCTTCAATCAAGTACAATGCATACATCCTTTAACCTACAGGTTTCAAGGAGTATGGTGACCATCCCACAGCCCGGGTGGTTCACAACTAGCCCTAAATGATTACATCTTGTCAATCAGCGATCACCCAAATTAGGTTACAATACTTCTATTTATAACACTTTTTACCCAACTGGATTTGGGCCTTCATATGACAGCAATGCAGCTTTAACGACCTGCATAAAATAAGCAGAAAACTTCTGCTACAAGTTAGGTCTTCAATCGAGCTTTTCTCCTTATCCTTAGCTTCTGATTGAATCTTCTAGGGCTCCACGTATGCCTTCAATTTTCGCTACTTGTTATGCATTCTATTTGGCAGAATATTCTGCATAACTTTAGGAACAGAACTGCATCAGTCTTGACAGTTCAGTAGCTTGATGTCTGGTATGATGTTATGACATCTCTTGAGACATGTTGTTCCAGATGTTGATCAACATGTTTAGGCATTTACAATAGAATTTTCAGGCTGTTCCTATTGTACATTACATTACATTATTGTTGTTGCTATTTGTTTTACAAGAGATGAGCCAATCCCAAACGAAGGCACTTACAAAGATAAAGCGGTGTCCATTAGAAGCCGTAGATTTGATTTCTCCAATCATATTGATGCCTCACATCGCGAATGTCCAGGGAGCAGTCAGGACATTTAGAGGGACTGGAGGCACATGCACTTTGTCATCATAGATTTGACACTTGTGGAAGATTCGTGAATGCTGATAGCAATATGCTTCCATGGTAGACCAGTAGTACCTTGCTCGTAGGATCTTCTTAGCCATCGTATGACCACTATAATGGGTGCCAAAAGTGACTTCATGTAGATCAACCATGATCTTTTTTGCCTCAACCTTGTCTACACAACGAAGCAAAAGAGAGTCGTGGTTGCGTTTGTAGAGAATTCCATTACTGATGAAGAACTTAGCCGAGAATATCCTTAAGAACTTCTTATCATTAACTGAAGCTCATTCCGGATACTCTTGAGCCTCGAGATACCCATTGACTTCATGGAACCAAGGTTGGTCCACTACTTCTTCAGTATCGATCTCGTGAAAGTAAGATGGTTCATCCATCCGTTCAATGGTGATCTGGGGAGCCTCATTACCCCACTTGAGTTTAAACATGGATGACATTGTGGCTAGCACATCTGCTAGTTGATTTTCCTCTCGTAGAAAATGCTCAAAAGTAATTTCCTCGAAATGTGGGATTAATGTCAGCACATGTTCTTTGTAGGGGATAAGGTTAGGGTGCTTAGTGTCCCACTCTCCTTTGATTTGACTGATGACTAAGGCTGAATCACCAAATACACTTAAGGACTTGATTCCCAAATCTATTGCAGCTTTGAGACCGAAAATGCACGCTTCGTATTCTGCCATGTTATTAGTAAAGTTGAAGCAAAGTCTTGCAGTGAAGGGAGTATGACATCCTTCATGGGATATAATTACAACACCAATGCCATTGCCGAGCGCGTTGGAGGCTCGGTCAAAAACCAGGGTCCATCGGGATCCTTGTTCAGGTCCATCATATGGTCTGAATTCTTCACAATTGTTTACCATCATGATGCCTTCATCTGGGAACTCGAATTTCATGGATTGGTAGTCATCCGCAGCCTAATGAGCAAGATGATCGGCTATCACACTGCCCTTTATTGCTTTTTGGGTAGTGTACTGAATGTCGTATTCAGTCAGGATCATCTGCCATCTCGCTATTCTCCCAGAGAGGGCAGGCTTCCCGAATATGTATTTTATTAGATCCATCTTGGGTATCAATAAGGTAGTAGGGTCAACATATACTGTCTTAGCCGGCGAGCAGCCCATGCCAGAGCGCAACAAGTTTTCTCGAGCAGTGAATACCTTATTTTACAGTCGGTAAACTTTTTGCTCACGTAGTAAATAGCATGCTCTTTTCGGCTAGACTCGTCATGCTGCCCCATCACACACCCCATTGAATTTTTCAAAACAGTTAGACACATGATCAAAGGTCTTCCCTCAACTGGCGACATCAAAATAGGAGGCTCTTGTAGGTACTCTTTGATCTTGTCGAAGGCAGCTTGGCATTCATCATTCCATTTGACTACTTGATCTTTCTTCAGTAATTTGAAGATTGGTTCACAAGTAGCGGTCAAGTGAGAAATGAATCTGTCAATGTAGTTTAGCCGTCCTAAGAATCCTATGACTTCCTTCTCGGTGTGAGGAGCAGGCATTTCTTGTATTACTTCCACCTTGGCAGGGTCTACTAGGATACCTTTACAGCTGACGACGAAGCCTAGGAGTTTACCAAACCTTACCCCAAATGTGCATTTATTCGGGTTCAACCTCAGCTTGTATTTCTTTAGTCTCTCAAACAGTTTTATGCAAATGGTCAAGATGTTCCTCTTCAGTTTGAGATCTGGCTATCATGTCGTCCACATAGACCTCAATTTCGTGATGGATCGTGTCGTGAAATAGATCTACCATGGCATGTTGATAAGTTTCCCCAGCGTTCTTCAACCCAAATGGCATAACCTTGTAACAGAATGTGCCCCACTGTATGACGAAGGTTGTTTTCTCCATGTCCTCAAGGGCCATTTTGATTTGATTATAGCCTGAGAAACCATCCATAAATGAGAACACCTTATGTTGTGCGGTATTGTCAACCAGAATATCGATATGGGGAAGTGGGAAATCATCCTTAGGGCTTTCCCTATTCAAATCTCGGTAATCCACACACATTTGTACCTTGCTGTCCTTTTTAAGCACTAGGACAACATTGGCGACCCATTGTGGATAGGAGGTGACGACCAAGAATCCGGTGTTGAATTGTTTCATGACTTCAGCCTTGATCTTCTCTGACATGTCTGGCCGCATGCGACGGACTTTCTGTTTTACTATAGGGCAATCTTCTTTTGTCGGTAGACGATGGATCACGATATCAGCATCAAGCCCTGGCATGTCTTTGTACGACCATGAAAAGACCTCAACATAATCATGTAGCAACTGAGTTAGACGCTTCTTGACACTGGGTTGCAGATTGGCGCCCACCTTGACTTCTTTCTTGTCCTCTTGGGACCTAGGTTAATTGTGTCCACTGATTCTTCGTAGGACTGTGTGGTCCTTTCTTCTTGTTGTAGTAACCTGACTAGTTCCCCTAGAACTTCACAATCTTCCTCACCTTCGTCTTCGGCTTGGTAGATTAGATTTTCAGAGTCACAAAAGGCCATAGCAGAATTGTTACCCATGGGATCTCGAATGGATGTAGATCTGCATTTTGAATGTGAGTGTGTAAGAGTATAGCTATCTTTGAAAGAAATAAAAATTGTAGAAAAATAAAGGCAAAGAGCACAAAGTTTGTATGCAAAAATGTCCATGATTCATTGATGACATATTAAAATGAGGTAACAACCCTTACAAATGGACTGTTGTGCCTTGGGTAAGACACAAGGTTTTAAAAGTCTGAATTGTTTAATTATTACAGATCCGAAAAAAATTTAAAGACAATTATTAATGGATAAAAGTAATTGGTAAAAAATCTTTAGCTTCCCAGTTGTTGAGTCCTCCATTGACGGTTAGGAAAATCCAATCTTCTAGGTCACAACTGTCATCATTATCATCTTCCACTACGTTGACTCCATGGTTGCTGATCTTCAAAGGTGGTTCCCTGACATGAGCACGGCGTACAGCTTTCTGGGTTACTGAAGTAAAACCCAAACCAAATTTGTCATATTTGTAAGGGATATCCGGGAGTTGGCCCTAAATAGTATACCCACCTTCTTCGATCACGACCCTGGCATCTTTTAGATAAGACATCTTTAGAGGAGGTCTTGTAATCTTCGGGACTTGGGAAACAGTCTTGGTAGCGACCACTGTTTGTGGGACTTCCTCGAAGTGCTGAAACGGAGTTTCAATGAATTCACCATTCAATTCCACGTATCTGAAGGAGTTCAAGTGACTGACCATATATTCCTCTTCTCCAGGACAATAATGATTTTCCCCTTGGTTGGGTATTTCAGCATTTGATGTAATGTAGAGGTGACGGCACCAGCGTTGTAAATCCATGGTCGGCCCAATAAATAGGAATAGGAAGAGCGAATGTCCATCACGTAAAAAGTTGAATCAAAGTTTTGAGGTCCAACTTTTATGGGGATGTCCACCTCCCCGTGCACCATTCTCTTTGAACCGTCGAAGGCCCTTACCACTATGTTGTTGGGTTTTAAGGTCAAACCTTCACAGTCGAGTCTATTAAGAGCCTTCTTAGGCAGCACATTCAAAGACGAACCGGTATTAACCAAGACATGGTCCAAAGTTGTGCCCCGGCATTCGACAGAGACATGCAATGCCTCGTTGTGTTTCCTCCCTCTATGTGTCAAGTCAGCATCAAAAACGCCTAAACTATTGTCAGCGGTTAAACTGGCGACACAGTCTTGGAACTGATCAACAGAGGTTTCTTGTGGCACATGGGCAGTTTTAAGACATTTCACCAAGGCCTTCGCATGAGCCTCGGAGTACAACAATAAAGCCAGCATGGAAATCTTTGACGAAGTCTTCCCTAGTTGTTCGACTATGTTGTAGTCGCTTCTCTTTATAATTTTCAGAATTTCTTCCATCTCCTTTTGGGAGGCCTCTAGGATAGATACTGATTACGCCTTCATCCAGACAGGCTCAACCAGAATGCCTTTTCCCTGAGTCTTGGTTAACTCGGTGGTAGGAGTGTCAGTAGGGGTAACCATAGGGATTTAGTAGTAGTAGTGTCAACAGGAACAAAAACATGGATGATCACAGGACCGGTAACAGCTTTCGGAGGAGCAATCTCGGGAGAGAATACTCTGCCACTTCAGGTTATCTTGCTGGTTCCCACAATATTGCTGATGTCGGGGTCAGCCTTTTCAAAAATTGAGTCTTCATCATCCATCCAATCTTGCTTGACGCCGTGATAGTAGACATCGCCCCCATAGTTCCATGGGACAATTTTATCTGATGAGTACGGGACCGGCCCATGCATAGTAATTATCAGTGGAGCCACTTTAAGAACTGGTGTAATCCTAACAGGTCTTTTGGTGGAGACCCTGGAAGGGTTGGCGGAAATGGTTACTATTGAAACATCATTGTAAGAAATGGTGGAAACGGGAGTCTTTTCAAACAAAATCTCTTTGTCATCCATTAGGCGTTGAATACCTGCTTTCAATAAATGACAACCAGTTGGTAGGGAAAAATAGAGGTGGCAGCTTTTGTCACAGCCCGAAAATAAACTGGCTTTCAACAGGTTCCTCTTAACAGTCGGGAGAGGAGTAACAAGTTCATCAACAGCAGTAACAAAGATATCATCTTCAACAATGTTAACATCACGACCATGCTTATGCATAAGAGTGGTGATAACATTTGGGAACTCGGGAGCATCAAATTCTATTTCTTTTTCTTCGAGAAGGTCTTGCACCTTGTTTTTCAAACCCAACCGTTGTTAGTATCATGGCCTGGACTTTCTGAGTGGTAAGCACAGCAAGCATTAGGGTGGTAATGAGGAGATGCGGTGTTGGGATTCTTCGGGGCTTCCTTCAAAGTTACCAGATTAGATCTCAACAAATGTGGCAGGACATGAGCTAGTGTCATATTTATCCGGGTAAATTGTCTTACTGGTCTTTCCGTTCTAGGTTGGTTGCTCCTTTGTTGAGTAGGTGCAGGCTTAGGGATCATGACAGCCCCTACCATTGGACGGTGTTCAGTTCTATCTTGATTCCTTTGAGGATACACAACACCAACTTCTTTCTTCCCAATAAATGGTTTTCTCGCGGCACTGGAGGATGCGTCTTTTTGGATCTTCCCACTCTTAATCCTGGCTTCTACTCTTTCCCCGATCAAGATTAATTCAGTGAAGCCTGCAGAGGAACTTCCAATCAGATGATTGAAGAAAGGACCAAACAGGGTACCCAGAAACATGTCTACTAGTTCTCTTTCAGATAAGGGAGGCTAGACTCTTCCTTATAAGTCCCTCCATTTCTGAGTGTAGTCTTTGAAACCTTCACTTGAAACCATAACCATACTCTGGAGTTGAGTACGGGTGGGAGCAAGGTTTGCATTGTATTGATACTATTTATAAGCAGCGGCAAGGTCTTCCCAATTATGGATATTGGCCCTCTCTAGTTGATAGAACCAATCTAGCTAAGTCCCGGATAAACTGCCTTGAAAGAAGTGGACCCACAAATCTCTGTCAGCAGTGTGAGGTTGTATCTTCCTCATATAAGATCGGAGGTGCATCTTGGGACACGAAACCCCATTGTACTTAGCAAATACTGGTGCCTTAAGTTTTGGTGGAATAACAATCCTAGAAACCAAACCCATCTCTTCAAAGTCCAGCCCGAGAACTTTCTGAATCTCTATTGCACTTAGACGCTCTTCCAGATGTTTGTATTTGTCGTCGGTATGGGGATACTACTCTTCAGAGTAATCCTCTTCTTCTTCTTCTTCCTCTTCAGATTCTGGCTGGGCATTTGCTTCCTTGCCTTTCCCTGCTTGATTGTCTTTTTCACCGAATGATGTTGCGAAGTCTAAGACCTTCATGGCTTCCCCTGGGAACCTTCTTTCTAGATTCAGAACACCGGTTGCTTTCTTTTCCTTCTTCTTCTTTTCTACAATCAACAAAGTTTTCAAATCCTCTTGTCCTTTGGCTAGGGTCAATAACATCTGTTGAAATTGAGCATTCTGCGCCTGGAGGTCTTTTACTGTCTGCTCGAGATCCATCTTACTTAAATAAAAGTAGAAAGATGAGGAGACTTGTTGTAAGAAACCTGCTTATGTTATGATGAATGGTAGATGCATATGCAATGATTTCAAGGAAATTAGAGATTTAAATTTACTTTAGACCAAAAAGGAACACACGTTATATTGATAAATCAAAGTTTGAGAACATCATGCCTTCTTTGGGCTTACAAATAAATACAAAAACTCTAGGATAAAAAAGTTATACGCATCCTCTTTGGTGCGATGTAGGCGTTCAGGCTCCACTCCTCAAGTAGTTTCTTGGTGAGTTCCAAAACCTTCTTCTCGCTGGCATAAAATTGGGCCTCGAAAGTGTCTCGCACCCCTTTAATCTGTATCCAATCCCTTTGTAATTCTTCGAGAGAGGTGGGCATGTCAGGATGCGGGATAGTGTATGGAACATCTTCTGCCACAACAGGCTCTTTGATAACTGGGAGAATGGAGGGGTAAGGCATCATAAGACTTTAAGCACGAGTTTGTACCCATTTGAGGTAAGGCTCAAGAGGGATGGAATTGTTATGCCCCAATGTCTTTCTGTCTACCTTATTCAACATCCTTCAGGCTTGGATAAACCTCTGGGGGTGACCTTGATCGTCGTTCTCGTAGTTAAATACCAAACCTTGAATAAGCATCTCATGTGGGTCATCCCTTCGGGTATAACCAAACTGTCTTAAGGCTAAACAAGGGTTGTAGGTGATACCTCCCTTAATGCCAAGTAAGGGGACATTAGGGAATTCTCCATAATGCTCGATGATAGTAACATTCTCTATAGACCGTGAACACCAATGAATGTCTGAATGTTTGAGCATCATCAACCTATGTGACCACCTTGAATCTTGCTCGTTCTTCAATACAGATTGGGGAAGATGCAAAATAAACCATCTTGCCAAAACAGGAGTACAACACATAAGGATACCTCTTTTTCTCATAGTGCGAGTGTGAAAAGAATGTAGGATGTCCCCTAGCAAAGTAGGCACCGGGTTACGAGGCATGAAGATTTTGACGGTGTTCACATCTATGAGTTGGTCAGGATTCGAAAACAAAACCATACCATAGATGAGGAGAGCCACAATTTCCTCAAAAGGTTGCAAATCTAAAGAGAGCCAACAGTTTTGGGCTTTCTCAAACAAGAACTTTTCTAGGAAACCTTTGACACCACTCCTTGTTTCCCAATTAGTTGTGATATCAGATGGTTGCAAGTGTAGAGCTTGAGTAATCTCTTCTGGATTTGGATCTCTTTCTGTACTGTTGAAAGGTAGTTGATTGAGAATGGGAATCCTCAAGAGTTTGGAGAATTCTTCCAAAGTCAACACAAGTTGATAATCGAGAAATGTGAAGCAATGGTGTAAAGGATCAAAGAACTGGAAGAGCACCTTCATCATGTGCTCATCAGTGTTGGAGGTCACCAAGTTTAGTAGGCGACCATGCCTTTCGGTAAATGGAGAATTTTCAGGAATCCTTGATGCTATATCTTTAAGTTGATGAGGGATCCTTACGAGATTGACTTGAATGGTTTTTCTGCGAATAGCATCCATGTCCTACAAAACAGAACAAAGATAAATCCCCAAAATCCCTAAAATGGTTAGTAAGTATAAGTATAATGTTATGATGTTTATGATGTTATGTACAAGTAAATATATACAAACAAATCAAACAAGTCATTAGGTTTAGGCTTGCACGGAGTCTCATAGGTAAGTACCCTCTTGAAGTTTAGTTGGCTCAAACCCATCCTAGCAATAGTAATCGGGTTCTAAGGAGCTCAATATCACAGGTTTGTTTTTCTCGGGCATTGTTTCAGCGCAAGCCTCATTAATGGCGACCAAAATATCCCAAAAAACCAAACCTCAATAAGTGTAGTATCGAGTATCTACCAACTTCAGACTGCACCAAAGTCGGTCATCTCACTATGTCCTAATGGTTAAGTTGGTCAAGTAAAGGTTCTAGAAGTTCGTTAGTGCTTCATGACATCACTCAGCGGCCCCGTATTCTCCTTGAATACTCAAGGGTTACCGGTACCCACAAATATGTCACACTAATGTAGCTATTTCTTAGACCATGTCGGTATACCCTACAGTTTCCACAACGTATTACTACTTACCTATAAGGTATCTCAAATCCGAGTAGAGGATTCAAACCCAAACAAAGAAACATAATGTAAAGCATACAAGTCAAGCAATGAAAGCAAATAAATATGATCTAACCCTAAGATAACCCCACTTTTAAATATTCCCCATCAGAGTCGCCAATTCTGTGATACAGTGGGAGAACTGACTTGGTTGTTTTACGTTTGATTGCAAATGTTGCGGTTAGCAAGAGTCGCCACCGACTTTTCTTTCATCCAAAAGGAAAGGTGAAAAAAGCACAGGAAAGACCTTTGAGATTGTTTCTTGCGTTAGGGGGGTATATTATGTAAAGGGAAGGTATTAGCACCCTTTTCATCCATGGTTTTCCATGGGCTCTTAGTTACTTGCTAGATCACTTGCTTTTGTTTGAAAATGTGCTTTGTGTGGTTTTTTTGAAAGTATTTTGTAAAGATACCATTGTTTAGGAAAACTTTGTAATGATTCTCGTTCGTAAGAAGGTATATAAAGTGTTTGATCTTTTGAAAATGTTTTCAAGTTTGAAAGATGTTTTTGAAAGTGTTGGTGTTTGTTTTGAAAATAGCAAGGATGTTTTTTTTTTGCAATTGAGCAAGTAACTAGGAACATTCTACCTACTCAAAAGTCTTTCATATTTATCTCCTCTTTCCTTTGACATTGTTATCTTACCATTGATTTGGTAAGTAACCCTATCTTTGGATGTAAAAGGGATGGACATGGGTCATCGTATAGCCATGATTAGCAATGTTGTAAGATATCTTAGCATTTTCTTTAAGGGACTAAGATCATTTTTGAAAGGGAAACTTTGATAGCATCACCGAGGGACTATGATCTTGTATTTTGCTTGTTTTTGCTCAGATACCTCACATGCATAATATGGCCATTTTTGTAAGGCAACAAAGTGGATTTACCCTAGGAATGTATGTGTGCAAGTGTATTGATTTACATGCTTAATTTGTCTTGATTAGGGTTTTCTATTTGTTTGTTTTAATCTTTCCATACAAACCCTAATTACTAGCAATTGGTATATAAAGCATTAAATTGCGAAAAATAAAAATACTAAGCTATTAAAAAGCTTTAGAGGATAGGGGTACAAATTTATGAATGGGGATTGCAAGAAATTAAAGTCATAATTATTTATTACAACCATATTGAAATAATATACAAGAAATGTAAAATGGACTTGTTTTGTTTTTGTTAAGAAATTAATTTACTTAAGAAAATATTTTGATCTTTTTATTCTAAAAGAAATGAAATAAAACATGTGAATATGAAATATTTTTGGTGTTTTTGGTTATTAAAAACAAAAATAAGATAAATAAGAAAATGGAGTCATAATCAGCACATTGCTGAAACAAGGAGGAACAAAAGTTCTGACTCTGATACGCTGTAAGAGAGAAAATGTTAGTAGACAAGCAGAAGGTCAGAAGTTATGGGCCTGGGTACACCATGTTATGAGGTTGCTGGGAAAAAGGAAAATCTAGAAGTTCTGATTGTTGAAGGGGTTCAGAAGCTATAGTGTAGCTAGGAACCTAGAAGTTCATATGTCACTGGCAAGTCATAAGTTCTGGCTATTTGAGAGAGTGAGGGGATAATGTTGTTAGGCGATGTTGTCTAGAAGTTCTGATTTAGGAATATTGTTTGATAGAAAAATGTGTAAAAATGCCAGTAAATAAACCTAAAAAAGATGCTTCTGGGGTTAGAGCCTAAGACCCTTAGTACTAATGTCTTATGCGCACACATTGTCTACCACTGGGGTGGCTGTGCATCCGATATCAGAAGTAAAAACATAAATATGTATCACAAGGTAAACTCTGATGATGAACTCCATTTCTTTCTCCATGCTAATCAGAACATCTGCAACTTAGTTAAATCTCAACAGAACAGAAAACATGGACATAACAATTATGGCATGTTTCCATCATGGTTTCAGAAACATGAAAAATGTCAAGGCTGTAAATCAGAAACAAGCATGTATCTGCTAAACCTAGTTTCCTTAAGAAGTTCTGAACTGATGTTCTCTCTACTTAGGCAGACAAATACGTGAAACTTCAGAATATGTAAAACATCAGAATCAGGATGTCAGCAAAAGCTTACGTTGCAGCTGGAAAATGTTCTAGGAGCTGGAGCCTGGTTCTGACTGCTTGTAATGTTCTGATCAGATTCCTCACATGCTCAGCAGGCTAGAACAACCTTTATCTTGGGCTATGAATGGCTGGAAAATTCTGGAACAGTTAAGAAGTAAAGTTATGACTTTTGAGAACGTGTTACGGTCTAAAAACAGGAATTAGGATGGTTTCTAAATGTATATCAGAAACTGTATAGATGGTTTGGTCAAGAAACACTTGAGGGAAATGGAGTTTGAATGCAAGAATAAAAAACTAGCAGGTTTTGTATTTGTTTTTGTAGTTTCGGATTTCTGGAAATTTTTAGCTAGGTTTCAAGGCTTTTTCTTTCAATTTTTCTGACCCCTTTACAGTTTCCAATGAAGTTCAATTTATAAGTAAGAACTTTGTAGCTTGGAGAAGTCAAAAGTACCAACATCATGCTAGCATGATGGCTTGTTCTTGAAGCAAGATAAACAAGTATGGTGGTTAACAGCTTTTAGCCGTGCCTAAGCTGGATTTGTAAGCATGAATTAAGGAAAAGTACCCTCAGAGGCAAAATCAAAGCATGGGCCCAGCATAAATTTGTACAAAAGTTTACTTTTCAAGGACAACAATGGTACTTCTTTCTCACACGTGGGGAAATCCTTTGGATAAAAACTCAAAAGTGGCTGTGTGCATTAAATGATGATGGGATTTATCAAACCAGAAATCATGTGCTATGGGATTGTGCATCATAGCCTAAGTCTGGGTCAGAAGTTTAGAATCAGTGTAACTTAGAATATGTAAGTATGAAAGTGCGCCTAAGAGGGAGGGTGAATTAGGTACTTTAAAAGTTTTACCGTTTTAGTGAGATGGATGTTATTTTTCTGGTTTATTGCATGAGTTTACAAATGCGTTTCTTTCTTTTCTGGTTAATGACTAGTGATGAAAGAGATAAATTCGGAAAAGTAAAGAACACAGAGACGTATCCTGGTTCCCCTCACAGTCCGAGAGTACTCCAGTCCCCTTTCAACATGAAAGAGATTTCCTTATTGTTAGATCTCTAGACAAGACACCCTAGTCCTTCTATACAAGACTCTAACCAATAAAACCACCAAGAACAATCCTCTGGGACCAAGAACAATCCTCTAGGATTTTCACTATTGTTGTACCCCAAAATTTTCCCTCCTATATTTGGCAATACATTTCAAGTGAGGTCCTCAAATTGCTCAAGGAAGTCCAAGGGTTGACCCGACAAAATCTCTCCTAAGGCAGTCTAACCCAAATTAGGGTTTCATTTTGCATCAAGATGCTTGAGTCCAAAAGATCCCAAATGCTCACCATTGTCCTAATATGTACTCAAGATCATCCATGTCAAGTTTCAAGCCTTGCAGAGGAAGTTTGCTCAGTCAATTGCTCAAAGGCCTGAAAATCGATTGTGTTAGGGCAAAAGTCAATTGTGGCCCACATGCAGTCAAACTTCAAGATTTTTTGTCAACATTCTCATTTTGAAGTATCATTCATCATTTTATCAAGGTTTGATCATGATTCCTCAAGGATTGCTCACAATTCATCAAAACCCAAAAGTTGCTAAATTAGGGTTTTGTAGGAAAAGTCAACTCAACTTTGACCAAGCATAACTTTCTCATACTTTATCAAAAATGACCTCTCGAAAGCTCATTTTGAAGAGGATGTGATTACCTACAATCCATATTCAGCTCCCAAGTTTAAACTATGCACTCACAAGAAGATATAAATTTGGACATTATAGGTCATTTTGAAAAGTCAACAAAAACACCTTTTGGGTCAAAGCTTAATACATGAACATGGAAGACTCAATTGAGATGAGACCAAAAAGGTTGCTTAGAGGACATCTTAAGCTTTATAAGAAGTCCAAGAACACATCTCTAGGGTCCAAATTGAGAGAGTTATGCATTGCCCAAGTTGACCCTTCTTGCAAAATTGCCAAAAGTCAAATGTGTCCAAAATTGCATTTTTTTGCCAAATGAGCCCAACTTTTTATGCTTGCAATGAGTTTGTAATGTGACCCACGACCCATGAGCCCTTCCACTTGTCATTCTTTTATTTTTGTTATTTATTTTGATTTTATTTCATTTAAATCAAATAAAATCAATATAAAATAATGAAAATATCAAAAACTAATTAAATCTTGAGATTTTGTGCATGATTAGGTTCACTATACAGCTGGAGACAAGATCAAATCGTGCAAGGCTCCATATGGGCACAAAATGATTGAATTTCTTGATTTGGAAAGATTTGGTGCAAGGATTGAATCATGAATCAATATTCATAATTGGAAGAGATTTGATACAAAGTTGCAACCCTAATGCACTCTAGTATACATAAGGAACAAGGGCAGATCAAAAGAAAGAGGCTGGAGGCATGCAAAGGCAAAGAACAAATTGCAAAAATTCAAGGAAAAAGTACAAACTGATTTCCAAGTTTCAGGCTATCTCAAGCCATTCTAATCATACCAATCAATTGTTGGACTCCCCATAATCGTGTTTCAATCGCTAGCAAGTTTCCCCACGCCTTGAAACGCCCTATAAGAGTCACACGGTTTGCATATTTTCTTAAATTCGAATACATTAATTATGGCATATTTAGCATGATTGATTGGCATATTTTTTATCCTTGAGATGTTTACAAGCTAATGGTTATATTTAATTGCATTTTTGCTGACTGAACACGAAACTGCCATGGCTAGGGTTCTTTCTTTGTTTTTAGGGGTTTCTTGTACAGGGAAAATTGGCCAATGATAATGGTACCATGATGCTCGTGGGCTTGAAATGAGTTGATTGATACCATTAGTTTTGATTTATCATGCGTGTACAAGGTTTTGGAAATGCACAGGGGCTATACCTACCCTTAAATGTCCGTAGGTAAAAGCTATGAAACTTACAACGATGGTGGGAGGAAGAAGATGGTTACGTGGTGCTCCCTGACTTGCCAGTTTGAATTTCGCGCGTTTTGAGGACTAACATTTGGTTTATATTATATAATAATTGTTTGTTATTGTAATTACAACTAATCATTCTGGCTCAGCTGGCAGCGTGGCAAGGGGATAATGCTCAAGGAACTGGGTTCGATCCCCAGGTCCCAACTTTAGCTTCATATTATTTTTCTTTACATAATCAGGTGCGCTAGTATCCCATGTGTCCACCATGCATCATCAGCATCCAACCACCAGATCCCCAAACAAGCCAGATCCAAGGCTTATCCCTTGAAGATCCATCATGCGCCTCCAGTCAATGAATGCACTGGATCCAACGAAGTCAACAAAGGCCAGGAGTTGTTGGGCCAAAAAATCAGATTCACCCCCCCTCCCTTCTTGCTAAGCAACCAGGCCCATCTTTCTTTCTTTTCTATTTATTTATTTTATTTATTTAATTTGCTTAATTATTTTCTAACACAATTAATTTATTTTTTTTACAAAAAATCATAAAATCAAGAGTTTCACAAAAAATTAGAATTAGATTTTGATTTTATCAAAATTAATTTTTTTAATATAATTTTGTTTTATTTAGGGAAATTCTAACCTTTTTTGTATAATTAAAACCAATTAGAAAAATTAGGGTTAACTTTTGATTTAATTTTTATTTCTTTCTCAAAATAAAAAATATAAAAAATAGGTTAATTTAATTATTTTTCTTAACTAAAATTAATTAGTGATTAGGTTATTTTTATTCAATTGAACTTTATTTTCTCAAATAACACAAAAACGACAAAAAATGATTTTTCTTTTAAATTACAATTAGGCTTAGGTTGGGTCAAAACCCTAATTATTTTACATTCGATTCATCGCACGCGTTTATTATTTTTTGCAATATTGATGTAACTGTCTACAGTATGTAATAGTTTAATCTAGGATTTTCTTTATTTATCGTCTTTTACGGGTTTTTTGGCTATGTAATTAATCCTTACCCCGAAGCCTTGTAATAGCATAGTTTTACTTTCTCGCATTTTTCTCGCAAATATTAACTATTTAGATGTATGTTAATAGGATTGTATGACAAGATTGCATGATAATTTAAAACGGCTAGAAAACCCTAATGTGCAAAGATAATAACTGAAATCAAATCACTCGCACATGCGCACTCCTAGGGTATACTCTCACTTCGGTTGCCTTTGGTAAACGATCATTAAGTATAGGGTGTCTTAGTGGTTTCCCTCATGTCTAACAAAGATAAAAAGTCCTGTTCGGAAATGTTGCCTCAGAAATGTTGCCTCGAATATGATCTTAAGACTCTAGGGTTATTACTAAGATGTCCTAACATTGGTTTAGTGATCGTACGTCCCTTTCGAATTGACCCTTACAATTCCAACGACAGTGCTACCTATTTCTCAATAGTAGGATAACATTGTATAAAGGAAACGAGAATAGAAACGATCTTTTTTCGAGTAGGTAGATGCTAGTAGGTACTTGCTCAAATCAAAATTCTTCACAGCAGACACTTTTTTCAAACAAAATTTTCAAAAACAACTTCGTAACACTCTTGAGGATAGAAACAAGGGTTAAAACGAAGTAAAACAAAACTTTTCAAAACAAACACACACAAGCAATTTTAAAAGATGAGCAAGTACCTAAGAGCCCATGGAAAACCATGGATAGAAAGGGTGCTAACACCTTCTCTTTCTATAATCTACCCCCCGTACTCAAAATCTCGAAAAAGGATTTTTTCTGTGCTTTTTTCCTTTCCAGTTGGATGAAATAAAAGTCGGTGGCGACTCTTGCTTACCATGACATTTTGCAAACAAAAATGCAAAACGCAAACCAGCATTTTCAAAATAGTCGATTCGGCCACCGTATCACAGAACTGGCGACTCTGCTGGGGAAAATAAGTGGGGTATACCTTAGGATCTAGTTCATCATAATTGCTTCTCTTGTTTGTTTTGGTTGCTTTACTTTTAAGGGTTTTATTTGGGAGTTACTATAGATCCTAACCCGAATCTGGGGACACCTTTTAGGTAAGTAGCAATAAAATGTGAGGGAACTGTATGGCATAGACCAATACGGTTAAAGCAGTAGCTACATTGATGTGACACATTGGTTGGTACCGGTATCCCTTATGGAGAAACGAGGAGAATACGGGGCCGCTGCGTGTGTCGTTAAGCATCAACTGACCTTAGAACCCTTAATCGACTAACTTGGACATTAGAAAGTAGTGAGATAGCCGGCCTCGGTGTAAATCTGAGAACGAGTTGATACTCGATGCTACACTCATTGAGACCATACTCTCGAGATAGTTCCGGCCGCAAGAAAAGATTGCGTGAGTTGAAACCATGACCGATGGAGGATGGTCAGTGATATTGAGAACCTCTAGAACCCGGTTACTTTTTCTAAGACAGGTTGAAACCAACTGAAATTCAAGAGGGTAATACACCTAACCCCATGCAAGCCTTAAACTTAAGGGCTTTTGTGTGACTTGTTTGTCTTTACCATGCCTGTTATCTGCTATACCTGTTGTTTTTTATCATGACATCATGCATCATAACATGGCATTCATAATTCATTATACTAACCATTTCAAAGACCGAGGGAATTTATCTTTGTTCTGTTTTGCAGATTATGGCCTTCGTGCGCAAAAATACCATTCGAGTTAACTTTGTGCAAATACCTGCTCAACTTAAAGAGTTAGCCTCAAGAGTTTCTAAGACTTCTATGTTCATTAAGATACATGGTTAACTTCTTAGCCTAGTCACCTCAAAATTTGATGAGCAGATGATAAGTGTACTTTTACAGTTCTTCGATCCTGTGCATCATTGCTTCACCTTTCCAGATTACCAGCTAGTTCCAACTTTGGAAGAGTTCTATCACTTATTGGGCATATCCATCCTTGAACAGGTACCATTTACAGGTATGGAAGAGGTTCCAAGACCGAAAGATATTGCCTCAGCTCTGCATCTGAAATGGGTTGATGTAGTATCCAATTGGGAAACACAAAGCGGGGTCGAAGGTTTCCTAGCCAAATTTTTGATAGACCAGGCTCATCTATTCTGGGATAATTTGGATTTTCAGGCTTTTGATGATGTCTTGGCTCTCCTTATCTATGGGTTGGTTCTCTTCCTGAATTTGGATTCTTTTGTAGATGTGAACACGATCAAGATTTTCCTTGCTCGCAATCCTGTACCTACTCTACTGGGTGATATCTTGCATGCCCTCTACACTCGTACTGTGCGATGAAGAGGGACTCTTATGTGTTACATGTCATTGTTGTCGAGGTGGTTTATTTTTCACCTCCCTAAGTCTGTGCTAAAGAACGAAGAAGGATTGGGTTGGTCCTACAGAATAATGTCACTTTCCCATATAGATATTCTTTGGAGCTCCCGGGCTATGGAAGACACTGCCGTTATTGATTGTTGTGGGGGATACCCTAATGTCTCGTTGCTTGGAATCAGAGGGGGAATAACCTACAATCCTTGTCTAGCTTTGCGACAATTTGGTCGTGCTCAGAGAGATGGTCCCCATGAGCTACTTCTTGGGAATATTGCATTTGACTACAAGGAGGACGTAGACGAGCAACGTCAGAGGTTTATACAAGCTTGGGGCATGGTGAACAGATCTGACCCCCAAGAGCTGGGACCAAGGACTTCCCTTCCTATGCATCCTTACCTCCAATGGGTCCGAGCTCGTGCCCATAAGCTTGGGATGCCTCATGAAGCCGTATTGCCAGTGATTATGGAGCCCACTAATGAAAAAGGCATTCCTTACATAGTTCTTTATCCTTACATGCCCACTGATCCTGGGGCATTACAGAGGTCTTGGATTCAGCTGAAAGAGGAGAGAGATACTTATCGGGAAAAGTACCATGAGCAAGAAAGGAAGATTTTGAAGCTCACCAGGCAGCTCGAGGAAGAAAGAGTGATCAATGACTACGTCAGCACAAAGAGGAAGCGTCCATGGGACTTTTGATTTTGCTTTTCTAGTTTTAGATTTGTTTTTCGTTTACTTCTTTGTAACGCCTCAAAGGCATTGTTGAACCTTTTACAAGTTAATCTAATAAAGTTTGTTTATTTTTGGTTTGCAAATTTAAATTTCCCAAAGTCTTTGAAATCATTACATACGCATCCCATTATCACGCACCTCATCACAGGTACCCTTACAGGTTTCTCATCTTCTTCGCTGTTTATTTCAGCAGAAATGCCTTCTGATCAAGCCATCAAAGATATTCAGGCACAAAACGCCCAATTCCAACAGATGTTCTTAAGCTTGGCTAAAGGGCAAGAGGATTTGAAGACCATGATTCTGAAAGAGAAGAAGAAAAAGAAGAAAGTTGATATTCTGAACATGAGTAGAAGATTCGTAGAAAGGATAAGACAATGTGCTTATTTGACCTCCTCATCTAAAGATGGGGAGAACCAAGAAAGGACAAAGGACCCTAGTCCAGCAGTTTCTGATAACGATACGGATTACGATGATGAGAAATATCCTCCTGCTGAGGATAAGTACAAGCAACTAGAAGATCTTCTGAGTGCTATGGAGATTTAAAAGATCCCTGGTTTGGATTTCAGAGAGTTGGGACTGGTATAGGTAGTGGTGATCCCTCATAAGTTCAAAGCTCTGGTTTTTGCCAAGTACGATGGAGTATCCTGTCCAAAACTCCATCTCTGCTCGTACGTCAGAAAAATGCAACCTCACACTGCTGATAGAAATTTGTGGGTACACTTCTTTCAAGATAGTCTGTCAGGGACTCAACTTGAATGTTTTTATCAGTTGGAAGGAGCCAGTGTTCGAAACTGGGAAGACCTTGCTGCTGCTTTTTACAGGCAGTATCAGTATAACACCGACCTTGCTCCCACTCGTACTCAGCTTCAGGGTATGTTTATGGGTGCTAGTAAAGGTTTTAAGGACTATGCTCAAAACTGGAGAGACTTAGCTGGAAGAGTCCAACCCCCTTTGTTTGATAGGGAATTGGTTGACATGTTTCTAGGGATGCTATCTGGTCCATTTTTCAATCATTTGATCGGCAGTTCGTCATCTGGGTTTACCGAGTTGATTTTGATTGGAGAAAGAGTAGAAGCTGGTATCCGAAGTGGTAAGATACAGAAGGATACTTCATCAAGTGCAGTAAAGAAGCCTTTCACCGGTAAGAAGGAAGCTAGTGCAGTCTACGGCCCAAGGGGCTAAAGCAAACCTGAACACCGTCAAGCAGTAAATGCGGTAGTGATATCAAGACCCACAATTGCTCCATAATGCAACAATCAACAAAGGGTGGAAAGACCACAGAGGCAGTTCACCTGGCTCAATATGACCCTGACTCAAATTCTACCACAGTTATTGAAGACCAATCTGGTAACTCTGAGGGAGGCCCCGAAGAACCCCAACACCACATCTCCCCACTATAACCCGAATGCCCGCTGCGCCTATCACTCTGAAAGTCCAGGTCATGATACAAACAACTGTTGGGCCTTGAAAAACAAAGTGCAAGACTTGATTGAAGCCAAAGAGATTGAGTTTGACGCTCCGGAGAAGCCCAACGTCATAACTGCTCCCATGCCCAAACATGGTCATGGAGTAAATGCTGTGGACGATGATTTATTTGTAACCTCTGTGGAAGAAATTTCTACTCCTTTGATAACAGCAAAGAAGAATTTGTTGTTGGACGGTTTATTTCCGGGTTATGGTGAAGGTTGCCACATGTGCTCGATTCTACCTGCTGGTTACCGCTTATTGAAATCAGGTGTTCAGTGCCTGATGGATAACAAAGAGATCATGTTCGAAAAGAATATGATTCTGTTGGTTCCAGTTGAAGATGTTGCCATCATAACCATTTCCTCCAATCCTTCCAAGGTTTCCTCGAGAAAACCTGTTAGGATTACACCCATCCCAAGAATTGCTCCGTTAATAATTACTGTCCCTGGTCCTATCCCATACACTTCGGAAAAGGCTGCCCCTTGGCACTATGGGGCTGATGTGTATTACCATGGAGTTAAACAAGACTTAAATAGTGAGGAGGTTGATGTTGATGTCAGCAATATTGTCGGGGCTAGCAAGGTCACTAGAAGTGGAAGACTCTTTTCTCCCGAGATTTCCCTTCCGACTGTCCACAAACTTGTTGTCATTCCATTTGCTAATACATCAACTACTGTCCCAGTTTCTACTCCAGTTATCACCCCTGTCACCGAGCCATCTGGGACTCGGGGCAAAAAAATCATAGGTGAGCCTGCTCGAAAGGAGGCACCTAAGAAGATCGTCATAGAAACCTCTAAGCAGGAGATAGAGGAAATACTGAAGATTATCAAGAAGAGCGACTACAATGTAGTCGAGCAGCTGGGGCAGACCCCGTCAAAAATATCCATGTTGTCCTTGTTGTTATGTTCTGAAGCCCATGCAAAGGCTTTAATTGCATTCCTCAAAACTGCGCATGTGCCGCAGGAAACTTCAGCCGACCAATTCAAAGATTACGTAGCTAGCCTGACTGCCGATAATAGGCTGGGTTTCTCAAATGCAGATCTGACCCCTAAGGGGAGAAATCATAATGATGCTCTGCACGTCTCGATCGAGTGCAGGGGAACCACTATGGCCCATGTACTGGTGAATACTGGGTCCTCATTGAATGTTCTGCCAAAGAAAGCATTAGACTGTCTGGACTGTGAAGGTTTGATTCTAAAGCCGAGCAATATTATGGTCAGGGCTTTCGACGGGTCAAAAAGGATGGTGCACGGGGAGGTGGACATCCCTGTTAAAGTTGGCTCTCATACTTTTGCATCCACATTTTATGTGATGAATATCAGACCATCATATTCTTGCTTGCTGGGTCGCCCTTGGATTCATAAGGTTGGGGCAGTAACTTCAACGCTCCATCAAATGTTGAAATATCCGGTAAAAGGGAAAATTGTCACGGTACAAGGTGAAGAGGAGTACATGGTGAGTCATATCAATTCCTTTTGCTACTAGGAGATGGATGGGGAGTTCATCGAAACCCCTTATCAAAACTTTGAAGAGGTCTCTTAGACTTTGGCGTCAACTGAAGTTGCTATCGACAAACCTCCGATGAAGATGGCTTCTCTCAAAGATGCCAGGGCTGTAATTAAAGAAGGTGGGTGTACAAATTGGGGTCAGCTCCCTGATTTCACACACAAAACTGACAAATTTGGTTTGGGATTTACTACAGGGGCTCAAAGGGTTGTTAGGCGCGCGCGGATTGGAAGACCTCCCCTGCACATCAGCAATCAGGGAGTTAATGCAATTGAGGACGGTGAAGAAGATTCATACATCGATAGTTGGATCTACTCAACACCCAATGATGGATTGAACAACTGGGCGATGAAGGACTCCATACCTGTTTCTTTTATTCCGCAGTAATTGACTTTTGTTTTAAGAGTTGTAATAGACAATTTAAAACTTTATGGCCCGGTGCCTTGCTCGAGGCACCTTGGCTTTGCTTGTGCAGGCTCATTATTTGTCATTTCATATGTCATTAATAAAACATTGGACGTTTCTTGCATTACAAATTTTGCGCTCCTTATTTTTCTTTTTTCTGTCTCTCGCTTTATAAAAAAACAGCTATTCTCTTACACACACTCACATATCATAATGCAGATTCATATCCACTCTGGATCCCATTGATAACGACTCTGCTACTGCCAGTTATGACTTCAAAAATCTGATCAACCAAGCCAAGGACGAAGGTGAGGATAATTGTGAGGTGCCTAGAGAACTTGCTAGACTATTACTGCATGAATAAAGGGCCATACAGCCTCATGAAGAGCCAGTTGAATCAGTGAATTTGGGTACATAGGAAGACAGGAAAGAGGTTAAGATAGGTGCGAATCTGGAGCTTAGTGTCAAGCAACGGTTGTTACAGATGTTACGCGACTATGTTGAGATCTTCGTCTGGTCCTATGAAGACATGCCTAGTTTGGACATCGACATTCTGGTACACCGCCTACCAACTAAAGAAGACTGTCCTCCGGTAAATCAGAAGGTTCGCTGTATGCACCCTGAGATGTCTGAGAAAATCAAAGTTGAGGTCATGAAACAGTTTGACGCAGGGTTCTTAGCTGTCGCTTCTTATCCGCAGTGGGTCACCAATGTTGTTCCGGTGCCTAAGAAGGATGGTAAGGTCCGGATGTGTGTGGACTACAGAGACCTGAATAGGGTAAGCCCCAAGGATGATTTCTCACTTCCTCATATCGATGTACTGGTCGACAACACCGCGCAGCATAAAATCTTCTCCTTCATGGATGGTTTTTCCGGTTACAATCAGATCAAGATGGCTCTCGAGGACATGGAGAAGAAAACCTTCGTTACACAGTGGGGCACCTTCTATTACAAGGTAATGCCTTTAGGGTTGAAGAATGTTGGGGCAACTTATCAATGCACCATGGTCGCTTTGTTCCACGACATGATTCATCATGAGATCTAGGTTTATGTTGATGACATGATAGCTAGGTCCCAGACTAAGGAAGAGCACCTATATCATCTCCAGAAATTGTTTTACAGGTTAAAGACGTACAAGTTGAGGTTGAACCCAAACAAGTGCACCTTCGGGGTAAGGTCTGGTAAGCTGTTGGGTTTCATCGTCAGTGATAAGGGTATTCAGGTGGACCCTGCCAAGGTAAAAGCCATACAAGAGATGCCGGCTCCCCACACAGAGAAGGAAGTTAGATGTTTCTTGGGACGTCTAAATTACATCGCCAGGTTCATTTCACATCTGACTGCTACTTGTGAGCCAATCTTCAAGCTGCTGAAGAAAGATCAAGTGGTAAAGTGGAATGAGGAATGACAGACCGCTTTCGAAAGGATCAAAGAATACCTCCAAGAGCCACCAATTCTGATGCCTCCAGTTGAAGGAAGACCATTGATTTTATACTTGACAGTGCTGGAAAATTCAATGGGGTGCGTGGTGGGGCAGCATGACGAGTCTGGCCGAAAAGAGCACGCTATTTACTACCTTAGCAAAAAGTTTACCGACTGTGAGACCCGATACTCATTGCTCGAGGAAACTTGCTGCGCTTTGGTATGGGCTGCTCGTCGGCTGAGACAGTATATGCTGACTGTTGTACCCCAAAATTTGCCCTCCCATATTCCTTAAGATTTGTCAAGAATGATCCTCAAATTGTTCAAGATGGCTCAAGGGCTATACAGTCAGACCACCTCCTAAGACAGCTGAAATTAGGGTTTTGGTTCTTTCAAGGAATTTGAGGTTTTCAATGGTTCAATTAAGTCTCATAAGCCTATATACATTCTCAAGCACCTACATTCTAAGTTTCAAGACTCACAGTGCCAATTTGTACAGTCAAAAGCCTCATTTGATCTACAGTCAACTGTAAGGGTAAAATGGTCATTTTGCAGTCAAAAGTCAGAATTTTTGGTCAACATCTCATTTTGAGTTCACAATCATCATTTTATCAAACCTTGATCATGATTCCACAAGAATAGCTCAAAAATCATCAAGGTGCAAAAAGTTACTATTTTTGGACAGTAGAAAAGTCAACTGTATCTTGACCAGGGCATAACTTTTTCATGGTTTGTCAGAAAAATCCCATCCAATGCTCATTTTGAAGGGGATGAAATCTCCTACAATCCATATTCACACTCAAAGATCAATAAATGCTCTCACAAAAAGTTACCAATTTTTACATTATAGGTCAAATTCAAAAGTCAACAAAAGTGCACTTTGAGTCAAAGGCCATAACTTGAGATTGGTAAATCCAAATGACATGGGACCAAAGGCATTGGTTAGAGGACTTCAATAGCTTTCCAAAATGTCCAAAAACATGTCATATGATCAAAATTGAGCAAGTTGTGCATTGGAGAAGTTGGGAAATTTTTGTGAATTTGCAAAAGTCAACTTTGCTCAAAACACCTTCTTTTTGCTAATGGGCCTCAAATCCCTTCTTGAAACTTCACCCATGACCTATGCACGACCCACCAAGATTAATTGGATTTATTTTCTTATTTTTATTGATTAATTGGATTTTTAATTAATATTAATTCATTTAATCAATTTAAATCATAAGAAAATAAAAGATTGGTTTTTTAAATCTTTTTGTGAAGCAAATGTGACCTAAACATGCTGGCAAATTCGTGCACAAGTCAAAGATACAGAAAAATTCAATTTTGGCAAGTTTGTTCAATCATGAAAATCAAGGATATTTGATTTTTCAATCAAGAATTCAATCATCAATGCACATGAATTTTTGCCCAGCTTTTTGACCTAATTTGTTTCCCTTATACATAAGCAAGCTAACCCTGACCTAGTGGAGGTGAAAAAGCTGCAGAAACCACCCTGTCCAATTTCAAGAAATTCCAAGAAAAACTCAAAATTGATTTTTGCATCCTAGGCCAATTCAAGGCGTGCTATTCATCCAAACACCTTGCAGGAGTTCCCAAGAACATTTTACAATCAAATTCAGGCATTGAAGCTCAAGGAATCGTTGCACACAGTTTCACGGTTTGCCATTCTTATTCAGAATTATATATCTTGATTCATGCGCATTTAACACGTTTTTATGATTGTTTTGCATTTCTAGGAACCATACGAAGCTAATGGCATAATTTAATTGAGCTATAACGCCCTGAATCAAAAGATGCCATGATCAAAATGCTAGGGTTCTTGAGCTTTGAATTGGGGCTTTCTGAACCATGGAAAATTAGGACTAGTGAGACACATGGTTGAGATCATGAGACCAAGACGAACAAGAATCATACCTCGCGAAATATTTATATGCACTGTGCTTCTAATCGCTATTTTTTCCTTGCAGGGGTTAGTGAGGGTTAAAAACCCCCGCTATTTGATATTAGTTACACAGAAAAAACGAAGAAGATGATGAGGTGTTGGCGTCCCATTGGTTAATTTGAAAAAAGCGCGCGTTTGTTTTTATAATTTCAGCATATTGATTGGTTTGCATATATAATGAATACTTATTATTCCAATATCAATTGAAGCATGATGGTGGAGTGGTTGGTGCGTTGGCCTGGAAGAATTGGGGCCTGGGTTCGAATCCCAGGTCCCCCCAAAACATTTATTCCTTTTTTCTTTGTATGATCACATGCAGGTTTCAAAAGATGTTCTACCATATGCTTCAAATCTCAGCATGCCAAGTGGCTCCTGGCCAAATCTGAAGGCCAGGATGGAATGACTACCATAGTCCTTAGTCAACATGCGTATGGACGATCCAGAAAAGTCAAAAGGGCTTGCAGCAATTGGGCTTCAGATTGCCAAAGACACCTCCTCTTGGGCCCATCACCCCCTGGGTTTATTTTTTTTCCCTTCTTTTATATTTTTCATTTAATTGTTTTATTATTAATTATTATTATTATTTAATTAACCAAATTAATTTTTTCATAATAAAATCAGAAAACTAAAATATAATATTTTTTTTATTATTATTTATTAAAATTAATTTCACCCTTTTATTATTTTTGTAAATAAATATAATTAACTAACTTAGTTTTAATTAGGCTAATTCTAACTTTTTTGCAATAATTTAAAATCAATGTAGAATTAAGGTTCTTGACAATTTTAACCATTTTATTTTATTTCCATTAAAAAACATAAAAAAACTCAAAAAATATCTTTCTTTTATTTAATCAATTAATTAGTCTAGGTTTAATTTAATTAAATGCAAAAATAACAAAAACCTCTTTCTTTCTCAAAAAGGGTCAAAACCCTAAAAACTCTCTGATTCAATTTTTTCTCGCGCATGTGATTATTCTTGATTCGTATTTTGACCATATAATTGTATTTGCTCCGAGGATGTAATAGCTTTAATTAGGACCTTTTTATCGCTTTTATTTATTTCCCGCAATTTACTTTTCAAGGGTTTGTTTTTGGCGATGTAAATACCCGACGCCTTGTAATAGCTTAGCTTTATTTTTCGCAACTATTACCTGCTAGATGTATGCTAACTAGGCTATGCATGACAAGACTTCTCTTAAATTAAAAACAATCGTAGCTCACCATAACATGTACAAAGATAACATAACTGAAACCTGACACACTCGCACATGTCACTCCTAGGGTACGCCTCACTTGGTTGCCTCGACGTAGTCATTGAGTATAGGGTGTTTTAGAGGTCGCCCTCCTGTCTAAAGATCAAAGTTGCCTCGAAACGGTTGCCTCGATAAAAAATGATCTAATACGTTAGGGTTATCGCTAAGGCGTCCTACCATTGCTTTAGTGACCACATGTCCTTAAAATCGAATTGACCCGAAAACTCCAACGACGGTGCTACCTACTTCTCAATAGTGGGATAGTACTGTCTAAAGGATATTTACACAGCTTAATTTCTTTTGAGTAGGTAGAGGTTCTCAAGTACTTGCTCTTTCAAAACAAAAAATACTTTTCGCACCTACACTTTTCTGACAAAAGTTTTCAAACAACACTTCATACACTCTTGAGGACAGATACAAGAGTTAAATCGAAGTTTTCAAACAAACTTTTTCAAAACCCACAAACACAAGAAAAGCAAAACATTTTGAAAACATAGTGAGTAAGTACCTAAGAGCCCGTGGATAACCACGGATAGAAAGGGTGCTAACACCTTCCCTTTCTATAATCTACCTCCCGAACCCGAGAAATATCTCAAAAAGGAATTTTTCTGTGCTTTTGTCCTTTCCTTGTTGGATAAAATAAAAGACGGTGGCGACTCTTGCTTACCGCGACATTTTGCAAAAACAAACGCAACCGCGAACCAGCATTCCAAAACAGTCAGTTCTCATTCCCACCGATCACAGAACTGGCGACTCTGCAGGGGACTTAATAAGTGAGGTGTACCTTAGGATTAGACCACCATGTTTTCAATTGTATGCCTTATATGCTTTAATTTTGTGGGCTTGTATCAGAGTTTTATAGATCCTAACCCGGATCTGGGGTACCCTTTTTTAGGTAAGTAGCAATAAACTGTGAGGGACCTGTCCGGCGTAGACCGACACGAGTGAAGCAGTAGCTACGTTGGTGTGACACCTTGGTTTGTACCGATATCCTTTGTGTTGGAACAAGGAGAATATGGGTCTTCTGAGGAGTCATTAAGCACCAACTGACCTTAGAACCTTAAATTGACCAACTTGGCCATAGAACAGTAGCAGTATGCTACGCTCATTGAGGCTAAACTCTCGCGATGGTTCCGGCTGCAAGAAAAGGTTACCAAACTGGAATTATGACCGATTGAGGGTAGTCAGTGATATTGAGATCCTCTAGAACCCGGTTACTATTTTTAGGACAGGTCTTAACCAACTGAAACTGAAAGAGGGTAGTACCTGAACTTCATGCCAGCCTAAAATCTAAGGGCTCTGTTGTGTGACTTGTGTGCCTTTACCATGTTTGCCTTTTGTGAATACTTGTGGTGTGCCTTTATCATAACATCATAACATCATAACATTGCATACATCCTGCATAAGGACTAACCCATTTCAAAGACAAGAAGGTTTCATCTTTGCTCTGTTTTGTAGGACATCATGATGCCCATACGTAGGAATACTATCCGGCTCAACTTTGTTCAACCACCTGCTTTGCTTAAAGAATTGGTTGACAGGATTCCAAACACTACTTCCTTCATCAGGAGGCATGGTTCTCTTCTCGGTTTAGTCACTTCAAAGTGGGACCAACAGTTGATGAGTGTCCTGGTCCAGTTTTATGATCCGCTATACCATTGCTTCACCTTTCAAGACTTCCAGCTGGTCCCTACCCTGGAAGAATTCTCTGAGTTACTTGGTATCTCTGTTTTGGAGCAGACTCCATTTACTGGTTGGGAAAGGACTCTCAGACCTGAAGAGATTGCTGCAGCCCTCCACCTGACCAAAGAGGAAGTAATGGCTAACTGAGAGACTAGAAGTGGAATTAAGGGCTTTTTGGCTAAGTTTCTGGTTGGGAAAGCTAATGGTTTCTGGAATGACTTAGACTTCAGGGCGTATGAAGACATTCTGGCTCTCTTAATCTATGGTCTGGTATTGTTTCCAAATCCTGATACCTTTGTTATTGTTAATGCCATTAGGATCTTCATCTCTCGGAACCCTGTACCCACTCTCTTGGGTGATATCCTTTACCAGCTCTATACTCGTACTGCCCGAAGACGGGGAACTTTGTTGTGTTGTGCTCCTTTATTGGCGAGGTGGTTTATTTTGCACCTCCCCAAGTTCGTGCTGAAGAACAAAGAAGGAAGGGGCTGGGCTCATAGGATAATGTCTCTCACTGATAAAGACATTATTTGGACTCTCAGAGGCTTAGATGAGGTGGCCATCATTGATTGTTGTGGAGAGTATCCTAATGTTCCATTGATCGGAACCCATGGAGGAATCTCTTATAACCCATGCTTAGCTCTTTGTTAGTTTGGAAGAGCCAGAAGAGAAGGGCCTCATGAGATGTTGATACCTCATATCGTCTTTGATTTTCAGGTAGATAGCGACGAGCTGCATCGTAGATTCATCAGGGCTTGGGATAGAGTTCACAAAGCTGACCCACATGAGTTAGGGCCAAAGACTTCTCTGCCAATGGAGTCATATTTCAGATGGGTCCGCCTCCGTGACCAGAAATTAGGTATGCCATATGAAGCCGTCACGCCTATTACTCTTGAAGCTGCTGATAAAGATGGGGTTCCTCCAACTATTCGTCATCCTCATACGCCCACTGATGTTGGCACACTAAAGAGGTCTTGGGCGCAACTGCAGGAAGAACGTGATTCTCATCGGGAAAGGTTCAATGAACAGGAACAGAAGATCCAGAAGCTGACAAAGCAATTGGAGAACGAGCGGATCCTGAATGACTATATCCGCACTGAGAAGAAGAGGCCATGGGAGCAGTGATGGACCTTTGAGGATTTCTTTTACGGTTTTATTTACTTTTCCATATTTCCATTCTTGTAACGCCTAAGGGCACTTTGTTGAACAATTTAAATTCTGAAGTTAAAACTAATAAAGTGTGTTTCCTTTCTTGTCTACAAAGTTGAATCCCAATTGTCTTTGAAAACATAAATCATACGCATTTCATTTCATCATTGCATTACAGGTACCATTACAGGTCTCTTATCTTCTTCGCTATTTATTTCAGCAATCATCATGTTTACTGAACCTTCCACTGAACAAGCTATCAAGGCCCTCCAGGCCCAGAATGCCCAGTTCCAAGAGTTGGTTATGAGCCTAGCCAAGGGTCAACAGGAGTTGAAGACCCTGATTCTGAAGAAGAAGAGGAAGAGGACCGTCTTGTTCAACACTGGACGCAGGTTTGGAAATGGACTGCAGAATGAGGTTGATCTGACTACCTCATCTATAGGAAAAGACAGCCCACAAGAGAGAAGGGTTCCTAGTCCCGTGGTCTCCGACAACGAGACAGATTATGATGAGGAACAGTATCCTCCTACTGAGGATAGGTACAAACAGTTGGAGGACCGCTTGAGCGCCATGGAGATACAGAATGTGCCCGGGTTGGACTTTGGAGACCTAGGCTTATCCTATGGGGTGGTGATTCCCCATAAATTCAAGGCACATGCCTTTTCCAAATATGACGGAGCTTCCTGTCCAAAGTTGCACCTCCGGTCATATGTAAGGAAGATCCAGCCTTACACAGCTGATAAGAATTTGTGGATCCATTTCTTTCAGGACAGTCTTTCAGGGACTCAGCTTGAGTGGTTCTATCAGCTGGATGGAGCCAGTATCCGTAGCTGGGAAGATTTAGCTACTGCGTTCTATAAGCAGTATCAGTATAATGCCGACCTTGCTCCCACGCGTACTCAGCTTCAGGGGATGTCTATGGGTACAGGCGAAGGCTTTAAGGACTACGCTCAGAAATGGAGAGATCTTGCCGGAAGGGTGCAACCACCTTTAACTGATCGTGAACTCGTCGATATGTTTCTGGGGACCCTGTCTGGTCCATTCTTTAATCACCTGATTGGAAACTCTTCAGCCGGGTTTACAGACCTTATCTTGACTGGGGAAAGAATTGAAGCTGGCATCAAAAGTGGGAAGATTCAAGAAGCTACACCTTCTGATACTCAGAAAAAGCCCTACAATGGAAAAAAAGAGTCCAATGCTGTGTATGGTAAAAAGAGTCGTCATGATCAACATGTAGGGGCAACCCAGATCTCTGATCCCACGCCTGTTCAACAAAGACAGAGCAATAGGCGTAGGGTAAGATATCAAGAAAGGCAGTATACTGACATCAACATGCCTTTGTCTCAAGCGTTACAACAATTGCTGAAGGTGAAACTGATCACACTAAAGGATCCTCCTCAAAATCCTGATACTTCCTCTTCCAAGTATAACCCGAGTGTGAGATGTGCCTACCATTCTAACAGTCCTGGAAATGACACCAACGACTGTTGGAGTTTGAAGAACAAGATCCAAGACTTGATTGATGCCAAGGAGAACAAGTTTGATCACTGATCCTTCACCAAATCATTGGGAATGTCTTTTGTTCATTTGAATTTTCAAGTTGTAATCTCTTTGTTATTCAAACAATTATCTATTAATGCCAAGCTTTGTTTCATTAATGCATTGCATATGTTTGTCTTGATTTGATCCAATCATTTTAATTACATCTAAACTACGCTTTTTACTCGTTCAACTCTTGCTAAGAGTTACAAGCCTTTTGAGGGAGGATGACGAAAACGATACCACGATCTTTACAGTATGCTTTTGAATAGACCCCGCTGATGAGGTACAGGCATTGTTTCAAATCCTAAACAGTGGAGTTATAAGGAAGATAATCCCTAGTCAACCCCTTTGAGCCAAAGAAGTTGGAGTTTTTCTTTTCACAAAAAATTAAAACCCTTAATCATAACCTGGGGCAGGGTAGTTTTCTCAGTTGATCCAGGTACACAATGAATGGCATCAAAGGAGTCCTTCCAAAAACAAAAGACAGTGATGGTTCCCTATAATCTTCAAGACAGGCAGTCGTTATCTTTCAAAAAAAAAAAGCCCAGCAAGTCAAAACCTATGAAGGAGACTTACAAAAACTGTGGCATCCCGCTGACTGTAATCACAAAAGAAACAGTCCAGGCAAAAGACAGGGATAATAAAATCGAAAAGAAAGAGGTCCTACAAACCCTCCACAAAAAAGAAATGACTGCCTATTCAAAATAAACTATCAGTATCCGAACCATCACCGGAGTATCAGAGCAAAGACAAACAAGATCTAACGCACGATTAGCTGAGTCTAGGATCGAAGAACATCACGAAGAACGGGTGGGTACAAATAAAATTTGAGCCTTTATCCTTTGTTTCTTAAACCGTGAACCAGGCTACGTTATAACCCTTAAAAGTCCTAGCTGAAGCATGGGTTAGTTCGAAAGCATACTGTTACAAAAGGTATCCTGACTCCTGTAGGGCTTGTTGTAAAATCCTGAGTTGACATTACGTTTTACAAAAAATTCACTTGTTTTATTAAAAATTGCATTTTCAAAAACTTCAAGACAGACATAAGCTTTGCATTGTTAGAATAACATTGTTTGCATATGGCTATTTGTTCGAACAACAGAGAAATTCGCACGACGAATATCTAGTGAACAAAAATCTTCTCAATAAAAAGGATCACCTCAAGTGGAAAATCACTTCCAATCAAGGGGCACGACATGATCATTGTCTATCATATGGGGCAGTCAAGTCAAGATTCAAAGAATCTCTCAAAAATGCCAAATAGCCAGGGGAAAATCTCCATCTGAGTCACTTGGGGCATTGGACATGACTTCCAGCAAAGAATCTTGCATAATCAGACATCTTCTGGTAGTATGGCAACACAACACTACCGACAGTGACAACTCCCTGCGCCCTGAGAACGTGGGCATAGTCAAAAAAATACTACGCATAATCAAAGACCCGCTAGGTCGACTGGCCTAGGCAAAAATAAGGGCTTCCCGGCGAACCAAAAGGGTTCGGGCAAAAATAAGGGATGAAAATGAAAAAATCTGTATACTCGGCAAGTCGAAAACCTGAAAAGGCGGCTTGGGCAAAAAAGGGTATCCCGATAGACTGAAAACCCGAAAGGGCAGTCCAGGCAAAAGTTAGGGATCAAAAGCGTACGACTATGTCCCGTCATCTCGTCACTTACCTACCAGAAGAAGATTTGTCAATCGGCAGTTATCAAGCTCCTCATAGGCCTTTTTCTCCCGCAGAAACTGGGGCAATAAGAATTGTCCGAACTGTACAAAATGCTCTGTCCGCCAAGGTACCGAGGTAGGTTCAGCTGAAGAGTATGACTAAGATACCTTCACCCCCGTTGAGTAAAAAAGTAATGGTAGCTATTCCCCGCTGAGACTTGCAACTATGAGCAAATCAGCGATACTCTCCCCAAGCAGAGTTGGTCTACCATCAGCCCTAAAGAAGTTGGGTATCCCCAGTAGATCTAAATATTCCCCAGCGGAGTTCATCATCAAAATCCCCAACAGAGCTTATCAACGGAGTCCCCAGCAGAGTTATCGTTAAAATCTCAGCGAAATACCTCTTCCCCACAGAGTAATTCCCCGCAGAGTAATCTCTTCACCAGGTTCATTCCCCAACGGAGTCGTCTTCTCCTACAGGTTTATTCCTGCAATCATCTTCGTGCATCATCCCTAGTGGAAACGAAGAATTCAACCAAACTCTTCAATATCAGCCCAGGATTTAACAAACTCCCCGACATTTATCAAGGATTTATTTTCCCAGACGAAAATACATTCATAAACATATCACATTTCGCATCTCCTATTTACATACATGATAAAGTGCATACGAAACGACCTCGTTTATTCTGGAGAACATCATGACATCATGCATCTCATACATCATGACATTGCATACAACTAACTCTTTACCTTTTCAGGAAAGATCGATCAACAGATAAAAGTCATTACCTTTTGGAGTAGCAGTCGTCAAAGATTCCTTCATCATCCTGCTGAGGTAGTAATCGTCCCAGATTCCTTCATCATCTATTTGAGGTAGTAATCGTCCAAGATTCCTTCATCATCCCGTTGAGGTAGTAATCGTCCTAGATTCCTTCATCATCCTACTGAGGTAGAAGTCGTCCAAGATTCCTTCATCATCCTACTGAGGTAGAAGTCATCCAAGATTCCTTCATCATCCCGTTGAGGTAGTAATCGTCCTAGATTCCTTCATCATCCTGTTGAGGTAGAAGTCATCCAAGATTCCTTCATCATCCCGTTGAGGTAGTAATCGTCCTAGATTCCTTCACCATCCTGCTGAGGTAGTAATCGTCCTAGATTCCTTCATCATCCTGCTGAGATAGTAATCGTCCCAGATTCCTTCATCATCTATTTTGGGTAGCAATCGTCTCAGATTCCTTCATCACATCATCATCAAAAAAACCTCCTTTGGTCCAGTTAAATCGATTCCTAAAGATTTTTCTGACGCCAAACCCAGTCAATGGAGACAAAACCAGTTAAATCGGATCCTAAAGATTTTTCTGATGTTAATTCGGTCAATGGAGACAAAATCAGTTAAATCGATTCCTAAAGATTTTTCTGAAGCCAGTCAATGGAGACCAAACCAGTTAAATCGATTCCTAAAGATTTTTCTGAAGCCAGTCAATGGAGACAAAACCAGTTAAATCGATTCCTAAAGATTTTTCTGATGCTAACCCGTCAATGGAGACAAAACCAGTTAAATCAATTCCTAAAGATTTTTCTGATGCTAATCCAGTCAAAGGAGACAAAACCAGTTAAATCGATTCCTAAAGATTTTTCTGAAGCCAAGTCAGTCAATAGAGACAAAATCAGCTAAGTCGATTCCTAAAGATTTTTCTAATACAAACCCGTCAATGAAGACAACCCGTCAATGAAAACAACACGTCAATAGAGACAATCCGTCAATGAAGACAACCCGTCAATAAAGACAACCCGTCAATGAAGACAACCTGTCAACGAAGACAAAACTACCTACCAACAATCTCCAGATGGCATCTATAAGCCCATCCTCCTCCCACCAACAAACTCCAAATGGCATCTGTAAGCCCATTCCCGACATCACGTTGCTGATACTACACCATGCGAGTGCAAATTTCTGGTCACTTTAGTGTTCAATCATATTCCACCTTCGGATCACGAAAGGCACGCAAGCCAATCTATATGCTCAGGTTTAAGAAGATTGAACAGGGGCAACTGTTGTACCCCAAAATTTTCCCTCCCATATTCCTCAAGATTTGTCAAGAATGATCCTCAAATTGTTCAAGATGGCTCAAGGGCTGTACAGTCAGACCACCTCCTAAGACAGCTGAAATTAGGGTTTTGGTTCTTTCAAGGAATTTGAGGTTTTCAATGGTTCAATTAAGTCTCATAAGCCTATATACATTCTCAAGCACCTACATGCCAAGTTTCAAGACTCACAGTGCCAATTTGTACAGTCAAAAGCCTCATTTGATCTACAGTCAACTACAAGGGTAAAATGGTCATTTTGCAGTCAAAAGTCAGAATTTTTGGTCAACATCTCATTTTGAGTTCACAATCATCATTTGATCAATCCTTGATCATGATTCCACAAGAATAGCTCAAAAATCATCAAGGTGCAAAAAGTTACTATTTTTGGACAGTAGAAAAGTCAACTGTATCTTGACCAGGGCATAACTTTTTCATGGTTTGTCAGAAAAATCCCATCCAATGCTCATTTTGAAGGGGATGCAATCTCCTAAAATCCATATTCACACTCCAAGATCAAGAAATGCTCTCACAAAAAGTTACCAATTTTTACATTATAGGTCAAATTCAAAAGTCAACAAAAGTGCACTTTGAGTCAAAGGCCATAACTTGAGATTGGTAAATCCAAATGACATGGGACCAAAGGCATTGGTTAGAGGACATCAAGAGCTTTCCAAAATGTCCAAAAACATGTCATATGATCAAAATTGAGCAAGTTGTGCATTGGAGAAGTTGGGAAATGTTTGTGAATTTGCAAAAGTCAACTTTGCTCAAAACACCTTCTTTTTGCTAATGGGCCTCAAATCCCTTCTTGAAACTTCACCCATGACCTATGCACGACCCACCAAGCTTAATTGGATTTATTTTCTTATTTTTATTGATTAATTGGATTTTTAATTAATATTAATTCATTTAATCAATTTAAATCATAAGAAAATAAAAGATTGGTTTTTTAAATCTTTTTGTGAAGCAAATATGACCTAAACATGCTGGCAAATTCGTGCACAAGTCAAAGATACAGAAAAATCCAATTTTGGCAAGCTTGTTCAATCATGAAAATCAAGGATATTTGATTTTTCAATCAAGGATTCAATCATCAATGCACATGGATTTTTGCCCAGCTTTTTGACATAATCTGTTTCCCTTATACATAAGCAAGTTAACCCTGACCTAGTGGAGGTGAAAAAGCTGCAGAAACCACCCTGTCCAATTTCAAGAAATTCCAAGAAAAACTCAAAATTGATTTTTGCATCCTAGGCCAATTCAAGGGGTGCTATTTATCCAAACACCTTGCAGGAGTTCCCAGGAACGTTTTACAATCAAATTCAGGCATTGAAGCTCAAGGAATCGTTGCACACAGTTTCACGGTTTGCTATTCTTATTCAGAATTATATATCTTGATTCATGCGCATTTAACACGTTTTTATGATTGTTTTGCATTGCTGGGAACCATACGAAGCTAATGGCATAATTTAATTGAGCTATAACGCCCTGAATCAAAAGATGCCATGATCAAAATGTTAGGGTTCTTGAGCTTTGAATTAGGGCTTTCTGAACCAGGGAAAATTAGGACTAGTGAGACACATGGTTGAGATCATGAGACCAAGACGAACAAGAATCATACCTCGCGAAATATTTATATGCACTGTGCTTCTAATCGCTATTTTTTCCTTGCAGGGGTTAGTGGGGGTTAAAAACCTCCGCTATTTGATATTAGTTACACAGAAAAAACGAAGAAGATGATGAGGTGTTGGCGTCCCATTGGTTAATTTGAAAAAAGCGCGCGTTTGTTTTTATAATTTCAGCATATTGATTGGTTTGCATATATAATGAATACTTATTATTCCAATATCAATTGAAGCATGATGGTGGAGTGGTTGGTGCGTTGGCCTGGAAGCATTGGGGTCTGGGTTCGAATCCCAGGTCCCCCCAAAACATTTATTCCTTTTTTCTTTGTATGATCACATGCAGGTTTCAAAAGATGTTCTACCATATGCTTCAAATCTCAGCATGCCAAGTGGCTCCTGGCCAAATCTGAAGGCCAGGATGGAATGACTACCATAGTCCTTAGTCAACATGCGTATGGACGATCCAGAAAAGTCAAAAGGGCTTGCAGCAATTGGGCTTCAGATTGCCAAAGACACCTCCTCTTGGGCCTATCACCCCCTGGGTTTATTATTTTTTTTCCCTTCTTTTATATTTTTCATTTAATTGTTTTATTATTCATTATTATTATTATTATTTAATTAACCAAATTAATTTTTTCATAATAAAATCAGAAAACTAAAATATAATTTTTTTTTATTATTATTTATTAAAATTAATTTCACCCTTTTATTATTTTTGTAAATAAATATAATTAACTAACTTAGTTTTAATTAGGCTAATTCTAACTTTTTTGCAATAATTTAAAATCAATGTAGAATTAAGGTTCTTGACAATTTTAACCATTTTATTTTATTTCCCTTAAAAAACATAAAAAAACTCAAAAATATCTTTCTTTTATTTAATCAATTAATTAGTCTAGGTTTAATTTAATTAAATGCAAAAATAACAAAAACCTCTTTCTTTCTCAAAAAGGGTCAAAACCCTAAAAACTCTCCGATTCAATTTTTTCTCGCGCATGTGATTATTCTTGATTCGTATTTTAACCATATAATTGTATTTGCTCCGAGGATGTAATAGCTTTAATTAGGACCTTTTTATCGCTTTTATTTATTTCCCGCAATTTACTTTTCAAGGGTTTGTTTTTGGCGATGTAAATACCTGACGCCTTGTAATAGCTTAGCTTTATTTTCCGCAACTATTACCTGCTAGATGTATGCTAACTAGGCTATGCATGACAAGACTTCTCTTAAATTAAAAACAATCGTAGCTCACCATAACATGTACAAAGATAACATAACTGAAACCTGACACACTCGCACATGTCACTCCTAGGGTACGCCTCACTTGGTTGCCTCGACGTGGTCATTGAGTATAGGGTGTTTTAGAGGTCGCCCTCCTGTCTAAAGATCAAAGTTGCCTCGAAACGGTTGCCTCGATAAAAAATGATCTAAGACATTAGGGTTACCGCTAAGGCGTCCTACCATTGCTTTAGTGACCACATGTCCCTAAAATCGAATTGACCCGAAAACTCCAACAACGGTGCAACCTACTTCTCAATAGTGGGATAGTACTATCTAAAGGACATTTACACAGCTTAATTTCTTTTGAGTAGGTAGAGGTTCTCAGGTACTTGCTCTTTCAAAACAAAAAATACTTTTCGCACCTACACTTTTCCGACAAAAGTTTTCAAACAACACTTCATACACTCTTGAGGACAGATACAAGAGTTAAATCAAAGTTTTCAAACAAACTTTTTCAAAACCCACAAACACAAGAAAAGAAAAACATTTTGAAAACATAGTGAGCAAGTACCTAAGAGCCCGTGGATAACCACGGATAGAAAGGGTGCTAACACCTTCCCTTTCTATAATCTACCTCCCGAACCTGAGAAATATCTCAAAAAGGAATTTTTTTGTGCTTTTGTCCTTTCCTTGTTGGATAAAAAAAAAGACGGTGGCGACTCTTGCTTACCGCGACATTTTGCGAAAACAAACGCAAACGCGAACCAGCATTCCAAAACAGTCAGTTCTCATTCCCACCGATCACACTGACTCACACCACCTTATTGATATCAAAGATGGATCCAATCAAGTATATCTTCGAAAAGTATGCCTTGTCCGAAAGAATAGCAAGATGGCAGATGATCCTAACCGAGTACGACATATAATACACAACCCAAAAAGCAATCAAGGGGAGTGTATTGGTGGATCTTTTGGCGCATCAGGCCGTGGATGACTACCAATCCATGAATTTTGAGTTCCCGGATGAGAACGTCATGTCGGTGACCGACTGTGAAGAACCTGGACTGGATGAAGGACCAGAGAAAGGATCTCGATGGTCTATGTATTTTGATGGAGCATCAAACGCATTGGGTAATGGCATTGGCGCTGTAATTATATCTCCTGAGGGTTGTCATACTCCGTTCACCGCCCGATTATGTTTTAACTGCACCAATAATATGGCAGAGTATGAAGCATGCATCCTGGGTCTTCGAGCTGCTATTGACCTGAGGATTAAGTTCTTGAGTGTATTTGGAGATTCTGCTCTAGTGATCAGTCAGATCAAAGGCGAGTGGGATACGAAGCACCCAAATCTTATTCCTTACAAAGAATACGTATTGACATTGCTCCCATATTTTGAGGAGATAACCTTTGAACACTCTCCAAGAGAGGAGAATCAGTTAGTGGACGTGCTAGCTACCATGTATTCTATGTTCAAGGTCAGGTGGGACAATGAAGCTCCCCAGATTACCATCGAGAGGTTGGACGAACCCGCACATTGCTGTGACCTCGAGACTGAAGAGGTAGCAGATAAACCCTGGTTTCTCGAGGTAAAGAGGTATCTTGAGGCTCAAGAATACCCCGAGGGTGCATCTGTTAATGATAAGAAGTTCTTGAGAAGGTTCGTTGCGAAGTTCTTCATTAGCAATGAGATCCTTTATAAGCGTAACCATGATTTAACCTTACTGTGATGTATGGACAAAAGCGAGGCAGAAAGGATCATGGTAGAGTTACATGAAGGTACCTTCGGAACTCATTCCAGTGGACATACCATGGCAAAGAATATCCTACGGGCTGAATATTATTGGTTCACTATGGAAGCCTATTGTTATCAACACTCTCAGACCTGTCATAAGTGCCAAGTCTATGCTGATAAGGTGCATGTACCTCCAGTTCCTCTGAATGTTTTGACAGCCCCTTGGCCTTTTGCAATGTGGGGCATCGACATGATTGGTGAGATCAGGCCTACTACGTATCACGGGCATCGTTTCATTCTGGTAGCGATTGATTATTTCACGAAGTGGGTCGAGGCAGCTTCCTTTGCTACAGTAAACAAGAAAGTCGTGGCGCGGTTCATCCGACACAATCTGATATGTCGATACGGTATACCGAAGAGGATCATTACGGACAATGGTACAAATCTCAACAATACGATGATCACCGAGCTCTGCAAACAGTTCAAGATACATCATCATAACTCTTCTCCCTATCGGCCGAAGATGAATGGGGTTATTGAAGCGGCTAACAAGAACATCAAGAAAATTATGCAGAAGATGACAGTGACATATAAAGACTGGCACGAGATGTTACCATTCTCTCTTCATGGGTACCGTACTTCGGCAAGGACATCAACAGGGGCAACACCTTATTCTCTGGTGTATGGCATGGAGGCAGTCCTACCCATCGAAGTCCAGATGCCCTCTCTCCGGATTATGAAAGATTCGGGATTGAGCAAAGACGATTGGATCCATACCCGGCTTGATCAGCTGAATTTAATCGTTGAAAAGAGACTTACTGCTATTTGTCATGGTCATACGTATCAAAAGCGAATGATTAGGGCATTTAACAAGAAAGTCAGACGCCAAGAATATCAAGTCGGGCACCTGGTGATCAAACGCATCATATTACCTCAAGGTGATCCCAGGGGCAAATGGACCCTCACATACAAAGGGCCATTTGTGGTTAAGAACATTTTCTCCAGAGGAGCTATGATTCTAACCACCATGGATGGTGACGACCTTCCTCACCCCGTCAATGCAGACGTAGTGAAAAGATACTACGTATAATCAAAGACCCGCTAGGTTGACTGGCCTAGGAAAAAATAAGGGCTTCCCGGCGAACCAAAAGGGTTCGGGCAAAAGTAAGGGATAAAAATGAAGAAAAAAACTGTACACCCGGCAAGTCGAAAACCTGAAAAGGCGACTTGAGCAAAAAAGGGTATCCCGGTGGACTGAAAATCTGGAAGGGCGGCACGGGAAAAAATTAGGGATCAAAGCGTAACACTGTGTCTCATTGGATCATCTTGGAATCAGACTTCAGTATCGACTATCAAGCTCGAACGACGTCAATCATTCTGGTCCACCTTCGACCAAGTAGCAAAGTGATGAGACGCTCGAAGATATAAAGGCAATAGCAGAGTTGGAACCCGATGGGATTGTTTCACATAGCTGTTTTTCTTTCTTTTTACACAAATTGTATAATTTCTGTTCCCTCGGCAATGTTCTCTTACTAGGACGTCAACCTCTTGTACAAAATGCCTGTTACCGGCCAACTTCAAAAATCAATACAATACATTTTCACAAGAAATTTCAAACTTGTTTTGCTTTTTCTGTTTTGTTTTGCAAGAACGTCCAATGATTCATTCTTGATATATGCATTTGAAAATAATTGCTACTCATAAATATTTACAAAAGAAACAAAAGATAATTACTCGTAAATCCAGGAACAGGGGTGTTGTACCCCAAAATTTGCCCTCCCATATTCTTCAAGGTTTGTCAAGGATCATCTTCAAATGGTTCAAGATTCCTCAAGGATTGCACAGTTCAAATGCCTCCTAAGCCAGTCAAAATTAGGGTTTTGGTTCTTCCAAGGAATTTGGGGTTTCCAATGGCTCAATCAAGTCTCATAGGCCTATATATATCCTCAAGCATCTACATATCAAGTTTCAAGACTCACAATGCCAGTTTGCACAGTCAAAAGCTCCATTTGCTTCACAGTCAACTGCAGGGGTAAAATGGTCATTTGGCAGTCAAAAGTCAGAATTTTTGGTCAACATCTTATTTTGAGCTTACAATCATCATTTGATCAAGTCCTGATCATGATTCCACAAGCATGGCTCAAAAATCATCAAGATGCAAGAAGTTACTAATTTTGGACAGTAGAAAAGTCAACTGTATCTTGACCAAGGCATAACTTTTTCATGGTTCATCAGAAAAATTCCATACAATGCTAATTTTGAAGAGGATGACATTTCCTACAATTCATCTTCACATTCCAAGTCCAAGAAATTCTCTCACAAAAAGTTATCAATTTCTACATTATAGGTCAATTTCAAAAGTCAACAAAAATGCACTTTAAGTCAAAGACCATAGCTTGAGATTGGTAAATCCAAATGACATGGGACCAAAGGCATTGGTTATAGGACTTCAAGACCTTTCCAAAATGTCCAAGAACATGTTCATAGGATCAAAATTGAGCAAGATATGCATTGGAGAAGTTGGAAAGTTTTTGGGGAATTTGCAAAAGTCAACTTTGCTCAAAACACTTTGTTTTTGCTAATGGGCCTCAAATTGCTTCTTGAAACTTTATCCAAGGCCTATGCACAACCCATTGAGATTATTTGAATTTATTTTCTTATTTTTTATTAATTAATTGGATTTTTAATTGATTTTAATTCATTTAATTAATTTAAAATGTAGGAAATACAAAGATTTGAGTTTTCTATCTTTTGGTGAAGCAAACAAGCTCAAGATATGCTGAGAATTTCGTGTGCCAATCAAAGGGACAAGAATCTCCCAATTTAGCAACTTTCTTCAATCAAAAAGATTCAAAAATATTTGATTGTCAATCAAATATTGAATCATCATTCCATGGATCTTTTGTGCAAGATTGTAACCTAATTCCCTTCCATTATAAATACACAGCCTAACCCTAATGCATTGGACGGGAATTTGTTGCAAGAAAGCCATAATCAAATTCAAAAAAATCCAAGAAAAAGTGAAAACTGATTTCCACATTCTAACGTGATTCAAAGCTTTTTCTTGTTTCTAACACCTTGCAGGAACTCCCAGGGACCTTTTGCAATCAAAACCACACGCTAAAGCTTAAGAAATCACTCTAAACAGATTCACGGTTTGCTTAACTTTTTCAGAATCGAAACTCATATTTTATGCATAATTAACATGTTCTAATCATTGTTTTGCATTACTTGAACCTTTACAAAGCTAATGGTATTGGTTAATTGCATTATAGTGTACAAAATCCAAAGATACCATGAACGAATTCTAGGGTTTTCGAGTTCTGGAATTGGGGCTTTGTAAACCAAGTAAAATTAGGATTCATGAGGCATATGGTTGTAATCCTGAAGGCCAGACGAACACAATGCATTCCTCGCGAAACATTTATGTTAATCATACGCCTAATCGCTATTATTCGTGGTTGCAGGTTGTGGGGGTTAAAACCCCCGCTATCTAACATGTTTTATGCAGGTTCAATGAGGAAGATGACTAGGTGGTGACATACCATTGGTTTATTCAAAACGCGCACATTATTTTTTCTCTTTCCAGCATATGAATTGTTTTTAAATATTATATTTGTTGCTTATCATAATAACAAAGCGTGCAAGATGGCTCAGTGGATGGTGTGATGGTTGTGTATCATTGGGACCTGGTTCGATTCCCAGATCCACCCAAATAATTGTTTCTATTTTTTCTTAACGTGATCTCATGCAGGCTTAAAAAGGTAGTCTATCATGCATCCCAGGCATCTAAGCGCCAAGTGGCCACAGCCACAAATCCAATGGCCATGAGATGTTGACTATGGTGTTCCCAGTCAACCAGCGTCCTAGACGATCCAGAAAGTCAGAAGGGCTTGAGTGCTATTGGGCTTGAAGATTGCAAACAAACCTCCAAAAAGGCCCAGCACCCCCCTGGTTTCTTTATTCTTTTGTCTTTTCTATTTTAATTTCTATTTAATTATTTTATTAATTACTATTATTATTTAATTAACTCACATAATTATTTTTCATAATAAATTCAGAAACCTAAAATATTATTTATTTTTATTATTTATTTTTATTATCTATTAATTATTATTTTGTAAATAAATACTAACAAAATTGATTTAGTCTTTTAAATTAGGTTAACTTTAATCTTTTTCACAATAAATAAAATCAACATAGAATTAGGGTTTTTCTTTTGACAATTTTAATCCTTGTTTATTTTATTTTCATTAAGACCTAAAAGACATAAAAAAATACTTTTTCTTTGTAATTATTTAATTAATTAGTAAATTAGGTTTAATATTAATTAATTGCAAAAAGGACCAAAATTTCATTCTTTTCTCAAAAAGGGTCAAAACCCTAAGGACGTCCCCGATTTAATTTTTATCGCGCGCATATTATTTTGATCATATTCATGTATCTGTTCCGATGATGTAATAGATAATTAGGGCTTTTATCGCTTTCTTTTATTTTCTCGCATTTATTTTCAAGGGTTATGTTTTTGGCGATGTAAATACCCGACGCCTTGTAATAGCGTAGATTTACTTTCCGCAATTTATTTTCCGCACAATTATTAACTATTAACTATGCATGACAAGACTTGCCTGAAAAATAAAATCAAAACGTAGCTCACCATAATACTTGTGCAAAGATAATATAAACTGAACTTGACACACATGCACATGCCACTCCTAGGGTACGCCTCACTTGGTTGCCTCGAGGTGGTCATTGAGTATAGGGGTTTTAGAGGTCTCCCTCCTGTCTAAAGATCCAGTTGCCTCGAAACGGTTGCCTCCGATAAAAAAGGATCTAGGACATTAGGGTTACCGCTAAGGCATCCTACTATTGCTTTGGTGACCACACATGTCCCTATAATCGAATTGACCCGAATAACTCCAACGACGGTGCTACTTACTTCTCAATAGTGGGATAGTACTGTCTAAAGGACATTTACACAGCTTAATTCCTTAGAGTAGGTAGATTTCTCCTGGGTACTTGCTCTTTCAAAAAACAAAAACAAACTTTTCGCACTTACACTTTCAAACAAAAGTTTTCAAACAAATACTTCATACACTCTTGAGGACAGATACAAGAGTTACCTAGAATTTTTCAAACTAAACTTTTTCAAAACCCACAAACTCAAAGCAAACTCTTTTGAAAACATAGTGAGCAAGTACCTAAGAGCCCGTGGATAACCACAGATAGAAAGGGTGCTAACACCTTCCCTTTCTATAATCTACCTCCCGAACCGAGAAACATCTCGAAAAGGAATTTTGTTGTGCTTTTGTCCTTTCCTTATTGGAGAAAATAAAAGACGGTGGCGACTCTTGCTTACCGCGACATTTCGCGAACCAGCATTTCAAAACAGTCAGTTCTATTTCCACCGATCACAGAACTGGCGACTCTGCTGGGGATATTATATAAGTGAGGTGTACCTTAGGATTAGACCACTCTTGTTTTCAATTGTATGCTTTGTTTTCTTTAATATTGTGGGCTTGCATCGGAGTTCTATAGATCCTAACCCGGATCTGGGGATACCCTTTTAGAAGTAGCAACAAACTGTGAGGGAACTGTGCGGGGTATACCGACACGGTTGAAGCAGTTGCTACGTTGATGTGGCACTTTGGTGAGTACCGGTAACCCTTGAGTCAAGTCAAGGAGAGTACGGGGCCGCCGCGTGATGTCGTGAAGCATCAACTGACCTTAGAACCTTACTTGACCATCCTGGCCTCTTTAGGGGTAGTGAGATGACCGACTTTGGTGCAGTTTAAAGTTGGTAGATACTCGATACTACACTCATTGAGGGTTGTTTTCTTGGAATATTTTGATCGCCAGTTCAGTGGCTAAATCAAAAAAATGAACATAGAAAACAATCCAATGATATTGAGCTCCTTAGAACCCAGTTAATTTTGATAGGACAGGTTTTGAGCCCACCAACTTCAAGAGGGTAGTACCTAAACTTCATGCTGGCCTAAAATCTAAGGGCTCTTTTGTGTGACTTGTGTGCCTTCAAACTTGAACTACTTGCACATTCTTGTTATCTGACAACATGAGTTCTTTGCAGGTTTTGTTTACAGTCCTTAATCGGGGCTTATAACAGGGCTTACGTACATCACTCCACGCATAGCATAACATCATACCATCATACCATTGCATACATCCTGCATAAGGACTAACCCATTTCAAGGATCTCAAGGGTCTGTGATGCAGGTCATGATGAACCAACTGTCTAGCAAGGGGCAAAGGGGATTTATTTTCCTCTAGCCAAGGTTGATAACTTGAGTCAGGGGCTATGACCCACTCGATATGGTGAGATTTGACTCTTGAAGAAGGACTCTCCGCAACATGAAGTTCCTTCAATCAAGCTACCATTCTAACAAGTTTCTTTGTTTACCCCATGAGATCCTTGAAAACATTGCATGCATATCATACATATCATTGCATTACAGGTACCCTTTTGACAGGTCTCTTATCTTCTTCGTTGTTTATTTCAGCAATCATCATGTCTATTGAATCTTCCGCTAAACAAGCTATCAAGGCCCTCCAGGTCCAGAACGCCCATTTCCAGGAGTTGGTTATGAGCCTAGCCCAGGGTCAACAGGACTTGAAAACTCTGATTCTGAAAGAGAGGAAGAAGAAAAACAAGAGGACTGTTTTGTTCAACACCGGATTCAGATTTGGGAATGGACTAAAAAATGGGGTTGATCTGACTACTTCCTCTGTAGGGAAGGACAATCCCCAAGAGAGAAGGGTTCCTAGTCCCGTGGTCTCCGACAACGAGACGGATTACAATGATGAACAGTATCCTCCTGCTGAGGATAGGTACAAATAGCTGGAGGACCTCTTAAGTGCTATGGAGATTCAACATGTGCCCGGATTGGACTTTGGAGACCTAGGCTTATCCTCTGGGGTGGTAATTCCCCATAAGTTCAAGGCACCTGCTTTTGACGACGGAGCTTCCTGTCCTAAGTTGCACCTCCGATCGTATGTAAGGAAGATCCAACCTTACACAGCTGACAAGAATTTGTGGATCCATTTCTTCCAGGATAGTCTTTCAGGGACTCAACTCGAATGGTTCTATCAGCTGGATGGAGCCAGTATCCGTAACTGGGAGGATTTGGCTACTGCGTTCTATAAGCAGTATCAGTATAATTCCGACCTCGCTCCTACGCGTACCCAACTCCAGGGTATGTCACTAGGGACGGGTGAAGGATTTAAAGAGTATGCTCAAAAGTGGAGAGACCTTGCCGGAAGGGTGCAGCCACCTTTAACTGATCATGAACTCGTCGATATGTTTCTGGGGACCCTGTCTGGTCCATTCTTTAATCATCTGATTGGCAACTCTTCAGCCAGTTTTACAGACCTTATCTTGAATGGGGAAAGAATTTAAGTTGGCATCAAAAGTGGGAAGATTCCAGAAGCTGCACCTTCTGATGCTCATAAAAAGCCTTACAGTGGGAAGAAAGAGTCCAATGCTGCGTACAGTCAAAAGAGTCGTCGTGACTAACACGTAGGGGCAGTCCTGATCTCTGGTTCTACGTCACGCCGACAACAGCAAAAGGGAAATCAACAAAGGCCGGACGAGCCTAAAAGACAGTTCACCAACATCAACATGCCATTGTCACAAGCACTGCAGCACATGTTGAAGATGAATCTGATTGCGGTGATAAACCCTCCTGCGAACTCTAAGACTTCTTCTCCAAACTACAATACAGATGCAAGGTGCGCTTACCATTCCGGTAGCCCGGGGCACGATACTGATGATTGTTGGGAGCTGAAATACAAGATCCAGAATATGATTGATGCTAAGGAGATCGAATTCGAGCCTTCTGAGACTCCTAATGTGATCACTGCTCCCTTGCCAAAACATGGCTAGGATTGAGAGACTTTTGTTCATTTGAATTCTGATATTGTATTTTTCTTTGCTTATTCAAGCAATTATCATGTCAAACTCTCTTATTTCATTAATGCATTACACGTGTCTGTTTTGAAGTAATTGTGTTTACTATATTCAAGATTGATTTTATTTTTTGATATTCAACTCTCGATTGAAAATTCTAAGCCTTTTGAGGGAGGATGACGAAAACGATACCACGATCTTTACAGTATGCTTTTGAACAGACCCCGCTGATGAGGTACATGCATTGTTTCAAATCCTAAACAGTGGAGTTATAAGGAAGATAATCCCTAGTCAACCCCTTCAAACCAAAGAAGTTGGAGTTTTTCTTGTCAAAAATTAAAACCCTTAATCATAACCTGGGGCAGGATAGTTTTCTCAGTTGATCCAGGTGCACAATGAATGGCATCAAAGAAGTCCTTCCGAGACAAAAGACGGTGATGGTTCCGTATAATCGTAAGGACAGGCAGTCATTGTCTCTCAAAATAAAAGCCCAATAAGTCAAAACCTATGAAGGAGACTTACAAAACTGGGGCATCCCACTGACTGTAATCATAAAAGAAACAGTTTAGGCAAAAAAAACAGGGATAACGAAATCAAAAAGAAAGAGGTCCTGCAAACCCTCAACAAAAAAAAAGAAGAAAGAAATGACTGCCTATTTAAAATAAACTATCAGTATCTGAACCATCACCAGAATATCAGAGCAAAGACTCAAACAAGGTCTAACACACGATTAGCTGAGTTTAGGATTGAAGAACATCACGAAGAGCGGGTGGGTACAAATAAAATTTGAGCCTTTATCCTTTGTTTCTTAAACCGTGAACCAGGCCACATTATAACCCTTAAAAGTCCTAGCTGAAGCGTGGGTTAGTTCGAAAGCATACTGTTACAAAAGGTATCCTGACTCCTCTAGGGCTTGCTGTAAAATCTTGAGTTGACATCACATTTTACACAAAAATCGCTTGTTTTACTGAAAATGCATTTTCAAAAAAACTTCAAAACAAACATAAACTTTGCATTCTTGGAATGATATTGTTTGCATATGACTATTTGTTCAACGGCAGAGAAATTCGCACTATGAATATCTAATGAACAAAAATCTTCTCAATAAAAAGCATCACCTCAAGTGGAAAAACACTTCCAATCGAGGGGCACGGCATGATCATTGTCCACCATCTAGGGCAGTCAAGTCAAGATTCAGAGAATCTCTCAAAAGCCAAATAGCCAGGGGCAAATCTCCGCCTGAGTCACTTGGGGCATTGGACATGAATTCCAGCAACGAATCTTGCACGATCAAACGAAGATCTTCTGGTAGTATGGCAACACAACACTACTGACAGTGACAACTCCCTACATCCTGAGAGCATGGACATAGTCAAAAAAATACTACGCATAATCAAAGACCCGCTAGGTCAACTGGCCTAGGCAAAAATAAAGGGCTTCCCGGCGAACCAAAAGGGTTCGGGCAAAAATAACGGATGAAAATGAAAAAAATTGTACACCCGGCAAGTCGAAAACCTGAAAAGGCGGCTTGGGAAAAAATGGGTATCCCGGTGGACTAAAAACCCGAAAGGGCGGTCCAGGAAAAAATTAGGGATCAAAGCGTACGACTATGTCCTGTCATCTCGTCACTTGCCTATCAGAAGAAGATTTGTCAATCGGCAGTCATCAAGCACCTCCACAGGTACCTTCTCCCACGGAAGCTGGGGCAATAAGAACTGTTCGAACTGTACAAGTTACTCTGTCCTCCAGGTACAAGGTAGGTTCGGCTGAAGAATGTAACCAAGATACCTTCACTACCTGCAGAGTAAGACAAGATTCAGCAATACTCTCTCCAAGCAGAGTTGGTCTCCCATCAGCCCTAAAAAGGCACAGCATCTCCAGCAAGTCAGCAATACTCTCCCCCCAGAGCAGAGTTGGTTTACTATCAGTCCTGGAAAAGTTGGGTATCCCCAGAAGATCTTAATATTCCCTAGCAGAGTATACAGATATTCCTCAGCAAGCATCCCCGGCAGTCTTAATATTCCTCGATAGAAATATAAGATTGTTCCCCGGCGGAATACAGACACCCCAGCGGAGCCATTTCCCCAGTACAGTCCAAAAGTTTCCCCAGGAGAGTTGAATCATCTCCCCAGTGGATTCTGGAAGCTTGTCCCCTGCAAAGTACAAACATCTCTCCCCAGCCATATTCAAAGGTTATCCCCCATCAGAGTCTAACTGGGTTATCTTCAGCAAATTACAAAGGAAAGATCGTCCTCGGCGAAGTTCTTCCTATCCCCAGCGGAGTTCATCAAATCCCTCAACAGAGCTTATCAACGGTGTCCCCAGCGGAGTTATCGTTAAAATCTCAGCGAAGTATCTCTCCCCACAGAGTAGTTCCCCGCAGAGTAATCTCTTCAACAAGTTTATTCCTCAACGGAGTCATCTTCTCCTACTGGTTTATTCTTGCAAACATCTTCGTTCATCATCCCCAGCAGAAAAGAAGAACTCTACTCTTCAACATCAGCCCAGGATTCAACGAACTTCCCGACATTTGTCAAGGATTTATTTCCTAGACAAAAATACATTCATAAACATATCACATACATGATAAAGTGCATACGACACGATCTCATTCGAGAACATCATGGCATCATGCAGTTCATACATCATGACATTGCATACAGCTAACGTTTTGCCATTCAGGAAAAGGTCAATCAAAAGATGATTACCATCTACCTTTGCAGTTCCAGATCAACACCTGTAACAAGCCAGGAAAATTCTGTGGACGGCTGATCATGGGTTAATACCTGAAACTAGACAGGACAATTATCTACTTGATCATCATGAAGAACCCTACACCGGTTCCTTCTCATTTCCAAGATGAAGTCTTACACGGACTCATCATCAGGAAAACCTACACCGGTTCCTTCTCAAATCCAAGATGAAGTTTCACACAGACTCATCATCAGGCAACCCTACACTGGTTCCTTCCTTTCAGACAAAGTTTTACACGGACTCGTCCTCAGGCAACCCTACACCGGTTCCCCCCCTTTCAAGACGAAGTTTTACACGGACTCCTCCTCAGGAGACCCTACACCGGTTTCCTTCTCAATTCCAAGATGAAGTCTTACACGGACTCATTCCAAAGTAACCTTACCCCGGTTCATCCTGAAGTTTCACACGGACTCCTCCTCAGGCAACCCTACACCGGTTCCTTGTCTTCCAAGATGAAGTTTTACACGGACTCATCATCAGGAAACCCTACACCGGTTCCTTCTCAACTTTAGATGCAGTTTTACACTGACTCATCATCAGGAAACCCTACACCGGGTCCTTCTCTCTCCAAGATGCAGTTTTACACGGGCTCATCAACAGGAAACCCTACACCGGTTCCTTCCTTTCAGACGAAGTTTTACATGGACTCGTCCTCAGGCAAACCTACACCGGTTCCTCCTCAATTCCAAGGCTAAGTTTTACACGGACTCGTCCTCAGGCAACCCTACACCGGTTCCTCCTCAGTTCCAAGACGAAGTTTTACACGAACTCATCGTCAAGATAACCTTACCCCGGTTCATCCTGAAGTCTTACACTGACTTATTCCAAAGTAACCTTACCCCAGTTCATCCTGAAGTTTCACACGAACTTATCCTGCAGTAACCTTACCCCGGTTCCTCCTGAAGTTTCATACGAACTTATCTCAAAATCACCTTACCCCGGTTCATCCAGAAGTTTTACACGAAGTAACCTTACACTGGTTCCTTCTCAACTCCATACGTAGTTTTACACGGACACGTCACCAAGAAACCCTACACAGGTTCTCTCTTTCCAAAGATGAAGTTTTACACGGACTCGTCACCCAGAAACCCTACACAGGTTTTCCTTCTTCCAGGATGCAGTTTTACACGGACTCATCATGAGGCGACCCTACACCGGTTCCCTTTCTCTTTCCAGATGCAGTTTTACACGGGCTCATCATCAAAGTAACCCTACACAGGTTCCTTCTCCATTCCCAGATGCAGTTTCACACGGACTCATCACCGGTCAACCCTACACAGGTTTCCTTCCTTCAAAGATGCAGCTTCACACAGGCTCATCGTCAGTCAACCCCACACAGGTTTCCTTCTTTCCAAGATGCAGTTTTACACGAGCTCATCATCAGGCAACCCTACACAGGTTCCCTCGTTCAACTTACAAGATCACAATTCAACAAACAATCTCCAGATGGCATCTATAAGCCCATCTACCTACCAAAAATCTCCAGATGGCATCTATAAGCCCATCCTCCTATCCATCATCTCTCCAAATGGCATCTGTAAGCCCATTCCCTACATCACATTGCTGATACTCCACTATGCGAGTGCAAATTTCTAGGCACTCTAGTGTTCAATCATCTTCCACCTTCGGATCACGAAAGGCACGTAAGCCAATCTATATCCTCAGGTCTAAGAAGATTGAACAGGGGCAACTGTTGTACCCCAAAATTTGCCCTCCCATATTCTTCAAGGTTTGTCAAGGATCATCTTCAAATGGTTCAAGATTCCTCAAGGATTGCACAGTTCAAATGCCTCATAAGCCAGTCAAAATTAGGGTTTTGGTTCTTCCAAGGAATTTGGGGTTTCCAATGGCTCAATCAAGTCTCATAGGCATATACATATCCTAAAGCATCTACATATCAAGTTTTAAGACTCACAATGCCAGTTTGCACAGTCAAAAGCTCCATTTGCTTCACAGTCAACTGCAGGGGTAAAATGGTCATTTGGCAGTCAAAAGTCAGAATTTTTGGTCAACATCTTATTTTGAGCTTACAATCATCATTTGATCAAGTCTTGATCATGATTCCACAAGCATGGCTCAAAAATCATCAAGATGCAAGAAGTTACTATTTTTGGACAGTAGAAAAGTCAATTGTATCTTGACCAAGGCATACCTTTTTCATGGTTCATCAGAAAAATTCCATCCAATGCTCATTTTTAAGAGGATGACATTTCCTACAATTCATATTCACATTCCAATTCCAATAAATGCTCTCACAAAAAGTTATCAATTTATACATTATAGGTCAATTTCAAAAGTCAACAAAAATGCACTTTAAGTAAAAGACCATAACTTGAGATTGGTAAACCCAAATGACATGGGACCAAAGGCATTGGTTAGAGGACTTCAAGAAATTTCCAAAATGTCCAAGAACATGTTCATAGGATCAAAATTGAGCAAGATATGCATTGGAGAAGTTGGGAAATTTTTGGGGAATTTGCAAAAGTCAACTTTGCTCAAAACACTTTGTTTTTGCTAATGGGCCTCAAATTGCTTCTTGAAACTTTATCCAAGGCCTATGCACGACCCATTGAAATTATTTGAATTTATTTTCTTATTTTTTATTAAATAATTGGATTTTTAATTGATTTTAATTCATTTAATTAATTTAAAATGTAGGAAATACAAAGATTTGAGTTTTCAATCTTTTGGTGAAGCAAACAAGCTCAAGATATGCTGAGAATTTCGTGTGCCAATCAAAGGGACAAGAATCTCCCAATTTAGCAACTTTCTTCAATCAAAAAGATTCATAAATATTTGATTTTCAATCAAATATTGAATCATCATTCCATGGATCTTTTGTGCAAGATTGTAACCTAATTCCCTTCCATTATAAATACACAACCTAACCCTAATGCATTGGACGAGAATTTGCTGCAAGAAAGCCATAATCACATTCAAAAAAATCCAAGAAAAAGTGAAAACTGATTTCCACATTCTAACGTGATTCAAAGCTTTTTCTTGTTTCTAACACCTTGCAGGAACTCCCAGGGACCTTTTGCAATCAAAACCACACGCTAAAGCTTAAGAAATCACTCTAAACAAATTCACGGTTTGCTTAACTTTTTCAGAATCGAAACTCATATTTTATGCATAATTAACATGTTCTAATCATTGTTTTGCATTGCTTGAACCTTTAGAAAGCTAATGGTATTGGTTAATTGCATTATAGTGTAAAAAATCCAAAGATACCATGAACGAATTCTAGGGTTTTCGAGTTCTGGAATTGGGGCTTTGTAAACCAAGTAAAATTAGGATTCATGAGGCATATGGTTGTAATCCTGAAAGCCAGACGAACACAATGCAATCCTCGCGAAACATTTATGTTAATCATACGCCTAATCGCTATTATTCGTGGTTGCAGGTTGTGGGGGTTAAAAACCCCCACTATCTAACATGTTTTATGCAGGTTCAATGAGGAAGATGACTAGGTGGTGACATACCATTGGTTTATTCAAAACGCGCGCGTTATTTTTTCTCTTTCCAGCATATGAATTGTTTTTAAATATTATATTTGTTGCTTATCATAATAAGAAAGAGTGCAAGATGGCTCAGTGGATGGTGTGCTGGCTGTGTATCATTGGGACCTGGGTTCGATTCCCAGGTCCACCCAAATAATTGTTTCTATTTTTTCTTAACGTGATCTCATGCAGGCTTAAAAAGGTAGTCTATCATGCATCCCAGGCATCTAAGCGCCAAGTGGCCACAGCCACAAATCCAATGGCCATGAGATGTTGACTATGGTGTTCCCAGTCAACCAGCGTCCTGGACGATCCAGAAAGTCAGAAGGGCTTGAGTGCTATTGGGCTTGAAGATTGCAAACAAACCTCCAAAAAGGCCCAGCACCCCCCTGGTTTCTTTATTCTTTTTTCTTTTCTATTTTAATTTCTATTTAATTATTTTATTAATTACTATTATTATTTAATTAACTCACATAATTATTTTTCATAATAAATTCAGAAACCTAAAATATTATTTATTTTTATTATTTATTTTTATTATCTATTAATTATTATTTTGTAAATAAATACTAACAAAATTGATTTAGTCTTTTAAATTAGGTTAACTTTAATCTTTTTCACAATAAATAAAATCAACATAGAATTAGGGTTTTTCTTTTGACAATTTTAATCCTTGTTTATTTTATTTTCATTAAGACCTAAAAGACATAAAAAAAACTTTTTCTTTGTAATTATTTAATTAATTAGTAAATTAGGTTTAATATTAATTAATTGCAAAAAGGACCAAAATTTCATTCTTTTCTAAAAAAGGGTCAAAACCCTAAGGACGTCCCCGATTTAATTTTTATCGCGCGCATATTATTTTGATCATATTCGTGTATCTGTTCCGAGGATGTAATAGATAATTAGGGCTTTTATCGCTTTCTTTTATTTTCTCGCATTTATTTTCAAGGGTTATGTTTTTGGCGATGTAAATACCCGACACCTTGTAATAGCGTAGATTTACTTTCCGCAATTTATTTTCCGCACAATTATTAACTGTTAACTATGCATGACAAGACTTGCCTGAAAAATAAAATCAAAACGTAGCTCACCATAATACTTGTGCAAAGATAATATAAACTGAACTTGACACACATGCACATGCCACTCCTAGGGTACGCCTCACTTGGTTGCCTCGAGGTGGTCATTGAGTATAGGAGTTTTAGAGGTCGCCCTCCTGTCTAAAGATCCAGTTGCCTCGAATAAAAAAGGATCTAGGACATTAGGGTTACCGCTAAGGCGTCCTACTATTGCTTTGGTGACCACACATGTCCCTATAATCGAATTGACCCGAATAACTCCAATGACGGTGCTACCTACTTCTCAATAGTGGGATAGTACTGTCTAAAGGACATTTACACAGCTTAATTCCTTAGAGTAGGTAGATTTCTCCTGGGTACTTGCTCTTTCAAAAAACAAAAACAAACTTTTCGCACTTACACTTTCAAACAAAAGTTTTCAAACAAATACTTCATACACTCTTGAGGACAGATACAAGAGTTACCTAGAAGTTTTCAAACTAAACTTTTTCAAAACCCACAAACACAAAGCAAACTCTTTTGAAAACATAGTGAGCAAGTACCTAAGAGCCTGTGGATAACCACAGATAGAAAGGGTGCTAACACCTTCCCTTTATATAATCTACCTCCTGAACCGAGAAACATCTCGAAAAGGAATTTTTCTGTGCTTTTGTCCTTTCCTTATTGGAGAAAATAAAAGACGGTGGCGACTCTTGCTTACCGCGACATTTCGCGAACCAGCATTTCAAAACAGTCAGTTCTATTTCCACCGATCACAAGGGGCAAACAAGAAATGTCCAAACCTTACAGTTGCTCTACCCACCAGGTACGAGGATAGAGCCAGCTTGAGAATATGACTAAAGGTACATACATTCCCCGCAGAGTAGGAAGTATCCAAAGACAGTGGTGTTAGCTCTCCCCAGCTGAGGTTCATAATCGCGAATGAGTCGGAAAAATTCTCCCCAAGCAGGGTTTATCCATCCCCAGCAAGAACGAAGAACTCAACTCCTTGTACTCTCCAACAACAATCCAGGATTTATTCTCCCCAGCCGGAGAATATCACAAGAACATTGCATATCCATACATCGCGGCATGCACATATGCATCATACAACACAATCTCATTTATTTTGAGAACATCATTACTCAATACATTTCATACATCATGACATTACATACGACTAACTCTTTACCTTTCAGGGAAAGATGCAATCAAGTTCTCGCAAGTTGTCTCTGGTTCAGTCAAATCGATAGTAAGATTGTTATTCCAGTTCAAGCTATGAAGCCCAGAAATCAAGCGGATAATATCTTGATTTCTCCAAAATACTACGAAGCCTGGAATCGACCAGATAATGGTATATCTTAAATTCAAGCTATGAAGCCCGGAAATCGACCGGAGGACAGCTTAACCCTCAGCAAGTTATTGTGAAGCCTGGAAATCAACCAGATAGCAGTACAAGATACCATGAAGCCTGGAATCGGCCAAACAGTGGCGCAAGACACCGTGAAGCCTAGCACACGACCGGATAACAATATAAGACACTGTGAAAACTGGATCGCGACCAGATAGCGATAAAGGACACTGAAGCCTGGGACACGACCAGATAATAGTATAAGATACTGCGAAGCTTGGAATTTGACCAAAATAGCAGTTTACCCGGCCAATTTCTATGAAGCCCGGAAATCGACCGAATATTAGTATGCGTTAAATTCAAGTTGAAACCCGGATGCGACCGGATAACCACCTAATTTCTTATGAAGCCTGAAGCACGACCATAGAAGAATGGAGAAATTGCAAAAACCTGGAGCACGACCAGATAGCAAGTTTAATCTCATCTCCCCAGTAAGTCGTTGCAAAACCTGAAGCATGACCAGATAGCAGGGCATTTTCACCTCCTCAACTAAGAGATGATCCCCCAGTAGAGTAACTGACAACTGAAGTTCCTAAAATTCCACTTCTCCCAAGACAGAGACCAGCATTCCCCAACGAAGTCCTCCTCAACAACAGGTACACGGGTTCTCGTAAAGGAATCTCTTATGCGATCAATGATCGCACTGAATCGCACTATGTTTCTAACTCAAATATCACATGTTTTCCTTAGTTTTTATTATCATTTTCTCGTATTATGTTCCTTTTTCTTTCGTTTTCAGGATTCTTGTCATTTCAGAGCCTTCTGTGAAGAAACGAGCCAAAACGCCAAGAAAATAGGGTTTTTCAAGACATTTTGCACTTATGGCGTTCAGCACCGCGCTGGCTACAGGGAACGCGATGACGTGGCCCACTTTCACCCAGAGATCAACTGCCACGTTCCCATGATGTGGCAGTTCCTGCCACCGCGCCCGCGGCCACCATCACCGCGCCCGCGGCCTTCACAACAAGCTTCCCGCTCAAAAGAAGTTAAGGGGCATGCTGGTCCTTACGCACCTCAAGGATCCTCTATATATAGTTTTCGATTTTCATTCTTTAGTTTCATCCAAGCTTAGTACAATCTTAAGCCATATACTATCAGTTTCTGTAAAGTAATAATCTCTTCACATCGGGGAGTTATTGCGGTGTAGATTGAGTTGTAATCGAGTCTTGGAGCACTTTGGTTGAAGTTCATCATACCAGCCTTACCTTTCCGTAGATTTGTATCAGATTCAAGTCTCCGACTGGAGCAAGGTTCTATTTTATTGCATTTCTTTATTTAATTGCTCTTACCATAGTCTACACGTTTTATAGACTTTAAATGCTCTTACCATAGTCTACACGTTTTATAGACTTTAAATGCTCTTACCATAGTCTACACGTTTTATAGACTTTAAATGCTCTTACCATAGTCTACACGTTTTATAGACTTGCACTTATTATGTCTGGCTAAACTATAAAGGTTACGATGTAATGATTGTCATCATGGTTGTGTTCCAATTATCATGCTAGTGAAAATACTCTGGGGATGTTTTGCTTCTAACTTAAGTCAATTATGTTTAAATGTTTATTGGGTAAGATCGAAAGCCGTCCAAACTAATGATACAACTTGATTATTATTTAACCAAACAAAAAGAGCGAAGGTCGTTGATTGGTTAAATAGGAATCATTGACCTTTTTAGAAAACGATTTTGAAACTATTTTCGGACGCGTTTGTAGGTTTGAAATCTGACTCTTGGTCAAAAGCCAAAAGTCTCTTTAAGTTAATCTTTCCAAGTAAAATCACTTTTCTGTTAAGTCAAAACTATCAATTTCTTAAAAATAGGTTTACCTCTTTAACGCGGAAGGCACCCTTTATATGTGACAATAAAGGAATTTAATTTAAAGAGTAAACTCGGTTCTTAGTAGTCAAAAGCTACAAGTTCCCGTTAAACTGATTCTTTGCTATCAATAGAAAATACTGCCCCATAAGTAGGTTCATCTACGCATGACCGGACCAATATCTGATTGCATGATTTACATTCCAACCTGTCTTTTAAACTGTTATTTACCTCGCTCATTTACTTTGTGCACTGCACTCACATCAATATTCTTGTTTGCCTTAGATAAGCACCTTAGCAATAGAGTTGATAGATTGACAATTGGTCTCTGTGGTTCGATAATCTTATATATTACTTCGATAGGTTGTACCCTTGCAGTACTACATTTATGCTATACGTTACAGATTAAACCCATCAAGTTTTTGGCGCCGTTGCCGGGGACCAACTTTGTCAAATTTCGTACCCTATTGTTATCCCGTTTAGACTAAGGCTATTCTAGCCGGTAGATGCGTAGAAATCGTAGCACCGGTAACCTAATAGATCCTTTAGTAGAACCTGAACGTTACGCTCGTGCCCGTCTTTTTATACGCAAGATAAGAAGAGCTATGGCAGAAGATCGTAACCAAAGACCGCTCAAGGAATTCGCCCAACCATCTAACGAGGAACCTAGTTCTAGTATAGTAAACCCTGCTATAACTACCAACAACTTTGAACTAAAGCCCTCATTATTACAATTAGTACAACAAAACCAATTCGCTGGTCTCGCTACCGAGAACCCGAATCAACATTTAAAGGTATTTATCCAGTTAGCTGACACCCTTAAGGCAAATGGAGCCACACCCGAAGCTATCCGTTTAAGACTGTTTCCTTTTTCCCTTAGAGGTAAAGCTCACGACTGGTTAGACGCCCTTCCAACTAACTCAATAACAACTTGGGAAGACCTTAGGAGAGCTTTTCTTACGAGGTATTTTCCACCAAGCAAGACCGTTGTTCTTAGGAACCTGATCACTTGTTTCACCCAAAACCAAGGCGAATCACTTTTTGATGCCTGGGAGAGATATAAAGAACTTTTAAGAGCTTGTCCGCACCATGGCCTGGAGCAATGGTTAATCATACATACCTTCTATAATGGACTCCATTACAACACAAAGATGTCCATAGACGCTGCCGCTGGCGGAGCGTTGATGAACAAACCTTACCCTGACGCTTGTGCCCTAATAGAGGACATGGCCCAAAACCACGCCCAGTGGGGATTAGAACGAGCGACAGTAGAGAAAAAGGAGAGCCATGGAGGAAAGCATGAGGTAAGTTGCATGGACATGATTAATGCCAAAATGGACGCCCTAGATTTGAGAGTCGAGAACATGTCTCAAAACCCAACCACAGTAGCAGCAATCCAATCGGAATGCGAACTCTGTGGAACTCAAGGACATCAAACCGTTGACTATAACCTTTTGAACGAATCTAGCTCAGACCAAGTTAACTATACCCAAGGGAACCCTTTCTCGAATACCTACAATCCTGGATGGAGGAACCACCCGAATTTCTCTTACAAAAACAATAACCCTATCCAAAATCCCGGACCTTCGAGACCTCAAGGATTCCAAACGCAAAAACAAAACCAACCTATGCAAATAGTGCCCCTAAGACCAAACCTTAAAGAAACCATAGACACCTTTATTCAGGCTCAAACCCAGCAAAATAAGGAGTTTATGAACCAACACATTCACACGAACGAACTAGTTACTCAACTGGCAACCAAGTTTGACCAGATAATAACCCACACCAAAATGCTTGAGACTCAGATTTCCCAAGTAGCCCAAAACACCTCTGTACAAGTTGCACCTGGAGGACAATTTCCTGGACAAACTCAACCAAATCCAAAAGGCCAAGCAAATTCTATCACATTAAGAAGTGGAACTGCTTATGAAGGGCCTAGAAATCCTAACTTAAGCACATCAGAAAAACCTATGGAAGATGCTACGCCTAAAGACCAGGTAGAGGAACCAGAGAAACCAGAAAAGAAATCAAAACCAGAAGTAGGGAATAACACTCAACAACCTTATAAACCACATATTCCGTTCCCACAGAGGCTGAAAAACACCAAAGTAGAAAACCAGTACCAAAAGTTTATTAAGGTAATAGAGAAACTCCATGTTGAGATTCCTTTTACTGAAGCTATAACCTAGATACCATCATATGCTAAGTTTTTGAAAGATATTTTGACCAATAAACGGCGACTCGATGATCCCAAGCCTTTAGAATGTCATTCTATATCCGAAAATAAACTCGCCAAGAAAGATAAAGACCCTGGAAGTTTTTCTATCCCTTGCATCCTAGGTAACCATATGATAGACAAAGCATTTTTAGACCTAGGAGCAAGCGTAAGTCTGATGCCTCTGGCCGTCTGTAAGAGGTTAAAATTAGGAGAACTTCAACCTACTAAGATGTCTTTACAACTAGCTGATAGATCTGTCAAATATCCCATGGGTATTTTAGAAGACATACCTGTCAAAATTGGTCAGTTGTATATTCCGACCGACTTCGTCGTAATGGATATTAAAGAAGATGAAGACATCCCAATCCTCTTAGGAAGACCCTTCCTATCGACCGCCGGAGCTATAATAGATGTTAAGAAAGGGAAACTGACTTTCGAGGTAGGAGATGAAAAGATTGAGTTCATTTTATCAAAATTTCTAATGGCACCAGTGATAGGAGATGCATGTTATGCCATCGACATCATTGATGAATGTGTAAATGAGCTCGAACAAAACGAATTTTTAATCAAATTACCATCAACCCCTATTTTAGAGGATGACAGATTTAAGAGTATCGAACCGTACATTGACGACAACCTTTTCGAATGCTTAGCTCTTACCCCTGACCTTATGCCGCGTACTGAGAAAACCACTATAGAACTTAAGGAACTACCCAAGAATCTAAGATATGAGTTTTTGGATGAGGAGATGAATAGACCTGTTATAATTAGCGCCGCTCTAAACCAAATAGAAACAAATCAACTCTTAGATACCTTGCGAAAATATCCCTCAGCTTTAGGGTATAAAGTTTCAGATTTGAGAGGTATAAGCCCATCCGTATGCATGCATCGGATTATGCTAGAAGAAGATTCAAAACCCTCAAGAGAACATCAAAGAAGAATAAACCCTATCATGAGTGAGGTAGTCAAGAAAGAAGTTCTTAAGTTATTAGAATCTGGTATCATATACCAAATTTCGGATAGTGAATGGGTAAGCCCAGTCCATGTGGTACCCAAGAAAGGAGGTATCACTGTTCTGAAAAATGAGAAAGGTGAGCATGTGGCAAAACGAACAGAAGGAGGATGGTGTATGTGTATAGATTACAGAAAGTTGAATAAGGCAACGAGAAAAGACCATTTCCCTCTCCCATTTATAGATCAGATGCTTGAACGTCTGGCAAGACACTCATGTTTCTGCTATCTTGATGGGTATTCGGGGTTTTTCCAAATCCCTATTCACCCACAGGACCAAGAAAAAACCACATTTACTTGCCCTTATGGAACATTCGCTTATAGACGAATGCCCTTTGGACTCTGTAATGCACCTGCCACTTTCCAACGTTGTATGATGTTAATTTTCACAGACTACCTAGATGGAATTATGGAAGTATTTATGGACGATTTTTCGGTGTGTGGGTTTGATTTCAAAAACTGCCTCTCGAACTTAGAGAAAATCTTAAAAAGATGTGTGGAAGTAAACCTTGTGTTGAATTGGGAAAAGTGCCACTTTATGGTAAATGAAGGGATAGTCTTGGGACACATTATTTCTGAAAGAGGTATAGAAGTCGATAAGGCCAAGATAGAAGTTATAGAAAACTTAAACCCACCTAAGACCGTTAGGGAAATAAGAAGTTTTCTAGGACATGCCGGGTTCTACCGACGTTTCATCAAGAATTTTTCCGGAATAACAAAACCTTTAACTAACTTATTGATGAAGGATGTCGAGTTTGAATTCGACCAAAAATGTCTTGAGGCCTTTGAAGTTTTAAAGCAAGCTCTTATTTCAGCACCTATCATAAGACCACCTGATTGGACACAACCCTTTGAAATCATGTGCGATGCCAGTGATTTCGCTGTAGGAGCTGTACTAGGGAAAAGAAAAGACAAGAAACTTCATGCAATTTACTACGCTAGTAGAACACTAGACGCTGCCCAGCTAAATTATACAACCACAGAAAAGGAATTGCTAGCCGTAGTTTTTGCTATTGATAAGTTTCGATCTTATTTGGTGGGAGCAAAAATAATAGTATACACAGATCATGCAGCAATCCGGTACTTGTTAAGTAAGAAAGATGCTAAGCCTAGATTACTCAGATGGGTACTTTTACTCCAAGAATTTGACTTGGATATTAAGGATAAAAAAGGAGCTGAAAACTTAGTAGTTGATCATCTCTCTAGGTTGGAACACCTTAAACCTGAACTTATACCTATAGACGATCACTCCACTTATGAAAGATTAATAGCTGGGATAAACTCAACTGAAGAAGAGACCTATGAGGAAATCTCGACCATGAACAACATACCATGGTACGCAGATATTGTGAATTATCTAGCCGCTGATATCATACCCCCTGACTTAAGCTACCAACAGAAGAAGAAGTTTTTTAGAGATGTTAAACACTTCTTTTGGGATGAACCCCTCCTATTCAAAAGAGGAATAGATAATATATTCAGACGATGTGTGCCGGAAGAAGAAGTAGGCAACGTCATTAAACATTGTCATGCTTCACCTTATGGTGGACATGCAAGCACGTCTAAAACATGCGCCAAAATATTTCAAGCAGGTTTTTATTGGCCTACTGTATGGCGCGATGTCCACACTTACATTACAAAATGTGACCGATGTCAACGCACTGGGAACATCTCAAGACGTGATGAAATGCCTTTAAGTAACATCCAAGAAGTGGAAATATTTGATGTCGGGGGTATAGATTTCATGGGACCTTTTCCTTCCTCAATGGGTAACAAGTATATCCTAGTAGCTGTCGATTATGTCTCAAAGTGGATCGAAGCTGTTGCATCGCCCACAAACGATACCAAGGTAGTTATCAAATTGTTTAAGAATATTATTTTTCCTAGGTTTGGAACCCCGAGGTTAGTCATAAGTGATGGAGGATCGCATTTTATATCTAAGATATTTGACAAGCTTCTAAGCAAATACGGAGTAAAACATAGAGTAGCATCACCATATCACCCGCAAACCAGTGGCCAAGTAGAAGTTTCGAATAGGGAGATTAAGCAGATCCTAGAAAAAACCGTATCACTATCCAGAAAAGACTGGTCTGGAAAACTTAAAGACGCCTTATGGGCTTATAGAACGGCTTATAAAACCCCTATTGGAACAACTCCTTATCAATTGGTTTATGGAAAGTCCTGTCATTTACCCTTCGAACTAGAACATAAAGCCTATTGGGCCATTAAATCCTTGAATCTAGATTACCTAAAAGCCGGAGAAAAACGTATCCTGGACATTCACAAGCTAGAAGAGCTTTGCTTGAATGCCTATGAGAATGCCATCATATATAAGGAAAGAACCAAGATGTGGCATGATAAAAAAATCATCAAGAAAGATTTCAACATTGGTGATCCAGTTCTCCTATTTAACTCAAGGTTACGACTTTTTCCTGGTAAGCTTCGTTCAAGATGGACAGGTCCATTTGAAGTGTCAAAAGTTCTAAAGTCTGGAGCAGTAGAAATCAAAAACAATTCATGCGCTCCATTTGTGATAAATGGACAAAGACTTAAGCTCTACAAAGGAGGCGATTTGCCTGTTGACTACTCTAGTCATATTCTTATAGACCCACCAATACCCACATAAAGTAAGATCTAATCGTCAAGCTAAACGACGTTAAACAAGCACTGCATGGGAGGCAACCCATGGTTTATTCTTAATTTTATTTTATTTTATTTTAGTAATTTATATATTTTATCTGGACTAATTTCTTGTGTTTATATTTTCAGGATGCATTACCTCGATGGTATGGTTGTGATTTTCAGAGATGAAGCACAAAAAGCCTGATTTGCTACCTTATCTGCTAGACCTATGGTACCCACTAGGTACCCCGATCAGAGCTGCATGGAGGCACTCGGGATTGAGCCAAGTATTAGGTATCTGTGCAACCAACTTGGCTGGGATTCTTATGCTGATGATGTCCACAAAACCTACAGAAACCTTACTCTGGAGTTTCTTAGCTCTATGGATTATAACCCACGGGTGGGTGAAGGAGATGAGCGAGGATGCCTAAGTTTCAGATTGTTTGGTACCGAGTATACCCTGACTACCAAAGAATTTGGGGATTTGCTTGGTTTCCAAACTGGACCGACCACTATCACTGAGTTTCCATTGAGTTACTACATGGACAGAGATATTGATAAATTTTGGCAGGTGTTGTACCCCAAAATTTGCCCTCCCATATTCTCCAAGAAATTGCCAAGTCAAGTCACAAAATTCCCCAAGGGTTGCACAGTGCAAAGGGCTCCTATACAGTCAAAACTAGGGTTTGTGTTCTGATCAAGGAAATGAAGTTTTCAAAGGTCCAATCAAGTCCTATATGCCTACAAATATGGTCAAGCATCCTCATATCAAGTTTCAAGGCATTCAGCTCAAAATTGCACAGTCAAAAACCCTAATTGCACTACAGTCAACTGTAGGGGCAAAATGGTCATTTGACAGTCAAAAGTTCAAATTTTTGGTCAACATATCATTTTGAAGCCACAAACATCATTTGATCAATGCTTGATCATGATTCTCAAAATTTGGCTCAGAAATCATCAAAGATGCAAAAGTTTCCTTATTTGGACAGTTGAAAAAGTCAACTGAAATTGACCAGGGCATAACTTTCACATGGATCATCAGAAAAAATCCATCCAAAGCTCATTTTGAAGAGAAAGACATTTCCTATAACACATCTTCATACTTCAAGTCCAAGAAATGCTCTAACAAAAAGTTATCAATTTCAACATTATAGGTCATTTTCAAAAGTCAACAAAAAGGGACTTTAAGTTAAAGGCCATAACTTGAGATTGGTAAACCAAAATGACATGGGACCAAAGACATTGGTTAGAGGACTCAAAGAACTTTCCAAAATGTCCAAGAACATGAGAAAAGATTAAAAATTGAGCAAGTTATGCCTTGTGGAAGTTGGGAAATGTTTGGATATTTTGAAAAGTCAACTTTGAGTCAAATGACCTAAAATTGCTAATGGGCCCATTTTTCTTCCATGATTCATCATCCATGACATATGCACGACCACTTGGCCCAAAGGGAAGTATTTTCTCATTTTTTATCTATTTATTTGAATTATTATTTATATTAATTCATTTAAATCATTTAAATATGTGAAAAATATATAACTTGACCTAATAAATCTTTTCATGCATGTTTTGCCCTCAATATTTCGTGCACATTCAAAAATAGGAAGATTTGATTTGATTTGAGCATAATTGATACAAGAGCACATGGAAATGATTGAAAACATAATGGTGAAAAATCAAATCTCCAAATCCATGAATGAAAGATATTTGGATCAATTTTGTTAACCTAATCTATTTAGTACATAAGCCTGAGTGAAGACCTAATGCAAAAGGACATTGAAGCTGCGTCTCAGACCATAACCAAAACTTGAAATTTTTCTCCATAAACTCAAAACTGAAAACAGCTTTCCAGGTGGATTCAAAGCACAAGACCTAGTCCATTAGCTTCCTTGAAGGCTCCTGAACGTGTTCCAATCAAAGACAACCATCAAAGCACGAAGAATTGGTATATTGAATCAAAACTGTACAGAAAAAAACTCATAAGCGTATATCAAATTCCATGCATTATTTGTGAAATTTATTCATTGATTCATGTTCATGATGATGTTTTGAAGCTAACCAATGCGCTTAATTTGATTATGATGCTGTATATGAGATTTCACCATGTTCGATTTCTAGGGTTTACAGGGTTGGAAATTAGGGCTTTTGCCAAAAGGAAAAATTAGGACTCAAGGCCACCACCATTGTAATCAACAGACCTGGACGATCCTAAACATGCCCTCGCGCCTAATTTATGTTCAAGGATAGCCTAATCGCTATTTTCCCAAAAGGCCCATTCTGAAACGCATAAGAAACCGTGGCCTAATACTTTATGTTTCAGGAAAACGAAGAAGATAGAGTCGTGGCAAGAGGGAATAGGCCAATTCAAAATTTCGCGCGCTGGATGCATTAAGGGATTGTTTTCCTTTATTATATTTATTTGCTTATTATATATCAAAACGCGTAGTAATGGCTTAGTGGCACAGGTGTTGATTTGCAATGTCCAAGACCTGGGTTCGAACCCCAGGTCTGTGTAATTTCAATATTATTTTTCCACAATGATTCCCATGCAGCGCAAGTGTCATAGATCACCATACATCCACCACAATCAAGACATCCACGTGCCCCTGAAGATCAAACCAAAGGCACAGATCTAAAGAACACGTTGTGCCCTGGTCAACGCCTCAATATGCTGTTCAAAAAAGTCAAACGGATCAATGCTAAATGGGCCAGAGTTTCTTGGATCATACCTCCTAATTTGGGACTGAGCCCCCCCTGGTTTGCAAAATCTCTACATTTTCTTTATTTTATTTTCAATTGTTATTTTATTTTCTTTATTGTTTTAATTTAATTAATTATTTTTTCTACAAAATACAAAAACCTCATAAAAAATCAGAAAAGATAAAAAAAAACATAATAAATATTTTGCTTTAATATTTTTATAAATAAATTCACATATAATTATTTAGTTTTAATTAGGTTGTAATTTTAATTTCTTTTAAATAACAAAATACAAAAAAAATGTAGAACTAGGTTTAATTGATGATTTTTATTCCTTTTAATTTTCCTTTTTTACCATAATATTATTTATTTATTTATTTTTATAATTAAATTGTACATAAAAAACTTAGGTTTAATTTAGGTTAAATTTTAATACTTTCGTAATAAATTTAAAAGCCATTAGAATTAGGGTTTGCATTTCATTCTAATTTTCATTAATTCCCCTTTTTTCATTAAATCCTAAAAAATACCAAAAAACAAGTCTTTCTTAATTAATTTCACCATGTAATTTAATATTTTGCAAAAGGGTCCAACGCCCTCGTTTCGCTTAATTCTCGTTAATTCGCGCATTTATTTTATTTCATTTAAATAATTATGTATCTCTCCCAAAGCCTTGTAATTACTTTTCGCACTTTTATTTGCTTTATTTATTTTCTGTCAAATCGGGTCCTGGTTAATTTTGGCGATGTGGACCCGCGCCATTTGTAATAGCTTTAGATTTATTTTTCCTCGCAACTTTTAACTGTTAAACAAAGCATGCAAGAATGAATGGACATAAATAAAATCAAGCGTAGAACACCAATGACATGACAAGACAAAAATAACTGAAAACGACACACAATTCGCACACACCACCCCTAGGGTACGCCTCACTGTTGCCTTGCCTCGAAAGGTGATCGTCGAGTAGAGGACGTCTTAGTAAGTCCTCATGATCCGGGAACCTGGCATGAGGGTAGCTTCTAAGGTGTCTTCCCATTGCTCTGGTGATCACCATGTCCCGAACCTCGAATTGACCCGAACACCTCCAACGGTGGTGCTACCTACCTCTCAATGGTGGGATGGCACTACTTTAAAGGACATTTACACAGACGAATTCCCTAGGGTAGGTAGGTTCTCGTAGATACTTGCTCTCTTCAAAAACAAACAAAAATCTTTTCACACCGACACTTTTCAAAAGCTTTCAAAGCAATTTTTCAAACACTCTGACACAAGAGTCGAACTGAAATTTTCAAAGAAACTTTTTTAAAAACCCACATTGAAAAGCAAACAAACCATTTTGAAAACACAATGAGCAAGTATCTAAGAGCCCATGGATAACCATGGATAGAAAGGGTGCTAACACCTTCCCTTTCTATAACATACCTCCCGAACCGAGAGCAATCTCTTTAAGGAATTATTCTGTGCTTTTGTCCTTTCCATTTGGAGAAAATAAAAGACGGTGGCGACTCTTGCTTCCACGACATTTCGCGAACCAGCGTTAAACAGTCAGTTCCAGATCCACCGATCACAGAACTGGCGACTCTGCTGGGGATATTTTTAAAGTGAGGTGTACCTTAGGACTAAGATCACTATGTTTTCAATTGTATTGACTTGCTTGCTTTATTATTGTGGGTTGCATGGGAGTTACATAGATCCTAACCCGGATCTGGGGATACCCTGTTAGGTAGCATAAGCTGTGAGGGACCTGTCCGGCGTAGACCGACATGGGTGAAGCAGTGGCTACGTTGGTGTGGCGCCTTGGGCTGTACCGATATCCCTTGTGTCGCAACGAGGAGAATATGGGTCTTCTGAGGAGTCATTAAGCACCAACCGACCTTAGAACCTTAAATGACCCAACTTGGCCATAGAACAGTAGCAGTATGCTACACCCATTGAGGCTAAACTCTCGCGATGGTTCTGGCCGCAAGAAAAGATTGCGATGCTGGAGTTATGACCGATTAAGGGTAGTCAGTGATATTGGGATCCTCTAGAACCCGGTTACTTTTGATAGGACAGGTATGAACCAACAAACTGAAAGAGGGTAATACCTAGACCTCATGCTGGCCTAAACCCTAAGGGCTTCTCTTGTGTGACTTGTGTGCCTTCGTACTTGACTAATTGCATGCGTGTTATCTAACACATAAGCTACTTGCAGGTTTTGTTTATAGTCCTTAACTGGGACTCATAACAGGGTTTACTAGGTCTCTTGCAGGTTTTGTTTATAGTCCTTAATTGGGACTCATGACAAAGTATACTGAATTTCTTGCAGGTTTTGTTTATAGTCCTTAACTGGGACTCATAACAAAGTATACTGAATTTCTTGCAGGTTTTGTTTATAGTCCTTAACTGGGACTCATAACAAAGTATACTGAATTTCTTGCAGGGTTTGTTTATAGTCCTTAATTGGGACTCATAACAGGGTTTACCTACATCACCCCATGCATAGCATGACATCATACCATTGCATACATCCTAACCCATTTCAAGGATCTCAAGGGCTTGTGATGCAGGTCATGATAAATCAAACATCTAGCAAGGGGCAAAGAGGATTTATTTTCCTCTAGCTAAGGTTGTCACGGGCTATGACCCACTGGATATGGTGAGCCTTTGACCCTTGAAGAAGGATTCTCAACAACATGAAGTTCCTTCAATCAAGTTACCGGTTTCCAATTCTAACAAACTGTCTTGTTTATCCCGCGAGGTCCTTGAAAACATTGCATGCATATCATACATCTCATTGCATTGCAGGTACCCCTTTGACAGGTTGCTTACCCTTCTTCGCTGTTTATTTCAGCCGATCGTCATGAATCCTGAATCATCAGCTGAGCAGTCTATCAAGGCCCTCCAGGCTCAGAACGCCCAGTTCCAAGGGCTGATCATGAATTTGACCCAGGGGCAACAAGATCTGAAGGCTTTGCTCTTGAAGAAAGAAAAGAAGAAGAAGAGAACTGTTTTGTTCAGCCCTAGACGCAGATCTAGGAATACACTGCAGGAGGAAACTGAGAGAACAACTCCATCTGTGAGGGAAGGTAGTCATCAGGAGGAAAGGGTTCCCAGTCCAGTGGTCTCCGACAACGAGACAGATTTCAACAACGAACAATACCCTCCTGCCGAAGACAAGTACAAACAGTTGGAGGATAGGCTGAATGCTATGGAGATCCAACAGGTACCTGGGCTGGATTTTGGAGATCTGGGTTTGTCAACTGGTGTGATTATTCCTCGGAAGTTCAAAGCACCATCCTTTACCAAGTATGACGGGGCGTCTTGTCCCAAGTTACATCTCAGGTCCTATGTTCGGAAGATTCAACCATATACGGTGGACAAGAATTTGTGGATCCACTTCTTCCAGGAGAGTCTTTCAGGGACTCATCTCGAATGGTTCTATCAGCTAGATGGGACCAAGGTTCGTAACTGGGAGGAGTTGGCTACTGCTTTCTACAAGCAGTATCAATATAATGCCGACCTTGCTCCTACGCGTACCCAACTCCAGGGTATGTCGTTAGGATCAAGTGAAGGTTTTAAAGAATATGCGCAGAAATGGAGGGATCTTGCTGGAAGGGTACAACCACCTCTGACTGATCGGGAACTTGTCGATATGTTCTTGGGGACCCTGTCTGGTCCGTTCTACAACCACCTAATTGGGAATTCGTCTGCTGGATTCACAGATCTTATCTTGACTGGAGAGCGAATAGAAGCTGGCATCCGGTCTGGGAAAATTCAAGAGGCTGCACCTTCTGATAAAAAGCCTCATCATGGAAAGAAAGAATCCAATGCTGTGCACGATAAAAAGAGCCGTCATGAGGTAGGGGCAATCCAGATCTCCAATCCTGGACCTTCTCAACAAGGACAGGGGCAGCAGCGCAAGGAGAAACGACAGTACACCAAAATCAACATGTCGCTGGATCAAGCACTGCAACAAATGTTGAAGGCAGGGCTGATCACCTTAAGGGCTCCTCTTCGGAATCCGAACACTTCTGCTCCCAACTATCATCCCAATGATAGGTGCGCATATCATTCTGATAGCCCGGGGCATACTACGGACAACTGCTGGCCTCTCAAGAACAAGATTCAAGACATGATCGACGCCGGGGAGATTCAGTTTGAAGTGCCTGAGACTCCGAACATAATCACTGCTCCGTTGCCCAATCATTGAAGCCTTTTGTTTATTTGAATTCTTGAGTTGTATTTTTCTTTGCTTATACAAACAATTAATGTCATAGCAAACTCTTTTATTCTATCAATGCATCGCATACGTCTGTTTTGGGAATTAATACAATTGTTTTCATTATGTTCAAATTTCTTTTCATATTTTTTCTGATGTCAACTCTGGATCTAAAATTCTAAGCCTCTTGAGGGAGGATGACGAAAACGATACCATAATCCACAGTATGCTTTTGAACAGACCCCGCTGATGAGGTACAGGCATTGTTTCAATCCCTAAACACTGGAGTTATAAGGAAGATAATCCCTCGTCAACCCCTTTGAGCCAAAGAAGTAGGAGTTTTTATTTTCGAAAATTAAAACCCTTAATCATAACCCGGGGCAGGGTAGTCTCTCAGTTGATCCAAGTGCATGACGAATGGCACCGAAGAGATCTTTACAAAACGAAGAAAGACAGTGATGGTTCCGAATAATCAATAAAGAAGGGCAGTCCTTATCTCAAAAACAAAAAACCCATTAAGTCAAAACCCATGAAGGAGACTTACAAAACTGGGGCATCCCGCTGACTATAATTCCAAAAAAGGAAACAGTTCAGGCAAAAAAAAATAGGGATAACAAAAATCAAGAAAGAGGTCTCACAAACCCTCAACCAGAGCAAAAAATGACTGCCTATTCAAAAGAAATCATCAACATCTGAACCATCAAAGCAAAAACTCAAGCAAGGTCTAACGCACGATCAACTGAGTTTAGGTTTGGAGAACATCACGAAGAATGGGTGGGTACAAATAATTTGAGCCTTTATCCTTTGTTTCTTAAACCGTGAACCAGGCCACGTTATAACCCTTAAAAGTCCTAACTGAAGCATGGGTTAGCTCGAAAGCATACTGTCACGAAAGGTATCCTGACTCCTTAAGGCCTACGGTAAATACGGAGTTGACATCATGTTTTACAAACATTCACTTGTTTTATGAAAAAAGAATGCATTTTCAAAATCTTCGAGACAGACATAAGCTTTGCATTTTTAACATAACTTTGTTTGCATATGACTTTTTGTTTGAACAGCATAGAAATTCGTATGACGAAAGTCTAATGAACAAGAGTATCTCCAATCAAGGGGCACGGCATGATCATGGTCTACCATCTGGGGCAGTTAAGTCAAGATCCAGAGAATCTCTCAAAAGGCCAAAAAGCCTGGGGAAAATCTCTGCCTGAGTCACTTGGGGCACTCCAGCAACAAATCTTGCACGATCAGACGCCTTCTGGTAATATGGCAACACAAGAAGCCAGGGGCACCTACCTGCATCATTCTAAGAGCGTGGACATAGTCGAAAAATACTACGCACAATCAAAGACCCGCTAGGTTGACACACCTGGGCAAAAATAAGGGCTTCCCGGCGAACCAAAAGGGTTCGGGCAAAATAAGGGATGAAAATAAAAAATTTGTACACCCGGCAAGTCGAAAACCTGAAAAGGCGGCTTGGGCAAAAATGGGTATCCCGGTGGACTGAAAACCCGAAAGGGCGGTCCAGGCAAAAGTTAGGGATCAAAGCGTACGACTATGTCCTGTCATCCTGCCATCTGTCTACCAGAAGAAGGTCTGTCCATCAACAACTATCATCACCCCACAAGTGCCTCCCCCATAGAAACAGGGGCAATAAAGAATGGTCTAAGCAATCTGATTGTTCTATCCTCCAAGGTATCAGGGTAGGTTCCGTTGAAGAACATAACCAATACAGTTCAATACTTCCCCAGGAGAGTCCAATCCAGCTTCCCCAGGAAAGTTGGAATCCATCTCCCCAAGCAGTAAGCTTATCCCCAGTTGATTTTGGAAGCTTATCCTCGCAGAGCATGAACGCGTCGTCCGGCTTTATTCAAAGAGTTATTTCCGTACCAGGATATAACTGGGTTATCCTCAGCCAAAAGCCACGGAAAGAGCGTCGTCGACAGAGTCTTCTCACCCCGGCAAACTACTATCAACATTCAACAAAGCATCTCCCCACAGAGTATTTCTTCCCAGCAAGATTGCTAGAGTACTCTCCTCCCCGCAGAATAATCCATTCGCCAAGTTCATTCCCCAACGGAGTTATCTCCTACCGGTATTCTTGCAACTATCATCCCCAGCGGAGGCAAAATCTATTCTCCAACATCAGCCCGGGAGTAACTTCCCGGCACCCGTCAAGGATCTATTTTCCTAAGACGAAAACATACATTCATAAACATCACATCTTCATACATTATAGCATGCATATGCATCATACTACACGAATCTCATTAATTTTGAAGACATACAGTTCATGCATCATGATTTTGCATACAATTATGTTTTGCCTTTTCAGGAAAAAGATCAATACAAAAATGATTACTATCAACTATCGCAATTCTCTCTAGATATAGTTTCAGATATGACCCAGATATGGCGACGTTCTGATACTGCTTCCAGATTTCCTTCTAGATATAGTTTCAGATGTAAACCAGATATGGTGACGTTCTGATGCTGCTTCCAGAGTTCCTTCTAGATATAGTTTCAGATATGACCCAGATATGGTGACGTTCTGATGCTGCTTCCAGATTTCCTTCTAGATATAGTTTCAGATATGACCCAGATATGGTGACGTTCTGATGCTGCTTCCAGATCTCCTTCTAGATATAGTTTCAGATATGACCCAGATATGGCGACGTTCTGATACTGCTTCCAGATATCCTTCTAGATATAGTTTCCAGATATGGTGACGTTCTGATGCTGCTTCCAGATTTCCTTCTAGATATAGTTTCAGATATGACCCAGATATGGTGACGTTCTGATGCTGCTTCCAGATTTCCTTCCAGATATAGTTTCAGATGTAAACCAGATATGGTGACGTTCTGATGCTGCTTCCAGATTTCCTTCCAGATATAGTACAGATATGAACCAGATATGGCGACGTTCTGACACTTATTCCAGTTGAAGACATTTCAAGACCTAGACCGGTTCAGTTAATCGACCCTAAGATTTTCCTGATTCTTACCCAGTCAAAGGCCTTCTCTGGTTCAGTCAGATCGACCCTAAGATCTCCCTGATGCTTATCCAGTTGAAGATTTCAAGACCTTCTCTGGTTCAATCAGATCGACCCCAAGATCTCCCTGATGCTTAATCCAGTTGAAGATATTCCAAGACCTTGTCCGGTTCAGTTAAAATCGACCCTAAGATTTTCCTGATGCTTATCCAGTCAAAGGCCTCCTCTGGTTCAGTTAGATCGACCCTAAGATCTCCCTGATTCTTATCCCAGTAGAAGACACCCAAGATTTTTCTCAACGAGCGTTATTGAAGTTAAAGTCGCCCAAGGTTCTCTTACCGTTCACGCTAAGACAGTAACCATCCCTGGTTCATTCATCGCCGTTTGAAGCTCCAGACTCAGCTCCTGTAACCAGTCAGGACATATCTATGCCAAGCATCTAAAATCAGCTCCTGCAACGTGTCAGGTACTCATTTTCTGTTTTGCAGGTATGCAGGTTCTCGCTAAGGAATCTCTTACGCGATCAACATCCAGATGGCACCTATAAGCCCATCATCCTATCCAGCAATCTCCAAATGGCATCTATAAGCCCATTCCCACATCACACTGCTAACATGTGAGCGCAAATTTCTGGGCACTCTAGTGTCCAATCATCTTCTACCCTCGGATTACGAAAGGCACGTCAGCCAATCTGCATCCTCAGGTCTAAGAAGATTGAACAGGGGCAACTGTTGTACCCCAAAATTTTCCCTCCCATATTCTCCAAGAAATTGCCAAGTCAAGTCACAAAATTCCCCAAGGGTTGCACAGTGCAAAGGGCTCCTATACAGTCAAAACTAGGGTTTGTGTTCTGATCTAGGAAATGAAGTTTTCAAAGGTCCAATCAAGTCCTATATGCCTACAAATATGGTCAAGCATCCTCATATCAAGTTTCAAGGCATTCAGCTCAAAATTGCACAGTCAAAAACCCTAATTGCACTACAGTCAACTGTAGGGGCAAAATGGTCATTTGACAGTCAAAAGTTCAAATTTTTGGTCAACATATCATTTTGAAGCCACAAACATCATTTGATCAATGCTTGATCATGATTCTCAAAATTTGGCTCAGAAATCATCAAAGATGCAAAAGTTTCCTTATTTGGACAGCTGAAAAAGTCAACTGAAATTGACCAAGGCATAACTTTCACATGGATCATCAGAAAAAATCCATCCAAAGCTCATTTTGAAGAGAAAGACATTTCCTATAACTCATCTTCATACTTCAAGTCCAAGAAATGCTCTCACAAAAAGTTATCAATTTCAACATTATAGGTCATTTTCAAAAGTCAACAAAAAGGGACTTTAAGTCAAAGGCCATAACTTGAGATTGGTAAACCAAAATGACATGGGACCAAAGACATTGGTTAGAGGACTCAAAGAACTTTCCAAAATGTCCAAGAACATGAGAAAAGATTAAAAGTTGAGCAAGTTATGCCTTGTGGAAGTTGGGAAATTTTTGGATATTTTGAAAAGTCAACTTTGAGTCAAATGACCTAAAATTGCTAATGGGCCCATTTTTCTTCCATGATTCATCATCCATGACATATGCACGACCACTTGGCCCAAAGGGAAGTATTTTCTCATTTTTTATCTATTTATTTGAATTATTATTTATATTAATTCATTTAAATCATTTAAATATGTGAAAAATATATAACTTGACCTAATAAATCTTTTCATGCATGTTTTGCCCTCAATATTTCGTGCACATTCAAAAATAGGAAGATTTGATTTGATTTGAGCATAATTGATACAAGAGCACATGGAAAAGATTGAAAACATAATGGTGAAAAATCAAATCTCCAAATCCATGAATGAAAGATATTTGGATCAATTTTGTTAACCTAATCTATTTAGTACATAAGCCTGAGTGAAGACCTAATGCAAAAGGACATTGAAGCTGCGTCTCAGACCATAACCAAAACTTGAAATTTTTCTCCATAAACTCAAAACTGAAAACAGCTTTCCAGGTGGATTCAAAGCACAAGACCTAGTCCATTAGCTTCCTTGAAGGCTCCTGAACGTGTTCCAATCAAAGACAACCATCAAAGCACGAAGAATTGGTATATTGAATCAAAACTGTACAGAAAAAAACTCATAAGCGTATATCAAATTCCATGCATTATTTGTGAAATTTATTCATTGATTCATGTTCATGATGATGTTTTGAAGCTAACCAATGCGCTTAATTTGATTATGATGCTGTATATGAGATTTCACCATGTTCGATTTCTAGGGTTTACAGGGTTGGAAATTAGGGCTTTTGCCAAAAGGAAAAATTAGGACTCAAGGCCACCACCATTGTAATCAACAGACCTGGACGATCCTAAACATGCCCTCGCGCCTAATTTATGTTCAAGGATAGCCTAATCGCTATTTTCCCAAAAGGCCCATTCTGAAACGCATAAGAAACCGTGGCCTAATACTTTATGTTTCAGGAAAACGAAGAAGATAGAGTCGTGGCAAGAGGGAATAGGCCAATTCAAAATTTCGCGCGCTGGATGCATTAAGGGATTGTTTTCCTTTATTATATTTATTTGCTTATTATATATCAAAACGCGTAGTAATGGCTTAGTGGCACAGGTGTTGATTTGCAATGTCCAAGACCTGGGTTCGAACCCCAGGTCTGTGTAATTTCAATATTATTTTTCCACAATGATTCCCATGCAGCGCAAGTGTCATAGATCACCATACATCCACCACAATCAAGACATCCACGTGCCCCTGAAGATCAAACCAAAGGCACAGATCTAAAGAACACGTTGTGCCCTGGTCAACGCCTCAATATGCTGTTCAAAAAAGTCAAACGGATCAATGCTAAATGGGCCAGAGTTTCTTGGATCATACCTCCTAATTTGGGACTGAGCCCCCCCTGGTTTGCAAAATCTCTACATTTTCTTTATTTTATTTTCAATTGTTATTTTATTTTCTTTATTGTTTTAATTTAATTAATTATTTTTTTCTACAAAATACAAAAACCTCATAAAAAATCAGAAAAGATAAAAAAAAACATAATAAATATTTTGCTTTAATATTTTTATAAATAAATTCACATATAATTATTTAGTTTTAATTAGGTTGTAATTTTAATTTCTTTTAAATAACAAAATACAAAAAAAATGTAGAACTAGGTTTAATTGATGATTTTTATTCCTTTTAATTTTCCTTTTTTACCATAATATTATTTATTTATTTATTTTTATAATTAAATTGTACATAAAAAACTTAGGTTTAATTTAGGTTAAATTTTAATACTTTCGTAATAAATTTAAAAGCCATTAGAATTAGGGTTTGCATTTCATTCTAATTTTCATTAATTCCCCTTTTTTCATTAAATCCTAAAAAATACCAAAAAACAAGTCTTTCTTAATTAATTTCACCATGTAATTTAATATTTTGCAAAAGGGTCCAACGCCCTCGTTTCGCTTAATTCTCGTTAATTCGCGCATTTATTTTATTTCATTTAAATAATTATGTATCTCTCCCAAAGCCTTGTAATTACTTTTCGCACTTTTATTTGCTTTATTTATTTTCTGTCAAATCGGGTCCTGGTTAATTTTGGCGATGTGGACCCGCGCCATTTGTAATAGCTTTAGATTTATTTTTCCTTGCAACTTTTAACTGTTAAACAAAGCATGCAAGAATGAATGGACATAAATAAAATCAAGCGTAGAACACCAATGACATGACAAGACAAAAATAACTGAAAACGACACACAATTCGCACACACCACCCCTAGGGTACGCCTCAATGTTGCCTTTCCTCGAAAGGTGATCGTCGAGTAGAGGACGTCTTAGTAAGTCCTCATGATCCGGGAACCTGGCATGAGGGTAGCTTCTAAGGTGTCTTCCCATTGCTCTGGTGATCACCATGTCCCGAACCTCGAATTGACCCGAACACCTCCAACGGTGGTGCTTCCTACCTCTCAATGGTGGGATGGCACTACTTTAAAGGACATTTACACAGACAAATTCCTTAGGGTAGGTAGGTTCTCGTAGATACTTGCTCTCTTCAAAAACAAACAAAAATCTTTTCACACCGACACTTTTCAAAAGCTTTCAAAGCAATTTTTCAAACACTCTGACACAAGAGTCGAACTGAAATTTTCAAAGAAACTTTTTTAAAAACCCACATTGAAAAGCAAACAAACCATTTTGAAAACACAATGAGCAAGTATCTAAGAGCCCATGGATAACCATGGATAGAAAGGGTGCTAACACCTTCCCTTTCTATAACCTACCTCCCGAACCGAGAGCAATCTCTTTAAGGAATTTTTCTGTGCTTTTGTCCTTTCCATTTGGAGAAAATAAAAGACGGTGGCGACTCTTGCTTCCGCGACATTTCGCGAACCAGCGTTAAACAGTCAGTTCCAGATCCACCGATCACAGCAGGACATTACTGATAGAGCCAGCCTTGACCCCTCTACCCAGCTGTCCCGGAAGATCCATAACCCGGCTTTCCGATACTTCGAGATGGTTCTGTGCCACACTTTCTTTGGGAGGAGTTATTGTGACCACTTGGTCACCGCTGAGGAGATCCTTTTCCTATATTGTGCCAGTCAGTCCAGACCTATAGCTAGTGGAGGTTTTCTGATAGAGAGCCTCGAGCAGACTGCTCGATCCGCTGTAGGGCTCATTCATTCCGGAGGGAATGTGACACAAATAGCTTCTGCTTTGGGTTTGGACAGTATGATAGCACAGCTGACCCCATACTGTGGATATACTTTTCTGGATTTAGACTTTTGCATGGATCGTGGGCTCATGAGGAGGGCCTCTTTCCACCCATATCGGTACAGATTGCTCATCGATGACCAGACAGTTTACACCTTCACAAGGCCAGACCCTCAGATGACTTGTGTTTCCAACCCTGCTAATTGGAACTATTCTGTAGAAGGTTGGGGTGAGATATCAGAGTACACTCCAGAATACACCCCTGCTTCCGAAGATCTCACTCCAGAATACACTCCTGCTTCCGAAGATCTCACTCCAGAATACACCCCTGCTTCCGAAGATCCCACTCAAGACTACACTCCTGCTCCCGAGGACTCCACTCCAGATCACACATCCCGACCCGAGGTTACACACACTACTGTTCTTACTAATAACCTCAGCTTGCAGGAACCTGATATTCGCACTCTATTAACTGCTATGCGCACTGAGATAACCACTCTCCGCAATGAGGTGGCTGACCATCATTTGCAGTTGGAAGTGAATGATGTTACCTTTGCTGGTGAGTTATATGAATTAGCTCACGAGGTGGCAGAGATTCGACGCCAGCTGACTGAGCTGCGTGGCCCAGACACTCCTGCAGAGCATCCTACCGGTTGGCAATAGATCTGTATTGTTCACAAGATATCTAGTTCCAGTATTATTAGTATTATGTTGATTTCCTTTTCAGACTCATTTTTTTTGCATTATCTATTTCCTGCGTTGTTAATATTTATTTTGGTAACCCAATGTCCGTACCTATATATATATATATATGCATATGTTTCATTTATTTACTAATGTTTTTGTTTTTCTGGTCACCATAATTTTAATATAAAAAATAAAATAAATATACATGTGTATATGTATTCACATACATATATGCACATTCATAAGAAAAATAGGTACACCTCCAAAAATTGAAGCTAATGGCAAGGAAGGAAAAGCCCAATGGAAAGGAAGCCAGGCCAGCCCAACTTGCCTCGACCTCACCGCGCCCGCGGTAGGCCCTGCCGCGCCCGCGGTGACGCAACGGTCACCTAACGGCTAGTTGCTCGTTTTTCCCCCCATTTTACCACTTTTTCCATTTCCAATCCCATTTTCTTCCATTCTTAACCCACCATAACTACCTTTATTACCCATACCAACCCCACTACATCTATTCCCATTATTCCCATCATAAATATTTACAACCACCATTTTTTCTTCCCTACCTATAAATACCCCCACTATTTCATTTTCTTCCTCACACCTTCATTACTTCTACATCCCATTCTTTCTCTCTATTCATCCACAAGAAAATCCTATGGAGTATCACGGTTACATTTTGCGTGGTGGCCAAGCCGGAGAAAGGCAACTAAAGCGGCTTGAGAAATTGCTGACAACACCAATACACTCTACCAGGTATATCGATGAAAACTGTCTATATTCATTAGGTATATACCATAGTGTATTCTTCCTTCTCGACAAAATAGGCATGCATGATATTTTTGCTACTCAAGCACCAACCTACCCTAGGCTGACGTTCGAATTTTTAAGTTCTTTAATTTATAACGTCTCTCCTAACACTGCTAGCACCGTAGGTGGAGTCAAATTTAGAATGTTTAATGTTGAATATGACTACTCCACTGACGGTCTAGCCGCCATGTTAGGATTGCCTTATGGGGATGGTGCCATTTGTGAAGCACCTTTAGACACGGATTGGGCATTTGAAGCATTTTGGGCCAGAATTACTAAACAAAATGCGACATCTTTTGATGGACTACTTGCTTCTCACATCCACAATCCTGCCCTTCATGTCTTTAGATTTCTTTTAGCATCCACCATCTTTGCTCGGGAAAACCCAAATAAGGTGAATGCTAAAGAATTAATTATCATGCAGAGCTGCCTCACAGACACCAAGGTTAATCCCGTCCCATTCATGATTGCCCACATGCACCATGTTTTAAGAAAAGGTGGGCCGATTTCCTTTGGTGGACTGATTACCACTATTGCCCGTGCCATAGGATTGGATATGGAACTTGCCACCCTTGAACCACTTCCTCCTCAGATTGCAAATCTTAAATTTTTCAGGGATATGCGTTTATGCAAGACGAGGAAGGAAGGTGGTTACTTCCTCATGGTAGGAGGTGCTGCTGTACCCAGTGTTGTTATACCTTGCACCCGTCGTACTGATATTAGATTTGAGCGTAACTGGACCTACGATCTCAACGCTCCTGCTTTTATTGGTCCGTTGCCCCCAAATCTACCTTTAAATGAGGGTAACAACACTGATGATGAGTACGATTTCCAAACAGAGGAACCACCCCATTTTTCACCACCACACACGACACCATCTACTTCTAACCCACATGCAGGTACAGCTCCTAGTTTCCATGTCACTGAGGACATGTGGCGTGAGCATATGGCCCGAGAGGCCCAGAGGGACACCCTCCTTGCTACCTTGCAGCAACAGGCGACCGATAACATGGCCTTCATGCAAGCATCCCAAGAACAAAATGCTAGCTCTCTGCGCACTATCATGGAAAGTCAGCTGGCTTTCCAGAGAGAACAGCACCTACACCAGACCACATACGCTCGTCACTTCCAATTGATGGAGGAAACCCAAGGCACCCTCATTGGTAGGACCCAGGAGCTACAAGCGGCAAATGCCGCCTTGTCAGAGAGATTGGAGCAGCTTGTTTTGGACCGAGATAGCCGCCGTCGCAGCCGTAGCCGCCGTTCCGGTCGTACCAACCAGGATGGTGAAGGTCCTAGTGGCCCCCACTAGTGTTTTCAGGTACCTCCTCCTACCTTATTTTGGAACATTGAGGACAATGTCTGATTTAAGTGTGGGAGGAGCATTTATCGCTTTTATTTCCCATTTATCGCTTTTATTTTCCGCTTTTATTTTCCGTTTTTCCTGCTTTTATTTCCCTTCCGCATTTTTCCTTTTAGGTGTGTTATATTCGTAGTTAATAAAATGCATGTGATAGGCGAGTCTTTCTGCGTAGTGTTCCCTTTCATTTCCCCCACCTTTTAGCCTTACAAAATTTTTCTTTTTTCAAAGATTTATGGTTGTTTTTAAGGATTTGGGCTATGAGACAGGTCCTAGATAGGGTCTATTTCTTGGGCACTCACTTTTTGACAAATTCGTTATCGTTTTAACACCGTAAGCCTTTTTGAACATTTAGATTAGATCCTTTCTTCCCAATATGCTATGATTTTGAATAAAACTGTACAAATAGGTCTTCAAGTAGTTTATCTTAGCAGTCAGCTCCGGCCTAAGCATGCTCTAAGTGTGGGATCGATGAATATAAGTGGATGATCTCTATTTTGCCTTAAAAGTTATAAAATAAAGTATGAATACGACTACGAGTTGGGTGATCCTCACAAAGACTACTCAACTCAAGAAAGTTGTAAGCACTAACAAAAGCAAAGAAAAAAAATATATAAGGCATATCCGTTGTAGTTGGTTCAGAGGTATCTGGTGCTGGACTTGGTAGGGCGGACTACGATCCGATCCCCCGCAACTGCAAATGGGTAAAATAAAAAGGGATTAAACCAACTCTTGTACCAGAATCCCATCACTTGAGATCAGAGTCACTAACCGGTCACTACACCATGAGTATGTACGGATAACGGGCTTAATGTGATTGCGCCTGAATGAAAAAGGACCTCGTACAAAAAGAAGTCTTAGCATAGTAAGGATATTAGGATCGATCTGTATTCTTATGAGGTTTATGTCCGCATTTCTACGAGTAGTGTAATTACGATACCCTTGATTCAGATAGTTAGTGCCTGACAACACACCCTTACTCGGACTTAGAAGCCCTCTTTGCCCAAAACCTGTATACACCATAATTTTCTTTCATCTACTTCTAAGAGTTGTTGCTTGAGGACAAGCAAAGGTCTAAATGTGGGAGGATTTGATCGCACTGAATCGCACTATGTTTCTGACTCAAATATCACATGTTTTCCTTAGTTTTTATTATCATTTTCTCGTATTATGTTCCTTTTTCTTTCGTTTTCAGGATTCTTGTCATTTCAGAGCCTTCTGTGAAGAAACGAGCCAAAACGCCAAGAAATTAGGGTTTTTCAAGACATTTTGCACTTATGGCGTTCAGCACCGCGCTGGCTACAGGGAACGCGATGACGTGGCCCACTTTCACCCAGAGATCAACTGCCACGTTCCCATGATGTGGCAGTTCCTGCCACCGCGCCCGCGGCCACCCTCACCGCGCCCGCGGCCTTCACAACAAGCTTCCCGCTCAAAAGAAGTTAAGGGGCATGCTGGTCCTTACGCACCTCAAGGATCCTCTATATATAGTTTTCGATTTTCATTCTTTAGTTTCATCCAAGCTTAGTACAATCTTAAGCCATATACTATCAGTTTCTGTAAAGTAATAATCTCTTCATATCGGGGAGTTATTGCGGTGTAGATTGAGTTGTAATCGAGTCTTGGAGCACTTTGGTTGAAGTTCATCATACCAGCCTTACCTTTCCGTAGATTTGTATCAGATTCAAGTCTCCGACTGGAGCAAGGTTCTATTTTATTGCATTTCTTTATTTAATTGCTCTTACCATAGTCTACACGTTTTATAGACTTTAAATGCTCTTACCATAGTCTACACGTTTTATAGACTTTAAATGCTCTTACCATAGTCTACACGTTTTATAGACTTTAAATGCTCTTACCATAGTCTACACGTTTTATAGACTTGCACTTATTATGTCTGGATAAACTATAAAGGTTAGGATGTAATGATTGTCATCATGGTTGTGTTCCAATTATCATGCTAGTGAAAATACTCTGGGGATGTTTTGCTTCTAACTTAAGTCAATTATGTTTAAATGTTTATTGGGTAAGATCGAAAGCCGTCCAAACTAATGATACGACTTGATTATTATTTAACCAAACAAAAAGAGCGAAGGCCGTTGATTGGTTAAATAGGAATCATTGACCTTTATAGAAAACGATTTTGAAACTATTTTCGGACGCGTTTGTAGGTTTGAAATCTGACTCTTGGTTAAAAGCCAAAAGTCTCTTTAAGTTAATCTTTCCAAGTAAAATCACTTTTCTGTTAAGTCAAAACTATCAATTTCTTAAAAATAGGTTTACCTCTTTAACGCGGAAGGCACCCTTTATATGTGACAATAAAGGAATTTAATTTAAAGAGTAAACTCGGTTCTTAGTAGTCAAAAGCTACAAGTTCCCGTTAAACTGATTCTTTGCTATCAATAGAAAATACTGCCCCATAAGTAGGTTCATCTACGCATGACCGGACCAATATCTGATTGCATGATTTACATTCCAACCTGTCTTTTAAACTGTTATTTACCTCGCTCATTTACTTTGTGCACTGCACTCACATCAATATTCTTGTTCGCCTTAGATAAGCACCTTAGCAATAGAGTTGATAGATTGACAATTGGTCTCTGTGGTTCGATAATCTTATATATTACTTCGATAGGCTGTACACTTGCAGTACTACATTTAGGCTATACGTTACAGATTAAACCCATCAATCAACACTTCTTCGGATGGCATCTTTAAGCCCATCTCCCATCATTAACTTCCAAATGTCATCTATAAGCCCATCCCCGATATCTCAAGACGAGCATCACTTCATGCGAGTGCAAATTTCTGGGCACTCTAGTGTTCAATCATCTTCCACCTTCGGATCACGAAAGGCAGATAAGCCAATCTACATCCTCAGGTTTAAGAAGATTGAACAAGGGCAGCTGTTGTACCCCAAAATTTTTCCCTCCCATATTTGTCAATACATTTCAAGTGAGGTCCTCAAATTGCTCAAGGAAGTCCAAGGGTTGACCCGACAAACTCTCTCCTAAGGATGTCTACCCCAAATTAGGGTTTCATTTTGCATCAAGATGCTTGATTCCAAAAGATCCAAAATGCTCACCATTGTCCTAATATATTCTCAAGATTATCCATGTCAAGTTTCAAGCCTTGCAGAGGAAGTTTGCTCAGTTAATTGCTCAAAGGCCTGAAAATCGACTATGCTAGGGCAAAAGTCAACTGTGGCCCACATGCAGTCAAACTTCAAGATTTTTTGTCAACATCCTAATTTTGAAGTATTATTCATCATTTTATCAAGGGTTGATCATGATTCCTCAAGTATTGCTCACAATTCATCAAAACCCAAAAGTTGTTAAATTAGGGTTTTGCAAGAAAAGTCAACTCAACTTTGACCAAGCATAACTTTCTCATACTTTATCAAAAATGACCCATCCAAATCTCATTTTTAAGAGGATGTGATTCCCTACAATCCATCTTCAGCTCCCAAGTTCAAAATATGCACTCACAAGAAGATATAAATTTGGACATTATAGGTCATTTTAAAAAGTCAACAAAAACACCTTTTGGGTCAAAGCTTCATACATGAACATGGAAGACTCAATTGAGATGAGACCAAAAGGTTTGCTTAGAGGACATCTTAATATTTCTAAAAAGTCCAAGAACACATCTCTATGGTCAAAATTGAGAGAGTTATGCATTGGCCAAGTTGACCCTTTTTTCAAAGTTGCCAAAAGTCAAATGTGTCCAAAATTGCATTTTTTTGCCAAATGGGCCTAACTTTCTATGCTTGCACTGAGTTTATAATGTGACCCACGACCCATGAGCCCTTCCACTTGTCATTCTTTTATTTTTGTTATTTATTTTGATTTTATTTCATTTAAATCAAATAAAATCAATATAAAATAATGAAAATATCAAAAACTAATTAAATCTTGAGATTTTATGCATGATTAGGTTCACTATACAGCTGGAGACAAGATCAAATCGTGCAAGGCTCCATATGGGCACAAAAATATTGAATTTGCTTGATTTGGAAAGATTTGGTGCAAGGATTGAATCATGAATCAATATTCATAATTGGAAGAGATTTGATACAAAGTTGCAACCATAATGCACTCTAGTATACATAAGGAACAAGGGCAGATCAAAAGAAAGAGGCTGGAGGTGTGCAAAGGAAAAGAACAAATTGCAAAAATTCAAGGGAAAAGTTCAAACTGATTTCCAAGTTTCAGGCCCTCTCAAGCCATTCTAATCATACCAATCAATTGTTGGACTCCCCAAAATCGTGTTTCAATCGCTAGCAAGCTTCCCCACTCCTTGAAACGCCCTGTAAGAGTCACACAGTTTGCATATTTTCTTGAATTCGAATACATTAATTGTGGCATATTTAGCATGATTGATTGGCATATTTTTTATCCTTGAGATGTTTGCAAGCTAATGGTTATATTTTATTGAATTTTTGCTGACTGAACACGAAACTGCCATGGCTAGGATTCTTTCTTTGTTTTTAGTGGTTTCTTGTATAGGGAAAATTGGCCAATGATAATGGTACCATGATGCTCGTGGGCTTGAAACGAGTTGATTGGTACCCTTGGTTTTGATTTATCATGCGTGTACAAGGTTTTGGAAATGCACAGGGGCTATACCTACGCTTAAATGTTCGTAGGTAAAAGCTATGAAACTTATAGCGACGGTGGGAGGAAGAAGATGGTTACGTGGTGCTCCCTGACTTGCCAGTTTGAATTTCGCGCGTTTTGAGGACTAACATTTGGTTTATATTATATAATAATTGTTTGTTATTGTAATTACAACTAATCATTCTGGCTCAGCTGGCAGTGTGGCAAGGGGATAATGCTCAAGGACCTGGGTTCGATCCCCAGGTCCCAACTTTAGCTTCATATTATTTTTCTTTACATAATCAGGTGCGCTAGTATCCCATGTGTCCACCATGCATCATCAGCATCCAACCACCAGATCCCCAAACAAGCCAGATCCAAGGCTTCTCCTTTGAAGGTCCATCATGCGCCTCCAGTCAATGAATGCACTAGATCCAACGAAGTCAACAAAGGCCAGGAGTTGTTGGGCCAAAAAATCAAATTCACCCCCCCCCCCTTCTTGCTAAGCAATCAGGCCCATCTTTCTTTCTTTTCTATTTATTTCTTTTATTTATTTAATTTGCTTAATTATTTTCTAACACAATTAATTTCTTTTTTTTACAAAAAATCATAAAATCAAGAGTTTCACAAAAAATTAGAATTAGATTTTAATTTTATCAAAATTAATTTTGTTAATATAATTTAGTTTTATTTAGGGAAATTCTAACCTTTTTTGTATAATTAAAACCAATTAGAAAAATTAGGGTTAACTTTTGATTTAATTTTTATTTCTTTCTCAAAATAAAAAATACAAAAAATAGGTTAATTTAATTATTTTTCTTAACTAAAATTAATTAGTTATTAGGTTATTTTTATTCAATTGAACTTTATTTTCTCAAATAACACAAAAATGAAAAAAAATGATTTTTCTTTTAAATTACAATTAAGCTTAGTTGGGGTCAAAACCCTAATTATTTTACATTCGATTCATCACGCGCGTTTATTATTTTTTTGCAATATTGATGTAACTGTCTACAGTATGTAATAGTTTAATCTAGTATTTTCTATATTTATCGTCTTTTACGGGTTTTTTGACTATGTAATTAATCCCTACCGCGAAGCCTTGTAATAGCGTAGTTTTACTTTCTCGCATTTTTCTCGCAAATATTAACTATTTAGATGTATGTTAATAGGATTGTATGACAAGATTGCATGATAATTTAAAACGGCTAGAAAACCCTAATGTGCAAAGATAATAACTGAAACCAAATCACTCGCACATGCGCACTCCTAGGGTATACTCTCACTTCGATTGCCTTCGGTAAACGATCATTAAGTATAGGGTGTCTTAATGGTTGCCCTCCTGTCTAACAAAGATCAAAAGTCTCGTTCAGAAATGTTGCCTCGGAAATGTTGCCTCGAATATGATCTTAAGACTCTAGGGTTATTACTAAGATGTCCTAACATTGCTTTAGTGATCGTATATCCCTTTCGAATTGACCCTTACAATTCCAACGACGGTGCTACCTATTTCTCAATAGTAGGATAGCATTGTCTAAAGGAAACGAGAATAGAAACGATCTTTTTTCGAGTAGGTAGATGCTAGTAGGTACTTGCTCAAATCAAACTTCTTCACACCAGACACTTTTTTCAAACAAAATTTTCAAAAACAACTTCGTAACACTCTTGAGGACAGAAACAAGGGTTAAAACAAAGTAAAACAAAACTTTTCAAAACAAACACACACAAGCAATTTTAAAATATGAGCAAGTACCTAAGAGCCCATGGAAAACAATGGATAGAAATGGTGCTAACATCTTCCATTTCTATAATCTACCCCCCCCCCCCCCCCCCCCCCCCCCCCCCCCGTACTCAAAATCTCGAAAAAGGATTTTTTTTCTGTGCTTTTTTCCTTTCCAGTTGGATGAAATAAAAGTCGGTGGCGACTCTTGCTTACCATGACATTTTGCGAACAAAAAACGCAAAATGCAAACCAGTATTTTCAAAACAGTCGGTTCTGCCACCGTATCACAACTATGTCAACAATGAGAACAATCCTCTCAGAGTGACTACACACTTGTATTCAACAATCCTGGAAAGACAAGTTTTTAAAACCACTTAAACTTATATCCAATAATCCTGGAAAAATAAGTAAGTAACTATCAATATTTGATTTTGAGTGAGTTGAGTAGTATTGATCACTTAGAGTGATTTAAAAATGAATGATATTCTCTTCCAATAATAATATTGTACAATGACTCAAGATATAATTGCTCAAAGTTTTCTGTTTAATAATGTATGAAAATGTGCAGAAAACTTATGTATGAAAGTGAAGAAAAGCTTGAGTTTGTATTTTGAAAATTCAGAAAGTATATTTTGGAAGAGGTGTTGAAAATGATTTTGAAAATGAATATTTATATGTTCATAACACCCTTTTGAAACATCATAAAGTTCTGAAAATGAATCATGAACAAATGCCAAGATTGAGTGAAAGGTTTCAATGAAAAGGTATTATGAACATGGATGTGAAAAGCTGTTGTTTTTCAAAATCATGCAGCATGCAATCGATTGAACCCTTTGTGTAAATCGGTTGCATGGGGTTTCAACAGCTATATTTTCAAAAGTTTTAAGTGTGCAATCGATTGCACAAGCAATGTCAATCGATTGCATGTAAAGTCAGTAGCAAAAAAATAAGTGAGTGCAATCAATTGCACAAGTAATGTAAATCGATTGCACTGAGAAACAGAAGCAAATGTTTTCAAAATTTTAAGTATGCAATCGATTGCACAAGTAATGTAAATCGATTGCACTGAGAAACAGAAGCAAAAGATCTGAAAAATTGAATCATGAAATTGATTGCACTAATATGCAAATCGATTTCACTCAAGTAAAAAATGAGTTTTAACTTTGAAAAAATTGAGTAATGATTTATAAAACATTTCTTATTCACCATTGAGCATCTATATCTTAAGATCAAAGTAAATAATATCATTATACCTTGAAAGTTGTTAAGAGCTTTGAACTGAAGATTTTGTCCATAGATGCTTTGAGCTTGATCATAAATCTTTTCCTTCTTTGTGAATCATGATTTGTCTTCATCAAAACAAAAGTTCATTTGATAAGCTCGATTTTACATTCTCCCTCTTTTTGATGATGACAAACGATCTTGCTTGATGTGTTGTAATTTCCAGAAAGAGCTTTTCTCCCCCTAAGATGCAAAACTCCCCCTATGTATGAGAAGGTTAAAATCCTTTGTATTTGTTCATCTTGGTTGGAGAATACCTTTAAAAAATTAAGACAAGGAAAAATACAAGCATAAAGTACCACATCCTTCTCCCCCTTTGACATTATCAAAAAGAAGGGAAAGATGCAATAAAAAAATGGACAAAATATATGTAGTAATATTGAAAACTTAACCATAGCCATATTGCTCCATGATGCTTTTTCTCATCCTTTGATAAATGCACATAGTAGTTATCTTCATCAAAACATAATGTTGAAGATGCTTGACTCTTTTAGGCAGAATGAGAAACTCTTATGTGAATGCTCCCCCTATCTTTGATAACTCCCTCTTGATCAAAATTCTCCCTTGAGTCATAGAGAATTTGCATCTTTCTTTGGGCTGCAATAGTTAGAGACAAGCATACACATACATATATATTTCTTCTCCCCCTTTGTCATTTAAAAAGGATGGGAAAAGCCTTATAATACATAAATAAATTATTGAAAGTAAAAACAATTTATACCAATGAGTTTCACCTTAAGAGTGACTTCATTAACCATTCATCCTTGATGAATTTGAAGCCTTTTCAACAAAGTTGTCTTTTACTTATAAGTTGTCTTTTGTTCTTCAACATAAAGTACATCTTCAATGGATACGAAAGTTAGTGTATCAACTTTGCCAATTCCAAGAATTCTTCTTTTAAGGTATTTCCCATATGTGAAATAATCCTTGGACTTGAACTAGATTTGAAAGTTAGTGTATGTCTCCCGTTATATGCTTTGAACAACCACTATCAAGATACCAAAGATTGCATGTGGTCATCAAGCATACCTACAAAACAAATTAAGTTTGATTTGGTACCCAATGTGCTTTGGGTCCATCATAGTTAGTTCCTTTCTTTACCCACACATAATGCCCACTTGCCACACTAAAGTTTCTAACGTAGCAAGCATTAGGTGTGTGGCCTTTAATACCACAATAAAAACAAGTAGGTTCAAAGTTACTTCTATATCTAGAAGGGTAAGATTTATTCTGAACAAATCTTTTATTTTTAGGATATTGATGAACTACTTTAGGTTTGTTCACTTTCTCTTTGGATGATTGATCACTAGCCTTAACAAAGATAGTTTTATTAGAACTTGGTTTTGAAAACTTTGAATATCCAAGCCCACTTTTATCATTGGAATATCTTTGTTGGCTAAGAACACCTTCCAATCCAATTTGACCTTTTTCATATATTTAAATAACTCTTTTTAATTGGACAATTTGGAAAGAGAGTGATTCACAATTTTTGCATACAAAATTCTGTTTTTGCTCACTAAATTTTTGTTTTTCATTTTTGAGATCTTTTTCCATAGACTCACATTTTTCTTCTAAAGATGAAATTTTCTTCTTTTGAGATGAAATATTTTTGTACAAAATTTTGCATTCATTTAATAGTTCATCTATAGTACCTTGTGAATCACTATCAAAAAGAGAAAATTCATTACTAACCTCATTGTCTTCATCATTGGAATTGTGTGAGACCATCAACGCTAGATTAACACGTTGATTGTTTTTGGAATCGGAAGATGAACTTTCCCATGCTATATATATGCTTTCCTTGAATTTTATCTTTATTTCTCTTGAAATATTTCTTCTTCTTTTCAAGTGTAGGACATTTACTTTTAAGATGTCCCTTTTCTCCACATTCAAAGCATATAACCTTCCTTGTTGGTTCTTCCCTTTTTCTTCCTTTTCGTAGAACCTTTTCAATCTTCTTGATAAGATCATCATCTTCACTACTAGTGGATTCATCCACTTGATTGCTATCATTATTTTTTATGCTTGTATTTAGAGCCATGTCTTTTGAATCTTTTACTTGGATTTCATGCTTTTCAAGTCTTGCAAGTTCTGTCTCATATTCTTGAAGTTTTCCGAACAAAGTCGCAGAAGTCATTGTGGATAGATTCTTCTTCTCGGATATTGCTGTCACTTTTGGTTGCCATTCCCTGGATAAAGATCTAAGCACTTTAAGATTAAGTTCATCATTAGTTAAAGTCTTACCAAGTGCTTTCAAATGATTTGTCAAGTGCACGAATCTTTTCTGCAAGTCGAGGATTGATTCTCGATGCTGCATTCTGAATAGTTCGTATTCTTGACTCAAAGTATTTAATCTCGATCTTTTAACTTCAACGGTTCCTTCATGAGTTTATACTAAGGTATCCCATATTTATTTCACTGTTTTTCATGCCGAGACACGGAAGAATTCATCCATGCTAAGTGCACCTTGAAGAAGATTTATTGCCTTTTTATCATAGAGAACCTTCTTCTTATCATCTTCGTCCCATGCAGCCTTAGGCTTTGATGAGCCAGCCTTAGGCTCTGATACCAATTGTAAGTATGAGAGTGCACCTAAGAGGGGGGGGGGGGTGAATTAGGTACTTTAAAAGTTTTAACATTTTAGTGAGATGGATGTTATTTTTCTGGTTTAGTGCATGAGTTTACAAATGTGTTTCTTTCTTTTCTGGTTAATGACTAGTGATGAAAGCGATAAATGCGGAAAAGTAAAGAACACATAGATATATCCTGGTTCCCTTTACAGTCCGAGAGTACTCAGTCCCCTTTCAACATGAAAGAGATTTCCTTATTGTTAGATCTCTAGACAAGACATCCTAATCCTTCTATACAAGACTCTAACCAATAAAACAACCAAGAACAATCCTCTTGGATTTTTACTATGTCAACAATGAGAACAATCCTCTCAGAGTGACTACACACTTGTATCCAACAATCCTGGAAAGACAAGATTTTAAAACCACTTAAACTTATATCCAACAATCCTGGAAAAATAAGTAAGTAACTATCAATATTTGATTTTGAGTGAGTTGAGTAGTATTGATCACTTAGAGTGATTTAACAATGAATGGTATTCTCTTCCAATAATAATATTGTACAATGACTCAAGATATAATTGCTCAAAGTTTTCTGTTTAATCATGTATGAAAATGTGCAGAAAACTTATGTATGAAAGTGAAGAAAAGCTTGAGTTTGTATTTTGAAAATTCAGAAAGTATATTTTGGAAGAGGTGTTGAAAATGATTTTGAAAATGAATATTTATATGTTCATAACACCCTTTTGAAACATCATAAAGTTCTGAAAATGAATCATGAACAAATGCCAAGATTGAGTGAAAGGTTTCAATGAAAATGTATTATGAACAGGCATGTGAAAAGCTATTGTTTTTCAAAATCGTGCAGCATGCAATCGATTGTACCCTTTGTGTAAATCGATTGCACGGGGTTTCAACAGCTATATTTTCAAAAGTTTTAAGTGTGCAATCGATTGCACAAGCAATGTCAATCGATTGCATGTAAAGTCAGTAGCAAATAAATAAGTGAGTGCAATCGATTGCACAAGCAATGTAAATCGATTGCACTGAGAAACAAAAGCAAACATTTTGAAAATTTTAAGTATGCAGTCGATTGCACAAGTAATGTAAATCGATTGCACTGAGAAACAGAAGCAAAAGATCTGAAAAATTAAAGCATGCAATCGATTGCACTAATATGCAAATCGATTGCACTCAAGTAAAAAATGAGTTTTAACTTTGAAAAACTTGAGTAATGATTTATAAAAAATTTCTTATTCACCATTGAGCATCTATATCTTAAGATCAAAGTAAATAATATCATTATACCTTGAAAGTTGTTAAGAGCTTTGAACTGAAGATTTTGTCCATAGATGCTTTGAGCTTGATCATAAATCTTTGCCTTCTTTATCAATCATGGTTTGTCTTCATCAAAACAAAAGTTCATTTGAGAAGCTTGATTTTACAGAATAAACATCCAACTTCTGATCTCGGAATCTCTCTGCTCCAGCATGTTCTGAAGGAGTTCTTAGACTTTTCTGAAAGCTTGTAACAGGCTTTGTAGGCTTTCTTTGCATTACTTTTGCAAACTCTGGTTGAACCTTCGTGAAAACTGGCCCAAAAGTTCTAACCAAACTCTCTCTTGAAAATGTCCAGAATTTGCTGAGTGCTTCAGTTTCATGGACGTGTCTTTGAACATTTATAACTTGAAATTCCAGCATTTCCAGGAGAAGTTCTGTTCTGCAATATTTTAGGTCTTATTGAGATCTAAAACTCTTGTGTTATAAGTACTTCCAGAATCAGCTTGCATCATGGTGAAAATCTGGCCAGAAGTTTTGAGCTTGTCATACTTCTTAAACACTTAGAAAGATTCTAAGTATTTAGAATTTTGACTTTTTCAACATGAATCTTGACTTATGATTTCCTTGATGAGAAAATTTTCATGCCTTGATGAAATATGATTCTTGAAACTTGATTTTGATCTAAAAGTCAAAGTTTGACTTTTCAGTGTGCGAATGACCGTTTTGCCCTTGTGAATGACTTTCTTGGAAAATTTGTAATTCAAGGCTTGAAATTGAATGGAAGCAAACCCGAGGGTCCAGGATGATCCTTTGAGAAATGAGAGGGAAAATTTTGGGATACAACACTCGACATATTACTATGGTTGATGTTTAAATTAGATATGCATCACCCTACTCTCATTTATGACTCAGCACCTATGGGTATTAATTACAAATTAATACTTCTTTATAGTCATTAGTTGTTATTGTGGTTGGTAGTTCATTAACACGGAAACAACCTATGCCCCTTTTTGTCTATGACATGATTAATTCAATTAATGTTCTTACACTTATGTAGACCATATGTGGCAAATACTCATATTACGTTATATTGTGTAGATTATGGAGCCTAATGACAATATAGGATCAAACAAAAAAGCAAGAGCAAAAAGATCACTTATTATGAAAGAAAATCGTTTGAAGCATAAAAAACATAGTCCTCAACAACATATAATTGAAGAAACCAATCTTTATTCTCTAAACTACTTGTCAATGAGACAAACATTGTATGACCTTACTCCGACAATGCAAAACCAAAAATGATTGCACAAATAGTGGAAGAAGGTATTATGTTAAGTGCATGTTTTCAAGGTTCTGAACCTAGCCTAACCAGACATGGATTTAGAACAAATATCAAGTCATCACAAATACGGTCTTTAGGAATAAATTTGTTGTCAAAGTTTTCTACAGATTCTAACTTTATCCCAAATGAAAATTATCATGCTTCTTCTGTGTATGATACGCAACATCGGTTGGCTTATCCACAGAAATCCATCCTTGAGGTTGGAAGTTCTTCTCATAAACCCATGTAAGTTTCATTTAATCATTGAATTTTTGAATTTATTTTACCCACTGACGATTGAATATTTAATATGTTCACTTCCCTGCTGTGATACGGTGGGAGAACTGACTTGAGGTTTTGCGTTTGTTTTCGCAAATGTTTCGGTTGAGCAAGAGTCGCCACCGACTTTTTATTTTATCCTAAGGAAAGGTTAAAAAGCACAGCAAAAACCTTTGAGATGTTTTCTTGGGTTCGGGGAGTAGATTATAGAAAGGGAAGGTATTAGAACCCTTTCTATCCATGGTTATCCATGGGCTCTTAGTTACTTGCTTAGATCAACTTGCCTTAATTTTAAATTGTTTGAAATGGTGCTTTGTGTGTGTGGGTTTGAAAATGTTTTTGAAAAGAGGCCAATGTGGTGGCAACCTTTGTAATGATCCATGTTGGGATGTATACAAAGGTGTATGTCTTTTGAAAAGGGTTTCATTTGTTTTTGAAAGTTGTTTTGAAAGTGTAGTGATGTGTGGTTTAGAAAATAGTCAAGTGTTTTGTTTTGCAAGCTTGATTCAAGTAACTAAGAGTTTATCTACTCCTAAATTTCTCAAAGATTTATCCTATGTTTTTAACCCTTTTAACAATTTTGTTCCACCATTGCATTTGGTGGACAATCTTGTGTTAGGATGTGAAAGGGACAGGCGCGGGTCATCGTTTAGACCATAATTGCAATGGTGCCAAGTATCTTTGGGCAATGTTTTCTTTAAGGGACTTGATCATTTTTTAGGCAACTTTCGAAAGCGTCATCGAGGGACTATGATCATTTGATTGTTTGTTTTGCCCAAAGAGACCTAACATGCAATATGGCCCATTTATTGAAGGCAACAAGTGGAATACCCTAGGGGTGCAAGTGTGATTAGTGTGGTCCATTTTCATGCTTGATTATCTTGAAATTAGGTCAAACTATTTTTGTTGTTTTTGATTCGCATACAAATCCTAATTCTAACATGGTATAATTAGAAAGCATTAAAGTGCAAAAAATAAAGTTCCTAAGTTATTATAACACAATATATGGGAAGGGGGGTACAAATGTTCAAATGGGGGTATTTTGACAAGGAATTTAAACCTAGACTATTACATCAAATTGGGAATTATACAAATTAATTAATGTACAATAATTAAATAAAATAAGAATAAATATGCAAGATGCAAAAAAAAATGTTTTTTATATGTATGAAAAAAAGTATTTTTATATGTCAAATAAACAAAATAAAAAGTATTAATTTTTGGATTTTTTTATGTATTTAGGGCAAAACCCTAATTTATTAAATAAAAGGTATTAATTAATTAATATGTACAATATTTACTAGTTATGTACAAAAATAAAATAAAAATGAAGTATATTTGTCAAAAAGGTATTTTTTAATGTTAAATATTAATAAAAAAATAAAATGTATATATTTTGTATTTTTAACCTAAATATACTAATATATATGTAAATATTTATATTATATGATAAATATATTAAATATATACAAAATAATAATATTTAGTATTTATAAAAAAAAGTATATTTTATATAAAATATTTTCAGAAGATAAAATAAAATAAAAATGGAAAATAAAATGTGTTTGCATTATTTTAGTATTTTTTAAATAAAAATATGTAAGTATTTATTTATGTACAAACATCAATTTAAACAAATAAATACCTAATAAATATAAAAACGGTGTGAAAAATATTTTTTATATTTTTAATATTATTAGGAAAAATAAATAAGTCAGGAATAAAAAGTAAAAGTCAAAAAATGATTAAAATAAGCACAATGGGCCAAGGGGGGTTTAAAAGTAAAACTATGGTGCAAAAAGAAACTGAAACAAAGCCCAGCCCAAGAAGACCTTCTTCAACCTCTGAACTTGTATGAACAACAATCAACACGCGTTTTCTATCTCCCAATTCCTGGACTTTCAAGCAAAACTCACAACATGAAAAATGTAGAGCATTAAGAGACGAATCCAGACATATAAAGAACTTGACTTAACTCTCTAAGATGAGAGAGAATTTCTTCTCCCCCAATTCCTGACCTAGTTTTTGTTCCATGTTCAGACATTAAATTCTCACAGCACACATAATATAAATGAAAACTAATTACATGGGCATGTTCAAGGCTATGAATGTGACATATTTTCTTCACAAACCTAAAGCTAACAATGCCTGGATAGAGAGATATGAGTTCATGAACTTACCTGTTCAGTTGGAATCGTATCTGGTGATGGAGGTACTTTCAGTGCAAGGTGATGATTGGTACAGCTTCCTTGATGTCCAGGGATGCTATTCCAAGTTTTACTTTGCTTTGAAACTAGCTGAATCGAGTTATAGAACTCCACCTGCAAAACAGAAAAATGAAAATGGTGATGTTGATTGGGAGTGTTACAGGTCGTGTTTGAGGTTTGGAACAGCTTCAAGGGATGTTGTGGGATGTGTTTGAAGTGTTTTTAGCAAGAATGCACGAATGGAATGAGTTATGGAACTCAATCTGCAGCAGGTCCCCTGTTTTGGCAGTTTGAGGGTGATTCTGTGTTTGAGAAGGTGTTGGAGATGGTTGGCTCGTGTTCTAGCTCAGGATGGATGTTTAGAATATGTTTTACAAGTTTGCTTAAGCCTGTGTTAGCTGAGATGAGAGTTGTGTATGGTTATGCTATGTTTCTTCAACTTTAAGCAACAAATGTCCACTTGAGTTTTAGACTGATAGAGGCCCCCCTAATGTGCTGCTAACCTTCCCCTTGATCAGTGTGTTTAGCTCATAAACTTGTGCCAAAGAGATTTGCACTGTACTTGCTTGGATTGCTAATTGACATAAAGCTTACTTTTGTAAAAATGGACATTATGCTTTTTCTATTTTGGGACTAAACCTTTATGTAATGCTTGAACACATAAAATATGGTCTTGGCACAATGAGTTTGCATTAAATTTATGAGTGCAAAAGGGATATAGGACCTGTAATCAAGTTGTGCAAGCTGATTTCAAAATGGCCTAGATGTATGAACATGTAACTTGGCCAAATCAAAAGTGAGTTTTTCCCAACTTGCCAAATTCGATTCTCCCTAACCATGAGTTTGTTTGATGAGTTCTTGGACATTTTGGAAAGCCTGGAATGTGTACTACAATCCATATTTGAAATGAAAATTGAAATTCCAAGTGGAAGTATGTGAAAAATGGTCTTGAAGTTAGGAAAAAATCCTGCCTAAAATGGTCAAATTTTCTCTAAGTTAAGAATGGTTTGGTACCCTTGTTCCAAAAATTGTAACTTGAGATAAAAGCTTCTTTTGGGAAAACTTTGTGAATCAAAGTTGTAGATTTTGCAATAGGCTACAACTTTCATGTTTTGACTTTTGCTTGAATCCAAATGAATCTTGGTGAGAAAGTGGGACAAAGTTAGGAAAAAATTAGGGTTTTTCATAACTTAGAAAAATTCTAAGTTATGAAAAATCTTCATTTCAAACCCTAATTTGCAATTATTGATTTCTTGATGAACAAGTTTCATGATTTGGCATGTTTTGATGAAAAATGAATCTTGACACTTGATTTTGACCAAAAAGTCAAAGTTTGACTTTTCAATATACAGTCAAAATTGATCAATTGACTGGGAAATTCAACTGTCAATCTTGTGCATTTGGGATCTTTTGAACTTGTTGAGTATGTCAAGACAATTCCATGGGGTCCTTGAGTCCATATGTGAGCTTGGTTTGCCATTGTCTAGGTCAAACAGTCAAAAATTGCCTTTGTGCAGTCAGAACCCTAAAAATGACCATTTTGCCCTTTTGGTGATCTGATCAAATTTCTTGTGGAATTGTGATCCCAACTTGATCAAATGGTCCATGTGAGTTCATAATGTTGATGTGGGTCAATTTTCATGAGATTTGACTGTCAATTGGCCACAGTTGACTTTTTCTCCAATACAGTTGATTTCTAGGTCAACTGTCCAATTGACTGGGCAAAATTTGGAATCAAGACTTGAAACTTGGTATGGATAAACTTGGGAGTCCAACATGAATCATGAAAGTCATCTTAGGAATTTTAGGTCAAAATATCTTTGTGCAAATACAAACCCTAATTTGGGTCAACAGTGCAAGGAGAAGTCTTGAGCAGAGGAAACCCTAACTGGACCTTGAGCTCCAAGGGTCTTGTGATGAGAAAATGTTGAGAAAATGGGAGGGCAAATTTTGGGGTACAACAGTTGCCCCTGTTCAATCTTCTTGAACCTGAAGAGTTAGATTGGCAAGTTTGCCTTTCGTGACTCGAGGGTAAAAGGAGATTGGACACTAGAGTGCCCGAAAATTTGTACTCGCATGTTGGAGTATCAGCAATGTGATGTCGGGAATAGGCTTACAGATGCCATTTGGAGAGATGGTGGATAGGGAGATGGGCTTATAGATGCCATCTGGAGATGTGACAGAACCTTGTCGGGAATGGGCTTATAGATGCCATTTGGAAGTGTTGATCGCATAAGAGATTCCTTAGCGAGAACTTGTGTATTTTGAGAAAGACAGATGTTTTCCTGGCTTGTTACAGGTGTTTGATCCTCAATATCCTCATGCAGATATGCCCTGGCTAGATACAGGTGTCGAATCTACAATCGGATGCTCACAGATATGCCCTGGCTGGATACAGGTATCGAATCTGGAATTTGTCGTCTACAGATATGCCCTGGCTGGATACAGGAATCGAATCTGGAAATAGTCGTCAACAGATATGCCTTGGCTGGATACAGGAATCGAATCTGGAAATAGTCGTCAACAGATATGCCCTGGCTGGATACAGGAATCGAATCCGGAATTATGACAATTGATAGATATGCCCTGGCTGGATACAGGAATCGAATCTTCGAACTCTTCAGACGTGTCCTGGCTAGACACAGGAATCGAGTCTGGAAGTAGTCGTCAACAGATATGCCCTGGCTGGATACAGGAATCGAATCTGGAATTTGTCGTCTACAGATATGCCCTGGCTGGATACAGGAATCGAATCTGGAAATAGTCGTCAATAGATATGCCCTGGCTGGATACAGGAATCGAATCTGGAAATAGTCGTCAACAGATATGCCCTGGCTGGATACAGGAATCGAATCCGGAATTGTGACAGTTGATAGATATGCCCTGGCTGGATACAGGAATCGAATCTTCGAACTCTTCAGACGTGTCCTGGCTAGACACAGGAATCGAGTCTGGAAATAGTCGTCAACAGATATGCTCTGGCTGGATACAGGAATCGAATCTGGAATTTGTCGTCTACAGATATGCCCTGGCTGGATACAGGAATCGAATCTGGAAATAGTCGTCAACAGATATGCCCTGGCTGGATACAGGAATCGAATATGGAAATAGTCGTCAACAGATATGCCCTGGCTGGATACAGGAATCGAATCTGGAAATAGTCGTCAACAGATATGCCCTGGCTGGATATAGGAATCGAATCCGGAATTGTAACAGTTGATAGATATGCCCTGGCTAGATACAGGAATCGAATCTTCGAACTCTTCAGACGTGTCCTGGCTAGACACAGGAATCGAGTCTGGAAATAGTCGTCAACAGATATGCCCTGGCTGGATACAGGAATCGAATCTGGAATTCTTCAGATATGCCCTGGCTGGATACAGGAATTGAATCTGGATTGATCACTTACAGATGTGCCCTGGCTAGATACAGGAATTGAATCTGGAATTGTGACAGTTGAAAGTAGTTGTCTTTTGGATTGTCTTTTTCCCTGAAAAGGCAAAACATCAGTTGTATGCAATGTCATGATGTATGAAATGCATGATGTCATGATGTTCAAAATGAGATAGTGTTGTATGCACTTCATCATGTATGTAAACAAGATGTATGAAAGGCGAAATGTTTATGAATGTATTTTCATCTAGGAAAATAAATCCTTGACGACCGGCCGGGGAATTAAATCCTGGGCTGACGTTGAAGAGTAGAGTCCTTCGCTTCCGCTAGGGACTTGGTTGCAAGAATACACCGGTAGGAGAAGATAACTCCGTTGGGGAATAAACTTGTTGGAGAGATTACTCTGAGGGGAAATACTCCGAGGAAGAGATACTCCGCTGAAGTTTTGACGAGAGCTCCACTGAGGATTTCAATGATGGACTCCGTTGGGGATAACAATGATAAACTCCGCTGGGGATGACAATGATAAACTCCGCTGGGGATTGTGTTGATAAGTTATGTTGGGGAACTTTGATGAACTCCGCTGGGGATTGGAAGAACTTTGCCGAGGGCGATCTTCCGTGGTAATTAGCTGAGGATAACCCAGTTATAAGCCCTTGTGAAGAACAACTTTGAATGAAGCCTGAGAGAGACGTCCGTACTCTGCAGGGTATAAGCTTCCAGAATCTAATGGGGATAAGCTTCAAGGCCTGCTGGGGATATGGATTCCAAATTTCCTGGGGAAACTTTTCAGACTGTACTGGTAAATGGTTCCACTGGGGTGTCTGTATTCCGCCGGGGAACAATCTTAGATCAAGACTGCCGGGGATGCTTGCTGATGAATGCATATACTCCGCTGGGGAATGTTGCTATCTTGTCTTACTCTGTGGGGAGTTGAGATAACTTGGTCACATTCTTCAGTTAAATCTACCTTGATACTTCGGCGGACAAAGCAACTAGACTGCATCAGACAAACTCTACATTGCCCCTGTTTCTGATGTCACCTGTAACTAGTCTTTTGTTTCATATGCAAGTATTTATGAATTAGCAATTTAATGTCAAATGCATATATCAAAAAATGAACATTGGACGTTCTTCGCAAGACAAAACAGAAAAAGGAAAAACAATTGGCAATTTGTTTGGAAAAGTGAATTTGTATTGATTTTGAAATTTGCCTGTAAATAGGCGTCTTTGTACAAGAGGCTGACGTCCTAGTAAGAGAACGCCGCCGAATAACACAAAGTTTATACAATTTTGAAAAGGAAACAAAACAGCTATGTGCACAATATTCCCACTGGGTTCCAACTCTGCTATCGCCTTTATGTCTTCAAACGTCTCATCACTTTGCTGCTTAGTTGAAGATGAAGCTGATTGATCGATGCCGAAGTCTGAGCCAGATAATTGATGCCGAATTCTGGATGCAAGGTGACCCTAATGAGACATAGTGTTATGCTTTATCCCTAACTTTTGCCTGGACCGCCCTTTCGGGTTTTCACTCCACCGGGATACCCATTTTTGCCCAAGCCACCTTTTCAGGTTTTCGACTTGCCGGGTGTACAGATTTTTTTTCATTTTCATCCCTTATTTTTGCCCGAACCCTTTTGGTTCGTCGGGAAGCCCTTATTTTTACCTAGGTATGTCAACCTAGTGGGTCCTTTATTCATGCGTATTATCTTTTCACTATGTCTGCATTGGCGGGGTGAGGAAGGTCGTCACCATCCATGGTGGTTAGAATCATGGCTCCTCCTGAGAACACATGTTTAACCACAAATGGCCCTTCGTACGTAGGGGTCCATTTGCCCCTGGGATTACTTTGAGGAAGGATGATGCGTTTGATTACCAGGTCCCCAACTTGATACTCTTGTGGTCTGACTTTCTTGTTAAATGCCCTGATCATTCGTTTTTGGTACGTCTGACCATGACAGATAGTGGTGAGCCTCTTTTCATCAATTAGGTTTAATTGATCAAGTCGAGTCTGGATCCAGTCATCTTCACTCAAGTCTACATCCTTCATTATCCGGAGAGAGGGTATCTGGACTTCAATTGGCAAGACTGCCTCCATGCCATAGACCAAGGAAAAAGGAGTTTCCCCGGTTGACGTCCTTGCTGAGGTACGGTACCCATGAAGAGCAAATGGTAACATTTCGTGCCAATCTTTATAGGTCACTGTCATCTTCTGCACAATCTTCTTGATATTCTTATTCGCTGCTTCTACAGCCCCATTCATCTTCGGCCGGTAAGGAGAAGAATTGTGGTGTTGTATCTTGAATTGCTCGCAGAGCTCAGTGATCATCTTGTTATTGAGATTAGTACCATTGTCCGTAATGATCCTTTCCGGGACGCCGTACCGACAGATCAGGTTATGCCGAATGAAACGTGCAACGACGCTCTTGGTTACCGTGGCGTAGGAAGCTGCCTCAACCCACTTCGTGAAGTAATCAATTGCTACCAAGATGAAGCGATGCCCATTGGATGTTGTTGGTCGGATCTCGCCGATCATATCGATGCCCCACATTGCAAAAGGCCATGGTATCGTCAGGACGTTCAGAGGAACTGGAGGGATGTGCACCTTATCAGCATAGATCTGGCATTTATGACAAGTTCGAGAATGTTGGTAACAGTCGGCTTCCATTGTGGACCAGAAATATCCTGCCCTAAGGATTTTCTTTGCCATGGTGTGTCCACTGGAATGTGTTCCGAATGTACCTTCATGTAGTTCTATCATGATCTTCTCTGCTTCAGTTTTATCCACACAACGCAGTAGAGTGGAATCATGGTTTCTTTTATAGAGAATGTCGTTGCTGAGGAAGAATTTTGCAGCAAACCTTCTCATGAACTTCTTGTCATTGACCGAGGCGCCTTCAGGGTATTCCTGAGCTTCCAAGTATCTCTTCACCTCATGATACCATGGTTTTTCAGTCACCTTTTCGGCCTCAAGATCGCAGCAATATGCAGGTTCGTCCAACTTCCAGATAATGATCCGGGGAGCCTCATTGTCCCATTTGACTTTGAACATTGAAGACATCGTAGCTAGTGCGTCCGCTAACTGATTCTCCTCTCTTGGGAAATGCTCAAAAGTTATCTCTTCAAAGTGGGGAAGCAAAGTCAACACATACTCCTTGTAAGGAATAAGATTTGGGTGTTTCGTATCCCACTCGCCTTTGATCTGATTGATCACCAGAGCGGAATCTCCGAAGACACTCAGAAACTTGATCCTTAAGTCGATTGCAGCTTGAAGACCCATGATACATGCCTCATATTCTGCCATGTTGTTGGTGCAGTTGAAACATAGCCGGGCGGTGAGTGGAGTATGAGTTCCTTTGGGGGATATGATTATAGCGCTGATACCATTACCCAAAGCGTTCGAGGCTCCGTCAAAATGCATAGACCATCGGGATCCTTCCTCATGTCCTTCATCCGGTCCAGGTACTTCACAATCAGTTACTACCATGATATCTTCGTCCGGAAATTCAAAGTTCAATGATTGGTAATCGTCCACAGGTTGGTGTGCCAAATGGTCTGCCAATACACTTCCCTTGATTGCCTTTTGAGTTGTGTACTGGATATCATATTATGTCAAGATCATTTGCCATCTTGCTATTCTTCCAGACAGAGCAGGCTTTTCGAATATGTACTTGATGGGATCCATCTTTGAAATCAACAGAGTAGTGTGAGTCAACATATACTGTCTCAGCCGGCGAGCAGCCCATACCAGAGCGCAGTAAGTTTTCTCGAGCAGTGAGTACCGAGACTCACAGTCGGTAAACTTTTTGCTCAGGTAATAAATAGCGTGCTCTTTTCGGCCAGACTCGTCATGCTGCCCCAGCACACACCCCATTGAATTGTCAAGCACTGTCAAGTATAGTATTAGAGGTCTCCCTTCTACTGGTGGCATAAGAATGGGTGGTTCTTGGAGATACTCCTTTATCTTTTCGAAAGCGGCCTGACATTCATCGTTCCAACGTACTACTTGATCTTTCTTCAGTAATTTGAAGATTGACTCACAGGTAGCAGTTAGATGTGAGATGAATCGGGCAATGTAATTCAGTCGTCCCAGAAAGCCTCTGACTTCTTTCTCTGTCTTGGGAGTTGGCATCTCTTGTATCGCTTTCACCTTGGCAGGATCCACCTGAATACCTTTATCGCTTACAATGAAACCTAGCAATTTTCCAGACCTCACCCCAAAGGTGCATTTGTTTGGATTCAACCTCAGCTTGTATAACTTCAGTCGGTCAAACAGCTTCCGCAGATGGTCGAGGTGTTCTTCCTCAGTTTGGGACCTTGCAATCATATCATCAACATACACTTCAATCTCATGGTGGATCATGTCATAAAATAAAGCAACCATGGCACGTTGGTAGGTTGCCCCAGCATTTTTCAACCCGAATGGCATGACCTTGTAGCAGAAGGTGCCCCACTGAGTCACAAAGGTAGTCTTTTCCATATCTTCCGGAGCCATCTTGATCTGATTATACCCTGAAAAACCATCCATGAAGGAGAACACCTTGTGTTGAGCAGTATTGTCAACAAGAACATCGATGTGAGGTAGGGGAAATCATCTTTGGGGCTGGCCCTGTTCAAATCCTTGTAGTTGACACACATTCTGACTTTACCGTCCTTCTTTGGCACTGGCACCATGTTGGCAACCCACTGAGGGTAAGAAGTCACTGCTAGAAACCCGGCATCGAATTGCTTCATAACCTCAGCTTTGATCTTTTCGGACATCTCTGGACGCATACGGCGGACCTTTTGCTTTACCGGAGGGCAATCTTCCTTGGTAGGCAGGTGATGAACCACAATGTCGGCATCCAAACCAGGCATGTCTTCGTATGACCAAGCAAAGATCTCCATGTAATCATGCAGCATCTGGATCAATCGTTGCTTCACGCTGAGCTCTAGATCGGCACCAATCTTGACTTCTTTTCTATCTGTCTCAGTACCCAGGTTCACTGTTTCCACCGGCTCTTCATGCGGCTGAATGGCCCTCTCTTCCTGGAGTAGCAGTCTTGCGAGTTCACCAGGCACTTCGCAATCATCTTCACCTTCGTCTTCGGCCAAGTTGATCGGATTTTCGAAGTCATAACTGGCAGTAGCAGAGCTGTTACCAGTGAGATCCAGAGTGGATTAAAACCTGTATAAGTGAGTGTGTGTAAATATAGCAGTTTTGCAGTATATAACACAGAAAGAAAAAGAGCACAAGATTTGAAATGCAACAAACGTCCAATGTTTTGATTAATGATATATGGAAATGTCATACAAAAAGCCCTCACAAATGGAGCTACGATGCCCCGGGTAGGACACCGAGCCAATAAAAGTTTCAACATATTTGTTTGTTACAAATTGAAAATCAAAAGAGTTAATTACTGCGTGACAAATGTAATAGGTGTAAAATCCTTTGCCGTCCAGTTTCTTGATCCGTTGTTGGTGGTTGGATAGATCCAACTGTCAAATTCTGCTTCCTCTACGTCCTCCTCGATAACATTCACCCTTGGGTTGGTGATAAACACCGGAGCCTTTCTGATCCTTTCTTTGCGCACAACCCTCTGAGCCTCTGCAGTGAAGCCCAGCCCAAACCTGTCGGTCTTTTGAGTGAAGTCAGGAAGTTGACCCCAGTTTGCACACTTGCCTTTCTCGATTACAGCCCGGGCATCCTTTAGGGAAGCCATCTTCAGAGGAAAGTCTTCTTCAACCATTGTTTCAGCCGATGCCAACGTTGGAGGTACCTCCTCAAAATGCTGAAAGGGGGTTTCAATAAACTCCCCGTCCATCTCGATATACCGGAATGAATTCAAGTGACTAACCATGTATTCCTCCTCACCCTGCACAGTAACAATCTTCCCTTTGACAGGGTATTTGAGCTTTTGGTGTAGAGTGGATGTTACTGCCCCAGCCTTGTGAATCCAGGGTCGTCCCAACAAACAGGAATAAGATGGACGAATATCCATTACGTAGAACGTTGAGTCGAAGACTTGGGAACCCATACGAATAGGAATGTCTACCTCACCGTGCACCATCCTCTTAGAACCGTCGAAGGCTCTAACAATGATGTTACTAGGTTTCAACTCCAGGCCCTCACAATCCAAACGATCTAAGGCCTTCTTGGGCAATACATTCAGGGAAGAACCGGTATCCACCAACACGTGTGTGAGAGTAGTGCCCCTGCATTCTATGGAAACATGCAGGGCATCATTGTGATTTTTCCCTTTGGCGGTAAGGTCAGCATCCGAGAACCCCAAACCATTGTCAGCTGTCAAATTAGCCACACAGTCAGTGAATTGATCTGCAGAGGTCTCTTGCGGCACATGGGCCGTTTTCAGAAATGAAATCAGGGCCTTTGCGTGGGCCTCTGAGCACAGCAGCAATGATAGCATAGAGATTTTGGAGGGGGTATGCCCCAGCTGTTCAACGACATTGAAGTCACTCTTTTTAATGATTTTAAGGATTTCCTCCATCTCTTGTTGGGAGGCTTCAACAGCAGTCTTTTTTGGTACCTCCGTCCGGGCAGGCAAGTCGGTAGCAACTTCTTTGCCCCGAGCATCAGAGGACTCGGCGGCAGTAGTAGATGTAATCTCAAGCCTCAACTCAACTTTAGTTTTGATGAAAGACAAACAAGCTAGTTTGATGAAAGACAAACAAGCATTATGGAAAGAAGGAAAAGAAGTGGAAATCATCTTAAAGCATCATTCACTCAAAGCTTCAAGGAACTTGGCAAGCAATCAAGTATATCAATTCTCAACTAAACTACATTGATTAGAAATGCTCAAAAATGATATGCACTCTTGCCACATCACTTCAATTATATTTCAAAACAATTTTTAAGTTTTTCTCTGCTGTAAATCGATTAACATCTTGTGTAAATCGATTTACACATGCTTTTCCAAAAAACTGTTTGCTCCTGCTAGCAATCGATTTACAGGTTGTGTAAATCGATTGATCACAGAACAAACTGATTTTTTAACACTTGTAAATCGATTGACACTACATGCTAATCGATTTACACTTCAAACTTTTTGAAATTCTGAACGTTACAAACACGTGCAATCGATTTGCATGTTATGTTAATCGATTTGCACATTGAAAATTTTGAAAAATCTGAACTGGTTTCAAGATATCCTTCATACCTTTTCTCCAATAGTTGCATGATCAAACATTGCATCTTGTCAAGTTTCACAAACAGAAAAGTGTCCTTTTGGAAAGGTATCTTGATTACTATACATTACAAAATATTTTCAAATCAAAAAAAAAACTCTTCTCTTGCAATAAAATCTGAACTTTGTAAAATATTCAAACTTCATATTTCTTAACTTTTAAGAACAAAGATTTTCTGCACTTTCACACAAATAAAGAACAGAAATCTTTGAGCATTATCTAACCATTGTGTTACAGTTTGAATTGCTTACAAGAGAAGAAAGAAGAAACTTCAAAGAAGTCACTCTATGTGATCAACATCTTTCAAGAAATCATACTTCATAAAAACATACAAAGTGTAACTTATTTCCAGGATTGTTGGAATTAAGTGTTAGATTACTTTTGTTCCTTGTTGTCCATTATTGGAAACAAGAGGTATCTTTTGAGAGGATTGTTCTCATTAGACTTATTGGAAATCCAAGAGGGTGTTCTTGGTTATTTGTTAGGTTCTTTAGTGGATAAGACTAGGAAGAGTCTTGTAAAAGTTCTAACAATATAGTAAAATCTCTTGCGTGTTTGCAAGGGGACTGGACGTACTTCCGGGTTGTGGAAGGAACCAGGATAATTCTCCGTGTCTCTTTACTTTCTGCACTTTACAGTTTTCAAAGCACTAAATCAAAACCAGAAAGTATAAAATAAGTCAAAAATCAACCATCACCTAATTCACCCCCCTCTTAGGCGCAATCTTAATCTTACAATTGGTATCAGAGCAGGTTATAGGTAACCTGCTCCTAGAGATCCAGAATGGCTTCCGCAAATCATCAACCAGTTTTCAGAGATGGTGGTAGTAACAACAAGCCTCCTCTATTTTGTGGTGAATATTTTGACTTTTGGAAAATACGCATGAAGGCGCATTTAGAAGCACAAGGAGAGGAAGTATGGGATGCTGTTGAAAATGGTCCATTTATCCCAATAACGGTAATCAATGGCGTTGGGTCTGCAAAGCCCAAAACTGTATGGGACGACGATGATAAAAAGAAAGTTCTCTATGACAAAAAGGCAATAAACCTTCTTCAAGGTGCTCTCAGTATGGACGAATTTTTCCGTGTCTCAAACTGCAAAACAGCAAAGGAAATTTGGGATACCTTGGTTCAAACTCATGAAGGAACGGCTGAAGTAAAAAGATCAAGGCTAAATACCTTGAGTCAAGAATATGAACTATTTCGAATGCAGCCCGGAGAATCCATTCTTGACTTACAAAAGAGATTTGTGCATTTGACAAATCACTTAATTGCTCTTGGTAAAACCCTGTCAAATGATGAACTCAACTTGAAAATCCTTAGATCATTGACTAGGGAATGGCAACCAAAGGTAACGGCAATCTCGGAAAAGAAGAGTCTTTCCGCAATGACTTCCGCTACATTATTCGGCAAACTTCAAGAATACGAAACGGAACTCGGTAGACTTGAAAAACATGAGAATCTAGAAAAGAAGTCCAAAAACATTGCCTTAAAAATTGATTCAAAAGAAGTGGTAAAAGAAGACAATCCGGAAGAAGATGAAAATTTCATGCTTCTAGTGAAAAGACTTGGAAAGTTTTTTGGCAGAAATGACAAAGGCGGATCTCATGCACATAAGAGAAAGCACTTCAAGAAAAGAGAAGCCTCCACATCAACTCAAGATGTCTCATGTTATGAATGTGGAAAGCAAGGACATATCAAGCCAAACTGTCCAAATCTCCCAAAGAAAAATGGATTCAAAGGAAAGGACTCAAAACAAAAGAAAGCCTACATAGCATGGGAAGATAATGATATGAGCAGTTCATCGGAATCGGAAAGCGACGAATGTGCAAACTTAGCCTTAATGGCATCGCATCACTCCGACAATGAAGAAGAGGTTAGTAATGAATTTAATCTTTTTGATGATGATGTTCAAGGTGCAATTGATGAACTCTTGAAAGAATGCAAAAGTTTATACAAAAAGGTGTCAAAACAAGAAAAAGAACTTCTAAGTTGTCTAGAAAAAATTGACACCATGACTAAAGATTTTGATCTTCAAAAACAGAATTTTATAAAAGAAAAGGAAAACTTTGCATGCTCCAAGTGTGAATCAAATGTCTTTCAAATTGTTCAATTGAAAAGAGTCATTGAACGATATGAAAAAGGACAAATAGGATTGGAAGGATTACTAAGCCAACAACGTTATCCAAATGATAAAAGAGGTCTTGGTTATGTGAATACTAAGAAACCAAGTAACAATCCCACTGTTTTTGTAAAGGCTAGTAATAGTTCCAATCCCAAGAAAGTAGAAAAGAAGCAAGTTGTTCATAATCATCAAAAGAAAAAGGCTAATGTATCTAAAAGAAAACAAATTCCTAGATACAAGAGCAAATTTGTTCCAAACTGTTTTTACTGTGGTATTATTGGACACACACCAAATGCATGCTATATTAGAAATTTCAGTATGGCTAGTGGACATTATGCATGGGTGAAAAAGGGAACTAACTATGAAGGACCCAAGGCAACTTGGGTACCTAACAAGAAATAATTTGTTTTTGTAGGTATGCTTGAAATCCACTTCAAATGTTTGGTATCTTGACAGTGGATGTTCAAAGCATATGACAGGAGATGTACACCAATTTTCATATCTAGTACATAAAGCCAAAGGGTATGTCACCTATGGAGACAACACCAAAGGAAAGATTCTTGGCGTTGGAATAGTTGGCACACCTCCATCCATTCAAATTGAGGATGTTCTCTATGTTGAAGGATTAAAGCACAACCTTCTTAGCATAAGTCAACTTTGCGATAGAGGGTTCAAGATCAAATTCAACAAAGAAGAATGCCTTATTATGGATGAGGCAACCAATGAGGTAAAACTCAAAGGTATAAGATCTAACAATATTTTTGTGATTACTCTAGATGATTTGTCTATGAAGGTACAATGTCTTATGGTAAACAACAATGACGCTTGGTTATGGCATAAGAGGATTGCTCACATTCACATGGAGCACTTGAACAAATTGGTTAAGCATGACTTAGTTATTGGTCTACCAAAGATGAAGTTCATCAAAGACAAATTATGTAGTGCATGCCAAAAGGGCAAACAGACCAAATCAACTTTCAAACCAAAGAATGTGGTTTCAACAACAAGACCACTTCAATTGTTGCACATGGATCTTTTTGGTCCATCTAGAACAAGAAGCTTCGGAGGTAACATTTATGCATTAGTTATTGTAGATGATTTTTCCCGTTTCACCTGGACTTTGTTTTTAGTACACAAGAATGAAGCATTCAAGGCATTCAAGAGATATGCAAAACAAGTTCAAAATGAGAAGTCATCAAAGATAACATCAATCCGAAGTGATCACGGTGGAGAGTTCCAAAACAGTCTATTTGAAGAATTTTGTGAAGAAAATGGGATCTTCCACAATTTTTCAGCACCAAGAACTCCACAACAAAATGGAGTAGTTGAAAGGAAAAATAGGTCTTTGGTGGAACTTGCTAGAACCATGCTAAGTGACTCAAGTTTGCCTAAATATTTTTGGGCGGATGCGGTAAGCACGGCATGCTATGTAAGCAATCGCGTGATCATAAGACCTATACTAAAGAAAACTCCATATGAGATTTACAAAGGAAGAAAACCAAATATCTCTCACTTTCATATTTTCGGGTGCAAATGTTTTGTCCTTAACAACGACAAAGACAATCTCGGTAAGTTCGATGAAAAATCGGATGAAGGTATCTTTCTTGGTTACTCCCTTTCTAGCAAAGCTTTTAGAATTTACAATAAAAGAACTTTAACTATAGAAGAATCAATGCATGTTTCTTTTGATGAATCTAACACCTCCAAGGAGGAAGTTGCTATTTGTGATGATGATGATTCTATAGATTTATCTCATGAGATTTCCTGCGGAGATGGCAAAATTGTCAATCCGGAACAAACACATGAACTTTCACATCAAAATGAAAATGATGATGATCTTCCTCAAGAATGGAGAACTCATCGTGATCATCCAATTGACAATATAATTGGAGATATTAGCAAAGGAGTATCTACTCGACTAAATCTTAAGGATGCATGCTTAAATATGGCGTTTGTATCTCAAGTTGAACCTACTAAAGTGGCTCAAGCACTAGAAGATGATCAATGGATCCTTGCCATGCAAGAAGAGTTAAACCAATTCGAGCGGAATGAAGTTTGGGAACTTGTTCCTAATCCAGGAAATAAACGTATCATTGGAACCAAATGGGTTTTCAAAAACAAGATGGATGAAAATGGAATAATCACTCGAAACAAGGCAAGACTAGTCGCTCAAGGATACAACCAAGAGGAAGGAATTGATTTTGAAGAAACTTTTGCTCCGGTAGCACGTTTGGAAGAAATAAGACTATTACTTGCATATGCATGCTCATTGGACTTTGAACTTTTTCAAATGGATGTAAAAAGCGCATTTCTCAACGGATTCATAAATGAAGAAGTCTATGTAAAGCAACCTCCCGGATTTGAAGACTTCAAACATCCTAATCATGTCTTCAAACTGAAGAAAGCTCTCTATGGGCTGAAGCAAGCACCAAGGGCTTGGTATGATAGACTAAGCGCATTCCTATGTGAAAAAGGGTTTGTAAAGGGTAAAGTTGATACCACTCTCTTCATAAAAAATGTTAATCATCATACCTTACTTGTACAAATCTATGTAGATGATATTGTTTTCGGTTCAACTAACCAAAATATGTGCAAGGAATTTTCGTCTATGATGCAAGGAGAGTTTGAGATGTCTATGATGGGAAGATTGAATTTCTTTCTTGGTCTTCAAATTAAGCAACTCAAACATGGTATTTTCGTGAACCAATCAAAATATTGCAAAGACCTTATAAAGAAGTTTGAGATGGAAAGTAGCAAAGAAAGTGCAATTCCTATGGGATCCGGCACCTATCTTGACCCAGATGAATCAGGAAATTCTATTGACATAACTAAATATCATGGAATGATTGGCTCACTCCTTTACTTAACAGCAAGTAGACCTGACATTATGTTCAGCGTTTGCCTATGTGCAAGATATCAAGCCAATCCTAAAGAGTCTCACCTTGCAGCAGTCAAGCGCATAATAAAATATCTCAAAGGAACAACCAACGTCGGATTATGGTATCCAAAAGGTAGTATGTGCAATCTAGTTGGTTATTCTGATGCTGACTATGCAGGTTGCAAAACTGATCGCAAAAGTACAAGTGGAACATGTCACATTCTTGGAAATGCCTTGGTTTCATGGTCATGCAAAAAGCAAGCAAGCGTAGCTCTCAGCAGTGCCGAAGCAGAATACATTGCGGCTGGAAGTGGATGCGCTCAAATTCTTTGGCTAAAACAACAATTACTTGACTATGGAGTAAACCTTGGATGCATTCCTCTTCGATGTGATAACACAAGCGCGATCAATATTACGAAAAATCCAGTTATGCATTCCCGGACGAAACACATTGACATCAGACATCATTTCATCCGAGACCATGTACTCAAAGGAGATGTCGAGATCACATTTGTGGACACTCAAAATCAACTCGCGGACATCTTCACAAAACCACTTGCAAAGGATGCATTTTTCAAAATTCGTCGTGAACTTGGAATCCTCGATGAACAAGATATTTAAGGTGCACTCAATCCTTAACTATACCTTAATGTACATATACGTGTGTTTAGACAATGTTTCAAATGTTAAAAATATTGTTTTTTAAAAAATTTTCTTTAAGTAAATCGATTTACTTGATGTGTAAATCGATTTACCACTGAAGCAAAACATTTTTTTATAAAATCTTTTGTGTAAATCGATTTACACAATATGTAAATCGATTTACCACTGAACGAAAATTATTTTTCATAAAAAATTTATGTGTAAATCGATTTAACCAAAGGGCAAATCGATTTACCACAGAAGCTGAAGTATTTTTTCATATATGTTTCTTTCTGTTATCATTTTATGTTACATCTTTCCCTTCTTTTTGATAATGTCAAAGGGGGAGAAGGATGTAATAGCACTTTATGGTTGTTTGTTTTCATTGTCTTTACAGAGCAAACTTTCAAATCCTTTTCTCCATAGGGGGAGAAATCTTCTCAGGGGGAGAAAACACCTTTTGCTCAAATTCTGATCAACACATAAAGGAAAATGGTTTGTCATCATCAAAAAGGGGGAGAATGTAATCTCAAGCCTCAACTCAACTTTAGTTTTGATGAAAGACAAACAAGCTAGTTTGATGAAAGACAAACAAGCATTATGGAAAGAAGGAAAAGAAGTGGAAATCATCTTAAAGCATCATTCACTCAAAGCTTCAAGGAACTTGGCAAGCAATCAAGTATATCAATTCTCAACTAAACTACATTGATTAGAAATGCTCAAAAATGATATGCACTCTTGCCACATCACTTCAATTATATTTCAAAACAATTTTTAAGTTTTTCTCTGCTGTAAATCGATTAACATCTTGTGTAAATCGATTTACACATGCTTTTCCAAAAAACTGTTTGCTCCTGCTAGCAATCGATTTACAGGTTGTGTAAATCGATTGATCACAGAACAAACTGATTTTTTAACACTTGTAAATCGATTGACACTACATGCTAATCGATTTACACTTCAAACTTTTTGAAATTCTGAACGTTACAAACACGTGCAATCGATTTGCATGTTATGTTAATCGATTTGCACATTGAAAATTTTGAAAAATCTGAACTGGTTTCAAGATATCCTTCATACCTTTTCTCCAATAGTTGCATGATCAAACATTGCATCTTGTCAAGTTTCACAAACAGAAAAGTGTCCTTTTGGAAAGGTATCTTGATTACTATACATTACAAAATATTTTCAAATCAAAAAAAAAACTCTTCTCTTGCAATAAAATCTGAACTTTGTAAAATATTCAAACTTCATATTTCTTAACTTTTAAGAACAAAGATTTTCTGCACTTTCACACAAATAAAGAACAGAAATCTTTGAGCATTATCTAACCATTGTGTTACAGTTTGAATTGCTTACAAGAGAAGAAAGAAGAAACTTCAAAGAAGTCACTCTATGTGATCAACATCTTTCAAGAAATCATACTTCATAAAAACATACAAAGTGTAACTTATTTCCAGGATTGTTGGAATTAAGTGTTAGATTACTTTTGTTCCTTGTTGTCCATTATTGGAAACAAGAGGTATCTTTTGAGAGGATTGTTCTCATTAGACTTATTGGAAATCCAAGAGGGTGTTCTTGGTTATTTGTTAGGTTCTTTAGTGGATAAGACTAGGAAGAGTCTTGTAAAAGTTCTAACAATATAGTAAAATCTCTTGCGTGTTTGCAAGGGGACTGGACGTACTTCCGGGTTGTGGAAGGAACCAGGATAATTCTCCGTGTCTCTTTACTTTCTGCACTTTACAGTTTTCAAAGCACTAAATCAAAACCAGAAAGTATAAAATAAGTCAAAAATCAACCATCACCTAATTCACCCCCCCTCTTAGGCGCAATCTTAATCTTACAGTAGACACAGGAACTTGATTTGGAACATGCACACTTGCGGGTGTGATGATAAGAGGTTTTCGGATAACTGGTGGTGCAATGTCAGGCGAGAAGAGCCTGCCACTGCGATTAATCTTGGCGGGACCAGTGATGTTACTGATACTGGTACCGGTGTTGAACTCCTGCTTCACTCCAAGCACATACACGTCTGCCCCATAGTGCCATGGGACAGCCTTGTTAGATTCATAGGGGAGAGGCCCCGGAATAGTAATAGTAATGGGTGAAACAGATATAATTTGGACTGGCTTCCTTGGGAGAGCCTTGGTAGGATTGTTGAAAATTATGACGACAGATACTTCTTCAGCGGAAATAAACGGAACAGCAGTTTTCTTGAACAGAATTTCTTTGCTATCCATCAGGCTTTGGATGCCTGATTTCAGTAGCAGACAACCGGTAGGGATAACAGCACACAGGAGGCAACCCTTGCTACAGCCCGGAAATAAACCGGCTAGTAGTAAGTTCCTCTTAACAGTCAAAAGAGGGGTAGCAACATCATTCACCGAAACAGCATACAAATCTTCCTCCATGGCATTTACTCTATGCTGGGGCATAGGAGCAGTTACAACATTTGGCCTCTCAGGCGCCTCAAACTGAATTTCCTTCGCATCGATAAGGTCTTGCACCTTATTTCTCAGGGCCCAGCAATCATCAGTAGTATGCCCGGGGCTATCAGAATGATAAGCACAACGGGCATTTGGGTTATACTTAGGAGATGCAGTGTTCACGACCTTCGGCGCTTCATTGATGGTCACCAAGTTGGTTGATAACAGTTGCGGTAAGATTTGTGACAAGGTCATACTCAGCCGAATATACTGCCTCTTGGGCCTTTCACCTCTTTGTTGATTGTACTGCTGAGGAGCAGCAACAGGCTTTGAAATGACTAAGGCATTGACGGCTTGGCGGCTTTCTGGCTTGACTTGTCTTCTAGGACCATAGACTGCACTTGCTTCCTTCTTGAAAGGCCTCTTCTCAGTACTTGTGGAGGCAGCTTTTTGTAGCTTTCCTGACCTGATGCCAGCTTCTATCCTTTCACCTGTCAGGATCAAATCCGTAAACCCAGCGGAGGAATTGCCAACCAGATGATTGAAAAATGGACCAGACAAGGTCCCCAGAAACATATCAACCAGCTCACGATCAGTTAATGGAGGCTGCACCCTGCCAGCCAAATCTCTCCATTTTTGTGCATATTCTTTGAACCCTTCGCCCGTTCCTAGAGACATACCCTGAAGTTGGGTACGCGTAGAAGCGAGATCAGAATTGTATTGATATTGTCTATAAAATGCGGTCGCCAAATCTTCCCAATGTCGGATACTGGTTCCATCTAGCTGATAGAACCACTCAAGTTGTGACCCCGAAAGGCTATCTTGGAAGAAGTGGATCCAAAGGTTCTTATCTGCCGTGTAAGGTTGGATCTTCCTTATGTACGACCTTAGATGCAGCTTTGGACAGGAAGCCCTGTCGTATTTGGCAAAGGCAGGCGCCTTAAACTTGTGTGGGATTACCACCCCAGAAGATAACCCCAAATCTCCGAAATCCAACCCCGACACATTCTGAATCTCCATGGCACTCAAGCGGTCTTCTAATTGCTTGTATCTGTCAGCAGCGGGAGGGTATTGTTCGTCATTGTAATCCGTCTCGTTGTCAGAGACTGCAGGACTAGGAGCTCCTCCCCCTTAGGGACTATCTTTCTCTGCAGAGGAAGTAGTTGGATCAGCCTCGTTATGGAGTGTGTTCCCAAACCTGCGTCCAGTATTGAACAACGCAATCCTCTTCTTCTTCTTCTTCTTTAGGAGCAAAGCCTTCAACTCTTGCTGACCTTGGGCCAGGCTCATGACCATTTCTTGAAACTGGGCATTTTGAGCCTGAAGGGCCTTGATTGCTTGTTCACTGGAGGATTCTGGATTCATGATGACTGTTCAAAATAAACAGCGAAGAAGATTAAGCAACCTGTAGAAAAAGGGGTACCTGTTATGCACATGATGCATGAGATGCTATCTATGCAATGCATTCAAGGGTTTTAGAAATTCACAATTGTTGCAGACAAAAAGAACGCACGTCATATTAATAAGAAAATATTTGTTAGTACATAAATGCCCCATGGGCCAAATATTACAAAAACAACTCCTCAGGGTAAAAAGACGTTGCGCATCCTCTTTGGCGCAATGTAGGTGTTGAGGGCCTCTTGCTCATGGAGTCGGCGGGTGAGCTCTAAAACCTTCTTCTCGCTGGCGTAGAAGCTGGCTTCAAAAGTGTTCCGTTCCTCCTTGAGTTGGATCCAACTCTTCTGCATCTCCTTCCACGATGTAGGCATGTCAGGATGTAGGATGGTGTAGGGAACCTCTCCTTCCTTGACGGGCTCTTTAATCACAGGGAGAACATGAGGATAAGGCATCATTAGACTCTGGGCTCGGGCTCGTACCCACTTGAGATAAGGCTCAAGAGGGATGGAGTTTTTGTGTCCCAGTGTCTTGCTATCAACCTTGTTGGGCATCCTCCAAGCTCTGATGAATCTTTGGCGAAGTCCTTGCGCATCGTTGTCGAAGTCAAAAACTAGGTCAGGAATCAACATGTCGTGAGGGCCATCTCTTCGTGCATATCCAAATTGCCTCAAAGCTAGGCAAGGGTTGTAGGTAATGCCCCCTCTGATTCCAAGTAAAGGAACATTAGGAAACTCTCCACAACGGTCGACGATGATGACATTTTCTCTGGACCGAGAACACCAATGTACATCAGAGTGAGTAAGAGTCATCAACCGTTGGGACCACCTTGAGCCTTGGTCATTCTTTAAGACAGATTGTGGAAGGTGCGAAATAAACCACCTTGCAAGGAGAGGAGTACAGCACATGAGAACACCCCTCTTTCTCATTATTCGTGTGTAAAATGAGTGAAGGATGTCCCCAAGCAATGTTGGTATCGGATTTCTGGATAAGAAGATTTTGACGGCGTTGACATCTACCAATTGGTCAGAATTTGGGAATAGGACCAACCCATAGATAAGGAGTGCCACAATCTCTTCAAAGGCTTGTAGGTCCAATGAATTCCAACACTCTTGTGCCTTCTCAAACAAGAATTTTGCTAAGAAACCTTTGACGCCACTTCTAGTTTCCCAATGCCCCTTGATGTCAGAAGGCTGTAGATGTAATGCTCGAGCAACATCTTCAGGCTTTGGTTCCTTTTCGGTACCGTTGAAAGGTAGTTGATTAAGGATAGGAATTCTCAAGAGTTGAGAAAATTCCTCCAAAGTGGGTACCAACTGGTAGTCAGGGAAAGTGAAACAGTGGTGAAGAGGGTCAAAGAACTGGAATAGCACCTTCATCATGTCTTCTTCAATGTTGGTGTTGACTAAGCTAAGCAGTCTACCATGTCTTTCACTGGAGGAAGAGCTTTTCGGAATTCTTGAGGTGAGCTCCTTGAGTTGAGGAGAGATTCTCACAAGGTTGACTTGGATGGTTTTTCTGCGAGGAATTTCCATGACCTACAAAACAAGAACAAAGATGAAGATCTAAATCCTTTAAGTGGTTAGTGAATGCATATGATGTTTATGATGTTTATGATGTTTATGATGTATGCACAAACATATGTACAAACAATTCACACAAAACCCTAGTTTCAGGCTTGCATGGGGTTTTCATAGGTAAGTACCCTCTTGAGTGTAGTTGGCTTAAATCCTGTCCTATAAATAGTAACCGGGTTCTAAGGAGCTCAATATCATTGGATTGTTTTCATTGTTCATTGTTTTGGTTTAGCCACTTAACTAGCGACCAAAATATTCCAAGAAAACAACCCTCAATGAGTGTAGTATCGAGTATCTACCAACTTCGGACTGCACCAAAGCCGGTCATCTCACTACCCCTAATGTAAGGCCAAGATGGTCAAGTAAGGTTCTAGGTCATTAGTGCTTAGTGACATCACTCAGCGGCCCCGTACTCTCCTTGATTGAACTCAAGGGTTACCGGTACTCACAAATATGTCGCACTAATATAGCTATTGCTTCAACCGTGTCGGTATACCCCGCACAGTTTCCACAACGTATTGCTATGTATGAATGTTTCCCAAAATCCGGGTGTAGGATTGCAAACCCAAACAAAAGAGCCAAGATATAAAGCAATCAAAACAAACAATTAATCATGCAAGAGGGTGATCTAAGCCCTAAGGTTACTCCACTTTTAAATTTTTCCCCAGCAGAGTCACCAGTTCTGTGATACGGTGGGAAAACTGACTTGAGGTTTTGCGTTTGTTTTTGCAAATGTTTCGGTTGAGCAAGAGTCGCCACCGACTTTTTATTTTATCCTAAGGAAAGGTTAAAAAGCACAGCAAAAACCTTTGAGATGTTTTCTTGGGTTCGGGGAGTAGATTATAGAAAGGGAAGGTATTAGCACCCTTTCTATCCATGGTTATCCATGGGCTCTTAGTTACTTGCTTAGATTAACTTGCCTTAATTTTCAATTGTTTGAAATGGTGCTTTGTGTGTGTGGGTTTGAAAATGTTTTTGAAAAGAGGCCAATGTGGTGGCAACCTTTGTAATGATCCATGTTGGGATGTATACAAAGGTGTATGTCTTTTGAAAAGGGTTTCATTTGTTTTTGAAAGTTGTTTTGAAAGTGTAGTGATGTGTGGTTTAGAAAATAGGCAAGTGTTTTGTTTTGCAAGCTTGATTCAAGTAACTAAGAGTTTATCTACTCCTAAATTTCTCAAAGATTTCTCCTATGTTTTTAACCCTTTTAACAATTTTGTTCCACCATTGCATTTGGTGGACAATCTTGTGTTAGGATGTGAAAGGGACGGGCGCGGGTCATCGTTTAGACCATAATTGCAATGGTGCCAAGTATCTTTGGGCAATGTTTTCTTTAAGGGACTTGATCATTTTTTAGGCAACTTTCGAAAGCGTCATCGAGGGACTATGATCATTTGATTGTTTGTTTTGCCCAAAGAGACCTAACATGCAATATGGCCCATTTATTGAAGGCAACAAGTGGAATACCCTAGGGGTGCAAGTGTGATTAGTGTGGTCCATTTTCATGCTTGATTATCTTGAAATTAGGTCAAACTATTTTTGTTGTTTTTGATTCGCATACAAACCCTAATTCTAACATGGTATAATTAGAAAGCATTAAAGTGCGAAAAATAAAGTTCCTAAGTTATTACAACACAATATATGGGAAGGGGGGGTACAAATGTTCAAATGGGGGTATTTTGACAAGGAATTTAAACCTAGACTATTACATCAAATTGGGAATTATACAAATTAATTAATGTACAATAATTAAATAAAATAAGAATAAATATGCAAGATGCAAAAAAAAATGTTTTATATATGTATGAAAAAAAGTATTTTTATATGTCAAATAAACAAAATAAAAAGTATTAATTTTTGGATTTTTTTATGTATTTAGGGCAAAACCCTAATTTATTAAATAAAATGTATTAATTAATTAATATGTACAATATTTACTAGTTATGTACAAAAATAAAATAAAAATGAAGTATATTTGTCAAAAAGGTATTTTTTAATGTTAAATATTAATAAAAAAATAAAATGTATATATTTTGTATTTTTAACCTAAATATACTAATATATATGTAAATATTTATATTATATGATAAATATATTAAATATATACAAAATAATAATATTTAGTATTTATAAAAAAAAGTATATTTTATATAAAATATTTTCAGAAGATAAAATAAAATAAAAATGGAAAATAAAATGTGTTTGCATTATTTTAGTATTTTTTAAATAAAAGTATGTAAGTATTTATTTATGTACAAACATCAATTTAAACAAATAAATACCTAATAAATATAAAAACGGTGTGAAAAATATTTTTTATATTTTTAATATTATTAGGAAAAATAAGTAAGTCAGGAATAAAAAGCAAAAGTCAAAAAATGATTAAAATAAACACAATGGTCCAAGGGGGGTTTAAAAGTAAAACTATGGTGCAAAAAGAAACTGAAACAAAGCCCAGCCCAAGAAGACCTTCTTCAACCTCTGAACCTGTATGAACAACAATCAACACGCGTTTTCTATCTCCCAATTCCTGGACTTTCAAGCAAAACTCACAACATGAAAAATGTAGAGCATTAAGAGACGAATCCAGACATATAAAGAACTTGACTTAACTCTCTAAGATGAGAGAGAATTTCTTCTCCCTCAATTCCTGACCTAGTTTTTGTTCCATGTTCAGACATTAAATTCTCACAGCACACATAATATAAATGAAAACTAATTACATGGGCATGTTCAGGGCTATGAATGTGACATATTTTCTTCACAAACCTAAAGCTAACAATGCCTGGATAGAGAGATATGAGTTCATGAACTTACCTGTTCAGTTGGAATCGTATCTGGTGATGGAGGTACTTTCAGTGCAAGATGATGATTGGTACAGCTTCCTTGATGTCCAGGGATCCTATTCCAAGTTTTACTTTGCTTTGAAACTAGCTGAATCGAGTTATAGAACTCCACCTGCAAAACAGAAAAATGAAAATGGTGATGTTGATTGGGAGTGTTACGGGTCGTGTTTGAGGTTTGGAATAGCTTCAAGGGATGTTGTGGGATGTGTTTGAAGTGTTTTTAGCAAGAACGCACGAATGGAATGAGTTATGGAACTCAATCTGCAGCAGGTCCCCTGTTTTGGCAGTTTGAGGGTGATTCTGTGTTTGAGAAGGTGTTGGAGATGGTTGGCTCGTGTTCTAGCTCAGGATGGATGTTTAGAATATGTTTTACAAGTTTGCTTAAGCCTGTGTTAGCTGAGATGAGAGTTGTGTATGGTTATGCTATGTTTCTTCAACTTTAAGCAACAAATGTCCACTTGAGTTTTAGACTGATAGAGGCCCCCCTAATGTGCTGCTAACCTTCCCCTTGATCAGTGTGTTTAGCTCATAAACTTGTGCCAAATAGATTTACACTGTACTTGCTTGGATTGCTAATTGACATAAAGCTTACTTTTGCAAAAATGGACATTATGCTTTTTCTATTTTGGGACTAACCTTTATGTAATGCTTGAACACATAAAATATGGTCTTGGCACAATGAGTTTGCATTAAATTTATGAGTGCAAAAGGGATATAAGACCTGTAATCAAGTTGTGCAAGCTGATTTCAAAATGGCCTAGATGTATGAACATGTAACTTGGCCAAATCAAAAGTGAGTTTTTCCCAACTTGCCAAATTCGATTCTCCCTAACCATGAGGTTGTTTGATGAGTTATTGGACATTTCGGAAAGCTTGGAATGTGTAATTCAATCCATTTTGAAATGAAAATTGAAATTCCAAGTGGAAGTATGTGAAAAATGGTCTTGAAGTTAGGCAAAAATCCTGCCTAAAATGGTCAAATTTTCTCTAAGTTAAGAATGGTTTGGTACCCTTGTTCCAAAAATTGTAACTTGAGCTACAAGCTTCTTTTGGGAAAACTTTGTGATTCAAAGTTGTAGATTTTGCAATAGGCTACAACTTTCATGTTTTGACTTTTGCTTGAATCCAAATGAATCTTGGTGAGAAAGTGGGACAAAGTTAGGAAAAAATTAGGGTTTTTCATAACTTAGAAAAATTCTAAGTTATGAAAAATCTTCATTTCAAACCCTAATTTGCAATTCTTGATTTCTTGATGAACAAGTTTCATGATTTGGCATGTTTTGATGAAAAATGAATCTTGACACTTGATTTTGACCAAAAAGTCAAAGTTTGACTTTTCAGTATACAGTCAAAATTAATCAATTGACTGGGAAATTCAACTGTCAATCTTGTGCATTTGGGATCTTTTGAACTTGTTGAGTATGTAAAGGCAATTCCATGGGGTCCTTGAGTCCATATGTGAGCTTGGTTTGCCATTGGCTAGGTCAAACAGTCAAAAATTGCCTTTGTGCAGTCAAAACCCTAAAAATGACCATTTTGCCCTTTTGGTGATCTGATCAAATTTCTTGTGGAATTGTGATCCCAACTTGATCAAATGGTCCATGTGAGTTCATAATGTTGATGTGGGTCAATTTTCATGAGATTTGACTGTCAATTGGCCACAGTTGACTTTTTCCCCAATACAGTTGATTTCTAGGTCAACTATCCAATTGACTGGGCAAAATTTGGAATCAAGACTTGAAACTTGGTATGGATAAACTTGGGAGTCCAACATGAAGCATGAAAGTCATCTTAGGCATTTTAGGTCAAAATATCTTTGTGCAAATACAAACCCTAATTTGGGTCAACAGTGCAAGGAGAAGTCTTGAGCAGAGGAAACCCTAACTGGACCTTGAGCTCCAAGGGTCTTGTGATGAGAAAATGTTGAGAAAATGGGAGGGAAAATTTTGGGGTACAACACCTGCTAATAATATTTACAGGTCAAAAAGTTGTAAAACATCAAGGGCATTTAAGTAGAAGAGTATGCCGATTGAGACGCTGCATGTGCAAAACGGGTCTATCTATTTAATATAAATACATTGCATTATATAAGAAACAAATGTTTTTTTTAGTGGTTCAATGTTACAAAATTTATTTTGTTTACGTTACAGGGGTCCATAAAGTCATAACCACCTGGTCTATCTATTTAATATAAATACATTGCATTATATAAGAAACAAATGTTTTTTTTAGTGGTTCAATGTTACAAAATTTATTTTGTTTACGTTACAGGGGTCCATAAAGTCATAAACACCCAAATGGTAAGAGTCGAGTTAACATTACAGTACCAAAAAAGGAATTGTACATACCAATAGACGTGCACAGAAACTTGCAGCACAGTCTTGCGAGACAAACTACAAATCCTGTTTGGAAGCTCAACCAGAGTATGATTCATACAACTCCTTTAATTACCAATATTTTATTTTAATGATACGACTAAGTATGTTTTGTATGATAATACTCATGTTTATGCTACATTAGTTATACTCATTTATGTCTTCATGCTGCAACCATTATAATTTCAGTGAACATTTTTCTACTATTGCAATATGTGTATTTAAGCTTTCCTAACTCTTGTTTGCTTGAAAATATGAAACCAGAATTACAACCAAAACCAAATCAGGTCGAGGCAAACCTAGGAAACCATTGGGAGCACCAAATCTGGCGATGAATTTTAGTAGAAACATTCATAATCATGTTGTCAATATATCAACCTCCATTTCTTATGGAACAACCAGAGCAAATTCACAAACTAGGTACATCTTACTAGAATTTCATGACTAAAGTTTTATATTAACATTACTTAAATTAGTATTAACTACGCATGTATAAAACAATTTATGTGCATGACCATACTTAAGAAGGAATAGTACTAGTACTGAAGTGCCTGATCAGAAAATACCACAGAAAGATAGGCAACCTGTTTTATCTATGGCTACACCAGTTTCAAATTCCACACATATTCCCATTCATAGAGTAGCCCCTACATGTCCTATTTTTACACCTACATTCAACTTGGATTTAACAGCGACTCAAATGAAGATAGTGATTATGACCCTTTTGAGTAAGTATATTGCCTTATGCTATTTTATATTAACAATGAATGGATTCAATTTATGTTCAATCTTACAAACAATCACAACTATGAAGATAAATTTAATTTTCATTGATAACATATCTATACCAAGAGGATTTTCGTTCCGATTCTAAGGATAACGAAGCACCTTTTACAATTCATGACAATTACATTAGAACTTCTGAGGGTATATCATTTTTACACATATGCTACTGTATTACAATTATGACACCAATTTTATATAGATTATTATGACATTGGGGACCCTCTTATCGAGTTCTGTTAAAAGCCATGATGTGGTATCAAGAGAGGATGCACAAAAGTTCCTATTCAGCCAATCCAAAGTTTATGTTGTGTTGTGCAAATGGAAAATTCGAACTACCTGTGCTAAAAGAACCTCAAGGGAATACTTGTAAAACTTTTGTTTGATCAAGATAACGTAGTTAGCAGGAAGTTTCAACAACAAATTTGAGTTTACAGTATGATGTTTGCGTTCAAATCACCAAGTGCAAAAATGGATAACCATTTTAACAATGGAGGTGGACCACCAACATTAAGGATACAAAGTCAAACGTGTCATCAAATTTGAAGTTTGTTACCTCCGAAAGGTCAACCACCTAAATTTTCTCAATTATATATTTATGACACGGAAAATGAGGTCTAAAATCAAATGCAAGGTCTAAGGTAAATTACTTCTAAATGACATTGTTTGTTACAGTTCATTTCTTCCTAAATGTTGATCCTTCATTTTTTGTTAACCAGTTTCTTACGCTGCTCCTTTTTAGGAACACCGAGAACATTGATCCCTTGGTTATACATCAATTGTTGTTTATGTTGTATGAACATGATATGCTAAGAGTTTTCAAAGAGAGAAACAGTGGTTAAATGATGGTGATACTCAAAATTTAAAGTTGAGACTCATTTATGATAGATCCACATATGGGAGAGTATATAATCAACCAACGGTTTTAGAAGTTTCTGCCTTAGCAGTTGGTGATATTGACACAGTAGAAATGAGGGATATAATAATGCAAACAAAAGGTGGAAAACTTCAAAGAATTAATGAGATTCATGCAAGTTACATGGCTTACTAGTATCCTTTGATTTTCTGTATAGTGAAGACGACTATAGACCTAATATAGATCAGAGAGACTTGCCATCTTCCAAGATAGCATAAGAAATATTCTTACAATTAGAGAATGGCTTTCATTTCGAATACAAATCGGGTTAACTAAAGCTAAGACTTTGTTATCTTCACGGAGGTTATTCCAACAATTTCTTGTTGATGGTTACACGATGTTAGAGTTAGAAAAATTAGAATGGATTCGAAAAAATTAACCAAAGCTTAGGGTGTCCAAGTACAACTCACTCAATGAAGAAGGTGAGCAAAGTCAAACTTCATGTCCAAGCATAGGAAAAAGAGTTGTTTTGCATCGTCCTTTGTTGGCAGTCGTAGGTTTATGAATCAATTATAATATGATGGTATGGCTATTTATAGTAAAATTAGATTTCCTGGTTTGTTCATCACATTTACTTGCAACCCAAATTGGCCTGAGATTCAAAGAGTACCTGGATCTCTTCATTTGAAACCACAAGATCGACCAGATGTAATTTCAAGGATATTCAAAATCAAGTTTGACCAATTTCTATCAGATTTAACCAAAAAGGGTGTATTAGGAAAAGTGCTTGCATGTAAGTTCATTCTCCCCCTCTACTATGTTTTTATTATACTACTACTAGGAATATAATTGAATGTTTTTATTGTTTTTCCTTTATAGATATGTACACCATTGAGTTTCAAAAGAGAGGATTGCTACATGCACACATATTGATTTTTTTTGCATCCTTCAAACAAGTATCCAAGACCTGAAGACATTGACAAGATCATTAGTGCTGAAGTGCCTAATCCCTTAAAACACTCTAGGTTGTACAATTTGGTCAAATCTCATATGGTGCATGGTCCTTTTGGTATGGAAAATCTCAAGTCACCTTTCATGAAAGATGGGAAATGCTCCAAGTTCTTCCTTTAAAAATTTGAACCTATAACTATAGTGGACCAAGTGTTAGAACATAATTTGGTTCTACATCCCAGCAAGAGTTTTGTTGATAACAAACACATTATATAAAGAACAAATATGCTCGCTAATAAAAAGTATGTTTACATGAAGGAAGTTCTGATGTGAAAAAGATGTTCTGATGCAATTGCAAGTTCTGCAAGAACATCACCAGAAGTTCTGATTATGTGAGCACAGAAGTTGAGAGGACAATGAAAGATTCAGACGCATCAAATATGCATGACACACTTATATGAAGAAGTTCTGTTTGAACTTCTGAATGCACCAGCGCTGCAAAACAGAACCTCTGATACTATGATGTGCAAAGTTCTGATCAAGTTGTAAAGGACTCTCAACGGTAACTGTTGTACCCCAAAATTTTCCCTCCCATATTTCTCAAAACATTGCAAGAAAAATCTCCAAGTTGCTCAATGTAGTCCAAGAGTTGGTCAGACAAGCTCTCTCCTAAGGCAGTCTACCCCAAATTAGGGTTTCACATTACATCAAGATCCTTGAGTCCAAATGACCTCAAGTACTCACCAATGTCCTAATATGTTCTCAAGGTCATCCATGTCAAGTTTCAAGCCTTGCAGAGGAAGTTTGCTCAGTCAATTGCTCAAAGGTCCAAAAGTCGACTATGTTAGGGCAAAAGTCAATTGTGACCTACAAACAGTCAAACTTCAAGATTTTTTGTCAACATTCTCATTTTGAAGGATATTTCATCATTTTATCAAGGATTGGTCATGATTAATCAAGGATTGCTCACAGTTCATCAAGATTCAAAAGTTGCTAAATTAGGGTTTTGCGGGAAAAGTCAACCCAACTTTGACCAAGCATTACTTTCTCATACTTTATGAGAAATGACCCATCCAAATCTCATTTTGAAGAGAATGAAATTACCTATAATCCATCTTCATACCCCAAGATCAAAATATGAACTCACAAGAAGTTATGAATTTGGACATTATAGGTCATTTTTGAAAGTCAACAAAAACACCTTTTTTTGTCAAAGCTTCTAACTTGAGCATGGAATATCAAATTGAGATGATACCAAAAGGGTTGATTAGAGGATATCTCAATATTTCTAAAAATTCCAAGAACACCTCCAAAAGTTCAAAATTGAAGAAGTTATGTATTGTTGAAGTTAGACTTTTTTGCAAAATTGCCAAAAGTCAACTATCCCCAAAACTTAAAATTTTGCCAAATGGGCCCATTATTTTTCACTTGTTTTGAGTTTTCCTTATTTCCCACGTGCTCTAGCTTTGTCCATGTGTCCATATCTTATTTTTATTATTTAATTTGATTTTTATTTGAATTAATTCATTTTAAATCAAATAAAATCACATAAAATCAAAAACATTGAAAACTAAAGATCTTGTGATCATTTCAGGTTTCAATAGACAGCTTGCATCCTTCCAAACTCGTATCAAGCCATGTGGGTACAAAAAGATGTGATTTGAATCAAATTTGGAAAGTTTTAATGGAAGAATCAAATCAAATTCAAGAGCATTGATAGAGCAAGATTTGAACAACAAATGCTACCCTAATGTATTGTACATTACATAAGCAAGAGAAACACACAAGAATCAAGGTTAGAGAGCAATTGTGGAGGCAGAACCAAACTTGCAAAAACAAAGAAAAAGTGTGGGATCGAAATCAAGTTTAGAGGTCGTTTCAAGGCTTGGCAAGTATCCCAATCGCTTCCTGGAAATTCTCACAAGCTAAACCAATCAAGACAACGTGTTTCCAGACCCTCCCAAGCTCTATAAGTCATCCACGGATTCACCATGTTATTGAACTCGAAACTCTTTATTCTTGCATCCATGGTAAAAAATAATGGCATATTTTGATTCACCACATCATTTGCAAACTGTTCGTAATAACCAATTTTATTTATATGCTCTGTATCGTGAAACACCATTGCTAGGGTTTTGCGTTTAGTTTTAGGGATTTCCGTTTCAGGGAAAATTAGCTCCAATGATGGGCATGGTTACAATCAGAAGGAGATGACGAGTTTAACCATGGTCCTAGAAACCATTTTCATGGCCGGTAGAGGATTTTGGAACAAGTACGACTTGTAGTGACGGCCAGCGTCCGTAGTTATAAGTGTTGCAGGGTTTTAGCAACGGATGGAGGAAGGGGATGATGCGTTGTCACCCCCCCTGTTGGCCTGTTTAAATTCCGCACCAAAATTCCACTAATACGCTTGTTTTTTTATATTATTGCTATTTTGTATTTTGTTAACAAATTGAACAGCACGCCCCAGTGGTGGCCACATAAGCGCTTAAAGACCCAAAGGATGGAGGTCAGGGGTTCGATCTCTGCCTCCAGCAATTTGCATTTTTCCAATTTCTTTCAGGTAATCATGTGCATACATGGGCCAGATTTCCACCATGGATGTTCATTATCAAAGCGCCAAATGGCCAGATGGCCTGATCTGGTGGTTAAGCAGTGGAGGTACACCATGGAATCAGTCAACGCAAATGCACTGGATTGCAAAAAGTCAACATGGATCAGCTTAATGGGCCAACAAAAATACTTTCTGCACCCTCCAAAAAAAAGGCCCAATTCCTTCTTTCTCTTATATTTATTTATTTTAATTTAATTATTTTATTTTGCTTAATTAATTTACTAACCAATCACATATTTTCTTTTTTTATCTAAAAATCACAAAAATACTTTTTTTTTTAATTCAGAATTTTATTTTTATTAATAAACACTAACTAATTAATTAGGTTTTTAATTCTAGGAAACTTTAATTTATTTTTGTAAATAAATAAAATCAATTAGAATTAATTAGGTTTTAACATAATTTAATTATTTTAATTTCTTTCTTAAAATATCAAAAACTCAAAAAATATGTCATTTATTATTTTTCACCAATTAATTAATTTAGTATTTAACTTTAGGACTAATTTCTTTTCTTAAAATAAAAACAACAAAAAAACATTTTCTTTTAAAAGGGTTAAAACCCTAATTCACATTCGATTTAATTTTCCGCGCGCTTATTTATTTTTATCCATATTGATGTATCTGCTTCCAGTATGTAATAATTAATTAGGACATTTAATTATTTTACCGCTTTATTTTATTTTCAAAGGGTTGCTTTTGGCGATGTAAATACCCGACGCCTTGTAATTTAATTTCCGCACCTTTAATTTCTGCCAATTATAATTGTTAGATGTTTGATAATAGGGCTTGCATGACAAGAATGAATGCTTAATCTTAAAATCAAATTAGATCACCCTTAACATGTGCAAAGATAAAAATAACTGAAATCAACACACTTGCACATGCGCACTCTTAGGGTACACCCCACTTGGTTGCCTTCGTACACGGTCATTGAGTATAGGTCGCTTTAGAGGCCGCCCTCTTGTCTAAAAGATCATAGTCGCCTCGAAATGGTTGTCTCGGATATTGTTGCCTCAAACAAATGATCTAAGACATTAGGGTTACCGCTAAGGCGTCCTAACATTGCTTTAGTGATCATATGTCCCTATTCGAATTGACCCTTAAACTCCAACGACGGTGCTACCCACTCACTAATAGTGGGATAGCATTGTCTAAAGGAAATTAGCATAGAACAATTCCTTTTTCGAGTAGGTAGATTAGTTCTTAGATACTTGCTCATTCAAAACAAAACCTTTTCACACTTACACTTTTACAAAAAAAGTTTTCAAAAACACTTCATTACACTCTTGAGGACAGAAGCAAGAGTTAAATCGAAGTTTAAAACAAAAACTTTTTTTTAAATCCACAAGCACAAAGAAACAATTTTGAAAACAATGAGCAAGTACCTAAGAGCCCGTAGATAACTACGGATAGAAAGGGTGCTAATACCTTCCCTTTCTATAATCTACCCCCCGAACCCAAGAAATATCTCGAAAAAGGAATTTTTCTGTGCTTTTTTCCTTTCCTTATTGGATAAAATAAAAGTCGGTGGCGACTCTTGCTTACCGCGACATTTTGCGAACAAAAAAACGCAAAACTCAAACCAGCATTCCAAAAAACAGTCAGTTCTTCCCACCGTATAACAGTAACATTCATCCTCTGATGTTAGAAGCTCTGAAGCGTTACAAATCCATCAATGTAAGATCATAAGTAACGACTACAAACAGACAAGGATCTCCTAATTTGGAAAGCTCATTAACGCGTGTTATGGACATACCAAAAGTATCTTCTTATGTCACTATTGCAAGGCCTATTTAAAGCTGACAAGAAGAAGATTTCAAGATGATGAAGTACTGCGCTCATAAAGAAATACTCACGTGAAAAAGTAAACAAGAAACTTTCGTTCTTCATCTTCAACGACTCAATATTAAACTGTGTAATACATCACAAGTTTGTGATACTGTTTATTAAGAAACATCATTGTACTCTTTTATACAATTATCTGTTTAGTGAATTTCCTTGAGAAAACCGGGTTGTGGTTTTGGACTCAAGAAGACTTTAACAGTTGTTAAAGTAGAATTGTAATCAAGTTTGATTAGTGAATTAAGTCCTCGTTGGAGAGAGGCGAAATCACCTTGGCGGGTGTACTGGAGTAGTTTGAGTTCAAACGAACCAGGATAAAAATATCGTGTCTACTGCTTTTGATTTTAAGATTTCAATTCACCCCCCCCCCCCTTCTTGTATTTTTCACTTCTTCAATTGGCATCAGAGCTCCTGGATCTGGGTGCACACACTTAACCGTGTCAGATAAAGATCCAAGGGGGAAAAACACTATGATGGGAACAAGTCAGAACATCAGCAACAACCCTCCAATATTTGACGGTGAAAATTTTGACTACTGGAAGGATATGATCAGAAGTTTCTTCCTAGCCTATGATGCCGACCTCTGGGATGTGGTAACTGATGGATACATACATCCTATTGATGAAAGTGCTCAGAAGATTGACAGAAAAAGGATGACAGGTCATCAAAAGCAAGACTTCAAAAATCATCACAAGGCCATAACGATTATCTTGAGTGCCATCTCATATTCAGAGTATGAGAAGATCACAAATAGAGAAACAGCTAAGAACATGTTTGATTCTCTGAGAATGACGCATGAAGGCAACATGCAAGTAAAAGAAACCCAAGCCCTTGTGCTCATTCAGAAGTATGAAGCCTTCAGAATGGAAGAAGACGAAACCATTGAAACAATGTTCTCTAGATTCATAACTCTGGCGGCAGGGCTAAAAGTGTTGGACAAAGAGTACTCAACTGCTGATCATGTAAAGAAGATCATCAGAAGTTTACCAAAACAATGGAAACCAATGGTCACGGCTCTCAAACTGGCAAAAGATCTAAACATAATATCTCTAGAAGAACTTGTCAGTTCCCTCAAAAGCCATGAGATAGAGTTAGAAGATGATGAGCCTCAGAAGCAATGTAAGTATCTCGCTCTGAAATCTAACAAATATGAAACCAAAATTTTGCAGGCATAAGTAGAAGTAGAAAACTCTGGAGAATCCTGGTCATAAGAAGACAAATTGTTCTTTCTATCCAGAAGAATCAATCAGCTGTGGAAGCATAGGCAGAAGAATTCTAGAAACTCCATAAGAACAGGAAATGACTCTGAACAATCCTATAGATACAAAAAATCAAGTAACAGAATCATTACCTGCTATGAATGCAATAAACAAGGTCACTATAAAAGTGATTGTCCAAGGCTTCAGAAGGAGAAATATAAAGGGAAGTTCTTTAAGGAGAAGAAGAAAAGTCTTATGGCAACATGGGATAACTCTGAATCTTCTGAAGACGGAACATAATCAGAAGATGAACAAGCCAATATAGCTCAAACGGACAACTTATTATATGTCTCCGAATCTTCTGAAGCTGACTCAGAGTCAGATGATGAAAGAGAAAACATAGCTCTCATGGCAAACGTGTCAGAAGACAGTGAAGCTTCTGGTTCAGACTCAGAATCAGACACTGAAGAGATATTTTTAACAGCAAGGTTAAAACTCCAGTATTAACACTTGGACTCTGGATTCTCTCTACACATGGAGGAAAGAAAGCATATGTTCAAAAGCTTGGAATTTAAAAGATTTGCAGGTTTCAGAGGCAATTAGAAACAGACGATTACCGGCTCTGAAACTATTTGAAAGAGGAATGGAAATACAACATCAAAAGCTCTCTAAAGAATCTCATATGTATCCAGAAGAGGATGTCACACTATTTCAATCACTTCTGTCAGAGCAAGCCAATCAGAGTCTTCACCACTTTTTGATTCTTGACAAAAAGGGGGAGAATGGAGAATACTTTGACTCATAATCAGAAGATCGTCAGGGAAGTATTTTATTTTCTCGTCAGCTGAGTACTCTACTCAGGGGGAGCCTTCCTTTTAATTTTTGTTCTTTATTTTCCATCAAAATACACTAGTTTTTGTCATCATCAAAAAGGGGGAGATTGTTAGAACATAATTTGGTTCTACATCCCAGCAAGAGTTTTGATGATAACAAACACATGATATAAAGAACAAATATGCTCGCTAATAAAAAGTATGTTTACATGCAGGAAGTTCTGATGTGAAAAAGATGTTCTGATGCAATTGGAAGTGCTGCCAAAACATCACCAGAAGTTCTGATTATGCGAGCGCAGAAGTTTAGAGGAAAATGAAAGATTCAGACACATCAAATATGCATGACACGCTTATATGAAGAAGTTCTGTTTGAACTTCTGAATGCACCAGCGCTGTAAAATAGAACCTCTAATACTCTGATGTGCAAAGTTTTGATCAAGCTGTAAAGGACTCTCAACGGTAACATTCATCCTCTGATGTTAGAAGCTCTGAAGCGTTACAAATCCATCAATGCAAGATCATAAGTAACGGCTACAAACAGACAAGGATCTCCTGATTTGGAAAGCTCATTAACGCGTGTTATGGACATACCAAAAGTATCTTTTTATGTCACTATTGCAAGGCCTATTTAAAGCTGACAAGAAGAAGATTTCAAGATGATGAAGTACTGCGCTCATAAAGAAATACTCACGTGAAAAAGTAAACAAGCAACTTTCGTTCTTCATCTTCAACGACTCAATATTAAATTGTGTAATACATCACAAGTTTGTGATACTGTTTATTTAGAAACATCATTGTACTCTTTTATACAATTATTTGTTTAGTGAATTTCCTTAAGAAAACTGGGTTGTGGTTTTGGACTCAAGAAGACTTTAACAGTTGTTAAAGTAGAATTGTAATCAAGTTTGATTAGTGAATTAAGTCCTCGTTGGAGAGAGGCGAAATCACCTTGGCGGGTGGACTGGAGTAGTTTGAGTTCAAACGAACCAGGATAAAAATATCGTGTCAACTACTTTTGATTTTAAGATTTCAATTCAACCCCCCCCCCCCCCCCCCCCCCCTTCTTGTGTTTTTAACTTCTTCACCAAGATGGTTATCCAGTTTATAGGAGAAGAAACAATAGACACACAATTGATAAAAAATGAGTAATCCTTCACAATGGACATGTAGTTCCTCACAACCCAAGTTTATTGTTGAAGTACGAAGCCCACATCAACATGGAATTGTGCAATCAAAGTACTTCTATAAAATACCTATTCAAATAGATAAACAAAGGTTCTGATCAAATTTTTGTTGTAATCCAAGGTTCAAACAATACTACACATACTGACAAAAATAACACTGACGAGATCAAGCAACATTTGGATTGTCGATACATCTCCCCAAGCGAAGCATGTTGGAGGATATTTTCATATTCTACACACGGAAGAAAGCGAGCCGCAAAGAGATTATTTTTTCATATGGAAGGAGAAAACTCGGTTTACTAAAAAGACTACAAGTAAGTTGGTAATGTTTTGCTCAAACCAAGTGTTACCGAGTTAATGTTTACAACTTGGTTTCAGGCAAACAACACTTATGAAGAAGTAAGATTATTAAATTATGGTGACTTTGTTTCTAAATTTGTTTATTATAAACGAAGTTAGAGTTGGAAGCCAAAGAAAAGAGGATATACCATTGATCGTCTTATTTGGGTTCCTCAAAGCACATGTGAACTATGTTATTTAAGAATGATGTTAACTGTCAAGAAAGGCCTTTTATGTTATAAAGACATCAAGAAAGTTGATGGTATCCAACATAAAACCTTTAAAGGAGCATACTTTGCTATGGGGTTTCTACAAGATGATAGAGAATTTATTGAGGCAATCAAAGAGGCACATGTTTGGGGTTCTGGTTTGTTTTTACGTAATTTATTTGTTATTATGTTGTTATCTTCATCCATGAATAGACCTGAACATGTTTGGAGAAAAACTTGACATATTTATCTGATGGTATTCTTTATGAACAACGATTGTTGGCAAGAAATAAAGGTATAACATAAATCCTATCTTTAGCTTTTCTATTTTTTCTTCAAATACAAATGTGTCAAACCTTACATTAAATTTTTTTTTATCTTAGATTTGACACTCCATGATGACGAGCTCAAAGAACTGGCACTTATGGCTATTGAGACACTATTACAAAATAATAATAAAAGTTTGAAGGACTATAAGCCAATGCCATATCTAAAATATTATGTTGTCTCCTTTATAGGAAATAGAATAATTTATAATGAGCGTCAATACGATTTGATTGCTCAATAACAACTTTTTTTAAATTTATACTCTTCTCTTACAGGTAAAATGACTTTACATTTAATTTTTTTTACAAATTTAATCTTTATTATCATACTAACAATTATGGCTAACTTCTCTTATTTATAGATGAGTAAAGAAGTATTTTTTGAAGAGGTCATGGATGCAGTAGAAAAGCAAACATGCGGGGTGTTTTTTTTTATATGGCTACGGTGGGACTGGTAAGACTTTTATGTGGAACAATTTATCAATAGTACTCAGGTATAAGAAAAAAATTGTCTTTCCTGTTTCCTCAAGTGGGATTGCAAGTTTGTTGTTATCAGGTGGAAGAATAACTCATTCTAGATTTAAGATTTCATTTCCTACTTTAGAAACTTCTATTTGTAACATTAATAAAAAAAAGATCTCGCTGAGCTTCTAAAGATGAATGATTTAATCATATGGGATGAGGCTCATATGACTAACATGTTTTTCTTTGAGTCCCTTGACAAATCCTTAAAAGATATTATGAGTGGAACTACAAATGGTTCTGATAAAAAATTTGAAGGTAAGATTGTTGTGCTTGGTGGTGACTTTAGGCAAATTCTCCCTGTTATACCAAGAGGTACTATATATGATATCATCCATACCACCATCAATGCTTCTATATTTGAGATCATTTTAGAGTCCCCAAGCTTACAAAGAACATGCGCTTGCAAAGTGGTGAACCTACTTCTACAACAGAAGAAATTAGGGGATTTTTTGAGTGGATGTTACAAATTGGAGATGGGACCATGTGTGAGCCAAATGATAGTTATGCTGATATCATTATTTCAGATGAGTTGTTAATTTCAAAATTTTCAGATCCTATTAAGGAAATTGTAAAGGATACATACTCTAATCTCATTCAAAACTATCTTGATGATATCAACAATTGAAGTAGTTGATGATATCAACCAATATATCACAAACCTTCTTCCAGGCATTCAAATCGCATTTATTCTTACTTAATTATGTTAATACTAAATACGTTATGTAATATTTTTTCTCATTAAGTATATTTTACAATTGTTGTAAGAGAAAAGAAAGAATACTTTAGTAGTGATTCTATAGATAAATCTGATGCTACTAGCTTTGATGCATATGAGCATGTCACACTTGAGTTCCTAAATGCTCTTAAAACTTCTGGATTGCCTAATCATTCAATAAAGTTGAAAGTTTGGGCGACTATAATGCTTATGTGGATCCTTGATTAATTTGAAGGCTTGTGTAATGGTACACGACCCACTGTGACGAGACTTGCTAATCATGTCATTGAAGCAAATATCATCTCTGGAAAAAAATATTGATAACATCATTTATATTCTTAAAATGTCTTTGTCTCCCTCACAATCACCATGACCATTTAAATTGGTGAGACGCCAATTTCGAATAATTGTTTTGTTTGCCATGACAATTAATAAATCTTAAAAAGAAATCTTTAAACAATGTTGATTTATATTTACCAAAAAAAGTCTTTAGTCATAGTCAATTGTATGTGACTATCTCTAGAGTTAAATCTAAAAAAATATCTTAAAATTCTTATTCATGACAAAGATAAACAAACTATGAGTACTATTACTAATACCGTAATCAAGAAAACTTTCCAAAATATTTAATAGATTTGTTTTTTATCTATACTTTATCATAGCATGCAAAATATCTATTGCATTTGTGTACATAACAAACCTTTATATTTTCCTTTCTTTTTGAAGAAAAAATCTTTTAAAGATTGATGTTACAACTCTATTCAATTTCATAATTCTTTGTAAATTTTATTTCTTCTCTTGATACTATTTTAGTGTTATGACATTAACACTCAGTCTTGTGTTATGACAATAACAAATTAACAGATTATTTGGTGTCATTTTTATGACATGATTATCTTTTGAAGATTAGTACTTTTTTTAATTCTTTATTGCTCCTATCTAAGTGTTAAGACAATGTTGTTACATTAACAAATCGTCTCTTGTCTTTTTTTTTTAATGCTTATCCTTTCAAGATTATGCAATACTAGTAATTTTTTGAATAATTTTTTGAAGTATAATAAATATTTTTATAATTAAACTACTCGTGCGGTTGTCACCTTGGATAACTAAGATTTTGACAATAAAAAAGTAATTGGAATAGCTAAGATAAGATTTAGAATAGGTTTAAAGTCAAAAAGAAGACTTTCAAAAACATTGATTGATTTTCTTTATTATACAATAACGAGCCGAGAGAAGTCCAAAACTTTAATTAACTATTCAACTAATAATCCTAACTTGTCCCAAACCTATTGTGATTTAGACCTTAGACCGTGAAATAGTTTACCTAACTTAGTTCTAACCCCAAATTCTACTACATTTCATCATCACTCAATCTTCAATTATTTAATCCCAATAACATAACATAAACAAATAACCAAAACTACATACCCAACTCAATGAACTCCCAATCATTCAAAATCAATAACACTATAAAAAACCTTGTTTTTTTTGTTGTTGTTGTTGTTTGCAAGTAATAAAAAATAATATTTAATTTTGTTTTAAAATATAATAAAGAAGTTATGTATATCAAGATTTAAAAAATCCAACAAACGATATGAGATGATAATAGGATACCAATACTAATATCGTTATTCAATCATTTTTTATATTAATGTTATAACATATATATCAACTAAAATCTCAATACTAATATCGTTATTCAATCATTTTTCATATTAATTTATATCACACGACTGCAATCGGTGTTATAACTAAAATCGCTGTAATCGATGTTATAACATATATATCAACTGAAATCTCAATACTAATATCGTTATTCAATCATTTTTCATATTAATTTATATCACACGACTGCAATCGGTGTTATAACTAAAATCGCTGTAATCGGTGTTATAACATATATATCAACTAAAATCTCAATACTAATATCATTATTCAATCATTTTTCATATTAATTTATATCACACGACTGCAATCGGTGTTATAACTAAAATTGCTGTAACCGGTGTTATAACATGTATCTCAACTGAAATCGCTGCAATCGGTGTTATAACATGTATCTCAACTGAAATTGCTTAAGTGTTTATAGTGGATTTTTAAAACATTGATGTGTATATAAATATAAATATTCCATTGTACTATATCAACCAGAAGAAGGTGGCGGTGGAGGAGGACGATAGCCACCAGTATCTGACCATGTTGAAGGTGGTAAATGGAAGGTACCACCGCTACGAGAGTGATCTTCCGGCTGCCGGAAAAACTCCATTTGCTGACCAGGAAACAGAGGAAGTGAAGCAGAGGATAATTGACTGGAAGGTGAAAATGTAGCTGAAGATGAAGAAGACGACAAAGAAAGGGACGGGGACGGCGATAACATCGTAGAAGATGGATGAATCATGGCCATTTGTGGTTCGTAGAACCATTGCTCAAGTCCTTGAAGATCACCAGAACCTTTCAGAATCTGAGAATACTGATAATAGTCTCTTAACAACTCAGACGAGTCTTGAAATTGAACAAACGGTGGTGGTTGTTGGGGCTGCATTTGCGGTTGTGCAGGAGAAATAGATAGGCTTGAAGACGAAGTATTCACCGGAAAAGTTCGTTGTTGAGTTGCTGTAACATTTTCAGGGAAGTTGAGTTTGGCTCTGTTTCCTCTGAATCTTAATGCAGCTTCATCGTAAGCTCTTGCTGCAGCTTCTGCAGTGTCGAATGTTCCGAGCCATACTCTTGCTGCTTTGTGTGGATCCCGAATTTCTGCTGCCCATTTTCCCCATGGTCTCTGTCGAACTCCTCTGTATCTTCTTCTTATCTCTCCGGTTTCTTCTTCATTTGTTGAAGCTGCTTCACTAGACTGCGTTGCATTGCTTGTACTTGAAGGTGTAGGTGTAGTTGCAGTTGCAGTTGTTTCTGTCACTATTGTAGAAATGGTATAGGTGAGTATTTTGAACTAATCAAAGACAAAAAAACCCACAATAGCATATTTTAGTTATATAGATGTTTTAGGTCCTCTGAAACACAGACACCAACGTCGGACTGACACGTTGATATTGATAATAATTTAAAAAAATATAATTAATTGATCTTAATTACAAGTATCGGTGTGTGATGTTAATTTGTGTCGGTGTAAGTGTTTGACACACTGATACAAACGTATATTTTTTTAGAGGCATTGATGCTTCATAGATAAGGAGAGGGAAAATGAAAGCAATTGAACCTGACGGTGAGTTTTCATGTGAAGTAGGTAATATGAAATCAGCAATATTTCTATGAACCGTGGTGATATCTTGATGAGAAGAAGAACCAACAACTGCATCTTCACGACCTCTTTTGTGTCCAACCCACGAACCAGAACCACCAGAACCACTAGAAGGATACACACGAGGAGAATTAGAAGACGAGACAGGAACAAAACCTGACATCATATTCATAGGATAAAAACCACTTCCTTGTTGGACTTGGGCCCACTCATTTTGGGCCTGGCCCAACCCATACTGCTGCAAAGGTTGCTGGTTGTTCAATCCACTATCTTGTCTCAAACCTTCTTCCTCTTTCTCATCTTCCTCACTCAACTTCACGAACTTTCCTGAATCCCTTTGATTCGCCACTTTTATTTATTTATATCAACAAACACATATAACCTTAACTCTCTGCTGTGTCTGATATGTTTTTTTTTTATAAGCTGTGTCTGATATGTAACAAAATCTTCAAACCTCAAATTTCTTCAATTATTCCTTCTCATCCAATTCTGAAAATCAAGAAACAAAGATCATATAATTACAAAATCACACTAGAACAATGATTTTGTTGCACCTCAATTACTATTTTCTAGCTTCCACCCTCTATAAAAATTATTGGTGGTGGCACAGTTGGAACTAATAGCACCACCCTCTGAAAATCTTTACTAGAGTCGGTTTCTTTTAGAGAAAGAGAGAGAAAGAAAAAGAAACAGTGATCATTTTTGAATTGAGTTGTATACCTATAGAGTCAAAACAAGCATTTATATAATATATTATAATATACGTGAGCATACACACGTACCAACTTATATCGATTTTGACTGGATTATTTTGATTTTATCACTTTATCCAAACATGTCTTTAATTGTTTTGGAGGGTATGGTGAAAAAAAAAGTGCTTAAATATGTAAAAGTAAAAATAAGAGATAAGAGTTAAGCCGTAAAGAGAGATGAAGATTAACAATGATAAACTTGGTGAAGTGTTCATGTTGAGTTTGTCTTTGTCAAAGCAAATTGCAATTAAAAAAGGTGAAAGAATCGTTTGAAATTCAATTAATTAAGTAACTGAAATATATGAATATTTAGCAAACGGAAAAGATTGGAAGTCAAAACACGTCTCTAAGAGGAGAGGGCAAGTTCATTCATGCAGGTGATTAAGAATACTGTTTTGTTAAATTTATACCAAACAGAATATAGTATAGTATTTGACCTAGTGTCTATACTATATATATTTTAAGGATATGACTTGACTAGTATAAGAGAAAGGGGAGGGGATGTAATCTAAACACATGCTAAGTTAGGCATCATCTCAACTCTCATTCTTCATCTTCTCACATACACTTATAGATACATGTATATACATTAATACATTCTTACCACAAATTTTAATATGAATAAGACTACTTTAAAAATATTTAAATTTTCAATAATAAAGTTATCACGCTATTTAAATTTAGGATGACTAACGGACTTGTCTATCTGAAATATATCTATTTATATTTAAGATCGAACAATTCAACTGAATAAATAATTGAAATTTAATAGCAAATTTTTTAATTATTTCAGAATGATTCTAATAACATCTTAAAATTTAGATCCAAACTAACTTAATATTATATTAGTGTTTTTTTGTATATATAAGACTAATTTTCTCATGTTATCAACAAAGATTATGTTTACTAGAAGAATTTAAACTTCTATCATTTGAGGAATGTTCAAATTTAGTACTATTAACTACCACTCTTAAATATGATTACTTCAACGGTAAGAAAGTTATGAATACGATAAAAAGTTGAAAAAATAGGTGATGATAAATATAAATTAATTTTAAACTGTAAACTAATTATGACTGTATATTAAAATATATTACGTTTTTATTTTAAAAAATTATAATATGACTAACTGTTGATTTATTATTGAATAAAAGTGTAAAATTACTTTCTCTTTTCAAAATGAATATCGTTTTAACAAATAAAATTTATTTTAAAATAAATGTCATTATCACATTTTAATATAAAAATAATTATTATTTTTTAATTATATCTTTTAATTATTACTTACACTACTTTCAATATATTTATAAAATTAATATAATAAAAATATAATATATTATGACACTATTATTACTTTATTTAATTTATGTATAAAAACCTTAACCAACACTCATTTTATAATAGAAAAGTATTAAATAACAATGGATATCCATTAAACTAGTTATACAGATCTACCCCTGCTCAATCTAAGACTGAGAAGTGAGAAGTTGCTATAATGATTAAAATATGAAAAAGTAACAAGGACAAAAAGTAACAAGGACACAGTGCTAGAACAAATCACACACGTGTACTTAGCTGGAAGAAACAAAATATTCACGTTCCCTTGCTATGTTAGTTAAACCTCCATAGAAATCTAATAATTATCTTTTACTTTTTCTGTTTTAAAATCACTATAATTTAAAGTTTTTCATACTAATTAAAAAATAAAACAATATTGTCATAAAGTATTTTATTTTTATCAAACTCACTATATTAATATATTAAAAAATATGTAAAAAAATAATAATTAAAAAGTATAATTAAAAAAATAATAATTATTTCTATATTAAAAGTGTGAATGACAATTTTAAAATAAATTTTATTTATTAAAGTGATAGTTTTAAAACGAAATAAATAAAATATAATATTCTCTCAATCTCATAATAAATATATTATTTATATTTTTTCTTTGTCTCAAACTAATTATCTATTTACAATTTCAATGCATCATTTATTATTATTTTTTCACTATTATATTTTTATTTATTAATTTTTATTTTATTCAACTATTCTATTAATTATAATTAATAAATATGTTTTAGTAAATAAAATTAACTTTTTCACTAAAATTAATATATATAATTATTTTCTTAAGAACCGCACATTTTTCAAATAAAACACATATAATGAGACGGATAAAGTATAAAATAAATTTTAATAAAATAAAATTTCAATGTTTATAGTAATTATTTTCAATAAATATTTATAAAACTATTAATTTATAAATATTAATAATTTATTTAAAATAAAAAATACTGCTATCTGACATTGAACATGGACCAATATATAAGATCAGTTTTAATAAAATAGACTTTAATGTTTGTAATAATATTTTTAAATATTCTTTATAAAACTATCAATTTTTAAGTATTAATAATTATTTATATTAATATAATATAAAAAGTAAAAAAATATTGTTGGCATCAAAAATTCAAACTTATTTATCTTAACTAACACATAAAACATAAAAGTAATAAATTATTAAATTATGAGATTGGTTTAGTTTACAATTATTATTTAATTAATAATAAAATTAATTAATTTAATATTTATTAAACTAATAATATTTTTTAAATATAATAATATTAATTTTTTTAATGAAATAAAACACATTGATATTTTTTAAATAAAATTTAAAATATTAATAATTTAAATACTTTGTAATAAAATAATTTCTTAAATAAAATAGAAAAAACAAAATGGATGAAAACATAAAATCTAACCCATAAATTTTTTTTTAAAAAAGTAATAGTTAAACATATTCAATTTATCTCTCAATAAACTTTCAATAATATAATATAAAGTGAATTTTATTTAATAAATATCAATAATTTAAATATTTAAAATATTTTTTAGTGGTTTTACTTTTTGTGAAAAACCTCTACCCAATTTATATATTTATTCACATCAACTTAGAAGATATACTCACATTTAAGTCGATAAAATCGATAATTTATTAGGACATCTTCTTGGAAGATTCACATTATCAAAAAGAAGTGCTAGACGGTTGAATGTTAGCCAAATTAAGTTCTAATAATCGGATAATCACTAATTAAGTGCCAATAAATGTTAAAGAAATCAAAGGGTAAATATTAATGAGTCAAAAGACTTTAATCATACCCTAGTAAACCTATAAATTAGGTATGCCTAATAGTGCTTATTCATGCATAAACTCTCTTTCTGAATCATGAAAAAAGTGGCAATTTTGAAACTAATATAATTTTCTTAACCCTTAAATAATTTCTCAAAAGAGAGAGGCATGACCCTGTTTGATAGACAAAGTAGCCAAATAATGTTTTCCAAATTAAAGGATGCAAAATGGCTGGTATAACAAACCAACACTCACGCTTAAGGACTCTTTTTCTTTTCCCTCTGTGGTGGGGTGAAGTGTAGGGTGACAAAACAAATCATATCATTCACCGATTAATTTGCCACCAAACTTTATAATTATTGTATCAACAAAATATACTTTTTAGTGGATTGATTGATACATTATTGTTATAAACTTATTCTACAATGTGATTCTTTAATTGGGTAGCTGGGATAATCTGATAATGTGCTAATTGAATTAAATCAAAACAAAGTGTGTTAGTAGAATTTTAAAGAAATAACAGAAGTTGCGATATTAAAAAATATGTCAAGTTTCTTACTAAAAAGTTGTTTCCTATCCACCACCTCTTGGATACTAATAAACCTTTTTTTTTTTTGTGTAAGAGGGGACACGTTACTAAGATTAGAACTTTTTTTTATATTAGTTGTTATGTTTAAATTAAATATTGTTTGGAAGTTTCTGGAAACTGTTTTGAGAAAATAACTTATTTGAAAAATTATTTTGCCTTCAGTTGAAACATGAAGTTTCGAAAAAGAAATTGGTTTTCTCATTTATGGAAATTAATTTCTGCTGCGAATTTTAGTTTTTCTAATTTGCTGTTTGTAATAGTTTTGAGTGTGTTTTGTTTTGTGTTAATTTTTAGCACATCGTAAAAACATTCTTGTAATGATTGAGTTAGTTAATGTCAATGTCAATTATTTTCTCCTCAATTACTTTCTCTCTCTCTAATAAATCTTTATCTTTCTCTCTTAACTTCATCTTCTCCAATTAACCAATTTTCAACATTAATTCACTAACTTTATTTTGTGTATGTTCCAACATTTGACATCAAGAGTCTGATTCTGATCCATTAACCCGTTGCAAATTATGTCTACCATTTTCAGTGATCGAATCCCTACCAACCTTCCAATTATTGATTCTAATAACTATGACAAATGGTGCAAGCAAATGAAGTTTTGTTTGGGTATCAAGAAGTTCTCGAAGTCGTTAACGATGATGTTACACCTCTTGGGGCAGAAGCTACAACTGCACAATAAACTACATTCAAGGAAGAGAAGAAGAAAGACTACAAAGCCCTCTTCTTGATATATTCTTGCATCGACAATGATAACTTTGAAAAGGTTGGAGATTGCACGTCGGTGAAGCAAGCTTGGGAGATCTTGAAGAAAGCTTATGAAGGGGGCGATAAAGTGAAGGTTGTGAGATTACAAACTCACAAGAGGCAATTTGAATTAGTGCAAATGGAAGAGAAGGAAACAATAAATGATTACATTACGCGTATAACGCGTTTGGTGAATCAAATGAAGTCTTGTGGTGAAACTGTGACGGTGCAAAATATGGTAGCAAAGATCTTGTATTCTTTAATGCCAAGATTTGACAACATAGTGGTTGCAATAGAAGAATCAAAGGATCTTCTTACAGTGAGCAAGGAGGAGCTTCAAAGCTCATTAGAGGCTCATGAACAAAGGATAGATGAAAGAGGAAGTGACAAGGCCAAAACAGAGATTGCATTTCAAGCACGGTTCAATAAGAAGAACAAGAGATCGAAAGGAAAATGGTCTTCAAAAGAGAAGACAAATTCTTAGAATTTTGGTGGCAAAGAGTCACAAAATTCAAAGGCTTCGATGGTGTAAAGGAGACAGAGCAACTCCAAAGGTGGTAGTAAAGGTAACTACACCAAAAAGATTGACAAGAGTGGTGTAAAGTGTTACAATTGTCACAAACTTGGGTATTTTACAAGAGAATGTAATGCAAAATCGAAGGAAAATCAAGGTGATGAGGCTAAGGTAGCAAGACAAGAGGTGGATTATGATAATACACTTCTGGTAATGATTATAGAGGAGAATTATGGCATGGAAAAGCTGCTAGATAGCGGCAGTAGCAGCTGTTAGAAGCTGGGCAGCAGTGTCTATAGTGCCAAAAATTATGCAGAAACGCGTTCGGAGCGAAACGCATTGGTACCCGTTCGAGATGGAGCTCAAGGAAGTGATGAGTGGTACTTTAATTTTGATTGTTCAACTCATATGACGGGTAGAAAATATTGGTTTCTTAAAATCAATCAAACCACAAAGAATAGAGTAAAATTCACGGATAACACCACTTTAGCGGTCGATGGTGTGAGTGATGTTTTAATCATGAAGAAGGATGGGAGTCACTCATTGATAAAATATGTGTTATACATTCCTGGAATTAAATGTAATCTCTTGAGCATTGGCCAGTTGCTTGAGAAGAATTACATAATTCGCATGGAAAATAAGATTTTGTGTGTTTTGGACCGAAATAGAGTCTTAATTCTTATAACACCCATGGCCTCAAATCTTACTTTCAAGATAGATTTGAAATTTATGGATCACAAGTGTCTTGCTATAACGGAAGATCGTGATGAGTGGTTGTGGAATTACCGTCTTGGACATCTCAATTTTCGTGATCTCGACGTGTTACAAAGGAATGGTATGGTTTTCGGGCTTCCAAAGATCAATGTTCCAGCTGAGATATGTGATAAGTGTGTTCAAGGGAAGCAACACAAGGTTAGTTTCAACAAAGATGCAGGCCATATAACCAAACATCATCTTGAGGTGGTGTATTCGGACGTTTGCAGACCAATGCAAGTTGACTCGTATGGTGGAAATAGGTACTTTGTCACTTTTATTGACGAATTTAGTAGGAAGCTATAGATTTATGTAATCAACAGGAAAGATGAGTTGTTTGATGTGTTCAAACATTTTAAATCCATGGCGGAGCGATAAAGTGGTCACAAGTTGAAAATTCTCAAAACTGATGGTGGAGGCGAGTATACCTCGAGTGAGTTTGGGAATTATTGTGATGTTAAGGGTATAGTGCGTGAGGTTGTACCACCTTATACGCCTTAGCAAAATGGTGTTCCTAATAGAAGAAATCGTTCGATAATGAATATGGTTCGTAGCATGTTGAAGAGAAAAAATTTACCGAAAGAATTGTAGGGAGAAGCCGTGTTTACAACCGCCTATTTGTTGAATAGGTGCCCTACTAAGAAGGTGAACAAAGTGACATCAGAAGAGGTATTGTCTGGTTCTAAACCAATTTTGAGTCATTTGAAAGTTTTCAATTCAGTAGCATTTCAACATATTTCGGGCCAACTTCGGAAGAAGTGGATGGCAAAAGAGAGATGATGTTACACGTTGGTTATCATCATACTGGTGGCTACAAAATGTTTGATGGGAGTAGAAAGAAGAATGTGATCAGTCGAGATATGGTCGTGGACGAGTTAAGGTTGTTTGACAGCGGAATAACTCACTAGCAGAAACCGGTTTCCCAACAGAAAGAAACTGGTTTCCTTCGCGATTTTTACATTCTGAAGCTGCTGGAATTGAATATGAAGCAAATACAGAAAATTAGCAGCCTGCAGAAACAATTCTGCAACTGGTCAAGTTCAAAATGGGTGAATCCAGTAGACGACCAACAAGATACATAGGTCTACCTCAAAGGCTCCGAGATTGTGAAGTATTCCATGATAATGAGATCAACAATGATGGTGATCTTATTCACTTTGCACTTATGGCCAAATCCGAGCCCGTGAGCAGGGATGAGGCATTAAGCAATTCAAAGTGGGTGTGTGCGATGAAAGAGGAGCTGAAATCGATTGAGAAAAATAGTACTTGGGAGGTGGTCGATTTACCAAAACGAAAAAAGCCAATAGGAGTGAAATGGGTCTATAAAGTGAAGGCAAATCTGAAAGGAGAAACTGCCAAGCATAAGGCTCGATTAGTAGTGAAAGGATTGTTGCAAATAGAAGGTATAAACTATGATGAGGTGTTTGCACCTGGGGCTAGATTTGAAACTATACGGCTAGTTGTTGGTATTGCGAATAACAATAATTGGTCAATGTATTAAATGGATGTAAAATCTGCATTTTTGAATGGTCCACTTGAGGAGGAAGTCTATGTAGAGCAGTCCCTGGTTTTGTGGTGAAAAATCAAGAGGGAAGAGTCTACAAATTAAAAAAGGCACTCTATGGTTTAAAACAAGCACCTAGAACTTGGAACAAACCCATAGATGCGTTTCTAGTTGAGGTTGGCTTCAAGAAGTGTTTATTCGAACATGGTGTTTATGTGAAGACAGATGCAAGCAAAGAAGTGATTATACTTTGGTTATATGTGGACAACTTATTAATTACGGGCAACAATGAAGTGAATATTTCTAAGTTCAAGAGTGAGCTTATGGAAGAATTTGAAATGAGCGACCTTGGAATCGTGACTTACTTTCTTGGCATAGAGTTCCATAAGTCAAAGTTGGGGTTGCTTATGCATCAAAGAAAGTATGCTCTTGAGATTTTGAAAAAGTGTGATATAGAGCATTGTAATACTGCCATAACACCGGCTGAAGTAAGGTTTGAGCTATCCAAAAGGGAAGATGAGCAAGGTGTGGATCCAACTCAATATAGGAGGTTGATTGGATCATTGTGTTACTTGTGCAATACACAGAAAGATTTGGCGTTTAGTGTCAGTATTGCAAGTAGATTCATAGAGAAACCAAAGGTTTCTCATTTGGAAGCAGTTAAGAGGATCCTAAGATACATCAAAGGAACTCTTGGTTGTGGAATTATCTTTCTCGTTGTTGATACGAGAAAAAATTATGAGTTACTCGGTTATACGGATTCTAATTGGTGCAGAGATAAGGACGATCAAAGATCTACGACTGGTTATGTCTTTATGTTCGACGGAGATCCAATCTCTTGGTTCTCTAAAAAGGAACGTGTGGTTGCACTCTCTTCTTGTGAGGCCGAGTATATCGCTGCGTCGATGTGTGCGTATCAGACTATGTGGCTTATGAATCTGCTAAGGGAGCTGGGCAACAATGAAGGAAAAGTTGTTGCGCTCTTGATTGATAATATTTTAGCTATTAAAGTTGCAAGGAATCCCATTGCACATGGGAGGAGCAAGCATATAGAGATGAGATTTCATTACTTGAGGGAGTTGGTATGTGAAGGTCAGCTGAATTTAGGATATTGGCGAAGTGAAGAATAACTTGTGGATTTGTTGATAAAAGGTGTGATAAATGATGTGTTCAAGAAGCTTGTGAGGAGTTTAAACATGAGGAATGTTGAGCACTTGACTTAAGGTGGTGTATTAGATGTTATGTTTAATTCAAATGTTGTTTGGAAGCCTCTGGAAGCTGTTTTGGGAAAAAAACTTATTTGAAAAGTTATTTTGCCTTCTGCTGGAACTAGAAATTTTGAAGAGGAAACCAGTTTCCTCATTTATGGAAACCGATTTCTACTGCAAATTTTTGTTTTTCTGGTTTACTGTTTGTAACAGTTTTGGGTGTGTTTTATTTTGTGTTAATTTTTAGCACATTATAAAAAACCATCTTGTAATGATTGAGTTAGTTAATGCCAATGCCAATTATTTTCTCCTCAATTACTCATTCCCTCTCTCTAATAATCTCTATTTTCTCTCTCAACTTCATCTTCTCCAATTAACCAATTTCACCATTAATTCACCAATTTTATTTTGTGTATGTTCTAATATTTTGGACACAAACTTTCATAATTTATTACATTTTTTAAATTTAGTTATTGATTTAAGTGTTGGAATGTTAATTTTGCCAGTCCATTCTCACATTCAACTACTTCAGAGACTTGCATCATCACATAAGAGTTCACCATCTTAATTTGCACATAATTCTAGTTTCGATTCGAAACATTTATTTTCTCATAATGATATATGATATATAAAGAAAAGTAAAAACTCACATTTAAAAAAATAAAAGTGACAGATTTGAAAATTTCAAGACACAAAATACCATATAGAAAATCCATTAGGAACTAAACTAAAAGTTTTAAGAAACTACAATGATATGGAGTAAGTTTCAGAGCAGTTTAATAAATTTTGAAGGGAATAAGTTATTAAGAAACATATTATCATGGAAGAAACTCCTCAACAAAATTCTCTCGTTGAACTCATGAATATATAACCATTTTGAAATGAGTTATGAGCTTTTAAGATTGAGTTGTCAAAAGTTTATGGGGAGCATATGTGAGTATTGTAGCATACTTGATCAAAAGGTACCCATCAAGGGAAATAAACTTCAAAACACATGTGGAGGTTTTAAGTGGGAAATCAGAAGATTAATCTAAGTTTAATGTTTTTGAATCTTTGGATTTTTCGCATACAAGAACGAAAAATTTGATGATAGATCTATAAAACATGTCTTTGTTTTTAATAAGAAAAAGTACAAGTTGTAGAAAATTAAATGTTAATGATCAAATTTATTAACAAGAATTGATGTTAATTTTGATAAGACTCGCATAATGGTGAAATGCAAAGATTCAGAGAATAAATTCTTAGAAGTAGAGGTGTAGAAAACTCGGTTTGAGGTGGAATATTCCTCTTGTAAGACATGAGATAAATATGATGATGATCACTCGTCACCAAGCTCTAGAGGAAGACAACCAACAATAGGTCTTGATTATCGATTGGATAAAGACAGAGAAAAAAATATTGTGGAACCAAAGTGCTACAATTATGTTGGCCTAGTGTGTTATACAACAATTGATTATGTTGGAATGGTTATGTTATGTTTTTTAATTTAGTTTGATATGATTTTGTTTCAGATCTATTTGGTTAATTTGATTTGGTTTTGAATTTATTTGTTCAACATGGAATAATTCTATTTCATTTTGTTTAATTTGGTTTGGTTTAATTTTTTTCATTTGATTTAGTTTGGCCTCTCTCTTTTGATGTTCCTCCTCTTTATGTTAGTTTTTCTCTTTAGCTTCATCAAGTGTTTCTCCTATTTTTGGTTGTTGCTACTCTTTATAATGGTTTTTCTTATTGGTTGTTCTTTTAGTTGGTTATGATATTAGGTGGTTTGGTTTGATCTTTTATTTTTAAGATTAATTTGTAACAAACTTAAAGTATAACAAACTTTAATTTGAAGGGGAGTGTTAGAGTTTAGATTTATATTTTTTATCATTGAATATGTTTTTTTATCAAACTCTTAATGTTTCATGTTAATGCATTATAAGTTTGAGGAGATGTTAGGTAAAATGTATTGTATTTTTTTGTTATAGTTGGGATAAACATAGTTTAGTCTATTTATAATTTATTTTATATATATATATATATATATATATATATATATATATATATATATATATATATATATATATATATATATATATATATATATATATATATATATATATATATATATATATATATATATATATATATATATATATATATATATATATATATATATATATATATATATATATATATATATATATATATATATATATATATATATATATATATATATATATATATATATATATATATATATATATATATATATATATATATATATATATATATATATATATATATATATATATATATATATATATATATATATATTCACTTTTTAACCCTTATTTGTATAAGTTATGTTATTCACCTTATTGGAACTCTAGGATCTTTTTATTTTTCCTACTTTGTTATACTTATTGTTAACACTAAAAAATCCCAAAGTATCAACTACATGAGAGAGAATAAAATCAAAGGATGTAGAAGAAGTGAAATTAGCCAACAAAGGTGTAGCCAAATGATTGTACCTTTGAGTAAGGGATTTAGTTGAAGCTTTTGAAAAGTCCATGATAGAATCTGTAGAATAGAAGAGAACAATAAATTATACAATTTAAGAATAGTTGTACTATACAATATAGGAATAGGTTTAGATGAAACAATTAAATTAAGACCAACTATAATATCAAATTCATGTGGATCTCACTACTTTATAGCTACTAATATTTAAAGTGGTGAAAGTCTTATCTACTATCTAACAAATACTAATCAACTGACCAAACTTCCACTATTTCCCTTTCCTAAAAAAAGTTTTGCACTATAATTTGGACATAACGGTAACTAACAAAATCACCTTATCACTTTTCTACTATTCCAATCAGTATTTGACACTTGGAAGCCCAAACCCTTCTTTAATTAAAAATTACAACTCTCTTTCTCTTTTCCAGTCCAAACCCTACATTTTCTCTTTCTCTCTCTCTCTCTTGCACGAACCTTTCCTTTATCTCTTCCATGTTCTATGGCCTCTCTTCCCAAACCCCAGACTATTATCGCCCCCCCGTCCTTCTCCTCTTGATGAACCCCCATCTGCCTTGTCCTCCAAATTCCTTAACACAAAAGTCAGAAGAAGATGGAGACTCATGTGAAGATTTCGATGCTAAAGGTTGTTTCGAAGAAGCACATGAAGTTCAAACTTCACGACCTTCAAATTCTGAATTCGAATCTAATTCTTCAAGTAAGAGTCTTTCAACTTAAGTCTTTCATTATGCATAGTTTTTTTAAATCGTTTATTGTTTCTTTCCCTCTAATAGATTTTTTGTTTCATTATAATTTTGTTTTTATTTTAGGGCTTATTTTCTTCCTCATGGAACCATGGGTATGATTTATGCTAGATTTTACAGCTTCTGTTGTTGATATTTGTAATTACTGAGAATGTGTGATTGTTTGTTGCAGTTGGTGATTGGAACCAGTTGATCTCAGTAACTATGAGTGGAGTGATTAGATGTTATACCATTTTAATATTGTTATGTAATGACATTGATTTATTCTATTGCATGTTTAATCTATGATTTTTGAATTTTGTTTTTTTGTGTATTGAAGAATAAAGTTTCAATTTTTATCATGTGTATTGAAGAGTTTGACATTTGTTGAAATTTTCACCCTATGTCAGTTGTAATTTTCACATGTTGGGCATAATTACTCTGATTTTTTCTGTGACAGAGAGATGTGATTCTTTGAGAAGTGAACCTGATGTTTTGCATTTCTAAGATTAGTTTATTGTGTTTATTATGTAGGATTTGAAAGACAAATTTGCATGGGCCAAGAGTTATGATGTTGAGTTGATGGCAGTAGGGAGAAAAATAGTTTATTTTCATGGAGAGATGGTTTTGATAGAGAATTATAGTACAATTAACTACAAAAGTGTTGTACCCTAATTTTTGTCCCTAAGATCCCTCTATCATCTCATATGAACTCAATCACAACACGATCACACTAGGATTTGGTTCTTCTCCTTATCTTTAGCTTTGCTCATGGGGAATCAACAAGCACCTTGACTTGTATTTTTGTGATAATCTATGTTTTATATTGATTAAATTTTAACTAACAAATACAATGAATGTTTGCTCTAATGGATGATATTATAGGTGAAAGCACAACATATTCCATCAAGTCGATCTATAGGTTCATGAGTTTATTTCCATGCCTTCTTTAACAAAGCTTCATTGAGATTCAAGCTTCATCATTGAAGATGCTTTGAAGTAATATCACGACAAAGCCTATTATGATGTATCATACCTCAAGCTGTCAAAGATAGTTCAAATATGTAAGGGTTGGCTGAAGAAATTTTGACCTAATTGGATGAGTTCTTGATTTCTTGATCACAAGTTCATATTTCCCTTAATTCTTAATATTTGGAAGTGGTTATGGTTGCTATGATTCCTCATTATCATCCTAACAACTTCTATTTACATGACAAAACTATTTGTGCAAGAAAGTTTGTCAAAATTGAAAAGGTTTTCCAAGGCATTTTGTTGCTCTAGGAGCTAGGGTTTTGAACTTCTAAGGGCTATATCTTGCTCATATTTTGGTATTTTTGAGTGATTCCAAAGACATGCTCCTCTTTAAAGGGTTATCAACAAATAACTTCAAAAATTTCAAGAATATTTTGTGTGGAATATTCCTAATGATTGAGAAATATTACAAGTCCTCTAGATAGGCCATAAAATCCCCTTATGAGACTTCAAAAGATCATAACTTGGTCAAATTTTATCTCCTTGAGCCTATTATTTTTCCACAATGATCTTAAAGATGTGAAATCAACCCTTATTTTATGTGCAAAGCTTGAAAATGGATGGAAGATATCTTAAGGACTCAAAAGATTATAGGTCATCTCATGAATTTTCACCAAATTCACCAAGTCATAACTTTCTCATTTTTTGGAGATTTTAAATGGTTCAAGTCTCAAAATGTCATTCAAGGGATCTAATTCATTCCATCTTTTTTGGTCAATAGCCAATTTTAAATGGAAGACCATGTTTGGATGTAAGACATTATAGGTCATTTTTGAAGAAAAACTTAGAATTTTTCTAAGTACAAAAAGTCAGCATCTTTTTCTCAACTTTGACTCATCGAAACTTTCAGCTCAAGCATCCATTTGATTCCATTCTTTGCACATTGTAAATTTTGTGATCTTATATTTCTAATGCATCAAGAATCAAGTCATAAGGTTCCATAAATTATGCACACCATGATTTCAAAGTTGGTACCTTGGAACTGAAGTTTCTCAAACAGTCAGAATGCAATTTCCATAATTTGACTTCTGATCACCAAATTTGTGCGCATTTTCTACTTAAACATGATTAGCATAAGTGTGTGGATGATTTAGAGTGTCAAAACACATCATTTGGATGAATTTTGATGCACATGTGATCACACTTATTTCATGAAAATAGGTGTACACGATTTCCCTTCAAATTTCATCTTTCACCCCTCCTCTTGATTCCATTAACTTCTCCTATAAATACAGACTCTATCCCACTCATTTTCGCAAGCTTAGATATCCAGAATTACCCTACCAAACTTTCTCTTGAACCCACTTTTCTGTAACTTCGAATTTGGTTTTACAACTTTCCTCAATCCATTTTCTTTATCAATTCTTCATCCTTGAACTTCATTGAAGCTAACAGAAGAAGAACAAAGCTCTAAGACTTCCTAAATCGTGTTATCCAAGTCAAGTTTCAGAACTCTGAATTTGAACTTCAATAGATAGATTCATTCACCAATTTTCTTAAACTTTGGTACTGTAATGAAGCTCTCATCATTCTGATTCTAGTCGAAACATTTGCTTTCAACTGGAAGTGAGTTTTGGCCATGAGTTTTCAAATCCCTTTTCAAATCTTTCCTTCCAAAATGACTGAGCTACACCTTATATAAATTTTTCGCGTGGGTGTCGTTGGAATCATCTTGAAGAGATGAAGCGAATTGTACCGGTCTCGAGCTCTAATTTTTCCATTTCATGAACCTATAAATTGCTTGGATGGAGGTTGAAGACGACCTACGTGCATGTCTTCAACCAATGACAAATTGCCACATATTTTTTTCAAATTCGTTTAATAATTGATCATGTGTGTTATTTCCTGAGGACCATGATATGCACAGCGCGTCTGATCCATTGGATTAACTTACTAACGCGTTTTGACTCTCATCCAATGATCTACATCTTTTTGGTTTTTATTTTATTTTCTGATTTTATATTTTATTTGTTTTAAATTTAAAAAATAAAAAAAAAAATCTAAAAAATTTCTTAAAAATACTTTTGATTTTTCTCTTTATGATTATTATTTTTTCACAATTTTATTTTGTGTTTTGATATTTTATATGTTTTTTCACTTTATTTGAGTTGTTTTAAATGTTTAAAAATATTTTTCTTAATTTTTAAATTCTGAAAAAAATATGGAAGGATCCAGTGACCTCTTGACAAATATTGGTGACCTCATTTTATTTTTATTTTTGACTTTACTTATTTTCACAATTTTTGGTTTATCTTGCCTATTTCTTTTAATTTTAAAAATAGTTTATGACTTAAAAAAATTACCAAATTTTTTATAAAAATATTTGAGATCATTTTTGATTTTTCTATGGTCTCATTTCATTTTTCTTGGATGTTTTGAATATAGTTGCTATTTTTCCTTTTTATTTTCATTTAAAACCATTTTAAAAAAAAAATTCTTTCTCTTTATTTTTTAATACAATTTTATTTTTGTATATATTCTTTCTGTTCTTGAACTATGAGATTTTGATCATGAGCTTCATTAACATCATTAGATCTTGGGTGTTGAGTTCAACTCCACCAAAATGAATGAATGATTTTAATGATAGCTTGATTAAATTTTTGGTTCAAATGTGGTTTAATTATTATTCCCTCCCTCTTCATCTTATGCCCTTCTTACTTGTACTATATGTTGTTGGATAATAATTTATATATCATTTCTCTAAACATATAGTACATAGATTGCTATTGACCGACCTCAAAATAGGTACGACTTCTACATAAATCCACTTACGATTGCTTAACATAGTGCTAAATTTTGTCCCGATTCGAGAAATGATCATTCGTGGCCCGAACCTATGTTTGCAAGCCCAAGCAATTTAATTTGAAACCTTTGATCTAATAATCTTGTGATTAATTGTTAGGAGGCTTTGGTCTTATTAATCCTCTAATGAATCTTCATAAGCTTTGGTCAAAGTGAATCACTTAAACATCATTAATCATTATTGCTTTGAGATTTTGAAATGAATGATATACTTAACAAAAAGCAAATGAAACTTATTGTTGAGAGGCTTTGATTTTATCAATCTTCTAATGAGTTTTCAAATGCAAACTTCAAGATGGTCATTCAATTAACCTCTAATTACTAATTCATTAACATTTGACTTTTTATCTTATGCCTTTATTTTATGCTTTTATTTTATTCCTCTACTTTATGCACCATTTTACTCTAGCATTTACATTTCATGCTATTTTCATCTTTGCTCACTTGAGTATTTACTTTTATGTCATTTTATTTTTCTCACTAGAGCTTTTCTTTTTTTGAAGATACCTAATAACCAACTTGAACCATAAAAAAATTTAGTGTTACTTGGAATACTTGGTTACTATCCTTGGCATTATGGATATTGTGGAATTCTTGGACTTAGGATTATAGACTTTGACCTACCTTGAGACCTTGTGACTTCAACTGTTATTTTGTCTGGAATTCTTGGGGCTTACCCCGAGACATTGGGTTGCTTGTTTTCTTTATTTGTAGGTTATTTTGATTATATGCTTTGTCAGTGATTGAGAATTCATCCGTATACAACCATTACTCTGCCCAATTTTTACGAAGACTTAATGCATTTGAAGCTTGGTTTTCTTAAAAGTTTTATTATCTTTACTTGTTGGTTTCAATCTAAAGGATGGGAATTCTACGTTGACTCATTATGTCAAGTGTTGGCTTCTTGTTAGTTAGACGGTTCTTTTCTCTAGCTCTTACCTTATGCTTTAGGATAGTCCCTTCATCTCCTCCCATCTTCTTTAATTTCAAAAATCTTCTCCCTCCTTTTAAAAACTATTCTTTTTTTCTAAACTTGAACTGCATTTTCAAAAATATTTTCTTAATCAAACTTTAACCAACTTAATAATGCTTTAACTTTTTTTTGTGAGAAGACTAAAAGTCAATCAATCTTATTTAAATTATTTTGCCACTTTGGCTTTTTATCTTTAAAATTTTCTCAAAAGGTTAGACTCTCGTTAATCCTTGTAGTGATGCGAGCCACTATACTTCTATGATATATAGTGAAGTGAGATATTTTACACTTGGGTGTTGAGTGAGGCTTTGTTGATTTTAAAATCCAAGCCATATCCTCCACTTTGAGATGATGCAAATTCTCCTTTCTAATAATCGTGGGTAGTAAGTATGTTCTTTTACTCGGATAAGAAAATGATATCTCGTCCCTTAAAATTAACCAACACACTTGTTTTAAAATCTTTAAAGGTGAACTACGAGTACCCTGATCCCCTATTGCACAGAAGGTGGTACGTAGGCAATAAAGGTTTGCAACTGCGACGGGTGCAAAAATCATAAAAAATATTTCTTTTTTATCCCCACAGTCTATTTTTATACAACTCTAATAGCTAAAATACACAGATTTTCAAAGAGGTTCTTGCGGTGTACTATAGATGTTTAGGGTGCTAATACCTTCCCATTGCATAACCAACCCCCAAACTTAGATTCTCTCCCCCTCTTTTGGGTTATTCTCTCTTTTCCCATTTCTTTGAAACAATAAAGCATAGTGGAAATTTTTGATTTGATTTGTGTGAGTCAAGTCAATCCAATGGCTTAGTCTCAACATTTCTACTGCTGCAGAATAAAAAATGGCGACTTCGCTGGGGAAAGATCGACCTATCGCTGTTCCATCCCTAAGTGGGTTGAGCCTATCTTTTTTTATATGTGTATGTGTTATTGTTTGTTGTATATTATGTGTTGTATATATGTTTGTCCAGACTTTTATGGTTTTCAGGGTGCCTGATGATTTCTCATAAGTCCTCTACCCGGACTTGGGAAAACTTAAGATAGGACGGACGATATAGTCATGTTAACTTTGAGGGAGTAATCCAAAAAAAGGAGACATGAGATCCCCCACTCAGTGGAGGCCCTTTTGCCTGTAGTGTCATTTATCGAGTAATCGGGAAGACATGCTGCTTTCGACCTGGGAGCCTGCTGAAACTGAGGACCGTAGAACCTTTAACTCATCTTGGCCTTTTAGGGGTAGTGTGGAAGTTAAGACAGAGTAATTTGGAAGTGATTGTCACACGATACTATGCTCAGACGATTTTTTCTTGAGAATATTACTAATTACTGAGTCAATCAGGATGTTGGTAGTATCCAAAGGAAGGATGTAGACTCTGGTAACCTCTTAGAACCTTGTTCGGCAGGTGATAAACTATTAGACCATACCTTGTGGGCAGTACCTTTGACCTCATGCTCGTGACGTCGAACCTATGAACTCCCGTGTTTGTGATCTTGTGTGTGATTATTGCATCATGCATTCATGCACCCATGAGCATCTTTTAAGACATTGTGGTTCAAGGGACTTAAAGTTGACTCTTTGTGAATATCTCAGGTACTTTTGACCATGTACTATAGAAAAATAAAGACTCGGAAGTACAATTTCAAGAATCCCAAGATAGATGATTTGATGAGTCTAATTCTTGATATTGAGAGTTCTACAGATTTTTGGAAGAAGTATGGATCCATCGTATGTCTCATGAAGCTCAGGATGAATGAGGGTATTCTCTCAACTTTTGTCCAGTTCTATGATCCGATGTATCAATGTTTCACTTTCCATAATTATCAGTTGATGCCTACATTAGAGGAGTATTCTTATCTACTGGGTTTACCCGTTACCGATTGTGTTCCTTTCACCGGTTTGAAGAGGGAGCCAAAATCTCATGAGATTGCTGCTTTGGTTCATTTAGGAAAGTTAAGGTTGGAGCCCATATGACTACCAAAGGAGGGATTAGAGGATTACCTGCTCAGTTCTTATTGGAGAAAGCCTGCTACTTTGCTAGGATGAAGAGTACAATTTCTTTTGAGGAAATCTTCGCTCTACTTGCCTATGGGTTGTTCTTATTTTCTAAACATCGACAACTTTATGGATGTCAATGCCATCAAGATCTTTTTGATATGGAATCTAATCCCTACATTATTAGGATATGCTTATTACTCCATTCATCTTCGGGATTCTTATCATGGAGGGATGATCATATGCTACACGCCTTTGTTGTATCAGTGGTTTATTTCTCACTTGCCTCGATCTGATGCTTTCTGGGATATCAAGAAGGAACCTCGTTGGGCTCTGAACATTATGGCGCTCGCTCACTCATATATTGTTTGGTACCATCATGCTTACCATGATGTAGAGATTGTCGATAGTTGTCGTAGTTTCCCCAATGTACCTCTTCTTGGTACGAAAGGAGGAATTAACTACAATCCTGTTCTTGCACGAAGACAACTTGGATATCCAATGAGGGATAAGCCAAATAGTATTCATCTGAGTGGTTTCTTTCTTAAAGAGGGAGGGAATCATAAAAAAAGCTAAGGAGAAGATTGAAAAGGCTTGCCGTCATATTCACAGGAAAAGTAGGAAGAACTTGGGACCTAGAGGAGTTGTTTCTTTGGAGCCTTATCTTCAGTGGGTACAAGCAAGAGTCATCCAGTTGAAGATGCCATATTCCCGCGAATCACCTATTCTTGATATGTTTGTGACGACCACTCCTCCCCTTTTGGATGATGTGGAAGAGCTTCAGCTAGCCCTAGTCAGGATGCAACATGAGAAATAAGCTTGGGAGAATAAGTGTTAGACTTTAGAGATATCTTACTAGGCAGACTTGAAAGAGAATGATAACCTAATTGAGATTCTTGAGAGTCGTGCTATAGAGATGATGGAGAAGCAGGAGGATTTATTTTCCTCTAGCGCTTAGTCAGGACTTAGTCATTCACTTCCCGACTTTGGCGATTGGAAATAGGTTGCCAACAGGTATGTAGAAGAAAGCAGGCAACTAAAGGCTCAGATTGCTAGACTCACAGGAAAGCGTCAGTGTGTGGAGTGATCTTCATCAACTTTTCTTTCTTAGGCTTTTTAGTTTCTATCTTGTTTTTGTACTTGGGATTGTTGAAACTTGTACTGAAAAAGTTGTAATCTGTTTTGAAGTTATTATAATGAGATTTCCAGTATTTCAAATGCGATAGTACTTTAATATTTACGAAATTGTCTATAATTCTTCAAGTCCCTTGAATTACTAATAAATCATGTGCATTGCATATCATGCATCATCTTGTACATATTTCTTGCATTTCTTTTCATACACAGGCGCCTTACTAAATTTCCCTGCTTCGTTCAGCAAGTTGTCTCACTGATATAATACTCGAGCTAATTCCAAGAAGAAAATGGAGACTTGAACAAGAGAATCACGATTTGTGCGATGAGGTTAATGCTCTAAAGACTGGTATGGCTAATCTGATTTCTTTGATGGAATAATTGGTGGCTGCTCAGAATCAGCCACCACTTGCTCAGCCTCAACAAACAACATTTGCTTCTGAAGGTCCATCAGTTCCCGTTTTTGTTGTCCCAGTTACTACTGCTCAGAATCGTATGCCTCAGGGTTATCCATGGGGAATACCAGAAAAATCCATTCCAGAAGGTTTTAATATTGATGCTCCAGTTTCTCCAGTTGTTCAAGCTGCTGCTACTTCTGCACCTCCTGTGGTGCATATTACTCCTACTGCTAGAAATGAGATTCACTATGCTGCACCTCCTTCAGTGAATGTTGTGTTGTTTGTTAATGATGAAGTTTATCGTCCTATTCCTCCTCCAAGTAAAATCTTTGGCTTCTATGATTGAATGGATGATTTTCAGGATCAATTTGATAAGATGTAGAAAGAAATAAAGACCCTTAGAGGAAAAGAATTGTTTGGGCAGAATGTGAATGATTTGTGTCTGGTTCCAAATACCTGTTTGAGAATTGCTGATGATATTCGTGTGTTTGTAGACTTTAACTAAAAAGGTAAAGTTAGATTTATGCAATGTCATGATGTATGTAATGCATTGCATATGATGTTCTCAAAGTAAATGAGAGCATGTTATACGCGTTTCGTATGCATGTGCTATGATATTCTGTAAATGGTGTATGGAAGTAAGATGTCATTAACGGTTGCTTCATATAAAATCTTTGGTTGGGGAAAATAAATCACTGACTGTCGCTGGGGATGAAGAAGATGAATCTTCAATTCTGTTTAGAATGTCTCTGCTAGGGATTCCTGCTTTCTGTTTTGAGGATACTCCGTTGGGAATGTTTGACTTCTTGTTGGGGATAGAAGAGTTCAGGAACATTGGTCGTTCATCGCTCTACTGGGGAATTTAGTTCTTATATACCCTGACTGGGGATAAAAGAGATTAATAACCTTCCGAGGTGCCGCCTGACCAGGTTTCTGATATGGATGCCAACTCTTCTGGGATGATAAAGTTAAATGATATCTGGCCCAGTTTTAGATTTCATAGTAACTCTCTGGGGAATTTAGTTCTTATATACCCTGAATAGGGATAAAAGAGATGAATAACCTTCCGAGGTGCTGTCTGACCAGGTTTCCGATATGGATGCCAAATCTTCTGGGATGATAAAGTTAAATGATATCTGGCCCAATTTCAGATTTCGTAGTAACTCTCTGGGGATATCAACTTTGACTACATTTTGTTGGAGAAGGGAATCTATCGGGGATTTTCAATAATCAAAGGAATGAACTCTACTCGGGAAATTAAATCCCGTTCGGGGAAATAAACCATACCGGGGAAATAAACCCTGCTGGAGAAGAGAATTCTGCAGTGGATTTTGCAGTGTTAGAGAAATAAACTCAGTTGGAGAATTAAATTCCTATAAATTGTGTTGAGGACATAGTCTCTGATGAGGATTGGAATTCTGTAGGCTGTGCGGAAGAAGTTTCCACTATATGCTGGAGGAATGATCAAACTCTTTATCCGCTAGGGGGATCTGTTGGGGAGTACGGTCATGTTAATAGCTAGAAGATGCCCCAATTCCTATCTTGAAGGCATATTAGACTTGCAGGGGAATGTATCTCCGTTGGGGCTGAGTTTGTGAAGATTTCTCTGTAGGAATTTCTCTGTGGGGATTTATGGACGACTTGAACGTTATCCTAATTCCTAGAGTCTTAAGTAAATGTTGATTCTTGTTTTTATGCACATATTTGTTAACAATAATCATATTCATATGCATATGTTCATTCAAATTAGTCATTGGACATTTTTGTGAACAAAACAAAGAAAGTAAAGAAATTTGAATTTTGAAATTGACTTGCATTGATAATTTGCATGTAAACAGACAATTTTGTACATAGAGACAGAAATCATAGTAAGATGAAATCGTTGTAAAATGAAAAGAGTACAAAGTAAGACAAAATATATAGCTATGTGTAAATGATCCCATCAAGTTTCAACTCTATTGTTGCCCTTATATCTTCGAGCATCTTATCCCTTGCTGTCGGAAGAAGTTGACTGAATTGATCTGTACCATTTGAACTTGACTTTGGTAACAAAGCTTGTTGTATGTATATGATCCAATGGGACATAGTTGTACACTTTAATCCCTAACTTTTTCCAGGACCTCCCTTTCAAGTTTTCAGTCCACCGGGATACCCTTTTTTGTCCAAGCCGCCTTTTCAGGTTTTCAACTTGTCAGCTGTACAATCCTTATATATATATATATATATATATCTCTAATTTTTTCCCGAACCCTTTTGGTTTGCCGGGATGCCCTTATTTTTGCCTAAGTGTAATACGGTGGGAAAACTGACTTGGGTGTTTTGTGTTTGATCGAAAATGTTATGGATAGCAAGAGTCGCCACCGACTTTTCTTTTATCCAATAAAGGAAAGGGTGAAAAGAACAGGAAATACATTTTGTGAATTTTCTTGAGTTAGGGGGGTAGGTTATGAAAAGGTAAGGTGTTAGCACCCTTTTCATCTGTAGTTATCTACGGGCTCTTAATTGCTTGATCACTTTGAAATGCTTTATGTTTTGTGCATGTATGAAAATGTTTGAAGGTATTTTGAAAGTGGTATTTTTGTAGTGATTCTTGCATCATTGAGAATGTATACAAAATGTTTGTTTTGGAAATATTTTAAAAATGCCTTAGTACGGAAAACTTTGCAATGATTCTCGTATCGTTGAGAATGTATACAAAGTGTTTTGTTTTGAAAATATTTGTCAAAAGGGAGTGTTTGGAAAGATGTTTGTTTTTCAAAATTGTTTTGAAAGTGTGAGGTGTGAAAATGGTTTTAGTTTATGAGCAAGCAATTATGAGAAATCTACCTACTCAAAAAGTCTTTGTTCTTTTCCTCCTCCTTTAGATAGTGCTTATCTACCATTAGTTAGTAGGAAGCCATATCATTGGATGTGAGGGACAGATGTGGGTCGGCGTATAGTCATAGAAGGCAACTTGTAAGATTTTTTAGCAGTTGTTGTAAGGGACTAAGATCATTTACCGAAGGCAACATTTGAAGGGTGTGATACGGTGGCAGAACTGACTGTTTATATACTGATTTTTTGCTTTTTTTGTTCGCAAATGTGCGGTAAGCAAGAGTCACTATCGTCTTTTCTTTTATCCAATTTAAGGAAAGGGTGAAAAGAACAGAAAAAGACATTTTCGAGATGTTTTTGAGTAAGGGGGGTAGATTATGGAAAGGGAAGGTGTTAGAACCCTTTCCATCCGTGGTTTTCCACAGGCTCTTAGAGATTTGCTCATTTTTTAAAATGCTTTTATGCTTTATGTTTAAAAATGTTTTGAAAATCCTTAGTGCGACGATTTGCTTTGTGTTTAACTCTTGTATCGGTCCTCAAGAATGTTAACAAAAAAAATGTTTTGAAATTGTTTTTGAAAAGTAGTTGTTGTGTGTAAGTGAAAAAAATAGTTTGAGCAAACCTCTAACAGCTATCTACTTTTATACTCAAAAAGGTAGTTCTTTTCCTTCTTTCCTTTAGACAGTGCTATCCTACTATTAGTGAGTAGGTAGCCTTGTCGTTAGATGTTTTGAGGGACAATCGAAGGGACGTTACAATCACGAAGGCAATGATGGAGATGTTTTAGCAATTCTGTTTTAAGGACTAGATCATTTACCGAAAATCCAAGTGTAGGGTCATCGAGGGACTATGATCTTTTGTTTTTATAGGTCTTTGCTAAAACATTTCTTCCCCATGATTGTTTTCTAAAAGGCAACCAAAGTGGGCGTACCTTAGAGGTGCTTGTGTGCAGTTGTGTCATGTTTAAGTTATTTTTGTCTTTTTATTAAGTTTGCTAGCGTTTGATTATTAGTCTTATCATACAAGCCTAATTACTAGCAGTTAATATGAAAAGCAGTAAAAAAATGCAGAAAATAAAGGTCCTGTGCTATTACAATGCTTCAGGGAGGGGATTTACATTATACACGGGATAATAGGGAATAAAACAGTAAATATCCTAATTTTAATCTATTATATCCGGTAAACAAATACAATAATAGTGAAATATGGAATTAAATAAACGCACGCAAAGTAAAAGAAAATCTTTTTGTTGTTTTTGGTATAAAAGAAAATAAGACCTAAATCTATTTAATTTTAATTTTAAGAAAAAGGATGTTAAAATAATTAATTTATTTATTTACAAAATTAATTTAGTTGGGAAAACAACTAGCCTAATATTTTTTTGTGATTTTGATTTTAATGTTAATTAAAAAGATAAAGAATAGAGAAAAGAACCAAAAAGTAAAAATACAAATGGGGCACCCTTTGATTGTAGGAAGGGGGGGGGGGGGGGGGGTTCGATCCCAGGAAAATTATGGTCTTCGATTCAGGAGAGATGAGGCCTTTTCGATTCAAAAGATCATGCCTTCTTTTGATTGGGCTAAGGAGTAAGCATGACTAGCCTTCGATCTAGGGAAGAGGACTACCCTTCGATCCAAGAGGCTAAGGCCTCGATCCAGAGAAGGCATCCCTTTCGATCTGGGACACTATACCTGCAAAAATACGTTAGCGAAACGAAATGCAGGACCTGAGTATCGAAACCCAGGTCCTTCGATCCTGTGCTTGCTGGGTCCTCTTAGGCTATGTCTGAAGCAAATGTTAGCAAACGAAGAGCATGACCTGGGTGCCAAACCCAGGCTTTTTGATCCTGTCTAGGATGGCAAATCGAAAGTAATAACAAGTAATGATGTGTTATGCAAATGTAAAGTTGGATAGTTTAACCTTTCTTACCAGCAGATTAAGTCTTCGATTTGGGTGCTTGCTAGAGGTGAGCACCTTCGATCTGGGGCTTCTGGGCGTGGCTGCTGCTTGGAAAATTCTGGCAACTTTTGATGGATTTTGTGGGCAGCCTCTCTCCAAGGTTTTTTCATTTTTCTTTTCTTTCTGTAATGTGTCCCTGGCCTCATATAATAGGGGTGTGAGGGGACAAGATAAATAATGCTGATAACGGCCATTTGAATTCCATGAATGTAAAATGTAACCTTGGCCAAAGTTAAGGGATCTTGTCCCCTTTTGAATTTGAATGATATGTAACTGGCCTTCGAATGCTCCCTTTCGAATGGGCTGATGGCCTCCTTCAAATGCTCCCTTTCAAATGGGCTGATGGCCTCCTTCGAATGCTCCCTTTCGAATGGGCTGATGGCCTCCTTCGAATGCTCCCTTTCGAATGGGCCGATGGCCTTCTTCGAATGCTCCTTTGGAAGCTTCTTCAAATGGACCTTTGCATGTTCTTTGAATGGACCCTTTGAAAGCTTCTTCGAATGGAATTTTGCATGTTCTTCGAATGGACCCTTTGAAAGCTTTTTCGAATAGAATATTTGAAATCTTCTTCGAATGGACCTTGTTGAAATGCCAATTGAAGGACATTTACCATGCCAATCGAAAGACCTTGTTGAAATTCCAATCGAAAGGCCTTATTAACAGGTCAATCGAAAGGCCTTTGTCTATGACAATCGAAGGGCGCTATGTGGATGCCAATCCAAAGACATTTTGGGGATTCCAATCGAAAGGCATTTTGGAGAGGCCAATCGAAAGGCACTTTGGAGAGGCCAATCGAAAGACAATTTGGAGTGGCCAATCGAAAGGCACTTTGGAGTGGTCAATCGAAAGGCACTTTGGAGAGGCCAATCGAAAGGAACTTTGGCCAACTTCAAAATTTGTTGTTTTTCCTTCAAACAAGTGTTTGTAACCACCCATGTAAGAGAAGATCTTGTAAAAAATGAGAGGGAAAATTTTGGGGTACAACAGCTACCCCTGTTCAATCTTCTTAAACCTGAAGATGTAGATTGGCTTGTCTGCCTTTCGTGATATGAAGGTAGAAGATGATTGAACACTAGAGTGCCTGGAATTTGCACTCATATGAAGTGATACTGTTGGTGGATAATATCGGGAATGGGCTTAAAGATGCCATTTTGAAAAGGTGACAGGAGACTATCAGAGATGGGCTGAAATATGCCATCCACGGAACATGACAGAGAGTCGTCAAAGATGGGCTTAAAGATGCCATCCAGATGAATGTTGATTTCATGAGATATTCCTTTGTGGGAATTCTTGCTCTTGCTGTTAGAGAGAACTCCATTGAGGAATATTGATCTCTGTCTTGGAACATAGAGTTTTAGGAGCTTTAGTCGTCCGTTACTCTATTGGGGAGTCATCTCTTGATTGAAAAGATGGAAGTGAACTACTATCTGGTCAGGATCCAGGCTTCACAGTGACTTGCTGAGGATGATAAGGCTGACTGCTATCTGGTCGTGCTCCAGGCTTCACAACGACATACTGGGGAAATGAGATTAAACTGTTATTTGGTCGTACTCCAGGGTTCAATGACTTGAACTGTTATCTGGTTGTTCCCAGGCTTCAGTGATTTGAAGAAATTAAGCTGTTATCTGGTCGGGTCCAGGCTTCAACTTGAATCTAAGGTATACTACTATCCGTTCGAATCTAGGCTTCATAGTAACTGACAAAGTAAACTTCTATCTGGTCAGATTCCATGCTTCGCAGCACCTTATACTGTTATCTGGTCAAAATCCAGGCTTCACAGTGTCTTAAATTGTTGGTTGACTATTATCCAATTGGGTTCCAGGCTTCATAGTAACTGACAGGGTAAACTTCTATCTGGTCGGATTCCAGGCTTCGCAGCACCTTATACTGTTATCTGGTTGAAATTCAGGCTTCAGTGTCTTGAAGAAGTGAACTAATATCTGGTCTAATTCCAGGCTTCACATCACCTTATAATGTTATCTGGTTGAAATCCAGGCTTCATAGTTTCTTCAATTGGAATGGAAATTAGAGAGATCTTAGTGTCGATCTGACTGAACCAGAGAAGGTCTTGGGAGGACATTTTTCTGATGAAATTTCTGAAATAGCCCTTCATCAGACGTAGCTTTTGAGAAGACTACCAGGTCACATAAGTAGCGGTGTTTGTTGATTTGATCTTTCCCTGAAAAAGGTAAATAATTAGTCATATGCAATGCCATGATGTAAGAAATTCATCGTGATGATGTTCACAAAAAAATGAGATTATGCTGTATGCGATGTATATGCATATGCCATGATGTATGAATATGGGATGTTATTGAGATGTTTCTCAGTCTAGGAAAATAAATCCCGGACTACTGTTGGAGAGTATTGGGAAGCTAAATCCTTCATTTCCGTTGGGGATGATGAATGGAGATGATTCGCTGGGGATTTCCTCTTTCTGTTTGAGGATAACCTGCTGGGGATTGACTATGCTTGAGAGTTGATTTTGCTTGAGAATAACTCTGCTCGAGGATAAACTTGTTGGAAGATTCTACCGTTGTAGAGAAATAAACTCTGTTTGGGAATGAATTCCGTAGTTATAGAAATGAACTCTACCCGGAAGGAGGTTTTATAACTGTTTAAGATTATATAAAAAAAACTCGGCTGGGGAAGGTAAATCTCAGCTCTCTGAAGGAACTTTGTTGGAGAAGGTAATTCCTGCTTAGGGAAGAAGAGACCAAGACTCTGGTTGTTTCTGCTCTATGGGGAACATAGATGTTATGGGGTCGTATGCAATGGTGACTCCGTTTTAAATTGTCCCTTCCCTTGTACTAGGCTAGAAAGAGTGATTGTCGGGGCTACAAATTGGTTTTTAGACTTTGCCCTGTTTCTTAAAGTCGCCAGCAACTGTCTTTCTGTTTTTTATGCAAATATTTGTGAACAATAATCATATACAAATGCATATGTCAAGAATAAGTCATTGGACGTCTTTGCAAAACCAAAACAGAAAAACAAAAACAAACAGTTTTGTACTTTCAAAGAAATTATTTGTATTGATTTCTGAAGTTTGCCTATAATAGGCGTTTTGTACAAAGAGGCTAACGTTCTAGTAGGAGAACGCCGTCGTAAGAAGTGAAAACTATACAAAATAATTTACAAAGAGGAGAAAATGGCTATGTGCAATAATCCCATTGGGTTTCAATTCTGCTATTGCCCCCTATGTCTTCCAGTGTCTCATCACTTTGCTACTTGTCCGAAGCTGACTGGATTGGTCGGTATCGTTTGAGCTTGATAGTCGATACTGGAGTCTGATTGCAAGGTGATCCAATGGGACATAGTGATATGCTTCAAATCCCTAACTTTTTCCTGGACCTCCCTTTCGGGTTTTCAGTCCACCAGGATACCCTTTTTTGCCCAAGCCTCCTTTTCAAGTTTTCGGCTTGCCGGGTGTATAGATTTTTTTTGTTTTTTATCCTTAATTTTTGCCCGAACCCTTTTGGTTTGCTGGGATGCCCTTATTTTTGCCTAGGCCAGTCAACCTAGCGAATCTTTATTCATGCTTAGTATCTTTTCACTATGTCCGCATTAACAGGGTGAGGAAGTTCGTCATAGTCCATGGTGGTCAAAATCATGACTCCACCTGAAAATATGCTTTTGATCACAAATGACCCTTCATATGTGTGAGTCCATTTTCCCCTGGGATCACCTTGTGGCAGTATGATGCGCTTGATTACCAGATCACCCGCTTGATATACTTGACGTCTGACCTTTTTGTTAAAAGCCTTGATCATCCATTTTTGATACATTTGACCATGACAGACAGCAGTAAGCCTTTTCTCATCAATCATATTTAGTTGATCAAGTCGAGTCTGGACCCAATCGTCTTCGTTCAAGCCTGCATCCTTCATGATCCTCAGAGAAGGGATCTAGACCTCAATGGGCAGGACAACCTCCATACCATATACCAGAGAATAAGGTGTTGCCCCTGTCGAAGTGTGTGTTGAGGTGCGATAACCATGAAGAGCAAATGGTAACATCTCATGTCAGTCTTTGTATGTCACTCTCATTTTCTGTATAATTTTCTTGATGTTCTTGTTAGCAGCCTCCACAGTGCCATTCATCTTAGGCTGGTAAGGGGAAGAATTATGATGCTGGATCTTGAATTGCTTATAGAGTTCAGTGATTATTATATTGTTGATATTTGTACCATTGTTTGTGATGATTCTCTCTGGAACACCATATCGACAAACCAGGTTATGCTTGATAAATCACGCCAAAAAATTCTTGGTAACAGAAGCAAAAGAGGCAACCTCAACCCACTTCATGAAGTAATCAATGGCCACTAGGATGAAGCGATGCCCATTGGACGCGGTAGGACTAATCTCTCTGATCATGTCAATGCACCACATTTCAAAGGGCCATGGAGCTGTCAAGATGTTCAAAGGAACCGGAGGTACATACACCTTATCAGCATAGATATGACATTTGTGATAAGTTCGGGAACGCTGATAGCAGTATGCTTCTATAGTGGACCAATAGTATCCTACCCGTAGGATCCTTTTAGCCATGGTGTGTCCACTAGAATGGGTGCCGAAAGTACCTTTGTGTAGATCTGCCATAATCCTCTCTGCTTCATTTTTATCTACGCACCGAAGTAAAGTAGAGTCATGATTGTGCTTATAGAGGATTCCATTACCAAGGAAGAACTTTACGGTGAACCTCCTCATGAACTTCTTATCATTGACAGATGCCCCCTCGGGATACTCTTGAGCCTCAAGATACCTTTTCACTTCATGGAACCAAGGTTTGTCTGCTACCTCTTCAGTGTCAATCTCGTAGAAATATGCCGGTTCATCCAACCTTTCAATAATGATCCGAGGGGCCTCGTTATCCCACCTGACCTTGAACATATATGACATGGTAGCTAGCGCGTCCGCTAACTGATTCTCTTCTCATGGGAAGTGTTCAAAGGTGACCTCTTCAAAGTGTGAGAGCAGTGTCAGCACATGTTCTTTGTAAGGGATGAGGTTTGGGTTTTTCGTGTCCTACTCACCTTTAATTTGACTTATTACCAAGGTTGAATCTCCGAAAATGCTCAAGAACTTGATCCTCAGGTCAATAGCAGCTTTGAGATCCATGATGCATGCTTCATACTCCTCCATATTCTTGGTGCAGTTAAAACATAATTTGGCGGTAAGAGGAGTATGACAACCCTCAGGCGATATAATTACAACACTGATGCCATTGTCGAGTGCATTGGAGGCTCTGTCAAAAACCATAGTCCATCGGGATCCTTCCTCAGGCCCTTCATCCGGTCCAGGTTCTTCACAGTCAGTCACTAACATAATATCCTCATCCGGGAACTCAAAATTCATGGTATGGTAGTCATCCATAGCTTGATGAGCTAAATTATCCGCTAGTACACTTCCCTTGATTGCTTTTTGGGTCGTGTACTGGATATCGTATTCAGTTAAGATCATTTTCCATCTTGCTATTCTTCCGGAGAGAGAGGGCTTCTCGAAGATGTACTTGATTGGATCCATTTTAGATATCAACAAAGTAGTGTGGGTCAACATATACTGTCTCAGTCGGCGAGCAGCCCATAGCAAACCGCAACAAGTTTTCTTGAGCAGTGAGTATCTTGTTTCACAGTCGGTAAACTTTCTACTAAGGTAGTATATTGCATGCTCTTTTCGACCAGACTCATCATGCTGCCCCAGCACACACCCCATTGAACTATCTAACACTGTTAATTACATTATCAAAGGTCTTACTTCAATTGGAGGCATCCGAATTAGTGGTTCTTGAAGGTATTCCTTGATTCTCTCAACGGCAGTCTGGCATTCGTCATTCCACTTTACCACTTGATCTTTCTTCAAGAGTTTGAAGATTGGCTCACAAGTAGCAGTTAAATGGGAAATGAACCTGGCAATGTAATTTAGGCGTCCTAAGAAGCCTATGACCTCCTTCTCAGTGCGAGGAGCCGACATCTCTTGTATAGCCTTCACCTTTGCAGGGTCTACCTGAATGCCTTTGTCACTGAAAGTGAAACCTAGCAGTTTGCCAGACCTTACCCCGAAGGTGCACTTATTTGGATCCAACCTTAGCTTGTACGTCTTGAACCTATCAAACAGCTTTTGTTGATGACCAAGATGCTCTTTCTCAGTTTGAGACCTGGCTATCATGTCATCAACATATACCTCTATTTCATGGTGAATCATGTCATGGAACAAAGCTACCATGGCTCGCTGATAGGTTGTCCCAGCATTCTTCAACCCAAATGGCATTACTTTGTAGCAGAAAGTGCCCCATTGTATGACGAAGGTTGTCTTCTCCATGTCTTCATATGCTATCTTGATCTGATTTAAACCAGAGAAACCATCCATGAAGGAAAAGACCTTGTGCTGTGCAGTGTTGTCAACGAGAATGTCAATGTGGGGAAGCAGAAAGTCATCCTTGGGGCTCGTCCTGTTCAAATCTCGGTAGTCCATACACATCCGTGCCTTGCCATCCTTTTTAGGCACCAGGACTATGTTAGCAACCCATTGGGAATAAGAGGTGACAACCAGGAATCCGGTGTTGAACTGTTTCATAACCTCTGCTTTGATCTTCTCTGACATTTTAGGGCGTATGCGATGGACCTTCTGCTTCACAGGAGGGCAATCTTCTTTAGTTGGCAGAAGATGAACCATAATATCGGTGTCTAGTCCGGGCATGTCTTCATATGACCAGGCGAAGATTTTGACATAATCATGCAACATCTGTATCAACCGCTGTTTGACACGAAGCTCCAAATTTGCACCTATCTTGACCTCTTTTCTGTCTTCCTCTGTGCCTAAGTTTACTGTCTCAACTGGATATTCATGGGGCTGTATGGCCCTTTCTTCTTGCTGTAACAGTCTAGCAAGTTCTCCGGCTACCTCACAATCTTCCTCACCTTCGTCCTCGACTTATTTAATCTGATTTTCGAAGTCATAACTAGCAATAGCATAACTGTTATCAATGGGATCCGGAGTGGATATGGATCTGCATTTTGATACGTGAGTGCATGTAAGAGCATAGCTGTATAGACAAAAGTAAAAAAGAAAAGAAAGACAGAGAGCGTAAAATTTGTATGCACAAACATCCAATGCTTTATTAATGCCATATGAAATTAAATTATGATAGCCCTCACAAATAAACCATTGTGCCCCGGGTAAGACACATGGCCATAAAGTTTATACTGTTTAATTATTACATATAAAAAAAAAAAATACAATTACTTATGAATAAAAGTAATCGGTATAAAGTCTCTTTCGGTCCAGTTACTGAGTCCACTATTGGCAGTAGGGAAGATCCAGCTGTCGATGTCATCGTCACCATCACTGTCTTTTAAGGCGTTGACCCCATGGTTGCTGTGGTACGATGGGAGAACTGACTTGAGGTTTTGCGTTTGTTTTCGCAAATATTTCGGTTGAGCAAGATTCACCACCGACTTTTTATTTTATCCTAAGGAAAGGTTAAAAAGCACAGCAAAAAACCTTTGAGATGTTTTCTTGGGTTCGGGGAGTAGATTATAGAAAGGGAAGATATTAACACCCTTTCTATCCATGGTTATCCATGGGCTCTTAGTTACTTGCTTAGATCAACTTGCCTTGATTTTCAATTATTTGAAATGGTGCTTTGTGTGTGGGTTTGAAAAATGTTTTGAAAAGAGGCCAATGTGGTGGCAACCTTTGTAATGATCCATGTTGGGATGTATACAAAGGTGTATGTCTTTTGAAAAGTTTTCAATGTTTTTGAAAGTTGTTTTGAAAGTGTGTTGTGATGTGTGTTTTGAAAATAGGCAAGTGTTTTTGTTTTGCAAGTTGGCAAGTAACCAAGAGTTGTCTACTCCTAAATTTACTCAAAGATCTTTGCTATGTTTTAACCCTTTTAACAATTTTGTTCCACCATTGTATTTGGTGTACAATCTTGTGTTAGGATGTGAATGGGACGGGCGCGGGTCATCGTTTAGACCATGATTGCAATGGTGCCAAGTGTCTTTGGGCAATTTTTTCCTTTAAGGGTCTTGATCATTTTTAGGCAACTTTCGAAAGCGTCATCGAGGGACTATGATCATTTGAATTTGTTTTGTTTTGCCAAAGACACCTAACATGCAATATGGCCCATTATTGAAGGCAACAAGTGGAATACCCTAGGGGTGCAAGTGTGATTAGTGTTGTCCATTTTCATGCTTGTTTATCTTGAATTTAGGTCAAACTATTTGTTGTTTTTGATTTGCATACAAAATCCTAATTCTATCATGGCATATTTAGAAAGCTTTTAAAGTGCGGAATTTAAAGGTCCTAAATTATTACAACACAAATTATGGGATGGGGGGTACAAATATTCAAAGGGGGATATTTTAGCAAGAAATTAAACCTAAACTATTACATCCAAATTGAATTTTTACAAGGTATTTAATTGCACAATAATTAAATAAAATATAATAAATATGCAAGATGCAAAAAATGATTTTTATATGTATGTAAAAAGGTATTTTCATGTGACAAATAAACAAAAATAAAAATGAATAATTTTTGGATATTTTTACATGTTTAGGGGAAAACCCTAATTTTATAAATAAAAAGGTATTTATTATATAATATGTGCAATATTTATTAATTATGTACAAAAATAAATAAAAAGGAAGTATATTGAAAAAAAGTGATTTTTTAAGTTAAATATTAATAAAAATAAAAATGTATTATTTTTATGTTTTTATCCTAAATATTATAATAAATATATAAGTATTTATATTATTTACTAAATATATTAAATATGTACAAAAATAAAATATTTAAAAAAAAGTATATTTTTTTTATAAAATGTTTTCAAAAGATAAAATAAAAATGAAAATTAGAAAATAAATGTATTTGTGTTATTTTTTTGTTATTTTAAATGAAAGTATATTTATGTTTATTTACATATATAACTAAATGAAACAAATAAATATCAAACAAAAATGCAAAAAATGTGAGAAAAATAATTTTAATGTTTTTTATATTTTAATAAAAAATAACAAATCAAAATCAAAAAGAAAAAGTTAAAAATGACAAATAAAACTCAAAATGGGCCAGGGGGGTGCATGTGTAAAACAGTGGTGCAAAAAGGAAGAACAACACAGGCCCAGCCCAAAGAGGTTGTCTTCAACCTCCAGACAGTTCAAACAACAAAAAATGCGCGTTTTGCCTTATCCCTGCTATCTCCTGATTCCTTGATTTTCAGCACAAACTCATAATATGAAAAATGTCAAGCATCAAACCACGAATCCATACATATAAAAAACTTAACTTAACTCTCAGAAATGAGAGAGAATTTCTCCATCCCTAATTCTTGACCTAAGTTTTTTCTAATGTTCAGGTTCCAAATTCTCTCAGTACACACAACATAAATGCAAAGTAATTATATGTGTAGCTTCAGGGCCATGAGTAGAGCATTTTTCATTCATAAACTTAAAGCTAACTCTTCCTAGATTGAGAGATAGAAGTCCATGAACTTACCTGTTCAGCTTGGATCGTGTCTGGCAATGGAGGTACTTTCAGTGCAATGTGAGGACTTGTACAGCTTGCTTGAAGGTCAGGGATGCTTCTCCAACCTTTAGCTTGCTTTGAAACCAAATGAATCAAGCTATGGAAGTCAACCTGCAAAACAGAAAAAGTGAAAATGGTGAAGTTGGTTAGAGGTGTTACAGGTCGTGTCCAATGCTTGGGATAGTTTGTATAGGTGGTATGGAGTGTGTATGAACTGGTTTTGGCCAAGGCGCACGAGTGGATTGAGTTGTGCCACTCAAACTGCAGGGATACCCTGTTTTGTGCAGTACAATGGTGTTTTTGTGAATGGTGAGGTTTTGGAGGTGGTTGGCTCGTGTCTTAGCTCAGGTTTGATGTTTGGAATGTGTTTAACAAGTTTGTCTAGGCTTGTGGTTGCAGCAATGTGAGTTGTGTTAAGTTATGCAATGTTTCTTCTAACTTAAGCAAAATTGTCAACTTGGTTTCTAGACTTATGCAGGCCCCCTAAACATGCTGCCTCAATCCCTCTTGATCAGTGTGTTATGTCCATGAATCCTGTGTCCAAAGATATGGCCTTGTACTTCTTGGATTTGCAAACTTGACATAAAGTGTAACTTTTCAAAAATGGATAATTTGCTTTTTCTAATTAAGGCTTAATTCTTCATACAATGACCAAATGCACAAAATAATGCCTTGGCCCAATGGATTGGCATTTAATTATTGAGTAAGAAAAGGATTAGAGGCCTGTAACTAGCTTGCTCATGCTGATTTGAAAAATTGCACAAGTTATGAACATGGAAATGGCTCATGAACAAAGTGACTTTTGCCCATATTGCCAAATTCGATTCTCCCTAACCACAAGGGTGTTTGATGAGTTCTTGGACATTTTGGAAAGCTTGGAACGTGTACTACAATCCATCTTCGTAATGCAAGTTGAAATTCCAAGTGGAAGCATGTGAAAAGTGGCCATGAAGTTAGGCAAAAATCCTGCCTAGAATAGGTCAAAATTTTTCTAAGTTAAGAATGTTTTGCACCCTTGTTCCAAAAATCATAACTTGAGCTACAAGCTTCTTTTGAGGAAACTTTGTGAATCAAAGTTGTCGATTTTGCAATGGAATATAACTTTCATGTTTTGAGTTTTGTTTGAATCCAAATGTAACTTGATGAAAAAGTGGGACAAAGTTAGGAAAAAATTAGGGATTTTCATAACTTAGAAAAATTCTAAGTTATGAAAATTCTTCATTTCAAACCCTAATTTGTGATTTTTGATTTCTTGGTGAATAAGTTTCATAATTTGACATGTCTTGATGAAAAATGAATCTTTACACTTGATTTTGACCAAAAAGTCAAAGTTTGACTTTTCAGTATACAGTCAAATTTGGCTCAGTTGACTGGAAAATTCATCTGTCAAACTTGTGCATTTGGGATCTTTTGAACTTGTTGAACATGTCAAGACAAGGCCATTGAGTCCTTGAGTCCATATGTGATCTTGGTTTGCCATTGGCTAGGTCAAACAGTCATAAATTGCCTTTGTGCAGTCAAAACCCTAAAAATGACCATTTTGCCCTTTTGGTGATCTGATCAAATTTCTTGTGGAATTGTGATCCAAACTTGATCAAATGGTCCATATGAGTTCATAATGTTGATGTGGGTCAAAAATCACGAGGTTTGACTGTCAATTGACCATAGTTGACTTTTTCCCCCAATACAGTTGATTTCTAGGTCAACTGTCCAATTGACTGGGCAAAGATTGGAATCAAGGCTTGAAACTTGGTATGGATAAACTTGTGAGTCCAATATGAAGCATGAAAGTCATCTTGGGCATTTTAGGTCAAAACATCTTGGTGCAAATACAAACCCTAATTTGGGTCAACAGTGCAAGGAGGGGTCTTGAGCAGAGTAAACCCTAGCTGGATCTTGAGCTCCAAGGGTCTTGTGATGAGAAAATGTTGAGGAAATGGGAGGGAAAATTTTGGGGTACAACAGTTTCCCCTGTTCAATCTTCTTGAACCTGAAGAGTTAGATTGGCAAGTTTTCCTTTCGCGACTCGAGGGTAAAAGGAGATTGGACACTAGAGTGCCCGGAAATTTGCACTCGCATGCTGGAGTATCAGCAATGTGAGGTCGGGAATGGGCTTATAGATGCCATTTGGAGGAGATGGTGGATATGAGGATGGGCTTATAGATGCCATCTGGAGGTGTGACAGAACCTTGTCGGGAATGGGCTGGAAGTGTTGATTGCGTAAGAGATTCCTTAGCGAGAACTTGCGTATTTTGAGAAAGGAAGATGTTTCCTAGCCTGTTACAGGTGTTGATCTTCAAACTCTTAATGCAGATATGCCCTGGCTGGATACAGGTATCGAATCTACAATTAGTTGCTCACAGATGTGCCCTGGCTAGATACAGGAATCGAATCTGGAACTTCAAAAGGTTGTTTACAGACGTGCCCTGGATGCATACAGGTATCGAATTTCTAAACTGTTCATGTAGACGTGCCCTGGCTAGATACAGGTGTCGAATCCATAATCAAATACTCACAGATATGCCCTGGCTAGATACAGGAATCGAATTCGGAATTAGTTGTCTGATCGCGACTTTATCGTCTAAATTAATCGGGAGACTGCAAGTATACAGCCCTATCGCGTAGTTTTAAAAGATATCGAACCTAAGGGACTATAAATCGAACTAACGTAACCTAAACTACTGTGTAAAGCTATAGCTATCGAATAATTGATTAGGGGAATTTTTGGGTAATAAAACTTAATTCTAATTGAAATAATAATAATGCGAATATCGGTATGTACTTCGTTAACATTTAAAGAATCCGGCTTTCCACTGGCTTATTTTCAAAAATGATAATAATATCTTTTTCAGCAAAAAGTATTTATTCAAAAATCTATTCTCAAACTTTCGCTCTATTGAAGTAAATTATAATTTTAAACTCTGATGTATGCTTTCGCTATCCCATTGATTTTAAAATTACATTTTGAAAATAAATAAAGTTTAATTGGTTTTAAAACGCTGTCGCAGTCTTTAAAAACAATACCTAGTATCTACTATCTGATTCTAAACCTCAAACTGTCGCTCTATTGGTTTCTAATCTTAGTCGGTTTATTAACCTCAAACTTTCACTCTGTTGGTTTCTAAACCTTTTTTAACAAAATAAACTAGATAACTAAATCAGAAAAAGTGTTTATTTTATAAAATATAATCAAGCCTGTTTATTCCGGATCCATTCAAATTAACTCGTTACATACCGATATTTAAATAATTTAGCCAGACATACTCATAAAAGCAGACATGGATACATTAAAGGAATTAACATTCATAAATAAATTCATGGCAAAATAAATATTCTCATGCAAATAATTAATTAAAGCGATGTAAATAAGGAACCTGAATTAAATAAATGCTGGAAATAATCCTTGAAGCTTGAATCAATTCGTACAGAATCCCGGTTCTTCAACAGGAATAAAATCTAAGTATTCGAAAAGGAAAAGGAACTGGCTGGAAAATAACTACTGGAAATTGAATTACAATGGAAACTAGTAATGCGATGAAAGTAAATTCTGAAACTGGAAAAATAATCTAAGCAAAAACGGTCCCAATTTTTATTTCCTGATGTCTTTTTATAGTGGTAGAATGTAACCACTTTTGAGATATTTTCGTACCACTTATCCTCTAATTTCTCGTTCTAACTTGAACACGTTGAGACGGGCGCCTCAATTGACCACGTCCTCAATTGACCACGTTGAGACGGGCGCCTCCCACTAAGGGGAAAGTCCGAGGCGGGCGCCTCAATTGTAGGAGAAGAGATGAGACGTGCGTCTCACTCTTGCATGTGACTTTAGGGTTCTCTTGCTTGCGTGGGTCTGAATTCGTTTGGGCCTAGTTTGGAGATGATAAACCTTTTTGTCTATCATTATTGCTTTGCACACCCCTTTTCTTCATTTCTTGCATATTTAGTCCAATAACTCTCTTAATTTCTTCACTTTGCTCAATTTGTCTAATTAAAATAAAGTACCTGAAACAATAAAAATACCGGCGTAATATGGAAATAAAATGAAATAATTAAATAAAAATACTAACATTATCTATGAAAATTAAATCAAATATACTATATAAAATTGTGTTATCAAACTCCCCTATACTTGAACCGTTGCTTGTCCTCAAGCAAAAGTAAAAAGGTGAAAATCACTGACGCGCAATTAAACACAGATATAAGAACATACATCACTTCGTACCAGGTTGCAAGTTGAATTTTTTCGTTAGAGAATTTAAGTCGAACTTAAACACCAAAGTTACCGTAGGAACACTGGATAACCCCATTTAAGCAGACCAATTTAAGTCTTGTCATTATAGCTTAACCCAATACTATGTTTTATTTCACCCGTTTTCATTCTAGTGCAATCACATTAAACCCTTTACCTTACACGCACATAGTGGAGTAACTGGTTAGTGAATTTGATCTTAGTAAGCCATCTAGGAGTTCTGGTAATTTAATCATATGGTACTCCCTTTTTCCAATTAAAAATTGCGGGGGATCGAACCGTAATTCGCCCTACCAAGTTCAGCACCAGGGACCACTGAACCAATTTATAATGGATTATTATGCATTTAAATTTATAGTTTCTGCAACTGTTGGATTAAATGATCTGGTAAGGACCATCTAACTTAATAAGTGCATCTTCAGATAAAAGCAATTTCTTAAGAATATTTGATCAATCACTTATATTCATCAGCTCCCCACGTAGTTTGTGTTTATGGCGGTGCCGACTGCTTAATAAACTACTCGGGGCTAATCTAAAACTAAGTTTTAAAGGTTTTGGTATAATAAGTACTTAAATCGATCCAACATATCGGGGGTTTTGAAGTGTTAAGACGATAGCAATTTTGCTAAGTTGCTCGAATTCTTATTTATAATAGGCAACCTTAATACTAGTTGAATGATGTTTTATAAATGCGTGTTAAAATTGTTTTATTTTATTCGTTATGGCTCAAGAAATAGGGGGAATTCGAGTAAGCACAAATTTTTGCATAAGAGTTTAAAATTTGCATAAATAAGTATTTTATTGAATTGAAATTTTGCAATACAAGAAAAGAAATAAAAGGGAAAATACTACAAAGAGAGCAAAGGAAATGGAAATGAACAAGGAAATGATCTGACTCCCCTATACTTAAAAGGAGCAATGTCCTCAATGCGATAAAAACAAAGGAGAATCAGATGAAAAGAGAAAGGCGATCACTCGTTTCTTTGAGAATCATGATTTCTTGTTCTTCGTCCTCTAGTACGAGGTCTTCGTCGTACGTCAGAATTAGAATCATTAAGATGAAGTGCGTCTGCTATGCGAGCTTGCAAAGATTCGAGGTTACGATCACGGCGAAAGGCATATTGTTGTTGTTCGCGTCGCATCTCTTGTTGATCACGTTGTACTTCTTGTACGAGACGTAAAGTCTCAGCTTGGTTTTGTTGCATGGCATGGAACAACTGATCTTGACGAAGCATATGAGCCTGCATGGCTGCGAAATTTGCAGCGGGATTATCTGGTTGTTGGGCGGCAGGTGCATCAAGAGCATAACGCCAATTTGCACGGACTCGGACGTCGATACGATTCGGACAAGGCAACACAAAATCAGGAATTGGACGACGATTTATCACTAATGTAAATCGGCCATCATGTCTTGGAGAGATTATATGGGAATCTCGGCAATAGATGACATCAAGAAGAGTGGCTGGCATCATATATTGGAACAAAGAAAGTAGCTCGGTGGAAAGGCCTAAAGCATATGCTAAAGATGTGATGATGCCCCCAAAAACAAAGGGATTAGTACCTGCTGCGTTCACGCATGTGTGGATGTGACTGAGCATGAAAGGAGCGACGTTGACAGCCTGACCATTAAGGGCACAGAAAATGATGAACAACTCATTTTGGTTGACCTTGTGATTATTGGTCCGACCAAAGATGGTGTTAGCAAGAACGCGGTGAAAGTACCTTAATGCAGGGTTATGTATTTGAGAAGCATAGAGGTCGCGCCAACTTTCCGTTGTTTGACCGATTAGATCATTCCATAAGGAGAAGCCGACTTGATCCCAAGAAAGATCGTGGTCATCGTCGAAAGGCTTGTAATGAACATGCTCGCCGCGAGTGAAAGATAAGAGTTCGGCGACTCTTTCTTGATCAAGAGAGTACTCTTGGTTGAACATGCGGAAGTTGGCGGTTCCGGTTGTGTAGGGATCGTCGACAGGTGGTTTGTAAGAGAAGGAACTAAGAAATTCAAGCACGAGTGGTTCATAAGTTGGACATGGGTTTGTGCAGAGACTGGTTAAACCGGTGTTATTGAGCATTAATACGATGCTATCGGTCATTCCTAAGGTTTCCAAACACTCCGAACTTACGTATTTTGTAGGAACGACAGAACGAGTATAGAATTTGTTATACTTTTGTTGTTGTTGATCGTCGTCGTTATCGCGGAAAATGATATTGGATAGGTCGGGTGGTGGTCGGTCGGGCTTAACTTGTCTTTGGTTGTTTCGTGGAGCCATGGATGGATATGTGTAGAAGAAGGAAAAAGGTGGAAAATATGGGTGTAGGAGAGGAAATGGTAGAGATGGTTAGAAATGTTGTGAAATTAGAAAGAAGGATGAATGGTATTTATAGTGGAGTGAGAGTTAAGAGTGATAAATTATAATAAGTGGGTGTTGGAAAATGGAGGGGAAAATTTGAATGGGGATTAATGGTGGGAAATGGAAAGAATATAATTTGAATGAGAATAAAGAGTGTTGAATTTGAATTAATTGGGGTGAATGGGAAAACGAAACGAACAAGACAAGTAAATGCAAGGAGACCAACTTTTACTGCATGAAGCACAAGCTGAGGCAACCGCCTGACATAGGAGACCACGCGTGAGGCGTACGTCTCAAAGCTGCATGGAAAGTTGGAGGCGTGCGTCTCCTATCAGCGTGTTAGGCTGAGGCGTGCGTCTCAGCTTGTTAGGAACAGGCAAGCGTGTGAATGACAGTATGCATGTAATAATACTAGTATTCTTATAACAAAATATTTTTATATGATATAATATTTTAAGCTGCAATATTATAATTATAAGAAAATAACATGAATTGCTTTTAAAATGAAGACCAAAGTTGCTTACAATTTTAAGAATCAAGTGTTTGGAAAGTAGAACATAATAAAAAAGAACATAACGAAACTATTGCAATTCCTAACAAAATCAAACTAAGCCAAACTAAATAAGATGAAGTACTTAAAAGCTCTAGCCACTACATGGTCCTGCCTTAGGAGCGGAGGAAGAATGAAAGTAAGCGAAAACTTCTTGAAATTGCGCAGAAACAGTATCCATAAAACCAAAGAAATCGGCTCGCAAACTAGTCAAATCGTCCCTCAAAGCCTGATGTTCCACCTGGAGAGCGTGGATGACAAGGGCATAATCAATGGTAGGAGCCTCATGCATAACGGTGTCAGGAGCAACAGAGTGAGCGGTAGAATCGTGCTGAGGAGGGCCCATATCATAATAACCTGAAGGAGAAGTGGGATCTTCCTCAGAATCTTCCAAAACCTCATAATCTTGCGGAGTCTCAGGAGTGCGGGGCGGAGAAGGCTGCTGATCAAGACCAAAAAGCCAGTTGGCTTTGTTATGCATACTCGTAGCAGGGTTAGGCAAGGTAAACAGCTGCATAACTTGACCATTAATCAACAAGGTGAACTGAGTCGGGCCAAGATCACCAATTATACCAGTGTTGAAACAGAACTCGATGGTCATGCAAGTAATACCAGTAAAAGCATTCAGATGCTTAAAGGATTGTCGAGGTCCAACAACATTCGCAATCATAGTGACGAGACCTCCCATCTGAATAGGTGCATGATCAGTATCAATGAGATCCACAAAGGTACGGATCAGATAAGTGATCCCATTAACCGGACGGTTTTGCGAAGCACAAAACATGATAAAAAGCTCATCCTTAGAAACAGTGGTGACATTCTGTGGTTTTCCAAAAATGGTGTGGGCCAGAATCTTATGGAAATACCTGAAGGCCGGATTATGGATATTCTCTGATACAAAGTCCTCGGGCTCAGGGTTAAGGATTCCAGAAATAGATCCCCAAAAATAGTCAAGCTCTCTAAATCCAAGATACTCCTCCTGAGTTTCATGATAAACTCCTATGCCATTAGGAAAACCAAGAAGCTCACCCAATTCTTTATGGTTAAACTTGAAAGTGATGCCAAAAAGTATGAAGATAATAAGTCCACGGCGTAAAGCGAACCCATGAGTAGGAAAGTATATCAAAGAGCTGAGGAACTCCAAAGTGAGGTTCCGATAAGTGGCATAGCAAGTCATCAATCGTGAACTATCCCACCCAATCTGATTCAGCAGAAAAAACACACTATCACGAATACCAAGAGCAGTCATAGCACCGTGATGAGTGTAGATAGTAGGTAACATCTCACGCTCGGATAAAACTCCATATTTGATGCGCTGATTTCTTCCTCTGAAACTAACTGGCATATTGTCAACTCGAGACATAGTGGGAAGAGAAATAAGTAGCAAGAAGTATCCTGAAGAGAAGAAAAATAAAGAAGATCAGCATTGGCCAAAATGCCGATAAGAAGAAAAAAACATAGAATAGAAAGAAATAAGACAAAGAGGAGAAATATAATGAATAGATAAAGAAAAGAAATAGATATATTTTTGTTTTTGTTTTTGTTAAAAATAGACTAAAGAAGAAATGAAAAATAAGAAGAAGGAAATATAAAAAACGGTGGGTTGTCTCCCACAAAACGCTTTGTTTTATGTCGTAAGCTCGACAAATAAAACTAAAGACTAGGCTTCTAATCGAGCGTGTGGCTCGTCTAGATTTATCGTTTGAGAATTTCCCTCGAGTTCAGTTAGATGGTAATGTTTTAAACGCTGCCCATTTACTATAAACGGTTCAATCGAAGGTCCCTTAATCTCTATCGCACCACTTGGATAAACTTGAGTAATTTCAAAAGGTCCGGACCACCTAGATCGTAATTTTCCAGGAAATAATTTCAATCGTGAGTTAAATAGTAATACCAAGTCGCCTATGTTAAAATTCTTCCTAGATATATGCTTATCGTGCCATTTCTTTGTGCGCTCTTTGTAAATCCTAGCATTTTCGTACGCATCCTGTCTAAGTTCTTCCAATTCATTAATATCCAGGATACGCTTCTCTCCAGCGGCAGTTTAACTTAAGTTCAGATTCTTAATGGCCCAATAGGCCTTGTGTTCTAACTCAACTGGGAGATGGCATGACTTACCATAAATAAGCTTGAAAGGAGTAGTACCGATGGGAGTTTTATAGGCAGTTCTATAAGCCCATAAAGCTTCGTGAAGTTTAAAGGACCAGTCCTTTCTGGACGTAGAGACAGTTTTTTCAAGGATTTGTTTTATCTCGCGATTTGAAACTTCAACTTGTCCGCTAGTTTGAGGATGGTAAGGTGTAGCTATGCGATGTCGAACTCCATATTTTCCTAATAATTTTTCAAAGATTTTGGAAATGAAATGAGATCCACCATCACTTATAACAAGTCTGGGTACACCGAACCTAGGAAAGATTATGTTCTTGAACAGCTTAAGTACCACTCGGGTGTCATTTGTTGGAGAAGCTATAGCTTCGATCCATTTTGAGACATAATCCACAGCCACGAGTATATACTTGTTACCGGATGAAGATGGAAAGGGTCCCATAAAGTCTATCCCCCACACATCAAAGATTTCGACTTCTAAAATGCCTTTTTGTGGCATTTCGTCACGTCTAGATATATTACCGGTGCGTTGACACCTGTCGCATTTTAAGATGGTGGCATGTACGTCTTTCTATAAATTAGGCCAATAGAGACCGGATTGTAAGATCTTCGCACAAGTTTTGGATGTACTCGCATGTCCTCCGTAAGGTGCAGAATGACAGTGTTTTATAATGTTTTCAATCTCTTCTTCTGGCACACATCGGCGGAAAATTCCATCGGGACCTCTCTTGAAAAGTAAAGGTTCATCCCAATAATACTGTTTAAGATCATGGAAGAATTTCTTCTTCTGTTGGTAGGTAAGTTCAGGTGGTAAAACGCCTGCAGCGAGGTAATTTACGAAATCGGCATACCAAGGCACCAAGGAGACGGCTAAGGTGGTTTCCATGAGTTTATCTGGTTCTGTGTCTTCCAAGTGGGCAATTAGTTTATCATACTGGAATTCATCATCGATCGACACTTGTTTATGTTTAAGATTTTCTAGTCTAGAGAGATGATCTGCTACCACGTTTTCGATTCCTTTCTTATCTTTGATTTCTAAATCGAACTCTTGCAGCAGCAATATCCATCTCAGGAGTCTAGGTTTAGCGTCCTTTTTGGTTAGGAGATATCTAATAGCAGCATGATCAGTGTATATGATTATTTTGGATCCTACTAAGTAGGAACGAAACTTGTCTAATACGAAGATCACTGCTAAGAATTCTTTCTCGGTTGTAGCATAATTCATCTGCGCTTCGTCCAGGGTTCTGCTTGCATAATATATGACGTGGAGTCTTTTATCCTTTCGCTGTCCTAAAACAGCTCCTACGGCATAGTCACTTACGTCACACATTATTTCAAAAGGTTCATTCCAATCTGGAGTTTGCATGATAGGCGCAGAAATTAATGCTTTCTTAAGTGTTTGAAATGCTTCTAAACATTTTTCGTCGAAGATAAATTCAGCGTCTTTCATTAATAGCTCAGTTAGGGGTTTAGTTATCTTAGAGAAATCTTTAATGAATCGTCGATAAAAACCGGCGTGTCCCAAAAAGCTTCGGATTTCTCTAACAGTTTTTGGAGGTTGAAGGTTCTCAATAACTTCGATTTTAGCAGAATCGACTTCAATTCCTCTTTTGGATATAATGTGTCCTAAAACAATTCCTTCTTGTACCATAAAATGGCATTTCTCCCAATTAAGCACTAGATTAACCTTCACACAACGTTCTAATACCCTTTCTAAATTTTCTAAACATTCTTCAAAGCTTTGTCCACAAACGGAGAAATCGTCCATGAAGACTTCCATAATATTGTCCAGAAAATCAGCAAATATTGCCATCATACATCTTTGAAAAGTTGCAGGAGCATTGCATAAACCAAATGGCATTCTTCTATAAGCAAAGGTTCCAAAAGGGCATGTGAAAGTTGTTTTCTCTTGGTCATTAGGATGAATAGGTATCTGAAAGAAACCTGAATAACCGTCCAAGAAGCAGAAATGAGAGTGTCTAGCTAAACGTTCCAACATTTGATCAATAAATGGTAAAGGGAAATGATCTTTTCTGGTGGCTTTGTTAAGTTTTCGATAATCGATGCACATTCTCCATCCAGATTCGACTCTTTTAGTTATGATTTCTCCTTTCTCATTTTCAACTACTGTGACACCTCCTTTCTTAGGTACAACATGCACAGGGCTAACCCATTTGCTATCAGATATAGGATATATGATTCCTGCTTCTAATAACTTCATAACTTCCTTTTTCACAACCTCGCTCATAATCGGGTTTAGTCTCCTCTGGTGTTCTCTTGAAGTTTTACAATCTTCTTCTAGCATAATGCGATGCATACAGATAGAGGGACTTATTCCTTTAAGATCAGTGGTATTATATCCTAAGGCTGTTGGATATTTTCTCAGAGTTTGTAAAAGTTTTTCAGTTTCGGTTTCGCCAAGTTCTGCGTTGACTATCACTGGTCGTTCGAGTTCAGGATCTAGGAATTCATACCTTAGATTTTTAGGAAGTGTTTTGAGTTCTAGGGGTGGTTTCCTTAAACATTGTGTAGGATCTGGTGCTATAGCTAAGCATTCACTTAGATTACTACTCAGATTTTCATCGAGATTGTCTTCATTTTCAAGCTCAGCTTCTTTTCTACATTCACCGATGATATCCATGAAGTAACAAGTATCTTCAATTGCAGGTGCTTTTAGGAATTGAGAGAGGATAAATTCGATTTTCTCTTCACCTGCTTCAAAAGTAAGTTTTCCTCTTTTTACATCTATAATTGCACCGGATGTAGCTAAGAAAGGCCTTCCAAGAATGATTGGGGTAACTTCGTCCTCCCTTATGTCCATGATAATGAAATCGGTTGGTATATAGAATTGGCCAATGCGTACAGGAACATTCTCGAGAACTCCTGCAGGATATTTAATTGACCTATCTGCTAATTGAACGGACATTTTGGTTGGTCTGAGTTCTCCCATTTCAAGTTTCTTGCATATAGATAACGACATCACACTTATACTGGCTCCAAGATCACATAAAGCTTTATCTATGACAAATTTGCCAATTACACATGGAATAGAGAAACTTCCAGGGTCTTTGAGTTTAGAAGGCATTGTGTCTTGAATAATTGCACTACATTCAGCAGTAAGCATGACAGTTTCATTATCCTCTAGCTTTTTCTTATTGGATAGAATCTCTTTAAGGAATTTAGCGTAGGAGGGCATTTGAGTTATAGCTTCGGTAAAAGGAATTGTAACATTAAGTTGTTTAAGAAGATCCACGAATTTCTTGAATTGACCCACATTCTTAGTTTTAGCTAACCTTTGAGGGTATGGGATACGAGGCTTATAAGGTGGTGGGGGTACATAAGTTTCATCTTTTTGCATGGTATCTTCATTATTATCTCTCTGATTTTCCTTTTCTTATTTATCTTTAGTTTCAGATTGTTTATCATAATTTTGTTGCATAGCTGGGCTATTGTTTCTGGGATCTACAGGTCCATCATACTCTGTTCCGCTTCTTAAGATAACAGCATTTGCATGTCCTTTGGGATTAGGTTGAGGCTGTCCAGGAAATGAGCCAACAGGAGCAGCAGAAGCCGCTTGTTGTTGAGCTACCTGAGAGATTTGTGTTTCTAACATTTTATTATGTGTAGCTAAAGCATCAAGCTTGTTAGATAATTGCTTAATCTGCTCATTAATGTGTATATTATGATTTTGAACATCCTTATTAGTCCGGGATTGAGTATTATTGGTTTGGGATTGAGTAGCGATGAAATGCTCTATCATGACTTCCAAATTAGACTTCCTAGGAGCATTAGACGTGTTAGGACCATTATTAGGATGATTTGGGATAGCCTTAGGGTAACCAGGTGGTGTAGCAGGAGCTTGTCCAGGTGCGTATAACGCGTTGTTACTCTTGTATGAAAAGTTAGGATGATTCTTCCAGCCAGGGTTATATGTGTTGCTGTAAGGATTACCCTGTACGTAATTCGCTTGTTCAACTGGAACTCCTGTTAAAAGTGGGCATTTTGGATCAAGATGTGATTGAATACCACATAAGTCGCAATTTTGAGCAATTGCAGCAACAGTAGCTGCGGGAGCGGTGGTAAGATTCTCGAGCTTTTGAGTGAGAGCTTCCACTTTAGTGTTGACTTGATCCAGACTATTCACTTCAACCATGGCACCTTTCGTTTGAGATTTCTCTATGCTAACTCTCTCCGTACCCCATTGGTAATGGTTTTGAGCCATGCTTTCGATAAGTTGTCTTGCTTCAGTATATGGTTTATTCATCAGTGCGCCACCAGCTGCGGCGTCTATAGTCAATCTCGTATTATACAAGAGACCATTGTAGAATGTATGAATGATCAGCCATTCTTCTAAACCATGATGAGGACAAAGTCTAAGCATGTCCTTATAACGTTCCCAAGCTTCAAAGAGTGATTCATTGTCTTTTTGTCTGAAACCATTGATATTGGCTCTGAGCATAGCAGTTTTGCTTGGAGGAAAATATCTAGCCAAGAAGACTTTCTTCAACTCATCCCATGTGGTGATTGAGTTGGAAGGAAGAGATTGGAGCCATGCGCGAGCTCTGTCTCTGAGAGAAAAAGGAAATAGGCGCAATCGTATTGCCTCGGGGTTAACACCATTTGCTTTCATAGTGTCTGTGTACTGCACAAACACTGACAGATGAAGATTCGGGTCGTCAGTAGGAGCTCCAGAAAACTGGTTTTGCTGAACGGCGGAAAGAAGCGAAGGTTTTAGCTCGAAATCGTTTCGAGCGATAGCAGGAGCAACAATACTATTATAAGGCTCTGCTTGAGAAGGAACAGCGTAGTCCTTAAGAGGACGAGGAGCAGGAGCATCAGGATCAACCATCTTCTTGAGTTCTTCAACGTCAGGAAGTTTGGTCGGAGGAAGGTTGTTGCGTTCTAAATACTCTTGAATTCGTCTCCTTAATCTAAGGTAACGCTCGATATCGTATATAGGTATATGCAAAGGCGCGCCTTGAGAGCGAGTATTTGGCATACACAGAGGGAAAAGAAATAGTTTCTATAGTCTATACTTCGTAATAAAATTACGATATCAACTTAAATAGTCCCCGGCATCGGCGCCAAAAACTTGATCGCGACTTTATCGTCTAAATTAATCGGGAGACTGCAAGTATACAACCCTATCGCGTAGTTTTAAAAGATATCGAACCTAAGGGACTATAAATCGAACTAACGTAACCTAAACTAATGTGTAAAGCTATAGCTATCGAATAATTGATTAGGGGAATTTTTGGGTAATAAAACTTAATTCTAATTGAAATAATAATAATGCGAATATCGGTATGTACTTCGTTAACATTTAAAGAATCCGGCTTTCCACTGGCTTATTTTCAAAAATGATAATAATATCTTTTTCAGCAAAAAGTATTTATTCAAAAATCTATTCTCAAACTTTCGCTCTATTGAAGTAAATTATAATTTTAAACTCTGATGTATGCTTTCGCTATCCCATTGATTTTAAAATTACTTTTTGAAAATAAATAAAGTTTAATTGGTTTTAAAACGCTGTCGCAGTCTTTAAAAACAATACCTAGTATCTACTATCTGATTCTAAACCTCAAACTGTCGCTCTATTGGTTTCTAATCTTAGTCGGTTTATTAACCTCAAACTTTCGCTCTGTTAGTTTCTAAACCTTTTTTAACAAAATAAACTAGATAACTAAATCAGAAAAAGTGGTTATTTTATAAAATATAATCAAGCCTGTTTATTCCGGATCCATTCAAATTAACTCGTTACATACCGATATTTAAATAATTTAGCCAGACATACTCATAAAAGCAGACATGGATACATTAAAGGAATTAACATTCATAAATAAATTCATGGCTAAATAAATATTCTCATGCAAATAATTAATTAAAGCGATGTAAATAAGGAACCTGAATTAAATAAATGCTGGAAATAATCCTTGAAGCTTGAATCAATTCGTACAGAATCCCGGTTCTTCAACAGGAATAAAATCTAAGTATTCGAAAAGGAAAAGGAACTGGCTGGAAAATAACTACTGGAAATTGAATTACAATGGAAACTAGTAATGCGATGAAAGTAAATTCTGAAACTGGAAAAATAATCTAAGCAAAAACGGTCCCAATTTTGATTTCCTGATGTCCTTTTATAGTGGTAGAATGTAACCACTTTTGAGATATTTTCGTACCACTTATCCTCTAATTTCTCGTTCTAACTTGAACACGTTGAGACGGGCGCCTCAATTGACCACGTCCTCAATTGACCACGTTGAGACGGGCGCCTCCCACTAAGGGGAAAGTCCGAGGCGGGCGCCTCAATTGTAGGAGAAGAGATGAGACGTGCGTCTCACTCTTGCATGTGACTTTAGGGTTCTCTTGCTTGCGTGGGTCTGAATTCGTTTGGGCCCAGTTTGGAGATGATAAACCTTTTTGTCCATCATTATTGCTTTGCACACCCCTTTTCTTCATTTCTTGCATATTTAGTCCAATAACTCTCTTAATTTCTTCACTTTGCTCAATTTGTCTAATTAAAATAAAGTACCTGAAACAATAAAAATACCGGCGTAATATGGAAATAAAATGAAATAATTAAATAAAAATACTAACATTATCTATGAAAATTAAATCAAATATACTATATAAAATTGTGTTATCATTGTCTACAGATGTGCCTTGGCTGGATACAGGTATCGGATCTGAAATTCGTCGTCTACAGATATGCCCTGGCTGGATACAGGAGTCGAATCTGGAACTCGCAAAAGGTTGGTAGAGATAGCTTTCCTGGCTGGATACAGGTGTAAACCTCTGACCTGAGAATGAAAGATAATTTCCTGGCCTGTTACAGGGGTTGATCTTCAAACTCTTCATGCAGATATGCCCTGGCTAGATACAGGTATCGAATCTACAATCAATCACTCACAGATGTGCCCTGTCTAGATACAGGAATCGAATCTGGAATTGCGATAGTTGATAGTAATCATCCTTGGATTGACTTTTCCTGACAAGGCAAAACATTAGTTTTATGCAATGTCACGATGTGCATGATGTCATGATGCTCAAAATGAGATAGTGTTGTATGCACTTTATCATGTATGTAAGCAGGATGTATGAAATGTGAAATGTCTATGAGTGTATTTTTGTCTAGGAAAATAAATCCTTGACGACTGGCCGGGGAATCAAATCCCGGGCTGATGTTGAAGAATAGAGTTCTTCGTTTCCGCTGGGGATGATGGTTGCAAGAATAAACCGGTAGGAGAAGATGACTCCGTTGGGGAATAAACTTGTTGGAGAAATTACTCTGCGGGGAATTACTCTGTGGGAAGAGATACTTCGTTGAGGTTTTGATGAGAGCTCCGCTGTGGATTTCAACGATAGACTCCGCCGAGGATTTCAGTTCCCCCATGAGGCTCATCTCAAATTCTGCCTGCATACACTTAGCAAATTTTCTTCCAAGAGAAGGATTAGTAGAACCAAAAATAATATCATCAACATAAATTTGACAGACTAAAATGTCACTCTTAACTGTTTTACAGAATAGAGTAGTGTCCACTTTCCCTCTGGTGAATTCATTTTCAAGCAGAAAGTTACTTAGCCTTTCATACCAAGCTCTGGGAGCTTGTTTCAGACCATACAGTGACTTTTTCAGTTTGAAAACATGTTCTGGATGTTTTGTATTTTCAAAACCTGGGGGTTGGTGAACATAAACTTCTTCTTCTATATAACCATTTAAGAATGCACTTTTGACATCCATCTGATACAGAGTGATGCCTCTATTAACAGCAAATGAAATTAAAAGTCTGATAGATTCTAACCTGGCGACTGGGGCAAAGGTTTCTGTATAGTCTATCCCCTCTTGCTGACTATAACCTTGTGCAACCAGTCGTGCCTTGTTTCTGACGACTTCACCTTGTTCATTAAGCTTGTTTCTGAACACCCATCTTGTTCCAATGACGTTGAATCCTTTTGGTCTGGGAACGAGATCCCATACGTCATTTCTGGTGAATTGATTCAGCTCTTCTTGCATTGCCAGAATCCAGTCATTGTCCAGAAGTGCTTCATCAATGGAAGAAGGTTCAATCAGAGACACAAGTCCCATAAGAGTTTCTTCAGAGTTTCTGAAGCTTGCTCTTGTTCTGATTGGATCTTCCTTTCTTCCTAGGATAGTTTCTTCTGGGTGATCCAAACTGCTTCTGGGTAATCTCTTCTGAGGTTGATCAGCAGCAGTTGTAGGATTTCTAGCATTGCTCCTTTCAGACGTTGAAGGAATGTCTGTGTTGAGAGCTTCTGGTGACTTGTCTTCAGAACCTGCAAATTCAATTTCTATACCTGCAAGATTTTCATTCTGCTTTGACTTTTCAGAGTCAAGCTTGTCATCAAAACGAACACTGATTGATTCTTCCACAATCTGTGTTTCTGTATTGTATACTCTGTACCCTCTTGAGCGTTCAGAGTATCCTAACATAATACACTTCTGTGCCTTAGAATCAAACTTGTTCAAATAATTCTTTGTATTCAATATATAGCAAGTACATCCAAATGGATGAAAATACGAAATGTTGGGCTTTCTGTTCTTCCACAATTCATATGGAGTCTTTTCCAGAATAGGTCTTATTGAGATTCTATTCTGAATGTAGCACGCTGTGTTTATTGCCTCTTCCCAGAAAGTCTTAGCAACGTTTGTCTCATTGATCATGGTTCTGGCCATTTCTTGCAGTGTTCTGTTCTTTCGTTCTACAACTCCATTTTGTTGGGGAGTTCTAGGACAAGAGAAATCATGCAGAATGCCTTTGTCATTAAAGAATGACTCAAAATCTTTATTTTCAAATTCTCCACCATGATCACTTCTGACTTTAACGATTCTAAGATCTTTTTCATTCTGAACTTGGTTACAGAAGGTAACAAACACAGAGTGTGACTCGTCCTTGTGTCTTAAGAACTTTACCCATGTCCATCTGCTATAGTCATCTACGATTACTAACCCATACTTCTTGCCACTGATTGAAGCATTTTTAACTGGTCCAAATAAGTCAATGTGCAGAAGTTCTAATGGCTTAGAGGTAGAAACAACATTTTTGGATTTAAAAGAAGGTTTTGCAAATTTGCCTTTCTGACATGCTTCACACAGAGCATCTGAATTGAACTTCAAATTTGGAAGTCCTCTGACCAGATTGAGTTTGTTAATCTGAGATATTCTTCTCATACTAACATGCCCCAATCTTCTGTGCCAGATCCACTGCTCGTTGTTAACAGACAGAAGACATTTTACGTTCTGACTCTTTAGTTCAGAAAGTTTGATTTTGTAAATGTTGTTTTTCCTCTTTCCATTAAACAGGATAGTCCCATCTTTCTGACTAACAGCTTTACATGATTTTTGATTAAAGATTATATCATAACCGTTATCACTTAATTGACTTATGGATAACAGATTATGCATCAATCCATCTACTAGCAGAACATTATTAATAGAGGGAAGGTTTCCGTTACCTACAGTTCCAGAGCCAATTATCTTTCCCCTCTGATTGCCTCCAAAGCCAACGTGGCCTCCAGGCTTAAGTTCCAGGCTTTGGAACATATGCCTTCTTCCCGTCATGTGTCGTGAGCAGCCAGAGTCCAGGTACCATGACTGGTGTTTCTGACTTGCTGCTAAAGATATCTGCAACATGTATTATTTTATCCTTAGGTACCCAGATCTTCTTGGGTCCTGATTTGTTAGTTTTACCAAAACTCTGGTTGAATTTTGGTTTCACAGAGTGCTTACTACTAGTATATTTGATGTCATGTGTGTGACCATACACAAAGTGTGAATTTAGAGGAGTGTGTTTAATGGTTAAATCCATGACATTCTTAGGTGTAGGAACCTTACCTTGGTATCCTATTCCTTTCCTGCCGTTTCTGCTAACTCCATAGATCATTGAAGCCATTCTGCTTCTATCTATGCTTTTAGCAAGGAACTTCTGGAAACTATGATCATACTCCTTGATGATCTCATCAGCGTTGCTGGGAGTTTCAGAAATTGGTTCCTTCTGAGAGTTTTGTAAAGAGTTTTCTAATTTTGAAATTTTATCTCTCAGCTCAGAGTTTTCCAATTTGAGACTCTCAGACTTATTAGAGTCAGATTCAAGATTCCTTTTCAGGTCTCTGAATTTAGCTCTAATCTGCTGATAACGTTCCAGAATTTCATTGAGGCTTTCAGCAAGTTCAGCCTTTGTAAAATTAACAGCGAAGTTAGGGAATACCTCTTCTGTGTCTGATTCTGAGTCTGATTCAGAAGCTTCACTGTCATCTGGAATGTTAGCCATGAGCGCTATGTTTGCCCTTTCATCATCTGATTCTGAGTCAGCTTCAGACGAGTCAGAGTCATCCCATGTGGCCATGAGACTTTTCTTCTTCTCTCTTCCAAACTTCTTTTTGGGCTTTTCCCTCTGAAGCTTTGGGCAGTCACTCTTGTAGTGTCCTTGCTCATTGCACTCGTAGCAGATGATGTCTTTTGTGTTTGGCTTCTTGCTACCGGAGGAGCCTTCAGATCTTCTGTATCCAGAGGAAGAATCTGTCCTTCTGTATCTGGAAGAAGACTCGTTCTGATCAGATCTTCTGGGATTCCTGAACTTCCTTTGTCTTTGCTTCCACAGTTGATTTACTCTTCTGGAGAGAAGGGAAAGTTCGTCTTCTTCTGATGAGGATCCATCAGATGTTTCTTCAACTGCCTGCAAAACTTTAGATTCAGATTTTCTGTTAGATTTTAAAGCTAAAGGCTTACCTTGCTTCTGAGGCTCATCAGCTTCTAGCTCTATCTCATGACTTCTGAGGGAGCTTATAAGTTCCTCCAGAGTGATTTTGTTGAGATCTTTCGCTAGCTTCAGAGCAGTAACCATAGGCCTCCACTGCTTGGGTAAACTTCTGATTATCTTCTTGACATGGTCAGCAGTAGAGTATCCTTTGTCCAGAACTTTGAGACCAGCTACCAGAATCTGAAATCTAGAGAACATAGTTTCAATGGATTCAGATTCTTCCATTTTGAACGCCTCATACTTCTGAATGAGCGCCAGAGCTTTTGTTTCTTTGACTTGAACGTTGCCCTCATGCGTCATTCTGAGAGAATCAAAGATGTTCTTAGCTGTGTCTCTGTTGGAGATCTTCTCATACTCAGTATAGGAGATGGCACTGAGGAGGATGGTTCTGGCCTTATGGTGATTCTTGAAATCACGCTTTTGTTGATCAGTCATTGATTTTCTTTCAATCTTCTGACCAGTTGCATTCACAGGGTGCGTGTATCCATCTGTCACCATATCCCACAGATCAGCATCATGTGCTAGAAAGAAGCTTTCAATTCTGTCTTTCCAGTAATCAAAGTTTTCTCCATCAAAGACTGGAGGTTTGCCGCTGAATCTGTCTCTATCCTCATTGTTGTCATTTCTGAAATGAGAGTTGTTTCCTGCCATTGTGTTTTTCTGACGCTGGATCTTGTACTGACACGGTTAAGTGTTTTAGCTCAGAACCAGGCGCTCTGATGCCAATTGAAGGGGTGAAAAACACAAGAAGGGGGGGTTGAATTGTAAAACTGGAATCTTAAAGCAATTGACAAGATATTTTTATCCTGGTTCGTTTGATCTCAAACTACTCCAGTCCACCCGTCAAGGTGATTTCGCCTCTCTCCAACGAGGTCTTAATTCACTATATTCAACTGAATATTACAGACTGCTTTAACAACTGCTAAAGCCTTCTTGATTCAAACCACAATCCGGTTTGTCAAGGCAACACTTTCTTACAAAGGTATAAAATAATGTGTGTGAATGTTTTCTACAAAACTTTATCACAACTGTGATGTTTACACAAATTAAGCTTAGAAACTTAGATTGCTAAACACTAATGGAGTATCAGAGTTTGTTGGTTTAGCAAAACTGGTAGATGAAGATTATTGTTCAGCTTTGTGCGTGTAGAGATTTTGGAAGCATTAGCCATTATAATCTTCGAAGCCTTGTTTATATAGCACTTGAGAAGATGAACGTTGAATGCAATATTCTTGATTCAATGCTAATAACAAGCTTTCCTTTTTGAGCAGATCTTGTCTAGAATGATGCCGTTGGAATTAATTAGCGTTCAATGCACAGTACCGTTGCTTCTTCAATGCACGTTCTGGCTTGGCTCATTCTGATTCTGCTTCGCTGCTGATGAACTATTGTTTCTGTATCAGAGTGTTTACGCGCAGTTCTGTTCATCAAGCTTCAGCATGTTCGTGAGTTGATCATCTGATCTTGATGTTCTGATTCAGCAACTTCTGATGCTGGTGTATCAAATCAAATTATGATGCTGAAGAAGTGATCTTGCTTATTTTAATCAGCGTATCTGCAAGTCAGAGCATAGTAATTTTAGGCAGCATATAGTTCAAACATGAAACATATAACTACTATATCTTTTCACTTTGTTATCATCAAAACTTAAATATAGGGTACTAGATTCAAACATTGTTCTAACAATCTCCCCCTTTTTGATGATGACAAAAACTAGATATTTTAAATAAAAAATAACGTGAAAAGGTATCTAGGAAATGTTTCAGAGTTAAGAAGTAAGGAGAAATCAGAGTTAAGAGATACTCCCCCTGAGTTTGTTACTTCCCTTTGATATGCGTGTTCTTCAGGATCAGATCTTTTTCTATCTTTGAGCATCAGATTATAGGTCTTTGACTTATCAGAGAGCAGAGCTTCAGAGCTTTTCCTGTCAGAGCTTTGCTTCGGATCAGAGTGTTAGGTCGATCAGAACTTCATATTTGATCAGAGAAACATGAGCTTCTACATTTTGATCAGAGCTTCTAGCTTCTAGTCTTCATAGTGTTCAGGAGCTTCCTTGTGCCTGTAGACTTAAAAACAAAACAGAAAAACATTTCAAGTAATAGAGTTAGAATGTTTGAGAATTTCTGTCTAGTTAGCCGTTATTGATTTTAAATATCATTCTTGTTCTCCCCCTTTTTGTCAGCAATCAAAAAGTGTTGGTGATGTGCTAAAACAATTTAAATATCAGAAAAACAAGTTATATTAAAATAGTTCAGAATCAGAGCAAAATAGCATTACAAAACATAGTCAAAACAGTACATCAGAAAATGAAGAAAACATAGAGAATGTCATGCATGAAAAAAATTTAAGGTTGTGGGGGCATGCGTGAGAACAGGCTTTCCAGCATTGCTTGAATCTTTTCAGAAGTTTCATTCTGCTTCTGAACCATGTTGACAACAGTGTCAATCTTGCTGTCCTGTACATCCATTCTTGCTTTCATTTTCTGATCATTCTCTTCCATCCGCTGCTGGAGACGCAAGTCATTCAGCCTTAATTCTTCCAGAGCCTGCCTGTCCAAGGCAGCTTGAGAAGGGTCAGAAGGAGGAAGCTTCTCAGAACTTTCAGCTACATCTTCTGCTGGATTTTCTTCAGCCTGAATGGTCTTGTCTTCTGATGGTTGCACCTGTGCAGCTTGCTCTTTCTCAGACCAAGATTCACTGTCCAGAGGGAGCACAACTTCTTGAGGCAGCTGACTCTCAACTTCCTTCAGCAGCTTGCTAAAGTTCTGTTGAGCCTGCTCATAGTTGACGTCCTGCAGCTTGAGGGCTTCAGCACGTACCCATAGTCTGAACTGTGACCAGAGCTGATCAGAAGCAGCTGGGTCGATCATCCCCGGACAGACTTGCTTCAAAGAAGCAATCCATTGCAGCATACCTGTTTCAAAATTCAAAATACCAGAGCCAACATCTGGTTGCTTTGGTTTGGGTATGGCAATTTTGTGTCTTAGATCAGCAAGACGTTCAAGACTTGTAAAGTCAATGAAAGTTCTGCTGGGGTTTTCAGCGGTTTTCTGAGAGGTTGTTTGTTTTGGAGGAGGGTTATCAGAATCAGAGTCAGATATTTCTATTGGAGTGGTTGGAGTTTTTGGAGGTGTTGATTCCTCTGAAGATGGCAACTGGGGCCTGACAATAGTGGTTCCACATGGCAACTGGATTGCCAGCGGTGAAGGTTGAGGTGAGTGGGGATCAGAATGATGAGGAGAAGGGGTTTCATAGCGATGAAACTCTGTTTGTGGTGAAGGTGGATTATTTTCTGGTTGAGGAGGTGGAATCTCTGATTGCTCAGGGATCAGAGGTTCTTCTGTGAGTGGTTGTTGTGATTGTGGTTCTGATTCTGGTTGTTGTTCTGGTTGTGGAGGAGGAATATTTGGTGGTTCAGAATTTGGTTGAGCAGAAGCATGTTCACGCTCAATATCAGCTAGCACTCTATCAAGTGCTGGTGTTGTTGAAACAGTTGGTTGTTTGGGAATCTTTGTTCTGGGTCTTCTGAGTAGTAAGGCCTCAGAAGGGTCTTCTGGTATGGTTTCATCAATAGTAGGGATTGGAATGGATATTCTGTAAGAGGTTTGAGGAGGGGCAGCAGATGTTGGAATAGTAAAAGATTTTGAAATAGGGGCAGCAGATGAATTACCTCTTTTCTTTGGAGTCTGATGAGATGATCCTTCTGCTTTCCTCTTCTTTGTCTTCTTCTGAGTCACTTCAGGTTGGGGTTGACTCAGATCTTTGATCTTCAGCTTTGAACCTGTATCTTCTTCCTTGTATGAATCTGGATACTTGAGAAACATATCCGGTTGGGATTCCATTTCAGAAAATTTTGGGAAATCATTCAGAGGCACTCTTCTGCTGGAGATGTCAGCAGTTGAAGTAGCTCTGGGTTCCTTCCTAATATTTTCTATCAGCTTCATCTTTTTCAGGTTCTTAGCGTTCAGCGGTTTTCCAACAGTTGGTTCAAGTGTGCTCAGCACTTGAGCTTCGCTCAGATAATCTATCAGCTTATTCTCTGTCAGAATATCTGATATGAGCCTTCCAAACGGTATCCAGTCCCTTTTGGTCCTTTCTTCTTCTCTTGTTTCTTTGACACTGGTCTTGAGATGGTTGAACAGGAAGTGTGCCAGATTGATCTTCACCCTCTGATCAATAAAGTAGATCAGAAATTGCTGATCCACGTTTATATAATCAGGAGAACTTGTTGGTTTCCTGTGGTTGAAGCATCCAAGAACAATCTTGGCCCATACTCTGCAGTGATCCTTCAGATCCTTAATTTTGCTGCTGGGAAATCCAAGAGTGAAAATGCAGTTGGCTACCACACCTATATCAGGGCATCTATCAGCCATGTCCACACAACGGACTCCACCACCACTTTGACCGATTAACCTAGCAATGAGGTCTTCAGAAATTACTATCTTCTTTCCCATGACAGAAGAGATGACTAGATGTTTATGAATCTTGGCGTGAATCCAAAATTCCTTGACAAGCTCTGGGAATGTTGGTCCAACCAACCTATCGAAATACCTCTCCCACTTTTGAGCCCTAATCTCTTCAGTTAGGTCAAATCCATTTTCCTTCAAACTTTCAAAGTCGATGATTAACTCAGAGAGAACCTCAAGATTCTTTACCGGTGTGAGAAGAGTTCTGATAGGCACCTGATATTGTTCAGAGGTTTCTTTCTTCTGATTTCCTGCAGAAATGCTGGAGGATGCCATTGTTCTCACTAAAAAAGCTTGAGAATGATTTGAGAGAAAAAGGTTTGAAGGAGATAAACTCAGAAATATGCAGAGAATACTTGAATGATTATGAGAAAGCGTAAAGAATAAGAATGAGGAATTAGTGTGCTTAAATAGAGTTTTCAAAAAATTATTTTGAAAAATTAAACGTTTTTAAGAGAGAGAAAAAAATAATGATTGCCATTAACAAGCGTGATTACTTTTCATTAAATGCTTGCTGATTTTGGGGGATTTGAGAAAGATACTTAAAAACGGTTACCAGACATGTGTCTCAATGCACCCAATCAGCGCTTTGCCTTCTCAGAAGCGTGCACGCGTTCTGCTTCAGGGATTTGCTGATGATTGGATGACACTTGTTTGATGTAGTGATCAACACGTCTGTATTTGAGATTAGACTCTCAGATCTTTAGACTTGCATCTGATACAATCTGCATGTTCTATCTTTCTGAAAGAAGATTGATCAGAAGTTCACAGTAATATAATTACATTCTGAAGATAAATACATGGAATTAAAACATTTTCATTCTGGGCATACTTTCATGCTGAGATGTTTCAGAATGAAATTAAACCTATCTTCTGAAAGGGGTTTAGTAAAGATATCAGCCCATTGATGGTCTGTATCTATAAATTTTAAGTTTAAAATTCCTTTCTGAATATAGTCCCTAATGAAATGATGTTTTATTTCTATATGCTTAGCTCTAGAATGTAAAATAGGATTCTTACTTAAGCAAATAGCAGAAGTATTATCACAAAGAATAGGAATGTTACTCTCAAAGATCTGGAAGTCTTCAAGCTGACTTTTCATCCAGAGCATTTGTGTGCTACATCCTGCTGCTGCTATGTATTCAGCTTCTGCTGTTGACAGAGCAATTGTTGATTGCCTTTTGCTGGACCACGAGATCAGATTTTCTCCCAGAAACTGGCAGCTTCCAGAAGTACTTTTACGTTCCACTCTGTCTCCAGCAAAATCAGCATCACAGTAGCCTACTAAGCTGTAATCACTAGATTTTCTATAAAACAAACCCAGATTAGTAGTACCTTTCAGATACTTGAAAATTCGCTTAACAGCTGTTAAGTGAGATTCTCTAGGATCTGATTGGAATCTAGCACAAATACATACGCTGAATAAGATATCAGGTCTTGAAGCTGTCAGATAAAGGAGAGAACCAATCATACCTCTGTAGACCTTCTGTTCTACACTTTTGCTTACCTCTTCTCTTTCCAGAATGCACGTGGGATGCATTGGAATCTTTGATGGCTTACATTCTGAGAGGTCAAATTTCTTCAGAAGATCTCTGATGTATTTGCTCTGATGAATGTAAGTTCCCTCTGGAGTTTGATTAATCTGAATTCCTAGAAAGAATTTCAGTTCCCCCATGAGGCTCATCTCAAATTCTGCCTGCATACACTTAGCAAATTTTCTTCCAAGAGAAGGATTAGTAGAACCAAAAATAATATCATCAACATAAATTTGACAGACTAAAATGTCACTCTTAACTGTTTTACAGAATAGAGTAGTGTCCACTTTCCCTCTGGTGAATTCATTTTCAAGCAGAAAGTTACTTAGCCTTTCATACCAAGCTCTGGGAGCTTGTTTCAGACCATACAGTGACTTTTTCAGTTTGAAAACATGTTCTGGATGTTTTGTATTTTCAAAACCTGGGGGTTGGTGAACATAAACTTCTTCTTCTATATAACCATTTAAGAATGCACTTTTGACATCCATCTGATACAGAGTGATGCCTCTATTAACAGCAAATGAAATTAAAAGTCTGATAGATTCTAACCTGGCGACTGGGGCAAAGGTTTCTGTATAGTCTATCCCCTCTTGCTGACTATAACCTTGTGCAACCAGTCGTGCCTTGTTTCTGACGACTTCACCTTGTTCATTAAGCTTGTTTCTGAACACCCATCTTGTTCCAATGACGTTGAATCCTTTTGGTCTGGGAACGAGATCCCATACGTCGTTTCTGGTGAATTGATTCAGCTCTTCTTGCATTGCCAGAATCCAGTCATTGTCCAGAAGTGCTTCATCAATGGAAGAAGGTTCAATCAGAGACACAAGTCCCATAAGAGTTTCTTCAGAGTTTCTGAAGCTTGCTCTTGTTCTGATTGGATCTTCCTTTCTTCCTAGGATAGTTTCTTCTGGGTGATCCAAACTGCTTCTGGGTAATCTCTTCTGAGGTTGATCAGCAGCAGTTGTAGGATTTCTAGCATTGCTCCTTTCAGACGTTGAAGGAATGTCTGTGTTGAGAGCTTCTGGTGACTTGTCTTCAGAACCTGCAAATTCAATTTCTATACCTGCAAGATTTTCATTCTGCTTTGACTTTTCAGAGTCAAGCTTGTCATCAAAACGAACACTGATTGATTCTTCCACAATCTGTGTTTCTGTATTGTATACTCTGTACCCTCTTGAGCGTTCAGAGTATCCTAACATAATACACTTCTGTGCCTTAGAATCAAACTTGTTCAAATAATTCTTTGTATTCAATATATAGCAAGTACATCCAAATGAATGAAAATACGAAATGTTGGGCTTTCTGTTCTTCCACAATTCATATGGAGTCTTTTCCAGAATAGGTCTTATTGAGATTCTATTCTGAATGTAGCACGCTGTGTTTATTGCCTCTGCCCAGAAAGTCTTAGCAACGTCTGTCTCATTGATCATGGTTCTGGCCATTTCTTGCAGTGTTCTGTTCTTTCGTTCTACAACTCCATTTTGTTGGGGAGTTCTAGGACAAGAGAAATCATGCAGAATGCCTTTGTCATTAAAGAATGACTCAAAATCTTTATTTTCAAATTCTCCACCATGATCACTTCTGACTTTAACGATTCTAAGATCTTTTTCATTCTGAACTTGGTTACAGAAGGTAACAAACACAGAGTGTGACTCGTCCTTGTGTCTTAAGAACTTTACCCATGTCCATCTGCTATAGTCATCTACGATTACTAACCCATACTTCTTGCCACTGATTGAAGCATTTTTAACTGGTCCAAATAAGTCAATGTGCAGAAGTTCTAATGGCTTAGAGGTAGAAACAACATTTTTGGATTTAAAAGAAGGTTTTGCAAATTTGCCTTTCTGACATGCTTCACACAGAGCATCTGAATTGAACTTCAAATTTGGAAGTCCTCTGACCAGATTGAGTTTGTTAATCTGAGATATTCTTCTCATACTAACATGCCCCAATCTTCTGTGCCAGATCCACTGCTCGTTGTTAACAGACAGAAGACATTTTACGTTCTGACTCTTTAGTTCAGAAAGTTTGATTTTGTAAATGTTGTTTTTCCTCTTTCCATTAAACAGGATAGTCCCATCTTTCTGACTAACAGCTTTACATGATTTTTGATTAAAGATTATATCATAACCGTTATCACTTAATTGACTTATGGATAACAGATTATGCATCAATCCATCTACTAGCAGAACATTATTAATAGAGGGAAGGTTTCCGTTACCTACAGTTCCAGAGCCAATTATCTTTCCCCTCTGATTGCCTCCAAAGCCAACGTGGCCTCCAGGCTTAAGTTCCAGGCTTTGGAACATATGCCTTCTTCCCGTCATGTGTCGTGAGCAGCCAGAGTCCAGGTACCATGACTGGTGTTTCTGACTTGCTGCTAAAGATATCTGCAACATGTATTATTTTATCCTTAGGTACCCAGATCTTCTTGGGTCCTGATTTGTTAGTTTTACCAAAACTCTGGTTGAATTTTGGTTTCACAGAGTGCTTACTACTAGTATATTTGATGTCATGTGTGTGACCATACACAAAGTGTGAATTTAGAGGAGTGTGTTTAATGGTTAAATCCATGACATTCTTAGGTGTAGGAACCTTACCTTGGTATCCTATTCCTTTCCTGCCGTTTCTGCTAACTCCATAGATCATTGAAGCCATTCTGCTTCTATCTATGCTTTTAGCAAGGAACTTCTGGAAACTATGATCATACTCCTTGATGATCTCATCAGCGTTGCTGGGAGTTTCAGAAATTGGTTCCTTCTGAGAGTTTTGTAAAGAGTTTTATAATTTTGAAATTTTATCTCTCAGCTCAGAGTTTTCCAATTTGAGACTCTCAGACTTATTAGAGTCAGATTCAAGATTCCTTTTCAGGTCTCTGAATTTAGCTCTAATCTGCTGATAACGTTCCAGAATTTCATTGAGGCTTTCAGCAAGTTCAGCCTTTGTAAAATTAACAGCGAAGTTAGGGAATACCTCTTCTGTGTCTGATTCTGAGTCTGATTCAGAAGCTTCACTGTCATCTGGAATGTTAGCCATGAGCGCTATGTTTGCCCTTTCATCATCTGATTCTGAGTCAGCTTCAGACGAGTCAGAGTCATCCCATGTGGCCATGAGACTTTTCTTCTTCTCTCTTCCAAACTTCTTTTTGGGCTTTTCCCTCTGAAGCTTTGGGCAGTCACTCTTGTAGTGTCCTTGCTCATTGCACTCGTAGCAGATGATGTCTTTTGTGTTTGGCTTCTTGCTACCGGAGGAGCCTTCAGATCTTCTGTATCCAGAGGAAGAATCTGTCCTTCTGTATCTGGAAGAAGACTCGTTCTGATCAGATCTTCTGGGATTCCTGAACTTCCTTTGTCTTTGCTTCCACAGTTGATTTACTCTTCTGGAGAGAAGGGAAAGTTCGTCTTCTTCTGATGAGGATCCATCAGATGTTTCTTCAACTGCCTGCAAAACTTTAGATTCAGATTTTCTGTTAGATTTTAAAGCTAAAGGCTTACCTTGCTTCTGAGGCTCATCAGCTTCTAGCTCTATCTCATGACTTCTGAGGGAGCTTATAAGTTCCTCCAGAGTGATTTTGTTGAGATCTTTCGCTAGCTTCAGAGCAGTAACCATAGGCCTCCACTGCTTGGGTAAACTTCTGATTATCTTCTTGACATGGTCAGCAGTAGAGTATCCTTTGTCCAGAACTTTGAGACCAGCTACCAGAATCTGAAATCTAGAGAACATAGTTTCAATGGATTCAGATTCTTCCATTTTGAACGCCTCATACTTCTGAATGAGCGCCAGAGCTTTTGTTTCTTTGACTTGAACGTTGCCCTCATGCGTCATTCTGAGAGAATCAAAGATGTTCTTAGCTGTGTCTCTGTTGGAGATCTTCTCATACTCAGTATAGGAGATGGCACTGAGGAGGATGGTTCTGGCCTTATGGTGATTCTTGAAATCACGCTTTTGTTGATCAGTCATTGATTTTCTTTCAATCTTCTGACCAGTTGCATTCACAGGGTGCGTGTATCCATCTGTCACCATATCCCACAGATCAGCATCATGTGCTAGAAAGAAGCTTTCAATTCTGTCTTTCCAATAATCAAAGTTTTCTCCATCAAAGACTGGAGGTTTGCCGCTGAATCTGTCTCTATCCTCATTGTTGTCATTGCTGAAATGAGAGTTGTTTCCTGCCATTGTGTTTTTCTGACGCTGGATCTTGTACTGACACGGTTAAGTGTTTTAGCTCAGAACCAGGCGCTCTGATGCCAATTGAAGGGGTGAAAAACACAAGAAGGGGGGGTTGAATTGTAAAACTGGAATCTTAAAGCAATTGACAAGATATTTTTATCCTGGTTCGTTTGATCTCAAACTACTCCAGTCCACCCGTCAAGGTGATTTCGCCTCTCTCCAACGAGGTCTTAATTCACTATATTCAACTGAATATTATAGACTGCTTTAACAACTGCTAAAGCCTTCTTGATTCAAACCACAATCCGGTTTGTCAAGGCAACACTTTCTTACAAAGGTATAAAATAATGTGTGTGAATGTTTTCTACAAAACTTTATCACAACTGTGATGTTTACACAAATTAAGCTTAGAAACTTAGATTGCTAAACACTAATGGAGTATCAGAGTTTGTTGGTTTAGCAAAACTGGTAGATGAAGATTATTGTTCAGCTTTGTGCGTGTAGAGATTTTGGAAGCATTAGCCATTATAATCTTCGAAGCCTTGTTTATATAGCACTTGAGAAGATGAACGTTGAATGCAATATTCTTGATTCAATGCTAATAACAAGCTTTCCTTTTTGAGCAGATCTTGTCTAGAATGATGCCGTTGGAATTAATTAGCGTTCAATGCACAGTACCGTTGCTTCTTCAATGCACGTTCTGGCTTGGCTCATTCTGATTCTGCTTCGCTGCTGATGAACTATTGTTTCTGTATCAGAGTGTTTACGCGCAGTTCTGTTCATCAAGCTTCAGCATGTTCGTGAGTTGATCATCTGATCTTGATGTTCTGATTCAGCAACTTCTGATGCTGGTGTATCAAATCAAATTCTGATGCTGAAGAAGTGATCTTGCTTATTTTAATCAGCGTATCTGCAAGTCAGAGCATAGTAATTTTAGGCAGCATATAGTTCAAACATGAAACATATAACTACTATATCTTTTCACTTTGTTATCATCAAAACTTAAATATAGAGTACTAGATTCAAACATTGTTCTAACAAATTGTACTAGGGAATGGCTATACTGGATGTCTGTACTCCGCTGGGGAACAATCTGAAAATTCTGGCTTCAGATACCCAATGTCACGTCCAATGTTATGACACTGTATCTGACTTACTATATGACAGTAAATACAAAAGCAGTAAATAACACAGTCAATTGTTTACCCAGTTCAGTGTGCAACAACACCTACTCTGGGGGCTACCAAGCCAGGGAGAGAATCCACTATAAGAGATGTTAATTCAGGAATAAACCAACCAGTTTATCTCCTTCACTTAAGACCTACCCAATGCAATTCTAATCTAAGTACAACTTAAACCTGAGTTCCTACTCACTCCCCCTCAATCACAGCAGTGATACATAAACCAATTTGACTTGAGAATTGATGAAGACACTCTTCAAAACACACTCTTGATTATGCTTCACAGCTTTTTAATCAAGTAACACAATCACTCGTGCTTCACAGCTTTGAGTGATGTACACAACTAACTTGACTCTGCTTCACAGCTTTAGTCAAGTAACATTCAAACACTCTTGCTTCAAAGCTTTGAGTGCTACACAACCCTTACAATTGAAACCTATTCCAAGACACTTATCACAATGATAATTGCTTGGAGTACAATTAAACAAATCTATACAGATTACAAACTCGATCTTCAAATTAATCAGCAGGGATCATTTCAAAAACCGCAGCTCTGTTGAATATATAGCAGCTGCAACTTCAGTTAGGGTTTCCAAAAACCTAGGGTTGATTCCGTTTGACTTAAAGTCCAGGTCACAGTACTTTGTTGATCAGGTTAGGATTGAGCGAGGTTACTCCTCAGAAAACGCAGGATTCTGTTTAGGAAGGACTGAGTTATTTCCTGAAAAAACTCAGACTTATCCAATCCTGTAATCCTGCTAGTTCAGAACAGGATGTCATAACATCTGTTATGACATCTGAGAAAACCTGTCTACTGATTAGCTAAATGTGATCATTTTGCAAACATGCTCAGATACACACTTATGAACATCAGTATTTGAGTTACAATATTTTTCTGCATATGTACCTAAAGAGTTAGTACAACCTGAACTAGAATGTTATGACATCAGTCATGACATTCACACATACACTTGGAATTTACCAAAAATACAAGCCAATACCTAAACACCTACAAACTCCCCCTTTGGCAGATTTTTGGCTAAAGTCCCTAAACAATCAGAGATAGCAGCAGAAATAAATGATGACAGCAGAAAAATATAGTGTTAAGTACTAATTAAGCAGTACCAAATATTCTCCCCCACTTTAGCCACAAATGGGCCAAAGATTACATGTTTATAAAGTAATACAGTTATCCAAGACAAAATAATGAGATCAGCAGCAGAACACCAGACAACAGCAGCAGACAACAGCAGGACATACTTCCAAACTCCACCAGCAACACCACCACGCAGCAATCATCCTTCAAGTACTGTCATCAGACTCAGAGGAGCCACTTTCTTCACTGTTGGACTGTCCTTCATCTTCTTCCCTCATGCTTGCTTCAGCTTCTTCCTTTTCTAGCTTGGCAATTAGTGCTTCTAGGGTCCTTTTCCTAGCATCCAGATCTTTGCAAGTTTCTTTTAAGACAGCTATGACATCAGATGTTTTGGACTGGCTCTTTGCAGACGATGTCTCAGCTGATGTTATGACAATGTCTGGAGCATGGGATCCCTGAAACAGTTTGTAGTGCAGGCCAAGGGCAGGGGCTCTTTTGCAGACTGTATCTCTTGCTACAAGTATGTCAGGATATTGTGCAAGGATGATTCCACAAAGGAGGGAGGGAAATGCAATTGGTCCTTTGACAGCATAACTGCCAGCATGCTTCAAGGTTTGTTCAAAAATGTACCTTCCATAATCAAAGGCAGTCTTGGTTCCTACAGCATAGATGAATCTCCCCAATCCTGTGGAGATGGTTGATTTGTGATTTGTAGGCACCCAGTTTGCTGCACCTATTTTATGCAGGATGGCAAATTTCATGCTGAGTTTACTAGCATTCAACTTCCCTTTCAATGGCCAGCACTTGACTTGCCTGGCAGTGATGGTCAAGCATACTTCATTGTCAGTTGCCTCTAGATCAGGACAGTCCTTATTCGTTCTTCCAAGAAACTTGTTGATTTCTGATGGAGAGAACTTGACCCTTCTTCCTCTAACAAACACACTCTCAAAGTCAGCTGACCTCCCATCAGCACAATCATTGGATAGGTTCACTACAAACTCTTTAACCAGATTTTCATAACATTTGCCAAACTTCATCACAGTCTTTATTAGTCCAGCATTCCTGATCAGCTCCATGATGTCTTTGCACTCCAAAGCATCATTGTTGAGTTCTCTCTCCAAGGCTATTCTCTTCAAGCAAACATACTTCCACCTGTTTGCATTATCAGGATGATGAAAGGAGATGTTGTCAGTTGGCACTTCAGGCACTCTAGCAATCTTGCTGGAAGGGAGCTTCCTTCTGATGGGAGCATTGTCAATGTCAATCTCAAATTCTGATTCATCATCAGAGTCAGAAGTTTCAGGTTCTTTTCTTTTCTTGGAGATTGGTTGTCTAGCAGTCAGCACCTGAGCCTTCTTCCCTTTAGTCTGAATTTTTTCAGCCATCCCTTCAGCCTTGGACTTCTTAGGTTTAACAGTCTCACAACTTTTTCTTTTCATCAATCTTCTAGCAATGCTAGGGTTCACATTAGCAATCAGTTCATTATCTGAGTACTCTTCATCCACATCAATGATAGGTGGATCAGCAGCCTTTTCAGAGGGATTCTGAATGTTGTCTTTTGGTGTCACGACATCCTCAGTGACATCTATATTTTCAGAACCTTCTACATTTGGACTCTCAGATTGATTCAGAGGAATAGAAATCCCCGGTACAGATTGGTTGCCACTCAGAATGCTAGTAACCAGTCTAGCAATGGCTTGGTGTACTTGCACTGTTCCTTCTTTATTAGGTATATTAGATGAAGGAAGAGAAGAATTACCAGAGACTGCAGCTTGAGCTCTTCCTGCTTTTCTGGTCCTGAGTTTCTTGATTTTGGCTGGATTAGTTGCCATCTCCCTGAGAGGAGTGACCTCAAGTACTTCAGATTCTATGCATGTCGTGATTGCCCTAGAATCGTGATCAGATGACGATGATGATGAGTGAGACGAAGCTGCCATAGTGGAAGATGATGTCTGAGACATTGTGTTTAACGTTGAGTAGCAGTAGCACTTTGAGAAAGCTCTTTGATTGGGAGGAGAAAACCGGTTGCAAGAATGAGAGAGATAGGGAGTACAAGGGAGTCTTTTCAACTTCTGAAGGCTTTTGAAGGAATTGTGAATGACTATGATCAACCCACTAAATATAGACTTAATAGAATTAATCCCTTCAACCCTTGTTTTCAGCAAAACTAATTGCTATAATTTCTCATGTTGGTGAATACCCAATCTGCCCTTCAAATTTTCAAGTTGATTTCCAACAAGCGCCTTGATAGAAGAATCAGTTAGCTGAAGCTCAGAGAACCTATGTTTCAGTTCAAATGATTTCTTCTCTCCAAAGTCAATAGGGTTTAAGGAAATGTTGAATGTTTTCAGATTATCACACCACAATGTCACAACATCTTGTGTAACATTGTCTTCAGGTAGCATCTGTGTTGACCAGAATTTTTTTGAACAGAATTTATGAGACTTGTTCATATCACATATATTATCAGCCTGTAGTTTAGGAGTTCTTCTGACATCTTCCATAGGAATATCTCTTTTCATTTCTTCAAGTTTATGCTGCCACTGTTTCATATCTTTTTCTTCTTTGAAGATTTGACTCAAGGTGTGGATATCAGTGTTCTCAGGCTGCCACACATAACAGTTATTTTTGGATTTTATTCCTCTCATTACAATATCTAGTTTATCATTAAACACTAGACATTCAGATCTTGAGAAGTTGACCATGAATCCTAGATCACATAATTGACTGATGCTGATGAGATTAGTAGTCAACCCTTTTACCAGCAGTACCTTATTCAGACTTGGAACTCCAGGGTAGTCCAAATTGCCAACTCCTTTGATTTCTCCTTTAGCACCATCTCCAAAGGTCACAAAACTGGTGGTGTGAGGCATAACATTATTGAGGAGATTTTTGAATCCAGTCATGTGTCTGGAACATCCACTGTCAAAGTACCAATCTTCCTTTGTTGAGATCTTCAGGGAAGTGTGTGCTATCAGTGCAATAGCCTTTTTCTTCCATTGAGGAGCGTGTGGTACCCTTTTAGACTTAGGTTCGACATCTGATTTCTGATTAGGATATCCATGTAGTCTGTAACAGAAGGGCTTTATGTGACCATATTTCCCACAATGATGACATCTCCATCTTTGGTACCTCTTCTTCATGTGTCTCTGTCCCTGATGTGGAGAGTAATGTTGAGACATCTGGTTTGACATTTGCTTCCTGGTAACAACTTTCTTTGTTTCCACAAATCCTAGGCCAGATTTATTTCCCATATTTTGTCCAGCCTGAAGAATCTCTTCCAATTTGTCTGTCCCATTTGTCAACATCTTGACTGATTTGGTCATTTGATTCAGTTGTGAGTTCAGCAGTTGAACTTCTCCTTCTAAATGACTTATAGTTTCAAGATTTGCTCTCTTTTCAGCCTCTAGCTTTACAATGAGTTTTGATTGTTTCTCATTTTGCACACAGACTTCACCACTTCTGATACACAATTTCTTGTAGGTATCAGCCAGTTCTTCAAATGTTACTTCTTCATCACTGGTGTCACTTTCAGAAGTACAAACACTAGTTAGGGCAGTAACTAGTTTGGCAGATTCTTCTTCAGAATTGCTTTCTGAATCATAGTCAGACCAGGTAACAGTCATTCCTTTCTTTTGCTTCTTAAGAAAGGTAGGACATTCAGCTCGAATATGTCCATATCCTTCACATCCATGGCATTGAATTCCTCTGCCTTGGTTTTCCTTATCTTCTGATCTTGGTCTTCTGCTGGAACTGTCAATGTCAGAAGGAATGTTGTGAACATTTGACCTTGACTTTGGGTCCATTCTTTTGATGAGCCTGTTGAACTGTCTTCCAAGCATGGCAATGGCTTCTGATATGTTTTCTTCTTCATCCTCCTTGTGTTCAACATCAGTGTTGGTTACAAGTGCTATGCTTTTGTTCTTCTTGTCACCATTATCAGTGATCCCCATCTCAAAAGTCTGAAGAGACCCAATAAGTTCATCCACTTTTAACTTGCTAATGTCCTGGGCTTCCTCTATGGCAGTTACCTTCATTGCAAATCTTTTAGGCAAGGATCTGAGAATCTTCCTCACCAGTTTTTCTTCTGACATTTTTTCTCCCAGTGCTCCTGAGGTGTTGGCAATCTCCAAGATGTTCATGTGAAATTCATGGATGGTTTCATCTTCCATCATTTTTAGATTCTCAAACTTAGTGGTCAACATCTGAAGCCTTGACATCTTTACTTTGGAAGTGCCCTCATGAGTAGTTTTGAGGGTGTCCCAAACTTCCTTGGCCAGTTCATATTGATGTACTAATCTGAAGATGTTTCTATCAATTCCATTGAACAAGGCATTTAAGGCTTTTGAATTTCCCAGAGCTAACTCATCTTCTTCTTTACTCCAATCTTCCTCAGGCTTCAGACTGATTGTCCCATCTCTTTCAGTTATGGTGGGATGACTCCATCCTTTGTCAGCAGCTCTCCAAGCCTTTTTGTCCAGAGATTTTAGGAAGGCAATCATACGAGGTTTCCAATAGTCATAATTAGTTCCATCCAGAATGGGTGGTCTGTTTCCAAAAACTCCTTCTTTGTCCATAGTGCCAGAAAGTGATATCCCTAGATCTCACCCAGTAATACAGGCAGGGTGCCTGCTCTGATGCCAATTGAAAATTCTGGCTTCAGATACCCAATGTCACGTCCAATGTTATGACACTGTATCTGACTTACTATATGACAGTAAATACAAAAGCAGTAAATAACACAGTCAATTGTTTACCCAGTTCAGTGTGCAACAACACCTACTCTGGGGGCTACCAAGCCAGGGAGAGAATCCACTATAAGAGATGTTAATTCAGGAATAAACCAACCAGTTTATCTCCTTCACTTAAGACCTACCCAATGCAATTCTAATCTAAGTACAACTTAAACCTGAGTTCCTACTCACTCCCCCTCAATCACAGCAGTGATACATAAACCAATTTGACTTGAGAATTGATGAAGACACTCTTCAAAACACACTCTTGATTATGCTTCACAGCTTTTTAATCAAGTAACACAATCACTCGTGCTTCACAGCTTTGAGTGATGTACACAACTAACTTGACTCTGCTTCACAGCTTTAGTCAAGTAACATTCAAACACTCTTGCTTCAAAGCTTTGAGTGCTACACAACCCTTACAATTGAAACCTATTCCAAGACACTTATCACAATGATAATTGCTTGGAGTACAATTAAACAAATCTATACAGATTACAAACTCGATCTTCAAATTAATCAGCAGGGATCATTTCAAAAACCGCAGCTCTGTTGAATATATAGCAGCTGCAACTTCAGTTAGGGTTTCCAAAAACCTAGGGTTGATTCCGTTTGACTTAAAGTCCAGGTCACAGTACTTTGTTGATCAGGTTAGGATTGAGCGAGGTTACTCCTCAGAAAACGCAGGATTCTGTTTAGGAAGGACTGAGTTATTTCCTGAAAAAACTCAGACTTATCCAATCCTGTAATCCTGCTAGTTCAGAACAGGATGTCATAACATCTGTTATGACATCTGAGAAAACCTGTCTACTGATTAGCTAAATGTGATCATTTTGCAAACATGCTCAGATACACACTTATGAACATCAGTATTTGAGTTACAATATTTTTCTGCATATGTACCTAAAGAGTTAGTACAACCTGAACTAGAATGTTATGACATCAGTCATGACATTCACACATACACTTGGAATTTACCAAAAATACAAGCCAATACCTAAACACCTACACAATCTTATATTAAGATTATCGGGGATGCTTGCTGAGGAATGTCTATACTCCACTGGGGGAACGTTGAGATCTTCTGGGGATGCCCAACTTCCTTTAGGCTGACAGACTAACTCTGCTTGAGGAGAGTACCGCTGACTTGCTAGGGGAATAATGTGCCTTTTTAGGGCTTATGGGAGACCAACTCTACCTGGGGATAAGTATTGCTGAAATCTGGTCTTACTCTGTGGGGAGTTGAGGTAACTTGGTTACGTTCTTCAGCCGAACCTACCTTGGTACTTTGATGGACAAAGCAACTAGACTGCTTGGACAAATCTACATTGCCCCTGTTTCTGATGTCACCTGTAATCAATCCTGTGTGTAAATATAGCTATTTTGCAATATATATAATAAAGAAAGAAAAGGAGCGCAAGATTTTGAAATGCAACAAACGTCCAATGTTTTGATTAATGATATATGAAAATGACATACAAAAGCCCTCACAAATGAAGCCACGGCGCCCCGGGTAGGACACCGAGCCATAAAAGTTTCAACATATTGTTTGTTACAAATTGAAAACAAAAGAGTTCATTACTGAGTGACAAAAGTAATAGGTGTGAAGTCTTTGGCAGTCTAGTTGCTTGGTCCACTGTCAGTTGTTGGGTAGATCCAACTGTCAAATTCAGATTCCTCCGCATTGTCTTCAATAGCATTCACTCCCGGGTTGATGATAAACACGGGAGGTCTTCCAATCCTTGCCTTGCGAACAGCCCTCTAAGCCTCTGCAGTGAAACCCAAACCAAACTTGTCGGTCTTCGGAGTAAAGTCAGGCAGTCGGCCCCAGTTTGCGCACTCACCCTTCTTAATCATAGCCCGAGCATCCCTTAAGGAAGCCATCTTCAAAGGAGGGTCTTCAATCACAGTTTCAGCTGATGCCAATGTCTGAGGCACCTCTTCAAAGTGTTGAAAGGGGGTTTCAATGAACTCCCCATCCATTTCTATGTATCAGAACGAGTTTAAGTGGCTGACCATATATTCTTCCCCCCCCTGAACTGTGAAAATCTTCCCTCTGACTGGGTACTTAAGCTTTTGATGTAGTGTGGAGGTCACAACTCCAGCCTTGTGGATCCATGGACGGCCCAACAAACAAGAGTAGGATGGATGGATGTCCATCACATAGAAAGTGGAATAAAAAACTTGAGAACCAACCCTGATTGGAATGTCAACTTCGCCATGTACCATCCTTTTCGAACCGTCAAAGGCTCGGACAACAATGTTACTGGGCTTGAGCTCCAGACCCTCACAATCCAACCTGTCTAGGGCCTTCTTGGGCAATACGTTTAGTGAAGAACCAGTGTCTACCAACACATGGGCAAGAGTAGTGCCCCTGCATTCAATGGAGACATGCAGGGCGTCATTATGGTTCTTTCCTTTTGCAGTCAGATCGGCGTCAGAGAAGCCCAAACCATTATCAGCAGTCAAGTTTGCCACACAATCAGTAAATTGATCAACAGACGTTTCTTGTGGAACATGGGCCGTCTTCAGGAAGGAGATCAGGGCCTTGGCATGGGCCTATGAACACAACAACAATGATAGCATAGAAATTTTTGATGGGGTGTGCCCCAACTGCTCGACTACATTGAAATCACTTTTCTTGATAATCTTGAGGATCTCCTCCATCTCTTGCTGGGAGGCTTCAACAGTGGTTGTCTTTGGTGCCTCCGTCCGGGTAGGCAAATCAGTAGCAATCCCTTTGCCCCGAGCATCAGATGACTCGGCAGCAGGGGTAGAAACAGGAACTTGATTAGGAAGGGGAACAGGCACACTTGCAGGTGTGATGATAAGAGGTTTCTGAATAGCTGGTGTCGCAATATCTGGCGAGAACAACCTGCCACTGCGAGTAATTTTGGCAGGCCCGGTGATATTGCTGACACCGATACTTGTATCAAACTCTTGTTTTACTCCAAGAACATAAACGTCTGCCCCATAGTGCCACGGGACAGCTTTGTCAGATGTATAGGGGAGAGGCCCCGGAACAGTGATGATGATAGGAGCAATCTTCTGAGTGGACATGATTTTGACAGGCTTTTTTGAAAGTGCCTCAGGGGGTTTGTTGAAAATAGTGACGATAGAAACTTCTTCGGTAGGGACAGCAGGAACGGCAATCTTCTCGAACAAGATTTCCTTGCTATCCATCAGGCTTTGGATACCTGATTTCAGCAACGGACAACCAACAGGCGAAACAGCACATAGAAGGCAATCTTCACCACATCCCGGAAATAAACCGGCTAGCAACAGATTCCTTTTAACAGTCGATAACGGAGTAACAATTTCTTCCACGGAGGCTACATACCGGTCTTCTTCCACAACGTTCACTCTATGCTGGGGCATGGGAGCAGTCACAACATTGGGTCTTTCGGGCGCCTCAAACTGTATTTCCTTAGCATCAATAAGGTCTTGAACCTTATTCCTCAAAGCCCAGCAATCATCCGTAGTATGCCCCGGGCTATCAGAGTGATAAGCGCAACGGGCATTGGGGTTGTACTTTGGAGAAGCTGTGTTCACTACTTTCGGAGCTTCTTTGACAGTTACCAGGTTGGTTGACAGTAGTTGCGGCAAAATCTGAGACAGGGTCATACTGAGCCGAGTGTACTGCCTTTTGGGTCTCTCACCCCTTTGTTGATTATACTGTTGAGGAGCAGCAACAGGCTTTGAAATTACCAATGCATTGACAGCTGGGCGGAGTTCCGGCTTAACTTGTCTTCTAGGGCCATAAACAACACTAGCTTCCTTCTTGAAAGGCTTCTTCTCAGTACTCGCAGCGGCACCTTTCTGTATCTTCCCCGACTTGATACCAACTTCTATCCTCTCACCAGTCAAGATCAAATCTATAAACCCAACAGAAGAATTACCAATCAGATGGTTAAAGAACGGACCAGACAAGGTCCCTAAGAACATGTCAACAAGTTCACGGTCAGTCAAAGGTGGCTGCACCCTACCAGCCAAGTCTCTCCACTTTTGCGCATACTCCTTAAATCCTTCGCCTGTTCCCAGTGACATACCCTGAAGTTGGGTACGCGTGGGGGCAAGGTCAGAATTATACTGATACTATTTATAAAATGCGGTGGTCAAGTCTTCCCAGTTTTGGATACTGGCTCCATCTAGCTGATAGAACCACTCGAGTTGAGCCCCTGAAAGGCTATCCTGAAAGAAATGGATCCAAAGGTTCTTGTCTGCAGTGTAAGGTTGGATCTTCCTTACATATGATCTGAGATGCATCTTCGGGCAGGATAGCCCGTCATACCTTGCAAAAACAGGCACTTTGAACTTCGGGGGGATTACAATTCCAGCAACTAATCCCAAGTCTTCGAAATCTAAGCCAGGAACTCTCTGCAGCTCCATAGCTGCTGTGATACGGTGGGAGAACTGACTTGAGGTTTTGCGTTTGTTTTCGCAAATGTTTCGGTTGAGCAAGAGTCGCCACCGACTTTTTATTTTATCCTAAGGAAAGGTTAAAAAGCACAGCAAAAACCTTTTGAGATGTTTTCTTGGGTTCGGGGAGTAGATTATAGAAAGGGAAGGTATTAGCACCCTTTCTATCTATGGTTATCCATGGGCTCTTAGTTACTTGCTTAGATCACTTGCCTTTTGTTTTCAATTGTTTTAAATGGTGCTTGTGTGTGTGGGTTTGAAAATGTTTTGAAAAGAAGCCAATGTGGTGGCAACCTTTGTAATGATCCATGTGGGGATGTATACAAAGGTGTATGTCTTTTGAAAAAGGTTTTCATTTGTTTTTGAAAGTTGTTTTGAAAGTGTAGTGATGTGTGGTTTTTTTTTGAAATAGGCAAGTGTTTTAGTTTGCAAGATTGATTCAAGTAACTAAGAGGTTATCTACTCCTAAATTTCTCAAAAGATTATTGCTATGTTTTAACCCTTTTAACAAGTTTGTTCCACCATTGCATTTGGTGGACAATCTTATGTTTAGGATGTGAAAGGGACGGGCACGGGTCACCGTTTAGACCATAATTGCAATGGTGCCAAGTATCTTTGGGCATTTTCTTTAAGGGACTTGATCATTTGTTTGGCAATATTTTGAAAAGTGTTATCGAGGGACTATGATCATTCAATTTGTTTGTTTTGCCCAAAGAGACCTAACATGCAATATGGCCCAATTTGAAAGGCAACAAGTGGAATACCCTAGGGGGTGCAAGTGTGATTTGTGTGTCCATTTTCATGCTTGTTTGTCTTGAGATTAGGTCATAACTATTTGTCGTTTTTAGCATACAAACCCTAATTCTAACATGGTATAATTAGAAAGCAATAAAGTGCGAAAATAAATTTACTAGCTATTACAAAACAAAATATGGGAAGGGGGGTACAAATGTTCAAATGGGGATATTGACAAGTAATTTAAACCTAAAAACTATTACATCAATATTGAAATATTTTACAAGAGGATTAATTGCATAAATCAAATAAAATAAGAATAAATATGCAAGATGCAAAAATAGTTTTTGTATGTATGAAAAAAAGGATTATTTATGTAAAATAAAAGGAAAATAAAAGGTATTATTTTTTGGAGTTTTTTATCTTTAGGGCAAAACCCTAATTCTATTTGAATAAAATGTATTATTATTTAATTTAATACAAATATTTATTTATTATGTACAAAAATAAAAATAAAATGAAGTATATTATAAAAAAGTATTTTTTATATCAAATATTAATAAAAATGAAAAATATAGGTATTTTGTATTCTAACCTAAATATATATATATATATATATATATATATATATATATATATATATATATATATATATATATATATATATATATATATATATATATATATATATATATATATATATATATATATATATATATATATATATATATATATATATATATATATATATATATATATATATATATATATATATATATATATATATATATATATATATATATATATATATATATATATGTATTAAGTTCTAAATATGCATTATATATATAAAAATAATAATATTTAATATTTAATAAAAAAAAGTATTTTTTATGTGAAATATTTTCAGAAGGTAAAATAAAATAAAAATGAAAATAAAAGTATTTTTACATATTTCTCAATATTTTAATGAAATGTAATATATCCATTTATTTATGTATTAATCAAAAGAAAATAACATAAATACCTAATAAATTAAAAAATGGTGAGAAAAAAGATTTTTATATTTTTAATAACATGAGAAAAAATAAATGAATCAATCAAAAAAAGAAAAAAGTCAGAAATCATTAAAAATAAGCCAAATGGGCCTAGGGGGTGTGAAAGCAAAAGAGTGGTGCAAACAGAAATAACCAAACAGGCCCAGCCCAGAAAACTCCTTCTTCAACCTCCAGACTGTATGAACAACAAAGAGCACACGTTTTCTATCTTCCAATTCCTGGACTTTCAAGCAAAACTCATAACATGAAAAGTGTAGAGCATGAGAAGACGAATTCAACCATGTAAAGAACTTGACTTAACTCTCTAAGATGAGGGAGAATTTCCTCTCCCCTAATTTCTGACCTAACTTTTATGCCATGTTCAGACTCAAAATTCTTGCAGCACACATAACATAAATGAAATCTAACTATATGGTCATGTTCAGGGCTATGATTGTGACATATTTCCTTCACAAACCTAAAGCTAACAATGTCTATACTGAGAGATAGAACCTCATGAAGATACCTGTTCAGTTGGAATCGTGCTTTGCAATGGAGGAGTTTTCAGAGCAAGATGATGATTTGTATAGCTTCCTTGAAGTGTGAGGATGCTATTCCAAGTTCTACTTTGTCTTGAAACTCCCTGAATCGTGCTGGAGAACTTCAACTGCAAAACAGAAAAACAAAAATGGTGAAGTGGCTTGGAGGTGTTACAGATCGTGCTTTAGCTTTTGGATAGATTGCATAGGTGGTATGGAAGGTATGTGAACTGATTTGGGCAAGAGAGCTCAAGAGAAATGAGAGATAGCACTCAAACTGCAGGGCCTGCCCTGTTTTTGCAGTTTGAGAGTGATTCTGAGATGGAGGGTGTTTTGAAGGCTAAGGGCTCGTGTATTAGCTTGGTTGTGTTGTGTGGAATGTGTTTGATAACTTTGTCTAAGTGTTTTTCAGCTGGTTTGTGAGTTGGTTCAAGTTATGTCATGTTTCTTGAACTTGAAGCAAACAAAAGCCACTTGATCATTCTAGCCTGTACAGGCCCTCACACTATGCTGCATCTTTTTGTCTTGATCAGAGTGTTATGTCCATGAATCTTGTGTCCAAAGATATGCATTGTACCATTTGATTTGCAAACTTGACATAAAGTTCTTCTTTTCAAAAATGGATAAACCACTTTTTCCAATTAAGGCTTAATTCCTTGTGTAATGACTATATGAACAAAACAAAGCTAAAACACAATAGATTGGAATTTAATTATTGAGTAAGAAAAGGATTAGAGGCCTGTAACTAGCTTGCCCATGCTGATTTGAAAAATTGCAAAGTGTATGAACATGTACATGGTCATGAATCAAAGTGACTTTTGCCCATTTTGCAAAATTCGATTCTCCCTAACCATGAGGTTGTTTGAGAAGTTCTTGGACATTTTGGAAAGCTTGGAATGTGTACTACAATCCATCTATGAAATGCAAATTGAAATTCCAAGTGGAAGTGTATGAAAAATGGCCTTGAAGTGGGGTAAAAACTTGTCCAAAATAGGTCAAATTTTCACTAAGTTAAGAATGGTTTAGTGCCCTTATTCAAAAATTTGTAACTTGAGATACAAGCTTCAAATGGGAAAACTTTGTGAATAAAAGTTGTAGATTATGCAACAAGCTACAACTTTCATGTTTTGACTTTTGTTTGAATCCAAATGAATCTTGGTGAAAAAGTGGGGCAAAGTTGGGAAAAAATTAGGGTTTTCCATAACTTAGAAAAATTCTAAGTTATGAAAAATTCCATTTTAAACCCTAATTTGCATTTCTTGGTTTCTTGGTGAACAAGTTTCATGATTTGGTATGTTTTGATGAAAAATGACTCTTGACTCTTGATTTTGACCAAAAAGTCAAAGTTTGACTTTTCAGTATACAGTCAAAATTGATCAATTGACTGGGAAATTCAACTGTCAATCTTGTGTATTTGGGATCTTTTGGGTTTGTTGATCATGTCAAGATAATTCCATGGGGTTCTTGAGTCCATATGTGAGCTTGGTTTTCCATTGGCTAGGTCAAACAGTCAAAAATTACCCTTGTGTTGTCAAAACCCTAAAAATGACCATTTTGCCCTTTTGGTGATCTGATCAAATTTCTTGTGGAATTGTGATCCAAACTTGATCAAATGGTCCATATGAGTTCATAATGTTGATGTGTGTCAATTTTCATGGGATTTGACTGTCAATTGGCCACAGTTGACTTTTTCCCCAATACAGTTGATTTTTAGGTCAACTGTCCAATTGACTGGGCAAAATTTGGAATCAAGACTTGAAACTTGGTATGGATAAACTTGGGAGTCCAACATGAAGCATGAAAGTCATTTTAGGCATTTTAGGTCAAAACATCTTTGTTCAACCACAAACCCTAATTTGGGTCCACAATGCAAGGAGAAGTCTTGAGCAGAGGAAACCCTAACTGGATCCTGAGCTCCAAGGTCTTGTGATGAGAAAATGTTGAGGAATTGGGAGGGCAAATTTTGGGGTACAACAGCTGCCAACCTGTCTTCCAAGCCTTTGTACTTATCATCATCGGGCGGGTATTGTTGATCAGAGTAGTCTTCGTCTTCTTCAGCCTCCTCTTCTTCAACCTCGGATTCGGAAGGTACCGCAGCCGCATTCCCTTTACTGGTTCCCTCCTCAGAAGTAGGGGGAAATTCAAGCACTCTTCTGGCTTCACCCTCAAACCTTCTTCCTAGGGTATCCACCCCGATTCTCTTCTTCTTCTTTTTCACTTGCTCTTTGTTCCCCAGCAAGGCTTTCAGATCTTCCTGACCCTTAGCCAAGGTCATCAGGAGTTGTTGAAACTGTGAGTTCTGAGACTGCAAGTCCTTGACCGTCTGTTCGATATCCATCTTACTGAAATAAACAGCAGAAAGATAAGGAAACCTGGTGTGGAGACCTGCTTATGCACATGATGAATGGTATGCTTATGTATGCAATGCATTCAAGGATTTAGCAAATTCAAAATTGTTGCAAACAAAAAGGAATGCACGTCATATTAATAAGAAGAAATTTATGAGTACATAAATGCCCCATGGGCCAAATGTTACAAAGAACTTCTCAAGGTAAAAAGACGTTGCGCATCCTCTTTGGTGCGATGTAGGTGTTGAGGGTCTCTTCCTCATGGAGTCGGCGGGTAAGCTCCAAAACCTTCTTCTCACTGGCGTAGAAGCTGACTTCAAAAGTGTTCCGTTCCTCCTTGAGTTGGATCCAACTCTTCTGCATCTCCTCCCACGATGTAGGCATGTCAGGATATAGGACGGTGTAGGGAACCTCTCCTTCCTTAACGGGCTCTTTAATCACAGGGAGAACATGAGGATAAGGCATCATTAGACTCTGGGCTCATACCCACTTGAGATAAGGCTCAAGAGGGATGGAGTTCTTGTGTCCCAGTGTCTTACTGTCAACCTTGTTAGGCATCCTCCAAGCTCTGATTAATCTTTGGCGAAGTCCTTGCGCATCGTTGTCGAAGTCAAAAACTAGGTCAGGAATCAACATGTCGTGAGGGCCATCTCTTCGTGCATATACAAATTGTCTCAAAGCTAGACAAGGGTTGTAGGTAATGCCTCCTCCAATGCCAAGCAATGGAACATTAGGGAACTCTCCATAACAATCGACGATGATGACATTTTCTCTGGACCGAGAACACCAATGTACATCAGAGTGAGTGAGGGTCATCAACCGTTGTGACCACCTTAAGCCTTGGTCATTTTTCAAGACAGATTGTGGAAGGTGCGAAATAAACCACCTTGCAAGGAGAGGAGTACAACACATGATAACACCCCTCTTACTCATTGTTCGTGTGTAAAATGAGTGAAGAATGTCCTCAAGCAATATTGGTATTGGATTTCTGGATAAGAAGATCTTTACGGCGTTGACATCTATAAGCTGGTCAGGATTTGGGAACAAGACCAACCCATAAATGAGGAGTGCCACAATTTCTTCAAAGGCTTGTAGGTCCAATGAATTCCAACACTCTTGTGCCTTCTCAAACAAGAATTTTGCCAAGAAGCCTTTGACACCGCTTCTAGTTTCCCAATGCCCCTTGATGTCGGATGGTTGCAAGTGTAGTGCTTGAGCAATATCTTCAGGCTTTGGTTCTTTTTCCGTACCGTTGTAGGGTAGTTGATTAAGGATAGGAATTCTTAGGAGTTGAGAAAATTCCTCCAAAGTAGGCACCAACTGGTAGTCGGGGAAAGTGAAACAGTGGTGAAGGGGGTCAAAGAACTGGAACAACACCTTTACCATGTCCTCTTCAATGCTGGTGTTGACTAAGCTGAGCAGTCTACCATGTCTTTCACTGAAGGGAGAGCTTTCCGGAATTCTTGATGTGAGCTCCTTGAGTTGAGGAGGGATTCTCACAAGGTTGACTTGGATAGTTTTCCTGCGAAGAATTTCCATGACCTACAAAACAAGAACAAAGATGAAGATCTAAACCCTTGAAGTGGTTAGTGTATGCATATGATGCTTTATGATGTTCATGATGTATGCACAAACATATGTACAAGCAATTCACACAAAAACCCTAGTTTTTGGCTCGCATGGGGTTTCATAGGTAAGTACCCTCTTGAGTGTAGTTGGCTTAAAAACCTGTCCTATAAATAGTAACCGGGTTCTAAGGAGCTCAATATCATTGGATTGTTTTCCATGTTCATTGTTTTGGTTTAGCCACTTAACTAGCGACCAAAATATTCCAAGAAAACAACCCTCAATGAGTGTAGTATCGAGTATCTACCAACTTCGGACTGCACCAAAGCCGGTCATCTCACTACCCCTAATGAAAGGCCAAGATGGTCAAGTAAGGTTCTAGTTCATTAGTGCTTAGTGACATCACTCAGAAGCCCCGTACTCTCCTTGATTGAACTCAAGGGTTACCGGTACTCACAAATATATCGCACTAATATAGCTATTGCTTCAACCGTGTCGGTATACCCCGCACAGTTTCCACAATGCATTGCTATCTATGAATATTTCCCCAAATCTGGGTGTAGGATTGCAAACCCAAACAAGAGAGCCAAGATATAAAGCAATCAAAGCAAACAATTAGTCATGTAAGAGGGTGATCTAAACCCTAAGGTTACTCCACTTTAAAAGTTTTTCCCAGCAGAGTCGCCAGTTCTGTGGTACGGTGGGAGAACTGACTTGAGGTTTTGCGTTTGTTTTTGCAAATGTTTCGGTTGAGCAAGAGTCGCCACCGACTTTTTATTTTATCCTAAGGAAAGGTTAAAAAGCACAGCAAAAAACCTTTGAGATGTTTTCTTGGGTTCAGGGAGTAGATTATAGAAAGGGAAGGTATTAGCGCCCTTTCTATCCATGGTTATCCATGGGCTCTTAGTTACTTGCTTAGATCAACTTGCCTTGATTTTCAATTGTTTGAAATGGTGCTTTGTGTGTGGGTTTGAAAAATATTTTGAAAAGAGGCCAATGTGGTGGCAACCTTTGTAATGATCCATGTTGGGATGTATACAAAGGTGTATGTCTTTTGAAAAGTTTTCAATGTTTTTGAAAGTTGTTTTGAAAGTGTGTTGTGATGTGTGTTTTGAAAATAGGCAAGTGTTTTTGTTTTGCAAGTTGGCAAGTAACCAAGAGTTGTCTACTCCTAAATTTACTCAAAGATCTTTGCTATGTTTTAACCCTTTTAACAATTTTGTTCCACCATTGTATTTGGTGGACAATCTTGTGTTAGGATGTGAACGGGACGGGCGCGGGTCATCGTTTAGACCATGATTGCAATGGTGCCAAGTGTCTTTGGGCAATTTTTTCCTTTAAGGGAATTGATCATTTTTAGGCAACTTTCGAAAGCGTCATCGAGGGACTATGATCATTTGAATTTGTTTTGTTTTGCCAAAGACACCTAACATGCAATATGGCCCATTATTGAAGGCAACAAGTGGAATACCCTAGGGGTGCAAGTGTGATTAATGTTGTCCATTTTCATGCTTGTTTATCTTGAATTTAGGTCAAACTATTTGTTGTTTTTGATTTGCATACAAAACCCTAATTCTATCATGGCATATTTAGAAAGCTTTTAAAGTGCGGAATTTAAAGGTCCTAAATTATTACAACACAAATTATGGGATGGGGGGTACAAATGTTCAAATGGGGATATTTTAGCAAGAAATTAAACCTAAACTATTACATCCAAATTGAATTTTTACAAGGTATTTAATTACACAATAATTAAATAAAATATAATAAATATGCAAGATGCAAAAAATGATTTTTATATGTATGTAAAAAGGTATTTTTATGTGACAAATAAACAAAAATAAAAATGAATAATTTTTGGATATTTTTACATGTTTAGGGGAAAACCCTAATTTTATAAATAAAAAGGTATTTATTATATAATATGTGCAATATTTATTAATTATGTACAAAAAATAAATAAAAAGGAAGTATATTGAAAAAAAGTGATTTTTAAAGTTAAATATTAATAAAAATAAAAATGTATTATTTTTATGTTTTTATCCTAAATATTATAATAAATATATAAGTATTTATATTATTTACTAAATATATTAAATATGTACAAAAATAAAATATTTAAAAAAAGTATATTTTTTTTATAAAATGTTTTCAAAAGATAAAATAAAAATAAAAATTAGAAAATAAATGTATTTGTGTTATTTTTTTGTTATTTTAAATGAAAGTATATTTATGTTTATTTACATATATAACTAAATGAAACAAATAAATATCAAACAAAAATGCAAAAAATGTGAGAAAAATAATTTTAATGTTTTTTATATTTTAAAAAAAAATAACAAATCAGAATCAAAAAGAAAAAGTTAAAAATGACAAATAAAACTCAAAATGGGCCAGGGGGTGCATGTGTAAAACAGTGGTGCAAAAAGGAAGAACAACACAGGCCCAGCCCAAAGAGGTTGTCTTCAACCTCCAAACAGTTCAAACAACAAAAAACGCGCGTTTTGCCTTATCCCTGCTATCTCCTGATTCCTTGATTTTCAGCACAAACTCATAACATGAAAAATGTCAAGCATCAAACCACAAATCCATACATATAAAAAACTTAACTTAACTCTCAGAAATGAGAGAGAATTTCTCCATCCCTAATTCTTGACCTAAGTTTTTTCTAATGTTCAGGTTCTAAATTCTCTCAGTGCACACAACATAAATGCAAAGTGATTATATGTGTAGCTTCAGGGCCATGAGTAGAGCATTTTTCATTCATAAACTTAAAGCTAACTCTTCCTAGATTGAGAGATAGAAGTCCATGAACTTACCTGTTCAGCTTGGACCGTGTCTGGCAATGGAGGTACTTTCAGTGCAATGTGAGGACTTGTACAGCTTGCTTGAAGGTCAGGGATGCTTCTCCAACCTTTAACTTGCTTTGAAACCAAATGAATCAAGCTATGGAAGTCAACCTGCAAAACATAAAAAGTGAAAATGGTGAAGTTGGTTAGAGGTGTTATAGGTCGTGTCCAATGCTTGGGATAGTTTGTATAGGTGGTATGGAGTGTGTATGAACTGGTTTTGGCCAAGGCACACGAGTGGATTGAGTTGTGCCACTCAAACTGCAGGGATGCCCTGTTTTGTGCAGTACAATGGTGTTTTTGTGAATGGTGAGGTTTTGGAGGTGGTTGGCTCGTGTCTTAGCTCAGGTTTGATGTTTGGAATGTGTTTAACAAGTTTGTCTAGCCTTGTGGTTGCAGCAATGTGAGATGTGTTAAGTTATGCAATGTTTCTTCTAACTTAAGAAAAATTGTCAACTTGGTTTCTAGACTTATGCAGGCCCCCTAAACATGCTGCCTCAATCCCTCTTGATCAGTGTGTTATGTCCATGAATCCTGTGTCCAAAGATATGGCCTTGTACTTCTTGGATTTGCAAACTTGACATAAAGTGTAACTTTTCAAAAATGGATAATTTGCTTTTTCTAATTAAGGCTTAATTCTTCATACAATGACCAAATGCACAAAATAATGCCTTGTCCCAATGGATTGGCATTTAATTATTGAGTAAGAAAAGGATTAGAGGCATGTAACTAGCTTGCTCATGCTGATTTGAAAAATTGCACAAGTTATGAACATGGAAATGGCTCATGAACAAAGTGACTTTTGCCCATATTGCCAAATTCGGTTCTCCCTAACCACAAGGGTGTTTGATGAGTTCTTGGACATTTTGGAAATCTTGGAATGTGTACTACAATACATCTTTTTAATGCAAGTTGAAATTCCAAGTGGAAGCATGTGAAAAGTGGCCATGAAGTTAGGCAAAAATCCTGCCTAGAATAGGTCAAAATTTTTCTAAGTTAAGAATGTTTTGCACCCTTGTTCCAAAAATCACAACTTGAGCTACAAGCTTATTTTGAGGAAACTTTGTGAATCAAAGTTTTAGATTTTGCAATGGACTATAACTTTCATGTTTTGAGTTTTGTTTGAATCCAAATGTAACTTGATGAAAAAGTGGGACAAAGTTAGGAAAAAATTAGGGATTTTCATAACTTAGAAAAATTCTAAGTTATGAAAATTCTTCATTTCAAACCCTAATTTGTGATTTTTGATTTCTTGGTGAATAAGTTTCATAATTTGACATGTCTTGATGAAAAATGAATCTTGACACTTGATTTTGACCAAAAAGTCAAAGTTTGACTTTTCAGTATACAATCAAATTTGGCTCAGTTGACTGGAAAATTCATCTGTCAAACTTGTGCATTTGGGATCTTTTGAACTTGTTTAACATGTCAAGACAAGGCCATTGAGTCCTTGAGTCCATATGTGAGCTTGGTTTGCCATTGGCTAGGTCAAATAGTCATAAATTGCCTTTGTGCAGTCAAAACCCTAAAAATGACCATTTTGCCCTTTTGGTGATCTGATCAAATTTCTTGTGGAATTGTGATCCAAACTTGATCAAATGGTCCATATGAGTTCATAATGTTGACGTGGGTCAAAAATAATGAGGTTTGACTGTCAATTGACCATAGTTGACTTTTTTCCCCAATACAGCTGATTTCTAGGTCAACTGTCCAATTGACTGGGCAAAGATTGGAATCAAGGCTTGAAACTTGGTATGGATAAACTTGTGAGTCCAACATGAAGCATGAAAGTCATCTTGGGCATTTTAGGTCAAAACATCTTGGTGCAAATACAAACCCTAATTTGGGTCAACAGTGCTAGGAGGGGTCTTGAGCAGAGTAAACCCTAGCTGGATCTTGAGCTCCAAGGGTCTTGTGATGAGAAAATGTTGAGGAAATGGGAGGGAAAATTTTGGGGTAAAACAGTTGCTGATACGGAGGGGAGGTCCTCCAGCACGAGCGCGGCGAACAACCCTTTGAGCCCCTGAAGAGAAACCTAAGCCAAACTTGCCAGACTTGTATGGTATGTCAGGGAGCTGACCCCAGATGGTAGACCCACCTCCTTCAATAACTGCTTTTGTATCCTTGAGAGAAGCCATCGTCAAGGGAGGTCTGGTGATCCTCGAGATATTGGTGACAACTTCAGTTGCAGCCATAGTCTGAGGCACCTCTTCGAAATTCAAGGGAGTTCATATGACTGACCATGTATTCTTCCTCACCGTGTACCGTGACAATCTTTCCTTTTACCGGGTACTTCATCATCTGATGTAGAGTAGATGTGATAGATCCCGCCCCTGGATCCAAGGGCGACCTAATAAACAAGAATAGGATGGTATGATATCCATCACGTAGAAGGTAGAGTCGAAAGTCTGAGAACCGACTTTTATGGGGATGTCCACCTCCCTGTGCACCATTCTTTTTGAGCCATCGAAAGCCCTTACCACTATGTTGCTGGGCTTCAAGGTCAAACCTTCACAGTCTAGTATATCCAGAGCCTTATTGGAAAGTAAATTCAATGATGAGTCGGTATCTACCAAAACATGGGCCAAAGTAGTTCCCCGGAATTCGACGAAAACATGTAGCACATCATTGTGTTTTCTCCCTATGGGCATCAAATCAGCATCAAAAAAACCCAAACCGTTATCCACCGTCAGACTGGCCACACAATCTTCAAATTGGTCCGCAGAGGTTTCCTGCGGCACATGGGCCGTCTTAAGGAATTTCACTAAAGCCTTTGCATGGGCTTCGAAGCACAATAGTAAGGCCATCATAGAAATCTTTGAAGGGGTCTGCCCCAGTTGCTCGACCATATTATAGTCGCTCTTTTTGATGATCTTCAAAATTTCTTCCATTTACTTCTTGGAAGCCTCTGGTATAGATATTGACTGCGCCTTCGCCCAGACAGGCTCAACCAATATGTCTTTGCCCCGAGCCTCGGTCGAATCAGTGATAGGGGTGTCAGCAGGGGTAATCACAGGAACTGTAGTAGTAGTATCAGTAGGAACAAAAGCAGGAATAATCACAAGACCAATAACAACTTTTGGAGGGGAAATCTCAGGGGAGAACACTCTTCCACTTCTAGTTATTTTTCTAGTTCCCACAATGTTTCCAATGTCGGGGTTAGCCTTCTCAGAAACCTGGTCTTCATCGGCCAGCCAATCTTGCTTGACGTCGTGGTAGTAGAAGTCACCCTCATAGTTCCAGGGAACAGTTTTGTCCGAGGAGTATTGGATTGGCCATGGCATGGTAATTATCAGCGGAGTCACCTTCAGAACAGATGTAATCTTGACGGGTCTCTTGGTGGAGACCCTGGGAGGATTGGCGGAAATGGTTATTGTTGAAATATCCTTGTACGAAGTGGTTTGAATAAGAGTCTTTTCAAATAAAATCTCTTTGTTATCCATCAGGCGCTGGACACCATCCTTCAATGAATGACAACCATTATGTAAAGACAAACTGAGGTGGCAACATTCGTCACAACCCAGAAATAAATTGGCCTTTAACAGGCTCCTCTTGACGGTCAGGAGAGGAGTAACAAGTTCATCAATAGCAGTAACAAACACATCATCTTCAAAAATGTTAACACCACGGCCGTGCTTGGGCATAGGAGCAGTGATAACATTTGGAATCTCAGGGCGTCAAATTCAATTTCCTTTGCCTCGATCAGATCCTGCACCTTGTTTTTCAAGGCCCAACAGTTGTTGGTATCATGGCCTGGACTTTCAGAGTGGTAAGCACAACGAGCCTTAGGATTGTAATAAGGAGAGGTAGTGTTAGGATTCTTCGGAGCTTCCCGCAGGGTTACCAGATTGGTCTTCAATGACTGTGGCAAGATTTGAGATAGAGTCATGTTTATCCGGGTAAACTGTCTTACCGGCCTTTCTGTCCTCGGTTGATTGTTCTTTGTTGGATATGTTCAGACTTAGAGATCATGACAACCCCTACCGCTGAACAACGTTCAGTTATGTCCTGATTTCTTTGATGGTACACAAAACTAACCTCCTTCTTCCCAGCGAATGGCTTCCTTACGGCACCAGAGGACGCATCCTTTTGAATCTTCCCACTCCTGATTCCAGCTTCCACCCTTTCTCTTGTCAGAATTAATTCAGTGAAGCCGGCCGAAGAGCTTCCAATCAGGTGATTAAAGAACAGACTAGACATGTTACCGAGAAACATATCCACCAGCTCCCTATCAGACAGGGAAGGATGAACTCTTCCTGCTAAATCCCTCCATTTCTGAGCGTAGTCCTTAAAGACCTCACTCGAACCCATATGCATATTTTGGAGTTGTGTACGGGTGAGAGCAAGGTCTGTGTTGTACTGATACTGCTTGGAGAAAGTAGCAGCCATGTATTCCCAATTATGAATGTTGGCCCTTTCCAGCTGGTAGAACCATTCCAGTTGAGTTTCAGACACACTATCCTGAAAGAAGTGGACCCACAAGTCCTTGTCAGCAGTGTGAGGCTGGATCTTCCCCATATAAGATCGGAGGTGTATTTTGGGACATGAAACCCCATCATATTTGGCGAACACTGGCACCTTGAACTTTTGTGGGATGACAACCCTAGAGACCAAACCTATCTCTTCAAAATCCAGACCTGGTACCTTCCTGACCTCTATTGCATTTAAGTGATCCTCCAACTGTTTGTATTTTTCTTCAGCAGGTGGATACTACTCCTCGTCATAGTCGGATTCATCATCAGATTCTTTGGGACTGGAGTCTTCCTCTCTTGTTTCCTCTTCTTGATTGTTTCCTTATTTTGATAAATCTACCAGTTCAGAAGCTCGCCGCGCTGGTCCTTTGATCCTTCTTCCCAAATTCACTAACCCAGGTGGCCTCTTTGGCTTCTTCCTTTTATCTTTCAGTATAAGGGTTTTCAGATCTTCCTTCCCTTTAGGTAGGGCCACAATCATTTGATGGAACTGGGCGTTTTGCGCCTGGAGATCCTTGATGTTTTATTCAAGAGACATTTCTTTTACTTGCTGAAATAAATAGCGAAGAAGATAAGGATCCTGCTTTAAAACCTGCTTATGCAATGAGATGCATGATATGCTTATGCAATGTTTTCAAGGACCATATTGGATTTAAAATCTTTTAAACAAAACAAAAGCAAAACCTTTTATTAGCAAGTTTTAAAGAAACAAAAGATTACACCAGGATCAATATTGAAAAGAAGTTCCTAAGTCTCCCATGGGCGCTTCCTCTTGGTGTTGAGGTAGGCGTTGAGGTTCCTCTCTTCATGAAGTTTTTTCGTTAATTCCAGCACCTTCTTCTCACTTGCATAGAATTGTGCTTCAAAAGTATCCTGTTCCCCCTTGAGCTGAATCCAAGACTTTTGCAACTCTTCGAAGTTGGTTGGCATATCAGGATGGAGAATAACACAGGATTTTCCCCCTTGGACAATAGGTTCTAAGATCACCGGTAAGATGGAATCATATGGCATCATAAGGCTTTGGTCTCGAGCTCTCACCCATTTGAGATAAGGTTCCAAAGGGATGGAGTTTTTGCGTCCCAAAGTCCTACTACCAGTCTTCTTAACAATGCCCCAAGAGCGGATGAACCTCTGACGATAATTTTGCAAATCATTTGAGTAGTTGAACACAATACCCTGAATGAGCATATCTGGTGGACCATCTCTCTGTGCATAGCCAAGGTGGTGTGGTGCTAAAGAAGGATTGTAGGTGATACCTCCCCTAATGCCCAGGAGTGGCACATTAGGAAATTCTCCACGACGATCAATAAAAGAAATGTCTTCTTGAGAGAGAGAGGACACCAGTGGATGTCGGAGTGAGAGAGAGAGACATTAGTCTTTGACTCCATCTTAAGCCTAAATCATTTTGCATTATTGACCGAGGAAGGTGAGAAACAAACCACCTATATAGCAGAGGGGTGCAACACATGAGAGTTCCTCGCTTCTTTAGAGTACGAGTATGGAGAAAATGTAGGATATCCCCGAGCAAGGTAGGAACCGGATTGTGAGCAAGAAAGGTATTGATGGCATTCACATCTATAAGTTGATCTGAATTAGGAAACAAGACCAACCCATAGATCAAGAGGGCTAATACATCTTCGAAGGCATGATGACTCATAACATCCAGGAAAATTTGAGCTTTCTTCATCAGGAAATTTGCAAGGATACCCTTAACTTCACTTCTTTTTTCCCAATTGGAATCAATGTCCGATGGCTTCAAGTGCAGAGCTACGACAACATCTTCAGAAGATGGGTCTTGTTCTAAACCAGTGAAAGGTACTTGCTCCAATGTGGGTAAACTAAGTAACTTATAGAATTCCTCCAGGGTAGGCACCGGTTGATAATCGGGGAATGTGAAGCAATGGTGCTTAGGGTCGAAGAACTGGAATAAGACACTCATCAAACCTTCGTCAAACCCGGTGGTAACCAAACTGAGCAAGTGACCATGTCTTTTATGGAATGATAAGTCCTCAGGGTCTTTCAAGACTAATTCCTTGAGCTTAGGAGGAATTTTTGTGAAGCGGATCCGGATGGTTTTCCTACAACCTGAATTCATATCCTACAAAACAGCCAAGAGGTAAATCCAGCAGGTCCTTGAAATGATTAGTATATGAATGTCATGATGTTTATGATGTCATGATTATGCTAAAAATCACAGATAAACACAAGAAAATCATACAATATACCTTAGGTTCAAAGGCTTGCATGAGTTTTTAAGGTATGTACCCTCTTGAATGTTTAGTTGGCTCAACCTGTCCTATTAATAGTAACCGGGTTCTAAGGAGCCTCAATATCACCGACCTCCCCTTCAGAAATTGTTTCAGCTTCTCACTAAAGTATTACGGTCGAAAAATCCTGAAAGTCCAACCTCAATGAGTGTAGTATCGAGTATCAACCAATCTTCAGTTGGAACGAAAGTCAGTTATCTCACTACTTCCTAATGGCTAGGATGAGTCAATTAAAGGTTCTAAAGGTCAATTAGCGCTTAGTGACACTATGAGGAAGCCTAATGTTATCCTTAACTTACTCAAGGAACATTAGTACAATCCAAAGCATCGCACTAACGTAGCTACCACTTCGTCTGTATCGGTCTAAGCCGTACAACCTCCATGGTTTATTGCTACTTACCTAATAAGGTGCACCATATCCGGGTGTAGAATCTTTTAGTAACAACCCAAGCAAACCCTCAAAAGTAAAGAAAACAAGCACAAAAAAGAAATTTAAAGATGAACTAACTCTAAGGTAAACCCCACTTTTATTTTTCCCTAGCAGAGTTGCCAGTTCTGTGATACAGTGGCAGAACCGACTGTTTATATACTGGTTTTTTGCATTTTTTGTTTGCAAATGTGCGGTAAGCAAGAGTCGCCACTGTCTTTTCTTTTATCCAATTTAAGGAAAGGCTGAAAAGAACAGAAAAAGACATTTTTGAGATGTTTCTGAGTAAGGGGGGTAGATTATGGAAAAGGAAGGTGTTAGCACCCTTTCCATCCGTGGTTTTCCACGGGCTCTTAGAGATTTGATCATTTTTTAAAATTCTTTTGTGCTTTGTGTTTGAAAATGTTTTGAAAAGCCTTAGTGAGGCGATTTTATTTTTGTTTAACTCTTGTATCGGTCCTCAAGAATGTTAACAAAGAAAATGTTTTGAAATTGTTTTTGAAAAGTAGTTGTTGTGTGTAAGTGCAACAAATAGTTTGAGCAAACCTCTAACAACTATCTACTTTTATACTCGAAAAAGTAGTTCTTTTCCTCTTTTCCTTTAGACAGTGCTATCCTGCTATTAGTGAGTAGGTAGCCTTGTCGTTGGATGTTTTGAGGGACAATCGAAGGGACGTTACAGTCACGAAGGCAATGATGGAGATGTTTTAGCAATTCTGTTTTAGGGACTAGATCATTTACCGAGAAGGCAACTATAGGGTCATCGAGGGACTATGATCTTTTGTTTTTACAGGTCTTTGCTAAAACATTCCTTCCCCATGATTGTTTTTTAAAAAGGCAACCCAAGTGGGCGTACCTTAGAGGTGCTTGTGTGCAATTGTGTTGTGTTTAAGTTATTTTTGTCTTTTTATTAAGTTTGCTAGCGTTTGATTATTAGTCTTATCATACAAGCCTAATTACTAGCAGTTAATATGAAAAGCAGTAAAAAATACAGAAAATAGAGGTCCTACGCTATTACAATACTTCAGGGAGGGGATTTACATTATACACGGGATAATGGAGAATAAAGTAGTAAATATCCTAATTTTAATCTATTACATCCAGTAAACAGATACAATAATAGTGAAATATGGAATTAAATAAATGTGCGCAAAGCAAAAGAAATTTTTTTTGTTGTTTTTGGTATAAAAGAAAATAAGACCTAAGTCTATTTAATTTTAATTTTAAGAAAAAAGATGTTAAAATAATTAATTAATTTATTTACAAAATTAATTTAGTTGGAAAAATAGCTAGCTAATTTTTTTTTTTGTGATTTTGATTTTAATGTTAATTAAAAAGATAAAGAATAGAGAAAAGAACCAAAAAGTAAAAATACAAATGGGGCACCCTTCGATTGCAGGAAAAAGGGGTGGGGGTTTCGATCCCAGGAAAATTATTGTCTTCGATTCAGGAGAGATGAGGCCTTTTCGATTCAGAATATCATACCTTCTTTCGATTGGGCTAAGGAGTAAGCATGACTAGCCTTCGATCCAGGGAAGGGAATTGCCCTTTGATCTAGGAGGCTAAGGCTTCGATCCAGAGAAGGCATCCCCTTCGATCTGGTACGCTATACCTGCAAAAATACGTTAGCGAAACGAAATGCAGGACCTGGATATCGAAACCCAGGTCCTTCGATCCTGCGCTTCCTGGGTCCTCTTAGGCTATGTCTGCAGCAAATGTTAGCAAACGAAGAGCATGACCTGGGTGCCAAACCCAAGCCTTTTGATCCTGTCTAGGATGGCAAATCGAAAGTAATAACAAGTAATGATGTGTTATGCAAATGTAAAGTTGGACAATTTACCCTTTCTTACCAGCAGATTGAGTCTTCGATTTGGATGCTTGCTAGAGGGGAGCACCTTCGATCTAGGGCTTCTGGGCGTGGCTGCTGCTTGGAAAATTCTGGAAACTTTTGATGGATTTTATGGGCAGCCTCTCTCTAAGGTTTTTTTTGGTTTTTTTTTGTAATGTGTCCTTGGCCTCATATTTATAGGGGTGTGAGGGGACAAGAGAAATAATGCTGATAACAACCATTTGAATGCCATGAATGTAAAACGTAACCTTGGCCAAAGTTAAGGGATATTGTCCCCTTTTGAATTTGAATGATATGTAAATGGCCTTCGAATGTTCTCTTTCGAATGGGCTGATGGCCTCCTTCAAATGCTCCCTTTCGAATGGGCTGATGGCCTCCTTCGAATGCTCCCTTTCAAATGGGCTGATGGCATCCTTCGAATGCTCCCTTTCAAATGGGTTGATGGCATCCTTCGAATGCTCCTTTGAAAGCTTCTTAGAATGGACCTTTGCATGTTCTTCGAGTGGACCCTTTGCACGCTACTTCGAATGGACTTTTGTATGTTCTTCGAATGGACCCTTTGAAATATTCTTCAAATAGAACCTTTGAAAGCTTCTTCAAATGGACCTTGTTGAAATGCCAATCGAAGGACACTGTTAGAATTCCAATCGAAATACCTTGTTGTAATGCCAATCAAAAGGCCTTGTTAACTGGTCAATCAGAATACCTTTGTCTATGCTAATCGAAGGGTGCTATGTGGAGGCCAATCGAAAGACATTTTGGGGATGCCAATCGAAAGGCACTTTGGAGTGGCCAATCGAAAGGCACTTTGGAGTGGCCAATCAAAAGGAACTTTGGAGAGGCCAAGTGAATATGAGTGGAGGAAAATAATAAAGCCCTAATTACTATTACAAACCATTGAATATGAATTACAATAATAATACAAAAATGTAAAGACGAAGAAGCAAAAAGAAATTATTTTTTAGGGTTTTTTGATGGAGAAAAAAGTTTTATTAATTTAACCTAATTAAACTAATTAATTTTAATTACAAGAGAAGTTAATCAATTATTTAGTCAAAACCTAAAATCTAAGTTAATTGAATTTAAGAAGAAAATAGAACCTAAGTCTAAGTAATATTATTTAGAAAAATAGTTTGAATGTTAATGTTAAGAAAATGTTTTTTATAATGTAAAAGAACTAATAGAATTTCATTTAATTACAAAATAATATAAATTATTTAAATTAAAATATTTTTAATTATTTAAGGAAATATTTTTTTTGTTATTTTAGATTAAATAAAAAAACTAAAGAAATAAAAAAAGAAAATATAAAGAAAATGAAAATATTGGGCTGGGGTTTTGAAAAGTAGAACGGGGGTTAAAAGTAGTAAAAGGGGCGCTAGGCCAAAATGTTTTTTTTTGTATGAGTCAGAAAACAAAAAATAAAAATGATGAATGAGCCTGTGTTAAAAAAAGTAGTTAGGGGGGTGGGAAATCAAATTCAGTCAAGACCCAAAAGGAGAGTCGAGTGCCCATTGGTGATCAAGTGTGGCTGGTTCATTAATGATGCATCCTGGGCTGGCTCATGTAAGGAGTTGAATCCACTTGCCCAATGATCAGATGGTTTAGAGGAGAGGCTTCATGGTGAGCGCGCGTGGCTTGATGCATTGAATCTGCAAAGAAAATATGAAAAAAATACAAAAGGGTACCACTGGGGCTCGAACCCAGGTCCATATAGTTCAATTCCTTACGCACGCTTCCTCTGCCACTAGGGCGGCTGTTTCATCCGTTAATAATAAAAATTGCAAAAAATTTAAAATAAACCTCTTCCTAATGGCACTTCATCCCTAACCTCGCACCAGCATCTCCAACACCATTTTTGAATTTTGTAACTTCCTCATTTCTCAACTATTTGCAAAAGTATAAACATGAAACTTGCTCCATTTTTCAATACGAACTCAACCATGTAAAAAACATAAACTATAAATAAAAAATGAACATTAATTTATGTTGGTACCAAATAAAACCTAATTTTTTCAGAAGGTTCAAACTCAAAATTTGCATCACTTGGGAAACATAAATGAAAACTAAAGGCATGGTTAGCTTCAGGGCTATGATGTCTATATTTTTCATTCACAAAGTAACCATTAATGATGCTTGTAGAGAGAGTTCAAAGTTGAGAAAACTTACCTCAAAACTGGAAATCGTGTATGGAGTTTAAGCACCTATAGAGGTATTGTGATGATCTAGATAACTTCACTGCAGTCCTAGGAAGCTAATGCAAATCTTACTTTGTGCTGAAAGTGCCTGAATCATGCTGAGTTCTGTTTTTGAGTTTGGAAGATAAGGAAGATGATGTTACAGTTGTGAAACATGGGTGAGGATGAGTTGTTTATGATGTATAGATGCTTTGTAAATGATTAGAAGTGAAAACACACGAGGGATTTGAGTGTTTGAAGTTTTTGGTCAGCAATGCCAACAATGGAGGTTTGTGTGCAATTATGAGTTTTTAGGGAGTTTAAGCGAGTTTGAGGTCTATTGAATTCGTCTCTTGGATTGTAAATGAATCCTATATTTATAGGCAAGAGGTTTTGAGGGCTTAAATAATCAGATTTCAAAAATCAAATGTTAAGCTCAACATGTGATTTTCTTGAAAAATCAAGTTTCAATGCTTTGTACCTTTGATCATAGAGTGGTTAAACACTTTAATCATAATGCTTCAGACCTTATAGATGGAGTGTGATTAGAGGGAACAAGTGAGAGGCTTAAGAATTTACTTTGTGCATAAAGGTTGCGTTTCAAGAATGACAATGTTAACTTTCTCCCCAAAATGGAAAATTGACTTGGACAATGTTTAAACCACTTGGATCATAGCTCAAAAGTTTGTGTAAGACATTAATTATGGGTAGATACACAAGTTAGAAGGCCTTCAAAGCAATATTACACAGCATAACATTGAGATTGGATTATGTGTTCATCAAGAAAATGACTTGTAATTCAAGAATGGATGCGCAACTTCATCTCTTTGAATATCCTAGCTCAAAAATAATCTATTCAAGTTCTTGGACATTTTGGAAAGCATGAAACATTTTATACAACATTCATGTTGACCACTTTGGATAAATCATCTTGGAGCTTGGTGAAAATTTTCCAAGAAGTTAGGACAAAAATCTGCCTAAACTTGCTAAAATTTTCACCAAGTGTTTTATGAAAAATGTCATGAATTTATGAGCTTATATCTTCAAATCTAAGCATTTTTTGGACATCAACCATTAGGAACAAATTTGTATAATTCATCAAGATCTACATATTTCATGTTGAAAGTTTTCCTTGAATCATCTTGCATCTTGGTGAAAAATTGTCATGAAGTAGTGAAATTATCAAGGTTAAAAACACTTAGAAATTTTTTCTAAGTCTTGAAAGTTTGACTTTTTATGGACTTTCTTGACTTTATTGATTCTTGTTTACCAATTTTGATATTTTTGAATGTCTTGATGAATCTTGACCTTTGAAATTCAATGTTGACCAAAAAGTCAAAGTTTGACTTTTGTGTATAAGTTGACTTTTCATCAGTTGATCCAAATTTCAACTATCAATCAATTGATATTGAGAAATTATTTGAGTCATGAAGTTAGGTAAACATTTTGTATTTGAGTCCTTGATATTATGCTTCAAGCCATTAGGTCATGTATTAGGTCAAAAGTCAATGATCAATCATTCTTAGTCAAAACCCTAATTTTGACAATTTTGCCCATTTGATGATTTGAATTCTTTTCTTGAGGAATCATGATAAAACCTTGGTCAATTGATGAATATGACTTCAAAATGTTGATGTTGGCCAAAAATCATGAAGTTTGACTGTATATTGACTAGAGTTGACTTTTTACCCAATACAATTGATTTTCAGTCATTTGAGCAATTGACTGAACAAATTTGTGGTGTAAGACTTGAAACTTGGTATGAGCATTCTTAGAAACCTATAATGAACCATGAAAGTAAATTGAGGCATAAAAAGTCCAATTATCCTTGATAAAACCAAAACCCTAATTTGTGGGCTTAGTGCTTAAGAGGTGAACTTGTCTGATCAAACTCTTGAAACTTCTTGAGCATTTGAGATCTTTTGTGAGAAATGTCTTGATAATAGAGAGGGAAAATTTTAGGGTACAACACTAAGCAAGTCAACCTAGTGGGTCATTTTCAATGCGTAGTATTTTTTAACCATGTCAGCGTTCACATGATATGGAAAATCGTCACCATCCATGGTGATAAGTATCATAGCACCGCCAAAAAATATATTCTTGATTACAAATGGCCCTTAGTAGGTGGGAGTCTATTTTCCCCTAGGATCAACTTTTGATAGGATGATGCACTTTATTACCAAGTCACCAGTCTGATATACCTGATGTTTGACCTTCATGTTGAAAGCTTTGATCATACACTTCTAGTACATCTGACCATGAAAAACAACCGCAAGCCTTTTCTTGTCGATCAATTTTAGCTCATCCAACCTAGTCTAAATCCACTCGTATTCATCTAAATATGCATCTTTCATGATCCTTGAGGAAGGGATATGGACTTCGACGTGTAAGACAACTTCCATACCATAGACTGGAGAGAATGAGGTTGCCCCAATTGATGTTCGTATGGAAGTGCGGTGGCCATGAAGAGAAAATGGTAACATCTCATGCCAATATTTGTATGTCACTGTCATCTTTTGTATAATATTCTTGATGTTCTTATTGGAGGCTTCCACTGCACCATTTATCTTCGGCCAATACGGAGAAGAATTGTGGTGTTTAATCTTGAACTGCGTGCAGAGTTCCATGATCATAGTATTGTTGAGATTTGGTAGCCATCTTGCTATTCTTCCAGAGGGAGCGGGCTTATCGGATATGTATTTTATAGGATCCATTTTAGGGATCAACAAAGTAGTATGGGTCAACATATACTGTCTTAGTCGGCAAGTAGCCCATGCTAAAGTGCAACAAGTTTTCTAGAGCAGAGAGTATCTTGTTTCACAGTCGGTAAATTTTTTGATAAGGTGGTATATTGTGTACCCTTTTCGACCAGACTCGTCATGTTTCCTCAGTACACACCCCATTAATTTCTCTTAATACTTTAAGGTAACATAGTCACGCCACATCTGGATTAATCTGTTCTTAACACCGTCTTCTAGGTTGGCACCTATCTTGACTTCTTTCCTGTCTTCTTCAGTACCCAAATTCACAACCTCGATTGGCTCTTCGTGCGGTTGTATGGCTCTTTCTTCCTACATTAACAACCTAGAAAGCTCTTAAGGTAATTCATAATCTTCCTCACATTCTTCCTCAGCTTGGTAGATCGGATTTTCGAAGTCATAATAAGCAATAGCAGAATTGTTATCAATGGGATCCAGAGTGGATATGGATTTGTAATTTGTTGTGTGTAAGAACAGATAGCTATCTTTAAAGTGTAATTAAGTAAAAGAAAGACAAAGAGCACAAAATTTGAATGCAAAACATCCGATGATTTATTAAATGAAAATATGCTTATGAAAGATGACAACCCTAACAAATGGATCGTTGTGACCCGGGTAAGGCACAAGGCTTAAAGTCATTGTTTAAAGATTACATAACCAAAACTTTGAAAGCAATAAAACAGAAAGTAGCATTTACTCCTGACTAAAGGAGATTGAGATAAGGTCTTCTGTCTTCCAGTTGATGAGCCCATTGTCGATGGTAGGAAAAGTCCAGATGTCTAGGTCGTAGTCACTGTCTGCATCCTCTATAGCAGAAACATTGTCAATAGCACTGGCGCCTTTGTCATGCTTAGGCATAGGTGCAGTAATCACATTAGGAGTCTCAGGAGGATCAAAGTTAATATCTTTATTGTCAATCATGTCCTGAATTTTATTCTTCAAAGCCCAACAACTATTGGTGTCGTGCCTGGGGCTATTTGAATGGTAAGCACATTTCACATTGGGATTATAGCGAGGAGAGGAGGTGTTGGGATTCTGAGGAGGATCCCTTAATGCTATTAACTCAGCATTCAAAAGGTGTTTTAATTCCTGAGGCAATGACATATTGATCTTAGTAAATTGTCATCTCGGTGCGTCTGACCTACGCTGATTGTTTTGCTGATGTTATTGCACAGGCACTAGATTAGAAACTAGCACCGCCCCCACAGATTAGTTGCGATCACTTCTAGCACGACCCTTCTAGCCATACACAACATTAATTTATTTCTTTTCGTTGAATGTATTCTTTACAATACTCGAAGATGCAACCACTTGAATCTTTCCACTTCTAATTCAGCTTTCAACATGTTCCCCAGTTAATATCAGCTCGGTGAAACCAAATGAAGAGCTTCCGATCAGATGATTGAAGAAAGGTCCTATCAGAGTTCCCATGAACATATCAATGAAATACCTATTAGACAAAGGGGGTTGCACTCTTCCAGCCAGATCTCTCCACTTCTGGGTATACTCCTTAAAGCCTTCGTGAGAGCCCATAGTCATACTTTGTAATTGTACACATGTTGGTGCAAAATCAGCATTGTATTGGTATTGTTTGTAAAAGGCAGCAACCAAGTGTTCCCAAGTACGGATGTTGGTTCCTTCCAGTTGATAGAACCATTCCAGTCATGTCCCAGATAAGCTCTCTTGAAAGAAGTGGACCCATAACTTCCTATTAGCAATATAGGGTTGGATCTTCCGGACATAAGACCTCAGATGAATTTTAGGACAGGAAACATCGTCATATTTGGAAAAGACGGGGACCTTGAAGTTGTGATGGATAACAACCCCCGAGATAAGACCTAACTCTTCAAAATCCAGCCCAAGCACTTTCTGTATTTCCATGGCATTCAAACGATCTTCCAGCTGTTTGTATCTGTCATCAGTGGGAGGATACCGTTCGGCAGAGTAATCTTCATCAAAATCTTGGCCAGAACCATGGTTGCTACCTCTCTCAGCCTTCACACTCTTATCTTTTTCACCCCGGTTATCCTCTTCATCAGAGGGAATATCACAATCCTGAGCTTGTTTTGGAGGACCTCTGAATCTTCATCCCATTTTAAGGATGCCTACAGATTTCCTATTCTTTTTCTTCTTGGTGATGAGCACCATCATTTCTTTCTGCCCCCTAGCTAAGTTCAGGAGCGTCTCTTGGAATTGGGCATTTTGAGCTTGAAGTTCTTTCACGGTTTGTTCGAGAGCCATCTTTTGCTGAAATAAACAACAAGAAGATGAGAAAAGTTGTCTTGGAAAAGTAATTTTTATGATATGATGTGTATGGTATGCAAATGCGTATGCAATGTTTTTAAGGATCTTGTGGGATAAACAAAAAGAGATGTTAAGAGTTGAATTTGACTGCAGCTTTGACTGAAGAACTTTGCGTCTTTAAAAGTCCTTCTAGAAGAAACAAACTCACCATATCAAGTGGGTCCTAGCCTTTGATTCAAGGGAATATACTTTAGTCTTTGATGGAATTTGGCTAGAGGAAAATAACTTCTCTTGCCCCTTTCTAATAGTATGGTTCATGATAAACCTACATCACATGCCCTTGAGATCCTTGAAATGATCAGTGAAAATGATATGGTATGATGTTATGATGTTATAATGTCATGTTTGAACAGATAACAAACACAAACAAAGCACACAAGAGCCTTAGGTTTAAAGGCTTGCATGAGGTTGGTAGGTAAGTACCCTCTTGAAGTTCATTTGGCTTAATCTGTCCTAAGAATAGTAATCGGGTTCTAGGAATCTCATATCACCGATCTTTCTCATAGGCTTTGTTTCAATAATGCAAATGACTTACCACCGAAATATCCCGAGAGTCAAATCTCAATGAGTGTAGCATCGAGTATCAACCAACTTTGGGCTGAACTAAAGCCAGGCATCTCACTACCTTCTAATGGCTAAGTTAGTTTAATTAAGGATCTAAAGGTCAGTTAGTGCTTATGAAACCATGCGGCAGCCTAGTATTCTCCTCGACTGACTCGAGGGACACCAGTACAAACCAAAGTGTGACACTAACATAGACATCACTTAAACCATATCGGTCTACGCCATACAATTTCCATGATCTATAGCTACTTACCTAAGGGTATCCCCAGATTCTGGTGTAGGATCTTTGCAAAAAATAAACCCGAGCAATCCAATAAAGATAAAACAGACAAAGCAAACAATTTTAAGTTATCTAACACTAAGGTAACCCATCTTTTTAGTTTTCCCCAGCAGAGTCGCCAATTTGTAATACGGTGGGAGAACTGACTTGGTTTGCGTTTTATCACAAATGTTACAGATAGCAAGAGTCGTCACCGACTTTTCTTTTGTCCAATAAGGAAAGGGTGAAAATAATAGGAAAGACCTTTTATTATTATTTTGAGTTAGGGGCATAGGTTATGAAAAGGGAAGGTGTTATCACCCTTTTCATCCGTAGTTATATACGGGATCTTAATTGCTAGCTCACTATTGAAAATTTGATTTGTGTTGTATGTTTGAAAAATATTTTGAAAAGCTTACAATTGTAAGGCAGACTTTGTAATGATTCTCGTATCTGCCCTGGAGAATGCACACAAAGTGTTTGTTTGAAAATATTTTTGAAGAGTGTTTGTAAAAAATGTTTTTTTTGAATATTTGGGTGAGCAAGCGATTAAGATCTACCTTATTCAAGGTCTTTCTTGTATTTTCCTCCTCCTTTAGATAGTGCTATCCTACCATTAGTTAGTAGGAAGCCATATCGTCGGATGTGAAAGGACATGCGTGGGTCATCATACAGTTATCGAAGGCAACTAGTAAGGACGCTTTAGCAATTTTTGTTTAAGGGACTAGAACATTTACTGATAGGAAACATTGAAGGGTCATCAAGGGACTATGTTCTTTGTTTTCGAGGGACTTTGCTAAAGCGTCCCCACTTTCGAGGGACATGACTGTTTATTTTACGAGCAATAAGGGAGGTTACCCTAGAGCTGTGAGTGTGCAAGTGATTTGTTTTCATTTATACTTATCTTTGAATTAGGGTTAACTATCGATTGATTTTAATCTTTCCATGCAAGCCTAATTACTAAGCAATAATAATATAGCAAGTATCAAAACTGTAAAGGTGCGGAAAGTAAAAGCGGGAAAATAAAGGTTCCTACGCTATTACATGGCCTTGGGGCAGATACGAAAAAGAAATTATGGGAAAGTAAACCCTAATTACTATTACATCCCGAGAAACAATTACATAATCGGGAAAAAACGCGAGAAAAATAAACCACGCAAAAATGTAAATAATAGGAAAAAAGGAAAGCGAAAGGTTTTGGTGATTTTTGATAAAAAAAGGTTTCGATGGTTAACCTAAAAAAAACCTAATTAACTTTAATTAAAAAATAAATTGATTAATTAAATTAATTAAAACCTAAAACCTAATTTGGTTAGGGTTTGTCAAAAAGGATTTTGAAAAATAATTAGGTTTGTTAAAAAAGGTTTATAGTTGAATTTAAGGTTTGATTTAAAGGAAAAGGGAAAAAGAGTAAGAAGAATAGGAAAAAAAACCAAAATTGCTAGGGGTGGGTGTTGAACCCACGCCCATAGCTTCCTCAGCCAACCAGTTCACCACTGCGCCAAGCACGTGCTTGTGATTGAGAACAGAAACCAACACGTTTTGTTATTCCTGCAAAACATGAAAAATTATGAAAAAAATATCAAAATGCTAAAAGGATGGGATCAAACCCACGCCTTGGCATAGTAGTGACTTAACACGCACATTTTAACCACTGGGGTGGTGATACATCCGATGATTAAAACATAAACAATTAATTAAGTAGTAAAAACAATGAATTGGACCGGAGAGGCACCGAAGCCCTAGCCCCGGTCGTCTTCCCCGGTGAGTATATTCTTCAAACCTGCAAAATAGACACAGTGAGGAATCCAAAGGTACCCTACCCCCCTAAATCCAACCCTGTGAATTCAATGGAACTATTATTTTGGGATGAATCGTGCTAGTTTTTGAGGTATGATTAAAACAACATGGATTGGTGCATGTATGGCAATTCACGATTCGATCATCATGGGACTCCCATGTTGGGTTTTTCCTACATATGGATACCTCATGAACATATTAGAAAAGTTAGTATGCATAAAAACTCAAAGGAAATAGTAAAACAAAATTCATGCAATAAAGGGAAATCGGTGAAGCATGCTCATGTGTTCCAACCTTTTGGATCGTTACAAACGGTCCAACCTTACCCTATGATTTTCCTGGAAGTGAATGGAACAGGTTTTTGACCTTGAGGGAGGCTTGAGACTAGGGTTTTGATTTGCCCTAATTCTTTGATATTTTTGGAATTTTGGAAGAGTGTTTTTGCACAAGGTTTCGTCCTCTTTGATGTCTGAATTGAGTGAGATTATATAGCTTGAATTTAGGTCAAATAAACATGGGGTTGGACTTGTGTAAGAAGCTTTTGTTTTATCTTTTTTTTATTATTTTGACTTTTAAAATAATAAAAATAAAAAATAAATATAATAAACCAATGGGTGGGGTGTATGAATAAGATCTGAGGTTCACTATGTAGTGTATAACATGTTTGGACCTTGAAACATCAGCCCAATAGCCCAAAAATTAAAGTTTGCTCAATTAGAACTTCATGCATTTGCTCAAAATTTCCTAAGTTACACTAGTCATAACTCAATTTTCATCATTTGAAGGTTATCTTTGACTTTTTGGAAAGCTCAAGATGTCCTCTACAATCTATAGTTTAATCATTTTTGTATTAGAAGAATTTATCTTGATGTAAGTTGCCTTGACAAAAAGTGTCTTGTTGTTGACTTTTGAAATGACCTATAATGTATAGGCCCATATCTCTCAAATGAAGCATTTTTTTGGACTTGAGCTTAGAGAGACAAAGTTGTAGAGAATTGAATTTCCTTCAAAATAAGCTTTGGTTGAGGAAAATCTGATGAAGCATGTGAAAGTTGTGCTTGGTCAAAGTCCAATTGACTTCTCTTTAAGAAAACCCTAATTTGGCAACTTTTGACTTTTTATATATTGAGAGTTTTCTTGATGAATCATGATCAACCCTTGATCAAATGATGAACATGACTTCAAAATGTTGACGTTGACTAAAAATCTTAAGGTTTGACTATATGTTGACCATAATTGACTTTTTGTCCAATATAGTTGATTTCCAGTCATCTGAGCAAACTTGTGATGCAAGGCTTGAAATTTGGCATGAACATTCTTGGAGACATATAAGAGACCATGAAACCCACTTGAGGTATTATAAACCTAAACTTCCTTGAGAAAAGTGAAACCCTATTTGTAAGTCCATTGCTTAAGAGGAGAATTTATCTGATCAACTCTTGAGCAACCCTGAGCATTTGAGAATCCTAAGAGAATGTCTTGAGACAAATGGGAGGGCAAAATTTGGGTTACAACACAGATGTTACAAGGATTTTTCTTCTGAAGTACTTCTTGAGAGAAACCAAAGACTTGTTGTTGTTGGGCATCCATTGATGAAGATGATGATAGAAAAAGGTTTTAGGGTTTAAAAAAATGATTCAAAGTGTGGGAAGTGAGGTATTGTAGTGTGTGAGGATGAAGATAGTGAGTATTTATAAAATAATTTTGAAATGATTACTTACACATAGAATACATGCAAAATGGGAGAGTGATGATGATTTTAACCTAATCTCAAGAAAGTCCCATCGTTCGAGGTGACACTCAAATAGTGCATTTATGATACATAAGTTACAAGTGTCTAAAGTGAATCATAACCATACGTTGAAAAGATAAGAGTTGATGTTTATCAAAAACATTTCCTCAGATACATTTCAATGTTTATAAGAGTTGATGTTTATCATAAACAAACATATGCTTTCTTCATGTTGCGTAAAGTGAGCATTAAGAGTCCAGGAACCATGATTGGTGATTCAACTCTGCTGCATAAGATATCTGCAACTTACATTATTTTGTCTTTTGGTACCCATAGGTTTTTGAGTCCTTTAGAGTTAGTTTTTCCATATTTTCTAACAAACTTGGGTTTATGTGCAACATTAACTATTTGTGTTTGTGTCGAGGGGTATATATATGAAAAATGGAGAAAATGGTTTTTTTTTCTTGGATGTCTTCATCAAAAACATAACCAATTCCTATCTTACCATTATGACTAACACCATATATCATGAAATCCATTATTCTTTTTTCTATGTTGTTGTTTAGGAATTTCTGGAATGCTTTATCATACTTGTATAAGACGGTTTCAGAAGACGGGTGATCTTCAGAAAAAGTTTCTTCAAGTTTTAAACATTTATTTTTCAGAAATACATTTTATTTTTCTAAAATAAGGTTATCTCCATTTTATTGAGAAACTTCTTTCTCTATCTTACCATACTCTTCAACTTCAGGTTCATGAACTTTTTGAAGGTTCTTGAATTTTCGTTGGTGTTTCTGATACCTACTCAGAGATTCATACATACATAATTTTAATTCAGCATGAGAGAGTTCAGAAAATACCTCTTCTGAGTCAGACTCAATTTCTCTGGTGTCTCCTTTTGACGTGGTAGCCATAAATGTTATGTTAGCAGACTCTTCTTCAGATTCTGATCCTTTAGATTCTGATTCATCCCATTTTGCCATGAGACCTTTATTCTTGCCATTGAAAGAATTATTCTTAAATCTTTCTTTTATGGTTCTTTCTTTCTTGACTGTCGGAATTCATTTTTGTAGTGTCCCGACTCCTTGCACTCATAACATGTTACCTCTTTGCTAGCTCTTCCTCTTGCAGATGATTATGAATGATATCCTATGCTTCTTTGTCTTTGGAAGTTGTTTTGTATTTTCTTCAAGAGTTTCTTGACTCTTCTGGAAATAAGGAATAATTCATCTTCGTCATCAGAGGATTCATCATCAAAATCTTCTATCTCTTCAACTTGGAAGGCTTTGTTCTTTTCCAATTTGATTCTTTATGATCTGGATCTTAGAGCAACAAATTTTCCTCTTTTTTTGGGCTCATATTCTTCTAACTCTATTTCATGACTTCTAATGGAGCTAACTAACTATTCAAGAGTTAAGTTGTTCAGATCCTTAGATAGCTTTAAAGCAATAGGCATATGTCTCAATTTCTTAGGAAGGCTTCTGAAGATCTTTTTAACATGATCAGTTGTATAATAACCTTTGTCTAAAACTGTAAGTCCTGCAACTAAAGTTTGGAACCTTGAAAACATAGTTTCAATGGTTTCATCATCTTCCATATTGAAGCCTTCATATTTCTGGATTTAGGCTAAATCCTTAGTCTCCTTAACTTGAGTGTTACCTTCACGTGTCATTCTCAACGAATCAAAAATATTTTTTGTTGTTTCTCTATTAGTGATCTTCTAATATTCATATAGCATTGAGAAGAATAATTATGGCTTTATGGTGATTATTGAGCACACACTTTTGTTCTTCATTCATTCTAATTCTGGGAATGGGAATACTAATCGCATATATAGGTTCTTCATAACCAAATATGAGAAGATCCTAAAGATATGCATCATAGCCTAGAAAGAAGCTTTCTAGTATATATTTCTAATAGTAAAACTTTCCTCCATAAAAAATAAGAGGCTTAGCATTGTAACTATCTCTTCAGTTTGTGTTAGCAACGACCATTTAAGTTTTTCTTAAACTGGACCTCTCTACACGATTAAGTGTATGATTGGAAAATCAATAATAGAGTCGGAGCTCTGATACCAATTGAAGGTAGAGAAAAACACAATAAAGTGGGGGGTTTGAATTGGGTTTTCAAAAAATTTCTTTTAGAGATTCTTCTCACAAATGTCAATGATAGACAAGCTAGAAAGAAAAATGACACAATCAGTTTATACAAGTTCACCTTAGAAAAGGCTACTCTTGTCCACCCGCAAAGGTGATTTTTCCTTAGAAAAGGAATTAATCCATTAATCTTGAAAGATTACAACAACATATAAGAGTTTAGAAAAAGACCTTAGCCCTCTCAAGTATACAAACTACAACTTAGTCACTTAAGGAAACAAATCTTGAAAGACTTACAATCAACCAGTGTTTAAAATAGTGCTTCTAAAAAACAGATATAACACTACATTGAAGAACAAATGTTTACAAAAAAATATGAGCAACAACTCTTGTGTATATAAAAATGATAGTAAAATACAAATATGAGCAATATCTCTTGTGTTTTAGAGAATAATGTTAACACAAAAATGAGCAACAACTCTTTAAATTTTTTATTTTCTCTCTAGTATTTCCTTTCTTTGTTTTCTTTGAACAATAGCTTTTCTTTCTTTCAACACTTCTTCTCTTTTCGAAAATTTTCATATATCTTCGTTATTTTCCAATGAAGTAGTCACCCCTTTATATAGGCTGAGAAAGAAGACCGTTGGATAGCACATACGTCACTTTCATTTTCCAGCTGCTACAACGGTAGCATATGATTGTGGGATACAAGAGCACAACAAATCTTCAACTGTACACTACATTCTTCACAAATAACATAAAGGCGTTGAATTGTAGTATTGTATTCTTCTTGTGCAAGTTTATGATCTTTTCTTCTGATGAGATACTTAATCTGAAGTAGTAAATAGAGTGCAGAAGAGATCACATCTTTGTTCTTTAATTTTCTGATGGAATTAATCTGATGTGAAATGACGCATATTCCAGAAGATGTTTCATTGTAATATTTCCAAAGCTATCAGAGTCTTCAGAATTAGAACCTTGTTTTCAGACTTGGAGAAAAAGCTTATTTGACAAACAAATGTTGATATCTTAGCTAGAAGCAAAAGCTTATTTGATGAATCACATCTTTGATTTATAAGCTTGTAGCAAAAGCTTTACACATAAATTCTTTCCTTAGAAACCCATCTCGACTTCTGAGCTAAAAGAAAAAGCATATCTGAGAAGCACATCTTGGTTTATGATCTAGAGTAAACACATATATTCTCTTTAAGAGAACATTTAAAATTCTGCATAACTATTGATGTTTCTTGAGAAGTGATTGCAATAGTTCTTCTGATGGTGCCAACATATTTATGATGATTCTTTGGACAACAATTCTGAATCAATTAGAATGCTTTATCTGCATACTCAAATAAACTATTAGAATACAAAATTGTTACATATAAAATATATGCATTGTTATCATTAAAACTAGATATTAGATGTAGAACCAAATCTTGTTCTAATAGTATCGAAGTTCATTCCTTTGAAGGCATCCAAGTAGAGCATATCACCTGAGCTCTCGGGGTCCACCAATACTCGCTTTACACTCTAACTCCTGATCTGCACTTTTATCACCATCAAAATTTTCTCGTGATGGCATCCCATTTTGAGAAGTTGACGGAATCAAGGTTGTCTTCTCGGCCTTAGAAAGGTTCCTGGGTGATGTGTATCACAACTCTGGAATACCTTTTTCTTGTTGAAATGGTATCTCCTCCACCAGCGAATCTGTCGATAATGATGTTAAGTGTATGTCGAGTTGTCTTCATTTCATGCTCTTCATCGATATATCTTCCTTTTTCATGAGGAGGCTTCTCTGAGTTTTGATCGTCTCTCCAGGAACTTCTTTTCCCGGGTTGTGACCTGGAGTCCTTCATATATGCTAGGAGATGTCCCCTCTATATTAGCGTTTCAGTCTCTTTTTTGAGTTAGTGGCAGTCGTCGGTATGGTGACCTCATAGCCGGTGATAGTTGCACCAAGCCTCAGTTTCTTTCCCCATTATGGCGTTCACTTTTCTCGGGCTTCGCATTTCTTGTAACAAATTTAGATGACCTACCTCCTTTAGGATATCTCCTCTTTTGGTATTTAGTGGTGTTAGGTCTTCCTTCGAATTGAAGGTTCGTCGATATGGCCTTGGCGCGGGTCGGTCGTGTGGGACAGCCTGAAGATGTTGTTTTCTCTTCCCTGACCCTTCCTCTTTACTTTTCATATTCTCGGTAGTATCTCTAGATCGTTTCTCTCGGTTGCTTTCTTCATCTTTGATATAACACTTGGCTCTAGTGATAATATCGTCCATGCTAGATGTCGACTTCTACGTCAGAGATTCGCTGAATTTCCCAGCTCGGAGACCATGTTAGAATGCTTCGACGAACAACTCTTGGTTGGGGTTAGAAACCTTGATGGTTTCCTCATTGAATCTGGCCAGGTACTTCCGTAGGGATTGCACATGTTCCTGCCGAACATTGAACAAGGTAGTTGTTAAAACCTTCCAGTGTCTATTCACCGAGAAATGTTGTACCAATTTCTTGGTCAGGTCTTGATAGCTCACCACAGATACGAGAAAGGCTCATGTAATACGGCGGGAGAACTGACTTTCAGTTTTGTGTTTTAACACAAATGTTATGGATATCAAGAGTCGCCACTGACTTTTCTTTTATCCAATAAAGGAAAGGGTAAAAATAACAAGAAAGACCTTCGAGAATTTTCGGAGTAAGGGGGGTAGGTTGTGAAAAAAGAAGGTATTAACACCCTTTTCATCCGCAGTTATCTACGAGCTCTTAATCGCTAGCTCATTTTTGAAAATGCTTTATGAATGTGTAAGTTTGAAAATATTTTGAAATGCCTAAGTTCGGAAAACTTTGTAATAATTCTCGTATCGTTGAGAACACATACAAAGTGTTTATTTTGAAAATATTTTAGAAAAGAAGTGTTTTATGTGAAAAATGTTTTTGTTTATGAGAAAGCGACTACGACCTATCTACCTACTCAAAAGTCTCTGTTATTTTCCTCCTCCTTTAGATAGTTCTATCCTACCATTAGTTAGTAGGAATCCCTATCATTGGATGTGAAGGGACAGGCGCGGGTCATCGTACAGTCATAAAGGCAACTTGTAGGGCGCTTTAGCAATATATCGTTAAGGACTAAGATCGTTTACCGAGGCAGCATCGAAGGGTCATCGAGGGACTAAAATCTTTTAACCGAGGGTCTTTGCTAAAGCATCCCATGTTCGAGGGACATGACTGTTTTATCTGAAGGCAACAAGTGAAGTTAACCTAAAGGTGCGTGTGTGAAAAGTGCTTTGATTAAGCTAATTTGTCTCGAGATTAGGTTTTCTAGCATTTGTTTTTATGTCTTGCCATACAATCCAATTAAACTAGACAGTTATAAGGAAAGCAGTAAAAACAGAAAAAATATTTCCTACGCTATTACAATGCTTCAGGAAGGGGATACAAACCATAAAAATGGGGGAAGAAACAGTAAACCCCAGTTTAAGCTATTACAACCTTTATCAGTTACATAATTATGAAAAATTCATGCGAAAATAAGAAAAAAAATGTGAAGATTGCAAGAGGAAACAGGGAGATTATTTGATGGAAGATAATTGATAATTAATTTATTTTAAATTTACAAAAAGGAATTAAAACCTAAAAAAAAACCTAAGTAATTTTTAATTGAAGAAAAGTTTAATGAATAAAACCTAAAAGAAACTAAGTTAATTTTTCCAATTAAATTAAAAAAAGTTAATTTAATTAATTTAATAAAAAAAGGTTAAGTTAATTTGATTTTAATTAAAAAGATTAAATTTATTAAATTGATTAATTAGGGAAAAATTTAATTATGTAAAAATAAAAATCAAAACAAAATAAATATTAAATAAAAAAGAAATGGGCCTGAGACTAAATCTGGGGGGGGGGGGGTATGAGAAAGAATTCGCTTGAGCCCAAAATATGGAAGCCCAAATTATTTGTGCTGGATCTTGTAAGGTTGGCTCTTGGAGGTTCATGATGGGGGGTCACATCTGAGGCGTTGGATTTGGATCTATTGAGATCTGATGGTCAGGATGTGAGATGCATGGTGCGTGCGTTAGACTGGCTGGTATTGGATCTGTAAAAAACACAAAATGTGAAAAAAGTCCCACGCCTAGATCGAACCCAGGTTTAGGCATACAAAGGTCTTTAAGGGCAAGTGCGCTACCAGTGGGGTGGCCATACATCCGTTAGAATAAATCAAATAAAATGTATATAGTATGAGTCTGCCTGTGTTAACCGGAGAGACGCTGGAGCCCTAGCTCCGGTCGTCTTCTCTGAACACTCCTTTCATCCAACCTGCGAAATAAGCGTTATAAGACAGCAAATAAAGCCCTATCCCCCTATTTTGGGGTCCACGAATCTAATGGTGTGGTCCTTTTGGGCTAAATGTGTCTGTAAAGTGAGTTTCGAACCAAAAAAACCTAGCACGACTCAAACATGGTGATCCAAGATCTGGACGTTAGCAACCCCATGTAATGACTGTATCATGTACTAAACACTCATATAAAAAGATCTAAATGGTTAGAAATACTCAAACAGTGCATAGAATTAAAATATGACCAATGAAAAAAATGGCAACCGGAGGTGATGAACATGGTCGTTTCAGGCATGGGAGACCATCGTGGATGGCCTTGACTTACTCTACCAATGCTTAGGAAGTTATTATAGTGCTTAGTTTTGATCAGGAGTGGCTGAATCGTGCACTATAAGTTTGCACTTTTCTTGAGATTTTTGTGAATTTTGGAGGTGTGTTTGAGGCGAAATTTTTATGTTGTTGGCATGATCTTGTTGTGCTTATATAGAGGAAAGGATTAGGGTGAACCAACATGGAAGAAACATTCAATCAAGGACATGCTTAGATAAGAATAAAACATATTAAAAAACTTCCATTTTTGGGATAATTCTTGCCTTCTTGAGCTCACACGGTTTGGTATGGCTATCATGGGTTGTCATGAGTTGTCTTGGGCCTCTATGATTGAAACATAAAGCCCATGTGCCTTGGCCCAATGATTTCATATTTTATTTGATTTACTTGCATTTAAATGAATAAAAATTCAAATAAAATAAATACAAATCATAAAAAATATGTGAATGGTAAAGGTCTTCTAACAAATTGTGAACATGTTTAAACATCAAAAGTTAGGCCGACTAGTTCAAAATTTCAAGTTTGCTCACTTTGCACTTCATGCATTTCCTCAAAATTTCCCAACTTGCTCTAGTAATAACTCTCTCAATTTTCATCTTTTGAAGGTGATCTAGTACTTTTTGGAAAGCTCAAGATGTCCTCTTCAATTTCTCTTTTGATCATTTTTGCATTTGGAGATTTATCTTGATGTAAGTTGCCTTGATAAAAAGTGTCTTTTTGTTGACTTTTGAAATGACCTATAATGTATGGGCTCATATCTTTCAAATGAAACACTTTTTGGACTTGAGCATACATATACAAAGTTATAGAGAATTGAATTTCTTTCAAAATGGGCTTTGGTTGGGGAAAAGTTGATCAAGCATGTGAAAGTTATGCTTGATCAAAGTTTAGTTGACTTCTCCTAAGGAAACCCTAATTTCGTAACTTTTGACTTTTGATGATTTGAGGGCTTTCCTTGAGGAATCATGATCACCCCTTGATCAAATGTTGAATATCACTTCAAAATTCTGATGTTGACCAAAAATCTTGAAGTTTGATTGTATGTTGACCTTAGTTGACTTTTTTCTCAATATAATTGACTTTCAATCATCTGAGCTAATCATTGAGCAAACTTATGATACAAGACTTGAAACTTGATATGATCATTGTTGAAGATCTATGGAGAATCACGAAAATAACTAGAGACCTTTGCACCCAATATTCCTTGAGGAACTCAAAACCCATTGTAGACCCCGTGCTTAGGAGGAGGTTTGACTGATAAACCCTTGAGTATCCTTGAATACTTGAGAACCTGAGAAGAATGTTTTGAAGAAAATGAGAGGGAAAATTTTGGGGTACAACAACTTTCCTTGTTCAATCTTCTTAAACCTGAAGAGTTAGATTGACATGTCCGCCATTCGTGACATGAAGGTAGAAGATGATTGAACACTTAAGTTCCCAGAAATTTGCACTCTCCTGTGCAAGAATTAACTTTGTTGGTTGATTGTACCGGAAATGGGCTTAAATATGCCATTTGGAGAGGTTACGGAGAGTCGTCAAATATGGGCTTATAGATGCCATCTAAAGTGAATGTCAATAGAAGTATCAGAAGGAGTCTACGCTTGATTGCATCTGAGGAATGCTTTTCAGGATGAACCTATTTGATCCTGTCTGAAGGAGCTGCTTCTCAGAATGAATTTCTGAAGGAAAGTGACTTTCAGAATGAATATCCTGAAGGGGAGTGTTCGTCATGTAGATAGTCTCCCTGTCCTATTTCAAGAATTGATCTACAGTACATTTGTTGGTAAACTCGTCCTGTTTCAAGAATTCATACCGCTGGTGATAAAGATAGTTGTCCCATCCTGTTTCGAGAAATGATCTTTATCTGGCCATAAAGAATGAAATATAGTTTCTCGTCCTATTTCGGGAGTTGATCTTCGATCTGTTTATGCAGATAGTTGCCCCGTCCTGTTTCAGGAATTGATCTATAACCAGTTTGTTGGTAAACCCATCCTATTTCGGGAGTTCATACCATTGGTGATAAATATAGTTGATCGATCACCATTTCTACTTCGGTCCCGTCACTTATTCGGTATAAGTTCATAAAATCTGTAGCACTTTGGTTTGTTTTTTAAATCATTTTTCTTAAGTTATATTACTTTTCGCGAATGTATATCTATGTTGTTTTTCTTTGAATTTAATGTCTTTTAGATGCTTTTAGTGGTTTGGTTTGGTAGATGTTTGTTATCTCAAGTGCAGGTAAAAATATCCAGAGAATTTGTGCAAACGCGAAGTGAAACATGGAGTTACAGGGGCCCTGACACGGTCACCCGTGTCATATGACACATGTTGTGTTAGGAAAAAAGGCAAAGAAAGCTGAAGGCAGAGGAGGGAACGGGCACCCGCGTTACACGACACGGCCCATGTCAAGTCAGCTAAAGTAGACACGTTTGAAGGAAGGATGGCAAATTCTGACACGGGTGCCCGTGTCCACTGACACGGCCAGTGTCCACTGACACGGCCCGTGTCAGCCCAGACGCTGAAAATTATGAATTTTGTAATTTCTAGTGCTTTTGAACCCTGAAGGCTACTTTGGACTTTTTGGAAATCACCTAGGAAAACTTGACTAATTAAACCTAATTGGAAGAAGAAAAAGGGACTTTTTGGGAGATTAGACGAATTTCACGATAGAAGACTGGAGATCTAGACTAGTTTTGGGAACAGATAATTCTTCATGCGCGACAACAATTGAAGATCGAAGATTCCAAACCTTTTGTAATGTCTACATATAATACTGATCTCTTTATTTTATTCAACATCATAGTTTTTATGTATCTATTTAATTGTTTAGAAGAATTTATAGTTTCATCCTATGGGACCATAGGATTTCACTGTTTTTAAAATATTAGAGTCGGTCGGTCGTGTTAAGGTTTTCTAAGTAATGCTATTAGAGATGATTTTACCTAGGACTAGGGTAATCCTATGATAACCAGAATAGTTCTTGATAAATTGAATGCTTAACCTCTGAACTAATTTGAATGGACACTGAAATTAGGGTAGAAGGTTGAAGATTTTTCCTAAGGACTTAGGGAAAAATATTCTTAAGAATCATTAATTGAGGTTGATGAACTTGTTGAAAAGATCCAAGAGTGAAGGTTATTCCATGGAAAATCATACATGTCCCCTTAGCATATTTTAATCAAAAAGTCAAAATTCAAAAGTCATATTTTTCTTTTTATCCTTTTACATTTGTGCAAGGATTTATTCGTATCAAACCAAATGATAGTTTTTGTTCAATTGAATTAATAATCATACTCAGTATTGACTACGCAGTCCTCGTGATCGATACTTGGGATAAAACCCATTATTACTACCTCGGTAAGAATAGTACACTTGCTATTTTTTACGATCAAGTTTTTGGCGCCGTTGCCGGGGACTGCCAAAATATAGAGCTTCATTGTTATTCAATTGAAATTTTATTGCTCTGCAATTAAAATTTTATTTTATTTTATTTTTGTTTTATAATTTTTATTATTTTATATTACATTACTAATTTCTGTCTAATCTTTTATGCGAGGTAAGGCCTCGGTTGAATTTCCTTTTGACGCAGGTTGAAAGAACTTTTCATTCAAGACGAAGGTAAGCGATATTAGCTCGACTGCAATCCGAACATTGTTAAGATAATTCTCATTCTGATTCAGAACTCCGATCCGAGCAGAAAGAGACAAATTCAGAGCTAGTAATAATGGGTGAAAATCCACCACGACCTGAGAGACTCCTTGGTGATTATGGAGAGACAAATGCACCAACTAGTAGATTGACAATTGTGAATCACCCAGTGAATGTACCACACTTTCAGCTGCATCCCAGTACTATCACTCAGCTCGAGATGAGATCTTTTTTGGGAAGAGTAAATGAAGATGCTAACAACCACTTACAAAGACTTTTGACCACGAGTACAACTCTGAAGATTGATGGGTATACCGAGGAACATAAAAAGTTGAGAATGCTCTCTTTTACCTTAGCTGACAAAGATGAAGGTTGATTATTTTCCTTACCAACAAATAGTATCACAATCCGGGAAGAGATGGAGATAGCTTTTCCGAAGGAGTATTTTCTAGCCTCAGTGTTCATCAGAAAAAGGTATGATATACTGAATTTCAAGAAAAAAGAGGGAGAATCACTGGGGGGGATGCCTATAAAAGGTTCAAAAGACTCCAGGTGGCATGCCCCACTCATAATCTAAACAAGACTGGTCAGATGCAAACCTTTGTAAATGGGCTGAGAATCAAGAGAAAGCCGTTGATAGACACAGCAGCTGGTGGCTCATCAAAATTTTCAACATCCACTGGTGTGAAGAAGATAATTAAAGCTATAACTACAAATGAGAATTTGGAGTTATATGACAGGGTTGCCAGCAAGTCTGAGGGACTGATTGATTTAAAGTTGGAACCCACCAGAGAATTAAAAATTGAAGAAACAATTGCTGAAGAGGTGGATAAGAAGCTTAAAGCACTGGATTTAGGCACTCATCAAGTTGCCCAAGTTCAGCAAGCACAAAATGCTGTTTGTGAAATCTATAATGGGTCGCACAATACGATGCACTGTTTAGCTTCTCCACAAATTTTTTAAAACATTAAGCTCTTGAAGCAGAATAATCCTTATTCAAACACCTACATTCTAGGATGGAAGAGTCATCCAAATTTTGGATGGAGAGATCAAAAAGGGAATGTTCAACGACAAGGACAAAACTAATATCAAAACCAATATCAACAACAACAGGTCCCTAAGAAGGCATATTGGGAGTTGACTATTGAAAAGATGGTAGCTCACAATATTCAATTTCAATAAGAGACAAGAAATAATCAGAAAAACACATTCGCTTCCATTAAAAATTTGGAGGTGTAGATGGGTCAAATAACACAACAACTGGATAATGCTCAAGCACCGAGTACTCTGCATGGTGGAACAGTTACAAATCCTAGAGATAATCATATTGTGAATGCAGTTGTGACAAGAAGAGGTAAGTCATCCGAGAATGTTGAAACAGAGGAAATACCAGATGAAGGTGAGATAGAAGTGGATCTTTAATTACGAGATGATCCGAAGCAGGCCGAGGAAGTTGTTATAGAGCCAATTGTTGAGAAGGAAAAATAGAAGGATCCTAAGTCAAAAATCGTTCTTCCTTATACTTCAAGAATGGAGAAGAAAGATCTTAACGAGAAAACTTTTGAGAAATTCTTGGAATTGTTCAAGAAACTTGAAACTAACATCCCTTTTGCTGATGCTCTAGAACAAATGCTTATATATGCCAAATTCATGAAAGACATCATCTCCAAGAAGTGGTCCATAGAAAATTTGCCGGTAATGTTGACTGAAACGTGTAGTGCTATTTTGAGGGTCTCAAAATTCCTATGAAAAAGAGAGATAGGGGTGCAGTAACTATTCAGTGTACCATTGGGGATAGATCATTAAAGAAATCACTTATTGATTTGGGGGCTAGCGTAAGCTTGTTGCCACTATCAATCTTCAAGAAGCTTGAGCTCAGTGAGGTACAAGACACAAGAATGACACTTCAGTTTACAGATCATTCAGTGAAAATAGCTTATGGTATCGCGACCGACGTTCTTGTGAAAATTGACAAGTTTATGTTCCTTGTTGATTTCGTAGTTCTTGAAATGCCAGAAGATGAAGAAATACTGCTCATTTTGTGAAGACCTTTTCTAGAAACGGGAAGATGTATGATAGATATTGAGGAAGGTACCATGACTCTCAAGGTCTATGATGAGAAGCTAAAAATTAATGTGCGAGAAACTATGAAATTCAAAGATGAGGAAAATACAAGTAAAAGTATTGAAGTGTTAGACACAGTGTTTATTCACTCAGTTCAAAGAAAAATTCCTGAATTACCATTGGAGAGAGTTCTTAGCTTGTCAATTACTGAAAATAATAAGGAAATAGATGAGAAAGAATCTGAAGTGTTGGACATGTTTGAAGAACAACCTCCGTGGAATAGATCAAAACCACAACGGTGGGAATATTTAAGACCACCTCAATCTCCTGAAGAAAAACAAGAGGTGAAAAAGGGAACAGAGCTGAAACAGCTGCCTGAAAATCTCAAGTATATCTTTCTTGATACCGAGGAGTAATGTCCAACTATTATCAACTCTAGTCTAAAAGAAGTTCTATAAAACCAGCTCATTAAAGTGCTCAAGAAATACAAGGGCGCTATCGGATGGGCAATGAAGATTTGAAAGGAATCAGTCCCACAATTTGCATGCACAAGATATTGATGGAAGATAATCAGAAACCTGTTGTCCAGCCGCAAAGAAGACTAAACCCTGCAATGAAAGAAGTGGTTCAAAAAGAGGTTGTGAAGTTGTTGGATGCATGTCTTATTTACCCCATCTCTGACAGTGCATGGGTCAGTCCAGTTCATGTGGTACCTAAGAAATGGGGGACAACTGTCATAAAAAATGAGAAGAATGAATTAATTCCCACCAAGACCATTACAGGATGGAGAGTATGCATAAATTACCGAAGATTGAATACTGCTACAAGAAAAGACCATTTACCCTTACCATTCATTGACCAAATGTTAGAAAGGTTAGCTGGTCATGACTACTACTATTTTCTTGATGGGTATTCAGGATATATTCAGATTGCAGTGACTCCAGAAGATCAAGAGAAGACTGCATTCACATGCCCTTATGGTATTTTCATATATAGAAGAATGCCATTTGGGTTGTGTAATGCACCTGCTACTTTTCAGAGATGTATGACCTCCATATTTGCTAACATGCTTGAAAAACATATGGAATTGTTTATGGATGATTTTTCGGTTTTCAAACCGTCTTTTAAAAATTTCTTGAAAAACCTATCTCTAGTGTTAGAAAGATGCCAACTGACAAATTTGATTCTGAATTGGGAGAAGTGTCATTTTATGGTGCGGGAAGGTATAATGTTGTGTCACAAAATTTCCCATAAGGGAATTGAAGTTGATAAATCCAAAGTTGAGGTGATTGCAAAGTTACCCCCACTTGTGAATGAGAAAGGGATAAGAAGCTTCTTAGGACATGCAGAATTCTACCGTAGGTTCATAAGAGATTTCTCCAAGTTTGCGAAGCCGTTAACTAGTATGCTTATGAAGGATGTGCCATTCCTTTTTTATAAAAAGTGCAGTGAAGCATTCGAAACTTTGAAGAAAAAGCTAGTGTCTGCTCCGATTATGGTCTCTTCAGATTGGTCTCTTCCTTTTGAAATAATGTGTGATGCAAGTGATATGGCAATGGGAGCAGTTTTAGGACAGAGAAGAGAAAAGATCTTGCATGTGATCTATTATGCCAGTCATGTTTTGAATCCAGCCCAGATGAATTATACTACTACTAAAAAAGAATTGTTAGCAGTGGTGTATGCTTTTGACAAATTCAGATCAAACTTGTTAGGTTCAAAGGTAATTGTTTATACTAACCATGCAACTTTGAAATATATTTTGTCTAAACAGGAATCAAAACCAAGATTGCTGAGGTGGATCTTACTCTTTCAAGAGTTTGATCTGGAAATCCGTAACAAAAAGGGATGTGAGAACATTGTTGCTGATCATTTATCCCGGATGTCCCCTATAGAAGAAAACAAGGAGAACCACCCAATCAAGGATGAGTTTGTTGACGAACGAATCCTAGCTGTGATTGGAGTACCGTGGTTTGCAGACTACACAAACTAATTTATAGGTGGAGTAATACCTGATGATTTTGATTCTAACAACAGGAAAAAGTTTTTACATGATTGCATGTTTTACTTATGGGACGAACCATTTCAGTATAAGAAAGGAATTGACAGACTTATTCGAAGATGTGTCCCAGAAGAAGAACAAAGAGATATCTTAAAAGCCTGCCATAACTCAGAATATGGAGGATATGTCAGTAGAGATAGGACACCGAAAAAGTCCTCCAATTGGGGCTATATTGGCCCTTACTTTTCAAGGATGCCCAAGGTGTAGTGAAGGAATGTGACAGATGTTAGAGGATTGGAAACATCTCTAACAGAAACCAGATTCCCCAAAAGGGTATGCTAGAAATGGAATTATTTGAGTTTTGAGGAATAGACTTCATGGGACCTTTCCCACCCTCATTTGGGAAAAATTACATCTTAGTGGCTATGGACTATGTCTAAAAGTGGGTTGAAGCGGTAGCATTACCCACTAACGATGCCAAGGTTGTAATCAATTTCCTAAAAAATAATATTTTATCAAGGTTTGGGGTTCCCAGAGCACTAGTTAGTGATGAAGGTACCCATTTCTTGAAGAATCTGATGGAAAATCTACTGAAGAAATACAATGTGAAACACAAAGTTGCCACTCCGTATCATCCTCAGACGAGTGGACAGGTTGAAGTATCAAACAGACAGATAAAACAGATTCTTGAGAAGACTGCCAATGCATCTAGGAAGGATTGGTCAGTGAAGTTGGATGATGCTTTATAGGCATATAAAATGACATTTAAAACACCAATATGTATGTCTCCGTATCAATTGGTGTATGGTAAAGCATGTCACCTTTCGCTCGAACTCGAGCATAAGGCTTTTTGGGCATCAAAATTTTTAAACTATGATCTGATGAAAGATGGAGAGTCTAGAATTCTACAACTACACGAGTTAGAAGAATTTTAGAATCAGGCTTATGAGAATGCCAAGGTCTATAAGGAACAAACACAAAAATGGCATGATCAGCGGATACAGAGAAAGGAATTTTGGGAAGGTCAGTTAGTTCTCCTATTTAATTCCAGGTTGAGATTGTTCCTTAGAAAGCTGAAGTCGAGATGGTCAGGACCATTTGTTGTTCATAAAGTATTCCCCCATGGAGCGATCTAATTACAAAATCAAGCCAATGTGGATATGTTTAAGGTAAATGGACAAAGGTTGAAACCTTACTACACTGGGCAGGAGATATGTCTTGTTGATAATGTTCGTCTCACTGGGTAAGATGGACGATCGTCGAGCCATGCGACGTTAAACAAAGTGCTTTGTGGGAGGAAACCCACGTATTTTTATTCTAACTAGTTTTTTTTGTTTTGTTGTAGGTTTAAAATTTTCAGTATAGGCTCACCAAGATCTTACGCAAGGAGGAGTAAATTGTTGGACTCAAAATTTGTGAAAAAAATGATATTTTTTCAAAAAAAGCAGAAGCTGACATGGCAGCCCGTGTCACGGGAGACGGCCCGTGACAACAGTAATAGATCATCATCAATTCATGTGTTGTCCAAAAGATAAAACGGTCGTCCGTGTCACAGGACACGACCCGTGTCAGAAAACCCGGAATTTTTTTTGTGGAAAACATAAAAGACAACACCAGACATGGTTGCCCATGTCGTGGGACCCGGACCGTGTCCGGTCCATTGGGGCAACAAAATTGTTTTAAAAAACTGTGGGTCCCGCGCTGGCTGATGAGATTTTAGTATCTTTTTCACTCAATCTTCACTTTTTTTCTCACTTCTAAACCTAATTCTTCTTCTTCCCCACACTTCCTCTCAAAACTCCATAACCACTATATTACAAAGCTCACTCCTTTCACCACCACACCACTCTGTTCACCAAACCCCTTCATAAAAATGCTCTATTTTTTGGCCTCTACCTCCCTACTGTAACTTTTTCTACTAATTTTGGTGTTAAATTTTGTGTGATTTTTCAGGTACCTAAAATGGATCCCAAGCATACTATGCGAGGAAAGCAACCAGCAGGCGAATCATTAAGGTCTAGGCCTCGGAGAGATCTCACTATTGCTGCCTAACCTAATGCCCAGGGCATTATTTTCGAAAACCCAGCACACGAAGTGCGCTACTCTCTCCATATTCGGCGTAAGATGACGCCAATAAGGTATACGTGTTTCGAAACTCTAGCAGCTCTGGGTTTATCTGAAGAGGTAAATAGAATACTGCATGTGTTAGGAATATTAGAATTTATGCAATATGAAGCGCCAACCTTTGAGCACATAACTCTTGAATTTTTGAGTTCTGTTGAGTTTAAGTTACAGCCGATGTGGGAAGGGACCGACAGAGGTCATACAGGTACAATGACATTCTGGTTATACAATGCTAACCATCGGTTGAAGGTGGGGGAGTTAGGTGGAATCCTACGTCTACCAATTTATGGACCCAGAGCCATTCCAGAAACTTTTATAGCAAGCCGGTTTTGGGGGGACATCACATGTTATGGTGGGTATGTGGCTAAGGGCGCTAAGGTGTCTCGTACCAAAAACCCTTGTTTCAGGTATGTTTAGAAGTGCTTAGTCTATTCTCTATTTGGCAGAGGTGATAGTACGGTGGTAGCCACTCAGCCAGAATTATTTCTACTGCATGCCATTGCATCTGCGAGCCTGGTAAATGTCGCTGCTTTTGCGTTAAATTATTTAGGTAAAGTTGGACGAGTAACAGCTGGTGGTATTTCTGTAGGAGGTATGATTACTCAGATAGCCCAACATTTTGGTTATCATCCTACTGTGCTACATGAGGCACCCATTGTAGGAAAGTCTAAGCTAGATATGAGTGCCCTTGTTGATCAGGGCATGATTCAATTACTGGGAAGACGTTTTGGGTTAATAAGTTTAAAAAGGGTTATTTTCACGTTCCCTGACCCAGAAAGAATTACAATTTCTGATCGCGTGTATTGGATTTGGGGGTATGGGAGTGATGGTGAGGAGGATCAAGAAGAATTTAAGGAGGATAATCAAGTTGATGAGAACCAAATGGGTGAAGACTCTAGAGAGCAAGAGCCAGTGGGTAATCCCCTGGAGATGCCTACCTAATCCGATGGAAGGTCCTCATCTTTCACCCAAGAAGAGTGGGTTTGGATACAAATTGAGTTTGGCGACATCCGTGCTGAGAAGACGCACATAGGCGTCGAACATGTCCGTCAGGGAAATTAGTTGAATCGTTAAGGGTAAATGTTGAGTGAGATGCACCGGATGATGCAACACTGGATGCTGCAATTTCATCCTCCTTCGAAGTGATGTTCTGTGAGTCCCCTTCTCTCTTGGATAAAAACATTGGGGACAATGTTTAGATCAAGCGGGGGAGGGTTTATATTGTTTATTGTTATTGTTTTTATTTGAGTTGTTCTTCTGGTTTAATTTTCTCTGTTTATTTTAAAATTATTTGTGTTGTTTGTTGTGTCACCGATGTGTTACAGATTGATTGTATTGTTACCGAATGAAGTACGGATGAATAGCTAAGTGGTTGAAAGATACAATCTGGATTTGCTCCTTAGCTGAAGAACAAGTAATTGTTGGATGCAACTTGGTAACACTAGATGAAGCTGGTAGTATGGTACACCTGAGATGGAAAAGAAGCCGCATCACACAAGGAGTGTTGTGGAACCTGTAAGCTTATCCAACACGGTGAGCATATTTCAAGCCAAACACGAGAGTATCATCATCAGAGTTCATTTAGGTATGACTTTATCACTATGATTTTGTGTGTATTCTACTCGAACAACAGAACATGATAACACACACTGAGGTAAGTTGTTTGTTTAAACCCCGAGCCTTTCTAGTTATCTCGTATTCTTATGTTTATCCTTTGTTAACCATATTTGAGCTTTATTCCATTTGTTTATGATAACCATATTTTTTAACCCAATGCCAAACACTTACTACCCTTGCTCGGCATAAGTATTGTGCATTTTGAAACTGTGCGAATTCTAAGTTTGGGGTGACATATGTGCAGAAGAAGGCAAGTATACATATAAAAGAAAATGTGAAAAAGGAAATGAGAAACATGAATGTCTCTAGGAAGAAAAAAAAAGAGAAAAAAAAAGGAAGATAACTCATAGAGAAATACTTGCCCAAAAAAAAAAACTCAGGTACCATTGAAACACTCAAAGCAAAAACTGAGTGAAGCAAATAGAAAAAAAGTCAAGACTGAGTAAACTCCCATCGTAATAAGTTGAGCACAAAGACCAGAAAAACAACACAAATGTCGAGCCAAAAAACTAATTGTTTATCCATTTTCTTTGTTTATCCCACCGTACCCAAGCCACGTTACATCCCAAAGACCTCCAAAAGTGTGTGAAATTTGTTTGTGTAGTGAAGGTAGAATTCATTCAAATTTAAGAGTCGATATTGCATACATTGAATTTTGAGTGAAAAACACTTTAACCCTGAGAGATTTGGTGAGAAGTGTGAAAAAGCTTGCAGATGAAAAAAGTATTCTGATGTGGAAGTGTAGCAGAAAGTTCGTATCGGTGAACCAAAATCTTGAACAGGAAGGTGGAAAGCAAGTTGTGAAGAACGTCGACTGTGTTGTGGTAAAAAGGAATTCCGGGGTGACTTATTTGTTATCATCTGCATTACTTGAGGACAAGCAATGAGGCAAGTTTGGGGTTGTGATCGGTCACCATTTCTACTTCGGTTCTGTCACTTATTTGGTATAAGTTCATCAAATCTATAGCACTTTGGTCTGTTTTTTATCCTTTTGTTTAAGTTATTTTACTTTTAGAGAATGTATCTCTATGTTGATTTTCTTTGAATTTCATGTATTTTAGATGCTTTTGATGGTTTGGTTTGGTAGTTGTTTATTATCTCAGGTGCAGGCAAAAATATCCAGAGAATTTGCACAAATGCGAAGCGAAACATGAAGTTACAGGGGCCCTAACATGGTCACCCGTGTCATGTGACACATTCCATGTCAGGAAAAGAAGGCAAAGAAATCTGAAGGCAGAGGAGGACACCGGCGCCCGTGTCACACAACACAGCCTGTCAAGTCAGCTGAAGCAGACTCATTTGAAGGAAGGATGATAGATTTTGATGCGGGTTCCCGTGTCCACTGACACGGCCCATGTCAGACCAGGCGCTGAAGATTCTGAATTTGGAATTTCTAATGCTTTTGAACCCTGAAGGCTACTTTGGACTTTTTGGTAATCAACTAGGAAGACTTGACTACTTAAAACTAATTGGAAGAAGAAAAAGGGACTTTTTGGGAGATTGGAAGAATTTCACGATAGACGACTGGAGATCCAGACGAGCTTTGGGAAATGATAATTCTTCATGCGCGACATCAATTTAAGATCGAAGATTCCAAACCTTTTGTAATGTTTACATCTAATATTTGTGTTATCTTACTTCTGAATATTATGTGCGGCTAAACCCCCAATTCTAGGGGGTGTCCCTGATTTTCCATGTTAAGAATACTGATCTCTTTGTTTTATTCAACATCATAGTTTTTATGTATCAATTTGATTATTTAGAAGAATTTATAGTTTCATCCTATGGGACCATAGGATTTCAATGGTTTTAACACATTAGAGCCGCTCGATCGTGTTAAGATTTTCTAAATAATGCTATTATAGATGATTTCACCTAGGACTAGGGTAATCCTATGATTACTAGAATAGTTCTTGATAAATTGAATGCTTGACCTCTGAACTAACTTGAATGGACATTGAAATTAGGGCTGAAGGTTGATGGTTTTTTCCTAAGGACTTAGGGAAAAATATTCTTAAGAATCGGTAATTGAGGTTGATGAACTTGTTGAAAAGATCAAAGAGTGAAGGTTATTCCATGGCAAATCATACATCTCCCCTAGCATATTTTAATCAAAAAGTAAAAAATCATATTTTACTTTTTATCCTTTTACATTTGTGCAAGGATTTATTCATATCAAACCAAACAATAGTTTTTGTTCAATTGAATTAATAATCATGCTCAGTATTGACTATGCAGTCCCCGTGATCGATACTTAGGGTAAAACCCATTATTACTACATCGGTAAAAATAAAACACTTTCTATTTTTTCCGATCAATAGTTACCCCGTCCTGTTTTAGGAATTGATCTTTATTTGACCATAAAGAAAGAAAGATAGTTTCTTCGTCTTGTTTCCGGAGTTAATCTTTGATCTGTTTATGTAGATAGTCGCCTCGTCCTGTTTCGGGAATTGATCTACAATCAGTTTGTTGGTAAACCCGTCCTATTTCGAGAGTTCATACTGTTGTTGATATAGATAGTCGCCCTGTCCTATTTTGGGAATTGATCTTTATTTGAGATAAAGAAAGAAAGATAGTTTCCCCGTCTTGTTTTGGGAGTTAATCTTCGATCTTTTTATGTAGATAGTCGCCCATCCTGTTTCGGGAATTGATCTATAATCAGTTTGTTGGTAAACCCGTCCTGTTTCAGGAGTTTATACCATTGGTGATAAAGATAGTTTTCTCGTCCTATTTCGGGAATTAATATTTGATCTTGTTTGAAAATTATTGATGATGTTCGTCTGTTGGTAGACTTTACCTGAAAGGATAAATAGTTAGATGTATGCAATATCATGATGTATGGAATGCATTACGTAATGATGTTCTCAAAGTAAATGAGATTGTGCCATATGCGTTTCATATGCATATTTTATGATGTTTATAAATGATGGATGAATGTGAAATGTCATTGAAGTGTAGTTCCATATAACATCTCGCCGGGGAAAATAAATCCCTGAATGGTGTCGGGGATGAATAATATGTGTAATCTTCAATCTCGTCTAGAATGTTACCGCTGGGGACTCCTGCTCTCTGTTTGAGGAAACTCCACTAGGGAACGTTGATTTCTTCTTGGGGAGAAGAGTTCAAAATCATTGGTCGTTCATCGCTCTAATGGAGAATTAATTCTTATATACTCTGACTAGGGATAAAAGAGATAGATAACCTTTCGAGGCGTTGTCTAACTGAGTTTATGATATTGATGCTTACTCATCTGGAGAGGATAAATTTGAACAATATCTGGTCCGATTTCAGATTCTGTAGCAAATTTCTGGGGATAGCAACCTGGACTACCCTTTTCTAGAGAAAGGGATTTTTCCGGTGATTTATAGTAGTTAGAAAGACTGACTCAAGCTGGGGAGAGTGTTTTCTGTTGGAGAAATAAACCCGATTAGGGAAATAAACCATGTCTGGGAAATAAACCCTGTTGGGGAAATAAACCCTAAATTTGTTGGAGAAACACTTTGCTGAGGAATACTCCCGCTGAGGAAATAAGCTCTGCTAGAGAAAAGAATTCTGCAAGGGATTTTGCAGTTTCGGAGGAATAATCTCGGTTGGGGAAGAGAATTCCTATGAACTGTGCTGACGTCATAATCTATGGAAAGGGTTGGGACTCCATTGGTTAGCGATGTTGTCGGGGAAAAGATCATATTCCCTCATCCTCTAGGGAAATCTGCTGGCGAATTAAGTTATTTCAGCCTTACGGGGAGTGTATCTTTGTTGAAAATTAGCTTGCGAATATGACTCTGGGGATAATCCTGTGAGGATTTAAGGGCGAATTGAAAATTATTGCAACTCCTAGAGTCTTGAGCAAATGCTTATTCCTGTTTTTATGCATATATTTGTTAACAAGAATCATATTCATATGCATATGTTCATTCAATTTAGTCATTGGACGTTTTTGCAAACAAATTAGAAAAATCAAAACATTTGAATTTTTGAAATGGTATTTGTATTGATAGTTTGCCTATAAATAGGTAATTTTGTACAAAGAGACAGAAATCCTAGTAAGAGGAAATCTTCGCGAAAATGAAGAAAGATTACAAAGTGAAAACATATAGCTATGTGAAAATAATCTCGTCATCTTTCAACTCTGCTATTGCCCCTATGTCTTTGAGCATCTCATCCTTTGCTGTTGGAAGAAGTTGATTGAATTGATCTGTACCATTTGAACCTAATGTTGGTAACAAGGTTTGTTGTTAGTGATCCAACAGGACATAGTCATACGCTTTAATCCCTAACTTTTTCCTGGACCTCCCTTTCGAGTTTTCAGTCAACCGGGATACCCCTTTTTGACCAAGCCGCCTTTTCAGGTTTTCGCTTTGCCGGGTGTAAAATCTGCTTATATTCTTACCCATAATTTTTTACCTAACCCTCTTGGTTTGCCGGGATGCCCTTATTTTTTCCTAGGCTAATCAACCTAGCGGGTCACATTATCATGCATAGTTTTTTTTACTATGTCTGCATTCACAAGATACGGGAAATCCTCATCGTCCATGGTGGTCAGTATCATAGCACCACTAGAAAATATTTTCTTGACTATAAATGGTCCTTCGTAAGTGGGAGTCTACTTGCCCCTGGGATCACCCTGCGGTAGAATGATGCGCTTTATTACCAGGTCACCAGCCTGGTATACCCGATGCTTGATTTTCTTGTTGAATGCTTTGATCATACGTTTCTGATACATCTGACCATGGAAGAAAACTGTGAGCCTCTTATGGTCAATCAAATTCAACTAATCCAACCTAGTCTGAACCCACTCGTCTTCATCTAAGTATGCATATTTCATAATTCTCAAATAAGGAATTTGAACTTAGACAGGTAGGACGACTTCCATACTGTAGACTAGAGAGAAAGGGGTTGCCCTAGTTGATGTTCGAGGTGAAGTGCGATAGTCGTAGAGAGAAAATGGTAACATCTCGTGCCATTATTTGTAGGTCACAACCATCTTCTGTATAATCTTCTTAATATTCTTATTGGTGGCTTCTACTGCGCCATTCATCTTTGGTCGATACAGAGAAGAATTGTGGTGCTTGATCTTTAACTGCATGCAAATTTCGGTGATCATACTGTTGTTAAGATTAGTACCATTGTCTGTGATAATCCTCTCGGGGATGCCATACCGATATATAAAGTTATGCCTAATGAATCGGGCCACTACGTTCTTGGTAATAGAGGCGAACGAGGCTGCTTCAACCCACTTTCTAAAGTAATCAATGGTGATGAGGATGAAGAGATGTCCGTTAGAAGTAGTGGGCTTAATATCTCCAATCATATCAATGCCCCACATCGCAAATGGCCACGGAGCAGTCAAGACATTCAGAGGTACTGGAGGCACGTGTACTTTGTCAGCATAGATCTGGAACTTGTGACAAGTTCTATAGTGGTGATGGCAATCAGTTTCCATGGTTGACCAGTAGTTACCCGCTCTCAAAATATTATTTGCCATAGTATGCCCACTAGAATGAGTCCCAAAGATACTTTCGTGCATATCTTCCATAATTTTCTCTGCTTCTTTCTTGTCTACACAATGAAGCAGAGTCGAATCATGATTGCGCTTATACATAATTCCATTGCTCAAGAAGAATTTATCCGAGAACCTCTGTAGGAACTTCTTATCATTGATAGACACCCCTCAGGGCACTCTTGAGTCTCAAGATACCTCTTCACTTCATAAAACCAAGGTTTTTCTTCTACTCGGTCAGTGTCAACTTCATAGAAGTGTGTTGGTTCATCCATTCTTTCAATGGTAATTCTGGGAGCCTCGTTATCCCATCTGACCTTGAACATAGATGAAATTGTAGCCAATGCGTATGCCAATTGATTCTGCTCTCTTGGGATGTGCTCAAAGGTAATTTTCTTGAAATACGGGATTGAGGTCGGCACATGTTCTCGGTAAGATATAAGATTTGGATGCTTCGTATCCCATTCTCCCTTAACCTGACTGATTACCAAGGATGAATCCCCATACACACTCAAGAATTTGATTCTTAGGTCAATAGCAACTTTAATACCCATGATGCACGCTTCGTATTCAGCCATGTTTATGGTGCAGTCAAAGTAAAGTCTGGTAGTGAAGGGCGTATGGAAACCCTGAGGAGAGATAATTATGACACCAATTCCATTTCCAAGTGCGTTATAAGCTTCGTCAAAAACCATAGTCCATCGGTATCATGGCTCAGGTCCTTCATACGGTCCAAGTTCTTCACAATCTATGACTAGCATAATGTTCTCATCCAGGAATTCAAAATTCATAGACCGATAGTCGTCTATGGATTGATGTGCCAAATGATCTACCAGTACACTTCCCTTGATTGCCTTTTGAGTGGTGTACTGAATGTCATATTCCGTCAAGACCATTTGCCATCAAGATATTCTTCCGGAGAGAGCTGGCTTCTCGAATATGTTCCTTATGGGATCCATCTTAGAAATCAACAAAGTAGTATGAGTCAACATATACTATCTTAGTCGGCGAGCAGCCCATGCCAAAGCACAACAAGTTTTCTTGAGCAGTGAATATCTTGTTTCACATTCGATAATTTTTTTGCTAATGTAGTATATTGCATGCTCTTTTAGACCTGACTCGTCATGCTGCCCTAGTACACACCCTATTGAGTTCTCTAGCACTATTAGGTACATGATTAGATGCCTTCCTTCAACTTGTGGAATAAGAATCAGAGGTTATTGTAGGTACTCCTTAATTTTGTCAAAAGTCATCTGGTAATCTTCATTCCACCTTACTACTTGATCTTTCTTCAGCAGCTTGAAGATTAGATCACAAGTAGCAGCCAAATGAGAAATGAATCAAGCAATGTAATTCAGCTGTCCTAAGAAACCTCTGACTTCCTTTTAGGTACGAGGAGCCGGCATCTCTTAAATGGCTTTGACCTTGGCGGGATGAACCTTAATACCTTTACCACTAACAACGAAACCTAGGAGTTTACCAGATCTCACCCCAAAGGTGCACTTGTTCGGATTTAACCTTAGCTTATACTTCCTTAGTCTTTCAAACAATTTATGTAGATGATCAAGATTCTCTTCTTCAGTCTGTGACCTTGCTATCATGTCTTCGACGTAGACCTCTATCTCGTGATGGATCATGTCATATAACAAAGCTATCATGGCACGTTGGTAAGTTGCGTCGGTGTTCTTCAACCCAAAAGGCATAACCTTGTAGCAAAAAGTTCCCCACTGTGTGACGAAAGTAGTTTTCTCCATATCTTCAGGCGCCATCTTGATCTGATTATAACCTGAGAAACCGTCCATGAAAGAGAATACCTTGTGCTGAGAAGTGTTGTCAACCAAAACATCAATATGTGGAAGTGGGAAGTCATATTTGGGGCTTGCCCTATTGAGATCCCTATAGTCTACACGCATATGCACCTTGTCGTCTTTCTTTGGTACTAGCACAATATTAGCAACCCATTGAGGATATGATGTCACTTCTAAGAAGCCCGCATTGAATTGCTTCATAACTTCAGCTTTAATCTTCTCTGACATCTCAGAACGCATGCAACGAACGTTCTGCTTAATTAGAGAGAAACCCTCTTTCATTGGTAGATGATGAACCAAAATATCAGTATTGAGCCCTTGCATGTCTTCGTACGACCAAGCAAAGATCTCAACACAATCATGCAACATCTGAATTAACCTGTTCTTGACACTGCTCTCTAAATTGGCGCCTATCTTGACTTCTTTCCGGTCTGTCTCGGTACCCAAGTTTACAACTTCGAATGGCTCTTCACGTGGTTGGATAGCCTTTTCTTCTTGTATTAAGAGTCTGGAAAGTTCTCCCAGTATTTCACAATCTTCCTCACCTTCGTCCTCGGCTTGGTAGGTTGGATTTTCAAAGTCATGAAAGGAAATAGCAGAATCAATATCGACGGGATCTAGAGTGGATGTGGATCTGCAATGTAATGTGTAGGTGTGTGTAAGAAACACATAACTATATTTGAAGGCAATAAATGAAAAGACGGAGAGCGCAAAATTTGAATGCAAACATTTCCAATTTTTTTATTAGATGAGCATATGCGGATGAAAGATAACAACCCTAACAAACGAACCCTTGTGCCCCAGGTAAGGCACAAGGCTTAAAGTCATTTAAAAAAAATTACATATCCCAAAACCTTGAAAGCAAATAACATGAAATAGAAATTACTCCTGACTAAAGGAGATTGGTATAAAGTATTTAGCCTTCCAGTTGTTGAGTCCACCACCAGTAGTAGGGAATATCCAGTTGTCCAAGTCACAATCACAATCAGTGTCTTCTATAGCATAAAAAACATCAATAGCATTCACACATTTGTCGTGATTAAGCATTGGTGCAAAGATTACATTTGGAGTCTCTGGTGGGTCAAACTCAACCTCTTTGTTGTCAATCAGATCTTGGATTTTGTTTTTCAGAGCCCAGCTGTTGTTGCTTTCGTGCCCAGGACTATTAGAATGATTGGCACACTTCACATTTGGATTATACTTAGGAGATGAGGTGTTGGGATTAGGAGGAGGATCCTGCAGTGTTATCAATTCTGCTTTCAACAAATGTTATAATTCCTAAGTTAATGACATACTAATCTTTGTGAAATGCCTTCTCGGAGCATCTAACCTACGATGAGTGCCCCGTTGTGGTTGTTTAACAGATGCAAGATTAGAAATCATCACTGCTCCTACAGGCTGATGGCAGTCATTTTTATTACGACCCTTATGGCCATAAAGTGCATTGGTTTCTTTCTTATTGTTGAACACCTTCTTTATAACACTAGAATATGCAGCCACTATAATATTTCTGCTCTTGATACCGCTTTCAACTTGCTCCCCAGTTAGAATTAGCTCAGTAAAACCAGATGACGAACTCCCAATCAGCAGATTAAAGAATGGACTTGTCAGAGTTCCCATGAACATATCAATAAGCTCCTGATCAGACAAGGGAGGCTGCACCCTTCCAGCTAAGTCTCTCCACTTTTGTGCATATTCCTTGAACCTTCCATTCGAGCCCATAGACATATCTTGCAATATTTCACTCGTGTTGGTGCAAGGTCAACATTATATTGATACTACTTATAAAAAGCAGCTGCCAAGTCTTCCCACGTACAAATGTTGGTTCCTTTTAGCTGATAGAACCATTCAAGTTGGGTTCCAGACAAAATTTCTTGAAAGAATTGGACCCATAACTTCCCGTCAGCAGTATGGGGTTGTATTTTTTAAACATACGATCTCAGATGAAGCTTAGGAAAATACACACCATCGTATTTGGCAAATAAGGGGGCCTTGAACTTGTGAGGGATAACAACCCCCGAGATGAGACCATTCTCTTCAAAATCCAAAACAGGAACTCTCTGGATCTCCATAGCATTGAGACAGTCTTCCAATTGCTTGTACTTATCGTCAGCTGGAGGATATTGTTCATCTGAATAATTTGCTTCTTCTTCGTCAGAACCCTAGTTGTCATCCTTCATACTTTTGTCGTATTCCTCTAGGTTATCATTTTGTTCTTCAAACTCTAAAGCTCGCTTGACTGGACCTTTGAGCCTCCTACCCAAGTTGAGGACACCAGCTGGTTTCTTGACTTTCTCCTTCTTCTCTTTAATGATAAGGGCCTTCAACTCTTCCTTCCCCTAGGCTAAGCTTAGGAATATTTGCTGGAACTGGGCATTCCGTGTCTGGAGATCTTTAACTATTTGTTCAAGAGCCATTCTTTCTGCTGAAATAAATAAAAAAAGATAAGATATCTGTCTTAAAACACTTGTCATATAATGATATGCATGATATGTTGTTGTACCCCAAAATTTTCCCTCCCATATTTCTCAATAAATTTCAAGTGAGGTCCTCAAATTGCTCAAGGAAGTCCAAGGGTTGACCAGACAAGCTCTCTCCTAAGGCAGTCTACCTCAAATTAGGGTTTCATGTTGCATCAAGATACTTGATTCCAAAGGACCCCAAATTCTCACTCTTGTCCTAATATGTCCTCAAGATCATCCATGTCAAGTTTCAAGCCTTGTAGAGAAAGTTTGCTCAGTTAATTGCTCAAAGGCCTGAAAATCGACTGTGTTAGGGTAAAAGTCAACTGTGGCCCACATGCAGTCAAACTTCAAGAATTTTAGTCAACATTATCATTTTGAAGTATTATTCATCATTTGATCAAGGGTTGATCATGATTCCTCAAGGATTGCTCATAATTCATCAAAACCCAAAAGTTGCTAAATTAGGGTTTTGTAGGAAAAGTCAACTCAACTTTGACCAAGCATAACTTTCTCATACTTTATGAGAAATGACCCATACAAATCTCATTTTGAATAGTATTCAATTCCCTACAATTCATCTTCAGCTCCCAAGTTCAAAATATGCACTCACAAGAAGTTATGAATTTTGACATTATAGGTCATTTTGAAAAGTCAATAAAAACACCTTTTTTGTCAAAGCTTCATACATGAACATGGAATACCAATTTGATATGAGACAAATTTTTTTGCTTATAGGACATCTCAAGCTTTCCAAAAAGTCCAAGAACACCTTCAAAGAGTCAAAATTGAGGAAGTTATGCATTGGTGAAGTTGACCTTTTTTGCAAAATTGCCAAAAGTCAAAAGTGCCTCAAATTGCAATTTTTTCTAAATGGGCCTAACCTTTTGCATTTGTTTTGAGTTGGTAGTATGGTCCACGAACCCTAAATCTTCCCATTTGTCTTTATATTATTTTTTCTATTTATTTTGATTTTTATTGCAATTAAATCAATTTAAATAAAAACAAATCATGAAAAAATCCAAATCATTGAAACTTTAAGATCTTTTGCATATTTCAGGTCCTATGTCCAGCTGGCAAGTGAATGAATTCGTGCAAGGCAAAAGTGGGCACAAAAAGATTGATTTTGGCCTATTTTGGAAAGATTTTCAAGTGAATCAAATCAAGATCAAAAGCCATAATTGACAAAGATTGAATGGACTTTTGTAAACCTAATTCATTCCTTGGTATATATTGAACATTTGCAGCCAGAAAGAACAAGGCTTTGGAGGCGTGAAAAGGCAGAACAAACTTGGAAAAATCACAAAAAAAGTGCTGAGTTCATTTCATATTTCCAGGCATTTACAGGACTCCCTAACCATCTCATTCGATTCCTGGGATTGCAAGGAAGTTGTACCAATCAAAAGCAAGTGCGCTAGTGCCCAAAATTCATCCCCACGACTCCCACGGTTTGCCCTTATTTCCAAAACTGAATCTTGTTATTCTTGTACACTCATCACGTTTCAATAGCATATTCTGAATCCTTAACATGTTTGCAAACTAATGGCACCATTTAATTGCATTATTTTTAGCTGTACAAGAATCCACCATTGTTAGGGTTCCTTGTTGCGTTTTGGGTTTTTCTTATACAGGTGAAATTGGCCCACAAGAAGGGCATCACAATGCTCAGCAGGCCAAGACGGTTTGATTCATGGCCTTAGACTCCATTTATCATGCCCATGGGAGATTTTGAAACAAGCCAGGGTTGTAGCGACGGATGTTGCCCATAGGTAAAAGTCAGTGACTTTTACCAACGGAGAGAGGACAGTGACGACATGCGTGGCTCCGTCTCATTCGTCCATTTGAATTCTGGTGCGTTTTTTTTTATTTTTCTCCGCTAAATCCCTTGATTACATATTATTGTTTGTTATTATTTTGTATACAACAAAAGCGTGTAGCTCAGTTGGTGAAGAGGAATTGGAAAGGGCCTTAGGACCTGGGTTCGAATCCCAGGTCCCCCCCATATTTCATGTTATTTTTCTTTAATTAATCAGGCGTGCACACAAGACAAGGAGATCACCATACACCCTCAATGCACCACCAACCAGATGTCCAGATGGCCAGATCTAAAGGCCATCACATGAAAGACCATGATACACTCCAGTCAACGCATAGCATGGAGTCCAGGGAGTCAACATGGGTTAGATTTTTGGGCCTAGAATTTTGCTATTCACGCCACCCCAATTACTGATTTCAGGCCCAACTTCCTTTTCCTTTTCTTTTTATATTTCTTTATTTAATTAATTAATTTATTTTTACTAACATAAAAATTAAGTCTTTTTTAATAAAATCACAAAAAAAAATATTTTCATCCAATTAGATTTAGAATTTATTTTTTATACAAATATTAATTTAATTAGTTTATTTAATTTTAGGGTAACTTTTAATTCTTTTGTAAATAAATTAAAAACAATTAGAAAATTAGGGTTTTTAGTTTAATTTAATTCTTATTTTCTTTTTCTTAAAAATAAATCAAAATACAAAAAATAGGTCATGTAAATTATTTTCTTTAAATTTAATTACTAGTTAGATTTATATTTAATTTAAAAATCTTATTCTTTTTCTTAAATAATTAAAAACAACAAAAATAATTTTTTTTCTTTCGGTTAGGTTAGACATGGTCAAAACCCTAGTTCTCTCTTGTTCTCGATTCATCGCGCTTTATTTATTTTTACCATATTGATGTAATTACTCACAAGGTGTAATAGATTAATTAGGACTTTTACTTTCATTTATCGTTTTTTTACGGGTTGTTTTTGGCTATGTAATTAATACCCGAAGCCTTGTAATAGCGTAGCTTTACTTTCCGCATTTTAATTTTCGCAAATATTAAATGTTAGATGTATGGTAATAGGGATGCATGACAAGAATGTATGTAAACTTTAAAACGGTTAGAAAACCCTACATGTGCAAAGATAATAAACTTGAAATTGAATCACTCGCACATGCGCACTTCTAGGGTATACTCTCACTTCGGTTGCCTTCGGTAAACGATCATTAAGTATAGGGTATTTTAGTGGTCGCTCTCCTGTCCCAAAGATCAAAGTTGCCTCGGAAAGGTTACCTTGAATATGTTGCTTCGAATATTGATCTTAAGACATTAGGGTTATTACTAAGACGTCCTAACATTGCTTTAGTGATCGTACGTCCCTTTTGAGTTGACCCTTAAAACTCCAACGACGGTGCTACCTACTCACTAATAGCAGGATAGCACTGTCTAAAGGAAAAGAACATAGAATAATTCTTTTTTTCGAGTAGGTAGATGCTAGTAGGTACTTGCTCAAAACAAACAAACTTTTTCACACTTACACTCTTTTCAAACAAAGTTTCAAAAACACTTCATAACACTCTTGAAGACAGAAGCAAGGGTTAAATCAAAGTCAAACAAAAAAACTTTTTCAAATCAAACACACACAAGCAATTTTGAAAATGATGAGCAAGTACCTAAGAGCCCGTGGAAAACCACGGATAGAAAGGGTGCTAACACCTTCACTTTCTATAATCTACCCCCCGTACTCAAAATCTCGAAAAAAGAATTTTTCTGTGCTTTTTTCCTTTCCTTGTTGGATAAAATAAAAGTAGGTGGCGACTCTTGCTTACCGTGACATTTTGAAAACACAAACGCAAAACGCAAACCAGCATTTAAACAGTTCCGGTTCTGCCACCGTATCACATATGTATATGCAATGTTTTCAAGGAACTTTTGAGATTTAAATTTGCTAACCAAAAGGAAACAGAAACAAAGATTTTTATTAATAAGTTTATGTGAATACAAAATATTACAAAGAAATAAATTAAAAACTCCTAAAACTCTAAGTTTCCCACAGACGCCTCCTCTTTGTGCTGATATATGCATTAAGACTCTGCTCCTCGTGAAGTTGCTATATGAGCTCTAACACTTTCTTCTCACTTGCACAGAATTGAGTCTCAAAGGTGTCCCGTTCTTCCTTGAGTTGAATCTAGGACTTCTGAAATTCTTCAAGGTCAGTAGGCATGTCTGGATGGAGGATGGTGCGAGAGACATATCCTTCAACAACAGGCTCTATGATCACTGGTAGGACAACTGCATATGGAATCATAAGGTTTTGAGCGTGAGCTCGTACTCATTTGAGGTAGGGCTCCATAGGAATGAAGTTCTTCTGTCTTAAAGTCTTGATATCAATCTTGCTCACCATGCCCCAATCATGTATAAACCTTTAACGATAACCTTGAGGATCATTCTCGTAATCAAATACAATACCCTGGATAAGCGTGTCATGAGGACCATCTCTTCGAGCATAAACAAATTGACGTAGAGCTAGAGAAGGGTTGTAAGTAATACCTCCCCTAATGCCAAGGAGTGGAACATTAGGGAATTCCCCACAGTGGTCAATGATAGTGACATCCTCGTGAGATCGGGAATACTAGTAGATGTCTGTATGAGAGAGTGACATTATTCTTTGAGACCACCTCGAACCTTGTTTATTCTTCATTATCGAATGGGGAAGGTGAAAAATAAACCATCTGGATAGAAGAGGTATACAACACATGAGAGTTCCTCACCTCTTCATAGTACGAGTGTGAAGAGAATGCAAAATGTCTTCGAGCAAGGTAGGCACAGGATTACGAGCAAGAAATATCTTGATGGCATTCACATCTATGAGCTGGTCTAGATTAGGGAATAACACCAATCCATAGATTAACAAAGCCAAGATCTCCTTGAAAGCTTGAAAACTCATAGCATCCAGAAATATTTGAGCCTTCTCTTTCCGAAATTTAGTAAGAAAACCTTTGACTCCACTTCTCATTTCCCAATTATATACAATGTCAGACCACTTCAGATGTAAGGATGCTACAATATCTTTTAGTTTCGGAGCTTCCTTAAAACCAATGAAGGGTGTCTGATCAAGAATATGTACACCCAGTAATTGAGAGAACTCCTCCATTATGGGTACTAATTGATAATCTGGAAAGCTGAAGCAGTGATGTGCAGGGTCAAAGAACTGGAATAGAACACTCATCATGTCTTCGTCAAAACCTGGGGTAACCAGACTGAGTAGTCGACCATGCCTTTTTGATGAACGGATAACTCTAGGGAACCCTTGAGACTAACTCCTTAAGCTGAGGAGGCACCCTTACAAATTTGATCCAGATAATGTTTCTGCGAGCGGAGGCCATAACCTACAACAAAGAACAAAGATAAATCCCTTAGTCCTTCAAATGGTTAGTGAAAATGATATGGTATGATGTCATGATGTTATGATCTCATGTTCGAACAATTAATCATACACAAACAAAACACACAAGGCCTTAGATTCAAGCTTGCATGGAGTTTGTAGGTGTTGTACCCCAAAATTTTCCCTCTCATTTCATCAACATTTTCTCATCACAAGACTCTTGAAACTCAAGATCAAATTAGGGTTTGCTCTACTCAAGACCCCTCCTTGCACTGTTGACCCAAATTAGGGTTTGAGTTTGCACAAGGATGATTTGACCTACAATGTCCAAATTGACTTTCATACTTCATGTTGGGTTCACAAGTTTGCCCATACCAAGTTTCAAGCCTTGATTCAAATCTTTGCCCAGTCAGTTGGACAGTTGACCTAAAAATCAACTGTATTGGGAAAACGTCAACTGTGGCCAATTGACAGTCAAACCTCATGAAATTTGACCCACATAAACATTATGAACTCATATTAACCATTTGATCAAGTTTGGATCACAATTCCACAAGAAATTTGATCAGATCACCAAAAGGGCAAAATGGTCATTTTTAGGGTTTTGACTGCACAAAGACAATTTTTGACTGTTTGACCTAACCAATGGCAAACCAAGCTCACATATTGACTCAAGGACTCAATGAATTTGTCTTGACCCATTCAACAAGTTCAAAAGATCTCAAATGTATAGGATTGACAGATGAATTTTTCAGTCAACTGATCAAAATTTGATTGTACACTGAAAAGTCAAACTTTGACTTTTTGGTCAAAATCAAGTGCCAAGAGTTATTTTTCATCAAAACATGTCAAATTATGAAACTTGTTCATCAAAAAACCCAAAATTGCAAATTAGGGTTTAAAATGGAAAAATTTCATAACTTAGAAATTTTCTAAGTTATGAAATTTTCTTATTTTTTCCTAACTTTGTCCCATTTTTTCACCAAGATGCAAATGGATTCAAAATAAACTTGCAACACGAAAGTTGGAGTACATCACCAAATCTACAACTTTGATTCACAAAGTTTTCTGAAAGGAAGCTTTTATCTCAAGTTATGATTTTTGTAACAAGGGTACCTAAAACTTTTAACTTAGAGAAAATTTGCCCTAATCTAGGGAGGATTTTGACCCATCTTCTTGGCCATTTTCACATAGTTCAACTTGTAATTTCAAGTTGTATTACAAAGATGGATTTTAGTACATGTTCCAAGCTTTCCAAATTGTCCAAGAACTCCTCAAACACCCTTGTGGTTAGAAAGAATCGCATTCACAAAGTTGGCCAAAACTCACTTTTGTTCATGGCCAAGGCATGTTCATAGCAACTTGCATTTTCAAATCAGCTTGTGTAATGATAGCTTGAAGGCCTCAAAACCAGTTTATACTCCTTAATTTAATGCATAACCATTTAGTTGAGGGATTATTTTGCTCATATGGGCATTACATGCAAGTTTAACCCTTAAGTAGTAAAAGGTGAATTGCCATTTTTGCCTAAAGTTGCTTTATGTCAAATACTAAATCCTTGAGGCATGGGGCCAGATCTTTGAGGCAAGATCAAGTACACAAATTCCATTTACCAAGAACCAAAGATGAAGCATGATAGGCAGGCTTGGACAGGGCTATAACATCATTTGCATTTTCTTGCTTCAAGTAGAAGAAACATTGCAAAATAGAACTAACTCTCATATCTGTGAACAAGAGCCAAAACAAACTTGGGGAACAAGTTCCACACATCAAAACAGACCTAAGGCACGACTCATTCATCCCTCATACCTCCTAATACACAAAATCCCTATTTTGCTGCAAAACAGGGCACTCCTTGCAGATTGAGTTCCACAACACAATTTGCTCGTGCGTTTTTGCCCAAACCTGTTCAAACACCTTCCATACCATCCACCTGAGCTATCCCGATCATCCATTGCAAGCTGTAACACCTCTAACACCCTTTGCCATTTTCATTTCCAAGCTTTTCAGGTGGAGTTCTACAACGTGATTCAGTGTGTTTCAAAGCAAGCCAAGCATTGGAGAAGCTTCCTTGGACCTCAGGCAAGCTCAACAGAAGCTCAAACACCATTGAAGGTTGCTGCATTGCCCTACTCGATTCAAGCTGAAACAGGTATTTCATGGACTTCTATCTCTCTATTTAGGAATGGTTAGGCTTAGGTTTGTGAATGAAATATGTTGTACTTATAGCCCTGAAGCCATACATACGCTCAACTTTCATTTATATTAAGTGTGCTAGGAGAATTTCAGCCATGAACATGTGAAAAAAGTTAGGTCAGATTTTAGGGCTAGAGAAATTCTCTCTGGTCTTTGAGAGTTAGATTTAATGCTTTATATGGTTAGATTCGTGTTTAAATTCTCTACAAGTTTCATGTTTTAAGTTTTGCCAAAGGATCAAAGAATCAGGAGTTAGCATTTGAACCAAGAAGCGCGCGCATATGTTGTTCAGAGGTTGAAGAAGAAGCTGGCGTGGGCTGGGCCTGTACAGGCTTGCTTCTGGCACCCCCCATATTCAGTTTTACACCCCCTAGCCCATTTATTTGATATTTATTATTTTTGTTCTGACCTTATTATTTTTCATATGAAATACAAAAAATGACAAAAATTATTTTTCTATATTTTTCCTATTTATTTGGTAATTATTTATTTTATTAGGCATATATGTATAAATAAACCATTTTCTCTTTTAATATAATTGAAAAAAATAATACAAAAAATATATTTATTTTCATTTGTTATTTTTATTTACATTTGAAAACATTTTCTTGAAAATATCCATTTTTGTAAATAATTAATTTTTATCTTTGTATATTTAATATGTTTAATATATATATATATATATATATATATATATATATATATATATATATATATATATATATATATATATATATATATATATATATATATATATATATATATATATATATATACTTATATACTTTATTTAGTTAAATAATTAAGACAAAAAATACAGAATAATACATTTTTATTTTTATTAATATTTGACACTAAAAATACTTTTTTTTAACAATATACTTTTATTTTTTTATTTTGTGCATAAATTAATATATATTGTATATAATTAATAAATATTGCCATTTATTAGGGTTTTGCCCAAAATAACCAAAAATAATTAAAATATTGACCTTTTTTTTATTTGTTTATATTTCAAAATAAAAAACTTTTTTCACATACATAAACAATTTTTTTTTGCATAATACATTTTTATTTGATATTTATTTAATTGTATTTATTTAAATGTTAAATATGGACTTGTACGTTCGATATGGTTGTAATAACTTAGCATTTATTTCCTTGTCAAATATCCCCAATTCAAATTTGTACCCCCATCCCTATAATCATGTTGTAATAGCCTAGAACTTTAAATTCTCGCACATTTAAAAGCTTTCAATTATGCCATGCCTAGACTTAGGGTTTGTATGCAAAATTAATCAACAAGTAGCTTGACATAATCCAAAGATAAACATGCATGAAAAACAAACACAATGCACACTTGCACCCCTAGGGTTTCATCCACTTGTTGACTTCAAAAATGGGCCATGGTTGCATGTCAAGAACTTTGGCAAAACAAAAACAATCAAAATGATCATAGTCCCTCGATGATGCTATCTCAGTTGCCTAAACAAAAATGATCAAAGTCCCTCAAGAAAATTGCCAAAGATACTTGACATTATTGCTTTCACGGTCTATATGATGACCCGCGCCCATCCCGTTTAACATCCTAACACAAGGTTGTTCACCAAATACAATGGTGAAACAACACTGTTAAAAGGGTTAAAAACATAAGAAAGTCCTTTGGGTAAAATAGGGTAGACAACTCTTAGTTACTTGATCGAACTCGCAAAAACATCCTTGCTACTTTTCGAAACACATTTCACAACATAATTTCAAAATCCTACTTTCAAACATTGAAAAATTTTCAAAAGACAAAAACACCTTTATATACATTCAAACAAGAATCATTACAAAGGTTGCCACAACAATGGCCTCTTTTCAAAACATCTTTCAAAACCACACACAAAGCACCATTTTAAACAATTGAAAAGCAAAAGCAAGTGATCTAAGCAAGTAACTAAGAGCCCATGGATAACCATGGATAGAAAGGGTGATAATACCTTCCCTTTCTATAATCTACTCCCCTAACCCAAGAAAACATCTCAAAGGTCTTTCCTGTGCTTTTTGACCTTTCCTTAGGATAAAATAAAAAGTCGGTGGCGACTCTTGCTAAACCGAAACATTTGGGAACACAAATGCAAAACCTTCAAGTCAGTTCTCCCACCGTATCACAGTAGGTAAGTACCCTCTTGAAGTTCTAGTTGGCTTAACCTGTCCTAAAATAAGTAATTGAGTTCTAAGAGCCTCAATATCACTGATCTTTCTCCCAGGCATTGTTTTAGCACAAGCATCTAATTTGCGACCGAAATATACCAAGAGTCTAATCTCAATGAGTGTAGCATCGAGTATCAACCAACTTCAATCTGTACCAAATCCGGCTATCGCACTACTTTCTAATGGCTAAGTTGTGTCAACTAAGGTTCTACAGTCAGTTAATGCTTTATGACACCACACGACATCCTAACATTCTCCTTGACTTAACTCAAGGGACACTGGCACTAACCAATGTGTCACACTAATGTAGCGATCATTTCAATCGTATTGGTATACACCGTACAATTTTCACGATCTATTGTTACTTACCTAAAATGCCCCCAGATCCGGGTATAGGATCTTTACAAAAAACAAAACCCTAGCAAAACCTCAAAATGTAAAGCATACAAATCAAGCAAGTAAAGCATTTTAAATGTGATATAACTCTAAGGTAACCCCACTTTTAGCGTCCCCAGCAGAGTCGCCAGTTCTGTAATACGATGGGAAAACTGACTTTTGGTTTTGCATTTTATTGCAAATGTTGCGGATAGCAAGAGTCACCACTGACTTTTCTTTTATCCAATAAAGGAAAGGGTGAAAAGAACAGGAAAGACCTTCGAGAATTTTCTGAGTAAGGGGGGTAGGTTATGAAAAGGGAAGTTGTTAGCACCCTTTTCATTTACAGTTATCTACTAGCTCTTAATCACTAGCTAACTTTTGAAAATTCTTTGTGAATGTGTAAGTTTGATAATATTTTGAAAATGCCTAAGTTTGGAAAACTTTGTAATGATTCTCGTATCATTGAGAATGCATACAAAGTGTTTGTTTTGAAAAATATTTTAGAAAAGAAGTGGTTTGTATGAAAAATGTTTTTATTTGTGAGCAAGCGACCACGAGCTATCTACCTACTCAAAAGTCTTTGTTCTTTTCCTCCTCCTTTAGATAGTGCTATCCCATCATTAGTTAGTAGGAAGCCCTATCATTGGATGTGAAGGGACATGCGTGAGTTATCGTACAGTCATAAAGGCAACTTGTAGGATGCTTTAGCAATTTATTATAAGGGACTAAGATCGTTTACCGAGGCAGCATCGAAGGGTCATTGAGGGACTAAAATCTTTTAACTGAGGGTCTTTGCTAAAGCATCCCACGTTCGAGGGACATGACTGTTTTATCCGAAGGCAATAAGTGAAGTTATCCTAGAGGTGCGTGTGTGAAAAGTGCTTTGATTAAGCTAATTTGTGTTGATATTAGGTTTTCTAGAGTTTATTTTTATGTCTTGTCATACAATCCTATTAAACTAGACTGTTATAAGGAAAGCGGTAAAGAAAAAAATAGATTTGCTACGCTATTACAATGCTTCGGGAAGGGAATACAAACCATAAAATGAGGGGAGAAACAGTATACCCTAGTTTAATCTATTACAATCTTTATCAGTTACATAATCATGAAAAATTCATGTGAAAATAAGAAATAAAATGCGAAGATTGCAAGAAGAAACGAGGAGATTATTTGATGGAAGATAATTGATAATTAATAATTAATTTATTTTAAATTGAGAAAAAGGAATTAAAACCTAAAAAAAACCTAAGTTATTTTTAATTGAAGAAAAGTTTAATGAATAAAACCTAAAAGAAACTAAGTTAAATTTTCCAATTAAATTAAAAAATGTTAATTTAATTAATTTAATAAAAAAGGTTAAGTTAATTTGATTTTAATTAAAAAATTAAATTGATTAATTATGGAAAAAAGTTAATTATGTAAAAAGAAAAATCAAAACAAAATAAATATTAAATCAAAGAGAAATGGGCCTGAAACTAAATCTGGTGGGGGTATGAGAAAGAATTCGCTTGGGCCCAAAACATGGAAGCCCAGATTGTTTGTGATGTATCTGGTGAGGTTGGCTCTTGGAGGTTCATGATGGGGGAACACATCTGAGGCGCTGGATTTGGATATATTGAGATCTGACGGTTAGGATGTTAGATGCATAGTGCACGCGCTAGACTGGCTGGTATTGTATCTGTAAAAAACACAATATGAAAAAAAAGTCCCACGCCTAGATCAAACCCATGTTTAAGCATATAAAGGCCTTTAAGGGAAAGCGCACTACCATTGGGGTGGCCATACATCCGTTAGCATAATCAAATAAAATGTATATTGTATGAGTCTGCATGCGTTGGTCGGAGAGACGTCAGAGCCCTAGCTCCGGTCGTCTTCTCCGGTTACTCCTTTCATCTGACCTGTGAAATAAGTGTTATGAGACAACAAATAAAACCCTATCCCCCTATTTTGGGGTCCATGAATCTAATGGTGTGGTCCTTTTGGGCTAAATGTGTCTGTAAAGTGAGTTTCAAATCAAAAAAACTTAGCACGACTCAAACATGGTGATCCAAGATCTGGACATTAGCAACCCCAAGTAATGACTGCATCCTGTACTAAACACTCATATAAACAGATCTAAATGGTTAGAAATACTCAAACAATACATATAATTAAAATATGACAAATGAAAAAAAATGGCAACTGGAGGTGATGAACATGGTCGTTTCAAGCATGGGAGACCATCGTGGATGGCCCTGACTTTACCAATGCTCAGGAAGTGATTATAGTGCTTAGTTTTGATTGGGAGTGGCTGGATCGTGCACTATAAGTTATCACTTTTCTTGAGATTTTTGTGAATTTTGGAGGTGTGTTTGAGGCGGAATTTTCGTGTTGTTAGCCTGATCTTGTTGTGCTTATATAGAGGGAAGGATTAGGGTGAACCAATATGGAAGAAACATGAAATCAAGGCCATGCTTATACAAGAATAAAACATATTAAAAAACATCCATTTTTGGGATAATTCTTGCCTTCTTGAGCTCACACGGTTTTGGTATGGCTATCATGGGTTGTCATGAGTTGTCTCGGGCCTCTATGATTGAAACACAAAGCCCATGTGCCTTGGCCCACTGATTTCATATTTTATTTGACTTACTTGCATTTAAATGAATAAAAATTCAAATAAAAGAAATAAAAATCATAAAAAATATGTGAATGGATTTAGAGATCTTCTAACACATTGTGAACATGTCTAAACATCAAAAGTTAGGCCCACTAGTTCAAAATTTCAAGTTTGCTCACTTTGCACTTCATGCATTTCCTCAAAATTGCCCAACTTGCTCTGTTCGCAACTCTCTCAATTTTAATATTTTGAAAGTAATCTTTGACTTTTTGGAAATCTCAAGATGTCCTCTTAAATTTCTCTTTTCATCATTTTTTCATTTGGAGTCTTTATCTTGATGTAAGTTGCCTTGACAAAAAGTATCTTTTTGTTGACTTTTAAAATGACCTATAATGTATGGGCTCATATCTTTCAAATGAAGCACTTTTTGGACTTGAGCATACATATAAAAAGTTGTAGAGAATTAAATTTCCTTCCAAATGGGCTTTGGTTAGGGAAAAGTTGATTAAACATGTGAAATTTTATGCTTGGTCAAAGTTCAGTTGACTTCTCCTAAGGAAACCAGAATTTGGTAACTTTTGACTTTTGATGATTAAGGGCTTTGCTTGAGGAATCATGATCAACCCTTGATCAAATGTTGAATATAACTTCAAAGTTCTGATGTTGACCAAAAATCTTGAAGTTTTACTATATGTTGACCATAGTTGACTTTTTAACCAATACAATTGACTTTTAATCATCTGATCTATTGACTGAGCAAACTTGTGATACAAGACTTGAAACTTGATATGAGAATTGTTGAAGAACTATGGAGAATTGTGGAAACCACTTGAGACCTTTGCAACCTAATCTTCCTTGAGGAACTCAAAACCTTAGTTGTAGACCCCTTGCTTAGGAGGAGGTTTGACTGGTCAATCCTTGAGTATCCTTGAATACTTGAGACCCTTAGAAGAATATTTTGAAGAAAATGAGAGGGAAAATTTTGGGGTACAACAACTCATGTACCACCTCAGAGACACATATTTGAAAGTACCTTCCACGAGTTTTGACTTTAATGAGTCAGAGGGTCCTACTATTGCCATTTGATTGTTGATGGCGTTAATATGCTCCTAGGGATCGGTTTTTCCATCTAAAGATGTGAGCAACGATGATTTGAAGTTTTCAGAGACTTAGTCATCCCATATCACTTATGAGAGCACTAGGGGCCGAGAATCTCCTCTTCCTGCTCCCCATTCGCTTGGCTTTGTAGTTGCAGGATTTGTATGATATCCTGTAGTGTTTCATTTTGTTATCGAAGAGTATCCACCATGGCCAATAGTTGTACCATGTCTGGAGGATCCCCATCAGAGGATATTCTTCTGAATGTGATGTGTTGCCTAGGAGAGTTTTATCGAGGCTTCATGGTGGGTGCCAAATGTTCTTGTGAAAAACACTAAACGAGTAACTTCCTTGTAGTAGATTTATGTATGATTTTGAGTGCTACGATGATGGTACGTATTGAACCAAGATGAATTTATTACTTATCTCTCTGGAAGGAGCCCCTCTTTATAGTCCTCGTATATCTCCCCTTAAAAGCTTCATTTAAGAAGTGTCTCTACACATTCTTTCCATTTCAGATTTTTATAACGGTTGTCGCCTGCCATGAATGGGCGTATTCAAGCTATCATAACGTATGTAATTAATCAACCGACAACCATTGTGTTTTATTCCTAGGACCGAGTTCCTAATCGTCTATAGATTACCGGGTCCGATCATGGACGTTACTCGGTTTCATGCTCTGGATGAGTTAATGTTCGGGTGATTACCCAACTTTCAACTATAGACGAGCTAATACTTTATCCTGTTACCCTTTCTCCACATAGTCGGCTTACACATCTCATCCTTTATTCTGATGACTCTATGAAACAATTTAGAGTTAATATTTTTAGGATGTACAAGTTTATAATGAAAAAGATTTGTTCAAATGAAAAGATGTTAAATTAATTATTCAATAATATCAATATGCAAAATTACTTAAGGAGTATTAGAAAAAGAAATATATGTTGCATGAGATGCATGTAGTCATGCATGGTGTAACTCAATGTAGGCATCATAGTGTAGCTCATGCATAATATAGTTAGACATGCACTACTATATATACTCCTCTAACTCATCTTGTACAAGTTAACTCAATTATATTTAGTTTAAAAAAATGTTCTTACTAAAATTTTAATATGGCATCATTTGCCAACGATCCCTTCCTCTTCTCTCTAATTGTCTAACTATTTTTTGTTATGGTTTCACCTTTATTGTAACTGGTTTTGAAATGAGAGTCGTCACCCTTAATTTTTATCCTAAGACGAGAATATAACGGAATAACCTTAATTGTCGATACATAGATTCGAAGCTTGACTCACTTTAGATGAAGGAAAGGTGTTAGCTACCCCTCATCTACCTTGTTCACAAGGATACTAGGTTTTAGAATTGCAGTTTTTAGGAAATAGGATTTTAATTTTTATTAGGGGAACTCGCCATGATTTTAGTCGTATTCCTATGTATCCTCTTATGAGAAATCAGAGTCTCAATTCGTGGTTCGCAGTTGGTTGGTGTTTTTTATGGATTACGAAGATGTCTTGAATTTCCCTTGAACCAAGCATGGGTGTGTGAATAGTGAAATTGTTAGACGATGTTCGCGTTCGATTTAAAGTATCTCCATAATCCTTTTTGAAAATTTTCTTGGATTTAATTAAGTTAGTAAAAAATGATTTGATTTTGGTTAGGTATTTTTTTAATATATTAATATATAAAAAAACTTTTTAATGCATGGAAAAAAAATAATTTTAAATTAAATTTTTAAAAGTAATTAAAGTATGAGTTAGTAGAAAAAGTAAATATTTAAATTTTATAATAATAAAATAATTTCAGAATTTATAAATATATTAAATATAAAATTATAATAATAATATAAATAATAAGAAATAAAATAATTTTATTAAAAAAGGCAGGGAGTATATTTTATTTGGGTTAAGTAATCTGGAGGGTGTAGAAAGTAGAACCCTGAATTCAGATATTGAATTCAGACCCAGATCACAAGGGGGGGGGGGGTGTGTTGATCTGTATTACGCAACAAAAATGGGGGTTTGGTTTAGCAAGGGGATGAACAGGGTACAACTTGTGAAACACAATTCTGGTTTCTAGCCCTTGTAGTTGACTTGGTCAACATTAATCACAAAAATAATGATATAAATTAATAACAACTTTTTAAATAATAACTAATAAAATAATTACAAGATATTTATTGGTTTATGCAAGTAATAATAATAGAAAAATTCAATCAAAGAAAATATGAACTGGGCCTATTAACTGTTCAGTTGTTGGGCCCAGCTTCCTCAAAAATGCACAAACACAAAAAATGGGCCTTCAAAAAGTGATATGGGCTCATCTGACAAAAATGCACCCCTCCTATTAAAACCAGGCCTCATTTTGATGGTCCATATTGATAAGATAAACCATGACCCCTTGAATTACGACCACACACCCCTTACATTATTAAATAAAACCCTTAATGAGCCATCAGATCTTGATGATCCATACTGGAATAATACACCCCCTTTTAAACTTAAACCCTACAATAATTTTAACAACAATAATGCAACTTCATATTATGATAACATTGGGAATAAATAATGAGGAATAATTTTTAGAAATCGATAGGGCAAATTTGGGGTATGACAGCTGCCCCTATTTAATTACTCTTTAATTGAAGGGTGCAAGAGTATGCAGGTCTCACATATTCGAATCGGAGGATTATTAAATAATGGAAACCCCAAAAATTTGACCGAAGATTATAAGGATATATCATACAACATTCCCCATAGTATGAAAGAAATAGGCATAGATGATGATGTATCATCTCACCAGAGTTTTGAACAGAAAAGCTTTGATTTTGACTTAGATACGACGACGCAGACAACTTGTCAATATCTAAAAGAGATCGTAGATCTTCGCGTATTTACCATAACCTAAGAGGTACATAATATAAGTTTGAAAGTTGACTTACTAACGCATGAAGACTGGAGCATTAAATTTTGCAGATTTCATTATGTTTACTACAACCTAGAGCGTAAATAGTACGAGGATGAATCTGTGCATATATCACGACCTAGGGGATAAACGACACAAAGATATGCTTATGTTATTCATCACAACCTAGGGGATGAATAATATAACCTTAAAATTTCGTATACCTATCATAACCTAGGGGATATATATTTGAAGAATTTATGCGTTTACCACGATCTAGAGGATAAACGGTACAAAGATAGATTCACGTATTCATTACAATCTAGGGAATGAATAATATGAACCCGATAATTCACACACCTACCAAAACCTAGGGGATAAATGATTGAAAAGTTTTATGCGTTTATCATGACCTAGAGGATAAACGTGACGAGAATAGTCTTATGTATTTATCACGACCTAGAGGATAAATAACGTAATTCTGAAAATTCAACTACCTACCACGATCTAGATGGTAGATAATTGAATAGTGTTTTCGCATCATAGATGACTAGACCCAAGATAAGATCAGAGTTCACTGGTTGTGTCTGTTCTCAACCAAGGTGTTTGTTTGTTTTATGGACCAGATAATCCAATGATGAGCCCCAAGAAAGTTCTTAGTTTAACCAAAGGTGTATCTGGAAAATGCCATGCACGATGTATATGCATAATGTCTTAGATTGATATGGAACCCAAAAATGTATATGCATTGAGTATTTTGTATATGCCCAACATGTTTGTATATGCCCCAAATGTATGGAAAATTATTTTTATGTTCTTTCATTTTAACTCATTGGTTTTGCATCATCGACTCTCCAACATTGTATGTTGTTTTGTCGTGGTATTTTGAATTAATTTGAACAAGATGAATCATGTCAGCAAGATTTTGATATTTGTATACATGCGCAGGCGTAGGCATGGACGTAGTTCTGGATGCAGGTGCGGACGTAGACATAGATGTGAACCTAGGCGTGGATTTTCTTTTGATGTTTTTCTAACCAAAATTATTTTTGATGTTATATCAAATTCTTTTATTTGTCAAATCCACAAAATTATTTCAACACGGTATTCACAAGCAATAATCGTAGTATTTACAAGCAAGTCCGAAAAAGGAAAAATAATGGAAAGATTGAAAAAGTGAATGTTTTATTGATAAATATGCCTCTGAATAGGCTAGAGTACAAGATGCAATTCCTTAAAAGAGGTAATTACAGAAAGTTTGACAAAAATTAAAAATGGCAATGAAAATGATAATTGCTACTGTTGTTTCTCCAATGTCCTTTTGATAGCTCCAATCTCCTTTGTTTGAATTAAATGATATGGATCAATCCCTCTCCTTCTTGGTCAAAGTTGTGGTTCTTGGATTGCAGTATTTTTGTTCTTTATTTTTGAATAAGATCTCTAACTTTTTCCTGGATCGCCCTTTCGAGTTTTCAATCCACCGGGACAATTTTTTTTGTATGTCCCTAATTTTTTCCTGGACCGCCCTTCAGGATTTTCAATCCACTAGGATGCTCCTTTTTTACTAAGCTGCCCGTTTAGGGTTTGAACTTAGCGAGCTTTTTATACATAGTATTTTTTGACTGCGTCTGAACTTGTCGGATGTGGCAGTTCTTCCCCATCCATTGTTGTGAGGATAAGACCACCACTAGAGAAAATATTGTTTTTACCATATATGGACCTTCATAGTTGTGTGTCTATTTACCACGTGAATCAAGACGAGGTATTAGAGTCTTCTTGAGCACCAAATCTCCTTCTTTGAACACTTGAGGACGTACCTTTTTGTCGAATGCTTTCTTCATTCACTTTTGGTACAACTGACCATGGCCCAAAGTTGTTAAGCATTTTTCTTCAATGAGGTTAAGCTGATCGAAACACGTCTGAACCCACTCTGCTTCTTCAAGCTTTGTTTCCATTAGGACTCAAAGTGATGGAATCTCTACTTCAATCAGAAGTACAACTTCCATGCCATATATTAGAGAAAAAGGAGTTCCACTTGTTGACGTACGTACATAAGTACGATAGCCATGTAGAGAGAAGGGAAGCATCTCATGCCAATCTTTGTATGTATTCACCATTTTCTGAATGATTTTATTAATATTCTTGCTGGCAGCTTCAAAGGCCCCGTTCATCTTTGGTCGATATGGTGAGGAATTATGATGCTCGATCTTGAAGTCATCGCATAAATCCTTCATCATTTTGTTGTTCAAATTGGACCTATTATCTGTAATGATCTTGCTAGGAACCCCATATCTGCATATAGATTTTTCTTGATGAACCGAGTAACAACTTGTCGTGTCACATTTGCATAGGGCGTAACTTCCACCCATTTGGTGAAGTAATCAATGTAACTAGTGTTGCAACTGGTTTTTAAATCAGAGCCGCCACCCTTAATTTTTATCCTAAAGGAAGGGAGTATAAAGGAATAACCCTAAAAGTTAGAGATTCTAGATTTGGACTCAGTTCTAGACGAGGGGAAGGTGTTAGGAACCCCTTATATACCTTGTTCACAAGGATACTAGGTTTAGAAGCGCGATCTAAAGAAATAAGGTTTTTAATTATTATTGGAAAAGGGTTTGAATTTTATTTAGCGGGACTCGCCATGATTTTAATCGTATGCCTATGTATCCTCTTATGAGGAATCATAGTCCCATTTCGTAGTTCATAATTTTGTTTGTGTTTTTTATGGGTTGTAGAAATACCTCAAATTCTCTTTGAACCAAATCCGTGTTTGTAAATTGAGGAATCGTGGATATAGCTCGCGGTCGATAAAAGATATTAATACAACCTTTTTGAAAATAAATATAAATTTGGTTATATTAAAAAAATTAATTTGAGGTTGGTTAGTTGTATTATGACGTAGAGTGAGGGAGTCTGATATAGTCTACTTATCACGTGATCAGATATTGTCCATGTGTCGCCTGTGGATGGGATATTTGGAATTGTGTGAGTTTTAATTGTTTGATTTTGACCAATAAACTGGTAGACAATGCGTCAGTCGATTTAATTACTCAAAGATGGATATCATATTATTTAGAATGTTTGGATTAATTTAATTTAAATAGTGATTGATTTATTAAAAAAGACTAAAACATATTTTTTTGTATCTTTGATAATTTAATTTAAATAATTCAATTAACCAAAAATAGATACTTTTTCTTATATTATAATAAAACTAAGTTAATTAACTTAAAATTAATTTGATAAAATTCTAACAAATTAAATTATTTAAATCTGGGTAACTAACTTAAAATAATTAAAAAAACGAAAAGTTAGTATAGAATGAACTAACTATAAAACAACAAACAATTAATTTAAATAAAGGAAGAAAGAAATAGAGTGTCAATTAAGGAAGAAGAGAAAAGATCCAAATCCCTTACCTTTCTAGTCCCAATTCACAATATTAAATTAAAACAAACAAACAATTAAACAACAAATAAAAACCATATATATATATATATATATATATAACATGTGAGCGGCAGCTCATGCTACAAAGGGAGGTGTCTTTTCCTTTTTTACTTTTTCCAACCTTACCATTCAGCCAATAGATGACTAAAAAGTGGCATGAATTTTAACAAAATAAAATAAAAAAGGTAAACAAAATATAACATATTAAAATTAAATGATATAGAAAGAATCAAAAACTGAATTCATTCTTACCTTCTTCCGTGAAGATGTTTCTCTTCTATTTTACAGGTTTTTGCTTGATGTTAGATATGGATTAGAAATATGCACAGAGAAAGACCAAAAGAAATATTTGAAAAAGAAAAAAAAGGTGAATGAATCGTATGTGAAAAGGGTTGAAAATTGTTTGTTTAGTTTAGTAAAAATCATGAATATTAGTTTGAATCTTGTGACAATGATGATAAATTTGTGAGTGTTTTGAAGAAGATCATGAATGTTTATGTTTGATACATGGTGACGGTGAAGCATTCGGTTTTGAAAAGTATGTACAAAGGAATTTTTGTTAGAATTTGTTTAGTAACATGTACAACAGTGAGATTAAAAAAACAAGAGTTTGGCTAGAAGAGGTTTTAGTGATTATGTGCAAAAAGTAGTAAAAAAGTGAGGTCTCTACGTGTGGCAGAAAGAGTGTGTGAAAATATTGATGTGTGAATTGGCCTCCAAAACTTGTTAGTATCATAATATAATTCGAAAAAACGCAACTATCAGGTAATCATCATCTGGTTAAACAAATTAATAAAATTGAAAATAAATGGGAGGGGGCCTCATATAAAATCCTCGGCCAAAACAAAAAAGAAATTATAAAAAAACCCAAGTAGTTTAGAAAAAGAAATTGCAATCGTAGTGATGAAACTGAATTAGTGAAAAATTGTAAGATTATAAGAAATTATGGATGGATTTAAAAGTGTGAAAAATATGTCCTATTTATAGATAAAAAAATCATCCAAATTAGAAATAAAACAAACTTGATCAATCAAAAGTAAGGTGTGACACAAATTGACATCAAATGGCCAATAAGAAACACCTATTTTAAAAAGGAAAGAAAATTAGTGACAAAAAATAGAAAAAATAGAAAATTTTGAAAGTGCGATATAAGAGATTCAAACGCATGACCTTACGCTGGCAAGCTTCATCCTTTATCAATTATGCTATGTTACTCATTTGTAAACAAACTCAATTTGAAAGAATATGAAAGGTGTGCTGATATTTGCTATTTTTAAAAATACAAATAATTTGAAATGAATCATTATATTTTTAAATAGGTTTGGAAGCGAATATTTATAAAAAATCAAATAATATTATAAAAACAAATTTTAAAATATTTTTGACTGGACTTGAGAATGAACGCTATAAAAATCAAATAATATTATTAAAACAAAGTTTAAAATATTTTTGACTGGACTTGAGAATGAACATCTATAAAAATCAAATAGTATTATAAAAATAATGTTTAAAATATTTTTTACTGTTGAAATAAAAGGGCGGGCAAATTTGGGGTATGACTGCTGCCCCTATTTAATCACTCTTCGATTGAATGATGCGAGAATGCGCAGGCCTCGCACGTCGAATCAAATGATTATTAAATAATGGAAGACCCTAAAATTTGACCAGTAGTTATTAAGTAAGGATATACTAATATAGCATACCTAAGAGCACCAAGAAATAAGCAAAGATGATGATGTATCATCATACCAGAGTTTGGATAAAGAAATAGGCAAAGAAGATGATGTATCATCCTACCGGAGTTTGAATAGAGAGATGTGATTGAAGAATAAGATTGATATAGATATGACAACCTGGATAGCTCATCAATACCTAGAAAAGAGACCGTCATAGAATTTACCATAACCTAGGAGGTAAATGATACATGTTTTGAAAATCTGACCTACTAATGCTAGGAGACTAATATAGTAAGTTTGTGATGTAGATTTTGTATATTCATCGCAACCTAGGGAACGAATAAAACAAAGTTTGATAACACACTGCTTCATGGAGACTGATGCAATGAATTACACAAATTTCGCTATGTTTACTGCAACCTAGGGAGTAAATAGTACGAGGATTAACCTATGCATTTATCACAACCTAGGAGATAAAAAATGACAGGGGTGGGCTTACGTTATCCATCGCAACCTAGGGGATGCATAATATAACCTTGAAGATTCGCATATCTATCGCAACCTAGGGGATAGATGATTGAAACAAGTTTGAAACCAGATATTTGGAACTTGGAATGACAATGTTGTTTGTGTCGTCTCAACCAAGATACAATAACCAAACAAAATATACTAGATTTGAAGCGATGGAACCCAAAATTCACTGATGGTGTCAGTTGTGTCGTCCTCAACTATGACTATCAATAGGAAAAAAACCCCAAACTCACGACGATGTTGGTCATGTCATCTCAACCATAACCATCAACATGAATAAAATACCCCAAACTCATGATGATGTTAGTCGTGTCGTCTCAACCATAACCATCAACATGAGGAAAATAAACTCCAAACTCATGATGATATTGGTCGTGTCGTCTCAACCATAACCATCAACATGAAGAAAATACCCCAAACTCATGATGATGTTGGTCGTGTCGTCTCAACCATTATCAACATGAAGAAAATAAACCCCAAATTCATGATGATATTGGTCGTGTCATCTCAACCATTATCAAGATGAAGAAAATGAACCCCAAACTCATGATGATATTGGGCGTGTCGTCTCAACCATTATCAACATGAAGAAAATAAACCCAAAATTCATGATGATATTGGCCGTGTTGTCTCAACCATTATCAACATGAAGAAAATTAACCCCAAACTCATGTTGATATTAGTCGTGTAATCTCAACCATCATCAACATGAAGAAAATGAACCCCAAATTCATGATGATATTGGTTGTGTCGTCTCAACCATTATCAACATGAAGAAAATGAACCCCAAACTCATGATGATATTGGTCGTGTCGTCTCAACCATTACCAACATGAAGAAAATGAACCCCAAATTCATGATGATATTGGTCGTGTCGTCTCAACCATTATCAACATGAAGAAAATGAACCCCAAACTCATGATGATATTGGCCGTGTCGTCTCAAACATTATCAACTTGAATAAAAATACCCCGAACTCACGATGATGTTGGTCGTGTCGTCTCAACCATTATCTACATGAAGGAAATAAACCCTAAATTTATGATGATATTGGTCGTGTCGTCTCAACCATTATCAACATGAAGAAAATAAACCCTAAGTTCATGATAATATTGGTTGTTTCGTCTCAACCATTATCAACATGAATAAAATGAACCCTAAATTCATGATGATATTGGTTGCGTCGTCTCAACCATTATCAACATGAAGAAAATAAACCCCAAATTCATGATGAAATTGGTTGTGTCGTCTCAACCATTGCCAACATGAAGAAAATAAACCCTAAATTCATGATGATATTGGTCGTGTCGTCTCAACTGTTATCAACATGAATAAAATGAAGCCCAAATTCATGATGATATTGGCCGTGTCGTCTCAACCATTATCAACATGAAGAAAATGAACCCCAAATTCACGATGATATTGGTCGTGTCGTCTCAACCATTATCAACATGAAGAAAATAAACCCCAAATTCATGATGAAATTGGTCGTGTCGTCTCAACCATTATTAACATGAAGAAAAATAAACCCCAAAAGAATGTGTAGTCTTAACCAGAGTAGCTTTGCAAGATGCCATGTACGCATAATGCCCTAAATTGATATGTTATCCAAGTTCGATGTATTCCCAAAATGTTTATATATGTATATACAAGAATGCTTATATATGCCCCAAATGTTTTGCAAATGTTTTTGATGATTCTCCTTTCTTGTAATCACCAAGTCCCCAATGTTGTTTGTTGCCAATTGTTGTATCTCCAAGTTGATTCGAATTTGGTGAAAAGATGTCGCCGAGATCTTGAGGTCTGTATCGTAGGCACAAGCGTAGGTATGGACATGGACGTGGATGTTGGTGTACTCGTGGAAGTTGGCGTAGTCATGGACGTTGGCGTGGACGTGGAAATAGGTGTGGTCATGGACGGGGACATGGACGTTGGCATAGTCGTGGACGTATGCATGTGCTTAGAAATAAGTAAGAATGTGGACGTAGGCGTAGATTTTCCTTTGTTGTTCTTCTAACCAGAATAAACTTTGATGCTTTATCAAATGCTCTTTAGTGTTTCTGTATGTTATATGCACCAAATATTGTAAATGATCTTGAGATTTTGCGTATGTCATGCTTTATGTGATGCTTATAGTGGGAAATATGCTGCCGAGATTTCCAAAGAATCTACTACCGAGATTTTGTCGAAAGATTACCTCCTGCCGAGGTTTTTTGGAAAATCACCTATCGTGATCAACCAGGGGAATCTACTGCCGAGATTCTGTTGAAAGATTGCCTTTTGCCGAGGTTTTCTGGAAAATCACCTTCCGTGCCAAGGGAATCTAATGTTGAGATTCTGTTGAAAGATTACCTCCTGCCGAGGTTTTCTGGAAAATCACCTGCCGTGATCAACCAAGGGAATCTACTGCCTAGATTCTATTGAAAGATTACCCCCTGCCAAGGTTTTCTGGAAAATCACCTTCCGTGATCAACCAGGGGAATCTTTTGCCGAGATTCTATGTAGAATTGGTAGCTTGATTGTCGATGTTGATTTCCTTCACATAAAACGAGGTTTCATTCTATGCGTGTAAATTTGATTGGTGCATGAAATGTAATGATTGATTGATGCATGTAATGATTGATTGATTCATGAATTGATTGATGTATGTAATGATTGATTGACGCATGAAATGTGATGATTGATTGATGTACGTAATGATTGATTAATTCATGAAATGTGATGAATGACTTAGATATATGTAAATGGATGTTGGATTTTGAAATGGAAATTGGGCTTTTTGAGATATGCTCGACCCATGCTGTTGGACTTTGTCAGATGGATGAGATGATAAGTACGGATGTGTTTTTGGATCGAAGAGCACTAATACAAGATTTATGCATCCCTATGTTTTATGATTATGACTTGAATTCTTTTTGAATGGTGTCCCTATGATGGGTCATGGATGATTGAAGTGCAAAGGTTTTACTATGCAATAAGGTTGCTTGTCACATGATGGTAGCGTGTTGTGCTTACACGATTTCCTGATACTCAATTTGAACTTGAAGATTGCTTGATGTAGAAGAGAGGTCCACTGGAGGATGTGAAAGTACGCAGAGAGCTTGCCCCTGTGTAGACTGTTTCTTCTCAATTTGTTGGTAGGGTCTTGGAGGAGATTCTCATGAGCTTAGAAATAATTTTATCATAATATGAATGACCCTACTATCTCGCATTATGCCCCTGATTAAAAGATTATTGAAAATGTTTGGTTTTGAAGAACCATTTTGAATCAACTCCTTTTGATTGAGCCTCACAGCGGTTTGCCACAACATTCAAATTTTGAAAGACGTGCCCCTCAATCTCCAGGAGCTGAAGGAAGTACCTTCATAAAGAGATTATACCTCACCATGAACTTGACATAGATTTCTCCCAAGTATTCGAAGCTTGCAAAGTTAGTACTTGGGGTTGCTTGACGAATTCAGACCCTACGCAGTATGGTGACCTCTTTATATACTGCCCAAACATTTGAATCTTGGAAGGATGCCCCTGATCATTGATGCCTTGAGAAGCTTGTTACCATGAGGAAACCGAGTCATACCTTGTTATGATATGACTTTATTAAGAATGATCTTTCGAGAGCTATTCCCCTAATTGAACAACGCTTTGGAATTTGATCTGAATTTATTGAATATCGAGAATGATTAGCCCTTGTTAAAAGTATCTCCATGTGAAATGCCCCTACAAAAATTAATATTTTCCCATGTTTATAGGGGTCCTCTTAGATGCTTTGCCCCTAGTTAGAAGCTTCTTGAAAATTCTTCCTTTGATCATACATTTTCTTTTGAAATCTCCTTGATGCTAAGTATTGATTCACAGATAAAATTGTATATTTTGAAAAAGTAATCTAGTTTGATGTACATGCAAGTTTGTGAAATCGAAATTGATTATTTGTAAAGAAATGGAAGATTAGAAGATGAATATTCAAAGAAGCGAAGTAGTTAGAAATGAATTTAACAAACATAGGAGTCAGTTTAACACGAATCTTGCTGAATATGCTCTCATAGTGAACCTAGCCTCAATTAAGATTTTAAAGGTTGTAACATGGCCATGGTTCGTCGTTTAAGAAACAAAAGATATAAGGCTCAAAATTTATTTAGCCCACCCAATTCTCCTTGATGTTCTCCAATCCTAAGTTCAATTAATCCAACAGATGCGTTTAATCCCCAAGAGAAGTTTTGTAGTCGCACAAATGATGAGAAGCGTAGGAAAAGATCTAAGTGCTGATGAAAAGCATTGATAAGATCTGAGAATTAATAAGATCCAAGTGTTGATGAGAAGCCTTGATGATTCTTTAGGTGGCAGTCACAAGATTGATCTCCAATTTATTGTTTTCAATCCTTTATTGTTGGATGGACTGATTTTTTTAAATTTCTTTTTTGAATTTTTTTTCGATCCATCGGGATGCCCTAACTTCTACCTAAGTTAATTTTTTTTGATATTCTTTGACTTAGCGGGTTATTTTTTTTTGTTTTTTTGCTTTTAACTTTGAAAAATTGTGACTGCCTCGCTGATTATTGTAAGCTTTGTCTTCATCATTTCGTTGATCTTGATTGATCTACTGAGGAAGACCATGTTGTGAACTTTATCTTTGTTGATTCCTCAATCTTGGATGATGAAAGCGGGGAAGATGATATGCTCGAATATTTGCTTACATCATTCTCTCAATCATGTATCGAGGAAAGAGATATGCTTGAACCTTTTCTTAGATTGTTCTCTCGATGATTTATCGAGGAAAGAGATATGCTTGAACCTTTGCTTAGATTCTTTTGATTCTCCTGGGTTTTGAATGCATCATTGAACTAATTGAAATCTACCATGCCCCTGGTTAAGATTAAGGTTTGTTTTTTTAGAATAGAAAGAACTCCGACTTCTGGCTCAAGGGGGTTAACTACGAATTAACTCCTTATATCTCCACTGTTTAGGAATTGAAACAATGCCTTACATCGTAAGCTAAGCCTTACTATTAAAAAGAATACATCATCAAAATTTGATTATTTTGTATTTTCATCATTTTCCATCGAAGTTTGTTAATTTGAAAAATTGAAAAGAAGATTTGGAAATGGAAAGTCGTTAATTATTTGTGGAAAGAATTGATTTCAAAAACATGCATGCTTATTTTATTAGAATTACTTGACCAAAGAGTACAAAGTTTATAACAAATAACACTTAGCAAGAAAGAAATTACAATTCAAAATGATAAAGCCTAATTATCCTGGAGATAAGCTTCTTCAGTGATCGACTAATCAAGGTGAGAGGTTTTCCATCATATACGAGACATTTTCTTTAAAAGTTAATTGCTTGTTGTCAATCAGCTCTTGTACCACTTCTTTGAATGAGTTGCATTTTTCCCCGCTACTCCACCATGAAAATCACATTGAACATCCGAGTTGTACCAAGGATAAAATGAAGACTTCATGAATCTGGTCTATCTAGGGATCATTGATGAATTTTGGACCAGATATGACCATAGTTGACTGTATGTCATAGGGATCAGGTCGAACTGGAGATTTCCCCCTTCTTGGCTATTTGGACGCCTATGCTGATTCGGGCGTTGATGGTGATTACTTCGATTCTGACATTGATATCGAGGTGAAATCTTAGCATGCTGGTTCTGTGGTATAGGCCATGGCTGCTGGTGTTGAAGACTAGAGGAAGGTTGTTGGTATTGTGCAAATACTACATACGAAATTTGATGATAAGGTGCAGGAGACGGAGCTTTTGGATCTTGGTAAGTTCCCCAAATAGAATTTGTTTCATTTTCTTCTTCCTCTTGGAAGTCTTTAAGGGATTCACTAGTTAAGCCACTCAAGATGCTTCGTATTTTTCCGGTTTTAATGCTGTTCTCGATGCGCTCTTCAGCTACTACTAGGTCAGAGAAGCGTCATGGTATACTTCCCAACATATTTTCATAGTAGTGACCTTGTAGGATGCTCATGAACACGTCTACCAACTCCTTATCCAATAATGGTGGTTGTACTCAAGCAGCCAACTCTCTCCATCTCTGCGCGTATTCTCTTAAGGATTCATTATTCCTCTGCGATAAGTCTTGTAGCTGCGCGTGACTTGGAGCCATGTCAATGTTGTATTGATAATGCTTATTAAATTCCAAAGCTAAGTCTTTCCAGGAGGGGACGTGGTTTATTTTTAGTTGTGTATACCATTCTAATGACGCCCCACTAAGACTGTCTTGAAAACAGTGAATAAGCAATTTGTCGTCGCGGGGTATGCTGCCATTTTCCTAACATACATCTTCAAATGGGTCTTAGGGAAACTAGTCCCTCTGTACTTTTCGAAATATGGCATATTAAACTTTGGAGGAAATACCACATCTTCAACCAAACATAAAGCAGAAACATCAAAGTTATGAGTGTCTTGTCCTTCTATGGCGCTAAGCCTCTTTTCCAGCATGCGATATCTTTTGTTGTCCTCAAGATTTTGGGGTTCTTTAGTATTCATGGTCAAGTTTTCCCCTTTGGTTTTTTGTGTAGGGAATGCAAATTGATGATACTCAATAGATTCATGGGATGAAGTATATCCATCTCGAAAAATGGCGTGTTCTTGCACATCAAAGTTCTCAATTGTAGATTTTATAGGTCGGGGTCGAGCCTGGCTATTTTCTTGAGATGTAATGATGTCTTTAGTTTTGGATTGTTGACCTTCTTCCATTGTTGTAGATAACTTTACACTTGCTTCGTGAGCTATCTCGAGTTCGTTCTGAGTATCTGGGAATCACCTTGTTGGACTATGGTTGGAAGCTTTCTGTGAGAGGAAGAGATATAAGTTTCATGTAGATGGATGAAGAATGAAAATGTATGAAGATGCTTGGGTATGGAATAGTATAAAAAATCCATGAATATGCAATGCGATTTAGACGTAGTATGATGGAAGGTTACGGGGTACTCTATACAGGTTTGATGATGATATCCTACTCTGACTCAAAAATTGAGACAGGCAGAGACTCTTTACAGACGAAGATGATAATAGACATAGATTTTCCGATTTTCTACACTTCCTTAGAGATTGAGACAGGTAGGAATTCCTTGCGGATCATGAACAATGAGGAGTCCCTACAGGATAGGGATTATGATAAAGATGGAAGCCCTACGGGCTAGAGATAATAGTGGATAAAGGGATAACCCTTGCAGGTTTATAGATTGGAGTGGGATTTGTGAAATGTATCCTTAGAAGGTAGGTTCTTAGTATTGGCCTACGAATATTCTACCCTCCCCATAAGGTGGTTTCCTTAAGGGCATCATGAATAACGCTAGAGGGAAGGACACAAGGGCCTCCCTCAAGCGGAGTCTCTTTACAGACCGAAACTTTCGTCTCTAGGTCATGAAAGGTCTCATCATGAGATTTTAGTTTAAAGGTCGTACAAAAAGTCATATGTATCATTCCAAAGTCTTACTTACCAATAGGATATCTCTCGAGAGGTATTATTTTTGTGGAATTCCACCGACTCTAGGCGAAGTCATCACATAAACACATAGGGTTGATGTAACCCCTTGGCTAATAGACGAACCTTCTTTCTGAGGGTTTTTTGAATTTGTTTTTTGTGAAAATTAAATCTTACCACAGATAAATAAATATAAAGAATAATAAGAATAATAAATAAGCAGGAAAATAAAATAAATAATTAAATACTGAAATAATAAAACCCAAAATAAATAAGAAAAACCCTAAAATCGAAAGATAAGGCTTCTAAACCTAGGGTTGAATCCCCAGCAGAGTCGACAGCTGTTGCAACTGGTTTTTAAATCAGAGTAGCCACCCTTAATTTTTATCCTAAAGGAAGGGATTATAAAGGAATAATCCTAAAAGTCCAAGATTCTAGATTTGGACTCGGTTCTAGATGAGGGGAAGGTGTTAGGCACCCCTTATCTATCTTGTTCACAAGGATACTAGGTTTATAAGTGCGATCTTAACAAATGGGGTTTTTAATTATTATTGGAAAAAGGGTTTGAATTTTATTTAGTGAGACTCTCCACGATTTTAATCATATGCCTACGTATCCTCTTATGAGGAATTAGAGCCTCATTTCGTAGTTCGTGGTTTTGTTTGTGTTTTTTATGGGTTGTAGAAATACCTTGAATTCTCTTTGAACCAAATCCGAGTTTGTAAATTGCAGAATCGTGGATATAGCTCGTGGTCGATAAAAGATATTAATACAACCTTTTTGAAAATAAATATAAATTTGGTTATATTAAAAAAATTGATTTGAGGTTGGTTAGTTGTATTAAGACGTAGAGCGAGGGAGTCTGATATAGTCTCCTTATCACATGGCCAGATATTGGTCAAGTGTCGCCCCTGGATGGGATATTTGGAATTGTGTGAGTTTTAATTGTTTGATTTTGAATAATAAACCGGTAGACGATACGTCGATCAATTTAATTAACCTTGATGGCCTTTTGAGTCATGTATTGGATGTCGTACTCTGATAGTAACATCTTCCATCAAGCAATCCTTCCTGTGAGGCCTGGTTTTTCGAACACATACTTTAAAGGGTCCATTCTTGCTATTAACCACGTGGTGTGAGTTAACATGTATTGTCTCAATCTTTTAGTAGCCCAGGCTAATGTATAATAAGTCTTCTCGAGAAGTAAGTACCTGGTTTCATAATCGGTGAATTACTTATTAAGGTAGTAGATTACGTGCTCTTTTCTACCTGTTTCGTCATGTTGTCCCGATACACATGCCATTGACCCTTCAAGCACTGTTAGATACATGATGAGCGATCTTCCAGGAACTGGTGGCATCAAGATTGGTGGTTCTAGCAAATATTTCTTTATCGTCTCGAAGGCTCTCCGACAACCATCATTCCACACCAGTGTCTGATCTTTTTGAAGTAATTTGAATTTAGGCTCGCACATAGCTGTTAGGTGTGATATGAACCTTGAAATGTAATTCAATCGTCCTAAGAAACCACGAACCTTTTTTTTGTCCTCGGAGCTGGCATTTCTTGTATGGCTTTTACCTTGTCGGGGTCTACCTCAATACCATGCTGACTTACAATAAAGCCTAGCAACTTTCCTAACCTGACACCAAATGTACACTTGTTTAGATTCAATCTCAGTTTGAACTTTCGCAGATGCTCGAATAGCTTTTATAAATGTTTGATGTGATCCTCCTCTATATGAGATTTGGCAATCATATCATATATGTACACCTCAACTTCTTTATGAATCATATCATGGAACAGTGTGACCATAGCCCATTGATAAGTTACCCCTGCATTCTTCAGACCGAATGGTATTACCTTGTAATAGAAAGTGCCCTAAGGAGTCATGAACATAGTCTTTTCCATGTCTTCGGGTTCCATTTTGATCTGATTATAACCCGAGAAACCATCCATGAATGAGAATACAAAATCTTGAGTTGTATTATCCACCAAAATATCTATGTGAGGTAATGGGAAATTGTCTTTGGGACTTGCTTTGTTCAGATCCCAATAATTTATGCACATGCATACTTTTCCATCCTTCTTGGGTACTGGTGTGATGTTAGCTATCCAAGGTGGATAATTTAACACCGTTAAAAACCTTGCGTCTAATTGTTTAAGGACCCTCTCTCGAATCTTGCTTGATATGTCAGGACGAGTTCTTCTGAGCTTCTGTCTAACCGAAGAACAACCTTCCTTGAGAGGTAGTTTGTGCACCACAATATCCGTATCCAATTCTGGCATATTCCTGTAAGACCAGACGAATATATCCATGTATTCATTCAACAATTTGATCAGTCTTTCTTTGACGCTTTATTCCAATGTTTTCCCTAGCTTCATCTCTTTCGAATCCTCTTCTTTGCCAAGATTAATTGTCTCAATAGATTCTTGATATGGTTGTATATTGTCAGCTTTTTTCTCTATCTCCCTCGCCAATTCTTCAGAGTTCAAGATCTTCATCATCTTCGTCCTCCACTTTGTTAATGGGTGCATCAAAATTATATCGGATAGCAGCATTAACATTATCAGTGATTTTAGGCATGGATCTGCACATTTATCATGTTTTGGTGCAGTTTTAGTATGTGAATTTGAAAAATGCATATGAAGAAAAGTATTGCCATTTTAAATATAAGAGATAAATGCAAGAGGAATACCGGGATCTTAATTGAATGTGAAATATAACTATTATTAATTATGAATACTGTTTGAAACAAATCGGGGGACCCTTACAAGCTACCCATACAAGCTACCCAGTTGTTTAATTCTTGAGCTCTTCGCCTGGGGCGCATTCATGGATGAAGTTAGATGCTCTTTTGATGTTACTCTTGTTAGATATCATTGCCACTTGTCCGCCATGCTATGTTCCTTTGTTGATGAAGGTTTCCCAGATAGGAGGAAATTGTGCCTTCCTTTTCAGGGTAGCCTTTGCTGATTCATAGCCCAAACCAAAACAATTCCTTTTCTCGGGTATCTCCACAATTTTACCCCAAACTTTTGAGGTACCATCTTCCACAACTGTTTGCAAGTCTCTCCACAAAGCCACAGTAGGTTTCTTAATCTTTTCCACTAGTAGGGTAACCATTGAAGCAACCTTTAAGACTTGAAATGGTGTTGCTATACAATCTTCATCAGTAATGATATATCTAAAGGACTCTATGTGACTTACAAAGACGTCCTCTTCACCATAGATTATAACCAATCTTCCTTCAATGAAGAATTTCAATTTCTGGTGAAAAGTTGACGTGACTGCCCCTGCTGCATGAATCCAGGGTCGTCCAAGTAAACATGTATACACTGGTTCTATATCCATGACTTGAAAAGTGATATTAAACATATGCGGACCAATCTTGACAGGAAGATCCACTTCTCCAAACATTGTACTTTGAGAACCGTCAAAAGCTTTTACTATCGTAGAACTAGGCCTTATCACAACACCATCCAATGTTAACTTCGTCAAGCTTAATTTTGGTAGCATATTAAGAACATAACCAGTGTCCGTGAGTACCCTAGACAAGCTGGTAGTACCTATCAAAATAGAAATGTGCAACTCCTTGTTGTAAGCTTTACCTTGTAGAGGCAACTCACTGTCATTAAAAGCTAGATATGACCCAAATGTTAGATTTTCCATAACATTATCAAACTAATTTATTGTAATCTCTTCTGCGACATGAGAAGAACTCAGAACCTTCATTAGAGAGTCTTGACGCGCTTCTGAGTTGAGGTTCAACAAGAGTATTGAAATATTGGCCGGGGTTTAGTGTAGTTAATCTACCACCCTATAGTCACTTCTCTTGATTATTTTCATGAATTCTTCCGCCTCTTGGTTAGTAAAATTCTTGCTCGGAGGTTCTTGTTCTTGACTTTCCTCCATCACTGCTTTTCCTTTATCCTTCACCAAAACATCAATCTTATCTTTAACCACAACATCATTCTTATTTTGTGGTTCAGGACCATAGATTCGACCACTACGGGTTATGCCCCTGTTCCAACTATATTTGTAATTATAGGTCCTTGACTTGATGATGACTCATATTCTTGATTTAAACCGTAGACGTAAACCGTAGAATCGTAACTCCAAGGTACTGCTTTGTTATTTTCATAAGGGGTAGAAGATGGCCCCTTAATCACCATCATCCTCTTTGGTACCATTGGTATCTTCAGATTCTATCTTGGTATTATCATTGGTGCTTCTGCCGACTCTCCCCGTGGAATCACTAGAGTCTTCTTGTTAAGGTTTGGCCCTTGGCATGGGATTATCAATGGCTTCTTTGTATTTCCATCAATCGCAACTATATATTCTCCTTTAGGGTATTTCCCGAGTTGGACTACCCTCTGATCTACCAATTTTTGTAATGTCTTCTCAAAAGACTCATTATGTTCTAAGAGGAACCCACTCCAACAAATATTCTTTCAAAAGATTTATTAGTGAATCACTTGTCTAGCTGCCCCAAAGTCAGTGAACACTTCAATTGCATTTATCGCTGGTCCACCATGCGGAGGCATGGTATTTGTCTTGATATTTAGTTTATCAAAAGTGATATCTTGATAATCCAACTAATCTTGAACCTTATGTTTGAAGGCCCAACATTTTTCTATAGTATGCCCGGGAGAATTAGTGTGATACTCGCATCCAGAATTCACATCATACCTTGGTGGGAGTGCCCTGATTGGAGGGGCTAGAGGTTTTAGCTCCACCAAATATTCCTTGACTAAGTGTTGCAATAATTGACTGTGCGAAATAGGGAGCGGATCAAACTTTCTCGGTGACCTTTAAAATCTGTTATGTTGTTGTTCTCGTGGAATTATCAATGGTTGTTGTGCTCTTGGATGCGAGGCTACAACATTTATTTCTCCCTCTTTATTTTTCAAGAATTTAGGAACATGTCTTTTTGCATTATAAGGGGTACTAGATGGTGCTCCTTGTATCTTCCCGCTCTTTTATGCTAGCTTCAATTCTTTCACCAATAGTTACCAAATCAAAAAATCTGGAAGAGACGCTTCCTACCATCTTATCATAATATAACCCTTATAAAGTAACCATGAACATGTCTACCAATTCTTTCTCCAGGAGTGGTGTTTATACACGGGCTGCCATTTCTCTCCACCTTTGAGCACACTCCTTGAAAGACTCCTCCTTTTTTTGAGACAAGTTATGGAGTTGCATGCGGTTAGGCACCATGTTTAAGTTGTACTTATACTGTCTCAAGAAAGCATTGGCAAGATCTTCCCATGTCTGGATATGAATTCGCTTCAATTGGATGTACCAATCTAGTGATTCCCCACTTAAACTGCCTCGGAAACAATGGATCATCAGCTTTTAGTCTTGAGGATATGTATGCGTCTTTTTGCAATACACGCGTAGATGGTTTCTCAGACATGTAAGTCCCTTGTACTTTCCAAAGTCAAGTACTTTGAATTTTGGAGGGATCACCACATCAGGAACTAGACCCATCTCGAGAGCATCGACGTCGAAAGCATCATAACCCTCCACAACCTTTAACCTTTCTTCAAGAGCTTTATATTGATTGAGCGCCAAGGGGTTCTCAATAATTTTGGGTTGGCGTGTTTGAGTAACACCTTCCAAATCAAGATCTCCATATTGTAGGACTGCATAGTTGTCTGCATTGTTAACTGGGATCTACAACGTATGGGATGCCCCTACCTTCGGTGGGGGTGGGACAAACCCTTTAGTATCCACTTACCTGGTTTCTTGCTGTGCTATAGTCAACTTCAGAGGTCCTGATTCCGGTTCTCTTCTTGGTTGGTGACTTCTTGATGCACCAATAGTTTGGGCTACTTCTTTGAAGGCTTCCATAGGGATCTGTTCTTGCCTCTCGATGATGTTCTTTAAGGCTAGCAGAACTTAACTCATGTTTCCTTTCATCGAATCAATGTTAAGTTTGACTTGCTCTAGATCCTCCTTGAATACAACTTTATTTTCTTCAATTTGTTCCATCACTTTTTGTTGATGTGCTCTCGTTTGATATGGTGGTCGGAGAGGCAGTGCTTTTCTAGCTCTTCTACCAATGGTTTAACTGGAGAATGTTTTTGAAAAATGATGAGTTTTTTTTGTATGAACTTATGATATGAAAATTGTTATATCCAAAAATTTTACCTCTCTTTTCTCAAACATTTCACAAAGGACCTTTAATGCTCAAGGAATTGACCAAACAAAATCACTTTCGAAACACTGAGATCACAAATTAGGGTTTTGACTGAGAATGACTGATCACTGACTTTTGACCTAATATATAATATATTGGTTTGAAACATGGTCCCAAAGATTCAAATGCATCATTTTGACCTAATTGCATATATCAATTCATTTCTCAAGATCATTGGATTGACAGATGAAATTTGGTCAACTGATGAAAAAGTCAGTTGTATACTGAAAAGTCAAACTTTGACTTTTTAACAAAATTTGAGTTTCAAAGATCAAATTTATCAAGAAATTCAAGAATATCAAGATTGATCATCAAGAAATCAAGAAAGTAAAAAGTTAATGTGAAAATTCAAACATTTCAAGACTTAGAAATTTTTCTAAGTGTTTTTATACATGATAATTTCACTACTTCATGCCAATTTTTCACCAAGATGCATGATGATTCAAAGGAAACTTTCAACATGAAAGTTGTAGATCTTGGTGAATTATACAAATTTGTATTAGAGGGTTGATTTCCAAAAAACTCTTATATTTGAATATATAAGCCCATGAAGTCATGACATTTTCATCTAACACTTAGAAATTTCTAACATATTTTGGTTAGGATTTTATCCCAACTTCTTGGCACTTTTTCATATAGTTCCAAGATGATTTTGTAAAAATAACCAACATGAAAGTTATAGAGGATGTTTCAAGCTTTCCAAAACATCCAAGAGAATGAATTTATCATACTTGAGTTAGGAGATTCAAGGGCCTGAAGTTCGACACCCATTATTGAATTGCAAGTCATTTTGTTGAAGAACAGATAATCCAATTTGCATGATGTGCTGCATAATCTTACTTTGCAGGCCTTGTGACTTTCAAATCTATCCATAATCAGATGTTTACACAATTGGTTGAACCATTATCCAAGTGATTCAAGTATTGTCCATTGCATCATTCCATTTATAACACAAAGGCACCATTGCCATTCACATAAAGCAAGCTTTATGCAATTGTCAACTCCTTGAGCCTCTTAATTGTTTTCTATGCACATACAAAATGTCAAAGCAAGAAGCAACATGCCTAAAATCCACTAGCAACTTCAGACCATGTTTGTACCATGCATTGCAACACCAATTTTCACATAACTAGATTGTTTCATCTCAACCAAACCAGAATTTTGACAATTTGTAAAACAAACTCTCTCATTTTCTCAAACCTCCTCCATATATAGAGATGCCATCTGCAAGATAAAGAGCCAGAAGTTTTAGTTGTGTAGACAAACCCTAAAAAATGTCATACTCTCAAAAAGCCATAACTGTCTACAAAACCACTACTCTTGAGCTTAGAAACTAAAATCTTCACATCTCCCAAACCTTGCATTTATGTCCAAACAAACCATCTACACACTTCATATACTTCATATAGAAGTTGTTAAAACACAAGAACAACTTCTGTAACATCATTATCTCCACTTTCCAAACTCAAAAACATTGTCTTGCAAGTTGACTTGGTTAGAGAGATTTAAGCACTTTCAGCACAAAGTAAATATTGGAATAACTTCAGGGAGGTCTAAGGAAGCTCAATAAATCATGACATTTCTCCTGGAACCATCCATACACATTTTGAGTTTTCACTTCAAGAGGTAAGTTTTCTCAAACTGTGATATCCTTGTTCATACATCATTGTGCTTTCGTTTTCAAAAGAATAAAACATGATAAACTAGAATAGAAGAGTTGCAAACACTAAACACCCCAAAAAATGCTTTTGGAAGTCTGACACGGTCAACCGTGTCACCTGACATGGTCCGTGTCAGGAAGAAAATAGGAGAAATGGCAAGACGGGGCTCTGAAACGGGTGCCTGTGTCATAGGACACAACCCGTGTCCCTCTTACTGGAATTAAAACCTGGAAAAGTGGAAAGATAGGGTCCTGACATGGGTGCCCGTGTCACAGGACACCGCCTGTTTCAGCTCAGCTGGGACAAAAAAAGATGTGCATGATTATTACAGGGTCTTGACACGGGTGCCCGTGTTACAGGACACGGCCCGTGTCAGCTTCAACACCAAAAATACAGATGAAAAGGTTTCTAACACCTTCCCTTTTCAAAACCTACCCCCCGAACTCAAGAAATAATCTCAAAGGTCTTTCCTGTTATTTTCACCCTTTCCTTATTGGATAAAAGAAAAGTCGGTGGCGACTCTTGCTATCCGCAACAATTGCGATAAAACACAAAATAACCAAGTCAGTTCTCCCACTGTATCAATGAACTGACGACTCTGCTGGGATTTGATAAACTTAAAAGTGGGGTTACCTTTGAGCTAGATCACCTTTAAATTCTTTCATTGTTTGATTTTTATTTGTGGGTCCTTGTTTGGGCTTGTATTGATCCTCTACCCGTATCGGGGAACATTATTAGGTAAGTAGCAATAGATCGTTGGAATTGTGCGGGGTATACCAACATGGTTGAAGTAATGGCTACATTAGTGTGACACATTTGTTAGTACCGGTAGCCCTTGAGTCCAGTCAAGGATAATACAGAGCCGATGTATGGTGTCATGAAGCACTAACTGACCTTAGAACCTTTAATTGAACAACTTGGCCACTGGGAAGTAGTGAGGTAGCCAGCTTTGGTGCAGTCCGAAGTTGGTTGATACTCGATGCTATGCTCATAGAGGTCATACTTTCGTGATATTTCGATCGCCAATAAAGAGGCTTGCGCTGAAACAATACCCAATGAAGAAAGATCAATGATATTGAGTTTCCCTAGAACCCGGTTACTTTCTAGGATAGGTTAAGCCAAATAAACTTCAAGAGGGTACTTACTAATGAAACCTCATGCAAGCCTAAACCTAAGGACTTGTTTGCTTTGTGTGTATGTGTATACTTGTACATAACATCATGACATCATACTGTGTCATTTTGCACTAACCATTTCAAGGACCTAGAGATTTATCTTTGTTTTGTTTTGTAGGACATGGCTTCCACTCACAGGAATACCATCCAAATTAACCTCGTAAGAGTGCCTCCTCGACTTAAAGAGTTAGAGATAAGGTTTCCTGAGAATTATCTATTCACCAAGAGACATGGTCGTCTCCTCAATCTGGTTACCTCAAGCCTTGATGAAGACATGATGAAGGTGCTCTTTCAGTTCTTTGACCGTTTACACCATGGCTTTACCTTTCCTGATTACCAACTTGTTTCAACTATGAAAGAATTATCTCAAATCTTGGGAATTCCTATTCTTGATCAACTACCCTTCAAAGGTATTGAAAGAGACCCAAGACCTGAGGAGATTGCTCGAGCTCTACATTTGCAACGATCCGACATTGTGGCAAATTGAGAAATAAGAAGTGGTGTCAAATTTTTATTGGAGAAGGCTCAAGATTTTTGGGATGCTCTGGATTTACAAGCCTTTGAAGAGGTGTGGCTCTTTTCATCTATGGGATTGTACTATTTCCCAATCCTGACCAACTCATAGATGTGAACACAGTCAAATTTTTTCTATCTTGCAGTATGGTGCCTACTTTACTTGGGGATATCTTGCATTCTCTTCACTCTCGCACCATGAAGTTAAGAGGAATTCTTATGTGTTGCACCCCTCTTCTGGCTAGGTGGTTTATTTCGCAACTACCTCAATCTATTGTAAAAAATGAGCAAGGTGTGAGATGGTCTAATAGATTGATGTCACTCACGCATTATGATATTCATTGGTGTTCTCGATCCTTGGAAGACATTACTATTATTAACTGTTGTCGAGAATTCCCTAATGTCCCTCTACTTGGCATTAGGGGAGGTATCACCTACAATTCTTGTTTGGCTTTACGACAGTTTGGGTATCCTGGGAGGGATGGCCCTCATGATGCACTTGTCCAAAGAATTATGTTTGACTATGAGAGTGATGTCTAAGGTTATCGTCAGATATTAATACAAGCTTGGGGCATGGTTAACAAAGTTTATAGCAAGACATTGGGGCATAAGAATACCATTCCTTTGGAGTCTTATCTCAAGTGGGTGAGAGCTCGCGCTCAAAGCCTTATGATGCCTTATGAAGCCATCCTACCTATCATCATGGAGCCTGTTGCCAAGGGAGATGTTCCATATACTGTCCTTCATCCTTATATGCCTACTTCTCTTGAAGATTTGCAAAAAGATTAGATTCATCTAAAGGGGGAGCGAGACACCTTTGAAGCCCAGTTTTATGCAAGCAAAAATAAGACATTGGAGCTCACGAGGTAACTTCACGAGGAGAGGGACCTGAATTCCTACATTACTCCAAAGAGAAAGTTCCCATAGGAGATTTAGGCTCTTTTATTTGTATTTAGTTCATTTTGTTTCTTTTGTTTTAATGTAAGCCCAAGAGGCATGTTATAATTAATCTGAACTTATTAATGCAATTAATGTTTGTTCCTCCTTTGTCTAAACAATTTTAAATCTTCTAAGCCCTTGAAATCATTTGCATACGCATTTCATGCATCATAACATAAGAAAGCTTTCCACAATAGGTTTCCTCATCATTCTACTGTTTATTTCCGTAAGATGGATATCGAACAAACCGTGAAAGATTTGCAAGCACATAATTCCCAGTTCCAAGAGACTTTGTTGACCCTGGCCAAGGGACAACAAGAGTTGATGACACTGCTGGCAGCCAAAAATAAGACAAATAAGAAAGCCCTAATAAACATTGGGAAAAGATTTAAAGGCCCAATCCTTCAGGTGCAAATAATCAAAGAGACATCCGAGGAAGACGAGAACCAGGATGAAGAGGCATGGAGTACCCACGTTGGAAGTGTAAACAATCAAGCTTCTGAGGATGAAGACTACTTTGATGAATAATATCCATCGATCGAGGATAAAAAGAACCAGGTAATGGATAGACTAAAAGCTGTTGAAATTCAAGTCGTACCTGGTTTGGATTTTGATGAATTGGGATTAGTACCTGGGGTCGTCACCCCCCATAAGTTCAAAATACCAGTCTTTGCTAAGTATGACAAAGTTTTATGCCCGAAACTTCATCCGAGGTCTTACGTTCGCAAGATACAACCACATACTATTGACAAGAAGCTCTGGGTCCATTTCTTCAAAGAGAGTCTGGTTGGGACTCAACTAGAATGGTTTTACCAATTGGAGGGTTCCCGCATTCACACATGGGAAGATCTGGCCACTGCTTTTTATCATCAATATCAGTACAATGTTAATTTGGCACCAACTAGAGTTTAACTTCAAGGAATGACAATGGATACTAATGAAGGGTTTAAAGAGTACACGCAAAAATGGAGGGATCTTGCTGGTAGGGTCCAACCACCACTAACTGACAGAGAACTAGTTGATATGTTCATGTGAACACTAACGGGACCATATTTCATCTTGATAATTGGTAGCTCATCTTCCGGTTTCACTGAGTTAATTCTGATTGGTGAAACGGTCGAGAGTGGAATCAAGAGCAGAAAAATTCTCATGACATTTGCTTCTAAATCAAGCACTATAAAGAAACCCTTTACTGGAAAGAAAGAAGCAAATGCTATTTATGGGTCAAGGGCCCATAACAAGAAGAACCGCTGTCCTTTTGTTAACGCTGTTTTGATCTATAACCCTCCATCTACTCAAAGACAACAAGCCAACCATCAATGATTTGAAATTCCAAGAAGACATGTCACAAGAATTAACATGTCATTGTCACAAGACTTACAACACCCTTTGAAGGCCAACTTGGTGACATTGCGTGATCCACCATTAAATCCCAATGTCTCATCATCGAAGTACAATCCTAATGCCAAATGCACCTATCATACCAACAACCCTGGGCATGAAACCGATCGTTGTTGGGCTTTGAAATTCAAAATGCAAGATCTTACCGATAACAAAACTATTGAGTTTGATCCACCTACAACTCTAAATGTGATAGCTGCACCAATGCCGAACCATGGAAAAAGTGTCAATGCGATTGATGACACTACTTTTGTTTCTTCTGTTGAGGATTTGACTACTCCATTGACTAATGTGAAGGGAGATTTTCTGAGAGCTGGGGTGTTCCCTGGCTGTTTAAAAGAATGTGTTTGTTGTGTTGAACAAATAAATGGATGCAAGTGGCTGAAAGAATATGTTAAATGCCTGATAGATAGTCACGAGATCCTGTTTGAAAAAACTCCGAACATCAAAAGTTTGACCGATAAAACTGAAGACGTTTCTATCATAACGATTTCCAACAAGCCTCTTAGGATCTCCTCAAACGGTCCTATTAGGATTTCAAATGAGTCAAAAGTTCCTCCTTTAATAATCACTTGCCCTGGGCCAATTCCTTACTCCTCAGACAAAGCTGTTCCATGGAACTACGGTGCTGAAGTTTACTGTCACAGAATAAAGCAAGATTCATGGATCAATGAAGACGATACCAACAATGTTACAAATATTGCAGGTCCTAGTAAGGTAACAAGAACAGGGAGGATCTTCTCCCCTGATATTTCACCTCCGACTACTACAACAACTCCTGTTCACATAACTGTAGCGGTAGAAATGTTCAAGACTAAGCCATTGAATTGACTAGACTTTATACAAATCAAAATAAAAATCGCCACCGCGCTTTATTGTTTCCAAAGGAATGGGAAAAGAGCGAATAACCCAAAAAGGGGGGAAAGATTCAAGGTAAGGGGGTTGGTTATGCAAAGGGAAGGTATTAACAACCTAAACATCTACGGTACTCCGCATGAACCTCTTTGAAAAATCTGTATATTTTGGCTATGAAAATGTGTTATATAAAATGGATTGTGGAGATGAGAAAAAAAATAGTTTTATTATTTTTGCACCCGCCGCGGTTGCGAACCTTTAGTGCATACGTACCACCTTTCGTGCAATAGGGGATCAGGGTACACGTAGTTCCTCTTTTAAAAATTTGAAACACAAGTGTGTTGGTTAATTTTATGAGATAAGACATCATCGTCATTTTCCGTGTGGAAAACATACTTACTACCCATAATCATGAGAAAGGAGAATTTGCATCATCTCAAAGTGGAGGATACGACTTGGATTTTAAAATCAACAATGCCTCACTCAACACCCAAGTGGAAAATATCTCTCTTTACTACATATTGTAGAAGTATAGTTGCTTGCGTCACTACAAGGATTGACAAGAGCCTAATCTTTTTGAGAAAAGTTTTAAAATAAGAAGCCAAAGTGGCAAAATGGTTTGAAATGAGATTTATTGAATTTTAGTCTTCTCACAAAAATGTCAAGGTATTATTAAATTGATTGAAATTTATTTATGAAAATGTTTTGAAAATGCATGGACCTAAGTCAAAGTTTATTATGAAAGTGTTTCAAGTTTAGAAATAAGAGGAGTTTTTAAAAGGAGGGAGAATATTTTTTGATATTAAAGAAGATGGGAGGAGAGGAAGAGGCTATCCTAAAGCATAAGGTAAAAGCTAGGGATAAGAACCATCTAACCAACAAGAAGCTAATAGTTGACATTATGAGTCAATATAGAATTCCCATTATTCGGATTGAAACCAAGCAAGCAAAGATACTAGACCTCTTGAGAGAACCAAACTTCAAGTGTATTAAGTCTTCGCAAAAATTGGGCAGAGTAACGGCTGTATACGGGTGAATTTCAGATTACAAACAAAGTATGTAATTACAATAACCTGCATACGAAATAAACAAACAACCCAATGTCTTGAAGTAAACCTCAAGAACTCCAGACAAAATATCAAATAAAGTCACAAAGTCTCCAAGATAGGCCAATGTCTCTAATCCTAAGTCCAAGAAGTCCAATACTCCATAATGCCAAGGATAGTAACCAAATAGTCCAAGTATCATTAAAGATTTTTATGATTCATGTTGATTATTAGGTGTCTTTAAAAGGAAAAGAAAGGCTCAAGTGAGCAAAATAAAAGTGACATAAAAGTAAATGCTCAAGTGAGAAAAATAAAAATGGCATAAGAATAAATGCTCAAGAGAGCAAAATAAAAAATGGCATGAAATGTAAATGCTTAAATTAAATGGTACATAAAGCATAAAAAATAAAAGCATAAAGTAAAGTCAATTGTTGGAAATTAGTGGTTAGTTGGATGACCATCTTGAAACTTGCATTTGGAACTCTTTAAAGGATTGGTAGGACCAAAGCCTCCACACAACAAGTTGCATTTGCTTTTTGTCAAGTATATCATCCATTTTTAGAATCCTCAAAATTAACATTTAATGATCAACGATGTTTAAGTGATCCGCGTTGACCAAAAGTTTTGTAGATCCATTAGAGGATTGGTAGAACCAAAGCCTCCACACAATGAATATCAAGGTTATTGTATCAAAGAGATAAAATTAACATACTTGGGCTTGCAATCATAAGTTTGGGCCACGAATGATCATTTATTCGAATCAGGACAAAATTTAGCGCTATGTTAAGCAATTGTAAGTGGACTTATGTAAAAGTCGCACCTATTTTGAGGCCGGTCAATAGCAATCTATGTACTTCATGTTTGGATAAATGATATAGAGATCACTATCCCTTAACATGTATCACAATAAAAAATAAAGGGATAAGATGAAGAGGGAGGGGAATGATAAGCTAAATTGGATCACCATTTCAAAATTCTTTCATCTTTAAATTCAATCACTCCTCTAGATGGATTAAAGTACTAAATATATCATTAATCCAAAGCACCAAAAATGAATTAAATAATTCACTCTTAGGTAGATTTGAATTGATGAACATTTATCCAACTTCATCTACATCACAAAGTCCATTGAATTTAAAAACAAATTGGAAATTTAAATTTGCAATCCAAATTATCCATCAAAGAGAGTGAGCAGAAAAATATTTGAGTCAAAACAACCCCAAAAATAAGGCAGAAAAAGTATTTTTGGCACTGTTACAATCAATTGTGCTTAGACAGCAACCTATTGCATCAGTGCAGTTTTTTATCAAATCAATTTTCTGTGACAATCAATTTCAATGTTACAACAATTGATAGCAACCTGTTAAAAATCAGTAGAAAAAAACATTTTAAAGATCAAATTCTTGTTCCAACTTTTCATCAAACACCTTATGATCATGGATCCAATTGAGCATGAAAATTGCAGCAAATTATGAGAAAATAGCACTAATGGAATCATAAAATGGTTCTCAATGAATCAACACCAGAAATCCACAAGAGATCACATTGTGAAAGATGATGATCAAACTTACCAAAGGTAGAATTAGAGAATTATCAAACAATTTCCAGAATTTGCTTCAATTCAACCTCAAGAATCAATTACCAAAGCTTGGGTGTAGAGAATTGATGGAGAAAAAAGTGTTTGGATGAAGGTTTAGCTCAAAGATTAGTAAGCTTCAATGCAAAGCTTACTAACTTTTTGAAAATTGAGCTTTGAGTGAATTTGGTAGATGGAGAAAATTGAGGTATTTTTTAGCAAGATGAGTTTGGCTATCAAAAGCTTGTGATTTGAATGAAATGAGGTCTCTATTTATAGAGTTTTATGATTGAGATTAGTGGTAATTTGGTAATTGATTCTTGGAGCCAAATTTGAATTAATGATATAATTTTCAAATTATGCAGAAAAAATTGGAGCCAAAATGATGACAATTTGAATTTGCTGGCTTTTTTTCCCAAAAAACACGTGCATTTTGCTATTATGAGTCGATACATGGGTGGTATGCGTCGACACATCCTAGATGTATAATAAAGCATGTGTCGATACATGCCTCTATGTGTCAATACATACTGTTATTTCAACACATTACAGAATCACACAAACTGCATGAGTCGATACATAACACGTATGTGTCGACACATGCTAGTTAAACAAACAGGATGAGTCGATACATACATGCATGTGACGACACATGCTAGTTAAACAAACAGGATCAGTCAATACATACATGCATGTGTCGACACATGCTAGTTATGCACAACAAGATGAGTCGATACATACCTTTATGGGTCGATGCATGCTGTCTTCGACTTGGTACCTACAAAACACAATTTTGCAAAGACAAGGATAAACGTTTTTTGTATTTTGGTTAGAGGTTAATCAACAACACATATACAAAATACAAAACTAAGGTGCTTGGAAATTACTCAAGAGCAAACTTAAATATAGGAGATAGAAACAAGGAAGAACCAACCCTAATGTGATTTTGTTATGATCAAGTTGACATGATATGATAGGGGAATCTTAGGGGCAAAATTTGGGGTACAACAGCTGCCCTTATTTAAGTGTCTTCTATCCGGAGATACGAAGGTTAAAAATCTTCGTGTCGATGCGATTGAAGGTACTTAAATATAAAACAAGCCCTATTTTTGTCCCTAAGATGGCATGCAATGCTTATGATTATGAATGCATATGAATAGAACAAAAGAGGCGTAAAGTAACACTGGGGAATGCCACAAAAATGAAGAAGAAAAGGAGCAACCCCCACCAGGAAAATAAATCACTGGTGGACCAAAAGATTTGAATCAGAGAGCAGGATAACAAGCATCGACGTTCACTGCTGATGTTTACCAACTTTCACTGAAGGTAGAAAGAAAAAGACATACCGACTCACAGATGACGGTAAACTATCAACTCAATAGTTGAAGGTAGAAGAGAAAATATAGCATACCACCGCCGTTCACTGACGATGAACTACCACTGTTCACTGATGATAGCAAAAAGATAAGAAACACCAACGTTCATTGCCGATGTACTACCAACGTTCACTGATGATAGAAAAAAGATAAGAAACACCGACGTTCACTGCCGATGTACTACCCACGTTCACTGAAGGTAGATTTTAAAATATCATACCACCGCCGTTCACTGACGAGGAACTACCACCGCTCATTGATGATAGAAAAAAGATAATAAACACCGACGTTCACTGCCAATGTACTACCCACGTTCACTAAAGGTAGATTTGAAAATATCATACCACCGCCGTTCACTGACGAGGAACTACTAACGCTCACTGATGATAGCAAAAAGATAAGAAACACCGACGTTCACTGCCGATGTACTGCCAACATTCACTGAAGGTAGATTTGAAAATAGATATATCGACTCACAGATGACGGTAAACTACCAACTCAATAGTTGAAGGTAGAATAGAAAATATATCATGCCACCGCCGTTCACTAACGATGAACTATCACCATTCACTGATGATAGCAAAAGGATAAGAAACACCGACGTTCACTGCCGATGCACTACCAATGTTCACTGAAGGTAGATTTGAAAATATCATACCACTGCCGTTCACTGATGAGGAACTACCACCGTTCACTAATGATATAAAAAAGATAAGAAACACCGACGTTCACTGCCGATGTACTTCCCACGTTCACTGAAGGTAGATTTGAAAATATCATACAACCTCCGTTCACTGACGAGGAACTACCACCGTTCAATGATGATAGCAAAAAGATAAGAAACACCGACGTTCACTGCCGATGTACTACCCACGTTCACTGAAGGTAAATTTGAAAATATCATACCACTGCCGTTCACTGACGAGGAACTGCCACCGTTCACTGATGATAGCAAAATGATAACAAACACCGACGTTCACTGCCGATGTACTACCAACATTCACAGAAGGTAGATTTCAATATATCATACCACCGCCGTTCACTGACGATGAACTATCACCGTTCACTGATGATAGCAAAAAGATAAGAAACACCAAAGTTCACTGCCGATGTACTACCCACGTTCACTGAAGGTAGATTTGAAAATATCATACCACCGCCGTTCACTGACGATGAACTATCACCATTCACTGATGATAGCAAAAAGATAAGAAACACTGACGTTCACTGCCGATGTACTACCCATGTTCACTGAAGGTAGATTTGAAAATATCATCAAGTTTTCCCCAAAATTCTGGTGTTTCCCCTAGAACGGGTCTCAACTTCTTCTTTAACCAAAGCACCCTTCCTGGAAAGGGAAATTTGCAAATTTATCTCAAATAAAGAGACTTCCACTCATTGTCAAGGGGAATTGCAAATTGAAATGACTTTCTGGGGATAGAAATATGGCTTCCTGGGGAAGGAGATATGACTTCCTGGGGAAAGAGATATGACTTCCTGGGGAAATAGATATGACTTCCTGGGGAAATGCCACATTATTCCTGCTGAGGAGATAAAGTCTTCTCGTGCAAAATAAATGCACAAACCAAAACTCAAAGTTCGCAGAAATCCAGAGTAAATAATATCGTCATGCAACCACAAATCTAATTAGAAACAAACTAGAGCAAGACAGCCAACGAAGATACATCCTTTAAGAAATAAACTCAAGAGGGAAAACCAAATCCAACTAAGCAAGGAGCGCTGCAGGAAGGTTAGAACACAATGTCAATAAAAAATGATTTGTAGCAATGCATGATGCATGTATGAATGTATGAGTGATATCGTGCATATGCTGGTAAAAGGATACATAATCAACACAAACAAACAAAACCGCCTCAGGTACCAACAACATTGGGCTAAACTTCAACCAGAAAGATCAATCCAAGAAAGGTAAAAGCAACTGCGGAAACCAAACCTATTGCCTGTCCTAACTTCACTGAGGAGAAACATAATCCGGATGTAGCTAAATCAAACAGATACCGGGATAGAACATCTTTCTTACGGTTTCATCGGAGAAATCAGTTTTTCAAAAGCAACATGCCTACTGGAGATTGCAAGACCAACCTCAAATAAAGCAGACTGACGCCGAGGCAATCAAACCTCACTGGGGAATTCAAACCCATTTCCCTGGAGAAAAAAAAACTGCGGATTGAAAACTTTTCATCATGAATACTCATTCCAACAAGAGATGTCCTGGGATAACCTTCCCGGGGAATAACACACAGACTTCAATGGGGAAACAAAAGTTTTCACGGTTCACACTTCTACTGGATATTGCAAAACTGATCTTGAATAAGGCAGATGGAAACCAAATTGTCAAAACATTCATTAGGTAATTCAGGCCCACTTTGAAGGAAGAAAAACATACAGACTTCACTAAGGGAGACAATGCTTCATCATTGAGACATCTACTGGAGACCTCATGCTGACTTCATTGGGGAGGTCAAAACCACATCATCGAGGGGAAACCAAGATACGTTCTTCACTGGGGGAACCGGAGATACGTTCTTCACTGGGGAAACCGGAGATACGTTCTTCACTGTGGAAACCAGAGATACGTTCTTCGAGAGTAATTATTGCACCAACTTCTTTATGGAGAAAGGACTTCTATCAAATGAAAGAAACCTTCACTGGAGAATATTGGATTGAGTCTTCATATCAACCAAACCTATTCCAACAAAAGATGCCCTGGTATAGTCTTCCTGGGAAATCAAGAAGTGAACACTAATGCCAATACTGCAAAAAAGAGTGATATCTTAGCACACCGAGGGAATAAAACCTTTCATCATATGAGGGAAAACTTCGCTGGGGAATCTGGGAAGGAGGCTTTTAACCATGCAAACCCAAAATCAAAAGTGAACCAAGACATCAGCCAGGGATAATGGGTTCACAAACCTAACATTGTACCTTGCACCCACTAGTATTGTCTTCAACTATCTGAAAAACACACAAAGATTGCGCATATACCAACAAGATAACCTGAGAAAAACCTTCGTGAAGGAAGTAAATCTTCTTAAAACAACCGGAGTTTGTGCATTCCTAGGATCACCATTTTTGTTATTATTGTTTCATCACAAATCCCAAAGTAAATTGAATTGTAAAGATGTCTTCCTTTTTGAAAAGTCAATTTTTCTTTTTAATCTTTTTGCTTTGAAAGTTATTATCAGTAATAAATGGAGTCTTTGCAAGCTAAATAAAATAAGAACACAAAGAATTGGGAAAAAGTTCGAATTTCATTAATAGAACGGTAGTCTGCGAATGGCGAGACTCCATGGATGATTAAAAAGTTTGGGAAATGGTAATATATAATGGAAAAGATACATTGAGATACAATGACCACTATTCTCCCTAACAACTTTTGAAATCCTGAGCAGCAGCTTTTGTTGAAGTATGGTGAGGATCCGAGAAGATTATTGCTTCAACGATAATGTCTTGCCTGACGTAGTTACTTGCCAAGAAAAATCCCTAACTCTTGCCTAAGCTTCCCTTGCGGGTTTTCAACTTAGCGGGAAATTTATTTTGTTTATGTCTCTAATTTTTGCCTAGACCGCCCTTTCGGGTTTTCACCCTACCGAGACACTCCTTTTTTCCTAAGCCTCCCTTTCGGGTTTTCAACTTAGCGAGCTGTTCTTTTATTTCTTTAGGCGAAGTATTTCTTGACTGCGTCGGCATTCATGGGACGTGGGAACTCCTCGCCATCCATAGTTTCAAGAATTAATGCACCACCAGAGAAGGCTTTCTTGACAACATACGGGCCTTCAAAATTGGGAGTCCACTTTCCCCTAGAATTAGTGTTGAAAGATATGATCTTCCTGAGCACGAGGTCGCCTTCTATGAATTCACGAGGTTTGAACTTTTTATCAAATGCTTTCTTCATTCTTTTCTGATATAACCGCCCATGACACAAAGCTGTCATTCTCTTCTCTTCAATCAAATTCAATTGGTCAAACCTGTTATGGACCCATTCAGCCTCTGTCAACTTGGCTTCCATTATCACACGCAACGAGGGAAGCTATACCTCCACAGGGAGTACAACTTCCACTCCATATACCAGGGAGAACGGGGTCGCTCCTGTTGAAGTGCGGACATATGTTCGATATACATGCAGAGCAAAAGGGAGCATTTCATGCCAATCCTTATAAGTAACAACCATTTTCTGAATAATTCTCTTGATATACTTATTAGCAACTTCAACTGCCCCATTCATCTTTGGCCTGTATGGAGACGAATTGTGATAGACAATCTTGAATTCTTTGCACAGTTTAGTCATCATCTTGTTATTCAAATTCGAGCCATTGTCAGTGATGATTCTACTCGGCACACCATACCAACATATAATATTGTTTTTTCTGAAACGCACAACCACCTGTTTGGTAACATTGGCATAAGAAGCAACCTCTACCCATTTGGTAAAGTAGTCAATTGCTACCAAGATGAAACGGTGTCCATTCGAAGCTTTGGGTTCAATCATCCCGATCATGTCAATACCCCACATAGAGAAAGGCCATGGGGAGGAAATCACATTGAGAAGTGTCAGAGGCACATGGACCTTGTCTGCATAAATCTGGCATTTATGGCACCTCTTTGCAAATTTGTAACAATCAGATTCCATTGTCAACCAATAGTAACCTACCCTTAGCATCTTTTTGTCCATCGAATGCCCATTAGCATGAGTGCCAAATGAACCTTCATGAATCTCATGCATCAACACGTCTGCCTCGTGTCTATCCATGCATGTGAGCAAGACCATGTCATAATTTCTCTTGTACAACACATTCTCACTGAGGAAGAAGATGCCTGCCAATCTTCTCAGTGTCTTTCTATCTTTCCCCAACGCACCAATCGGGTATTCTTGAGTCTGAAGAAAATGCTTGATGTCATAATACCAAGGTTTTTCATCTGCTACCTCCTCTGTCATAAACACATGAGTGGGCCTATCCAGCCGTCGAACTATAATACGGGGTATATCATTCCAAGTATTCACTTGGTACATGGAAGCCAGAGTTGCCAGAGCATCCGCCATTTGATTTTCATCTCTAGGAATGTGATGGAATTCAACTTTATTGAAGAAGGGTAGTAATCTTCTAGCATAATCTTTATAAGGGATCAAGCCAGGGTGGCGAGTGTCCCATTCTCCTTTAATCTGATTTATTACCAAAGCTGAATCACCATACACATCTAGGATCTTGATTCTGAGATCAATAGCTTCTTCAAGACCCACGATGCAAGCCTCATATTATGCCATATTATTAGTGCAATCAAATGTTAACCTTGCAGTGAAAGGAATGTGTGATCCATGAGGAGTGACGATCACAACACCAATTCCTTTACCATAAGCATTCACCGCTCCATCAAATATCATACTCCAACGAGATTCAGGGTCGGGGCCTTCCTCAGGCAATGGTTCATCATAATCTTTCACTTTCAAGAACATCACATCCTCATCAGGGAATTCATATTCGGCAAACTGATGATCTTCCACCGGCTGGTGAGCAAGGTAATCTGCCAACACACTACTTTTGATAGCTTTTTGAGTGCGGTACTCAATATCATATTCAGATAACAACATCTGCCAGCGGGCAATTCTCCCAGTAAGAGCAGGCTTCTCAAAAATATACTTGATTGGATCCATTTTGGAGATCAACCAAGTGGTATGATTCAACATATACTGCCGCAAACGCTTTGCCGCCCAGGCCAAAGCACAACACATCTTTTCTAGCATGGAATACCGCGACTCATAATCAGTGAAATTTTTGCTGAGATAATAAATGGCGAACTCTTTCTTCCCTGTTTCATCCTGTTGTCCCAGAATACAACCCATGGATTTATCTAACACTGTTAGATACATAATCAACGATCTTCCTTCTACGGGAGGGAGAAAGATAAGAGGTTCAAGAAGATACTCTTTAATACTCTCAAATGCCCTTTGGCAGTCATCCGTCCATATACAACCTTGATCTTTCTTTAACAACTTAAAGATCAGTTCACACTTTGCAGTCATGTGGGAAATAAATCTGGAGATATAATTCAAACGCCAGAGGAAACCCCTGACTTGCTTTTCAGTTCTTGGTGCTGGAATTTCTTGAATTGCTTTGATTTTATCAGGGTCAACTTAAATTCCCTTCTGGCTAACAATAAAACCCGACAATTTTCTCGATCTAACTCCGAAGGTGCATTTATTTGGATTCAAGCGGAGACGATACTTCCTCAAACGCTGAAATAAATTCAACAAATATTTTATATGCCCTTCTTCAGTTTTGGATTTGGCAATCATATCATCAACATATACTTCAATTTCCTTGTGCATCAGATCATGGAATAGGGTTGTCATAACCCTCTGGTACGTTGCACCAGCGTTCTTCAACCCGAAGGGCATCACTCTGTAACAGAATGTTCCCCAGGGTGTGATAAACATTGTTTTTTCCATGTCCTCTGGAGCCATTCTTATTTGATTATACCCGGAAAATCCACCCATGAACGAGAATACCTTGAATTTTGTTGTGCTGTCCACTAACATGTCAATGTGAGGCAATGGAAAATCATCTTTCAGACTAGCTTTATTTAGATCTCTGTAATCTACGCACATGCAGACTTTTCCGTCTTTTTTCAGTAATGGGACAATATTGGCAATCCATTGAGGATACACTGACGTCACAAGAAAACCAGCACTAATCTACTTTAGGACCTCCTCTTTGATCTTTACTGCCATATCTGGGTGGGTTCTTCTCAACTTTTGTTTAACTGGAGGACACTCTGGCTTCAACGGTAAATGATGCTCAATAATGTTTGTATCTACACCAGGCATATCTTGATAAGACCAAGCAAAAATATCCACATACTCTTTCAACAGCTCAATCAACCCGCTCTTTGCATCAGGATGCAACGATGCTCCAATCTTAACCTCCTTCGGATCTTCTTCTGAACCCAAATTAATCACTTCCAAAGGCTCCTTATATGGCTGAAAGGTATTTTCCTCGTGCTCAAGCAACCGTGAGACCTCTTCTGGAATCTCATCATAATCTTCTTCTTCGGCCCCAAACACAGGACAATCAAAGTTGGGAGAGGGTGCAGGGTCATTGTATTCAACGGGTTTTTTAATTAATCTGCACATGTGATTTATGATTGCTTTTAGAAACTGACACATATAACAAGTGATCATGCAGATTAATTTTCAGTTATTATTTATTTTGAAAGGGTTTTTTATTTGATTACCATTTCCCAAGAAAAAGCAGAAAATAAAGACATATTTTTGGAAGCAAAGACAACTTTTACTAATGATCTTAAAATCAAAGCAAACAGATAAGCCCATACAATACTTTCACCTTGGTCAGAGTGAAAGCTTTTCAAAAGAAAGAAACAGATTATCCAAACAAATTACTTTGAAATATGTATTCAAGAAGGAGCATCAATGGTGACCCATTTCTGAACTCGGACTCCATGCGTCACATAATTCGGTACTTCCTACTCTGCTTCATCCTCTTCAACAACATTAATTCCAGAACCAATTAGATGGAGGTAGCCTCCGCTGCGGAAAACATCATGATAACTGTTCACAAAAGACTTTGACTTCAAACTTTTGCCTTTGCCAATCTTCGAAGAGAAACCCAAACCAGTTCTATTTTTGTTCACGAGTGGATCCACAAGTTGTCCCTAAACTGCATTATGACCATTGCGCACAACCTGCTGCACGTCCTTCAGCGAAACCACAAAATTCTCATTCCTCCTTATGTTGTCAATAGATAGGTCTTGGAACTGGGTTCCAACAGCAGCCTCATCTGCTTCTACAATACTGAAAGAGGATAGATGGGATATCAACAACGCCTGCTCCCTATTTACGATTACCACCTTCCCTTCACGCACAAACTTTAGCTTCTGATGCAGAGTTGAAGTGACAACCCCAGCTTCTTGTATCCATGGCCGTCCTAGAAAACAACTATATGCGGGAATATTGTCCATTACTTGGAAAGTTATCAAGAACAAATATGGTCCTATATGGATGGGTAAGTCCACTTCACTGATGACATGTTTCCTCGACCCATCAAAAGCCTTCACAATGATGCCACTCGGGCGCATAGATGCTCCTTGATAATTTAACTTCATGAGGGTACTCCTCGGTATAACATTCAACTCAGATCCGTTATCAATTATCACATTGGATAGCGAATCATTCTTGCAGTTCATAGATATGTGGAGGGCCAGGTTGTAATTCCTCCCTTCATCTGGTAACTCATCATCGCAGAAACTCAAATGGTTACATGACATAATGTTTCCAATTACGCTGCTGAATTGATCTAATGGCATGTCATTCTCCATAAAAGCTTGGTCTAGTACTCTCATCAATGATTCTCTATGAGCAGAGGAATTCATCAACAAAGCTAGACTAGATATCTTTGAAGGGGTCTGCAATAGCTGATCTATAATTTTGTAGTCGCTCATCTTAATTATCTTCAAAATATCATCCACTTTTTTCTCTAATGTAGATCCACTAGTCTCTCTTGTAGCCTTCTTAGGCTCATCGTCCTCAACAATTTTCTTTCCAGCAACAACATCTTTTCGAATAACCAGCGCAAACACACGACCGCTACGGGTCACCCTGCTATTATCAGTTATATTTCCAACATATGGCATTGGCTGGATGGGAATCTCTACCCCGTCTTCTAATATTGTAGCGTTGTATTTATAAGGCACAACCTTATCTGATTCATAGGGAACAGGACCTGGAAGACTAATTACCAATGGGGTAACAGCTGGTTTTCTATGGTGCTCCACCTCAAGATGAGTAGGTGCACAAAAACAAGGTACAATGACGTTTACCCCTTCCTTAACACAACCAGTCATCAAAAAGTCATTTCCGGAAAACAAATCTTGGCCTGAAGAGAAATACTCATCTGCGGAGGCATACTCTCCCTCTGACTCTTATTCCATCAAATAAACTTCAATCATATCAATCTCATGATAATCATCTCTCTGACCTGTGATCTTGATAGTTCCATTGTCTAACAACAACTGAACACCTTCTTTCACAATAGAACATCCTCGGGGATTTCGACAACAAACTATGCAAGATCCATATTGGTGTTCCACCTGACCAGCAGTACAGCAGAAGGTAGCATCCAACTGCACTAGATCCTCATTCAAATGATCTACATCAAAAATTCTAAATTCGCCCGGACATCCAGAAACCATATTCACTTCCTCTTCATATTCTTCCCTAGGCCTAATTATATGGATCAAACCTTCATCCATCATCTCCTGTAAATCAGTCTTTATCTTCTCATAACCCTGTATATCTGTACTGCAAATAGCACAACCAGTGTGGTCATGCGTATAATAAATGAATTCACAAAGGTCTGCATGCATCTTTACCAAATATCCTCTAACCAGATTAATGTCAAAAATCCGGAAGTCACCTGGACAATCGGCCACCATATTTACAGCATTCACTCCCCCGTGCTTGGGTAGAGCATTGTCTTTCACATTAGGCCCCACGTATTTGAAAGATAAAATTCCAGACTTCACCAACCTTTGCACTTCAGTCCTCAAAGGATAACAATTCTTAACACTATGCCCCGGTGCTCCCTGATGAAAGGCACACATCTGGTCTGCTTTGTAATACCAAGGCAATGGTGATGGTATATCGGGAGGTGGTCGTGTCTTGACCAACTTCTTCTGAATCAATGCTGGTAGTAGCTCTGCATAGCTCATGGGAATAGGATCATAGTTCTCCCTTCTCTGAGTATGCCCTTGATTCCCCTGCTAGGACGGTCTCTGATAAGCAACGGTATTCAGAGCGGCATTCATAACAGGAGTAACTGAGGAGACTTGCTGATGACGCTGATAATACTTTATAGGAGCTTTTACCCTTCTCTCTTGCATAACAACATTTGTATCCCCCTCTTTCTTCTTTGTAAACCCATAAGTTGGCTTTTTCGCACCTCCAGATCCTTCACTCTTTGTCAAACGGCCTTCTCTTACTGCCTATTCTAGGCGGACACCCATTCCTACCATCTCTGTAAAATCACTTGGGGAACTTGCTACCATTCTTTCGTAGTAGAAATCTCCCAGCGTCTTCAGAAAAATCTTAGTCATTTCTTTCTCTTTCATGGGAGGAATCACTTGTGCAACCACTTCACGCCATCTTTGTGCATATTCTTTAAACGATTCTCTGTCTTTCTGAACCATGGCCCTAAGTTGGTCACGGTCAGGCGCCATGTCCAGATTATACTTGTATTGTTTAATGAATGCTTCTCCCAAATCATTAAAACTATGGATGTTGGCGATGTCTAAACTCATGTACCATTTCAACGCTGCGCCGGTCAGACTATCTTGGAAAAAGTGAATCAGCAGACGCTGATCATCGGTGTGGGTAGACATTCTTCTTACATACATCACCAAGTGAGCATAAGGGCAAGTGTTTCCCTTTTACTTCTCAAACCCCGGGACCTTGAACTTAGCAGGCACTTTAACATTCGGGACCAAATACAACTCATTCACATTCTGCCCAAATAACTCTTTTCCCCTAAGAGCCTTCATCTCTCTTTGCATTCTATCAAACTGCTCTTGGAAATCATCCATTCTGTCATAAAGACCCAAGTCTTCACTCGGCGGAGGGAAAGGACGACACATATCTTCATTAACAAACGGAACCAAATTCACCGAAGGAGGTGCAGCAGGAACAATATGCACCACAGGAGGTGCAGGAGTAACAAAATTTTGAACCACTGGAGCATATTGAGGGCCAATATTGAAACCTTCAGGTGCCAAATTCTCTGGAATTCCACATGGATAACCTTGAGGCATACAGTTTTGAACAACAGCCAAAGTAGCGGATACATGAATAATAGGAACTTCAGCACTTGCCCTTGTTGGTTGAGGTTGAACACTCGGTGGATGATTCTGAGCAGCCACCAGAGCTTCCATCATAGTAGTCAAGTTGACCAAGCCAACCTTCAAAGCAGAAACTTCTTCGCACAGCTCGCGATTCTCCTGTTCCAAATTATCCATCTTCTTTTTGAAGTTAGCCCGAGTGTTGTAGTGACGAGTCAGCTTGCGGAATGAAGTAAAGAAGCTGGGTAAGACACCTGGATATGCATAACAAATGCAAGAAATATGTACAATATGATGCATGATATGCAATGCATATGATTATTTTTACTTTATCATTTAATATTTCAAGGGATTTATGGTTTATAGACACGTTGCAAACATCCAAGTAATAAAGCTTTTGAAATACTGAATTTTTTTTATTATAATAACTTCAATATGGATTACAAGTTTCAATGATCCCAAGTACAAGATGAAAATATAATTTAAAATCCTGAGAAGAGGAACTAATGGAGATCAATCTGTACGCTGGCGCTTCCCTGTGAGCATGGCAATCTGAGCACTCAACCTCTGGTTTTATTCCACATGTCTGATGGCAACCTCCTTCCGATCATCTGAAGCAGGAAGTGAGTAATCAGCACCTGCTTGAGGCCTAGGAGAAAATAAATCCCCTTGCCTCTCCATAGACTCCACCGCTCGACTCTCAAGGATCTCGATCAAATAATCTTTCTCCTTCAAGTCTTCCCTGTAGGAACTCTCTAAAGTCTGGAACTTGTTCTTCCAAGCATCCCTTTCCTGTTGCATCCTAACCAAAGCAAGCTGCAACTCTTCCAGATCATCTAATAAGGGAGGAGTGGTCTTCACAAACAAATCATGCATGGGTGTCTCCCAAGTATACAACATCTTCAACTGAATGGCTCTCGATCAGACCCACTGAAGATATGGCTCCAAAGAAACAACACCTCTAGGTCCCAAATCCTTCCTAGTCTTCTTATGAATGTGACTCCAGTCCTTTGCAATCTGCTCCCTAGCTTCCATGTGGTCTTCTCCTTCCTTCAGAAAGAAACTACTCAAATGAATATTATTTGGTTTATCCCTCATTGGGTAACCAATCTGTCGCCGTGCAAGAACAGGGTTATAGTTAATTCCTCCCTTTGTACCAAGAAGAGGCACATTGGGGAAACTACCACAACTGTCAATAATCTCCACATCCTGGTAAGCTCGATAATACCAATCAATATCCTAGTGAGTAAGTGCCATAATCTTAGGAGCCCAACAGGGTTCCTTCTTGACATCCCAAAAAGCATCACACTGAGGCATATAAGAGATAAACCACCGGTACAACAGAGACGTGCAACAGATAATCATTACCCCATGATAGGAACTCCGAAGATGAACAGAGTAATAAGCATCACCCAACAGTGTAGGAATCGGGTTTCCAATCATGAAAATCCTGATAGTGTTAATGTTGACAAACTTGTCCACATTAGGAAATAAGAATAATCCATAGGAGAGTTAAGAAAAGATGGCCTCAAAAGCAACCGTACTCTTCATCCTAGAAAAGTAACGAGCTTTCTCCAATAAGAACTGGGCTGGTAATCCTCTAATCCCTCCTTTGGTAGTCACATGGGCTTCCACCTCAGACTTCCCCAGATGAATCAAAGCAGAAATCTCATGTGGTTTTGGCTCACCCTCCAAACCAGTAAAAGGAACACGATCAGTAACAGGTAAATCCAATAGATAGGAATACTCTTCCAGTGTTGGCATCAACTGATAATCGGGAAAAGTAAAGCAGTGATACACCAGATCATAGAATTGGACCAAAGTTGAGAGAATACCCTCATTCATCTTCAGCTTCATGAGAGGAATAATGGATCCATACTTCTTCCGAAAGTCTGTAGGACACTCAATCTCTGGAATTAGACTGATCAACTCATCTATCTTGGGATCCTTGAAACTGTATTTCTCGGTCTTTCTCTTTCTAGAATCCATGGTTTTAAAGTACCTGAGATATTCACAAATAGTCAACCTTTAAATCCCTTGAAATATTGTTTTTTCTTCAAAAGATGCTTATGAGTGCATGGATGCATGATGCAACAATCACACACAAGATCACACATATAAGGTTCATAGGTTCAACGTCACGAGCATGAGGTCGAAGGTACTACCCATAAGGTGTTGGTCTAAAATGTTATCACCTGCCGAACAAGGTTCTAAGAGGTTCCCAGAGTCTACATCCTTCCTTCGGATATTACAAACTTCCCGATTAACTCGGTAATTAGTAATATTCTCAAGAAAGACTCGTCTGAGTGTAGTATCGCGTGACAACTACTTCCAGATTACTCCGTCATAGATTTCGCACTACACCTAAAAGGCCAAGATGGGTTTCGTATTCTACGGTCCTCAGCTTCAGCAGGCTCCCAGGTCGAAAGCAGTACATCTTCCCGATTAATCGGTAAACGAAACTATAGTCAAAGGGGCCTCCACTGAGTGGGGGATCTCATGCCTCCTTTTTTAGGATTACTCCCTCAAAGTTAACATGACTATACCGCCCGTCCTATCTTAAAGTTTACCCAAGTTCGGGTATAGGACTTATGAGTAATCACCAAGCACCATGTAAACCAGGAAAATCCAAACAAACATATATACAAATTATAACACATAAACACAATAACATATATACAGATATAAACAAAGATAGGCTCAACCCACTTAGGGATGGACCAGCGAGAGGTCATTCTGTCCCCAGTGAAGTCGCCATTTTTCTGTAGCGGTAGAAATGTTCAAGACTAAGCCATTGAATTGACTAAACTTTATACAAATCAAAATAAAAATCGCCACCGCGCTTTGTTGTTTCCAAGGGAATGGGAAAAGAGCGAATAACCCAAAAAAGGGGGGAAAGATTCAAGGTAAGGGGGTTGGTTATGCAAAGGGAAGGTATTAGCACCCTAAACATCTATGGTACTCCACAAGAACCTCTTTGAAAAATTTGTATATTTTGGCTATGAAAATGTGTTATATAAAATGGATTGTGGAGGTGAGAAAAGAAATATTTTTATGATTTTTGCACCCGCCGCAGTTGCGAACCTTTAGTTCCTACATACCACCTTTCGTGCAATAGGGGATCAGGGTACACGTAGTTCCTCTTTTAAAAATTTGAAATACAAGTGTGTTGGTTAATTTTATGAGATAAGACATCATCGTTATTTTCCGTGTGGAAAACATACTTACTACCTACAATCATGAGAAAGGAGAATTTGCATCATCTCAAAGTGGAGGATACGGCTTGGATTTTAAAATCAACAATGCCTCACTCAATACCCAAGTGGAAAATATCTCTCTTCACTACATATTGTAGAAGTATAGTTGCTTGCATCACTACAAGGATTGACAAGAGTCCAATCTTTTGAGAAAAATTTTAAAATAAGAAGCCAAAGTGGAAAAATGGTTTGAAATGAGATTTATTGACTTTTAGTCTTCTCACAAAAATGTCAAGGTATTATTAAATTGATTGAAATTTATTTATGAAAATGTTTTGAAAATGCATGGACCTAAGTCCAAGTTTATTATGAGAGTGTTTCAAGTTTAGAAATAAGAGGTGTTTTTAAAAGGAGGGAGAAGATTTTTTGAAATTAAAGAAGATGGGAGGAGAGGAAGAGGCTATCGTAAAGCATAAGGTAAAAGCTAGGGATAAGAACCATCTAAGCAATAAGAAGCCAATACTTGACATTATGAGTCAATATAGAATTCCCATTCTTCGGATTGAAACCAAGCAAGCAAAGATACTAGACTTCTTGAGAGAACCAAACTTCAAGTGTATTAAGTCTTCGCAAAAATTGGGCAGAGTAACGGCTGTATACGGGTGAATTTCAGATTACAAACAAAGTATGTAATCACAATAACCTGCACACAAAACAAACAAACAACCCAACGTCTTGAGGTAAACCTCAAGAACTCCAGACAAAATATCAAATAAAGTCACAAAGTCTCCAAGATAGGCCAAGGTCTCTAATCCTAAGTCCAAGAAGTCCAATTCTCCATAATGCCAAGGATAGTAACCAAATAGTCCAAGTATCATTAAAGATTTTTATGGTACATGTTGATTATTAGGTGTCTTTAAAAGGAAAAGAAAGGCTCAAGTGAGAAAAATAAAAATGACATAAAAGTAAATGCTCAAGTGAGCAAAATAAAAATGGCATAAGAATAAATGCTCAAGTGAGCAAAATAAAAAATGGCATGAAATGTAAATGCTTAAATTAAATGGTACATAAAGCATAAAAAATAAAAGCATAAAGTAAAGTCAATTGTTGGAAATTAGTGGTTAGTTGGATGACCATCTTGAAACTTGCATTTGGAACTCATTAGAGGATTGGTAGGACCAAAGCCTCCACACAACAAGTTGCATTTGCTTTTTGTCAAGTATATCATCCATTTTTGGAATCCTCAAAAGTAACATTTAATGATCAACGATGTTTAAGTGATCCGCGTTGACCAAAAGTGTTGTAGATCCATTAGAGGATTGGTAGAACCAAAGCCTCCACACAATGAATATCAAGTTTATTGGATCAAAGAGATAAAATTAACATACTTGGGCTTGCAATCATAAGTTTGGGCCACGAATGATCATTTATTCGAATCGGGACAAAATTTAACGCTATGTTAAGCAATCGTAAGTGGACTTATGTAAAAGTCGCACCTATTTTGAGGCCGGTCAATAGCAATCTATGTACTTCATGTTTGGATAAATGATATAGAGATCATTATCCCTTAACATGTAGCACAATTAAAAAAGAAAGGGATAAGATAAAGAGGGAGGGGAATGATAAGCTAATTTGGATCACCATTTCAAAATTCTTTCATCTTTAAATTCAATCACTCCTCTAGATGGATTAAAGTACTAAATTTATCATTAATCCAAAGCACCAAAAATGAATTAAATAATTCACTCTTAGGTAGATTTGAATTGATGAACATTTATCCAACTTCATCTACATCACAAAGTCCATTGAATTTAAAAACAAATTGGACATTTAAATTTGCAATCCAAATTATTCATCAAAGAGAGTGAGCAGAAAAATATTTGAGTCAAAACAACCCCAAAAATAAGGCAGAAAAAGTATTTTTGGCACTGTTACAATCAATTGTGCTTAGACAACAACCTATTGCATTAGTGCAGTTTTTTATCAAATCAATTTTCTATGACAATCAATTTCAATGTTATAACAATTGATTGCAACCTGTTAAAAATCAGTAGAAAACAACATTTTAAAGATTAAATTCTTGTTCCAACTTTTCATCAAACACCTTATGATCATGGATCCAATTGAGCATGAAAATTCCAACAAATTATGAGAAAATAGCACTAATGGAATCATAAAACGGTGCTCAATGAATCAACACCAGAAATCCACAAGAGATCACATTGTGAAAGATGATGATCCAACTTACCAAAGGTAGAATTAGAGAATTATCAAACAACTTTTAGAATTTGCCTCAACTTAACCACAAGAATCAATTAACAAAGCTTGGATGTAGAGAATTGATGGAGAAAAAAGTGTTTGGATGAAGTTTTAGCTCAAAGATTAGTAAGCTTCAATGCAAAACATACTAACTTTTTGAAAATGGAGCTTTGAGTGAATTTGGTAGATGGAGAGAATTGAGGGATTTTTTTAGCAAGATGAGTTTGGCTATCAAAAGCTTGTGATTTGAATGAAATGAGGTCTCTATTTATAGAGTTTTATGATTGGGATTAGTGGTAATTTGGTAATTGATTCTTGGAGCCAAATTTGAATTAATGATATAATTTTCAAATTATGCAGAAAAAATTGGAGCCAAAATGACGACAATTTGAATTTGTTGGCTTTTTTTTCAAAAAACACGTGCATTTTGCTATTATGAGTTGATACATGGGTGGTATGCGTCGACACATCCTAGCTGTATAACACAGCATGTGTCGATACATGCCTCTATGTGTCGATACATACTGTTATTTCAACACATTACAAAATCACACAAACTGCATGAGTCAATACATAACACGTATGTGTCGACACATGCTAGTTAAACAAATAGGATAAGTCGATACATACATGCATGTGTTGACACATGCTAGTTAAATAAACAGGATGAGTCGATACATATATGCATGTGTCAACACATGCTATTTATGCACAACAAGATGAGTTGATACATACCTTTATGGGTCGATGCATGCTGTCTTCGACTTGGTACCTACAAAACACAATTTTGCAAAGACAAGGATAAACATTTTTTGTATTTTGGTTAGAGGTTAATCAACAACACATATACAAAATACAAAACCAAGGTGATTAGAAATTCCTCAAGAGCAAACATAAAGATAGGAGATAGAAGCAAGGAAGAACCAACCCTAATGTGATTTTGTTATGATCAAATTGACATGATATGATAGGGGAATCTTAGGGGCAAAAATTGGGGTACAACAGTAACCAATAAGAAATCTAATGCCAACACTAGAGGCAAATAAAAAGTAAGTGAGCTTGCTAGGATAGAGGCACCTGCCAAAGATGTTGATGCTGAAGAGCCCTCCACTCGGGAGATGGAGGAAATCCTGAAAATTATAAAGAAGAGTGATTTAAAAATAGTCAAACAGTTAGGGCAAACTCCCTAAAAAAAGTCAGTGCTATCATTACTACTCTATTCTGATGCTCATGCCCAAGCTTTAATCAAATTTTTGAGGAAAGCTCATATGCCCCAAGAGACTACAGCTGACCAGTTCGAGAATTATGTGGTGAGTTTAACGACTGACAACATATTGGGTTTCTCTAACTCTGACTTGACTCTTGTTGGAAAGAATCATAACAAGGCTTTGCATGTCTCTATTGAATGCAAGGGAACTACCCTGGCTCATGTCTTAGTTGATACTGGCTCATATCTAAATGTGTTACCAAAGGTACTTTGGACCGGCTAGATTGTGAAGGCCTGGTGTTGAAACCGAGTGATATAGTTGTAAGGGCTTTCGTTGGGTCTAAAAGGATGGTGCATGGAGAGATGGATCTCCCCATTAAAGTAGGATCACAAATTTTCAACTCCACCTTTTATATAATGGACATATGTTCCGCCTACTCTTGTTTTCTTGGGCGTCCTTGGATCCATGGGGCAGGGGCATTAATATCCACCCTTCATCAAAAGTTAAAATACCCAATCAAAGGGAAGATCGTCACTATTTGTGGTGAAGATGAATTTATGTTCAGCCACCTCAATTCCTTCAAGCATGTGGAAATGGATGGTTAATTTATAGAAACTTCGTGCCCGGATTTCAAAGTTGTTCCACCTATGGTTGCCTCCACGAAAATCTCCTTTGACATATCAAAAGATGATAAAGATTTACCAAGAATGGTTTCACTTAAAGATGCCCGTGCCGTGGTCAAAGATGGAAGTTTTACTATCTGGGGACAACTCCCTGACATTCCGTTTAAAGCAGACAAATTTGGGCTGCGTTTCAACATTAAAGCTCAAAAAGAGGCAAGACGCGCTCGCGTGGGAAAGTCACCTTTTCACATAAGAAATCATGAAGTAAACGCTGTGGAAGACTATGACGATGAATGTGATTTTGAAGAATGGATCTACCTTACTGCCAGAGGAAAGCTCAACAACTGACACACAAAGGATTTTACTCCCATCTCCTTCATTGGGGAGTAATTACTGTTTATTGTTTTCTGTCAATTCAAGAACTTTTGTCTATAATCTTATTTCCAAACAATGTCTTTTAATCCATGTGCCTTGCCCGGGGCACCATGGTCCATTTGTTAAGGGTTTTGTTCATGTTCATTTATCATATGATCATTTAATGGAAAACATTGGACCTTTGCATTCAAATTTTGTGCTCATTGTCTTTCTTTTTATTTATTGCATTTTTCAAATAGCCATGTATCTTAAATGCACATACACACACTTGAAGATCCTCATCCACTCCGGATCTCATGGACAACGACTCTACTATTTCCAGTTATAACTTCGAACATCCAATTAACCAAGCCGAAGACGAAGGCGAGGAAGACTGTGAAATACAAGGGGAACTAGCCAGACTTTTAATGCAAGAGGAGAAAGCTATTCAACCTCACGAAGAACCAGTTGAAGTTATCAACCTAGGTATTGAGACAGAAAATAAAGAGGTCAAGATCAACATCGACTTAGAAGACGGTATCAAGAGAAGGTTGGTCCAGATGCTCCATGAGTATGTTGAAGTGTTTACTTGGTCATATGAAGACATGCCAGGGTTGGATACTGACATTGTGGTTCATCATCTACCGGCAAAGGAAGATTTCCCTTATGTCAAACAAAAGGTTCGTCGGTTGCGGCCTGATACGTCTGAAAAGATAAAAGCGGAAGTGATGAAGCAATTCCATACAGGATTCCTAGCCGTGACATCTTATCCTCAATGGGTTGCAAACGTGGTCCCCGTGCCTAAGAAGGATGGAAAGGTTCGTATGTGTGTAGACTATAGGGATTTAAATAGGTAAATCCCCAAAGATGATTTCCCTCTACCTCATATCGATGTCTTGGTTGACAACACCACTCAATATAAAGTCTTCTCCTTCATGGATGGATTTTCTGGCTACAACCAAATCAAGATGGCTCCCGAAGACATGGAGAATACAACCTTTATTACGCAATGGGGCACCTTTTGTTACAAAGTCATGTCGTTCAGATTGAAGAATGCATGGTAAAAAATATAAAAGAGCTATGTTAGCTTTATTTCAAGATGTGATCCATCATGAGATAGAGGTCAATATGGATGATATAATTTCAAATTCGCAAACTGAAGAAGAGCACCTCAATCACCTACACAAGCTGTTTGAGAGGTTGAAGAAGTACAAGTTAAGGTTGAATCCTAACAAGTGCACTTTCAGAGTAAGTTTTGGAAAACTTCTAGGTTTTGTGGTCGGTGGTAAAGGCATCAAAGTTGATCATGCAAAGGCTAAATCCATTCAAGAAATGCCCGTTCCCCGTTCTGAGAAAGAAGTTAGAGGATTTTTGGGTCGTCTTAACTACATTGCCCGCTTCATATCTCAGCTAACTGCTACTTCTGAGCCAATCTTCAAACTCTTGAAGAAAGATCAAGTGGTCAAATGGAACGACGACTACCAAGACGCCTTCTAAAAAATTAAGGAATATTTGCAAGAATCTCCTATCCTTATGCCTCAAATTGAAGGAAGACCCTTGATCATGTATTTGACTGTGCTAAATATTTCTATGGGGTGTGTGTTGGGCCAACATGACGAGTCTGGCCGAAAAGAGCACACAATATACTACATGAGCAAAAATTTTACTGACTGTGAAATAAGATATTCATTGCTCGAGAAAACTTACTACACTCTGGCATGGGCTGCTCGCCGGCTAAGACAATATATGTTGACTCATACCACTTTGTTGATTTCTAAAATGGACCCTATCAAGTACATCTTCGAGAAGCCAGCTCTCTCCGGACGAATAGCTAGATGGCAAATGATTCTGACTGAATATGACATCCAGTATACCATATAAAAGGCCATCAAAAGAGGTGTATTGGTAGATCATTTGGCCCATCAAGCTGTTAATGATTACCAGTCTATGAACTTTGGCTTCCCGGATGAGAATATTATACTAGTAACTGATTGTGAAGAACCTGGACAGTATGATAGACCTGAACAAGGATCCCGATGGACTATGGTTTTCGATGGGGCTTCCAACGCTTTAGGCAATGGAATTGGTGTTGTGATTATTTCTCCTGAGGGTTTCCATACTCCTTTCACTACTAGATTGTGCTTCTATTGTACAAACAACATGGCTGAGTACGAAGCATGCATCTTAGGTTTAAAGGCTTCCATTGACTTAAGGATCAAGTTCTTGAACGTATTCGAAGATTCTGCTCTAGCTATCAGTCAAGTCAAAGGATAATGAGACACTAATCATCCTAACCTTATTCCTTATAAGGAGCTTGTGTTAACCCTGATACCATAATTCGAGGATATCACCTTTGAACATTTCCCTAGAGAAGAAAATCAGTTGGTTGACGCCTTGGCAACAATTTCTTCCATGTTCAAGGTCAAATGGGACAACAAAGCTCCTATGATTACAATCGAAAGATTTGACGAACCTGCACACTGCTATGAGCTTGACATTGACGAAGAGAAACCATGGTCCCATGAAGTAGGGAGATATCTTGAAGCACAAGAGTATCCTGAAGGAGCTACCATCAATGATAAAAAATTCTTGTGAATATTCTCATCCAAATTCATCCTAAGCAATGAAATCCTGTATAAGCGAAATCATGATTCTACTCTACTCCGGTGTGTGGACAAGAAGGAGGCATGGAAAATTCTGGAAGACATGCATGATGGAATCTTTGGGACTCACTCTAATTGGCACACTATGGCCAAGAAAATCCAGAGGGATGGTTACTAATTATCCATAATAGAAACTGATTGTTATCATAACTCAAGGACTTGTCACAAGTATCAAATCTATGCTGACAAGGTCCATGTACCCCCAATTCCTCTGAATTTCATGACCGCTCTATGGCCGTTTGTAATGTGGGGAATTGACATGATTAGAGAGATCAAACCTACTTCTTCTAATGGACATTTTTTCATCCTTATTGCCATTGATTACTTTACCAAGTGGGTCGAAGCTGCCTCATATTCCTCAGTTGCCAAGAACGTTGTAGCCAGGTTTATAAAGCATAACCTCATCTGCCATTACGATATCCCCCAAAGGATCATCACTGATAATGGAACCAATCTCAATAATACTATGATTACTGAACTCTGCACGTAGTTCAAAATGAAGCACCACAACTCTTCTCCATACAGACCTAAGATGAATGGCGCAATGGAAGCTGCCAATAAAATTATCAAGAAGATTGTGCAAAATATGGTGGTAACATATAAAGACTGACATCAGATGTTATCATTTGCTCTCCACGGCTATCGTACTTCAGCACAAACATCAACTGGGGCAACCCCTTTCTCTTTAGCCTATGGCATGGAAGTTTTCTTTCCTATAGAAGTTCAAATTCCTTCCCTAAGGATTATGAAAGAGGCAGATCTAGGTGAAGACGAGTGGGTGCACACTAGGTTAGATCAATTGAACTTAATTGATGAGAAGCGACTGGCTACCGTTTGTCATGGTCAGATGTACCAAAAGTGTATGGTCAAGGCGTTCAACAAAAAGATAAATCTTCGAGTGTATCAGACTGGTGACTTGGTAATAAAGCACATCATTCTCCCACAAGGTGACCCCAGGGGAAAATGGACTCCCACTTACGAAGGTCTATTTATTGTAAAGAGAGTTTTCTCTGGTGGAGCCATGATGCTGACTACTATGGATGGCAAAGACTTCCCACATCCTATGAATGCAGACATAGTTAAAAAATACTACACATAAAATGACCCGCTAGGTTGACACACCTAGGCAAAAATAAGGGCACCCAGGTGAACCAAAAAGGTTCGGGCAAAAGTTAGGGATATATACAAAAGATTGTACACCCGACAAGTTGAAAACCCGAAAGGGAGACTTGGAAAAAAAGGGTATCCTGGTGGGCTGAAAACCCGAAAGGGCAGTCCAGGAAAAAGTTAAGGATAAAAGCGTATAACTATGTCCCTTGAAATCTCTACAGCCAGCTTTATTACCAAGATCAATCCAATTAACTTCTTTCAACATCAAGGGATGATGTTCGAAGACATAGCAGCAATAGTGGAGTTGGAACACAATGAGATCACTTCCACATGGCTATTATTTTTGTTTTCACTTTATATTTCCTTTCATTCTCTCAACGATTTCCTCTTACTAGGATCTCTGTCTCCTTGTACAAAAATTCCTATTTGTAGGAAAAATATCAATACAAATATACTTTGATGTGAAAGTTTTTATTTTCCTGTTTTGAGTGCAAAAGTGTCCAATGACTAAAATTGAATGAACATATGCATATGAACATGATTAAACCGTTAACAAGTGTATGCATAAAAATAGTAACAAGCATATCCCCAAGGATACGAGATATCCCCACAGAGTTACTACAACAAACTTTTCCCCACAAGGTTGTCTCAATAAGATTATCCCCACAAAGTTGGATTCACGCAATCCCCAGCCAGAGTTTCAATCCCATGAAAACCCTTTCCCCAACTGAGTTGGTCTTAAGAAAGAAACTTTGTGGAACTATCTTCCTAAAAATTCACTCCCCTAGTAGGTCGTCAAAATATTCTCTTCAAAAGGGTTTATTTCCCCAACAAACTTCAAATTACCCAGTATGAGTATTTCTCTCAAACTATTGCAAATCAATGGACGAAACCCCCTAATCCCCGATAAAGTCATTGCAATCCCCAACAAAGTCATTGCTATCCCCGAAAGTTATTGTGAAACCTGAACTCGACCAGATAACAGTTAACCTCAAGGCTAAGTTGTTACGAAACCTGGACCCGACCAGATATTAGTTTAACTTCTTCAATCACTAACAAAAATCCTCTTCCCCAGTAGAGTTTGCCATTATCCCCAGTGAGTTGTTGCAAAGCCTAGAATTCGACCAGATAACGATTAACTTCTTTATCCTTAGCAAGTTGTTGTGAAGCCTAGATTCTGACCAGATAACAGCTAACTTTCATTCTCCCCAGTCAAGATATAACTCCCCAGTAGAGCACTAGATAAATAAAACTCCTGAACTCTATTCCCCAAGTAGAGATCAACATTCCTCACAGGGTTTTCTCAAGCAAAGAGCCAAAGTCAATGTTCCCCAGAGGAGTTCTCCTCAACAAACCTGGAATCTCCAGCGGAAGCAATCTAAAAAACAGTTCCAAGATACACATACTCTTCATCTCCAACAAGCAGTCTGGGATTTAACTTCCCAAAGCTCCCCAACATTTGTCAAATATGCACTTCATTAAAACATATCACATTCATACATCATATCACATACATGGCACATACATATAGCATAACCTCATTTATTTTGAGAACATCATTACACCATGAATATATATCCATGCAACTAACTCTCTTCCTTGTAGGAAAAATCAATCATCAATCAAAGACCTCTTCTGGTTATATTTATTCCTTCCAGATTAAAGACAGGCGATCAAAGACCTCTTCTGGTTAGATTTATTTCTTCAAGATTAAAGACAGGAAAATGAAGACCTCTTCTGGTTAGATTTTATTCTTCCAGATTAAAGACATGCAAACAAAGACCTCTTCTGGTTACATTTATTTCTTCCAGTTAAGACAGGAGAATCAAAGACCTCTTCTGGTTAAATTTATTTCTTCTAGATTAAAGACAGGCGGATGAAGACCTCTTCTGGTTAGATTTATTTCTTCCAGTTAAAGACAGGAGAATCAAAGATCTCTTCTGGTAAGATTTATTTATTCCAAATTAAAGACAGGTGAATGAAGACCTCTTCTAGTTAGATTTATTTCTTCCAGATTAAAGACAGACGAACAAAGACCTCTTCTGGTTAGATTTATTTCTTCCAGTTAAAGACAGGCGAATCAAAGACCTCTTCTGGTTAGATTTATTTCTTCCAGATTAAAGACAGGCGGACAAAGACCTCTTCTAGTTAGATTTATTTCTTCCAGTTAAAGACAGGAGAATCAAAGACCTCTTTTGGTTAGATTTATTTCTTCCAGATTAAATACAGGCGAATAAAGACCTCTTCTGGTTAGATTTATTTCTTTCAGATTAAAGATAGGCGAATGAAGACCTTTTCTGGTTAGATTTATTTCTTCCAGATCAAAGACAGACAATCAACGGACCTCTTCTGTTTAGGAATATTTTCCCCAATAAAGTTACCAAACAACATACCTCTTCTAGTTAGATTTATCTCTTCCAGTTAAAAACAGGAAAAATACATCCACAATCTCAGTATAAACCGACCAAAGATTTGTTATGATACTTCTCCCTCGACAGTCACTCTGGATGACATCTGTAAACCCATCTTCGACAAAATCTTTATCACTTCTCAAAATGGCATCCCTAAGCCCATTAAAAATGATCAACAAACTGTTCACCTCACGCACAAGCGAGTGCAAATTTCTGGGCACTTAAGTGTTCAATCATCTTCTACCTTCAAGTCACGAATGGCGGACTCGCCAATCTACCTCTTCAGGTTTAAGAAGATTGAATAGGGGAAGCTGTTGTACCCCAAAATTTTCCTTCTCTTTTCTCAAAAACATTTCACAAAGGACCTCTAATGCTCAAGGAATTGACCAAACAAAATCACCTTTGAAACACTGAGATCACAAATTAGGGTTTTGACTGAGAATGACTGATCACTGACTTTTGTCCTAATATACAATCTACTGGTTTGAAACATGGTCCCAAAGATTCAAATGCATCATTTTGACCTAATTGCATATATCAATTCATTTCTCAAGATCATTGGATTGAAAGATGAAATTTGGTCAATTGATAAAAAAGTCAATTATATACTTAAAAGTCAAACTTTGACTTTTTGACCAAATTTGAGTTTCAAAGATCAAATTCATCAAGACATTCAAGAATATCAAGCTTGATCATCAAGAAGTCAAGAAAGTCAAAATTCAACGTGAAAAGTTAAACTTTTCAAGACTTTTCTAAGTGTTTTTATACATGATAATTTCACTACTTCATGCCAATGTTCACCAAGATGCATGATGATTCAAAGGAAACTTTCAACATGAAAGTTGTAGATCTTGATGACTTCTACAACTTTATATTAGAGGGTTGATGTCCAAAAAATTCTTAAATTTGAAGATATAAGCCCATGAAGTCATGAAATTTTAATCTAACACTTAGAGAAATTTCTAACAGATTTTGGTCAGGATTTTATCCCAACTTCTTAGAACTTTTTCACATAGTTCCAAGATGATTTTGTCAAAATGGCCAATATGAAAGTTACAGAAGATGTTTCAAGCTTTCTAAAACATCGAAGATCATGAATTTATCATACTTGAGTCAGGAGATTCAAGGGCCTGAAGTTGGACATCAATTCTTGAATTGCATGTCATTTTGTTGAAGAAAAAATAATCTAATTTGCACGATGTAATGCATAATCTTACTTTGCAGGCCTTGTGACTTGCAAATCATCCATAATCATATGTTTACATAATTTATTGAACCATTATCCAAGTGATTCAAGTATTGTCCATTGCATCACTCCATTTATAGCATAAAGGCGCCATTGCCATTAACATAAAACAAGCTTTATGCAATGGCCAACTCCTTGGGCCTCTCAATTTCTTTCTCTGCATATACACAATGTCAAAGAAAGAAGCAACATGCCTAATATCCTCTAGCAACTTCATACCATGCTTGTACCATGCATTGAAACACCAATTTTCACATAACTTGGTTGTTTCATCTCAACCAAACCAGAATTTTGACAATTTGTAAAACAAACTCTCTCATTATCTTAAACCTCCTCCATAATTAGAGAGGCCATCTGCAAGATAAAGATCCAGAAGTTTTGGTTGTGTAGACAAGCCCTCAAAATCTCATACTCTCAAAAAGCCATAACTGTCCACAAAACCTCCAATCTTGAGCTTAGAAACCAAAATCTTCAAATCTCCCAAACCTTGAATTTTCATCCAAACAAACCATCTAGAAACTTCATATACATGATATAGAAGTTGTTCAAACTCAAGAACAACTTCTGTAACATCATTATCTCCGCTTTCCAAACTCAAAAACAATGTCTTGCAAGTTAACTTGGTTGGAGAGATTCAAGCACTTTCAGCACAAAGTAAATATTGGAATAACATAAGGGAGGTATAAGGAAGCTCAAGCAATCATCACATTGTGCCTGGAAACATCCATACACATTTCGAGTTTTCACTTCAAGAGGTATGTTTTCTCAAACTGTGATATCCTTGTTCATACATCATTTTTCTTTCGTTTTCAAAAGAATAAAACAGGATAAACCAGAATAGAAGAGTTGCAAACACTAAAAACCTCAAACAAAATTCTTTTGGAAGTCTTACACGGCCGGCCGTGTCACCTGACACGGGCCGTATCAGGAAGAAAACAGGAAAAATGGCAAGACAGGGCCCTGACACGGGTGCCCGTGTCACAGGACACGACCCGTATCCCTCTTACTGAAATTAAAACTTAGCAAAGTGGCAGGACAGGGTCCTAACACGAGTGCCCGTGTAAAAGGACACGACACGTGTTAGCTCAGTTGGGACAAAAAAAATATGTGCATGATTATTACAGGGTCTTGACACGGGTTCCCGTGTCACAGGACACGGCTCGTGTCAGCTTCAACACCAAAAATTCTGATTTTTTTAGTCTTCTTTACTATTATTTTGTTCAATTTGGTTGTAATAGTGATTAGGTTTTAATTGCTTTCATCCCCATTTATAATTTGTATCCTCATCCCCTAAATGATGTAATAGCGTAGGATATTTACATTCCACAATTTATCGCTTTCAAATGTAAATGCTAGTAATTAGGGTTTGTATGGAAAGACTAAAATCAACCAATAGAAAACCCTAATTCAAGACAAAAAAGCATGAAAAAAAAACACTTTGCACACTTGCACCTCTAGGGTAACCCACACGTGTTGCCTCGGATAAAAATAGGCATGTCCATCGAACGTGGGATGCTTTAGCAAAGACCCTCGAATACAAGATTGTAGTCCCTCGATGACCCTTCGATGTTTCCTTAGATAAACAATCTTAGTCTGTTACGATAAATTTCTAAAGTATCCTACAATATTTCCTTCTATGACTATACGGCGACCCACTCCTATCCCTTCACATCCAATGATAGGGCTTCTTACCAATCAATGGTAAGATAGAAATGTTAAAGGAAGAGAAAATGAACAAAAGACTTTTTGAGTAGGTAGAACGTTCTTAGTTGCTTGCTCACAATCCATCTTCAAAAAATAAACATCTTTTCAAACACACCAAAAACTTTCAAAAACATGAAATATTTCAAAAAGTCCAACACTTTGTATGTATTCTTATAGAGACGAGAATCATTACAAAGTTTTCCTAAACGAAGGCGCTTTTCAAAAATATTTTCAAAACCCACCACAAACACATTTCAAACAAAGAAATTACAAAAGTGATCTAGCTAACAACAAATAGCCCATAGATAACTATGGATGAAAAGGGTGCTAACACCTTACCTTTTCATAACCTACCCCCAAACTCAAGAAATTATCTCAAAGGTCTTTCCTGTTCTTTTCACCCTTTCCTTATTGGATAAAATAAAAGTCAGTGGCGACTCTTGCTATCCGCAACAATTGCGATAAAACGCAAAACAACCAAGTCATTTCTCCCACCGTATCACATAAATGTTTGTGAATACATGAATGCGTATGAATATGCTAGGAGTTTCATTTTTGAATGTCTTATTCACTTGGATATGCATATTTTTTCATATATATTTTTCTTAGGTTTTGCTTTTTACTGGTGAGCACCATAAAAATAAACATGCAAACGAGATACAGAAACAAAAGCCTTTATTGAAATGATAATCGTATTTAAAAAGAATACAATTCAGATACTGAAAAATATTAAAACTTAAAACATTAAAACTTGCTGAAATAAATAATCAAAGGGAAACAAAAGTCTTTTAAGTGCACCTTTGGATTTCTGCTCTGAAGCCATCGACCATTGTCCTACAAAGTTTGAGAAAGTCTTCGACGTCTTTCAGAAGAGGGACCATCAAATTTTCTGCGTCTCTCAAACATCTAGGGATGTCCTCAATGAGATTGTTGGCTAAGATGGCGAGTTTTGCATGCTTTTCTTTGTAAAATTGGTATTATCGATAGAGATCAGGAATTATCTTATGATTATCTTCTCCTGCTTTAGCAATCTTTAAATACTACTTTTTCCAATATAACTTTTCAGCCCTCGTCTCCGTATAGATTTTCTGTTGTATTAGGAAATCCTATCAGAGGCCTTCTAACTCAAGACACACTCGCTCGTATTTATCAGTCCTTTGGGCAAGAAATGTTTCTTCCATCATCCTTTTGAGGCGTTCCCCTACCTTCGATTCTTGGCTATCTTGGAGAATGGTTGTAAGATACTTCATTTGTTCTTCTTGATCTAAAGAAGCTTGGGCCAAACTTTAGATTTGAGCCGTCAAATATTCTTCCATCACCTTTTTGTCTTGCATTGCCTTTTTGTACCACCTACTTAGTTTCCTGATCTCGCTAGAAGCATCCTCCAACCGTTGGTTGCAGGAATCCAAGTAGAAAGTAACACTTAACAACCCATCAGTCGATCGCTTCAGCTTAAGACTCTCCTTCTCAAATGCCTCAGATCTTTCTGAATCTGTTGATATTTTTATTCAATTATGCATTGCATTTGCATTTGTTTCAAAGTGTACTTCAAACTGTCTATTTCTTCTAAGGACATAGGAGGAGAATCTGGGACATCTGGCTTGTACTCATGATCAATGTCAAATGGTAACTTAACAACTTGCACCCTATCCAAAACCCATCGAGTGTAAGGCTCTTTTTCCACAACATTCTTCCTTTCGGCCTTTCTTTTATTAACCCTACTCCAAGCTCAGATGATCTTGTTTAGCAATTCTTGGTTGTTCTTTCCCATGTCATGAATGATAAATTACCAAAGTTGTTCATCTGAGGGTTTATCCTCCAAAGGGTACCCTAGTTATCTTAGAGCCAAGGTAGGTTTATAGTTGATACAACCATGTAATTCAATCAACGGAACATTCATAAAGTCTCTGCAACTATAGATAATATCTATAATGTCTAGTCTCATCGCATACCACAACACCGAATTAGCAGTAAGAGATATTAATTTTGAGGCCACTCATATCTTGTCAGATTTGGAATCATGTAGTCTTCCTTATAAAGATGAGTCATAAACCAAGAATATAAGAGTGGGATGCAACAATTTAGAGTACCCCTCCCCTTTTCATACTGAGTGTGAAGTGCATAAGAAACATCATAAAGTAAAGCGGGAGTTGGGTCCACATTCAATAGCTGCATGGTCAATATAGTCCAAAGTCCGTAGAAATAAGATTACACTAAACACAAGAAGTCCTAAAAAATCAACACAAGACTCCCATTCTTTGTTATCAGCAAAATAAAGAGCTTTAGTTTCCAAATAGCATCTCTTAATCCCTTGTACATCACCTTTTTTTGTAATTAAGTGACAATTCTGGATAAGGGATCCCTAAACCATCTGCAATGTTTTTAATGTCAATAGTCTTCCCGATTCCCATATAAGCTTTCCCCTTAGAAAAATTCAAAAGTCTATCAAATTCTTCCAGAGTCGGTGCTAGCTGAAAGTCTTGGAAAGTAAAACACCTCAATGGAGGGTCGTAGAACTGAATTAAGGCAGAAATAACATCCAATTATACCTCCAATTTTGTTAATTCAAGGGTATCCCCATAACAACGAGTAAACATCTTCAAAGCTCTTTCATATATTTTCCCTTTGATGGTCTTGATCATCGTCATATCTGGCTTGACGACATTAATACGGACAAGTTGTTTCCCTCCACATTCATTTTTCTTAGGAAACTTCAACAAAAACCTCTGATTATTTTTTTTTGATACTGTGAATAAGACAGACAAAAAGAAATTGAAGGTAATGAATATATGAAATGCAAGATGTATGAATGCATAATTGTGTGGCTTGGTGACGGGATTTCATGAAAGGTATCCTTAGATGGTAGGCTTTTAGTTTTGACCTACGTATATTTTACCCTCCCCATAAGGTGGTTTCCTTAAGGGTATCATGGATAACACTAGAGGGAAAGGAACAAGGGCCTCCATAAAGTGGACTCTCTTTGTAGACCGAAACTTTCATCTCTAGGCTATGAAAGGTCTCACCAAGAGATCTTGGTTTAAGGGTTATACAAAGAGTCATAGGTTTCATTCCAAAGTTTTACTCTCCAAGAGGATGTCTCTTGAGACATATTTCTTTTTCGTAATTCCACCGATTCTAGGTGAAGTCGTCACATAAACTCATAAGGATGATGTATCCCCCTGGCTAATAGATGAACGTTCTTTCTAAGGGTTTTTTGAAAACAAAAATTTAAAATAAAAATCCCATCATCAAATGAATATAATATGATAAAAATAAATAAATAAAAATAATAAATGAAAGCAAATAAATAATTAATACCAAATATTGAAAACATTAAAGATCCCAACAAAAATCTTAAACATAAGAGGAAGGCTTTTAAACCCTAGGGTTGAGTCGCCTGCTGTTATAATTGGTTTTAAAATGAGAGTCGCCACCCTTAATTTTTATCATAATACGGAAATATAACAGAATCATCCTAATTGTTGATATAGAGATTTGAAGTTCTTGAATCACTTTAGACGAATGGAAGGTGTTAGGCACCCCTCACCTACCTTGCTCACAAGGATACTAGGGTTTAGAATTGCAATTTTTAAGAAATATGGTTTTAAATTTTATTAGGGGAACTCGCCACGATTTTAGTCGTATGCCTATGTATCCTCTTATGAGGAATCAGAGTCCCAATTTGTAGTTCGTAGATGGTTTGTGTTTTTATGGATTACGAAGATATCTTGAATTTCCCTTGAACCAAGTCTAGGTGTGTGAATAGCAAAATTGTTAGACGAAGTTCGCAGTCGATTTAAAGTATCTCCATAATCCTTTTTGAAAATTTTCTTGGATTTAATTAAGTTAGTAAAAAAATGATTTGATGTTGGTTAGGTATTTTTTAAATATATTAATATATAAAAAAAAGTTTTTAATGCATGGCAAAAAAAAAATAATTTTAATGCAATTTTTAAAAGTAATTAAAGTATGAGATAGTAGAAAAATAAATATTTGAATTTTATAATAATAAAATAATTTCAAAAAAAATTGAACTGGGCCTATTAAGTGTCCAGCTGTTGGACCCAGCCTACCTAAAAAATGCACACACAAAAAATAGGCCTTCAAAAAGTGATATGGGCTCATCTGACAAAAATGCACTCCTTCTATTAAAACCATGCCTCACTTTAATGGGCCATATTGATAAGATAAACCATGACCCCTCTGAATTACGCCTACACAACCTTACATTATTTAAATAAAATCCTTAATGAGCCATCAGATCTTGATGGTCCATACTGAAATAATACACCCTCTTTTAAACTTAAACCCTACAAAAAATTTAACAACAATAATCCAACTTCCTATTATGATAACATTGGGAATCAATAATGAGGAATAATGTTTAGAAATTGATAGGGCAACTTTGGGGTATGAAAATAAGAATATCTTCTTCCTCCGCCATGGCCGAGTCATTGGAGGTTACTACTACAATATCACTATGAATTGAGATGCCAAGTTTTTTGGTTTTTGGACCTGATTCTTTGTCTTCCTCTAATCATTTTGGTCCTAAACCATCTACCAAGCTTTAAGAGAATAATTACTTGCTTTAGAATCAACAACTTGAGGTTGTGATTCTTGCACAAAGAGTGCAAAAGATTATGGTGAATCCATAAGTTCCACCGTAATACAAATTAGATCTTGATTGGCTTCAAGGTAAACTTTTATATGAATATGAGGCATGGATAGTGCAAGGTCAAACTCTCTCCATTTGGATTTTATCCACCATTTCTGAGTAAATGCTCCCTTGTATGTTGTCGGGCATGCATGCTTATGAAGTATAGGATCAAATTTATAAATATTTCCATGCTCACATGAAAGCTCGTGTTCGACAACTTCGGGTTGAACTGAAATTAATCAAGAAAGGTAATAATTATGTCACTGAATTTGAGTTATGTGTTAAGTCTATTTCTAACTCATTGGTGGTTGTTGGTGATGTCGTGTATGATCAAGATCAAGTTGATTCAATTCTTGATGGATTACCTGAGGAGTATACTTCTTTTGTTTTGAAAATATATGAAATGGATGAGCCTCCATCCTATATGAAGTTGAGGGCTATAATTTATGTCCAAGAGGCTTAACTTGATAAATTATGGCAGGAACTTTCCATGACAACTACTATTGGATATATATTGCATGCAAATGATCAAAAAGTTGGTGTGCATGACAATATGATGCAAAATAGAGGTCGAGGATGTTTTTCTCGAGGGCGTGGGCATGGTAGATGACACTTCTCACCTGGGACAAAACCTATATGTCATCTATATGGAAAATATGGTCATGATGTGGTTGAGTGTTTGCACAGATTTTATGAGTCATTTACACTACATCAGTCCAAGTTACTTGAGCCTTCAGATGATTCTCAATACAAGCAGGAAACCTCCACTTTTGAATCCCAATAAGTTTCTCTTATGGCCTCCACCAGTGCCTATTCTCTGTCTAAGGAACTTGAGAATCAGGCGTGGTTTGCAGATTTAGGTGCTTCTCACCATTTAACTTCTATTCTTGATTTCTTACAGTCTAAGCAACCATACACGAGTTCTAGTCAAGCCAATGTAGCCAATGGTTAAACATTAGTAATACATGGTGTAGGCTTCTCATATATGTAGTCAAATTCATCTTCTCATCTTAATTCAACTGATATTTTGCTAGTTCGTTGCATTACAAGAAACTTGTTATTTGTCTCTAAAATATGTAAAGATGATTGTATATTATTTCAATTTGAATTTGAAAAATCTTGTATCATTTCACATGATACTAAAGTCACTCTCCTTGAAGGCTTTCTTGATTCAAGTGGATTATATTTCTTTCCACATCTGCTGCTGAAGCCTTCAAGCATGTCTTCATCAAAGAAATCTAGTTTACTTTCGTCTAATACTTTTGTCAATTATATCTCTTGTGTTGTTGCTCCTGGTGTAACTAAGATGAATATGTATTTCATATGGATTTATAGACTTGGGAATTCCCATTTATCAACAGTAAAACTTGCTCTTAAGCATTGTAAAATTTGTATTCCTAGTAAAGTTTCTCTTGAATGTGAGTCATGTTGCTTTGGAAATTCATATAGATTGCATGTTCCTCTTTCTTTGAACACATACATTGCCCCTTTTGATGTTGTTTATACAGATATGTGGGGACCTACACCACATATATCTAGCTCTGACTTTTCATACTACATTTACTTTATAGATGCCTATACTTAATACACTTATATCTATTTCTTCAAGCACAACTCAGAGGTCATGCAATCTTTAATATCTTATTCGAGTTAATTCAGGTTCAGTTTCATTCCACAATCAAAGCAGTTCAATATGATTATGGTAGTGATTTTAGGCCCTTCACTAAGTTCTTGACAAAACTAGGCATAACTCATACACTCGCATGTCCATGCACTTCACACCAAAATGGTTTTATGTAAAGGAAGCATATACATATTGTGGAAATGGGCCTTACCATCTTTGCTCATGCATCTATCCCACTTCACTTATGGGATCATAATTTCTCCATAGTTTTTCATGTTATTAATATGATTCCCTCTGCAGGAATTTCAAAATATCACTCACCTTATTATGCCTTGTACAAAAAGTTACCCATTAAGTCAATTAAGGTGTTTGGATGTGCTTGCTTCCCTCTCATTCACCCCTATAACAAACATAAACTTGATTTCAAAAGTCAAAAGTGTGTAGATTTGGGTGTCTCATCTCAACATAGAGGCTATAAATGTCTTAACAAATTTGACAAGTTATTTATCTCTAAGGATGTTGTGTTTCATGAAAACTCCTTTCCCTTCAATATGTTGTTTTCTAACACACCTTCTTCTCCTAGTGTATCTATTGAGTCTTTACCTTTCCCCCGAGTATCTTCCTCTCCCATACCTCGTGATTGTCATAACTCCTCTAAGGATTGAATATATTTCATGTTCTGCAAGATAACTTTGTGGAACCTTGTTTTTTAGGTAACATGTGTTGTTTTGATGATGTGAACTCTAGAAAGATCATAAAGCTTATTCAGCATACTAAAGATGCAAAAGCATGCCAATACAATGAGATAAAACAACATGCAATCAACATGATAGAGATACAATATCATGACTAATGTAGAAGATAAATGAAAGTACACTCAATATAGTAAAAGATGCAACCTTTTATAAATTCAACCAAGAAGATAAATAAAAGAACATTCAACATAGAAAAGATGCAACATGATGAATAAAAGAGAAGATTAGATGATACTTAGCATAACAAAGATGTAACAATTGAGAAAGTTAAGCAATGCACTTAAACAATTATTGCAAGCCATGAGTTTGATAAGAAAGACTCAGATAAGTATAAAGGAAATCAAAATCCTCAGGTCATCTCAAAAGCAAAGGTCAAATATATGGAATACATTAGACACAAGATATAGGCTGATCATCTTAAAATAGAAACTAAGTGAATCAATGTAAGCAAAATTTCTCTCTATGTAGAGGTAGTTGGCTATAAGCACACAAATGCACACACACACACACACACACGCACACACACATACATAATAAAGGAAAAGGTAAGAGAAATAGGAACGTTCAAAAGCCAAAAAAAATATTTTGACTAGTGTAATACGGTAGGAGAACTGACTTGGTGTTTTTGCGTTTTTATCGCAATTATTACGGATAGCAAGAGTCGCCACCGAATTTTCTTTTATCCAATAAAGGAAAGGATGAAAATAACATGAAATACCTTTTGAGATATTTTCTTGAGTTTGGGGGGTAGGTTATGAAAAAGGAAGGTGTTAGCACCCTTTTCATCCGTAGTTATCTATAGGCTCTTAATTGCTTGATCACTTTGAAATGCTTTTGTGTTTGTGTAAGTTAATATTTTGAAAACGCCTAAGTTTGGCAAACTTTGCAATAATTCTCGTATCGTTGAGAATGTATACAAAGTGTTGGTTTTGAATTTTTTTGTTGAAAATGAGTGTTTGAAAGATGTTTTGTAAGGAAATTTTGTAATGATTCTCGTATTGTTGAGAATGTATACAAAATGTTTATTTTGAAAAGTGTTTTAAAAATGTCAAGTGCAAAGATGGTTTTAGTGTTTGAGCAAGAAATTACGAGTAATCTACCCACTCATAAAGTCTTTGCTCTTTTCCTCCTCCTTTAGATAATGTTATTTTACCATTGATTGGTAGAAAGCCATGTCATTGGATGTGAGAGACAGGCATGGGTCATCGCACACTCATAGAAGGCGACTTGTTATATGTTTTAGATATTGTCGTAAGGGACTAAGATTGTTTACCGAAGGCAACATTGAAGGGTCATCGAGGAACTACAATCCTTTAATCAAGGGTCTTTGCTAAAATCATCTCACGCTCGAGGGACATGATTGTTTTTATCCGAGGCAACAAGTGTCAATTACTCTAGAGGTGCATGTGTGCAAGGTGTTTGATTTCAAGTATTTATCTTTTAATTAGGGTTTTTCTAAGTTTGATTTTAAACATTGTCATGCAAACTCTAATTACTAGCAATAATAAGGAAAGCGATAAATTGCGGAATTTAAATGTCCTACGCTATTACAACGCTTTGGGAACAGGGGGTATAATTTGTGAATAGGGGGAAGAAAGCAATAAAGCCCTAATTACCATTACAAACCATTGGATATAAATTACAATAATAATACACAAAAATGTAAAGATGAAGAAGAAAATAAAATGATTTTTAGGGTTTTTGATGGAGAAAAAGGTTTTAGTAATTATCCTAATTAAATTTATTTACAAAAGAAATTAATTAATTATTTAACAAAACTTAAAATCTAGGTTAATTGAATTTTAAGAAGAAAATAAACCTAAGTCTAATAATTTGTTTAGAAAATAGTTTGAATGTTTAATTTAGAAAATGTTTTTACAACGTAAAAGAAAATAATAGAATTTCATTTAATAAAAAATAAAATAAAATACTTAAATTAAATTATTTTAAGAAAAATATATGTTTTTAGTTTTTAGTTTTAATAAAATAAATAGGTAAATAAAAAATAATGAAAATATAAAATAAATGGGTTGGGTGTTTAAAAGTAAAAAGGGTGGTAAAAAGTAGTAAACATGATTAGGCCCAATATGTATTTGTTTGAAATCAGAAAATAGAAATAAAAAAAAGTGTTCATGGGCCTGCGCTTGGTATAGTAATTAGGGGGGTATGAGATCAGAAAATAAAAAAGGCCCAACTGAAGAGTCCAAGCGCCTGTATGGATCTCATGTTGTTGGCTTATTGGAGTGTACCAAGGGCTGCATATGCGCTGGATCTGTTTGCCTTGAAGATGAATGGTATAGATGAGGGGTGCACCATGTGCGTCTTTACCTTACTTGCACTTGCTTAGCATGAAACAAACATGAAAATAACAAAATGTCCTACGCCTGGCTCAAACCCATTACAAAGCGTAGGAATGCCATATACGCGCGCGCTCTGCCACTGGGGTGGCTCTTACATCCAGTAGTAAAACAACTTTAACTAAATATTAAATAAACTCATTTATGAGTTTTGAACTTCATCTTCTTCCTCCTTCGCACGCAGAACAAACACCACCATTTTTTATTTTTGGAACTTCCTCATTTCTCAACCATTTGCAAAAGTATAAACATGAAACTTGCTCCATTTTTCAATACGAATTCAACCATGTAAACAACTTAAAATATAAATCAAAGATGAACATTAATTCCTGTTGGTACCAAATAAAACCTAATTTTTTCAGAAAGTTCAAACTCAAAATTCGCATCACTCGGGCAACATAAATGAAAACTAAGGGTATAGTTAGCTTCAGGGCTATGAAGTAACCATTAATGATGCTTGTAGAGAGAGTTCAAAGTTGAGAAAACTTACCTCAAAACTGGAAATCGTGTATGGAGTTTGAGCATTCCTGGAGGTGTGGTGATGATCTGGATAGCTTCATTGGACTCCTAGGAAGCTAATGTAACTCTTACTTTGTGCTGAGAGTGCTTGAATCATGCTGGAGAAGTCAATGTGCAAAGTTTTGTTTTTGAGTTTGGAAGATGAGGAAGAGGATGTTACAGTTGTGAAACAAGGATGGGATGAGTTATATTTGATGTATGGAAGCTTTGAGAATGATTTAGAGGGAAAATGCACAAGTGGATTGTGAGATTGAAGTTTTTGGTTAGAAATGACAAGTTATGGAGGTTTGGATGCAGTTCTGAGTTTTAGGGAGTTTCAGGGTGTTTCAAGACTTATGGATTCGTGTGTTAGTTTGAAAATGACCTCTCTATTTATAGGCAGGAGGTTTTACATCTTGAAGTAACCATAATTTCGAGATAACATGTTATGGTTTGGTTGAAAATGAGAAATCAAGTTGAATGGATTTTCATAGTTCCAAGGTTCAAGTACAAGCATGGTATGAGTTTGTTGGGTGCAGGGAGGTTCATTCTTCACCTTACAATGGAGTGTGATCAGAAGAAACAAGTGAGAGGCTCAATGCATTGACTTATGCATAAAGTTTGCCTTACAAGAATGGAAATGGTAACTTTGTGCCAAAAATGGAAAATTGTCTTGGACAATGGCTCAAACACTTGGATAATAGCTCAATCAATTGCTTAAGCATTTAATTATGGAGTGATTTGTGAGTTAGAAGGCCTGTGAAGCAAGATTATGCAGCATAGCTATGGGATTAGGTTATGTGTTCTTCATGAAAATGCCTTGTAATTCAAGTTTATCATGCCAACTTCTTCTCTTCGATTCTCCTAGCTCAAGCATGATCTCTTCAAGTTATTTGAAATTATGGAAAGCTTGAAACATTGTCTACAACCTTCATGTTTACCACTTTGGCTAAATCATCTTGGAACTAGGTGAAAATTGGTCAAAAAGTTAGGTCAAAAATCTGCCAAAAGTTGTCAAAATTTTCACTAACTGTTTTATGAAAAATGTCATGACTTTATGAGCTTATATCTTCAAATCTAAGAATTTTTTGGACATGAACCCTAAGGGAAAAGTTGTAGAATTCATCTAGATCTACAACTTTCATGTTGAAAGTTTTCCTTGAATCACCTTGCGTCTTGGTGAAAAATTGTCATGAAGTAGTGAAATTATCAAGGTTAAAAACACTTTAAATTTTTATAAGTATTAGAAATCTTAACTTTTTTGTTGACTTTTTGATTTTCTTGATTCTTGATGATCAATTTTGACATTTTTTAGTTCCTTGATTAATCTTGATCTTTTAAATTTAGTGTTGACCAAAAAGTTAAAGTTTGACTTCTTGTGTATCTGATGACTTTTCATCAGTTGATCAAACTTGAACTATCAATCCATTGATCTTGAGAAATGATTTAAGCCATGAAATTAGGTAAATATATTATGTTTTAATCCTTGAGATCATGCTTCAAATCATAGGTCATGTACTAGGTCAAAAATAACTAATCAGACATTCTCAGTCAAAACCCTTAATTTTGACAATTTTGCCCCTTTGATGATTTGAGTGATTTTCTTGAGGCATTGTGATCAAACCTTGGTAAATTGATAAATATCACTTCAAACTGTTGATGTTGTCCAAAAAAATGAAGTTTTACCGTATATTGACCATAATTGACTTTTTTACCTAATACAACTAATTTTCAATCATCTGAGCCATTGACTGAGAAAATTTGTGATGCAAGGCTTGAAACTTGGTATGAGCAATTGTAAAGACCATTAATGAACCATGAAAGTCACTTGAGGAATCAAAATTCCAATTTTTCTTGAGAAAACCAAAACCCTAATTTGGAGGCTCAATGCTTAAGAGGTGAGCTTGTCTGATCAAACCTTTGAGAACCCTTGAGCTTTTGAGATCTTCGGTGAGAAATGTCTTGAGAAAAGAGAAGGAAATTTTTTGGGTAAAACAAATTCCCCTTTTCAATATTTTTAAACCTGAAGAGTTAGATTGGCTTGTTCGTCATTCATGACTTGAGGGTAGAAGATGATAGAACACTTAAGTGCCCAAAAATTTGCACTCGCTTGTGCATGAGGTAAAAGTATGTTTTGGTTATATCAGGAATGGGCTTAGAGATGCCATTTGGAGAGGTGACAGGAAATCATCGGGGATGGGCTTATAGATTCCATCTAGAGGTAATTGTTGATAGAAGTATCAAAATGAGTCTTCGCTCGACTGTATCTGAAGAAGTATCAAAATAAATCTTTGGTCGATTTCATCTGAGCCAAAAAAGGATCTACTGAGAGAAGTATCAGAATAAATCTTTGTTCGATTTAATATGAGCCAACAGATGTTTTTAACCCAGAGAAGTATCAGAATAAACCATTGGTCGATTTAATCTGAGCCTGAAAAAGGTCTACTGAAAGAAGCATCATAATAAATTTTTAGTCGATTTAATCTGAGCCAACAAATGTTTTTAACTGAGAGAAGTATCAGAATAAACCTTTGGTCGATTTAATCTGAGCAAGAAAAAGGTCTACTGAGAGAAGTATCAAAATAAAGTTTTAGTCGATTTAATCTGAGCCAGGAGATATTTTTTAATCTTTAAGTGAGAGAAGTATCAGAATAAATCTTTGGTCGATTTAAGCTGAGCCAGAAAAAGGTCTACTGAGAGAAGTATCAGAATCAATCTTTGGTCGGTTTAATCTGAGCCAGCAGAGGTTTGAAGGGAGTGTTCATCATGTAGATATTTTCCCTGTCTTATTTCGGGAATTAATCTGGAACTGTTGAAAATTGTTGATGATATTCATTCGTTGATTGATCTTTCTTGAAAAGGTAAAGAGTTAGTTGTATACAATGTCATGATGTATGAAATGCATTACGTAATGATGTTCTCAAAATAAATAATATTGTGCTATATGTGTTTCGTATTCATATGTTATGATGAATGAATGTGCAATGTTATTGAAGTGTATTTATCTTGGAAAATAAATCCCTGACTATTGTTGGGGATGAAGAGTATGTGTATCTTCAACCTTGTCTAGAATGCTTTCGCTGGTGATTCCTGCTTACTTGTTTGAGGAAACTCTGCAGGGGATGTTGATTTTTGTTTGGGGAGCAGAGTTTAGGAACCTCGGTCGTCCGTTGATCTACTGGGGAATTTTTTTCTTATATACCCTGATTGGGGATAAAAGAGATGGTTAAACTTTCGACTCGTTTGGAGAAGATAATTCTTATATACCCTGACCGGTGATAAAAGAGATGGACAATCTCCCGACTTATATAGGAAGGATAAAGTTAACTAGTATCTGGTCGGATTCCAAGCTCCACATCCATTTTCTGGGGATAGTGATGTCTTTACTGGAGAGAAGAATTTTGTCAATGATTTGTAGTAGTCTGAGAAATAGACTCGAGCTGGGAAATTTGTAGATTGTTAGGGAAATAAACCCTGTTGGGGGGAAATAAACCCTTGTTGATAGAGAAGTGCTTTGCCGAGGAAACTAACTTTCTTGAGAAATTGAATTTTCTAAAGAGAAGAAACTCTACAGGGTCTCTTTCTTCAGCTTTAGTGGAACAAACTCATCTAGGGAAGATAATTTCTATGATTTGTACTGATTGGGACTCCGTGGGGAGATTTAACGGGGAGGATACTATACTCCTTTATTTGCTAGAGTGGTCTTCCGGAGAGACGGCGGGGGAATATACCCTTATTTGTGAAGATTACTCTGTGGGGATAATCTTATAGAGGTGGTTGTGGGGATTTATGGACAACATGAGTGTCATCCCAGCTCCTAGAGTTTTGAGTAATCGTTGATTCCTGTTCTTATGTATATACTTTTTTAACAGTTAATCATGTTCATATGCATATGTTCATTTAATTTTAGTCATTGGACGTTTTTGCAAGCAAAACGAAAAAACAAAAAGTTTGGACTTTAAAGTATATTTGTATGGATAATTTGCCTATAAACAAGCGAGTTTGTACAAAGAGACGGAAATCCTTGAAAGAGGAAGTCATCGTGAAATGAAAGAGTACAAAGTGAAAGCAAATATATATATATATATATATATATATATATATATATATATATATATATATATATATATATATATATATATATATATATATATATATATATATATATATATATATATATATATATATATATATATATATATATATATATATATATATATATATATATATATATATATATATATATATATATATATAGCCATGTGAAAAATGATCTCATTGGATTCTAACTCTGCTATTGCCCATATGTCGTCGAACATCTCGTCCTTTGCCATTGGAAGTAATTGATTGAACCATTTATACTTTTTACCTTGTGTTGTACCCAAAAATTTTCCCTCTCATTTTCTCAAGATTTCTCTCACAAGATGTTCATTGGTTCAAGAAGACACAAGGATGGATCAACTCAATAAACCTCTTCAAGCACTGATAACTAAAAATTAGGATTTGAGTTTGCACAAGTACAATTGAACTTTTAAGGCCCCATATGACTTTCAGGGATCATTTTGGACTCTCAAGATTGCTCATGTCAAGTTTCAAGCTTTGGATCACATTTTTGCTCAGTCAATTGATCAGTTGACCTAAAATCAACTATATTGGGCAAAAAGTCAATTGTGTTCAATTTATAGTCAAACATCATAATTTTTTATCCATATCAACATTTTAAACTCATATATGTCAATTGGTCAAGTTTAGATCACAATTCCTCAAGAAATTTGATCATAACTCCAAAATGGCAAAATGGTCAAAATTAGGGTTTTGACTGAGAAGGCTCAATTTTTAATTTTTTGGCCAAACACATGACTTATTAGTTTGAGACACGATATCAAGGATTCAAATGCATCATCTTGACCTAATGGCATGGTTCAAAACACTTCTCAAGATTAATTGATTGATAGTTGAAATTTGGTCAACTGATGAAAAAGTCAACTATACACTGAAAAGTCAAACATTGACTTTTTGAACAAAATCATGTTTCAAAAATCATATTTCATCAAGACATGTCAAAATATGAATATTGTTCATTAAGAAATCAAAAGTTCAAAATTATCTTTGAAAAGTCAAAATTCTAAGACTTAGAAATATTTCTAAGTGTTAGAAAGTTAACTTTTTTTCATGACTTTGTGCCAAATTTTCACCATGATGCAAGATGATTCAAGGAAAACTTCCAACATGAAAGTTGTAGATTTCAATGAGATCTAAAACATTGTAGGGAAGGAATTTTTCTATAAATTCTTGGGTTTTAAGTTATAAATTCATGAAGTCATGACATTTTTGATTAAATACTTAGAGAAATTTTCAACAGGTTTGGTCAGGTTTTTATCCCAACTTCTTGTATAATTTTCATTAAGTTCTAGTTTTATTTAATAAAAGTAGAAAACATAAAAGTTGTAGAGGATTTTTCAAGCTTTCCAAAACATCCAAGAGCATGAATTTATCATACTTGAGTTAGGATATTCAAGGATCTGAAGTTGGGCATTCATTCTTGATTTACAAGGCAGATTTATGATGAAGAAGGAACCAAAATCTTAGCTATGCTGCATAATCTTCACTTTTAAGGCCTCAAACTTGTAAATCACTCCTTAATTGAATGCTTACGCAACTGGTTAAACTATGATCCAAGTTTTTGATACTTTTTCCAAGTGATCATTCCATTTTTGAAAGAAAGCAACATATCCATTCTTGAAAAGTTCACTTTAATCACAAAGTCAATTTCTTGAGCCTCTAACTTGTTGTTATAATCACACTCAACTTCTACAAGTCAGAACACATGTTTAAAGTGATCAACCACTTTAGATAGCTTGGTACAAGCATTGAAAATATGTTCTTTATGCAAGCTTCAAAAACAAGCAAGATAGCAATAACATGTGATTCAAAATCTGAGTTGTTTCAAGTCTCAAATCTTCTCTATAAATAGAGAGGCCATTTTCAAGAGAAAGAGGTAAAAAAAAGGAGAAACTAACACTTAAAATCATTTTTGCTGTAAAAAACCATTATTGTCCAAATCTTTGAATCTCATACCTTGCAAGTTTTCTCCAAACAAACCATCCAAACACTTCACATACACCATATAGAAGTTATTCAAACATAAGAACAACTTATGTAACATCATTGTCACCACCTTCTAAACTCAAAAATTGTACTTTGCAATTTGACTTGGTTGGAATGGTTCAACAACTTTCAGCATAAAGTGAGGATTGGAACAACTTCAAAAAGGTCTAAGGGAGCTAAAGAAATCACCACGTTGCGCTTGAAAACATCCAAACACATTTTGGGTTTTCACTTCAAGAGGTAAGTTTTCTCAAACTGTAATTTCCTTGTTCATACATCATTTTACTTTGGTTTTCAAAAGAATAAAACATGACAAATCAAAGTAGAAGATTTGCAAACACTCAAATCCATTAAAATGCTTCTGGAAGCCTGACACGACCAGCCGTGTCGCCTGACATGGGCCGTGTTAGGAAGAAAACATGACAAAGTGAAAATGCAGGGTTCTGACACGGGTGCCCGTGTCACAGCACACAGCCCGTGTCCCTCTTACTGGGAGAAAACTTGACAAAATGGCAGGACAGGGTCCTGACACGGGTGCCCGTGTCACGGGACACTGCTCCTGTCAGCACAACTGGGACAAAAAAAAGAAATGTATAATTATTAAAGGGTTCTGACACGGGTGTCCGTGTTATAGGACACGGCCCATGTCAGCTTCAACACCAAAAATCTTGATTTTGACTATTTTTTGCTATTATTTTGTAATATTAATTAGGTTTTAATTGCTTTCATTCCCCACTCATAAACTTGTGTATCCCCATCCCCGAAATGATGTAGTAGCGTAGGACTTTAATTTCCGCAATTTATCGCTTTCAAATAAAAATGCTAGTAATTAGGGTTTGTATGGAAAGATAAAATTAATCTTAGAGAACCCTTAAATCTCTATACAAAAATGCATGCAATCAAAACCCGGTTCCACATACACCTCTAGGGTAACCCACACTTGTTGCCTCAGATTAAAATATTCATGTCCCTCGTACATGAGATGTTTTAGCAAAGACCCTCGAATAAAAGACCATAGTCCCTTGATGACCCTTCAAATGTTGCCTTCGGTAAATGATTATAGTCCCTTACGACAATTGCTAAAACATCTTACAAGTTGCCTTCTATGACTATACGACGACCCACGCCCGTCCCTTCACATCCAACGATAGGGATTCTTATCAATCAATGGTAAGATAGTAATATCTAAAGGAGGAGGAAAAGAACTAAGACTTTTCAAGTAGGTAAAACATTCATAGTTGCTTGCTCACAACCATTTTCAAAACATCTTTCAAAACACACCAACACTTTTCATGAAATATTTTCAAAGGTCAACACTTTGTATACATTCTTATAGAGACGAGAAACATTACGAAGTTTGCCTAAACGATGGCACTTTTCAAAAATACTTTCAAAATGCATCAGAAACACATTTCAAACAAAGAAATTTTAAAAGTGAGCTAGCAAGCAACTTAGAGCTTGTAGATAACTACGGATGAAAAGGGTGCTAACACCTTCCCTTTTCATAACCTACCCCCCGAACTCAAGAACATGTCTCAAAAGGTCTTTCCTGTTCTTTTCCACCTTTCATTATTGGATAAAAGAAAAGTCGGTGGCGACTCTTGTTATCCGCAACAATTACGATAAAATGCAAAACACCCAAGTCAGTTCTCCCACCGTATTACAGAACTGGCGCCCCTGCTGGGGAATTAAACTTAAAAGTAGGGTTACCTTAGAGCTAGATCACATTTATTTTCTTTCATTATTTCATTTGTTTTCTTTACATTTTTGGGTCCTTGTTTGGGTTTGTATTGATCCTCTACCTGGATTTGGAAACACCATTAGGTAAATAGCAAAAATTGTGGAGACTGTACAGTGTAGAACGATATAGTTGAGACAATAGCTATGTTAGTGTGACACATTTGTGGGTACCGGTATCCCATATGGCGAATTAAGGAGAATACAGAGTTGTTGTGTGGTGTCATGAAGCACTAACAAACCTTAGAACCTTTAATTGAAAAACTTGGCCATTAGGAAGTAGTGAGGTAGCCGGCTTTGGTGCAGTCCGAAGTTCATTGATACTCGATACTAAGCTCATTGAGATCTGACTTTTGGGATATTTCGGTCGCTAATAAAGAGGCTTGCGCTGAAACAATGCCCAATGAAGAAAGATCAATGATATTGAGATCCCCTAGAACCCGATTACTTTCTAGGATAGGTTGAACCAACTAAACTTCAAGAGGGTACTTACCAACGAAACCTCATACAAGCCTAAACCTAAGGATTTGTTTGTTTTGCTTGTGTATGTAAATAACATCATGACATCATACCATGACATTTGTACTAACCATTTTAAGGGCTTTGGGATTTATCTTTGTGTTATTTTGTAGGACATGGCTTCCGCACGAAGAAACACTATCTGAATCAACCTTGTGAAAGTGCCTCCTCAACTTAAGGATTTAGCAGCAAGGGTTACCAATGATTCTCCATTTGCCAAGAAATATAGTCGTCTCATAAACTTGGTTACAAAAAACTTTGAAGAGGATATGGTACATGTGCTATTCCAGTTCTTTGACCCTAAACACCATTGCTTTACCTTTCCTGATTACCAACTTGTGCCTACTATAGAAGAATTCTCTCAACTCTTGGGAATTCCTATTCCGGATCAACTACCCTTCAACGTTATTGAACGAGACCCAAGACCTGAGGAGATTGCTCGAGCTCTACATTTGCAATGATCCGACATTGTGGCAAATTGGAAAATAAGAAGTGGTGTCAAAGGGTTACTAGCCAAGTTTTTGTTGGAGAAGGCTCAAGATTTTTGGGATGCTCTAGATTTACAATCCTTTGAAGAAGTGTTGGCTATTGTAATCTATAGGATAGTAGTGTTTCCCAATCCTGACCAACTCATAGATGTGAATGTAGTCAAAAAATTTCTATCTCGCAATCTGGTGCCTACTTTACTTGGGGATATCTTGCATTCTCTTCACTCTCGCACCATGAAGAGAAGATGACTTCTTATGTGTTGCACTCCTTTATTGGCTAGGTGGTTTATTTCACACCTACCTCTATCTATTGTGAAGAATGAGCAAGGCATGAAATGGTCTCAAAGGATGATGTCACTCACGCATTATGATATTCATTGGTGTTCTTGATCCTTGGAGGACATTACTATTATTGACCGTTTTAGGGAATTCCCTAATGTCCCCCTACTTGGAATTAGGGGAGGTATTACCTACAATCCTTGTTTGGCTTTGCGACAGTATGGGTATGCTAGGAGGGATAGCCCTCATGATGCACTTGTCCAAGGAATTGCACTTGACTATGAGAGTGATGTCCAAGGTTATCGTTAGAGATTTATATGAGCTTGGGGCATGGTTAACAAAGTTGGTAGCAAGAAATTGGGGCATAATAACTCCATTCCGTTAGAGCCCTATCTTAAGTGGGTGCGAGGTCGTGCCCAAAGCCTTATGATGCCTTACGAAGCCATTCTACCTATCATCATGGAGCATGTTACCGAAGGAGATGTTCCATATACTGTCCTTTATCCTGATATGCCTACTTCTCTTGAAGATTTGCAAAGAGCTTGGATTCAACTAAAGGGGGAGTGAGACACCTTGGAAGCCCAGTTTTATGAAAGCGAGAAGAAGACATTGGAGCTCATGAGACAACTTCATGAGGAGAGGAGTCGAATGCCTATATTTCTCCAAAGAGGAAGCATCCATAGGAAACTTGATCCATTTTTATTGTATTTTACTTTATTTTGTTTCTTTTGTTTCAATGTAAGCCCAAGAGGCATATTTTACTCAATTTGAACTTATTAATACAATTAATGTCTATTCCCTTTTTTCTAAAAAAATTTAAATCTTCTAAGTCCTTGAAATCATTTGCATGCGCATTTTCATGCATCATAACATAAACAGGTATTCCATAATAGGTTTCCTTATCTTTCTACTATTTATTTCGGTAAGATGGATATCGAACAAACAGTGAAGGACTTGCAAGCGCATAATTCCCAGTTCCACGCAACCTTGCTGACCTTGGACAAGGGACAACAAGAGTTGATGACACTGCTAGCAGCCAAAAGGAAGACTAAGAAGAAGGCCCTCATCAATATGGGGAAAAGGTTTAAAGGCCCAGTCCGTCAGGTGCAGATAGTTGAAGGGTCATCCGAGGAAGACGAGAACCAGGTGGAAGAGGCAAAGAGCACCCGTGTTGGGGGTGAAAATGATTAAGCTTCCAAGGAAGAAGACTACTTTGATGAACAGTATCCATCGGCCAAGGATAAATACAAGAAGTTAGAGGATAAACTAAAAGCTGTTGAAATTCAAACCGTACCTGGTTTGGATTTTGGTGATTTAGGCTTAGTACTTAGGGTGTCATTCCCCATAAGTTAAAAATACTAGTATTTGCAAAGTATTAAAGAGTTTCATGCCCTAAACTTCATCTAACGTCCTATGTCTGCAAGATACAACCACATACTATAAACAAGAAGCTTTGGGTCCATTTTTTCCAAGAGAGTCTGGCTGGGACACAGATAGAATGGTTTTACCAATTAGAGGGTTCCCGCATTCACACATGGGAAGATCTGGCCACTGCTTTTTATCATCAATATAAATACAACATTGATTTAGCACCAACAAGAGTTCAACTTCAAGGAATGTCAATGGGTACTAATGAAAGGTTTAAAGAGTACGCGCAAAAATGGAGGGATCTTGCTGGAAGAGTTAAACCACCACTAGCTGACAGAGAACTAGTTGATATGTTCATGGGTACATTAACTGGCCCATATTTTAACTTGCTAATTAGTAGCTCATCTTCTGGTTTCACTGAGTTAATTCTGACTGGTGAAAGGGTCGAGAGTGGAATCAAGAGTGGAAAACTCCCCATGACATCTTCTTCTATCTCAAGCACTATAAAGAAACCCTTTACTGGCAAGAAAGAAGCCAATGTTATTTATGGGTCAAGGACCCATACCAAGAAGGATCACCGTCTATTTGTTAATGCTGTTTTGATCACCAACCCTCCATCTACTCAAAGACACTCATCCAACAATCAACAATCCACAGTTCCTTAAAGATAGTTCATGAGGATAAGAATGTTACTATCCCAATACTTACAACATCTGTTGAAGGCCAACTCAGTGACATTGCGTACTCCACCATCAAATCCAAATACTACATCACTGAAGTACAATCCGAATGCCAAGTGTGTGTATCATTCTAACAGCTTTGGGCATGAAACTGATCAATGTTGGGCTCTGAAGAATAAGATTCAAGACCTGATAGACAAAAAACTATTGAGCTTGATCCACATACAACTCCAAATGTGATAACTGCACCAATGTTGAACCATGGCAAAGGTGTCAATCCGATTGATGACACTACTCTTGTTTCCTCCATTGAGGATTTGACTACTCCATTGACTACTGGGAAGGAAAATTTGATGAGAGTTGGTGTGTTCCATAGCTGTTTAAAAGACTGTATTTGTTGTGCTGAACAAATAAATGGGTGCAAGTGGTTGAAAGAAGGTGTCCAACGCCTGATAGATAGTCACTGAATCTTGTTTGAAAAAGTTCCTACCATCAAGAGTTTGACCAACAAAGTTGAAGACCTTTCCATAATAACAATCTCCAACAAGCCTCTTAGGATCTCCTCAAAGAGTCCTATTATGATTTCAAACGAACCAACCATTTATCCTTTAATAATCACTTCCCCTGGGCCGATTCCTTACTCCTCCGACAAAGCAGTTCCATGGAACTATGGTGCCGAAGTTTATTATCATGGGATAAAATAAGATTCTTAGATCAACGAAGAACATGAATAGGGAGGATACTTTCCCATGATATTTCACCACCCCTACTACAATAACTCACGTCCGCATAACCAATGATAAGTCTAGTTCCAACACTAGAGGCAAAGAGAAAGAAGGCGAGCCTGCTGGGATAGAGGCACCTACAAAAGATACTGATGTTGAAGAACCCTCTACTAGAGAGATGGAGGAAATCCTGAAAATTATAATGAAGAGTGATTTCAAAATAGTCAAACAACTGGGGCAAACCCCCTCCAAAATCTCCATGCTATCATTACTACTCTGTTCTGATGCTCATGCCCAATATTTAATCAAGTTCTTGAAGAAAGCTCATGTTCCCCAAGAGACTACAGCTGACCAGTTCGAGAATTGTGTGGCGAGTTTAATGGCTGACAATGGATTAGGGTTCTCCAATGCTGATTTGATTCCTATGGGAAGGCACCACAACAAAGCCTTGCATGTCTCTATTGAATGCAAGGGAACTACCCTGGCTCATGTCTTGATTGATACCGATTCCTCTCTAAATGTTCTACCTAAAGGTGCTTTGGACCAACTAGATTGTGAAGGCCTGGTGTTGAAACCAAGTGATATAGTTGTAAGGGCTTTTGATGGGTATAAAAGGATGGTGCATGGAGAGGTGGATCTCCCCATTAAGGTTGGATCATAAATTTACAACTCCACTTTTTATATAATGGACATACATCCCACCTACTCTTGTTTGTTTCGGTGCCCTTGGATTCATGGGACAGGGGCAGTAACGTCCACCCTTCATCAAAAATTAAAATATCCAGTCAAAGGGAAGGTTGTTACTATTTGCGATGAAGAAGAATTCATGGTGAGCCACCTCAATTCCTTCAAGTATGTAGAAATGGATGGTGAGTTCAAAGAGACTCCATGCTAGGCTTTCAAAGTTGTTCCTCTTATGGTTTCCGCCACCAAAATCTCCTCCAACATACCAAAAACTGATAAAGTTGTACCAAGAATGGTTTCACTTAAATATGCTCGTACCGTGGTCGAAGATGGAAGATGTACTATCTGGGGACGACTCCCCGACATTCTATTTAAAGCAGACAAATTTGGGTTGGGTTTCACCATCAAAGCTCAGAAAGAGGTCAGGCATGCTTGCGTGGGAAAGCCACCTCTCCGCATCGGAAATCATGAAGTAAACACGGTGGAAAACTCTGATGATGAATGCGCTTTTGAAGAATGGATCTACCCTACTGCCGAAGGAAAGCTCAACAATTGGCATGCAAAGGATTTCACTTTCATCTCCTTCATTAAGGAGTAATTACTGTTTATTTTTTACTATTTTCTGTCAATTTAAGAACTTTTGTCTGTAATTTTAAATTCCAAACAATGAATTTTAAGTAATGTGCCTTGCCCCGGACACTATGGTCTATTTGTTAAGGGTTTTGTTCATTTATCATATGATCATTTAATATAAACCATTTGACCTTTTGCATTCAAATTTTGTGTTCATTGTCTTTCTTTTTCTTTATTTCATTTTTCAATAGCCATGTATCTTACATGCACACACACACACACACACACACACACACACACACACACACACACACACACACACACACACACACACACACACACACACACACTTTCAGATCCCCATCCACTCCGGATCTCATTGCCAACGACTCTACTATTGCCAGATATGACTTTGAACATCCAATTAACCAAGCCGAAGACGAAGGTGAGGAACATTGTGAAATTCCAGAGGAACTAGCCAGAGTTTTGTTGCAAGAAGAGAAAGCTATTCAACCTCATGTAGAGCCATTCGAAGTTATAAACCTAGGTACCTAGACAGACAAGAAAGAAGTCAAGATCGACGCTAACCTAGAAGATGGTATCAAGAGAAGTTTGGTTCAGATGTTTCATGACTATGTTGAAGTGTTTTCTTGTTCGTATAAAGATATGCCAGGGTTGGATACCAACATTGTTATTCATCGTCTGCCAATGAAGGAAGATTTCCCTCCTGTCAAGCAAAAGGTTCGCCGTATGCGGCCAGACATGTCTGAAAAGATAAAGGCTAAGGTAATGAAGCTGTTTGATGTAGGTTTTCTGGCTGTGACATCTTATCCTTAATGGGTTGCAAATGTGGTCCCTGTACCGAAGAAAGATGGCAAGGTTCGTATGTGTATGGACTATAGAGATTTAAATAGAGCAAGCCCCATAGATGATTTCCCTCTACCTCATATCGATGTTTTAGTAGACAACACCTCTCAACATAAAGTCTTCTCCTTTATGGATGGATTTTTTGGATACAATCAAATCAAGATGGCTCCTGAAGACATGAAAAAGACCACCTTTGTTACACAATGGGGAACCTTTTGTTACAAAGTCATGCCGTTCGGATTAAAGAGTGCAGGGGGCAAGATATCAAAGAGCTTTGGTAGCTTTATTTCATGATATGATCCATCACGAAATAGAGGTATATGTGGATGATATGATTGCAAGGTCACAAACTGAAGAAGAGCATCTCGATCACCTACACAAGCTATTTGAGAGGATGGAGAAGTACAAGTTGAGGTTGACCCCTATTAAGTTCACATTCGGAGTAAGGTTTTGAAAGCTTCTAGGTTTTGTCATCAGTGGTAACGACATCGAAGTTGATCCTGCAAAGGTAAAAGCCATTCAAGAAATGTCGGTTCCCCATTCTGAAAAGGAGGTCAGAGGCTTCTTGGGCCGACTTAACTACATTGCTTACTTCATATCTCACCTAACTGCTACTTGTAAGCCAATATTCAAACTCCTAAAGAAAGATCAAATAGTCAAATGGAACGACGATTGCCAAGCTGCCTTTGACAAAATCAAGGAATATTTACAAGAACCTCCTATCCTTATGCCTCCAGTGGAAGGAAGACCATTGATCATGTACTTGACTGTGCTAGAGAATTCTATGGGGTGGGTGTTGGGCCAACATGACAAGTCTGGCCGAAAAGAGCATACGATATACTACTTGAGCAAAAAGTTTACCAACTATGAAACCAGATAATCACTGCTCGAGAAAACTTGTTACGCTCTGGCATGGTCTGCTCGTTGGCTAAGATAATATATGTTGACTCACACCACTTTATTGATTTCTAAGATGGACCATATCAAGTACATCTTTGAGAAGCCCGCTCTCTCTTGACAGATAGCTAGATGGCAAATGATTCTGACTGAATAAGATTTTTAATATACAACACAAAAGGCTATCAAAGGAAGCGTATTGGAAGATCATTTGGCCCATCAAGCTGTTAGTGATTACCAGTCTATGAACTTTGACTTCTCGGATGAGAATATTATACTAGTAACTGGCTGTGAAGAACCTGGACCATATGACAGACCTGAATAGGGATCCTGATGGACTATGGTTTTCGATAGGGCTTCTAACGCTTTGGGCAATGGAATTGCTGGTGTGATTATTTCTCCTGAGGGTTTCCATACGCCTTTCACTGTTAGATTGTGCTTCGATTGTACGAACAACATGGCTAAGTACGAGGCGTGTATATTGGGTCTGAAGGCTACCATTGACTTAAGGATCAAGTTCTTGAATGTATTCGGAGATTCTGCTCTAGTAATCAGTAAAGTCAAAGGAGAATGGGACACTAAGTATCCTAACCTTATTCCTTACAAGGAGCTCGTGTTAACCCTGATACCATACTTCGAGGAGATCACCTTTGAACATTTCCCTAGAGAATTAAATCAGTTGGCTGACGCCTTGGAAATAATTTCTTCCATGTTTAAAGTCAAATTGGACAACGAAGCTCCCATGATTACAATCGAAAGACTTGACGAACCTGCGCACTGCTATGAGCTTGACACTGGAGAAGAGAAGCCATGGTACCATGAGATGAGGAGATATCTTGAGGCACAAGAATATCTTGAAGGAGCTTCCATCAATGATAAGAAATTCTTGCGAAGATTTTCAGCCAAATTCTTTCTAAGCAACGGAATCCTGTACAAGCGCAACCATGATACTATTCTACTCCGATGTGTCGACAAGAAGGAGGCAGAGAAAATTATGGAAGACATGCATGATGGCCTCTTAGGGACCCACTCTAGTGGACACACTATGGCTAAGAAAACCCTGAGGGCTAGTTACTATTGGTGCACAATGGAAACTTATTGTCATAATCACTGAAGGACTTGCCACAAGTGTCAAATCTATGCTGATAAGGTCCATGTACCTCCTATTACTCTAAATTTGATTACTGATCCGTGGTTGTTTGAAATATGGGTGTGACACGGTGGGAGAACTGACTTGAGGGTTTTTGCATTTGATCGCAAATGTTGCTGTTAGCAAGAGTCGCCACCGACTTTTATTTTATCCAAAAGGAAAGGTGAAAAAGCACATGAAAGACCTTTGAGATTATTCCTTGAGTTTAGAGGGTAGATTATGAAAAGGGAGGGTATTAGCACCCTTTTAATCCATGGTTTTCCATGGGCTCTTAGTTACTTGCTAGATCACTTACTTTTTGTTTGAAATTGTGCTTTATGTGGTTTTTGAAAGTATTTTGTAAAGAGGCCACTGTTTAGGCAATATTTGTAATGATTCTTGTTTGTAAGAATGTATACAAAGATGTTTGATCTTTTGAAAAATGTTTTCAAGTTTGTAAGATGTTTTGAAAGTGTATGTGCTTGTTTTGAAAATAGCAAGTACATTTTGAATTTGAGCAAGTAATTAGGAGCATTCTACCTACTCAAAAGTCTTTCTTGTTCATTTTCCTTTGACATTGTCATCTTACCATTGATTTGGTAAGTAACCCTATCTTTGGATGTAAATGGGGCGGGCGTGGGTCATAGTATAACCGTGATTAGAAATGTTGCAAGGTATCTTAGCATTTTCTTTTAGGGACTAAGATCATTTGAAAGGCAAACTAGATAGCGTCATCGAGGAACTATGATCTTGTATTTGCTTGTTTTTGCTAAGGCACCTTACATGCGTAATATGACCATTTTGTATAAGGAAACCAATTGGAATAACCCTAGGGGTGCTTGTGTGCAAGTGTATTGTTTTCATGCTGGTTTTAATCTTTCCATACAAACCCTAATTACCAGCATGTTATATATAAAAGCGATTTGAATGGGGATTGCAAGAATATAAAACCTAATTAGTCTATTACAACCATATTGAATTGGTATCAATGTACAAGGAATTTAAATGGATACAATGTACAAAATGAATAAATGTACAAAAATGCAAAATGTGAAGTAAATGGATATATGTTTGATTTTGTCTTAATATAGTTAATTTAAAGAAATAATTAATTAAACTTAAAAGTAAACTTAATTCACTAAGAAAAAGAAAATTAATAAAACCCTAATTCATTAATTGATTAAAGAAAATAAGTTTAGAAAAAGTATTTTTTTGGTATTTTTGTCTTGAAAATATTTATAGTATTATAAAATATTTTTGGCCTTTTTTAATATTAAAATGATATATTTTAATAGGTGTAAAAGAAAAAATAAATACTAACCTAATTTTAATTAAATTTCCAAGATAATAAGTAAAAATAAATAAGGTATGATTAATAAAAATAATTTTTGTATGAGAAAAATAAATAAACTAAGTTAAAATGAAAATCTAATATTTTTTGTATTTTTATGATTTTTTAGTATTTAGAAAATATATTAATAAAATGAATGAAATAAAAATAAGAAAATAAAAATAAACTGGGCCAGGGGCGCAAATAGGTTGCAGGGGGTTAGAAAGAAAAAAACAAAATAAACAGGCCCAAGAAGGCCCAGCGTGTCAAAAAAGAAAAATCAGAAAACAAGAAAAAGTGAAAAATCCAAAAGGGTACCACTGGGGCTCGAACCCAGGTTCCAAAGGTTACAGGTGCACGCTTCTACCACTGGGGTGGCTATACATCCGTTAACATAAGTAAAACAATAAATATACAAGGCAAAATGCACCCTGATGACTTCATCTTCAACTTCCAGCAAGACCAACTGTAACTTGCTCATTTCTCATCAAAAGTAAAAAGTATAAACATGAAACTTGTAGCAAATTTCCTCACAGTTTCAGAAATGTAAAGCACTAAAATTATAGATCAAAGATAAGTGTAAATTTTAATGGCCCTAATCTGAATCCTAAAAATCTAAGAAATTTCAGTTTCAAAATTCTCTAAGCTCAAGCAAAATTAATGGAAACTATGGACATGGTTAGCTTTAGGGCAATGCTATCTACATGTTTTGTTCACAAATAAATCATTGAGGATGCCTGTATGAAGAGTTCAAAGTTGAGAAAACATACCTCAAAACTGGAAATCGTGTTTTGAGTTTGAGCTTGTTTTAAGTGATGGTGATGATCAAGTTAGCTTCCTTGAGATCCCAGGGAGCTAATGCAATGATTAGCTTGAACAATGGATGGCTAAAATGGTCTAGAGAAGTCAATGTGCAGAGCTGAGTTTTTGAAAATGGAGGATGGTGTTAATGGTGTTACAGTTCTGTAACATGGTGTGGGATCACTTCTATATGATGTTTATAAACTTTAGAAACCAAAAAGGCCAAGAAACGCACGAGCTGATTATGAGTTTCAAGTTTTTGGTCAGTTTGTGTGAAAATGGAAGTGTGAAATATGTTTCTGAGTTCTAGGTTCTTTTAAGGCTTGAGCATCCGTGTGTTTGTGTCAAATGGTTTGTGTATGTGTAAACAAAAGTGTTTGAGAGCTTTGGACAATCAGAAGTACAAGTTTCTAGCTTTTGGCTAGGTTACTTGATTTTGAAGAAAAGAGGGAAACAAGTTTCAAGAAGAGGTACAAGTATGGGATGGGTGATTGTAAGTGTTTGAAACATTTCTCATGAGTTATAGGACTGGTTTGATCGGAAGAGAACAAGTGCAAGGCTCAAGAACATGTTTTATACAAAAAGTCACTTTATCAAAATGGCAATGTGACCTTTCTTCCAAAAATGGATATAAAGCATGTCCATCAATTGAATGCTTGATGTGAGGCCTCTAAAAGCTGTGTAAACCATTAATTATGGAGTTCATAACAAGTTTGAGGCCTGGAAAGTAGTGTTTATGCAGCATGGTTTGAATTTGAATTTTGTTCATCACTAAAATGACTTGTAATTAAAGTGATAAAACCCTAACTTCATCTCTTCGATTCTCCCTACTCAAGAATAATCTCAAGGAGTTATTTTACATTTTGGAAAGCTTGAAATGTGCTCTACAACCCATCTTTAAATTGATTTTGAATATTCCCCTTGGAGCTATATGAAAAAGTGTCATGAAGTTAGGTCAAAATCCTGGCCAAATAAGGGCGAAAATTTCACTAAGTGTTTAGTTTCATGACCACATGTTCATAAAATTATAACTTGAGATCGCATTTTTGGAAGGAGTTGTGTAAATAAAATTTTTATATTTCATGGAGATATACAACTTTCATGTTGGAAGTTTCTCTTGAATCATCTTGCATCATGGTGCAAATTTTGCTCAAAGTTATGAAAAAACATGAAATTTTTAACACTTAGAAAAATTTCTAAGTTTAGAAATTTTGACTTTTTAAAATGAAATCTTGACTCTTTTATTTCTTGATGAATAAGTTTCATATTTTGACATGTTTTGATGAATTATGATCTTGACACTTGAATTTGACCAAAAAGTCAAAGTTTGACTTTTCAGTATACAATTGACTTTTGATCAGTTGACTGCAAAATTCATTTGTCAATCCAATGGACTTGCAATGTTTTGAACCATGTCATTAGGTCAAAAATGATGTAATTGGACTCTTGAGATCATGACTTAAACCAATTGACCATTTGTTAGGTCAAAAATCAAAAATTGCCCTTTCCCAATAGAAACCCTAATTTTGATCATTTTGCCCTTTTGGAGATTTGATCAAATTTCTTCAGGAGTTGTGGTCCAAACATGATCAAGTGATACATATGAGTTTAAAATGTTGATGTGGATCAAAAATTATGAAGTTTGACTGTAAATTGGCCATTGTTGACTTTTTCCTCAATACAACTGATTTTTAGGTCAACTGCTCAAATGATTGATCAAAATGTGATCCAAGGCTTGAAACTTGACATGAGTAATCTTGGGGGTACATAATGATCCATGAAAATAATATGGGGCATATAAAGTTCAAAAATCCTTGTGCAAACTAAAACCCTAATTTTGGTCATCAGTGCATGAGGAGGTGTCTTGAGTTGATCAAACCCTAATGCAGTCTTGAGTCAAGGGAGATCTTGTGAGCAAATTCTTGATATGTAATAGGGAAAATTTTGGAGTACAATATCTTCCCCTATTCAATCTTCCTAAGTCTGAAGAGTTATATTGACGAGTTTCGCCATTTGTGACTCGAAGGTGGAAGATGATTGGACACTAGAGTGCCCAGAAATTTGCACTCGGTGATGTGATGGTAGAGGGAATGGGCTTAAAGATGCCATTTGGAGGGATGATAGAAAGTTTTTGGAGATGGGCTTGTAGATGCCATCCAAAAGTGATGGTTGAATCTGAAAGAGAGTCTGAATGAGTATCAGAATAACGTCCGTGTCTGGAGCGTATCTGAACTGTACCGTGTCTGAAAGTTGAAATTTTGAATGAGCATCAAATGCCATCCGTGTCTGGAGCATATTTGTACTGTATCTGAAGGTTGAATCTGAATGAGTATCAGGATGGCATCCATGTATGGAGCGTATCTGAACTGTATCTGAAAGAGACTCTGAATGAGCATCAAAATGGTATCCGTGTCTAGAGCATATCTGAACCGTATTTGAAAGCTGAGTCTGAATGAGTATCAGAATGGAATCCGTGTCTGGAGTGTATCTGAACTGTATTTGAAAGCTGAGTCTGAATGAGTATCAGAATGGCATTCGTGTCTGGAGTGTATCTAAAATGTATCTGAAAGCTAAGTCTGAATGAGTATCAGAATGGCATCCGTGTCCAGAGCGTACCTGAACTGTATCTGAAAGCTGAGTCTGAATGAGTATCAGAATGGCATCCGTGTCTAGAGTGTATCTGAACTGTATCTGAAAGCTGAGCCTGAATGAGTATCAGAATGGCATCCGTGTCTGGAGCATATCTGAAAACATTGAACATTGTTAATGGTAGCTGTTAACCTTATCCTGAAAGGGTAAAATGTTATCTAAAATGCAAATTCATGTTGTATGAAATGCATGGTATGATGCATTCGTGCTATCAATGTTTATGATATATGGATGTGATGTATGTGTATGTGAGCTAATCTGCTGCACTGTTGTTGGATTGGGGAAATAAATCTCTGACTGCTGCTGAGGATATGTAAGTCTTCATGTTTGTGAATTTGAAGTATTTCCACTTAGAGAAATAAACTCTTGTTGTAAGGGAAATGCCGTGTACTGTTTGTAAAATCCTATTTGGGAAATCTTGAGAATTTGGACGATTTCTACTGGGGATTGATAATTGGAAGCTTTGTTCCGCTGGGGATTAAACTGCATACTATGGGGGATTTTATGGAGATAACTTAGAAAGATTTCCCTACCTCTTAAAGCCATCAGTGATTGTATTTTCATTTTGTTTATTTGTAAACAATAATTATGTTCAAATGCATACGTTTAAAAAAGAATCATTGGACGTTTTTATAAACAAAATACTAGAGTAAAGAAAAAAACAAACAGTTTTGCACTTTCAAAGGGATATTTTTGTATTGACTTTGTGTAAGTATTTTTATACAATGAGACGAACATTCTAGTAAGAGAATATTGTCGTAAAAAATGAAAATTTTGATACAAAGAAAGATAGCTATGTGCAGTAATTCCATGGGGTTCCCATTCTGCTATAGCCTTCGTGCCTCTGAGCATCTTGTCTATTTGTCGCCTTGTACAAAGATGATTGAATTGATCAGAATCTATGAGTTTGTCAGGTTGTCCGTAAAGTGATCCAACAGGACATAGTCATACGCTTTAATTCCCTAACTTTTTCCTGGACCGCCCTTTCGGGTTTTCAGTCCACCGGGAAACCCTTTTTTACCCAAGTCGCCCTTTCAGGTTTTCAACTTGCCGGGTGTACAAATTTTTTTTTATCCCTAATTTTTGCCCGAACCTTTTTTGGTTATCCGGGATGCCCTTGTTTTTCCTAGGTGTGTCAACCAAAAGAGTCTCTTATGCGTAGTATCTTTTGACTATGTCTGCATTCGCAGGGTGCGGCAGGTCGTCGCCATCCATGGTGGTTAAGATCATTGCTCCACCAGAGAATATGTTTTTGATTACAAACTGTCCTTCGTATGTAGGAGTCCATTTGTCCTTGGTATCACCTTGCGGTAGTATGATGCGTTTGATCACCAGATCCCCAACTTGATATACTTGGCATCTGACATTTTTATTGAAAGCCTTGATCATCCGTTTTTGGTACATTTGTCTATGGCAGACATCAGTAAGCCTTTTCTCATCAATCAAGTTGAGTTGATCAAGTTGAGTTGATCAAGTTGAGTCTGGATCCAATCTTCTTCATTCAGCCCTGCATCCTTCATAATTCTTAAAGAGGGGATCTGTACCTCAATAGGCAAGACAACCTCCATGCCGTAAACCAGAGAGTAGGGTGTTGCCCCAGTTGATGTGCGCGCTGTGGTACGATACCCGTGGAGAGCGAATGGTAGCATCTCATGCCAGTCTTTGTATGTGACTGTCATTTTCTATATGATATTTTTAATGTTCTTATTCGCGGCTTCGACGGCACCATTCATCTTCGGTCGGTAAGGGGAAGAATTATAATGCTGGATCTTGAATTGCTCGCACAGGGCGGTGATCATAGTATTATTTAGATTCATACCATTGTCCATAATGATCCTCTCCGAGATACCGTATCGGCAGATGAGATTCTGCTTGATGAACCGGGCAACAACATTCTTGGTGACGGAAGCGAAAGAAGCTGCCTCCACCCACTTTGTGAAATAGTCAATGGCCACTAGGATGAAGCGGTGTCCATTGGAGGCTGTTGGCTTGATTTCCCCAATCATATCAATCCCCCACATAGCAATGGACCAAGGAGCCGTCAAGACATTCAGAGGAACCGTAGGTACATGCACCTTATCATCATAGATCTGACACTTATGGCAGGTTCGAGAGTGTTGATGGCAATCTGCTTCCATGGTAGACCAATAATAGCCTGCCCGTAGGATTTTCTTTGCCATCGTATGCCCACTAGAATGGGTGCCAAAATTTCCTTCATGTAAATCAACCATGATCCTTTCAGCTTCAACCTTGTCTACACACCGAAGTAACACAGAGTCATGGTTGCGTTTGTAAAGAATTCCATTACTAAGGAAGAATTTAGCAGATAATCTCCTTAAGAACTTCTTATCGTTTACTGAAGCTCCTTTTGGATATTATTGGGTTTCGAGATACCTCTTGACTTCGTGAAACCAAGGCTGGTCCACTACTTCTTCGGCATTAATCTCGTGACAGTGTGTTAGTTCATCCCTTTGCTCAACAGTGATCTGGGGAGCCTCGTTATCCCATTAAGTTTAAACATAGATGACATTGTGGCTAGTGCGTCTGCTAGCTTATTTTCTTCTGAAGGGAATTGCTCGAAGGTAATCTTCTCAAAATGTGGGAGCAATGTCAAAACATGTTCTTTGTAAGGGATAAGGTTAGGGTGTTTGGTGTCCCATTCCCCTTTGATCTGGCTAATGACCAAAGCTAAATCTCCAAATACATTAAAGGATTTGATCCCCAAGTTTATGGCGGCTTTGAGACCAAAGATGCATGCTTCGTATTCTGCCATGTTATTTGTATAATTGAAACAAAGTCTTGCAGTAAATGGAGTATGACACCCTTCAGAGACATGAGTACAACACCAATACCATTGCCGAGTGCGTTAGATGCCTCATCAAAAACCAGGGTCTATCTGGATCCTTGTTCAGGTCCGTCATATGGCCTGAATTCTTCACAGTTGTTTACCATCATGATGTCTTCATCTGGGAATTCAAACTTCATGGTCCGGTAGTCTTCTACAGCTTGGTGAGAAAGGTGATCAGCTAGTACACTGCCCTTTGATGCTTTCTGGGTAGTGTACTATATGTTATATTCTGTCAGGATCATCTTTCATCTCGCTATTCTCCTAGAGAGCGCAGGCTTCTCGAAGATGTATTTTATTGGATCCATTTTAGATATCAACAAGGTAGTATGAGTTAGCATATACTTTCTTAGCCGACGAGCAGCCCATGCCAGAGCGCAACAAGTTTTCTCGAGCAGTGAATATCTTGTTTCACATTCGGTAAACTTTTTGCTCAGGTAATAAATAACATGCTCTTTTTGTCCAGACGCGTCATGCTGCCCCAGCACACACCCCATTGAATTTTCCAAAACAGTTAGATACATAATCAATGGTCTTCCCTCGAATGGTGGCATTAAAACAGGAGGATCTTGTAAGTACTCTTTGATCTTGTCAAAAGCAGTTTGACACTCATTATTCCATTTGACTACTCGATCTTTCTTCAGTAACTTGAAGATTGGTTCACAAGTAGCTGTCAGGTGAGAAATGAATCTGGCAATGTAGTTTAAACGTCCCAAGAATACTCTGACTTCCTTCTCCGTATGAGGAGCAGGAAACTCTTGTATCGCTTTCACTTTGGCAGGATCTACTTCAATACCCGTATTGCTGACGACAAAGCCTAGGAGCTTACTAGACCTCACCCCAAATGTGCACTTATTTGGGTTCAACCTCAACTTGTATTTCTTTAGCCTCTCAAACAGTTTCTATAAATGATCAAGATGCTCTTATTCTGTTTGAGATCTAGCTATCATGTCATCCACATAGACCTCTATTTCGTGATGTATCATGTCATGAAATAGGGCTACCATGGCACGCTGATAGGTTGCCCCAGCATTCTTCAGTCCGAATGGCATAACCTTGTAGCAGAGTGCGTCCCACTGTGTGGCAAAGGTTGTTTTCTCCATGTCCTCCGGCGCCATTTTGATTTGGTTGTAGCCTGAGTGTTGTACCCCAATATTTTCCCTCCCATATTTCTCAATACATGTCAAGAATCATCTCCAAGTTGTTCAAGATGGCTCAAGAGTTGGACAGTCAAATCACCTCCTAAGGCAGTCAAGTCAAAATTAGGGTTTTGTGTTGCATCAAGGTCCTTACATCCAAATGACCTCAAGTTCTTCCCAATGTCCTAATATGTTCTCAAGTTCATCCATGTCAAATTTCAAGCCTTGCAAAGGAAGTTTGGTCAGTCAATTGCTCAAGAGGTCCAAAAATCGACTGTGCTAGGGCAAAAGTCAACTGTGACCCAAATACAGTCAAACCTCAAGATTTTTTGTCAACATTCTCATTTTTAAGGATAATTCATCATTTGATCAAGGTTTGATCATGATTCTTCAAGGATTGCTCAAGATTCATCAAGATTCAAAAGTTGCTAAATTAGGGTTTTGTAGGAAAAGTCAACTCAACTTTGACCAAGCATAACTTTCTCATACTTTATGATAAATGACCCATCCAAAGCTCATTTTTAAGATAATTAAATTTACTACAATCCATATTCACACCCCAAGATCAATAAATGCACTCACAAAAAGTTACAAATTTGGATATTATAGGTCATTTTTGAAAGTCAACAAAAACACCTTTTTTCCAAAGCTTATAACATGAGCATGAAATATCAAAATGAGATGAGACCAAAAAGGTTGGTTAGAGGACATTGCAAGGTTTCTAAAAAGTCATAGAACACCTCCAAAAGTTCAAAATTGAAGAAGTTATGCATTGTTGAAGTTGGGCATTTTTCCAAAATTGCCAAAAGTCAACTATCCTCCAAACTCCAATTTTTGTCAAAAAGGCCCATTTTTTTCCAATGGATTTGGTCTTGTCATACCACAAACGTGCCCCATCTTCAATTTCATGACCAATCATTTATTTTTCTATTTTATTTAGTTTTTATTGATTTAATTCATTTTAAATCAATATTAATTCAAATAAAATCTAAAAATTGATGGAATGATATCTTTGTGATTGGTATAGACTTCAATTATCATCATGAACCAAATCAACTTCGTATCAAGCTTTGTTATGCATAAAAAATCAGATTTGGTACAATTATGGAAACTTGATAATGGAAGATCAAATCATATCTCAATTCTTCAATTCCCATGGATTCAAGCCCATGTTTTTAACCTAATTGCTTCCAATATACATGTACAAGCGAGGCATACAAGGAAGAGGACCTGAAACTACAAGAAACGGCCAGACAAACTTTGGAAAAAAGCTTGAAAAAATGGAAACTGAAATCACACTTAGGGCTCGTTTCAATCCAAAATCGCAACGTGGTGTTCTTGCTTGCAATCCCATGAAGCTATAGCAATCAGAACCAAGTCCTCTCATCGCCTGAAACGCCCTGTAAGTCGTCACGAATATAGCTCTGTACATGGAATCTTGAATCTGTTTTCTTGCATCCTTTTGCCAATTTCCTTGTACCATCATGCTTAACGTTTAATTTCCAACATTTCTACATTATTTGATTTTATTTTCATGGCCTCTAACGTGATACCCGAACCTAGGGTTTCCAAGCTTTGTTTTTAGGCATTTTTGGTACAGGTACAATCAAGGCAAACCATGGCCATAGTTGTGTCCAGGGAAGAGAGACGATCACATTGATACTCTTAGTGCACTTTTACATGACCTGGAAGTGATTTTAGAACGATCCCACGAATCATCCTGCAGATAAAAATCCGCAGGTAAGAAAACCAGGTTTTTGGTGAAGAAGACGATTAGGTGTCTTCCTTTCATTGGCTCGTTCAAATCAATTTCGCGCATTTTTTGTTTTCCAGTATATTGCTTGCTTTTTTTATATAATATTATTTGTCCATTACATTAACAAGAAGACAACATGGCTTAGTTGGTGGAAGCGTGAGTGGGATACCATTGAGACCTGGGTTCGAATCCCAGGTCCCCCAAAACATTTGTATTATTTTGTTTCAGGTTATTCCATGCAGCATACCAAGTGTAGTATACCATGCATCGTCACGTGATCTTCTGCCAGATGGCCTTCCGGCTGGATCCAAGGGTCTAGATTGAGCAACCACCATACTCTCCAGTCAATGCATGCGCGTGAGATCTTGGATCGGGCTTCACAATTGCTGATTTCACACTCAATTCAGGCCCAACACCCCCCTTGGTTATTTCTTCTCATATTTTTTATTATTATTATTTAATTGTTTTATTAATTTTTATTATTATTTACACTAACCAATTATTTTTCTTAATAAATCAGAAAACATAAAAAACATTATTTTTATTTATTAAATTTAATTTCATTATTTTATTTTGTAAATAAATCTTAATTAATTAACTTAGTTTTAAATAGGTGTAACATTTAATATTTTTTGCAATAAATTAAAATCAATTTAGAGTATTAGGTTTTTAATAATTTTGATCATTCTTATTTTATTTCCTAAAATATAAAAAAACCCAAAAATATATTTTATTATTTAATTAATTAATTAACTTAGGTTTAATTTAATTTAATTCAAAAAATAACCAAAAAACATGCTTTCTTTCGAAAAGGGTCAAAACCCTAAAAATACGCCGATTTAATTTTCTCGCATGCGTTTCATCTTTTATCCAATATTGTAATTGCTTCCAGTATGTAATAATTTCAATAGGACTTTTAATTGTTTATCGCTTTTATTTACTTTCCGCAATTTAAATTAAAGGGTTTGTCTTTGGCGATGTAAATACCCGACGCCTTGTAATAGCTTAGATTTAATTTCCCGCAATTTAATTTCCGCACAATATTAACTGTTAGATGTTTGATAAATAGGCAATGCATGACAAGATCAATCTTTAACCTAAAATCAACATAGCTCACCATTAACTTTTATAGATAAAAATTAACCGAAATAACACACTCGCACATGCCACTCTTAGGGTACACCTCACTTGGTTGCCTCGAACGTGGTCATTAAGTATAGGAAGTTTTAGAGGTCTCCCTCTTGTCCAAAGATCATAGTTGCCTCGAAACGGTTTCCTCAGAAAAATGATCTAGGATATTAGGGTTACCGCTAAGGCGTCCTAATATTGCTTTAGTGACCACACGACCCTTAATCGAATTGACCCGAAAACTCCAACGACGATGCTACCTACTCATCAATAGTTGGATAGCATTGTCTAAAGGACATTTGCACAATTTAATTCCTTTTTGAGTAGGTAGATGGTTCTTAAGTACTTACTCTTTTTAAAAACAAAACAAAAACTTTTCGCACTTACACCTTTCAAACAAAAAACTCTTTTCAAACCCATAAACACAAAGAAAAGAAAATTTTGAAAACACAATGAGCAAGTACCTAAGAGCCCATGGATAACCACAGATAGAAAGGGTGCTAACACCTTCCCTTTCTATAATCTACCTCCCGAACCCGAGAAGTATCTCAAAAAGGAATTTTTTTGTGCTTTTGTCCTTACCTTGTTGGATAAAATAAAAGATGGTGGCAACTCTTGCTTACCGCGACATTTTACGAAAACAAACGCAAACCAGCATATCCAAAACAGTCAGTTCTCATTCCCAACGATCACAAAACTGGCGACTCTGCTGGGGATTATTTTATAAGTGGGGTGTACCTTAGGATTAGATCATTACGTTTTCAATTGTATGCTTTGTATGCTTTAATTTTGTGGGCTTGTATCAGAGTTCTATAGATCCTAACCCGGATCTAGGGATACCCTTTAGGTAAGTAGCAATAAACTGTGAGGGATATGTACGGTGTAGACCGATACGGATGAAGCAGTAGCTACGTTGGTGTGGCACTTTAGTCTGTACCGATATCCCTTGTGTTTGAACAAGGAGAATATGGGTCTTCTAAGGGGTCATTAAGCACCAACTGACCTTAGAACCTTAAATTGACCAACTTGGCCATAGAACAGTAGCAGTATGCTACACTCATTGAGACTAAACTCTCGCGATGATTCCGGCCGCAAGAAAAGGTTGCTAAACTGGAATTATGACCGATTGAGGGTAGTCAGTGATATTGAGATCCTCTAGAACCCAGTTACCATTTTTAGGATAGGTTTAAACCCACTTAACTGAAAGAGGGTAGTACCTAAGCTCCATGCCAGCCTGAAATCTAAGGGCTCTCAGTGTGACTTGTGTGCCTTTACCATGTTTTCTTTTTGTGGATACCTGTGGTGTGCCTTTATCATGACATCATGACATCAAAGCATTGCATACATCTTGCATAAGGACTAACCTATTTCATAGACAGGAGGGTTTCATCTTTGCTCTATTTTGTAGGTCATCATGATGCCTATGCGTAAGAATACTATCCGGATCAACTTTGTCCAAGTCCCTACCTTGCTTAAAGAGTTGGTTGCCAAGATGCCTGTCACTACTTCCTTCACCAGGAGGCATGGTTCTCTTCTCAGTTTGGTCACCTCCAAATTGGACGAGCAGATGATGAGTGTCCTGGTCCAATTCTATGATCCGCTGTACCACTATTTTACTTTTCAAGACTATCAGCTGGTTCCTACCCTAGAAGAGTTCTCTGAGCTGCTCGATATCTCTGTTTTGGAGCAGACTCCGTTTACTGGTTGGGAGAAGACCCTTAGGCCCGAAGAAATTGCTGTAGCCCTTCATTTGACCAAAGAGGAGGTAATGGATAATTGGGAGACTAGGAGTGGAGCAAAAGGATTTCTGACTAAGTTCTTGGTTGGAAAGGCTAACTACTTTTGGGATAGCCTAGACTTTAAGGCGTTCGAGGATATTCTGGCTCTTTTGATTTATGGCTTGGTATTGTTTCCGAATCCTAACACTTTTGTTGATGTGAATGCCATAAAGATCTTCATCTCTCAAAACCCTGTACCCACTCTCTTGGGTGACATTCTTCATCAGCTCTATGCTCGTACTTCCCGAAAGCGGGGAACCTTGATGTGCTGTGCTCCTTTATTGTCGAGGTGGTTTATTTCGCACCTCCCTAAGTCAGTATTGAAGAACAAAGAAGGAATGGGCTGGGCTTATAGGGTGATGTCTCTTTCTCATAATGACATTATCTAGACTCTCAAAAGTATGGATGAGATGACTGTCATTGATCGCTGTGGAGAGTATCCTAATGTTCCATTGCTAAAAACCCATGGAGGAATTTCTTACAACCCATGCTTAGCTCTCCGTCAGTTTGGAAGAGCCAGAAGAGAAGGACCTCACGAGATGCTAATGCCTCATAGCATCTTTGATTTTCAAGGGGATAGTGACGAGCAATGCCGTAGATTCATAAGGGCTTGGGACAGAGTTCACCAATCTGATCCACGTGAGCTGGGCCCAAAGACTTCTCTGCCAATGGAGCCTTATCTCAGATGGGTCCGTATCCATGCCCAAAAGTTGGGTATGCCTTATGAAGCTGTCCGACCTGTCACTCTTGAAGTTGCTAATGAAGAAGGGGTTCTTCCAACCATTCTCCACCCTTATATGCCCACTGAAATTCGGGCACTAAAGAGATCTTGGATGCAATTGAGAGATGAACGGGATTCTTATCGGGAGAAGTTAAATGAACAAGAATAGAAGATCCAGAAGCTGACTAGGCAACTGGAGAACGAGCGGATTCTCAATGACTATGTCCGCACTGAGAAGAAGAGACCATGGGAGCATTGATGGGACTTTGATGATTTCCTTTCCAGTTTTATTTTTACTTTTCAGTATTTCCATCCTTGTAACGCCTTAAGGGCAATTTGTTGAACAATTTGAATTACAAAGTTATCTAATAAAGTGTGTTCCTTTCTTGTTTACAAATTTGAATCTCGATTGTCTTTGAAATCATAAATCATACGCATTTCATCCCATGCACTTCATAAACAGGTACCCTTCACAGGTCTCTTATCTTCTTCGCTGTTTATTTCAGCGATCATCATGTCTAGTGAACCTTCAACTGAGCAAGCTATCAAGGCCCTCCAGGCCCAGAATGCCCAATTTCAAGAGCTGTTTATGAATCTAGCCAAGGGTCAGCAGGACCCGAAGACCTTGATTCTGAAAGAGAAGAAGAAGAAGAAGAGGACAGTCTTGTTCAACATTGGTCCTAGGTTTGGAAACAGGTTACGGGATGAAGTTGATCTGACCACCTCATCTGGAGGGAAAGATAGTCCACAAGAAAGGAGGGCTCCTAGCCCTGTGGTCTCCGACAATGAGATGGACTACGATGAAGAACAGTATCCTCCTGCTGATGATAAGTACAAACAACTGGAAGACCGTTTGAACAGTATCCATCTGGTCTGGACTTCAGATATCTAGGCCTATCATCTGGGGTGGTAATTCCCATAAATTTAAGGCACCAGCCTTTGCCAAGTATGACGGAGTTTCCTGTCCGAAGCTGCACCTTCGGTCATATGTGAGGAAGATCCAGCCTTACACTGTTGATAAGAACTGATGGATCCATTTCTTTCAAGACAGTATCTCAGGGACTCAACTTGAGTGGTTCTATCAGTTAGACAGAGCCAATATCCGCAGCTGGGAAGATTTGGCTATTGCATTCTACAGGCAGTATCAGTACAACTCCGACCTCGCTCCTACACGTACCCAACTCCAGGGTATGTCAATGGGAACATGTGAAGGATTTAAAGATTATGCTCAGAAGTGGAGAGACCTTGCCGGAAGGGTGAAACCACCTTTGGCTGATCGTGAGCTTGTTGACATGTTTCTGGGGACCCTGTTTGGTCCATTCTTTAACCATTTGATTGGAAGCTCTTCAGCTGGGTTTACAGATCTTATTTTAACTGGTGAGAGGGTTGAGGCTGGTATTAAGGCTGGGAAGATACATAAGGGTGCCTCATCGAGCACCAAGAAGAAGTCGTTTAAAAAAGAGTCCAGTGATGTCTACAATGCAAGAAGACAGAGTAGGCCTGAACACCGCCAAGCTGTCAATGCGGTTGTTATTTCAAAACCTGCTGGTACTCCTCAGTACAATAATCAACAAAAGGACGAGAGACCTAAGAGGCAATTCACTCGTCTCAGCATGACCTTATCTCAAATTCTTCCACAGTTGCTGAAGAGTAATCTGGTGACTTTAAGGGAAGCCCCAAAGAATTCAAATACGACGTCACCAAAGTATAACCCTAATGCCCGCTGTGCTTTTCACTCTGATAGCCCGGGGCATAATACAGATGATTGTTGGGCTTTGAAGAACAAGGTCCAAGACTTGATTGATGCGAAAGAGATCAAGTTCGGAGCACCAGAGAAACCTAAACAAGAGGCAGGGGTAAATGCTATCAGGGATGATGATGATGAAGAGTTTGATATCGACAGTTGGATCTACCCTACGACCAACAGTGGATTAAGAAAATGGACAGCAAAGGATTCTATGCTTGTTTAGTTATCACCCAATAATGAAACTTTTTGTTTTGAATTTGTAATAGACAATGTTTTGAAACTTTATGGCCCGGTGTCTTACCCGCGGCACCGTGGCTTCATTTGTGAGGGCTTTTGTGTGTCATTTCCATATATCATTGTGATCGGTGGATCTGGAACTGACTGTTTAAAGCTGGTTCGCGAAATATTGCGGAAGCAAGAGTCGCCACCGTCTTTTATTTTCTCCAACATGGACAGGACAAAAGCACAGCAAAATTCTTTATGAGATAGTTTCTCGGTTCGAGAGGTAGATTTATAGAAAGGGAAGGTGTTATCACCCTTTCTATCCATGGTTATCCATGGGCTCTTAGATACTTGCTCATTTGTGATTTCAAAAGTGTTTTCTTTTCAATTGTGCGTGAGTTTTGAAGAAAGTTTTGTTTGAAAAATTTCTAAGTAACTCTTGTATCTGTCCTCAAGAGTGTATGAAAAATTGTTTTGAAAGCTTTTTTTTGAAAGTGTCGGTGTGAAAAGAAGTTTTAATTTGTTTTTGAATAGAGCAAGTATCTACGAGTCATCTACCTACCCTAAGGAATTAGGCTGTGTAAATGTCCTTAAGGCAGTGCCATCCCACCATTGAGAGGTAGGTAGCACCACCGTCGGAGGTGTTCGGGTCAATTCGTTTGTAGGGAAAGTGTGGTCACCAGAGCAACAGTAGGACACCTTAGAAGCTACCCTTATGCCATTGATCCTTTTTAATTCCGAGGCAACCGTTTCGAGGCAATTGGATCATGTCATGGACATAAGGACTTACTAAAATGTCCTATACTCGACGACCATGTTTCGAAGGTAAGGCAACAGTGAGGCGTACCCTAAGAGTGGTGTGTGAATTTGTGTGTTGTTTTCATGTTATGTTTTATCTTGTACATGTATCATGGTGATCTATGCTTGTTTTTAATTTAGGCCGTACATTCTTTCATGCGATTATAATTTAAAAGTGCGGAAATTTAAATGCGGAAAGTAAAATCCTACGCTATTACAAGGCGCGGGTCTATACATCGCCAAATTAACAAAGATCCGTTTGAATAAAAATGCGGAAAGTAAAACCTAGTTACTATTACATGGCTTGAACAATTACATAATATTCGAAAAGAAAATAAAATAACGTGCGAAAAGAATAAAAATAGAACGTTCGAGGGCGTTGGACCTTTTTGAAATTAAATTGAATAAAAAAGTTAATTAATTATTTAATAAGAGGAAAGAAATGTTTTTTTAGTTTTTTTGATATTTAATGAAAATAAAGAAAATTAAAAGTAAAATTAAAAGGAACCCTAATTCTAAGTTATTTTAATTATTAAGAAAATATTAAAGTTTAACCTAATTTATGCTAATTAACTAATGTACATGGGTATTTACAAAATTATTTGATAATTAATAATAATCATAATGAGAAAATTATTTATTAAAAGAAAAGATGAGAATGTTAAAAAAACCCTAATTTCTACATATTTTAATTTATTAAGAAAAAGTTTAAAGTTTTAAAACCTAATTTACTAAATTAATTATTAACATTTATTTACAAAATAAATTAATAGTGAATTAAATATTATTAAATATATTACATTTTTTGTTTCTGATTTTTATTATGAAAGTTATTTTTGTGAATTAAATAAAAAAATTGAAACAAATTAAAAAAAAGAATTGAAAAGAAAGGAGAAAAAAATTAGAAAGAAGAATAGAATACAAACAAGGGGGTATCTGGCCCAATTTGGAGGTTTATTGAAGCATTTTGGCCCATCAGAATCCAAGGCCTTCGTTGACTTTCCAGCTTGTGTGTATGCTGGTTGACTTGGGTGTATCCTGGAGTTCACGTTATGGCCATTGGATTAATCATAAGAGACACTTGGCAAGCCTAAGCGCTGGGATGCATGGTGGAATTTGAAGGAGGCGCTACATATGAGTACGTTGAAACAAAAATTATGAAGCATATGGGGGACCTGGGGATCGAACCCAGGTCCCAGTACCTGCAGGACACCTCAACAACCATCTAGGCTAACGCGTGCATTTGTTATATGGACAAGCAAAGAATATAATATATGAAAAAAGTGATCATGCTGAAATAAACCAAAAAAACGCGCTAATATTTAAACTAACCAACCATGCCTGGACACGCTAGCCTTCTTCTTCATTATCCCTGCAAATATGGAACAGGTAGCGGGGGTTTTAAACCCCCACTAAATGGAAACTCAGAAAATAGCGATTAGAGGATGCCTAAATATAAAAAGGGCGCGAGGTCATCAAATGATTCGTCTTCATGTCACGAATTCAATGGTACCAGTTTGAAGGTCTAATTTTCCCATATGAAGGAAACCCCAATTTAGAGCTTCTGAAACCCTAAGCTTCAACCATGGCAGATTTCGTTTTAGGCAACATTAGGACAATTAAACTATGCCAAAAGTTTCAGAACATCATGATTAGTGTAATTCAACAAATAAAATACATGAACAATGCATGAAAATTAAAACACGATTATGAAAAAGTTTGTGAAAAGTGTGATTCGGTTCTACCAATTCTTGGGGTCTATGGATCTATTCTTGATTGCAAATGCTTCCTGGATGTCTTGGCAATGTATTGGAATGCTTTTGAAGCTTTGAATCGTCCTGTAACTATGAATTCAGCTTTCAATTTTTTGATGAAATTTTGCAAATCGGTATGCAGCCTGTGTGCAGTTTTTCGTGTGTATTGGAATATGGTTATGTTGTGCCTTTGTATTTGAGTGAAATTAGGTTAAAACCAAGTCCAAAGATCCATGCATTCATGTTTTGAATATTTGATTTTCTCCATATCTTTTCCAATCTTTTTTCCATGAAAATCATGCCAATTATGGAAGATTTGGCCTTGTTGATTGATGCACGAAATATTTAGCTCATAATGGACATATTTGCTACACAAAAAAGATTTAAAACCATTGTTTAATATTTTTCTCATAATTAAATTTAATTAAATGAATTAATAAGATTAAAAATTTAAATAATTAATCAAAAATAAGAAAATACATCCCTTTGAGGTCAATGGGTCGTGCATAGCCTTTGGGTAATGATTCATGGAAGAATTTGAGGCCCATTAGCATTTTTGAAGCTTTTGAAGCAAAGTTGACTTTTCAAAGTTCCCAAAAATTTCCCAACTTCTCCAAGGCATATCTTGCTCAATTTTGAAGCTATGAACATGTTCTTTGACATTTTGGAAAGTTATTGAAGTCCTCTAACCAATGTCTTTGGTCCCATGTCATTTTGATTTACCAATCTCAAGTTATGGTCTTTGACTTAAAGTGCCTTTTTGTTGACTTTTGAAAATGACCTATAATGTTGAAATTGACAACTTTTTGTGAGAGCATTTCTTGGACTTGAAGTGTGAAGATGAGTTGTAGGAAATGTCATCCTCTTCAAAATGAGCTTTGGATGGAATTTTTCTGATAAACCATGAAGAAGTTATGCCCTGGTCAATTTGCAGTTGACTTTTTCAACTGTCCCAAAATAGAAACTTTTGCATCTTGAGACCTTTTGAGCCATGCTTGTGAAATCATGATCAAGAATTGATCAAATGATGTTTGTGGCTTCAAAATAAGATGTTGACCAAAAATTTGACTTTTGACTGTCAAATGACCATTTTGCCCCTGCAGTTGACTGTGGAGCAATTAGGGTTTTTGACTGTGCAATTTGATGCTGTGAGTCTTGAAACTTGACATATGGATGCTTGACAATGTATGTAGGTATGTGGGCCTTGTTTGGACCCTTGGAAACCTAAATTTCTTTGCCATAACCAAAACCCTAATTTTGATTGTGTTAGGAGGCAATTGGACTGTGCAACCCTTGGGAGATTTTGAACCTTGATCTTGGAAAATCTTTGAAGAATATGGGAGGGAAAATTTTGGGGTACAACAGTTGCCCCTGTTCAATCTTCTTAGACCTGAGGATGTAGATTGGCTGACGAGCCTTTCGTAATCCGCAGGTGGAAGATGATTGAACACTAGAGTGCCTAGAAATTTGCTCTCACATAGTAGAATGTCTGCAGTATGATGCAGGGAATGGGCTTACAAATGCCATTTGGAGACTGATGGATAGGGGGGATGGGCTTATAGATGCCATCTAGAAGTGTGACAGTACCTTGTCGGAGATGGGCTTATAGATGCCATTTGGAACTGTGGGTATGTGGATGGGCTTATAGATGCCACCTGGAGACTGTTGTTGCGTAGATGGGCTTATAGATGCCACCTAGGTGTCGATCGCGTAAGAGATTCCTTAGCGAGAACTTGCGTACCTGAGAAAGAAAAATAATTACCTGGCCTGTTACAGGAGTTGATCTTCAAGCTCTTTATGTAGATGTGCCCTGGCTGGATACAGGTATCGAATCTTTAAACTCTTCAGACGTGCCCTGGAAGGATACAAGAATCGAGTCCGGAGAATATAGTCGTCAACAGATACACCCTGGCAAGATACAGGAATCGGATCTTCGAACTCTTCAGACGTGCCCTGTCTGGATACAGGAATCGAGTCTGGTAATGTTAGTCGTCAACAGATACAGCCTGGCGAGATACAGGAATCGGATCTTCGAACTCTTCAGACGTGCCCTGGAAAGATACAGGAATCGAGTCTGGTAATGTTAGTCGTCAACAGATACACCCTGGCAAGATACAGGAATCGGATCTTCGAACTCTTCAGACGTGCCCTGGCAAGATACAGGAATCGAGTCTGGTAATGTTAGTCGTCAACAGATACACCCTGGCGAGATACAGGAATCAGATCTTCGAACTCTTCAGACGTGCCATGGCAAGATACAGGAATCGAGTCTGGTAATGTTAGTCGTCAACAGATACACCCTGGAAAGATACAGGAATCGGATCTGGAATCACGACTATTGATAGCAATCATCTTTGTATTAACTTTTGTCCTGAAAAGACAAAACGTTAGTTGTATGCGATGTCATGATGTATGACATGCGTGGTGATATTGTATATTTATGATGCGTATGTGCATGCTATAATGTATGAAGATGTGACGTTTATGAAATGTGTTGTCGTCTAGGAAAGTAAATCCTTGACGGGTGCCGGGAAGTTGAATCCTGGGCTGATGTTGAGGAATATAGCTTCCTTGTTTCCGCTGGGGATGATGGTTGCAAGAATACCGGTAGGAGAAGATGACTCCGTTGGGGAATAAACTTTGTGAAGACATTACTCTGCGGGGAATTACTCTGTGGGAAGAGATACGTCGCTGAGATTTTGAAGATAACTCCGTTGGGGATTCCGTTGATAAGTTATGTTGGGGAATTTGATGAACTCCGCTGGGGGATAGGAAGAACTACGCCGAGGACGATCTTTCCATGGCAATTAGCTAAGGATAACCCAGTTATAAGATCTGGTGGGGAATAACCTTTGAATAAAGCCGGGGAGATGCGTTCATACTCTGCAGGGGATAAGCTTCCAGAATCTACTAGGGATAAGCTTCCAGAGTCTACTGGGGAGGATGAATTCCACTTTCCTGGGGAAACTTTTGGACCGGAATCTCCTGGGGAAAAAAAAATTTTTTTTGGTGTACTGGGGAAGTGGCTCCACTGAATGTCTGGTATACCGTCGGGGAACAATCTTAGATCAAGACTGTCGGGGATGCTTGTTAAGAATGTTTGCATACTCTGCTGAGGAATGTTGAGATCTGCTAGGGATACCCAATTTCCTTAAGGCTGATAGTATAACTTTGCTTGGGGAGAGTATGTTGACTTGCTGGATCACTCTCTGGGGAGTTAAGATATCTTGGTTATGTTCTTCAGCTGAACTTACCTTGGTACCTTGATGGACAGAGTAATTAGATCGCTTAGATCACTCATTATTGCCCCTGTTTTTGATGTTACCTGTAATTAATCCTTTGTTTCGTATGCAAATATTTATGAGTTAGCAATTAGTGTCAAATGCATATATCACAAATTGAACCTTGGATGTTCTTCGCAAAACAAAATAGAAAAAGGAAAAACAATTGGCAATTTGTCTGAAAAGTGAATTTGTATTGATTTTTGAATCTGCTTGTAAATAGGCGTTTATGTACAAGAGGCTGACGTCCTAGTAAGAGAATGCCGCCGAACAAACAGAGTTTATACAATTTTGTGAAAAAAACAGCTATGTGAAAAGAATAATCCCACTGAGTTCCAACTCTGCTATCGCCTTTATATCTTCGAGCGTCTCATCACTTGGCTGCTCGGTTGAAGATGAAGCTGGTTGATCGATGCCGTTTGAACTTGAGGTTGATACCGGATTCTGGATGCAAGGTGATCCAATGAGACATAGTATTACGCTTTAATCCCTAACTTTTGCCTGGACCGCCCTTTCGGGTTTTCAGTCCACCGGGATACCCATTTTTGCCCAAGCCGCCTTTTCAGGTTTTCGACTTGCCGGGTGTACAGATTTTTTCATTTCATCCCTCATTTTACCTGAACCCTTTTGGTTCGCTGGGAAGCCTTAATTTTTGCCTAGGTATGTCAACCTAGCGGGTCTTTTATCATGCGTAGTATCTTTTTACTTTGTCTGCATTGGCGGGGTGAGGAAGGTCGTCACCGTCCATGGTGGTTAGGATCATGGCTCCTCCTGAGAACACATATTTAACCACAAATGGCCCTTCATAGGTAGGGGTCCATTTGCCCCTGGGATCACTTTGAGTAAGGATGATGCGCTTGATTACCAGGTCCCCAACTTGATACTCTTGTGGTCTGACCTTCTTGTTAAATGCCCTGATCATGCGTTTTTGGTACGTTTGACCATGACAAATAGCAGTGAGTCTCTTTTCGTCAATTAGGTTCAACTGATCAAGTCGAGTCTGGATCCAGTCATCTTCGCTCAGATCTGCATCCTTCATTATCCGGAGAGAGGGTATCTGCACTTCGATCGGTAAGACTGCCTCCATGCCGTAGACCAAGGAAAAAGGAGTTACCCCGGTTGACGTCCTTGCTGAGGTACGGTACCCATGAAGAGAAAACGGTAACATCTCGTGCCAATCTTTATAGGTCACTGTCATCTTCTGCACAATCTTCTTGATATTCTTATTCGCTGCTTCTACAGCCCCATTCATCTTCGGCCGGTAAGGATAAGAGTTGTGGTGCTGTATCTTGAATTGTTCGCAGAGCTCAGTGATCATCTTGTTGTTGAGATTGGTACCGTTGTCTGTAATGATCCTTTCCAGGACGCCGTATCGACAGATCAGGTTATGCCGAATGAACCGTGCCACGACATTCTTAGTTACGGTAGCGTAGGAAGCCGCTTCAACCCACTTTGTGAAGTAATCAATTGCCACCAGGATGAAGCGATGCCCGTTGGATGCCATAGGTTTAATCTCGCCGATCATATCAATACCCCACATTGCAAAAGGCCAAGGTGCTGTCAAGACGTTCAGAGGAACTGGAGGAACGTGCACCTTATCTGCATATATCTGGCACTTGTGACATGTCCGAGAGTGTTGGTAACAGTCGGCTTCCATTGTGGACCAGAAATATCCTGCTCGAAGGATTTTCTTTGCCATGGTGTGTCCATTGGAATGTGTTCCGAAGGTGCCTTCATGTAGTTCTGCCATGATCCTTTCTGCTCCAGTCTTATCCATACAACGCAGTAAGGTCGAATCATGGTTTCGCTTGTATAGAATGTCGTTGCTGAGGAAGAACTTTGCTGCGAACCTTCTCATAAACTTATTGTCGTTGATGGATGCACCTTCAGGGTATTCTTGAGCTTCTAAGTACCTTTTCACCTCATGGTACCAAGGTTTTTCAGTTGTTGTCTCAGCCTCAAGATCACAACAGTATGCAGGTTTGTCCAGTTTCCAGATAATGATCCGGGGAGCCTCATTGTCCCATTTGACTTTGAACATGGAAGACATCGTAGCCAAAGCGTCTGCCAACTGATTCTCCTCTCTTGGGAAATGTTCAAAAGTTATCTCTGTGAAATGGGGGATCAATGTCAACACACACTCTTTATATGGAATAAGGTTTGGGTGTTTCATATCCCACTCGCCTTTGATCTGATTGATCACGAGAGCGGAATCTCCGAAGACACTCAGAAACTTGATCCTTAAGTCGATCGCAGCTTGAAGACCCATGATACATGCCTCATACTCCGCCATGTTGTTGGTGCAGTTGAAACATAGTCGGGCAGTAAGTGGAGTATGAGTGCCTTGAGGGGATATGATCACAGCGCTGATACCGTTACCCAAAGCGTTGGAGGCTCCGTTAAAGTGCATAGACCATCGGGATCCTTCCTCAGGTCCTTCATCCGGTCCAGGTACTTCACAATCAGTCACAATCATGATGCTTTCGTCAGGAAATTCAAAGTTCATTGACTGGTAGTCGTCTACTGCCTGGTGTGCCAAATGGTCTGCCAATACACTTCCTTTGATAGCTTTCTGAGTCGTGTACTGGATGTCGTATTCTGTCAAGATCATTTGCCATCTTGCTATTCTTCCAGACAGAGCAGGCTTTTCGAATATGTACTTTATTGGATCCATCTTTGAGATCAACAGAGTAGTGTGAGTCAGCATATACTGTCTCAGCCAGCGAGCAACCCATACCAAAGCGCAACAAGTTTTCTCGAGCAGTGAGTATCGGGTCTCACATTCGGTAAACTTTTTGCTAAGGTAATAAATGGCGTGCTCTTTTCGACCAGACTCGTCATGCTGCCCCAGCACACACCCCATTGAGTTGTCAAGTTTTGTCAGGTATAGTATTAGAGGTCTCCCTTCAACCGGTGGTATAAGAATGGGTGGTTCTTGGAGATACTCTTTGATTCTGTCAAAAGTAGCCTGACATTCATCATTCCAACGTACTACCTGATCTTTCTTCAGCAGCTTGAAGATTGGTTCACAAGTAGCAGTTAGGTGCGAGATGAATCGGGCGATGTAGTTCAGACGTCCTAGAAAGCCTCTGACTTCTTTCTCTGTCTTTGGAACTGGCATCTCTTATATGGCTTTAACCTTGGCAGGGTCCACCTGAATACCTTTGTCGCTCACGACGAAGCCTAAAAACTTTCTAGATCTTACCCCAAAGGTGCACTTGTTCGGGTTCAACCTCAGCTTGTACAACTTCAGACGGTCAAACAGCTTCTGTAGATGGTCAAGGTGTTCCTCCTCAGTTTGGGACCTTGCAATCATATCGTCGACATACACTTCAATCTCATGGTGGATCATGTCATGAAACAAAGTAACCATGGCACGTTGGTAGGTTGCCCCAACATTTTTCAACCTGAATGGCATGACCTTGTAGCAGAAGGTGCCCCACTGAGTAACAAAGGTAGTCTTTTCCATATCGTCAGGAGCCATCTTGATCTGATTATAACCTGAAAAACCATCCATGAAGGAGAATACCTTATGTTGCGCAGTATTGTCAACCAGAACATCAATGTGAGGTAGGGGGAAGTCATCCTTGGGGCTGGCCCTGTTCAGATCCCTGTAGTCAACACACATTCTGACTTTACCATCTTTCTTTGGCACCAGAACCACATTAGCAACCCACTGAGGGTAAGAAGTTACTGCTAGAAACCCGACATCGAATTGCTTCATAAACTCAGCTTTGATCTTCTCGGACATCTCTGGACGCATACGGCGGACCTTTTGCTTAACCGGAGGGCAGTCTTCCTTGGTAGGCAAGTGATGGAACATGATGTCGGTATCCAACCCGTGCATGTCTTCGTAGGACCAGGAAAAGATCTCCACATAATCATGCAACATCTGAACCAACCGTTGTTTCACGCTGAGCTCCAGATTGGCACCAATCTTAACTTCCTTTCTCTCTGCCTCAGTGCCCAGATTTACCGTTTCCACTGGCTCTTCATGTGGTTGAATGGCCTTCTCTTCCTGGAGTAACAGTCTTGCAAGCTCACCAGGCACTTCGCAATCATCTTCACCTTCGTCTTCGGCTAAGTTGATCGGATTTTCAAAGTCATAACTGGCAGTAGCAGAGTCGTTACCAGTGAGATCCAGAGTGGATTGAAACCTGTATGAGTGAGTGTGTGTAAATATAGCTGTTTTGCAATATATAAAGAAAGAAAGAAAGAAAGGGAGCACAAGATTTGAAATGCGAAAAACGTCCAATGTCTTTATTCATGATATATGGAAATGACAAGTAATGCCCTCACAAATGAAGCCACGGTGCCCCGGGTAAGACACCGGGCCATAAAGTTTTAGTTTATTGTTCATTACAAATAAAACAAACAAAGGAATTCATTACTGCGTAACAAAAGTAACAGGTATATGTGATCTTTTGTGGTCCAATTGTTCAATCCACCGTCAGTCGTCGGGTACATCCAGCTATCAAACTCAGATTCCTCCGCCTCGCTTTCAATAGCATTCACTCCCGGGTTGGTGATGATCACGGGAGGTCTTTCGATCCTAGCTTTGCTTACAGCCCTCTGAGCCTCTGCAGTAAAACCCAGCCCAAACTTGTCAGTTTTAGGAGTAAAATCAGGGAGCCTGCCCCAGTTAGCACATTCACCTTTCTCAATTACAGCCCGGGCATCCTTCAAGGAAGCCATCTTCAAAGGAAAGTCTTCTTCAATCACTGTTTCTGCTGACGCTAATGTTTGAGGTACCTCTTCAAAATGTTGGAAGGGGTTTCAATAAACTCCCCGTCCATCTCAATATACCGGAAGGAATTCAGATGACTAACCATGTATTCTTCCTCCCCCTGCACAGTAACAATCTTCCCTCGGACAGGGTACTTGAGCTTCTGGTGTAGAGTGGAAGTCACTGCCCCAGCTTTGTGAATCCAAGGTCGACCCAGCAAACAGGAATAAGATGGACGGATGTCCATCACATAGAACGTTGAATCGAAGACTTGAGAACCAACCCGAATCGGAATGTCCACTTCACCATGCACCATCCTCTTCGACCCGTCAAAGGCTCGGACAATGATGTTACTAGGCTTCAACTCCAGGCCCTCACAATCCAACCGGTCTAAGGCCTTCTTGGGCAATACATTCAGGGAAGAACCGGTGTCCACCAACACGTGTGCGAGAGTAGTGCCCATGCATTCTATGGAGACATGCAGGGCATCATTGTGGTTCTTTCCCTTGGCGGTAAGATCAGCATCCGAGAAACCCAAACCATTGTCAGCTGTCAAATTGGCCACACAGTCAGTGAATTGATCTGCAAATGTCTCTTGTGGCACATGGGCCGTCTTCAGAAATGAAATCAGGGCCTTGGCATGGGCCTCTGAGCACAGCAGCAATGATAGCATAGAGATCTTGGAGGGGGTATGCCCCAGCTGTTCAACGACATTAAAGTCACTCTTCTTGATTATCTTAAGAATTTCCTCTATCTCTTGCTGGGAGGATTCAACATTCACAGTCCTCGGTGCCTCCATCCGGGCAGGCTCATCATCAATCCCTTTGCCCCGAGTGTCAGATGACTCGGCAGCAGGGGAAGCAACTTGATCAGAAGGGGGAACAGGCGCACTTGCAGGCGTTATTGTAAGAGGTCTTTGGATAACTGGTGGCGCAATGTCAGGCGAGAAGAGCCTACCACTGTGAGTTACTTTAGCTGGACCAGTGATGTTGCTGATGCTGGTACCGATGTTGAACTCCTGCTTCACTCCAAGCACATACACATCTGCCCCATAGTGCCATGGGACAGCCTTGTCAGATTCATAGGGGAGGGGCCCCGGAACAGTAATAATGATGGGTGCAACGGACATGATCTTGACTGGCTTCCTCGGGGGAGCCTTGGTAGGATTATTGAAAATTGTGACGACAGATACTTCTTCAGCGGGAACAAAAGGAACAGCGGTCTTCTCGAACAAAATTTCTTTGCTATCCATCAGGCTTTGGATACCTGATTTCAGCAACGGACAACCGGTAGGGGAAACAGCACACAGGAGGCAACCCTTGCTACAACCCGGAAATAAACCGGCCAGCAGTAGGTTCCTCTTAACGGTCAATAAAGGGGTAGCAACATCATCCACAGAAACTGCATACAAGTCTTCCTTAATAGAATTTACTCCATGCTGGGGCATAGGAGCAGTCACAACATTTGGCCTCTCGGGCGCCTCGAATTGTATCTCCTTCGCATCAATAAGGTCCTGAACCTTATTTCTCAGGGCCCAGTAGTCATCAGTAGAATTCCCCGGGCTATCGGAGTGATAAGCACAACGGGCATTTGGATTATACTTGGGAGAGGTAGTGTTCACAACCTTCGAAGCCTCTCTGACGGTCACCAAGTTGGTTGATAGAAGTTGCGACAAGATCTGTGACAAGGTCATACTCAGTCGGGTATATTCTCTTCTGGGTCTCTCACCCCTTGGTTGGTTGGGTTGCCGAGGAGCGGCATCAGGCTTAGCAATCACCACCGTGTTGACAGTTTGGCGGCGTTCCGGTTTGTTCTGCCTCCTAGGCCCATACACAGCACTGGCTTCCTTTTTGAAAGGCTTTTTCTCAGAACTTGAGGACGCACCCTTCTGAATCTTCCCTGATTTCATACCAGCCTCTATCCTTTCCCTAGTCAGAATGAGATCTGTAAACCCTGCAGACGAATTGCCAATGAGATGATTGAAGAATGGCCCGGATAGGGTCCCCAAGAACATGTCTACTAGCTCACGGTCGGTTAATGGTGGCTGCACCCTGCCAGCCAGATCCCTCCACTTCTGCGCATACTCTTTAAAACCTTCTCCCGATCCTAGCGACATACCCTGGAGTTGGGTACGTGTAGGAGCGAGGTCGGAATTATATTGATACTGCTTGTAAAAAGCAGTAGCCAACTCCTCCCAGTTACGAACCTTGGTTCCATCCAGCTGATAGAACCATTCGAGATGAGTCCCTGAAAGACTCTCCTGGAAGAAGTGGATCCACAAGTTCTTATCCACAGTATACGGTTGGATCTTCCGCACATAAGATCTGAGATGTATCTTAGGGCAGGACGCCCCGTCATACTTTAAGAAAGATGGTGCTTTGAACTTATGTGGGATGACCACACCAGAAGATAGACCCAAGTCTCCGAAATCTAACCCAGGCACTTGTTGAATTTCCATGGCATTCAGACGGTCTTCCAACTGCTTGTACTTGTCTTCAACTGGAGGATACTGCTCCTCATTAAAATCAGTCTCGTTGTCAGAGACCACCGGACTAGGGGCCCTTCCCCCCTGGGGACTGCCTTTCCCTACAGAAGAACCAGCTTGATCAACCTCATTCTGCAGTGCATTACCAAACCTCCGGCCAGTGTTAAATAGTACAGTTCTCTTCTTCTTTTTCTTGACCAGCAGAGCCTTCAGTTCCTCCTGACCTTGGGCCAAACTCATAATCAGCTCTTGGAATTGGGCGTTCTGAGCCTGAAGGGCCTTGATGGACTGCTCGGTAGATGATTCAGGGTTCATGATGCTGAAATAAACAGCGAAGAACATTAAGCAACCTGAAAAGAAGAGTACCTGCTATGCACATGATGAATGGGATGCGTATCGTTTATGTTTTCAAAGACAATCGGGAATCAACTTTGTAAACAAAAAGGAACACACTTCATTAGATTCAACTTTGAAATTTAAATTGTTCAACAGATTGCCCTTAGGCGTTACATAAAAGTGGAAATACTGAAAAGGGAAACAAAAACTGTAAAAGAACATCCAAAGCTCCTTATTGATCCCAGGGTCTCCTTTTCTCAGTACGGATGTAGTCATTCAGAGCTCGCTCACTCTCCAACTGCTTTGTCAGCTTTTGGATCTTCAATTCCTGCTCGTTGAACTTTTCCCGATAAGAATCCCGTTCTTCTCGCAGTTGCGCCCAAGACCTCTTTAGTGTATCAATATCAGTAGGTATCTGAGGAGGGAGAACAGTTGGAGGAACCCCATCTCTATCCAGATATTCAAGAATGACGGGTCTGACAGCTTCATATGGCATACCTAACTTCTGAGCACGGATGCGGACCCATTTGTAGTAGGCTTCCATAGGTAGAGAATTCTTCGGTCCCAACTCTTGTGGGTCAGCTTTGTGAATTCTGTCCCAAGCCTTGATGAACCTACGACGCAGCTCGTCACTATCTACCTGAAACTCAAAACTGATGTGAGGCACCAACATCTCATGAGGCCATGCTCTTCTGGCTCTTCCAAACTGATGGAGGGCTAGACATGGATTATAAGAGATTCCTCCTTGGGTACCAATCAAAGGGACATTAGGATATTCTCCGCAACGGTCAATAATAGCTACCTCATCCAAGCCTCTGAGAGTCCAAATGATGTCCTTATCAGTGAGAGACATTAACCTATGAGCCCAGCCTCTTCCTTCTCTGTTCTTCAGCACGAACTTAGGGAGGTGCGAAATAAACCACCTCACTAACAAAGGAATACAACACCACAGAGTTCCTCGTCTTCGGGCAGTACGAGCATAAAGTTGTTGCAGGATATCACCCAAGAGAGTGGGCACAGGGTTCCGAGACATGAAGATCCTTATGGCAGTGACGTTAATGAAGTTATCAGGATTAGGAAACAAAACTAGACCATAGATTAAGAGAGCCAGAATGTCTTCGTACGCCCTAAAGTCTAAGTCCTTCCAGAAACTGTTAGCCTTACCAATCAGAAACTTGGCCAAGAAACCCTTAACTTTGCTTCTAGTCACCCAGTTGTCCATTACCTCCTTGTGGGTCAAGGGAAGAACTGCAGCAATCTCCTCAAGCCTAAGAGTCTTCTCCCAACCAGTAAAGGGAGTCTGATCCAAGATAGGGATGCCAAGCAAGTCAGAGAACTCTTCCAGGGTAGGGACCAGCTGGAAGTCTTGAAAGGTGAAGCACTGGTACAGAGGGTCATAAAACTGGGTCAGGACACTCATCAGTTGTTGGTCCCACTTCGCCGTGACTAAACTGAGAAGAGAACCATGCCTCTGGATGAAGGAAGTAGTATTTGGAATTCTGCTAACCAACTCTTCAAGCAACTCAGGTGGGTGAACAAAATTGAACCGGATAGTGTTCCTTCGCGTAGGCATCATGATATCCTACAAAACAGAGCAAAGGTGAAACCCTCTTGTCTTTGAAATGGTCAGTCCTTATGCAGGATGCATGCAATGTTTATGATGGCATGATGTTATGATAAAGCACACCACAAATATTCACAAAGGCAAACATGATAAGGCACACAAGTCACACCATAGCCCTTAGAGTTTAGGCCAGCATGGGGTCTAGGTATTACCCTCTTTTAGTTTGTTGGTTAAGACCTGTCCTATCAGAAGTAACCGGGTTCTAGAGGATCCCAATATCACTGACTACCCTCAATCGGTCATAACTCCAGCATCGCAATCTTTTCTTGCGGCCAGAACCATCACGAGAGTTTAGCCTCAATAGGCGTAGCATACTGCTAATGTTCTATTGGCCAAGTTGGGTCATTTAAGGTTCTAAGGTCGGTTGGTGCTTAATGACTCCTCAGAAGACCCATATTCTCCTCGTTGCGACACAAGGGATATCGGTACAGACCAAGATGCCACACCAACGTAGCCACTGCTTCACCCATGTCGGTCTACGCCGGACAGGTCCCTCACAGCTTATGCTACCTAACAGGGTATCCCCAGATCCGGGTTAGGATCTATATAACTCCGATGCAGCCCACAATAATAAATCAAACAAGCACAACAATTGAAAACACAAGTGATCTTAGTCCTAAGGTACACCTCACTTTAAGTATCTCCCCAGCAGAGTCGCCAGTTCTGTGATCGGTGGATCTGGAACTGACTGTTTAAAGCTGGTTCGCGAAATGTCGCGGAAGCAAGAGTCGCCACCGTCTTTTATTTTCTCCAACATGGACAGGACAAAAGCACAGCAAAATTCCTTATGAGATAGTTTCTCGGTTCGGGAGGTAGATTTATAGAAAGGGAAGGTGTTAGCACCCTTTCTATCCATGGTTATCCATGGGCTCTTAGATACTTGCTCATTTGTGTTTTCAAAAGTGTTTGCTTTTCAATTGTGCGTGAGTTTTGAAAAAAGTTTCGTTTGAAAAATTTATAAGTAACTCTTGTATCTGTCCTCAAGAGTGTATGAAAAATTGTTTTGAAAGCTTTTTTTTGAAAGTGTCGGTGTGAAAAGAAATTTTGATTTGTTTTTGAATAGAGCAAGTATCTACGAGTCATCTACCTACCCTAAGGAATTAGGCTGTGTAAATTTCCTTAAGGCAGTGCCATCCCACCATTGAGAGGTAGGTAGCACCACCGTCGGAGGTGTTCGGGTCAATTCGTTTGTAGGGACAGTGTGGTCACCAGAGCAACAGTAGGACACCTTAGAAGCTACCCTTATGCCATTGATCCTTTTTAATTCCGAGGCAACTGGATCATGTCATGGACATAAGGACTTACTAAAACGTCCTATACTCGACGACCACGTTTCGAAGGTAAGGCAACAGTGAGGCGTACCCTAAGAGTGGTGTGTGAATTTGTGTGTTGTTTTCATGTTATGTTTTATCTTGTACATGTATCATGGTGATCTATGCTTGTTTTTAATTTAGGCCATACATTCTTTCATGCGATTATAATTTAAAAGTGCGGAAATTTAAATGCGGAAAGTAAAATCCTACGCTATTACAAGGCGCGGGTCTATACATCGCCAAATTAACAAAGACCCGTTTGAATAAAAATGCGGAAAGTAAAACCTAGTTACTATTACATGGCTTGAACAATTACATAATATTCGAAAAGAAAATAAAATAACGTGCGAAAAGAATAGAAATAGAACGTTCGAGGGCGTTGGACCCTTTTGAAATTAAATTGAATAAAAAAGTTAATTAATTATTTAATAAGAGGAAAGAAATGTTTTTTTAGTTTTTTTGATATTTAATGAAAATAAAGAAAATTAAAAGTAAAATTAAAAGGAACCCTAATTCTAAGTTATTTTAATTATTAAGAAAATATTAAAGTTTAACCTAATTTATTCTAATTAATTAATGTACATGGGTATTTACAAAATTATTTGATAATTAATAATAATAATAATGAGAAAATTATTTAATAAAAGAAAAGATGAGAATGTTAAAAAAACTCTAATTTCTACATATTTTAATTTATTAAGAAAAAGTTTAAAGTTTTAAAACCTAATTTACTAAATTAATTATTAACATTTATTTACAAAATAAATTAATAGTGAATTAAATATTATTAAATATATTACATTTTTTGTTTCTGATTTTTATTATGAAAGTTATTTTTGTGAATTAAATAAAACAATTAAAACAAATTAAAAAAAAGAATTGAAAAGAAAGGAGAAAAAAATTAGAAAGAAGAATAGAATACAAACAAGGGGGTATCTGGCCCAATTTGGAGGTTTATTGAAGCATTTTGGCCCATCAGAATCCAAGGCCTTCGTTGACTTTCCAGCTTGTGTGTATGTTGGTTGACTTGGGTGTATCCTGGAGTTCACGTTATGGCCATTGGATTGATCATCAGAGACACTTGGCAAGCCTAAGCGCTGGGATGCATGGTGGAATTTGAAGGAGGCGCTACATATGAGTACGTTGAAACAAAAATTATGAAGCATATGGGGGACCTGGGGATCGAACCCAGGTCCCAGTACCTGCAGGACACCTCAACAACCATCCAGGCTAACGCGTGCATTTGTTATATGGACAAGCAAAGAATATAATATATGAAAAAAGTGATCATGCTGAAATAAACCAAAAAAACGCGCTAATATTTAAACTAACCAACCATGCCTAGACACGCTAGCCTTCTTCTTCATTATCCCTGGAAATATGGAACAGGTAGCGGGGGTTTTAAACCCCCACTAAATGGAAACTCAGAAAATAACGATTAGAGGATGCCTAAATATAAAAAGGGCGCGAGGTCATCAAATGATTCGTCTTCATGTCACGAATTCAATGGTACCAGTTTGAAGGTCTAATTTTTCCATATGAAGGAAACCCCAATTTAGAGCTTCTGAAACCCTAAGCTTCAACCATGGCAGATTTCGTTTTAGGCAACATTAGGACAATTAAACTATGCCAAAAGTTTCAGAACATCATGATTAGTGTAATTCAACAAATAAAATACATGAACAATGCATGAAAATTAAAACACGATTATGGAAAAGTTTGTGAAAAGTGTGATTCGGTTCTACCAATTCTTGGGGTCTATGGATCTGTTCTTGATTGCAAATGCTTCCTGGATGTCTTGGCAATGTATTGGAATGCTTTTGAAGCTTTGAATCGTCCTGTAACTATGAATTCAGCTTTCAATTTTTTGATGAAATTTTGCAAATTGGTATGCAGCCTGTGTGCAGTTTTTCGTGTGTATTGGAATAGGGTTATGTTGTGCCTTTGTATTTGAGTGAAATTAGGTTAAAACCAAGTCCAAAGATCCATGCATTCATGTTTTGAATATTTGATTTTCTCCATATCTTTTCCAATCTTTTTGCCATGAAAATCATGCCAATTATGGAAGATTTGGCCTTGTTGATTGATGCACGAAATATTTAGCTCATAATGGACATATTTGCTGCACAAAAAAGATTTAAAACCATTGTTTAATATTTTTCTCATAATTAAATTTAATTAAATGAATTAATAAGATTAAAAATTCAAATAATTAATTAAAAATAAGAAAATACATCCCTTTGAGGTCAATGGGTCGTGCATAGCCTTTGGGTAATGATTCATGGAAGAATTTGAGGCCCATTAGCATTTTTGAAGCTTTTGAAGCAAAGTTGACTTTTCAAAGTTCCCAAAAATTTCCCAACTTCTCCAAGGCATATCTTGCTCAATTTTGAAGCTATGAACATGTTCTTGGACATTTTGGAAAGTTATTGAAGTCCTCTAACCAATGTCTTTGGTCCCATGTCATTTTGATTTACCAATCTCAAGTTATGGTCTTTGACTTAAAGTGCCTTTTTGTTGACTTTTGAAAATGACCTATAATGTTGAAATTGATAACTTTTTGTGAGAGCATTTATTGGACTTGAAGTGTGAAGATGAGTTGTAGGAAATGTCATCCTCTTCAAAATGAGCTTTGGATGGAATTTTTCTGATAAACCATGAAGAAGTTATGCCCTGGTCAATTTGCAGTTGACTTTTTCAACTGTCCCAAAATAGAAACTTTTGCATCTTGAGACCTTTTGAGCCATGCTTGTGAAATCATGATAAAGAATTGATCAAATTATGTTTGTGGCTTCAAAATAAGATGTTGACCAAAAATTTGACTTTTGACTGTCAAATGACCATTTTGCCCCTGTAGTTGACTGTGGAGCAATTAGGGTTTTTGACTGTGCAATTTGATGTTGTGAGTCTTGAAACTTGACATATGGATGCTTGACAATGTATGTAGGTATGTGGGCCTTGTTTGGACCCTTGGAAACCTCAATTTCTTTGCCAAAACCAAAACCCTAATTTTGACTGTGTTAGGAGGCAATTGGACTGTGCAACCCTTGGGAGATTTTGAACCTTGATCTTGGCAAATCTTTGAAGAATATGGGAGGGCAAATTTTGGGGTACAACAATCATTAATAAAAGCATTGGACGTTCTTGCATTTCAAATCTTGCGTTCCTTGTCTTTCTTTATTATATATTGCAAAACAGCTATTTTACACACACTCACATATACAGGTCCACATCCACTCTAGATCTCACTGGTAACGACTCTGCTACTGCCAATTATGACTTTGAAAATCCGATCAGCTTAGCCAAAGACGAAGGTGAAGATGATTGCGAAGTGCCTGGTGAACTTGCAAGACTGTTTCTCCAAGAAGAGAGGGCCATTCAGCCACATGAAGAGCCGGTGGAATCAGTGAATCTGGGTACAAAGACAGACAAGAAGCAAGTCAAGATCGGTGTAAATCTGGAGCTTAGTGTGAAATAGCGGTTGATTCAGATGCTGCGTGACTACGTTGAGATCTTTGCCTGGTCTTACGAAGATATGCCCGGTTTGGATACTGACATTGTGGTTCATCTCCTGCCTACCAAGAAAGACTTTCTTCCTGTAAAATAGAAGGTTCGCCGAATGCGCCCAGAGATGTCTGAGAAAATGAAGGTTGAGGTTATGAAACAATTTGACGCCGGTTTTCTAGCAGTGAATTCTTACCCTCAGTGGGTCTCCAATGTGGTTCCTCTGCCGAAGAAAGATGGTAAGGTCTGAATGTGTGTTGACTGCAGGGATTTGAACAGGGCGAGCCCTAAGGATGACTTCCTTTTACCTCACATCGACGTTATGGTTGACAACACCGCTCAGCACAAGGTATTCTCCTTCATGGATGGTTTCTCCGGTTATAATCAGATTAAAATGGCTCCCGAAGACATGGAAAAGACCACCTTTGTTACTCAGTGGTGCGCCTTTTGCTACAAGGTCATGCCTTTTGGACTGAAGAATGCTGGGGCAACATATCAGCATGCCATGGTTTCTCTGTTTCATGACATGATCCATCATGAGATTGAAGTATACGTCGATGATATGATTGCAAGGTCCCAGACTGAGGAAGAACACCTTGACCATTTGCAGAAGCTGTTTGACAGGTTGAAGTTGTACAAGATGAGGTTGAACCCAAACAAGTGCACATTCGGGGTGAGATCTGGTAAGCTATTGGGTTTCGTCGTGAGCGACAAAGGTATTCAAGTGGACCCTGCCAAAGTGAAATCCATATAGGAGATGCCAGCTCCTAAGACAGAGAAAGAAGTCAGAGGCTTTCTGGGATGACTGAATTATATTGCCTGATTCATCTCGCACCTAACTGCTACTTGTGAGCCAATCTTCAAGCTGCTAAAGAAAGATCAAGTAGTACGTTGGAACAATGAATGCCAAGACGCTTTCGAAAGGATCAAATAGTATCTCCAAGAGCCACCCATTCTAATGCCACCAGTTGAAGGGAGACCTCTGATCTTATACTTGACAGTACTTGACAACTCAATGGGGTGCGTGCTGGGTCAGCATGACGAGTCTGGCCGAAAAGAGCATGCTATTTATTACCTTAGCAAAAAGTTTACCGACTGTGAGACCCGATACTCACTGCTTGAGAAAACTTGTTGCGCTTTGGCATGGGCTGCTCGCCGGCTGAGACAGTATATGCTGACTCACACTACTCTGTTGATTTCAAAGATGGATCCAATCAAGTATATCTTCAAAAAGCCTACCTTGTCCGGAAGAATAGCAAGATGGAAGATGATCTTGACTGAGTATGACATCCAGTACACAACTCAAAAAGCAATCATATGAAGTGTATTGGCAGACCATTTGGCACACCAGGAAGTGGATGATTACCAGTCTATGAACTTTGAATTCCCGGACGAGAATATCATGTTGATAACTGATTGTGAGACACCTGGACCGGATGAAGGAACTGAGGAAGGATCCCGATGGTCTATGTACTTTGATGGAGCTTCGAATGCTTTGGGTAATGGCATTGGCGCCGTGATCATATCTCCTAAAGGCTCTCATACTCCGTTCACTGCCCGACTATGTTTCAACTGCACCAACAATATGGCGGAGTATGAAGCGCGCATCATGGGTCTTCGAGCAGCAATTGACCTAAGGATTAAGTTTCTAAGTGTCTTCGGAGATTCCTCTCTCGTGATCAGTCAGATCAAAGGAGAGTGGGATACGAAACACCCGAATCTTATCCCTTATAAGGAGTATGTGTTGACATTGCTTCCCCATTTTGAGGAGATAACCTTTGAGTAATTCCCTAGAGAGGAGAATCAGTTGGCGGACGCGCTAGCTACGATGTCTTCTATGTTCAAAGTCAATTGGGACAACAAAGCTCCCCGGATCATTATTGAAAGATTGGATGAACCTGCACATTGCTGTGATCTTGAGACTGAAAAGGTAACCGAAAAGCCCTGGTTTCACGAAGTAAAAAGGTACCTTGAAGCTCAAGAATACCCCGAGGATGCATCTGTTAATGATAAGAAGTTTCTGAGGAGGTTCGCGGCGAAGTTCTTCATCAGCAATGAAATTCTTTACAAGCGTAACCATGATTCAACCTTGCTGCGTTGTGTGGATAAGATTAAAGCAGAAAAGATCATGGTAGAGCTGCATGAAGGTACTTTCGGAACTCATTCCAGTGGACATACCATGGCAAAGAAAATCCTCCGGGTAGGATATTACTGGTCCACAATGAAAGCCGACTTTTATCAGCATTCTCGGACATGTCACAAGTGCCAGGTCTATGCTGATAAGGTGCACATACCTCCAGTACCTCTGAATGTCTTGACAGCTCTGTGGCCTTTTGCCATGTGGGGTATTGATATGATCGGCGAGATCAGACCTACGGCATCCAACGGGCATCGTTTCATCCTGGTAGCAATTGATTACTTTACAAAGTGGGTTGGAGCGGCTTCCTTTGCTACTGTAACCAAGAACGTCGTGGCACGGTTCATTCGGAACAATATGATCTGTCGATATGGTGTACCAGAGAAGTTCATTACAGACAATGGTACCAATCTAAACAACAAGATGATCACCGAGCTCTACGAGCAATTCAAGGTACAACATCATAACTCTTCTCCCTATCGGCCGGAGATGAATGGGGCTGTAGAAGCGGCTAATAAGAACATTAAGAAGATTGTGCAGAAGATGACGGTGACATACAAAGATTGGCATGAGATGTTACCTTTTGCTCTTCATGGGTACCGTACCTCAGCACGGACGTCAACAGGGGCAACACCTTATTCCTTGGTATATGGCATGGAGGCAGTCTTGCCCATTGAAGTTCAGATACCCTCTCTTCGGATCATGAAGGATGCAGGATTAAGCGAAGATGACTGGATTCAGACCCGACTTGATCAACTGAATCTAATCGACAAAAAGAGACTTACTGCTATTTGTCATGGTCAGACATACCAGAAATGGATGATTAAGGCATTTAACAAGAAAGTTAGACGACAAGAGTATTAAGTTGGAGACCTGGTAATTAAGCGCATTATCTTACCTCAAGGTGATCCCAGGGGAAAATGGACCCCTACTTACAAAGGGCCATTTGTGGTTAAGAACATTTTCTCAAGCGGAGCTATGATTCTGACCACTATGGATGGTGACGACCTTCCTCACCCCGTCAATGCAGACATAGTGAAAAAATACTACGCATAAATCAAAGACCCGCTAGGTTGACTGGCCTAGGCAAAAATAAGGGCTTCCCGGTGAACCAAAAGGGTTCGGGCAAAAATAAGGGATGAAAATAAAAAAATCTGTACACCTGGCAAGTCGAAAACCTGAAAAGGCGGCTTGGGCATAAATGGGTATCCCGGTGGACCGAAAACCCGAAAGGGCGGTCTAGGCTAAAATTAGGGATTAAAGCGTAATACTATGTCTCATTGGATCACCCTGCATCCAGACTTCGGTATCGACTATCAAGCTCGGACGACACTAATCAATCAGATTCATCTTCAACTAAGCAACAAAGTGATGAGATGCTTGAAGATATAGAGGCAATAGCAGAGTTGGAACCCAGTGGGATTATTCACATAGCTGTTTTGTTTCCTTTTCACAAATTGTATAAATTTTATTTGTTCGGCGGCGTTCTCTTACTAGGACGTCAGCCTCTTGTACAAAAACGCCTACTTTCAGGCCAAACTTCAAAATCAATACAAATTCATTCTCGTAAATTTCCAGCTGTTTTTCCTTTATCTATTTTGTTTTGCAAAGAGCGTCCAATGTTCATTTTTGATATATGCATTTGATATTAATTACTTATCATAAATATTTACATGCGAAACCAAAGATGAATTACTGGTAATATCAGAAACAGGGGCATAAGAAATGTCCAAGTTGTGTAATTGTTTCGTCCACCAGGTACCAAGGTACATCCAGCTGAAGAATATGGCTAAGATACCTTCATTCCCTGCAGGGTAAGACAGTAATGATAGCTCTCTCAGATGAGACTTGTAACTACAGACGAATCAACAATACTCTCCTCAAACAGAGTTAATCCACCATCAAGCGCTAAAAAGGTTTGGTATCCCCAGAAAGTCTTAATATTCTTCAATGGAGTATAAAGACATTCTTCAGCAAGCATGAGATCATCCCCAGCGAAGTTCCTTCCTTTCCCCAAGCAGGAAGTTCAATCCTCAACAGATCCAGTGTCACCAGCAACAATAATACATCCCCAACGGAGGTCATTAGCGGAATCTCCAGCGGAGTTTATCGTTAAAATCTTCAGCAGAATATACCTTCCCCACAGAGTAATTCCCCTCAGAATAATCTCTTCATCAGTTTATTCCCCAACGGAGTTCTTTTCTCCTGCAGGTTTATCCTCACAATCATCTTCGTTCACCATCCCTGGCGGAAGCAGAGCGTTCAACTTTATTCTCCAGCAGCTCCGAGATTTATTTTCCCCAGCTAAAACATTACATGTCCATACATCATGCTACATGCATATACGCATCATACCATACAATCTCATTTATTTTGAGAACATCATTTCCTGATACATATCATGCATTACATACAGCTAACCTTTACCTTTCAGGAAAGATACAATCAAAATTCAAGTTGTAAAGCCTGGATTACGACCGGATAACAATATTAGACTACTGCGAAGCCTGGATTACGACCAGATAGTGATATCTCTCAAAAGTAAGCTATGAAGCCCGGAGAACAACCGGATAATAGTTTATTCCCCAGTGAGCCGTGAAGCCTGGATTACGACCGGATAGCAGCTCAGTAAGCACCATGAAGCCTGGATTCGACCAGATAGTGGTATATCATAAACACAAGCCGTGAAGCCCGGATCACGACCGGATAACAGCTCAACAAGTTATTGTGAAGCCTGGATTATGACCAGAAAGCAATACAAGATCATGAAGCCTGGATTACAACCAGATAATGATAGAAGATGTTGTGAAGACTGGATTACGACCAGGTAGCAACCAAGAGTACTACGAAGCCTGGATTTCGACCAGATAGTGGTATGATACATCGTGAAGCCTGGATTATGACCAGATAGCGTTAAGGGACACTGTGAAGCTTGGATTACGACCAAATAACAGTTTACCCAGCCAATTAATATGGATCCCGAATTCGACCGGATACTAGTAAACCCAATAGTCACAGGGAAGCCCGGATGCGATCGGATAACCACTTGATTTGTTCTGAAGCCTGGATTTCGACCAAATAAGAAGTAAGGTATTGTGAAGCCTGGATTACGACCAGATAGCAGTACAAGACACCATGAAGCCTGGATTTGACCATATAATGGTATAACACATCGTGAAGCCTGTATTACGACCATATAGCGATACAAGGCACTGTGAAACTTGGATTCCGACCAAATAGCAGTTTACATGGACAATTACTAAGAAGCCCGGAGACGACGGATATTAGTGTGCCCTAAAAATTCAAGTTGAAGCTCAGAGGCGACCAGATAACCACTTGATTCGTCCTGAAGCCTGGATTTCGACCAGATAAGAAGTGAGAAATTGCAAAGGCTGGATTACAATCGGATAGCAAGTTTAATCTCATCTCCCCAGTAAGTCACTGTAAATCCTAGATTATGACCAGATAGCAGTCGGTCTTATCACTATGAAGCCTGGTTTGCGACCAGATAGTAGTTCACTCTCACCTCTTCAACAGAGATGATTCCTCAGTAGAATAACGGACGACCGAAACTCCTAAAAATTCAACAGAGATGATTCCCCAGTAGAATAACGGACGACCGAAGCTCCTAAAGTTCTATTTCTCCTAAGACAAAGAATAACATTCCCCAGCGGAATCTCCCTCAATAACAGGTATACAAGCTCTCGCTAAGGAATATCTTACGCGATCGACACTCCCTCGGATGGCATCGTTAAGCCCATCTCCTACCAACAATCTCCAAATGGCATCTGTAAGCCCATTCCCGACATCACAAGACAAATATTATTTCATGCAAGTGCAAATTTCTGGGCACTCTAGTGTTCAATCATCTTCCACCTTCAGATCACAAAAGGCCCGAAAGCTAATCTATATCCTCAGGTTTAAGAAGATTGAACAGGGGCAACTGTTGTACCCTAAAATTTTCCCTCCCATATTTCTCAAGACTTGTCAAGAATCATCTCCAAGTTGTTCAAGATAGCTCAAGAGTTGGACAATCAAATCACCTCATAAGGCAGTCAAGTCAAAATTAGGGTTTTGTGTTGCATCAAGGTCCTTACATCCAAATGAACTCAAGTTCTTCCCAATGTACTAATATTTTCTCAAGTTCATCCATGTCAAATTTCAAGCCTTGCAGAGGAAGTTTGGTCAGTCAATTGCTCAAGATGTCCAAAAATCGACTGTGCTAGGGAAAAAGTCAACTATGACCCAAATACAGTCAAACCTCAAGATTTTTTGTCAACATTATAATTTTGAAGTATAATTCATCATTTGATAAAGGGTTGATCATGATTCATCAAGGATTGCTCAAGATTCGTCAAGATTCAAAAGTTGCTAAATTAGGGTTTTGTAGGAAAAGTCAACTCAACTTTGACCAAGCATAACTTTCTCATAATTTATGAGAAATGACCCATCCAAAGCTCATTTTTAAGAGAATGAAATTTACTACAATCCATATTCACACCCCAAGATCAATAAATGCACTCACAAAAAGTTGCAAATTTGGACATTATAGGTCATTTTTGAAAGTCAACAAAAACACCTTTTTTTCCCAAGCTTATAACATGAGCATGGAATATCAAAATGCGATGAGACCAAAACGGTTGGTTAGAGGACATCGCAAGGTTTCTAAAAAGTCCAAGAACACCTCCAAAAGTTCAAAATTGAAGAAGTTATGCATTGTTGAAGTTGGGCATTTTTCCAAAATTGCCAAAAGTTAACTATCCTCCAAACTCCAATTTTTGTCAAAAGGGCCCACTTTTTCCCACTTGATTTGGTCTTGTCATACCACACACGTGCCCCATCTTCAATTTCATGACCAATCATTTATTTTTCTATTTTATTTAATTTTTATTGATTTAATTCATTTTAAATCAATATTAATTCAAATAAAATCTAAAAATTGATGGAATGAAATCTTTGTGATTGGTATAGACTTAAATTATCATCATGAACCAAATCAAATTCATATCAAGCTTTGTTATGCATAAAAAATCAGATTTGGTACAATTATGGAAACTTGATAATGGAATATCAAATCATATCTCAATTCTTCAATTCCCATGTATTCAAGCCCAAGTTTTTAACCTAATTGCTTCCAATATACATGTACAAGCGAGGCATATAAGGAAGAGCACCTGAAACTACAAGAAATGGCCAGACAAACTTTGGAAAAAAGCTTGAAAAAGTGGAAACTGAAATCACACTTAAGGCTCGTTTCAATCCAAAATCGCAACGTGGTGTTCTTGCTTGTAATCCCCTGAAGCTATAGCAATCAGAACCAAGTCCTCTCATCTCCTGAAATGCCCTGTAAGTCGTCACGAATATAGCTCTGTACATGGAATCTTGAATCTATTTTCTTGCATCCTTTTGCCAATTTCCTTGTACCATCATGCTTAACGTTTAATTTCCAGCATTTCTACATTATTTGATTTTATTTTCATGACCTCTAACGCGATACCCGAACCTAGGGTTTCCAAGCTTTGTTTTTAGGAATTTTTGTTACAGGTACAATCAAGGCAAACCATGGCCATAGTTGTGTCCAGGGAAGAGAGACGATAACGTTGATACTCTTAGTGTGCGTTTACATGACCTGGAAGTGATTTTAGAACGATCCCACGAATCTTCCTGCGGATAAAAATCCGCAGGTAAGAAAACCAGGTTTTTGGTGAAGAAGACGATTAAGTGTCTTCCTTTCATTGGCCCGTTCAAATCAATTTCGCGCATTTTTTGTTTTTCGGTATATTGCTTGCTTTTTTTATATAATATTATTTGTCCATTACATTAACAATAAGACAGCATGGCTCAGTTGGTGGAAGCGTGGGTGGGATACAATTGGGACCTGGGTTCGAATCCCAAGTCCCCCAAAACATTTGTATTATTTTGTTTCAGGTTATTCCATGCAGCATACCAAGCGTAGTATACCATGCATCGTCACGTGATCTTCTGCCAGATGGCCTTCAGGCTGGAGCTAAGGGTCTAGATTGAGCAACCACCATACTCTCCAGTCAATGCATGCGCGTGAGATCTTGGAAAGTCAAACAAGGCTGGTTTGGATTGGGCTTGACAATTGCTGATTTCACACTCAAATCAGGCCCAGCACCCCCCCTTGGTTATTTCTTCTCATATTTTTTATTTATTTATTATTTAATTGTATTATTAATTATTATTATTATTTACACTAACCAATTATTTTTCTTAATAAATCAGAAAACATAAAAAACATTATTTTTATTTATTAAATTTAATTTATTTATTTTATTTTGTAAATAAATCTTAATTAATTAACTTAGTTTTAAATAGGTGTAACATTTAATATTTTTTGCAATAAATTAAAATCAATTTAGAATGTTAGGTTTTTAATAATTTTGATCATTCTTATTTTATTTCCTAAAATATAAAAAAACCCAAAAATATATTTTATTTTTTAATTAATTAATTAACTTAGGTTTAATTTAATTTAATTCAAAAAATAACCAAAAAAACATGCTTTCTTTCGAAAAGGGTCAAAACCCTAAAAATACGCCGATTTAATTTTCTCGCACGCGTTTCATCTTTTATCCAATATTGTAATTGCTTCCATTATGTAATAATTTCAATAGGACTTTTAATTATTTATCGCTTTTATTTACTTTCCTCAATTTAAATTAAAGGGTTTGTCTTTGGCGATGTAAATACCCGACACCTTGTAATAGCTTAGATTTAATTTCCCGCAATTTAATTTCCGCACAATATTAACTGTTAGATGTTTGATAACTAGGCAATGCATGACGAGATCAATCTTTAACCTAAAATCAACATAGCTCACCATTAACATGTATAGATAAAAATTAACCGAAATAACACACTCGCACATGCCGCTCTTAGGGTACACCTCACTTGGTTGCCTCGAACGTGGTCATTAAGTATAGGAAGTTTTAGAGGTCTCCCTCTTGTCCAAAGATCGTAGTTGCCTCGAAACGGTTGCCTCGGAAAAATGATGTAGGATATTAGGGTTACTACTAAGGCGTCCTAACATTGCTTTAGTGATCACACATCCCTTAATCAAATTGACCCGAAAACTCCAACGACGATGCTACCTACTCATCAATAGTGGGATAGCATTGTCTAAAGGACATTTGCACAGTTTAATTCCTTTTTGAGTAGGTAGATGGTTCTTAAGTACTTGCTCCTTTTAAAAACAAAACAAAAACTTTTCGCACTTACACCTTTCAAACAAAAAACTCTTTTCAAACCCACAAACACAAAGAAAAGCAAATTTTGAAAATACAATGAGCAAGTACCTAAGAGCCCGTGGATAACCACGGATAGAAAGGGTGCTAACACCTTCCCTTTCTATAATCTACCTCCCAAACACGAGAAGTATCTCAAAAAGGAATTTTTCTGTGCTTTTGTCCTTTCCTTGTTGGATAAAATAAAAGACGGTGGCGACTCTTGCTTACCGCGACATTTTGCGAAAACAAACGCAAAACGCAAACCAGCATATACAAAATAGTCAGTTCTTATTCCCACCGATCACACTGAGAAACCGTCCATGAAGGAAAACACTTTGTGTTGTGTCGTATTGTCAACTAGAATGTCAATATGGGGAAGTGGGAAATCATCCTTAGGCCTTTCCCTATTCAAATCTCTCTAGTCTACACACATTCGTACCTTTCCGTCATTTTTGGGCACGGGAACAACATTGGCAACCCACTGCGGATAGGAGGTGACGGCCAATAATCCAGCATTGAATTGCTTCATGACTTCAGCTTTAATTTACTCCGACATATCTGGTCGCATTCGACGGACCTTTTATTTTACTGGTGGGCAATCCTCTTTTATAGGTAGACGATGTACCACAATATCTGCATCAAGTACTGGCATGTCTTCATACGACCAGGCGAAGACCTCAACGTACTCGTGTAGCAACTGAATCAGACGCTCTTTGACACTGGGTTCCAGATTGGCACCCACCTTGACTTCTCTTTTGTCTTCTTTGGTACCTAGATTGATGGTGTCCACTGGTTCCTCGTGGGGCTGAATGGTTCTCTTTTCTTGTTGTAGTAATCTGGAAAGTTCCCCTGGTACTTCACAATCTTCCTCACCTTCGTCTTTGGCTTGGTAGATTAGATTTTCAGAGTCACCAAAGGCCATAGAAGAACCGTTATCCATGGGATCCCAAATGGATGTAGACCTGCATTGTGAGTGTGGGTGTGTGTAAGGGTATATCTATCTTTGAAATAAATGAAAATGTAAAAGGAAAAACAACGAGCACAAAGTTTGTATGCAAAAACATCCATGATTCATTGATGTCATATGGAAATGAGATAATAACCCTTACAAATGGACCATTGTGCCTCGGGTAAGACACAGGTTTTAAGAGTCTGAATTGTTTTAATATTACAGATCCAACAAAGTGTAAAGACAAATTACTGTGGGATAAAAGTGATCGGGACAAAATCTCTAGCCTCCCAGTTGCTGAGCCCTCCACTGACAGTTGGGAAAATCCAATCCTCCAGGTTGTAGTTGTCTTCATCATCCTCAACTTTATTGTCTTCACGGATGCTAATCTTCAAGGGTGTACCTCCAGCACGAGCACAGCGTACAACCTTCTGGGCACCTGAAGTGAAATCCAGGCCAAACTTGTCATATTTGTATGGGATATCTGGGAGTTGTCCCCAAATAGTGCACCCACCTTCTTCTATCACTTCCTTGGCATCCTTCAAAGACGACATCCTGAGCAGAGGCCTTGTGATCTTGGGAACTTGAGACACAACCTTGGTTACTGCCACATCTCGCAGGACTTCTTCAAAGTGCTGGAATGGAGTTTCAATAAATTCACCATCTAATTCCACATATCTGAAGGAATTGAGATGGCTGATCATATACTCTTCTTCTCCATAAACGGTGATGATCTTCCCTTGAATTGGATATTTTAGCATTTGGTGCAACGTAGAAGTAACAGCGCCAGCATTGTGGATCCACAGTCGGCCTAACAAGCAGGAATATGAAGGGCGAATATCCATTACATAAAAAATTGAATCAAATTTTTGGGTTCCAACCTTTTTGGGGATATCCACTTCCCCATGCACCATCCTTTTTAAGCCGTCAAAGGCTCTCGCTACTATGTTGCTTGACTTTAATGTCAATCCCTCACAGTCAAGCCTATCAAGAACTTTTTTAGGAAACACATTCAGAGACGACCCTGTGTCCACCAAAACATGAGCCAAGGTTGTGCCCCTGCATTCCACTGAGACATGGAATGCCTTATTATGCTTCCTTCCTCTTGGCATTAAATCAGCATCCGAAAAACCTAGACCATTATTTGTAGTCAAACTCGCTACGCAGTCTTGGAACTGATCGGAAAATGTTTCTTGGGGTACATGAGTAGTTTTCAGGAATTTTACCAAGGCTTTTGCATGAGCCTCGGAACATAGTAATAAAGCCAGCATGGAAATTTTTGATGGATTTTTCCCCAGTTGCTCGACTACATTATAGTCTCTTCTTTTTATGATCTTTAGAATTTCCTCCATCTCTTTCCGAGAGGTCTCAGGGATAGCCAATGATTATGCCTTCGTCTAGACAGGCTCAATCAATATACTTTTACCTTGAGTCTCAGTTGACTCGGCAGCAGGAATATCAGTAGGGGTGATAGCAGGGATTGTAACAGCTTTGTCAGCAGGAGTATTAGCGAAGATTATTGTAGGACTGGGAACAACCTTTGGAGGAGCAACAACAATAGGAATGATTACTGGTCTAGAAACTGCTTTTGGGGGAGCAATTTCTGGAGAGAATATCCTTCCGCTTTGGGTAATCTTGCTAGTCCCTACAATATTACTGATATCAGAGTCAAATTTCTCAGAACTTGAATCATCGGCAGCTGGGCAATCTTGCTTGATACCGTGGTAGTAGACATCCCCTCCATAATTCCATGGTACGGTTTTATCTGATGAATAAGGTATTGGTCCAGGCATTGTAATTATCAAAGGAGCTACTTTTGGAACTGATTTAATTCTAACGGGTCGTTTGGTGGAGACCCTGGAAGAATTGGCGGAAATGGTAACGATGGAAACATCATTATAAAAAATAGTTGGAACAAAAGTCTTTTCGAACAGAATTTCCTTGTTATCTATTAGGCACCGAATGCCGGCTTTCAACAAAGGAAAGCTAGTTGGTGAGGACAAACAGAAATGACAGCTTTCATCACAGCCTGGGAAAACACTAGCATTCAATAAGTTCTTTTTGATAATTAGGAGTGGGGTCATAAGTTCATCAACTGAAGTAACAAACATATCTTCTTCAATGGCATTGGCATTATGGCCGTGCTTGGGCATAGGGGCAGAAATGACATTGGGATTTTCAGGCACATCGAATTCAATCTCTTTGGCTTCAAGGAGGTCCTGTACTTTGTTCTTCAAAGCCCAACAGTTGTTAGTGTCATGGCCATGACTCTCAGAGTGGTATGCATAGCGGGCATTAGGATGATAGTGAGGAGAGGTTGTGTTAGGGTTCTTTGGGGATTCTTTCAAAGTCACTAGGTTGGATCTTAACAAATGTGGCAATACTTGAGCGAATGTCATATTAATTCTAGTGAACTGTCTGACTGATCTTTCAATTTTTGGTTGGTTATTTCATTGCTGATCAAGCGCAGGTTTAGGAATCATAACAGCCCCCAACATTGGACGGCATTCTGCCCTATCTTGATTTTTATGAGGGTATACAACAACCACTTCTTTCTTTCTGATGAATGGCTTCCTTGTAGCAGCAAATGATGCATCTTTTTTAATCTTTCCATTATTTATCCCGGATTATACCCTTTCTCCGGTAAATATCAATTCAGTAAAACCTGCCGATGAACTCCCAATTAAGTGATTGAAGAAAGGACCAGACAAGGTGCCCAAAAACATATCTACCAACTCTCTTTCAGATAGGGGAGGTTGAACTCTTCAGGCCAAGTCCCTCCATTTTTGTGCATAGCCCTTGAAGCCTTCACTTGAAACCATGGCCATACTCTGGAGTTGAGTACGGGTAGGCGCAAGATCAGCATTGTATTGGTATTGTTTGTAAAAGGCTGCAGCAAGATCTTCCCAGTTATAAACATTGGCTCTTTCTAACTGATAAAACCAATCATGTTGAGTTCCAGACAGACTGTCTTGGAAGAAGTGTACCAATAAATCCTTATCAGCGGTATGAGGCTGGATTTTCCTCACATAGGACTGGAGATGCATTTTGGGGCATGAGACTCCGTCATATTTGGCGAACACAGGTGCTTTTTTGGAGGAATGACAATCCCCGATACTAACCCCAACTCCTCAAAGTCCAGTCCAGAACTTTTTGGATTTCCATTGCACTCAACTGTTCTTCTAGATGCTTATACTTGTCGTCGGTTGGAGGGTATTTTTTTCAGAATAGTCTTCTTCTTCCTCTTCCTCTTCTAAATCAGACTCAACAACTATTTATTTGCCTTTTCCGTCTTGATTGTCTTTCTCACTGGATGTCGTTGCAAAGTCTAAGGCCCTTCTTGTTTGCCCTTGGAATCTTCTTCCGATGTTTAGAACTCTGGTTATCTTCTTCGTCTTCTTTTTCTTCTCCTCAGCCAGCAAGGTCTTCAACTCTTATTGTCCTTTGGCTAGAGTTAAGAACAACTGTTGAAACTGTGTGTTATGAGCTTGGAGGTCCTTCACTGTTTACTCGAGATCCATCTTACTGAAATAAATAGTAGAGAGACGAGGATACTTGTTGCAAGAAATCTGCTTATGTTATGATGAATGGTAAATGCGTATGCAATGATTTCAAGGATCTTAAAGATTCAAATTCTTTTTAGACAAAAAGAAACACACGTTATATAAATTAAAGCTTGAGTACATCAGTGCCTCCTTGGGCAAAACAAAATACAAGAAACTCTAAGATAGAAAGGTAGTACGCATCCTCTTTGGTGCAATGTAGGAATTCAGAGTCTGCTCCTCATGAAGTTTCTGAGTGAGTTCCAAAACCTTCTTCTCGCTTGCGTAGAATTGGGCTTCGAAAGTATCTCGCTCCCCCTTGAGTTGTATCCAATCTCTTTGTAGATCTTCAAGAGAGGTGGGCATGTCAGGATGTAGGATAGTGTATGGAACATCCCCTTCCATGACAGGCTCAATGGTTATCGGGAGAATGGAGGGATAAGGCATCATAAGACTCTGAGCACGAGTTCCTACCCATTTGAGGTAAAGCTCAAGAGGGATGGAATTCTTGTTCCCCAAAGTCTTGCTATCTACCTTGTTCAACATCCTCCAAGCTCGGATAAATCTCTGGCGAAGACCTTGATCGTCGTCCTCGTAGTCAAATACCAAACGTTGAATCAGCATCTCATGCGGGCCATCCCTTTGGGCGTAACCAAATTGTCTTAAAGCTAAGCAGGGGTTGTAGGTGATACCTCCCCTAATGCCAAGTAAAGGGACATTAGGTAACTCTTCACAACGGTCGACAATAGTAACATTCTATATGGACCGGGAGCACCAATGAATGTCTGAATGTTTGAGCGTCATCAATCTTTGTGACCACCTTGAACCTTGCTCGTTCTTCAATACAGATTGGGGAAGATGCAAAATAAACCATCTTTCCAAGAGAGGAGTGCAACACATGAGAACACCTCTTTTCCTCATTGTGCGAGTGTGAAAAGAGTGTAGGATGTCTCCTAGAAAAGTAGGCACCGGGTTGCGTGATATGAAGATTTTGACGGCGTTCACATCTATGGGTTGGTCAAGATTTGGAAACAAAACCATCCCATAGATGAGGAGAGACAAAATTTCCTCAAAGGCTTGCAAATCAAAGGAGTTCCAACAGTTTTGGGTTTTCTCAAACAAGAAATTTTCTAGGAAACCCTTGACACCACTCCTTGTTTCCCAATGAGTTGTGACATCAGATGAGTGCAAGTGTAGAGCTTGAGCAATTTCTTATGTCTTTGGGTCTCTTTCCGTACCGTTGAAAGGTAATTGGTTGAGAATGGGAATTGTGATACAGTGGGAGAACTGACTTGAGGTTTTGCGTTTTATCGCAAATGTTGCGGTTAGCAAGAGTCGCCACCGACTTTTCTTTTATCCAAAAAGGAAAGGTGAAAAAGCACAGGAAAGACCTTTAGAGATGTTTTTTGAGTTCGGGGGGTAGATTATGAAAAGGGGAGGTACTAGCACCCCTTTCATCCATGGTTTTCCATGGGCTCTTAGTTACTTGCTAGATCACTTACTTTTGTTTGAATGCGTGCTTGTGGTGGTGATTTTTGAAAGTATTTTGAAAATGGAACTTCATAATGGTTCTCGTTTTTATAAGAACGCCTACAAAGTGTTTGTTTCGAAAATAGTTCAAAGGTGTGTTGTGAAATGTGTTTTTGAAAGTATTTTGAAAATGGAACTTCGTAATGGTTCTCGTTTCTATAAGAACGCCTACAAAGTGTTTGTTTCGAAAATAGTTCAAAGATGAGAGTATTGGTGTATAAAATGTTTTTGTTGTGAGTAAGAGAGTAACTGAGAGCGAACCTACCTACTCTAAAGGTCTTAAATGTTCTTTTCCTCCTCCTTTAGATGTGGCTATCTTACCATCGATTTGGTAAGAAGCCCCATCACTGGATGTGAAGGGACGGGCGTTGGGACGTTTGTATAGTCATATAAGGCAACATATGGTACGTTTTAGCAATGTCATTTTAGGGACTAGATCGTTTACCGAAGGCAACATCGAGGGTCATTGAGGGACTACGATCTTTTTATCAAGGGTCTTTGCTAAAACGACCATGCTCGAGGGACATGACTATTTTCAGATAGGCAACAAGTGAGATTACCCTAGAGGTGCATGTGTGAATAATGTGTTTGATTTGCATGCATTTAGTTTTTGATTAGGGTGGCCTATTTTGTTGTTTTTATCTTGCCATACACACTTATTTACTAGCAATATATGAAAAGCAAGTAAAAGGCGGAAAGTAAAATCTAAGCTATTACATCACTTTAGGGGGATGGGGGTACAATTTAGCAACGGGGTGAAGTAGGAACTAAAATATTACAACCATATAGAATGATAATGAAAAGAATGTGAAAATAGTGTAAAATAAAGGGAAAATGTACTTTTGAACTGCTATGTGTCGACCCATGCTGCTATGCATCGACACATAGCTTCTCCTGCTCCTGTAAAACAAAATCAGTTCAGTATGGGTCCACACATAATGGGATGTGTCGACTCATGCATCTTCTTGTATCGACGCGAAGTGCATATGTATCGACTCATAGGCTTTTCCAGCTTCTGCTTATCAAAATCTACTGAGTATGAGTCGACCAATAATGGGATGTGTCGACTCATGCACCTTCTTGCATTGACGCGAAACGCGTATGTGTTAACCCATGGTCTTTTCCCACTTCTGTTTTGTAACCTAAAATCAGTATGAGTCGATGCATGGGGGTTATGTGTCGACTCATACCCTGTTTTTCACTAGGATGAGTCGACACATGAGGATATGTGTCGATACATGCTGCATTTTCCTGCCTCAAACATTATTTTACTGAATGTACAAGTTAGCTTATGGCATATGATGGATAAAGATGAACAACAAATGATTGAATAATCCTAAACAAAGTGCAGATGACTAGTTCAACAGGATAATAAAGTACTACATCTTGTCTTCAAAGAACAACAGTTTGTTAATGATGTAATGACAAGATATCAAGTCAAGAGGACTTACCTTTGGGCTGCACTGGTTGTTTTAGATCTGAATGCTTTTCCAAATGATGTGATAACCTTGTGAATCTTCCGGAAGCTGCTCTGGACTGCTAGAACTGAGTTGGATTGTACTGTAATATTTTTGGTATTTTTGATGATGAAGGTGAGTAGCACTACCAGGACTGTTTTTATGTTTGGATAAACTTTGTATGAAGTGTTTGTCTTAGGGAGAGTTTATATGGTGGAGTAAGAGGTTGGGGTTCTGTTTTGAACAAGAACAGATTTGATTTCAAAAAATCAGTCAAGGTTAACAAGAATACAATGTTTCTGCTCAAAGAGACTCTCTATTCTCTCTCTCTCTCTATTTTTTCTAACCTTTTTCTATCCTTTTTCTCTTGCAACTGGCCTCTCTATTTATAGAGAAGGTTTGAGATTTTAAAAATTCAGACTTTTGAAAAATCACATGTTATGCCCTTTTTCAAATTCATAAAGACAAGTTGCTTTATGATGAAGAAATGAGTGAAATCAGGAACTTAGCCATGCTTTGCAGATCTTGTAGATTGCTTCTGATGTTGAGAGATTTTTCTGTCCTCTTTGGAACAGATTTCAAGCTTTGAAAGAAGAGATTGGTTGGAAAAGTGAAGCTTTATGCAAATGGAAATGTTGCTTTTTGCATTTCTAACCATAAATGGTATCAAGACTTGGACAAAGCTTCAAATGCCTGTGTAATAAACTTAGGGTTTATGTAATTTCTTGATTATGCATATATTTGGTGAGAACATAGCCTGAATAGAGAGATCTTGTAGATTTGGTTGGAATTTAGTCAAGTGTTCATCACAAATCTGCCTTGTAAATCAAGAATGAATGTCCAACTTCAGATCCTTGTATCTCCTAGCTCAAATATGATACATTCATGCTCTTGGATGTTTTAGAAATCTTGAAACACCCTCTATAACTTTCATGTTGGCCACTTTTGTTAAATCAATATGGAACTTGATGAAAAATGGGCAAGAAGTTGGGATAAAAACCTAACCAAAACTGCTAAAAATTTCTCTAAGTGTTTAAATGAAAATGTCATGACTTCATTAACTTAAAACTCAAAATCCAAGCACTTCAAGGAGAAGTTATGTAAAGAAATGTTGTAGATATCATGGAGATCTACAACTTTCAGGTTGAAAGTTTCCCTTGAACTGTCTTGCATCTTGGTGAAAGAATGGCATGAAGTGATGGAATTATCATGTATAAAAACACTTAGAAAATTTCTAAGTCTTGGAAATCTTGACTTTTCAAGTTGACTTTTGACTTTCTCAACTTCTTGATGATCAAGCTTGGTATTTTTGAATTTCTTGATGAAATTTGATCTTTGGAATGTAATGTTGACCAAAAAGTCAAAGTTTGACTTTCTAGTATGCAATTGACCATTTTTCCCTTTTGCCAATTCCAAGCCTAAATTGATGTATCAGTGCTGCAAACTTGATGTCATAAAAGATCTTATGAGAAAATCCTTGAGAGATGAGATGGAAAATTTTGGGGTACAACAGCTGTCCCTAGTCAATCTTCTTGAACCTGAAGAGTTAGATTGGCGAGTTCTGCCGTTCGTGACTCGAAGGTGGAAGATGATTGGACACTAGAGTGCCCAGAAATTTGCATTCGACAATGCGATGATAGGGGGAATGGGCTTAAAGATGCCATTTGGAGAGATGATAGAATCTTGTTAGGGATGGGCTTGTAGATGACATCCAAGAATGCTTGTTGAATTGTAATTTGAAAGTTGGAAGAATGAGTATCAAAATTGCGCCCATGTCTGGAGTGTATCTGAGCTGTATTTGAATGAGTATCAGGATGGCATCCGTGTCTGGAGTGTATCTGAGCTGTATCTTAATGGTATAAGGTTGGCATCTGTATTTGGTGCGTACCTGAACTGTATTTGAAAGTTGTCTTTGAATGAGTATCAGGATGGCATCCGTATCTGGTACATATCTGAGCTGTATCTGAATGAGTATCAGGATGGCATCTATATCTGGTGCGTATCTGAACTGTATCTGAAAGCTGTCTTTGAATGAGTATCAGGATGGCATCTGTATCTGGTGCGCATCTGAACTGTATCTGAAAGTTGTCTTTAAAGGAAACTTGAATAAGTATCAGAATGTCATCCATATCTGGAGCGTATCTGAACTATCTCTAGAAGGAATCTGGAATAAGTATCAGAATGTCATCCATATCTGGAGCTATCTGAACTATCTCTAGAAGGAATCTGGAATAAGTATAAGAATGTCATCCATATCTGAAGCGTATCTGAACTATCTCTAGAAGGAATCTGGAATAAGTATCAGAATGTCAGCAATATCTGGAGCGTATCTGAACTATCTCTAAAAGGAATCTGGAATAAATATCAGAATGTCATCCATATCTGGAGCATATCTGAACTATCTCTAGAAGGAATCTAGAATAAGTATCAGAATGTCATCCATATATAGAGCGTATCTGAACTATCTCTAGAAGGAATCTGGAATAAGTATCATAATGTCATCCATATCTGAAGCGTATCTGAACTATCTCTAGAAGGAATCTGGAATAAGTATCAGAATGTCAGCCATATCTGGAGCGTATCTAAACTATCTTTAGAAGGAATCTGGAATAAGTATCATAATGTCAACCATATCTAGAGCGTATCTGAACTATCTCTAGAAGGAATCTGGAATAAGTATCAGAATGTCATCCATATCTGGAGCGTATCTGAACTATCTCTAGAAGGAATCTGGAATAAGTATCAGAATGTCATCTGTGATCGGTGGATCTGGAACTGACTGTTTAACGCTGGTTCGCGAAATGTCGCGGTAAGCAAGAGTCGCCACCGTCTTTTATTTTCTCCAATTGGAAAGGACAAAAGCACAGAAAAATTCCTTTTAAGAGATCGCTCTCGGTTCGGGAGGTAGGTTATAGAAAGGGAAGGTGTTAGCACCCTTTCTATCCATGGTTATCCATGGGCTCTTAGATACTTGCTCAATGTGTTTTCAAAATGTTTGTTTGCTTTTCAATGTGGGTTTAAAAAAGTTTCCTTTGAAAAAATTTCAGATCGACTCGTACGTCAGAGTGTTTGAAAAGTTTGCTTTGAAAGCTTTTGAAAATGTGTCAGTGTGAAAAGTCTTTTGAGTTTGTTTTGAGATTAGAGCAAGTATCCTTGAGAACCTACCTACCCTAAGGAATTCGTCTGTGTAGATGTCCTTTAAAGTAGTGCCATCCCACCATTGAGAGGTAGGTAGCACCACCGTTGGAGGTGTTCGGGTCAATTCGATTTTAGGGACGCGGTGATCACCAGAGCAATGGGAAGACACCTTAGAAGCTACCCTCATGCCAGGTTCCCGGATCATGAGGACTTACTAAGACGCCCTCTACTCGACGACCACCTTTCGAAAGGCAACAGTGAGGCGTACCCTAGGGGTGGTGTGTGCGAATTGTGTGTCATGTTTCAGTTATTTGTCTTGTCATATTTGTCGTGTTCTACGCTTGATTTTATTAAGACATTCATTCTTTCATGCTTGGTTAACAGTTAAATATTTTGCGAGGAAATAAATCTAAACTATTACAAATGGCGCGGGTCCACATCGCCAAAATTAAACCGGACCCGATTTGACGAAAAAATAAATAATGCGAAGAAATAAAGTGCGAAAAGTAAATTACATGGCTTAGGGACAATTACATAATTATATAAACGATAAGAATAAATCATGCGAAATTAAATGATTAACGACGGGCGTTGGACCCTTTTGCAAACAATTAAAATCAATAATGGATTACAAATTAAATGATTAAATGTTTTTTTTTTGGTATTTCGTGTTTTTTAGATTTAATAGGAAAAGGAAATATTAATTAAAATTAAAATACTAAACCCTAGTTCTAATATTTTTTAGGTTTATTATGAAAGAATTAAATTGAAACCTAAATTAAACTCTAAATTAACTTATGTACAATTTTTAATTTATGAAAATAAAATGATAAATAAATAATATTGTTATTCTGAAAAAAAAGGAAAATATTAAAAGGAATAAAAAAATATCAATTAACCTAATTCTATTTTGTTGGATTTTTATTATGAAAAAAATATAAATTAAACCTAATTTGAAATTAATTTATTTACATGCTAATAAAATAATTATAATAAAACAAATATTATTTTTTGGTCTTTTTCTGATTTTTATATTTTTGTAAAAAATAATTACTGAATTAAAATAATAAATGAATAAAATAAGGATTAAAAAGATATAAGGGAAATAAATGAAATTTCAAACCAGGGTGGGGTGTTGTCCCAAAAGTGGAGGTGTAGGCCTGGGAATTCTGGCCCAATAAGCATGGCCCTCGTTGACTTTGCCAATTGGATGCTAACGTGTTGACTTGGCCCTAGCGTGTTCTCTTAATTTAAGCCTTTGATCTGATCATGTTGGACGCGTGTGTGGCTGATTTTTGAGGATGCATAGTATGCTGGGACATGAGCGCTGCATAGGATCAATCATAGAAAAATAACATTAAGCGTTTGCCAGACCTGGGACTTGAACCCAGGTCTTTGAGGTCACATGCCTAACACGTTACCACTGAACCACATGCATTTCATTTAATATATAATAATACGCAAATATAATAAATGGAACCTAATGCTAATTGGTAAAAGACGCGCGAATTTCAAAAGGACCAATAGCTGATGGACACGTCTTCGTCTCCTTCCCCACCCTGTAAAACAAAACAAAAGGGCAACGGTTTTTACAGTGTTGCGTTAGGGGGTATTCAAGAAAATAGCGAATAGCTCCCTATGGACCATAAATTTATCGCGAGGGTTCAGGTTGCTTCGTCTTGATATGCTGAGTCCAGCCATGGTGGTTTAAAGGGACAATTTCACTGTATTGCAAAAGCCCTAAATTTAAGAACCTGAAAACCTAGAAAACGCGCATGGTAGATTCATGTTTATGCCACAAAAATCCAATTAATTATGATGGTTAGTTCACAAACTTCATAAGAAGCATGAATATACAAATAAAAATGCAAAAAGATGTCTAAATCATGCTATGCGATTTCAATATTTTCTTGGTTCAGTTTGACTTTGTGATACCGTTTCAAGGCGTTTGACTTGTTGTTTTTGATTGAGAAACGTTTAGGGACGTCTCAGGATGCTAATGGAATAAAGATTGAAGCTTGAATCGACCTCCAACCTTGATTTCAGTATTTGAGTTTTATGAGAATTTTTCAATATGCAAAAGCTTGATTATGCGCAGCTTGCAGTCCTGTAGCATTAGGGTTGTGATCACATACTTGTATGGAAGCAATTAGGTTAAAAAGATTGAATCAAATCCATTGCTTTGATGATTTTTGGATATTTGATTTCATGGATCTTTTCAAATATTTTTCTCATGGTTTTTGTGCCAAATCTGATCAATTAACACCAAAACTTGCCATAATCAATTAAGCACGAAATATTGACATTAGAATGTGCATAAAAAGATTTTTTAGGTTAAGGTTTATATTTTTCATGAATTAAAATGATTTAAATGAATATAAATTAATATTAATTCAAATAAATAATTAAAAAATATGAAAATACTTCCCTTTGGGCCTAGTGGTCGTGCATAGGCTTGGCATGAAGAAACTTGGAAGAAAAATGGGCCCATTTGCATTTTTAGGCCTTTTGCATCAATGTTGACTTTTCAAAATTCCTAAAAATTTCCCAACTTCCACAAGGCATAACTTGGTCAATTTTTAAGCTTTTCACATGTTCTTGGACATTTTGGAAAGGTCTTTGAGTCCTTTAACCAATGCCTTTGGTCCCATGTCATTTTGATTTACCAATCTCAAGTTATGGCCTTTGACTTAAAGTCCCTTTTTGTTGACTTTTGAAAATGACCTATAATGTTGAAATTGATAACTTTTTGTGAGAGCATTTCTTGGACTTGGAACATGAAGATGAATTGTAGGAAATGTCTTTCTCTTCAAAATGAGCTTTGGATGGAATTTTTCTGATAATCCATGTGAAAGTTATGCCCTGGTCAATTTCAGTTGACTTTTTCAGCTGTCCAAATATAGCAACTTTTGCATCTTTGATGATTTCTGAGCCAAATTTTGAGAATCATGATCAAGCATTGATCAAATGATGTTTGTGGCTTCAAAATGATATATTGACCAAAAATTTGAACTTTTGACTGTCAAATGACCATTTTGCCCCTACAGTTGACTGTAGTGCAATTTAGGGTTTTGACTGTGTAATTTTGAGCTGAATGCCTTGAAACTTGACATGAGGGTACTTGACCATCTTTGTAGGCATATGGGACTTGATTGGGCCTTTGAAAAGTTCATTTGCTTGACCAGAACTCAAACCCTAGTTTTGACTGTCTAGGAGACAGTTGAGCTGCATAACCCTTGGTGAATTTTGTGACCTTGACTTTGACAATTCTTGATGAATATGGGAGGGCAAATTTTGGGGTACAACAGTTGCCCCTGTTCAATCTTCTTAGACCTGAGGATGCAGATTGGCTGACGTGCCTTTCGTAATCCGAGGGTAGAAGATGATTGGACACTAGAGTGCCCAGAAATTTGCGCTCACATAGTAGCAGTGATGATGAGGGAATGGGCTTATAGATGCCATTTGGATGTTACTTGAATAGGATGATGGGCTTATAGATGCCATCTAGACGTTGATCGCGTAGGAAATTCCTTAGCGAGAACCTGCATACCTGCAAAACAGAAAAATGAGTACCTGACACGTCGCAGGAGCTGATTTTAGATGTTTGATATAGATATGTCCTGATTGGTTACAGGAGCTGGGTCTGGAGCTTCAAACGTTGATGAATGAACCAGGAATGGTTACTGCCTTAATCATGAATGGTAAGAGAATCCTGAAGGATTTCAACCTCAACAACGCTCGTTGAGAAAATCTTGGTGAGAATTACCATCTTCGTAGTGTTAGGAAGAGAACCAAAGGACATTATAATCTCAAAGGGAGTCACCTTACTCACCGTCGGAGAGGGAACTATAGGGAATTATAATCTGAAAGGAAATATCACCTCACTCGCCGTTGGAGAGGGAAACATCTTGAAAGGGAATTACCACCTCACTCGCCGTTGGAGAGGGAAACATCTTGAAAGGGAATTACCACCTCACTCGCCGTTGGAGAGGGGACCATAAGAGAATATCACCTCACGCTCATGCCGGAGAGGGGAACATCTGAAGAAGGAATTACCACCTCACACGCCGTTGGAGAGGGGACCATAAGAGAATATCACCTCACGCTCATGCCGGAGAGGGGAACATCTGAAGAAGGAATTACCACCTCACACGCCGTTGGAGAGGGGACCATAAGAGAATATCACCTCACGCTCATGCCGGAGAGGGGAACATCTGAAGAAGGAATTACCGCCTCACACGCCGTTGGAGAGGGGACCATAAGAGAATATCACCTCACGCTCATGCCGGAGAGGAGAACATCTGAAGAAGGAATTACCGCCTCACACGCCGTTGGAGAGGGGACCACAAGAGAATATCACCTCACGCTCATGCCGGAGAGGGGAACATCTGAAGAAGGAATTACCACCTCACACGCCGTTGGAGAGGGGACCATAAGAGAATATCACCTCACGCTCATGCCGGAGAGGAGAACATCTGAAGAAGGAATTACCGCCTCACACGCCGTTGGAGAGGGGACCATAAGAGAACTTCTACTGAGTCTTTATCAGAAAAATCTGTTCGGAGTCGATTTAACTGGACTAGAGAAATCCTTGAAATATGTTTGAGAATTTCAACTGCACCCTTCCTGAAAGGTAGAGGTCAGTTATATGCGATGCATGATATGGATCAAGCAAACATGGATACGATTTATATGATATGATGTGTACATGCATGCTATAATGATGTATGTGATGATTTATGTATGTTTTCGTCTGGGAAAATAAATCCTTGACGGGTGCCGGGAAGTCATATCCTGGGCTGATGTTGAGGAAGAGATTTTGCTTCCGCTGTGGATGATTGTTGCAAGAATACCGGTAGGAGAAGATAACTCCGTTGAGGAATAAACTTGGCAAATGAAATAATTCTGCGGGAGAAAAGGTACTCTAGCGATCATGCTGGGGAGTGCTACTCTGTGGGGATGGCGATGTTTTGCTGAGTTGATGAAGATAACTCCGCTGGGGATACCGTTGATGAGTTATGCTGGGGATACCCTTGTTGTGCTGGAAGTGTTGACAGACTTCGCTGGGGGTAGGAAGATGCTTTGCCGAGGACGCTCTTTCCGTGGCTTTTGGCTGAGGATAACCCAGTTATATCCTGTTACGGAAATAACTCTTTAAATCAAGCCGGGACGATGCGTTCGTGCTCTGCGAGGGGATAAGCTTCCAGAATCTACTGGGGATAAGCTCGCTGCTTGGGGAGATATGAATTCCAACTTTCTTGGGGAAACGGGATTGGACTCTTCTGGGGGAGGTTTGAATTGCAGGAAAGTGATTCCTTTGAATGTTGTTGTACCGCCGGGGAACAATCTTTAGACCAAGACTACCGGGGATGCTTGTTAAGAATATGTGTACTGCTGGGGAGGTATTGAGATCTACAGGAGGATACTCAATTTCCTTGATATTTGATGATTTGCTTGGAGAAGAATGTATTGTTTTATTGAACTATTCTCTGGGGAATTAAGATACACTTGGCCATGTTCTTTAGCTGAACCTACCTTGGTACCTCGGAGGATAGAACAATTGGACTACTCGGACAACTCTTTATTGCCCCTGTTTCCAGTGTCACCTGCAATGAATTCCTTTGTTTCGTATGCAAATATTTATGAGTTAGCAAGTTATTGTCAATGCATACATCACAAATTGAACCTTGGACGTTCTTCGAAAAACAAAACAGAGAAAGAAAAACACTTGGCACATTTAACTGAAGATATATTTTTATTGATTTTTGAATGGCCTGAATAGGCGTCTTGTATACAAGAGGCTGACGTCCTAGTAAGAGGTACGTCGCCGATCAAAAGAATTTATACAAGTTTTGTACAAATGAAAATAAAACAGCTGTGTGAAAGATGAATGATCCACTGGGTTTCAACTCTGCTATTGCCTTTATAACTCCGAGCGTCTCATCACTTAATGACCTTGGTTGAAGGTGAAGCTGACTGATCGATGCCGTTTGAACTTGATGCAGATACCGGATTCTGGATGCACAGTGATCAATGAGACATAGTTTTACGCTTTATCCCTAACTTTTGCCTGGACCGCCCTTTCGGGTTTTCAGTCCACCGGGATACCCATTTTTGCCCAAGCCGCCTTTTCAGGTTTTCGACTTGTCGGGTGTACTGATTTTTTTCATTTCATCCCTTATTTTTGCCCGAACCCTTTTGGTTCGCCGGGAAGCCCTTATTTTCTGCCTAGGTATGTCAACCTAGCGGGTCTTTGATTGGGCGTAGTATTTTTCGACTATGTCCATGCTCTTAGAATGCAGGTAGGTTCCCCTGGCTGCTTGTGTTGCCATATTACCAGAAGGTGTTTGATCAGGCGAGGTTTGTTGTTGAAATGCCCCAAGTGACTTAGGCAGAGATTTGCCCCAGGCTGGTTGGCCTTTTGAGAGATTCTCCGAATCTTGACTGGATTGCCCCAGATGATGGACAATGCTCATGTCTGCCCCTTGGTTGGAAGTGCTTTTGTTCACTAGGTATTTCTCGTGCGAATTTCCCTGCTATTCAAACAAAAAGTCATATGCAAACAAAGTTATGTTAAAAATGCAAAGCTTATATCTGTCTTGAGGATTTTGGAAATGCATTCCTTTTTCATAAAACAAGTAAATGTTTGTAAAACGCAATGTCAACTCCGTATTTACCGTAGGCCTTCAGGAGTCAGGATACCTTTCGTAACAGTATGCTTTCGAACTAACCCATGCTTCTGCTAGGACTTTCAAGGGTTATATCGTGGCCTGGTTCATGGTTTAAGAAACAAAGGATAAAGGCTCAAATTTATTTGTACCCACCCGCTCTTCATGATGTTCTCCAAACCTAAACTCAGTTGATCATGCGTTAGACCTTGCTTGAGTCTTTGCTTTGATGTTCCAATAATGGTTCAGCTGTCGATGATTTATTCTGAATAGGCAGTCCTTTTTTTTTTTTTTTTTTTTTGCTTTGATTGAGGGTTTGTGAGACCTCTTTCTTGATTTTGTTATCCCTTTCTTTTTGCCTGAACTGTTTCCCTTTTTTGGAATTACAGTCAGCGGGATGCCCCAGTTTCATAAGTCCCCTTTGTAGGTTTAGACTTTTTGGGCTTTTCATTTATGAATCTTGGTGATGACTGCCTGTCCTTTTGATTGTTCTGAACTATCACTGTCTTTGTTCGTTTTGTAAAGATACACTTGGATCAACTGAGAGAACTACCCTGCCCCAGGTTATGATTAAGGGTTTTGATTTTCGAAAATAAAAACTCCTACTTCTTTGGCTCTGATGGGTTGACGAGGGATTATCTTCCTTATTACTCCAGTGTTTAGGAATTGAAACAATGCCTGTACCTCATCAGCGGGGTCTGTTCAAAAGCATATTGTAAAGATCGTCGTATCATTTTCGTCATCCTCCCTCAAGAGGCTCAGAATTATTAACCAAGAGTTGACATCAGAAAAAATATGAAAACAGTTTGCATATAGTGAATGCGAATATATTGATTCAAAACAGACATAAGCGATGCATTAATGAAATAACAACGTTTGACATGAATAAATGTTTAGACAATCAAAGAAAATGCAACTTGAACATTCGAATGAACAAAAGTTTTCTAGTTTGAATTAGTCACTTCAGATGGGAGATTCTCAGCAGAAGCATTTCATTTGGCCACCCGGCATGAACTCCAGCACCCTTCCGTCGATCAAGTCCTGGATCTTGTTCTTCAAGCTCCAACAGTCATTGGTGTCATGTCCAGGACTGTCAGAATGGTAGGCACATCTTTTATCAGGGTTATAAGTAGGAGCAGAGATGTCAGGATTCTGGGGAGGACCCTTTAAAGTAATCAGATTGATCTCCAACAAGTGTTCCAGCATTAGAGATGGTGGTATGCCAGTCTCAGTGAAATGTCTTCCAGGCGTGTATCGCTTGCGTCGATTACCCCGTTGATACTGGGCTTGTGAAGTAGTAGCAATTTGGAGAGGTTCATTCTTCACCATACCAGACTTTGGTCCTCTTGGTGGCTGATCCAAGACTTGGTCCCTGACTCGGGCTGGTTGCTTCATATCTTGATGAAGCTGGCTGATCATGGCCCTCAGCTCTCCTTGCTCCTGAGCTAAACCTTGAATGAGGGCCCTTTGTCCCAACATCTGGGTTTTCAATGTGTCTACCTCAGCTTGTAGACGTTTCAGTTGTTCGTCCTTGTCATCTTCAGGACTCTTTCTGATCAGATTCCCCATGAGGAGTGCCCTCAACTCTTCCTGCCCCTTGGATAGACCTAGGAAGATTTCCCTGAACTGAGTCTCTTGAGCATGAAGACCCTGGTTACCTTGTTGGGAAGCCATTGCTGAAATAAACAGCGAGAAGGGTAAGTGACCTGCAACAAGTATACCTGCTATGCAATGATGTGTATGATATGCATGCAATGTTTTCAAGGACCTCGCGGGGTAAACAAGAAAGTTTGTTAGCATTTGGATCCGGTAGCTTGATTGAAGGAACCGCATGTTGTTGAGAGTCCTTCTTCAAGGTCAAAGGCTCACCATATCCAGTGGGTCATAGCCCCTGACAACCTTGGCTAGGGGAACCTTCTTCAAGTGTCAAAGCTCACCATATCAAGTGGGTCATAGCCTCTGACAACTTTGGCTGGAGGAAAATAAATCCTCTTTGCCCCTTGCTAGATGTTCGATTCATCATGACCTGCATCACAAGCCCTTGAGATCCTTGAAATGGGTTAGGATGTATGCAATGGTATGCAATGGTATGATGTCATGCTATGCATGGGGTGATGTAGGTAAACCCTGTTATGAGTCCTAGTTGAGGACTATGAACAAAACCTGCAGGAAATTCAGTAAACCCTGTTATGAGTCCTAGTTAAGGACTATAAACAAAACCTGCAGGAAATTCAGTAAACCCTGTTATGAGTCCTAGTTAAGGACTATAAACAAAACCTGCAAGAAGTTCATGTGTCAGATAAAGCACGCCAGTAGTCAAGTTGGAAGGCACACAAGTCACACAAGAGAAACCCTTAGAGTTCAGGCCAGCATGGGGTCTGGGTATTACCCTCTTGAAGTTGGTGGGTTCAACCTGTCCTATTAGAAGTAACCGGGTTCTAAGGGTCCCAATATCACGGGATTGCTTTCATTGTTCATCGTTTCGATTTAGCCACTGAACTGGCGACCGAAATATTCCAGGAAAGCAACCCTCAATTGAGTGTAGTATCGAGTATCAACCAACCTCGGACTGCACCAAAGTCAGTTATCTCACTACCCTAAAGAGGCCAAGACAGTTCAATTAAGGTTCCTAAGGTCTGTTGATGCTTCACGACACCATGCGGAGGCCCCGTACTCTCCTTGACTGAACTCAAAGGTTACCGGTACACACCAAAGTGCCACATCAACGTAGCAGACTGTTTCAACCGTGTCGGTATACCCCGCACAGTTCCCTCACAGCCTTGTTGCTACTTTCTAAGAAGGTATCCCCCAGATCCGGGTTAGGATCTATAGAACTCCCAAGCAACCCACAATTTAAAGCACACAAGGAAAACAATTGAAAACACAGTGATCTTAATCCTAAGGTACACCCCACTTTAAGTTAATTCCCCAGCAGAGTCGCCAGTTCTGTGATCGGTGGATCTGGAACTGACTGTTTAACGCTGGTTCGCGAAATGTCGCGGTAAGCAAGAGTCGCCACCGTCTTTTATTTTCTCCAATTGGAAAGGACAAAAGCACAGAAAAATTCCTTTTAAGAGATCGCTCTCGGTTCGGGAGGTAGGTTATAGAAAGGGAAGGTGTTAGCACCCTTTCTATCCATGGTTATCCATGGGCTCTTAGATACTTGCTCAATGTGTTTTCAAAATGTTTGTTTGCTTTTCAATGTGGGTTTAAAAAAGTTTCCTTTGAAAAAATTTCAGATCGACTCGTACGTCAGAGTGTTTGAAAAGTTTGCTTTGAAAGCTTTTGAAAATGTGTCAGTGTGAAAAGTCTTTTGAGTTTGTTTTGAGATTAGAGCAAGTATCCTTGAGAACCTACCTACCCTAAGGAATTCGTCTGTGTAGATGTCCTTTAAAGTAGTGCCATCCCACCATTGAGAGGTAGGTAGCACCACCGTTGGAGGTGTTCGGGTCAATTCGATTTTAGGGACGCGGTGATCACCAGAGCAATGGGAAGACACCTTAGAAGCTACCCTCATGCCAGGTTCCCGGATCATGAGGACTTACTAAGACGCCCTCTACTCGACGACCACCTTTCGAAAGGCAACAGTGAGGCGTACCCTAGGGGTGGTGTGTGCGAATTGTGTGTCATGTTTCAGTTATTTGTCTTGTCATATTTGTCGTGTTCTACGCTTGATTTTATTAAGACATTCATTCTTTCATGCTTGGTTAACAGTTAAATATTTTGCGAGGAAATAAATCTAAACTATTACAAATGGCGCGGGTCCACATCGCCAAAATTAAACCGGACCCGATTTGACGAAAAAATAAATAATGCGAAGAAATAAAGTGCGAAAAGTAAATTACATGGCTTAGGGACAATTACATAATTATATAAACGATAAGAATAAATCATGCGAAATTAAATGATTAACGACGGGCGTTGGACCCTTTTGCAAACAATTAAAATCAATAATGGATTACAAATTAAATGATTAAATGTTTTTTTTTTGGTATTTCGTGTTTTTTAGATTTAATAGGAAAAGGAAATATTAATTAAAATTAAAATACTAAACCCTAGTTCTAATATTTTTTAGGTTTATTATGAAAGAATTAAATTGAAACCTAAATTAAACTCTAAATTAACTTATGTACAATTTTTAATTTATGAAAATAAAATGATAAATAAATAATATTGTTATTCTGAAAAAAAAGGAAAATATTAAAAGGAATAAAAAAATATCAATTAACCTAATTCTATTTTGTTGGATTTTTATTATGAAAAAAATATAAATTAAACCTAATTTGAAATTAATTTATTTACATGCTAATAAAATAATTATAATAAAACAAATATTATTTTTTGGTCTTTTTCTGATTTTTATATTTTTGTAAAAAATAATTACTGAATTAAAATAATAAATGAATAAAATAAGGATTAAAAAGATATAAGGGAAATAAATGAAATTTCAAACCAGGGTGGGGTGTTGTCCCAAAAGTGGAGGTGTAGGCCTGGGAATTCTGGCCCAATAAGCATGGCCCTCGTTGACTTTGCCAATTGGATGCTAACGTGTTGACTTGGCCCTAGCGTGTTCTCTTAATTTAAGCCTTTGATCTGATCATGTTGGACGCGTGTGTGGCTGATTTTTGAGGATGCATAGTATGCTGGGACATGAGCGCTGCATAGGATCAATCATAGAAAAATAACATTAAGCGTTTGCCAGACCTGGGACTTGAACCCAGGTCTTTGAGGTCACATGCCTAACACGTTACCACTGAACCACATGCATTTCATTTAATATATAATAATACGCAAATATAATAAATGGAACCTAATGCTAATTGGTAAAAGACGCGCGAATTTCAAAAGGACCAATAGCTGATGGACACGTCTTCGTCTCCTTCCCCACCCTGTAAAACAAAACAAAAGGGCAACGGTTTTTACAGTGTTGCGTTAGGGGGTATTCAAGAAAATAGCGAATAGCTCCCTATGGACCATAAATTTATCGCGAGGGTTCAGGTTGCTTCGTCTTGATATGCTGAGTCCAGCCATGGTGGTTTAAAGGGACAATTTCACTGTATTGCAAAAGCCCTAAATTTAAGAACCTGAAAACCTAGAAAACGCGCATGGTAGATTCATGTTTATGCCACAAAAATCCAATTAATTATGATGGTTAGTTCACAAACTTCATAAGAAGCATGAATATACAAATAAAAATGCAAAAAGATGTCTAAATCATGCTATGCGATTTCAATATTTTCTTGGTTCAGTTTGACTTTGTGATACCGTTTCAAGGCGTTTGACTTGTTGTTTTTGATTGAGAAACGTTTAGGGACGTCTCAGGATGCTAATGGAATAAAGATTGAAGCTTGAATCGACCTCCAACCTTGATTTCAGTATTTGAGTTTTATGAGAATTTTTCAATATGCAAAAGCTTGATTATGCGCAGCTTGCAGTCCTGTAGCATTAGGGTTGTGATCACATACTTGTATGGAAGCAATTAGGTTAAAAAGATTGAATCAAATCCATTGCTTTGATGATTTTTGGATATTTGATTTCATGGATCTTTTCAAATATTTTTCTCATGGTTTTTGTGCCAAATCTGATCAATTAACACCAAAACTTGCCATAATCAATTAAGCACGAAATATTGACATTAGAATGTGCATAAAAAGATTTTTTAGGTTAAGGTTTATATTTTTCATGAATTAAAATGATTTAAATGAATATAAATTAATATTAATTCAAATAAATAATTAAAAAATATGAAAATACTTCCCTTTGGGCCTAGTGGTCGTGCATAGGCTTGGCATGAAGAAACTTGGAAGAAAAATGGGCCCATTTGCATTTTTAGGCCTTTTGCATCAATGTTGACTTTTCAAAATTCCTAAAAATTTCCCAACTTCCACAAGGCATAACTTGGTCAATTTTTAAGCTTTTCACATGTTCTTGGACATTTTGGAAAGGTCTTTGAGTCCTTTAACCAATGCCTTTGGTCCCATGTCATTTTGATTTACCAATCTCAAGTTATGGCCTTTGACTTAAAGTCCCTTTTTGTTGACTTTTGAAAATGACCTATAATGTTGAAATTGATAACTTTTTGTGAGAGCATTTCTTGGACTTGGAACATGAAGATGAATTGTAGGAAATGTCTTTCTCTTCAAAATGAGCTTTGGATGGAATTTTTCTGATAATCCATGTGAAAGTTATGCCCTGGTCAATTTCAGTTGACTTTTTCAGCTGTCCAAATATAGCAACTTTTGCATCTTTGATGATTTCTGAGCCAAATTTTGAGAATCATGATCAAGCATTGATCAAATGATGTTTGTGGCTTCAAAATGATATATTGACCAAAAATTTGAACTTTTGACTGTCAAATGACCATTTTGCCCCTACAGTTGACTGTAGTGCAATTTAGGGTTTTGACTGTGTAATTTTGAGCTGAATGCCTTGAAACTTGACATGAGGGTACTTGACCATCTTTGTAGGCATATGGGACTTGATTGGGCCTTTGAAAAGTTCATTTGCTTGACCAGAACTCAAACCCTAGTTTTGACTGTCTAGGAGACAGTTGAGCTGCATAACCCTTGGTGAATTTTGTGACCTTGACTTTGACAATTCTTGATGAATATGGGAGGGCAAATTTTGGGGTACAACATCATCCATATCAAGAGTGTATCTGAACTATCTCTAGAAGGAATCTGGAATAATTATCAGAATGGCATCCATATTTAGAGCGTATCTGAACTATCTCTAGAAGGAATATGGAACAAGTATCAGAATGTCAGCCATATCTGGAGCGTATCTGAATTGTCTCTAGAAGGAATCTCAACGGATGATGAAGGAATCTGAGACAATTGCTACTCCAAAAGATGATGATATTTATCTATTGACTGATCTTTCCTGAAAAGGTAAAGAGTTAGTTGTATGCAATGTCATGATGTATGCATCGCGTAATGATATTCTAAAAATAAATGAGATTATGTCGTGTGCACTTGTCATGTATGTAATATGATATATGAAATGTGAGATGTTTATTTGAATGTATCTTTGTCTGAAAAATAAATCCTTGACAAATTCCGAGGAGTTGTTAAATCCTTGACTATTGTTGAAGAGTTGGTGTGTCTTCAAACTTTGCTTAGAATGTTTCCACCGGGGATTCCTCTTTTATTGTTTGAGGAGAACTCTGCTGGGAAATATTGAAAACTCTGTGGGGAGTATGTTTATTCTTGCTTGGGGAAAGAGTTAAGGAGTCTCGGTTGTTAGTTGCTCTACTGGGGAGTCGAAGTTGAACTAATGTCGGGTCGAGTCCAGGTTTCACAGTAAATTGCTGGGGATTGTAGAGTAGTCTACTGGGGAAGAGGAGTTATGGTCCTTTGATTTGTAGTAGTCGGAGAGGCCAGCTCGAGTTGGGGAATTCTGTCATTTATTGGGGAAATAAACCCTGTTGCTTAGTTTGTTAGAGAGGTGATGAATTCATTGGGGAAATCCTCGAGGATTCTTGAAGTTGTCCCAGCTAGGGGAAGGTTTTCAGAGATTAAACTCTTGTTGGGGAATCATCCTATGAGAAGGACTTTTGGGATACTTGTCATTTCCCCTAGTAGCGAACGTTTGTGGCATTGCCAAAAAGTTTGATTGTACGCAACCCTTTGATGGGATTGACGTTCAATGCCCCAAGTGGGGGGAATGGGGACTTGCCCTTGGTTACTCTGCACTTCTTTGAGAGATTTCTGGGAATCTTGACTCGACTGCCCCAGGTGTGCTGGATAGTGACACGTCATGTCCCCTTCTTGATAGGAGATTTGTCAATGGAAGTGTCGTCCTTCTTTGAAGTGATTTTGTTCATTGAGAGAGCTTTCGTTCATCGGATATCCTTTGTGTGAATTTCTCCGCTGTCAAACAAATAGCCAAATGCAAACAGTGATATTCAAGTAATGCAAAGTTTATGCTTGTCTTGAAATTTTGAAAAATGCGTTTCTGTAAATAAAGGAATTTTGTAAGAAAATTCAATCTCAGGATTTAGAGCAAAGCCTTACAGGAGTCAGGATACCTTTTGTAACAATATGCTTTCGAACTAACCCATGCTTCAATTAGGACTTTTGAAGGGTTGTAGCGTGGCTTGGTTCACGGTTTAAGAAACAAAGGATAAAGGCTCAAAGTGTATTTGTACCCACCCATTCTTCGTGATGTTCTTCAGTCCTAAACTCAGTTAATTGTGCATTTTAAACTCCAATTGAGTCTGGAATGACATTTTAGTGATGGTTCAGACAAGTTAAGTTTGTTGGAAGGCAGTCATTTTTATAACATTTTTTTCATTTTGTTGAGGATTTGTAGTGACCTCTTTCTTTTTTATTTGTTAACCCTAATTTTTGCCTGACTGTTCCTATTTTGAGATTACAGTCAGCGGGATGCCCCAGTTTTCTTAAGTCTTCTTTATAGGTTTGGACTTAGTGGGCTTTTCTTTTTGAGAGATAATGACTGCCTATGTGATAGGGAACCATCACTGTCTTTTGATCTAGAGGAATGTTTCTTGACGTCATTCGTTGTATTACGAAATGAGAGTTTGTGGCTTAATGCGCATTTTAATTAACTGAGAGACTACCCTGTCCCGGGTTTTGATTAAAGGTTTCAATTTTTGTTAAAACATAAAACTTTTACTTCTTTGACTCGAAGGGGTTGACTAGGGATTATCTTCCTTATAACTCAAGTGTTTAGGATTTGAAAGAACGCCTATACATCGTCAGCAAGGTCTGTCCAAAAGCATATTGTATGAGATTATGGCATTGTTTTCGTCATCCTCCCTCTAAAGGCTTATAACTTTTAGAAAGAGTTAAATGTAATAAAGAGAGTAAAAAAGCACAGTTTATAGGTAATGAAAATGAGTGGATCAAATCAAGACAAACATATGCAATGCATTAATGAAACAAAGTTTGACATTAATAGATAATTGTTTGAATAACAAAAGAAATTACAATTGAAAATTCAAATGAACAGAAGCCTCTTTGTCTGAACTTGTCACTTTAGGTGGTGAGATTTTGAACGATGACAGAAGAACTCAGTCTGACCATCTTGTGTGAACTCCAGCATTCCTTCGTCGATCAGGTTTTGAATCTTATACTTCAACGCCATACAATCATTTGTATCATGCCCAGGGATATCAGAATGATAAGCACACCTTGCCTCCGGATTATAGTTAGGAGAGGAAGTCTTCGGGCTCGGATGAGGATTTATCACCGTAATCAGATTCATCCTTAACATGTGTTGTAATGCTTGTGACAATGGCATGTTGATTTGGGTGAAGTGCCTTTGGCAGAAGAATTCAGTCTGGCCATCTTATGTGAACTCCAGCGTTCCTTCTTCAATCAGATCTTGAATTTTATTTCTTAATGTCCAACAGTTATTAGTGTCATGTCCAGGACTGTTGGAGTGGTACGCACATCTTGCATTTGGATTATACCTCGGAGAGGCTGTGTTGGGATTCTTAGGGGGGTCTTTCAACATAACAAGCTTGGCCTCTAACATGTGTTGCAGTGCTTGAGACAATGACATGTTGATTTTGGTAAAGCGTCTTTCAGCTGTATTCCGCTTACACCGATTACCCTATTGTTGTTGGCGAGGTTTTTGTTGGGCTCGTGACGCGGAAGCAAATCGGAAAGGTGCACTCTCGGCTTCTTATCTCAAGGGAGGCTGAATGATGATTTGATCCCCAATCCTAGATGTTTGCCCCATTTGGTTACATCCATCCCGGCAAAGCTTGTTGATGAGGACCCTCAGCTCTTCATGTCCTTGTGCTAGATTTTGGATAAGAGCCTTCTGGCCTACCAGTTGCCCCATAATTTGGACCTTCATTATGGCTATCTCAGTTTGTAGTTGTTCCAACTGGTTATCTCTGTCGTCCCCAGGGTTTCCCATGATCATGCCCCTGGTGAGGAGCGCCTTGACCTCTTCTTGTACCTTGGATAGGTTCAAGAACATCTCCTGAAGTTGAGCGTTTTGAGCCTGGATGTCCTTGATAGTCTTTTCTAGAGCCATATCTACTGAAATAAATAGTAGGAAGATAATGAGACCTGTATGGGAGAAACCTGTCATGATATGATGCATGATATGTGGATGCGTGTTTTCAAGGACCTCGCGGGGTAAAAACAAGAAAAATTTAGAAATTGAAATTTGATCAACATCTTTGATTAGAGAACTTTGTATCGGTGGATGTCCTTCCACGAGAATCAAGCTCACCATGTCAAGTGGGACATAGCCCTTGACTCAAGTTATTTGTACTTGATTTTTGACGGCATTTGTTTAGAGGAATACAAATCCCCTTGCCCCTTGGTAGACGTCTGGTTCAACGTGACCCTGCATCAAAGACCCTCGAGATCCTTGAAATGGTTATTGAAAATGCTATGGTATGATGTTATGATGTTATGTACATATATGCGAGGTAAGCAAGTTTATATACAAATAATTGTATTCACACAAAGCAAACAAGTCCTTAGTTTTAGGCTTGCATGGGGTTTTATAGGTAAGTACCATCTTGAAGTTTAGTTGGCTCAACCTGTCCTAGCAATAGTAACCAGGTTCTAAGGGATCTCAATATCACTGACCTTTCCCACAAGCTTCGTTCAATAAGCAATTGACTCGCAACCGAACAAAACTCAAGGGTCAAGTCTCAATAAGTGTAGCATCGAGTATCAACCAATTTTCAGCTTTACACTGAAACCGGTCATCTCACTATGTCCTAATGGCCAAGTTGGTCAAGTAAGGTTCTAAGGTCAGTTGATGCTTCATGACACCTCGCAGCGGCCCCGTACTCTCCTTGATTCAACTCAAGGGTTATCAGTACCAACCAAAGTGCCACATCAACGTAGCTACTGCTTCAACCATGTCGGTATACCCCGCACAGTTCCCTCACAGTCTATTGCTACTTACCTAAAAGGTGTCCCCAAATCCGGGTGTAGGATTAAAGCAAGCCCAAACAGAGAACCATAATGTAAAGCATGCAAATCAAACAATGTAAGCAAGTAAATATGATCTAACCCTAAGGTAACCCCACTTTAAGAGATCCCTAGCAGAGTCGCCAGTTCTGTGATACGGTGGGAGAACTGACTTGTGGTTTTGCGTTTTATCGCAAATGTTGCGGTTAGCAAGAGTCGCCACCGACTTTTCTTTTATCCAAAAAGGAAAGGTGAAAAAGCACAGGAAAAACCTTTACAGATCTTTTTTGAGTTCGGGGGGTAGATTATGAAAAGGGAAGGTGCTAGCACCCTTTTCATCCATGATTTTCCATTGGCTCTTAGTTACTTGCTAGATCACTTACTTTTGTTTGAATGTGTGCTTGTGGTGGTGATTTTTGAAAGTATTTTGAAAATGGAACTTCGTAATGGTTCTCATGTCTATAAGAACGCCTACAAAGTGTTTGTTTCGAAAATAGTTCAAAGGTGTGTTGTGAAATGTGTTTTTGAAAGTATTTTGAAAATGGAACTTCGTAATGGTTCTCGTTTCTATAAGAACGCCTACAAAGTGTTTGTTTCGAAAATAGTTCAAAGATGAGAGTGTTGGTGTATAAAATTTTTTTGTTGTGAGCAAGCGAGTAACTGAGAGCGAACCTACCTACTCGAAAGGTCTTAAATGTGCGTTTCCTCCTCCTTTAGATGTGGTTATCTTACCATCGATTTGGTAAGAAGCCCCATCGTTGGATGTGAAGGGACGGGCGTGGGACGTTTGTATAGTCATAGAAGGCAACATATGGGGCGTTTTAGCAATGTCGTTTTAGGGACTAGATCGTTTACCGAAGGCAACATCTAGGGTCATCGAGGGACTACGATCTTTTTATCGAGGGTCTTTGCTAAAACGCCCATGCTCGAGGGACATGACTATTTTTCGATAGGCAACAAGTGAGATTACCCTAGAGGTGCACGTGTGAATAATACGTTTTATTTTCATGCATTTAGTCTTTGATTAGGGTGGCCTATTTTGTTGTTTTTATCTTGCCATACACACTTATTTACTAGCAATATATGAAAACCAAGTAAAAGGCGGAAAGTAAAATCTAAACTATTACATCACTTTAGGGGGATGGGGGTACAATTTAGCAATGGGGTGAAGTAGGAACTAAAATATTACAACCATATTGAATGATAATGAAAATAATGTGAAAACAGTGTAAAATAAAGGGAAAATGCACTTTTGAACTGCTATGTGTCGACCCATGCTGCTATGCATCGACACATAGCTTCTCCTGCTCCTGTAAAACAAAATCAGTTCAGTATGGGTCGACACATAATGGGATGTGCCGAATCATGCATCTTCTTGTATCAACGCGAAGCGCGTATGTATCGACTTATAGGCTTTTCCAGCTTCTGTTTAGCAAAATCTACTCAGTATGAGTCGACCAATAATGGGATGTGTCAACTCATGCACCTTCTTTCATCGATGCGAAACGCGTATGTGTTGACCCATGGTCTTTTCCCACTTCTGTTTTGTAACCTGAAATCAGTATGAGTCGATGCATAAGGGTTATGTGTCGACTCATATCCTGTTTTTCACTAGGATGAGTCGACACATGAGGATATGTGTCGATACATGCTGCATTTTCCTGCCTCAAACATTATTTTACTGAATGTACAGGTTATCTTATGGCATATGATGGATAAACATGAACAACAAATGATTGAATAAGCCTAAACAAAGTCAAGATGACTAGTTCAACAGGATAATAAAGTAATACATCTTGTCTTCAAAGAACAACAATTTGTTAATGATGTAATGACAAGATATCAAGTCAAGAGGACTTACCTTTGGGCTGCACTGGTTGTTTTAGATCTGAATGCTTTTCCAAATGATGTGATAACCTTGTGAATCTCCCGGAAGCTGCTCTGGACTGCTAGAACTGAGTTGGATTGTACTGTAATATTTTTGGTATTTTTGATGATGAAGGTGAGTAGCACTACCAGGACTATTTTTATGTTTGGACAAACTTTTTATGAAGTGTTTGGCTTAGGGAGAGTTTGTATGGTGGAGTAAGAGGTTGGGGTTCTGTTTTGAACAAGAACATATTTGGTTTTGAAAAATCAGTCAAGGTTAACAAGAATACTGTGTTTCTGCTCAAAGAGACTCTCTATTCTCTCTCTCTCTCTCTCTATTTTTTCTAACCTTTTTCCAACCTTTTTCTCTTGCAACTGGCCTCTCTATTTATAGAGAAGGTTTGGGATTTTAAAAATTTAGACTTTTGAAAAATCACATGTTATGCCTTTTTTCAAATTCATAAAGACAAGTTGCTTTATGATGAAGAAATGAGTGAAATCAGGAACTTAGCCATGCTTGGCAGATCTTGTAGATTGCTTCTGATATTGAGAGATTTTTCTGTCCTCTTTGGAACAAATTTCAAGCTTTGAAAGAAGAGATTGGTTGGAAAAGTGAAGCTTTATGCAAATGGAAATGTTGGTTTTTGCATTTCTAACCATAAATGGTATCAAGACTTGGACAACGCTTTAAATGCCTGTGTAATACACTTAGGGTTTATGTAATTGCTTGATTATGCATAGATTTGGAGAGAACATAGCCTGGAAAGAGAGATCTTGTAGCTTTGGTTGGAATTTAGTCAAGTGTTCATCACAAATCTGCCTTGTAAATCAAGAATGAATGTCCAACTTCAGATCCTTTTATCTCCTAGCTCAAATATGATACATTCATGCTCTTGGATGTTTTGGAAAGCTTGAAACACCCTCTATAACTTTCATGTTGGCCACTTTTGTTAAATCAAACTGGAACTTGATAAAAAATGGGCAAGAAATTGGGATAAAAACCTAACTAAAACTGTTGAAAATTTCTCTAAGTGTTTAAATGAAAATGTCATGACTTCATGAACTTAAAACTCAAAATCCAAGCACTTATAGGAGAAGTTGTGTAAAGAAATGTTGTAGATATCATAGAGATCTACAACTTTCATGTTGAAAGTTTCCCTTGAACTGTCTTGCATCTTGGTGAAAGAATGGCATGAAGTGATGGAATTATCATGTATAAAAACACTTAGAAAATTTCTAAGTCTCGGAAATCTTGACTTTTCAAGTTGACTTTAGACTTTCTCAACTTCTTGATGATCAAGATTGATATTTTTGAATGTCTTGATGAAATTTGATCTTTGGAATGTAATGTTGACCAAAAAGTCAAAGTTTGACTTTCTAGAATGCAATTGACCATTTTGCCCTTTTGCCAATTCCAAGCCTAAATTGATGTATCAGTGCTGCAAACTTGATGTCATGAAAGATCTCGTGAGAAAATCCTTGAGAGATGAGAGGGAAAATTTTGGGGTACAATAGCTGCCCCTGTTCAATCTTCTTGAACCTGAAGAGTTAGATTGGCGAGTTCTTCCGTTCGTGACTCGAAGGTGGAAGATGATTGGACACTAGAGTGCCCAGAAATTTGCACTAGGCGATGCGATGATAGGAGGAATGGGCTTAAAGATGCCATTTGGAGAGATGATAGAATCTTGTTAGAGATGGGCTTGTAGATTCCATCAAAGAATGCTTGTTAAATTGTAATTTGTAAGTTGGAAGAATGAGTATCAGAATTACGTCCAAGTCTAGAGTGTATCTGAGTTGTATCTGAATGAGTATCAGGATGGCATTCGTGTATGGAGTGTATCTGAGCTGTATCTGAATGAGTATCAGGATGGCATCCGTATCTGGTGCGTATCTGAACTGTATCTGAAAGTTATCTTTGAATGAGTATCAGGATGGCATCTGTATCTGGTGTGTATCTGAGTTGTATCTGAATGAGTATCAGGATGGCATCTGTATCTGGTGCGTATCTAAACTGTATCTGAAAGCTGTCTTTGAATGAGTATCAGGATGGCATCTATATTTGGTGCGCATCTGAACTGTATCTGAAAGCTATCTTTGAAGGAATCTGGAATAAGTATCAGAATGTCATCCATATTTGGAGCGTATCTGAACTATCTACAGATAGAATCTGGAATAAGTATCAGAATGTCATCCATATCTGGAGCGTATCTGAACTATCTCTAGAAGGAATCTGGAATAAGTATCAGAATGTCATCCATATCTGGAGCGTATCTGAACTATCTCTAGAAGGAATCTGGAATAAGTATCAAAATGTTAGCCATATCTGGAGCGTATCTGAACTATCTCTAGAAGGAATCTGGAATAAGTATCAGAATGTCATCCATATCTGGAGCGTATCTGAACTATCTCTAGAAGGAATCTAGAATAAGTATCAGAATGTCATCCATATCTGGAGCGTATCTGAACTATATCTAGAAGGAATCTGGAATAAGTATCAGAATGTCATCCATATCTGGAGCGTATATGAACTATGTCTAGAAGGAATCTGGAATAAGTATCAGAATGTCAACCATATATGGAGCGTATCTGAACTATCTCTAGAAGGAATCTGGAATAAGTATCAGAATGTCAGCCATATCTGGAGAGTATCTGAACTATCTCTAGAAGGAATCTGGAATAAGTATCAGAAATGTCATCCATATCTGGAGCGTATCTGAACTATCTCCAGAAGGAATCTGGAATAAGTATCAGAATGTCATCCATATCTAGAGCGTATCTGAACTATCTCTAGAAGGAGTCTGGAATAAGTATCAGAATGTCATCCATATCTGGAGCGTATCTGAACTATCTCTCGAAGGAATCTGGAATAAGTATCAGAATGTCAGCCATATCTGGAGCGTATATGAACTATCTCTAGAAGGAATCTCAACGGATGATGAAGGAATCTGAGACGATTGCTACTCCAAAAGATGATGACCTTTATCTATTGACTGATCTTTCCTGAAAAGGTAAAGAGTTAGTTGTATGCAATGTCATGATGTATGCATCGCGTAATGATGTTATCAAAATAAATGAGATTGTGTCATGTGCACTTGTCATGTATGTAATATGATATATGAAATGTGAGATGTTTATTTGAATGTATCTTTGGTTGGAAAATAAATCCTTTACAAATGCCGGGGAGTTGTTAAATCCTGGACTATTGTTGAAGAGTTGGTGTGTCTTCAAACTTTTCTTAGAATGTTTCCACCAGGGATTCCTATTTTGTTGTTTGAGGAGAACTCTGCTGGGAAATATTGAAAACTCTGTGGGGAGTATGTTTATTCTTGCTTGGGGAAAGAGTTCAGGAGTCTCGGTTGTCAGTTGCTCTACTGGGGAGTCGAAGTTGAACTAATTTCGGGTCGAGTCCAGGTTTCACAGTAACTTGTTGGGGATTGTAGAGTAGTCTACTGGGGAAGAGGAGTTGTGGTCCTTTGATTTGTAGTAGTCGGAGAGGCCAGCTCGAGCTGGGGAATTCTGTCATTCGTTGGGGAAATAAACCCTGTTGCTTAGTTTGTTAGAGAGGTGATGAACTCATTGGGGAAGTCCTCGAGGATTCTTGAAGTTGTCCCAACCAGGGGAAGGTTTTCAGAGATTAAACTCTTGCCGGGGAATCATCCTATGAGAAGGACTTTTGGGAGACTTGTCATTGCCCCTAGTAGCGAACGTTCGTGGCATTGCCAAAAAGTTTGATTGTATGAAACCCTTTGATGGGATTGATGTTGAATGCCCCAAGTGAGGGGAATGGGGACTTGCCCCTGGTTACTCTGCACTTCTTTGAGAGATTTCTGGGAATCTTGACTGGACTGCCCCAGGTGTGCTGGATAGTGACACGTCATGTCCCCTTGTTGATAGCAGATTTGTCAATGGAAGTGTCATCCTTCTTAGAAGTGACTTTGTTCATTGAGAGAGCTTTCGTTCATCGGATATCCGTTGTGTGAATTTCTCCGCTGTCAAACAAATAGCCAAATGCAAACAGTAATATTCAAGTAATGCAAAGTTTATGCTTGTCTTGAAATTTTGAAAAATGTGTTTCTGTAAGTAAAGGAATTTTGTAAGAAAATTCAATCTCAGGATTTAGAGCAAATCCTTATAGGAGTCAGGATACCTTTTGTAACAGTATGCTTTCGAACTAACCCCTGCTTCAATTAGGACTTTTGAAGGGTTGTAGCGTGGCTTGGTTCACGGTTTAAGAAACAAAGGATAAAGGCTCAAAGTGTATTTGTACCCACCCATTCTTCGTGATGTTCTTTAGTCCTAAACTCAGTTAATTGTGCGTTTTGAACTCCAATTGAGTCTGGAATGACATTTTAGTGATGGTTCAGACAAGTTAAGTTTGTTGGAAGGCAGTCATTTTTGTAACATTTTTTTTCATGTTTTTGAGGATTTGTAGTGACCTCTTTCTTTTTGATTTGTTATCCCTAATTTTTGCCTGACTGTTCCTATTTTGAGATTACAGTCAGCGGGATGCCCCAGTTTTCTTAAGTCTTCTTTATAGGTTTTGACTTAGTGGGCTTTTCTTTTTGAGAGATAATGACTGCCTATGTGATAGGGAACCATCACTGTCTTTTGATCCAGAAAAATTTTTCTTGACGTCATCCGTTGTATGTATTACGTAATGAGAGTTTGCGGCTTAATGCGCGTTTGAATTAACTGAGAGACTACCCTGCCCCGGGTTTTGATTAAAGGTTTCAATTTGTGTTAAAACAGAAAACTTTTACTTCTTTGGCTCGAAGGGGTTGACTAGGGATTATCTTCCTTATAACTCCAGTGTTTAGGATTTGAAAGAACGCCTATACATCGTCAGTAAGGTCTGTCCAAAAGCATATTGTATGAGATTATGGCATTGTTTTCGTCATCCTCCCTCTAAAGGCTTGTAACTTTTAGCAAGAGTTAACTGTCATAAAGAGAGTAAAAAAGCACAGTTTATATGTAATGAAAATGAGTGGATCAAATCAAGACAAACATATGCAATGCATTAATGAAACAAAGTTTGACATTAATAGATAATTGTTTGAATAACGAAAGAAATTACAATTGAAAATTCAAATGAATAGAAGCATCTTTGTCTGAACTTGTCACTTTAGGTGGTGAGCTTTTGAATAATGACAGAAGAACTCAGTCTGACCATCTTGTGTGAACTCTAGCATTCCTTCGTCGATCAGGTTTTGAATCTTATACTTCAACGCCCAACAATCATTTGTATCATGCCTAGGGCTATCAGAATGATAAGCACACCTTGCCTCCGGATTGTAGTTATGAGAGTAAGTCTTCGGGCTCGGATGAGGGTTTATCACCGTAATCAGATTCATCCTTAACATGTGTTGTAATGCTTGTGACAATGGCATGCTGATTTGGGTGAAGTGCCTTTGGCAGAAGAATTCAAGCTGGCCATCTTGTGTGAACTCCAACGTTCCTTCTTCAATCAGATCTTGAATTTTATTTCTTAATGTCCAACAGCTATTGGTGTCATGTCCAGGACTGTTGGAGTGGTACGCAAATCTTACATTTGGATTGTACCTCGGAGAGGCTGTGTTGGGATTCTGAGGGGGGGTCTTTCAACGTAACCAGCTGGCCTGCAACATGTGTTGCAGTGCTTGAGACAATGACATGTTGATTTTGGTAAAACGTCTTTCAGATGTATTCCGCTTACGCCGATTACCCTATTGTTGTTGGCGAGGTTGTTGTTGGGCTCGTGACGCGGAAGCAAATCGGAAATATGCACTCTCGGCTTCTTGTCTCAAGGGAGGCTGAATGATGATTTGATCCCCAATCCTAGATGTTTGCCCCATTTGGTTACATCCATCCCGATGAAGCTTGTTGATGAGGACCCTCAGCTCTTCTTGTCCTTGTGCCAGATTTTAGATAAGAGCCATCTGGCCCACCAGTTGCCCCATCATTTGGACCTTCATTATGGCTATCTCAGTTTGTAGCCATTCCAACTGGTTATCCCTGTCGTCCCCAGGGTTTCCCATGATCATGCCCCTGGTGAGGAGCGCCTTGACCTCTTCTTGTCCCTTGGATAGGTTAAAGAACATCTCTTGAAGTTGAGCATTTTGAGCCTGGATGTCCTTGATAGTCTGTTCTGGAGCCATCTATACTGAAACAAACAGTAGGAAGATAAGGAGACCTGTATGGGAGAAACCTGTCATCATATGATGCATGATATGTGGATGCATGTTTTCAAGGATCTCGCGGGGTAAACACAAGAAAAAGTTAGAGATTGAAATTTGATCAACATATTTGATTGGAGAACTTTGTATCGGTGGATGTCCTTCCACGAGAATCAAGCTCACCATGTCAAGTGGGTCATAGCCCTTGACTCAAGTTGTTTGTACTTGATTTTTGACGGTGTTTGTTTAGAGGAAAACAAATCCTCTTGCCCCTTGGTAGACGTCTGGTTCAACGTGACCCTGCATCAAAGACCCTCGAGATCCTTGAAATGGTTATTGAAAATGCTATGGTTAAATGTTATGTACAAATATGCGAGGTAAGCAAGTTTATATATAAATAATCATATTCACACAAAGCAAACAAGTCCTTAGTTTTAGGCTTGCATGGGGTTTTATAGTTAAGTACCCTCTTGAAGTTTAGTTGGCTCAACCTGTCCTAGCAATAGTAACCGGGTTCTAAGGGATCTCAATATTACTGACCTTTCCCACAAGCTTCATTCAATAAGCAATTGACTCGCAACCGAACAAAACTCAAGGGTCAAGTCTCAATGAGTGTAGCATCGAGTATCAACCAATTTTTAGCTCTACACCGAAACCGGTCATCTCACTACGTCCTAATGGCCAAGTTGGTCAAGTAAGGTTCTAAGGTAAGTTGATGCTTCACGACACCATGCGGCGGCTCCGTACTCTCCTTGATTCAACTCAAGGGTTACCGGTACCAACCAAAGTGCCACATCAACGTACCTACTGCTTCAACCATGTCGGTATACCCCCCACAGTTCCCTCACAGTCTATTGCTACTTACCTAAAAGGTGTCCCCAAATCCGGGTGTAGGTTTAAAGCAATCCCAAACAGAGAACCATAATGTAAAGCATGCAAATCAAACAATGTAAGCAAGTAAATGTGATCTAACCCTAAGGTAACCCCACTTTAAGAGATCCCTAGCAGAGTCGCCAGTTCTGTGATACGGTGGGAGAACTGACTTGAGGTTTTGCGTTTTATCGCAAATGTTGCGGTTAGCAAGAGTCGCCACTGACTTTTCTTTTATCCAAAAAGGAAAGGTGAAAAAGCACAGGAAAGACATTTAGAGATGTTTTTTGAGTTCGAGGGGTATATTATGAAAAGGGAAGGTTCTAGCACCCTTTTCATCCATGGTTTTCCATGGGCTCTTAGTTACTTGCTAGATCACTTGCTTTTGTTTGAATGTGTGCTTCTGGTGGTGATTTTTGAAAGTATTTTGAAAATGGAAGTTCTTAATGGTTCTCGTGTCTATAAGAACGGCTACAAAGTGTTTGTTTCGAAAATAGTTTAAAGGTGTGTTGTGAAATGTGTTTTTGAAAGTATTTTGAAAATGGAACTTCGTAATGGTTCTCGTTTCTATAAGAACGCCTACAAAGTGTTTGTTTCGAAAATAGTTCAAAGATGAGAGTGTTGGTGTATAAAATGTTTTTGTTGTGAGCAAGCGAGTAACTGAGAGCGAACCTACCTACTCGAAAGGTCTTAAATGTGCTTTTCCTCCTCCTTTAGATGTGGCTATCTTACCATCGATTTGGTAAGAAGCCCCATCGTTGGATGTGAAGGGACGGGAGTTGAGACGTTTGTATAGTGATAGAAGACAACATATGGGACGTTTTAGCAATGTCGTTTTAGGGACTATATCGTTTACCGAAGGAAACATAGAAGGTCATCGAGGGACTACGATCTTTTTATCGAGGGTCTTTGCTAAAACGCCCATGCTCGAGGGTCATGACTATTTTCCGATAGGTAACAAATGAGATTACCCTAGAGGTGCATGTATGAATAATGTGTTTGATTTGCATGCATTTAGTATTTGATTAGGGTGGCCTATTTTGTTGTTTATATCTTGCCATACACACTTATTTACTAGCAATATATGAAAAGCAAGTAAAAGGAGGAAAATAAAATCTAAGCTATTACATCAGTTTAAGGGGATGGGGGTACAATTTAGCAATGAGGTGAAGTAGGAACTAAAATATTACAACCATATGGAATGATAATGAAAAGAATGTGAAAACAGTGTAAAATAAAGGGAAAATGCACTTTTGAACTGCTATGTGCCAACCCATGCTGTTATGCATTGACACATAACTTCTCCTGCTCCTATAAAACAAAATCAGTTCAGTATGGGTCGACACATAATGGGATGTGTCGACTCATGCATCTTCTTGTATCCATGCGAAGCGCGTATGTATCGACTCATAGGCTTTTCCAGCTTCTGTTTAGCAAAATCTACTCAGTATGAGTCGACATATAATGGGATGTGTCGACTCATGCACCTTCTTGCATCAACGTGAAATGCGTGTGTGTCGACCCATGGTCTTTTCCAACTTCTGTTTTGTAACCTGAAATCAGTATGAGTCGATGCATGGGGGTTATGTGTCGACTCATACCCTGTTTTTCACTAGGATGAGTCGACACATGAGGATATGTGTCGATATATGTTGCATTTTCCTGCCTCAAACATTATTTTACTGAATGTACAGGTTAGCTTATGGCATATGATGGATAAACATGAACAACAAATGATTGAATAAGCCTAAACAAAGTGCAGATGACGAGTTCAACAAGATAATAAAGTACTACATCTTGTCTTCAAAGAACAACAGTTTGTTAATGATGTAATGATAAGATATCAAGTCAAGAGGACTTACCTTTGGGCTGCACTGGTTATTTTAGATCTGAATGCTTTTCTAAATGATGTGATAACCTTGTGAATCTTCCAGAAGCTGCTATGGACTGCTAGAACTGAGTGGGACTGTACTGTAATATTTTTGGTATTTTTGATGATGAAGGTGAGTAGCACTACCAGGACTTTTTTATGTTTGGACAAACTTTGTATGAAGTGTTTGGCTTAGGGAGAGTTTGTATGGTGGAGTAAGAGGTTGGGATTCTGTTTTGAACAAGAACAGATTTGATTTTGAAAAATCAGTCAAGCTTAACAAGAATACTGTTTTTCTGCTCAAAGAGACTCTCTATTCTCTCTATCTTTATTTTTTCTAAGCTTTTTCCAACCTTTTTCTCTTGCAACTGGCCTCTCTATTTATAGAGAAGGTTTGAGATTTTAAAAATTCAGACTTTTGAAAAATCACATGTTATGCCTTTTTTCAAATTCATAAAGACAAGTTGCTTTATGATGAAGAAAGGAGTGAAATCAGGAACATAGCCATGCTTTGCAGATCTTGTAGATTGCTTCTGATGTTGAGAGATTTTTCTGTCCTCTTTGGAACAGATTTCAAGCTTTGAAAGAAGAGAGTGGTTGGAAAAGTGAAGCTTTATGCAAATGGAAATGTTGCTTTTTGCATTTCTAACCATAAGTGGTATCAAGACTTGGACAAAGCTTCAAATGCCTGTGTAATACACTTAGGGTTTGTGTAATTGCTTGATTATGCATAGATTTGGAGAGAACATAGCCTGAAAAGAGAGATCTTGTAGCTTTGGTTGGAATTTAGTCAAGTGTTCATCACAAATCTGCCTTGAAAATCAAGAATGAATGTCCAACTTCAGATCCTTGTATCTCCTAGCTCAAATATGATACATTCATGCTCTTGGATGTTTTGGAAAGCTTGAAACACCCTCTATAAATTTCATGTTGGCCACTCTTGTTAAATCAAACTGGAAGTTGATGAAAAATGGGCAAGAAGTTGGGATACAAACCTAACCAAAACTGCTGGAAATTTCTCTAAGTGTTTAAATGAAAATGTCATGACTTCATTAACTTAAAACTTAAAATCCAAGCACTTCTAGGAGAAGTTGTGTAAAGAAATGTTGTAGATATCATGGAGATCTAAAACTTTCATGTTGAAAGTTTCCCTTGAACTGTCTTGCATCTTGGTGAAAGAATGGCATGAAGTGATGGAATTATCATGTATAAAAACACTTAGAAAATTTCTAAGTCTTGGAAATCTTGACTTTTCAAGTTGACTTTTGACTTTCTCAACTTCTTGATAATCAAGCTTGATATTTTTGAATGTCTTGATGAAATTTTATCTTTGGAATGTAATGTTGACCAAAAAGTCAAAGTTTGACTTTCTAGTATGCAATTGACCATTTTTCCCTTTTGCCAATTCCAAGCCTAAATTGATGTATCAGTGTTGCAAACTTGATGTCATAAAAGATCTTGTGAGAAAATCCTTGAGAGATGAGAGGGAAAATTTTGGGGTACAACAGGAATCCTCAAGAGTCGGGAGAATTCTTTCAAAGTAGGCACAAGTTGATAGTCGGGAAATGTGAAGCAATGGTGTAAATGATTAAAGAACTGAAAAAGCACCTTCATCATGTCCTCATCTGTGTTGGAGGTGACCAAGTTGAGTAGGAGACCATGTCTCTCGGTGAATGGAGAGTTTTTAAGAATCCTTGAAGCTAGCTCCTTAAGTTGTGGAGGGATCCTTACAAGGTTGACTTGAATAGTTTTCTTGCGAATAAAATCCATATCCTATAAAACAGAACAAAGATAAATCCATAGATCCTTGAAATGTTTAGTGAATGAGTATGATGTTATGATGTTTATGATTTTATGTACAAGTATGCATATATAAAGCAAACAAGTCCTTAGGTTTAGGCTTGCATGGAGTCTCATAGGTAAGTACCCTCTTGAAGTTTAGTTGGCTCAACCTGTCCTAGTAATAGTAACCGGGTTCTAAGGAGCACAATATCACTGGTCTGTTTCCTTGGTCATTGTCTCAGCACAAGTCTCTTTAATGGCGACCAAAATATCCCAAGAAACCAAACCTCAATGAGTGCAGTATCGAGTATCTACCAACTTCGGACTGCACCAAAGTCGGTCATCTCACTACATCCTAAAGGCCAAGTTGGTCAAGTAAAGGTTCTAAAAGTTCATTAGTGCTTCATGACATCACTCAGCGGCCCCGTATTCTCCTTGATTAACTCAAGGGCTACCGATACCCACAAATATGTCGCACTAACGTAGCTATTGCTTAGACCATGTCGGTATACCCCGCACAGTTTCCATAATGTATTGCTACTTACCTATAAGGTATCCCAAATCCGGGTAGTGGATTCAAACCCAAACAAAGACCCATAATATAAAGCAATACAAGTCAAACAATGAAAGCAAGTAAATGTGATCTAGCCCTAAGGTAACCCCACTTTTAAAATTCTCCCTAGCAGAGTCGCCAGTTCTGTGATACGGTGGGAGAACTGACTTGAGGGTTTTGGTGTTTGATCTCAAATGTTGCGGTTAGAAAGAGTCGCCACCGGCTTTTCTTTTATCCAAAAGGAAAGGTGAAAAAGCATAGGAAAGACCTTTGAGATTATTTCTTGAGTTCGGGGGGTAGATTATGAAAAGGGAAAGCATTAGCACCCTTTTCATCCATGGTTTTCCACGGGCTCTTAGTTAATTGCTAGATCACTTGCATTTTGTTTGAAATTGTGCTTTGTGTGGTTTTTGAAAGTATTTTGTAAAGAGGCTATTGTTTAGGCAATCTTTGTAATGATTCTTGTTTGTAAGAATGTATACAAAGATGTTTGATCTTTTGAAAAATGTTTTCAAGTTTGTAAGATGTTTTAAAAGTGTACGTGCTTGTTTTGAAAATAGAAAGGATATTTTGAATTTGAGCAAGTAATTAGAAGCATTCTACCTACTCAAAAGTCTTTCTTGTTCATTTTCCTTTTCCTTTGACATTGTCATCTTACCATTGATTTGGTAAGTAACCTTATCTTTGGATGTAAACGGGACAGACGTGGGTCATATTATAACCATGATTAGAAATGTTGCAAGGTATCTTAGCATTTTCTTTTAGGGACTACGATCATTTGAAATGCAACCTAGATAGGGTCATCGAGGGACTATGATCTTGTATTTGCTTGTTTTTGCTAAGACACCTTACATGGGTAATATGGCCATTTTGTATAAGGCAACCAAGTGGAATAACCCTAGGGGTGCTTGGGTGCAAGTGTATTATTACTTGTGGCCATTGGTTTTAATCTTTCCATACAAACCCTAATTACTAGCATGTTATATATAAAAGCGATAAATTGTGGAATATAAAGTTACTACGCTATTACAACATTTGTGGGAGGGGTGTACAAATTTAATGGGGATTGTAAGAATATAAAATCTAATTAGTCTATTACAACCATATTGAATTGATATCAATGTACAAGGAATTTAAATGGATACAATGTACAAAATGAATAAATGTACAAAAATGCAAAATGTGAAGTAAATGGATATATGTTTGATTTTTTAGGAAAAATAGATTTTGTCTTAATATAATTAATTTAAAGAAAATAATTAATTAAACTTAAAAGTAAACTTAATTCACTAAGAAAAAGAAAATTAATAAAACCCTAATTCATTAATTGATTAAAGAAAATAAGTTTAGAAAAAGTAGTTTTTTGGTATTTTTGTCTTGAAAATATTTATAGTATTATAAAATATTTTTGGCCTTTTTAAATATTAAAATGATATATTTTAATAGGTGTAAAAGAAAAAAAAAATACTAACCTAGTTTTAATTAAATTTACAAGATAATAGGTAAAAATAAATAAGGTATGATTAATAAAAATAATTTTTGTATGAGAAAAATAAATAAACTAAGTTAAAATGAAAACATAATATTTTTTGTATTTTTATGATTTTTTAGTATTTAGAAAATATATTAATAAAATGAATGAAATAAAAATAAGAAAATAAAAATAAACTGGGCCAGGGGCGCAAATAGCCTGCAGGGGGTTAGAAAGAAAAAAAACAAAAAAAAAACAGGCCCAAGAAGGCCTAGCGTGTTAAAAAAGAAAAATCAGAAAACAAGAAAAATGTGAAAAATCCAAAAGGGTACCACTAGGGCTCGAACCCAGGTCCCAAAGGTTACAGGCGCATACTTCTACCACTGGGGTGGCTATACATCTGTTAACATAAGCAAAACAATAAATATACAAGGCAAAACGCGCCCTGATGACTTCATCTTCAACCTCCAGCCAGACCAACTGTAACTTGCTCATTTCTTATCAAAAATAAAAACTATAAACATGAAACTTGTAGAAAATTTCCTCACGGTTTCAGAAATGTAAAGAATTAAAACTATAGATCAAAGATAAGTGTGAATTTTAATGGCCCTAATCTGAATCCTAAAAATCTCAGAAATTTCAGTTTTAAAATTCTCTAAGCTCAAGCAAAATTAATGGAAACTATGGACATGGTTAGCTTTAGGGCAATGATATCTACATGTTTTGTTCACAAATAAATCATTGAGGATGCCTGTATGAATAGTTCAAAGTTGAGAAAACATACCTCAAAACTGGAAATCGTGTTTTGAGTTTGAGCTTGTTTCAAGGGATGGTGATGATCAGGTTAGCTTCCTTGAGGTCCCAGGGAGCTAATGCAATGATTAGCTTGAATAATGGATGGCTGAAATGATTTGGAGAAGTCAATGTGCAAAGCTGAGTTTTTGAAAATGGAGGATGGTGTTATGGTGTTACAGTTCTGTAACAGGGTGTGAGATCACTTCTATATGATGTTTAGAAACTTTAGAAACCAAAAGGCCAAGAAACGCATGAGTAGATTATGAGTTTCAAGTTTTTGGTCAGTTCTGTAAGGCTTGAGCATATGTGTGTTTGTGTCAAATGGTTTGTGTATGTATAAACAAAAGTGTTTGAGAGCTTTGGACAATCAAAATTACAAGTTTCTAGCTTTTGGCTAGGTTACTTGATTTTGAAGAAAAGATGGAAACAAGTTTCAAGAAGAGGTACAAGTATGGGATGGGTGATTGTAAGTGTTTGAAAAATTTCTCATGAGTTATAGGACTGGTTTTATCAGAAGAGAACACGTGTAAGGCTCAAGAACAAGTTTTGTATAAAAAGTCACTTTATCAAAATGACAATGTGACCTTTCTTCCAAAAATGGATATAAAGCATGTCCATGCATTGAATGCTTGAAGTGAGGCCTCTAACAACTGTGTAATCCATTAATTATGGAGTGCCTAATAAGTTCGAGGCCTGCAAAGTAGTGTTTATGCAGCATGGTTTGAATTTGAATTTTGTTCATCACTAAAATGACTTGTAATTAAAGTGATAAAACCCTAACTTCATCTCTTTGATTCTCCCTACTCAAGAATTATCTCAAGGAGTTCTTGGAAATTTTAGAAAGCTTTCAATGTGATCCACAACACATATTTGAATTGCTTTTGAATATTCCCCTTGGAGATATATGAAAAAGTGTCATGAAGTTAGGTCAAAATCTTGGCCAAATTAGGGCAAAATTTCCACTAAGTGTTTAGTTTCATGACCACGTGTTCATAAAATTATAACTTGAGATACAAGAATTTTTGGAAGGAGTTGTGTAAATAAAAGTTGTATATTTCATGGAGATATACAACTTTCATGTTTGAAGTTTCTCTTGAATCATCTTGCATCATGGTGAAAATTTTTCTCAAAGTTATGAAAAAACATGAAATTTCTAACACTTAGAAAAATTTCTATGTTTAGAAATTTTGACTTTTCAAAATGAAATCTTGAATTTTTGATTTCTTGATGAATAAGTTTCATATTTTGACATGTTATGATGAATTATGATCTTTGGCACTTGAATTTGACCAAAAAGTCAAAGTTTGACTTTTTAGTATACAGTTGACTTTTAATCAGTTGACTGCAAAGTTCATCTATCAATCCAATGGACTTGCAATGTTTTGAACCATATCATTAGGTAAAAAATGATGCAATTGGACTCTTGAGATCATGCCTTAAACCAATTGACCATTTGTTAGGTCAAAAATCAGAAATTTCCCTTTCCTAGTCAAAACCCTAATTTTGACCATTTTGCCCTTTTGGAGATTTGATCAAATTTCTTGAGGAGTTGTGGTCCAAACTTGATCAAGTGATACATATGAGTTTAGAATGTTGATGTGGATAAAAAATTATGAAGTTTGATTGTAAATTGGCCATAGTTGACTTTTTCCTCAATACAACTAATTTTTAGGTCAACTACTCAATTGACTGATCAAAATATGATCCAAGGCTTGAAACTTGACATGACTAATCTTGGGGGACCATAATGATCCATGAAAATCATATGGGGCATAGAAAGTTCAAAAATCCTTGTGCAAACTCAAACCCTAGTTTTGGTCATCAGTACAAAAGGAGGTGTCATGAGCTGATCAAACCCTAATGCAGTCTTGAGTCAAGGGAAATCTTGTGAGAAAATTCTTGATATGTAAGAGGGAAAATTTTGGGGTACAACAATGGGGAATTGACATGAATGGAGAGATCAAACCTACTGCTTCCAATGGACATCGCTTCATTCTTGTCGCTATTGATTACTTCTCGAAATGGGTCGAAGCTGCCTCATTTGCCTCTATCACAGAGAATGTTGTAGCCAAATCCATCAAGCATAACCTCATATGATGTTACGGTATCCCCGAAAGGATTATCACCGATAATGGAACTAGCCTCAACAATGCCATGATTACGGAACTATATACTGAGTTCAAAATCAAGCATCACAATTCTTCTCCATACAAACCCAAGATGAATGGTGTAGTGGAAGCTGCCAATAAAAATATCAAGAGGATTATGCAAAAGACGGTGGAAACGTATAAATACTTGAATGAGATGTTACCGTTTACTCTCCATGGCTACCTTACTTCAGCTCGAGCATCAAATGGGATAACCCCGTTCTCCTTGGTCTATGGCATGGAAGTTGTCCTACCTATCGAAGTTCAGATTCCTTCTCTAAGGATAATCAAGGAAGCAGATTTAAGCGAAGATGAATGGATTCAAACTAGGTTGGATCGGTTGAAATTGACTGACGAGAAGCGACTGGATGCCGTTTGTCATGGTCAGATGTACCAAAAATGTATGATCAAGGCTTTCAACAAAAAGACCAAGCCTCGAGTATATCAGACTGACGACTTGGTAATAAAGCATATCATTCTTCCACAAGGTGGCCTCAGGGGAAAATGGACTCCCACTTACGAAGGACCGTTTGTTGTAAAGAAATTTCTCTCTGTTGGTGCCATGATGCTGACTACTATGGATGGCGAAGACTTCCCAAATCCTATGAACGCGGACATAGTTAAAAAATACTACGCATAAAATGAACCGCTAGGTTGACATACTGGGAAAAAATAAGGGCTTCCCGGAGAACCAAAGAGGTTCGGGAAAAATATAGGGATATATGCAAAAGATTGAACACCCGGCAAGTCGAAAACCCGAAAGGGAAATTTGGGAAAAAATGGGTATCCTGGTCGGCTGAAAACCCAAAAGGGCAGTCCAGGAAAAAGTTAAGGATTAAAGAGTATAAATATGTCCCGTGGAATCTTTACAGCCAGCTTCATTACCAAGTCCCGAGTTTCATTGGTCCAAGATCAATCCAATCGATCTTTTTCAACGGCAAAGACATAAGGGCAATAGTAGAGTTGGAACACAATGAGATCACTTCCACGTGGCTGTTATTTTTTATTTTATATTCCTTTCATTCTTTCGACAATTTCCTCTTACTGGGATCTCTGTCTCTTTGTACAAAAACACTTATTCATGGCCAAAACCTCAATACAAAAATACTTTGAAGTACAAACTTTTTGTTTTTTCTGTTTTGAGTGCAAAGGTGTCCAATGACTAAAATTGAATGAACATATGCATATGAACATGATTAAACTTGTAGCAAATGTATGCTTAAAACAGTGACAAGCATCTCCTTAAATGCATTTGAGATATCCCCACAGAGTTATTTCAATAACATTATCCCTACAGATTTGGATTCATAAAATCCCCAGCCAGAATTTCGATCTCCAGAAGATCCTCTCCCCAGCTGAGTTGGTCTTAAAAGAAAGCCTTTTGGATTTCTTCCTAAAGAGACACCTCCCCAGCAGGTCATTAAATATTCTCTTTAATAGGTTTTATTTCCCCAATAAATGGAAAAATTCCCCAGCTTGATTTTGCCTCTCAGACTATTATAAATCAAGGGACCACAACCCCTAATCCCCAAAGAAGTCGCCAATAGATTCATCGTATCCTAGTAAGTTATTGTAAAGTCTGGAACCCAACCAGATAATAGTCAACTTTAAGCAAGTTACTATGAAGCCTGGACCCGACCAGATAATAGTTCAACTTCTCAAATCATTACTGAATCCTGGACCCGACCAGATAATAGTTAATCTCAAATTCAAGTTACTACGAGGCCTAGACCCGACCAGTAAACAGTTCGAGTTGCTGAAACCTGGACCCGACTAGATAACAGTTACCATCAAGTTTAAGCTGCAAAACTTGGAATCCGACCAGATAACAGTTTAACTTCTTCAATTTTTTGTGAAACCTGGAATCCGACCAGATAACAGTAAAACTCAATGTTAAGTTACTAAAGCCTGGACCCGACTGAATAATAGTTTAACTTCTCCAGTTACTGCAAATCCTGGACCCGACCAGATAAACAATTTAAGTCGTTGAAACCTGGACCCAACCAGATAACAATTAACCTTAAGTTTAAGCTACGAAACCTGGAATCCGACCAGATAACAGTTTAACTTCTTCAAATTTCTGCAAGACCTGGAATCCGACCAATTAACAGTTAATTTCCTCTTCCCCAATAGAGTTTGCCACTATCCTCAGTGAGTTGCTGCAAAGCATGGAATCCGACCAGATAACAGTTAACTTCTTTATCCCCAGCAAGTTATTGTGAAGCCTGGAATCCAACCAGATAAAAGCTAACTTTCAAGAGATAACTCCCCACCAGAGCAATGGACAACTAAGACTCCTGAATTCTGGTTCCCAAGCAGAAATCAACACTCTCCACAAAGCCTTCTCAAGCAAAGTCAATATTCCTTAATGGAATTTCTTCTTAACAATGTAGGAATCCCCAAAGGAATCATTTTTAAAAAAACCTGAAGATACACATACTCTTCACCCCCAACAGCAGTCTGGGATTTAACTTCTCAAAACTCCCCAGTATCTGTCAAGGATACACTTCGACAACATGTCGCATTTATACATCATATAACAAACATAACATATACATACAACATAATATCATTTATTTTGAGAACATCATTATACCATGCATACATTCGCATACAGCTAACCCATTTGTTCCTTGTAGAAAAAGATCATTGATCCAAAGATCTCTTCTGGATCAAAACTAATTCTTCCAGATAAAGACAAGCAAGACACCTAGTTTTCAGTACGAATTGACCAAAGATTTATGATGATTTTTCTCCCAGTTTCTACCATCTTCTCTCCAAATAGCATCTATAAGCCCATTCCCGAATCAATATATCATCGAGTACAAATTTCGGGGCACTTTAGTGTTCAATCATCTTTCAACTTCAAGCCACGAATGAAGGATCCGCCAATCTAACTCTTCAGGTTTAAGAAGATTGAACATGGGAAGCTGTTGTACCCCAAAATTTTCCCTCTCATTTTCTTAAGATTTCTCTCACTAGATGTCCATTGGTTCAAGAAGACACAAGGATGGATCAGCTCAATACACCTCCTCAAGCATTGATAACTCAAAATTAGGATTTGAGTTTGCACAAGTACAATTGAACTTTTAAGGCCCCATATGACTTTCAGGGATCATTTTGGACTCTCAAGATTTCTCATGTCAAGTTTCAAGCTTTGGATCACATTTTTGCTCAGTCAATTGATTAGTTAACCTAAAATAAACTATATTGGTTAAAAAATCAACTGTGGTCAATTTACAGTCAAACTTCATAATTTTTTATCCATATCAACATTTTGAACTCATATATGTCAATTGGTCAAGTTTGGATCACAATTCCTCAAGAAATTTGATCATAACTCCAAAATGGCAAAATGGTCAAAATTAGGGTTTTGACTGAGAAGGCTCAATTTTTAATTTTTTGGCCAAACACATGACTTATTAGTTTGAGACACGATATCTAGGATTCAAACGCATCATGTTGACCTAATGGAATGGTTCAAAACACTTCTCAAGATCAATTGATTGATAGTTTAAATTTGGTCAACTGATGAAAAAGTCAATCGCACACTAAAAAGTCAAATTTTGACTTTTTGATCAAAATGTAGTTTCAAAAATCATATTTCATCAACACATGTCAAAATATGAAGATTGTTAATAAATAAATCAAAAAGTTAAAATTATCTTTGAAAAGTCAAAATTCTAAGACACCGAAATTTTTCTAAGTGTTAGAAAGTTAACTTTTTTTCACTACTTTGTGCCAAATTTTCACTATGATGCAAGATGATTCAAAGAAAACTTCCAAAATGAAAGTTGTAGATCTCAATGAGATCTAAAACATTGTAGGGCAAGACTTTTTCTAGAATGCTTAGATTTTAATTTATAAATTCATGAAGTCAGGTTTTTATCCCAACTTCTTGGCCAATTTTCATCAAGTTCCAGTTTGATTTAATAAAAGTGGAAAATATGAAAGTTGTAGAGGATGTTTCAATATTTCCAAAACATCCAAGAGCATGAATTTATCATACTTGAGCTAGGGGATTCAAGGATCTGGAGTTGGGCATTCATTCTTGATTTACAAGGTGTATTTGTGATGAACAAGGAACCAAATTCTTAGCTATGCTGCATAATCTTCAATTTACAGGACTCAAACTTGTAAATTACTCCTTAATTTAATGCTTACACAGTTGGTTAAACTATGATCCAAGTGTTTGAGCCTTTTTCCAAGTGATCATATCCATTCTTGAAAAGTTCACTTTAATCACAAAGTCAATTTTCTTGAGCCTACAACTTGTTATTCTAATCACACTCAACTTTTACAAGCAAGAACAAACATGTTTAAAGTGATAAACCACTTTAGATAGATTGGTACAAGCATTGGAAACATGTTCTTCATGCTTGCTTCAAAAACACGCAAGATAGCCATAACATGTGATTCAAAATCTGAGTTATTTCAAGTCTCAAACCTCCTCTAAAAATGGAGAGGCCAATTGAAAGAGAAAGAGGTCAGAAAAAAGAAGGAGAAACTAACACTCAAAATCATTTTTGCTGTCAAAAACCAGAATTGTCCACAAAACCTCCATTTTCGAGCTTTGAAGTCAAAACCTTTGAATCTTATACCTCATAAGTTTTCTCCAAACAAACCATCCAATCACTTCACATACACAATATAGAAGTTGTTCAAACATAATAACAACTTCTGTAACATCATTGTCACCACCTTCTAAACTCAAAAATCGTAATTTGCAATTTGACTTGGTTGGAGTGGTTCAACAACTTTCAGCATAAAGTGAGGATTGGAACAACTTCAAAAAGGTCTAAGGGAGCTCAGTCAATCATCATGTTACGCTTGAAAACATCCAAACACATTTTGAGTTTTCACTTAAAGATGTAAGTTTTCTCAAACTGTAATTTCCTTGTTCATAGATCATTTTACTTTCGTTTTCAAAAGAATAAAACAGGACAAATCAAAGTAGAAGACTTGCAAACACTCAAAACCACCAAAAAATGCTTCTGGAAGCCTGACACAACCAGCTGTGTCTCCTAACACAGGCCGTGTTAGGGAGAAAATAGGACAAAGTGAAAATATAAGGTTCTGACATGGGTGCCCGTGTCACAGGACACGACCCGTGTCCCTCTTATTGGGAGAAAACTTGACAAAATGGCAGGACAGGGTCCTGACACCGGTGTCGGTGTCATAGGACACTTCATGTGTCAGCACAGCTGGGACAAAAAAAAGACATGCATAATTATTACAGGGTTCTAACACGGGTGGCGGTGTTTTAGAACACGGCCCGTGTCAGCTTCAACACCAAAAATCTTGATATTTTGACTTTTTTGCTATTATTTTGTAATAGTAATTAGGTTTTAATTGCTTTCATTCCCCATTCATAAACTTGTATCCCCGTCCCCTAAATGATGTAATAGTGTAGGACTTTAATTTTCGCAATTTACTGCTTTCGAATAAAAATGCTAGTAATTAGGGTTTGTATGGCAAGATAAAATTATTCTTAGAGAACCCTTAAATCTCAAGACAAAAATGCATGCAATCAAAACACGACTCCCACTTGCACCTCTAGGGTAACCCATACTTGTTGCCTCGAATTAAAATAGTCATGTCCCTCGAACGTGAGATGTTTTAGCAAAGACCCTCGAATAAAAGATCATAGTCCCTCGATGACTCTTCAAATGTTACCTTCGATAAATGATCTTAGTCCCTTACGACAATTGCTAAAACATCTTACAAGTTGCCTTCCATGATTATACGATGACCCACACCCATCCCTTCACATCCAATGATAGGGCTTCTTATCAATCAATGGTAAGATAGTAATATCTAAAGGATGAGGAAAAGAACTAAGACTTTTCGAGTAGGTAGAACGTTCATATTTTTTTTCTCACAACCATTTTCAAAATATCTTTCAAAACACACCAACACTTTTCATGAAATATTTTCAAAGGTCAACATTTTGTATACATGCTTATAGAGACGAGAAACATTATGAAGTTTTCCTAAACGATGGAACTTTTCAAAAATACTTTTAAAACCCACCACAAACACATTTCAAACAAAGTAATTTCAAAAGTCGGTGGAGACTCTCGGTATCCTCAAAAATTACGATAAAACGCAAAACACCCAAGTCAATTCTCCCACCGTATTACACCTTGGTAATAAATCTGACTGTAAGTGATCCAACGGGACATAGTCATATGCTTTAATCCCTAATTTTTCCTGGACCGCCCTCTCGGGATTTCAGTCCACCAGGATATCCTTTTTTTCCCAAGACTCCCTTTTAGGTTTTCAACTTGTCGGGTGTACAATCTTTTGTATATATCCTTTATTTTTTCTCGAACCCTTTTGGTTCGCTGGGATGCCCTTATTTTTGCCTAGGTATGTCAACCTAGCGGGTCATTCTTATGCGGAGTATTTTTTGACTATGTCTGCGTTCACAAGGTGGGGGAAATATTTTCCATCCATAGTGGTCAGCATCATAGCGCCTCCCGAGAATACTTTTTAACAACAAATGGCCCTTCGTAGGTGGGAGTCCATTTTCCCCTGGGATCGCCTTGTGGCAGAATGATGCCCTTTATTACCAAGGCACAGTCTGGTATACCTGATGCTTGATCTTCTTGTTGAAAGCTTTGATCATGTGTTTCTGGTACATTTGACTGTGACAGACAGCAGCCAGCCTCTTTTTGTCAATAAAATTCAACTGATCCAACCTTGTCTGAATCCATTCGTCTTCGTCTAAATTTGCTTCTTTCATAATCCTTAGAGAAGGAATCTAAACTTCGACAGGCAGGACAACTTCCATGCCATAGACCAAAGACAAAGGGGTTTCTCCAGTTGATGTTCGTGCCGAAGTATGATATGGAGAAGAGTTGTGATGCTTGATCTTGAATTGCATGAAGAGTTCAGTGATCATGGCATTGTTGAGGTTGGTGCCCTTGTAACTTATGATCCTATCAGGGATACCATACCGGTAAATGAGGTTATGCTTGATTAACTAGGCCACAATGTTCTTGGCAACTGAGGCAAGTGAAGCTGCTTTAACCCACTTGGTAAAGTAGTCAATGTCAATAAGATAGAAATGATGTCCATTAGAGGTAGTAGGTTTGATTTCTCCAATCATATCGATGCCCCACATTGCAAATGACCTATGATCAGTCATGACATCCAAAGGTATTGGAGGCACATGAACTTTGTCAGCATAAATTTTGGCACTTATGGAAGGTCCTCGAGTGGTGATGACAACCGGTTTCCATGGTCGACCAATAGTAACCAGCTCTCAGAACCTTCTTGGCCATAATATGTCCGCTAGAATGAGTATCAAAGATACCTTCATGCATATCTTTTCACCTCATGAAACCAAGGCTTCTCCTCTACACCATCAATGTCAATCTCATAGCAGTGCACTGGTTTGTCAAATATTTCGATAGTAATTCGGGGAGCTTCGTTGTCCCATATGACCTTTCACATAGAAGATATGGTAGCTAAAGCATCTTCCAACTGATTTTCTTCCATAGGAATGTGTTTAAAGGTGATCTCTTCAAAACTTGGGATCAAGGCTAGCACAAGTTCTTTGTAAGGGATAATATTTGGATGTTTTGTATCCCATTCTCCTTTAACTTGAATGATGGCCAAAGTTGAGTCTCCATATACACTTAAGAATTTGATTCTTAAGTCAATAGCAGCTTTAAGACCCGAGATGAACGCTTCATACTCGACAATATTGTTGGTACAGTCGAAGCAAAGTCTCGTAGTAAAAGGCATATGGAAACCTTCGGGGGAAATGATCACATCACCAATTCCGTTACCCAGTGCATTGGAAGCTCCATCAAAAACCATAGTCCATTGGGATCCTTTCTCAGGTCCTCATACAGTCCAGGTTTTTCACAATTCGCAATCAGTATGATATTCTCGTATGGGTATTCAAAGTTCATGGATTGGTAGTCATATGTTGTACCCTAAATTCCGCCCCTAACTTTTTCAGTCGCACTTTTATATCATCTTTTGTCATTTGGTCTCAATCATTAATAAATAGCTCCATTCATCACATTTGCATCCTATCTTTAAGTTTTCTCTTATGTTGTTGACTAACTTCTAATCAAAATACAAAAAATATTAGTCTTTGTCTTTGAATATTTGTGTTTTGTAGGTACCGAGTCGAAGCATATAGCAAATAAGGTTTTCCGGTATTATTTCCCTAAAATCTCTATTTTGCAAAGAAAAATAATTAAATTTTTTTCATTTTTTTTTCATTGTACAACCGATTGCTCCTAGAGTGAAATCGATTGCACAAAGTGCATTTTGTGAAATTTTGGAAAAAATACACTGTGCAAATCGATTTGCACTGTAGTGCAATCGATTGCACAGCGTGAAAATTTGAAAAAAAATCAGCAATTTCAAGCTTGTCAAATTTTGGCTCCAATTTTGCTCTAATTTTTGAAAGAATTATCATTAGTTCAAATTTTGGCTCCAACAATCAATTACCAAATTACCACTAATCCCAATCCTAAACTCTATAAATAGAGCCCTCATTTCATTCAAATTTGAAGCTTTTGATAGCCAAAATTACTTTGCTAAAAAATCTCTCCATCTACCAAATCCACTTAAAGCTCCATTTTAAAGAAAAGTTAGTAAGCTTTGCATTGAAGCTTACTAATCTTTGAGCTAAACCTTCATCGAAACACATTTTCTTCATCAATTCTCTACATCGAAGCTTGGGCAATTGATTCTTGTGGTTGAATTGAAGCAAATTATTGAAATTGTGTTGATAATTCTCTGGATCTACCTTTGGTAAGTTGGATTTTCCATCTTTCACAATGTGATCTCTTGTTGATCTTTGGGTTTGATTCATTGAGCATTATTTTGTGATGCCAATGGTGCTATTTTCTCATAATTTGATGGAATTTTCATTCTCAATTGGATCCATTATCATAAGGTATTTGATGGAATATTTGAACAAGAATTTGGCCTTTTAAAATGATGTTTTGCTGTTTGTAACAGCGTGCAATCGATTGTTGTAACAGTGCAATTGATTGCACTAAGTGAATTTTATGCAGATTTAAAAAAAAACACTGCGCAAATCGATTTATATTGTAGTGCAATCGATTTGCACAGAAATAGAATGTAATTTTTTCCTTGTTTTGGGGCAACTTTGATCCAAAATGCTTTTTCTACTCACTCCTTTTGATTGTTTGTTTGGGTTGTAATTTTAAATATCCAATTTCTCTTTAAATTCAATTGACTTTATAGTGTAGATGAACTTGGATAAATGTTCATCAATTCAAATCTACCAAAGAGTGAATTATTTAATTCATTTTTGGTGCTTTGGATTAATGATATGTTTAGTGATTTAATCCATCTAGATGAGTGATTGAATTTAAAGATGAAAGAAATTTGAGGTAGTGATCTAAATTAGCTTATCATTCACCTCCATCTTTATCTTATCCCTTTCTTTTTTTAATTGTGCTACATGTTAAAGGATGATGATCTCTATATCATTTATCCAAACAAGAAGTACATAGATTGCTATTGACCGTCCTCAAAATAGGTGCGACTTCTACATAAATCCACTTACGATTGCTTAACATAGCGCTAAATTTTGTCTCGATTCGAATAAATGATCATTTGTGGCCCAAACCTATGTTTGCAAGCCCAAGTATGTTAGTTTGATCTCTTTGATCCAATAACATTGAGATTCATTGTTTTGAGGCTTTGGTTCTACCAATCCTCTAATGGATATTCATCAATTTTGGTCAACGCGAATCACTTAAACACCGTTGATCATTAAATGTTACTTTTTGAGGATTCCAAAATGGATGATATACTTGACAAAAAGCAAATGCAACTTGTTGTGTGGAGGCTTTGGTTCTACCAATCCTCTAATGAGTTCCAAATGCAAGTTTCAAGATGGTCATCCAACTAACCACTAATTTCTAATAATTGACTTTATTTTATGCATTTATTTTGTGCTCTTTACTTTATGTACCATTTACTTTAGCATTTACATTTCATGCTATTTTTATCTTTGCTCACTTGAGCATTTACATTTCATGTTATTTTCATCTTTTCTCACTTGAGAATTTACTTTTATGCTATTTTCATCTTTTCTCACTTGAGCATTTACTTTTATGTCATTTTTATTTTGCTCACTTGAGCTTTTATTTTCCTTTTAAAGACACTTAATAATCAACATGAACCATAAAAAACATTAATGATACTTGGACTATTTGGTTACTATCTTTGGCATTATGGAGTATTGGACTTCTTAGACTTAGGATTAGAGACCTTGGCCTATATTGGAGACCTTGTGACCTTAATGGATATTTTGTCTGGAGCTCTTGAGGTTTACCTCAAGACAGTGGGTTGTTTGTTTGTTTTGTGTGCAGGTTATTGTGATTACATACTTTGTTTGTAATCTGGAATTCACCCGTATACATCTATTACTCTGCCAAAATTTTTCGAAGACTTAATACACTTGAAAAGCTTGTAAATCCAAAGCATCCAAAAACAAACGAGCTTTCTCCATCAGGAATTTAGCCAAAAAGCCTTTGACCCCACTTCTTGTCTTCTAAATAGCTACAATGTCAGAACTCTTCAAATGTAAGGCCTTGGCAATAACTTCAGGTCTTGGAGTTTCCGCTAAACCGATGAAGGGTATTCGATCAAGGACTGGTATTCACAATAGTTTAGAGAATTATTCTATCGTGGGCACTAGTTGATAGTCGGGAAAGGTGAAATAATGATGTACAAGGTCAAAGAACTGAAAGAGCACCCTCACCATGTCTTCTTCAAAGCTTGGGGTAACCAGATTGAGAAGTCAACCAGATCTTTTGGTGAACGGAGAATTTTCAAGAACCCTTGATGCTAACTCTTTGAGTTGAGGAGGCACCCTTACGAAGTTTATTAGGATGGTATTTTTGCGAGTGGAAGCCATATCCTACAAAACAGAACAAAGATAAATCCCTAGGTTCATGAAATGGTTAGTGAAAATGCTATAACATGATGTCATGATGTTTATGAACAAATAATCACACACAAACAAAGCACACAAAGCCTTAGGTTTAGGATTGCATGGTATTTATAGGTAAGTACCCTCTTGAAGTTTATTTGGTTCAACCTGTCCTAAAGAAAGTAACCGAGTTCTAAGGAATCTCAATATCACTGATTTTCTTCATTGGGCATTGTTTTAACTCAAGCATCCAAACTGCGGCCAAAATATCCCAAAAGTCTGATCTCAATGAGTGTAGTATCGAGTATCAACCAACTTTAGTCTTACACCAAAGCTAACTATATCACTACTTTCTAATGGCCAAGTTGTTGAACTAAGATTCTACGGCCAGTTAGTGCTTCATAACACCACACAGCGGCCCCGCATTCTCCTTGACTGGACTCAAGGGACACCGATACCAAAAAATGTGTCACACTAACGTAGTCGTCGCTTCAACCATGTCAGTATTACACTGAATAGTCTCCATGATCTATTTCTACTTACCTAATATGCCACAGATCCGGGTATAGGATCTATACAAGTAATAAACCCAAGCATAACCCACAAATGTAAAGCAAACAAGGTAAACAAGTAAAGCAAATAAAGGTGATGTAGCTCTTAATGTAACCCAACATTTAGTTTAAATCCCCAACAGAGTCGCCAGTTCTGTAATACGGTGGATAACTGACTTGGAGTTTTGCATTTTTATCGTAATTTTTACGGATAGCAAGATTCGCCACTGACTTTTCTTTTATCCAATAAAGGAAAGGGTGAAAAGCATATGAAAGACCTTTTGAGATATTTTCTTGAGTTCGGGGGGTAGGTTATGAAAGGGAAGGTGTTAGCACCGTTTTCATCTGTAGTTATCTACGGGCTCTTAATTGCTTGATCACTTTGAAATGCTTTTGTGTTTGTGTAAGTTTGAAAATATTTTGAAAATGCATAAGTTTGGAAAACTTTGCAATGATTCTCGTATCGTTGAGAATGTATAAAAAGTGTAGGTTTTGAAAATATTTGTTGAAAAGGAGTGTTTGAAAGATGTTTTGTAAGGAAATTTTGTAATGATTCTTGTATAGTTGAGAATGTATACAAAATATTTATTTTGAAAAGTGTTTTGAAAATGTGAGGTGCAAAGATGGTTTTAGTTTGTGAGCAAGCAATTACGAGTAATCTACCCACTCAAAAAGTCTTTGTTCTTTTCCTCCTCCTTTAGATAATTTTATTTTACCATTGATTGGTAGAAATCCATATCATTGGATGTGAGGGACAAGCATGGTCCATTGTACAGTCATAGAAGGCGACTTGTAAGATGTTTTAGAAATTGTCGTAACGGACTAAGATTGTTTATCGAAGGAAACATTGAAGGGTTATCGAGGGACTACAATCCTTTAATCAAGGGTCTTTGCTAAAATCATCTCACGCTCGAGGGACATGACTGTTTTTATTCGAGGTAACAAGTGTGGGTTACCTTAGAAGTGCATGTGTGCAAGGTGTTTGATTTCAAGTATTTATCTTTGAATTAGGGTTTTGCTAAGTTTGATTTTAAACCTTGTAATGCAAACACTAATTACTAGCAATAATAAGGAAAGCAATAAATTGCAGAATTTAAATGCCCTACGCTATTACAACGCTTTGGAAATGGGGGATACAATTTGTGAATAGGGGGAAGAAAGCAATAAAGCCCTAATTACTATTACAAACCATTGGATATGAATTACAATAATAATACACAAAAATGTAAAGATGAAGAAGAAAATAAAATGATTTTTAGGGTTTTTGATGGAGAAAAAGGTTTTAGTAATTAACCTAATTAAACTAATTAAATTTATTTACAAAAGAAATTAATTAATTATTTAACAAAACTTAAAATCTAGGTTAATTGAATTTTAAGAAGAAAATAAACCTAAGTCTAATAATTTGTTTAGAAAATAGTTTGAATATTAGTATTAATTTAGAAAATGTTTTTACAACATAAAAAAATAATAATAAAAAATAAAATAAAAAACTTAAATTAAATTATTTTAAGAAAAATATATGTTGTGTTTTTAGTTTTAATAAAATAAATAGGTAAATAAAAAATAATAAAAATATAAAATAAAAGGGCTGAGTGTTTAAAAGTAAAAAGGGTGGTAAAAAGTAGTAAACATGATTAGGCTCAATATGTATTTGTTTGAAATTAGAAAATAGAAATCAAAAAAGTGTGCATGGGCCTGCGCTTGGTATAGTAATTAGGGGGGGGGGGTATGAGATCAGGAAATAAAAAAAGGCCCAACTAAAGAGTCCAAGCGCATGTATGGATCTCATGTTGCTGGCTTATTAGAGTGTACCATGGGCTGCACGTATGGTGCGTTGGATCTACTTTCCTGGAAGGTGGATGGTATGGATGAGGGGTGCATCATGCGCATCCTTATCTTACTTGCACCAGATTAACATGAAACAAACATGAAAATAACAAAATGTTCCACGCCTGGCTCGAACCCATTACCAGGCGTAGGAATGCCTTATACGTGTGCGCTCTACCACTGGGATGGCTCTTACATCCGGTAGTAAAACAACTTCAACGAAATATAAAATAAACTCATTTCTGAGTTTTGAACTTCATCTTCTTCCTCCTTCGCGCATAACAAACACCACCATTTTTTATTTTTGGAAATTCCTCATTTCTCAACCATTTGCAAAATTATAAACATGAAACTTGCTCCATTTTTCAATATGAATTCAACCATGTAAACAAATTAAACTATAAATCAAAGATGAACATTAATTTCTGATGGTACCAAATAAAACCTAATTTTTTCAGAAAGTTCAAACTCAAAATTAGCATCACTTAGGCAACATAAATGAAAACTAAAGGTATGGTTAGCTTCAGGGCTATGATGTCTACATTTTTTATTCAAGAAGTAACAATTAATGATGCTTGTAGAGAGAGTTTAAAGTTGAGAGAACTTACCTCAAAACTGGAAATCGTATATGGAGTTTGAGCACTCCTAGAGGTGTGGTGATGATCTGGATAGCTTCACTGGACTCCTAGGAAGCTAATGCAACTCTTACTTTATGCTGAGAGTGCTTAAATCGTGTTGGAGAAGTCAATGTGCAGAGTTCTGTTTTTTGAGTTTGAAAGATGAGGAAGAGGATGTTACAGTTGTGAACACATGGATGGGGATGAGTAATATTTGATGTATGGAAGCTTTGAGAATGATTTAGAGGGAAAACGCACGAGTGGATTATGAGATTGAAGTTTTTGGCAAGAAATGACAAGTTATGGAGGTTTGGATGCAATTTTGAGTTTTAGGGAGTTTCAGGGTGTTTGAAGGCTTGTGGGTTCGTGTTTTGGGATGAAAATGACCTCTCTATTTATAGGCAAGAGGTTTTCCATCTTGAAGTAACTATAATTTTGAGATAACATGTTATGGTTTGGTTGAAAATGAGAAATCAAGTTGAATGGATTTTCATAGTTCCAAGGTTCAAGTACAAGCATGGTCTGAGTTTGTTGGGTGCAAGGAGGTTTCTTCTTCACTTTACAATGGAGTGTGATCAGAAGAAACAAGTGAGAGGCTCAATACATTGACTTATGCATAAAGCTTTATTTACAAGAATGGAAATTGTAACTTTGTGCCAAAAATGGAAAATTGTCTTGGACAATGGCTCAAACACTTGGATAATAGCTCAATCAATTGTGCAAAAATTTAATTTTGGAGTGATTTGGAAGTTAGAAGGCCTGCAAAGCAAAATTATATAGCATAGCTATGGGATTAGGTTATGTGTTCTTCATGAAAATGCCTTGTAATTCAAGTTTATAATGCCAACTTCTTCTCTTCGATTATCCTAGCTCAAGCATGATCTCTTCAAGTTCTTGGACATTATGGAAATCTTGAAACATTGTCTAAAACCTTCATGTTGACCACATTGGCTAAATCATCTTGGAACTAGGTAAAAATTGGTCAAGAAGTTAGGTCAAAAATTTGCCTAAACTTGTCAAAATGTTCACTAAGTGTTTTATGAAAAATGTCATGACTTTATGAGTTTATATCTTCGAATCTAAGCATTTTTTGGACATGAACCCTAAGGGACAAAAATGTAGAACTCATCAAGATTTACAACTTTCATGATGAAAGTTTTCCTTGAATGACCTTGCATCTTGGTAAAAAATTATCATGAAGTAGTGAAATTATCAAGGTTAAAAACACAGAATTTTTCTAAGTATAGAAATCTTGACTTTTTTGTTGAAGTTTTGAATCTCTTGATTCTTTATGATCAAGTTTGACATTTTTGAGTTCCTTGATTAATCTTGATCTATGAAATTTAATGTTGACCAAAAAGTCAAAGTTTGACTTCTTGTGTATCAGTTGACTTTTCATCAGTTGATCAAACTTTAACTATCAATCCATTGATCTTGAGAAATGATTTGAGCCATGAAATTAGGTCTATATATTTTTTTGAATCCTTTAGGTCATGCTTCAAACCATTAGGTCATGTACTAGGTCAAAAATTATTGATCAGTCATTCTCAATCAAAACCCAAATTTTTCCCCTTTGATGATTTGAGTTTTTTTCTTGAGGCGTTGTGATCAAACCTTGGTCAATTGATAAATATCACTTCAAAATGTTGATGTTGGCCAAAAATCATGAAGTTTGACTGTATATTGACCATAATTGACTTTTTACCCAATACATCTAATTTTCAATCATCCGAGCCATTGGCTGAGCAAATTTGTGATGCAAGGCTTGAAACTTGGTATGAGAAATCTTAAAGACCTATAATGAACCATGAAAGTCACTTGAGGTATCAAAAGTCCAATTGTCCTTGAGAAAACCAAAACCCTAATTTGGAGGCTCAGTGCTTAGGAGGTGAGGTTGTCTGATCAAACCCTTGAGAACCCTTGAGCCTTTGAGATTTTTGGTGAGAAATGTCTTGAGAAAAGAGAGGGAAATTTTGGGGTACAACAACTGGATTTAATCGATTAGACCAATCAATTAGATTGGCGCATTTTTGAACATAAATCCAATTTGAATGTACCCAATCAATTAGCAATGGCTACAAATTACTTGCCTATTTTGGATAACATAGTCGTTACTCTTTAATGACTTAATCGATTGTGTCAATTGATTAGTAACGGTTAAAATCATGAAATGTAATTTCCTCTTTTGGACGATTTGAATACTATAAATAGAGGTCCCATTCCCCAGTTCAAATCATCCATAACTCAAAATGTATATTGACACACACACACACACTCTCTCTCTCTCTCTAAGTTTTTCTTTGTCACTTTATCTCACTAGTTCTTATAGCCAAATGCTTTTGTGAGGAAAGTTTTTTTATGAGGAGAGGTTTATGTATTTCTGGTTAGTTAGCAATGTATAAAGTTCTTCAAGGTTGTTCTTGATTTACCTTGATGAACATCATCCATATTTAGGGGAAAACTATATGGTTCGAAGCTAAAGCCGTTAAAAGCTTTGGTTGGGAATTTGTATGATTAGGTTCCCATAATCTATATAGGTTGGAGGTTATCAATGTTGTTGAACTTCCCTTCAGACTATTATAAAGTCTTCTTTATTCAAAGTTTAAGATCAAAAATATTGATGAACTCATCGTTAGGTTTATGATTACCGCGTTATAAAACCATAGGTTAGTTAATCATCCTGTTAAAAACATTGACACTAACTTTTCCTTTTTTAACCCTTTGACCCTTTATATGGTCTTTCCATCTTACCCTTACTTACTTCACAATATTACTACCTTCTCCTCATAGTCCCTACCTCTTATTATTTTATTTATTTAATTAATAATAATTCTAAATAATTAAAAATAATTATATAAAATTACTAAAGCATCAAATATCACTTCAAATACATCAAAACATCACATATATTAATATATACATCACAAATACTCATAATATTCATAATTAAATAATTATATAAATAATATAATTAATTTTGGGTGTTACAACTCTCCCCCACTTAACAGAATTTTCTCCCTCGATAATTACCTGGTAGAAACAAAATCGGATAAGACTCTCTCACTTGATCCTCGCGTTCCCAAGTCCAACTTTCACCAGTTGGTGCACCCCACAATACCTTCACTAAGGCGGTTTCTTTACCCCACAATTACTTTACTTCATGTCCTTATATCTACATGGGTGATGCTTCAATAGCCAGGTTATCTCTCACATGTATATCATCCATTTGGATCACATGCGAAGGATCCATAATATACCTCATCAATTGAGACGCATGAAATACGTCATGAAAATTTGCCAGCGACAGTTGTAACGTAATCCAATAGGCCACTTCACCTATCTTCTTTGATATATGGTATAGACCAATAAATCGCAGTGTAAGCTTTTTCGACTTCAAAGCTTTACCAACACCAGTCAGTCCAGTAACTCTCAAAAACATATGATCATCTTTTTGGAATTCAAGAGCCTTTCTCCTCTTGTCATGGTAACTACTCTGCCGACTCTGAGAAGCTTTCACCCTCTCTTGGATTATCTTAATATTTTCAGTCGTCTCCTGCACAATCTCAGGTTTGAGCACAACACTCTCGCCCAACTCATACCAACATAATGAAGTCCTACACCTCCTATCATACAATGCTTCATATGCTTCCATCCCAATAATCGCATGAAAACTATTGTTGGATGTAAACTCAATCAATGGAACATGGATGTCCCAAGCACCTCCTTGTTCCAACACACAAACCCTCAGAAAATTCTCTAAAGAATAAATAGTCCTCTATGTCTGACCATCTGTCTATGGATGATATGTGAAACTCAACCTCAACTTAGTATCAAAAGCATTCTGTAACCCTACCCAAAATTTAGACGTAAACCTTGGGTCTCTATCTGATACGATACTCGAAGGTATCTCATGTGTGATACGGTGGCAGAACTGACTGTTTTTTGTTACTACTGGTTTTGCATTTTTTTTGTTTGCAAATGTACGGTAAGCAAGAGTCGCCACCGTCTTTTATTTCATCCAACAAAGGAAAAGGGGAAAAGAATAGAAAAAACCTTTTTCGAGATGTTTCTGAGTACGGGGGGTAGATTATAGAAAGGGAAGGTGTGATACGGTGGAAGAACCAGACAGTTTTAGGAAAATGCTGGTTTGCATTTTGCGTTTGTGTTTGCAAAATGTCGCGGTAAGCAAGAGTCGCCACCGACTTTTATTTTATCCAACTGGAAAGGAAAAAAGCACAGAAAAATTCCTTTTTCGAGATTTTCAGTACGGGGGGTAGATTATAGAAAGGGAAGGTATTAGCACCCTTTTTACGTGGTTTTCCACGGGCTCTTAGGTACTTGCTCATCATTTTCAAAATTGCTTGTGTGTGTTTGATTTGAAAAAGTTTTTGTTTTACTTCAATTTAACTCTTGCTTCTGTCTTCAAGAGTGTTACGAAGTCGTTTTGTTAACTTTAGTTTGAAAAGTTTGTTTGAAAGTGTATGGTGTAAAAAAGTTCGTTTTGAGCAAGTACCTACCAGCATCTACCTACTCGAAAAAGAGAATGTTTCTGTTCTTGTTTCCTTTAGACAGCTCTATCCCACTATTAGTGAGTAGGTAGCATCGTCGTTGGAGTTTTTAAGGGTCAATTTGAAAGGAATGTACGATCACTACAGCAATATCAGGACCTCTTAGTAATAACCCTAATGTCTTAAGATCATCTTCGAGGCAACATTTCTGAGGCAACATTTCCGAACAGGACTTTGATCTTAGTTTAGACAAGAGAGAGACCACTAAAACATCCTATACTCAATGATCGTTTACCGAAGGCAACCAAAGTGATAGTATACCCTAGGAGTGCGCATGCGCGAGTGATTCAATTTCAAGTTATTATCTTTGCACATTTAGGGTTTGCTAACCGTTTTAAATTTTGCATACAGTCTTGTCATGCAACCCTATTATCATACATCTAACAGTTAATATTTGCGGAAATTAAAGTGCGGAAAGTAAAGCTACGCTATTACAAGGCTTCGGGTATTAATTACATAGCCAAAAAACCCGCTAAAACGATAAATGAAAGGAAAAGGTTCTAATTAATCTATTACATCCTGTGAGCAGTTACATTAATATTACAAAAATAAATAAACGCGCGACTAATAGAGAACGAAAGGAAATTAGGGTTTTGACCCCGTCTAACCTAATTAAAAGAAAAATTATCTTTGGTTTGTTTTTGATTATTTTAAGAAAATAAGGGTTTGAATTAAATATGTACAAACTTAATTACTAATTAAATTAAATTAATAAAAACTAATTAAATTTGACCTATTTTTGTATTATTTGTGATTTTTTAAGAAAAGAGAAATAAAAATTAAATTAAACAAACCCTAATTCTTCTACTTGATTTTAATTTATTTACAAAGGAAATTAAAGTTACCTAATAAATTAAATTAACTAACTAAATTAATTTTTATAAAAATAAAACCTAAATCTACTTTTGATAAAAAATTAATTTTATGATTTTATAAAAAAAGAATTAATTTTTTTTAGTAAAAATTATTTAAATAAATTAAATAAAAGAAATTATAAAAGAATAGAGAAAAAGAGTAATGGGCCTGTTTGCAAGTAATTTGGAGGTGTGTGAATAGTAGCTTCTGGGCCCAAAAGCAAGGGTCCATGTTGACCTCCCTGGATTCAGTGTTGCATGTTTGACTAGGGCGTATCATGGATCTCCCCATGCCAAGCGCTGGATTGGATTGGTTGGACCTCTGGCTGGTTGATCCTTGAGGGCTCATGGTAGACCTCACGCCTGTGTGCACGCCTGATCATATAAATGAAAATAACATGAAATATATGGGGGGACCTGGGATTCGAACCCAGATCCTATGGCTTTTTCCACCTGCCTCACTACCAACTGAGGCACGCACTTTTGTTGTGTATGAAATAATAATAAATCAATATATTGAAAACAAACAAAATAAAAAATCATCCTCATGAAAATGCAAACGAAGCAATCAGGGGTTACCACGCCATCGTCCCCAACCTCTCTCCGTTGCTAAAGATCCAAGGACTTTTACCTACTGACCAGAAGCGTAGGTATAAGCCAACGATTTTCCAAAATCATCCACAAGCACGATAAATGGAATCCAATGCTATAGATCAAATCGCCTTGGCCTGCTGAGCATCATAGTGCCCTTCTTGTGGACCAATTTTGCCTATACAGGAAAAACCCAAAACACAAAACGAAACCCTAACAATGGTGGATTCCTATAAAGTTAGCCAAAATGCAATTAATGGTTACCATGAGCTTGTAAACATGATCAGGATTACAAATATGCTATTGAAACATGATAAAGATGCAAGAATAAAGAGATTCGATTTTGGAAATAAGGGCAAACCATGGGGGTCGTGGAACCAGATTCTGGGCACTAGAACTCTTGATTCTGATTGGTATAGGTCCTTTGCACTCCCAGGAAGCAAATGGGATGGCTTGGGAGTCTTGACAATGCTTGGAAGTATCAAGTCAGACCACCACTTTCTTTGAGTTTTTTTCAAATTTGGGTCTTCCTCTCCACCCCTCCAAAACTTGTGATTTTGGTCTGCAATTGTACACTATATACCAAGGAACGAATTAGGGTTGCAAATGTGTTCTCAATCTTTCGCAATTATGGTCTTTGATCATGATTTGATCTTCATGAAGATCTTTCCAAAAATAGGCCAAAACCAATCTTTTTATGCACACCCATGCCTTACACGGTTTGATTCACTTGCTAGCTATATAAGGGACCTGAAACATGCATCAAATCTTAAGACTTAAATGCTTTTGATATTTCCATGATTTATTTTGATTTAATTTGATTTAATTGAAATAAAAAATCAAAATAAATGGTAAAAATAAAATAAAGGCAAGTGGGAAGAGCTAGGTCTCGTGTACCATGTTACAAACTCAAAACAAGCACAAAAGGCTGGGCCCATTTGACAAAAATTGCAATTTGAGGCACTTTTGACTTTTGACAATTTTGCAAAAAAGGCAACTTTAAAAATGCATAACTTCTTCAATTTTGACTCTATGAAAGTGTTATTGGACTTTTTATAAATCTCAAGATGTCCTCTAAGCAACCCTTTTGGTTTCATCTTAATTGGGTCTTTCATGTTCATGTATGAAGCTTTGACAAAGAAGGTGTTTTTGTTGACTTTTCAAAATGACCTATAATGTCCAAATTCATAACTTCTTGTGAATGCATATTTTGAACTTGGTAGATGAGGATGGATTGTATAGAATTGCATCTTATTCAAAATTATCTTTGGATGAGTCATTTATCATAAATTATGAGAAAGTTATGCTTGGTCAAAGTTGAGTTGACTTTTCCTACAAAACCCTAATTTAGCAACTTTTGGGTTCTGATGAATTGTGAGCAATCCTTGAGGAATCATGATCAACCCTTGATCAAATGATGAATAATACTTCAAAATAAGGATGTTGACAAAAAATATTGAAGTTTGACTGTATGTGGGCTTCAGTTGACTTTTGCCCTAACACAGTCGATTTTCAGGCCTTTGAGCAATTGACTGAGCAAACTTCCTCTACAGGGCTTGAAACTTGACATGGATGATCTTGAGAACATATTAGGACAATGGTAAGCATTTAGGATCCCTTGGACTCAAGTATCTTTATGCAACATGAAACCCTAAGTTGAGGTAGACTGCCTTAGGAGAGAGTTTGTTTGGTTAACCCTTGGACTTCCTTGAGCAATTTGAGGATCTCACTTGAAATGTTTTGAGAAATATGGGAGGGAAAATTTTGGGGTACAACAGAAGGTATTAGCACCCTTTTTAAGTTTCTTTTGTGTGTTTGTGTGCTTTGAAAAAGTTTTTAAATTTCCTTAGTGCGGCGATTCACATTATGATAACCCTTGTATCAGTCCTCAAGAGTGTGATAAAGTTTTTTTGAAAACTTTAGTTTGAAAATTTTGTTTGAAAGTGTATGGTATAAAAGTTTGTTTGAGCAAGTACTTAAGAGTTTATACCTACTCGAAAAAGGCTATTCGTTTTCTTATTTCCTTAGACATCGCTATCCTACTATTAAGGAGTAGGTAGCTCCATCGTTGGAGTTTAAGGGACAATCGAAAGGGAAGATTACGAACACTAAAGAAATGGTTAGGAAACCTTAGTAGTTACCCTATAGTCTTAAAGATCTTTCCGAGGTAACATTCAAATGGTTCATTTATGATCATTTGAGACTATAGGGAAACCATTAAAACTCCCTATACTTCATGACCGTTTTTTGAAGGCAACCGAAGTGGGGATACCCTAGGGGCGCGTATGTGCGAGTGTATTTGATTTCAGATATATTAGTCTTTGTGTTTAGTTTTCTAGCGATTGGTTTTATCTTGTTCATGCAATCCTATTAGCCACACATCTAACAGTTAATATATATACAAAAATATAAAGTGCGGAAACGTAAATTCCTATGCTATTACATGGCTTGGGGGAGAGGAATTTAATTACAAGTCCAAAACTGGGAGAAATATAAAGGAAAACAATAAAAATGCCTTATAGTTTGGCTACATTGATATGTACAGGAATATAACAGTGTGAAAGAAGAAAATGCGGAAAAATTAAATACGGGAATTAAAGTTTAAATTCTAAGAAAACTTAATTAATGAAAGAAAATATTTTTTGTTATTTTATTAATTTTTTAGGAAAAAACATTAAGTTAAAAAGGAAAGGAAATTAACTCTAAATAACCTAATATTTTTGTATTTTTATTTGAGAAAAATAATTAACTTGCAATTTAAACCTAATTTCTAGCTAATTTTAATTATGAAAATAAACCAAATTATCCTAATTAAACTAATCTATTTTCAAAATTAATTTTAATAAATAAGGAAGAAAAAACTAATTCTACATTTTTTTGTGATTTCTTGATTTTATGAGGTTTATGATTTTTTTAATAAAAGGAAAATAATTGAAATAAAAGAAAATAAATAAAGCAAAAAAGAAAAATGGGTCGCGCTGCAAAAATGAAAATGAGCGGTGAGAAAGAAGCAGAATTAAAATCCCAAAATGGACAAAGCCCGATTTTATGATGGATCTAGTGTGGATAACATCTTGAGGTGGACCACGGGGACGCGACTTTGAGGATTTAGATTTGGAATTTTTAGATTCCTGCGTCAAAACTTAAAAGAAATGATTCTAAAACATTCTAAACATTAGTATGAACATGCATGAACGCTTATAAACTATTTACAAAGTAAGAATTGAGAGTTTGTAATTAAGAATTTTTACCCAACCGAAGCTACTTGGTGCGGCTGTTTTGGGCGTGGACTGGCTTGGCAAGAGGCCTGAGTAGACTCCTGGAAGTCTCAGAAATTTGATTTTCCCACTTGTTTAGACTAATAGCACCGGGAATATAGCTGCGAACTCTTGCAACTTTTAGCAATTTTTGAGAATTTTGTAGAGCTTTCTTGAAGAGGAATTTTGTGTCTTTGAACCTTGTGTGGCGCTATATTTATAGAGGAGAATGAGGAGACAAGAAAGCATGTAAATAATCTCCCTCATAATGTTGTGTTTTAAGACCATGATCAAAATTTAAAAATAAATGCCATATTTGATGATTTCATGCCATTTTCACATGTGGATGAACCTTGACATATTTGAAGGGTTATTGCACGAAATCAATTGACATAAACCAGCATAAAACTTGCCCGAAATGGATTCACATCAAAATTTACATTATTTCTATTATTTATTTATTTAATTCTGAATTTTAATGAATAAAACATCAAAATAAATAGTAGAAAAATGTATGGGTGGGCTTATAGGTCGTGGACCATGTTAGGAATGAGTTTCAAACTTGAAAAGATAGGCCCATTTGGAAAAAATCCAAGTTGTGTCAATATTTGCATCATGCATTTTTCCAAAAATTGGCCAACTTTGACAATGCATATATCTCTCAATTTTAAACCTATGAGGGTGTTCTTAGACTTTTTAGAAAGAATAGGTATTCCCATAAACAACCCTTTTGTTTTCATCTCAATTGGATCTTCCATATTAATGTAAGGATCCGTGACACAAAAGGTGTTTTTGTTGACTTTTTAGAAGGACCTATAATGCCTGAATTTATATCTTTAAATGAGTGCTTTTCTGGAACTTGAGGGGTGAAGAGAAGTTGTAGAGAATTGTATTCTCTTCAAAATGAGCCTTTGTTGAAAAATTTATGATAAATTATGAGAATTTTATGCTTGGTCAAAGTTTGGTTGACTTTTCCTATAGAAACCCTAATTTAGCAACTTTTGAGTTTTGATGAATTAGGAGCATTCCTTGAGGAATCATGATCAAAACTTGATCAAATGTTGGATATCACTTAAAAATGTTGATGTTGACCAAAAATCTTGAAGTTTGACTGTATGTGGGGTCACAGTTGACTTTTGACCTAGTATAGTTGATTTTCAGACATCTGAGCAGTTGACTGAGCAAACTTTTTGTGCAAGGCATGAAACTTGGTATGGATGATCTTGAGGATCTATTAGGGAAATGGAAACCACTTGGGACCCTTGGAGCTCAAACATATTGCTTGAAATTGAAACGCTAGTTTGAGGCTCTTTGTCTTAGGAGTAGGGTTTGTCTGGTCAATCCTTAGTCAACTTGAACAATTGAGGACCTCTAGGATTATGTTTTTTGTGTGAAAATTGGAGGGCATGTTTTGGGGTACAACAACTGCCCCTGTTCAATCTTCTTAAACCCGAGGATGTATATTGGCTGGTCTGCCTTTCGTGATCTGAAGGTGGGAGATGATTGATACCTAGAGTGCCCAGAAATTTGCACTCGCATGAAGTAATACTGATCGATAATATAGGTAATGGGCTTACAGATGCCATTTGGAAGGCGAAATAGAATCGTCTTAGATGAGCTTAAAGATTCCATCCGGAGAATGTGACGGTTGCATAAGAGATTCCTTTGCGAGAATTCTTGTACCTGCCATTGAGGAGGACTTCGCTGGGGAATGTTGGTTTATGTTCTGGGGAAATAGAGTATATGAGATTCAGTTGTCCATTACTCTACTGAGAAATTAACTCTTGATTGATGAGAAAAAAATAAGTTGTTATATGGTTGTATCTCAGGCTTCGCGGTGACTTACTGGGGAATACGAAATCGACCGTATTTATTGTCCAGAGATAAAAGAGAAGGAACCTGGATAATAGGGTTACTTCAAAATGAAAGCATGGATAGTAGGGCTATGAGAAGGAACCTGGATAGTAGGTTTACTTAGAAATGAAAGCCTCGATAATAGGGTTATGAGAAGGAACCTGGATAGTAGGGTTATTTTGAAATGAAAGCCTGGATTGTAGGGCTATGAGAAGGAACCTGGATAGTAGGGTTACTTTGAAATGAAACCCTGGATAATAGGGCTATGAGAAGGAACCTGGATAGTAGCGTTACTTTGAAATGAAAGCCTGGATAGTAGGGGTTATGAGAAGGAACCTGGATAGTAGGGTTACTTCAAAATGAAAGCCTGGATATTAGGGCTATGAGAAGGAACCTGGATAGTAGGGTTACTTAGAAATGAAAGCCTGGATAGGAGGGTTGTGAAAAGGAACCTGGATAGTAGGGTAACTTCGAAATGAAATCCTGGAATGTAGGGCTGCCTCATTTGATCATGTAGATTAGTTGACCTGTTTGGTTTCGGGAACTGATTTTCCATTAGTTGTCAGCAGATGTGACATGTATAACTTCATGGATTTAATCTTAAATTGTTGGAATTGTTGATGATAACCATATTTCCTGAAAAGGCAAAGGGTTAATTATATGTGATGCATGAAATGTATTGTGTGATGATGTTCTCAAAATAAATGAGATTATGTTGTATGCAATATGTATGCACATGTCATGATGTATGAACATGAAATGCTATTGTGACATATCCGAGTCTGGGAAAATAAATCCCTGACTGCTGCTGGAGAGTGTTGAAATTTGAATTCCTGACTGTTGTAGAAAAAGTGGTTCTTCTACTTCTGCTGGGGACGGTGAACGGAGATGACTATGCCGTGGATTTACTCCTTTCTGCTTGTGAATATTCTGCTGGGGAGAGACTCTTCTTGAGAATAACTCTGCGGGGGAATAACTCTATTTGAGAGAGGAGATGCTTTGCTGGAAGATTTTTCCAATTCAGAGAAATAAACTCCACTGAGGGATGAACTTCCTTAGCTGGTGGAATAAACTCTATTGGGGATTGAGCTTCTGGATTAAGTATCAGGATGATATCCGTCTCTGAATCGTACCTGAATTGTTGCTAGAGGATGATCTGAATAAGTGTCAAGATGAAATCCGTCCTTGGATCGCACGTGAACCATTTCTAGATGAGAATCTAGAGTAAGTGTCAGAATGACATCTGTCCTTGGATTATACCTGAACCGTTTCTAGATGAGAATCTGCTTTATTCAGAATGTTTCTGTTGGGGAAGGGAAACTCTGTAATCCGCTTGGGGAATCCTGAGAAGCTTGGCAACTTCATTGGGGAATGTTCGTTGGAGCTGTAATTTGGAGGTTTTGCTCTGCCGAGGGTATGATAACACCTGACATCAACAGGTTTGTAAGTTGAGAGTATGGTGGTGACCTTGTAGAATGCCCCTGTCTCGATACCTATTGTAGAAAATATTAATCGGGGATTTTGTAGATGGTTTAGCTGTTATCCCAACTCTTGGAGTCCTTGGTGAATGCAGATCAGGGTAATAAGCCTTCTACTGATTAGACAAGTGATAAGATAACGGGACGTAGTCGTACGTTTTAATCCCTAACTTTTGCCTGGACTGTCTTTTTAGATTTTCAGTCCACCGGGATACCCTTTTTTGTTCAAGCCACCTTTTCAGGTTTTCGGCTTGCCGGATGTACAAATATTTTTTATTTTCATCCCTAATTTTTTCCCGAACCCTTTTGGTTCGCCGGGATGCCCTTATTTTTACCTAGGCCAGTCAACCTAGCGGGTTTTTATTCATGCGTAGTATGTTCCAACCATTCGTCCTTACTTCTTCAGGAATTTTTTTGGTAAGGTTCACAGTGAGGAGTGCTTTCAACTCTTCCTGCCCCTTGGATAGGTTTAGGAACATTTCCATGAACTGAGCTTCTTGAGTTTGGAGATCTTTGTTGTCTTGTTTGAGAGCCATTGCTGAAATAAGCAGCGAAGAAGATGAGAAACCTGTACTAGAGACTACCTATTATGCAATGACATGTATGATATGCAACTTTTTTCAAGGATCTCACGGGGTAAACAAGAAAAAATTTTAGGCGTTTAACTTTATAGCTTTAATTGAAGCACTTCGTATCGTTGAAGGTCCTTCTACAAGAGTCAATATCACCATATCAAGTGGGTCATAGCCCCTAACTCAAGTTATCGTGTTTTGATCTTTTAACGACATTGGCTAGAGGAAAATAAATCCCCTTGCCTCTTGCTAGACGTCTGGTTCATCGTAACCTGCATCACAGGCCCTTTGAGATACTTGAAATGGTTAGTATGATATGTCATGTTATGATGCTATGATGTGTATGCTATGCATCAAGCAAAAATGTAAGGTGACAAACACAACCCTGCAAAGAATTCAAGTTATTAGACAATAAAGGCACACAAGTCACACAAGCATCCTTACGTTTAGGATTGCATGGGGTTTGTAAGTACCCTCTTGAAGTTTAGTTAGATTCAAACCTGTCTTAGAAAAGTAACCAGGTTCTAAGGATTCTCAATATCACTGATCATCCTATATCGAGCGGTGTTTCAGCTCAGGCAATCTTTTGTTGTGGCTGAAATATCCCGAAATTCTGATCTCAATGAGTGTAGAATAGAGTGTCAACCAATCCTCAACTTTATACCAAGGTCGGCTATCTCACTACTTTCTAATGGCCAAGTTTGTTCAACTAAGATTCTAAGGTCCGTTAGTGCTTCAAGGCACCACGTGGCGGCCCCATATTCTCCTTGTTTCCACACGAAGGATACCGGTACCAACCAAAGTGTCACACCAACACAGCCATCACTTAAACCATATCGGTCTACACCGTAAAGTCTCCACGATCTATTGTTGTTTACCTAAAAAGTGCCCCCAGATCTGGGTGTAGGATCTTCAACAATACCTAAGAAAAAACCCTTAAAGATAAAGCAGGTAAAGAAAACAAGAAAGCAATTTTATAAATGACCTATATCCTAAGGTATACCCCACTTTCTTAATTGTCTGCAACAAAGTCTTCAGTTATGTGATACGGTGGCAGAACCGACTGTTTTTTGTTAATACTGGTTTTGCATTTTTTTGTTTGCAAATGTAAGGTAAGCAAGAGTCGCCACCATCTTTTATTTCATCCAACAAAGGAAAAGGTTAGTATGATATGTCATGTTATGATGTTATGATGTGTATGCTATGCATCAAGCAAAAATGTAAGGTGTCAAACACAACCCTGCAAAGAATTCAAGTTATTAGACAATAAAGGAACACAAGTCACACAAGCATCCTTAGGTTTAGGCTTGCATGGGGTTTGTAAGTACCCTCTTGAAGTTTAGTTAGATTCAAACCTGTCTTAGAAAAGTACCAGGTTCTAAGGATTCTCAATATCACTGATCATCCTTTATCGGGCGTTGTTTCAGCTCATGCAATCTTTTGTTGCGGCTGAAATATCCCGAAATTCTGATCTCAATGAGTGTAGAATCGAGTGTCAACCAATCCTCAACTTTATACCAAGGTCGGCTATCTCACTACTTTCTAATGGCCAAGTTTGTTCAACTAAGATTCTAAGGTCCGTTAGTGCTTCAAGGCACCATGTGGCGGCCCCGTATTCTCCTTGTTTCCACACGAAGGATACCGGTACCAACCAAAGTGTCACACCAACACAACCATCACTTAAACAATATCGGTCTACACCGTAAAGTCTCCACGATCTATTGCTCTTTACCTAAAAAGTGCCCCCAGATCCGGGTGTAGGATCTTCAACAATACCCAAGAAAAAACCCTTAAAGATAAAGCAGGTAAAGCAAACAAGAAAGAAATTTTAGAAATGACCTATATCCTAAGGTATACCTCACTTTCTTAATTATCCGCAGCAGAGTCTCCAGTTCTGTGATACGGTGGCAGAACCGACTGTTTTTTGTTACTACTGGTTTTGCATTTTTTTGTTCGCAAATGTAAGGTAAGCAAGAGTCGCTACCGTCTTTTATTTCATCCAACAAAGGAAAAGGGAAAAAGAAGAGAAAAAAACCTTTTTCCAAATGTTTCTGAGTACGGAGGGTAGATTATAGAAAGGGAATGTATTAGCACCCTTTCTATCCGTGGTTTTCCACGAGCTCTTAGGTACTTGCTCATTTTTAAGTTGCTTTTGTGTGTTTGTATGCTTTGAAAAAGTTTTGAAATTGCCTTAGTGCGACGATTCACTTTATGGTAACCCTTGTATCAGTCCTCAAGAGTGTGATAAAGTGTTTTTGAAAACTTTAGTTTGAAAAGTTTGTTTGAAAGTGTATGGTGTAAAAGTTTGTTTGAGCAAGTACTTAAGAGTTTCTACCTACTCGAAAAAGGCTATTCATTTTCTTATTTCCTTTAGACAGCGCTATCCTACTATTAAGGAGTAGGTAGCTCCATGGTTGGAGTTTAAGGGACAATCGAAAGAGAAGATTATGATAACTAAAGCAATGGTTAGGAAACCTTAGTAGTTACCCTAGAGTCTTAAAGATCTTTCTGAGGCAACATTTGAATCGGTCATTTTTTATCTTTTGAGACTAGAGGGCAACCACTAAAACTCCCTATACTTCATGACCGTTTTCCGAAGGCAACCTAAGTGGGGATACCCTAGGGGTGCGTATGTGCGAGTGTATTTGATTTCAGATATATTAGTCTTTGTGTTTAGTTTTCTAGCGATTGGTTTTATCTTGTTCATGCAATCCTATTAGCCACACATCTAACAGTTAATATATGTACAAAAATATAAAGTGCAGAAACGTAAATTCCTACGCTATTACATGGCTTCGGGGAGAGGGATTTAATTACAAGTCCAAAACCGGGAGAAATATAAAGGAAAACAATAAAAATGCCTTATATTTTGGCTACATTGATATGTACAGGAATATAAAAGTGCGAAAGAAGAAAATGCGCACGAAAATTTAAATACGGGAATTAAAGTTTAAATTCTAAGGAAACTTCATTAATGAAAGAAAATATTTTTTGTTACTTTTTTATTTTTTAGGAAAAAACATTAAGTTAAAAATGAAAGGAAATTAATTCTAAATAACCTAATATTTTTGTATTTTTATTTGAGAAAAAATAATTAACTTGCAACTTAAACCTAATTTCTAGCTAATTTTAATTATGAAAATAAACCAAATTATCCTAATTAAACTAATCTATTTTCAAAATTAATTTTAATAAATAAGGAAGAAAAAACTAATTCTACATTTTTTTGTGATTTCTAGATTTTATGATGTTTATGATTTTTTTAATAAAAGGAAAATAATTGAAATAAAAGAAAATAAATAAAGAAAAAAATAAAAATGGGCAGCGCTGCAAAAATGAAAATGAGCGGTGAGAAAGAAGCAGAATTAAAAGCCCAAACTGGACAAAGCCCGGTTCTACGTTGGATCTAGTGTGGATAACGTCTTGGGGTGCACCACGGGGACGCGACTTTGAAGATTTAGATCTGGCATTTTTAGATTCCTGTGTCAAAACTTAAAAGCAATGGTTCTAAAACATTCTAAACATTAGTATGAACATGCATGAACGCTTAGAAACCATTTACAACGTAAGAATTGAGAGTTTGTAATTAAGAATTTTTACCCAACCAGAGCTACTCGGTGCGGCTGTTTTGGGCATGGACTGGCTTGGCAAGAGGCTTGAGTAGACTCCTGGTAGTCTCAGAAATGTGATTTGCCCACTTGTTTGGACTAATAGCACCTGGGAATATAGCTGCGAACTCTTGTAACTTTTAGCAATTTTTTGAGAATTTTGTAGAGCTTTCTCGAAGAGGAATTTCGTGTCTTTCAAGCTTGTGTGGATCTATATTTATAGAGGAGAATGAGGAGACAAGGAACCATGGAAAGAATCTCCCTCATAATGTTGTGTTTTAAGACCATGGTCAAAATTTGAAAAAAAATACCATATTTGATGATTTCATGCCATTTTCACATGTGGATGAACCTGGACATATTTGAAGGGTTATTTCACGAAATCAATTGACATAAACCAGCATAAAATTTTCCCAAAATGGATTCAAATCAAAATTTACATTATTTCTATTATTTATTTATTTAATTCTGAATTTTAATAAATAAAATATCAAAATAAAAAGCATAAATAGTAGAAAAATGTATGGGTGGGCTTAGGGGTCGTGGACCATGTTAGGAATGAGTTTCAAACTTGAAAAGATAGGCCCATTTGGAAAAAATCCAAGTTTGGTCAATATTTGTTTCATGTTAATGTAAGGAGCTTTGACACAAAAGGTGTTTTTGTTGACTTTTTAGAAGGACCTGTAATGTCTGAATTTATATCTTTAAATGAGTGATTTTATGGAACTTGAGGGATGAAGAGAATTTGTATAGAATTGGATTCTCTTCAAAATGAGCCTTGGTAGAAAAATTTCTGATAAAGTATGAGAAAGTTATGCATGGTCAAAATTTGGTTGACTTTTCCTATAGAACCCCTAATTTAGCAACGTTTGAGTTTTGATGAATTAGGAGCATTCCTTGAGGAATCATGATCAACCCTTGATAAAATGATGGATATCACTTCAAAATGTTGATTTTGATCAAAAATCTTGAAGTTTGACTGTATGTGTGTCACCGTTGACTTTTGACCTAGTACATTTAATTTTCAGGCATCTGAGCAGTCGACTGAGAAAACTTCTTGTGCAAGGCATGAAACTTGGTATGGATGATCTTGATGACCTATTAGGGAAATGGAAACCACTTGGAACCCTTGGAGCTCAAACATATTTCTTGAAATTGAAACCCTAGTTTGAGGCTCTTTGTCTTAGAAGGTGGATTTGTCTGGTCAATCATTAGTCAACTTGAACAATTGAGGACCTCTAGGAGTATGTTTTTGTGTGAAAATGGGAGGGCAAGTTTTGGGGTACAACACCATTCAATTTCACAATCTCTTCAATATACATCTCATCTAGTTTCTCGATTGGATGATTGATCTTCATTGGTAAGAAATAAACTGACTTAGTCAACTTATCCACTACCACCCAAATTGAATCATTGCCTTTAGTAGTCTTCAACAAACCCGACACAAAATCCATAGAGACACTGTCTCATTTCCATTTGGAATACTCAAAGGTTACATATAACCCAAAGACTTCTGATGCTCAATCTTCGACTTCTGACAAGTTAAACAAGTATAAAAAAATTTGGCAACTTCTTTCTTCATACCTGGTCAGTAAAACAAATTCTTCAAGTCTTGATACATCCTTGTAGCACTGGACGAATACTTAACCCACTTATATGCCCTTATTTAAGAATACTCTTATTAAGTTCTGGAACATCCAGAACACAAACTCTACTTTTGAACCTCATCACACCGAACTTAGAGAACCTCAAAGTCTTATTATAACAGTTGATATGAACATAGTTGAACTCCAAACAGTTTATTCCAAGAATACCATCAATTTGGTGTAAGGGTAGAAACACCAAATCAATTACAAAACTCGTACCATAAATGGTTAGAGGACATCTCAAACAAACATAAGTAGTAGTAACAAAACTGCTCGCAGGAGTATCTATTACCATACTACCATTCATATTAGACAACTTCAATCCCAACATGTTAGCACATCCAAGCGAAATAAACGAATGAGTAGCACTAGTATCAATAATAGCAACCAATTTAACATCGTTAATAAAATAAGTACCTTGCATCAAGTTGTCCTTCTTTGAATCCTCTGATCCACTCAGAGAGAAAACTCTACCATTACTATGGGCAACAGCGTCTTTCCTCGGGTTTTGACACTGAGTACTGATTTGACCCTGCTCTCCACAATTGAAAAAGGTTGGACCATCGTTCTTGCATTCATTGGAACGGTGACCTAGTTTTCCACACCTATAAAACTTGACAGGAGTGGCAGCTTCTCCCCCACTTAGCTTCTTTCCATCGAAAACCTTCTGTTTCCCTTTATCAACTGGAGCATCATAAGGCTTTCTATGGTCTTGATACGGTTTTCCTCTTTTCTCATTGAGACTTTTATATTAAGCCGAATAAGCTTTGTTATCCTCTTCATAGATCCTACAATTTTTCACCAAATCTGGAAACCTACGGATCTGCTGATATCCAATTGCCCATTAGATCTTCAGACGCAAACCATTCTCAAACTTGATAAACTTCAAGAACTCAGTAGTCTCTTTACTGTAATATGGATAATACTTCTCCAGTTTCACAAACCTCGAAGCATACCCAGTCACAGTCAAATTCCCTTAATTCGACTCTAGACACTCAATCTCTTTCTTCCTGCGCACATGCTCCAGAAAGTACTTCCTCAGAAACTCTCGGCTGAACATAACCCAAGTTATGGCTTCATCTTCCGCTGTCAACTCTCACGGGTGCCGACTCATCAGTCGTTGGCTTCCTCTTCCAATATATGTGTTTCAAACCACACCTTCTGTGCTTCTGAGCAATCCATGACCCAAAAAACCATTTCAATCCCTTTGAACCAAGTCTGTGCTCCATCAGAACTGTATTTTCCTTTGAAAATAGGTGGATAGTTCCTCTAAAACGTCTCCAAAACACGGGACCCATCATTCCTGCCAACATTAGGCTGATGTTGCACAGCCTGAGCAACATCCTACAAAGCAGCAACAATCACAACTTAGTTTCTTCTAGCCATTTTACACACATAAAAATAACATCAGGAAATAACATATCGACAGTGTACTCACACTAATCGACCGATAGGACATGCACATCATAGGAAAAACCTGGTCAGACTGATTGACCTGCTCTGATACCACTAATGTAACACCATTCTAAACCCACATATATTTTCCGAAATTAAATCAAATAAAATCCTCAACAAGGGTTTCTGTAATACGGTGGGAGAACTGACTTGGGTGTTTTGCGTCTGATCACAATTTTTGCGGATAACAAGAGTCGCCACCGACTTTTCTTTTATCCAATGAAGGAAAGGGTGAAAAGAACATGAAAGACCTTTTGAGAGTTTTTTTTAGTTCGGGGGGTAGGTTATGAAAAGGGGAGGTGTTAGAACTATTTTCATCCATAGTTATCTGCGGGCTCTTAGTTGCTAGCTCACTTTGAAATGCTTTGTTTGAAATGTGTTTGTGATAGGTTTTGAAATTATTTTTGAAAAATGTCGTTGTTTAGGCAAACTTTGTAATGATTCTTGTTTCGGCAAAAATGTATAAAAAGTGTTGACTTTTGAAAAATATTCCATTTAAAAGTTTTGGTTTATTTGAAAGATGTTTTGAAATGTTGTGAGCAAGAAACTACGAGTGTTCTACCTACTAAAAAAAGTCTTTGTTCATTTCCTCCTCCTTTAGATATTGCTACCTTACCATTAATTGGTAAGAATCCCTTACATTGGATGTAAAGGGACGGGCGTGGGTCATCATAAAGTCATAAAAGGAAACATTGTAGGATACCTTAGCAATTTGTTGTGAGGGAATAAGATCATTTACCGAAGGCAACATTGAAGGGTCATCGAGGGACTATGATCTTGTATTCGAGGGTCTTTGCTAAATTATCCCACGTTCGAGGGACATGACTGTTTACATCCGAGGAAACAAGTGTGGGTTACCCTAGAGGTACGTGTGTGAATCATGTTTTGATTGCATGCATTTTTGTCTTGAATTAGGGTTATCTACTTGTTGATTTTATCTTGCCATACAAACCCTAATTATTAGCATTTTTTCGAAAGCGATAAATTGCGGAAATCTAAAGTCCTATGCTATTACATAATTTGGGGGATAGGGATACAAATTATAAATGGGGATGAAAGAAATTAAAACCTAATTACTATTACAACCAAATTGAATAAAAATAATATCAAAAAGTCTCAAAATCAAGATTTTTGGTGTTTAGGGTAACACGGGCAGTTTCCTGTGACATGGACACCCGTGTAAGAACTCTACCTTGCCATTTTGTCCTATTTTCTTCCTTACACGGCCCATGTCAGGTGACACGATCGGCCGTGTCATACTTCCAGAAGAATTTTTCTGTGATTTTGAGTGTTTGCAACTCTTCTACTCTGATTTGTCCTGTTTTATTATTTTGAAAATGAAAGTAAAATGATGTATGAACAAGGATACCACAGTTTGAGAAAACTTACCTCTTGAAGTGAAAACTCGAAATATGTATGGATGTTTCCAAGTGCAATATGATGATTGATTGAGCTTCCTTAGACCTCCCTAAAGATGTTCCAATCTTTACTTTATGCTAAAAGTGTTTGAATCTCTCCAACCAAGTCAACTTGCAAGACAATGTTTTTGAGTTTAGAAGATGGTGATAATGATGTTACAGAAGTTGTTCTTGTGTTTGAACAACTTCTATATGATGTATGTGAATTATTTGGATAGTTTGTTTGAGAAAAACTTGCAAGGTATGAGATTCAAAGATTTAGACTTCAAAGCTCAAAGATGAAGGTTTTATGAATAATTCTGTTTTTTTGCGAGTGAAGGGATTTTGAGTGCTAGTTTCTCTTTTTCTTTTTTCTGGCCCCTTCTTTTGCATATGCTCCCTCTATTTATAGGCAAGAGGTTTGGGAACAAGAGCTGATTAGATTTGCAAGACAACATGTTATGGTTTGGTTGGGATGGAAATATCAAACTATGTCAATTCTCCATAGTCCCAAGATAAAGTACTAAAGTTTCTGGTATAGAAGGGCTACTTTCCATGATTTATGGTGGAGTAAAATCAGAAGTAAACAAGGTATGGGATTAAGTCAAGTTTTGTACCAACAAGCTTGTTTTTCAAGAATAACAATGGTATCTTTTTACCTTAAATGGCAAGTTATTTTGATAATGGCTTGTATCTCTTGGGTAATGGTTATAGCTTTTGTGTAAACATTAAATTATGGTGAGATTTACAAGTAAAATGGCCTGAAACATAAGATTATGCGGCATAGCATGTAGATTGGATCATGTGTTTTTCACCAAAAAGACTTATAATTCAAGAATGGATGCCCAACTTCATACCTTTGAATCTACTAGCTCAAGTATGATAAATTCATACTCTTGGATGTTTTGGAAATCTTGAAACATCCTCTATAACTTTCATGTTGCCCATTTTGACAAAATCATCTTGGAACTATGTTAAAAAATGCCAAGAAGTTGAGATAAAAACTGACCAAAATCTGTTAAAGTTTTTTCTAAGTGTTGGATAACAATGTCATGACTTCATGGGCTGATATCTTCAAATCTAAGAGTTTTTTGAACATCAACCCTATAATACAAAGTTTTAGAATTCATCAATATCTACAACTTTCATGTTGAAAGTTTCCTTTGAATCATTTTGCATCATGGTGAAAAATTGTTATGAAGTTATGAAATTATCATGTTTAAAACACTTGGAAAAATTTCTAAGTATAAAAAATGTTGACTTTTCCATAGACTTTTAGACTTTCTTGATTTCTTGATGATCAAATTTCATATTTTTGAATGTCTTGATGAATTTTTATCTTTGAAACTTATTGTTGACCAAAAAGTTAAAGTTTGACTTTTTAGTGTATAGTTGACTTTTTCATCAGTTGACCAAATTTCATCTATCAATCGAATGTTTTGAGACATGAAATTAGGTTAACATGTTGTATTCTAATCCTTGATATTGTAATTTAAGCCATTAGATCATGTATTAGTTCAAACAATTCTTGATCAGTCAGATACAGTCAAAACCCTAATTTTGACCATTTTGCCCTTTTGGTGATTTGAATAATTTTCCTGGGGAATTGTGATCCAAACTTGATCAATTGATACATGTGACTTCAAAATTTTGATATTGGTCCAAAATCTTTAACTTTGACTGTTGGTTGACCACAGTTTACTTTTTACCCAATATAGTTGATTTTAGGTCATCTAGTCAATTGACTGAGCAATTTTGTGATCCAAGACTTGAAACTTGACATGAGCGATCTTAAGGGTCCATAATTATCCATGAAAGTCATATGAGGCATTAAAAGTCCAATAGTCCTTGTGCAAACTCAAACCCTAATTTGAGGTATCTATGTTGAGGAGATGGCTTGACCTATTCAATATGTGTGCAAGCTTGAGCTTTTGAAGATCTTTGTGAGAAATGTCTTGAGAAATGAGAGGGAAAATTTTAGGGTACCACAGCTACCCCTGTTCAATCTTCTTAAACCTGAAGAGTTAGATTGGCGTGTCAGCCATTCGTGACTTGTAGGTAGAAGATGATTGAACACTAGAGTGTCTAGAAATTTGCACTCGCTGGTGTACAAAGTAATGTTGTTGGTTGATTGTGTCGGGAATGGGCTTAAAGATGCCATCCAAAGTGACTGCTGGTAAGTATAAAGCTTTACTGTGACTATTATTTTAATGTATACTGGAAGGAATCTTGTGGTGAATACTACTTCAATAGGTAATGAAGGAATCTTGACGACTACTACTTCAACAAGTAATGAAGGAATCTTGACGACTACTACTTTAACATGTAATGAAGGAATATTGACGACTACTACTTCAACAGGTAATGAAGGAATCTTGACGACTACTGCTTCAACAGGTAATGAAGGAATCTTTGACGACTACTACTTTAACATGTAATGAAGGAATCTTGACGACTACTACTTCAACAGGTAATGATGGAATCTTTGGCGAATACTCTTTCAACAGGTAATGAAGGAATCTTTGATGACTACTACTTCAACATGTAAATAAGGAATCTATGACGACTACTACTTCAACAGGTAATGAAGGAATCTTGACGACTACTACTTCAACAGGTAATGAAGAAATCTTTGACGAATACTACTTAAACAGGTAAAAGGAGGAATCCAAGCTTGATTTTGTCTCAGAGAGATATTCTTTAGAATGACTCCCTGGGACAAATATTCGATGGAAATATTTGTCAGATTTTAGCCTCTGGAGAAATTTGTAGAAGGTTGATGACATGCATATGTTAATTTATCTTTTCCTGAAAAGTTAAAGAGTTAGTTGTATGCAATGTCATGATGCATGAATTTCGTAATGATGTTCTCAAAATAAATGAGATTGTGCTATATCTGTTTTGTATAAATATGTCATGATGTGTGAATGTGTAATGTTATTGAAATGTATCTACGTATGGGAAAATAAATCCCTGACAACTGCTGGGGAGATTTGGGAAGCTTAAATCCCAGACTACTGTTGGAGATGAAGAGTGTGTGTATCTTCAACCTTACTTAGAATGCTTCCGCTGGGAATTCCTGTTTGTTTTTTGAGGAAACTCTGCAGGGAATGTTGGTTTCTGCTTGAGAAGTAGGGTTCAGGAACTTTGGTTGTTCATGGATCTACTAGGGAATTTGATTCTTATATGCCCTGACTTGGGATAAAAGAGATGATTAAACTTTTGACTTGTCTGGGGGAGGATGGAGTTAACTGTTATCTGGTAGGATTCCAGGCTTCACAGCAACTTTCTGGAGATAGTATCAACTCCATTGGGGAAAAGGAATTTTGTCAGTTGATCTGTAGTAGTCTGAGGGATAAACTCAAACTAGGGAGATTGTAATCCGTTGGGGAAATAAACCCTGTTGAGGAATGTATTCTAGTGAACTCACTGGGGAAATGAATTCTTTTGGTGTAGAACTTTCACAAGGTTTCTTTTCCAGCTTTGGAAGTCCAAAGTTGTCTGGGGAAGAGAATTCCAAGGGAATATGTCAATTGGAACTCTGGATGGAAAATGTATGAATTCACTCTTTGGGGATAAATTTATAGAAGTAACTCTGTGGGGATATACCAAATCCTCGAGCAAATGCTTATTACTGTTTTTGTGCGTTCATTTATTAACAGTTAATCAAGTTCATATGCATATGTTCATTCAATTTTAGTCATTGGGCGTTTTTGCACTTAAAGCAGAAAAAAAAAGATGTTTGTACTTCAAAGTATATTTGTATTGATAATCTTCCTATAAACAGGCATTTTTGTACAGGGAGACAAACATCCTAGTAAGAGGAAGTTGTCGAAAAATGAAAACAATACAAAGTGAAAACAAAATTATATAGCCATATGGAAGTGATCTTATTGAGTTCCAACTCCGCTATTGCCCCTATGTCTTCGAACATCATACCTTGTCGTTGAAAGAAGTTGATTCAATTGATCTTACACCCAAGAACTTATACCTTGGTAATAAAGCTGGTTGTAGTGGTTTCACGGGAAATAGTCATACACTATGATCCTTAACTTTTGCCTGGACCTCCCTTTCGAGTTTTCAGCCCAACAGGATACCCTTTTTTTCCTAAGCCTCCCTTTCGGGTTTTCGACTTGTTGGGTGTACAATCTCTTGTATATATCCCTAAATTTTGACCGAACCCTTTTGGTTTTCCAAGATGCCCCTTATTTTTTTGTAGGTATGTCAACCTAGCGGGTCATTTTTATACGTAATATTTTTTAACTATGTTCGCGTTCACTGGATGCGGAAAATCTTCGTCGTCCATAGTAGTTAGCATCATAGCTCCTCCAGAGAATACTTTTTTAACCACGAATGGCCCTTCGTAAGTGGGAGTCCATTTTCCCCTGGGATCGCCTTAAGGAAGATTGATGCACTTTATTACCAAATCACCATTCTGATACACTCGAGGTTTGATTTTTTGTTGAAAGTCTTGATCATACGCTTTTGATACATTTGACCATGACAAACAGAAGCCAAGCTCTTCTCATCAATCAAGTTCAACTGATTCAACCTAGTCTGAATCCATTCATCTTCTCCTAAATTTGCTTCTTTCATAATCCTTAAGGAAGGAATTTGAATTTCCAAAGGAATGACAACTTCCATGCCATAGACTAAAGAGAAAGGGGTTGCCCCAGTTGAAGTTTGAGCCGAAGTACGGTAGCCATGAAGAGAAAACGGTAGCATCTCGTGCCAATATTTGTAGGTCACCACCATCTTTTGCACACTTTTTTTTAAATGTTTTTATTGGCGGATTCTACTGCGCCATTCATCTTAGGTCTGTATGGAGAAGAGTTGTGATGCTTGATTTTGAACTGCATACAAAGCTCAGTGATCATAGCATTGTTGAGATTGGTTCCGCTATCAGTGATGATCCTTTCAAGGATGCCGTACCGGTAGATGAGGTTATGCTTGATAAATCGGGCTACAACATTCTTAGTGACTGAGGCAAATGAAGTTGTTTCGACCCATTTGGTGAAGTAATCAATGGCAACAAGGATGAAGTGGTGTCCATTGGAAGTAGTGGGCTTGATCTCTCCAATCATGTCAATGTCCCACATTGCAAATGGCCACAGAGCAGTCATGACATTTAACGGAATTGGAGGTACATGAACCTTGTCGGCATAGATTTGACACTTATGGAAAGTCCTCGAGTGGTGGTGGCAATCAGTTTCCATTGTTGACAAATAATAACCAGCCCTTAGAATATTCTTAGCCACAGTGTGTCCACTGGAGTGGGTTCCAAAGATACCTTCATGCATGCCTTCCATGATTTTTTATACATCCTTCTTGTGCGTACAACAGAGCAGAGTAGAATCATGGTTACGTTTGTACCGGATCCCATTGCTTAGGAATAATTTGGTTGAGAATCTTCGTAGGAATTTCTCGTCGTTGTTTGAGGATCCCTCAGGATACTCTTGTGCTTCAAGATATCTCCTCACTTCATGATACCAAGGCTTCTCCTCATCCGTGTCAATCTCATAAAAGTGTGCAGGTTCGTCAAATCTTTCGATATTAATTATGGGAGCTTCATTGTCCCAATTGACCTTGAACATGGATGACATTATTGAGAAGGCATCTGCTAACAGATTTTCTTCCCTTGGGAAGTGTTCAAAGGTGATATCCTCAAAGCATGGGATCAAAGTTAACACGAGCTCTTTGTAAGGGATCAAATTTGGATGTTTGGTATCCCATTCTCCTTTAACTTCACTGATCACTAAAGCTGAATCTCCGTATACGCTTAAGAATTTAATTTTTAGGTCAATGGCAGCCTTAAGACCCAAGATGCACGCTTCATACTCGGCCATGTTGTTTGTACAATCGAAGCCTAGTCTGGCAGTGAAAGGCGTATGGCCACCTTAAGGGGAAATAATCAAAACACTAATTCTGTTACCAAAACCATTGGAAGCTCTATCAAAAACCATAGTCCATCGGGATCCTTGTTCAGATCCGTCACATAGTCTAGGCTTTTCACAATCAGTTATTAGTATGATATTCTCGTCAAGGAATTCAAAGTTCATGGATTGGTAGTCATCAACAGCTTGATGGGCCAAATGATACGCTAGAACACTTCCTTTGATGGCCTTCTGTGTAGTATATTGGATATCATATTCAGTCAAGATCATTTTCCGTCTAGCTATTCGTCCGGAAAGAGCTGGTTTCTCGAAGATGTACTTGATAGGGTCCATCTTAGAAATCAACAAAGTGGTGTGAGTCAACATATACTATCTTAGCCGGAGAGCAGGCCATTCCAGAGCGCAACAAGTTTTCTTGAGCGGTGAATATCTTGTTTCCCAGTCGGTAAACTTTTTGCTCAGGTAGTAAATTAAATGCTCTTTTCGGCCAGACTCGTCATGTTGGCCCAACACCCACCCTAATGAGTTCTCTAATACAGTCAAATACATAATCAGAGGTCTTCCTTCAACTGGAGGAATCAGGATGGGAGGTTCTTGTAAATATTCCTTGATCTTATCAAAGGCTGCTTGGAAGTCTTCGTTCCATATGACTACTTGATCTATCTTTAAGATTTTAAGATTTGCTCACAAGTAGCAGTCAAGTGAGATATGAACCGAGCAATGTAGTTAAGTCGACCTAAAAAACCCCTGACCTCCTTCTTAGTACATGGAGCTGGCATTTCGTGTATGAATTTGACTTTTGCAGGGTCGACCTCGATACCTTTTCCACTGACGACAAACCCTAAGAGTTTTCCAGATCTTACCCCAAAGGTGCATTTGTTGGGATTCAGCCTTAGCTTGTATTTCTTCAACCTTTCGAACAACTTTTGTAAGTGATCAAGGTGTTCTTCCTCAGTATGTGACCTCGCAATCATACCATCCACATAGAATTCTATATCATGATGGATTATGTCATGGAATAGGGCTACCATAGCTCGTTGATAGGTTTCCCCTACGTTCTTCAAACCGAAAGGCATTACCTTATAACATAAGGTGCCCCACTATGTAACAAAAGTGGTTTTCTCCATGTCTTCGGGTGCCATTTTGATTTGATTATAGCCAGAGAAGCCATCCATGAAGGAGAAGACTTTATGTTGAGAAGTGTTGTCGACCAAGACGTCAATATGCAGTAGTGAGATGTCATCTTTGGGGCTTGCCCTATTCAAATCTCTATAGTCTACGCACATACGGACCTTTCCATCATTCTTTGGCACGGGGACCACATTTGCCACCCATTGGGGATATGATGTCACTTCTAAGAAACCTGCATTGAACTGCTTTGTTACCTCAACTTTTATGTTTTCAGACATGTCTGGCCGCATACGACGAACTTTTTGCTTGACTGGAGGACAATCTTCCTTTGTTGGTAGATGATGAACCACAATGTCAGTATCAAGCCCCATCATATCTTTATATGACCAAGCAAACACTTCAACATAGTCATGCAACATCTTGACCAATCTGCCTTTAATATTTTCTTCCAAGTTAGCGCCGATCTTAACCTCTTTCTTGTTTTCCTCAGTACCTAGGTTGATCACTTCAATTGGTTCCTCATGTGGTTGAATGGTCTTTTCCTCTTGCATCAGAAGTCTGGCTAGTTCCCCAAGTATCTCACAATCTTCTTTGCCTTCTTCTTCGGCTTGGTGGATTGGATATTCAAAGTCATAGAGGAAAATAGCAGAGTCGTTGTCAATGAGATCTGAAGTTGATGTGGATCTACAAATGTGCGTGTGTGTGCATGTAAGGTCACATGGCTATTTTTAAAATGAAATTCACGTACAAGGACATTAAAAGGATCATACATAAAATTACAGTCACGTATAAAGACTGGCATGAGATGCTACCATTCGCTCTCCACGGGTATTGTACCACATCTCACACATCAACCGTGGCAACACCCTATTCTTTGGTATATGGCATGGAGGCTGTCTTTCCTATTGAGGTCCAGATCCCTTCTCTGAGAATTATGAAGGATGCAGGGCTAAATGAAGATGATTGGATCCAGACTCGACTTGATCAACTAAACTTCATTAATGAGAAAAGACTTACTGTTGTTTGCCATGGTGAAATGTATTAAAAACGGATGATCAAGGCTTTCAACAAAAAGGTCAGACGCCTAGTGTATCATGTTGGAGATCTGGTGATCAAACGTATCATACTTCCACAAGGTGATCCCAGGGGAAAATGGACTCCTACATACGAAGGACCATTTGTAATCAAAAACATATTCTCTGGTGGGGAAATGATCTTGACCACCATGGATGGTGACGACCTGCCACACCCTGCGAACGCAGACATAGTCAAAAGATACTACACATAAGAGACCCGCTAGGTTGACACACCTAGGCAAAACTAGGGCATCCCGGTGAACCAAAAAGGTTCGCGCAAAAATTAGGGATAAAACAAAAAAATCTGTACATCCAGCAAGTTGAAAACCCAAAAGGGCGACTTGGGCAAAAAAGGGTATCCTGCTGGACTGAAAACTCGAAAGGACGGTCCAGGAAAAAGTTATGGATTTAAAGCGTATGACTATGTTCTGTTGGATCACCTTACGGACAACCTAACAAGCTCAGAGGTTCTGATCAATTCAATCATCTACAGACGAGGCAACAAATAGACAAGATGCTCAGAGATATGAAGGCTATAGTAGAATGGGAACCCCATGGGATTATTGCACATAGCTATCTTTTCTTTGTATCAAAATTTTCATTTTTTACGACGGCATTCTCTTACTAGAATGTTTGTCTCATTGTACAAAAATACTTACTTAAAGTCAATACAAAGATACCCCATTGAAAGTGCAAAACTATCTATTTTCTTTACTTTTGTGTTTTGTTTACAAAAACGTCCAAATGATTCATTTTTGAACATATGCATTTGAACATAATTATTGTTTACAAATAAACAAAATAGAAAGACAATCACTGATGGCTTTAAGAGGTAGGGAAATCTCTCTAAGCTATCTCCATGAAATTCCCCACAGTGTGCAGTTTAATCCCCAGCAGAATAAAGCTTCCAGTTATCAATCCCCAGTAGAAGTCGTCCAATTTCTCAAATTTCTCCAACAGGGTTTTACAAGCAGTACATGGCATTTCCCTTACAACAGAGTTTATTTCTCTAAGTGAAAATTCATCAACACTTTAACTTCACAATATGAAGACTTACACTCCATATCCTCAGCAGCAGTCAGGGATTTATTTTCCCAAATCCAACACAAGTATGGCAGATTAGCTTGCATGCGCATACATCGCATCCATATATCATAAACATTGATAACGCAAATACATCATACCATGCATTTCTTACCACATGACTTTGAATTTTGACTAACATTTTACCCTTTTCAGGATATGATTAATCAAAAGCTACCATTAACAACGTTCAAAATTTTCAGATATAGTTCAGATACGCTCTAAAACCAGATGCCATTCTAATACTCATTCAGAATCTCTTTCAGATATAGTTCAGATACACTCCATATACGGATGCCATCCTGATACTCATTTAGATTCAGCTCTCAAATATGGTTCAAATACGCTCCTGATACGGATGCCATTATGATACTCATTCAGATTCGACTTTTAGATTCAGTTCAGATACACTCCAGATAAGGATTCCATCCTAATACTCATTCAGATTCAACTTTTAGATACAATTCAGATACGCTCCAGATACAGATTACATTCTGATACTCATTCAGATTCCACTTTCAGATACAGTTCAGATATGCTCCAGACACGGACGCCATTATGATATTCATTCAGTTTCAGCTTACAGATACAATTCAATAATCATTTCTGGATGGCATCTACAAGCCCATATCTAACAAATTTCTATCATCCCTCCAATTGGCATCTTTAAGCCCATTCTCTCTACCATCACATCACCAAGTGCAAATTTCTGGGCACTATAGTGTCCAATCATCTTCCACATTCGAGTCACGAATGGAAAAGCTCGCCAATATAACTCTTCAGGATTAAGAAGATTGAACATGGGAAGTTGCTGTACCCCAAAATTTGCCTTCTCATTCATTAAGATTTTTCTCACAAGATCTCATTGGCTCAAGACTGCACTAGGGTTTGATCAGCTCAAGACACCTCCTTATGCACTGATGATCCAAAATTAGGGTTTGATATTGCACAAGGATTTTTTAACTTCCAATGACCCATATGACTTTCATGGATCATTGTGGACCCCCAAGATTACTCATGTCAAGTTTCAAGCCTTGGATCACACTTTTGCTCAGTCAATTGAACAGTTGACCTAAAAATCAACTGTATTGAGGAAAAAGTCAACTATGGCTAATTCAAAGTCAAACTTCATAATTTTTGATCCACATCAACATTTTAGACTCTTATGTATCATTTGATCAAGTTTGGACCATAATTCCTCAATAAATTTGATCAAATCTCCAAAAGGGCAAAATGGTCAAAATTAGGGTTTTGACTGAGAAAGGGCAATTTCTGATTTTTGACCTAGAAAATGGTCAATTGGTTTAAGTTCCAAGGGGAATATTCAAAATCAATTCAAATATGGGTTGTAGAGCACATTGCAAGCTTTCCAAAATGTCCAAGAACTCCTTGAGATCATTCTTGAGTAGGGATAATCGAAGAGATGAAGTTAGGGTTTTGTCACTTTAATTACAAGTCATTTTAGTGATGAACAAAATTCAAATACAAACTATGCTGCATAAACACTACTTTGCAGGCCTCAAACTTGTTAGGAACTCCATAATTAATGGTTTACACAACTTTTTGGAAGAAAGGTTACATTTCCATTTTGATAAAGTGACTTTTTGTACAAAAATTGTTCTTCAGCCTTGCACTTGTTCTCTTCTGATCAAGCAGGTCCTATAACTCATGAGAAATGTTTCAAACAATTAGAATCACCCATCCCATGCTTGTACCTCTCCTTGAAACTTGTTTCCCTCTTTTCTTCAAAATCAAGTAACCTAGCCAAAAGCTAGAAACTTGTACTTCTGATTTGCCAATGCACTCAAACACTTTTGTTTATACATACAAAAACCATTTGACACAAACACGCGAATGCTCAGGCCTTGAAAGAACCTATAACTCAGAATCACACTACACACTTCCATTTTTACACAAAATGACAAAAAACTTGAAACTCATAATCTACTCGTGCGTTTCTTGGCCTTTTGGTTTCTAAAGTTTCTAAACATCACATAGAATCAATCCCACACCCTGTTTTAGAACTTTAACACCATTAACACCATCCTCCATTTTCAAAAACTCGGCTCTGCACATTGACTTCTCCAGACCATTTCAGCCATCCATTGTTCAAGCTAATCGTTGCATTAGCTTCCTAGGACCTCAAGGAAGCTAACCTGATCATCACCATCACTTGAAACAAGCTCAAACTCAAAACACGATTTCCAGTTTTGAGGTAAGTTTTCTCAACTTGGAACTCTTCATACAGGCATCATCAATGATTTATTTGTGAACAAAACATGTAGATATCCTTGCCCTGAAGCTAACCATGTCCATAGTTTCCATTATTTTGCTTGAGCTTAGAGAATTTTGAAACTGAAATTTCTGAGATTTTTAGGGTTCAGATTAGGGCCATTAAAATCCATGCTTATCTTTTATCTATAGTTTTAATGCTTTAAATTTCTGAAACCGTGAGAAAATTTTCTACAAGTTTCATGTTTACAGTTTTAATTTTTGATGAGAAATGAGCAAGTTACAGTTGGTCTGGATGGAGGTTGAAGATGAAGTCATCAGGGCACGTTTTGCCTTGTATATTTATTGTTTTTCTTATGTTAACGGATGTATAGCCACCCTAGTGGTAGAAGCGTGCGCCTGTAACCTTTGAGACATGGGTTCGAGCCTCAGTGGTACCCTTTTGCATTTTTTTACATGTTTTCCATTCTGACTTTTTTTAGGCGCTTGGGCTTTATTGGGCCTGTGTTGTTTTTTTATTTTCTGCTTGCTAACCCCCCAGTAGACTATTGGCACCCCTGGCCCAAGTTTATTTATTTTATTTTTTTATTTCATTTTTATTTTCTTAAATATATTTTCTAAATACTGAAAAAAATCATAAAAATACAAAAAATGATAGATTTATATTTTGACTTAGTTTATTTTATTTTTCTCACAAAAAAATATTTTATTTAACTATACATTATTTATTTTTATGGACTAGTCTTGTAAATTAAATTAAAACTAGGTTAATATTTATTTTTCTCTTTACACCTATTAAAATATATTTAGTTATATATCAAAAAGGCCAAAAATATTTTATAATACTATAAATATTTCCAAGACCAAAATACCAAAAAAAAACATTTTTTTCTTATAAACTTAATTTCTTTAATTTTCATAAATAGAACTAGGGTTTTATTTAAATCTTTTCTTAATAAATTTAAATTTTAATTAATTATTTTCTTTAATTAATTAGGTTTGGACAAAATCCCTTTTCTCTAAAAAATCCAAACAAATATCCATTTACCTCATATTTTGCATTTTTGTACATTTATTCATTTTGTACATTGTATCCATTTAAATAACTTGCACATTGATACCCATTCAATATGGTTGTAATATACTAACTAGGTTTACATTCTTGCAATTCCCATTCAATTTGTATACCCCCCTCCCACAAATATCGTAATAGCATAGTAACTTTAAGTTCCGCAATTTATCGCTTTATACACAAATGTTAGTAATTAAGATTTGTATGGAAAGACTAAAATCAATACATAGAAAACCATAATTCAAGAAAAAAAACAAGCATGAAAACAATACACTTGCACACAAGCACCCCTAGGGTTATTCCACTTTGTTGCCTTATACAAAATGGTCATATTACGCATGTAAGGTATCTTAGCAAAAACAAGAAAATACAAGATCATAGTCCCTCAATAACGCTATCTAAGTTGCCTTTCAAATGATATTAGTCCCTAAAAATAATACTAAGATACCTTGCAACATTGCTAATCATGGTTATACGATAACCCACGCCCGTCCCATTTACATCCAAAGATAAGGTTACTTACCAAATCAATGGTAAGATAACAATGTCAAAGGAAAAGAAAAATGAACAACAAAGACTTTTGAGTAGGTAGAATGCACCTAATTAATTGCTCAATTTCAAAACAAACACATGAACTTTCAATCATCTTACAAAGTTGAAAACATTTTCAAAAGATCAACATCTTTGTATACATTCTTACGAACGAGAATCATTACAAATATTGCCTAAACAATGGCCTCTTTACAAAATACTTTCAAAAACCACACAAAGAACAATTTCAAACAAAAAGCAAGTGATCTAGCAAGTAACTAAGAGCCCATGGAAAACCGTGGATGGAAAGGGTGCTAATACCTTCCCTTTTCATAATCTACCCCCCGAACTCAAGAGATAATCTCAAAGGTATTTCTTGTGCTTTTTCACCTTTCCTTTTGGATAAAAGAAAAGTCGGTGGTGACTCTTGCTAACCGCAATATTTGCAATCAAACGTAAAACCTTCAAGTTAGTTCTCACACCGTATCACAGCATGCAAAAACGTCCATGATTCATTGATTACATATGAAAATGAAGTAACAACCCTTATAAATGGACCGTCGGTACTTGGGTAAGACACAAGGCTTTAAAGGTATGAATTATTTAATTATTACAAGTCCGACAAAACTTTAAAGACAATTAATGTTGGATAAAAGTAATTGGGACAAAATCTTTGGCTTCCCAGTTACTGAGTCCTCCATTGACAGTTGGGAAAATCCATTCTTCCAGGTCATAGTTGTCATCACCATCTTCCACTACTTTGATTTCATGGTTGCTGATCCGTAAAGGTGGTCCCCTGGAACGAGCACGACGAACAGCTTTTTGGGGTCCTGAGGTGAAACCCAAACCAAATTTGTCAGACTTGTAGGGAATGTATGGGAGCTGGCCCCAAATAGTATACCTACCTTCTTCGACTACTGCCTTGGCATCTTTCAGTGAAGACATCTTTAGAGGAGGTCTTGTAATCTTTGGGACTTGGGAAACAGTCTTGGTTGCTACCACTGTTTGTGGGACTTCCTCGAAATGTTGACACAGAGTTTCGATGAATTCACCATCAATTTCTATGTATCTGAAGGAGTTCAAGTGACTGACCGTATATTCCTCTTCTCCATGGACAGTGATGATTTTTCCCTTGGTTGGGTATTTCAGCATCTGATGTAATGTAGAGGTGACAGCACCAGCATTGTGAATCCAAGGTCGGCCCAATAAACAGGAATAGGAAGGGCGAATGTCCATCACATAGAAAGTTGAATCAAAGGTTTGAGTTCCAACTTTAATGGGGATGTCCACCTCCCCATGCACCATTCTCTTTGAACCGTCGAAGACCCTTACCACTATGTTGCTGGATTTTAAGGTCAAACCTTCATAGTCGAGTCTATCCAGAGCCTTCTTAGGAAGCACATTCAAAGATGAACAAGTATCAACCAGGACATGGGCCAAAGTTGAACCCCTGCATTTGATAGAGACATGCAATGCCTCGTTATGTTTCCTCCCTTTAGGTGTCAGGTCAGCATCAGAAAAACCTAAATCGTTATCAGCGGTCAAACTGGCCACACGGTCCTGGAATTAGTCAGCAGAGGTTTCCTGTGGAACATGGGAAGTTTTAAGAAATTTCACCAAGGCCTTCGCATGAGCCTCGGAGCACAACAGTAAATCTAGCATAGAAATCTTTGACGGAGTCTGCCCTAGCTGTTCGACTATGTTATAGTCGCTTCTCTTTATAATTTTCAAAATTTCTTCCATCTCCTTTTTGGAGGCTTCTGGGATAGATACTGATTGCGCCTTCATCCGGACAGGCTCAACCTAAATGCCTTTGCCTCGAGTCTTGGTCGACTCATTGATAGGGGTGTCAGTAGGGGTAACCATATGGACTGTAGTAGTTGTGTCAACAGGAACAAAAGCGGGGATGATCATAGGACCGGCAACAGTTTTCGGAGGAGCAATATTAGGGGAGAATACTCTTCCACTTAGGGTTATTTTTCTATTTCCCGCAATGTTACCGATGTTGGGGTCAGCCTTCTCAAAAATCAAGTCTTCATCAGCCAGCTAATCCTGCTTGACACCGTGATAGTAGACGTCACTCCCATAGTTCTAGGGGATAGTTTTATCTGATGAATACGGGATTGGTATTGGCATAGTAATTATCAGTGTAGTCACCTTAGAAACAGATGTAATCCTAACGGGTCTTTTGGTGGAGACCCTGGAAGGATTGGCGGAAATGGTTACTATTGAAACATCCTTGTAAGAAATGGTTGTAACAAGAGTCTTTTCAAACAAAATCTCTTTGTTATCCATCAGGCGTTGGACACCTTCTTTCAATAAATGACAACCAGTTGGTAGGGATAAACAGAGGTGGCAGCCTTCACCACAGCCTGAAAATAAATCGGCCTTCAACAGGTTCCTTTTGACAGTCAAGAGAGGAGTAGCAAGTTCATTAACAATAGTAACAAACACATCATCTTCAACAGCGTTAAAATTACGACCATGCTTGGGATTAGGAGCGGTGATAACATTTGGGATCTCAGGAGCATCAAATTCAATTTATTTTGCTTCGAGAAGGTCTTGCACCTTATTTTTCAAAGGCCATAAGTTGTTGGTATCATGTCCTGGACTATCTGAATGGTAAGCACAGCGAGCATTAGGTTGTAATGAGGAGAGGCGGTTTTGGGATTCTTCGGGGCCTCTTTCAAATTTACCAGATTAGATCTCAACAAATGTGGCAGGACTTGAGACAGCATCATATTTATCCAAGTAAATTGTCTTACTGGTCTTTCCTTTCTATGCTGGTTATTCCTTTGTTGAGTAGGTGCAGGCTTAAGGATCATGACGGCCCCTATCGTAGGACGGCGTTCAGTTTTGTCCTGATTCCTTTGAGAATACACAGTACCAACCTCTTTCTTCCCAATAAATGGTTTTCTCACGGCACTGGAGGATGCGTCCTTTTGGATCTTCCCACTCTTAATCACAGCTTCCACTCTTTCCTCGGTCAAGAATAATTCAGTGAAGCCTGCTGAGGAGCTTCCAATTAGACGATTAAAGAAAGGACCGGACAGGGTACCCAAAAACATGTCCACTAGCTCTCTGTCAGATAGGGGAGGCTGGACTCTTCCTACTAAGTCCCTCCGTTTCTGAGCGTAGTCTTTGAAACCCTCGTTCGAACCCATAGTCAGACTTTGGAGTTGAGTACGGATGGGAGCAAGGTTTGTGTTGTATTGATACTATTTATAAAAAGCAGCGTCCAAGTCTTCCCAATTATGGATATTGGCCCTCTCCAGTTGATAGAACCAATCTAGCTGAGTCCCGGATAGATTATCCTAAAAGAAGTAGACCCACAAATCTCTATCAGCAGTGTGAGGCTATATATTCCTCACATAAGATCGGAGGTGCATCTTGGGACACGAAACCCCGTCGTACTTAGCAAACACTTGTTCCTTGAACTTTGGTGGAATAACAATCCCAGACATCAAACCCAACTCTTCAAAGTCCAGCTCGGGCACTTTCTGAATCTCCATTGCACTTAGACATTCTTCTAGATGTTTGTATTTGTCATTAGCCAGAGGATATTGCTCTTCAAAGTAATCATTTTCTTCTTCCTCTTCAGATTCTGGGTGGGAAATCACTTACTTGTTTTTCCCTTCTTGATTATCCTTTTCACCCGATGATGTTGCGAAGTCTAGGGTCCGTCTGGCTGGCCCTGGGAACCTTCTTCCTAGATTCAAAACACCGATTGATTTCTTTGCTTTCTTCTTCTTTTCTTCGATCAACAAAGTTTTCAAATCCTCTTATCCTTTGGCCATAGTCAAAAACATTTGTTGAAACTGAGAATTCTGCGCCTGGAGGTCTTTTACTGTCTGCTCAAGATCTATCTTACTGAAATAAACAGTAGAAAGATAAGGAGACTTGTTGTAAGAAACCTGTTTATGTGATGATGAATGAAGATGCATATGCAATGATTTCAAGGAAATTAGAGACTTAAATTTACTTTAGACCAAAAAGGAACACATGTTATATTAATAAACCAAAGATTGAGTACATCATGTATCTTTGGGCTTACAAAGAAATACAAAAACTCTAAGATAAAAAAGTTGAACGCATCCTCTTTGGTGCGATGTTGGCGTTCAGGCTCCGTTCTTCATGAAGCTTCCTGGTGAGTTCCAGAACCTTCTTCTTGCTGGCTTAGAATTGGGCCTCGAAAGTGTCTCTCTCCCCCTTAAGCTGTATCCAATCCCTTTGCAAGTATTTGAGAGAGGTGGGCATGTCAGGATGCAGGATAGTGTATGGGACATCTCCTTCCACAACAGGCTCTTTGATGACTGGGAGAATAGAGGGGTAAGGCATCATAAGACTTTGAGCACGAGCTCGTACCTATTTGTGATAAGGCTCAAGAGGGATGGAATTCTTATGCCCCAATGTCTTGCTATCTACCTTGTTCATCATCCTCCAAGCTCGGATAAACCTCTGGCAGTAACCTTGATCGTCATTCTTGTATTCAAATACCAACCCTTGAATAAGCATCTCATGTGTGCCATCCCTTCGGGCATAACCAAACTGTCATAAGGCCAAGCAGGGTTTGTAAGTGATACCTCCCCTAATGCCAAGTAAGGGGACATTAGGGAATTCTCCAGAACGGTCGACGATAGTAACATTCTCCACAGATCGGGAACACCAATGAATGTCTGAGTGTCTGAGTGTCATCAATCTATGTGACCACCTTGAACCTTGCTCGTTCTTCAATACAGATTGGGGAAAATGTGAAATAAACCATCTTGCCGAGAGAAGTAAAACACATAAGGATACCTCTTTTCCTCATAGTGCGAGTGTGAAAAGAATGTAGGATGTCTCCTAACAAAGTAGGCACCGGGTTGCGATACATGAATATTTTGACAGCGCTTAAATCTATAAGTTGGTCATGATTTGGAAACAAAACCATCCCATAGATGAGGAGACCCAAAATTTCCTCAAAAGCTTGTAAGTCCAAGGAGTTCCAACATTTTTGGGCTTTCTCAAACAAGAACTTGGCTAAGAAACATTTGACACCACTCCTTGTTTCCCAATTAGTTATGACATCAGATGGTTGAAAGTGTAGGGCTTGAGCAATCTCTTTTGGTTTTGGATCTCTTTCTATACCGTTGAAGGATTGTTGATTGAGAATGGTAATCCTCAAGAGTTGGGAGAATTCTTCCAAAGTTGGCACAAGTTGATAATCGGGAAATATGAAGCAATCGTGTAGAGGATCAAAGAACTAGAAGAGCACCTTTATCATATCCTCATCAGTGTTGGAGGTCACCAAGTTTAGGAGGCGACCATGTCTTTCAGTAAATGGAGAATTATCAGGAACCCTTGATGCTAACTCTTTAAGTTGAGGAGAGATCCTTACGAGATTGACTTAAATGGTTTTCCTGCGAATATAATCCATGTCCTACAAAACAGAAAAAAGATAAATCCTAAAATCCTTGAAATGGTTAGTGAGTATGAGTATGATGTTATGATGTTTATGATGTTATATACAAGTAGATATATATATAAATAAAATAAACAAGTCTTTAGGTTTAGGCTTGTATGGAGTCTCATAGGTAAGTACCCTCTTGAAGTTTAGTTGGCTCAAACCTGTCCTAGCAATAGTAATCGGGTTCTAAGGGATCTCAATATCATTGGTTTGTTTCCTCGAGCATTGTTTCAGTAGAAGCCTCTTTAACGGTGACCAAAATATCCCAAAAAACCAAACCTCATTGAGTGTAGTATCGAGTATCTACCAACTTCGGACTGCACTAAAGCCGGTCATCTCACTATGTCCTAATTGCCAAGTTGGTCAAGTAAAGGTTCTAGAAGTTAGTTAGTGCTTCACGACATCACTCAGCGGCCCCGTATTCTCCTTGACTACTCAAGGGCTACCGGTACCCACAAATATGTCACACTAACGTAGCTATTTCTTAGACCATGTCGATATATCCCGCACAGTTTCCACAATGTATTGCTAGTTACCTATAAGGTATCCCAAATTCGGGTAGAGGATTCAAACCCAAACAAAGAACCAAAATTTAAAGCATACAAATCGAACAATGAAAGCAAGTAAATGTGATATATCCCTAAGGTAACCCCACTTTAAAAATCTCCCCAGCAGAGTCTCCAGTTCTATAACACGGTGGGAGAACTGACTTGGTTGTTTTGCGTTTGATCGCAAATGTTACGGATAGCAAGATTCGCTATCGACTTTTCTTTTATCCAAAAGGAAAGGCTGAAAAGAACAGGAAAGACCTTTAGAGATATTTTCTTGAGTTCGGGGGGTAGATTATGAAAAGGGAAGGTATTATCACCCTTTTCATTCATAGTTATCTACGGGCTCTTAGTTACTTGCTAGATCACTTGTTTTTCTTTGAATGTGCTCGTGGTGTGAGTTTTGAAAGTATTTTGAAAATGTTTTTGTAATGGTTCTCGTTTCTATAAGAACGCGTACAAAGTGTTTGTTTAGAAAAAATAGTTCAAAGAAGTGTTCGTGTGGTGTGTTTTTTGAAAGTGTTCTTGAAAAGATGTTTTTGTAATGGTTCTCGTCTCTATAAGAACCAATATGTGATGCGGTGGGAGAACTGACTTGGTAATTTTGCGTTTTATCGCAAATGTTGCGGTTAGCAAGAGTCGCCACCGACTTTTCTTTTATCCAAAAGGAAAGGTGAAAAAGCACGGGAAAGACCTTTGAGATTTGTTTCTTGAGTTCGGGGGGTAGATTATGAAAAGGGAAGGTATTAGCACCCTTTTCATCCATGGTTTTCCATGGGCTCTTAGTTACTTGCTAGATCACTTGCTTTTGTTTGAAAAATGTGCTTTGTGTGGTTTTTTGAAAGTATTTTTAAAAGGCGCCTTCGTTTAGGCAAACTTTGTAATGATTCTCGTTCGTAAGAATGTATACAAAGTGTTTGATCTTTTGAAAATGTTTTCAAGTTTGAAATATATTTTTGAAAGTGTTGGTGTTTGTTTTGAAAAATAGCAAGGATGCTTTGTTTTGAAATTAGGAAAGCAACTAGGAACAATCTACCTACTCAAAAGTATTTCATGTTTATTTCCTCTTTCCTTTGATATTGTTATCTTACCGTTGATTTGGTAAGTAACCCTATCTTTGGATGTAAACGGGACGGGCATAGGCCATCGTATAATCATGATTAGCAATGTTGTAAGGTATCTTAGCATTTTTCTTTAGGGACTAAGATCATTTTTAAAGGCAAATTTTGATAGCGTCATCGAGGGACTATGGTCTTGTATTTTGCTTGTTTTTGCTAAGACACCTCACATGCATAATATGGCCATTTTTATAAGGCAACCAAGTGGATTTTACCCTAGGAGTGCTTGTGTGAAAGTATAATTATTTTCATGCTTTGTTTTGTCTTATATTAGGGTTTGCTACTTATTGATTTTATCTTCTCATACGAACCCTTATTACTAGCATTTATATAAAGCGATAAATTCCAAAAAATAAAGTTACTACTCTATTACATCATTAGAGGAGGGGGGTGTACAAATTTACAAATGGGGATTGCAAGAAAATTAAACCTAATTATCTATTACAACCATATTGATTATTGTACAAACTTTAAAATAAAAATGCAAGAATATAAATGGAAAAAGAAATTATTTTTGTTGTTTTTATGAAAGGGTTTACTTTTGACCTAATTAAAGGAAATGATTAATTAAAATTAAATAAAATTAACTTAAACTAATTAATAAAAGAAATTAATTTGAAAAGGATTTTTAGGGTTTTTTATGAAAAGGTTTTAAATTAAGAAAAATAAAAATAAAAATTAATTAATTAAAATAACCTAAGTTCTAAATTAATTTTAACTAAGAAAATAAAATGATATATTAATTTATCCTAAGTCTAAAAATTAATTATTTAAGAAAAGAAAGGAAATTTATTTATTTTAAGAAAAAAATGTTATTTGTTTTATGGAAAATAAAATACAGGAGTATAAAGAAAAAATTGGATTTTTTATGATTTTTATGAAAATAATAATAATAATAATAATAATAATAATAATAATGATAATAAAAATATTAATAATAATAATAATAATAATAATAATAATAATAATAATGAAGAAAAATAAATAAAAGTAAAAATATAAAGAAAAAGTCAGGGGGTTAATCAGTAAGGCAAGAGGTATTGTGAGAAAAAATGCTCAGGCCCACATGAAAAGCCCAAGCACTGTAAAAAAAGGCACAAAAAAAGTCAGAAAATTGTGAAAAATAGCAAAAGGTCACGCTGGGGCTTGAACCCAGGACCTAAGGGTGAACAGGCGCGCACTTTAACCACTGAGGTGGTGATATATCTGTTAACTTATGTGAAAGGATAAATACATAACACAAAATGTGCCCTGATTACACTTCATCTTCAACCTCCAGCCAAAGGAGTTGTATCTTCTTCATCTCTCAACAAAAATGAAAAGTTCAAACATGAAAGTTGTGGCATTTCTTCCCATGAATCCAACCATATAAATAACTTACGCTAACATTCAAAGATGAATGAGAATTTTTCTGGCCCTAATTTAAAACCTAAAAATTTCAGAAAACTTCAACTCTAAAATTCTCTAAGCTCAGGCCATATAAATGCAAACTATGGATATGTACAGCTTCGTGGAAATGGTGTCTACATTTTATCTTCATAAATGCAAGCCTAACAATGCCTAAATAAAAAGATTGAAGTTCAAGAAAAATACCTCAAAACTAGAAATCGTGAAATGGATTTGAGCTTGTTTCAGGCAAGGGTGCTGATCAGGTTAGCTTCCTGGGACCTCTAGGAAGCTAATGCAATGGATGACTTGAGCTGAGAGTGGCTGAAATGGCCCGGAGAAGTCCAACTTCAATGCTCTGTTTATGGCTATGAAAGTTGATGAAGGTGATGTTACAGTCTGCAAACAGGGACATAGATGGTTTGTATTTGGTATGAGGAAGCTTTTGAAATAAAAAGGTCAAGAAATGCACGAGTGGTTTGAAGATTGAAGTTAAAAATCAGAAATGACACAAAGATGGAGGTTTTTGTGCAATATGAGTTTTCAGGGAGTTTGGGAGCTTTTCAATCGTGTGTTATGTTATAGTACACTTGTATAATTATATGGAAAAGGTTGGTGCCCTTGAGGAGGTCAGAAACACATGATATAGACTTATGGCTATGTTACTTGATTTTGAAGAAAAGTGACAATATGGTTTTAAGGCATAGTACAAGCATGGCCTGAGTTTATGGGAGGCTCTAGACATGTTGCTTTTGTCTTTGACATTGCTTGTGATCAGCAGGAACAAGTGCAAATCTCTATGCATTGACTTTGTGATTAAAGCTTCTTTACAAGAATGGAATGGTTACTTTGTGCCATAAATGGAAAATTTACTTGGATAAAGCTTGAATAAAGTGGATAATAGCTCAAAATAAAGTGTAATCTTCTGATTATATAGAGATCTTGAGGTTTAGAGGCCTGCAAAGCAATATTGTACAACATAGGTTTGAAATTGAATTATTTTTCATCACAAAATGACTTGTATTTCAAGTTTGAAAACCCTAACTTCCTCTCTTTGATTCTCCCTGCTCAAGAATGATCTCAAGGATTTCATGGAAATTTTGGAAAGATTTTAATGTGCTCTACAACCCCTCTTTGAATCACTTTTGAAAATTCCCCTTGGAACTATATGAAAAAGTTCCATGAAGTTAGGTCAAAATCCTGACCAAAACTAGAGCAAAATTTCACTAAGTGTTCAATTTCAAGACCATGACTTTATGAATTAATAACTTCAGATCCAAGAATATTTAGAATAATTTGTGTAAATAAATGTTGTAGATATCATGGAGATCTACAACTTTCATGTTGAAAGTTTCTTTTGAATCCTCTTGCATCATGGTGAAAAAAAGGCTCAAAGTTATGAAAAAACATGAAGTTTTAAACACTTAGAAAAATTTCTAAGTTAGAAAACTTTGACTTTTCAAAATGAAATCTTGACTTTTTGATTTCTTGATGAATAAGTTTCATATTTTGAAATGTTTTGATGAATTGTGATCTTTGACATTGAATTTTGACTAAAAAGTCAAAGTTTGACTTTTCAGTGTACATTTGACTTTTGATCAGTTGACTGAAAATTCACTATCAATCCAATTTATCTTGAGCAATGTTTTAGGTCATTCCATTAGGTAAAAATGATGCAATTGAACTCTTGAAATCATGCTTCAAACCAATTGATCATTTGCTAGGGCAAAAATCAGAAATTGCCCTTTCTTAGTCAAAACCCTAATTTTGACCATTTTGCCCTTTTGATGATTTGATCAAATTTATTGAGGAATTATTGTCCAAACTTGATTAAATGATATATTTGAGTTTATAATGTTGATGTGGATCAAAAATTATGAAGTTTGGCTGTAAATAGGCCATAATTGACTTTTTCCCTAATACAATTGATTTTTAGGTCAACTGCTCAATTGACTGAGCAAAAATGTGATCCAAGGCTTGAAACTTGACATGAGTAATCTTGGTTGTCCATAATGATCCATGAAATTCATATGAAGCATTGAAAGTTCAATTATCCTTGTGAAATCTCAAACCCTAATTTTGGTCATCAGTGCTTAAGGAGGTGTCTTGAGCTGATCAACCCTAGTGTTGTCTTGAACCAAAAGAGATCTTTGTGAGAAAATATTTGATAAATAAGAGGGCAAATTTTGGGGTACAACAGCTGCCCCTGTTCAATCTTCTTAAGCCTGAAGAGTTAGATTGGCGGATTCGTCATTTGTGACTTGAAGGTGAAAGATGATTGAACACTAGAGTGCCCAGAAATTTGCACTCGAATATGGATGGTGAATGGGCTTATAGATGCCATTTAGAGGAATGCTGGTAAACATTGGAAGAAGTATCAGCATAAATCTCTTGTTGATTTATAATAAAACTTGAAGTTTTACCTGTGAGAAAAAGAGTTAGTAAAATGCAGATGCATGCATGATGTTCACCAGATGTGGCCTTATATTAAATGCATATGGTATGTACATGCTATGATGTATGAATGTGAGATGTATGTTTTGTCCGGGAAAATAAATCCCTGACTGCTGCTGAGGAAATTCTGGGGGGTTGAACCCCTGATTGCCATTGGGAATGAAGAATATTCATATCTTCAAACTTTGTTGAAAGGATGATTTCGTTGGAGAATATCTCTTGAATGTCAAATATTATCTGGTCGGATCCAGGCTTCACAATTTGCTGAGGATGAAGTAGTCAACTGCTATCTGGTCATATCCAGGCTTCACGACAACTTATCAGGGGAAGATACAAATTAACTGTTATCTGGTCGGGTTCCAGGCTTTGTAGAAAATTTCTTGAAATTGAATAGTTATCTGATCGGATCCAGGCTTCACAATAACATGTTGGGGATACGGAAATTAAATTGTTATTTGGTCGGGTCCAGGCTTCGCAGTAACTTGAAGTGGTAACTATTATCTGGTCGGGTCCAGGCTTCATGGTTTTTGGAAAGTGGTATTATTATCTGGTCGAGTTCAGGCTTCATAGTGTCTCTCTGGGGATCATAGTTAGTTGTTATCTGGTCGGGCTCTAGGTTTCACAATAAACTGTTTGAAAAACTGTTATCTGGTCGGGTCCAAGCTTTGCAGATTTCTGAGGTTGTTGAGGTTAATTGCTATCTGGTCGGGTTTAGGTTTCACCATAAACTATTTGGGGATTTAGTTATTATCTGGTCGGTTTCCAGGCTTCACAACGAATATCTGAGGGTAATTGATATCTGGTCGGGTCCAGGCTTCAGAATAACTTGCTTGAAAAGATGAAATTGAAAATTGATATCTGGTCGGATTCAGGTTTCACAGTAATTTGTTAGGGCAGAGGCAAAATCTATTGGAGAAAAGAAGTTAAACCTTGGTGGTCGGGTTGAATCCAGGTTCTTCTATATTTTTGAAAAGTTAGACTATTATCTGGTCGGGTCCATGTTTCATAGCATCTTGGAATTGAGATCAACTGTTATCTGGTCGGGTCCAAGTTTCAGATACTCAAACTATTATCTGGTCGGGTCCAGGTTTCAGTAATTCACTAGGGATAGTGGCAAACTCTACTAGAGAAGAGGAGTATTGCTAATGATTTTGTAGGAATTAAACTGCTATCTGGTCGGGCCCAGGCTTCGGCAATTGAAGAAGTCAAACTATTATCTGGTTGAGTCCATGCTTTAGTAATAACTTAAAAATTGTTATAATATCTGGTCGGGTTCAGGCTTCATAGTATCTTTTTGGAAGTAGTAAAGATTTTGCTGACGGCTTTACTGGGGATCAGGGGTTGTGGACCTATGATTTTCAATGATCTGAAAATAAAATTCAAATTGGAGAGTGTAGACTCAATCGGGTAGGACAAACTCAACTTGGGGAGGATACACTCAACTGGGGAGGATAGACTCCGCTTGGGGAGAATAGCCTTGGCTGGGGAAGATATACTTAGATGGGGAAGACAGGCTCAGCTGGGGAACTCCGTGGTATCTTGATTGTTGTATGTTGGGGAAATTTGAACTCGGCTATGGATTTATGCTATCTCGTTGTTTGTTGGAGAAGATAGACTATGCTAGGGGAATACAAACTCGATTTGGGAGGATGTACTCGGTTGCCGAATTTTTGTGGTTCATCGATTGTTGTTGAGAAAATAAAACCTGTTGTGGAAATAAACCCTTTTGGGGAAGTGAGTTTGTTGTAAAAATTGACTTAGCTGGAGAGAGAGCTGCCAAGAGATTGAGACTCTAGTCGGGGATTATCCTATGCAAAGAGACTTTCTGGGCAACTCTGTTGGGGAAAGGTTTATTGTAGCCGTCCTTGTGGGGATAATGATAATGAGATAACTCTGTGGAGATATTTCATATACATTAAAGAGATGCTTGTTGCTGCTTAGCAAGACCCATGTGCCAAATAGCTTTAATTATCTTCATATGCATAAGTTCATTAAATTTTAATCATTTGAAAAATTTGCATTCAAAACAAATACATAAATTTTGCACTTCAAAGTATATTTGTATTGATATTTTGCCCATGAATAGGCGTTTTTGTACAGAGAGACGAAGATCTTAGTAAGAGGAAATCGTCGAAAGGAAAACCAAATTGAGAATGAAAACAAATAGCCATGTGAAATGATCTCATTGCCTTCCAACTCTACTATTGCCCCCAATGTCTTCGAATGTCCCTTGTCGTTGATAGAAGTTGATTGGATTGATCTTGGACCGTTTGAACTTGGACCTTGGTGATAAAATTGACGATGTTGATTCCACGGGACATAGTCACACGCTTTTAATCCTTAACTTTTTCCTGGACCTCCCTTTCGGGTTTTCAGCCCACCAGGATACCCTTTTTTGCCCAAGTCGCCCTTTCGGGTTTTCAACTTGCCGGGTGTACAATCTTTTGCATATATCCATAATTTTTGCCCAAACATTTTGGTTTGTCGGGATTCCCTTATTTTGCTTAGGTGTGTCAACCTAACGGGTCTCTTATGCGTAGTATTTTTTAACTATGCCCGTGTTTATAGGATGTGGGAAATCTTCACCATCCATGGTAGTCAGCATCATGGCACCGCCAGAGAAAACTCTCTTGACAACAAATGGCCCTTCATAGGTGGGAGTCCATTTGCATATGGGGTCGCCTTGTGGTAAAATGATGCGTTTTATCACCAAGTCACCAACTTGATATACTCGAGGCTTGATCTTTTTGTTGAAAGCCTTGATCATCCATTTTTGGTACGTTTGACCATGGCAAACAAAAACTAACCGTTTTTTGTCAATCAAGTTCAGCTGATCCAATCTCGTTTGAATCCACTCGTCTTTGCCTAGGCCTGCCTCATTCATAATTCTCAGCGAGGGAATCTGAACTTCCACTAGAAAAACAGCTTCCATGCCATAGATTAGAGAAAAGGGATTTGCCCTAGTTGATATTCTAGATGAAGTACGGTAGCCATGTAGAGAAAACGACAATATCTCATGCCAATCCTTATAGGTTACTACCATTTTCTGCACAATCTTCTTGATATTTTTGTTGGCCGCTTCGACTGCGCCGTTCATTTTCGGTCTATACGGAGAAGAATTGTGATGATTGATCTTAAACTGAGTGCAAAGCTCAATGATCATAGCATTGTTGAGGTTAGTCCCATTGTCGGTGATGATCCTTTCAGGGATACCATAACGGTAGATGAGGTTGTGTCTGATGAATCTGGCTACCACATTCTTGGTGACTGAGGAAAATGAGGCGGCTTCGTCCCATTTGGTAAAATAGTCGATAGCAACAAGAATGAAACAATGTCCGTTGGAGGCGGTAGGCTTGATCTCTCCAATCATGTCAATGCCCCACATTGCAAATGGCCACGGAGCGGTCATGACATTCAGAGGGATATGAGGCACATGGACCTTGTCAGTATAGATTTGGCATTTGTGACAAGTTCTTGAATGTTGATGCAAATAAGTCTCCATCGTTGACCAATAGTAACCGGCTCTTAAGCTTTTCTTAGCCATCGTATGTCCACTTGAGTGAGTACCAAAGAGACCATCGTGCATGTCTTCCATGATTTCCTCTGCCTCCTTCTTGTCCACACATCGGAGTAGAGTTGAATCATGGTTCCGCTTGTACAATATCCCGTTACTTAGGAAGAATTTGGTTGCAAATCTTTGCAAGAACTTTCTGTCATTGATAGATGCCCCCTTTGGATACTCTTGTGCTTCAAGGTATCTCATCACCTCCTGGTACCATGGATTTTCCACATCGGTGTCAAGCTCATAGAAATGTGAAGGTTCATCAAATCTTTCAATTGTTATTATAGGGGATTTGTTGTCCCATCTGACCTTGAACATTGAAGACATGGTCGCCAAAGCGTCAGCCAACTGGTTTTGTTCCCTAGGGAAGTGCTCAAAAGTTACCTCTTCGAAATAAGGAATTAGGGATAGCATAAGTTCCTTGTAAGGGATAAGATTAAGGTGTTTAGTGTTCCAATCTCCTTTTACTTGGCTCATCACTAGGGCGGAATCCCCGAACATATCCAAATGCCTGATCCTTAAGTCAATAGCAGCTTTCAGACCTAAGATGCATGCTTCATACTCGGCCATATTGTTTGTGCAATCAAAGCATAGTCTGGCGGTGAATGGAGTGTGGAAACCTTCAGGAGAGATGATTACAGCACCAATTATGTTACCTAAGGCGTTGGAAGCCCCATCGAATACCATCGTCCATCGGGATCCTTGTTCAAGTCCGTCATACGGTCCAGGTTTCACACAGTCGGTTACCAGCATGATGTTCTCATCAGGGAAGTGGAAGTTCATTGACTGATAATCATCCACAACTTGATGGGCCAAATGATCTGCTAGTACACTTCCTTTGATGGACTTTTGATTCGTGTATTGAATGTCGTACTCATTCAAGATCATTTTCCATCTGGATATCCGTCCAGAAAGGGCAGGTTTCTCGAAGATGTACTTGATATGGTCCATCCTAGAAATCAACAGAGTGGTATGAGTCAACATATACTATCTTAGCCAGTGAGCAGCCCATGCCAGAGCGCAACAAGTTTTCTCGAGTAGTGAATATCTGGTTTCACAGTCGGTAAATTTTTTGCTCAGGTAATAAATAGCATGCTCTTTTCGGCCAGACTCGTCATGTTGGCCCAAAACACACCCCATAGAGTTCTCTAATACTGTCAAGTACATGATCAAGGGTCTTCCTTCAACTGGAGGCATGAGAATAGGAGGTTTTTGTAGGTATTCTTTGATTTTGTCAAAGGCAATCTGGCACTCATTGTTCCATCTGACTACATAATCTTTCTTCAAGAGTTTGAAGATTGGCTCACAAGTAGCAGTCAAGTGAGATATGAAACGGGCAATGTAATTGAGACGACCCAAGAATCCTCTGACTTCCTTTTCATAATATGGGACCGGCATTTCTTGGATGGCCTTTACCTTGGCAGGATCAACTTTAATGCCTTTATTGCTGACAATAAAACCTAGAAGCTTTCCAGATCGTATTCCAAACTTGCACTTGTTAGGGTTTTACCTTAGCTTGTACTTCTTCAGCGTCTCGAATAATTTGTACAGGTGATCGAGATGTTCCTCTTCAGTTTGTGATCTAGAAATCATATCGTCCACATAGACCTCTATCTCATCACTACTACAAAAAGGGAAAAGGCAACGCTTTTTTTGGCCTTTAACAGCGCTTTAAAGTGCTGCCTAAAGCAGTGCTGCTAAAAGAAAAGACAACTCTTTTTTTCAACGTAAGAGCGATGCCTTATGTCCATTTTAGACAGCGCTTTTAGAATAGACAGCGCTTTTTTATATACCCCTTTAGTAGTGCTTGGGCTTTAGACATCGCTTTGTAATTTTTTCCAGATAGGCTTTAGACAGCGCTTTCCTTTGAAAGCGTTGTCTATTCCCCCACTTTAGACAACGCTTTCAGACTTTAGGCAACGCTTTTTTTTAAGTTTTTACAGTGCTTTTCTCCTAAAGCGCTGTCTATTGTTTACAATTTTTTTTTAATAAATTATCTATTTTAATCATAATTTTTATCATATTTGGTAGCTTCATTCCAATATTTGGTAGCTTCATTCCAATATTTTGATCCAGGTTTTTAGAATTATCTCTTATGCTCCATATTTGGTAGCTTCATTCCAATAAAATATACATATATAAAAATTGCACATATATATAAATTGATGATATAGACAACAAAAATTACAAAATTTATGATACAAGTTAAAATGCCTAAAATATTCAAAATTGAATTTACATCTATACATCTTTCTATCTTCGAGAATTCTCATGAAACAACAACAACATGAATATCTTAGCTCTATCTTCTACACATGTACCTATAAACCTGGAAAAAAAAACCAAATGATCGAAATTCATAACATGATACTATTAACGTTGCACTTTATTCGAATTTAATTTATACTCAAAACTCGAAAGTTCTCATCAAAGGAAATAAGACAATATACCTTAGCTTATAAAATTCTCAACCCGATAATGAATTGACACCATTCCTCCATAAGTTCATCCAATTTATCTTTTGAGTAATGTGCACAATTGAATTCCTCAAAGTACTACATATATAATAATATAACATAGTATGTGATTTAGTTAAAACAATATGTCATTTTTTCAGAAACACAAAATATGAAAATAGTATGTCATTCCTAAGTTAGAAATCCATACCGGGGATGGAATCTCTAATCGATCCAAAAGAATAGTTTCTTTCATAAACCTCAACATAAAATAGTCACAATCTATACCGTTACGCTGGCGAGGACACTACACAGGGAAAGAAAATACAAATATATATCAGGATATACCCCTTAAATTGTTTTATCAAGTATCATCACTAAAGTAAGCAAAACTGAATATCTCTTTGTGAAAATATACCTCCACTCTGATCCATGTAACGTTGTTGGCTCTACTTTTTGGTACTTGAATATCTCGTTGGGAGCGAAAAGCAAGTAGAACGCTATAATAAAATATAAACGACTGTTTAGAACAATCTCACATAGAATCATTAACATAAACACAAATCCATATATGTTGACCATAAACATAAACATAAACATAAACATAAACATAAACATAAACTTGAATATCTCTTTGGGAGCGAAACACTTACGTGTCAATCATCAGTTTCAAATCTGGATATGTTGACCAATCATTGTATAATGAGTCCAGATAATACACAGTTTCTCTCATAGGATTAATCACAACCAATAACCAGTGTCCACTGTAAGATTAAACAAAGATTAAACAATGGCCAAAAACGGAAAATTATAATAGATCAAGTTAGGATGAAAATCTTACCCGTTGCCAGTATTATATGGAAAAAATAACAACTTCTCAGTATGTTTACTGGCCACGAATAAACCTAGTACATATGATATGACATCATCTGGTCTCGTTACAATCAACCCGGAATTGACAGTGTTGGGAGCTAAGAAGCCAAATCTTGCTTCTAATCCACGCGGGCGCACAATGTTATCATACATAAACCTTAAATTAAAACATGATTAACATTATACTATATTCATTGAAATGAGGGATTAAATTGTTCATTTAATTAAACAAAGTTGACCGGAGTATACCTGATGTATATACCGATAAGAACGGCGCCTAATTTCAAATGCCTAAAAACTTGATCCATATCCTCTCTACCAATTGCTTCAAGATATTCAAAACCAAAGATATCTGCACTCATAGGTATAAGGCGGGTACCACCATCCGGAATATCTGTAATTCCTAAATATGTCCGAACGCACGACCTGAACTGAGCAGTAGTTTTTTTGTGTGTCACAGTCTTCTTAGCAACATTCTTTTTTTGTGTGGAAATGTTGCTAATTTCAGGCGCCTTACCCCTACTGAGTTGTGCAGTCTCTTTAGCATGAATCTAATTATCATATAATTAGTTAGGGGAAGTATAAAATCACAAATTAGCATTTCTCATAGCATAAATGTCATATAATTGTGTTACCTCAAATGATGCAATTGACTCGATATCCCGCCTAATCCCCTTATCTTTTGGAATGGATTTTGTGGGAGTCTACCATTACCATGTAAACAAAATGTAAGTATAATTGCCATAAAATTTTTGAATAGTAAACGATTTTAAGCATACCTCATTATCTATGCAAACGAGGCTTGATGGTCATGCAACAAACGATCCTATTGCATCTGCCACCAATGTTGCATCCGCCACATCGTCAGGTAGTGGCAACAACGCACCCCCCTCTAAAACGACGTCAAGCGATACTTTCAAAAATCCCTCTGGGAGCGGTCTATGGTGAAGCATTTCTCCCGAGATATTATACATTTTTCCCTTGCCAACCATCCGATAAGTCGGTGTCGACAAATACAGTTGACACCGGGAAATGCCCTATAATTTAATAAATATGGTTATATAATTAATAAACATGGTTATGTAGTTAATAAACATGGTTTTATAATTTATAAATATGGTACATAATTACCTCAGGAATATTTTGTCCAAAGTTACCATTGATACTAGCTTTGTCACTAGTATCTTTAAAGCCTGTAGCTTGATCGATTTCCTTTTCCTTTCTCAGCTCATAGACTTCTTGTTGTAACTTTTCCAACTTCTCCTGAAGTTCTTTATTGCTTGGAGATTTTGTCTTTGTTTTTTTTTCAAGGATGTTGGAGTGATCCCAAATCCCTTACCCCTCACCCGACCAGAATACTCACGAATATCTAATGCTCGTGAGAGTATTCTCCTGTAATCAGTATCTTTGTCTGGAGGTATAGACTGGGAAAGACTCTCCTGAAATTCATATAAATATTATAATTAAAGAATGATATGTTAATAAAAGAATGATGTAATTAAATAAATAAAAGTATGATGTAATTAAATAAATAATGTTATACTTACACATATCTCGAAAATTTGTTGAACTTTTTCTTCAACAACTCCATCCTTACACACACGTGCTTCCTTCCAAAAAATGTGTTCCGGAAGAGATGTTTCAGAACTATTCTCTTTTGTTAGCTACACATTAAGCCAAAAAACATGATTAAATATAAGCGTGTATATATTATAGATACTTTGAAATTTATATATACTTACAATAGATTGTTGTAATCGTGCATATCCCATACGGCCTTTTCTGTATGGATATGCTGGACTTGATGCTCGTCGTTGATTTACGACACTTAAGCTCTCAAATTTTTGGGTACTTATTTTCGATTTAAAAGTTTCCCATTCTTCAGCTGTAATCAAATCAGCATATTTCCTTGGAAGCTCTGCATCAACAAAAAATTTATCTGCATCCCTTAGAAACTTGTTTTGACAAGAAAGCTCTAAACCCTCTATGTAGTTTCCTGACCAATTTAAGAATATAACCTCTCTTTGTATCCTCAATGATGAATGACCTTTACGAAAATCATAAACAAAGTGCGTTAGTATAAGTAATTTAGAGACATAATCGTCCTTAAAAACAATTAACATCACATATGGTACCTGTATCTCACTCCATATTTTATCTTTAGCGTCGTCCAACACTATTGCTCTCCAATCTTCACATGTGATTGGCATTTCTCTTCTTACCACAGGACCGAGATAACTTGTCAATGTTGAACCCTTAGGCTCAATGAGTTGGCCTTCTTGGCTCCAATTCACTTCATACTTTATGCCTTGGTCTCTATCCCGTATGATTATCTTCATTATTGTTATTCCTCTTCTATATTCCATTTCCGTTTTACTAACGGCCTTATCTCCATCATGCACAGAATCATCACATGGGTGATCGTCGTTAGTAGCCATCTAACCTGTAATAAACATAAACATAAACCCAATATAAAAGCGAGTCAGAAGCGAGTCAAAAAATATATATAAAATGACAATGCCAAAAATTAACATAAACATAAACTTAAACGTAAACACAAACATAAACATAAACATTTTATTATCCTACCTCTTTCACTAACATCTCTTTCTTTTCTTGGTTGGAACATGAATTACTTGCTTCTTAACAATGAGGGCGGATGGATTTATCCAAATTCCCTCATTATGATCATTTCTGATATATGATTCATCCGCTAGAATATTCTCATCTTGATCATTTATAATATATGACTCATTCCGTCTAATACATGACTCATTCTCATCATCAATACCACCTTGGTCTACACCGTTATCATCAACCAATTTGTTAGAAAAAAGCACTATAGACCATTTTGTACTCGCCGGGTCAGTGACATAGAACACTTGTTTAGCTTGAGAGGCTAGAATAAAAGGCTCTTCTTTGTACCCCTCTCTATGAAGATCCACTTGCAAAAATCCTGACATATCCATTCGTATGCCACCACTACTTACCCACTTGCAACCAAACATAGGAATCTGAAACTTATCGTAATCAAACACCCAAATATGCTCGAAACTCCAAAATATGACTGATTTGCATATTTGGGGTTTAGGTCCTTCATACTAGAAATGTGCATTGCTTCAGCAAGCACGGTGACACCACTATTTTGCATAGTATTTTTATCATCTTGTTCTTTGGTATAAAATGTGTATCCATTAATTGCGTATGCGATATAGGAAAACACATGCAAACTTGGAGCATATGCCAAACATCTCAACCTTTCTGTTATTGAAGCGGGATCTGAATGAAGCTTTGAAAAAATATGATCCTTAAACCATGGTATAAAACTTTGATTGTGCTCCCGTACTATCCAATTTTCATTTCTATTCTGATTTAACCCTCGGAGTATATCCTTGTGCATTTCAACATATGGCTCAACCTCACTGTCATTATGCAGAACATACAGATGCACTTGATCCCGTTCATCTTTTGATATTGTCACAATTTTATTTCCAATTAATCTTTTACCTGCCTTTTTTTCAAAGATATGACTTTTAGGGAGTCCAATGGATTGAACTTTGGACAAATATTCAGTACAAAACTCAACTGCTTCTTCAACAATGTATCGCTCAATGATACAACCCTCTGGGCGACTTCGGTTTTTCACGTACCCTTTTAATACTTTCATATAACGTTCAGCAGGGTACATCCATCTCATATAAGATGGGCCGCACAACTGTGTCTCTTTCACAAGATGAACAACTAGATGTACCATTATGTCAAAAAATGAGGGAGGAAAATAAATTTCAAGCTCACACAAAGTAATAACAATTTCTTTTTGCAATGTTGGTAAGATCTCAGGATCAATCACCTTACTACAAATTGACCTAAATAAAAAACACAACTTAGTTATCGCAGTCCTTACTTTATCTGGCAAAATAGAACGTATACCTATTGGTAGAAAATGCTCCATTATAACATGGCAATCATGTGTCTTTAAACTCTTTAACTTGAGGTCTTTCATAGACACAAGTCTTCTAATATCTGAAGAGTATCCTTCTGGAACTTTAACTTCACTTAGAAACTTACACAATATCTTATTCTCCTTTCTAGATAGAGTAAAAGCAGCAGGTGGTAGATATGTTCGGCTTCCTTTCTTCACGAGTCCTTGTTAAGTTCGTATTCCCATCTTTAACATGTCCTCCCTTGCTTTAAGGCCATCCTTAGACTTTCCTTTAATATTGAGTAACGTACCAATAACACTTTCAAATACATTTTTTTCAATATGCATAACATCGAGAAAATGTCTCACATACAGAGACTTCCAATATGGCAATTAAAAAAAATCGATCTCTTCTTCCACCCACCTTTGACAACCGTATGCACAAAAGGCTTGTCAAACTGAGTACACACATCTTTCACCTTTTCAAAAATTTGGTCACCTGACAATGCAGGTGGAGCTTTATGTTGTTCGGTGTCTCCATTGAATGCTTTTCTCCACGCACGGTAGTGATGTTTAGAATGTAAGAATCTACGATGACCGAGAAACACATTCTTCTGACAAAGTTCCAAATGCGTCGTATCGGTTCCATCTTCACATACAGGACACGCACGTTGACCTTTAATGCTATACCCAGATAGATTCCCGTATGCTAGGAAATCATTAATTGTGCCAAACAACATTGCCCTCAAATTGAAACTTTGTTTCCTATATCCATCATAAACCTCCACCCTGTTCTCCCACAAAATCATTAAATCTTCGATCAAAGGTGTCAAGTATACGTCTATGTCATTCCCTGGTTGTTTTGGCCCAGATATTAACATAGATAACATCATGTACTTACGCTTCATACATAGCCATGGAGGTAGGTTATAAATTATAAGAATCACAAGCCATGTGGTATGTGAGATACTTTGAAGACCATGCGGGTTCATTCGATCAGTAGATAAAGCCAACCGAAGGTTTCTGCTTCTTCTCCAAAATCAAGATAATCATTATCAATTTTCGCCCACTATGGTGAATCTGCCGGATGTCGATACTTTTCATCAATAATTCTTTCATCTGCATGCCAGGTAAGGTGTCTTGCATCGGTTTCAATGCGAAACATTCGCCTAAATCTCGGAATTATAGGAAAATACCATAAGACTTTTGTTGGAGACAATTTTTTCTTATATCGAGACAAACCTCATTTAGGGCACTCATTTAACGAAGCATATTTGTTTCGAAACAAAACGCAATCGTTTGGACAAGCATGTATCTTATCATAGCTCATGCCAATAGAGCATAACATTTTTTTGGCCTCATAGGTTCGATTAGGAAGAACATTATCCTCCAGAAGCATATCTCTCATAAGGGCTTATAACTCTGAAACTTTTATCTGACCATCCATTGCCCACCTTTAAGTTGTACAACTTTAATACTGCAGACAGTCTTGTGATTTAGTGCACCCTTTATACAACGGTTTCTATGCATCGCTTTGGGACAATCCTGAAGATCTTCTTCAAGTGCATCTACAATCTCTTCGACTCGATCAAAATCATATATATCTGTGTCCTTGTCGTCTGAAGCATAGGCCGTACTACTTTTCTCCCCCGGTTCAACATTGTCGTTACTTTTTTCACTGAGAAATATCTAACACGTATAACTTCTATCAATTCCACACATTAGTAAATGCGATTTCAATCCATCTGCGTTAACCCGACCCACATAACAACAACCCAAACAAGGACACTTCATTCGATTGGGGTCTTTGGCGTGTTCAACAGCAAACTTAACGAATTCCATTACCCCATTCTCATACTCTTGTGACAATCGATTGGAAAACATCCATTTTTTATCCATTTTTTTCTACTTATTCAAGTAAACAAAAACACTATAAACAGATTATTCTCTTTTTGTTTGAATTAAACGAATTATTTCTAGAAATTTATTTCTAGATTTAATAACATGGACTAAAAATAAATATATCTATATAAAAATAATTATGTTTTTTAATTGATCGATACAGATAGAATTTGAACTTGACTTACCAAAGAAAGAAAAGGGGCTATTGGTGTCGACGACGGATGATGCGGATTTGATGTTCTTCGAATCGGTGATGTTCTTCACCTAACTACACCAATACAAAAGGATCATCAAAAACAAGTTGTATATATATTTAGGTTCAAAATACTAGTAACAAAATACTAGTTTATGGAAAATATAAACATGATAAACAATTCAGAAACCAATTAAAATAACAAAAAAACCATCATATATATCATCTTTTATATTCCAAAACATAGAACCAAGAATCCAAAAAATGCTAAAAATGATAAATGCTAAAAATGTTGCTGTTATATATCAAGCCCTACCAAGAATCCAAAAATTAAAATGCATACATATAACCCAATTTAGACATCAATAGGAGATAAACACATTTGGATATCAATGGATATTAACACATTTTCAAGGATGATAACTCAGTTTGGACATCAATGGATTTAAACACATTTTCAATAAAGAACATACCTTGAGAACCGGCCGGTGTGGGTGGAGGAAAACGGAGCGAGACAGTGGAGGACGGTACAACGGCGAATGGTGGAGGACGATTTGAGACGGAGAAGGAAATGGGTTTCGCAAGGGAAAGGGTTTCTGTTTTCGTGATACTGTGAATACAAAGGTTCTATTTTTTAAATTCTGACTTATAAGGGTTTAGACATCGCTTTCTAAAAGCGCTGGCTAATATGGACCTTAGACAGCACTTTTGAAAAGCGATGGCTAATAGTGACCTTTAGCAGCGCTTTTCTATTTTATTTTTTATTTTTTATGAATTTAGACAGCGCTTTCTTAAAGTGTTGTCTAAAGAGGCCCTTTAGCAGCGCTTATGATAAAGCGCTTTCTAAAGTAATCCTTTAGCAGCGCTTTTTAAAAGTGTTGTCTAAGGTCATATGTTTAGCAGCGCTTTTGTACAAAAGCGTTGTCTAATGTGCGTTGTTAAAACTCACTTTTGGCGTAGTGCATGATGAATCATGTCATGAAATAAAGCTACCATAGCCCTTTGATATGTTGCCCCTGCATTCTTTAATCCGAACGACATGACCTTGTAGCAGAAGGTGCCTCGTTGCGTAACGAAAGTAGTCTTCTCCATGTCTTCGGGAGCCATCCTTATTTGATTATAGCCTAAGAAGCCATCCATGAAAGAGAAGACTTTATGCTGAGCAGTATTATCAACTAAGATGTCAATGTATGGTAGAGGGAAGTCATCCTTGGGGCTCGCCCTATTCAGATCCCTATAGTCTACACACATGCGAACTTTCCAGTCTTTCTTCGGAACTGGAACCACATTAGAAACCCATTGGGGATAGGATGTCAAAGCTAGGAACCTTGCATCAAATTGTTTCATCACTTCAACTTTGATCTTTTCAAACATATCAGGCCTCATGCGATGAACATTTTGTTTGATAGGCGGACAGTCTTCTTTCATCGGCAGATGATGAACTACGATGTAGGTATCCAACCCAGGCATATCTTTATAAGACCAAGCAAATACTTCCACATAATCATGCAACATCTGAACCAACCTGCTCTTGACACTGCTTTCCAAATTAGCGCCGATCTTGATTTCCTTCTTATCTGACTCAGTACCTAGGTTGATAACTTCAACTGACTCTTTGTGCGGTTGAATAACTTTGGCTTGCTCTTCCGGTATGTCACAATCTTCCTCGCCTTCGTCTTCAACTTGGTTGATAGGACATTCAAAGTCATTCGGTAATAGTAGAGTCATTGGCAATAGGATCTAGAGTGGATGTGGACCTGCAAGAGTGTGTGTGTGTCCATGTAAGACACATGGCTATTTTTTTTGAAAAATGTATTTGCAAGAAAGGAAAGACAATGAACACAAATATTTGAATGTAAAAGAGTCCAATATACTGAATGATCATATGATTAGATGAATATAAATAAAACCCTTGACAAATGGACCAAAGTGCCCCAGGCCAAGCAAGTGGCTGAAAAGTCATTGTTAAAATATTACAGACAACATGTTCTTGAATTGAAAGAAAAGAAATAACAAGTAGATTACTCCTCAATGAAGGAGATGGGCACAAAGTATTTCGCATGCCAATTCTTCAGCTCTGTTATATTTGGATACACCCACTCTTCAAATGCAGCTTCTTCATCAGAATCACCCATGGCGTTGACTTCATGGCTTCCAATGAGAGAGGTAGCTTCCCAGCACGAGCATGCCTCACTTCCTTCTGAGCTTTGACGGTGAATCCCAAACCAAACTTGTCCGCTTTAAATGGGATATCGAGGAGTTTCCCCCAAGTATCACAGTTTCCTTCTTCAATTTCTGTGTGGGCATCCTTGACTGAAACCATCTTTGGCGTGGCCTTAACAGCTTTAGACTCATCAGAAGAACATTTGGTAGCAACGATCATCAGTGGCATGACTTAAAAGTCTTGACACGGGGTTTCAATGAATTCTCCATCCATCTCTACTTATTTGAACGAGTTAAGATGGCTCACCATAAACTCCTCTTCTCCACAGACGGTGACTATTCTGCCCTTGACTGGATATTTGAGTTTCTGGTGGAGAGTTGAGGTTATTGCCCCAGCTTTATGGATCCATGGGCGACCTAACAGACAAGAATAGGCTGGACGAATATCCATAATATAGAAGGTGGAGTTGAATATTTGGGAGCCCAATTTGATTTGAAGATCTACCTCCCCATGAACAGTCCTCTTTGATCCATCAAACGCCCTTACAATGATATCACTTGGCTTCAAGACTAAACCTTCACAGTCTAGACGGTCTAACACCCCCTTGGGTAATACATTCAGAGAAGAACCAGTGTCGACTAGCACATGTGCTAAGGTAGTCCCTTTTCACTCGACAGAAACATGTAAAACTTTATTGTGATTCTTCCCAAGAGGTGTTAAGTCAGCATCTGAAAATCCCAAGCCATTATCAGCTGTCAGGCTAGCCACGCAATTCTCAAATTGGTCTGTTGTTGTCTCATGGGGGACATGAGCCTTTTTTAGGAACTTGATTAATGTCCGAGCATGGGCATCAGAGAAAAGAAGAAATGACAACATAGGAGTTTTAGAAGGGGTTTTCCCCAACTGTTCTACAATCTTGAAGTCGCTTATTTTTATGATCTTCAAGATCTCATCCATCTCGCGAGCAAAGGGTTCTTCATCAGCTATGTCCTTGGAGGGTACTTCAATCACATCAGGCTCAGCAACCTTCTCCTTCCCTCTTGTATGAGTACTTGGCTTCGCAGCATTAATGCAGATGGGCGTCCTTGTAACAACTAGTGGTGAGATATTGAGTGAAAATATTCTCCCAGTTCTAGTTACTTTGCTTGAGCCAGCTATGTTATCAACATTGTCGTCTTTTTCTTCTTCTATCCAGGCATCTTGTTTACTCCTATGATATAAAACTTTAGCATCGTAATTCCATGGTACGACTTTGTTTGAAGAATAGGGAATCGGTCCGGGATTGGTAATTATTAATGGAGCAATTGTGGGTTCATTTGAAATCCTAATAGGACCTTTGGAGGTGATCCTAAGAGGTTTGTTTGAGATGGTAATAATGGAGAGGTCTTCACATTTGTTAATCAAACTCTTGGCAAGTGGAGTCTTCTCAAATAGAATTTCGTGACTATCCATCAGGCGTTGTATGCCTTTCTTCAGCCCTTCACATCCATTGAGTTATCTTGTACAGCACACACAATCTTTTACACAGCCCGGGAAAATCCTGGCTTTCAACAGATTATTTTTTATTATATTCATCGGAGTAGTCAATTCTTCAACAGAGGAAACAAAAATTGTATCCTTAGCAACATTAACATTATTGTCATGTTTCGGCATCAGAGCGGTAATTACATTCAGCGTTGAAGGAGGATCAAACTCAATAGTCTTGTTGTCAATCAAATCCTGGATTTTGTTCTTCAAGGCCCAGCACTGGTCAGTCTCGTGCCCGGGGCTGCTTGAATGGTAAGCACACTTAGCATTCAGATTATACTTTGGTGACGAGGTGTCAGGGTTGGCGGGAGGATCGCGCAATGTCACTAAATTAGCCTTGAGCAAATGTTGAAGGGATTGAGACAGTGACATGCCTAACCTTGTAAATTGTCTTCTTGGAGTTTCAAAATGTTGATGATTTGCAGATGGTCTTGGAGTAGGAGTTGGATTGGAGATTTGGACAGCATTGAAAGACGGGTGATCATTCTTCTTGGTATGGGCCCTTGCCCCATGCATAGAATTGACTTCCTTCTTTGCAGTAAAAGGTTTCTTGATAGGATTTGGAGTGAAAGTAGATGCCACAGAGATCTTCCCACTTTTGATGCCACTTTTAACTCTTTCACCGGTTAAGATTAATTCAGTGAAACCAAAAGAAGAGCAGTCAACCAACAGATTAAAGAAAGGACCAGCTAAAGTGCCCATGAACATGTTGATGTGCTCCCTATCAGTCAAGGGAGGTTGGATCCTACTAACAAGGTCTCTCAACTTTTGCGCATATTCCTTAAATCCTTCACTCTTCCCCATGGTCATATCTTGCAATTGAGACCTCGTTGGCACCAAATCGGCGTTGTACTTATACTGATGGTAGAAGGCAATAGCTAAATCCTCCCAAGTATTGATACAAGAACCATCTAACTGATAAAACCATTCAAGTTGTGTTCCAGCCAAGCTCTCTTGGAAAAAGTGAACCCAAAGCTTCTTATCAGCACTGTGCGGCTGTATCTTGCGCATATAAGATTTCAAATGGAGTTTTGGACAAGAAACCCCATCGTACTTTGCAAAGATTGGTATTTTGAATTTATGGGGAATGACTACCCCAAATATCAAACCCAAATCATCAAAATCTAAACCGGGGACGGCTTGGATTTCAATAGTTTTCCATCTGTCTTCTAACTGCTTATATTTGATATCAATGGGTGGATACTGCTCGTTGAAATAATCATCATCAGATTCTTGATCATTAGCACATTCAGCTTGAGTACTCTTGACCTCACCGACCTGGTTCTCGTCCTCTTCAGATGAGTCTCCTCCTACTGGGATTTGACGGATTGTCTCCTTGAACCTTCTACCTATGTTGAGTAGAGCTTTCTTCTTTGGCTTCTTCTTGACAGCCAGCAAAGCCATCATATCTTTCCGCCCCTTGGCTAGGGCTAGTAGAGCTTCCTGAAACTGAGAATTCTGGGCTTGGAGATCCGTCACAGTTTTCTCTAGATCCATCTTGCTGAAATAAATAGCAGAAAGATAAGGAAACCTGTTATGCAAAATCCTGTCATGTTATGATGCATGGAATATGTACATGCAAATGATTTCAAGGATGAATGAAATTTAAATTGTATAGACAAAAGAATGAACAAACGTTAATTTTCATTAGACAAAACAAGAAAGGTTACATCATGCCTCTTGGGCTTACAAAATGACTTTCTAAGATGAAAAGACCGAACGCATCCTCTTTGGCGCGAGATAAGCATTCACACTTTGCTCTTCTTGTAGCTGCTTCGTAAGCTCTAAGACCCTCTTTTCACTAGCATAGAACTGAGCCTCGAAAGTATCTCATTCTTCCTTCAGCTGGATCCAATCCTTTTGTAAGTATTCAAGAGAGGTAGGCATGTAAGGATGGAGGATAGTGTAGGGAACATCTCCTTCAACCACAAGCTCCATGATGACTGGTAAGATGGGGGGATAAGGCATCACAAGTTTTTGAGCCCGAGCTCGTACCCGTTTAAGGTAAGGCTCGAGGGGAATGGAATTCTTGTGTCCTAGTGACTTACTATCCACTTTGTTCAACATCCTCCAAGCTCAGATAAACTTCTGGCAGTGACCTTGATCATCGCTCTCGTAGTCAAATACCAAACCTTGAATAAGCATATCATGTGCATCATCCCTTTGGGCGTAACCAAATTGTCTTAATGCTAAGCAAAGGTTGTAGGTGATACCTCCTCTAATGCCAATTAAAGGGACATTAGGGAATTCTCCACAACGGTCGATGATAGTGACATTCTCCAAAGAGCGGGAACACCAATGAATATCTGAATGTATGAGCGTCATCAGCCTATGTGACAACCTTGAGCCTTGCTCATTCTTCAACACAGATTGGGGAAGATGCGAAATAAACCATCTTGCCAAGAGAGGAGTACAACACATAAGGATACCTCTTTTCCTCATAGTACGAGTGTGAAAGGAATGCAGGATGTCCCCTAGCAAAGTAGGCATCGGGTTACGAGACATGAAGATTTTGACGGTGTTCACATCTATGAGTTGGTCAGGATTTGGAAACAAAACCATCCCATAGATGAGGAGAGCCACAATTTCCTCAAAGGCTTGCAAATCCAAAGAGTTCCAACAGTTTTGGGCTTTCTCAAACACGAACTTTGCTAGAAAACCTTTGACACCACTCCTTGTTTCCTAAGTAGTTGTGATATCAGATGGTTGCAAGTGTAGAGCTTGAGCAATCTCTTCTGACTTTGGATCTCTTTCCGTACCGTTGAAAGGTAGTTGATTGAGAATAGGAATTCTCAATAGTTGGGAGAATTCCTCCAAAGTTGGCACAAGTTGGTAATCAGGAAAAGTGAAGCAATGGTGTAGATGATCAAAGAACTGGAAGAGCACATTCATCATGTCTTCATCAGTGTTGGTGATAGTTAGGTTTAGCAGGCGGCCATGTCTTTCGGTAAATGGAGAATTTTCAGGAATCCTCGATGCTAACTCTTTGAGTTGAGGAGGGATCCTTACGAGATTGACTTGAATGGTTTTCCTGCGAATAGAATCCATGTCCTATAAAACAGAACAAAGATAAATCCCAAAATCCTTGAAATGGTTACTGAGTATGAGTATGATGTTATGATGTTTATGATGTTATGTACAAGTAAATATATACAAACAAAGCAAACAAGTCCTTAGGTTTAGGCTTGCATGGAGTCTCACAGGTAAGTACCCTTTTGAAGTTTAGTTGGCTCAAACCTGTCCTAGTAATAGTAACCAGGTTCTAAGGAGCTCAATATCACTGGTTTGTTTTCTCGGGCATTGTTTCAGCGCAAGCGTCTTTAATGGCGACCGAAATATCCCAAAAAAACAAACCTCAATAAGTATAGTATCGAGTATCTACCATCTTCGGACTGCACCAAAGCCGGTCATCTCACTACGTCCTAATGGCCAAGTTGGTCAAGTAAAGGTTCTAGAAGTTCATTAGTGCTTCATGACATCACTCAGCGGCCCTGTATTCTCCTTGACTACTCAAGGGCTACCGGTACCCACAAATATGTCACACTAACGTAGTTATTTCTTAGACCGTGTTGGTATACCCCGTACAGTTTCCACAATGCATTGCTACTTACCTATAAGGTATCCCAAATCCGGGTAGAGAATTCAAACCCAAACAAAGAACCATAATTTAAAGCATACAAGTAACACAAAGAAAGAAAGTAAATATGATCTAACCCTAAGGTAACCCCACTTTTAGAATTTTCCCCAACAGAGTCGCAAGTTCTGTGATGCGGTTGGAGAACTGACTTGGTAATTTTGCGTTTTATCGCAAATGTTGTGGTTAGCAAGAGTCGTCACCGACTTTTCTTTTATCCAAAAGGAAAGGTGAAAAAGCATAGGAAAGACCTTTGAGATTTGTTTCTTGAGTTCCGGGGGTAGATTATGAAAAGGGAAGGTATTAGCACCCTTTTCATCCATGGTTTTCCATGGGCGCTTAGTTACTTGCTAGATCACTTGCTTTTGTTTGAAAAATGTGCTTTGTGTGGTTTTTTGAAAGTATTTTGAAAAGGCGCCTTCGTTTAGGAAAATTTTGTAATGATTCTCGTTCGTAAGGATGTATACAAAGTCTTTGATCTTTTGAAAGTGTTTTCAAGTTTGAAAGATGTTTTTGAAAGTGTTGGTGTTTGTTTTGAAAAATAGAAAGGATGTTTTGTTTTGAAATTGGGCAAGCAACTAGGAACAATCTACCTACTCAAAAGTCTTTCATGTTTATTTCCTCTTTCCTTTGATATTATTATCTTACCCTTGATTTGGTAAGTAACCTTATCTTTGGATGTAAATGGGACGGGCATGGGTCATCGTATAATCATGGTTAGCAATGTTGCAAGGTATCTTAGCATTTTTATTTAGGGACTAAGATCATTTTTAAAGGCAACTTTTGATAGAGTCATCGAGGGACTATGATCTTGTATTTTGCTTGTTTTTGCTAAGACACCTCACACGCATAATATGGCCATTTTTATAAGGCAACCAATTGTATTTTACCCTAGGGGTGCTTATGTGCAACTGTATTTATTTTCATGCTTTGGTTTGTCTTGTATTAGGGTTTGCTACTTGTTGATTTTATCTTCTCATACGAACCCTAATTACTAGCATTTATATAAAGAAAAATAAATAAAAGTAAAAATATAAAGAAAAAGTCAGGAGGGTTAATCAGTAAAGCAAGAGGTATTGTGAGAAAAAATGCTTAAGCCCACATGAAAAGCCCAAGCGCTGTCAAAAAAGACACAAAAAAAAGTCAGAAAATTGTGAAAAATAGCAAAAGGTCACGTTGGGGCTTGAATCCAGGACCTAAAGGTAAACAGGCGCGTGTTTTAACCCCTGGGGTGATGATACATCCGTTAACTTATGTGAAAGGATAAATACATAACACAAAACGCGCCCTGATTACACTTCATCTTCAACCTCCAGCCAAAAGACTTGTATCTTCTTCATCTCTCGACAAAAATGAAAAGTTCAAACATGAAAGTTGTGGCATTTCTTCCCACGAATCCAACTATATAAATAACTTAAGCTAACAGTCAAAGATGAATGAGAATATTTCTGACCCTAATTTAAAACCTAAAAATTTCAGAAAACTTCAACTCTAAAATTCTCTAAGCTCAGGCCATATAAATGCAAACTATGGATATGTACAGCTTCGTGGCAATGGTGTCTACATTTTATCTTCACAAATTAAAGCCTAACAATGCCTAAATATGAAGATTGAAGTTCAAGAAAAATACCTCAAAACTGGAAATCATGAAATGGATTTGAGATTGTTTTAGGCAAGGGTGATGATTAGGTTAGCTTCCTTGGACCTCTAGGAAGCTAATGCAATGGCTGGCTTGAGCTGAGAGTGGCTGAAATAGCCTGGAGAAGTCCAACTGCAATGCTCTATTTTTGGCTATGGAAGTTGATGAAGATGATGTTACAGTCTGCAAACAGGGACATGGATGGTTTGTATTTGGTATGAGGAAGCTTTTGAAACAAAAGACCAAGAAATGCACGAGTGGTTTTGAATATTGAAGTTCAAAATCAGAAATGAAACAAAGATGGAGGTTTTTGTGCAATTTGAGTTTTCAGGGAGTTTGGGAGCTTTTCAATCGTGTGTTATGTTGCAATACAGTTGTATAATTATATGAAAAAGGTTGGTTTCCTTGAGGAGGTCAGACACATAAGATATAAACGTATGGCTATGTTACTTGATTTTGAAGAAAAGTGACAATATGGTTTTAAGGCATAGTACAAGCATGGCCTGAGTTTATGGGAGGCTCTAGACATGTTGCTTTTTCCTTTGACATTGCTTGTGATCAGAAGGAACAAGTGCAAAGCTCTATGCATTGACTTTGTGATTAAAGCTTCTTTACAAGAATGGAATGGTTACTTTGTGCCATACATGGAAACTTTACATGGATAAAGCTTGAATCAAGTGGATAATAGCTCAAAATCAAGTGTAATCTTCTGATCATAGAGAGATCTTGAGGTTTAGAGGCCTGCAAAGCAAGATTGTGCCGCATAGGTTTGAAATTGAATTCTTGTTCATCACAAAATGACTTATATTTCAAGTTTGAAAACCCTAACATCCTCTCTTTGATTCTCCATGCTCAAGAATGATCTCAAGGAGTTCTTGGACATTTTGGAAAGCTTGTAATGTTATCTACAACCCCTCTTTGAATCACTTTTGAAAATTCCCCTTGGAATTATATGAAAAAGTGCCATGAAGTTAGGTCAAAATCCTGACCAAAACTAGGGCAAAATTTCACTAAGTGTTCAATTTCAAGACCATGACTTTATGAATTAATAACTTGAGATCCAAGAATTTTTAGAATAAGATGTGTAAAGAAATGTTGTATATATCATGGATATATACAAATTTCATGTTGAAAGTTTCTTCTGAATCCTCTTGCATCATGGTGAAAAAATGGCTCAAAGTTATGAAAAAACATGATGTTCTAAACACTTAGAAAAATTTCTAAGTTAGAAAACTTTGACTTTTCAAAATGAAATCTTGAATTTTTTATTTCTTGATTAATAAGTTTCATATTTTGACATGTTTTGATAAATTGTGATCTTTGACGTTGAATTTTGACTAAAAAGTCAAAGTTTGACTTTTCAGTGTACAGTTGACTTTTGATCAGTTGACTGGAAATTCACTATCAATCTAATTGATCTTGAGAAATGTTTTAGGTCATGCCATTAGGTAAAAATGATGCAATTGAACTCTTTAAATCATTCTTCAAACCAATTTATCATTTGTTAGGGCAAAAATTAGAAATTGCCCTTTCTCATTCAAAACCCTAATTTTGAGCATTTTTCCCTTTTGATGATTTGATCAAATTTCTTGAGGAGTTATGGTCCAAACTTGATCAAATGATACATGTGAGTTTATAATGTTGATGTGGATAAAGAATTATGAATTTTGACTGTAAATTGGCCATAATTGACTTTTTCCCCAATACAGCTGATTTTTAGGACAACTGCTCAATTGACTGAGCAAAAATGTGATCCAAGGCTTGAAACTTGACATGAGTAATCTTGGGGGTCCATAATGATCCATTAAAGTAATATGAAGCATTGAAATTTCAATTATCCTTGTGCAATCTCAAACCCTAATTTTGGTCATCAGTGCTTAAGGAGGTGTCTTGAGCTGATCGACCCTAGTGTAGTCTTGAACCAAGAGAAATCTTTGTGAGAAAATATTTGATAAATGAGAGGGAAAATTTTGGGGTACAACAGTATAAAAAAAGATTTTGTCTTTTGAAAAGGTTTTAATATGAAAGTGTTGGTGTAAAATGTTGGGTTGTGAGCAAGCGAGCAACTAGGAGCGAATCTATCTACTCAAAAGGTCTTTAGATGTTCTTTTCCTCATCCTTTAAATGTTGCTACCTTACCATTGATTTGGTAAGAAGCCCCATTGTTTAATGTGAAGGGACCGGCGCGGGACGTTTGTATAGTCATAGAAGGAAACCTGTGGGACGTTTTAGCAATATCGTAAGGGACTAGATCATTTTATCGAAGGCAACATCGAGGGACATCGAGGGACAACGGTCTTTTATCGAGGGTTTTTGCTAAAATGCCCATATTCGAGGGACATGACTATTTTCTGATAGGAAACAAAATGGGATTACCCTAAGGGTACTAGTGTGCAAGTGTGTTTAATTTTCATGCATTTAGTCTTGATTGGGGTTATCTATTTGTTGATTTTATGTCTTGCCATACACGCCCTAATTACTAGCATTTATCTTGGAAAATAATAAACTACGGAAATATAAAGGTCCTACACTATTACATCATTTATGGGGGGTATAAATTTACAAATGGGGGGTTGCAAGAATTTAAACCCTACTTAACTATTACAACCATGTTGAAATTTACAAAGCAAGAAAGAAAAAGGATTTGTTAAAAAAATGGTTTTTTGTCTTAATGAATTAAGAAAAAGAAATAAATTAATTAATAAAAAGAAAATATTTTTTTTTATATTAATAAAAAGGGTATTAATACTGAAAATGATAACAAGGGAAATAATGAGAGATAAAATTAGCATGCTGCTGAAAGCAAAACAAAGGGGATCATAAGTTATGATGCCGAGCGCGCTGTGGTTCAAAAGGAAACGTCATAGAAAATCAGAAGTTCTGGATTGATACACTCTGAGGTCCTGCAAGAAACGTTAGAGGGAAAACACAGATGTTCTGGGTTGCTACGTGCTGAACTTTTGAGTGTTAGAACAGTGAGAAAGTCTTAGAAGTTCTGTGTATTAAAATAGTGAGGAGAACTCAGAAGTTCAGTATGGGCTAAAACACTGAATGAAAACCAGAAGTTCAGTGTGTGTTAACAGCGAGTGAAAATCAGAAGTTATGTGTGTGTTAAAATGGTGAGGAGAACTCAGAAGTTCTGTGTGTATTAAAATGGTGAAGAGAACTCAGAAGTTCTATGTCACATTTCAACTCTTTCCTCATATTAATCAGCACATCAGCAATTTATTCAGTCCTTAATAGAAAATCAGAAGAATAAAAGCACATCAGTTTATAGAAGTTATAATTCTAATTATGAGCCTAGCTTTATTCAAGAAGTTCTGATCCATAGTTTTTCTACTTATGCAATGATATGGACAACATCAATACTATGGTATTTACATATTTAATGATGTTCTGAGTGAAAAAATGCAAAGTCAGAAAGACTTATCTTGAATCTGGAGCGTGTGCCTGGAACCTGAACTGCTTCCTTCAGATGTTCTGGAGTCGGTATGAACAACGGAAGAGAAAATCCTAAGTTCTTTGATTCAAAGGGAAGAACAAAGGTTTGGTTTTATGTTTGGGAATTCTGGATTTTTGTGAAGGTTTCACAGTTTTCTTTTCTCTCTTTTGACAATTCTCTCTCTCCAAAAGCCAACCCCTTGAAAGTGTGATAGAGCAACTTATTTATAGGTGAGTTTGATGGGGTTTTTGGGGGAAAAACAAATGGGGATTTCAACCTTTTTGGAATATTGTTCCATTTCTTTTTTAACACGGTTTTCGTATGCTAGTTTGGTGCAATTATCGGGTTTGAAAAAAACACAGTCGTGGACTGGATCAGTAGCACCTTGGAGTGTTGTGGCAGCCGGCGGCAGGACTGTGCTATAGCAGTGCAACAGGTTGCTCAAACGAGGTTTTGGGATTTGGTGATGTTCTGATCGTAGAAGACCAGAGTGAGATTCAAAGGGTGAGGCTTTGATCGAAGCGTTAAACATAGCCTTCATGTGCAGAAGAACCATGTTCTGACCGAAGAGCACCGCTTCCACATGTTCTAATTGAAGCATCATTCTCTGAACCGTGTTTGCAAATTCTGACTGCACTTGCATAGAGGCTGGCTCAGAAGTTCTGAAGTACCATATTCTCTTAACATTTAGAAAAATTTCTAAATGTTTAGAAATTTGGATTCTTCAAAGTAATTTCTGACTTCGGATTTTTGATGAACCAATTTCATGTCTTGATGAAATATAATTGTTGAAACTTGATTTTTGATCTAAAAGTCAAAGTTTGACTTTTCAGTGTGCTTTTGACCATTTTGCCCTTGTGAATGATTTTTTTGGAAAATTTGTAATTCAAGGCTTGAAATTGGATGGGAGCTGTTGTACCCTAAAATTTGCCCTCTCATTTATCAAGGTTTTCCTCGCAAGACTTCTTGGACTCAAGACAAGATTAGGGTTTGGTCAGCTCAAGACACCTCATCTTGCACTGATAACCCAAAATTAGGGTTTGAGTTTGCACAAGGATTTTTGGACCACCAATGCTTCATGTGACTTTCATACACCATCTTGGACCCCTAAGATTAACCATGTTAAGTTTCAGGCCTTGAGTCACAATTTTGCTCAGTCAATTGGACAGTTGACCTAAAAATCAGCTGTATTGGGGGAAAAGTCAATCATGGCCAATTTACAGTCAAACTTCATAATTTTTGATCCACAACAACATTTTAGACTCATATGTACCATTTGATCAAGTTTGGATCACAACTCCTCAAGAAATTTGATCAAATCATCAAAAGGGCAAAATGGTCAAAATTAGGGTTTTGAATGAGAAAGGGCAATTTCTGATTTTTAACCTAGCCAATGACCAATTGATTTCAAGAATTATTTCAAGGGTTCAATGGCATCATCTTGACCTAATTACATAGTTCAAAAGATCTCAAGTTCATTGGATTGACAGATGAATTTTGCAGTCAACTGATCAAAAGTCAATTGTACACTAAAAAGTCAAACTTTGACTTTTTGGTCAAAATCAAGTGCCAAGGGTCATAATTCATCAAGATTTGTCAAAATGTGAAAGTTGTTGACCAAGAAAACCAATTTTGAAAATTAGGGTTTTGAATTTGAAAATTTTCATAACTTAGAATTTTTCTAAGTATGGAAATTTTCTTATTTTTCCCCAACTTTCCACCACTTTTTCACCATGATGCATTTGGATTCAAAGAAAACTTCCAACATGAAAGTTGTAGTATTCCATTAAATCTACAACGTTTCTTCACAAACTTTTCCCAAAAGATGCTTGTATCTCAAGTTATGAATTTGTGAACATAGGTCCATGAACTAAATAACTTAGTGAAATTTTGCCCTAATTTAGGCAGGTTTTGGACACAACTTCATGGACATCTTTCATCTAGTTCCAAGAGGTATCTCAAAATTCATTTCAAATATGTATTATAGGGAACATTGCAAGCTTTCCAAAATGTCCAAGAAGTCTACAAGATCATTTTTGGTTAGGGAGAATCGAAGAAGGGAAGTTGGCATTTTATCACTTTTGTTCATGCCATTTTCACAAAGCATCAAGTTGCAAATCAGATCCATGATGTTTGTACCTTGCATTACAGGTCTTAAACTCATTCTACACTCCATAATTAAATGCAAGCTCAGAAGTTAAAGGCTTTATTTTCACTTTTGAAGCATTGTACAAGAGATAATTCCATTTTAAGCATAAAGGTTACAATGCCATTTTCATAAAGTGAGCTTTTGTAACTTTATCAACCTTGAGCCTTGGACCTGTTCCTTTGTTGCAATCAATTTCCACAGATCTTAAGCAATTTGTACAAGCCCTTTGTAGCCCTAAAACTAGCCAGTACAAGCATTTTGCATAAGTCACTTCACTTTGCTTCAAAAGCAAGAAAGTTGGTGAAAAGGAAAAAGCTTACACATCTGTTGAGGAGTGGACTTTGTATCCATTCTATACAAGTATACAAACTTGTCACAATGCAAAAGACGACTGCTTGACATCCAAAACACTCCTAAACTGAAAGACCCCATTTTATGTCCAAACATACAGCAGTTCTGCAAAATCATAGCCATTTCATTTTTGGCTCGTGCGTTTTGCATCTTGACACTTCAAACACCTTCTACATATCATACCAAAGATATCCAAGCCTTTACATTGTTGTTGTAACCCCTGTTTCAGCCATTTCCATTTTCAAACTTGGAGCTTGCAACTTGACTTGTGCAGAGACTTCTGGCCATCCACAAAGCAAGCTAGGCATTGGAATAGCTTGAAGGAAGTTCAAGGAAGCTCACACGATCCTCAGGCCTCCCTCAAAGCCCCCACATTGTCATATCCAAATCCAGTTGAAGGAGGTATTTTTCTCAAACTCTATCTCTGAATTTATGCATCCTCAAGCCACGATTTGTGATGAAAAAATGTAGCCCTTATCATGGTGAAGTTGTACATATGCATACTTTTCATTTATATTAACTAAGCTGTGAGAATTTGAATCTTGAAGTTCATAAAATTTCTAGGTCACGAATTAGGGCCATTAAAATTCTCCCTGATCTTTGAGATTTAGGTTACAAATTTTATATGGTTGATATCGTGAGATTAAATGCCACAAGTTTCATGTTATGGGTTTTTGTTTTTGTGCAAGCATGAGCAAGTTGCAGGTTTGAAGGAAAACGCGCGCGCAGAGATGGCTGGAGGACAGGGATGAGTTTCCTTGGGCTTTTTGGTGCGCCTGGCCTTTTTGTTTTTACTTTTTGCACCTCCAGGATTACTTTTGCACCCCCCTGACTATTTTCTTATATTTTTGCATTTTCAAGCATATTTTTATATTTATTACTTGCATTTATTTTTTCTAATGATAAAAAATACCCAAAAATAATTTATCTATTTCCACACTTTTATTTTATTTTTTTATTATTTTTGGCATAAAAAATAGTTTATTAGGATAATATACTTTATTTTCTTAAATAAATTGTAAATATATTTAAAAATACTATACATTTTTATTATGTTATTTATATACATAAAATATTTATTTTCATACATATTTTAATTTTTATCATTTGTACATAATATTATTTATTATTTTCTTGTATAAAAAATGGACAAAATAATAATATAGAACATATATTTTATGTTAATTGAAAATTAGGATTTCGCCCTTTCAAAAATAATAATATTTTTTCTCTTATTTTTAGGGCTTAAATAAATCATTTTTCTCATACAAAAATCAAATACAAAACATTTTACATAAATACATTTTTATTGCATTTTAAACATTTGTACATTTATTTAATTCGTACAATATTCAATTGGGTTGTAATAGTATTTTTAGGGTTTATTTTGTGCAATATCCCCGTTCAAAAACTTGTATCCCCCCTCCCATAATAATTGTTGTAATAGCTTAGTTTACTTTTACGCAATTTATCGCATTTATACCATGTTTAGTAAACTAGGGTTTGCATGATAAGACCAAAAACAAACAAATAGAAAAGACCTAATACAAGACAAATCAAATGCATGAAAAATGACACACATTGCACACAAGCACCCTTAGGGTTTCTACCACTTGGTTTCCTAAAAAGAAAATGGCCATGTTACGCACGCGAAGGATCTTGGCAAAACAAAACAAAAATAAGATCATAGTCCCTCGATGACGCTATCAAAAGGTTGCCTAAAACAAAATGATCTTGGTCCCTCCAAACATGCTAAGATACTTGGCAACATTGCTATCATGGTCATACGATGACCCACGCCCGTCCCGTTTACATCCAAAGATAGAGTTGTTTACCAAATCAATGGTAAGTCAATAATGTCAAAGGAATAAAAATGCACAAGAAAGACATTTGAGTAGGTAGATAGCTTCTAAGTTACTTGCTCCATTTCAAAACAATCCTTGCTATTTTCAAAAATAAACACACACACACACACATTTGGTGCAAAAGTGTGCTAGGCCCATGTGTTGCTTTTTCTTTTCCTTAATTCCTACTGACAAATCCAGCTTAAGCATGGCTAAAAGCTGCTAACCACCATGTTTGCTTCAAGAACAAGGCAATGTTTTAGCATATGAAGGTTATATTCTACGCTTTGGTCAGAACTTGACCAAAGCCCAAAAACCTTGTTTATACAACCCGCTGCAGACCTATAACCAACAGCTAATTCAGCCTACGCCTGCATCCCATAATTGCACCAAACTAGCATACGAAGACTGTGATCAAAAGGCAAGGGAACATGATGCCAAAAAAGGTTCAAAATCCCATTTGTTTTTCCCTCCAAAAATCACAACAAACCCATCTATAAATAAGTTGCTCCATCACACTTTCAAAGGGGGGCTGGCTGGCTTTTGGAGAGAGATTGACCAAAAGAGAGAAAAGGAAGTTGTGAAACCTTCATAAAAAATCTAGATTTCACAAACAGAAAACAAAACCTTTGTTCTTCCTTTTGGATCAAAGAACATAACCATTATTACGTCACTCTCGCTGACACCAGAACATCTGAAGGTAACAGCTCAAACCTCCAAACACACGCTCCAGATTCAAGGTAAGTCTTTCTGACTTTGCATCTTTTCATTCAGAACATCATCAAATATGTAAATATCACAGTATTGATGTTGTCCATATCATTGCATAAGTAGAAAAACTGTGGATAAGAACTTCTTGATTAGGGCTAGACTCAGATTTAGGATTAGAACTTCTATAAACTGTTGTGCTATTATCCTTCTGATTTGCTGATTATTAAGAACTGAATAAATTGTTGATGTGCTGATTAAGAGTTGAAATATGGCATAGAACTTATGATGTTCACTCACAGCTTTAGCACAACACAGAACTTCTGAGTTCTCCTCACTATTAATGCACACTGAACTTCTGATGTTCACTCACTGTTTTAACACTTAGAACTTCTGATTTTCATATGCTGATAACACATTAAACTGCTGATTGTTCGTTCATTGTCTTAGAACCATACAGAACTTCTGAGTTCTTCCTCATGTTTTGACACGCACAAAGCTTCTAAGGTTTTCTCACTGTTCTAACATTCAGAAGTTCAGCCCATAGCAACCCAAAACTTCTTTGTTTTCCCTCTAACGTGTCTTGCAGGACCTCAGAGTGTACCAATCCAGAACTTCTGAAACCAACACTCTCACTTTGAAACATTTTTAAATAATAAAACTTTGTATGCATTCTTATAGAGACGAGAATCATAACAAAGACACCTTTTCAAAATCACTTTCAAAAACACGTCCCACAAACACCTCTTTGAACTATTTTAAAAACAACACTTTGTACGCATTCTTATAGAGACGAGAATCATTACAAAGTCTCATTTTCAAAATACTTTCAAAACCCACATCACAAGCACACATTCAAACAAAAGCAAGTGATCTAGCGAGTAACTAAGAGCCCATGGAAAACCATGGATGAAAAGGGTGCTAATACCTTCCCTTTTCATAATCTACCCCCCGAACTCAAGAAAACAATCTCAAAGGTATTTCCTGTGCTTTTTCACCTTTCCTTATTGGATAAAAGAAAAGTCGGTGGAGACTCTTGCTAAACCGCAACATTTGCAAACACAAATGCAAAACACCCATGTCAGTTCTCCCACCGTATCACAGAACTGGCGACTCTGCTGGGGAAAAATCTAAAAGTGGGGTTACCTTTGGGTTAGATCACATTTACTTGCCTTCATTTGCTTGAATTGCTTGCTTTACATTACTGGTTCCTTGTTTGGGTTTGTTTTAATCCTTTACCCGGATCTGGGGCACCTTTTTAGGTAAGTAGCAATAGATTGTGGAAACTGTGAAGGGTATACCAACATGGTCTAAGCAATAGCTACATTAGTGTGACGCATTTGTTGGTACCGGTATCCCTTGTGTTGAAACGAGGAGAATACGGGGCCGCTGAGCAACGTCATGAAGAAGTAACTGACCTTAGAACCTTACTTGACCAACTTGGCCATTAGGAAGTAGTGAGATAGCCGGCTTTGGTGAAGTCCGAAGTTGGTTGATACTCGATGCTACACTCATTGAGACCGAACTCTTGGGATATCTCGGCCGCAAGAAAAGATTGATTAAGCTGAGACAATGCCTAAAAGAAAGGTCAGTGATATTGAGATCCCTTAGAACTCGGTTACTATTAACTAGGACAGGTTGAGCCAACTAAACTTCAAGAGGATACTTACCTACAAACTCCATGCAAGCCTAAATCTAAGGACTTGTCTACTTTGTGTGAATATGATTATATAAACTTGCTTACCTCGCATATTTGTACATAACATCATAACATCATACCATAGCATTTTCAATAACATTGAACCATAGCATTTCAAGGATCTCAAGGGCCTATGATGCAGGGTCACATTGAACAAGACGTCTACCAAGGGGCAAGAGGATTTATTTTCCTCTAACCAAACACCGTCAAAAATCAAGTACAACAAACCGGAGTCAAAGGCTACAACCCACTTGACATGGTGAGCTTAATTCTCGTGGAAAGACATCCATCGATATAAAGTTCTCCAATCCAAAACTGTAAGTGACTACTAACCCTGCGAGATCCTTGAAAACATGAATCCACATATCATGCATCATATCATGACAGGTTTCTCCCATACAAGTATTCTTATCTTCCTGCTGTTTATTTCAGTAAGATGGATATGGAACAAATGGTGAAAGATCTCCAAGCTCAAAACGCTCAATTCCAACAAATGTTCCTGGCTATGGCTAAAGGGCAAGAGGATCTGAAAACTCTCCTTCTCAAAGACAAGAGGGAGAAGTCCAAGAAGTCAGTAGGTGTCCTGAACTTGAGAAGAAGACCTAGAGGACCAGTCAAGAGAACTCTAGATCTGTTAACTCCAACTAACATGGGGGATAGTCATTAAGAAGACAACAATCTAGAGATTGATGAAGTCGAGGCTGACTACTCTGAGGAACAATCTCCTCCCACTGTTGACAAGTACAAAAAGCTGGAAGATCGCCTTAGTGCTATGGAGATTCAACAAATACCCGGCTTGGATTTAGGAGACATGGGTTTGGTTTCTGGAGTGGTCATTCCCCCAAAGTTCAAAATCCCTACCTTTGTCTTGTACGACGGAGTTTCTTTCCCTAAGATGCACTTAAAGTCTTCTGTCCGCAAGATTCAACCATACACAACTGATCTAAAGCTTTGGATCCATTTCTTCCAAGAAAACCTAGTAGGGACTCAACTCGAATGGTTCTATCAATTGGAGAGTTCTCGAATCCACACCTGGGAGGATTTAGCTGCTACTTTCCACAAGCAGTATCAATACAATGCTGATCTTGCACCAACTCGTGTGCAATTGTAGAACATGACCATGGGTTCCAACGAGAGCTTCAAAGGATACGACCAAAAGTGGAGAGATCTGGCTGGTAGGGTGCAACTCCCTTTAACTGACAGGGAGTTGATTGACATATTCATGGGAACTTTGACAAGGCCTTTCTTCAAACACCTAATCGAAAGCTCCTCAGCCGGATTCACCGAGCTAATATTGACCAACGAAAGGGTCGAAGCCGACATCAAAAGTGGAAATATCCAAGGAGCTACATCTCCTGATGCTCAGAAAAAGCCATACAGTGGGAAGAAAGAGTCCAATTCAGTGACTGGTCAAAAGATTCGTCATGACCAACACGTGGGGGCAGTCCTGATCTCCGGTTCTACATTGCACCGACAATAGAAAAGGGGAAATCAACAAAGGCCAAACGAGCCCAAAAGACAGTTTACCAACATCAACATGCCGCTGTCTCAAGCGCTACAACACTTGTTGAAGATGAATCTGATTGCATTGATAGGACCTCATTCGAACCCCAAAACTTCTTCTCCTAACTACAATCCTAATGCAATGTGTGCTTATCATTTTGACAGTCTCGAGCATGACACTAACGATTGTTGGGCGTTGAAGTACAAGATTCAGAATTTGATTGACGCCAAGGAGATCGAGTTTGACCCTTTGGAGACTCCAAACGTGATCACTACTCCTTTGCTAAATCATTTGAGAGTGTCTTGTTCATTTTGAATTTTGAATTGTAATTTCTTTTGTTATTCAAACAATTATCTATTAATGTCGAACTTTGTTTCATTAATGCATTGCATATGTTTGTCTTAATTTGATCCACTCATTTTCATTACATTTAAACTATGCTTTTTACTCACTTTATGACATTCAACTCTTGCTAAAAGATTACAAGCCTTTAGAGGGAGGATGAAGAAAACAATGCCATAATCTCATACAGTATGCTTTTGAACAGACCTTGCTGACGATGTACATGCGTTCTTTCAAATCCTAAACACTGGAGTTATAAGGAAGATAATCCCTAGTCAATCCCTTTGAGCCAAAGAAGCAGAAGTTTTCTTTCTTACACAAATTGAAACGTTTAATCAAAACCTGGGGCAGGGTAGTCTCTCAGTTGATTCAAACGCGCGTTTAGCCGCAAACTCTCTTCTTGTAATACAACGAATGACATCAAAAACATTCCTCTAGAATCAAAAGACAGTGATGGTTCCCTATCGTATAGGCAGTCATTATCTCTCAAAGAGAAAAGCCCGCTAAGTCAAAACCTACAAAGGAGACTTAAGAAAAACTGGGGCATCCCGCTGACTGTAATCTTAAAAAAGGAACAGTCGGGCAAAAATTAGGGATAACAAATCAAAAGAAAAAGGTCACTACAAATCCTCAACAACATGAAAAAAATATTGCAAAAAAATGACTGCCTTCCGAAAAACTTAATTTGTCTGAACCATCACCAAAATGTCATTCCAGACTCAATTGGAGTTCAAATGTACAATTAACTGAATTTAGGACTGAAGAACATTGCGAAGAACGGGTGGGTACAAATACACTTTTAGCCTTTATCCTTTGTTTCTTAAAACCGTGAACCAAGCCACGTTACAACCCTTCAAAAGTCCTAATTGAAGCATGGGTTAGTTCGAAAGCATACTGTTACAAAAGGTATCCTGACTCCTGTAAGGATTTGCTCTAAATCATGAGTTTGAATTTTCTTAACAAAATTTCTTTACTTGTTAAAACGCATTTTCAAAACTTCAAGACAAACATAAACTTTGCATTACTCGAATATCACTGTTTGTATATGGCTATTTGTTTGACAGTAGAGAAATTTACACAACGAATATCTGATGAACGAAAGCTCTCTCATTGAACAAAGTCAATTCAAGTAGGATGACACTCACATTGAAAAATATCCTATCAAAGGGACTTGACATGTCACTATCCAGCACACCTGGGGCAGTCCAGTCAAGATTCCAAGAAATCTTTCAAGAATTGTAGAGTAACCAGGGGCATGTCTCCATCTCCGTCACTTGGGGTATTGAACGTCATCTCAGTGAAGGGTTACGTACAATCAAACATTTTCTGGCAATACCACAAACATTTGCTGCTATGGGCAATGACAAAATTCTTCTCATAGGATGATTCCCCATCAAGAATTTAATCTCTGAAAACCTTTCTCCAGCCGAGACAACCTCATGAGTCCTCGAGAAATTTCCCTAACGAAGTCGTCACCTCTCCAACAAACCGACGACAGGGTTTATTTCCCCAACAAACAGCAGGGTTCCCCAGCTTGAGTTTTCCTTTCCAACTATTACAAATCAAAGGACCACAACTCCATTTCCCCAGTAGACTACTCTACAATCCCCAGCAAGTTACTATGAAACCTGGACCCGACCAGATATCAGTTCAACTTCGACCCCAGTAGAGCAACTGACAATCGAGACTCCAGAACTCTTTTCCCAAGTAGGAATCAACACTCTCCAATAGAGTTTTCAATATTCGCCAACAGATTTCTCCTCAAACAACAAAACAGGAATCCCTAGTGGAAATATTCTAAGCAAAGTTTGAAGACACACCAATTCTTCAACAGCAGTCCAGGATTTAACGACTCCCCATCATTTGTCAAGGATTTATTTTCCCAGACAAAGACACAATTCAATAAACATTTCACATTTCATACATCCTATTTACATACATGATAAGTGCATACGACACAATCTCATTTATTTTTGAGAACATCATGCATTTCATACATTAAGACATTGCATACAGCTAACATTTTACCTTTTTCAGGAAAAGGTCAATCAACAGATGGCTACCCTCAACCTTTTCAAGTTCCAGATTAATACCTGTAACAAGCCAGGAAAACTATCTGTGGACGACCGATTGTAGATTAATACCTGAAACCAGACATGACAACTATCTACTCACCCTCAGGCAACCCTACACAGGTTCCTTCCCACTTCAAGATGAAGTTTTACACGGACTCATCATCAGGCAACCCTACACAGGTTCCTTCTTTCAAAGATGAAGTTTTACATGGACTCATCATCAGGCAACCCTACCCAGGTTCTTTCTCACTTCCGGATGCAGTTTTACACGGACTCATCATCAGGCAACCCTACACAGGTTCCTCTTCTTTCCAAGATGAAGTTTTACACTGACTCATCATGAAGCAACCCTACCCAAGTTCCTTCTCACTTCTAAGATGCAGTTTTACACGGACTCATCATCAGAAAACCCTACACAGGTTCCTCTTCTTTCCAAGATGCAGTTTTACACTGACTCATCATGAAGCAACCCTACCCAGGTTCCTTCTCACTTCCAAGATGCGGTTTTACACTGACTCATCATCAGGCAACCCTACACAGGTTCCTCTTCTTTCTAAGATGCAGTTTTACACGGACTCATCATGAAGCAACCCTACCCAGGTTCCTTCTCACTTCCAAGATGCAGTTTTACACGGACTCATCATCAGGCAACCCTACACAAGTTCCTCCTCTTTCCAAGATGCAGTTTTACATGGACTCATCATGAAGCAACCCTACCCAGGTTCCTTCTCACTTCCAAGATGCAGTTTTACATAGACTCATCATCAGGAAACCCTACACAGGTTCCTCTTCTTTCTAAGATGCAGTTTTACATGGACTCGTCATCAGGTAACCCTACACAGGTTCCTTCTTTCCAAGATGCAATTTTACACAGACTCATCATCAGGAAACCTTACACTGGTTATTTCTTTCCAAAATGAAGTTTTACACGTACTCATCATCAGGCAACCCTACACAGGTTCCTTCTCACTTTCAGATACAGTTCAGATACGCTCCAGACACAGACGCCATTCTGATAACCATTCAGTTCCAGCTTACAGATACAGTCTAGCAATCATTTCTGAATGGCGTCTTTAAGCCCATCTCCAACAATTATCCATTATCTCTCCAAATGGTATATTTAAGCCCATTCCCTACATAATCAACTAACACATCTTCGAGTGCAAATTTTTCGGGCACTCTAGTGTTCAATCATCTTCCACCTTCATGTCACGAATGGCAGATTTACCGATCTAACTCTTCAGGTGTAAGAAGATTGAACAGGGGAAACTGTTGCACCCCAAAATTTTCCCTCTCATTTCTCAAAGAATGAACCTGGACCCTCAAGTTTGCTTCCATCCAATCCCAAGCCTTGAACTACAAATTTTCCAAGAAAATCACCCACAAGGGCAAAATGGTCATTTACACACTGAAAAGTCAAACTTTGACTTTTGGATCAAAATCAAATTTCAAGAATCATATTTCATCAAGACATGTTGAAATATGAAATTTGTTCATCAAGAAATTCAAAAGTCAAAACTACTTTGGAGAAGTCAAAAGTCTAAATACTTAGAATTTTTTCTAAGTGTTTAAGAAAATATGACAAGCTCAGAACTTCTGGCCAGATTATCACCATGATGCAAGCTGATTCTAGAAGAACTTCTGGCACAAAAGTTATAGATTTCAACAAGATCTTAAACATTGCAGAACAGAACTTCTCCTAGAAATGCTGGGATTTTAAGTTATAACTTCTCAAATACACGTCCTTGAAACTGAAACACTCAACAAATCCTGGACACTTTCAAGACAGAGTTTGGTCAGAACTTCTGGGCAAGTTTTCACAAAGGTTCAGCCAGATTTTTCCAGGGTAATTCAAAAGGGTTAAGAAGCGTGTTGCAAGCTTCCTAGAAAGTCTGAGGGCTCCTTCAGAACATCTTGGAGCCAGGAGATACAAAGATCAGAGGTTGAATGTTACACTGAAGTTGAACTTCTGATCCAGAATTAAGAAATGATGCAGAGTTTCACCTGGAAGGATTTCTGATTTGATAAATATCATCATCGTTTAATGCTCATTTAATGCTCACAACCACTTTTGAGTCTCTATCCAAAGGATTTCCCCCACGCGTACCTCTATTGTCATGGGATAACAGACTTTGGTGCAAAAGTGTGCTAGGCCCATGTGTTGCTTTTTCTTTTCCTTAATTTCTGCTGACAAATCCAGCTTAAGCATGGCTAAAAGTTGCCAACCACCATGCTTGCTTCAAGAACCAGGCAGCGTTTTAGCATATGAAGGCTATATTCAACGCTTTGGTCAGAACTTGACCAAATCCCAAAAACCTTGTTTATACAACCCGTTACAGACCTATAACCAACAGCTAATTCAGCATACGACTGCATCCCATAATTGCACCAAACTAGCATACGAAGACTGTGATCAAAAGGGAAGGGGACAGGATGCCAAAAAAGGTTCAAAATCCCATTTGTTTTTCCCTCCAAAAATCACAACAAACCCATCTATAAATAAGTTACTCCATCACACTTTCAAAGGGGGGCTGGCTGGCTTTTGGAGAGAGATTGGCCAAAAGAGAGAAAAGGAAGTTGTGAAACCTTTATAAAAAATCTAGATTTCCCAAACAGAAAACAAAACCTCTGTTCTTCCTTTTGGATCAAAGAACATAACCATTGTTCTGTCACTCTCGCTGACACCAGAACATCTGAAGGTAGCAGCTCAAACCTCCAAACACACGCTCCAGATTCAAGGTAAGTATTTCTGACTTTGCATCTTTTCATTCAGAACATTATCAAATATGTAAATATCACAGTATTGATGTTGTCCATATCATTGCTTAAGTAGAAAAACTGTGGATCAGAACTTCTTGATTAGGGCTAGACTCAGATTTAGGATTAGAACTTCTATAAATTGTTGTGCTATTATCCTTCTGATTTGCTGTTTATTAAGAACTAAATAAATTGCTGATGTGCTGATTAAGAGTTGAAATATGGCATAGAACTCCTGATGTTCACTCACAACTTTAGCACAACACAGAACTTATGAGTTCTCCTCACTATTAATGCACACTGAACTTCTGATGTTCACTCACTGTATTAACACTTAGAATTTCTGATTTTGATGCGCTGATAACACGTTGAACTGCTGATTTTTCGTTCATTGTCTTAGCACCATACAAAACTTCTGAGTTCTTCCTACTGTTTTGACACGCACAGAGCTTCTAAGGTTTTCTCACTGTTCTAACATTCATAATTTCAGCACATAGCAACCCAGAACTTCTGTGTTTTCCCTCTTACGTGTCTTGCAGGACCTCAGAGTGTACCAATCCAGAACTTCTGATTCCACTGACGTTCTTTTCTGAATCACCATGCGCCTGGCTCCAGAACTTCTGATCCTTGCTGTTTTGCCTGCAGCAGCACGTTGTTTCTATATTTCATTCATTTTCCTTTTCATCATTTTTAATATTAATATGAAAAGACATAAAAATATTTTTCTTTTATTAATTTATTTATCTCTTTTTCATTAAGATAAAAAACCATTTTCTAAACAAGTCCTTTTTATTTCTTATATTGTACATTTCAATATGGTTGTAATAGTAACTTAGGATTTAATTTTATTTGCAACCCCTATTGTAAATATGTAACCCCATCCCTAAAATATTGTAATAGCGTAGGACTTTACATTTCTGCAATTTATCGCTTCCGAATGTAAATGCTAGTAATTAGGGTGTGTATGGAAAGACATAAAATTGACAAATAGATCACCCTAATCAAGACTAAAATGCATGCAATCAAACACATTTTCACACTAGCACCCTTAGGGTAATCTCACTTGTTGCCTATCGGAAAAATAGTCATGTCCCTCGAACATGGGCGTTTTATCAAAAGACCCTCGATAAAAGATCATAGTCCCTCGATGACCCTCGATGTTGCCTTCGATAAACGATCTAGTCCCTAAAACGACATTGCTAAAACGTTCCATGGGTTGCCTTCTATGACTATACAAACGTCCCAACTTCCGTCCCTTCACATCCAACGATGGGGCTTCTTACCAAAACAATGGTAAGATAGCAACGTCTAAAGGAGGAGGAAAAGAACATTTAAGACCTGTTGAGTAGGTAGATTTGCTCCTAGTTGCTCGCTTGCTCACAACAAAACATTCTACACACCAACACTCTCACTTTGAAACATTTTCAAAATATAACACTTTGTATGCATTCTTATAGAGATGAGAATCATTACAAAGACACCTTTTCAAAATCACTTTCGAAAACACGTCCCACAAACACCTCTTTGAACTATTTTCAAAATAACACTTTGTACGCATTCTTATATAGACGAGAATCATTACCAAGTATCATTTTCAAAATACTTTCAAAACCCACATCACAAGGACACATTCAAACAAAAGTAAGTGATCTAGCGAGTAACTAAGAGCCCATGGATGAAAAGTGTGCTAATACCTTCCCTTTTCAAAATCTACCCCCTGAACTCAAGAAAACAATCTCAAAGGTCTTTCCTGTGCTTTTTCACCTTTCCTTATTAGATAAAAGAAAAGTTGGTGGTGACTCTTGTTAAACCGCAACATTTGCAAACACAAACGCAAAACACCCAAGTCAGTTCTCCCACTGTATCACAGATATGATGCATGTTATGCGAATGCAATGTTTTCAAGGATTTTATGGAATTTAAATTTGGTAAAAAAAAGAGAAGACGACAAACATTAATTGCATTATTAAGTTCATGAATTACAAAAGCCTCTCTTGGGTTTACAATGGAAGAAGCAAAAATAATACAAAATAAACTCCTAAAATAAAAAGGACTCAAGCTTCCCATGGGCGCATCCTCATTGGTGCAATGTAGGAATTCGGGCTTCACTCTTTATGAATTTGCCTCGTGAGCTCCAAAACCTTCTTCTCGCTTGCGAAGAACTATGCTTCGAAGATATCTTGTTCACCTTTGAGTGGAATCCACGATATTTGCAATTCCTCTAAGTCGGCAGGCATGTCAGAATGAAGAAGAGTGTAAGGGGCGTCTCCCTCAACAACGAGCTCCATAATCACAGGTAGGATGGAGGGGTAAGGCATCATGAGACTTTGAGCACGAGTTCATACCCACTTGAGGTAAGGCTCAAGAGGGATGGAATTGTATGCCCCAAAGTCTTCATATCTACTTTGTTTACCATTCTCCAAGCTCGTATGTACTTTTGACGATAGCCTTGGACGTCGCCCTCGCAGTCGAATACCAAACCTTGGATGAGCGCATCATGGGGACCATCTCTTCGCGCATGCCCAAAATGTCGCAATGTAAGAGAAGGATTATAGGTGATGCCTCCCCTAATACCCAATAGTGGGACATTAGGGAATTCCCCACAATGGTCGATGATGGTAATATCTTCCAAATATTGAGAACACCAATGAATATCTGAGTGTGAGAGTGACATCATCCTTTGATACCATGTCAAGCCTTGGTCATTCTTCAACGTTGATCAATGTAGGTGCGAAATAAACCACCTAGACAGTAATGGAATACAACATAAAAGAGTAGCCCTTTTCTTCATGGTGCGAGTGTGGAAACAATGTAGAATGTCTCCAAGCAAAGTAGGTATGGGATTACGAGAGAGAAAAACCTTGATGGCATTAACATCTATGAGTTGGTCCAGATTGGGAAATAGAACCAAACCATAGATTAGAAGGTCCAATACAACCTCAAAAGCTTGAAAATCCATATCTTCCTAAAATAAACGAGCCTTTTCCAACAGAAACTTAACTAAGAAACCCTTAACTCTACTCTTTGTTTCCCAATTTGCCACAATGTCGGATCTCTTCAAATTCAAGGCTTTGACAATAACCTCGGGCTTTGGAGTTTCTTCTATGCCGGTTAATGGTATTTGATCAAGCACATGCACTCCTAGAACTTGAGAGAATTCTTCTAATGTAGGCACTAATTGGTAGTCGGGAAATGTGAAGCAATGATACATAGGATCAAAGAATTGGAAAAGCACACACATCATTTCTTCTTGGCAGTTTGAGGTAGCCAAGTTGAGAATTCGACCATATTTCTTGGTGAAGGGAGAATCTCCAGGCACTCTTGATGCTAACTCTTGAAGTTGAGGATGCACTTTTACGAAGTTGACTCGGATGGTATTCCTACGAGTGGAAGCCATGTCCTACAAAACAGAACAAAGATAAATTCATAAATCCTTGAAATGGTTAGTGAGAATGCTTATGGTGTTATGATGTTTATGATGTCATGAAAAATAATAACAAACAAAGCACACAAAGATCTTAGGTTTAGGCTTGCATGGGTTTCATAGGTAATCACCCTCTTGAAGTTTAGTTGGTTCAACCTGTCCTAGAAAGTAACCTGGTTCTAGGGAAACTCAATATCACTGGTCTTTCTTCATTGGGCATTGTTTTAGAAAAATCAATCTTTTCTTGTAGCCAAAATATCCTGAAAGTCTGATCTTAATGAGTGTAGTATCGAGTATCAACCAATCTTCAGCTTTTCACCAAAGTCGCCTATCTCACTACTTCCTAATGGCCAAGCTATTCAACTAAAGGTTATATGGTCAGTTAGTGCTTCATGACACCACACAATGGCCCCGTAATCTCCTCGATTCAACATAAGGGATACCTGTACCAATAAATGTGTCACACTAACATAGCCATTGTTTTAACCATATCAGTCTATTCCGTACAATTTCCATAATATATTTCTACTTACCTAATGATGTTCCCAAATCCGGGTAGAGGATTTATACAAGAAACCCAAACATAGGCCCAAAGATGTAAAGCAAACAAGTCAAATAATGAAAGCATTTAAAGGTGATCTAGTCTCTAAGGTAACCCCACTTCGTAAGGTGATCCCCAACAGAGTCGCCAGTTATATAATATGGTGGAAGAAATGACTTGGGTGTTTTGTGTTTGATCGCAATTGTTGTGGATAGCAAGAGTCGCCACAGACTTTTCTTTTATCCAATAAAGGAAAGGGTGAAAATAACAGGAAAGACCTTTTGAGATTTTTCTTGAGTTCATGGGGTAGGTTATGAAAAGGGAAGGTGTTAGCACCCTTTGCATCTGTAGTTATCTACAGGCTCTTAGTTTCTAGCTCATTTTAAAATGCTTTGTTTGAAATGTGTTTGTGATAGGTTTTGAAAGTATTTTTGAAAAATTCCTTTGTTTAGGCAAACGTTATAATGATTCTCGTTTTGGAGAAAATATATACAAAGTGTTGAGTTTTGAAAATATTTCATTTGAAAGTGTTTGTGTATTTGAAAGATATTTTGAAATATTGTGAGCAAGCAATTACGAGTGTTCTACCTACTAAAAAAAGTCTTTGTTCATTTCCTCCTCATTTAGATATTTCTACATTACCGTTAATTGGTAAGAAGCCCTATCATTGGATATAAAGGACGAGCGTGGGTCATCATACAGTCATAGAAGGCAACATTGTAGGATAACTTAGAAATTTTTTGTGAGGGTCTAAGATCGTTTACTGAAGGCAACATCAAAGGGTCACCGAGGGACTATGATCTTGTATTCGAGGGTCTTTGCTAAAGTATCCCACATTTGAGGGACGTGACTGTTTACATCTGAGGCAACAAGTGTGGGTTACCCTAGAGGTGCATGTCTGAATCGTGTTTTGATTGCATGCATTTTTGTCTTGAATTAGGGTTATCTACTTGTTGATTTTATCTTGTCATATAAACCCTAATTACTAGCATTTTATTCGAAAGAGATAGATTGTAGAAATTTAAAGTCCTACGCTATTACATCGTTTAAGGGATGGGGATACAAATTATAAATGGGGATGAAAGAAATTAAAACCTAATTACTATTATAACCAAATTGAATAAAAATAATAGAAAAAAGTCTCAAAAATCAAGATTTTTGGTGTTTAGGATGACACGGGCCGTGTCCTGTGACAGGGGCACCCGTGTCAGGACCCTGTAATAATCCATGCATGTCTTTTTTTGTCCCAGATGAGCTGACACGGGTCGTGTCCTGTGAAACGGGAACCCGTGTCAGAACCCTGTCCTGCCACTTTGCCAAGTTTTAATTCTAGTAAGAGGGACACGGGCCGCATCCTGTGACACGAGCACCCGTGTCAGAACCTTATCTTGCCATTTTGTCCTGTTTTCTTCCTTACATGGCCCGTTTCAGGTGACACAGCTGGCTATGTCAGACTTCCAGAAGCATTTTTCTATGATTTTGAGTGTTTTCAACTTTTCTACGCTGATTTGTCCTGTTTTATTCTTTTGAAAACAAAAGTAAAATGATGTATGAACAAGGATATCACAGTTTGAGAAAACTTACCTCTTGAAGTGAAAACTCGAAATGTGTATGGATGTTTCCAGGTGCAATGTGATGATTGATTGAGCTTCCTTAGACCTCCCTGAAGTTGTTCCAATCTTTACTTTATGCTGAAAGTGTTTGAATCTCTCCAACCAAGTCAACTTGTAAGAAAATGTTTTTGAGTTTTGAATATGGTGCTAATGATGTTACAGAAGTTGTTCTTGTGTTTGAACAACTTCTATATGATGTATGTCAAGTATTTGGATGGTTTGTTTGAGGAAAACTTGCAAGGTATGAGATTCAAAGATTTGGACTTCAAAGCTCAAAGATGGAGGTTTTACGAACAGTTCTGTTTTTTTATGAGTGAAGTGATTTTGAGTTCTAGTTTCTCTTTCTCTTTTTTCTGGCTCCCTTCTTTTGCAAATGCTCCCTCTATTTATAGGCAAGAGGTTTGGGAACAAAAGCTGATTAGATTTACAAGACAACATGTTATGGTTTAGTTTGGATGCAAATATCAAACTATGTCGATTCTCCATAGTCCCAAGATGAAGTATTAAAGTTTCTGATATATAGGGACTACTTTCCATGATTTATGGTGGAGTAAAATCAGAAGTAAATAAGGTATGGTCTTAAGACAAGTTTTGTACCAACAAGCTTGCTTTTCAAGAATAGCAATGGTAATTTTTTACCTTAAATGGCAAGTTATTTGGATAGTGGCTTGTATCTCTTGGGTAATGGTTCAAGCTTTTGTGTAAACATTAAATTATGGTGAGATTTACAAGTAAAAGGGCCTTTAACATAAGATTATGCAGCATAGCATGTAGGTTGGATCATGTGTTTTTCACCAAAAAGACTTGTAATTCAAGAATGGATGTCCAACTTCATGCCTTTGAATCTCCTAGCTCAAGTATAATAAATTCATGCTCTTGGATGTTTTAGAAAGCTTGAAACATCCTCTATAACTTTCATGTTGTCCATTTTGACAAAATCATCTTGAAACAATGTGAAAAAATGCCAAGAAGTTAAGATGAAAACTGACCAAAATCTGTTGAAAATTTCTCTAAAAGTGTTAGACAACAATGTCAGGACTTCACGGGCTCATATCTTCAAATCTAAGTATTTTTTGGACATTAACCCTCTAATACAAAGTTATAGAATTCATCAAGATCTACAAATTTCATGTTGAAAGTTTCCTTTGAATCATTTTGCATCATGGTCAAAAATTGGTATGAAGTTATGAAATTATCATGTTTAAAACACTTGGAAAAATTTCTAAGTATAAAAAATATTGACTTTTCCAAAGACTTTTTGACTTTCTTGATGATCAAATTTCATATTTTTGAATTTCTTGATGAATTTTGATCTTTGAAACTTATTGTTGACCAAAAAGTCATAGTTTGACTTTTCAGTGTATAGTTGACTTTTTCATCAGATGACCAAATTTCATCTATCAATCCAATGATCTTGAGAAATGTTTTGAGCCATGAAATTAGGTCAAACATGTTGAATTTGAATCCTTTAGATGGTACTTTAAGCCATTAGATCATGTATTAAGTAAAACAATCCTTGATCAGTCATATACAATCAAAACCCTAATTTTGACCATTTTGCCCTTTTGGTGATTTGAACAATTTTCATAGGGAATTGTGATCCAAACTTAATCAGTTGATACATATGACTTCAAAATGTTGATATCGGTCAAAAATCTTGAAGTTTGACTGTAGGTTGACAATAGTTGACTTTTTACCCAATACAACTAATTTTAGGTCATCTGGTAAATTTACTGAGCCATTTTGTGATCCAAGATTTGAAACTTCACATGAGCAATCTTGAGGGTCCATAATGATCCACGAAAGTCATATGAGGCATTAAAAGTCCAACTGTCCTTGTGCAAACTCAAACCCTAATTTGAGGTATCGGTGTTGAGGAGATGGCTTGACCTAGTCAATATTTGTGCAAGCTTGAGCTTTTGAAGATCTTTGTGAGAAATGTCTTGAGAAATGAGAGGGAAAATTTTGGGGTACAACAGTGTCACGTCTTCATAAAATCATCATATAAAACATCCTGCTCCGTAACACGAGTTTTCAAAACATTTAGAACAATTACTTCTTTAAAATCATCGATATCAGATTCAAAATTATTGCAGCGGAATCATAGTCTAAAAACATATTTATTATAAATACTTCATAGAGTCTTACTCAAACTTTATCATTCATGATTAAGTAAATAAAACAATCAAATACCATGAAAGCTAACTCATAAACTCAAAATAAACAAAGGAACATGATAGTTTCAAAACATGTGTTCCCCACCCCGATGTTACATATCAAAGCAAGACCTTTTAATCCCGATCACCTGCAAGTTACCCACGTATATATAAAACATTTCTAAGAATAAATGGTGAGTAATCACAATCATTATAAAAGATATAAGGAATAAATATATTAGTTATAACACATCAGTCAAAAACCACACATTATTAGATCTTTATGTTATACTCATACCTTCACTTCATTATTCATTCATATCATCATCATATCATTAGTCAACAATCATCACTATAACATAATTAAATAACACATTCATAAAACATCATGTAATCAAATATTATGCAATACCACAAAGAATGTAATGCAACTTCATTAGACTCATGCATGTGGTACCAAAACTTCACTGATGACTCGATCATCGTTTCTCCAAAGATACCCACCAATAAGATCGATTCCCACTTGGAACCAGAGCACATCATAATATTGCACTCAATTCTCACTATAGGATTGAGGTCATCACTAGACTATCATCCTATCATCATCACTGGGAAAATTGTCCTAACAACATCACTGGACCGAAGTCCTAAAATATGCCATAAATGCATGATGCACAACAACATAATAAACATGACCACTACTAGTCAAAACACATCATCATACATGAATTTATCGCATGTCATCAAATATATCGTAATACACAAAGCATCATCATAAAAAAACATCAATTTATTCATACAAACATACATCGTGTTGCATCAATCGCATAATCACATAAGTTCATCTTAGTATTAACACATTTCATCATTTGATATCCTAGAAAGGTACTGGAAAGATACATCATATGAATAATTTTATTCTACCAAAGCGTAGTACATCGTGTTAGCCTCCTAACACTTCAAGCGGTGCGTCAAATAGAGTTCGGGAACTCAAGTTGCAACCTCTCAAAGTTTCTGTCAAACAACCTTCGCCTGAGGCTCACCCGACGAAGTAGCTTGATCGCATAAGGATCTCCTTGAGAGGCTTGGTAAAAAATCCTTCCACCATACAAAATCCAGGAGCGTTGTTTTTCTTCTGTCTCATTCGCCCGACGAAGCTACTCGCTCGACCGGCGAGCTCCTCTCGCATCTGCTTCGCCCGATGAAGCTGGGGCGAGTCACCTTCCTCATACAAAAATCCAGGGGCTCTGTTTTTCACCGCTTCCCTTTTCCTCTTGATCGCCTAGAACTGCTTTGGAGAATCTCACTCGCCCAGTGAAGCACATGGCTCACCCGACGATGTAACACGAACAGGAAATTTGTTATGCATTTTCTACACTGCACCAGCCCTAATTTCTTGGCATTTCAACACATAACAGGTTCTAAATCATCATAGATACTCATGTTTTCATCATGCAACACCAACACATCACATTATACACCACATACATCAAATCATTGTAAAATAATACCATAATTACATCATTTATCAACAAAGTCATCATATTTTCATCATTAATCAAAATCCCAATACAAACAACCTACAATTATCTAAACCTTCTATCAATTATAATAATAACGATAAACTCCCCTTACCTTAGACTCCTAGAATTAATTCGATCTCTTCTCATGTTGCATAGGATCCTATGAGTTTTTCAGTGCCCTAGCTCTCTTCACATCGTTCTTCTCACTTTTACGGTTGTAGAATAAACAATGACACTAACTTTTCCTTGTTTAACACTTGGACCCTTTCTATGGTCTTCCTATCTTACCCTTACTTACTTCACAATATTAATACCTTGTCCTCAATCCCTACTGTTGTACCCCAAAATTTTCCCTCTCACTTATCAAGAATTTACTCACAAGATATCCTTGGCTCAAGACTGCATTAGGGTTTGATCAGCTCAAGACACCTCCTTAGACACTGATGACCAAAATTAGGGTTTGAGTTTGCACAAGTATTTTTGAACTTCCAATGTACCATGTGACTTTAATGGATCATTATGGACCCCCAAGATTACTCATGTTAAGTTTCAAGCCTTGGATCACATTTTTGCTCAGTCAATTGAGCAATTGACCTAAAAATCAACTGTATTGGGGAAAAAGTCAATAATGGCCAATTTACAGTCAAACTTCATACTTTTTTATCCACATCAACATTTTAAACTCATATGTATCATTTTATCAAGTTTGGATAATAATTCCTCAAAAAATTTGATCAAATCTCCAAAAGGGCAAAATGGTCAAAATTAGGGTTTTGAATGGGAAAGGCCAATCTCTGATTTTTGACCTAGCAAATGGTCAATTGGTTTAATGCATGATCTCAAGAGTCCAATTGAATCATTTTGACCTAATGACATGGTTCAAAACATTTCAAGTCCATTGGATTGACAAATGAATTTTTCAGTCAACTGTATACTGAAAAGTCAAACTTTGACTTTTTGGTCAAATTCAAGTGCCAAAGATCATAACTCATCAAAACATGTCAAAATATGAAAATTATTCATCAAAAAATCAAAAAGTCAAGATTTCATTTTGAAAAGTCAAAATTTCTAAATTTAGAAATTTTTCTAAGTGTTGGAAATTTCATATTTTTTCACAACTTTGAACAAATTTTTCACCATGATGCAAGATGATTCAAGAGAAACTTCCAACATGAAAATTGTAGATATCCATGAAATCTAAAAATTTGCTTTACATAACTCCTTGCAAAAGTGCTTGGATCTTAAGTTATAATTTTATGAACATAGGGTCATGAAACAAAACACTTAGTGAAATTTTGCCCTAATTTGGTCAGGATTTTGACCCAACTTCATGGCACTTTTTCATATAGTTCCATGTGGAATATTCAAAAGCAATTCAAATACGGGTTGTAGGGCATATTTCAAGCTTTCCAAAATTTCCAAGAACTCCTTGATATCATTCTTGAGTAGGGAGAATCGAAGAGATGAAGTTAGGGTTTTATCACTTTAATTACAAGTCATTTTAGTGATGAACAAAATTCAAATTCAAACTATGCTGCATAAAAAATACTTTGCAGGCCTCAAACTTGTTAGGCACTCTATAATTAATGGTTTACACATCTGTTAGAGGCCTCACTTCAAGCATTCAATGCATGGACATGCTTTATATCCATTTTTGGAAGAAAGGTCACATTGCCATTTTGATAAAGTGACTTTCAATACAAAACTTATTCTTGAGCCTTGCACTTGTTCTCTTCTGATCAAATAAGTCCTATAACTCATGAGAAATGTTTCAGACACTTACAATCACCCATCCCATGCTTTTACCTCTTCTCGAAACTTCTTTCCCTCTTTTGTTCAAAATTAAGTAACCTAGCCAAAAGCTAGGAACTTGTACTTCTGATTGTCTGAAGCTCTCAAACACTTTTGTTTATACATACACAAACCTTAGACCATGAGGACATGAATGCTCAAGCCTTGAAAGAACCTAGAACTCAGAATCACACTTCACACTTCCATTTTCACACAAACAGACCAAAAACTTGAAACTCATAATCTACTCGTGCGTTTCTTGGCCTTTTGGTTTCTAAAGTTTCTAAATATCATATAGAGATAACCCCACACCATGTTATAGAACTGTAACACCATTAACACCATCCTCCATTTCCAAAAACAGAGCTCTGCACATTGACTTCTTCAAACCATTTCAGCCATCCATTGCTCAAGCTAATCATTGCATTAGCTTCCTGGGACCTCAAGGAAGCTAACCTGATCATTACCATCACTTGAAACAAGCTCAAACTCAAAACACGATTTCCAGTTTTGAGGTAAGTTTTCTAACTTTGAAACTCTTCATACAGGCATCATCAATGATTTATTTATGAACAAAACATGTAGATATCATTATCCTAAAGTTAACCATGTCCATAGTTTTCATTAATTTTACTTGAGCTTAGAGAATTTTGAAACTGAAACTTCTGAGATTTTTAGGGTTCAGATTAGGGCCATTAAAATTCATGCTTATCTTTGATCTATAGTTTGTAATGCTTTACATTTTTGAAACCGTGAGAAAATTTGCTACAAGTTTCATGTTTACAGTTTTCATTTTTGATGAGAAATAAGCACGTTACAGCTGGCCTGGCTGGAGGTTGAAGATGAAGTCACCAGGGCGCATTTTTCCTTGTATATTTATTGTTTTGCTTATGTTAACGGATGTATAGCCACCCCAGTGGTAGAAGCGCGCGCCTGTAACCTTTGGGACCTGGGTTCGAGCCCCTGTGGTACGCTTTTGGATTTTTCACATTTCCTTGTTTTCTGATTTTTCTTTTTGCATGCGCTGGGCCTTCTTGGGCCTGTCTATTTTGTTTTTTTGCTTACTAACCCCCCTGCAAGGTAATTGCACCTATGGCCCAGTTTATTTTTATTTTCTTATTTTTATTTCATTTGTTTTCTTAATTACTTTTTTTTATAATATTAAAAATCATAAAAACTACAAAAAAATTAGATTTTCATTTTAACTTAGTTTATTTTATTTTTTCTCACAAAAAAAATGTTTTTATTAACTATACTTTATTTTTTTTTATAAATCATCTTGTATATTTAATTTAAACTAGGTTAATATTTATTTTTCTTTTACACCTATTAAAATATATTTATTCATATATGAAAAAGGCCAAAAATCTTTTATAATGCTATAAATATTTTTAAGACAAAAATACCAAAAAAAATACTTTTTCTAAACTTATTTTCTTTTAATCAATTAACAAATTTAGGGCTTTATTTAAATTTTTTTCTTAATAAATTTAAGTTTGATTAATTATTTTCTTTAATTAATTAGGTTAAAATAAATTCTCTTTTCTCGTGAAAACCAAACAAATATCCATTTACTTCACATTTTTCATTTTTGTACATTTATTCATTTTATACTTTGTACTTATTTATATCCTTGTACATTGATGCCAATTCAATATGGTTGTAATGGACTAAGTAGGTTTAAAATTCTTGCAATCCCCATTCAATTTGTACACCCCTCCCCACAAGTATTGTAATAGCGTAGTAACTTTAAATTCCACAATTTATCGCTTTATATATAACATGTTAGTAATTAGGGTTTGTATGGAAAGACTAAAACCAATACTTAGAAAATCCTAATTCAAGACAAAAACAAGCATGAAAACAATACATTTGCACACAAGAACCCCTAGGGTTATTCCACTTTGTTGCCTTATACAAAATGGCCATATTACGCATGTAAGGTATCTTAGCAAAAACAAAGTAAATACAAGATCATAGTCCCTCGATGACGCTATCTAAGTTGCCTTTCAAATGATCTTAGTCCCTAAAAAGAATGCTAAGATACCTTGCAACATTTCTAATCATGGTTATATGATTACCCACGTCCGTTCCATTTACATCCAAAGATAGGGTTACTTACCAATCGATGGCAAGATAACAATTTCAAAGGAAAAAGGAAATGAACATGAAATACTTTTGAGTAGGTAGAATGCTCCTAATTACTTGCTCAATTTCAAAACAAAACATCCTTTCTATTTTCAAAACAAACACCTACACTTTCAAAACATCTTACAAAACTTGAAAACATTTTCAAAAAGATCAAACATCTTTGTATATATTCTTACAAACAAAAATCATTACAAAGATTGCCTAAACAATGGCCTCTTTACAAAATACTTTCAAAAACCACACCAAGCATAATTTCAAACAAAAAAGCAAGTGATCTAGAAAGTAACTAAGAGCCCATGGAAAATCATGGATGAAAAGGGTGCTAATACCTTCCCTTTTCATAATCTACCCCCCGAACTCAAGAAATAATCTCAAAGGTATTTCCTGTGCTTTTTCACTTTTCCTTTTGGATAAAAGAAAAGTCGGTGGCGACTCTTGCTAACCGCAATATTTTCAATCAAACGCAAAACCTTTAAGTCAGTTCTCCCACCGTATCACACCTACCTCTTATTATTTTATTTATTCAATTAATAATAATTTTAAATAATTAAAACTAATTATCTAAAATTATTGAAGCACCCAATATCACTTCACATACATCAAAATATCACATTTATTCATAGATACATCACAAATACTCACAATATTCACAATTAAATAATTAAATAAATAATCTAATAATTTTGGGGTGTTACACCCCCCTCTTGTGTGTGAAGTCTCAAATTCAACAAACTTGTCCTTTATCCCTAGGGATACTCCACATTCCTCTCATAATCCTTTACCTTCACCCTAGCCTATAGTCTTATCCCCATATCCTAGTACAAGTAAACATAGTAGGTACATACCCTCTGAGGTCATTGCACCTCACATAGTCGAAACTCCTTCTTCAAAGTATGTCTCATCTTTAATTCAGTCTTCCAATACTCTCTCCCTTCGACAATTCAATTCTCATCATATGCTGACTAGAGATAATACTAGTCACTCCAAACCAAAAGTGTTCTTATCTCATGTTGAACCTACTTTTGTAAAGCAAGCTTTGGCTCGTCCTGATTGGTTTCAAGCTATGCAGCTTGAATATAATGCATTAATTACCAACCAAACCTGGACCTTAACGACCTTGCCTCCTCTTGGAAAACATGTGGGGTGTAAAAGGGTGCTTAAATTAAAGGAAAACACTGACGGTACCATTAATAAGTATAAAGCATGACTAGATGCAAAAGGTTACCATCCAGAATATTATTTTGATTTCAATGAAACATTCTCCTATGGTAAAACCTACCACCATTAGAGTTGTGATCACTTTAGCCTTGAAAAATAATTGGGAGTTGTAGTAAATTTACATCAATAATGTCTTCTTTAATGGCATCTTACAAGAGGAAGTTTACATGATTCAACCTTTAGGTTTCGAGCACCAAGGACCTGTTATTGTGTGCAAGATATACAAAACCCTCTATGGCCTCAAGCAGGCTCCTTGGGCCTGATTTGATAAACTAATTCAAGCTCTTGTCCACTTTGGCTTTGCTCACAATAAATGTGGCCACTTTTTGTTCATCTATTCACACCATGGAGTCATTATGTATGTTTTAGTTAGTTTCATAGTTTTAGGATTGGCATAATTTTGCAAAAACATGGTTCTACTGATGTTGATTAAGATATTACAATATTCTTATCAACTATCATAATAGTTTTGTTGTTATGTGTTTTTTTCCAGCCAGATTTCGAAGTAGGTGTCGTGACATCTTGGTCTAGTACAACAGGCGATGTTGTTTTAAATCTTGGTAGATTTGATTTAATTCTGTGATATTTATTTTGGATATATCTCAGTAAATTTCACAGGTCAAGAAGATTTCATCTGGAACAAGATTTGTATCTCCAATTGTACATTAGTTACTAAATTGGGCCTTCATACAATTTAGGAAACTTTGTGTTATTTGTTCCAAGATTTAAGGAGATTTTGCTGCACAATTGGTGCATCACTCAGCTTATGGATCAAGAAACTTCTTGGCCCAAATTTCAAATCATAATGACTGCAGAGGTTTATTTAAAGGGGAGTCCTAACCTAATGTAATTAGTTCTTTCAACAATTGTAAAATTATGGGAAGAAAAATAGTCTTAGATTTTGAGAGTCTCTTGTGCATTGTGTGGTTCAAGTTACCCTTGTATCTTTTGATACTTGTGGCCGACATTATGTTCTCACTCAAAAGCCTTTAGGCAATGAGTTGAGTATTAATCTTGGATGAAGCTTTTAATCAAATCCAAGTATTTTTGTTAGTCAAAAGTCTTGGCTAAGTATTGTAATGGAAGTATGATCTTCTTGTTAAGTTATTCTTGATACAATCACTGGGATTGAGACTGTTCGATATCAGTGAGGTGATTTCGGAAGTGGGTTGTAGATTTCTCATATTTAGGAGGTTTTTGGGTAGAAGTTTCATTGGGTAAGGATTAGGAGAGAAGTTGTAAACTGCGACTGTTTAGGCTTTGAACTAATACTTCTAATAGTGGACTTCTTTCGTAGCTTTGTAGCCCCTAGATGTAGGTGATATTGCACCGGACTGGGTTAACAACTCTTCTTGTTATTTATCATTTTGAATTTTAAGTTTTAGTATCTATTATAACATGATAAATCTATTCATTATATAAACAGATATTATAACATCTGTAGTGACATTGTTCTGATGTTGAGACATCGGTATTAGCATGTGTTGTATGTACTAGAGAAATTTCAATTGGTATCAGAGCAGGCACCCTAGTCTATTGGGTGAGATTTAAGGAGTATTTTTATGGTACTACTGCTCTTATTGAAAGGCGTAAATGTTAGTATTCTCGTTATCTATTGATAACGGATCTTGTGGAATTATCAGGATAGAAGAATCCTGGTACTGAAGAGATAGAAGGGGAGAATTTGAGTTGGCTTCTTATCACTATGAAATTGTCAACTTCATGGTCTATAGAATTTTTAGGTTCTTTACATCACTTGTGTTATAGCCAAAGATACTTGGGAATTTATCAAATCCACTCATAAAGACACATCTAAGTGTGGTTGGAAGAAAAAAAATCAGATGTGAGTATGATCAAGAAGAAGGTTTCTCATGTTTCTAATCAAGTGGTTTGACATGAAAGTGACAAGTCATTGAAGAACAATTAGAACATTCTTGTTCTTTCTAACCTTTATAAAATTGTGATATGGTCTCTGATGAAGGGTTTCTTATTACTATTGTGTTCCTTGTAAGGAAATCCAATAAGGTGTTGAAGAGTTTGGACATAATGTATAGACCAAATTTCTGAACATCTGTACTGACTTCAGCAAGTCTGTGATGCTAAAGTAAAGGTTGGAACTGGAGTATAGATCAATCAATGTCAAAGCATTCATATGAGTGTGAAGACCTTGAATCTTTATGGAGAAAAAGGCCCTACTTATCTAAAGAACAATTGTATGGGTTTTCTAATTCTTGGCTTAATTAGGAAAGTGATCCTGATTATCAATGTTCCAAGGATTCTATTGGTTAGACTGAAAGATGGACTTCTTATGAAGATTTTTATTTTGAAGAATTATCTCATGATGTGATGGGTATTTTTATTCAAAGATCTGTGTATCTAGAGTAAAAAGTGTTATCAACCATGAAGAAAAATGAGGTGATTTATTTCTGATCTTATGTCTTAAGAGAATGAAGTATTGGATACCATCTATGACTTACAAGGTGAGGTGACTATATTATTCCTAAAAACTTGATATCATGATCAAGTCTTTGAGAATATGTTCAGAATAATTGGAGAGGTTTCTTCTAGTGGAAAGATGATTGGAAGGCTAAGGATGATGGAATATTCAAACTATAACTAACAAAGAGAAAACTTAAAGTAACAAAAGGTTGTTTTTATCAAAAGGCAAGCTGAGTCTAGGATGTCAAGCTTAATGTATCCACATTGTACTAGATATCAAAATACTCATGCTAGAAGCAGATACTTCCACTAAGGATTTATCTTCTGTGAAAAGTTGATCTTAGCAATTTTATTTGTTTTCTTTGACTTCCTCAATGGTCAAAATCAGCATAGATTAACCAGACAGTGGTTAATAGTCATAGAAGGTGATAACTGCCTTATCTCATATTCCTTTCTTAGAACTTCAACTAATATGATTGGTATTGTGGAAATTATTGTTCCAAACACTTGACTGTAGTAAAAGTGTTCATGGTGGTTTGTTTAAGTTTCATTTAATCAACATATCCTTTTGTTGTTGATGCTAAAAGGGAAGTTTAAGGACATTGGATAACTAAAGAATTCAGAATGGATTCTCTAACTTTTGGTAATTTTATTTTTTTTCTTACTGGAGGATTGATGGCTATTGTGTTTCACATAAGTCAGTTGTGTGATCAAGGTCTGAAGGTGTATATCATTAAAGAAGAATGTTTGTCACTTATGAGATGTAAGAAGTTATTATGAGGATTTAAAAACAATTTCTATTTGTGAACCCCAAAAGTATTTTTTTGCTTATCCTTTTACTTGATGTTAAAGGAAGATGAAGTCAATATGTCACACCAGAAGGTGCAACATCAGAAAATTGCAAAAGCTCTAGAACATATTCTATGGATCTTCTTAGTTAAGTGCAAGATAAGTTTCCTGGTGGATAAAGACATATATGTGATTTTATTTTCTCTAAAGTGAATCTATTATTTGTGAAGTCTGCAATGGTTCTTATCTAGTCCTTGAATAAGAACAAGGTATGTTTCTGAGTTACTTTATTGAGAGAGGTACTTTTAGTGATGATAACTTCAGAATCAAAATCAGTGTTGTGTTCATTGAAGAAGATACTAATGTTCAACAAGATGTTGGAACATCATCTCAGTAGTTTGTTACTCCAGAGATTGTGGAAGATTCTAAAGGGCTAGAAGGCACTGAATAAGAAAGCTCTCAAGGAAGAATTTTAAGAGGGAGTTCATTATTTGGAGTTTATTTTGGTCTGTGATCATCGTTTGTTTTAGAGATGAAATATGCAATGCTGGTGAGTCTTGGAGTAAAAAGCTTTTGGCCATGTCTGAAGAAGATTGTATTATTGGAGGATATTATGGTCTCTTGGATTAGAACTAATTGAATCCTAGTATATCTTGAAGATTAGGTTTTTCTGAAGGAAGATGTATTTTAAAAATTGGGTTGATTAGTAAAAGAGTGCAATGTTAAACTGGATATAATGGCATTGTAGTGTGACATGCTACTACAATCAAGGTTCAAGGATTTTATTCTGCTTGTAGAACAAAGTCATTGGTTCTATCATTACTATGTAAGGGATCTTACTATCATGAAAGTATTGACACTCATAAGCTTGGTATGATTAAGAATATTATGGGAGGATTTTATCATAACTTGAGGTGTAAGTTACAGTGAAGTTATGAGGGGTAATTTTTTAATTGCATTACTGAAGAACTATAGTAGTAATTATTTTGGACGGTCTGCCAACTATATTCTTTTACCTTGTGGAGTGTGTAATCTCATAAGAACCATTTTCAATGGCATGGAGAATGTCATTTCAAATGTTGGTACATTTTCAAGCAGTCTGTTGTACCCCAAAATTTTCCCTCCCATTTTTACACAAGGCATGCTCTTAGAGATTACCAATTGCTCAAGGTTAACCAAGAATTGATCAGACAAATTTTCCTCCTAAGCAATGAACCTCTAACTGGGGTTTCATTTTTCATCAAGATGTGTGAGATCCAAAGGTCTCAAATATTTTCCATTATCCTAATATACCTTCAAGATTGTCCATGACAAGTTTCATGCCTTACACTACAAGTTTGCTCAGTCAATTGCTCAAATGCTTGAAAATCAATTGTGTTAGGTCAAAAGTCAATTATGACCTATATATAGTCAAACTTCCATATTTTTGGTCAACATCAACATTTTGAAGTGATATCCATCATTTGATCAACAGTTGATCATGATTCCTCAAGAAATGCTCCTAATCTATCAAAGGTCAAGAATTGCTATATTAGGGTTTCTATAGGAAAAGTCAACTGAACTTTGACCAGGCATAACTTTCACACACATCATCCATTTTTCTCCAACCTAAGCTCATTTTGAAAAGAATCCAATTTCCTACAACTTCTCGTTTGTCCTCAAGTTCAAGAGATGCACCATTTGAAAGATACAAGCTCGTACATTACAGGTCATTTTCACAAAGTCAACAAAAGGCACTTTATGTCAATACCATTTACATAAGGATAAAGTCTTCAAATGCAAAAATAATCAAAAGAGGGATTTAAGTTAACATCTTGGGCTTTCCAAAAAGTCCAAGATCATCATCATGAGATAAAAATTGAGAAAGTTATGGTGTTCCCAAGTTGGGAAAATTTTGGAAATTTCAAGAATTGTGCATTGAGCAAACTTAAACTTTTAGGTCAATGGCCTAACTTTTTGGGTTTCAAACATCTTCCTAACCTTATGAAAGACCTCTAAAATCACTTCTACATTGCCTTGCCATTTCTACCTATTTTATCCTTATTTATTTTGTTTTATTCAAATAAAAAATAAAATAAAATAGCATAAAATATTAAATAATGGTTATGGAAATATGGGCTGATGAAATGGGTTGGTCTTGGGCCTAAGAACTTATGCAAAACATGACCAGGTGCATGCTATCCAAAAATGGCATGAAATATTCAAATTTTAGAAAGTTTTCGAAGAAGAAATCATGGATTCATTACAATCGTTATGAGGGAGATTATTTCCATGTTTCCTTGCCCTCTACATCTCCTATAAATATGAAAGCCATGTGCAAGCCAAGGGCACGTGAAAAACTGCTTCAAAGAGCTATACAAAAATTGCAAAAATCTCCTAAATCGTGAAAATCCAAAACCACATTTCCAAGCTTCCTCGTGCTAAACAAACCTCACCACTCCATCTCTGAGGTTCCCAGGAAGCTATACCATCTCTTATCCACGCCTGAAAAGCCCTAAGATTAGTCAATCGAATCTCCATTTTTGGTAAAAAATTTCATGATCTCAAACTTTTTCTACATGCGATATAAATGATTTCTCTGTGCATACATATGTTCATATTGATGTTTGTGCCTGCTTAGAATCATTATATGCTAGGTTTGGCGTGAGGATGGAGTTTTGCCATTTTTAGGGAAAAACCTTAAGCGAACTTTGTTCTTATTGATGCAGGCCATTTCAGGAGAAACTAACCCCATGGTTGAATTCGCAGACCCCAATTTAAAGGGGTAGCCTAGATCTCGAGCTTTGGTTTGGCTTTTTTTTCAGCTTTTTAGATTTTGATACCGCCAGAGAAGGTGACCAGAGTTTGAGTCCGGCACCCCAGCAAATTGTTGACTCTGGTGGCCTCTGCATGGCAAAATGATATAGTTCTATTGGTTAACTTAAATCTGATTGGGCGTGCATTTTTAAAATTAAATAAAATTGATAGATTTTATATATTATATTATCCTATTGCCCTTATCAACGAATGAACAGGATGACGCAGTGGCAAGGCAGTGTGTGTTAAGGTGTGGTGTGTGTGAGAGGTCAGGGGTTCGACCCCTGCCTCTTGCAATTTACTTTTTTCTAACTTTGCTTGCAGGTTCTATACTCCCGGTGGCCAGATGCGTACCATACACCTTCATGTCATCACCATCAGATCCATGCAGCATCAGATCTAACGCTCTCAAACGGCTAAAGACCGCGGTGTACCTTAGGGTACACTCCCTACTAGATTAGGCGCAGAAGCTGGGCTGGTTTGGTTTGGGCCAAACGAATTTCAGCATTCATACCCCCCCCCCCCCCCCCCCCATTTACTTTAGACATCAGGCCCTGTTTTATTTTCTATTTTTGTTTTTTAATTTTTTATTTGTTTTATATTTTACTTTTAAAACCTTTTTTTATCAAATCATAAAATAAAATAAAATATTAATAATTAGACTTAGGATTTTTTTTTCTAAAATCAATTTTAATTTTGTAAATTTAATTAGATTAATTACTAAGACTTTATTTTATCAATTTAAAATCAATTAGAAATAGGTTATTTAATTCAAATGTTTTCTTAATAAAAATACAAAAATATTAGAATTAGTTTTCTTTTATTTATTTAATTAATTAGGATTAAAATTAGTCTTTCTCATTTAATTAAATTTAATTATTTTCTTAAAATAAACAAAACCAAAAAGATTTTCTTTTATTTAGTTTATTTAGTGTTTTAGACGACTCTTTCCATTTCGCACGCCTTATTTATTTTTGCATTTTCTATACTAATGTATTTGCTGATGGAATGTAATAGAATTAACTAGGGCTCTTTACTGCTTTCTTTATTTTCTTTCCCCCAAATTTTTGGACATGTAAATATCCCCCTCCCCGAAGCCTTGTAATAGCGTAGGATTTACGATTCCCGCACTATAAATTTCTACAAAATATTAATTGTTAGTAACCAGGCTTATATAGAAAGACTGAAAACAAAGCTCTAGAAAACCTAATAACAAAGATAAATGAACCGAATTAAATCATTTTCTCATATACACCTCTAGGGTATGCCCACTTCGGTTGCCTTCAGAAAATAGTCACAACTCTCGAAACGTGAGAGGCTTTAGTGGCTACCCTCTGGTTCAAAAAGATCATAAGTCCCTCGATGTCCCTATCGATGTTGCCTCGGTAAAAATATGATCTAAGAACTCTAGGGTAGTTACTAAAGCTTCTTTCCCAGTTGCCTTTGTGACTATAAAAAACTTCCCTTCGAATGTTACTCGAACATCCAACGATAAGGCTACCTACTCACTAATAGTAGGATAGTGTGATATAGTGGGAGAACTGACTTGAGGTTTTGCATTTTTGTTCGCAAATGTTTCGGTTTAGCAAGACTCGCCACCGACTTTTTATTTTATCCAAAGGAAAGGTCAAAAAGCACAGGAAAGACCTTTGAGATGTTTTCTTGAGTTCGGGGGGGTAGATTATGAAAAGGGAAGGTGCTAGCACCCTTTTCATCCATGGTTTTCCATGGGATCTTAGTTACTTATTTAGATCACTTGCTTTGCCTTTCCAATTGTTTGAAATGGTGCTTTGTGTGGTTTTTAAAGTATTTTGAAAAGAGGCCATCGTTTTGGCAATCTTTGTAATGATCCTTGTTTGAAGAATGTATGTAAAGATGTTTGTCTTTTGAAAAATGTTTCAATGTTTGAAAGTTGTTTGGAAATGTTTTGAAATTGTGTGTGTTTGTTTGAAAATAGCAAGGATGGTTTGCAAATTGATCAAGTAACTAGGAGTATCTACCTAATCAAAAGTCTTTCTTGTACATTTTTAACCCTTTGACATTGTTGTTTTACCATTGTATTTGGTAAACAACCCTATCTTTGGATGTTAAACGGGACGGGTGTGGGTCATCGTATGACCATGATAGCAATGGTGCCAAGTATCTTAGCAAGTTTTAGGGACTAAGATCATTTGTTTTTAGGCAACATTTTGATAGCGTCATCGAGGGACTATGATCTTTTTGTTTTTTATTGATTTTGCCGAGATACCTAGCATGCATACCATGGCCATTTTAAGGAAACAAAGTGGATGAAACCCTAGGGGTGCTTGTGTGCAATGTGTTGTCATTTTTCATGCATTTTTGTCTTGCATTAGTCATGCTATTTGTTTTGATTTTTGGTCTTTGCATACAAAACCCTAGTTTACTATCATGCATATAAAAGCAATAAAATGCGTAAAGTAAATTTATACTATTACAACAATATTATGGGAAGGGGGTACAAGTTTGAATAGGGGGTATTTGCACAAAATAAAACCCTAATTTACTATTACAACCCAATTGAATTTATACAACAAATAAATAAATCAACAAGTATTTAAATATGGAATAAATTGTAAATATGCAAAAAATATTTTTGTATTAATTTATATATGTAAAAATGAATTTATTTATGTCTTAAAAAGTAAGAAAAATAAAATGATTTTTTTTTTTTTGAAAGAGTGAAAACCCTAATTTTTGTTTTAAAGGAAAATATGCTTTATATTATTTATTTATTCATTTTTGTTTAAGAAAAAATAATATCAATATATACAAGATGTTAAAAAAAATTAAATATTGTATGAAAATATTATTTTAAGTGTACAAATAATAAAAATAAAAATATGTAATCTTTTTATATTATTTACAAGTTTTATTTAAGAAAATAAAGTATATTGTTATTTAATAAACTATTTTTATGTCCAAAAAATAATAAAAATAATAAAATAAAATGCAAAAAATTAAGAAAATATTTTTGAGATTTTGAAATGTTTAGAAAAAATAAATAAAGTCAGAAAATATAAAAGAAATGAAAAAATATGCAAGATATAACAAATGGGCCAAGGGGGTGCAAAAAGTAAAAGGGGTGCCAAAAGAAACAGGCCCAAGCGCGCCAGGCCCATACACACTTCATCCCTGACCTCTGCCTTCGTCCAAAACGCGCGTTCTGTGCTTGAGTCCTGTTCTTGCTATTCTTTGCATAAAATCAAAAACTTATAACATGAAAAATGTAGCTCATGATCACACGATTTCAATGATATAAAAAACTTAATCTAACTCTAAGAAACCAAGGAGAATTTCAGTGGCCCTAAATTCTAACTTAGTTTTTTCATCAACTTCAACAATCAAATACTCCTAGCTCAGTTAATATAAATGGAATCTATGCATATGTATAGCTCAAGCACATTAAGGACTACATTTTTGCTTCACAAACCTAAGCCTAATGATGTGTAAATAAGGAGATAGAACTTTGAAAATTACCTTGTTTAGTTGAGTTTGGCTATGGCAATGTAGCAACTTTGACTGAGGCCTGAAGGTTGTGTGAGCTTGCTTGAAGTTCCCTCAACCTTTCCCAATGCTCAGCTTGCCTTGAACTTGCCTGAATGTCCCTATAGAAGTCAACCTGCAAAGCTTCAAAATGAAAATGGTGATCCTTGAAACAGAGGTTACAGTTGCTTGAGAAAGGCTTGGACAGCTCAGGTGTGTTGTATGGAATGTGTTTGATGTGGTTCCAAGCAAAACGCACGAGGGAATATGGAAAGGGCTTGTGATTTGCAGAGATGGCCCTGTTTTAGGCAGAAATGGTGATTTTGGTGTTTTAGGGTGTTTGTAATGCTATGAGCTCGTGTATTGGCTTGTTACAATATGCTGAAGTTGTTTGAAATGATATCAAAGCTTGGTTTTATCAGATAGAAGAGATTTGTTCACTTTTGCAAGTTGGCTTGTTTTTGAAGAAAAGGTGAGATGACAATGCTCAAAGCCTGTACAGGCCTATTCCTTAGTTGCACATAGTTGGTGAACTTTGCCTGATATTTGTGGACTTTGTTTGCAACAAGAGGTTAGGCCCGTGGCTCAAGATAAACAAAGTTGCTAAAAGTGAACTTTATCAAAGTAGAATTGTAACCTTTATGCCATTTTTGGAATAATTCCTTGTACAAAGCTTCAAAGATCAGAACAATTCCATTTTCCAGTGTATTTGCATTTAATTAAGGAGTGTGGAAAGTTTTAAGACCTGTAAAACAAGTAAAAGCATGCTTAGGACAGATTTGCAACTTGTAACAATGTGAAAAATGCCATGGACAAAAGTGAGAAATGGCCATTTTCTTTTCTTCGATTCTCCCTAACCATAAATGATCTTGGAGAGTTATTTGACATTTTGGAAAGCTTGTAACATGCTCTACAATCCATATTTGAAATTCATTTTGAGATTCCACTTGGAACTATGTGAAAAGTTGCCATGAAGTTAGGTCAAAAATCTGCCTAAACTAGGGCAAAATTTCAGTAAGTTAAAAGTTTCATGGACCCCTATTCACAAAATCATAACTTGAGATCCAAGCATCTTTTGTGAAAACTTTGTGAATAAAAGTTGTAAGTTTTGTGGAGGAATACAACTTTCATGTTGGAAGTTTTCTTTGAATCCAATTGCATCATGGTGAAAAGTTGGGGAAAGTTGGGAAAAAATAAGAAATTTTCATAACTTAGAAAAATTCTAAGTTATGAAATTTTTCAAACTTAAACCCTAATTTCCAAATTTAGGTTTCTTGGTGAAAAAGTTTCATGTTTTGACACATCTTGATGAAAAATGACCCTTGGCACTTGATTTTGACCAAAAAGTCAAAGTTTGACTTCTCAATGTATAGTTGATTTTTAATCAATTGACTGGAAAATTCATCTGTCAATCCAATGCATTTGAGATCTTTTGAACCTTGTGATTAGGTCAAGATTATGACATTGAGTCCTTGAAACCATGCTTGAACCCAATTTTCCATTGGCTAGGTGAAAAATCAGAAATTGCCCTTCTACAATCAAAACCCTAATTTTGACCATTTTGCCCTTTTGATGATCTGATCAAATTTCTTGAGGAGTTATGGTCCAAACTTGATCAAATGGTTCATAGGAGTCTATAATGTTGATGTGGATCAAAAATTATGAAGTTTGACTGTAAATTGGCCATGGTTGACTTTTTCCCCAATACAGTTGATTTTTAGGTCAGCTGTCCAATTGACTGGGCAAAAATTTGATTCAACGCTTGAAACTTGGCATGATCAATCTTAGGAGTCCAACATGAAGTATGAAAGTCACTTGAGGCATTGGAAGTCCAAAGATCCTTGTGCAAACTCAAACCCTAATTTCAGGTCATCAGTGCAAGGAGATGTCTTGAGCTGAGCAAACCCTAATTTGGTCTTGAGTTCAAGAAGTCTTGTGAGGAGAATCTTGATAAAATGAGAGGGCAAATTTTGGGGTACAACATCTGCCCCTGTTTAATCTTCTTGAACCTGAAGAGTTAGATTGGTGAGTTTTTCCGTTCGTGACTCGAAGGTAAAAGATGATTAGAAACTAGAATGCCCGTAAATTTGCACTCGTCAAAATATAATTGAGGGAATGGGCTTAAAGATGCCATTTGGAGATGTGAGAGAATATTGTTGGAGATGGGCTTAAAGATGCCATCCAAGAGCATTTGTTGAACTGTATGTTATAAGTCAAAAGAATGAGTATCATAATGGTATCCGTGTCTGGAACGTATTTGATCTGTATCTGGAGACTGAATATGTATGAGCAATGGAATGGAGTCCGTGTCTGGAGCGTATCCGAGCTATAACTGTACTTGAATCTGAATGAATAACAGAATGACTTTCGTGTCTGGAGTGTATCTGTATTGTATCTGAATCTGAATAGGCGACATAATGGCATCCGTGTTTGGAGCATCTCTGAGCTAGGGAAAAAGTCAGAATAAGTGATAGAATGGAAACCATGTATGGAGCGTATCTGGACTGTATCTGAAGTTGAGATATGTATGAGTAGCAAAATGACTTTCGTGTCTGGAGTGTATCTGAACTGTAACTGGGATCTGAATAAGTGACAGAATGACTTTCGTGTCTGGAGTGCATCTGAACTTGAAAATGACAGTTGAATCTGAATGAGAAATAGAATGGCTTCCGTATCTGGAGCGTATCTAATATGTATCATGATTGTTAAAGTCTAAATGAGTGACAGAATGGCGTCCGTGTCTAGAGCGTATTTGTACTGTATCTTGACTTGAAATTATGAATGAGTAACAGAATGACTTCCTTGTCTGGAGTGTATCCGTACTGTATCTGAATAAGAGATTTGAATGAGTAATAGAATGACTTCTGTGTCTGGAGTGTATCTTTAATGTATCTGAAATCTTTGAATATTGTTAATGATAGTTGTTAATCTTATCCTGAAAAGGGTAAAATGTTAGCTGAACACAAAGTTATGTTGCATGAAATGTATGATGCAATAAATGTGCCTTATCAATGTTTATGATATATGTAATGTATGCGCATGTAAGCTGATTTGCTGTATTGCTGAGGAAAATAAATCCTTGATAGCTGGGGATAATGAAATCCTTGACTGCTGCCGGGGAAAATAAATTCTTGACCGCTGCTGGAGATTTAAAATCTTTGATTGCTGAGGATGAGAAATCCTTGGTGACTGTTGGGGATGGAAAATTCCTGACAACCTCTAGGGGATGTGAGAATCCTTCATGTCTTGAAGTTGGAGTATTGACAAAAATTCTGCTTGGGGAAGTTATGCCATGTACTGCTTTGAAGACTTCTACTGGGGGTTAAATAAAGGGAATCCTTACTCGGCTGGGGAATTGGGAAAATTCTGATGATTTCTGCGGGGAACTAAGAATGAGAATCTTCATTCTGTTGAGGAGTAAAAACTCTGGTATCTTCATGCTGGGGAGTAAAGAAGGCTCTGGAAACTTCACTGGGGAAATGAGAATGAGAATCTTCAATCTGCTAGGGGATGAAAAAATTCTGTGGGGAAGAAGGCTTCCTGCTGGAGAGTAAGGAAAACTCTGGTGGAGTAGCTATACTGCTGGGGAGTAGCTATCCTACTGGGGAGATCGGGAGTTTGGGTTGTATGCCCCTCTACTGGGGAATTATCCTAGTTTGGGGATAAGACAAAAGTTAACTGTTATCTGGTTGATTCTCAGACTTTAAGACAACTTGCTGGGGAATCTGGGGAAAACTGAATGGTTCCCGCTGTGGATTGGTAGTTGGAAATTTGAATCGACTGGGGAAGAAGGTTTCATCTTTGTTGGGGATCTTAAATTCAAAGTTTTTTCTCCTCTTGGGATTGGGAGTTTGAAGTTTTAACTCTGATGGGAATTAAAGGTTTGAAATTATAACTCCGCTTGGGGATATGTATTTCAAGGTTTTAGCTCCGCTGGGGATCTAGATGATGTACTACATGGGATTTCTCTTGGAATAGCCTAAAGAAGTTTTCCTATACTTTCAACCTGTCAGTAATTATTCTTTCCCATTTCGTTTATTTGTAAACAGTGATTATATTCAAATGCATATGCTCATTTAATAAATCATTGGACGTTTTCAAATAAAACATAAGCGTAAAAAAGAGAAAAGGCAAATAGTTTTATGCACTTTGAAGTATCTTTGTATTAATTTTGTGTAAGTATTTTGTACAAATGAGACAGACATCCTAGTAAGAGAATGTTGTCATAAAATGAGAAAAATTTATACAAAGAAAGATGGCTATGTGTGAAACTTCCATGGGGTTCCCATTCTGCTATAGCCTTCATAACTCTGAATATCTTGTCCATTCATTGCTTCGTCCGAAGACGACTGAGTTGATCAGAAGCCCAGAGCTTGTCTGTGAAGAGATTGTCCTTAAAGTGATCCGATGAGACATAGTCATACGCTTTAATTCCCTAACTTTTTCCTTGACCGCCCTTTCGGGTTTTCGATCCACCAGGAAACCCTTTTTTTCCCAAGTCGCCCTTTCGGGTTTTCAACTTTCCGGGTGTACAGATTTTTTTTGTTATATCCCTAACTTTTGCCTGAATCGCCCTTTCGGGTTTTCGATTCACCGGGATGCCCTTTTTTTGCCTAGGTGTGTCAACCTAGCAGGTTATTTATGCGTAGTATCTTTTGACTATGTCTGCGTTCGCAGGGTGCGGCAGGTCATCATCGTCCATGGTGGTTAATATCATTGCCCCACCAGAAAAGATGTTTTTGATCATAAACGGTCCTTCGTAGGTAGGAGTCCATTTTCCCCTGGGATCACTTTGCGGCAAGATGATCCGCTTAATTACAAGATCTCCGACTTGATATACCTGGAGCCTGACTTTCTTATTGAAATCCTTGATCATCCATTTTTGATACGTCTAACCATGGCACGCAGCAGTAAGTCGCTTTTTGTCAATCAAGTTAAGTTGATCAAGCCGGGTCTGAATCCAATCATCTTCACTCAAACCAGCATCCTTCATGATTCTCAAGGAGGGAATCTGAACCTCGATAGGCCAAACAGCTTCCATATCGTAAACCAAAGAATAGGGTGTTGCCCCAGTTGATGTGTGTGCCGTGGTACGGTACCCGTGAAGAGTAAACGGTAGCCTCTCATGACAGTCCTTGTAGGTGACTTTCATCTTTTGTATGATCTTCTTGATATTTTTATTCGCAGCTTCGACAACACCGTTCATCTTTGGCCGATAGGGAGATGAATTGTGATGTTGAATCTGGAACTGCTCGCATAAGGCTGTAATCATAGTATTGTTAAGGTTTGTACCGTTGTCGGTGATGATCCTTTCGGGGATGCCGTACCGGCAAATGAGGTTTTACTTGATGAAGCGGGCAACAACATTCTTTGTGACGGATGCGAAGGAAGCTGCTTCGACCCACTTGGTAAAGTAATCAATGGCCACTAGAATAAAGCGGTGTCCATTGGATGATGTAGGCTTGATCTCTCCAATCATGTCGATTCCCCACATAGAGAATGGCCAAGGAGCTGTTAAGACATTGAGAGGGACTGGAGGTATATGTACCTTGTCCGCATAGATTTGACATTTATGGCAAGTCCTGTAATGTTGATAGCAGTCAGCTTCCATGGTAGACCAGTAATATCCTGCTTGTAGGATCTTCTTAGCCATCGTATGCCCACTAGAGTGAGCGCCAAAGGTACCATTATGCAGTTCAGCCATGATCTGCTCAGCTTCAATCTTGTCCACACAATGGAGCATAATGCAATCATGATTGCGCTTGTACAGGATACCATTGCTCAGGAAGAACTTAGTTGAGAATCTCTTTAAGAACTTTTTGTCGTTGACTGAAGCTCCTTCAAGATATTCTTGAGCCTCGAGATACCTTTTGACTTCGTGAAACCAAGGTCGGTCCACTACTTCTTCGATATTAATCTTGTGACAATATGCAGGTTCTTCCATTCGTTCAATGGTGATTTAGGGAGCCTCATTATCCCAGTTAAGTTTAAACATGGATGACATTGTAGCTAGAGCATCTTCTAGATGATTTTCTTCTCGTGGGAAGTGCTCGAAGGTAATCTGCTCGAAATGAGGTAACAATGTCAAGACATGTTCTTTGTAAGGGATGAGGTTGGGATGTTTAGTGTCCCACTCTCCTTTGATCTGACTGATGACCAAAGCTGAGTCTCCAAACACAACCAAAGATTTGATTCCCAAGTCTATGGCAGCCTTGAGACCAAAGATGCAAGCTTCATACTCGGCCATGTTGTTAGTGCAGTTGAAGCAAAGCATGGCGGTGAAAGGAGTATGGCAACCTTCTGGAGAGATGAGTACCGCGCTGATACCGTTGCCAAGTGCATTGGAGGCACCATCAAAGTACAGGGTCCATCGGGATCCTTGTTCAGGTCCGTCATATGGTCTGAAGTCTTCAATGTTGTCCAATGTCATGATGTCCTCATCAGGGAAGTCAAACTTCATGGATTGGTAATCTTCGACAGCTTGATGAGCTAGATGGTCAGCTAGAACACTCCCCTTTATAGCTTTTTGGGTCGTGTACTGTATATCGTATTCTATCAGGATCATCTGCCATCTAGCTATTCTTCCAGACAAAGCAGGCTTCTCAAAGATGTACTTGATTGGATCCATCTTAGATATCAGCAAAGTGGTATGAGTCAACATATACTGCCTCAGCCGGCGAGCAGCCCATACCAAAGAGCAGCAAGTTTTCTCGAGCAGTGAGTATCGGGTCTCACAGTCGGTAAACTTTTTGCTAAGGTAATAAATGGCATGCTCTTTTCGTCCAGACTCGTCATGCTGCCCCAGTTCGCACCCCATTGAATTTTCTAGGACGGTCAGATACATGATTAGCGGTCTTCCTTCGACGGGTGGCATCAAGATAGGAGGCTCTAGCAAATACTCCTTGATTTTATCGAAAGCAATTTAACAGTCATCATTCCACTTGACTACCTGATCTTTCTTCAACAGCTTGAAGATTGGCTCACAGGTAGATGTTAGGTGAGAAATGAACCTAGCAATGTAGTTTAGGCGCCCCAAGAAACCTCTGACCTCCTTCTCAGTGCGAGGAGCAGGCATTTCTTGTATAGCTTTGACTTTGGAAGGATCAACCTCGATGCCTTTGTTGCTGGCAATGAAAACCAAGAGTTTACCAGATCGGACTCCAAAGGTACACTTGTTTGGATTCAGTCTGAGCTTGTACTCTTTCAACCTGACAAACAGCTTTTGCAAATGGTCGAGGTGTTCTTCTTCCGTCTTGATCGGGCTATCATGTCATCTACGTAGACCTCTATCTCATGATGTATCATATCATGAAACAAAGCTACCATGGCGCATTGATAGGTTTCCCCGACATTCTTCAGTCCGAATGGCATCACTTTGTAGCATAACATACCCCACTATGTAACAAAAGTGGTTTTATCCATGTCTTCTGGTGCCATTTTGATATGGTTGTAACCTGAAAATCCGTCCATGAAAGAAAATACCTTGTGCTGAGCTATGTTGTCAACCAAGATGTCAATGTGTGGTAGTGGAAAGTCATCTTTAGGGCTAGCCCTGTTTAAGTCTCTGTAATCCATGCACATTCTGACTTTTTTGTCCTTCTTAGGCACGGGAACAATGTTAGCAACCCATTGTGGATAGGAAGTAACAGCAAGAAATCCAGCATTGAACTACTTCATAACTTCGGTTTGATTTTTTCAGACATGTCGGGCCTCATGCAGAGGACCTTTTATTTAACTGGTGGACAGTCTTCTCTTGTGGGCAGACGGTGTACCATAATATCTGTATCGAGTCGCGGCATGTCTTTGTAAGACCAGGCGAAGATCTCAACATATTCATGTAACAACTAAACTAAGCGCTCCTTGACACTCGGTTCTAGGTTAGCACCCACTCTGATTTCTTTCCTGTCTTCCTCAGTACCCAAGTTGATTGTCTCTAACAACTCCTCATGAGGCAGAATTTCTCTTTCTTCCTGTTGTAGAAGTCTAGCCAATTCTCCTGGCACCTCACAATCTTCCTCACCTTCGTATTCGGCATGGTAGACAAGATCTTTAGAGTCATTGAAGGCCATAGCAGAATTGTTACCCATGGAATCCGAAATGGAAGGGTACAGCCACCTTTAAACAAATAAAAATGTAAAAAGAAAGACAATGAACACAAAAGTTTATATGTAAAAACGTCCATGATTCATTAAAATGGCATATGAAGATGAAAAATCAAACCCTTACAAATGGACCTATGTGCCTCGGGTAAGGCACAAGGTTAAAAGTGTACGAATTGTTTGAGAATTATTACAAACCAACAGAAATGTTTGAAAGATAAATTAATGCGGTATGAAAGTAATTGGAATAAAGTCCTTTGCCTCCCAGTTGCACAGTCCTCCGTCAACAGTAGGGAAAATCCAGTCTTCCAAGCTGCTCTCCTCTTCACTATCCTCCAAAGCATTGACTCCATGATGGGTGATCTTCACTGGTGGCCCTCCAGCACGGGCGCGGCGTACATCCTTTTGAGCAGAAGAAGTGAATCCCAATCCGGATTTATCTGATTTGTAAGGAAAGTCTGGGAGTTGCCCCCAGTTTGTGCTTCCTCCTTCTTCAATCACAGCCTTTGCATCTTTGAGAGACGACATCTGAGGCGCATGTTTGGTAATCATGGGCACAAAAGACACTGTCTTGGTCGATGCTACTTCAGGAGAAACCTCTTCAAAGTGTTGGAAAGGGGTCTCGATGAATTCGCCATCCAATTCTACATAGCGGAAAGAATTTAGATGGCTTATCATGTATTCCTCTTCTCCATGAACAGTTATAATTTTCCCCTGGACAGGGTATTTGAGCATTTGATGTAGAGAGGAAGTGATGGCTCCAGCATTGTGAATCCAGGGTCTTCCCAACAAGCAAGAATAGGAAGGATGGATGTCCATCACGTAGAATGTGGAGTTGAAGGTTTCAGTTCCCACTTTGATCGGGATGTCCACCTCCCCGTGGACCATCCTTTTAGACCATCAAAGGCTATGACAATGATAATGCTGGGCTTCAAGGTTAAACCTTCACAATCTAGTCTATCCAAGGCTTTCTTCGGCAAGACATTTAAAGACAAACCAGTGTCTACCAGAACCTGTGCTAGGGTTGTCCCTCTGCATTCTACCGAGACATGCAAAGCGTCATTATGTTTTCTCCCTTTTGAAGTTAAATCAGCATCGGAGAATCCTAGACCATTGTCAGCTGTTAAGCCAGCTACACATTCCTAGAACTGATCCGTGGAGGTTTCCTGTGGCACGTGGGCCGTCTTCAAAAATATGATCAGAGCTTTAGCATGAGCTTCTGAACAAAGCAGCAGGGCTAACATAGAGATCTTTGAGGGGGTTTGCCCCAATTGCTCCACAACATTATAATCGCTTTTCTTGATTATTTTCAAAATCTCTTCCATTTATTTTTGAGAGGTTTCAGGGATGACCAACGGTTGAGCCCTTGTCCTGACGGGCGCTTCTTGGATCCCTTTCCCTCTATCATTAGCAGCAGCAGAGGGGACAACCACAGGAGTTACAACTTCTTCAATAATTGGAGTTCTCGCAGATATGTTGACCGGTACAGGGGTAACCTTAGGAGCAGCTGAGGGTCCAAAGATTGCCTTTGGAGGGGCAATCTTCGAAGAGAAAATTCTTCCACTGCGGGTGATTTTGCTTATTCCAGCAATGTTTCCAATGTCGGAAGTCTCTTCATCAGAAATCTCTTCAGTTGATTCAATTTGCTTAATACCATTGTAGTAGATTTCTCCACCATAGTTCCACGGTATTGATTTGTCGGACTTGTACGGGACGGGCCCGGGCATGGTTATCTTCAAAGGTGCAATCTTCGGAGCGGATGTAATCTTAATAGGTATTTTGGAGACCTTGGAAAGATTGGCGGATATAGTTATTATTGAAACATCATTGACAGGAGTCGGTGTAATAGGAGTCTTTTCAAAAAGGATTTCTTGGTTATCCATTAGGCGTTGGATGCCTAACTTCAACAATGGACAGTCGGTCGGTAAGGATGAACAGAGGTAGAAATCTTCTTCACAACCTGGGAAAATCCCAGCCTTCAGCAAGTTCAACTTGATTATCGGTAGCGGATTCATCAAATCTTCAACAGTAGCAACAAAAAGATCTTCTTCAACGGTATGGACATTGTGGCCATGCTTTGGCATTGGAGCAGAGATTACATTCGACTTTTCATGGGTGTCAAATTCAACTTCTTTAGCATCTATCAAATCCTGAATCTTATTCTTCAGGGCCCAACAATTATTGGTGTCGTGCCCTATACTCCCTGAATGATAAGCACACTTGGCGTTCAAATGGTAGTAAGGAGAAGCTGTATTCGGATTCTTCGGGGCCTCTTTCAAACTTGCAAGGTTTAACTTCAAGAGATGGGGTAGAACCTGAGCAGGAGTCATGTTTATCTGGGTGAATTTTCGTACAGGCATTTCCACCCTTGCTTGGTTGGTTCTGGGTTGATTATTTTTGGGCTGATCAGCTGCAGACTTATGAATCATTACGGCCCCCACCGCTGGCCGGCACTCAACTCTTCCTTGACCTCTTTGGGAGTAGACAGCTAATACTTCTTTCTTTGCTGGAAAAGTCTTTTTGATGGTTGCAGAAGCAGATGTATCTTTTTGAATTTTTCCGCTTTTAATGTTGGCTTCAACTCTCTCACCAGTTAGAATCAACTCAGTGAAACCTGCCGAAGAGCTTCCTATCAGGTGATTAAAGAAAGGACCTGACAGAGTTCCCAAGAACATGTCTACTAGCTCCCTCTCAGATAGAGGTGGTTGTACTCATCCTGCCAAGTCTCTCCATTTTTGGGCATACTCTTTAAAGCCTTCATTTGAGACCATGCCCATACTCTGTAATTGAGTACGGGTCGGTGCTAAGTCCGCATTGTATTGATACTGTTTGTAGAAGGTGGCAGCCAAATCCTCCCAATTATGCACATCAGACCTCTCTAGCTGGTAGAATCAATCCAACTGCGTTCCTGACAAACTGTCTTGGAAAAAGTGGACCCACATGTCTTTGTCAGAAGAATGTGGTTGAATTTTCCTGACATAAGATCGTAGGTGCATCTTTGGGAAAGACACCCCATCGTACTTGGAAAACAGTGGCACTTTGAATTTAGGAGGGATTACAATTCCATAAACCAAACCTAACTCCTCAAAATCCAGCCCAAGCACTCTCTGTATCTCCACGGCTGCCAGACGTTCTTCCAGATTCTTGTATTTGTCATCGGCCGGAGGATACTGTTGTTCAAAGTAATCCTCATCTTCCTCTTCTTCAGCTTCAGAATTAGATGGCACTGCAACTCCTTTACCCTTTCCCTCTCCTTCCTCAGAGGTTGATGGAAAATATAGGACCCTTCTGGCTTGACCTTCAAATCTTCTGCCCAAGGTAGCCACACCAACTCTCTTCTTCTTCTTTTTCTCCTTTTCCTTCTCTAGTAGAGTCTTGAGCTCCTCCTGACCCTTAGCCAAGGTTATGAGTAGTTGTTGGAATTGTGAATTTTGAGCTTGTAAGTCTTTGACCGTTTGTTCAATATCCATCTTGCTGAAATAAATAGCAGAGAGATGAGGAAACTTGGTGTGAAGATCTGTTTATGCATATGATGAATGATATGTATTCATGTAATGCATTCAAGGATTCAGAAATTCAAATTTGTTTTAAACAACAATAACACACGTCATATTAATAAGATAGAATTGTTAGTACATCAATGCCCCATGGGCAAAATAATACAAAATTCTAAGGTAAAAAGATGCTGTGCATCCTCTTTGGTGCAATGTAGGTGTTGATAGTCTGCTCTTCGTGAAGTTGACGAGTAAGTTCCAAAACCTTCTTCTCACTGGCGTAGAATTGGGCTTTAAAAGTATCGCATTATCCCTTGAGTTGTATCCAACTCCTTTTCAAATCTTCGAGTGATGTTGGCATGTCAGGATGTAGGAGGGTGTATGGAACCTCTCCTTCCATAACAGGCTCTATAATCACAGGGAGAACAGGGGGGTAAGGCATCATAAGACTTTGGGCGCGGGTTCGTACCCACTTGAGTTAGGGCTCAAGGGGGATGGAATTCTTGTGTCCCAGAGTCTTACTGTCTACCTTGTTGGGCATCCTCCAAGCTCGGATAAACCTTTGTCAAAGTCCTTGATCGTCGTTGTCGAAGTCAAAAACCAAGTCTGGAATCAACATGTCATGTGGGCCATCCCTTCGGGCTTACCCAAACTGTCTCAGAGCCAAGCAGGGGTTATAGGTGATGCCTCCCCTAATTCCAAGTAGAGGTGCATTAGGGAATTCCCCACAACGGTCAATGATGATAAAATTTTCTCTGAATCTAGAACACCAATGAACATCTGAATGTGTAAGAGTCATCAGTCGTTGTGACCACCTCAAACCTTGCTCATTCTTCAAAACTGATTGGGGAAGGTGATAAATAAACCACCTTGCCAGTAGAGGAGTGCAACACATGAGAACACCTCTTTTCCTCATTGTTCGAGTGTGAAAAGAGTGTAAGATGTCCCCAAGTAAAGTAGGCACAGGATTTCGAGACATGAAAATTTTGGCAGCATTAACATCTATAAGTTGGTCAGGGTTTGGGAACAAGACCAAACCAGAGATGAGAAGAGCTACAATCTCCTCAAAATCTTGTAGGTCTAGAGAATTCCAACAGTCTTGGGCCTTCTCAAAAAGGAACTTTGCCAAGAAACCTTTGACACCACTTCTGGTCTCCCAATGGCCTATGACATCAGATGGTTGCAAGTGTAGGGCTTGAGCAACATCCTCAGGCTTTGGATCTCTTTCCATATCGTTGAAAGGTAGTTGATGGAGAATAGGAATCCTCAAGAGTTGAGAAAATTCCTCCAAAGTAGGCACTAGCTGGTAATCAGGAAATGTGAAGCAGTGGTGTAGGGGGTCAAAGAACTAGAAGAGAACTTTCACCATGTCTTCCTCTGTGTTGGAGTTGACCAAGTTGGGAAGTCGACCATGTCTCTTAGTGAATGGAGAATACTCTGGAATCTTGTAAGCAAGCTCTTTGAGTTGTGGAGGAATTCTCACAAGATTGACCTGGATAGTTTTCCTGCGAAGTGACTCCATAACCTATAAAATAGGAACAAAGATGAAGATCCAAAATCCTTGAAATGGTTAGCGGATGCATATGATGCTTCATGATATCCATGATGTTATGCACAAGTATATATGTACAAGCAAATCACACAATTTCCTAGTTTAAGCTTGCATGGGGTTTCATAGGTAAGTACCCTCTTGAAGTTTAGTTGGCTCAACCTGTCCTAGTAAATAGTAATCGGGTTCTAAGGAGCTCAATATCACTGGATTGTTTTATGTGTTCATTGTTTCAGTTTAGCCACTTTACTGACGATCGAAATATTCCAAGAAAACAACCCTCAATGAGTGTAGTATCGAGTAACCACCAACTTCAGACTGCACCAAAGCCGGTCATCTCACTACATCCTAAAAGGCCAAGATGGTCAAGTAAAGGTTCTAAAAGTCCATTAATGCTTCATGACATCACTCAGCGGCCCCGTATTCCCTTTGATTGACTCAAAGGATACCGGTACCCACAAATATGTCGCACTAATATAGTTATTGCTTAGACCATGTCGGTATACCCTGCACAGTTTCCACAATGTATTGTTATTTTCCTATGAATGTTTCCCAAATCCGGGTAGAGGATTTAAACCCAAACAATAGAACCAAAGTGTAAAGCATACAAGTAAAGCAAGATAAGCATGTAAAGGTGATCTAAACCCTAAGGTAACCCCACTTTTTCGATCTTTCCCAGCAGAGTCGCCAGTTCTGTGATACGGTGGGAGAACTGACTTGAGGTTTTGCGTTTGTGTTCGCAAATGTTTCGGTTTAGCAAGAGTCGCCACCGACTTTTTATTTTATCCAAAGGAAAGGTAAAAAAGCACAAGAAAGACCTTTGAGATGTTTTCTTGAGTTCGGGGGTAGATTATGAAAAGGGAAGGTGCTAGCACCCTTTTCATCCATGGTTTTCCATGGGCTCTGAGTTACTTGTTTAGATCACTTGCTTTGCCTTTCCAATTGTTTGAAATGGTGCTTTGTGTGGTTTTGAAAGTATTTTGAAAATAGGCCATCATTTTGGAAATCTTTGTAATGATCCTTGTTTGAAAAATGTATACAAAGATGTTTGTCTTTTGAAAAATGTTTCAATGTTTGAAATTTGTTTGGAAATGTTTTGAAATTGTTTGTGTTTGTTTGAAAATAGCAAGGATGGTTTGCAAATTGATCAAGTAACTAGGAGCATCTACCTAATCAAAAGTCTTTCTTGTACATTTTTAACCCTTTGACATTGTTGTTTTACCATTGTATTTGGTAAAGAACCCTATCTTTGGATGTTAAACGGGACGGACGTGGATCATCGTATGACCATGATAGCAATGGTGCCAAGTATCTTAGCAAGTTTTAGGGACTAATATCATTTGTTTTTAGGCAACATTTTGATAGCGTCATCGAGGGACTATGATCTTTTTGTTTTTGATTGATTTTTCCAAGATATCTAGCATGCATACCATGGCCATTTTAAGGCAACAAAGTGGATAAAACCCTAGGGGTGCTTGTGTGCAATGTGTTGTCATTTTTCATGCATTTTTTTCTTGCATTAGTCATGCTATTTGCTTTGATTTTTGGTCTTTGCATACAAAACCCTAGTTTACTATCCTGCATATAAAAGCAATAAAATGCGTAAAGTAAATCTAGACTATTACAACAATATTATGGGAAGGGGGTACAAGTTTGAATAAGGGGTATTTGCACAAAATAAAATCCTAATTTACTATTACAACCCAATTGAATTTATACAACAAATAAATAAATGAACAAGTATTTAAATATGGAATAAATTGTAAATATGCAAAATATTTTTGTATTAATTTATATATGTAAAAATGAATTTATTTATGTCTTAAAAAGTAAGAAAAAAAATGATTATTATTGTTTTTTGAAAGGGTGAAAACCCTAATTTTTGTTTTAAAGGAAAATATGCTTTATATTATTTATTTATTCATTTTTGTTTAAGAAAAAATAATATCAATATATACAAGATGTTTAAAAAAATTAAATATTGTATGAAAATATTATTTTAAGTGTACAAATAATAAAAATAAAAATATGTAATCTTTTTATATTATTTACAAGTTTTATTTAAGAAAATAAAGTATATTGTTATTTAATAAACTATTTTTATGTCCAAAAAATAATAAAAATAATAAAATAAAATGCAAAAAATTAAGAAAATATTTTTGAGATTTTTAAATATTTAGAAAAAATAAATAAAGTCAGAAAATATAAAAGAAATGAAAAAATATGCAAGATATAACAAATGGGCCAAGGGGGTGCAAAAAGTAAAAGGGGGTGCCAAAAGAAACAGGCCCAAGCACGCCAGGCCCATACACACTTCATCCCTGATCTCTGCCTTCGTCCAAAACGTGTGTTCTATGCTTGAATCCTGTTCTTGCTATTCTTTGCATAAAATCAAAAACTTATAACATGAAGAATGTAGCTCATGATCACACGATTTCAATGATATAAAAAACTTGATCTAACTCTACGAAACCAGGGAGAATTTCAGTGGCCCTAAATTCTAACCTAGTTTTTTCAGCAACTTCAACAATCAAATACTCCTAGCTCAGTTAATATAAATGGAATCTATGCATATGTACAACTCAAGCACATTAAGGACTACATTTTTGCTTCACAAACATAAGCCTAATGATGTCTAGATAAGGAGATAGAACTTTTAAAATTACCTTGTTCAGTTGAGTTTGGCTATGGCAATGTAGCAACTTTGAGTGAGGCCTGAAGGTCGTGTGAGCTTGCTTGAAGTTCCCTCAACCTTTCCCAATGCCCAGCTTGCCTTGAACTTGCCTGAATGTCCCTATAGAAGTCAACCTGCAAAGCTTCAAAATGAAAATGGTGATCCTTGAAACAGAGGTTACAGTTGCTTGAGAAAGGCCTGGACAGCTCGGGTGTGTTGTATGTAATGTGTTTGAAGTGGTTCTAAGCAAAACGCACGAGGGAATATGGAAGTGGCTTGTGAATTGCAAAGATGGCCCTGTTTTGGGCAGAAATGGTGATTTTGGTATTTTAGGGTGTTTGCAATGCTATGAGCTCGTGTATTGGCTTATTACAATATGCTGAAGTTGTTTGAAATGATATCAAACTTGGTTTTATCAGATAGAAGAGAGTTGTTCCCTTTTGCAAGTTGGCTTGTTTTTGAAAAAAAGGTGAGATGACAATGCTCAAAGCCTGTACAGGCCTGTTCCTTAGATGCATATAGTTGGTGAACTTTGCCTGATATTTGTGGACTTTGTTTGCAGCAATAGGTTTGGTCCATGGCTCAAGATAAATAAAGTTGCTAAAAGTGAACTTTATCAAAGTAGCATTGTAACCTTTATGCCATTTTTGGAATAATTCCTTATACAAAGCTTCAAAGATCAAAACAATTCCATTATCCAATGTATTTGCATTTAATTTAGGAGTTTGGAAGGTTTAAGACCTGTAAAACAATTACAAGCATGCTTAGGACAGATTTGCAACTTGTAACAATGTGAAAAATGCCATGGACAAAAGTGAGAAATGGCCATTTTCTTTTCTTCGATTCTCCCTAACCATGAATGATCTTGGAGAGTTATTTGACATTTTGGAAAGCTTGTAACATGCTCTACAATCCATCTTTGAATTTCATTTTGAGATTCCACTTGGAACTATGTGAAAAGTTTCCATGAAGTTAGGTCAAAAATCTGCCTAAACTAGGGCAAAATTTCAGTAAGTTAAAAGTTTCATGGACCCCTATTCACAAAATCATAACTTGAGATCCAAGCATCTTTTGTGAAAACTTTGTGAATAAAAGTTGTAAGTTTTATGGAGGAATACAACTTTCATGTTGGAAGTTTTCTTTGAATCCAATTGCATCATGGTGAAAAGTTTGGGAAAGTTGGGAAAAAATAAGAAATTTTCATAACTTAGAAAAATTCTAAGTTATGAAATTTTTCAAACTTAAACCCTAATTTCCAAATTTAGGTTTCTTGGTGAACAAGTTTCATGTTTTGACACATCTTGATGAAAAATGACCCTTGGCACTTGATTTTGACCAAAAAGTCAAAGTTTGACTTTTCAATGTATAGTTGATTTTTGATCAGTTGACAGGAAAATTCATCTGTCAATCCAATGCATTTGAGATCTTTTGAACCTTGTGATTAGGTCAAGATTATGCCATTGAGTCCTTGAAACCATGCTTGAACCCAATTTTCCATTGGCTAGGTGAAAAATCAGAAATTGCCCTTCTACAGTCAAAACCCTAATTTTGACCATTTTGCCCTTTTGATGATCTGATCAAATTTCTTGAGGAGTTATGGTCCAAACTTGATCAAATGGTTCATATGAGTCTATAATGTTGATGTGGATCAAAAATTATGAAGTTTGACTGTAAATTGGCCATGGTTGACTTTTTTCCCAATACAGCTGATTTTTAGGTCAGCTGTCCAATTGACTGGGCAAAAATTTGATTCAACGCTTGAAACTTGGCATGATCAATCTTAGGAGTCCAACATGAAGTATGAAAGTCACTTGAGGCATTGGAAGTCCAAAGATCCTTGTGCAAACTCAAACCCTAATTTCAGGTCATCAGTGCAAGGAGATGTCTTGAGCTGAGCAAACCCTAATTTGGTCTTGAGTTCAAGAAGTCTTGTGAGGAGAATCTTGATAAAATGAGAGGGCAAATTTTGGGGTACAACAGATAGAATTGTCTAAAGGATGTGAGGAAAAGAACAAACTTTTTCGAGTATAAGTAGATAGTTCATAGATGCTTGCTCAAAAACAAACTTTTTGCACTTACACAAAATTCTTTCAAAAAATGCTTTATCAACACTCTTGAGGACTGATACAAGATTTATCATAAAGAAAATTGCCGTACTAAGGCATTTTCAAATACTTTTCAAAAACAAAAAGCACAAGGTATTTTTAAAAAATGAGCTAAGCATCTAAGAGCCCGTAGAAAACTATGGATGGAAAGGGTGATAACACCTTCCATTTCCACAATCTACCCCCTTACTCATAAAATTCTAGAAAAGGTCTTTTTCTGTTCTTTTCACCCTTTCCTTAATTTGGATAAAAGAAAAGTCAGTGGTGACTCTTACTTACCGTAACATTTGCAAGCACAAACGCAACACCAGTATAACAGTCGGTTCTGCCACTGTATCACAGAACTGGAGACTCTGTTGGGGACATGAATAAAAACCGGGGTTACCTTAAGAGTTAGTTCATTTTAAAAATGTTTTAATTGCTTGCTTTGTATGCTTTATCCTTGGAGGGTTATTTGGATTGTTATTATAGATCTTACACTCGGATATGGGGGCATCTTTTTAGGTAAACAACAATAGACCGTGGAGACTGTATGACATAGACCGATATGGTTGAAGCGATAGCTGTGTTGGCGTGACACTTTGGTTGGTACATGTATCCCTTGTGTTGAATCGAGGAGAATACGGGGTCGTCGCATGGTGCCGTGAAGCACTAACGGACCTTAGAACCTTAGTTGAACAAACTTGACCGTTAGAAAGTAGTGAGATAGCCGACCTCGGTGTAAAGCTAGGGATTGGTTGATACTCGATGCTACACTCATTGAGATTGGACTTTCGAGATGTTTCGTCCGCAAGAAAAGATTGCTAAGCTGAAATAATGCCCGATAAAGAAAGATCAGTGATATTGAGACTCCTTAGAACCCGGTTACTTTTCTAAGACAGGTTGAACCAACTAAGCTTCAAGAGGGTATTTACCTATAAACTCCATGCAAGCCTAAACCTAAGGTCTTGTGTGTTTTGCTTGTGTGTGATTATTTTGCTTAAACATGACATCATGCATCATAACATCCACATTTCATTTCACTGACCATTTCAAGGACCAAGGGAATTTATCTTTATTCTGTTTTGTAGATCATGGCTTCCACTCGTAGAAATACTATCTGGATCAGATTTGTAAGAATACCTCTCCAACTCAAAGAGCTAGTATCAAGGGTTCCTGAGACTTCTTCGTTCACCAAGAAATATGATCGACTTCTCAATCTAGTTACCTCGAGCTTTGATGAGAAGATGATGAGTGTACTCTTTTAATTCTTTGACCCTAAACACCATTGCTTCACTTTCCTAGACTATCAGTTAGTACCCACCATGGAAGAGTTCTCTCAAATATTTGGTATACCTATTCTGGATCAGATACCTTTCACCGGTTTAGAAGAAGCTCCAAAGCTAGAAGTCATTGCAGCAGCTTTGCATCTGAAACGGTCTGACATTGTATTCAACTGGGAAACAAGAAGCGGAGTCAAGGGTTTTCTAGTGAAATTTCTATTAGAGAAGGCTCATCTATTTTGGATGATTTGGATTTCCAAGCTTTTGAGGAGGTTCTGGCCCTTCTAATCTATGGTTTAGTGCTATCCCCTAATCCAGACTTACTCATAGATGTGAATGCTATCAAGGTTTTCCTCTCTTGTAACCCTGTGCCTACTCTACTCGGAGATATTTTGTATACCCTCCACACTCGCACCATGAAGAGAAAAGGGATTCTTATGTGTTATGTGCCATTGTTGTCAAGGTGATTTATTTCTCACCTCCTAAATCAGTATTGAAGAATGAATAAGGTTTAGGTTGGTCACGAAGGATAATGTAACTTTCTCACTCAGATATTTTTGGTATTCCCGATCTATGGGAGATATTTCTGTCGTTGACCGCTGCGGGGAATTCCCTAATGTCCCACTACTTGGAATTGGGGGAGGCATAACTTATAATCCTTCTCTAGCTCTGTGACAATTTGGTTATGCTCGAAGGGATGGACCCCACGATATGCTTATCCAGGGAATTATGTTTAACTATGAGGATGATGTTCAAGGGTATTGTCAGAGGTTCATACGAGCTTGGGGCATGGTAAACAGATTTGATACGAAGACTTTGGGGCCTAAGACTTCCATCCCTATAGAACCTTATCTCAAATGGGTACGAGCTCATGCTCAAAACCTTATAATGCCATATATAGCCATCTTACCAGTGGTTGTGGAGCCCGTCACCGAAGGATATGTTCCTTATACATTTCTTCATCCTAACATGCCCATTGATCTTGAAGAGTTGTAGAGATCCTGGATTCATTTGAAGAAAGAACGGGATACCTTTAGAGATCATTTATATGTCAATGAGAAGAAAGTGTTAGAGCTCACGAAGCAACTTCACAAAGAAAAAAGTCTTAATGTCTATCTCGGCACAAAGAGGAAGGGCCCATGGGAAACCTGATTTCTTGGAATTTAGATTATTTTTTTTCAATTGTAAGCCTAAAAGGAAATTGTATTTTTAATTCTACTAATAAAATATTTGTTTCATTTTGGTTCGCAAATTTAAATTTCCCGAAGTCCTTGAAAACATCGCATAAGCATATCATACATTTCATTGCATAAGCAGGTATTTCAAGACAGGTTTCTTATCTTTTCATTGTTTATTTCAGCAAAAGAAATGGCTCTTGAACAGACAGTGAAGGACCTCCAAGCTTAAAATGCTCAGTTTCAACAGATGTTCCTGGCTCTGGCCCAGGGGCAAGAAGATCTGAAAGCTATGATCATCAAAGAGAAGACTAAGAAGGCAAAGAAACCAGTTGGTGTCTTGAATTTGGGTAGAAGGTTCAAAGGACCGGCTAAGCGAGCTCTAGATTTTCCAACCCCGTCAAATGAGGGGGGCAATCAAGAAGAGAAGCCAGTGGAAGAAAACAACAATCCAGGGTCCGAGGAAGATGAACTTGACTATTCTGAGGAGCAGTATCCCCCTGTTGATGATAAATACAAAAATCTAGAGGATCGACTCAATGCTATGGAGATCCAGAGGATACCCGGGCTGGATTTTGAAGAGCTAGGACTGATCTTAGGGGTGCTCATCCTGCAGAAATTCAAGGTCCCTACATTTTCTAAGTACGACGGTGTCTCCTATCCTAAGCTGCACTTAAGGTCATATGTTAGAAAGATTCAACCCCACACTACTGATAGGAATATGTGGGTACATTTCTTCTAGGAGAGTTTGTTAGGGACTCAGCTAGAATGGTTATATCAACTAGAAAGAACCAACATTCATAATTAGGAAGATCTGCTGCTGCTTTCTATAAGCAGTATCAATATAACGCTGACCTCACCCTAACTCGTACACAATTGTAAAGTATGTCTATGGGTTCCGACGAGGGTTTAAAAGATTATGCCCAAAAGTGGAGAGACCTAGCGGGAAGAGTCTATCCCCCTTTGTCTGATAGGGAGCTAGTGGACATGTTCTTGGGTATGTTGTCTGGTATGTTCTTTAATCATCTGATTGGAAGCTCGTCTGTTGGGTTTACTGAATTAATCTTTACTGGTGAACGGGTGGAAGTTGGCATCAAAAGTGGTAAAATCCAGAGAGATGTATCCTTCAGTACTGCAAAGAGACCTTTCACTGGAAAGAAGGAGGTCAGTGTTGCTTATGGCCAAAGAAATCAAAATAAAACTGAGCGTTATCTGACGGTAGGGGCTGTTATGATTTCCAATCCTACCTCATACCAACAACGGAACAATCAACGCAGGCCGATGCACCCAGAAGACAGTTTACCCGGATCAACATGATCTGATCCCAAGTTTTTCCACATCTACTGAAATCCAATTTGGTGACCCTAAAGTAGGCTCCGAAGAATCCTAATACTGCATCTCCCCGCTACAACCCCAATGCCCGATGATCATACCATTTTGAAACTTTGGGGAATGATACAAACAATTGTTGGGCTTTAAAGAATAAGGTACATGATCTCATTGAGGCGAAGGAGATTAAGTGTGACCTTCCAAAACACATAATGTAATAACTGCGCCAATGCCCAAATATGGCCAAGGTGTCAATACTATTCATGATGACTATTTTATTTCCTTTGTGGATGAATTAACTACTCCTCTTCTAACTATTAAAGAGAATTTATTGTGAGCCGGTTTATTACCGGGTTGTGGTGAAGGTTGCCACCTATGCATATCTCTATCATATGGTTGTTTGTTGTTAAAAATGGGCGTCCAGCGTCTGATGGTTAACAAAGAAATTATGTTAGAAAAAGTTCCCCTTATAAGAAGTTGTTGTGAAGATGTCTCGATAATTACCATTTTCGATAATCCTCTCAAGGTCTCCACCAAAACACTCGTCAGGATTACATCTATTCCAAAGTTTTCTCCCTTGATCATCACCCTCCCTGGGCCAATACCATATTCCTCGGACAAAGTTGTTCCCTGGAATTATGGGGCTGACGTCTATTACCATGGCATCAAGTAAGAAATGTTGGCTATTAAAGACAAAGTTGCTGAAGGTATTAATCCTGACATCGACAATATCATCGGGACCAGTAAAATTACGAGAAGTGGAAGAGTTTTCTCTCCCGAGATCGCTCCAAAGACTATTTCTACTCCTGTGATTATTCCTGCTGCTACTCCTGCTAGTACTCCTATTGCTACTCCTGTGATCATCCCTGCTGCTTCTCCTGTCAGTATTCACATTACTACTCATACTATTATCCCTATTGTTATCCCTGCTACTGAGTCGGCCGAGACTCGGGGAAAAAAGGTATTAGTTGAGCCTGTCCAGACAAAGGCGCATAAATAAGTCATTCCTGAGGCTTCTAAAGAGGAAATGGAAGAAATATTGAAGATAATCAAGAAAAGTGATTATAATGTTGTGGAACAATTGGGGCATACCCCTTCAAAAATCTCAATGTTGGCCTTACTTTTGTGCTCTGAATCCCATGCTAAGGCTTTAGTAAGATTCCTGAAGTCTACCCATGTTCCTCAGGAGACCTCCGCTGATCAATTCGAAAATTGCCTGGCTAGTTTAACAGCTGACAGTGGCATGGGATTCTCTAATGCAGATTTAACTCCCAAGGGAAGGAAGCACAATGATGCCCTGCATGTCTCTATTGAGTGCAGGGGCACCACCCTAGCCCGTGTTTTGGTGGATACAGGTTCATCGTTGAATGTCTTACCCAAGAATGCTCTGGACAGGTTAGATTGCGAAGGACTCACACTAAAGCCAAGTAATATTATGGTGAGGGACTTCGACGGTTCTAAAAGAATTGTGCACAGGGAGGTGTTCATCCCTATCAAAGTTGATACTCAGACCTTTAATTCCACCTTATATGTGATGGACATCCGCCCATCTTATTCCTGTTTATTGGGTTGACCCTGGATCCATGGGGCTGGTGCTATTACTTCTACCCTGCATCAGATGCTGAAGTACCCAGTCAATGGGAAAATTATCACAGTCCATGGGGAGGAGGAATATATGGTGAGCGACCTGAACTCTTTCAGATGTGTTGAAATGGACGGCGAGTTCATTGAGACCCCCTGTCAGAACTTTGAGGAGGTTCCACATACGGTTGTTGCAACCAAGACTGCTTCCAATGTCCCGAAGATTACCAGACCTCCACTAAAAATGGATTCTTTTAGGGATGCCAAAGCAGTAGTTGAAGAAGGTGGGTGTACCATTTGGGTCCAACTTTCGGATATTCCCTACAAATCGGACAAATTTGGCTTGGGTTTTACTTCAGGAGCCCAGAGAGCTGTTCGTCGTTCTCGTACCGGAGGACCACCTTTACGGATCAACAACCATGGAGTCAATGCTCTGGAAGACAGTGATAGTGACTATGACCTGGAAAAGTCGATCTTCCCAACCATCAGCGGTGGACTCAGCAATTGGGAGGCTAAAGGATTTGTGCCTATTACTTTTGTTCAAGAGTAATTTGTCTTTTTGTTTTTTGAGGATATATAATATTTGAACAATTGAAACTTTAAAGCCTTATGTCTTACCCGAGGAACAATGGTCTATTTGTGAGGGTCATTGCTTCATTTTCATATGTCATTAATAAAACATTGGACGTTTTGCATGCAAATTTTGCGCTCTTTGTTTTTCTTTTCTCCTTTTACCCACACCCACATATCAAACTGCAGATACACATCCACTCTGGATCCCATTGATAACGGTTCTGCTATTGCCAGTTATGACTTTGAAAATCTGATCTACCAAGCCGAGGACGAAGGTGAGGAAGATTGTGAGGTACCAGGAGAACTTTCCAGACTGTTACAACAGGAAGAAAGGGAAATACAACCTTATGAAGAGCCAATTGAGATAGTTAACTTGGGCACTGAAGAGGATAAGAAAGAAGTCAAGATAGGTGCCGATCTGGGGCATAATGTCAAAGAGAGGTTAATACAGATACTACATGACTATGTTGAGGTTCTTTCCTGGTCATATGAAGACATGCCAGGACATGACACCGATATTGTGGTTCATCGCCTACCGAAGAAAGAGGATTGCCCTCCCGTGAAATAGAAGGTTCGTCGTATGCGGCCAGAGATGTCAGATAAGATCAAAGTCGAAGTCATGAAACAGTTCAACGCTAGTTTCTTAGCTGTCACCTCTTTCACGAGATTGATTCTGAAGAAGTAGTGGAAAAACCTTGGTTCCATGAAGTCAAAATATATCTCGAAGCCCAAGAGTATCCTGAGGGAGCTTCAGTCAACGATAAGAAGTTCCTAAGAAGGTTCTCTGCCAAGTTCTGCCTCAGTAATGGGATCCTCTACAAGCGCAATCACGATTCTACCTTGCTTCGGTGTGTAGACAAGAGTGAGGAAGAAAATATTATGGATGATTTGCATGAAGGTACCTTTGGCACCCATTCTAGTGGGAACATGATGGCTAAAAAGATCTTACAGGTAGAGTATTATTGGTCCACTATGGAAGCAGACTGTTATCAGCATTCCTGGACTTGTCACAAGTGCCAGATTTATGCTAATAAGGTGCATGTACCTTCAGTTCCTCTAAACATTTTAACTGCTCCCTGGCCATCTTCAATGTGGGCGTCTATATGATTGGAGAAATCATACCTACAACTTCTAATGGGTAGCGCTTGATCCTCGCCGCCATTGATTATTTCACGAAGTGGGTTGAGGCAGCTTCATTTGCTTCTGTTACCAAGAACGTTGTGGCCTGATTAATCAGACATAACCTTATCTTTCGGTACAATATTCCAGAAAGAATCATTACGAATAACGGTACCAGTCTCAATAACACTATGATCATCAAGCTCTGCATGCAATTCAAGACCAAACATCATAACTCTTCTCCTTACCGGTCAAAGATAAATGACGTTGTTGAAGCTGCTAATAAAAACATCAAGAAAATCATACAGAAGATGACGGTGATATACAAAGACTGGCACGAGATGTTACCATTTTCTCTTCATGATTACCGCACCATAATGCGCACATCAACAGGGGAAACTCCTTTCTCTTTTGTATACGGTATGGAAGTTATCCTACCCATAGAAGACCAGGTCCCTTCCTTGAGGATTGTGATACGGTGGGAGAACTGACTTGAGGTTTTGCGTTTGTGTTCGCAAGTGTTTCGGTTTAGCAAGAGTCGCCACCAACTTTTTATTTTATCCTAATGAAAGGTAAAAAAGCACAGGAAAGACCTTTGAGATGTTTTCTCGGGTTCGGGGGGTAGATTATGAAAAGGGAAGGTGCTAGCACCCTTTTCATCCATGGTTTTCCATGGGCTCTTAGTTACTTGTTTAGATCACTTGCTTTTGCTTTTCAATTGTTTGAAATGGTGCTTTGTGTGTGTGTGGTTTTTGAAAATGCTTTTGAAAAAGAGGCCTTGTCTAGGCAACCTTTGTAATGATTCTTGTTTAAATATATAAAAAGGTGTGTGTCTTTTGAAAAGATATTTCAATGTTTTGAAAGTTTGATTTGGAATTGTTTTGAAATTGTGTTGTGAAATGTGTTTGAAAATAGCAAGGATGTTTTGCAAGTTTTTGATCAAGTAACTAAGAGTTGTCTACCCTATTTTACTCAAAGATCTTTCCTATATGTTTTTAACCCTTTTGACAGTGTTGTTTTACCATTGTATTTGGTAAATAACCTTGTATTAGGATGTTAAACGGGACAGGCGCGGGTCATCGTATTGACCATGATAGCAATATTGCCAAGTATCTTTAGCAATTTTCAAGGGACTAGATCATTTTATATAGGCAACCAAGATAGCATCATCGAGGGAATATGATATTTTTGTTTGATGTGTTTCGCCAAGATACCTAACATGCATACCATGGCCATTTGTTTAGGCAACCAAGTGAAGATACCTTAAGGGGTGTTTTGTGTGCAAGTGTGTTTTATTGCATGCATGATTTTATCTTGAATTAGGATTTTCTATTTCATTGATTTTATCTTGTCATACATCTCCTAATTACTAGCATTTACATTTGAAAGAAATAAAATGCGAAAATGTAAAATCCTACGTTATTACAATATTTAGGGGATGGGGGATACACATTTGTACATGGGGGTAGTTCCACGAGAAAAATACTTAAGAAAAGAAAATAACAAAGGGAAGAAAAAGAGAAAGAGAGAGAGAGAGCTAGCGCGCTGCTGAGGGGAAGTCAGAAGTTCTGACCCAGGCCTGCTGCAAGATTATCAACTTGTTGGTGAAAATGTATGAGTCAGAAATTTTGACTCTGGGGCCTGCAAAATAGGAACCTGTTAGTGGGAATGTCAGAAGTTCTGACCCCCATGCGCTGCAAGACAAAAGTTTTTTAGTGGGGAAGTCAGAAGTTCTAATCCTGCTGGAAACACAATAATTTTCAGAAGTTCTGATATTATTGACAGCAAAACAGGCTTCAGCAGTGCTAGCATCAAAGTCAAAACTTGGCTTCCCCCTGTGCTTTCCAGAACATCTTCAGTTTTATTATTTTTCCATAAAACAGAAGGCATGCCTAGGACAGTCTCAGCAGGTGTCAAAGTGTTTCAGAAGGTAGAACCAACAAGGTCACAAATAGGTTCTACACTTATTCACTTCCTACTTAAGCGTTCAGAGGCATGGAAATCCTCAGAACACATACAACAGCAACATGATATATGCATTGTGTTTATTGAGCATGCCAAGATGATAATGCTCAACAGCGTGATGAGAGTCAGTAGATGCTTACCTTGCTGTTGGAAAAATATCTGTGAGTTAGAGCTAGCTTTGGCTTTGATGGTGTTCTGGACAAGTTCTTTTTAGAATGGGTGGATGGAGAAGATATGCGTATGTATGGTCAGAAACTGTATGGGCGTTCCCTAGTCAGGAAGCAAACTGAATATCAATGAATTTTGGAGGCAGGAAGTTCAAAGTTATGAAACACTAGGGATTTTGACAGAGTTTCACAAGGTTTCCTTTACTAGAGTTTTCTGTTCCTCCTCTAGCAATTTTTTCTGCATGTTTTTTTTTTCACCTCCCTTTGTGATGGACAATGGTGTCCTATTTATAGGCAAGGCTTTGTGGATTTTTGAACGTTAAATGGCACCAATGTTATGCAGTAGAGGTTAACTTGTTTTTGAAGGAAGTTCATGAAAAGTTGTGATGATGGACAGCTTTTCAGCCTAGGTTGGAACAGTAAGCGAGGATTAAGGAGAAGTGACACCTATAGGCGAAAAGTGGCGCATAGACCCATGCCTAAGCCTGCACAAAGGTGTTTAGAAAGCCACACGTGGAGAGACCCCTTGGATGAATGCTCAGGAGTGGTTGTGAGCATTAAATGAGCATTAAATGGTGATGAGATTTATCAAAATCCAAAATCTTGTAATAGGAGATTTTGCATCATTACCTAAAACCTGAGCCAGCAGTTCTGCTTCACCAAAAACAACGTAAACCAAGCTCTGACCTTGGCCTCTTGCTGCCTCAGCAAACTCTGAGAGTTTTCCCGTATGCTCCTTTGATCTGCCTTTAAAGACTCTGGACTTAGTGATCCTACTTCAGTATTTTACCCAATCTACTGATCCCATTACCTTCTGATCTCAGTACGTTCTGAAGGAGTTTCAGGCTTTGTTAATTTCTTTACACTTCTCCAACAAACTCTGGCTGAACTTTGCGTAACTGCTGAAAGATCCATGTTTTGTTTAAAGGTCACGTGCTGAACCATGTTTACAATCCCTGACTGAGTTGGTGTAGCTGCTGAAGAGTCACCTTCTGACTGAATGTTATGTGCTGAGCCAGGTTTACAACTTCTGACCGTTTCTGCCTGGAGGTTGGTTCAGAAGTTCTGAAGTGCCATTTTTTCTCAAACACCCCTTTTTAGAGAAAATTCTAAGTATTTAGAATTTAACTTTTCCAAGGTGAAAGTTTTGCCTTTTGAGCTTACAGATGACCATTTTGCTCTTGTAAGTTGTTTACTTGGAAAGGAATGATAATAAAGGGCTTGGATTTGTTTAAGAGAAAATCTGAGAGTTCAGGATGAATTCCTGAAGTATGAGAGGGCAAATTTTGGGGTACAACAGTTTCCCCTGTTCAATCTTCTTGAACCTGAAGAGTTAGATTGGCGAGTTCGCCGTTCGCGACTCGAAGGTAAAAGATGATTTGACACTAGAGTGCCCATAAATTTGCACTCGTCAGAGCATTGTTGATGGAATGGGCTTACATATGCCATTTGGAGATGTGACAGAATCTTGTCTGAGATGGGCTTAAAGATGCCATCCAAGAATGTTTATTGAATTGTATAAGAGATCCCTTTGTGAGGGCACATACACATGTTTGTTGAGGAGTACTATACCGGGGAATGCTGGTTTCTGTTGTGGTAGAAGTAGAACTTCAGTCGTCTATTATTCCACTGGGGAGTCATCTCTTGGTTGAGGAGGTGATAGTGAACTGATATCTGTTCAACATCCAGTCTTCACAGTCTTTACTTCCTATCTGGTCAACGTCCAGTCTTCAGAAGGATATCAAATGGTTATCCGGTCAACATTCGGGTTTCCCTTTTGATTTTGGAGCCTACTAATATCCGGTTGACTCCGGATTTCAAAGTAATTGGCCGAGTAAACTGCTATTTGGTCAACATCCATGTTTCACAGTATACTTTACTGTTATCTGGTCAACGTCCAGGCTTCACAGTTTTGTATTCTTATCTTGTCAACATCCAGGATTCACAATACTTTACTTCCTATATGGTCAACATCCAGTCTTCAGAAGGATATTAAATGGTTATCCGGTCAACATCTGAGTTTCCCTTTGACTTTGAGCCCTACCAATACCCGGTTGAATCTGGGCTTCAAGGTATCTGGCCGAGTAAACTGCTATTTAGTCAACATCCAAGTTTCATAGTATAATTTACTGCTATCTGGTCAACGTCCAGGCTTCCAAGTTTTGTATTACTATCTGGTCAACATCCAGGCTTCATAATACTTTACTTCCTATTTGGTCAACATCCAGTCTTCAGAAGGATATCAAATGGTTATCCGGTCAACATCCGGGCTTCCCTTTGACTTTGAGGCCTACCAATATCCGGTTGAATCCGGGCTTCAAGGTAATTGGCCGAGTAAACTGCTATTTGGTCAACATCCAAGTTTCACAGTATACTTTACTATTATCTGGTCAACGTCCAGGCTTCATAGTTTTGTATTCTTATCTGGTTAACATCAAGGCTTCACAATACTTTACTTCCTATCTGGTTAACATCCAGTCTTCAGAACGATTTGCTGGGGATTTAACTACTTTTCGGTCGAATCCGGGTTTTAGCATAATCTAGGTATTATCTGGTCGAATCCAGGCTTCGTAATTAAAGCAGGAATCTGCCCCTTGATAAACAAATAGAGAAGCGTCTGTGTCTGGAGCATCTTTAAGCCGTCTTCTGAGCTTTGAATATCTGTCTTAGGCAGCTATCAATTTTATCCTTGAAAAGGATAGAATGTTAGTTATAAACACAAAGTCATGTTGCATGAAATGTATGATGCAATATGATGCGTTTTATCAATGTTTATGATTTATGAATATAATATATTCGCATGTAAGCTGATTAGCTGTCTCGCTGAGGAAAATAAATCCTGGATAGCTGGAGATAATAAAATATTTGACCGTTGCCGGGAAAAATAAATCCAAGACCACTGTTGAAGATTCAAGATTTTTGACAACCTCTGTGGGGAAAAGCTATACTGCTGGGGAGACAGGAGTTTGGGTTGTATGCCAATCTACTAGGGACTTCAAGAATGAGGATCTCCGTTCTGTTGGGGATATCAGGAGAAAATTGAATGGTTTCCGCTGAGGATTAGTAGATCAAAGTTTCATCTTCGCTGGGGATCTTCATGACATGCTGATTCGATCGTGGTGACTTCACTGGGGAAGAATAACTCTCTGGGGAATTATCTGGTTTTAAAGTGACTCTTCAGGGATAAAGGAGGGAACTGGATGGTCTCCATTGGTGTTCCAATGCTGAAGTTTTGATTCCGTTTGAAGAAGAAGGTTTCATCTTCACTAAGGATTTGCAGTTTAAAGTTTTGCTCCGCTGGGGATCGGGAGTTTGAAAACTCAACTCTGATGGGGACTCTTGAAGCTTAACTCCGCTGGGGATATGCATTTCAAAGCTTCAACTCCATTGAGGACCTGGATGATGTATTGTAGGGGATTTCTCCTAGAATAGCCTAAAGACATCTTCCTATACTTTCATCCTATCAGTAATTATCCTTTATCATTTTGTTTTATTTGTAAGCAGTGATTATATTCAAATGCATATGCTCATTTAATAAATCATTGGACGTTTTCAAATAAAACACAAGTGTAAAGAGAAAGAAAAAGGCAAACAATTTTTTGCACTTTGAAGTATCTTTGTATTAACTTTGTGTAAGTATTTTGTACAAAGGAGACAGACATCCTAGTAAGAGAATGTTGTCATAGAACTTGAGAAAAAAATTTATACAAAGAAAGATGGCAATGAGCAACAATTCCATGGGGTTCCCATTCTGCTATAGCCATCGCAACTCTCAGTATCTTGTCCATTCGTCGCTTCGTCCGCAAATGATTGGATTGATCAGAAGCTTGGAGCTTGTCCGTGAAGAGATTGTCTTTAAATTGATCCGACGAGACATAGTCATACGCTTTAATTCCCTAAATTTTTCCTGGATCGCCCTTTCAGGTTTTCGATCCAACGGGAAACCCTTTTTTGCCCAAGTCTCCCTTTCGGGTTTTCAACTTGCCGGGTGTACATAGTTTTTTGTTTATCCCTAATTTTTGCCCGAACTGCCCTATCAGGTTTTCGATTCGCCGGGATGCCCATTTTTACCCAGGTCTCCCTTTCGGGTTTTCAACTTGTCGGGTCGTTTATGCGTAGTATCTTTTGACTATGTCTGCGTTCGCAGGGTGTGGCAAGTCATCGCCGTCCATGGTGGTTAGAATCATAGCCCTACCAGAAAAGATGCTTTTGATCACAAATGGTCCTTCGTAGGTAGGAGTCCACTTGCCCCTGGATCACTTTGCGGCAAGATAATCCGTTTAATTACAAGATCTCCGACTTGATATACCTGACGTCTGACTTTCTTGTTGAAAGCCTTGATCATCCGTTTTTGATATGTCTGACCATGACAAACAGCGGTAAGTCGCTTCTCGTCAATCAAGTTAAGTTGGTCAAGCCGGGTCTGGATCCAATCGTCTTCACTTAAACCAACATCCTTCATAATCCTTAAAGAAGGAATCTGAACCTCCATAGGTAAAACAGCTTCCATGCCATATACAAAGAAAAAGGGGTTTCCCGGGTTGAAGTATGCGCCGTGGTACGATATCCGTGTAGAGAAAACGGTAACATCTCATGCCAGTCCTTGTAGGTGACTGTCATCTTTTGAATGATCTTCTTGATATTTTTGTTCGCAGCTTCAACAACACCGTTCATCTTTGGCCGATAGGGAGATGAATTGTGATGTTGAATCTTGAATTGCTCGCACAGAGCGGTGATCACAGTGTTATTCAGGTTTGTACCGTTGTCTGTGATGGTCCTGTCGGGGATACCATACCAGCATATGAGGTTCTTCTTGATGAAGCGGGCAACCATATTCTTTGTAACAGAGGCGAAGGGATGAAGCGATGTCCATTGGATGTTGTAGGCTTGATCTCTCAAATCATGTTGATTCCCCACATTGTGAATGGCCAAGGAGCTGTTAGAACATTGAGAGGAACTGGAGGAATATGTACTTTGTCAGCATGAACTTGGCATTTGTGACAAGTACGGGCGTATTGATGACAATCAACTTCCATGGTAGACCAGTAATAGCCTGCCCTTAGAATTTTCTTAGCCATCGTATGTCCTCTCAAGTGGGTGCCAAATGTGCCACTATGCAGTTCGGTCATGATCTGCTCAGCATCAACCTTGTCCACACAACGAAGCAGAACACAATAATGGATGCGCTTATACAGGATATCATTGCTCAGGAAGAATTTGGCAGCAAATCTCCTTAAGAAATTTTTGTCGTTAACTGAAGCTCCTTCAGGATATTCTCGAGTCTTGAGATACCTTTTGATTTCATGAAACCAGGGTTGTTCCACTACTTCTTCGGTATTAATCTCATGACAATGTGCAGGTTCATCCATTCGCTCGATGGTGATTTGGGGAGCCTCATCATCCCAGCTATGTTTAAACATGGAAGACATTGTGGCTAGAGCATCTGCTAGCTGATTTTCTTCTCGCGGGAAGTGCTCGAAGGTAATCTACTCAAAATGAGGTAGCAATTTCAGGACATGTTCTTTGTATGGGATGAGGTTTGGATGTTTAGTGTCCCACTCTCCTTTGATTTAACTGATAACCAAAGCTGAGTCTCCAAACACAACTAAAGATTTGATTCCTAAGTCAATTGCAGCCTTGAGACCAAAGATACAAGCTTCATACTCAGCCATGTTGTTGGTGCAACTGAAGTAGAGTCTAGCAGTGAAAGGTGTATGGAAACCTTCTGGAGAGATAAGTATCGCGCCGATACCGTTGCCAAGTGCATTTGAAGAACCATCAAAGTACAGGGTCCATCGGGATCCTTGTTCAGGTCCGTCATACGGTTCATTACCTTCAATGTTGTCCAATGTCATAATGTCCTCGTCGGGAAAGTTGAATTTCATGGATTGGTAATCTTCGACGGCTTGATGAGCTAGATGGTCAGCTAGTACACTCCCTTTTATAGCTTTTTGGGTCGTGTACTGTATATCATACTTTGTCAATATCATCTTCCATCTAGCGATTCTTCTGGATAAAGCAGGCTTCTCGAAGATGTACTTGATCAGATCCATTTTGGAAATCAGCAAAGTGGTATGTGTCAACATATACTGCCTTAGCCGGTGAGCAGCCCATACCAAAGCGCAGCAAGTTTTCTCGAGTAGTGAGTAGCGAGTCTCACAGTCGATAAACTTTTTGCTAACGCAATAAATGGCATGCTCTTTTCGACCAGACTCGTCATGTTGGCCCAGTATGCACCCCATTGAGCTATCCAAAACAGTCATATACATGATTAACGGTCTTCCTTCAACGGGTGGCATCAAGATAGGAGGTTCTAAAAAATATTCCTTGATTTTATCGAAAGCAACTTGACAGTCGTCATTCCATTCAATCACCTGATCTTTCTTCAACAGCTTAAAGATTTGTTCACAGGTAGAAGTTAAATGAGAGATGAACCTTGCAATGTAGTTTAGGCTTCCCAAAAAACCTCTGACCTCCTTTTCGGTGCGGGGGGCAGGCATTTCTCGTATAGCTTTGACTTTAGCAGGATCAACCTTAATGCCTTTGTTACTGACGATGAATCTCGAGAGTTTACCAGACCTGACTCCGAAAGTGCACTTGCTAGGGTTTAGTCTGAGCCTATACTCCTTCAATCTGACAAACATCTTTTGCAGATGGTCGAGGTGCTCTTCTTCTATTTGCGAACGGGCTATCATGTCGTCTACGTAGACTTCAATCTCATGATGTATCATGTCATGAAACAAAACTACCATGGCTCGCTGATAGGTTGCCCCGGTATTCTTCAGTCCAAATGGCATCACTTTATAGCAGAAGGTACCCCAATGCGTAACAAAAGTAGTCTTCTCCATGTCTTCGGGGGCCATTTTGATCTGGTTGTATCCCGAGAATCCATCCATGAAGGAAAATACCTTGTGTTGAGCTATGTTGTCAACCAAGGTGTCAATGTGTGGTAGTCGAAAATCATCTTTAGGGCTAGTCCTTTTTAGGTCTCTGTAGTCCACACACATTCTGACTTTGCCGTCCTTCTTAGGCACGGGCACAATGTTAGAAACCCATTGAGGATAGGAAGTAACAGCCAGAAAGCCAGCGTTGAACTGCTTCATCACTTCAGCTTTGATCTTTTCGGTCATGTCGGGCCTCATTCGGAGGACTTTCTGTTTGATTGGTGGACAGTCTTCTCTTGTAGGGAGACGGTGAACCACAATATATCTGTCGAGTCCCGGCATGTCTTCATAGGACCAGGAAAAGATTTCAACATACCCATTCAACAACTGAACTAAGCGCTCTTTGACTCTTGGTTCCAGGTTGGCACCCACTTTAACCTCTTTTCTATCTTCAACTATTCCCAAATTGATAGTCTCTAACAGCTCTTCATGGGGCAGAATTTCCCTCTCTTCCTGTTGTAGAAGTCTAGCCAACTCTCCAGGCACTTCACAGTCTTCATCACCTTCATATTCGGCATGATTGACCAGATCTTCAGAGTCACTGAAGGCCATAGCAGAATTATTACCCATGGAATCCGGAGTGGATGGATATCTGCATTTTGTGAGTGTGGGTGTGTGTAAGGGATAGCCACCTTTAAACAAAATAAAAATATAAAAAGAAAGAAAATGAACACAAAAGTTTATAGAAGAAAACGTCCATGATTCATTAAAAATGGCATATGAAAATGAAGAATCAAAGCCCTTACAAATGGACCTATATGCCCCGGGTAAGGCACAAGGCAAAAGAGTGTACGAATTGTTTAAAAGTTATTATAGACCAACTGAAAATGTTCAAAAGATAAATTACTGATTGATGAAAGTAATGGGGACGAAGTCTTTCGCCTCCCAGTTGTTCAGTCCTCCTTCAATGGTTGGAAAGATCCAATCTTCAAAATTACTCTCGTCTTCACCATCTTCCAAAGCATGAACTCCATGATGAGTGATCTTCAGTGGCGGACCTCCAGCCCGGGAGCGGCGCACAGCCTTCTGGCTAGCAGCAGTGAAACCCAATCCGAACTTGTCTGTCTTGTGAGGAAAATCTGGTAGTTGACCCCACACTGTACTTCCTCCTTCCTTGATCACAGCCTCCGCATCTTTAAGGGATGACATCCAGAACGCAAGTTTGGTAATGATGGGCACATCAGTCATTGTCTTGGTCGTTGCAACTTCAGGAGAAACCTCTTCAAAGTGTTGGAAAGGTGTTTCTATGAATTCACCATCTAACTCTACATAGCGGAAAGAGTTAAGATGGCTTATCATATACTCCTCCTCACCATGAACTGTTATGATTTTACCCTGGACTGAGTATTTGAGCATTTGGTGTAGAGAGGAAGTGACTTCCCCAGCGTTGTGGATCCATGGCCTTCCCAACAAGCATGAATATGAAGGACGGATGTCCATTACATAAAACGTAGAGTTGAAAATTTTCTTTCCCACCTTAATTGGGATGTCCACCTCTCCGTGAACCATCTTCTTAGAACCGTCGAAGGCTCTAACAATGATATTACTGGGTGTTGTACCCCAAAATTTGCCCTCCCATATTCTTCAAGAAATTGCCAAGTCAAAGCTTCAAAAGTTCCCCAAGGGTTGCACAGTGCAAGAGCCTCCTGAACAGTCAAAATTAGGGTTTTATTCTGATCAAGAAAATGAAGTTTCTAAAGGTCCAATCAAGTCCTACATGCCTACAAATATGGTCAAGCATCCTCATACAAAGTTTCAAGACTTACAGCACAAAATTGCACAGTCAAAAACCATAATTGCCCTACAGTCAACTACAGGGGTAAAATGGTCATTTGGCAGTCAAAAGTTCAAATTTTTGGTCAACCCATCATTTTGAAGCCACAAACATCATTTGATCAATGCTTGATCATGATCCTCAAAGATTGGCTCAAAAATCATCAAGATGCAAAAGTTTCCTTATTTGGACAGGTGAAAAAGTCAACTATAAATTGACCAGGGCATAACTTTCACATGGATTATCAGAAAAATTCCATCCAAATCTCATTTTGAAGAGAAAGACATTTCCAACAACTCATCTTCATACTTCAAGTCCAAGAAATGCTCTCACAAAAAGTTATCAATTTCAACATTATAGGTCATTTTCAAAAGTCAACAAAAAGGGACTTTAAGTCAAAGGCCATAACTTGAGATTGGTAAACCAAAATGACATGGGACCAAAGACATTGGTTAGAGGACTCAAAGACCTTTCCAAAATGTCCAAGAACATGAGCAAAGCTTAAAAATTGAGCAAGTTATGCCTTGTGGAAGTTGGGAAATTTTTGGATATTTTGAAAAGTCAACATTGATTCAAATGACCTAAAATTGCTAATGGGCCCATTTTTCTTCCACAATTCATCATCCCAAGCATGTGCACGACCACTTGGCCCAAAGGGAAGTTTTTATTCATTTTTTATTTATTTATTTGAATTTTTATTAATAATAATTCATTTAAATCAATTAAATATATGAAAAATACTTAACCTAACTTATCAAATCTTTTTGTACATGTAATAGGCTCAATGATTCGTGCATGATCAGATTTGGAAGGAATTGGATTGATTGGATATGATTGAGAGCAAAAACACATGAAAAAAGATTGAAAAAGATCTTTGAAAATCAAATTTCAAAAACCATGAATGCAAATGATTTGGATTGTTATTCTTGACCTAATTCATTCTATACTTAAGCCTGATCAGAAACCTAATGCAAAAAAACCACTAAGCTGCGCTAGAAACTCCATTCATAAACTTGAAATTTTGTTTAAAAACTCAAAACTGAAAACAGGTTTGCAGGTCGTTTCAAGCCACGAGACTCATCCCATTGCATTCCTGGGACATCAAACAACGTGCCTGGATCAAAAACATCAATCCTAACGCCTTGAAACGGTATACAGAAGTCCAGTTTTTTTCACTTTTTCTCATAATCGTGTTTTACATTCTATGCACATTCATGGCATTTTGTTTATATATTCATGATCAGTGAAGTGTTTGCAAGCTAACCATATGCTTTGATTGGATTATTACATGCTATATACGATTTCACCATTATCAAATTTTAGGGTTTACAGGACTTTAGATTAGGGTTTTTCAAATAAGGAAAAATTGGCCTTCAAGACTTGGACTATTGAATCCAGCATGCTCAGACGATCCCAAGGCTACCCTCGCGCCTAATTTATGGAGCCCCTGGGGCTAGTCGCTATTTTCTGATATGTGGCCTAAGGGAACGGTGTAAAAACCGTTGCCTATGTTTGTTATGTTTCAGGAACGAGGAAGAAGAAGATGCGTGGCCAGCAATGATTGGTCCTTTTAAAATTGGCGCGCGCTTTTCTGATTTAGGCCACTAGCGTTTGTTTTGTTTTATAATAATTGTCATTCATATAATATACAAAGTAACCAAGTGGATCAGCTGGCAAGGCGTAGTGGTGGTAACGTTCATGACCTGGGTTCGAGCCCCAGGTCTTCATTATTTCCATATTATTTTTCAACTAATTATCCTATGCAGTTTCAACACCATGAGCGTACTATGTAGTCCACCATCAAGCTTGCCACGTCTATCTCAAGATCAATCAGAAGGCTAGAATCTGGAGAACACCATAGGCATAAGTCAATGGAGTTACACGTGGTCAATAAAGTCAACAAGGCCAGGACCTTAATGGGCTAGAATTACCACAATTTCACCTCCTATTTGGGGTCTGAACCCCCTTTGGTTTGCAATTCTTTCTACTTTCTTTATTTTTTTATTTATTTTATTTTATACTTTCTTTTCATTATTGTTTTATTAATTAATTTAATGTTCTCATAAAATATAAAAGACACATAAAAAATCAGAAAAAGAAGAAAATATAATAAATATTTTATTTTAGTATTTTTATAAATAAATTACATTAATTAGATTTAGTTATTAAATTAGGTTTAAATTCAATATTTTCATAATAAAAATCTAAAAAACCTAGAATTAGGGTTTAATTAATTTTCATCTTTTTTTCTTTTATAATAATTAAATATTAGATATTTATTTTTATAATTAAATTATATATAAATTAATTAGGGTTAATATTAGGTTTTAATCTTCTTTTCTTAATAAATTAAAAACAAATTAGAATTAGGGTATGCATTTAATTTCAATTAATTTTTTTCATTAAAATCCTAAAAATCATAAAATACCAAAAAACAATTTCCTTTCTTTTTTTTAATTAATTAATTCCATGTAATTTAATTTTGCAAAAGGGTCCAACGCCCTCGTTTTTAATTCTTATTAATTCGCATATTTATTTTATTTCGTTTAAATATTTATGTATCTCTCCCAAGGCCTTGTAATTAATTTCTTGCACTTTTAATTTCTTTATTTTCTTTAATTCTTTATTTTCTGTCAAATCGGGTCCTGGTTTAATTTTGGCGATGTGGACCCGCGCCTTTTGTAATAGCTTAGAATGTTTACCTTCCCGCAATATTTTTAATTGTTAAATAATGGCATGAAAGAATGTATGGACAAAATAAAAACAAGCGCTAGATCACCAATAACATGACAAAAGACAAAAATACTTGAAAACGACACACAAATCACACACCACCCCTAGGGTACGCCTCACTGTTGCCTTGCCTCGAAAGGTGATCGTCGAGTAGAGGATGTCTTAGTAAGTCCTCATGATCCGGGAACCTGGCATGAGGGTAGCTTCTAAGGTGTCTTCCCATTGCTCTGGTGATCACCATGTCCCGAACCTCGAATTGACCCGAACACCTCCAATGGTGGTGCTACCTACCTCTCAATGGTGGGATGGCACTACTTTAAGGACATTTACACAGACGAATTCCTTAGGGTAGGTAGACGACTCTAGATACTTGCTCTAATTTCAAAACAAATTCAAAAAATACTTTTCACACCAACACATTTTCAAAAAGCTTTCGAAAGCAATTTTTCAAACACTCTTAAGGACCGATACAAGAGTCGAACTGGAATTTTCAAAGAAACTTTTTAAAACCCACAGTTGAAAAGCAAACAAACCATTTTTGAAAACACAATGAGCAAGTATCTAAGAGCCCATGGATAACCATGGATAGAAAGGGTGCTAACACCTTCCCTTTCTATAATCTACCTCCTGAACCGAGAGCAATCTCTTTAAGGAATTTTTTTGTGCTTTTGTCCTTTCCATTTGGAGAAAATAAAAGACGGTGGCGACTCTTGCTTACCGCGACATTTCGCGAACCAGCGTTAAACAGTCAGTTCTAGATCCACCGATCACAGAACTGGCGACTCTGCTGGGGAATTCTTATAAAGTGAGGTGTACCTTAGGGTTAGTTCATAACTGTGTTTTCAATTGCTTTCCTTGTATGCTTTAAATTGTGGGTTGCTTGGGAGTTCTATAGATCCTAACCCAGATCTGGGGGATACTTTCTTAGAAAGTAGCAACAAGGCTGTGAGGGAACTGTGCGGGGTATACCGACATGGTTGAAACAGTCTGCTACGTTGATGTGGCACTTTGGTGTGTACCGGTAACCCTTGAGTTCAGTCAAGGAGAGTACAGGGCCTCCGCGTGGTGTCATGAAGCATCAACAGACCTTAGGAACCTTAATTGAACCATCTTGGCCTCTTTAGGGTAGTGAGATAACTAACTTTGGTGCAGTCCGAGGTTGGTTGATACTCGATACTACGCTCAATTGAGGGTTGCTTTCCTGGAATATTTCGGTCGCCAGTTCAGTGGCTAAATCGAAACGATGAACAATGAAAGCAATCCCGTGATATTGGGACCCTTAGAACCCGGTTACTTCTAATAGGACAGGTTAAACCCACCAACTTCAAGAGGGTAATACCCAGACCCCATGCTGGCCTTAAACTCTAAGGGCTTTCTCTTGTGTGACTTGTGTGCCTTCAAACTTGGATTACCTGCATGCTTGTTATCTGACATCTGAATTTCTTGCAGGTTTTGTTTATAGTCCTTAACTAGGACTCATAATAAGGCTTACCGAACTTCTTGCAGGTTTTGTTCATAGTCCTTAACTAGGACTCATCACAAGGCTTACTAAGTTTCTCGCAGGTTTTTGTTTCAGTCCTTAACTAGGACTCATAACCAGGTTTACCGAGTTTCTTGCAGGGTTTGTTTTAGTCCTTAATGGGGACTCATGACAAGTATACTGAATCTCTTGCAGGGTTTGTTTATAGTCCTTAATTGGGACTCATGACAGGGTTACCTACATTACCCCATGCATAGCATAGCATCATACCATTGCATACATCCTAACCCATTTCAAGGATCTCAAGGGCTTGTGATGCAGGTCATGATGAACAAAATGTCTAGCAAGGGGCAAAGGGGATTTATTTTCCTCTAGCCAAGGCTGTCAGGGGCTATGACCCACTCGATATGGTGAGCTTTGACACTTGAAGAAAGTTCCCCGAGCCAAGGTTGTCAGGGGATATGACCCACTTGATATGGTGAGCTCTGACTCCTGAAGAGGGTTCCCTTAACCAAGGTTGCTGGGAAATCAAAACTAGACATGATGACTAAAGTCAGGGGCTATGACCCACTGGATATGGTGAGCCTTTGACCCTTGGAAGAAAGACTCTCAACAAATATGAAGTTCTTTCAATCAAGCCACCGGATTCAAATGCTAACAATCTTCTTAATCTTCTTGTTTACCCTGCGAGGTCCTTGAAAACATTGCATGTCATACTCATCATTGCATAACAGGTGCCCTTTCTCTGCAGGTCACTTACCTTTCTCGCTGTTTATTTCAACAATGGCTTACCCACAAGATAACCAGGACTTTCTTGCTCAAGAGACTCGATTCGGGGAAATCCTCCTGAATCTATCCAAGGGGCAGGAAGAGCTAAGGACACTTCTCACAGAGACCTTTGTCAGGAACAGTGCTGAGGATGAAAAGTTGGAACACCTACAAGCTGAGGTGGATGCATTGAGGGCCCAGATGCTGGGGCAGGTGACTGCTATTCAAGGGTTAGCTCAAAGACAAGACGAGCTCTGGTTTCTCGTCAACCAACTGCTTCAGGGTAACCAGCTGGGGCAAAAGTCTAAGGGTAAAAAGCCAGTCATCGTTCGACCACCTTTGAGACAAAGAGGCAAGGAGAGAGCTCCCCAAATGGCTCCAGTGTCACAAATTCAACATCGCAACCAACAAAAGAGCGAGAGAAGGCAGTTCACTCGGCTCAGCATGACCTTATCCCAGATATTGCCACAGTTGCTGGAGACCAAGCTGGTAACTCTAAAAAAAGCTCCGAAGAACCAAAATACAATGTCACCGAAGTATAACCCCAAAGCCCGCTGCGCTTATCACTCTGACAGCCCGGGGCATACTACAGATGATTGTTGGAGCTTGAAAAACAAGATCCAGGACCTGATTGATGAAGGGGCATTGGAGTTCACACAAGATGGTCAGGCTGAATTTTTCTACCATCCCTCCAAGGTTCACCATTTGAAGTGACAAATCCTGAGACTAGAAAACTTTTGTTCATTCGAATGTTCAAGTTGCAGTTTTCTTTTGTTCAAACATTTACTCATGTTAAACATTGTTATCTTATTAATGCATCGCATATGTCTGTTCTGAAACAATATATTCGTATTCACTAAATGCAAATTATTTTCATATTTTTCTGATGATCAACTCTTAAATAATAATTCTAAGCCTCTTGTGGGAGGATGACGAAAACGATACCATAATCTACAGTATGCTTTTGAACAGACTCCGCTGATGAGGTACAGGCATTGTTTCAATCCCTAAAACACTGGAGTTATAAGGAAGATAATCCCTCGTTAACCCCTCTGAGCCAAAGAAGTAGGAGTTTTTCTTTTCGAAATTTAAAACCCTTAATCATAACCTGGGGCAGGGTAGTCTCTCAGTTGATCCAAGTGCATAACAAATGGCACCAAAGAGGTCCTTACAAAAAAAGAAGACAGTGACGATTCCGAATAATCATAAGGATAGGCAGTCATTAGATCTCAAAAATAAAAACCCAATAAGTCAAAACCTATGAAGGAGACTTACAAAATTGGGGCATCCCGCTGATTGTAATCACAAAAGATCAGTTCAGGCAAAAGAAAAACAGGGATAATGAAAGAAAAAGAAAGAGGTCTTACAAACCCTAAACCAAACAAAAATGACTGCCTATTCAAATAAACGTTCAACATCCGAACCATCACTGGAATTTCAGAGCAAAGACTCAAACAAGGTCTAGCGTATGATCAACTGAGTTTAGGTTTGGAGAACATCACGAAGAGTGGGTGGGTACAAATAATTTGAGCCTTTATCCTTTGTTTCTTAAACCGTGAACCAGGCCACGTTATAACCCTTAAAAGTCCTAGCTGAAGCATGGGTTAGTTCGAAAGCATACTGTTACGAAAAGTATCCTGACTCCTTAAGGCTTACGATAAAATAACGAGTTGACATCACGTTTTACAAACTATCACTTATTTTATGAAAAAGAATACATTTTCAAAATCTTCGAGATAGACATAGGCTTTGCATTTTTAACATAACTTTGTTAGCATATGACTTTTTGTTTGAACAGCATAGAAGTTCGCACGACGAAAGCCTAATGAACAGAAGCACTTCCAATCAAGGGGCATGGCATGACTATTGTCCATCATCTGGGGCAGTTAAGTCAAGGTTCGGAGAATCTCTCAAAGGCCAAATAGCCAGGGGCAAATCTTCGCCTGAGTCACTTGGGGCATTCCAGCAACAAATTTTGCACGATCAGACATCTTCTGGTAACATGACAAAACACCGCTAACAGGGGAAACTCCCTACATTCTGAGAGCATGGACATAGTCGAAAAGATACTACGCAAAATCAAAGACCCGCTAGGTTGACACACCTAGGCAAAAATAAGGGCTTCCCGGCAAACCAAAAGGGTTCGGGCAAAAATAAGGGATGAAATGAAAAATCTGTACACCCGGCAAGTCGAAAACCTGAAAAGGCGGCTTGGGTAAAAATGGGTATCCCGGTGGACTGAAAACCCGAAAGGGCGGTCCAGGCAAAAGTTAGGGATCAAAGCGTACGACTATGTCCTGTCATCTTATCACCTGTCTACCAGAAGAAGGTTTGTCCATCAACAACTATCAGCGCCTCACAGGTCTTCTTCTCCCACAGAAACAGGGGCAATAAAGAGTCGTCCGAACGACCTAATGGCTCTGTCCTCCAAGGTATCAAGATAGGTTCAGCTAAAGAACATAACCAGATATCCTAATTCCCCAGAGAGTGAGCCAGCAAGTCAGTGCACTCCTCCCCAAGCAAAGTTATCAAATCTTAAGGAAGTTGAGTATCCTCCGGCAGATCTCAACATTCCCCGGCAGCATATATATTCTTAACAAGCATCCCCGACAGTCTTGGTCTAAAGGTTGTTCCCCAGTGGTATATCAAACCTTCGAAGGAATCACATCCCCCGCAATTCAAAACTTCCCCAAGAGAGTCCAATCCAGTTCCCCAGGAAAGTTGGAATTTACCTCCCCAAGCAGTAAGCTTATCCCCAGTAGATTCTGGAAGCTTATCCCTCGCAGAGCACGAACGCGTCGCCCGGCCATATTTAAAGAGTTATTTCCTTAACAGGATATAACTGGGTTATCCTCAGCCAAAAGCTATGGAAAGAGCGTCCCCGGCGAAGTTCTCTTACCCCCAGCGAAGTCTACCATCACTTCCAACACAGCAAAGATATCCTCAGCAAGTTATTATTATCAACTCAGTAAAGTATCTCTCTCCCCACAGAGTATTGCTCCCCAGCAAGATCGTTAGAATACTTTCCTCCCCGCAGAGTTATTCCATTCGCCAAGTTTATTCCCCAAAGGAGTTATCTTCTCATATCGGTATTCTTGCAACTATCATCCCCAGCAGGAGTAAAAGCTTATTCTTCAATATCAGCCCAGGAGTGACTTCCCGGCACCCGTCAAGGATTTACATTCCTAGACGAAAGCATACATAAACATCACATACATCATTATAGCATGCATGTACGCATCATATCATACAAATCTCATTTATGTTGAGAACATCGTTGCTTGGTCCATATCATGCATGGCATATGACTGACCTCTACCTTTCAGGAAAGATGCAGTTAAATTCTCAATCATATTTCAAGACCTAGACCGGTTCAGTTAATCGACTCCAAAGATTTCTTATCCAGTCCAAGGCCTTCTCTAGTCCAGCTAAATCGACTCCCAACAGATTTTTCTAATGAAGACTCAGTAGAAATTATCTCAGGTTTTTCTCAAACGTCTGCTTTTGAGATTATAATTTCCTATGGTTCTCTCCCCGATGGTGCGTGAGATGATAATTCCAGCCCAGGTTTTTCTCAAACGTCCGCTTTTGAGATTATAATTTCCTATGGTTCTCTCCCCGACGGTGCGTGAGATGATAATTCCATTCCAGGTTTTTCTCAGACGTCCGCTTTTGAGATTATAATTTCCTATGGTTCTCTCCCCGACGGTGCGTGAGATGATAATTCCAGCCCAGGTTTTTCTCAAACGTCCGCTTTTGAGATTATAATTTCCTATGGTTCTCTCCCCGATGGTGCGTGAGATGATAATTCCATTCCAGGTTTTTCTCAGACGTCCGCTTTTGAGATTATAATTTCCTATGGTTCTCTCCCCGACGGTGTGTGAGATGATAATTCCAGCCCAGGTTTTTCTCAAACGTCCGCTTTTGAGATTATAATTTCCTATGGTTCTCTCCCCGACGGTGCGTGAGATGATAATTCCATTCCAGGTTTTTCTCAGACGTCCGCTTTTGAGATTATAATTTCCTATGGTTCTCTCCCCGACGGTGCGTGAGATGATAATTCCATTCCAGTTTTTTCTCAGACGTCCGCTTTTGAGATTATAATTTCCTATGGTTCTCTCCCCGACGGTGCGTGAGATGATAATTCCAGCCCAGGTTTTTCTCAAACGTCCGCTTTTGAGATTATAATTTCCTATGGTTCTCTCCCCGACGGTGCGTGAGATGATAATTCCATTCCAGGTTTTTCTCAGACGTCCGCTTTTGAGATTATAATTGCCTATTGGTTCTCTTCCCGATACTGCGAAGATGGTAATTCCCACCAAGATTTTCTCAACGAGCGTTGTTGAAGTTAAAGTCACCCAAGGTTCTCTCACCGTTCATGCTGAGGTAGTAACCATCCCTGGTTCATTCATCATCTTGTGAAGCTCCAGGTCCAACTCCTGTAACCAGTCAGGACACATTTATACAAAGCATCTGAAAACCAGCTCCTGCAACATGTCAGGTACTCCTTTTTTCTTTTGCAGGTATGCAGGTTCTCGCTAAAGAATCCCTTATGCGATCAACATCCGGATGGCATCTATAAGCCCACCATCCTATCCATCAATCTCCAAATGGCATCTATAAGCCCATTCCCATCATCGCATTGCTACTATGTGAGCGCAAATTTCTGGGCACTCTAGTGTTCAATCATCTTCTACCCTCGGATTACGAAAGGCACGTCAGCCAATCTGCATCCTCAGGTCTAAGAAGATTGAACAGGGGCAACTGTTGTACCCCAAAATTTTCCGTCCCATATTCTTCAAGAAATTGCCAAGTCAAAGCTTCAAAAGTTCCCCAAGGGTTGCACAGTGCAAGAGCCTCCTGAACAGTCAAAATTAGGGTTTTATTCTGATCAAGAAAATGAAGTTTCTAAAGGTCCAATCAAGTCCTACATGCCTACAAATATGGTCAAGCATCCTCATACAAAGTTTCAAGACTTACAGCACAAAATTGCACAGTCAAAAACCCTAATTGCCCTACAGTCAACTGCAGGGGTAAAATGGTCATTTGGCAGTCAAAAGTTCAAATTTTTGGTCAACCCATCATTTTGAAGCCACAAACATCATTTGATCAATGCTTGATCATGATCCTCAAAGATTGGCTCAAAAATCATCAAGATGCAAAAGTTTCCTTATTTGGACAGTTGAAAAAGTCAACTGTAAATTGACCAGGGCATAACTTTCACATGGATTATCAGAAAAATTCCATCTAGAGCTCATTTTGAAGAGAAAGACATTTCCAACAACTCATCTTCATACTTCAAGTCCAAGAAATGCTCTCACAAAAAGTTATCAATTTCAACATTATAGGTCATTTTCAAAAGTCAACAAAAAGGGACTTTAAGTCAAAGGCCATAACTTGAGATTGGTAAATCAAAATGACATGGGACCAAAGACATTGGTTAGAGGACTCAAAGACATTTCCAAAGTGTCCAAGAACATGAGCAAAGCTTAAAAATTGAGCAAGTTATTCCTTGTGGAAGTTGGGAAATTTTTGGATATTTTGAAAAGTCAACATTGATTCAAATGACCTAAAATTGCTAATGGGCCCATTTTTCTTCCACAATTCATAATCCCAAGCATGTGCACGACCACTTGGCCCAAAGGGAAGTTTTTATTCATTTTTTATTTATTTATTTGAATTTTTATTAATAATAATTCATTTAAATCAATTAAATATATGAAAAATACTTAACCTAACTTATCAAATCTTTTTGTACATGTAATAGGCTCAATGATTCGTGCATGATCAGATTTGGAAGGAATTGGATTGATTGGATATGATTGAGAGCAAAAACACATGAAAAAAGATTGAAAAAGATCTTTGAAAATCAAATTTCAAAAACCATGAATGCAAATGATTTGGATTGTTATTCTTGACCTAATTCATTCTATACTTAAGCCTGATCACAAACCTAATGCAAAAAAACCACTAAGCTGCGCTAGAAACTCCATTCATAAACTTGAAATTTTGTTTAAAAACTCAAAACTGAAAACAGGTTTGCAGGTCGTTTCAAGCCACGAGACTCATCCCATTGCATTCCTGGGACATCAAACAACGTGCCTGGATCAAAAACATCAATCCTAACGCCTTGAAACGGTATACAGAAGTCCAGTTTTTTTCACTTTTTCTCATAATCGTGTTTTACATTCTATGCACATTCATGGCATTTTGTTTATATATTCATGATCAGTGAAGTGTTTGCAAGCTAACCATATGCTTTGATTGGATTATTACATTCTATATACGATTTCACCATTATCAAATTTTAGGGTTTACAGGACTTTAGATTAGGGTTTTTCAAATAAGGAAAAATTGGCCTTCAAGACTTGGACTATTGAATCCAGCATGCTCAGACGATCCCAAGGCTACCCTCGCGCCTAATTTATGGAGCCCCTGGGGCTAGTCGCTATTTTCTGTTATGTGGCCTAAGGGAACGGTGTAAAAACTGTTGCCTATGTTTGTTATGTTTCAGGAACGAGGAAGAAGAAGATGCGTGGCCAGCAATGATTGGTCCTTTTAAAATTGGCGCGCGCTTTTCTGATTTAGGCCACAAGCGTTTGTTTTGTTTTATAATAATTATCATTCATATAATATACAAAGTAACCAAGTGGATTAGCTGGCAAGGCGTAGTGGTGGTAACGTTCATGACCTGGGTTCGAGCCCCAGGTCTTCATTATTTCCATATTATTTTTCAACTAATTATCCTATGCAGTTTCAACACCATGAGCGTACTATGTAGTCCACCATCAAGCTTGCCACGTCTATCTCAAGATCAATCAGAAGGCTAGAATCTGGAGAACACCATAGGCATAAGTCAACGGAGTTACACGTGGTCAATAAAGTCAACAAGGCCAGGACCTTAATGGGCCAGAATTACCACAATTTCACCTCCTATTTGGGGTCTGAACCCCCTTTGGTTTGCAATTCTTTCTACTTTCTTTATTTTTTTATTTTATTTTATTTTATACTTTCTTTTCATTATTGTTTTATTAATTAATTTAATGTTCTCATAAAATATAAAAGACACATAAAAAATCAGAAAAAGAAGAAAATATAATAAATATTTTATTTTAGTATTTTTATAAATAAATTACATTAATTAGATTTAGTTATTAAATTAGGTTTAAATTCAATATTTTCATAATAAAAATCTAAAAAACATAGAATTAGGGTTTAATTAATTTTCATATTTTTTTCTTTTATAATAATTAAATATTAGATATTTATTTTTATAATTAAATTATATATAAATTAATTAGGGTTAATATTAGGTTTTAATCTTCTTTTCTTAATAAATTAAAAACAAATTAGAATTAGGGTATGCATTTAATTTCAATTAATTTTTTTCATTAAAATCCTAAAAATCATAAAATACCAAAAAACAATTTCCTTTCTTTTTTTTAATTAATTAATTCCATGTAATTTAATTTTGCAAAAGGGTCCAACGCCCTCGTTTTTAATTCTTATTAATTCGCATATTTATTTTATTTCGTTTAAATATTTATGTATCTCTCCCAAGGCCTTGTAATTAATTTCTTGCACTTTTAATTTCTTTATTTTCTTTAATTCTTTATTTTCTGTCAAATCGGGTCCTGGTTTAATTTTGGCGATGTGGACCCGCGCCTTTTGTAATAGCTTAGAAGGTTTAGCTTCCCGCAATATTTTTAATTGTTAAATAATGGCATGAAAGAATGTATGGACAAAATAAAAACAAGCGCTAGATCACCAATAACATGACAAAAGACAAAAATACTTGAAAACGACACACAAATCACACACCACCCCTAGGGTACGCCTCACTGTTGCCTTGCCTCGAAAGGTGATCGTCGAGTAGAGGATGTCTTAGTAAGTCCTCATGATCCGGGAACCTGGCATGAGGGTAGCTTCTAAGGTGTCTTCCCATTGCTCTGGTGATCACCATGTCCCGAACCTCGAATTGACCCGAACACCTCCAATGGTGGTGCTACCTACCTCTCAATGGTGGGATGGCACTACTTTAAGGACATTTACACAGACGAATTCTTTAGGGTAGGTAGACGACTCTAGATACTTACTCTAATTTCAAAACAAATTCAAAAAATACTTTTCACACCAACACATTTTCAAAAAGCTTTCGAAAGCAATTTTTCAAACACTCTTGAGGACCGATACAAGAGTCGAACTGGAATTTTCAAAGAAACTTTTTAAAACCCACAGTTGAAAAGCAAACAAACCATTTTTGAAAACACAATGAGCAAGTATCTAAGAGCCCATGGATAACCATGGATAGAAAGGGTGCTAACACCTTCCCTTTCTATAATCTACCTCCCGAACCGAGAGCAATCTCTTTAAGGAATTTTTCTGTGCTTTTGTCCTTTCCATTTGGAGAAAATAAAAGACGGTGGCGACTCTTGCTTACCGCGACATTTCGCGAACCAACGTTAAACAGTCAGTTCCAGATCCACCGATCACACTGGGCTTTAAGGTCAAACCTTCACAGTCTAGCCTGTCCAATGCTTTCTTTGATAAGACATTTAAAGATGAATCGGTATCAACCAGAACATGAGCAAGTGTGGTCCCTATGCACTCTACCGAAACATGCAGCGCATCATTATGCTTTCTTCCCTTAAACGTTAGATCAGCATCAGAAAAGCCTAGACCATTATCGGCTGTAAGGCTGGCTACACACTCTTGAAACTGATCTGCAGAAGTTTCTTGAGGCACATGCGCCGTCTTCAGAAATTTGGTCAAGGCTTTGGCATGAGCCTCGGAGCAGAGCAATAGAGCCAACATAGAGATTTTTGAAGGGGTTTGCCCCAGCTGCTCTACGACATCATAGTCGCTCTTCATAATTATCTTTAAGATTTCCTCCATTTCCTTTTGGGTGGTCTCGGGGATAACCAAAGTCTGAGCCCTCGTCCTGACGGGCGCTTCTTCGATTCCCTTACCTTTATCAACAATAACAGCAGAGGGTATAACTTCGGGAGTAACAATTTCTTCAATTACTGGACCTCGGATAGATATCTTGACTGGCACACTGGCACTTGAGGGTCCGAAGACTGCTCTTGGAGGAGCAATCTCCGGAGAGAAGATTCTCCCGCTACGAGTTATCTTACTTGTCCCTGCAATATTTCCTACATCAGGAGTTTCATCACCGGAATTCTCTTCAGCTGATTTGATCTGCTTAACACCATGGTAGAAGATCTCTCCTCCATAATTCAATGGTATTGTCTTGTTGGACTCATATGGGATAGGCTCCGACATTGTAATTTTTAGCGGTACAAACTTTGGATCAGGTGTAATCTTAACAGGCCTTTTGCAGGTCTTGGAAATATTGTTGGAAATGGTGATTATAGTGATATCATTGATTGGAATAACAGGAGTAACATGAGTAATAATATCAACATGAGTTTTCTGAAAGAGAATCTCTTGAGTATCCATCAGGCGTTGGATGCCTGATTTCAACAGCGGACAGTTAGATTGCAAGGTTGAACAAAAGACAATCTTTTTCACAGCCCGGGAAAATCTCGGCTTTTAACAGATTCATTTTGATCATTGGCAACGGAGTCATTAAGTCATCAACATCAGCAACATGAAGATCTTCTATAATAGCATGGACATTATGACCATGTTTTGGCATAGGAGCGGATATCACATTAGGTTTTTTGGGAGCATCAAACTCTACCTCATTGGCATCTATTAAATCTTGGATTTTGTTTTTAAGGGCCCAACAGTTGTTGGTGTCGTGCCCTATACTGTCGGAATGGTAATCACATTTTGCATTGGCATGGTAAAAAGGAGAAGTTGTATTCGGATTTTATGGTGGATCTCTCAAGGTTGTAAGATTCAGCTTCAATAGATGAGGGAGAACCTGGGCAGGCGTCATGTTTATTCTGGTGAACTGCCTTGCAGGCTTTCCTCCTCTTTGTTGGTTGGTCCTTGGCTGATCATTCCTTGGTTGGTCAGCCGCGGTCTTTTAGATCATTACAGCCCCTACCGTTGGTCGGCGCTCCATTCTTCCATGATTTCTCTGGGTGTAAACAGCAGACGCTTCTTTCTTGGTGGGGAAGGTCTTCTTGATAGCATTGGAAGCCGATGCATCCTTCTGAATTTTACCACTCTTAATGCCAGCTTCGACCCTTTCACCTGTTAGAATTAATTTGGTGAACCCTGTAGATGAGCTCCCGATCAAGTGATTAAATAATGGACCTGACAGGGACCCCAAAAACATGTCAACAAGTTCCTTTTCAGACAACGGTGGCTGCACCCTTCCAGCCAAATCCCTCCACTTCTGGGCATACTCCTTAAATCCTTCATTAGAGACCATACTCATACTCTGTAGTTGAGTACGAGTAGGCGTTAAATCTGCGTTATATTGGTATTTTCAGTAGAAAGCAGTAGCTAAATCCTCCCAGTTATGAACATCAGATCTCTCAAGTTGATAGAACCAGTCCAATTGCGTACCCGACAAACTATCTTGAAAAAAGTGGACCCAAAGATCCTTATCAGAAGAGTGAGGCTGGATCTTTCTGACGTAGGACCGCAGATGCATCTTCGGACAGGACAAACCATCGTATTTAGCAAATGTAGGTACTTTGAACTTGGGAGGAATGACAATCCCATCAACCAACCCTAGTTCTTCGAAATCCAGCCCTAGTACCCTTTGTACCTCCATGGCTGCCAACCGATCTTCAAGATTCTTATACTTATCGTCCGCCGGAGGGTACTGCTGTACGAAGTAATCTTCCTCCTCTTCTTCCTCTTCCTCTTCAGCTTCAGACTCGGAAGGTACCGCAACTCCTTTTCCTTTACCAGCCCCTTCATTAGATGTTGAGGGGAACTCGAGGACCCTTCTAGCCTAGTTCTCAAACCTTCTTCCCATAGTGGCCATACCAATTCTCTTCTTTTTCTTCTTTCCTTTTTCCTTCTCCTATTCTAACAGTGCTTTAAGGTCCTCTTGACCCTTTGCCAAGGTCATGAGGAGTTGTTGGAATTGCGAATTATGTGCTTGCAGATCTTTGACCGTCTGCTCTATATCCATCTTGCTGAAATAAACAGCAGACAGATAAGGAAACTTGGTGTGATGACCTGTTTATGCATATGATGAATGATATGTATTCATGTAATGCATTCAAGGATTCAGAAATTCAAAGTTGTTGAAGACAAAAAGAACACGCGTCATATTAATAAGAAGAAATTTGTTAGCACATAAATGTCCCATGGGCAAAATATTACAAAATTCTTAATGTAAAAAGACATTGCGCATCCTCTTCGGTACGATGTAAGTGTTAAGAGTCTCCTCTTTGTGAAGTCGGCGGGTAAGTTCCAAGACCTTCTTCTCACTGGCATAGAAGTTGGCTTCAAAAGTGTTCCGCTCTTCCTTGAGTTGTATCCAACTCTTTTGCAATTCTTCCAATGATGTCGGAATGTCTAGATGTAGGAGGGTTTATGGAACCTCTCCTTCCATAATAGGCTCTTTGATCACGGGGAGAATGTGAGGGTATGGCATCATGAGACTCTGGGCGCGGGTTCGTACCCACTTGAGATAAGGCTTAAGGGGGATGGAATTCTTGTGCCCCAATGTCTTACTATCAACTTTGTTGGGCATCCTCCATGCTCGGATATACCTTTTTCGAAGTCTTTGAGCGTCGTTGTCGAAGTCAAAAACCAAATCAGGAATCAGCATATCATGAGGACCATCCCTTCGGGAATACCCAAATTGCCTCAGAGCTAAACATGGGATTGTAGGTAATGCCTCCCCTAATGCCAAGTAGTGGGACATTAGGGAATTCCCCACAACGATCAATGATGATGACATTTTCTCTAGACCGAGAACATCAATGAACATCAGAATGTGTAAGAGTCATCAACCGTTGTGACCACCTCAAGCCTTGTTCATTCTTTAAGACTGACTGGGGAAGGTGAGAAATAAACCACCTTGCTATAAGAGGAGTACAGCACATGAGAACACCTCTTTTCCTCATTGTTCGTGTGTAAAATGAGTGTAGGATGTCCCTAAGAAATGTAGGCACAGGATTCCGAGATATGAAAATCTTGACAGCATTCATATCTATAAGCTGATCAGGGTTTTGGAACAAGACCAACCCATAGATGATAAGTTCTACAATCTCCTCAAAAGCTTGTAGATCTAAAGAATTCCAACATCTTGTGCCTTCTCGAACAGAAACTTTGCTAAGAAACCCTTGACGCCACTTCTGGTTTCCCAATTACCTTTGATATCAGATGGTTGCAAGTGTAAGGCTTGAGCAACATCTTCGGGCTTTGGCTCTCTTTCCGTACCGTTGTAGGGTAGTTGATGGAGAATAGGAATCCTCAGAAGTTGAGAAAATTCCTCCAAAGTAGGTACTAGTTGATAATCAGGAAACATAAAGCAATGGTGTAGGGGGTCAAAGAACTGCAAGAGAACTTTCACCATGTCTTCTTCAATGTTGGAGTTGACCAAATTGAGAATTCTACCATGTCTTTCAGTGAAGGGAGAATTCTCTGGAATCTTGGAAGTAAGTTCCTTGAGTAGAGGAGGGATTCTCACAAGGTTGACTTGAATTGTTTTCCTGCGAAGAGATTCCATGACCTACAAAACAGGAACAAAGATAAAGATCCAAACCTTTGAAATGGTTAGTGGATGCAAATGATGCTTCATGATGTTCATGATGTATGCACAAGTATATGTACAAGCAAATCACACAATATCCTAGTTTCAGGCTTGCATGGGGTTTCATAGGTAAGTACCCTCTTGAAGTTAGTTGGCTCAACCTGTTCTATAAATAGTAACCGGCTTCTAAGGAGCTAAATATCACCGGATTATTTTCGGTGTTCATTGTTTCAGTTTAGCCACTTTACTGGAGACCGAAATATTCCAAGAAAACAACCCTCAATGAGTGTAGTATCGAGTATCTACCAACTTCGGACTGCACCAAAGTCGGTCATCTCACTATCCCTAAAAAGGCCAAGTTGGTCAAGTAAGGTTCTAAGAGTTCATTAATGCTTCATGACATCACTCAGCGGCCCCGTATTCTCTTTGATTGACTCAAAGGCTACTGGTACCCACAAATATGTCGCACTAATATAGCTATTACTTCAACCATGTCGGTATACCCCACACAGTTTCCACAACGTATTGCTATTTACCTATGAATGTTTCCCAAATCCGGGTAGAGGATTTCAAACCCAAACAATATAACCAAATGTAAAGCAATCAAGGCAAACAAGATAAGCATGTAAAAGTGATCTAAAACCCTAAGGTAACCCCACTTTTAGAATTAATGCCCAGCAGAGTCGCCAGTTCTGTGATACGGTGGGAGAACTGACTTGAGGTTTTGTATTTGTGTTCGCAAATGTTTCGGTTTAGCAAGAGTCGCCACTGACTTTTTATTTTATCCTAATGAAAGGTCAAAAAGCACAGGAAAGACCTTTGAGATGTTTTCTCGGGTTCGGGGGGTAGATTATGAAAAGGGAAGGTGCTAGCACCCTTTTCATCCATGGTTTTCCATGGGCTCTTAGTTACTTGTTTAGATCACTTGCTTTTGCTTTTCAATTGTTTGAAATGGTGCTTTGTGTGTGTGTGTGGTTTTTGAAAATGCTTTTGAAAAAGAGGCCTTGTCTAGGCAACCTTTGTAATGATTCTTGTTTGAATATATACAAAGGTGTGTGTCTTTTGAAAATATATTTCAATGTTTTCAAGGTTTGATTTGGAATTGTTTTGAAATTGTGTTGTGAAATGTGTTTGAAAATAACAAGGATGTTTTGCAAGTTTTTGATCAAGTAACTAAGAGTTGTCTACCCTATTTTACTCAAAGATCTTTCCTATATCTTTTTAACCCTTTTGACAGTGTTGTTTTACCATTGTATTTGGTAAACAACCTTGTATTAGGATGTTAAACGGGACAGGCGTGGGTCATCGTATTGACCATGATAGCAATATTGCCAAGTATCTTTAGCAATTTTCGAGGGACTAGATCATTTTATATAGGCAACCAAGATAGCGTCATCGAGGGACTATGATCTTTTTGTTTGATGTGTTTTGCCAAGATACCTAGCATGCATACCATGGCCATTTGTTTAGGCAACCAAGTGGAGATACCTTAAGGGGTGTTTTGTGTGCAAGTGTGTTTTATTGCATGCATGATTTTATCTTGAAGTAGGATTTTCTATTTCATTGATTTTATCTTGCCATACATCTCCTTATTACTAGCATTTACATTTGAAAGCAATAAAATGCGGAAATGTAAAATCCTACGTTATTACAATATTTAGGGGATGGGGGATACACATTTGTACATGGGGGTGGTTCAACAAGAAAAATAGATAAGAAAAGAAAATAACAAAGGGAAGAAAAAGAGAAAGAGAGAGAGAGCTAGCGCACTGCTGAGAGGAAGTCAGAAGTTCTGACCCAGGCCTGATGCAAGATTATCAACCTGTTGGTCAAAATGTATGAGTCAGAACTTCTTACTCTGGTGCCTGCAAAACAGAAACCTGTTAGTGGGAAGGTCAAAAGTTCTGACCCCCATGCGCTGCAAGACAAAAGTTTGTTAGTAGGGAAGTCAGAAGTTCTGACCCTGCTAGAAACACAATAATTTTCAGAAGTTCTGATATTATTGACAGCAAAACAGGCTTCAGTGGTGCTAGCGTCAAAGTCAAAACTTGGCTTCCCCTGTGCTTGCCAGAACATCTGCAGTTTTATTATTTATCCACAAAACAGAAGGCATGCCTAGGACAGTCTCAGCAGGTGTTAAAGTGTTTCAGAAGGCATAACCAACAAGGTCACAAACAGGTTCTACACTGATTCACTTCTTACTTAAGCGTTCAGAGGCATGGAAATCCTCAGAAAAAACATACAGCAACAACATGATATCTACATTGTGTTTATTGAGCATGCAAAGCTGATAATGCTCAACATCGTGATGAGAGTCAGCAGGTGCTTACCTTTATGTTGGAAAAATATCTGTGAGTTGGAGCTAGCTTTGGCTCTGATGGTGTTCTGGACAGGTTCTTTTTAGAATGGGTGGATGGAGAAGATATGTGTATGTATGGACATAAACTATATGGGCGTTCCCTAGTCAGGAAGCAAACTGAATATCAATGAAGTTTAGAGGCAGGAAGTTCAAAGTTATGAAACACTAGGGATTTTGACAGAGTTTCACAAGGTTTCCTTTACTAGAGTTTTTTGTTCCTCCTCTAGCAATTTTTTCTGGATGTTTTTTTTTCACCTCCCTTTGTGATGGACAATGATGTCCTATTTATAGGCAAGGCTTTGTGGATTTTTGAACGTTAAATGGCGCCAATATTATGCAGTAGAGGTTAACTTGTTTTTGAAGGATGTTCATGAAAAGTTGTGATGATGGATAACTTTTCAGCCTAGGTTGGAACAGTAAGCGAGGATTAAGGAGAAGTGACACCTATAGGCGAAAAGTGGCGCATAGACCCATGCCTAAGCCTGCACAAAGGTGTTTAACAAGCCACACGTGGAGAGACCCCTTGGATGAATGCTCAGGAGTGGTTGTGAGCATTAAATGGTGATGAGATTTATCAAAATCCAAAATCTTATAATAGGAGATTTTGCATCATTACCTAAAACCTGAGCCAGCAGTTCTGCTTCACCAAAAACAACGTAAACCAAGCTCTGACCTTGGCCTCTTGCTGCCTCAGCAAACTCTGAGAGTTTTCCAGTATGCTCCTTTGATCTTCCTTTAAAGACTCTGGACTTAGTGATCCTGCTTCAGTACTTTACCCAATCTACTGATCCCATTACCTTCTAATCTCAGTACGTTCTGAAGGAGTTTCAGGCTTTGTTAATTTCTTTACACTTCTCCAACAAACTCTGGCTGAACTTTGCATAACTGCTGAAAGAGCCATGTTCTGTTTAAAGGTCACGTGCTGAACCACGTTTACAATCCCTGACTGAGTTGGTGTAGCTGCTGAAGAGTCACCTTCTGACTGAATGTTATGTGTTGAGCCAGGTTTACAACTTCTGACCGTTTCTGCCTGGAGGTTGGTTCAGAAGTTCTGAAGTGCCATTTTTTCTCAAACACCCCTTTTTAGAGAAAATTCTAAGTATTTAGAATTTAACTTTTCCAAGGTAAAAGTTTTTCCTTTTGAGCTTGCAGATGACCATTTTGCTCTTGTAAGTTGTTTACTTGGAAAGGAATGATAATAAAGGGCTTGGATTTGTTTAAGAGAAAATCTGAGAGTTCAGGATGAATTCCTGAAGTATGAGAGGGAAAATTTTGGGGTACAACAAGGATCATAAAGGATGCAGGGATGAGTGAATACGAATGGGTTCAGACTCGACTTGACCAATTAAACTTGATTGATAAAAAGAGGCTCGCGGTTGTCTGTCATAGTCAGATTTACCAAAAACGTATGATTAAAGCTTTTAACAAGAAAGTCAGACGTCAGGTATATCAGGCTGGTGACTTGATAATCAAGCTCATCATACTGCCACAAGGTGATCCCATGGGAAAATGAACTCCTACATACGAAGGAACATTTGTGATCAAGAACATATTTTCTGGTGGAGCCATGATTTTAACCACTATGGACGGTGACGACCTTCCGCACCCTGTAAACGCAGACATAGTTAAAAGATACTACACATGAACAAAGACCCGCTAGGTCGACTGGCCTAGGAAAACATAAGGGCATCTTGGTGAACCAAAAGGGTTCGGGCAAAAATTAGGGATATACATGGAGAAAAAAAGTTGTACACCCGGCAAGTCGAAAACCTAAAAAGGCAACTTCGGCAAAAAAGGGTATCCCGGTGGACTGAAAACCTGAAAGGGCGGTCCAGACAAAAGTTTGGGATTTAAAGCATATAATTATGTCCCGTTGGATCACCTTACAGCCAATCTTCATTATCAACTATCAAGCTCAAGTGGTACTAATCAATCCAGTCAGCTTCGAACCAGCAACAAAGAGATGAGACGCTCGAAGACATAAAGGCAATAGCAGAATGGGAACCCAATGGGATTATTTCATATAGCTGTTTTATTTGTATGCTATTTCGTAAAGTTTTATTCTTACGACGTCATTCTCTTACTAGGATGTTCGTCTCCCTGTATAAAAACGCTTATTCAAGTTAATACAAAGCTATCTCTTTGAAAGTGTAAAACTATTTGTTTTTATGTTTTATTTGCGAAAACGTCCAGTGGTTATTTTTGAAAATATGCATTTGAATGTGATTACTGCTTACAAATACATGCATAAAAAAGCAGAAAGACAATTGCTAATGACTTTAAGAAACAGGACAATATCTAAGGGTCGTCCACAAAATCCTCGCAGATATTTCCTCCAGCAGATACCCTCTCCAGCAGATACAGCGATATAGACATCCTACTACAAGGTCATTGCCATATTCTCAGTATGCAACCTAATGGTGTCAAGCGTTCTTATATCCCCGGCGGAGCAAGAATCTTTAAATTACTGCTCCAACAAAAAAATCCTCAGTGAAGTCGCCAATCTTCTTAGGATTCCCCAATAGGATTTCAACAAAATCCCCAAGCAGTTCATGGAGCTTTCCTTCCCCAACGGATTTTATTTCTCTAAACAACAGAAGTTCAACTCCCAGCATTTAACTTCAACATATATGAAGACCTACATTCTTCACCCCCCCCCCCCCCCAGCTACGATCAGTGATTTATTTTCCCTAGTTCAACAATACAACAATGGAATAACTGATACATCCATACATTGTACTCATATATAATTTTACAAACATCATGGCATATGCAGCACAAATGCATATACCACAATCTCATTTATTTTGAGAGCATCATGCAATTCATACATCATGACATCGCATAAAATTGATTTTACCTTTTCAGGTTGAATTTAGAGATAGACGAACATTATCAACTTATATAGCAGGTCAAAGATTAATGCCTAAAACCAGAGGGGAAAACTATCTACACGATCAAATGGTATGAACCCCCAGAGCAAGACAGGGTTACCAACAAATATAGAAGGCCACGAATTAATACCCAAAACTGGACGGGGAACTATCTATGTGACCAATGTTACCAAGTCCTAGATTAATACATGTAACAAGCCAAGACAACTATCTGTGAATGATTGATTGTAGGTTAATACCTGTAACAAGCCAGGAAAACTATCTATATGAGGAGATTAAAGATTAATACCTGTAACATGCCAGGAAAAATATCTTTCTTTCTCGGGTCAGAGATTAATACCTGAAACCAGACAGGACAACTATCTCAACGATCAACAAAAACAAGTTCCAGATTAATACCTGTAACAAGCCAGGAAAACTATATGTGGACGACCGATAGTAGATTAATACCTGTAACAAGCAAGGAAAACTATCTACATGAGGAGATTGAAGATTAATGCATGTAATAAACCAGGAAAACTATCTTTCTTTCTCAAGTCATAGACTAATACCTGAAACCAGACAGGACAACTATCTCAATGATCGACAATTTTCAAGTTCCAGATTAACACCTGAAACCAGACAAGACAACTATCTGTGAACAGCTGATTTATAGATTAACACCTAAAAACAGAAAGGAAAACATATGCATAACCAGACGAAGCAATCTTACACGGGTTTCTTCTCATGATCTCCAAATGCAGTCTAACACGGACTCATCCTGAAGAAATCTTACACGGGTTTCTTCTCATGATCTCCAGATGCAGTATAACACGGACTCATCCTGAAGCAGCCCCACACAGGCTTCTTCTCACATATCTCTGAATGCAGTCTGACACTGACTCATCCTGAAACATCCCTACACAGGCTCTTTCTAATACCTTTCCAGAAACCCTAGCAAGTTACTGTGAAGCCTGGATTTCAACCAGAAAGCAGCAAACTCTCGTCCCTCCATTACAGAGATAAATCCTCAGTAGAGCCTTGGACAACTGAAGTTCCTAAATTCTAATCCCCACAGAGTTTTCCTTAAGCAGGAGAACAATGGAAACCCACATCCCCCAGCGGAGACCTCCTCAGACAGCAGGAGTAAGAATTCTCCACAAAGGGACCTCTTATGAAGTCAACATCTACTTTAGATGGCATCTTTAAGCCCATCTCCAACGACTCTCTGTCATCTTCTCCAAATGTCATCTTTAAGCCCATTCTCGACATCATCAACCATCAGTGTTACTTCATGTGAGTTCAAATTTATGGGCACTCTAGTGTTCAATCATCTTCCACCTTCAGATCACGAAAGGAAGACAAGTCAATCTAAATACTCAAGTTTAAGAAGATTAAATAGAGGAAGCTGTTGTACCCCAAATTTTCCCTCCCATTTTTACTCAAGGCATGCTCTTAGAGATTCCCAATTGCTCAAGGTTGACCAAGAATTGATCAGACAAATTCTCCTCCTAAGTAATGAACCTCTAACTAGGGTTTCACTTTTCATCAAGATGTGTGAGCTCCAAAGGTCTCAAATGTTTTCCATTATCCTAATATAATTTCAATATTGTCCATGAAAAATTTCATGCCTTACACTATAAGTTTGCTCAGTCAATTACTCAAATGCTTGAAAATCAACTATGCCAGGTCAAAAGTCAATTGTGGCCTATATACAGTCAAACTTCAAGATTTTTGGTCAAAATCAACATTTTGAAGTGATATCCATCATTTGATCAAGGGTTAATCATGATTCCTCAAGAAATGCTCCTAATCTATCAAAGGTCAAGAATTTCTAAATTAGGGTTTCTATAGGAAAAGTCAACTGAACTTTGACCAGGAATAACTTTCACATACATCATCCATTTTCCCCAACCAAAGCTCGTTTTGAACAGAATCCAATTACCTACAACTTCTCGTTTGTCCTCAAGTTCAAGAGATGCACCATTTGAAAGATACAAGCTCATACATTACAGGTCATTTTTAGAAAGTCAACAAAAGATACTTTTTGTCAAGACCATTTACATCAAGATAAATTATTCAAATGCAAAAATGATCAAAAGAGGGATTGAATTTAACATCTTGAGCTTTTGAAAAAGTCAAAGATCATCATGATGAGATAAAAATTGAGCAAGTTATGGCTTGCCCAAGTGGGGAAAATTTTGGAAATTTCAAGAATTGTGCATTGAGCAAACTTAAACTTTTAGGTCAATGGACTAAATTTTTGGGTTTCAAACATCTTCCTAACCTTATGAAAGACCTCTAAAACCATTTCTATATTTCCTTGCCATATCCACCTATTTTATCCTTATTTATTTTGTTTTATTCAAATAAAAAACAAAATAAAATAGCATAAAATATTAAATAATAGTTATGGCAATATGGGCTGATGAAATGGGTTGGTTTTGGGCCCAAGAACTCGTGCAAAACATGACCAGGTGCATGTTGTCCAAAACTGGCATGAAATATTCAAATTTTGGAAAGTTTTCAAAGAAGAAATCATGGATTCATTACAATAGTTATGAGGGAGATTTTTTCCATGTTTCCTTTCCCTCTCCATCTCCTATAAATATGCAAGCCATGTGCAAGCCAAGGACATGTGAAAACTGCCTCAAAGAGCTATACAAAAATTGCAAAAATCTCCTAAATTGTGAAAATACAAAACCATATTTCCAAGCTTCCTCGTGCCAAACAAATCTCACCACTCCATCCTTGAAGTTCCCAGGAAGCTATACCATCTCTTATCAACGCTTGAAAAGCCGTGAGATTAGTCAACCGAATCTCCATTTTTGGTAAAAATTTCATGATCCCAAACTTTTTCTACATGCGATATAAATGGTTTCTCTATGCATACATATGTTCATATTGATGTTTGGGCCTGTTTTGAATCATTACATGCAAGGTTTGGCGTGATGATGGAGTTTTTCCATTTTTAGGGCAAAACTCCAGGCGAGCTTCGTTCTCATTAATGCAGGCCATTTCAGGAGAAACTAACCTCATGGTTGAATTCGCAGACCCAAATTTAGGAGGGTAGCTTAGATCTTGAGCTTTGGTTTGACTTTTTTTTGCATGTTTTTAGATTTTGATACGACCGGAGAATTTGACCGGAGTTTGACTCCGGCACCCCTGCAAATTGTTGACTCTAGTGAAGTCCGCATGGTAAAATGATATAATTCTATTAGTTCACTTAAATCTGACTGGGCGCGCGATTTTAAAATTAAAGAAAATTGATTGATTTTATATATTATATTATCCTATTTCCCTTATTAATGAATGAACAGGATGACACAGTGGCAAGACAGTGTGTGTTAAGGTGTGGTGTGTGTGAGAGGTCAGGGGTTTGACCCCTGCCTCTTGCATTTTATTTTTTCCTAACTTTGCTTGCAAGTTCTATACTCTCAGTGGCCAGATGCGTACCATACACCTTCATGCCATCACCATCAGATCCATGCAGCATCAGATCTAACATTCTCAAACGGCTAAAGACCATGGTGTACCTTAAGGTACACTCCCTACTAGATTAGGCGCAGAAGCTGGGCTGGTTTTGTTTGGGCCAAACGAATTTCAGCATTCATACCCCCCATTTACTTTAGACATCAGGCTCAATTTTATTTTCTATTTTTCTTTTTTAATTTTTTATTTGTTTTATATTTTACTTTTAAAACTTTTTTTTATCAAATCATAAAATCAAAAAAATATTAATAATTAGACTTAGGATTTTTTTTCTAAATTTAATTTTAATTTTGTAAATTTAATTAGATTAATTACTTTGACTTTATTTTATCAATTTAAAATCAATTAGAAATAGGTTATTTAATTCAAATGTTTTCTTAATAAAAAAACAAAAATATTAGAATTGGTTTTCTTTTATTTATTTAATTAACTAGGATTAAATTTAGTCTTTCTCATTTAATTAAATTTATTTATTTTCTTAAAATAAACAAAACCAAAAAGATTTTCTTTTATTTAGTTTATTTAAGGTTTTAGACGACTCTTTCCATTTCGCACGCGTTATTTATTTTCAAATTTTTTATATTAATGTATCTGCTGATGGAATGTAATAGAATTAACTAGGGCTCTTTAATGCTTTCTTTATTTTATTTCCCCCAAATTTTTGGACATGTAAATACCCCCTTCTCCGAAGCCTTGTAATAGCGTAGGATTTACGATTCTCGCACTTTAAATTTATATAAAATATTAACTGTTAGTAACTAGGCTTGTATGGAAAGACTGAAAACAAAGCGCTAGCAAACCTAATAACAAAGATAAATGAACTGAATTGAATCACTTGCACATATACACCTCTAGGGTATGCCCACTTCGGTTGCCTTCGGAAAATAGTCACAACTCTTGAAACGTGAGAGGCTTTAGTGGCTACCCTCTGGTTCAAAAAGATCATAAGTCCCTCGATGACCCTCTCGACGTTGCCTCGATAAAAATATGATCTTAGAACTCTAGGGTAGTTACTAAAGCTTCTTGCTCAGTTGCCTTTGTGACTATAAAAAACGTCCCTTTGAATGTCCCTCGAACATCCAACGATAGGATTACATACTCACTAATAGTAGGATAGCACTGTCTAAAGGATAGGAGGAAAAGAACAAACATTTTCGAGTATAAGTAGATAGTTCATAGATGCTTGCTAAAAAACAAACTTTTTGCACTTACACAAAATTCTTTCAAAAATACTTTCAAAAAACGTTTTATCAACACTCTTGAGGACTGATATAAGAATTATCATAAAGCGAATCGTCGTACTAAGGAATTTTCAAATACTTTTCAAAAACATAAATCACAAGGTATTTAAAAAATGAGCTAAGCATCTAAGAGCCCGTAGAAAACTATGGATGGAAAGGGTGCTAACACCTTCCCTTTCCATAATCTACCCCCCCCCCCCCCCCTTTCTCAGAAAATTCTCGAAAATGTCTTTTTCTATTCTTTTCACCTTTTCCTTAATTTGGATAAAAGAAAATTCAGTGACGACTCTTGCTTACTGCAACATTTGTGAACACAAATGCAAAACCAATATAACAATCGGTTTTTCCACCGTATCACACAGTCAAAGCATGGAAAGAGAGAAAGATGAGCAATAATGTGTCTCTCTCTCCTATGGTGAGTGGTTCATTGTTACTAAAGAAGATTTATCTCCTTCTAATAACGCCTTCATTGACTGGAAGTGTCGTTACAAGCAAGGTTTAGTTATAAACTAGGTAACTCTCCTTGTATTTAAAGGATTTACTTCCTCACCATCCTCACAAGTTGTGATTCAACGTGAGCAAATCTTCCATATTTCCTGATGCAAATAAGACTCTTCTGCTAAAAGCCAAGAAGGAAGTGGGTTCTGATTCAAAGAAAGTAGTGTCAAACACTATAATAAATATTGGAACATCTACTGGAACATTCAACACAGGGAAAACACCTATAATCAAGGTGAAGTCCATCAAGAAGAACCATGTGCATATACATGATTCAAACTCAGGTATTGATTAAGATTGGATCAATTTCATTGACTCGGGAGGTTGTGTTGGATAACTAATGTTTGTTATATGTTTATATAAAAAAGGTGTGTTTTTTTCTCCTTGTTATTTTCTGAGTCAGTCTTGTTTGGAGTCATTTTTGAAACCCTTAGTTTGTGTCTCTTTGGGTGAGTCCTTTTTTGTTTCATTTTTTTTTCTTTTGAGTCAGTTCGTTGCTTTGTGTCCTACATCAAGGTATAGAGTCTTCCTTGTTTGTCTTGAATCAATTCTGGATTATTTTGACTCTTCTGTGTCAATTTCTTTTCACTCTGATTTTGTCAATTTTTAGCTAAAAAGGAGGAGAAATTGTAATTGATTCTAGTCAAGTATTGTTTGCTTTATGCAACACTTTAGAGGGAGCATGATTGTCTATCATGTGTGTCTTGGGTCTGTTCTGTTTCTACTACTTCTGTTGTAGTAGTTTGTATGATATTTTATAGGATGTTCTAACATTCTGTTTGTTGTATCTTGTGTTCTGAATTATGAGCATTGTTGTGTCTTGTGCTCTGAGTTATATGTGTTGCTTCTGTTGTATGTTCTTTTAATGTATTGTGTTCTTGAGAGGGAGATTTGTCTCTCTGTGGCAAGAACTGGTTCTGTGTTTGAGGGAGAGTAATATCCATCTTCTTCCTCATGTACAAAGTTACATGTTTAGCATGTAGCTTGTGCTTTTATAACTGTTGTATCTTTGATGCGTGTTTTGTGCATTTTGGTTTGTGGTTTTATTCCTCTTTGGTGTTATTCCTCTCTCCAAGTTTATTTGATCTTTGGTTGTTTTAGCCAAAATTTGCCAAAGGGGGAGATTGTTAGTTCCATAGTTTTAGGAATGACATAATTTTGCTAAAACATGGTTCTACTGATGTTGATTAAGATGTCACAACATTCTTATCAACTATCTGTTTCCAGTGATTTCTGGTAAACAACTGCTAGTCTTCCAAACTATCGAATAATCTTTGTTAACGCTATTCAATCTCTCTGGTAACTCACAGGATCGACTAGATTGATCCTAGGACTCCTTGGATATTAAGGTTACTCTCACAATCGAACAATTATTCATGGTTGCTATTGTATAAGTGTTTGGTTTATTTCAATCTCCCTCTCTAAGAGTTTAAAAACTAAGTTATACGAATAAATGCTAATTGTAATGCTGATTGAAGAGACATATAAAACTGTATGAAAAGTGAAGTAAATGGTTTCGATTTATAAAACATTTAATATAAAAGGTTTCTGGAATGTAGAAGTTTAAAATGTGAAGAGAGCGTTTAATGCAAGAAATCTATAAATGATTTTAAGTAAAAGTATGCGCTTGAAAAACAATGCTTGAAGGTAAAGGTATTGAAAGAGTAACAGTTCTCTGAAATATAAAGTGCTCGAAGTATAAAGAAAGCAGTGAAACGTAAAAACTTTGAGGAAAAGACTTTGAAATGAAAAGACAGTAAATAAAGAAACTTGCAAATGTTATTCGACAAAAAGAAAAGAAGAAAGTGCTGGAAATGGTAAAAAGGCTTTCATTAAGTTAAAAATACATGGTGCTATCATACATACATTTCTCTTGCATTCGTTTCCCTTGCCATGTGGTAGTTTGAATGTTATTGAGTTTTTTGTATAACAGATATGACACACTGAAATCCTAATACTAAGACTTCTATTTATACTAATTCGACCCTAACGGTCTCGCTATAGGATCATGCCACGTTTCGAACATGCAAGACAATGCTTCTTTCATCTTTCCACGTGTCCCCAAATGCTCCAACACATAACTTTCAAACTCTGAAAGTCCCGCTTTCATTTGAATTTTAAATGCTTTGGTGTTTCTCCGTTTCGAACGCTCTTCCCAAACCTAGCCTCGCTGTTGTTTCGAGACCCCTTTTGATATGTCACCATAATCACCGTTCGAAGCTTCAAGCTTTGACACACTCATTCGAAACACTGCTTCTACAACTTCAAAATATGGCGTTTAATTCCATTTCGATCAGAACTTTTAACTCTTTTGAATTCTAAATAACATTATCAAAATCTTCAGCCAACAAATTGCCCCTTTAAAATATGTATTTCGATCTCTTTGAGAAATACCTATTTTAAACATTTATACAAGATTTTGATAGGATTTTCGAATCATCATAACATTTAATGCCTTTGACTCCAGTCACATCAATCATAGCACCTTTTGGGTTCCTTAACCGCCCAGAGTCACTTCACAGCATGGTGCAGTTATAAGTAATGATTGTTTTTAAATCACGCCTATTACCTATACCAACTTCTCGCCACCTCTTCATCACACCAACCCATGATCTCCACGTATCACACTTTTACTCAGTGGATGCTTAATCTTCTCATTATAAAACATCAATTTACTCTTCCTTTTTCTTTTTTACACTCTAAATCTTTCATACTCTGAATTTTCACTCTTCTTCTCTCATAAAACAATCTAAGCTCTCAAACAACAAAAAATGTCTTCCTCCACCTCTTCCCAACTCAAGAAAGTCTCCAAGAAGAAAGGAAAAACTACAGGAGCAACCATGGAGAGTAAAATCGTCACCATTCAAGGCCAATCTGCTCTTGCTCCTCAAATGATTTCCAAAGAAAAAGAAATGTTGTACGCATCACAGGTACTCATCCCTACCCATGTTGCTGGTAAGAGGTTAGCCTTAAATGGCCCTCTTACAGTTTTTGAAATACTAAAGGACACCAGGACAATTTTTCCCGTATGTTATAGCTTCAAACCTTTATTCAACAAAATGGATGCCCCTAGGGCAGTAGAATCTCTTAGTTCGAATACCGCAGAAACCCCAACTGTTTCTCCCAAGGACCCATTTGTTTTGGATTATGTAAAAAGCAATTTTAAGCCATTTAGATCTTGCCCTACTTCTGATATTGCCTATCAAAATTGGTTCGCGAAAGTAGAAGCCAAAAAATCCCAGCAATGGGAGGAATTAGGCATTTATAACCTCATTAAGTTATCAAAACCTGGATTCATCTATAGCCATCCTTTGCTGTTTGCGTCCCTTTATTTCTGGGATAGTACCTACAACACTTTCCATCTCCCAGGTGGAATGATTACCCCAACCTTCTTCGATATAGCGGCCATTACTGGGCTGTCGCCAGTGGGAGAAACTTATGTTCCTGATAATGAAGAGCACTCCAGCATAATTGACTTCGAAGTCAAGTTAGCCAGCTTTTCCAAATTTATCAGCCATTATCATGCTGAAGGGGATAATGTGTCTGACACAGAGCACATTGCTTTCTTGACCCTGTGGCTGTCTAGGTACGTTTTCTGCAGTAGATCCCTGCAGGTAGCTAGTAGGTTCATTCCTCTAGCTAGGGATTTACACGAAAATCGCAAAGTGTGCCTAAGTGAATTACTCTTAGTTGACCTCTATGAGAGCCTGAGGTCAGCCGTTTCGAGTCTCAAATCCCACACCTCTAAAAACATTCTATTAGCTGGCCCATTTTGGTTACTCCAACTATGGCTAAACGCCATGTTCGAACCTTCTTTACCAACCGCCAACACCATAGACGAGCAAGATTCGGAAATAAGTGATAGGATAGTCGAAGGCACTAGGCTTCGAAGACTAACTCCTAATGATGACAAGGATGACTTCAAGGTTCAATTCTCGAAGTACATCATGATACTCTCAAAAAGGCATAAGTTCGAAGAGAGCATGGCGCCTTTTGCTTCGAGGGCTCATGGACCTTCTTGGTTCACCATGGCTCTCTCAGAAGCCATCAAGAGCAAGGAGATCCAAGATGTATGGAGAGCTTTCTTGCTTCCTAGACTTATCTCTTCAAGGATAACCCCAGCTAAGAACCAAATTCTTCTCTTTTCCTACCAACCAAACTTCGTTTCAAGGCAGTTTGGCTTATGCCAACTGATTCCTGAACCTTTGTTCCAAACTGAGAGCGCCATTACATCTGGTCGAACTTTCAAGGCAAGGGAAGCCAAGATTCAACAAGAACAATATCAAGGCTTTGCCCAATTTGAGCTGATAGCCTTCGAACCTACCCATCTCGCGGCTAAAGGATTTCTGGAGTGGTGGATTAAGTTTTATCAAACTTGCATGTTCGATACACTTACAATTCGACAGAAACTAATTGATGCCTTCGATGTGCAGGTACCAGCAAAGAAAGGTATGTTTACTCATGCCAAAGAGATAAAAGCTTTTCAAAATTATTTTGAAACCACTTACGACCCCACGCGCTTGGAATCCACTGTGCATCAAGCAGCTGAGACCTTGAAGGAAAAATTTAAACAAAAAGTTTCTAAGCTAAAACTTCCTTCAGGGCTGTCACCTGAGGATAGGTATAGGTTGGCATTCGAAATGCATCCACCTAAATTTCCCAGATTACCTACCTCAGAACTGGCTCTGGCTTGGTTTCCCCCATATCCATGGTGGTTTACTTGCAAAGAGATGTTCAAATATCTTCAAAGGAAACCAAAGCCATCTGAGACTGTGACATGGGCTCGATACTGGCTTCATGATTTCCCAGGACATCTTCGATACGACCTTTCTTCCATGTCAATTAAATCTGATCAAGGCACAGGTGCGAATGCTTGGGAAAAATCCCAAATGTCTTTTATTTTCCATATCTTTAACCTTTGCTTTAATTGTTTTGATTTTCAGCTATCAGGATAAAGACTGCTGCCTCGAAATCGAAGGAAGGGAGTGCCTCTCAAGCCTCCATCGAAACTAACGAAAAAGCTAATCCACCCGAAACAACTACTACTGCTGCAACAACAACAATAACGCCAACAACAAGTGCCCCAATTCCAACGGTAATCACTTAGTTTTTTGATGCTTCGAATTCACTCAAACTTTTTATATCTAACTTCGTTAAAATTCGTTCAGACTAACAAGCTTCCTCTCACTACTCCCAAGAAGCGGAAACCAAGCACTACTGGGGAAGATCCCACTGCTGGAGGAAACTCAAATACTGCTTCGAAGAAGAAGCTAAAGAAAGCTACACCTAAAAGCACTGTTCCGACTAGTGTCTCTGGACTCGACTCCAGGGATGCTGCTCCCTTACCTAAATCCAAAAATCCACCTTCGACCTCCAACCCACAGTTGGAACGCATAGCTAGTAACCTCTCCTCTGAGGGTCCACAGGTAAATCGAACTTCTTCTAAAATGTTTAACTTCTTATTATCTTGGTTAATATTTTTCTTTAACATTCTGCCATTCTTTGCAGAACATCTTGAATCCCACTTCTACCATTTCGACCTCACCGTCCAGAGCTGCTGCTCCGCTTAACTCCTCTCCTCAAGGAGATTCCAGCAATTTGGTCCAAAACAAAGGTTCTTCCAATGTGGCGGTTTTGGCTGGAACTTCTGAACAGCCAGATGACCAAGGTACCTCCATTCCTCTGAAAGAGGTGAACGAAACGATACTTCAAACGTCTGCAGAGGATTCACAAAGGGTTCTTCAAAAGTCCCCTCTTGAAACTCTTCAAGAGGACCCAAAGGATACTCAGACTGAAGAAGAAAAAGCTGATTCTGGGCGAGGATTCAAAGAATCTGCAGGCGAAGAATCTGAGGAGGAAAACGCCAATGACGAGGAAAACGTCAATGACGAGGAAAACGTCAATGATGGTTCGACTGCCGGGACGGAGTCTAACGCACATAGCGGCGAAAGGGATGGTATCTAAGTGGTAGATTTGGACGAAGATGAAGAAGATCAAGAGCACGAAGCAAATGAAGGGGATGGTGATGCAATCAACGAAACCCTAGAGGTTGAAACAAACGTGGTTCCCCTACGCGTGGAATTCCCCCAATCCTCTCCGTCTCGAATGACTGACGAGGAACTGGCACTTCTGAGGCGAAATGACCCCATTGGGTATATGAAGGAAAAGTTGGCTCAGAGGGACGTTCCACTCGCTAGGGCTGGCACAAGTTCAACCAGCTATCCTCTTCCCACAGATGAAAGAGTTGTTCTTCTCAACAAAATTAGGAGAACTATTCTCAATGTGGATATCTTCGAAGTGCTTAAGCAAGATAGTACTGCTTGCTATACTATGAAGGAGCTGCTCACAAAGGTTAATCTTTCCAACTGCTCTCTGCCAGTTAGTACTCTCTTGTTTGATCTTCAGAATTTACTGGACAACGTAACTGGATACCTTCTCCAAGACGAATCTGCTGCCAAGAAGGTTCATGAGAAACGCATTGCCATGGATGCCGCCTATGAACAAGCTTCGAAGCTTTCTCAAGAAGCTGAGGATCAGGCTATGCATCTGAAGCAGGCGAAAACTGAATATGAGGCTCGAGCTGAGTCCATTCTTGTTTGGGAAAGGCAGATTCTGGAACTTCAGCAGAAAGTTAAGGAGGCTAAGGAACAACAACTAGCCTTCGAAACTAATCCTGCAGGTAACCAATTCGAAGAGCTTCTCAACCAGGGGCTTGCAGAAATGGAGATTGCAGAACAACTTAAAGGAGAAGTGGCAACCTTGGAAGGTGCCAGGAGGTTTGCTCAGCAGAGACTTGAAACATTTCGAAGCACCTTTAATCGATTGAAAAATAATGTTTATTTCTAGATTTTTATATCTATCTGACCATAACTTTGGCTTTTTTACATGTAATATTCGAACAACGCCATTTTGGCATTCTTATATTGCCATCTTGGCTTTTTATAATATTTTGTTTATGTTGTTATTATTCGAATCTCCCGCAGGCTTGGCTTATATTTCTTTAAATATTTCCCATTAACCTTTAGGACACGTTTATCATCCAAGAGTTCTTCGACTTCGTATGCATTGTTTGAGAATACTTTTAATATTCGAAAAGGTCCTTCCCAATGAGGTGACCATTTACCTAATGCTTTGTTCTTCTTATCCATAGGCAATATGACTCTCCAAACCAAGTCATTAATAACGAATACTTTTTTCTTCACCCTTTTATTGTATGTTCTGGCCACTCTTTCTTTTTGCCTCATCAAAATTTCCAACGCATGTAGTCTAATTTCGTCCAACTCAACTAATTCATTCATCATCATTTCCCAATATAATGCAGCTGGAATTTCGTTTTGTTTCTGGATTCGAACTGATTGCAGATGAATCTCTACTGGTAACACTGCATCATGGCCGAATGTAAGTTGGAAAGGCGTAGTGTTAGTGGCTTCCTTAGGAGATGTTCTACAAGCCCATAACACTTGGTCCAGAGTTTTGTGCCAATTTCTTGGCTTCTTGCCAATATGCTTCTTGATTAATCCTATTATTACTTTATTTGCTGCTTCGACTTGTCCGTTTGCTTGAGCATAATATGGTGTTGATGTTAGCAATCTAAACCCCATTTCTTGGGCAAATCCTTGCATCTTTCTACCAGTAAATACAGAGCCTTGGTCTGTAGTTATACTTTCTGGCAATCCAAACCTATAGATAATGTGCTTTTGTATAAATTCGATAATTGCCTCTTGATCAGCAACTACCAAAGGTATAGCTTCGATCCATTTGGTAAAATAATCTACTCCTACCAAGATATATTTCTGACCTTTGGACGAAGCAGGATTTATCTCCCCTATCAGATCCAATGCCCATCCTCTGAATGGCCATGGTTTGATGATCGAATGCAACTCACTTGCAGGTGCGTGTTGAATTCCTGCATGTTTCTGACATTCCTCACATCCTTTAGCAAAGTCTATGCAATCTTTGAGCATGCTAGGCCAATACAAACCATATCGAAATAGCAACCATTTCATTTTATGGCCTGCTTGATGTGCCCCACATGCCCCATTATGGACTTCAGACAATGCTAAATATGCCTCACTTTCTCCTAGGCATTTCAATAATACACCTTCTTGGGTCTTTTTGAACAATTCGTTCCCCATGAGGAGATATGACAACGCTCTATATTTTGTTTTTCTATCTACCTTTAGAGTTGGGTCTGCTAAATAACTCTTTAAAGGGCTTCTCCAATCTGTATCTGACAAAGTATTTATGGATAGAATTTCGAATCCCTGTTTCTCAGCATATCCCAATATCATACTTTCCAGATCCGATGGTGTGAATCTAGTAGCCATAACTCTTCCCCTTATTTCGACCAAATCCTTAAGATTCTTGGTAGATACTCTATAACCTGAAGCCAACTGCGCTAAGTCATTTGCTTCTTGGTTTTCTAACCTTGGTATGTGTTGAATATCCATGTATTCAAACTTTCTTAATAGCCTATTGACTATGACGAAATATACCATTAAATTTTCTTTTATGCACTTGTATTCTTTTGTGATTTGTTTGACCACCAATTCAGAGTCTCCTTTAATTTCGACTCTGGTTGCCCCCAATTCCAACAAAGCTTCAAGTCCAACAATGAGCGCTTCGTACTCAGCTTCGTTGTTCGAACAACGAGGACCATCCAATTTATACTTGAATTTTGTTGGAATTCCTTCAGGAGAAATTAGAAGGACTCCAACACCACTTCCATTCCTGTGGGTTGAACCATCAAAGTACAATTTCCATGGTTGCATTTCGACGTAACTCATGCTTGTCTGCTCAACCAACGAATGATCCACAATGAAATCAGAAATCACTTGACCTTTCATAGCTTTTAAGGGCATGAACGTCAATGAATATTCTGTTAAGGCCAGAGCCCACTTTCCAACTCTACTATGCATTATTGGCTTTGAAAGCATATGTTTAATGACATCGAAGTGAGACGAAACATAAACATCAACAGGTTTTATATAATACTTGAGTTTCATACAAGAGAAATATAAACAGAGACATAGCTTTTCTAAATTGCTATATCTGGTCTCTGCATCATTTAGCACTCTACTTAAATAGTATATGGCTCTTTCGACGCCATTGTTATCCTCTTGTGCTAACATACTACCTATGCTAACTTCAGAGGCAGATATGTACAATCTCATGGGCTTCCCCCATGATGGTGGAGACAAAATAGGAGGCTGGGAAAGATATTCTTTTATTTTGTCAAACGCCTCCTGGTGAGCTTCGTTCCATTCGAAGGCCTGACCTTGCTTCAGACGAAGTAACAGAGAGAAAGCTTGGGTCCTTCCACTCAGGTTCGAAATAAATCTTCTGAGGAAGTTAACTTTCCCTAGTAGAGATTGCAACTCCCTTTTTGACGCAGGTGCTTTCGTCTCCATTATGGCTTTGGTTTTGTTCTGGTTGATTTCAATTCCTTTCTTGTGGACCACAAAACCAAGAAAATCTCCAGCCTGCACAAAAAATGCACATTTAAGGGGATTCATTTTTAAGCCATGTTTTCTCATTCGTTCGAATGATTGGCTTAAATGATGCAAATGTGCTTCTGCAGATATAGATTTGATGACTATATCATCAATATACACCTGCATGAAGGTTTCGATGAAGTCATGAAAGATTGAATTCATCGCCCTTTGATAAGTTGCTCCAGCATTTTTTAAACCAAAAGGCATCACCACCCATTCGTAGGTGCCTAAGGCTCCTGGGCAACGAAATGCTGTTTTTGCAACATCTTCTTCAGCAATGAAAATCTGGTTATATCCAGAGTATCCATCTAACATGCTCAAGTATTCGAATCCTGCAGCAGAATCTACTAGCATTTCTGCCACGGGCATGGAATACTCATCCTTAGGGGTTGCAGTATTTAAATCCCTAAAATCTATGCAAATTCTTAAAGAACCATTTTTCTTAATAACAGGTACTATGTTTGCTAACCATTCAACGTACCTTGTTGTTCTGATGAATTTGCAGTGAAGCAACCTTTCGATCTCAGCTTTAATTTTTGTGAGAACCGCTGGTGCGAATCTTCTGGGAGTTTGTTTGATGGGCCTCTTGCCATCTTTGATTGGCAGTCTATGTTCGACCAACTCCCTCTTTAAACCAGGCATCTCATCATAATCCCATGCGAAGCAATCTTTGTTTTTCCTAAGGACTTCGATCACTTTTTCCTTGAGGCCTGGGCTAAGTTTAGCACTTACGTAAGTTACTCTTTTAGTTTTTTCATCCCCTAAGTTGACTTCTTCGAGCGGGTCCTGTGCCAACATTTTGACACCTGAGTTTATGGGGTCCCTTTCGAAGCCTAAGGGTTCTTTGTCATAGATGGCATCCAACCTTTGATCCATCTCTAATTCTTTGATGGGTGAGCATTTCGAACCCCCCCACTAACTTCATTCACCTTTATAGTTGATTCATTTATTTCAGCCTCTAGGGCCGCTTTCGATTCATTCTCAGCCATATAGGCCGAAATCCTTTCGAAGAAGGTAGACTCAGTCATGGTTAAGGTTGTCGAAGTCCCAGCCTGCTGGCCGTTTTTGTATAGCACCTTCAACTTCCTCTTCTTCACTGATTATTGTTCTATCCCAGTAAAGACCATCATGACGAAGTGTCATGTAGTAGTGGGCGTTTCTAGTTTCATTCATCTCATCGTTTGGAACACATGGAGCAATCTTTGCCAGATTTTTATCATAATCCCTTTTGTCAACTAAATTGACAGTTGACATAAAGTAACTCTGGTCTGCTTCGATGTTTTCCACGATTCCGTCATCTCTCCACAGAACTAGTCGTTGATGCATTGACGAAGGAACTGCCCCCACGCCATGGATCCACTCTCTTCCTAGCAGTAGGTTATAGTTGGCCTTGGCTTCGATAACCATAAACATGGTGGGCCTGCAACTTGAGCCTATTGTCAATTCCAACTGGATCACCCCCAGTGTTTTTCCCACTTTTCCCTCATAATTGGATAGAACCATATTATGGGGCTTGATATCTCCCTCGCGGATCTCTAACCTTTTTAGCATGAAATGGGGAATCAGGTTGACTGCAGCACCCCCATCCACTAGAACTTTGTTCACACCATGGACACCTACTTTCGCTCGAATGAAAAGTGGCTTGAGATGATTCTTCATTGCAGGCTCTGGACGTTCGAAGAACGCATTTTGTTCCTCAACAGCCCCATTGTCCATCACGTAATAGCATACGGGCCTATGTTTCATTAAATCTGTGGTGTCTTCCTCCTCATATTCATTGATTTCGGTTTCTAGCCCAAATTCGCAGGGAAGCACAGACACCACGTTACAGTTCAAGTTGAACGAAGACTCCCCCTCCGATTCGAAGTTATCTGTTATCATATCTTCATCCTCTTCCGGGCCTGGAGTGTATTCCTTTGGTTCGTCTCGTTGGTCTTCAGAAAAAAGCCTCCTATTGACTGGAGGTTTCTCTTCAGTTTGATTTTTTGGTTTGTTGGTGCTCGATTCACCTTGTATCTTCGTTGAAGTATACCCTTTGTTTGCCACAGCTTCTCTCTCAGCCTTTCGAATCCTTTGTTGTCTGCGCCACTGGGATCTTGACATGGGGTTCCTTCCTTTGTAATTCTCTAATCTCACTTCCTCCCTTTTTTGTGTGTTGAATTGCCTCCTGTATGTCACGGCATGGCGTGTATTTCGTTCAGCACCCCTCCATTTGTCTTTGCCTTTGTCATTTCTGACTTGTAGCCATCTATCGGTTGGTACTTCAGCAGGGAGTTTGAAAGTCACTCTTCGAGCAACTTTGGGGTGAGGGCTATCAGTTCTTCGCTGTTTGTATCTGCTGTCGAAACGCGGGCCCATCTGGGCAGTTTCTTGATGGTTCCAGCAAGGGGCGAAGGGGATCGTTTCGAAGGCCCTGGCCATGCTTTGGTCATACACAGCAGAACACCTTGGGCAAACCAAGCACTTAGTTGCCCCTTTGTAGCAGCGAAAAACAAACTCCAACAAACTCTCTCCAGCCTTGGGATAGCACCTAAAGAGTTGGTTATCCTGGCGCCAATTGTTGCCAGTTCGAGCCCTCTGTACCCTTTCGAAATTTGCAGCAATTCTTTGGTTGCAGAGGATGCTGCACCTAGGGCACAATATCATGCCTGGATCTCCTTTGTGGCATGTCATGAGATAATCTTTGAGAGTAGCATCTCCAGTGTGATTATCCCCCATTCTGTGCTTTTCTTTTTCTAGGTATTTTTCCACTTCCTCCATCTCAGAACGGGGTCTTTCCATATCCACCATATTTATTTCCACGTCCCCCTCTTTAGTTTCGTCATCGCCCCATCCTGTGGGCTTTATATCTTCGATCTGGACCTTCGAACTTTCTGGGGCAGAATATTTGACCAGATAGTCGAATTTTCCACTGGGTTCCCCCAGAGTGTCCCATATTTCCTTCTGAAGGGGAACTGGCTGCGTAATTTGGACTTTCTCCAATTCCAGCCTCAAGCCCTCAGTGACTTGTGTCAATCCTTCGTTTTGATTCCCTTGGCCTTCAGTAGCCTGGGTTTCTCCTGCAACAGCCACAGGTGCAGCAATCGAAGTGTCTGGCGTATTCTGGATGTCTTCAGTGACTTCCTCGCTGACTTCGACCATCACCCAATTTTCGACTCCAGTGTCCTTCTCTCCTGTTAGGGCGTCGCTTCGATCAGTTTCCACCATGTTGACCTCTCCAATGCATGCAGGCTCGGAGTAGTTGGTGTTTGCGACGTCCAAAGGATCTTCGTCCACTTTCATCTTCACCTTGTCAGCAAACTTTAGTCTGCCATCTTTGATCGCGTTTTGAATCAAGTCCCTGAAAAGAAAACATTGTGAGGTCTTGTGGCCTAGGAAACTATGATATTTGCAAAATCCCCTTTTCTTCCTCTGATCCAAGGGAGGTATTTTGACATTTGATGGCACAATTAGTTGGCCATCCTTGACAAGCAAGTCAAAAATTTCGTCACACTTAGTGACGTCGAAGGTATAAACCTTCTTTGGAAACTTGTCACTTTTCTCATTTTCAACAATATATTTCCCTTTCGTGGGAACTAACATTTTGCAGGAGTAAGGTGGGGCCTGTTTTAATTCAGCGAGGTCGATTTCGACCTCTTCGAATTCGAATTAAGGATATTCTTCTACTTCTTCAGTCCCAACATAGGAAACCCTTTCTTTCTTACTATTCTTAAAGACTCTGGCTTTTTCGGCTTTTAGTCTTTCGACCTGTCGAACCCTATCGGCTAATTGAGCCATATCCCTCAAATACTGAGTATCTAATTTCTTTCGAATAGAATAATCCAAACCCCCAGCGGCCATTTCGACTAACTCATGTTCAGGCACTACTGTGTAACATCTGGATTTTAACAACCTAAATCTATTCAAATAATCATCTATGGGTTCAGTGAACTTTCTCTTAACACTGGCCAATTCCTTCAAACTTATTTTCGATTGTCCCATGTAAAATTGTTCATGGAATAATCTCTCTAAAAGGGTCCAAGTGTCAATAGATCCAGGAGGCAATGTGGTAAACCAAGTGAAGGCGTTTTTTGTCAAGGAACTTGGGAAGTATTTGATCCTGAGATCTTCATTATTGGCTATGTCTCCCGCTTCGGTTAGATATCTCGCTATGTGTTCGACTGTTGACTCGTTGGTATCCCCAGCGAACTTTGTAAATTTAGGGACTTTGTATCCCCTTGGTAAATCAGTATGCATTATACAATCCAATATAGGAGAAGCATAATTTGGCCTCCTCATTCCCGTATTGAGGCCATTCTGGGCCATGATCCTCTCTATCATGGTGGTTAGGTTATTTTCTGCCAAGATGTTATCGTTTCGAATCCTATGAACGACGGCATCGGCATCTTGATTTCGACCAACCAAAACAACTCCCCTAGGTTGTTCTTCTCGAAATTCTGGGGCTTCTGGCCTTTCGATCCTTGCCCCTGGTTCCATAACTTCCCTTTGTGGGCCCGGAATTATTGGGGCTTCTAACCTTGGTGCTCTGGCCCCTAAGTTAGCTTCTTCTCTGGGTAGTCTATGAATTGGGTCGTTAGCAATTTGTTCTATAACAGGCATGTTTGTTCGAAATCCCGCCTGGTTCTGCCTACGCCTTTCTGTGGGAGCAAAGAAATCTGCTATTCGACTCATATTGTCAGCGTTTTCCCTGTTCGTTACAGTCACATTCTGAACTATTGGGGCAAATATTTCCTGCATGGTTTGTGCTAACACCCCTATCATATTGTGGTTGCTGTCATCCATCAATTGCCTAAAAGGCAACTGGTTATTTGTGGTTAGGATAGGCAACGTGCTATAACCCACTGACCCTTGGTTATTTGTCATAAATTGGTTCGCCCCAGACCCAGATCCTAGTTGTGGGGATGAATTCGAAGTGGAATTGTGTAAACCTGCCATAAAAGATGTTGGCATTCCGTAAGAAGAACTTCTAATTCTATTCCCATCGAAGCCGGGTGGTCTAATTGATGGTGTGGAGAAATGGGATTGTGTTCCTGGTGGTGGAACGAATCCCCCAGGGTAGCCCATAGTTTCAGTATTTCCTAAGATCGAACTGTTAGTTGATATGCCACTTACTCCATTGGTGGCTATGTTACTGGTTGAAGATGCAACAGACTGTGCATTCGAAGGGATTACATTAGATGTTCCGCTCGAAATGGACGCGTTAGTGCCTGTTGCATGTGGGTCACCTTGGTTTCCTTGTTGATTGTCTGAATTAGACATTTTGTCCAAACGTTTTCTTCTGGATAAAGGTTGGTTGTTGTTGGTTATCTTACCACTTCTCAGGTTCATAAAACAGCAAATTTCTTATGGTTCCTACGTTTTTGGGATGGCTACGTCTCGACAATCCTTAATTCTGATATCCAACTATTGGTCCCACCGGGTGTGCCAATTTGTTTCCAGTGATTTCTGGTAAACAACCGCTAGTCTTCCAAACTATCGAATAATCTTTGTTAACGCTATTCAATCTCTCTGGTAACTCACAGGATCGACTAGATTGATCCTAGGACTCCTTGGATATTAAGGTTACTCTCACAATCGAACAATTATTCATGGTTGCTATTGTATAAGTGTTTGGTTTATTTCGATCTCCCTCTCTAAGAGTTTAAAAACTAAGTTATACGAATAAATGCTAATTGTAATGCTGATTGAAGAGACATATAAAACTGTATGAAAAGTGAAGTAAATGGTTTCGATTTATAAAACATTTAATATAAAAGGTTTCTGGAATGTAGAAGTTTAAAATGTGAAGAGAGCGTTTAATGCAAGAAATCTATAAATGATTTTAAGTAAAAGTATGCGCTTGAAAAACAATGCTTGAAGGTAAAGGTATTGAAAGAGTAACAGTTCTCTGAAATATAAAGTGCTCGAAGTATAAAGAAAGCAGTGAAACGTAAAAACTTTGAGGAAAAGACTTTGAAATGAAAAGACAGTAAATAAAGAAACTTGCAAATGTTATTCGACAAAAAGAAAAGAAGAAAGTTCTGGAAATGGTAAAAAGGCTTTCATTAAGTTAAAAATACATGGTGCTATCATACATACATTTCTCTTGCATTCGTTTCCCTTGCCATGTGGTAGTTTGAATGTTATTGAGTTTTTTGTATAACAGATATGACACACTGAAATCCTAATACTAAGACTTCTATTTATACTAATTCGACCCTAACGGTCTCGCTATAGGATCATGCCACGTTTCGAACATGCAAGACAATGCTTCTTTCATCTTTCCACGTGTCCCCAAATGCTCCAACACATAACTTTCAAACTCTGAAAGTCCCGCTTTCATTTGAATTTTAAATGCTTTGGTGTTTCTCCGTTTCGAACGCTCTTCCCAAACCTAGCCTCACTGTTGTTTCGAGACCCCTTTTGATATGTCACCATAATCACCGTTCGAAGCTTCAAGCTTTGACACACTCATTCGAAACACTGCTTCTGCAACTTCGAAATATGGCGTTTAATTCCATTTCGATCAGAACTTTTAACTCTTTTGAATTCTAAATAACATTATCAAAATCTTCAGCCAACACTATCATAACAATTTTGTTGTTATGTATTTTTTCAGCCAGATGTCGAAGCAGATGTCATGACATCTTGGTCTGGTACAGCAAGCGCTGTTGTTTTAAATCTTGGCTGATTTGATTTGATTCTGTGATATTTCTTTTGGATATTTCTCAGTAAATTTTGCAGGTTAAGAAGATTTAATATGGAACAAGATTTGTATCTCCAATTGTACATTAGTTACTAAATTGGGCCTTGAGACAATTTAGGAAATTTTGTACTGTTTATTATAAGTTTTAAGGAGATTTTACTGCACAATTGGTGCATCACTCAGCTTATGGATCAAGAAACTTCTGGACCCATATTTTGAAGAACACAGATTACAGAGGTGTATTTAAAGGGGAATCTTAACCTAATGTAATTAGTTCTTTCAACAACTATAAAATTAGGGGAAGAAAAAATAGTCTTAGGTTTTGAGAGTCTCTTGTGTATTGTATGTTGTAAGTCACCCTTGTATCTTTTGATACTTTTGGTTGACATTATATTCTCACTCAGAAGCCTTTATGCAATGAGTTGAGTATTGTTCTTGGATGAAGCTTTAAAGCAAGTCCAAGTATTTTTCTTAGTCAAGAGTCTTGGCTAAGTATTGTAATGGAAGTATAATCTTCTTGCTGAATTATTCTTGATACGGTCACTGGGATTGGGACTGTTAGATATCACTGAGGTGATTTAGGAAGTGTGATGGTGATTTCTCATATTTAGGAGATTCCTAGGTAGAAGTTGCATTGGGTAGGGATTAGGAGAGAAGTTGTAAACTGAGACTGTTTATGCTTTGAACTAATACTGCTAATTGTGGATTTCCTTCCTGACTTGGTAACCCTTAGATGTAGGTGATGTTGCACCGAACTGGGTTAACAACTCTATGTGTTATTTATCACTCTGTAGTTTAAGTTTTAGTATCTGTTATAACTTGATAAATCTGTTCAGTCTGTCAACAGATGTTGTAACATCTGTAGTGACATTGTTCTGATGTTGAGACATCAGTATTAACATGTGTTGCTTGTATCAGAGAAATTTCGGCTTTGGTGTATGTTTATGATAATCACAATCGCATGAGTTATTCTTCATCTAGTTGCCTTGTGCTCGAGTTTGGTTTAATTTCCCGTGTTTGAACATCCTTATTTCCATATGATTTAGTTGTTCTTGAGGTGAATGCAGAGAATTATTTTATGACTATTTCATTAGCTTTCCATTGGAACACTCAGATATTTCTCTTGGCCTGGATAAGTTTGTTAATAATGCTCCACAAGCATATTTCATGGATGAGTATCATATAAAGCTCTGCATTGTTAATCACTTATAAATATTGGATTTCGGAGAGTATTTTGTAGGAGAGATTGCATTACTTTGTTAATCACTTACAAATATTGGATTTGGGAGAGTATTTTGTAAGAGATATTTTGCATTACTTCTGTCACAAGTTTATTAAAATTATAATAAAGAACTAAATTAAATGGTATGAGTATAAAATTATAGTAAAGAACCCTTGTAATCTTTATTCCTTTTCTGTAAGAGCATTTAACATTTTTTAAAGATCGTTTATCTCTTACAATTCCTTAAAAAATTATTATATTAAATATTATCTTGATAAAAAATTATGAAGTAAATAAAAACTTGCGCATTTTTTTGACTGCATTGGTTGTTATATTTATATATATAATTTAATTTGTTTATGATAGCATATTTCATTTGACTTTAAAAACTTTATTTTTATTATTTAAATGAAAAAAGCACATGTCACGTACACCAGACAATATTCCAAAGTCGGGGAGCAGACAGAGCCATTTGTTGAATTTCTTTTCATTATTATTGAATATTCATGTTTATTAACTCATTCATTCAACTAGAAGAAAAAACAAATTAAACAATATTAAAGTATCAATTTGATTGATTGAAAAAGAAGGGAACGAATAATAAGAACGCGAGAGAATATAAATATGAGACTTTGTCTTTTGTCTCTATCTAGCATATGTAAAAAGCTAGTGTGGGTATTATAGTGCTTTCAAAACCGAACCAGAGACATGAAATGGTGAAGAAAAAGAAAGGGGACAACAAAAAAAGTTTGAGACATCATCAGTTTAGTGTGTCTTTTTTAATAATTACAGGATTAATTAAAGTTATATCATATGACACACGTGATCAAGTTCTGCTAGACGACACATTTCAAGATCTGATACTATTCATACAGAGAAGCTAGGTTCAATGTTACAGGAAGAAAACTCAAAAAGATGTTGGATCTTAGCACAAGAAAAACCAGTAACATAAACTTGCTTTTTTACTATTGAAATAAAACCAGCCGATTTTAAGGTTACAAACATTAGTACGAGGAAGTTTTCAGTTCACATTGATATATGCTGATTTTTTAGAAAAATATTCATTATTTGAAAATTTTCAAAATTAGATAAAGTCCTCATTGTCGGAAAATGACCTGCTTAATTCAATTTCAACCTTTTGAAAAAGTATATGGTTATCAAAATAGATAGAAACAAATAAAATTAACATCCGATAGCTCCAAATAATGAAGTATATTATGCTAAAATGTGATATAATGGTTATTTTATAAATTACTCAAAAACATACCACACCTAATCAAATATTAATTATTTGCTATATTCACCAAATAATATTCATAAAGTGGTTCGAATATATATATATATATATATATATATATATATATATATATATATATATATATATATATATATATATATATATATATATATATATATATATATATATATATATATATATATATATATATATATATATATATATATATATATATATATATATATATATATATATATATATATATATATATATATATATATATATATATATATATATATATATATATATATATATATATATATATATATAATTTATGAAAATTATAGAGCACTAAATTAATAATTTCGCGAAAAACATTTAAAATTTCAGTATTATTCATTTCTCAAAAGTAAAGAACCTCCTTTATTATAATTTAGAATTCATCCATGAAAAAATAAAATATGATACTAGTATATTATATCCGCCATACATAATTTAAACTCTAGTGCTCGGGTCAATTAAATAGGTCTAATAAATATAGAATTATTGCATCATGAAAGAGATATCATAATGTAAAGCCTTAAGACAAGAGTTTGTTATACATGAAATCTTTTAGGTGCGTACGTTTGTTATACATGTTTTATTAAAACTTGTGCGGTTGATATTAGGTTGAGTATGTACATGTATTATCTATTCTAAAATATTTGTGTAAGAAGACCGATTTTAAGGACGTGACGTTCCCGTCACAAAAAAAAAAAGGACGTGTCGTTATTGCATAGAATTTAAATTATTATAGTTAAATTGCAATTAAATAAATTTTCATAAAATATATGATATGATTAAATTGAATTTAGATAAAATTTTATTTAAATACAATTAATTATATTATATCAACATAAAATTCTTTATATATTACATCACAACTATTCATAAATATTATTTTATAAATAATTAAAATAAAAATTAAATTTCAATAAATATTTAAGCCGCGATTATATATATATATATATATATATATATATATATATATATATATATATATATATATATATATATATATATATATATATATATATATATATATATATATATATATATATATATATATTAATTATACCTCCCATTCTATCTTACAATAAATATCACTAATAAATCATAGTAATAAATAATTATAAAATTAATTAGAAGTGATATATTAGGAGAATATAGTAGAAGAGTAGAGATAAAAGAGAAAAAAAGAAGAAAAAAATTGTATATTTTAATTATGTCTTCATAATAAAATATAAGTCTTATAGGGATGTTGTGAGATTTTATATCGAACTCTAGTATTTTTATAGGGAATTTTTTTTTATTCGACAGAGATTGAGCATGTTGTTGAAGTTTGTTCACATATTAGTGTCGAAGTCGTGTATGTTGTAGTCGAATTGTCTTCTAACATATTGTAGTCAATAATGATAGGTTTGTTAGCATTTCAAATTGGGTCTATGTTTAAAGTTTAATTGTTTAAGTTAGCTTGTAGCTTAAGTTAGCTTGGTAGTCTATAAACAGACTAGTTCTCTCAAGTTGTTGAGAGAGGTTCTTTGTTGTTATTCATTTGTAATGTGTAAACCCTAATAGAGAAAGTGAATCAAAAAACAGTTACAACCAATCCTAATTTTCTTCTTCTTCACCTCTCTTGTTTCTCTTTTGTGAAGACCTAATAGGGTTTCTTGTGTTTGTTCAAAAAACTCATAGTTCTGGTGTGTTCTTGACGACACTATTGTTAGGTGCCAAAAAGTCGTGTTTTGAGTAGTTAGTTTGTGACACTTTTAGACTCTTGTTTGTTAATATCCTTGAATAATTCCCCGCTTTTTGTATAATTTTGTATAAATTGTATTTAATCGAGTTTTTGTATATTTGTGTACCGTTTAATAGTTTTCCATTCATTTTATAGGTATTGATGCTTATTTGGAGCATGAATAATAAAGGGTCGAAGACACGGCTTCAAACGCGCGATTTTAAGCAACTCATCAAAGAATAAGGCTCAAAATAAAAGAATAAGGAATCATAAAATTTGGTTGATATTTAGGCATTGTTAGATAGATAATTGAATAAGCTTTCCAACACTTCGAATCGGGTGTAAACTAGAGTTACGGTTCTCAAGTTATGGAGAAAACAAAAAGCTGATTTTTTCTCATGACAACAGAGTGCGCTTAGCAGGATTTGTGTCGTTTAGCACGGTCCCCTGGACAGAAAGTCATTAAAATGGGGTAAAAACACATTTTTAGGTGATGTTTTGGATATTTTTAGTCCCAATCCATTAAACCTTCATTTTTTTTTGTAGAGAGAGCTTAGAAAACAACTTCGAAGCGTGCATACAAATGATTCGGGGTGGATTAGTCATCAATCGGCACTGATAAACTGAGATATTTTTGGTTCATTTCTCTTTCTCTTTGGTTGGGTTTTGTATATGATTTTATTTTCAACTCATGTATATTTGTCGCCCATGGTGTTATGTTTAATTTTCTTTACAAATCTGTGTCGATTGTTATCTTAGATTTTTGCTCTATGCTCGGGATTTGGATTGTTATAGACATATACTGCTCAAATCTTTACCTATGATGATTATCTGTTAGTTTCTGGATTCTAGAGATAGATTTATAGCTAATAATCTTTATGGGTGTCGAAGCTTAATGCTTCCGTGTTGGTTGTGTCGGTTGAGATATCGTGAATACGAGTAATATGGATGTTTATTATGTTATTGAAGTTGGCTGAGAGATCGTTGCTGAGATGATATAGTATTTCTCTCTAGTTTGGGTTAGAAATAACTTAGGGAGTGAGTGATGCTATTTGACTCTGAGGAGTATTGTAGGTTGAGTGTAATTAGTCAATAAGTTTAAGTTTGTGAGAAGTAGATTATATGCATGCTTGATAATTCTCTTCTCTCTAGAGAATGAATTATTTCCTATTCATATTTACTTTTATGTTTTTATGTTTTACCAATTCAATCCAAACTCATAACTGCAGGAGCTGTTTAATGGCATTTCAATAGCACTAATCTCTGCGGACACGATAAATTCCCGGATAAATATTTCCAAAACTTTTGTTGCTTGCCACTTTACTTCTTTAACAAAATGGCGCCGTTGTCGGGGATTGGTGTTTTTATTTACTTGCATTGCAATAGTTTCTATGGTTTTTAGTTTTGTATATATCGCATATATTGTATATTCTCACTTGGTTATATTGATACCTGTGTATGTTTTCGATACTTGTGAATTTGTTATATCATTATTTGTTCTTTTCACGTTTGCTTGTGTGTGGCTGGAAATAGTCGGGAAGAAGTGACTTGGAGGAATGTTATTAAATAACAGACGTCGAGCTTACGACATAAAACAAGCATGTTGATTATTTTTAGTTTTTGTTTAATTTAGGTAGTGTGATGCAATTGTCTAAACAAGTTTAGATCGGACCAGTTCTTAAATTTCAAATTTTCACTTTTAAATTTGTTTAGACAATTTCATCTAGTCTTTTAGTTGTTTATATTAATAGTTTGTGTGTTTGTCAATAAGTTCGTTTTGAGTAACTTATGGAATCGGAGGTGATTTTCCAAGTTTGATCATTTCAACTTCCGAGTGTATGATAATGATTTTGTTAAAGTTTTGTACACGTTCAAGGTATGTGTTTATCACTTTCTTGACTTTAGCATATTTATGATACTTAGGTTTTTTACAACTTTTATGCCAATCATTCTTTTGTATACTTGTTCATTTGTGAATCACTTTAGTTCACATCTTTCTCGTGAAGTAGCTTTCCATTATTTACATATGCTGAAGACCACATTCTTGTTCTAATTGGATTTTATTATGGTTAATATTTTGTTTGTGTTGACTATATGAAAGCATGAAAATTATCAAGATATTTTTATTTCATTTTGAGCATAACTGCCTAGCCAAATAGTCAATTTCACCTTGTGAGTGTGTGAATCATTTGTAACCCCTTTGAGCCTTTTGTCATTATCCATGTTGTTTGAACTTGATGCTTGTCTATGAGTATTGAATGCACTTTTTGAATGGATTTTGATTATTGTTTTTTCTTATGCCCTCAACTTTGTGTTGTTGTATGAATATTTGTCTTGCCTTAGAATGTAGGGAGTATTCATATAATGATACTGTTGAATTCAAGTTGAGGAGAAAAATTAGTGTGTACTTATTGGTTGATTTTTATGAGGTTGAAAATAAAAAAAATCTGAAAAATAAAGAGAAGAAAAATAAATAAATAATGAAAAAAGCTTTGAAAAAGAAAAACAAAAAGATTTTGAATAATTATGCGAATAAGTATGGTGCTTTGGTGTGAAATTTGGGTTTCGGAAGAAGTTTAATTGAAATTTTGTGTTTGAATCTTTGATGAATTGATCACTCCCTTAGGTATAGGCAAGTTTTTGTTTCGATTAGCCTTAGGAATTATCCCTTATATGTTCATCCGACCATGCTACAACCTTGAAAAGCCCATGTGATTCTTGCTTTTGTGTTTTCAATTCGATTTTTGGATGACGGCATAATTTTGTCTTTTGTTACAAGATTTTGGGTGAGTGAAAATACCTTATTTTGTGTGTTTTTCATCTACCGGTGATTGTTTTTGCTAGGTGTGATTCATTTGTGAACTAGTGTTGTTTTAGAATATTTGGCATGTTCTTTGCATTTAGCATTCGTTTCATGTTTATGTTATCGTCGTAGTTTAGTGGTAAGTATGTTTCTTCGTGTGTACCGTTTTTCATTTGAACCATTGCATTTGTTTTTCATTTTGAAAACTTGTTGATGCATGATATTTTGGTTGATTACTTTTGGTTCTTTGAGTTACTTGGCCTTGTTTGAGGACAAACAAGTTCAAGTTGGCGAAAGTTTGATAAGTTTAAATTGTAGCTATTTTTGTATATACTTTTTGTTGCACTTATCGACTCTTTGTTATTAATATCGTTGAATAAATCCAAATTTTCTGTAAATACATTTAGTTTGTGTTTATTTATGTTTTTGTGTATATAGTGTACCGTTTGATGTTTTTCCATTCATTTTGTAGGTATTTGTTGCATTTTGAAGCATTGAGGAATGAGGTGTCGAAGGCACGGCTCCGAATGTGTGTTTTCGGAATAAAAGACCAGTTTTCCCCAGGAAAGCCAACTTAGCGCGCGAAGGCCGCTAAGCGCGAGTGCGCTCAACGCATTTTGTAGCACGCTGCTTGTGTTTTTATTATTTTGGAAGAAGCATTATTTTGAAGCCCGCTTAGCGCGGATAGCGCGCTTAGCACGGTTTAAGGCAGTTTAGTGTGTAAAATAAGAAAGTCGCACTTAGCGCGCCAGTCTCTCTTAGCGCGGTCTACTGAGATGAGTTTATAAAAACATATTTCATTCATTTTTTAGGTTATGGTTTTGGGGATGTTTTTGCTCCCAACTCCATCAACCTTCAATTTTGTTAGGATTAGTTTATATAATAACTATGGAGCTTGCATACGGATGATTTGGGGTGGATTGTTCTTCGATTGGCGCTGACAAAACGGTAGATCTAGGGTTCATTTCTATTTTTCTTTGTGTATTATCTATTGGGTGGGTTTGTATATGTATTTACTTTGAACTCATGTATATTTGTCTCCCTTGGCGTTATATAAAACTTGCTTTACATATCTTTGTCGATTATTATCCTTGATTTTTGCTCTGTGCTAGAGATTTGAGTTGCTATAGACATATACTTCTTAGATTCTTATCTAGGATGATTATCTAATAGTGTCTGAATTCTAGAGATAGATTTAGCATTGTTATTCACTTAGAGTGTCTGTGATTAATGCATCTGTGTTATTTGTGTCGCTTTAGATTGTCGACACAAGTGAGCATAGTTCACTACTGTGTTGTTGAGGTGGTTGAGAGATTGCTACCAAGGTGATGCAGTCGACCTCTCAATTTGGGTTAGAAGTGACTTAGGTTATGTTTGACACGTGATGACATTTATGAATATTGTTGATGACATTGATGAATATTGTAGGTTTAGTATAACAGGTTGATAGGTTTATGTCTGTAAGAAGTAGTATATGGGCATGCTTGATAAGTTATTCCTTTTTCCTTTTTATACATTTATTTTCTGTTGATACTTTACTTTCAACCCATTTATCCCCAAATTCATTAACGAGAGATTTACCGAACGACATTTTAATTCACCAATCTTTGTGGACACGATACGATATAAATTAAATATCACCCGGTAAATTAATAACTTATTTTTTTCATTCCGCTTTACAGCAACAACAAAATGAAACAACAAACAACTTCAGGTTGGGGAGAGTTTGTTAGGTGCCAAAAAGTCGTGTTTTTAGTAGTTAGTTTAATATCCTTGAATAATACCCTACTTTTTGTATAATTATGTATAAATTGTATTTACTCGAGTTTTTGTGTATTTTTGTACCGTTTGATCATTTTCCATTCATTTTATAGGTATTGATGCGTATTTGGAGCATGAGCAATAAAATATCGAAGACACGGCTTCAAACGCATGATTTTGAGCAACTCATCAACGAACAATGGTCAAAATAAAAGAATAAGAAATCATAAATTTGGTTGATATTTAAGAATTGTTAGATAGATAATTGAATAAGCTTTCCAACGCTTTGAACCGGGTGTAAATTAGAGTTACCGTTCTCAAGTTATCGCGAAAATAAAAAGCTGATTTTTTTCTCATGACATTAGAGTGCGCTTAGCGGAATCTGTGCCGTTTAGCATTGTCCCCTGGACAAAAAGCCGTTAGAAGGGGTAAACACACATTATTTAGGTGATGTTTTGAGTATTTTTGGTCCCAATTCATCAAACCTTCATTTTTTGGTAGAGAGAGCTTAGACAACAACTTTAGAGCTTGCATACGGATGATTCGGGGTGGATTGATCATCAATCGGTGCTGACAAACCAGAAGATTTTGGTTCATTTATCTTCCTCTTTGTGTATTTCTCTTTTGTGGGGTTTTGTATATGATTTTACTTTGAACTCATGTATATTTGTCTCCCATGGTGTTATATTTAATTTGCTTTACAAATCTGTGTCGATTGTTATCTTAGATTTTTGCTCTATGCTCGGGGTTTGGGTTGTTATAGACATATACTGCTCAAATGTTTATCTAGGATTATTATCTGTTAGTTTCTGGATTCTAGAGATAGATTTAGAGCTAACAATTTTATGAGTGTCAAAGCTTAATGCTTATGTATTGGTTGTGTCGGTTGAGATATCGTGAATACGAGTAATATGGATGTCTGTTGTATTGTTGAGGTTGGCTGAGAGATCATCGTCAAGATGATATAGTAGCTCTCTCTACTTTGGGTTATAAATAACTTAGGGAGTGAGCGATGTTAGATGACTCTGAGGAGTATTGTAGGTTGAGTGTAATTGGTCGATAAGTTTAAGTTGTGAGAAGTAGATTATATGCATGCTTGATAAGTTTCTTCTCTCTAGAGAATGAATTATTTCCTGTTCATATTTACTTTTATGTTTTAATGTTTTACCAATTTAATCCAAACTCATAACTGTAGGAAATGTTGAATGCCAGTTCAGTAGTAATAATCTATGTGGATACGATAAATTCCCGGATAAATATTTCTAAAAATTTTGTTGCTTGCCACTTTACCGCTTCAACAACTACCTTATAACAATTGGGTGCCGTTAGCATAGAAAAGATGTCGTCAATAAATCTTGAGATTGAGAAATTCACCAAAGTGAATGATTTTGGTTTATGGCGCTTGAAGATGCGATCTCTTCTTGTTCAACAGGGTTCACTATAAGTGTTGAAGGGAGTCGAAGCCATGGATGTTTCCCTAACAAAAAAGGAGAAAACGACGATGGTAGTGAAAACTCACAACATCATCTTATTGAGCCTTGGTGATAATGTTCTCCAACAAGTGTCGAAGGAGAATATGGCGACGGGTGTGGTAGAAACTCGAAAGTATGTACATGACCAAATCATTGGTCAATCGCCTCTACCTGGAGCAAGCTCTATATTCATTCGAGATGAGTGAAGACAAAGTCTTGGCTGAGAATTTGGCTAAGATCAACAAGCTGGTTCTTGATCTCGATAATATTGAGGTAAGTATCAATGATAAAGATCAAGCATTGTTATTATTGTGTGCTTTACCATGTCTAATGCACACTTCAAAGAAACTATCTTGTATAGAAGAGATTCCTTGACCTTTGAAGAAGTTTAATCCGCCTTGCACTCAAAGTGTTAAATCCATGGTTTTAGGTTTGGCATAAATTTTTCTAAAACATGATTTTGGACTGATGTTGAGCAAGATGTCATAACATCTTGACCAAATGTCATTACAGGTTCTGCTGTCATTCTTATCAGACAAATGTTGAGCCAAATATCTTGACATCTTGGCTTGATATGCAACATGCACTACTATTTTATCTCTTGACAGATTTGATTTGTTTTTGAGAGATCATTTTGGATATATCTCATTATTTTGCGCAGGTCAAGGAGATGTATTACGAACAAGTGCATATTTGATTTTGTTTCATTAAAAAGGATCTTCGAGACTTTTTAAGAAACTTTAAAAGATTTGTTACTATTTTTATGTGAAGATCTTACAGCTGATTTAAAAAGTGAAGATTGAATTTGATTTGAAGAGTTCAAGCCCATACTGCAAGAGTCTATAAATAAGGACTTTCTAAACTTAAAAATAGCAAGCATTCATATTGAAGAAACCATGGGTGCAACATAAGAATTGGGGTTTTGGGAGTCTTTTAAGGTCTTTGTGTTTTTGTTCTTTGTATGTCACTCATGTATCTTTTGATACATTCAAGTGGACTGATTTTTACTTGATAGTTTATCAATTTATTGTTCTCACTCATAAGCTTTTAAGCAAAGAGTTGAGTATTGTTCTTAGTTGAAACTTTTAAGCAAAACTAAGTATTATTTATTGGAAGTGTAATCTTCTATTTGGTTTTTGATTCTAGTCACTGAAATTGTGACTGTAGGTATCATTGCGATGATTGGAAGTGAGAGGGGGATCTCATATCTAGTGGTCTCTAGGTAGAAGTTGCACAAGGTAGTGATTAGGCGAGAAGTTGTAAACTAGGGTTGGTTTAGCTTTGAACTAATACTATCATAGTGAATTTCCTTCCTAACTTGGTAGCCCCCACAGTAGGTGATGTTGCACCGAACTGGGTTAACAACTAATTATGTTGTTTAATTTTCTGCAATTTATTATTTTGCATAATTTCCAGATTTAGCAAGTGTTCTGTCAATTGATGTTATAACATTTTTCTTGACATTGTGTGGTGTTGGGACATTAGTTTTAACATTTTTATTGTAAGTTCCAAAATTTCAATTGGTATCAGAGCAGGCACCTTGTTCTGTTTGTTGGGTGAGCTCGAGGGATAATAATTTCAGGTACTATGGATAAAGAAGGAGAATACAACAACATACCACCTCTGTTAGATGGTTCAAATTATGATTGGCGGATGGTTAGAATGGTGGATTTTCTAAAATGCATTGACAACAAAGCTTGGAAGGATGTTTTGAAAGGATGGGAACATCCTGTTGAGAAGGACAAAGATGGGAATGTGTCCTTGAAGCCAAAGGAAGATTTAAATGATGAGGATGATAAATCACCTATGGGAAATTCAGGTTGATTAATAATTGTATTGTAGCCAAGAATGTTTGAGAAATTCTAAAAACAACTCATTAAGGTACATCCAAAGTGAAATGTCAAGACTTCAACTTCTCAATACTAAATTTGAGAACCTAAAGATGAATGGTGATGAGACCATCCAGAAACATTATATGAAGGTTCTTAAAATAGAAAATGCATTTAGTGCCTTGGGAAAAAAGATGTCAGAACAAAAGCTTGTTAGAAAGATTCTTAGGTCATTATCTAGGAAATTTGACATGAACGTAACTACTATTGAAGAAGCTCAAGGAATCAACACCATGAGAGTTGATGAACTTATTGAGTCACTTCAAACTTTTGAATTGGCTGGTAGTGACAATACTGAGAAAAAGAACAAGAGCATAGCTTTTGTTTCTAATGCTGAAGATGAAAAGAGTCAAGTTGATCGGATACTAATGAAGGATTGTCCATTACCATTGTATTACTTGGAAAGTAATTAAATAGAATTCTGAAAAGAATGGACAGAAGAGGAAGATCAAATGTCAAGAACATCTCATATGACATCAGGAAGGATGGGGATTTTAATAAAAATATCAGAACTGAGGACAAGTCCAATCAAAGCAAAGGCATTCAATGTCATGACTGTGAAGGTTTGGGTCACATTAAACCAAAATATCCCACTTTTCTCAAGAAGTAGAAAAAGGGATTTATTGTATCTTGGTTTGATGATGATGAGTTAGAAGATGTGGCTAACAATGAGATTATAAAACTTGCGATGGCTCTTTCTGGAAGATGGGAAGATAAAGTAAAATCTTGTGATGAAAATGACCTCTATGAAGATATGGATGTATCCCCCAAGGATACTTGTGACAGATGTGAAGAAAGTCTAAAGACAGAAGAAAGTCAAAGAAAGATCATATCTGAGTTGGAGAATGAAAAGAAGAAGCTTCTATGTACTACTTCTCATCTTCAAAGTGAAGTAACTTTCTTGAATTCCAAGCTTAATAACATGACATATTCCTTGAGAATAAGGAAAAATGGAGCTGATAAGATTAAAGAAGTTGAAGATTCATATGTTAATCATTCATTTGATAATCAACAAAGTCAAAGAAATGTATAAAAGTTCTCTCCTTCTGAAAAGAAAAGAATTATCAACATGTCCAACCAAATGTTACAACATCTTGGAAGAAATGATGCAGTTTCATCCAAATCTCAATTCTCAACTTGGAGATGTCATTATTATGGTGAACATGGTCATATAAAGCCTTTTTGTTTTAAATTTTATGGAGATAAAAGATCTTCAGTTCATGTTAAGGATGATCAAGTGAGTAAAAATAGAAGTTTTAAAAATAGGGATAGTAATTTTATTGCTCATACTTCTTTAAGAGGCTTAAATGGAGAATACTTGTACTTTGACAGTGGATGCTCTAGACACATGACATGGGTTCATAAGTTATTGGTAGATATTAGGCCTCACCCGATATGTACTTTCATATTTCGAAATTAGTTTAAAGGTGAAATTAAAGGAGTTGTAAAGTTGACGTGTGTTAGTTCACCTAGTTTAGAAGATGTTCTTCTTGTGAAAGGATTAACTGCTAATCTTATTAGCATTAGTCAATTGTGTGACCAAGGGCTGTTAGTTAACTTCTAAAACTCTAAATGTATGGTCAAAGATGAGAAAGATGTTATTATTATGAAGGGAATAAGATCTAAAGACAATTGTTATTTGTGGGAATCTAAAATAATTTCTTACTCTTCCACATATCCCATATCTAATAAGAATGAAGTGAAGTTATGGCACCAAAATCTTGGACAACTTCCTCTCAAAAGAATGAAGGAAATCATATATGAATGATCCATTAGAGGAATTATAGATCTCAATATGGAAGAAAGGAAAATCTGTGATGAGTTTGAAATTAAGAAGCAGTCTATGATATCACACTCAATGTTGCAATATCAGACTACTTCCAAAGTGCTGAAACATCTTCATATGGAATTAATAGGACCAATGCATATAGAATCTTGGATGGAAATAGGTATGTCTATGTGGTTATAGATGACTTTTCTTGGTATACTTGGATGAATTTTCTTAGAGAAAAATCATATGCTTTTGAAGTCTTCAAAAATCTATGTCAAAGCATTCAAGAGGAGAAGAATAGTGTGATTGCCAAATTCAGAAGTGAACACGACAGGGAGTTTGAGAATGAAAAATTCTCTGAATTTTGTGTTTCTGAAGGTATTATACATAAGTTCTCTTGTTTCATCACTTCTATGCAAAATGGAATTGTTGAGGAAAATACTAGGGCTATACATGAATCAACTAGAGTTATGTTTTCTGCTAAGCAATTACCATTTGAGTTTTGGGATGAAGATATGAATATTTCATGCTACATTCATAATAGGGTTACTTTTAGAGGAGGTACTTCAACTACTCTCTATGATATATGGAAAGGAAGGAAGCCTACAATCAAATATTTTCATACTTTTAGAAGTAAATGCTTTGTCTTGGTGAATAAAGATAAAAAAGGTAAGAAGGATCTCATAAGGAATGAAGGTATATTTCTAGGTTACTCTTCAAACATAAGAACTTATAGATTTTTTAACTCCAGAACTAAACATGTTATGGAATCCATAAGTGTGGTGATTGGTGATTCATTCACTGGAAGGGAGAAGGATGTCACAGACAATGTTGGACCATCTTATGTGCAAATTGAGGAGTCAGGAAAAGAAGTAACATGTGAGTCTAAAAGTGTTGATCCAGATAACTCTGAAGTTAGAGTTCAGACAAATCATCTCAAGGAGATCAATACAAAGCACTCTAATGAAGCAGACATTACAAACTCATGTCTTGTTTTTAAACTTGAACCAATGATGTGTTCTATTATTCAAGAAAGAAGGATCTTGAACTGCATTAGTGGGCCACAGTGGTTCAATAGGTATTTATATCCAAGAAACAATCTAATTTGTGCCTCTGAAAATACTACTGAATTTGAGTATGCTGGAACAAGGAGATGTTGTTCTCAACTAATGTGGATTGACCAAATGTTAAAGGATCATAATGTCAAACGTGATGTCATGACATTAATTTATAAAGATCTGAATGATATCAGATATCTCATTCAACATGTCTAGAATAAGATACTTGATAGTCATAATTAACTTATCAAGAATCTTGCCGAAGAAAAGGTTATTCCATCTGTTATTGTGTGTTTACATATGTTATTCTTTGTTTCCATTTGTTTATGTGTGCTTCCATATGTTATAGATGTGTCAACTTGGGTAATTCATATTTGGTATTTTAAATTTTATGGTGATTTGGGTTTTCCCTTTGAGGGGGAGTCTTGATCATGTCTTACAAGGGGAGTTTGGTCCTATCTGTGATGTCAGACCTTATGTTTGGACATCTGTCTTCTGGAGTATTGAAGACGGTGATCTGTAACTGCAATGTAGTCTCTGATACATTTTTATGGATGCAGTTTTGTACAAATATTACATGTTTGCATGTAGCTTGTGTTATGGTTTTATTCCTCTCTCCAGGGTTATTATGCATTGGTTGTTTTAGACAAAATTTTTCAAAGGGGGAGATAGTTAAATCCATGATTTTAGGTTTGACATAAATTTTTCTAAAATATGGTTCTAGACCAATGTTGAGCAAGATGTCATAACTTCTTGACCACTTATCATGACAAGTTCTACTGTCATGCTTATCATACAGATGTTGAGCTAGATGTCTTGACATCTTGGCATGTAATACAACAAGTGCTGCTATTTTATCTCTTGACATATTTGATTTGTTTTTGAGAGATCCTTTTGGATATATCTGATTATTTTGTTCAAGTCAAAGAGATTTAATAGGAACAAGTGCATATTTGATTTGGTTTCATTAAAAAGGATCTTGGAGACTTTTTAGGAAACTTTAAAAGATTTGTTTCTATTTTTATGTGAAGATCTTGCAACTGATTTAAAAAGTGAAGATTGGATTTGATTTGAAGAGTCCAATCCCATACTACAAGAGTTTATAAATAAGGACTTACTAAACCTAAAATAGCAAGCAATCACATTGAAGAAACCGTGGGTGCAACATAAGGATTGGGATTTTGAGAGACTTTTAAGGTCTTTATGTTTTTGTTATTTGTATACCACTCATGCATCTTTTAATACATTGAGGTGGACTGATTATTACTTGATAGTTTATCAAGTTATTATTCTCACTCATGAGCTTTTAAGCAAAGATTTTAGTATTGTTCTTAGTTGAAGCTTTTAAGAAAAACTAAGTATTGTTTATTGGAAGTGTAATCTTCTCTTTGGTTTTTTATTCTAGTCATTGGGATTGTGATTGTAGGTATCACTGTGGTGATTGGAAGTGAGAGGGTGATCTCATATCTAGTGGTCTCTAGGTAGAAGTTGCACAAAGAAGTAATTAGGCGAGAAGTTGTAAACTAGGGTTGGTTTAACTTTAAACTAATACTATCATAGTCAATTTCCTTCATGGCTTGGTAGCCCCCAGAGTAGGTGACGTTTCACCAAATTGGGTTAACAATTGATTATGTTGCTTAATTTTCTGTAATTGATTTTTTTTGTACAATCTCCAGATTTTGCAAGTGTTCTGTCAACATATTTTATAACATTTGTCTTGAAATTGTGTGGTGTTGGGACATCAGTCTTAACATTTGTATTGCAAGGTCTAGAATTTCACAAAGAACTTGAAAGAGATGAAGAAGCATAAACCATCGTATGTTGGTGAAGATTTGTCCATTTTTGGGAAATTCTCGAAGAAAGATGGTAAGTTTGAAAAGAAAAAGGGTAAAGGTAAGTAAAAATCTTATGGTGGTGATATGATGACTCTGAAATTCACTGATTATTTGACTTGATTTGCATACAATTTCTAGCTATTTTATTTCCATTTTTATCTTTATGTTGGTATTTTCCCTTTGTTTCAGGAATTTAACTAATCGAGAGCTTTAGGCGAAGAAACGAGGCGAAACAGACAAGAAACAAAGAAAAAGAGCAAGTATTGAAGCATGGCCACCTCCATGGTGACCATCCTAGGGTAGCCATCGATGGTCCAACCACGTTCCAATGGCTGACTAAGTTATGCCCACTTAGTGAGCATGGTGGTCGCCATGAAGGGTGTGGTGGTCGCCACCCTTTGTATGACCAGGCAGTTACAAATGGGCTTACTTAGCCACCAAGAGTCCACCGATGCCTCCTATTTTCTCTCCATGACTAGAAACGATTCTAGGTGACTTTTAGGGCTTTTAGAAGCCTATAAATACCCACTAGCTACACCATATTTGATCATCCTTTCTTTTATGCACACTTAGGCCACACTATGTCCAACCATAGCCATATCCCTTCATACCGAAGCATATCTTGTTACATGATAAGTCTGTATTGAAGATTGGAGCACATGTATAACTTTTATTTCTGCATATTTACGTCAGTTTATTTGAACTAGATTCATACTCTGTTTGGAGCAGGTTTCTTAATTTGTTTATGTATTTAATTTATTTTCCCCACATTATTTATCACTTTATTTATCTCATTTACTTCTATCGCATCGTTTATTTTCATGTTTAATTTCGCACTTAAAACCTTTATCGCTTTATTTTCAATTACCATGGTTGGATAAATTCTTAATGCTGAGATGTGAGGATCGTCAATAGGAAATGCTCAACATATGGTCTTTGTAGGATTTCTTAATGGGTTATTTTTAATTTAAATACAATCTTTTTGCACTTATTTTAATATGCTTGCACAAAATGAAGCAGTGAAACGTTGGATAAGATCGAAATTCGTCCGACACAAAAAGATTAAGATTGATTTGTTTTTGGTTAATGTGATACGGTGGCCAGAACTGGGACATGGTTTCCCTATTTCTTTAAGGAAATTTTGCTGGTTTGCATTTTGCGTTTGTGTTTGCAAAATGTCGCGGTAAGCAAGAGTCACCACCGTCTTTTATTTTATCCAACAAGGAAAGGAAAAAGCACAGAAAAATTCCTCTTTCGAGATATTTCTGAGTACGAGGGGTAGATTATAGAAAGGGAAGGTATTAGCACCCTTTCTATCCATAGTTATCTACGAGCTCTTAGGTACTTGCTCATCATTTTCAAAATTGTTTTCTTAGTGTTTTGTGTGATTTGAAAATCTTTTGTTTTGACTTCGATTTAACTCTTGCTTCTGTCTTCAAGAGTGTAATGAAGTGTTTTTAAAAACTTTATTTGTAAAAGAGTGTAAGTGTGAAAATTTTTTATGGGATGAGTGAGCAAGTACTTAAGAACTAATCTACCTACTCGAAAAAAGAATCGTTTTATGCTTATTTCCTTTAGACAATGCTATCCCACTATTAGTGAGTAGGTAGCATCGTCGTTGGAGTTTGAGGGTCAATTCGAAAGGGACGTACGGTCACTAAAGCAATGTTAGGACGTCTTAGTAATAACCCTAATATCTTAGATCATTTATCCGAGGCAACAATATCCGAGGCAACCTTACCGAGGCAACTTGATCTTTGGATAAAAGGACGACCACTAAAACATCTTATACTTAATGACCGTTTACCGAAGGCAACCAAGTGGGAGTGTACCCTAGGAGAGCGCATGTGCGAGTGCTTCAGTTTCAGTTTATTTACCTTTGCACATTTAGGGTGATCTAACTGTTTTAAAATTAGACGTACATTCTTGTCATGCAAACCCTAATAATTCATACATCTAACAGTTGATAATTTGCAGAATTTAAAATGCGGAAATTAAACTACGCTATTACAAGGCTTTGGGTATTTACATAGCCAAAAACAAACCCTTTGAAAGTAAAAGCGATAAATGTAAAAGTCCTAATTAAAATTATTACAAACTGTGAGCAGATACAATAATTGGATAAAAAATAATAATAAAGCGCACGAGAAAATTAGATCGACGGCAAACTAGGGTTTTGACCCCTCTATCCTAATTTAAAAGAAAAATGTTTTTTGTTGTTTTTAATAAAAGAAATGAGTTTTCTAAATTAAATGTGCAATTAATTAGTTAATTAAATTAATTAATAAAAATAATTACATGACATATTTTTGGTTTTTGTTATTTTAGGAAAGAAATAAAATAATTAAGTTAGTAATAAAACCTATTTATTCTAATTAATTTTAATTATGTAAAAATAAATTAAAGTTGTCTAAAATTAATAACCTAATTAAATTAATTACCTTTTTAAATAAAAATAAATATCTTGAATTTAATTGGATAAAAAATGTTTTTTGTGATTTTTTTATTTGTTTATTGATAAAAAAATAAAAGGGATTAAAAGAAATAAATAAAACAAATAAAACATGAAAATAAAGATGGGCCTAGTAGCAAAAGTAAACAGGGGGTGCAATCATCAGAAATCCCTAGGCCCGAATCTTCGAAAGCTTCATGCTCTAACTATGATATTTTTTTTAATTCTTGCGTGGAACCTATGATTCAACTATCCATAATTGTTCTATATAAACTCAAACAAACGTTAGCATACCATAAAATGTGATTAAAATTAGAGATTCAAAGTTTAAAATTTTACCAAACCGGTATTGTCAAACGGGGGGCGTGCTAGGCGTATGATGTATTGCTCTTGGGCCTTGTAAGACTCTTGAGGATTCCAAGAGGATGGTTTGAGGCTTGATGTCAATTGAGAGAGACCGGAACCTCGAGATATGACTTGCACCAATTCTTTGATTTCTGGAGAGCTTTTTGAAGAGCTTTTTGAGAGCTTTTTAGAGAGGATTTTCGTCTCTTTCAAGCTTGTATGGCTCTATATTTATAGAGGAGAATGAGGAGACAATAAAGCATGGAAATAATCTCCCTCATAATGTTGTGTTTTAAGACCATGATCAAGATTTGAAAAAAATGCCATATTTGATGATTTTATGCCATTTTCACATGTGGATGAACCTGGACATATTTGAAAAGTAATTGCAAGAAATCAACTGACATAAACCAGCATAAAACTTTCCCAAAATGGATTCACATCAAAATTTATATTATTTTTATTATTTATTTATTTAATTATGTATTTTAATGAATAAAATATCAAAATAAATAGCATAAATAGTAGAAAAATGTATGGGTGGGCTTAGCGGTCGTGGACCATGTTAGAAATAAGTTTCAAACTTTAAAAGATAGGCCCATTTGGAAAAAATCCAAGTTTGGTCAATATTTGCTTCATGCATTTTTTCAAAAATTGTCCAACTTTGACAATGCATATCTCTCTCAATTTTAACCTTATGGGGGTGTTCTTGGACTTTTTAGAAATCTTAGGATGTCCCCTAAGAGTCATCTTTAGTTTCATCTCAATTGGATCTTCCATGTTCATGTAAGAAGCTTTGACCCAAAAGGTGTTTTTGTTGACTCTCCAAAATGACCTATAATGTCCAAATTCATAACTTCTTGTGAGTGCATATTTTGAACTTGGGAGCTGAAGATGGATTGTAGAGAATTGCATCTTCTTAAAATTGATATTTGGATGGGTCATTTCTCATAAAGTATGAGAAAGTTATACTTGGTCAAAGTTGAGTTGATGTTTCCTACAAAACCCTAATTTAGCAACTTTCGAGTCTTGATGAATTATAAGCAATCCTTGATGAATCATGATCAACCCTTGATCAAATGATGAAATATACTTCAAAATGAGGATGTTGACCAAAAATCTTGAAGTTTGACTGTATGTGGGCCACAGTTGACTTTTGCCCTAGCTCAATCAATTTTCAAGGCCTTTGAGCAATTGACTGAGCAAACTTCCTCTGCAAGGCTTGAAACTTGACATGGATGATCTTGAGAACATATTAGGAAAATTTTGAGCATTTGGGGTCCTTTGGAATCAAGTATCTTGATGCAACATGAACCCTAATTTGAGGTAGACTGCCTTAGGAGAGAGCTTGTCTGGCCAACCCTTGGACTGCCTTGAGCAACTTGGGGATCTTTCTTGAAATGTTTTGAGAAATATGGGAGGGAAAATTTTGGGGTACAACAACTGCCCCTGTTCAATGTTCTTAAACCTTAAGATTTAGATTGGCTTTCGTGCCTTTCGTGATCCAAAGGTGGAAGAGGATTGAACACTAGAGTGCCCAGAAATTTACACTCGCATGAATGGTAATTGTCTTGTGATGTCGGGAATGGTCGTATGGATGCCATTTGGAAATTGCTGACGAGGGGATGGGCTTAAAGATGCCATCCGAAGGAGTGTCGATCGCATAAGAGATTCCTTAGCGAGAGCTTGTATATCTGTCTTTGAGGAAGATTCCGCTGGGGAGGGATGATCTTTGTTGGGAGAAGTAGAATTTTAGGAGCTTCGGTCGTCCGTATTCCAATGAGGAAACATCTCTGTTGAATTTTAGGAACTTTGGTCGTCCGTATTCTACTGAGGAATCATCTCTGCTGACATTTAGGAACTTCAGTCATCCGTTGTTCAACTGAGGAATCATCTCTGCTGACATTTAGGAACTTCCGTCATCCGTTGTTCAACTGTGGAATTAACCCCGGCTTGATGAAGCGGAAGTGAACTGCGTATCTAGTTGTGTACAGGCTGCATCGCGACCTACTAGGGAAAGGTGAAACCGATCGTGTTTGATAGGTCTGGGTCTTACAGTGTTGTGGACTGCTGTCTGGAGATAAGAAAAAAGAAACCTGGATAGTAGGGTTATGAGAAGGAACCTGGGTAAGGTTTCTTCGTGAGGAGTTTGGATAACACTGTGTTTGAACCGAGAAGGAACCTGGTTAAGGTTGCATTGTGAGGAGTTTGGGTAAAACTGCACCTGAATCGAGAAGGAACCTTTATGAGGAGTTTGGGTAAAATTGCGTCTGAACCGAGAAGGAACCTGGGTAAGGTTGCTCTGTGAGGAGTTTGGGTAAAACTGCATCTGAACCGAGAAGGAACCTGGGTAAGGTTGCTCTGTGAGGAGTTTGGGTAAAACTGCATCTGAACCGAGAAGGAACCTGGGTAAGGTTGCTCTGTGATGAGTTTGGGTAAAACTGCATCTGGACTGAGAAGGAACCTAGGTAAGGTTGCTCCATGATAAGTTTGGGTATAACTGCATCTGAACTGAGAAGGAACCTAGGTAAGGTTGCTCTATGATGAGTTTGGGTAAAACTGCATCTGAACTGAGAAGGAACCTGGGTAAGGTTGCTCCATGATGGGTTTAGGTAAAACTGCATCTGAACCGGGAAGAAACCTAGGTAAGGCTGCTTCATGAGGAGTTTAGGTAAAACTGCATCTGAACCGGGAAGAAACCTAGGTAAGGTTGCTTCAGCATGAGTCTGGGTGAAACTACATTGGGACCGAGAAGGAACCTGGGTAAGGTTGCTTCGGGATAAGTCTGGGTGAAACTACATCGGGAAAGAGAAGGAACCTAGGTAAGGTTGCTCCATGATGGGTTTAGGTGAAACTACATCTGGAAGTTGTAAGGAGGAACCTGGGTAAGGTTGCTTCAAGATGAGTCTGGGTGAAACTACATCGGGAAATTGTAAGGAGGAACCTGGGTAAGGTTGCTTCAGGATGAGTCAGGGTGAAACTACATCGGGAAATTGTAAGGAGGAACCTGGGTAAGGTTACTTCGGGATAAGTTTGTGTAAAACTTCAGGAGGAACCTGGGTAAGGTTACTTTGTGATAAGTTCGTGTAAAACTTAATTCAGAAATATATGAGAAAGGACCCGTGTAAGATTTTTCAGGATAAACCCGTGTGAAGCTGCATTTAGGAGAAACCTGTGTAAGATTTCTTCGTGACGAACCCGTGTAAAGGTGCATTTGATCGTGTAGATAATTACTTTGTTTAGTTTCCAGAGTTAATCTTGAACTTGCAGGAAGTTGTTGATGATAACCATCTTTCTTGAAAAAGGTACATGATTAATTGTATATGATGTATGACATGCATTATATGATGATGTTCTCAAAATAAATGAAATTATGCCGTATGCAATATGTATGCGCACATCATGATATATGAACATGAAATGATATTGTGGTACGTCTGAGTTTGGTAAAATAAATCCCTGACTGTTGTTGGAGAATGAAGAGTTTCGCTCACTGGAGATAACGACCGAAGATGATTGGGAGAATAATCCTGCAAGAGAGAATAACTCCACTGGGGAATGGACTGACGAGGAAATAACTCTGTGGGGAGTATATACTCTGCTAGAAGGTCTGCTGATTTGGAGAAATAAAACTCAGTTGGGGATGCATTACTATTGCTGGTGACAGTGAACCCTGTTGGGGATTGAATTTCTGTCTGTGAAAGGAATGAACTCCGCTGGGGATGATTTTCCAATGGCGACTTCACTAGGGATAATCTTTTAGACTCTACTGGGGATAATCTTCTAGACTCCACTGGGGATAATCTTCCAGTGCTGGTGATACATAAACTCTGCTTGGGGAGAATCTTACCGACCCATTCGTGGTTGCAAGCCTCAGTTGGGGAGAATTAACACCACTGTCCTTTTCTTACTCTGCGGGAGTGTAGATGTTACTGGGACGCGAGATGAGGATATGACAATGACTTTGCATCAAGACTTTTCTGCCCCTGTTTCTGCGGGAGAAAGTGCTTGCGGAGGCCTTGTGGATCGAGTGTTATCCCAACTTATGAGGTGTTTGGTAACTTTCGATCGAAATGATCAATCTTCTTCTGGTAGGAAAGTGACAAGATGACGGGACATAGTCGTACGCTTTGATCCCTAATTTTTGCTTGGACCGCCCTTTCGGGTTTTTAGTCCACCGGGATACCCTTTTTTCCCAAGCCGCCTTTTCAGGTTTTCGACCTGCCGGGTGTACAAATCTTTTTTGTTTTTATCCCGTTTTTGCCCGAACCTTTTGGTTTGTCGGGACGCCCTTGTTTTGCCTAGGTGTGTCAACCTAACGGGTCTTTGTTCATGCGCATTATTTTTTGACTATGCCCACGCTCTCAGGGTGTAGGGAGTTGTCACTGTCGGTAGTGTTGTGTTTCCATACTACCAGAAGATGTTCGTTTGATCGTACATGATTCATTGCTGGAATTCATGTCCAATGCCCCAAGTGATTTAGATGGAGATTTGCCCCTGGCTATTTGGCATCTTTGAGATTCCTTGAATCTTAACTTGACTGCCCCAGATGATGGACAATGATCATGTCGTTCCCCTTGGTTGGAAGTGTTTTTCCACTTGAGGTGATCCATTTTTAGACGGTTTTTTGTTCACTAGATATTCGTCGTGCGAATTTCTCTGTTGTTGAACAAATAGTCATATGCAAACAATATTATTTTAAGAATGCAAAGCTTATGTCTGTCTTGAAATTTTGAAAATGCATTTTTTCAGTAAAACATGCAAATTTTGTAATATGTGATGTCAACTCAGGATTTACAGAAAGCCCTACAGGAGTCAGGATACCTTTTATAACAGTATCTTTCGAACTAACCCATGCTTCAACTAGGACTTTTAAGGGCTATAACGTGGCCTGGTTCACGGTTTAAGAAACAAAAGATAAAGGCTCAAAATTTATTTGTACCCACCCGCTCTTCGTGATGTTCTTCAGTCCTAAACTCAGCTAATTGTGTATTTAGATCCTGTTTGACTCTTTGCTCTGATATTCCAATGATGGTTCGGATTCTGACAATTTATTTTGAATAGGCAGTCATTTCCTCTTTTTTTATGTTTAGGGCTTGTAGGACCTCTTTCTTTTTGATTTTATTATCCCTGTCTTTTGCCTGAACTATTTCTTTTTGTGATTACAGTCAGCGGGATACCCTAGTTTTTTTTCTTAAGTATCCTTCATAGGTTTTGACTTAATTTTTATTTCGAGAGATAATGACTGCCTGTCTTGACGATTATAGGGAACCATCACCGTCTTTTGTTTCAGAAGGACGTCTTCGAAACCATTCATTGTGCACATGAATTAACTGAGAAAACTAGCCTATCCGGGGTTGTGATTTAAGGGTTTTAATCTGTGTAAAAAGAAAAACTCCCACTTTTTTGGCTCAAAGGGGTTGACGAGGGATTATCTTCCTTACAACTCCACTGTTTAGAATTTGAAACAATGCCTGTACATCGTCAGCGTGGTCTGTTTAAAATCATACTGTAGAGATTTTGATATCATTTCGTCATCCTCCCTCTAAAGGCTTAGAATTTTTAATCGAGATTTGAACATCACAAAAATGAAAGCAATTTGAATATAATGAATACGAATGGATTGATTCAAATCAGACATATGCAATGTATTGATAAAGTAACAAAGTTTGACATGAATAAATGTTTGAACAATCAAAAGAAAATTACAACTTGAAAATTCTAATGAACAAAAGCTTCTCTTGTTAGAACTTGTCACTTCAAATGGTGAGCCTTGGAGGATTGACAAAAATATTCCAGTTGACCATCTTGTGTGAATTCCAATGCTCCTTTATTGATCAGGTCTTGAATTTTGTTTTTCAATGCCCAACAGTCATCAGTATTATGCCCCGGGCTGTTGGAATGATATGCACACCTTGCATCAGGATTGTAGTTTGGGGAGGCTATGTGGGGATTCTGAGGAGGGTCCCTTAACGTCACCAGATTCAATCTCAATAGGTGTTGTAAAGCTTAAGACAACGACATGTTGAGCTTGGTGAACTGCCTTTTGGGCGTATCTGGCTTACTCTGATTAACCCGTTGCTTTTGGAGAGGTTATCGTTGGACCCGTGATGTAGTAGCAATTTGGAAAGGTCCACCCTTCACCAAACCAAACCCTTGTCTTCTTGGAGGCTGATAAATGACTTGGTCCCCGACCTCGACTGTTTGCTTCTTACTGTTGTATCTGTCTTGATGAAGCTGGTTGATAATGATTCTCAGCTCTTCTTGTTCTCGGGCTAAGCTTTGGATAAGGGCCGTCTTCCCCAGCATTTGGGTTCTTATTGCATCTACCTCAGCTTGCAGTTGTTCTAGCCGTTCGTCCTTATTTTCTTTAGGACTTTTCTTGACCAAGTCCCCAACAAGGAGTGTTTTCAACTCATCCTGCCCCTTGGACAGGTTTAGGAATATGTCCCTAAATTGAGCTTCTTGAGTTTGAAGATCTTCTTTATCTTGTCTGAGAGCCATTGCTGAAATAAACAGCGAGGATGTGAGACCTGTACTGGGAAACCTGTTATGCAATGATATGTATGATATATATGCAATGTTTCCAAGGATCTCGCGGGGTAAACAAGAAACTGTTAAAATTTGAATTTTGCAAATTTGATTGAAGAAACTTCGTGTCATTAAGAATCCTTCTTCAAGAGTTAGGCTCACCATATCGAGTGGGTCATAGCCCCCGACTTAAGTTATCGTGTTTTGATCTCTAAACGATATTGGCTAGAGGAAAATAAATCCCCTTTGCCCCTTGCTAGACGTTTGATTTACCATAACCTGCATCACAGACCCTTGAGATCCTTGAAATGGTTAAAGAAATGTTAAGGCATAATGTTATAATATGTATGCTATGCGTTTAAGCAAAAGTGCGAGGTGATGTAAACAAGTAAACTTGGAAAGAAATCCAAGTTATTGGATAAGGACTGTAAACAAAACCTGCAAGGAACTCATGTTGTCAGACGATAAAAATGTGCAAGTAGTTCAAATTGAAGGCACACAAGTCACACAGTAGCCTTTAAATTTCAGGCTGGCATGGAGTTTAGGTATTACCCTCTTTCAGTTTAGTTGGTTCAACCTGTCCTAGTAATAGTAACCGGGTTCTAGAGGATCTAAATATCACTGACCATCCTCGATTGGTCATAATTCCAGTTTAGCAACCTTTTGTTGCGGTCGAAATCATCACGAGAGTATGGTCTCAATGAGTGTAGCATACTGCTACTTTTCTATGGCCAAGTTGGTCAATTATAGGTTCTAAGGTCAGTTGATGCTTAATGACCCCTTAGCAGCCCCATACTCTCCTTGTTCCTCCACAAGGGATATCAGTACCAACTAAAGTGCCACACCAATGTAGTTACTTCTTCAACTGTATCGGTCTACGCCGTACAGTTCCCTCACAGTCTATTGCTACTTACCTAAAAGGTATCCCCATATCCGGGTTAGGATCTATAGTAACTCCGATACAAAGCCCACAAAGATAAATCAATCAAATCAAACAATAGAAAACAATATGATGAACTATTCCTAAGGTACACCCCACTTATTAGCTCCCCAGCAGAGTCAGCAGTTCTGTGATACGGTGGCCAGAACCGAGACGTGGTTTCCCAATTTTGTTAAGGAAATTTTGCTGGTTTGCATTTTGCGTTTGTGTTTGCAAAATGTCGCGGTAAGCAAGAGTCGCCACCGTATTTTATTTTATCCAACAAGGAAAGGAAAAAAGCACAGAAAAATTCCTTTTTCGAGATATTTCTGAGTACGGGGGTAAATTATAGAAAGGGAAGGTATTAGCACCCTTTCTATTCGTAGTTATCTACGGGCTCTTAGGTACTTGCTCATCATTTTCAAAATTGTTTTCTTAGTGTTTTGTGTGATTTGAAAAGCTTTTGTTTTGACTTAGATTTAACTCTTGCTTCTGTCTTCAAGAGTGTAATGAAGTGTTTTTAAAAACTTTGTTTGTAAAAGAGTGTAAGTGTGAAAATTTGTTTGGGATGAGTGAGCAAGTACTTAAGAACTAATCTACCTACTCGAAAAAAGAATCGTTCTATGCTTATTTCCTTTAGACAATGCTATCCCACTATTAGTGAGTAGGTAGCATCGTCGTTGGAGTTTGAGGGTCAATTCGAAAGGGACGTACAGTCACTAAAGCAATGTTAGGACGTCTTAGTAATAACCCTAATGTCTTAGATCATTTATCTGAGGCAACAATATCCGAGGCATCCTTTCCGAGGCAACTTAATCTTTGGACAAAAGGACGACCACTAAAACATCTTATACTTAATGACCGTTTACCGAAGGCAACCAAGTGGGAGTGTACCCTAGGAGTGCGCATGTGCGAGTGATTCAGTTTCAGTTTATTTACCTTTGCACATTTAGGGTGATCTAACTGTTTTAAAATTAGATGTACATTCTTGTCATGCAAACCCTAATAATTCATACATCTAACAGTTGATAATTTGCGGAATTTAAAATGCGGAAATTAAACTACGCTATTACAAGGCTTCAGGTATTTACATAGCCAAAAACAAACCCTTTGAAAGTAAAAGCGATAAATGTAAAAGTCCTAATTAAAATTATTACAAACTGTGAGCAGATACAATAATTGGATAAAAAATAATAATAAAGCGCGCGAGAAAATTAGATCGACGACAAACTAGGGTTTTGACCCCTCTATCCTAATTTAAAAGAAAAATGTTTTTTTGTTGTTTTTAATAAAAGAAATGAGTTTTCTAAATTAAATGTGCAATTAATTAGTTAATTAAATTAATTAATAAAAATAATTACATGACATATTTTTGGTTTTTTGTTATTTTAGGAAAGAAATAAAATAATTAAGTTAGTAATAAAACCTATTTATTCTAATTAATTTTAATTATGTAAAAAGAAATTAAAGTTGTCTAAAATTAATAACCTAATTAAATTAATTACCTTTTTTAATAAAAATAAATATCTTGAGTTTAATTGGATAAAAAATGTTTTTTGTGATTTTTTTATTTGTTTATTGATAAAAAAATAAAAGGGATTAAAAGAAATAAATAAAACAAATAAAACATGAAAATAAAGATGGGCCTAGTAGCAAAAGTAAACAGGGGGTGCAATCATCAGAAATCCCTAGGCCCGAATCTTCGAAAGCTTCATGCTCTGACTATGGTGTTTTTTTTATTCTTGCGTGGAACCTATGATTCAACCATCCATAATTGTTCTATATAAACTCAAACAAACATTAGCATACCATAAAATGTGATTAAAATTAGAAATTCAAAGTTTAAAATTTTACCAAACCAGTGTTGTCAAACGGGGGGCGAGCTAGGCGTGTGATGGATTGCTCTTGGGCCTTGTAAGACTCTTGAGGACTCCAAGATGATGGTTTGAGGCTTGATGTCAATTGAGAGAGACCAGAACCTCGAGATATGACTTGCACCAATTTTTTGATTTCTGGAGAGCTTTTTGAAGAGGTTTTAGAGAGCTTTTTGAAGAGCTTTTTGAGAGCTTTTTAGAGAGGATTTTCGTCTCTTTCAAGCTTGTATGACTCTATATTTATAGAGGAGAATGAGGAGACAAGAAAGCATGGAAAGAATCTCCCTCATAATGTTGTGTTTTAAGACCATGATCAAGATTTGAAAAAAATGCCATATTTGATGATTTTATGCCATTTTCACATGTGGATGAACCTGGACATATTTGAAAAGTTATTGCACGAAATCAACTGACATAAACCAGCATAAAACTTTCCCAAAATGGATTCACATCAAAATTTCTATTATTTCTATTATTTATTTATTTAATTCTTAATTTTAATGAATAAAATATCAAAATAAATAGCATAAATAGTAGAAAAATGTATGGGTGGGCTTAGAGGTCGTGGACCATGTTAGGAATGAGTTTCAAACTTGAAAAGATAGGCCCATTTGGAAAAAATCCAAGTTTGGTCAATATTTGCTTCATGCATTTTTTCAAAAATTGTCCAACTTTGACAATGCATATCTCTCTCAATTTTAACCTTATGAGGGTGTTCTTGGACTTTTTAGAAAGCTTAGGATGTCCCCTAAGAGACCTATTTTGTTTCATCTCAATTGGATCTTCCATGTTCATGTAAGAAGCTTTGACCCAAAAGGTGTTTTTGTTGACTCTCCAAAATGACCTATAATGTCCAAATTCATAACTTCTTGTGAGTGCATATTTTGAACTTTGGAGCTGAAGATGGATTGTAGGTAATTGCATCCTATTCAAAATGAGATTTGGATGGGTCATTTCTCATAAAGTATGAGAAAGTTATGCTTGGTCAAAGTTGAGTTGACTTTTCCTGCAAAACCCTAATTTAACAACTTTTGAGTCTTGATGAATTATGAGCAATCCTTGATGAATCATGATCAACCCTTGATCAAATGATGAAATATACTTCAAAATGAGGATGTTGACCAAAAATATTGAAGTTTGACTGTATGTGGGCCACAATTGACTTTTGCCCTAGCACAATCGATTTTCAGGCCTTTGAGCAATTGATTGAGCAAACTTCCTCTGCAAGGCTTGAAACTTGACATGGATGATATTGAGAACATATTAGGACAATGTTAAGCATTTGGGGTCCCTTGGACTCAAGTATCTTGATGCAACATGAAACCCTAATTTGAGGTAGACTATCTTAGGAGAGAGCTTGTCTGGCCTACCCTTGGACTACCTTGAGCAACTTGGGGATCTTTCTTGAAATGTGTTGAGAAATATGGGAGGGAAAATTTTGGGGTACAACAGTTAACAAATACCGTGAAAGCACTTTATTAGGGTTATTTAACATTGCTAGAAGGAGGTTTTAAAACTATTTGTGGACGCATTCATAGGGTTAGGATCTAGTTATCTAGGTGAAAGCCTGTAACCCTTTCAAGTTAAACTATCCAGTTAAAAATACTTTTCAACTAGGTTAAGAGTTAGATTTCTTAAAAATATGTTCACTACTTTAACGTATTACACATTGTTCATATGTGACAAATGAACAAGTATATTTAAAGAGTAAACTCGATTCTGAATCGGTGAAAGCGACATTTCTCGTTCAATCAATTCTTTTTAAAGTAGAAACCATTTCCTAATAGAAGATCTTTATAGAGATTTTTAAAGTATTGTTGATTGATGTGAATTACATTTTCAACATTGTTACTAATCTGCTCCTATTGAAAGTTTATTTACTTTCATCTCTTTCTTCTTACATTTTTAAGCATCTTAGATAAATACCTTAGAAATTAGTAGCATTAGAATTGACATTAGTCTTTGTGGTTCGATAATCTTTTAAAACTACCTCGATAGGTTGTGCACTTGCAGTTAGAAAATATATACTGTAGCCCACGATCGAGTTTTTGGCGCAGTTGTCAGGTACCAATTTCGTCAATTATTATTACCTTGTTGTCAAATTGTTTAGACTAAGACAATTTTTTGGTAGATGTGAAGAAATTGCAGCACCGCAAACTTAGTAGATCCAATAGCAGAACAAGAAAGATACGCGCGAGCGCAACTTTTACTTAGGAAAATTAAGAGAGCAACGAAAGAAGAACAAAATCTAAAACCATTAAAGGATCTTGCTGTACCTTCAAACGAGGAACCTCATTTGTGTATCCTAAACCCCATTATCCCAGCTAATAACTTTTAGCTTAAACCCACTTTGTTGCAAATCGTGCAACAAAACCAATTTGTTGGCCTTCCTAAGGATATCTGAACCAACACTTAAAAGTGTTTATTCAACTAGCCGATACATTAAAATCCAATGGAGTCCCCCAAGAGGAAATATGTTTACGCTTATTCCCTTTCTCCCTCAGGGATCAAGAAAGAACATGACTAGATTCCTTACCCGCTAATTCCATTACAATTTGGAATGATTTAAAGAAAGCATTCCTTGCTAGATACTTTCCACTGAGTAAGACCACTGTCTTACGTAACCAAATTACCAGATTTAACCAATAAGATGGTAAGTCTCTTGTCAACGTCTGGAAGAGATACAAAGAATTATTAAGAGCTTGTCCACATCATGGATTAGGCCAATGGCTAATTATTCATACCTTTTATAATGGTCTTTTATACAATAAAAGGATGATCGTCGATGATGTCACTGGCGGTGCTCTAATGAATAAACCTTACCCTGAGGCATGAACACTTATAGAGGACATGGCTCATAATCATTACCAATGGGGCACTTAACGAATGCATGAAGAGAAGAAAGAAGAAAAAGGAGGTATATATGAAGTTAGCTGCCTTGATCATATGAATGCCAAGATGGACGCCCTAACCCAAAAGGTCAAAAGTTTAGTAATAAAGCCCTCAGCTACCGTAGCTGTGGTGCAACTCGGATGCAAAATCTGTGGAACCCAAGGGCATATCACTACTGATTAAAGTTTAATAGCTGATCCTAGCTCATACCAAATCAATTATGCCCAAGGAAACCTTATTGAAATACATATAACCCTGGATGGAAGAATCACCCTAAATTCTCTTACAAAAACAAAAACTCTACATACCCTTAAAATTCTTCACCTCAGATATGACAAGGATTCCAAAACAAAAGACCCACATAGCCAACCCAAGTTGTACCATAATAATCAAACCTGGAAAAGATTATGGATAATTTCATATCAGCACAAACTCAACAAAACAAAGAATTTATGAACCAAAATGTTCATATGAATGAGATGGTTACACAATTAGGAACTAAGATTGATCCTATGATAACACATTCTAAGATGATAGAAACCTAGATCTCTCAAGTAGCACAATAACAAGCTTCTCAAGCTACACCAGGAGGATTGTTTCTTGGACAACCTCAACCTAACCCAAAAGGTCATGCTAATGCCATTTTGCTCCAAAGCGAAACTCAGTATAATGGTCTTATAAACCCTAGGTTGATAAATAGGTTCGATCAACCAAAAGAAAAATTTGTGAGTACACATGAGAAACAAACTGAGGAATTTGTAGAAACTGAAAAGCAAAAAGAAAAAGAAACTAGTGATAAGAAAATGGAGAATGACAACCAAGAAAGTCAACCTTACATACAACCTCCACCCTACGTATTTCCTATCCCATTTCCATAAAGACTTGAGCAAACCAAACAAGATGCCCAATACAAGAAGTTGTGAAAGTGATTGAAAGACTACATGTTGAGATACCATTTGCTGAAGCTATCATCCAAATTCCATCATATGCCAAATTCCTAAAAGACATCCTAGCAAACAAGCGTAAGCTTGACGATCCAAAACCATTAGAGTGTAATGAAATTTCTGAGAATAGGTTAGCTAAAAAGTAGAAAGATCCTGGAAGCTTCTCTATACCAAGTGTTCTTGGAAAACAAGTCATAGATAAAGCACTTCTAGACCTAGGCGCAAGTGTAAGCTTGATACCTCTAGATGTATGTAAAAGATTAAACTTAGGAGATATGCATCCTACCCGGATGTTCCTTCAACTAGTTGATCTTTTAGTTAATTACCCGATGGGTATATTAGAAGATATTCCAGTTAGGATCGGTCAACTGTATATCCCTACAAACTTTGTAGTTATGGACATTAAAGAGGACGAAGAAATACCAATACTTTTAGGTAGACCATTCTTATCAATTGCAGGAGATATGATAGATGCCAAAAGAGGAAAAATCACATTTGAAGTAGGTGATGAAAAGGTAGAATTTATCCTATCCAAATTCTTATAAGCACTGACCTTGGATGACTCATGTTATACTATTGATATCATTGACGAATACATTAGAGAATTGGATAAGGAAAACCCCATAGATACAATAAAACTACCCTCCACCCCTATGATAAAAGATGATGGATTCAAATCTCATACACCATATATAAATGACAACCTTTACGAATGTTTAACACTTACCCTAGATCATATGCCTGACCTTAAGAAACCAATAATAGAGCTTAAGGAATTACCTAAGAACCTGATATACAAGTTTCTTGATAAAGAACTAAACTGACCTGTAATATTTAGTGCAAGATTAAATAATGAAGAAACTAATCATCTCTTGGATATCTAATGTAAGTATCCCGCAACTCTAGGTTACACCATATCCGATCTGAAAGGAACAAGCCCATTTGTGTGCATGCACCACATCATGCTAGAAGAAGACTCAAAACCTTCTAGAGAACATCAGAGAAAGATAAACCCTATAATAGTTATGTAGTAAAAAGGGAAGTGTTGAAATTACTTGATGCTGGAATCATTTACCAAACTTCCGATACCCAGTGGGTCAGTCATGTATGCGTAGTACCAAAGAAAGGCGGCGTCATGGCTATGCAAAATGAAAAAGGAGAATTTGTAGCCAAACGCATAAAGAGGATGGCGCATGTGCGTTGATTATATAAAACTAAACAAAGTAAATAGGAAAGACCATTTTCTTCTTCCCTTCATAGACCAAATGTTAGAACATTTAGCTAGACACTCATATTTTTGTTATTTAGATGGATATTCCGGTTTCTTAAAAATCCCTATCCACCTTGATGACCAAGAGAAGACAACCTTCACATGCCCCTATGGAACATTTGCCTATCGAAGAATGCCCTTTGGATTATGTAACGCACATGCGACCTTCTAACGATGTATGATGTAAATATTTGATGATTTCTTGGATGAGATCATAGAAGTATTCATGGAATACTTCTCTATATATGGATATGATTTCAAGAATTGCCTTGACAATTTGGAAAAAATCTTAGAAAGATGTGTGCAAGTCAATCTCGTACTAAACTGAGAAAAATGTCACTTCATGGTCATAGAAGGCATAGTCCTAGGACACATAGTATCAGAAAGAGGCATTGAGGTTGACAAAGCAAAAATTAAAATTATAGAAAACCTGCAATTTCCAAAAACAATTAGAGAAATCCGAATTTTTCTTGGACACACTGGTTTTTACCGACGTTTTATTAATGATTTTTCCAAAATAACCAAACCTTTAACTGGCCTCCTAATGAAGGATGCTGAATTCATATTCGATAAGAAATGCCTTGAGGCATTTAACCTTCTCAAAGAAGCACTAACCTTTGCACCCATCATGAAACCACCAGACTGGAACAGACCATTCGAGATTATGTGCGATGCTAATGATTTTGCAGTAGGCGCTGTCCTAGGACAGCAAAAAGATGAAAGATTACACGTGATATATTATGACAGCAGGACTTTAAACGCAACACAAATAAATTATGCCACAATAGAAAATGAACTCTTAGTTGTGGTGTTTTCAATTGACAAATTTCGTTCCTATTTAGTTGGAGCAAATATGTTAGTTTACACTAACCATGTTTCCATACGTTATCTACTAAGTAAGAAAGATGCAAAACATAGACTACTCCGTTGGATCCATTTACTACAAGAATTTGATTTAGAGATCCGTGATAATAAATAAACAAAGAACCTGGTTGTCGACCGCCTCTCCAGATTAGAATACCTGAAACTTGATCATGTCCCTATCAATGATGATTTCACATGTGAGAGATTAATAGCATCGGTCAACGATCCTATGGATAAGAATCATGACTCAAATAGAGAAAAGTTTATCGTTGAAACTACTCAAGTAATAACCAGAGTATCTTGGTACACTGGTTTCGTTAACTACTTGGCAGCAAACATTTTACCTCCAGATCTGACTTACCAAAAAAGGATGAAATTCTTCAGTGACGTGAAACATTTCTATTGGGATGAACCCCTCCTTTTCAAAAGAGGAACCAAGCATATATATCGTTGTTGTGTATCTGAAGAGGAGATACCAAGTATCATAACTCATTGCCATTCTCCCCCCTATGGAGGACATGCGAGCACACATAAAACTTGCACTAAAATTCTTCAAGCAGGCATATACTGGTGTCATACTCCAAATTTGCCCGCCCCATTTTTAAAACATTCAAATTATTTTTAAACTTGGTTTCATAAATTTTTTGGGTATTACTCACATTTGGTTTAACAATAATTTATTTTTGCTTATTTAAAATATATAGTAATTTACTTTAAATTATTTGTATAGCAAAATATTTTCCCACCTTTATATGCTTCTATGTGCCTTTTTATCTTGAATAGAATGGTATATCACATTTGGTAAGAGAGTTAGGCTTGCAAGTGGAAGGTCTTGAGTTCAAGCCCCATTACACTACTTTTTGGTATTTATATTCTTTTGTGTGTTTTTTAATAAAAATGATTAAAAAAAGTTATTTTTCAATTATTTTATTATTATTTTCGTTATCTATTTTAAGGGTATTTTAAAATTATTTTTTTATTTTTTTAAATCTTTGATTTTATACACTTAATAGTCAAGATGTTAAAAATAAATGAAATCTTTCAAAATCAATTTTTATTAATCAGCAAATCAATCACAATATTAAGAAAAAAATCACAAGTGTCTAGGTTCATAATCTTATCCTCTAAATTTCAATAAGTCTCAATTGATATAAATTTTCCCAAAAAATCACATTTTTTATTATTAAATGATTATGTTCATATTTTTTTAATTAATAAATTTTCATTAATAGTTTTTTCACTTTTTTTTTCAATTTTTAATTAAAAAATAACAAAAAAATAATATAAAATATAAAAACGAAAAAAATCACATGATTTGTCACTTTCTGACTGGTCACATGTTTTGACAAAACTGATTTCTCATTGGTCAGAGTTTGTAGACTTGCCGACTAAGATAGAATCTACAAAATTTAGGCTTTTTATATTGGATAATTTCATTTTTGATGTTTTAAACCAAATTTCAAATTCTATAAATAGGATTCTCTTCATCATAATTTGTCATTAATAATTACATCAATAATTTCCTATCTCTCTCTACAAACATTCTTTCTACGCAATTTGTTTTTGGTTTATTTTAGGATTTTGAACAGAACACCTAAAGTTTTTCTATCAACAATTATTTGGAGAATCAACAATCATTTGGAGAATAACAATTGTCAATAATATTTGGGTCGTTGTCTTGAACAGACAATGGCCTAAAAACAAACACCCACAAGTTCTTTTTTTTTTCAATTGCCTCTCCAGATATATAACTGAAAGATCAGCTTCTTCAGACATACGTGTAGTAAGTAGTTTCCCCTCGCTTTATAAGTTATTTTTAATTTTAGTTTTTGTTTGTTCTTTTTATATTATTATTATGGAACTTAATTATATTTATTTAATTAATTATCTTATAGAAGTTAATTAGATTCATTTAGAAATAAATTGGACCGAAACCCATTGCTACTCAGACTCCACAAATTATAACCCTAAGTAATATACACCCCCTCCTATGCAAATTGGGTCGAGTTCAATTTCTAAACTTGGGCCCTTACTTTCCACACTCCTATAAATTACTTCCTAGTTATAAAATACACCCCCAGCCATTTGGGCTCAAAATTTCTTTGGGTCCAAATATTTTTCTAGTACACCCCCAGATTTTAGTCTTGCACACCCTTTAATTAAATTAATTAATTAATTAATTAATTAATTTAATTATATTTTCTTGTTTTAATTGATCTTATTTTCTTTTTTTTATTTAAATATCATATCTTTTTTTCATTTTTACATTAAATAATTTTTGCATAATTATTAAATAACTATTAGATTTTTCATTAAAAATATTTAATATATTTTTAATAATTATAAAATAATTATTTATTAATCAAACTATTTTTTAAAAAACACTAACCCTATTTTTAATTGCATTAAACTTTTTTGTTTCTCATTCAAATTCAATTTCTCAAATTGCATCATATACTCGAAGATAGTTAACCAATCAAATACTAATATCTTTTTACTAACATAATTAAAAATTAAAAATATTTTCAAAAAGGATTGTGGTGATATTTCATATTAACTGCGAACTTCATCTACAATTCTGCTATTTTCAACTCAAACTTGATTCAAGGATTAATTCAAAATATTTCCACAATCTATAAAAAAACAAGCAAACACTTCGAACTACGAATTGGGACTCTGATTCCACATAAGAGGATACATAGGCACGCGACTTAAAAACCAAGGCGAGTTCCCCTAATTAAAATACTAAAACTCTTTTCCCCTAATTAAAATATTAAAACCCTTTTCACAAATTATCTTGAAACCCTATCTTACCCTTAAACTTAAATTTGGGACATCCTTGAAGACAAGGTAGATGAAGGATGCCTAACACCTTCCCTTCGTCTAAGATGAAGCACGAGCTTATAATCTCTGTTCACTTAGGGTTATTCCATTATTCACCTGTCGTTAGGATAAAAAGTAGTGGTGGCGACTCGTTATTTTTTGTCGGTTACGACAACTGTCAACTTTGCCGGGGATACAACTATATGGTTTAGAAACTTCTCTCTTTTTAGGTTTAGGGTTTTTCTAGGATTTCTTTTCTATTTTTGGTATGCTTTTGTTTCTATATCTATTATTTTTGGTTTATTCACTTGTTATATTATTTGTTTACATTATATTTATTATCATTGTTGGTGGGATTTTAAATTCGACAAAAATTCAAAGCCTTAGAAAGAAGGATCGTCTATTGGCCCAGGGGATATATCATCCATATGAGTTTTTGTGACGATTTCACTTAAAGCCAGTGGAATTCCAAAAAAAGGAATATGTCTCAAGAGCTTGCCTTTTGGGGGATAAGACTTTGGAATAAAACCTATGACTCTTTGTATAACCCTAAAACAAAGTCTCATGGTGAGACCTTGTACGACCTAAGAGACATAAGTTTCGGTCTACAAAAAGGCTCTATTTAAGGGAGGCCCTTGTGCCTTTCCTTCTAGCATTGTTCATGATACCCTTAAGGAAGCCACCTTATAGGGAGGGTAGAATATCCGTAGGATGAAACTAGGAATCTACCTACTAAAGATATCTTGCCACCATCCTTAACACCGCAAAGGTTACCTTCTATCTATTACATGTAGGGTTTATCTTCTTTATATCATAATCTCTAGCCAGTAGGGTGTCTCTCTGTAAGTCATAATCCCTAGCATGTAGGGGTTTTATTTTAACTGTCACCCGAAGGGATTCCGTTCGTGTCATAGTCTATAGCTTGTAGGGGTTTTATATCCCTAAACTCGTATAGGGTATGCTTAGGTATATCATTATTATACGCCTGCATGTCATTGCATCTCCATGAAATTTTTAGCATACCCTCAAAAGCCAAAAAAATATTTTTTGCATTCTGTAATACGATGGGGGATTTGACTTTTGGTTTTACATTTTATCATAAATGTTGCAGATAGAAAGAGTCGCCATCGAATTTTATTTTATCCAATAAAGGAAAGGGTGAAAAGAATAGGAAAGACCTTTGAGAATTTTCTGAGTAAGGGGGGTAGGTTATGAAAAGGGAAGGTGTTATCACCCTTTTCATCCGCAGTTATCTACGGGCTCTTAGTCGCTAGCTAACTTTGTTTGAAAATTCTTTGTGTGTATGTGTTTAAAAATATTTTGAAAATGCCTAAGTTCGGCAAACTTTGTAATGATTCTCGTATCGTTGAGAATGAATACAAAATGTTTGTTTTGAAAATATTTCAAAAAAGTGTTTGTGTGAAAAGAGATGTTTTTGTGAGAAAGCAATTACAAGCTATCTACCTACTCAAAAGTCTTTTGTTCTTTTCCTCTTCCTTTAGACAGTTTTATCCTACCATTAGTTAGTAGGAAGCCCTATCGTTGGATGTTTGAGGGACATACGCGAGTCATCATAAAATCATAAAGGCAACTTGTAGGACACTTTAGCAACTTTATCGTAAGGGACTAAGATCGTTTACTGAGGCATCATCGAAGGGCCATTGAGGGACTAGGATCTTTTTAGCCGAGGGTCTTTTGCTAAAGCGTCCCACGTTCGAGGGACATGACTGTATTTTCTGAAGACAACAAGTGGAGTCACCCTAGAGGTGCGTGTGTGAAAAAGTGCTTTGATTTAAGTTAATTTTTATCTTTGCTTAGGGTTAGCTATCATTTGCTTTTAGTCTTTCCATACAAGCCTATTAGCATACATCTAACATCGTTTATAAGGAAAGCGGTAAAGACAAAAAATAACTTCCTACTCTATTACAAAGCTTCGGGGAGGGGAAATACAAACCACAAAATGTAAAAAAAAGGTAAACCCTAGTTTAAGTTATTACAAACCATCAACAATTACATGATTATGAAAGAAACGAATATGAAAATAAATAAAAAAAACCTGTGGAGATTGTGAAAAAGGGAAAGATATGGAAATAAAGTTGTCTTGATAAAAAAAGATGATTAATCTAACCTAATTGTTGTTTAATTTAGAAAGAAATTGATTATTAATAATAAAAACCCTAAAGAAACTAAATTAATTATTTCAATTAATTAAAAAAAATTAATTTAATTAATTCAATTAGAAAAATATTAAGTTAATTTAATTTTAATTATAAAAAAGTTAAGTTGATTTAATTATTTAAAAAGCTAATCATTAAAAAGAAAAAGAAGTTAGAATGAAATAATTAAGAAAAATAAGAATAGAGAGATGGGCCTGAAGAAGTAGTAAATGGGGGGTATGAGAAACAAATTACTAGGCCCAACATGACAAGGCCCAAAATGCCTGTATTGGATTTAGTGAGGATGGTTCCATGGGGGTTCACCGTAAGGGGTACACATCTGAGACACTGGATCTAGATCTATTAAGATCTGATGGTCATGACGTGGTAGCACACCGTTAGCTTGCTAATCTAGCTGACATTGCATCTGTAAAAATCATAAAACATAAAAAATACGTCCCACACCAGGATCGAACCCGCGCATGGGGTACAACAGTGTCTTAAGGGTGAGCGCTCTACCACTGGGATGGCCATACATCCGTTAACCTAACTGTAATAATTAATCGATAATACAAAATCAAACTAAAAATCAGTCAACAAGAGCACGCGTCTGAGTGGGGCCCTGATGTTTTGAATGGGCCAATCGTGACGCTCCATTATGCCATGCAGCCGGTCATAGATTCAATCCACCACCCGTGGTGGTTTCCATTATCTTCTCTGATGAGGAGATTTTTGAAACCTGCAAAACACATAAAATCAAAGCAAACAGAACATGTTATCCCCCTTAAAATTTCCTCCTGAGTTCGAATATGGGGTCCATTATGGCTAAAAGTCCTTGTATCATGGGTTTCGAATGAGAAACCCTAACACAGTTCAAAAATGGTGAATCCAGATTTGGACATTATCAACTCCATGTGATGGCTACAACCCGTTCTAAGCATTCATATACATTGATCTAGATGGTTAGCAAGATCCTACAACGCATAACTTTAAAAATATGATTAATGGAAAAATTTGCAATCGGAGATGATGAACATCGTCATTTCAAGCATGGGAAACCATTGAAGACCAACCATACTTACTCTGTAGATGTTCAGGAGGTGATCAGGGTGCTTGAATCTGCTTGAATGTGACTAGAAAATGCTACACAAAAATAAAAGGTTTTTTTGGACAAAATTTTGAGTTTGTGAACCCTTATGCTCGTGATGGGTGCCCCCTTTTGCATCTGACCAATTTGTATCTTTATAAACTTAAGGAATCAGGTCAACAAACATGGTAAAAATCCCATGGAATCAAGTGTATTCAAATGTCATTCAAAACTTTCCAAAAATGAAGATTTCTTTCTCATTGTGGCACCACACAATTTTAGAAAATTATCATGTATTGTCTTGGGCTTCTAGCTGATCAAGAAACCCATCATGCGCCTTTGCCTAATAATCCTCCATTTTATTTGATTTATTTTGTATTTATTTGAATAAAAACAAAATAAATATAAATAAATTAATAATAAAACATAAGGAAAGGTATGAGTAAGCTTAGGAGTCTTCCATAAGGTCATGGACATGTTTGAAACCTAAAAAGTTAGGCCCACTAGTTCAAAATTTCAAGTGTGCTCACTTTGCACTTCATGCATTTTCTCAAAACTTTCCAACTTGCACTGGTGTTGTACCCCAAAATTTTCCCTCTCATTTCTCAAAGGATCATCATGGACCCTCAAGTTTACTTCTATCAAGTTTCAAGTCTTGGATTACAATTTTCCAAGAAAGTCATTCACAAGGGAAAAATGGTCAATTACACACTGAAAAGTCAAACTTTAACTTTTGGATCAAAATCAAGTTTCAAGAATCATATTTCATCAAGGAATGAAGTTTGTTTCATCAAGGAAATTAAAAGTCAAGATTATGTTGAAAAAGTCAAAATTCTTAATACTTAGAAAATTTTGTAAGTCTTTAAGAAATATGATAAATTCAGAACTTCTAGCCAGATTATCACCATGATGCAAGCTGATTCTGGAAGAACTTCTAACACAAGAGTTGTATATCTCAATGAGATCTAAAATATTGTAGAACAGAACTACTCCTAGAAATACTGGGATTTCAAGTTATACGTCTTCAAAAACATGCCCCTGAAACTTAAACACTTAGTAAATTCTGGGCATTTTCAAATCAGAATTTGGTTACAATTTCTGGGCCAGTTTTCATGTAGGTTCAGGCAGAATTTGCAAGAGTAATTCAAAGAGGGCTTACAAAGCATGTTATAAGCTTTATGGAAAGTCTGAGAACTCACTCAGAACATGCCGGAGCAAAGAGATTCAAGGATCAAAAGTTGGATATTTGTTCTATGTTGCGCTGATGCTGAACTTATGATCCAGAATTAATCTATGATGCATAATCTCATATTGCAATATTTCTGGTTTGATAAATCTCGTCATCATTTAATGCTCACAACCACTTTTAAGTTTTTATTCAAAGGATTTCCCCACGTGTGGCATAGAAGTACTATCGTTGTCCTTGAAAAGCAAACTTTTGTACAAGAGTATGATGGGCCCATGCTTTGCTTTTGTTTCTGAGGGTACTTTTCTTTAATTCATCCTTACAAATCCAACTTAGGCATGGCTAAAAGCTGCTAACTATCAAACTTGTTTAACTTGCTTCAAGAACAAGTCAGCGCCCTAGCATGATGGTTGTACCCGTGACCTCTCCAAGCTACTAAACCTTTGCCTATAAATTAAAATCCATTTGCAACTATAAACAGGTCAAAAAAATTAAAGAGCAAAAAGCCTTGAAACTTTGCCAAAATTCCAAGAATCCAGAACTGCAAACACACATACAAAACCTGCTAGTTTTTTATTCTTGCATTCAAACTCCAATTTCCCTCAAGTGTTTCTTGACCAAATCATCCATATATCTCTTGATATACATTTAGAAGTTGTCTTAACTTCTGTTTACAGACCGTAACACGTTCTCCATCAGTCTCCACCTTAAAAAAAGCCAAAACTTTTCTTCTTGGCGGTTCTAGAATTTTCCAGCCAGTCATAGCCCAAGTTAAAGGTTATTCCAGCCCGCTGAGCACGTGAGGAAGCTGATCAGAACATTACAAGAAGTAAGAACATTTTCCAGCTGCAAGGTAAGTTTCTGCTGACTCTCATCATAACACTTAAGCATTGTTAACTTTGCATGACCAAAATACAATGTAGACATCTTAATTCTGATATTGTACATATTCTGAAGTTTCATGTTTTTTCTTCCTAAATAGGGAGAATATCAGTTCAGAACTTTTTAAGGAAATTAGGATTAGCAGATAACATGCTTGTTTTTGATTTATAGTCTTAATATTTTATGTTTCTGAAATCATGATGGAAACTTGCCATAACTGTTATAGTTATATTATCTGTTCTGTTGAGAAATGATTAAGTTGTAGATGTTCTGATTGGCATGGGAAGGGAGATGAAGCTCAGCATCAGAACTTATTTTGTGTTATATGCTTATATTTTTACTTCTGACCCCAGATGTATAACCACCCCAGTGGTAGATAGCATGTGTATAACACATTAGTGTTAAGGGTCATGAGCTCTAGCCCCAGAAACAACTTCTTTTTATTGTTTATTTCCTGAATTTTTACCCCATTAATTGGACCAGAACTCCTAGATCAACCGCTTTAATTGCTTATCAAAACTTTGATCCTGGATCAAAACTTCTAGACGTTCCCTTCCAACAGCATAGGCACTTATTTACCCATCATCAGAATTTCTAGGTACCCAGCTACATCAGAACTTCCACACTCTCTCAATAACCAGAATTTTTGACCTTCCAGTAGCATTAGAGCTTCCAGGCTGCCAGTGGCGCTAGAATTTCTAAGATTTCCCTAGTACCCAGCAACCTCATAACTGTAATGCACCCGGACTCAGAACTTCTGACCGCCCCTTTTTCTGCTAACATTTTCTTTCTGACGTACAACGCACCAGAGTCAGAGTTTCTTACTTCATCAACACGCTGATTTTGATTCTTTTTCCTTTATTATTTTTATCATTTTACCCTTAATAATTAAAAACAATAAAAATATCTTTATACATCACATACTTTATTTCTTTAAAAAAGTCAAAATACAAAAAAACATTCTCTTGAGCAAACTTATTTCTTCTCTTGACAAAAACCAAACAAAATCCTTTTCTTTTCCCTTCATACTCTTGTATATCATGCTTTAATTTCTTGTACATTATTCGATATTCAATATAGTTGTAATAGATAATTAGGTTTAATTTTCCTGCAAATCTCCATTTGTAAATTTGTACACCCCTCCCCTAATGATGTAATAGCTTAGTAATTTTACTTTCCGTAATTTATCTCTTTATAAATGCTAGTAAATCAGGGTTTATATGTAAAGAATAAAATCAACAAGTTAGAAAACCCTAATTCAAGACAAGAAAATTCATGTAAATCAAACACATTTTAACACTTGCACCCTTAGGGTAATTCCACTTTGTTGCCTTACAAAAATGGCCATGTTATGCATGTGGGATGTCTTAGCAAAAAAAAGCAAGAAATAATATAAGATCATAGCCCCTCGATGACGCTATCAATGTTGCCTTTCAAAATGATCTTAGTCACTCAAAGAGAAATGCTAAGATATCTCACAACATTGCTATCATGGATATACGATGACCCACGCCCGTCCCTTTACATCCAAAGATAAGGCTTCTTACCAATCAATGGTGAGATAGCAATATCAAAGGAAAGAAATAAATGAACTAAGACTTTTGAGTAGGTAGATTGTTCCTAGTTGTTTGCTCAATTTCAAAACAAACATCCTTGTTTATTTTCAAAACAAACACCAAACACTTTCAAAAATACTTTCAAAACATTTTCCAAACTTGAAACATTTCCAAAAGCTCAACACTTTGTATACGTTCTTACGAACGAGAACTATTACAAAGTTTTCCTAAACGATGGCGCCTTTTCAAAATACTTTCAAAAACCACACAAAGCAATTTTCAAAGAAAAGCAAGTGATCTAGCAAGCAACTAAGAGCCCATAGATAACTATGGATGAAAAGTGTGCTAACACCTTCCCTTTTCATAATCTACCCCTGAACTCAAGAAACAATCTCAAAGGTCTTTCTTGTTCTTTTCAGCCTTTCCTTTTGGATAAAAGAAAAGCTAGTGGCGACTCTTGCTAACCGCAAAATTTGCTATAAAACGCAAAACACCTAAGCCAGTTCTCCCACCGTATCACAAAACTGGCGATTCTGCTAGGGATAAGACTTAAAAGGGGGGTTACCTTAGGGCTAGATCAACTTTACTTTCTTTCATTGTTTGATTTGTTTGCTTTACATTTTGGTTCCTTATTTGGGCTTGTTCTAATCCTCTACCTGGATTTTGGGATACCTTATAGGTAAGTAGCAATACATTGTGGAAACTGTGCGGGTTATACTGACATGGTCTAAACAATAGATATGTTAGTGTGACATATTTATGGGTACCGGCAGCCTTGAGTAGTCAAGGAGAATACGGGGCCGCTGAGTGATGTCATGAAGCACTATCTGACTTTTAGAACCTTTACTTGACCAACTTGGCCATTAGGATATAGTGAGATAACCGGCTTTGGTGCAGTCCGAAGTTGGTTGATACTCGATACTACACTCATTGAGGTTTGACTTTTTACGATATTTCAGTCGTCGTGAAAGAGGCTTGCGCTGAAACAATGCCCGAGGAGACAGATCAGTGATATTGAGATCCCTTAGAACCCGTTTACTATTTATAGGACAGGTTTGAGCCAACTAAACTTCAAGAGGATACTTACCTATGAGACTCCATGCAAGCCTAAACCTAAGGACTTATTTTCCTTTTTTATATATATTTACTTGCACATGACATCATAAACATCATAACATCATACTCATTCTAACCATTTCAAGGATTGTTGGAATTTATCTTTGTTCTGTTTTATAGGACATGGCTTATATCCGCAAAAATACTACTCAAGTCAATCTCGTAAGAATTCCTCCTCAACTCAAAGAGTTAGCATCAAGGGTTCCTATTAATTCTCCATTCATCGAAAGACATGGTCGTCTCCTAAACTTGGTTACCTCCAACACAGATATGATGAAAGTGCTTTTCCAATTCTTTGATCCTCTACACCATTGCTTCACTTTTCCCGATTATCAACATGTACCAACTTTGGAAGAATTCTCTCAACTCTTGAGGATTCCCATTCTCAATTAACTACCTTTCAATGGTACGGAAAGATATCTAAAACCTGAAGAGATTGCCCAAGAACTACACTTGCAACAATCTGATGTCACAACTAATTGGGAAACAAAGAGTGGTGTCAAAGGTTTCTTAGCCAAGTTCTTGTTTGAGAAAGCTCAAGACTGTTGGAACTCTTTGGACTTACAAGCTTTTGAAGAAATCTTGGCTCTTCTCATCTATGGGATGGTTTTGTTTCCAAACCCTGACCAACTCATAGATGTAAACATTGTCAAAATCTTCATGTCTTTCAATCCAATGCCTACTTTGTTGGGAGATATCCTACACTCTTTTCACTCTCGCACTATGAGGAAGAGAGGGATCCTCATGTGTTGCACTCCTCTCTTGGCAAGATGGTTTATTTTGCATCTTCCTCGATCTATATTAAAGAACGAGCAAGGTTTGAGGTGGTCCCATAGGTTAATGATGCTCAGACATTCAAATGTTCATTGGTGTTCTCGATCCTTGGAGAATGTTATTATCGTTGACCATTATGGGGAAGTCTCTAATGTCCCTTTGCTTGTCATTAGAGGAGGTATCACTTACAACCCTTGCTTAGCCTTAGGACAGTTTGGTTATGCCCTAAGGGATGGCCCACATGAGATGCTCATCCAAGGAGTGGTATTCGACTACGATAGCGATGATCAAAGCTACCGTCAGAGGTTTATCTGAGCTTGGAGGATGGTGAGCAAAGTGGATAGTAAGACGCTGGGACACAAGAATTCCGTTCCCCTCGAGCCTTACCTTAGGTGGGTACGAGCTCATACTCAGAAACTTGTGATGCCTTATCCCTCCATCTTACCAGTTATCATGGAACCTGTGGTTGAAGGAGATGTTCCATACACTATCCTCCATCCAGACATGCCAACTTCTCTTGAAGACTTGCAAAAAGGTTGGATTCAGCTAAAGGAGGAACGAGATACTTTCGAAGCTCAATTCTATGCTAGCGAGAAGAAGGTCTTGGAGCTTACGAAGCAGCTACAAGAAGAGCAAAGTGTGAACACCTATCTCGCGCCGAAGAGGATGCGTTCAGTCTTTTTATCTTAGAGAGTTATTTTGTAAGACCAAGAGGCATGTTGTAATATCTTTGAACTAATTAATGAGAATTGATGTTTGTTCATTCCTTTGCCTATGAAAATTTAAATTCCATAAATCCTTGAAATCATTTGCATATACATCTTCCATGCATCATAACATGACAGGTTTTTGCATAACAGGTTCCTTATCTTTCAGCTGTTTCTTTCAGCAAGATGGATCTAGAGAAAACTGTGAAGGATCTCCAGACATAAAACTCTCAATTCCAATAGACTCTATTGGCCCTAGCCAAGGGGCAGCAAGATATGATTGTAAGTACTAAGTGCGCCTAAGAGGGGGGGGGGGGGGGTGAATTAGGTACTTTTAAAAATTCTGGTTTTTAGTGATGATGGTTCTTATTTTTCTGGTTATAAGTGAGTTTAGGAAAGCTTAAAAATGCAGAAAAATAAAGAGACACTGGCGATATATCCTGGTTCCCCTCACAGTCTGAGAGTACTCCAGTCCCCTTTGAACATGAAAGAGATTTCCTTATTGTGGCAAACTTAAACAAGAACTACCAACCAAACCAAGAACAATCCTCTTGGACCAAGAACAATCCTCTTGGATTTTCACTAATTTACCTATGAGAACAATCCTCTCAATGTAACTACACTTGTATCCAAACAACTTGGAAAGACAAGATTTCAACAAAAAACACTTAAACTTAATTCCAACAATCCTGGAAAATAAGTGAGTAAATATCAATTTGTGAGTTTGAGTGAGTAGAGTAATATTGATCACTAAGAGTGATTTGACAATGTATAATATTCTTATTTCAATAATAATATTGTACAAAGACTCAAGATATATTTGCTCAAAGTTTTCTGTTTAAAGCATGAAAATGTGCAGAAAACTTATGCATGAAAATGAAGAATGCTTGAGTTTGTATTTTGAAAATTCAGAAAATATTTATGAAAGAAGGTGTTAGATCTGGATTTGAAATTGAATATTTATATGTTCATAACACCCTTTTGAAATATCATGAAGATCTAGAAATGTATCATGAACAAATGCCAAGTTTGAGTGAAAAGATGTAATGAAAAGGCATGATCAAAAGGCATGAACAAAGCTGTTATTTTTCAAATTCGTGCAGTGTGAAATCGATTGCACCTTTGTGTAAATCGATTGCACAAGGTTTTTAACAGCTATTTTTTCAAAATCTTTAAGAGTGAAATCGATTGCATTAACAATGTAATCGATTGCATGAAAAGTCAGTAGCAAAAAATTAACTGAGTGCAATCGGTTGCACTAACAATGTAATCGATTGCATGCAAAGTCAGAAGCAAAAGTTTTGAAAAATTTAAGTATGCAATCGATTGCATAGGAATGTAAATAGATTTCACAAAGAAACAGAAGCAAAAGATTTGAAATTTTGAAGTGTGCAATCGATTGCACTAAGATGTAAATCGATTGCATGCAGAAGAAAAGTGAAATTTTATCTTTGAAAAGCTTGAGTAATGATTCTTAAACATTTCTTTTTCATTTTTGAGCATCTATATCTTAAGATCAAAGTAGATAATATTATTATACCTTTAAAGTTGTTGAGAGCTTTGAGTGAGGATATTATCCTTAGATGCTTAGATGCTTGATCAAAATCTTTGCCTTCTTTGTTAGCCATGGTTTGTCTTCATCAAAACAAAAGCTTATTTGAGAAGCTTGATTTTACATTCTCCCTTTTTTTGATGATGACAAACAATCTTTCTTTATGCGATGTACTTTCTGGAAGATCTTCTCCCCCTAAGATGCAAAACTCCCCCTATGTAGGAGAGGGTTGGAATCCTTTGCAATTCTTCATCTTTATTGGAGAGTACCTTGAAAATTAAGACATAGGAAATACAAGCATAAAGTACCATACATCTTTCTCCCCCTTTGACATTATCAAAAATAAGGGAAAGATGCCTAAAGCAAATAATAATAGAGCAATATATTGACAAAAATTATAGAATTAAAACATTTACACACATTGTTTAAGAGTTACACAGAAAATTGAACAAACAAAACATTGAAAGAGTAAGACAATAACATAACAGAAAAAAATATCCGCCATAACATTAAGGGTGATGAATGTCTGGATGGTTGTAAGACCATGAGCCTTGGTTCGGAAATTGTTGTTGCAGTGGAGGTTCTGTGTAATGAGGAGGAGGTGCAGCTGGGTTATTTGGGTCGTATGGTGGGATATGAAGGTGTGGATAAAGGTATGAGAATTGTTGGTTCATATCCAAGCGAAAATCATTTATCCGGGTTGTAGTGGAGTCATTGATTGAACTCCATTGATTGTTGATGTTGGTGTTCATAGAAGCAAACTGTTGAGACATGTAGTCCATGAGTTCTTGATTGCTTGGACCAAAGGGAGCAGTAGGAGGAGGAGGCACAGCTTCACCGCCTTCATCTTCTTGGTCATTATCTTCATTTCCAACAACATCTTCACCAATGTAGGTGATGGTCTTTTTCTCCGGATTAAAATGTACGCCCATTCTTGAATCAACATTCTTAATTGAAATTTTGTTTAAATTAGGATCCATATCCACCTTTTCAAAACCACGAAAATCCACACCAAATTCCTCCATAATCAAAGTGACAAAATAAGCATATGGAAGGAATTTAGACTTTTCATCCACTCTCAGCATGTGCATCATCATCATTCTTGCCCAGTTTACATTTACTCCTTTCTTCCTTGCATAAATAAGCTGCATCTCAAAGTCGGTAACCGTGCAATGGTTTCCAGCTCTTGGAAATAGTATATAGACCAAAAAATAATGAAATAAACGATCGTCTATATGGAGGTTACTTGCACTCCAGGAGTCTCTGGATGGAATTACTCCGCCAAGACCACGTATCCGTTTGGCACGAAATTCAGCTTCACTTAACCGCCCAATACTGTAAAAGAATCCCTTTTTCTGATAGCCATCCCATATCTCGTTTTCAGGATCATATAGGGAGCTTCCAGTGAAAGGAATATGCAGGATCTCACCAACAATCTGAGGAGTTAGAGATATACGAGTGCCCAACACATATGTGACTATTTTTTCTTTGTAGGGTGTTAGATTACTGAAAAACATTCTTAACAAATCCGGGTAGTATGGACCGTACGAAGAAATCAAGGGTTCCAGACCATAAGCAGCTAGATCATTCTGAAATGAAAAACATTCTTGAGGGAAGGAGGAGAGTACACCATACTTGGGGTTGGATACAATTTTCTTTTGAAAGTCTTTGATAAATCTGACTTCTTGCGCTTCGGTGAGAGTTGAAAGCAGTGGATTGGATGTTGAATCAATCTTCTTTTTCCCTTTATCTGAAACTGAAGCCTTTCTCATTGTTCTTGAAGCCATGAATATGGTGTTTTAGGGTTTTGGGGTTTTAGGTTTTGTGAGAGAGAATTGGAAGTGATTTGGGTAGGTAGGGAATGAGTTTTTAGAATTGAAGTGTATTTGGCTTGGGAATATGAGAGAGGAATTCTGACCAACATTAATTTTCTGTCATAAAAACTACTTTCAGTACGTGTAATCGATTGACATACCATGTGCAATCGATTTGCACACAAACAAAATAAAAAATTTAAGCAAAACACACATAGTGCAATTGATTGCATTAAAGGTGCAATCGATTTGCACATCAAACAGAATGGACAGAATTGAAAAAACTCTTTGTGCAATCGATTACACTCTTTGTGCAATTGATTTGCACCAACAAAAATTATCCAAAACCAAATTTTTCTTGAAAATTTAAGTATCACATAACATAAATTCATATATGGCATGTATAAAACATATATAAAAGTTATATCAAGGGTAGAATGCACCTTATAAGTCGCGTTCATCAAGTATGCCGAGCTCTCGACGAATTTTGTAGAAAGGTTCTTTCGCCAAAGGTTTGGTGAAGATATCGGCAAGCTGATTATGAGTATCTACAAAGGTTACCTCGACATCTCCTTGAAGAACATGATCACGGAGAAAATGATGTCGAATATCTATATGTTTAGTCCTTGAATGCATGACGGGATTCTTTGTGATGTTGATTGCACCGGTGTTGTCGCATCTTAGAGGAATGCACCCTAGATCGAGTCCGTAGTCACGAAGTTGTTGTTTTATCCATAAAATTTGAGCGCAACTACTACCCGCTGCAATATATTCAGCTTCGGCCGTGCTTAGAGCAACACATGCTTGTTTCTTGCAGGCCCATGATACTAATGCATTACCAAGAATGTGACAAGTACCACTTGTGCTCTTTCTATCTGTTTTACATTCTGCATAATCCGCATCAGAATAACCAATTAAGTTGCAGACACTACCTTTAGGATACCATAATCCGACATTTGTTATCCCTTTGAGATACTTCATGATCCTCTTTACCACCGTGAGAAGAGATTCCTTTGGGTTAGCTTGAAAGCGGGCACAGAGACAAACATTAAACATTATGTCAGGACAGCTTGCCGTCAAATATAATAAAGAGCCAATCATACCTCGATATTTAGTGATATCGATGGAAACACCTGATTCATCTTGATCAACATAAGAACCAGAACCCATTGGTGTAGACATTTCCTTGCAGTTATCCATGTCAAACCTTTTCAAGAGTTCCTTGCAATATTTGGATTGGTTGATGAAGATGCCATCTTTTAGTTGTTTGATTTGAAGTCTAAGAAAATAGTTCATTTTACCCATCATGGACATTTCAAATTATCCTTGCATCATTGATGAAAATTCTTCACACATTTCTTGATTTGAAGAACCGAAGATGATGTCATCAACATAGACTTGTGCTAGAAAAGTGTCGCCTTTGATTTTCTTGATAAATAGAGTCTTGTCAACTTTGCCTTTTTCGAAACCTTTTTCGCATAAGAAGTTGCTTAAACGATCATACCATTCCCTTGGTGCTTGCTTCAGTCTATAGAGATCTTTTCTTAATTTAAATACATGAGATGGATTCTTGAAGTCTTCGAAACCCGGGGGTTGCTTAACATATACTTCTTCAGTGATATATCCATTCAAAAATGCGCTTTTGACGTCCATTTGGAAAAGCTGAAAATTTAATGAACAAGCATAGGCAAGTAAGAGACGAATAACTTCTAACCTTGCAAATGGAGCGGAAGTTTCTTCAAAGTATATTCCTTCTTCTTGATTATAGCCTTGTGCTACCAATCTTGCTTTGTTGCGAACAATTATTCCATTCTCGTCAAGTTTATTTTTGAACACCCATCTTGTTCCAATAATGTGTTTGTTGCTTGGCCTAGGAACGAGTTCCCAAACTTGATTCCTTTCAAATTGATTCAATTCTTCTTGCATAGCTCTGATCCATTGGTCATCGCCTAAAGCTTCATCAACTTTGGAAGGTTCAATTTGAGAGACAAACGCCATGTTTAGGCAAGCATCCTTGAGATTTAATCTTGTAGACACACCTTGACTTATATCACCAATTACTTTATCAATAGGACAATCTCTATGAGTTCTCCATTCTTTTGGTAGATCATTGAGATTCGATTCTTGTTGAGGTGATTGTTCTAGTTGAATGGGTTGATCCTTGGAAGAATTTTCTTGAGGACCTTCTTCAATTTCATCATCATTATCATAAACAATATTATCCTCCTTGGAGGGGTTAGATTCATCAAAAGAAACATGCATAGATTCTTCAATAGTCAAAGTTCTTTTGTTGTATATTCTATATGCTTTACTAGAGAGTTAGTAACCAAGAAATATACCTTCATCGTACTTCTCATCAAACTTACCCAAATTATCTTTGTCATTGTTTAGGACAAAGCATTTGCACCCGAAGATATGAAAGAAAGCAATGTTTGGTTTTCTCCCTTTGAAAAGTTCATATGGAGTTTTCTTTAAGATTGGTCTAATGTTAACTCTATTGCTAACAAAACATGCCGTGCTCACTGTGATATGGTGGGAGAACTGACTTGAAGGTTTTGCGTTTTATCGCAAATGTCGCGGTTAGCAAGAGTCGCCACCGACTTTTCTTTTATCCAAAAGGAAAGGTAAAAAAGCACAGGAAAGACCTTTGAGATGTTTTCTTGAGTTCGGAGGGTAGATTATGAAAAGGGAAGGTTCTAGCACCCTTTTCATCCATGGTTTTCCATGGGCTCTTAGTTACTTTCTTAGATCACTTGCTTTGTTTTGTTTGAAATGGTGTTTGGTGTGATTTTGAAAGTATTTTGTAAAAGAGGCCATTCGTTTAGGCGATCTTTGTAATGATTCTTGTTCGTAAGAATGTATACAAAGATGTTTGTCTTTTGAAAAAAATTTCAATGTTTTGTAAGATGTTTTGAAAATGTGTGTGTGTTTGTTTTTGAAAATAGCAAGGATTGTTTGAAAAAGAGCAAGTAACTTAGAAGCTATCTACCTACTCAAGTGTCTTTCTTGTGCCTTTTTTATTCCTTTGACATTGTTGACTTACCATTGATTTGGTAAGCACACCTATCTTTGGATGTAAACGGGACGGGCGTGGGTCATCGTATAACCATGATAGCAATGTTGCCAAGTATCTTAGCATTTTTGAGGGACCAAGATCATTTTTTTTAGGAAACTTTTGAATAGCGTCATCGAGGGGCTATGATCTTATATTTTCTTTGTTTTGCCAAGATACTTCGCATGCGTAACATGGCCATTTTATTTTAGGCAACCAAGTGGGAGAAACCCTAAGAGTGCTTGTGTGCAAGTGTGTTATTTACATGTTTTTGTCTTGCATTTAGGGTTTTCTATTTTGCTTTGTTTTTTATTCTTGTCATGCAAACCGTAATTACTAGTCATAGTATATAAAGCGATAAATTGCGTAATGTAAATATACTAAGCTATTACAACAATTTTTATGGGAGGGGGGAATACAAATTTGAATGGGGATTTGCACAAATATAAAGCTAAATATATTATTACAACCAAATCGAATATGGGCGAATTAAATAAATATAATACAAATATTTAAAATGCAATGCAATGTTCATGTTAGGAAAATGTTTTATGTCTTGTTTTTGTATAAAAGAAATATTTAACTTAAATCCAAAAATAAGGAAAAATAATTAATTCTTTTTGAAAGGGATAAAACCCTAATTTTCAATTAAAAGAAAATAAATGTTTCATATATTATTTTGTACATTTTTTGTATAAGAAAATAATAAATAATATTATATGTAAATATTAAAAATTAAATATGTGTAAAAATTGGTATTTATGAGTATAAAATGTATAATAAAAATATTAAGTATTTTTAATTATATTTACAAGTTATTCAAGAAAAATAAATTCTATTTATCAAAATAAGATATTTTCATGTGAGAAAATAATTAAAAAAAATAAAATAAAAAGTGTGAAAATAAATAAATCATATTTAGGATTTTTTATCATTTAGAAAAAATAAACAAAAGTATTAAATATGAAAATATGAAAAAAAATACAAAAATATAAAAAGCTAGTCAGGGGGGGTGCAATAGCAAGCCAGGGGGGTGCAAATAGAAAAAACAAAAAGGCCAAGGCACCAAAAAGCCCAGAACCACTTCATCCCTGTCCTTCGTCAATCTCTTTCGCGCGTTTTCCAGTTCAACCTGTATCTTGCTTATGCTTGCATAAAAACAAAAACTCATAACATGAAAAATGTGGCATTTGAGCTCACGATTCCAACCATATAAATTATGTAACCTAACTCTTAAAGATCAAAGAGAATTTTGGAATCCCCAAATCGTGACCTAAAAATTTCAGAGATTTCAAGCTTCAAATTCTCTTAGCACAAGTAATGTAAATGAAAAGTAATGATATGTACAACTTCGTTATGATGAGAGCTACATTTTTTCTTCACAAATTGTGGCTTGAAGTTTCCTATATACAGAGATAGAGTTTAATAAAATACCTCCTTCAGCTGGAATTGTGTAGGACAATGTAGGGACTTAAATGGAGGCCTAGTGATTGTTTAAGCTTCCTTGAACTTCCCTGAACCTATTACAATGCTTATCTTGCTCTGAGGATGGCTGGAACTCCCTGACCAAGTCCAACTGCAAGCTTCCAAGTTGAAAATGGAAGATGCTGAAACAGGGGTTACAGAACCAGGGTGATGGCTTGGATTGGCTAGGTGTCAAGTGAATAAGATGTTTGAATTGATTAAACACAAAACGCACGAGCCAAATAAGAGTTGGTTGTGATTTTGCAGAAAACTGTGAGCTTGGGCAGTTTTGTGGTGTTTTTCAGTTTCAGAGTGTTCTAAGTCCAATCCAAGCGTGTTATGCTTTGTACAAAGTTTGCATACTTGTATAGAAGTGATCCAAAGTCATCCCTTACTAGCTGTGCAAGCTCTACCCCTTTTTGTAACTTTTCTTGCATTTGAAGTAAAGTTGACAAGACCAATCTCACATGCTTGTACCAGCTTGCTTTAGGGCTGATAAGAGTTTATAAAAATTTCTTGAGAGATGTAGAGTTTGCTTGTATCAATGGGATAGGTCCAATGCTCCAAGTTGACAAAGTTGTAAAAGTTCAACTTTATGAAAATGGCAATGTAACCTTTTTGCCCAAAATGGAAATACATCTTGTGTAAAGCTTCAAAAGCAAAGATAAAGGCTTTTTCAACTGAGTATGCATTTAATTATGAAGTTTATGGAAATCTTATGACCTGTAAAGTAAGATATAACCAGCCTAGGTTTGATTTGCAACTTGATTCTATGTGAAAATGGCTTGAACAAAAGTGAGAAAATGCCAACTTCCTCTCTTCGATTCTCCCTACTCAAAAATGATCTTGGAGAGTTCTTGAACATTTTGTAAAGCTTGAAATATTCTATATAATCTATATTTGAAATGAAATTTGAGATACCTCTTGGAACTAGGTGAAAAATGTCCATGAAGTTGGGTCCAAAACCTGCCTAAATTAGGGCAAAATTTCGCTAAGTTATTTAGTTCATGGCCCCATATTCACAAATTCATAACTTGAGATCCAAGCATCTTTAAGGAAACGTTTGTGAAGAAAAGTTATATATTTCATGGAGGACTACAACTTTCATGTTGGGAGCTTTTCTTGAATCAAAATGCCTCATAGTGAAAAAATGGTGAAAAGTTTAGAAAAAATAAGAAAATATTTATACTTAGAAAAATTCTAAGTTATGAAAATTTTCAAATTCAAACCCTAATTTTCAAATTTGGTTTTCTTGGTGAACAAGTTTCATATCTTGACATATCTTGACGAATTATGACTCTTGGCACTTGATTTTGACCAAAAAGTCAAAGTTTGACTTTTCAGTGTACAGTTGACTTTTGATCAATTGACTGCAAATTTCATCTGTCAATCCAATGAACTTGAGATCTTTTGAACCATGTAATTAGGTATAGATTATGCCATTGAACCCTTAAAATCATGATTGAACTCAATTGGTCATTGGCTAGGTTAAAAATCAGAAATTGCCCTTTCTCAGTCAAAACCCTAATTTTGACCATTTTGCCCTTTTGATGATTTGATCAGATTTCTTGAGGAGGTGTGATCCAAACTTAATCAAATGGTACATGTGAGTCCAAAATGTTGATGTGGATAAAAAATTATGAAGTTTGACTGTAAATTGGCCATGGTTAACTTTTTCCCCAATACAACTGATTTTTAGGTCAACTATCCAATTGACTGATCAAAAATGTGGTTCAAGGCTTGAAACTTAACATGAGAAATCTTAGGGGTCCAAGATGATGTATGAAAGTCAAATGAAGCATTGGTGATCCAAAAATACTTATGCAAACTCAAACCCTAATTTTGGGTTATCAATGCAAGATGAGATGTCCTGAGCTAACCAAACCCTAATCTTGTCTTGAGTCCAAGAAGTCTTGTGAGAAAAGTCTTGGTAAATGAGAGGGAAAATTTTGGGGTACAACAGCTGTCCTTGTTCAATCTTGTTGAACCTGAAGAGTTATATTGGCGAGCTTTGTCGTTCGTGACTCGAAGGTATAAGATGATTGGACACTAGAGTGCCCACAAATTTGCACTCGACAAAGTGTAGTTGAGGGAATGGGCTTAAATATGCCATTTGGAGAGGTGATAGAATCTTGTTGGAGATGGGCTTGTAGATGCCATCCAAGAATGTTTGCTGAATTGTAAGTTATAAGTCAGAAGAATAAGTATCAGAATGGTGTCCGTATCTGGAACGTATATGAACTGTATTTGGAGACTGAAGCTGTATGAGCTACAAAATAGCATCCGTGTCTGGAGCTTATCCGGGCTGTATCTGAACTTGAAATCTGAATGAGGGTCAGAATGGCGTCCATGTCTGGAGCGTATCTGAACTCTATCTGAAGTTGAGATCTGTATAAGGGCCAAAATGGCATCCGTGTCAGGAGCGTATCTGAACTTAAAATCTGAATAAGTGACAGAATGGCGTCCGTGTCTGGAGAGTATCTAAACTGTATATGAAGTTGAGTCTGAATGAGTAACATAATGGCTTCCGTGTCTGGAGCGTATCCGTACTGTATCTGAGCTTAAATCTGAATGAGTATCACAATGGCATCCGTATCTAGAGCGTATCTAAATTGTATCAAAAGGTTGAATCTGAATGAGTAATAGAATGGCTTCCGTGTCCGGAGCGTATCTGTACTGGATCTGAATTTGAAAACCGAATGAGTATCAGAATGTCATCCGTATCTGGAGCGTATCTGAACTGTATCAAAAGGTTGAATCTGAATGAGAAACAAAATGGCATCCGTATCTGGAGCGTATCTGAACTGTATCATGACCGCATATTGTTAATGGTAGCTTGTTAATCTTATCCTGAAAAGGGTAAAATGTTAGCTGAAACACAAAGTTATGTTGCATGAAATGTATGATGAAATATATGTGTTTTATCAATGTTTATGATATGTGGATGTAATGTATGCGCATGTAAGCTGATTTGTTGTATTGCTGAGGAAAATAAATCCTTGATTGCTGAGGATATGCAAATTCTTCATGTCTTGAAGTTGGAATAATTAACAAAAAATCCGTTGTGAGAGTAATGCCATGTACTGCCTGAGTAATCTGCTTGGGGAATCCAGAGAAATTTGATGACTTCTACTGGGGATTAAACAATGGGAATCCTCGTTCTGTTTGGGAACAAAGAAAACTCTGTGGGAAAAAGCTTATTCCTGTTTGGAAAAAGTTCAGGAGTTTTGGTCGTCTACCACTTTACTTGGGAATCATCCTAGGTTAGGGAGAAACAGAAGTTAGCTGTTATCCGGTTGATTTTCAGGCTTCAAGATGACCTGCTGGGGAATTTGGAGAAACTAAATGGTTTCTGCTGGGGATTGATAATTGGAGGTTTCAGCTCCACTGGGGATCTTAATGATGTACTGTAGGGATTGCTCATGGAATAGCCTAAAAGATGTTTTCCTATTCTTTCAACCTGTCAGTAATTGTTCTTTTTCATTTTGTTTATTTGTAAGCAGTAATCATGTTCAAATGCATATGTTCATTAATGAATCATTGGACGTTTTTGCAAATAAAAACACAAGTGTAAAGAAAAAGGAAAATACTTTTCTGTACTTTGAAAGAGATATCTTTGTATTTACTTTGAATAAGTATTTTGTACAAAAGAGACAGACATCCTAGTAAGAGGACGGTGTCATAAGAATAAGCAAAATTTATACAAAGATAGCTATATGTGATAATCCCATGGGGTTCCCATTCTGCTATAGCCTCCATATCTCTGAATATCTTGTCTATCCTTGCTTTGTCCGAAGATGATTGGATCGATCAGAACTCCGAGTTTGTCAGGGAAGAGGTTGAAGTTGTCCTTAAAGTGATCCGACGAGACATAGTCATACGCTTTAATTCCCTAAATTTTGCCTGGACTGCCCTTTCGGGTTTTCAATCCACCAGGAAACCCTCTTTTACCCAAGTCGCCCTTTCGGGTTTTCAACTTGCCGGGTGTACAAATTTTTTTTAATTTTATCCCTAATTTTTGCCCGAACCTTTTGGTTCGCTGGGATGCCCTTGTTTTGCCTAGGTGTGTCAACCTAGCGGGTCTCTTATGCGTAATATCTTTTGATTATGTCTGCGTTCGCAGGGTGTGGCAGGTCGTCACCGTCCATGGTGGTTAAGATCATTGCCCCATCGGAAAAGATATTCTTGATTACAAATGGTCCTTTATAGGTAGGAGTCCATTTTCCCCTGGGATCACTTTGTGGCAAGATGATGCGCTTGATCACCAAATCTCCAACTTGATATACCTGGCATATGACTTTCTTGTTAAAGGCCTTGATCATTCGTTTTTTATACATCTTACCATGGCAAATAGCAGTAAGTCTCTTTTCATCAATTAAGTTCAGTTGAGCAAGTCGGGTCTGGATCTAATCGTCTTCACTCAAACCTGCATCTTTCATAATTCTTAAAGAGGGGATTTGAACCTCGATAGGAAAGACAACCTCCATGCCATAAACCAAATAATAGGGTGTTGCCCCAGTTGATGTGTGAGCCGTGGTACGGTACCCGTGAAGAGCAAACAGTAGCATCTCGTGCCAGTCCCTGTAGGTGACTGTCATTTTTTGTATGATCTTTTTAATGTTTTTATTAGCAGCTTCGACCGCACCATTCATCTTTGGCCGATAGGGGGATGAATTGTGATGTTGAATCTTGAACTGCTTGCACAAGGCAGTGATCATAATATTGTTAAGGTTTGTACCGTTATCAGTGATGATCCTTTCTGGGATACCGTACCGGAAAATAAGATTCTGCTTGATGAAGCGGGCAACAACATTCTTAGTAACAGATGCGAAGGAAGCTGCTTCGACCCACTTGGTGAAATAGTCAATGGCCACTAGAATGAAACGGTGTCCATTGGAGGCTATCAGCTTGATCTCCCCAATCATATCGATTCCCCACATAGCGAAGGGCCAAGGAGCTGTTAAGACATTTAGAGGAACTGGAGGCACGTTCACCTTGTCTGCATAGATTTGACACTTATGATAGGTCCGAGAGTGTTGATAGCAGTCTGCTTCCATGGTAGACCAATAATAGTCTGCCGTAGGATTTTCTTCGCCACCGCATGCCCACTAGAGTGAGTGCCAAAGGTACCTTCATGTAATTCAGCCATGATCTTTTCAGCTTCAAATCTATCCACACAACGGAGCAGAATAGAATCATGATTACATTTGTACAAGATGCCATTACTTAGGAAGAACTTAGCAGAGAATCTCCTTAGGAACTTTTTATCATTGATTGAAGCTCCTTCTGGGTATTCTTGAGCCTCGAGATACCTTTTGGCTTCATGAAACCACGGCTGGTCCACTACTTCTTCAGTATTAATCTCGTGACAGTGTGTTGGTTCGTCCATTCGTTAAATGGTGATTTGGGGAGCCTCGTTATCCTAATTAAGTTTAAACATAGATGACATTGTGGCTAGAGCATCCGGTAGCTGATTTTCTTCTCGCGGGAAGTGCTCGAAGGTAATCTACTCAAAATGTGGTAGCAATGTCAAAACATGTTCTTTGTAAGGGATAAGGTTTGGATGCTTAGTGTCCCATTCTCCTTTTACTGATGACCAAAGCTGAATCTCCAAACACAACTAAGGATTTGATTCCCAAGTTTATGGCAGCCTTGAGACCAAAGATGCATGCTTCGTAATCTGCCATGTTTTTCGTACAGTTGAAGCAAAGTCTGGAAGTAAAAGGAGTATGAAACCCTTCCGGAGATATGAGTACAGCGCCGATACCGTTACCAAGTGCATTGGATGCCCCATCAAAGAACAGGGTCCATCGGGATACTTGTCCAGGTCCGTCATATGGCCTGATTTCTTCGCAGTTGTCTAATGTCATGATGTCTTCATCCGGGAATTCAAACTTCATGGACTGATAATCTTCTACAGCTTGATGAGCCAGATGATCAGCTAACACACTGACTTTTATAGCTTTTTGGGTAGTGTACTGTATTTCATATTCTGTTAGGATCATCTGCCATCTAGCTATCCTCCCAGACAGAGCAGGCTTCTCAAAGATGTACTTTATCAGATCCATCTTAGATATCAGCAAAGTGGTATGAGTCAACATATACTATCTTAGCCGACGAGCAACCCATACCAGAGTGCAACAAGTTTTCTCGAGCAGTGAATAGCGTGCTCTTTTCGGCCAGATTTGTCATGCTGCCCCAATACACACCCCATTGAGTTCTCTAAAACAGTCAGATACATGATTAGTGGTCTTCCCTCGACTGGTGGCATCAAGACAGGAGGTTCTTGCAAATACTATTTGATTTTGTCAAAATCAATCTAACATTCATCATTCCATCTGACTACTTGATCTTTCTTCAACAGTTTGAAGATTGGTTCACAAGTAGATGTTAGGTGAGAAATTAATCTGACAATATAGTTCAGGCGTCCCAAGAATCCTCTGACTTCCTTCTCAGTGCGAGGAGCAGGAATTTATTGTATTGCTTTAACCTTGGCAGGATCAACCTCGATGCCTTTGTTGCGGATAATGAAACCTAAGAGTTTACCGGACCAGACTCCAAATGTGCACTTGTTTGGATTCAATCTTAGTTTGTATTCCTTCAATCTCACAAACAGCTTTTGCAAGTGATCAAGGTGTTCTTCTTCAGTTTGTGATCGGGCTATCATGTCATCTACGTAGACCTCTATCTCATGATGTATCATATCATGAAACAAAGCTACCATGGCACGCTGATAGGTTGCCCCAGCATTCTTCAGTCCGAATGGCATCACTTTGTAGCAGAACGTACCCCACTGTGTGACAAATGTAGTTTTCTCCATGTCCTCAGGCGCCATTTTGATCTGGTTATAGTCTGGGAATCCATCCATGAAAGCAAATACTTTATGCTGGGTTGTATTGTCAACCAGGATGTTGATGTGTGGAAGTGGAAAATCATCTTTAGGGATGGCCCTATTTAAATCTCTATAATCCATGCACATTCTCACTTTGCCGTCCTTTTTAGGAACGGGAACAATGTTGGCCACCCATTGAGGATAAGAAGTAACAGCCAGAAATCCAGCATTGAACTGTTTCATAAATTCTGCTTTGATCTTCTCTGACATGTCAGGTCTCATGCGGCGGACTTTTTTCTTTACTGGTGGACAGTCTTCTCTTGTAGGTAGACGATGTACCACAATGTCTGTATCGAGTCCCGACATGTCTTCGTATGACCAGGCAAAGATCTCAACATAATCATGCAATAGCTGAATCAGGCGCTCCTTGACACTCTGCTCTAGATTAGAACCTACTTTGATTTCCTTTTTATCTTCCTCGGTACCCAAGTTGATTGTATCCAACAGCTCCTCATGAGGATGAATAGCTCTTTCCTCTTGTTGTAATAGTCTGGCAAATTCCTCTGGCACCTCACAATCTTCCTCACCTTCGTATTCGGCTTGGTAGATCAGATCTTTAGAGTCACTGAAGGCTATAGCAGTATCGTTACCCATGGGATCCAGAATGGAAGGGTACCTGCATTTATGAGTGTGGGTGTGTGTAAGGGTATAGCTATCTTAAAACAATAAAATGTAAAAGAAAGACAATGAGCACAAAAGGTTTATATATGAAAAAGCGTCCATGATTCATTGAATGTCATATGAAGATGAAATAAAAACCCTTACAAATGGATCATTGTGCCTCGGGTAACACACAAGGTTTTTAGTGTGCGAATTGTTCGTGAATATTACAAATCCAACAGAAATGTAAAAGATAAATTACTGAGAGATGAAAGTCATCGGAACAAAGTCTCTGGCTTCCAGTTGCGAAGTCCTCCGCTGACAGTAGGAAATATCCAATCTTCCAGGCTGCCATCCTCTTCATTGTCTTCTACTGCATTGACCCCTTGGTTGCTAATCTTCACAGGTGGCCCCCCAGCACAGGCACGACGCACGACCTTCTGAGAAGTTGAAGTAAACCCCAAGCCAAACTTGTCTGATTTGTACGGAATGTCTGGAAGCTTCCCCCAGATGGTGCATCCACCCTCTTCCACTATTGCCTTTGTATCCTTTAGAGATGACATCCTAAGTGGAGGTCTTGTGATCTTAGGAATCGAGGATACCGCCTTGGTTGCCGCTACTTCTGGAGAGACTTCTTCAAAACGTTGGAAAGGGGTTTCAATGAACTCCCCATCTAACTCCACATATCGGAAGGAATTCAGATGATTAATCATATACTCCTCCTCCCCATGGACAGTAATGATCTTCCCTTGGATGGGGTACTTCAGCATCTGGTGTAATATGGAGGTGACGGCACCGATATTGTGGATCCAGGGGCGTCCTAACAGACAGGAATAAGAAGGACGGATGTCCATCACATAGAAGGTTGAGTTGAAAACCTGAGTTCCCACCTTTATTGGGATGTCCACCTCCCCGTGTACCATCCTCTTCGAACCATCAAATGCTTTCACCACTATGTTTCTGGGTTTTAAAGTCAGCCCCTCACAATCCAATATGTCAAGGGCTTTTTTCGGCAAGACGTTCAAAGATGATCTCGTGTCCACCAAGACATGGGCTAGGGTTGTTCCTCTACACTCCATTGAGACATGTAATGCCTCTTTGTGTTTTCTCCCTCTGGGTGTCAAATCAGCATCGGAGAAACCCAAGCCATTATCAGCTGTCAAACTGGCGACACAGTCCTGGAACTGGTCAACAGACGTCTCTTGTGGCACATGAGCTGTCTTCATAAATTTTACCAGAGCTTTTGCATGTGCTTCGGAGCACAGTAGCAGAGCTAACATAGAGATCTTGGAAGGGGTTTGACCCAATTGTTCAACCATATCATAATCACTCTTCTTTATTATCCTCAGGATTTCTTCCATCTCCTTCTTGGATGTTTCCGGAATAGCTAGTGATTGAGCCTTCATCCGAACAAGATCCTCTTGAACGTTCTTTCCTTTGTTCTCAGTAGTGGAAGTAGGGATATGGATTGTATTGTCTTTGTCAGTGGGTACACTTGCAGGTATAATCACTGGGAAATAACTCTGTGGGGAGAATGCTTATCCTGTTGAAGAGTTCTCAAGGGCTTGGGTTGCATGCCAATCTACTAAGAAATTATCCGAAGCTGTCGTCTGGTTAGTTGTCAGGCTCTAAGATAACTTGCAGGAGAATCTTCTGGTTTTAAGACGACTCTCTGGGGAGTTGGAGGAAACTAGATGGTCTTCCACCGAGGTTTAAGGGTTATAGTTTTGGACTTTGTTGGGGAAGAAAGTTTCATCTTCACTGAGGGTCCGCAGTTCAAAGTTTTGCTCCGCTGGGGATTGGGAGTTTGGAAACTTAGTTCTGATGGAGATTTTGAAACTTAACTCCGCTGGGGATATGTTTTTCAAGGCTTTAGCTCTGTTGAGGATTTTTCCTGGAATATCCTAAAGACGTTTTCCCATACTTTCAATCTATCAGTAATTATTCCCTCTCATTTTGTCTTATTTGTAAGCATTGATCATATTAAAATGCATATGCTAATTTAATAAATCATTGAACTTTTTCAAATAAAACATAAGCGTAAAAAGAAAGAAAAGGCAAACAAATTTTTGCACTTTGAAGTATCTTTGTATTAACTTTGTGTAAGTATTTTGTACAAAGGGGACAGGCATCCTAGTAAGAGAATGTTGTCATAAAATTGAGAAAAATTTATATAAAGAAAGATGGCTATGTGTAACAATTCCATGGGGTTCCCATTTTGCTATAGCCTTCGTAACTCTGAGTATCTTGTCCCTTCGTTGCTTCGTCCGACGATTATTAGATTGATCAGAAGCCCAAAGGTTGTCTGTTGAAGAGATTGTCCTTAAAGTGATTCGACGAGACATAGTCATACGCTTTATTTCCCTAACTTTTGCCTGGACCGCCCTTTCGGGTTTTCAGTCCACCGGGAAACCCTTTTTTTGCCCAAGTCACCCTTTCGGGTTTTCAACTTGCCGGGTATACAGACTTTTAAAAAAATTTATTTATCCCTAATTTTTGTCTGAACCGCCCTTTCGAGTTTTTGATTCATCGGGATGCCCATTTTTGCCCAAGTCGCCCTTTCGGGTTTTCAACTTGTCGGGTCGTTTATGCATAGTATCTTTTGACTATGTCTGCGTTCACAGGGTGCGGAAGGTCATCGCCGTCCATGGTGGTCAGGATCATTGCCCCACCAGAAAAGATGTTTTTGATCACAAATGGTTCTTCGTAAGTAGGAGTCCATTTTCCCCTGGGATCACTTTGCGGCAAGATGATCCGCTTGATTACAAGGTCCCTGACTCGATATACTTGTCTCTTGACTTTCTTGTTGAAGGCCTTGATCATACGTTTCTGATACGCCTGACCATGGCAAACAATAGTAAGTCGCTTTTCGTCAATCAAGTTAAGTTGATCAAGCCGGGTCTGAATCCAATCGTCTTCACTCAAACCAGCATCTTTCATGATTCTCAAGGAGGGAATCTGAACCTCGATAGGTAAAACAACTTCCATGCCGTATACCAAATAATAGGGTGTTGCCCCAGTTGAAGTGCGTGTCGTGGTACGATACTCGTGCATAGAAAACGGTAACATCTCATGCCAGACCTTGTAGGTGACTATCATTTTTTGAATAATCTTTTTGATATTTTTGTTCGCAGCTTCGACAACACCATTCATCTTAGGCCGATAGGGAGATGAATTGTGATGTTGAATTTTGAACTTCTCGCACAGAGCGGTGTTCATAGTATTGTTAAAATTTGTACCGTTTTCAGTGATGATCCTGTCGCGGATACCATACCGGCAAATGAGGTTCTGCTTGATGAAGCGGACAACTACATTCTTTATAACGGAGGCGAAGGAAGCTGCTTCGACCCACTTGGTAAAGTAATCAATGGCCACCAGGATGAAACGATGTCCATTGGATGTTGTAGGCTTGATCTCACCAATCATGTCGATACCCCACATTGCGAATGGCCACGGAGCTGTTAAGACATTGAGAGGAACTGGAGGAATATGTACCTTGTCAGCATAGATTTGGCATTTGTGACAAGTACGGGAATGTTGATGACAATAATCTTCCATGGTAGACCAGTAGTAGCCTGCCCGTAGAATCTTCTTAGTCATCGTATGACGGCTTGAGTGGGTGCCAAAGGTGCCATTATGTAGTTCAGCCATGATCTGCTCAGCTTCAACCTTGTCCATACAACGGAGTAGGACACAATCAAGATTGCGCTTGTATAAGATACCATTTCTCAGAAAGAACTTGGCAGCGAACCTCCTTAAGAACTTTTTGTCATTGACTGAAGCTCCTTCAGGGTATTCTTGTGCTTTGAGATATCTTTTGACGTCATGAAACCAAGGTCGGTCCACTACTTCTTCGGTATTAATCTCGTGATAATGTGCAGGTTCATCCATTCGTTCAATGGTGATTTGAGGAGCCTCATTATCCCAGTTAAGTTTAAACATGAATGACATTGTAGCTAGCGCATCTGCTAGCAGATTCTCTTCTCGCGGGAAGTGCTCAAAGGTAATCAGCTCGAAGTGTGGTAACAATGTCAGGACATGTTCTTTGTAAGGGATGAGGTTTGGATGTTTAGTATCCCACTCTCCTTTGATTTGACTGATAACCAAAGCTGAGTCCCCAAATACAATCAAAGATTTGATTCCTAAATCAATAGCAGCCTTGAGACCAAGGATACAAGCTTCATACTCGGCCATGTTATTGGTGCAGCTGAAGCAGAGTCTAGCGGTGAAAGGTGTATGGCAACCTTCTGGAGAGATAAGTACTGCGCCGATACTGTTTCCAAGTGCGTTGGAGGAACCATCAAAGTACAAAGTCCATCGGGATCCTTGTTCAGGTCCGTCATACGGTCTATTTTCTTCAATGTTTCTCAAAGTCATGATATCCTCGTCGGGAAAGTCGAACCTCATGGATTGGTAATCTTCGACAGCTTGATGGGCCAGATGATCAACTAGCACACTCCCCTTTATAGATTTTTGGGTCGTGTACTGTATATCATATTCAGTGAGGATCATCTGCCATCTAGCGATTCTTCCGGATAGAGCAGGCTTCTCGAAGATATACTTGATCGGATCCATCTTAGAGATCAGTAAAGTGGTATGTGTCAACATATACTACCTCAGCCGACGAGCAGCCCATACCAAAGCACAACAAGTTTTCTCGAGCAGCGAGTAGCGAGTCTCACAGTCGGTAAACTTTTTGCTAAGGTAATAAATGGCATGCTCTTTTCGGCCAGACTCGTCATGTTGGCCCAGTACGCACCCCATTGAATTCTCCAGGATAGTCAGATACATGATTAACGGCCTTCCTTCAACGGGTGGCATTAAGATAGGAGGTTCCAGCAAATATTCCTTGATTCTATCGAAAGCAACTTGACAATCATAATTCCAATTAACCACCTGATCTTTCTTCAACAGCTTAAAGATTGGTTCACAGGTAGATGTTAGGTGAGAAATGAACCTTGCAATGTAGTTTAGGCGTCCCAAGAAACCTCTGACCTCCTTTTCAGTGCGAGGGGCAGGCATTTCTTGTATAACTTTGACTTTGGCAGGATCAACCTCGATGCCTTTGTTACTGACGATGAATCCCAAATGTTTACCGGACCTGACTCCGAAAGTGCACTTGTTAGGGTTCAGTATGAGCTTGTACTCTTTCAACATGGCAAACAACTTTTGTAGATGGTCGAGGTGTTCTTCTTCTGTTTGTGAACGGGCTATCATATCGTCTACGTAGACTTCAATCTCATGATGTATCATGTCATGAAACAAAGCTACCATGGCGCGCTAATAGGTTGCCCCGACATTCTTCAGTCTGAATAGAATCACTTTATAGTAGAAGGTCCCTCACTGCGTAACAAAAGTAGTCTTATCCATGTCTTCAGGGGCCATCTTGATCTGGTTGTACCCTGAAAATCCATCCATGAAAGAGAATACCCTATGTTGAGCTGTATTGTCAACCAAGATGTCAATATGCGGTAGTGGAAAGTCATCTTTAGGGCTAGCCCTGTTTAAGTCTCTGTAATCCACGCACATTCTGACTTTTCCGTCCTTCTTAGGCACGAGCACAATGTTAGCAACCCATTGTGGATAGGAAGTAACAGCAAGAAAGCCAGCATTGAACTGCTTCATCACTTCAGCTTTGATCTTTTCGGACATGTCGGGCCTCATTCGACGGACTTTCTGTTTGATTGGTGGACAGTCTTCTCTTGTAGGGAGACGGTGAACCACAATATCTGTATCCAGTCCTGGCATGTCTTCGTAGGACCAGGCGAAGATCTCAACATATTCATTCAACATCTGAACTAAACGCTCTTTGACACTTGGCTCTAGGTTGGCACCCACTTTAACCTCTTTTTTGTCTTCCTCTGTTCCCAAGTTGATAGTCTCTAACAACTCCTCGTGAGGTAGAATATCCCTTTCTTCCTGTTGCAAAAGTCTAGTCAACTCTCCAGGCACTTCAAAGTCTTCATCACCTTCGTATTCGGCATGATTGACCAGATCTTCAGAGTCACTAAAGACCATAGCAGAATTGTTACACATGGAATCCAGAGTGGATAGGTACCTGCATTTGTGAGCATGGGTGTGTGTAAGGGATATCCACCTTTAAACAAATAAAATGTAAAAAGAAAGAAAATGAACACAAAAGTTTATATATGAAAACGTCCATGATTCATTAAAAATGGCATATGAAGATGAAAAATCAAGCCCTTACAAATGGACCTATATGCCCCGGGTAAGGCATAAGGCAAAAAGTGTACGAATTGTTTAAAAAATTATTAGAGACCAACAGAAAATGTTCAAAAGATAAATTACTGATTGATGAAAGTAATGGGAACAAAGTCTTTCACCTCCCAGTTGTTCAGTCCTCCTTCAATAGTTGGAAAGATCCAGTCTTCAAAATTTCTCTCTTCTTCATCATCCCCTAAAGCATGAACTCCATGATGAGTGATTTTCAATGGCGGTCCTCCAGCCCGGGAGTGACGTACAACCTTCTGACTAGCAGCAGTGAAACCCAAGCCGAACTTATCTGTCTTGTAAGGAAAATTTGGCAGTTGACCCCATACGGTGCTTCCTCCTTCCTCGATTACAGCCTTCGCATTTTTAAGGGATGACATCCGGGACACAGGTTTGGTAATGATGGGCACAAAAGTCATTGTCTTGGCCACCGCAATTTCAGGGGAAACCTCTTCAAAGTGCTAAAAGGGGGTCTCGATGAATTTTCCATCTAATTCAACATAGCGGAATGAACTCAGATGGCTTATCATATACTCCTCCTCGCCACGAACTGTCACAATTTTCCCCTGGACAGGATACTTAAGCTTTTGATGCAGAGTGGACGTAACAGCCCCAGCATGATGAATCCATGGTCTTCCTAATAAGAAAGAGTAGGAGGGACGGATATCCATGACATAAAATGTGGAGTGGAAAGTTTCAGTACCCATTTTAATTGGGATGTCCACCTCCCCGTGGACCATCCGCTTAGAACCGTCAAAGGCTTTAACAATGATATTGCTGGGCTTTAAGGTCAAACCTTCACAGTCCAATCTGTCCAACACTTTCTTAGGCAAGACATTTAATGACGACCCGGTATCAACCAGAACGTGAGCAAGAGTGGTCCCTCTGCACTCCACCGAGACATACAATGCGTCATTGTGCTTTCTCCCTTTAGATGTTAGATCGGCATCGGAGAAGCCAAGACCATTGTCGGCGGTTAGGATGGCTACACACTCTTGGAACTAGTCTGCGAAGGTTTCTTGAGGCACATGGGCCGTCTTTAGGAATTTGATCAAGGCTTTGGAATGAGCTTCGGAACAAAGCAATTGGGCCAACATAGAGATTTTTGAAGGGGTTTTCCCTAGTTTTTCTACGACATCATAATCACTTTTCTTAATTATTTTTAAAATCTCCTCCATTTCCTTTTGAGTGGTCTAGGGGATGACCAAAGGCTGAGCCCTCGTCCTGACGGGCGCTTCTTGGATCCCCTTACCTTTATCAGCAGTAACAACAGAGGGTACATCAGAGGGAGCTATGATTTCTTCAATCACTGGAGTTCGTAAAGATGCGTTGACAGGCACCAGAGTAACCTTAGGAGCACTTGAGGGTCCGAAGATTGCCCTTGGAGGAGCAATCTCCGGAGAGAAGATTCTTCCGCTGCGGGTGATCTTACTTGTCCCCGAAATATTTCCTACGTCAGGAGTCTCTTCATCGGAGCTTTCTTCAACTGATTCGATCTGCTTAACACCGTGGTAGAAGATCTCTCCTCCATAATTTCACGATATTGTCTTGTTGGACTTGTATGGGATAGGCCCCGACATTGTTATCTTCAGAGGTACAAACTTTAGATCGGGTGTAATCTTAACAGGTCTTTTGGAGACCTTGGAAAGATTGTCGGAAATGGTGATTATAGAAACATCGTTGATTGGAGTAACAGGAGTAACATGAGTAACAAGAGTTTTCTTAAAGAGGATTTCTTGATTATCCATCAGGCGTTAGATGCCTGACTTCAATAGCGGATAGTCGGATTACAAGGTCGAACAAAGGTAACAATCTTTTTCGCAGCCCGGGAAAATCTCGGCTTGCAACAGATTCATCTTGATCATTAGCAATGGAGTCATTAAGTCATCAACAATAGTAACATAAAGATCTTCTACAATAGCATGGACATTGTGACCATGTTTTGGCATTGGAGCTGATATCACATTAGGTTTTTCAGGTGCGTCAAACTCCACCTCCTTGGCATCTATTAAATCCTGGATCTTATTTTTGAGGGCCCAACAATTGTTGGTGTCGTGCCCTACACTGTCCGAATGATATGCACACTTTGCATTTGAATGGTAGTAGGGAGAAGAGGTATTTGGGTTCTTCGGAGCCACTTTCAAGTTTGTAAGGTTTAACTTCAACAGATGAGGGAGAACCTGAGTAGGTGTCATATTAATCCGGGTGAATTGCCGTGCAGGCCTTTCCACCCTTGCCTGATTGGTTATGGGTTGACTGTTTCAAGGTTGATCAACTGCGGAATTCTAAATCATCACAGCCCCTACCGCTGGTCGAGCTCCATTCTTCCTTGATTTCTCTGGGAATAAACAACAGAGACTTCTTTCTTAGCTAGAAAAGTTTTCTTAATAGCAGCGGAAGCAGATGCATCCATTTGAATTTTACCGCTCTTAATGCCAGCTTCGACTCTTTCACCAGTCAGAATTAGCTTGGTGAACCCTGTAGATGAGCTCCCGATCAAGTGATTAAAAAATGGATCCGACAGGGTCCCCAAAAACATATCCACAAGCTCTCTCTCAAATAATGGTGGATGCACCCTTCCAGCCAAGTCCCTCCACTTCTGGGCATACTCCTTAAAGCCTTCATTAGAGACCATACCCATACTCTGTAGTTGAGTACGAGTAGGTTCTAAGTCTGCATTATATTGATATTGTCGGTAGAAGCCAGATCCCCCCAGTTGTGTACATCAGATCTCTCAAGCTGATAGAACCAATCCAATTGCGTACCCGACAAACTATCTTGAAAAAAGTGGACCCACAGATCCTTATCAGAAGAATGAGGTTGGATCTTTCTGACGTAAGACCACAGATGCATCTTTGGACAAGACAAACCATCATATTTAGAAAATGTAGGCACCTTGAATTTAGGGGGAATCACAATCTCAGCAACCAACCCTAGCTCCTTAAAATCCAGCCCAGGCACTCTTTACACCTCCATGGCTGCCAAACGCTCTTCCAGATTCTTATAATTGTCGTCTACAGGAGGGTACTGCTGCTCAGAGTAATCTTCGTCCTCCTCTTCTTCTTCTTCAGCCTCAGACTCAGAAGGCCCTGCAGCCCCTTTTCCTTTACCAACCCCTTCATCAGACGTCGAGGGGAACTCCAGGACTCTTCTAGCTTGGTTCTCAAATCTTCTTCCCATAGTGGCTACACCAACTCTTTTTTTCTTCTTTTTCTCCTTTTCTTTTTCCAGTAGACCTTTGAGCTCCTCCTAACCCTTTGCCAAGGTCATGAGTAGTTGTTGGAACTGTGAATTCTGCGCCTTTAGATCTTTGACCGTCTGCTCTATATCCATCTTGCTGAAATAAACAGCAGAGAGATAAGGAAACCTGGTGTGAAGACCTGCTTATGCATATGATGAATGATATGTATTCATGTAATGCATTCAAGGATTTAGAAATTCAAATTTGTTGCAAACAAAAAAGAACGCACATCATATTAATAAGATAGAATTTGTTAGTACATAAGTGCCCCATGGGAAAAATAATACAAAATTCTAATGTAAAAAGACGTTGTGCATCCTCTTTGGTGCGATGTAGGTGTTGAGAGTCTGCTCTTCATGGAGTCGATGAGTAAGTTCCAAAACCTTCTTCTCACTGGTGTAGAAGCTGGCTTCAAAAGTATTTCGTTCTTCCTTGAGCTGTATCCAACTCTTTTGCAAATCTTCCAATGATGATGGCATGTCAGGATGTAGGAGGGTGTATGGAACCTCTCCTTCCATAACAGGCTCTTTGATCATAGGCAGCATGTAGGGGTAGGGCATCATAAGACTCTGGGCGCGGGTTCGTACCCACTTGAGGTAAGGTTAAAGGGGTTGGAATTCTTATGTCCCAGTGTCTTACTGTCCACTTTGTTGGGCATCCTCCAAGCTCGGGTAAACCTTTGTCGAAGTCCTTGAGCATCATTGTCGAAGTCAAAAACCAAGTCTAGAATTAGCATGTCATGAGGGTCATCCCTTCGGGCATACCCAAATTGTCTCAGAGCCAAGCAGGGGTTGTAGGTAATGCCTCCCCTAATGCCAAGTAGTGGGACATTAGGGAATTCCCCACAACGATCAATGATGATGACATTTTCTCTAGACCGAGAACACCAATGAACATCAAAATGTGTAAGAGTCATGAATCGTTGTGACCACCTCAAACCTTGCTCATTCTTCAAGATTGACTGGGGAAGGTGAGAAATAAACCACCTTGCAAGAAGAGGAGTATAACATATGAGAACACCTCTTTTCCTCATTGTTCGTGTGTGAAATGAGTGGAGGATATCCCCAAGCAATATAGGCACAAGATTCCGAGATATGAAAATTTTGACAGCATTCACATCTATAAGCTGATCAGGGTTTGGGAACAAGACCAACCCATAGATGAGAAGTGCTACAATCTCCTCAAAAGCTTGCAGATCTAGAGAATTCCAGCAGTCTTGTGCCTTCTCAAACAGAAACTTTGCCAAGAAACCCTTGACACCACTTCTGGTTTCCCAATGACCTTTGATATCAGATGGTTGCAAGTGTAGGGCTTGAGCAAAATCTTCAGGCTTTGGTTCTCTTTCCGTACCGTTGTAGGGTAGTTGATGGAGAATAGGAATCCTCAGGTGTTGAGAAAATTCCTCCAAAGTAGGCACTAGTTGGTAATCAGGAAATGTGAAGCAATGGTGTAGGGGGTCAAAGAAGTGGAAGAGAATTTTCATCGTGTCTTCTTCAATGTTGGAGTTGACCAAGTTGAGAAGTCTACCATGTCTTTCACTGAAGAGAGAATTCTCTGGAATCATGGAAGCAAGCTCCTTGAGTTGAGGAGGGATTCTCACAAGGTTGACTTGAATTGTTTTTCTGCGGAGTGATTCCATTACCTACAAAACAAGAACAAAGATGAAGATCCAAACCCTTGAAATGGTTAGTGGATGCATATGATGCTTTATGATGTTCATGATGTATGCACAAACATAAGTACAAGCAAATCACACAAGTTCCTAGTTTCAGGCTTGCATGGGGTTTCATAGGTAAGTACCCTCTTGAAGTTAGTTGGCTCAACCTGTCCTATAAATAGTAACCAGGTTCTAAGGAGCTCAATATCACTGGACTATTTTCTGTGTTCATTGTTTCAGTTTAGCCACTTAACTGGCGACCGAAATATTCCAAGAAAATAACTCTCAATGAGTGTAGTATCGAGTATCTACCAACTTCGGACTACACCAAAGCCGGTCATCTCACTACCCCTAATAAGGCCAAGATGGTCAAGTAAAGGTTCTAAAAGTTTATTAGTGCTTCATGACATCACTCATCGGCCCCGTATTCTCTTTGATTGACTCAAAAGCTACCGGTACCCACAAATATGTCGCACTAATATAGCTATTGCTTCAACCATGTCGGTATACCCCACATAGTTTCCATAACGTATTGCTATTTACCTATGAATGTTTCCCAAATCTGGGTAGAGGATTTCAAACCCAAACAATAGAACCAAATGTAAAGCAATGAAAGAAAACAAAGTAAGCATGTAAAGGTGATCTAAACCCTAAGGTAATCCCACTTTTAGATAATCCCCAGCAGAGTCGCCAGTTCTGTGATGCGGTGGGAGAACTGACTTGAGGTTTTGCGTTTGTGTTTGCAAATTTTTCAGTTTAGCAAGAGTCGCCACCGACTTTTTATTTTATCCAAAGGAAAGGTCAAAAGCACAGTAAAGACCTTTGAGATGTTTTCTTGGGTTCGGGGGGTAGATTATGAAAAGGGAACGTGCAAGCACCCTTTTCATCCATGGTTATCCATGGGCTCTTAGTTACTTGTTTAGATCACTTGCTTTTGCTTTTCAATTGTTTGAAATGGTGCTTTGTGTGTGGTTTTGAAAATGTTTTGAAAAGAGGCCATCATTGTGGCAACCTTTGTAATGATTCTTGTTTGAATGTATACAAAGGTGTATTGTCTTTTGAAAAGATGTTTCAATGTTTGAAAGTTTGTTTTTGGAAATGTTTTGAAATTATGTTGTGAGGTGTGTTTGAAAATAGTAAGGATGTTTTGCAAGTTTTGATCAAGTAACTAAGAGTTGTCTACCCTATCTACTCAAGATCTTTCCTACACATTTTTAACCCTTTTACATTGTTGTTTTACCATTGCATTTGGTAAATAACCTTGTATTTGGATGTTAAACGGGACAGGCGCGGGTCATCGTATTGACCATGATATCAATAGTGCTAAGTATCTTTAGCCAAATTTTGAGGGACTAGATCATTTTGTATCGGCAACCAAGATAGCGTCATCGAGGGACTATGATCTTTTGTTTTGTTTTTGTTTTGCCAAGATACTCAACATGCATACCATGGCCATTTTAAAGGCAACAAGTGGATGAAACCCTAAGGGTGCATGTGTGCATTGTGTTACCATTTTCATGCATTTATGCCTTGCATTAGGTCAAACTATTTGTTTTGATTTTGGATATTGCATACAAACCCTAATCTCTATCATGGCATTTTTGAAATTATAAATGCGTAAAAGTAATCTAGGCTATTACAATATTGATATGGGGAGGGGGATACAATTTTGAATGGGGAATATTTGCAAGAAAATAAAACCCTAAGATTTACTATTACATCCAAATTGAATTCTTTGCATCAAATAATAAACAAACAAATTTAAATAAGCAATTCAAATATAAATATGCAAAATATTATAAATATGTAAAAAATGTTTTTATTTATTTATTTATTTCTATGTATGTAAAATATAATATTTAATGTATTAAAAAAATAGAAATAAAAGATTATTTTTTTTATTAAGGGTAAAAACCCTAATTTTATTTAAGAAAGTATATATATTAATTATATTATTTATGTACAATAAAATAATACAATATATACAAAATGTCAAAAATAAAAATATATTAGAAAAATATTATTTAAGTATGTAAATAATAATAAAAATATAATATTTTTATGTATTGTTTTCAAGTTTTTATTTAAAGAAAATAAAAGTATGTTATTCAATAATTATTTCTATGTCTAAAATTAATAAAAATAATAAAATAAAAATGTGAAAATTAAATAAAATATTTTTGGTGATTTTTGAAGTTTAGAAAAAATATTTTAAAGTCAGAAATAAAAATAAAAATAGAAAAATATCAAATAATAATGAAATGGGCCAGGGGGGTGTAATCAGCAAGTCAGGGGTGCAAAAAGCAGGGAAAAGGCAAGCCCGGCCTATCACTTCATCTTCAACCTTCGTTCAAACACAAAAACGCGCCTTCTGTGTACAAACTCGTATCTCCTGCATACGTGCTCTAAAGCAAAAACTCATAACACCAAAGTCATAGCATTTTTCAAGACGATTCCAACCATATAAGAAACTTAATCTAACTCTCAAAGACCAGAGAGAATTTCTCTAGCCCTAATTTTTAACCTAACTTTTTCAAGATGTCCATCAATCAAATTCTCTTAGCACACTTAACTTAAATGGAATCTATGCATATGTACAGCTTAAGGGCTATGAGTACTACATCTTTTATTCACAAACCTAAGCCTAATGATTCCTAAATAGAGAGATAGGAAGTTGGAAAATACATGTTTCAGTTGAACTCGTGTATGGCAATGTGGAGCTTTTCAGTGAGACCTGAGGTGCTTGGGAGCTTACCTGAACTTCCTCTGATCTTCCCCAATGCTTAGTTTGCTTTGGACTTGCTTGAACTAGCTTGTAGAAGTCAACCTGTACAAGCTGAAAACAGAAATGGTGAAGCTTGCAAATGGAGTTACATTCAATGGGCAATGGTTGGGATAGCTCGGGTGGGTTATGTAGAATGTATTTGAACAAGTTTGGGGCAAAACACACGAGTAGTTTTTGCTATGGAAATCAAAGTGCAGAAACTGCCCTGTTTTGCAAGAGGAATGTGTTTTGGTGTTCAAGGGTGTTTGAGGGATGGATGGCTCGTGTTTCTGGCTCAAGGAAATGTCCAAAACTTGTTTCAAATGCTTGCAAGATTTGGTTATAACAGATGATCAAGTTGTGTCTCTTTTGCAAGTTTACTTGTATTTTAAGCAAAAAGAAGAAATGATACAAGACAGGCCTGTACAGGCTATCTTCCAGCTTGCACTTGGTGATCTTGGCCCCCTCAGTTTGTGGATATTGTTTGCTGTCCAAGATTTGGTTCAAGGCGCAAGGAATGCAATTTGACATAAAGCAAGTTTTGACAAAAATGACAATGTTGCCTTTTTGCTATTTTTAGATTAATCTCTTGTGTAATCCTCTAATGATCAGAACAAAGATTCAAACCACTGAGTTTGCATTTAATTATTGAGTATGGAAGGGTTTAGAGACCTGTGAGCAAGTACAAGTGAGGCTGAATAGAGTTTGCAAATTGTGTCAATATGAAACATGCCATGGATCAAAGTGAGTTTTTTCCAAATTCAAACCTTCGATTCTCCCTAACCACAAATGATTTTGGAGAGTTCTTTGAAATTTTAGAAATATTGTAACATGATCTACAATCCATCTTTGAAATTCATTTTGAGATTCCAAGTGGAACTAGGTAAAAAATTGCCATGAAGGTAGGTCAAAATCCTGCCTAAACTAGGACAAAATTTCACTAAGTTAAAAGTTTCATGGACCCTTGTTCCAAAAATCATAACTTGAGATCCAAGTTTCTTTTGGGAAAAGTTTGTGAAGAAAAGTTGTATATTTAATGGAGGACTACAACTTTCATGTTGGAATTTTTCTTTGAATCAAATTGCATCATGGTGAAAAATTTGGGCAAAGTTGGGAAAAATTAAGAAAATTTCATAACTTAGAAAAATTGTAAGTTATGAAAATTTTCAATCTTAAACCCTAATTTGCAAAATTAGGTTTCTTAATGAACAAGTTTCATGTTTTGACACATCTTGATGAAAAATGACCCTTGGCACTTGATTTTAACCAAAAAGTCAAAGTTTGACTTTTCAGTGTACAGTTGATTTTTGATCAGTTGGCTGGAAAATTCATCTGTCAATTCAATGCATTTGAGATCTTTTGAACCTTGTGAATAGGTCAAGATGATGTCATTGAGTCCTTGAATCCATGCTTGAACCCAATTTGCCATTGACTAGGTGAAAAATCAGAAATTGCCCTTATACAGTCAAAACCCTAAAAATGACCATTTTGCCCTTTTGATGATCTAATCAAATTTCTTGAGGAGTTGTGGTCCAAACTTGATCAAATGGTCCATATGAGTCTATAATGTTGATGTGGATAAAAAATTATGAGTTTTGACTGTAAATTGGTCATAGTTGACTTCTTCCCCAATACAATTGATTTTTAGGTGAATTGTCCAATTGATTGGGCAAAAATTTGATTCAAGGCTTGAAACTTGGTATGAACAATCTTATAAGTCCAACATGAAGTATGGAAGTCACTTTGAGAATTGGAAGTCCAAAAATCCCTGTGCAAACTGAAACCCTAATTTCAGGTCATCAGTGCAAGGAGATGTCTTGAGCAGAGCAAAACCCTAATCCTGTCTGGAGTTCAAAGAGTCTTGTGAGGGGAAATCTTGATAAAATGAGAGGGAAATTTTTTGGGTACAACACATTCCTATGTGGAGGGACTCTGAAGTCGGTTACGGAACTAGCGACTTTTTGGGCATAAATGATTATTATCGCAGTTGTTCGAGGTGAGGTCAAGCGTAACATATTATTGGGGAATAAGTTGAGAAATGAGATGTTCAGCATTAAAAAGGATGTGAAAGTATTGGAGAAGCGCATAGAGATGCATATTATGATGATTAACAATGATTATAATGAAGATGTCCTTTTAAAGGAAGATGCTTTTAAGAGGAATTATAGTCGTGTTTATGATACCAAGGTAGTGGCATGTGTAAGAGAAGAATTAGGGGAAGTTATATCACCAAAACAGTGTGGAACAACATTGTTGAGATTTCAATTGGAACGAGACGACGTGTGATGTACTGGTATAGTAGTAATTCTAGAGTTGGAGAATACTTAACCTTCGTGTGAGGCTAAGTGAGTGTAATACGGACCTTGTAATATGTTGAGCGTTGGTGGCTCATCGACAAGATCGAATGAGAGGGAAATTATGGGAGTATTTTTAAACCTCATTGGAGATTATTGGATTATGATAATTTAGGTGACTTGAGTACAAGTTCTAAGGAACACTATTATGGTTTGGTAACGATGGTTTATACTCCATTATGGTTGTCAGCTATCTATTGACAATATGAGGAACTGATCACCCTTAATCTCTTGTTGATAGTAGACGAGATCATGTTGGATGGTATAGACTTGTCTTTATATCTTAATGGTGTGTAAAGTGATTGATTTTATATCGTGAGGATAGTCGCTCATCAGTTTGTGTGAAGTAATAGAGGAGTGGTTAGGAAAGAGTTGAGACGTATTGAATAATTTGGAGTATCAGGTTTATATGCGAGCTAACGTCGCAAAGTGAAAGATTGAGAATATCAAGTGAACAACGATTTTATGGTGGATGTTAAAAAAAGTCTGAGACTAGATTGAAACTTGTAAACCATATAGTTGACATAAATTTTAATGAGGACGGTGACTTAAGGTGGATGATCAGAGTTGCGCAACTGAAGCGTGATGTGGCGCAGTTGTATGCGTGTACGAATCGTTAGAAGTGAAGGACTAAATATCAGAAGCCTATGGGAATGATATGTCTTGATATACATGTTTGAGTTGGTGGATTATTGATATAGGGATGATGTGCTAAGGTATTGTGTTTTCTCGTAAAAATTTGCTGATTTTATAAGGATATTAATATGGTTGTTGGTTGACGGTGAGTTGTGTGTACATTTGTTGAGTTATACTATTAAGTTGATGCTATAATGATTTTCTCCCGTTATTGTAATGTTGTTGTTGGTTACCATAAATGATGAATAATACTTCATAATATGACGAAGTTGATGGCTATGTTGATGTCACTATAAGAGTGATACGACGATATGAATAGAGTTATTGATATTTTGTTGATAATTGACATATATATATATATATATATATATATATATATATATATATATATATATATATATATATATATATATATATATATATATATATATATATATATATATATATATATATATATATATATATATATATATATATATATATATATACATGGGAATGAAATCATGTATGTGCTTTGGTGTTGAAAATGTTGTTAAGATGATAATGTGATGTTGTATATCCAAGTATAAGTGTGTTATGGTTGTTACTATTTTAAATATTGATATGTTAAGATATTATTGAAGTGGTTGATAAGTTATTAACGATTATTCCGTGAAGGTGTTGAATGATTAACATGTGTGTATTTGATTTAAATTGTGTTGAGTTATTGTTATATCGATAAAGTAGTGGTCAAAGTGTTGCCAGATGCGACTTGGGGATCATAGAATGAGATGCGAAATTCGCGTTAAGAGTGGTAATATCGAGTAGGTTTTTGAGGATGAAAATATTCTAAGTGGGGGAGAGTTGTAATGCTCAATAATTTAATTAAACTATTTTCCAATTATTTATTGAAATGTGTGAAACATTGTTATATGTTGCTAAGTTGTTATTTGGTTGATTATTTTAGTTAATTAATATTAGCAATAATATTAGAATAATATAAGATTAAGTTGTTGGGTTTATTTATGTGGTGGTATGTAGTAATAGGTGGGGTGTGTAAGTTGATCCCATTAGGATTAATAATATTATTATTAGAATTAGTTTATAATAATAAGAAATTAGGTTAATTAGAAAGATTAAGAAAGTCTTGGAGCAGTAACGTAGGAAGTGGCAGAGAAGAGGAACAAGGAAAAGAGGAAAAGCTAGGTTCGATCGGAAAATTGTAGAGCGACCTTCAATCTGAGGTAAGGGTGGGGTTCTGACTTTATAATAAGAATTGTGATAAATAGTATGTAGGAATTGGGTTGGTGTAATGTTGTCGTGCATATGATTGTTGTTGTTGTTGTTTCTGAAATTGTATGTTATCATGTTGTTATCATGTGGTGGATGTTCCTGAACTGTTCGCAGAATTAACTATCTGTTGTTGGAAATTATAATATTGTTGATATTGTTGTTATGTTTCTATGTCAATGTAATACAGTGTTGCATCATGTTATGGTGAAAATACTGTTAATCGAAGGAAGATATAGAGAATTATGTATTTAAATCAGTAAGTCTGTGAAGAACTGCGTGAGAAACACTTTGTGCCGAGGGGAACACGAGCATGCCAATCGGCATGGTACGAAGAGGAGTGTGCCGAGCGGCACAACTCCATGACGAGTGGTACAACCTTTTAGTGTTAGTGTCTAGGGTCACCGTTGTGTGACGAGGGGAACACACCCATAAACCTCTATTTTCTTTTGTTTGTTTTGTCTGTTTCATGTGTCCTTTACTTTATTAATTGGTTACTAATTGTTATCATAGAGTTAATGAATTATGGGTAGCAGAGATTAAGTAATCAATACTTCTTATGGTCTTAGCATGTTAGTCCACATAAGAATAATTAAATAACTACAGAGTATATATATAGCAAATATTAAATTAGTTACAAAATTGTTATGTAGCAGAGTTAGCAAAAATAATAGCAGAGACTATTTCTGAGTTACGAAAGTAAACAAATGGTAGATTAGCATATATATAAGGTAGTGATGAATTTTGTTGTGTTGCTGGTATTGATTGGATAAAACCAAGTTGTGGGCTATTAATAGTAAAATAATAGCAGAGATAATTCATAGTAGTATGATGTAATTGCATAAACCTTATCGGAAAATTATTAACAATATAATAGCATAATGCATGTAGTAGGAATAAGTTGATAGTAGGAGTTAATTGTGAAATAGTAACAAAAAGCTATTAGCAATAAAACAACAGTGGAGAATTAATTAGTAGCACTAGTAGTAGTAGAAATTGTTGATAGCAGTACTAGCTTATATAATAGTTGCAACAGGTTAATATTAGAGGAACCTTCGCAGAACATCTAATAGCTGAATATAGACGTATAGATGAATAATTATGTAGTGTTATTGCAATGGGTTTCGATTGTATTTGTGAATTTTACTATGTTGTTGTAATGTCAATATTGTTGATGATGCAAAGTTGCAGGATATACCAATGTTGTTGAAATGCCTCTAATTCTTGGAAGATAAGTTGTAGGCTTGTGGCCAGTGTTGAATTATTGTTGTTGTTGTTGAAATGCTTATAATTCTTGGCAGATAAGTTGTAGGCTTGTGGCCAGTGTTGAATTGTTGTTGAGTTGTTGTTGAATTTTTGTTGAATGGTTGATGTTTTAGTTGTTGTTGTTGTGTTTCATAATGTTTTCGCATGCATAGCATAACAAGTTGGGAGCCCATGCTCTGTAAGTTGGCCTGGATTGGCAAATATAAAGTTGAAGGCTTATGCCTTGTTGACGCCTCTATTAATTGGCAGATTATTAAGTTGGGAGTTTTGCTCCATTGGTACCACATGCATGTGCGAAAAAACAAGTTGCATTTCATGTTGCATCTTGAATTGTTATGATGATGAATTAGTTGTGATATTATGTTGATGACTTGGTTGTAATGGATGTCGTTTAAAAGCTATGAAACAGTGATTTTGTATGATCTGATTATAATATATTGTTTATCATACATCTGATTATATTGTTTGATATCTCACCCCTTCTGTTTGAATGTTTCCCCTCTGTTGGTAACATGCAGGTAATCCAGATTGAAGGTTGTTTACCTTCAGTAGTTCGAGTCGGTGTCGTCGCTCTGATATGTAACACTCAGGGGGATGAATGCTTGTTGCTTTATTGTTGATTTTACTTCTATTGTTGAATTTTAAGTTGATTTCATTAAGTACTTTGTTGTTTCTAAAGTTGTTTTCGGTTGGGAAAAGATGTTATGTTATTTGAGTTGAAAATTGTGATTCTGCTGCTTAAGTAATAAAGTTGTTTCATTTTAAAGACTACAATTGTTGTTATCTGTTCATCCGATGATTTAAGTGTTATGTATCTATTTTATATGCGATTAAATGTCGTTGTTATAAGTTGAAAGTGTAGCATCCTATTTATATGTCGAAATTTTATCTCTGATTTTATCAATATTCGTCGGGTAGAAATTGGGTGTTACATGCAACATCCATTGTCTGATCGAGAGCTAGTGTATATGTTCATGGGCACTCTAATAGGTCCATTATTTAATCATCTGATTTGGAGTTCTTCATCTGGTTTTACTGAGCTGATTCTAACTGGAGAATACGTCGAAAGTGGTATTAAGAGCGGAAAAATTCTAGTGATTGCATCTTCTAATGCTGTGAAAAAGATATTCAATGGTAAGAAGGAGACCAATGTTGTTTATGGCCAGAAGGGATGTGGTAAAAATGACCACAATCAGTCTATGGGAGCGGTATTGATCTCTAATCATGCGCCTGTTCAATAACAACAACAACAACAGAGCAATAGGCGTAAGTTAGACGCTTCGGGAAGGCAGTTTACCAAGATTAATATGCCATTGTCTCAGGCGTTACAACATTTACTAAAAGTGGAGATGATTATGCTAAGGGATCCTCCTCAGAACCCCAACACCTCCTCTCCTAAGTAAAATCCAAATGCAAAGTGTGCCTATCATTCCAGCAGTCCTGGGCACGACACCAACAATTGCTGGACCCTGAAAAACAAAATTCAGGACATGATTGACAACAAGGAAATTGAGGTTGATCCTCCAGAAACCCCTAATGTAATTATTGCGCCTATGTCAAAGCATTACAAAGGCATAAGTGCAATTGACTATGTTCTTTATGTGGCTACTGTAAGTGAATTGGTTACTTTTCTACTAATAATCAAGAAGGATCTGCTCCTGGCCGGTTTATTTTTGGGTTATATTGAAAAATGTTACTGATGCGTAACCCAACCCAATGGCTACAAATTACTGAAGGAAGGCATTCAACACCTAATGGACAATCATATGGTTCTGATCGAGAAGGTTCTGTCTACTGAGAATCTGTGTCAAGACTTATCCGTAATTTCTGGCCCTCCTGTCAAGATCCCCTCCAAAGGTCCTGTAAGGATTACTGTCAATCCGAAAGTTGTTCCTTCGATCATCACTACACCTGGACCTATCCCATATTCTTCAGATAAGGCTATTCTTTGGAACTATGGATCCAACGTCTATGACCACGGCATCAAACAAGAGCTACCGACTGTTAAAGATGAAGTAATTGAAGTTGTTAAACCCGACATTGACAATATTACTGGAACCAGTAAGGTTACTAGAAGCGGAAGGGTTTTCTCCCCAAAAATCTCTCCAAATACTATTTCTACACGTGTTAGAGTTACAGCCACTGAGCCAACTGTTGAGGCTCAGGGTAAAGAGCAAATAACAGAGCCTGCCCAGACGAGGGCACCTAAGGAAGCTACAATTAAAGACACCTCTATACAAGAGTTGGAAGAGGTATTGAAAATTATACGCAAAAGTGATTATAAAATTGTTGAACATCTGGGGAAGACCCCATCCAAAATCTCCATGTTATCCCTGTTATTATGTTCTGAAACCCATGCACAGGCTTTAATAAAATTCTTGGAGACTGTTCACGTGCCATAAAATGTTTCTGCCGATCAATTTGGAAGCTATGTTGCTAGCTTAACGACTAACAATGGACTAGGTTTCTTTATTATTGATCTGACTCTTGAAGGAAGAAACCACAACAAGGCCTTCTATGTCTCCATTGAGTGCAAGGGCACTACTCTAGATCATGTGTTGATTGATACTGGTTCCTCATTAAATGTTCTACCGAAAGGCGCTCTGGACAAACTTGATTACAAAGGGGTCGTATTGAAACCCGGTGATATTGTAGTTCGAGCCTTTGATGGGTCAAAAAGGATGGTACACGGGGAAGTGGATCTTCCGATCAAAGTGGGTTCACTGATCTTTGAATCTACCTTCTATGTAATAAACATTCGACCAGCTTATTCCTACTTACTGGGACGCCCCTGGATCCATGGGGCAAGCGCTGTTACCTCTACCCTAAATCAGAAATTAAAATATCTTGTGAATAGAAAGATTGTTACTGTCTGCGGTGAAGAAGAGTATATGGTTAGTCACTTGAACTCTTTCCGATATGTAGAGATGGATGGTGAATTCATCGAGACTCCCTGTCATACTTTCTAAGTTATCCCTAAAGCTGCTATTGAAGATGTCTCTTCCTTTCCCAAGGTTACCAGGGTTCCTCCTAGGATGGCTTCATTGAAAGATGCTAAAGCTACTATAGACGAAGGTGGTTATACTATTTGGGGTCAACTTCCTGACATTCCCTATAAATCTGATAAGTTTGGTTTGGGTTTCACTGCAGAGGGTTAGAGGGCTATTCGTCACGCTCGAGTTGGAAGGCCACCATTCCGCATCAGCAGTAACTTAGTCAACATAGAAGATACTGACAATGATTATGACCTTGACAACTGGATCTTTCCTACCATTGGCAATAGACTTAGCAACTGGAAGGCCGAGGAAATTATCTCTCTCTCTCTCTCTCTCTCTCTCTCTTTTAGTCAAGAGTAATAGCTACATTTTTGTTTTTTATTACTTTCAAGTTTTGGCTTTGTAATATTTGAACAATGAATTTAAGCCTCGTGCCTTACACGGGGCACAACGGTGCATTTGTTAAGGGTTGTCATTTCATAAAAATATTTTCATTTAATAAAGCATTGGACATTTTACATTCAAATTTTGTTCTCTCTGTCTTTCCTTTTACTTTTATCACTTTCAAGCTATGTGTTCTTATATACACCCACACAATACATTGCAGATCCATATCCACTCTAGAACTCGTTGATAACGATTATGTTATTGCCACTTATGACTTTGAAAATACGATCTACCAAGCCAATGAAGAAGGTGAGGAAGATTGTGAGATACTAAGAGAACTTTCCAGACTGTTAGTGCAAGAGTAAAAGGCTATTGAACCACATGAATAGCTAGTTGAGGTGGTAAACTTGGGTTCCGAAAAGACAGAAAAGAAGTCAAGATAGGCGCCAACTTAGAGGGAAGTGTCAAGAACAGGTTAACACAGATGTTGCATGAATATGTAGAGGTCTTTTCTTGGTCATACAAAGACATGTCAGGACTTGATACCGATGTTATGGTTCATCGTCTGCCGATGAAAGAGGGTTGTGCTCTGATAAAGCAGAAGTTTCATCACATGCATCCCGAGATGTCAGAGAAAATCAAGGCTGAGGTTATGAAACAATTCAATGCAAGGTTCTTAGAAATGACATCATATCCTCAATGGGTTACGAATGTGGTTCCGGTACCGAAGAAAGACAACAAGGTACATATGTGTGTAGACTATAGGGATCTGAACAGGGCGAGCCCTAAAGATGACTTCCCGCTTCCATATATTGATGTTTTGGTCGAGAAAACCGCTCAACACAAGGTATTATCTTTCATGGATGGTTTCTCAGGGTATAATCAGATCAAGATGGCACCTGAAGACATGGAAAAGACTACTTTTGTTACACAGTAGGGCATGTTCTGCTACAAGGTTATGCCTTTTGGGTTGAACAACGCCAGTGCAACTTATCAGTATGCTATGGTAGCTTTGTTCCATGACATGATTCATCACGAGATAGAGGCCTATGTCGACAATATGATAGCCATATCACAGACTGAAGAAGAGCATTGGGACCATCTACATAAGTTGTTTGAGATATTGAAGAAGTATAAGCTAAGGCTGAATCCGAACAAGTGCACCTTTGGGGTGAGGTCCAGTAAACTCCTGGGTTTCATTGTCAGCGGTAAAGGAATTAAGGTTGATCCCGCTAAAGTCAAAGCTATTCAAGAAATGCTCGCTCCTTGTACCAAGAAGGAAGTCAGAGGTTTCTTGGGATGACTGAATTATATTTCTAGATTTATTTCTCATTTGACTGCTACTTGTGAACCGATCTTTAAGTTACTGAAGAAAGATAAGGTAGTGAAATGGAACGATGATTGTCAGTAAACCTTTGAAAAAATCAAGGAGTACCTACAAGAACCTCCAATTCTGATGCAACCAGTTGAAGGAAGACCTCTGATCATGTATTTAACAGTGCTAGAGAATTCAATGGGGTGTGTACTGGGGCAGCATGACGAGTATGGTAAAAAAGAGCACTTAATATACTACCTTAGCAAAAAGTTTACCGATTGTGAAACAAGATATTCACTACTCGAGAAAACTTGCTTCACTTTGGCATGGGCTTCTCCCCAACTAAGACAATATATGTTGACTTATACTACCTTGTTTATCTCTAAAATGGATCCCATCAAATATATATTCGAGAAACCCGCTCTCTCTGGAAGAATAGCTAGATGGAAAATGGTCTTGATAGAATACAACATTCAGTTCACCACTAAAAAAATAAATCTAAGGAAGTGTACTGGAAGATCATTTGGCTCATCAAGCCGTAGACAACTACCAATCTATGAACTTCAAATTCCTGGACGAGAATATTATGCTAGTTATAAATTGTGAAGAACCTGGACCGTATGAAGGACCTGAGCGAGGATCTCGATGGACTATGGTTTTTGAAGGAGCCTCTAATGCACTTGGCAACGAAATTGGGGCTATAATTATCTCTCCTCAGAGTTTCCATACACCCTTTACCGCTAGATTATTCTTTTACCGTACCAACAACATGGCTGAATACGAAGTGTGTATCATGGGCATCAGAGCTGCTATTGACCTGAGAATCAAATTCTTGAGTGTATACGAGGACTCAGCCCTGGTAATCAGTCAAATCAAGGGAGAATAGGAGAATAAGCATCTGAATCTCATTATGTACCGAGAGCATGTGTTGACCTTAATCCCGTACTTCGAGGAGATCACTTTTGAGCATATCCCAAGGAAAGAGAATCAGTTGGCAGACGCATTAGCAACCATGTTGTATATGTTTAAATTTATATGGGATAATGAAGCTCCCAAAATTACCATTGAAAGGCTAGACAAACCGGCACATTGCTACAAAATTGACACTGACAGAGTAGAAGAGAAGCCTTGGTTTCATGAAGTGAAAAGATATCTTGAGGCTCAAGAGTATCCTGAAGGAGCATATATCAATGATAAGAAATTCCTATGGAGGTTCTCAGCTAAGTTCTTCCTGAGCAACGGAATTATGTACAGGAGCAACCATGTTTCGATTCTGCTTCATTGTATGGACAAGAAAGAGGCGGAGATGATTATGGAAGATATGCACAAAGGTATCTTTGGTACTCATTCTAGTGGACATACCATGGTTAAGAAGATTCTGAGAGCGGGTTACTATTGGTCGACTATGGAAACTGACTACCATCACCACTTGAGAACTTATCACAAGTTCCAGATCTATGATGACAAAGTACATGTGCCTCCAGTACCTCTGAATATCTTGACTGCTCCTTGGCCGTTTGCAATGTGGGGCATTGATATGATTGGAGAGATCAAACATGCTACTTCCAACAGACATCACTGCATCCTCATCACCATTGACTACTTCAGAAAGTGGGTTGAAGCAGCCTCGTTTTCCTCTGTTACTAAGAATGTTGTCGCCTGATTCATTAAGCATAATCTTATCTGTCGGTATAGCATTCCCAAAAGGATTATCACATGCAATGGTACTAATTTGAACAATACTACGACCACTGAACTCTGCTCGCAGTTCAAGATCATGCACCAAAATTCTTCTCTGTATCGACCGAAGATGAGTGGCGCAGTGGAAGCCGCCAATAAGAACATTAAGAAGATTATACAGAAGATGACATTAACGTATAAAAACTAGCACGAGATGTTACCATTTTCTCTCCAAGGCTATCGCACTTCAGCTCAGACATCAATTGGGGCAACCCGATTCTCTATGGTATATGGTATGGAGGCTGTCTTACCTGTCGAAGTTTAGATTCCTTCCTTGAGAATCATGAAAGATGCAGACTTGGACGAAGACAAATGGATTCATACTAGGATGGACCAGTTTAATTTAATTGATGATAAGAGGCTTGTGGCTGTTTGTCACGGTTAGATGTATCAAAAGCGTATGATCAAAGCTTTCAATAAGAAAATCAAGCATCAGGTATATCAGGCTGGTGACTTGGTAATAAAGCGCATCATCCTATCACAGGGTGATCCCAGGGGAAAATGGACTCCCACCTACGAAGGGCCATTTTTAATGAAGAGGATATTTTCGAGCGATGCCATTATACTTTCCACCATGGACGATGAAGATCTTCCACACCCTGTGAACACAGACATAGTTAAAAAATACTATGCATGGAAACTACCCGCTAGGTTGACTGACCTAGGAAAAAATAAGGGCATCCCGACGAACCAAAAGGGTTCGGGCAAAAATCAGGGATATATATATATATATATATATATATATATATATATATATATATATATATATATATATATATATATATATATATATATATATATATATATATATATATATATATATATATATATATATATATATATATATATATATATATATATATATATATATATATATATATATATATATATATATATATATATATAAGACTGTACACCCGACAAGTCGAAAACCTGAAAAGGAGGCTTGAGCAAAAAAGGGTATCCCGGTGGACTGAAAACCCGAAAGGGCGGTCCAGGAAAAAATTAGGGATTAAAGTGTATGACTACATCCTATTGGATCACTCACAGCCAACTTTATTACCAACGTCAAGTTCGAATGGTACAGATCGATTCAGTTAACTCCTTCGACAACAACAAATGAGATGCTCAAAGACATATGGGCAATAGCAGAGTTGGAACCCGATGAGATCATTTACAAATAGCTATATGTTTTGTTTTACTTTGTATTACTTTTGTTTTACGACAATTTCCTCTTACTAGGATTTATGTCTCTTTGTACAACAATCACATGTTTATAGGCAAACTATCAATATAAAAACAATTTCAAAATTCAAAAATTTGTTTTACTTTTTCTGTTTTGTTTGCAAAAACGTCCAATAACTAAATTGAATGAACATACGCATATATATATGATTACTATTAATAAATATATGCATAACAACAGGAATAAGTATTTACTCAAGACTCCAGGAGACGAGATAACGTTCAAGTCATGCAATCCCCACAGAGAAATTCCCATAAGATTGTCCCCCGCATAATCATCTTCATAAACTTGATGCATTCCCCTCAAGTTTGAAATATCCTAATCATACTTACCAACAGATCCCCCTAGCGGACAAAGGAGTATGATCTGTTCCTTGCTAATATTGCCAACCTATGAAGTCCCAACCCTCGTCAGAAAGTATATCTTCAACAAAACTCACATGAATTATTTCCCCAGCTGAGTTTATTTCTCCAACACAGTAAAATCCTCGGCAAAACATTCCTCAGCAGAGTATTTCTCCAACAAGGTTTATTTCCTCAACAAGGTTTATTTTCTCAATAGGGTTTATTTCCCTAGTGGAATTCAGTCTCCCAAACCTGAGTCTATCCCTCTGACTAGTGCAAGTCACTGACAAAACTTTTCTCTCCAACAAAGGGTAGTTCAGACCACTATCCTCAGACAGTTGCTATGAAAACCTGAAACCAGACCAAATATTAGTTAATCTTATTCTCCCCAAATGAGTCGGCATCCATATCGAAAACTCGTTAAGCCAACACCTCGGAAGGTTATCCATCTCTTTTATCCCCAGTCAAGGTATATAAGAATTAAACTCCCCAATAGAGTGATGAACGACCAATGTTCTTGAACTCTTCTTCCCAAGCAAAAATCAAATTCCCCAGCAGAGTTTCCTCAAACAGCAAGCAGGATTACCCAGCAGAGACATTCTAAACAAGATCGAAGAATTAATGTCTCCATCCCCAATAGTAGTACGAGATTTATTTTCCTGATAAAAAATGTTATACAAAGCTATCGATACGCTTCAACGACATCTCACATTCATACATCATTTATCATAGCACATGCATACGAAACACATATAACACACTCTCATTTTCTTTAAGAACATCATTACGCAATGCACTACATACATCATGACATTGCATAAATAATAACTCTATCATTTCAGGTAAAGTTCACAAGCTGACAAACATCATCATCAATTTTCTAACAGGTCGCAGAGTAATTCCTGAAACAGGACGGGGCGACTATCTACATGATCGGACAATTTCCTTCAGAAACTAAATTCTGACAAAACACTTTCCCCAGAGAGGTATTCTGAAAAATATCTCTTCTAGATGGAGTCAGGCGTAGACTTATGCTACTGCATCATTCAGATGAAGTCAGGCGTAGATTTCCTTCTGATACTCTTTTTGGAAAAAGTCGTGCCTAGACTCCTTCCAATACCTCATTCTAGACAAAGTCGAGCGTAGACTCATTCTAGTGCATCATTCAGATGAATTCAGGCTTAGATTTCCTTCTGATACTCTTATTGGAAAAAGTCAAGCGTAGACTCATTCCAAACATATCTTCTAGACAAAGTTGAGCGTAGACTCATTCTAGTATATCATTTTGATAAAATCAAGCATAGATTTATTCTAATATTCTTTTTGGACAAAGTCGGGCGTAGACTCATTATAAATGTATCTTCTAGACAAATTCGAGCGTAGACTCTATCTAGTACATCATTCAGATAAAATCAAGTGTAGATTCACTCTGTTATTCTATTGGACAAAGTCAGACGTAGACTCATTCCAAATACATATTCTAAGACAAAGTCAGGCCTAAAATTATTCTGATATTCCTATCAACAGTTACTCTGGATGGCATCTATAAGACCATATCCGACGACTCTTCGTCACCTCTCCAAATGGCATCTTTAAGCCCATTCCCGGTATAATCAACCAATAATGTTACTTCGTGCACAGGCGAGTGTAAATTTATGGGCACTTAAGTGTTCAATCATCTTCTACCTTCAAGTAATGAATGGCGGACATGCCAATCTAACTCTTTAGGTTTAAGAAGGTTGAACAGGGGCAGATGTTGTACCCCAAAATTTCCCCTCCCATTTTTCTTCAAGACATTCTCAAAAGGTTCTCAAATGCTTAAGGTTGCTCAAGAATTGATCAGACAAATTCTCCTCCTAAGTAATGGGTCCACAATTAGGGTTTTGTGTTTCACGAGGAATATTAGGTTCTCAAGGTCTCAATTGATTTTCATGGTTCTCCATAGGTCTCCAAGAATGCTCATGTCAAGTTTCAAGCCTTCCATTAAAAGTTTGCTCAGCCAATGGCTCAGATGACTGAAAATCAACGGTGTGGGCAAAAAGTCAATTGTGGTCAACATACAGTCAAACTAATATTTTTAGTCAACACCAACATTTTGAAGTCACATTCATCATTTGATCAAGGGTTGATCATGATTCCTCAAGAAGAGCCCTCAAATCATCAAAAGTCAAAAGTTGCCAAATTAGGGTTTCCTTAGGAGAAGTCAACTGAACTTTGACCAAGCATAATTTGACATACTTCATTATATTTTCCCTAACCAAAGCTCATTTTAAAGGCAATTACATTCTCTATAACTTTTTAACTCTAAGCTCAAGTCCAAAAAATGCATCATTTGAGAGATATAAGCCAATACATTACAAGTCATTTCAAAAGTTAACAAAAATATACTTGTTGTAAAAGCAGCTTACATCAAGATAAAGTCTTCAAAAGAAAAATTATCAACATAGAGGTTTTATAGGACATCTTGAGCTTTCCACAAAGTCAAATATCACCTTTAAAAGATAAAAATTGAGAGAGTTATAACCATTTTAAGTTGGGAAATTTTGGGCAAATGCATGAATTTCAAATTGAGCAAATTTGTAATTTTGAGCTATTGGGCTTAACTTCTCAGATCCAAACGTATAACACATTAAAGGTCCCCTAAGTCCATTCACATATTTTTTGATGATATTTATTTATTTTATTTGGATTTTATTCATTTAAAAGAAAATTAAATCAAATAAAATATGAAACCACAGAATTGATGCGCATAGACCTTTATTATGATCAGATTAGAGGCCCAAGAATGTGTCTTGAAGACCAAGAAACCTGCAAGGTTGATTGGCACAAGATTGAGCAAATATAAAATCTTTTCATACAAATTTTCAATCAAATCTTTTCACCATGAATGACAAAGATATGATCCTATTTTCTTGACCTAAATCATTGTCCTATAAATACACATTGCATTCAGACCAAAATGACACGTGCAAGCTGCCTCAAAAAACCTAGCAAATTCTCAAATTTTTCAAAGAATTAGGGCAAAGTCAAAATCTCATCTCTAGCCCTTGTCAAGCAACTCCAACGATCCAGCCATCTTCCTGAAGGTTCCAGGAGATCATCCCTACCCTATTTGAAGCCAAAAGCACACAGGAAGGCCGCGTTCCATCCTCACTGGTTTGGTATAATTTTTCAAATCCAAAACTTATGATTTATTCATTTTTGATTAACTTGGTGTGTTTGAATGTATTTATACCCATCATAAGAATAGGTTGGACGCATAACATGTGAGATCTAATGCCAGAATGACCAAGTGTTATTGTTAGGGCACTGAGCTCGTGAATTCTTGAAACCCTAGTTACAGGCTGTTTCAATCAAAACAAACGTCACCATTAGATTAACGAGGCCTAAATTAGTGGACAAGGATGTTTTTTATTCTTACTTTTCCTTGATTTCACAGGTTTCGAAAATAGCCTAGCCGGAGAAGAAGGAGTTGACCACCGGAGGTGGTGGTTTGACTCCTACACGTTTATATTATATATTAATTATTTGATTTATATAAAAGGATGTATAGACACCCTAGTGGTAGAAATGCATGCTCTTAGTCACTCCTCTCCCAGGTCACGGATTCGATCCCTGATTTTGCCAAATTCTTTCATGTTTTCATTATTTTTGCAGGTTTGTTATAAAACACATCGGAGGCGTATCTTTGACACAACCAGTGCGTTGGATGGGTGGTATGCTTGCTGCATGAAGGTCTTGAGGGCGTGGGTTCAACACCCATCCCTACTCATTTGGTTATTTTTTTTTCATAACCTACCCCCTGAACTCAGAAAAATCTCAAAGGTATTTCCTGTTCTTTTCACCCTTTCCTTCATTGGATAAAAGAAAAGTCAATGACGACTCTTGTTATCCGCACATTTGCGATAAAATGCAAAACCAAGTCAGTTCTCCCACCGTATGATATAACTGGCGACTCTGCTGGGGAAAACTAAAAGTGGGGTTACCTTTAGAGTTAGATCACTTTTAAATTCTTTCCTTGTTTGATTTATCTGCTTTATATTTAAAGGGTGTTTGGGTTTTATTTCTTGCAAAGATCCTATACCCGGATCTGGGGAACATTTTAGGTAATTAGCAATAGATCATGGAAACTATACGGTGTGTACCAATATGGTTGAAGTGATGGCTACGTTAGTGAAACACATTGGTTTGTACTGGTATCCCTCGAGTCAGACGGGGAGCATATTACGCTGTCGCGTGGTGTCATAAGCATAACTGACCTTAGAACCTTAATTGACCCAACTTAGCCATTAGAAGGTAGTGAGATAGCTAGCTTTGGTGTGGTTTGAAGTTGGTTGATACTCGATACTACACTCATTGAGATTTGACTCTCGAGTTTTGTTTGGTGGCAGTTCAGTTGCCGTGCTAGACGAAACTTATGGAAAAAATTAGTGATATTGAGATCCCTATAACCCGGTTACTTCTTTAGGACAGGTTGAGCCAACTAAACTTCAAGAGGGTACTTACCTACAAACTCCATGCAATCCTTAAACCTAAGGACTTTGCATGCTTTGCTTGTGTTTGATTATCTATTTGAACATGATATCATGACATCATAACATCATCATATCATGACTAACCATTTCAAGGATCTAGGGGATTTATCTTTGTCCTATGTTGCAGGGTCATGGCTTCCAGTTGTAGGAACACTATCTGGTTGCGGGTATCTCTCTGGTTGGCCCCTGGTGGTCTGCGCGACGCTGATGTCAGGAAGACTGAGGAGATGCTTGATGGGCATCATGGATCGGTGCTAGGCCAGAAGGGCAAGAGGGTGATATTGCCCGACAGGTGCGGGCAGTCTGGGTCACGGTCAGTGGGCGGTACCCATGAGATATCTACGACTGGGCCCAATCAAACTGTCGGGCCAGTCCAGAACAGTAGCCCCCAAGTCCTTGCTTCTTAAAATAGGAGCGAAGACTTTTGATGTCTTCCCGGAGGACGGGGAAATTGTGTTTGCCCGTTGCGCTTATTCGTCGGGGAGGAAAAACCTTTGCCTTCGAGACCATTGAGTTTGGAGAGGTAGCGTATTCTGGGAAAGGCGCCGGTCGGGCGGCGCTAATGATGGCCTAGGTCTAGGGTGTCATGATGACGACCCTAGGGTTGCCAAAGTGCGTGGTTTGCATGCGCGAGTCTTTCCATCTATAAGTATGAGAGGGATAGGGCGATTAGTATTTTTTGCTTCCTCCTTCAACTTCCCGTATTAGCTCGATGGTGGACCACCGACATCTGCTCAATTTCTTCATTCGTGGTTATCCAGGTTCGTCTCTTCTTTTTTCAGTGAGTTTTTGATTCTCCATCATTTGCATGCTTTTGTTTTTTGCTTCTTAGATATTCATGCGGTTAGGATTTAGGGTTCTGTTAGGGAGGAGACCGTTAGAGACCCTAGGTGGCGGACGTCATTCTCGCTGTGTATGGTTGTCCGAGCCTCCGTGGAGTTCTCTTGCGGCGTGCTATAGGCGATTCGTTTAGGGTTTGATTGTTCTCTAAAACCTGTGCCTGTTAGAATACCTTAGCGGTGTTCTGGATTATTTCTGCATTTTTTGCCTGACAGCACGCCTCGGTGAGGGTTCTAGTCGGGGATAAGATCCTCATCTCCCAGCTCCCTTTCACATGTTTAGTGGTGGAAGGGTGGTTCTGGCATTGATTTCGAGCTCAACCTTTTCCTATGCTTTTCAGGTTCTATGACTGACGATGCGCACGTTGTCATTTCGAGCGAATCCACAGAATCTTCTAGGAGCTCCTTGAGCGGGACAAGTAGCAGCTCGTCGAGCATTTTAGGAATTTCTGAAGGGCAGCAAAACTTGGTGGACCAACAGACGGGGGATCCCGACGTATCGATGAGCTCTATGATACGGGAAGGCCTATTTCCTCCTCGAGAAAACGAGGACCCTAGAGATTGGGTAGCTAAGGACCCTTGGGAGTGGCGGTCGTATTTTTATGAGAACGGGGAAGACGTATTCACCGACGTTTACGTGCACGAGGAGGGGGCTCGGGAAGAATAGTTGTTATACATCCCCAGGAAAGATAGCAGGATTTGCTCGAGGTACGATAGGAGGCGGATCCCTATGTACGACATAGTTTTCCAGGAGATGGGTGTGATACGGTGGGAGAACTGACTTGAGGGTTTTGCGTTTTATCGCAAATGTTGCGGTTTAGCAAGAGTCGCCACCGAATTTTCTTTTATCCAAAAGGAAAGGAGAAAAAGCACATGAAAGACCTTTGAGATGTTTTCTTGAGTTCGGGGGGTAGATTATGAAAAGGGAAGGTATTAGCACCCTTTTCATCCATGGTTTTCCATGGGCTCTTAGTTACTTGCTTAGATCACTTGCTTTTGTTGTTTGAAAATGTGCTTGGTGTGGTTTTGAAAGTATTTTGTAAAAGAGGCCATTCGTTTAGGCAATCTTTGTAATGATTCTCGTTCGTAAGAATGTATACAAAGATGTTTGTCTTTTGAAAACGTTTTCAATATTTGCCAGATGCTTTTGAAATGTGTGTGTTTGTTTTAAAAGTAGCAAGGATATTTGTTTTGAAATAGAGCAAGTAACTAGAAGCAATCTACCTACTCAAATGTCTTTCTTGTGCATTTTCTATTCCTTTGACATCGTTGTCTTACCATTTATTTGGTAAGTAACCCTATTTTTGGATGTAAACGGGACGGGTGTGGGTCATCGTATAACCATGATTAGCAATGTTTGCAAAGTATCTTAGCATTTTGAGGGGCCAGGATCATTTTTTAAGGCAACTTTTTGAATAGCGTCATCGAGGGACTATGATCTTTATGTTTGTTTTGTTTTACCAAGATACTTCGCATGCGTAACATGGCCATTTTTATATAAGGCAACCAAGTGGAGAAACCCTAAGGATGCTTGTGTGTAAGTGTATCATTTTCATACTTTGGTTTTATCTTGTATTTAGGGTTTTCTATCTTGATTTGTTTTGATCTTATCATATAAACCCTAACTACTAATCATGGCATGTAAAGCGGTAAATTGCGTAATGTAAATATTACTAAGCTATTACAACAATTTTATGGGAGGGGGGAATATAAATTTGAATAGGGATTTGCAAAAATGTAAACCTAAATAAATTATTACAACCAAATCGAATTTGTACGAATTAGAATAAATAAAGTACAATATTTAAGTATGCAATATTATATACATGCAAGAAAAATATTTTTTGTTTTATTTTTATGTAAAAGAAATTTTAATCTAAACCTAAGATTATAAGGAAAAGAAATTAATTTTTTAGAAGGGAGGTTTTAAACCTAATTTCTATTTTAAAAGAAAATGAAGTTCATATGTATTATTTTTTATGTATTTTTTATATTAAAATAATAAATAATATTGTATATAAAAATATAAAGTTTTTATATATGCAAAAATGAATATTTATATGTATGAGATAAATAAATTAAGCTAAATATATTTTAATTATATTTCACAAGTTTATTGAGAAAATACATGATATATATTTTAAAAAAAAAATTATGTGCAAAATAAACTAAAACAAAAATAAAAATGCAATATTATTAATTTTATATTTTTTAGGATTTTTTATGCATAAAAGAAAATATTAATGAAAAAAAAATAAATTAAATAAAAATATAAAAAAGTTGGGCAAAGGGGGTATAACAAGCAGACTAGAGACAACATGTTAGCAATAAAAAAAAACCATGGCCCAAATATGGAGGCCCATCCTGCAAAAGATCGCAAAAAAACTGAAAAATGGCAAACAAAAGTAGCGCCCAGGTTCGAACCCAGGGCATGGGTCTCACCAGCCTGCTACTTTTCCATTGGGGTGGCTATACATCCATTGTCTTAAGTGAAGCAAAAATAATATAACATGAAACAAGTCCTTGCCCTGTACTTCATCTTCTTCCTCAAGCTTGGCCAGATGTCCTGTAAGTCTCTCATTCTTCCATGAAACTGAAAACTCATAACATGAAAGTTGTGGTATTTGATCTCACGATTCTAACCATATAAGTTATGTAAGCTAACAATCAAAGATCAGAGAGAATTTTAAAATCCCTAATTTAAACCTAATTTTTTCAGAAACTTCAAGTTCTAAATTCTCTCAACTCAGGCCAAATAAATGTAAGATAAAGATATGTACAGTTTCGTTGCAATGAGGGCTACATTATTTATTCACAAATCGTGGCCAATGGTTGCCTGTACAAGGAGATAGAAGTTGAGATTTTACCTCCTTCAGTTGAAATCATGGATGGAACTGGAGTGAGTTTGATGGAGGCCTGATGCTTGCTTGAGATTCCTTGAACTTCCCTGAATGTATTCCCACCCTTGCCTTGCTCTGAAAGTGTCTGAAACTCCTTGGCCAAGTCAACCTGTAAGCTTTGAAAACAAAAATTGCAGATGATGGAGAAGGGGTTATAGTACATGGATGAAGGTCTAGATTGGTTAGATATCAAGTAGGTAAGATGTTTTGATGATCAAGAATGGAAACGCACGAGCCAAATGAGAGATTGGTATGCTTATGCCAAAACTGCAAGTTTTGACATTTTTTTGGTATTTTGAGCTTGGGAGTGTTTCAGGCCTTTACTAATCGTGTGTTGTGTTGTATTATGTTTGTATATTAGTATAGAATCAGTTTCATGTCAACCCTCCAACAGCTGTGCCAGCTCTAGCCTTTTTGCAACCTTTCTTGCTTTTGAAGTAAAGTGAAAGGACAAGGCTTGCCATGCTTGTACTTGCTTTCTTAGGGTTGGTATAAACTTGTAAAAATTTATTTAGGCTTGTAAGATTTGTATATGCAATGGAGACAGGTGCAATGCTCAAGAATTGGAAAGTGGCAAAAGTTGAGCTTTTCCAAAATGGCAATGGTCACTTTATGCCATTTATGGAATTACAACTTGGGTAATGGCTCTAGGGCATGGATCAAAGCTTTGTCAACTGAGTAAGCATTAAATTAAGGAGTGAGGACCAAGTTTGGGACCTGTAAAGCATGGATTAGGTAGCATAGGTACTGATTGGAACTTTGTTCTTCATGAAATGACTTGGACAAAAAGTGAGAAATTGCCAACTTCATCTCTTCGATTCTCCCTACTCAAAAATGATATTGAGGAGTTCTTGGACATTTTGGAAATCTTGCAATATGCTCTATAACTCATCTTTAAAATTAATTTTGAGATACCTCTTGGAACTAGGTGAAAAATTTCCATGAAGTTGGGTCCAAAACCTGCCTAAATTAGGGCAAAATTTCACTAAGTTATTTAGTTCATGACCATGTATTCATAAATTTATATCTTGATATCCAAGCATATTTAAGGAAAAGTGTGTGAATAAAAGTTGTATATTTCATGGAGGTCTACAACTTTCATGTTGGGAACTTCCTTTGAATCATTATGCATCATGGTGAAAAAATGGCCTAAAGTTGAGAAAAAAAAAGAAAATTTTCTATACTTAGAAAATTTCTAAGTTAAGAAAATTTTCAAATTTAAACCCTAATCTTCAAACTTGGATTTCTTGATGAAAAAGCTTCAAATTTTGACATGTTTTGATGAATTGGGATCCTTGGCACTTGATTTTGACCAAAAAGTCAAAGTTTAACTTTTCAATGTACAATTGACTTTTGATCAGTTGACTGCAAATTTCATCTGTCAATCCAGTGAAATTGAAATGTTTTGAGCCATATAATAAGGTCAAGATGATGTAATTGAATCCTTGAAACTATGCCTTAACTCAATTGGTCATTTGCTAGGTTAAAATTCAGAAATTGCCCTTCCTCAGTCAAAACCCTAATTTTGACCATTTTGCCCTTTTGGTGATTTGATCAAATTTCTTGAGGAATTATGGTCTAAACTTGATCAAATGATACACATGATTCTAGAATGTTGATGTGGATCAAAAATTATGAATTTTGACTGTAAATTGGCCATGGTTGACTTTTTCCCTAATACAACTGAATTTTAGGTCAACTGTCCAATTGATTGATAAAAAATATGGTTCAAGGCTTGAAACTTGTCATGAGTGATCTTAGGGGTCCATAATGTTAGAACATATTTTGATTCTACAAACCTAAATTAGAGTTTTGATGATAACAAAATACAAGAATAAATAAATTATAAGATTTATATATAAGACATATATGCTACTTAAAATTATGTTTTGTATTTACAGAAGTTCTGATGGAATCAACATCAGAAGATCAGTACCAACATCAGCATCAGAAGATATGTCAGCATCAGAAGATCAATAACATATGCTACACGCTGAAATGACCAAATCATACGCTGAAGCCTGATGACCAGAATCTGCACATAAAATACTCTGACTCTGATCAAGATCCTTACCAAGTCATCAACACTCAGAAGCGTCAGCATAAGCTAAAACAAAGAACACTCTTATTACCATAAGAAGAGAACACTCTGAAGCGTTACTAAGCATTCAAGACAGATTAATTACCAACGACTTTATTCCAAGACAAGATCTTCTCAAAAAGGAAAGAACGTTATTATCATTGAAAGTGATTTATGGACAACAACGTATCTTTACCTTGGCTATATAAACAAGTCAGTGTGAGAAAAGCAAAGGCTAATAATCTTCACGCACGCATATACACGCCTACGAAAATGCACGCACTCATACAAATTACTAAGCTTTGCAACCACGCTCATCCAAACGCTTTAGGAATCCAGTTTTTATTCCAAGCTTAATATTGTGTATTATCACAGTTGTGATATATAGTTTTGTTAGAAAACATTAACACACATTTTGTTCAATTATCTGTAAGAGAATTTCCTTGAGATAAACCGGTCTGTGGTTAGACTCAAGAAGGCTTTAACAGTTGTTAAAGTAGACTGTTGTAATCCTATTGAATATAGTGGATTAAGACCTCGTTAGAGAGAGGCGAAATCACCTTGACGGGTGGACTGGAGTAGTTTGAGATCAAACGAACCAGGATAAAATTACAGTGTTGACTGCAAAATTGATTTAAGCTTTACAATTCAACCCCCCTTCTTGTGTTTTTCACATCTTCAATTGGCATCAGAGCGCCTGGTTCTGAGCTTATAACACTTAACCGTGTCAGTACAAGATCCAGCGTTAGAAAAACACAATGGCAGGACCACATCAAAACATCAACAATGACAACAATGAAGAAAGAGACAGATTCAGTGGCAAACCTCCAGTCTTTGATGGAGAGAACTTTGACTACTGGAAAGACAGAATTGAAAGTTTCTTTCTGGCCCATGATGTTGATCTGTGGGACATGGTGACTGATGGATACACGCACCCAGTGGATGGAAGTGGTCAGAAGATTGACAGGAAAGCAATGACTGATCAGCAAAAGCGTGAGTTCTGAAATCATCACAAGGCCAGAAGAATTCTTCTCAACGCCATCTCTTATTTAGAATATGAAAAGATATCAAACAGAGACACTGCAAAGAATATGTTTGACTCTCTGAGAATGACGCATGAAGGCAACATTCAAGTCAAAGAAACCAAAGCTCTTGCGCTCATTCAGAAGTATGAGGAATTCAAGATGGAAGAGAGTGAATCAATAGAGACTATGTTTTCAAGATTTCAAATTCTCGTTGCTGGTCTAAAAGTTCTTGACAAAGGGTATTCAACTGCTGATCATGTTAAGAAGATCATCAGAAGCTTGCCAAAACAGTGGAGGCCAATGGTCACAGCGCTTAAGCTAGCCAAGGATCTCAACAAAATCTCTCTGGAGGAACTTGTCAGCTCCCTCAGAATTCACGAGATAGATCTAGAAGCAGATGAACCTCAAAAGCAAGGTAAGCCATTAGCTTTAAAATCTAACAGAAAATCTGACTCCAAAGTTTTGCAGGCTGTAGAAGAAACCTATGATGGGTCCTCATCAGAAGAAGATGAACTGTCTCTCCTCTCCAGAAGGGTGAACCAATTATGGAAGCAGAGGTAAAGGAAGTTCAGGAATCCCAGAAGATCAGAGAATCAGAATGAATCCTTCTCCAGATACAGAAGGTTAGAATCCTCCTCTGGACACAGAAGATCTGAAGGTTCCTCAGGAAACAAAAAGCCAAACAACAAAGACATCATCTGCCATGAATGTAACGAGCAAGGGCACTACAAAAGTGATTGTCCAAACTTCAGAAGGAAAAGCCAAAAAGGAAGTTTGGCAAGGAAAAGAAGAAAAGTCTCATGGCTACATGGGATGATTCTAACATATCTGAAGCTGACTCAGAATTAGATGATGAAAGAGCAAACATAGCTCTCATGGAAAACATAACAGAAGACAGTGAAGCTTCTAAGTCAGACTCTGAATCAGATACAGAAGAGGTATTCCCTGACTTTGCTATAAACTTTACTAAGGCTGAACTAGCTGAAAGCCTTAATGAAATTCTGGAAAGATATCAGCAGATCAGAGTCAAATTCAGAAACCTGAAAAGGGATCTTGCTTCTGACTCTGATAAGACTGAGAGTCTCAAATTGGAGAATTCTGAGTTAAAAGATAAAATCTCAAAATTAGAAAATCTATTGCAAAACTCTCAAAAGGAAACAATCTATGAAACTCCCAGCAGTGTTGATGAGATCATCAAGGAGTATGATCACAACTTTCAGAAGTTTCTAGCTAAAAACATAGATAGAAGCAAAATGGCTTCAATGATCTATGGAGTTAGCAGAAATGGCAGAAAGGGAATAGGATACCAAGGTAAGGTACCTACACCAAAAAATGCCATGGATTTAGTTATAAAACGTACTCCACTTGATTCACACTTTATATATGGGCACACACATGACATCAAATATACAAGTAGTAATGATTCTGTCAAACCAAAATTCAACCAGAGTTTTGGTAAAACTAACAAATCAGGACCCAAGAAAATATGGGTACCTAAGGATAAAATAATACATATGGCAGATATCTTTAGCAGCAAAGCAGAAACACCAATCATGGTACCTGGACTCTGGCTGCTCACGACACATGACGGGAAGAAGGCATATGTTCCAAAGCCTGGAACTTAAGCCTGGAGGCCACATAGGTTTTAGAGGCAATCAGAGAGGAAAGATCATTGGCTCTAGAACTGTAGGTAATGGAAATCTTCCCTCTATAAGTAATATTTTATTAGTAGATGGATTAATGCATAACCTGTTATCCATAAGTTAATTAAGTTATAACGGTTATGATATAATCTTTAATCAAAATTCATGCAAAGCTGTTAGTCAGAAAGATGAGACTATCCTATTTAATGGAAATAGGAGAAACAACATTTAAAAAATAAAACTTTCTGAACTAAAAAGTCAGAATGTAAAGTGTCTTCTGTCTGTTAACAACGAGCAATGGATCTAGCACAGAAGATTGGGACATGTTAGTATGAGAAGAATATCTCAGATTAACAAACTCAATCTGGTCAGAGGACTTCCTAACCTGAAGTTCAATTCAGATGCTCTGTGTGGAGCATGTCAGAAAGGCAAGTTTGCAAAACCAGCTTTCATATCCAAAAACGTTGTTTCCACCTCCAAACCACTAGAACTTCTGCACATTGACCTATTTGGACCAGTTAAAACTGCTTCAGTCAGTGGCAAGAAGTATGGGTTAGTAATCGTAGATGACTATAGCAGATGGACATGGGTAAAGTTCTTAAGACACAAGGACGAGTCACACTCTATGTTTGTCACCTTCTGCAACCAAGTTCAGAATGAAAAGGATCTTAGAATAGTCAAAGTCAGAAGTGATCATGGTGGAGAGTTTGAAAACAAAGATTTTGAATCATTTTTTAATGACAAAGGCATTCTGCATGATTTCTCTTGTCCAAGAACTCCCCATCAAAATGGAGTTGTAGAACGAAAGAACAGAACATTGCAAGAAATGGCCAGAACCATGATCAACGAGACTAACGTTGCTAAGATCTTCTGGGCAGAGGCAATAAACACAGTGTGTTATATTCAGAATAGAATCTTTATAAGACCTATTCTGGAAAAGACTCCATATGAATTGTGGAAGAACAGAAAGCCCAACATTTCTTATTTTCACCCATTTGGATGTACATGCTTTATTTTGAATACAAAAAATTATTTGAACAAGTTTGACTCTAAAGAAAAAAAGTGTATTATGTTAGGATACTCTAAACGCTCAAGAGGGTACAGAGTATACAATACAGAAACACAGATTGTGGAAGAGTCAATCAGTGTTCGTTTTGATGATAAGCTTGACTCTCAAAAGTCAAAGCAGAATGAATTACTTGTAGGTATGGAAGTTGAATTCACAGGTACTGAAGACAAGTCATCAGAAGCTCTTAACAAAGACACTCCCTCAACATCAGAAAGAGGCACTGCAAGCAATCCAGCACCTTCTGTTGATCAACTTCAGAAAAGACCATCCAGAAGCAGCATGGATCACCCAGAAGAAACAATCTTAGGAAGAAAGGAAGATCCTATCAGAACAAGAGCTAGCTTCAAAAACTCTGAAGAATCCCTCATGGGACTTGTTTCTCTAATTGAACCATCAACAATTGATGAAGCACTTCTGGACAATGACTGGATTCTAGCAATGCAAGAGGAGCTAAACCAATTCACAAGAAATGACGTATGGGATCTAGTTCCTAAACCAAAAGGATTCAACATCATTGGAACAAAATGGGTGTTCAGAAACAAACTGAATGAACAAGGTGAAGTCATCAGAAACAAAGCACGTTTGGTAGCACAAGGTTATAGTCAGCAAGAGGGGATAGACTATACAGAAACATTTTCTCCAGTCGCCAGGTTAGAATCTATCAGACTCTTAATCTCATTTGCTGTTAATAAAGGCATCACTCTGTATCAGATGGATGTTAAGAGTGCATTCTTAAATGGTTATATAGAAGAAGAGGTATATATGCACCAACCCCCTGGTTTTGAAAGTTCCAAAAATACAGAATATGTTTTCAAACTAAAAAAGTCACTCTATGGTCTGAAACAAGCTCCCAGAGCTTGGTATGAAAGACTAAGTAACTTCCTGCTAGAAAAGGAATTCACCAGAGGGAAAGTGGACACAACCTTATTCTGTAAGACAATTAAGAATGACATTTTAGTATGTCAGATTTATGTTGATGATATCATATTTGGATCTACTAAACCTTCTATGGGAAGAAAGTTTGCTAAGTGTATGCAGGCAGAATTTGAGATGAGCCTAATGGGGGAACTAAAATTCTTTCTGGGAATCCAGATTAATCAAACCCCAGAAGGAACTTACATTCATCAGAGAAAATATGTCAGAGAACTTCTGAAGAAATTTGATCTCTCAGAATGTGAGCCATCAAAGATTCCAATGCATCCCACGTGCATTCTGGAAAGAGAAGAGGTAAGCAAAAAGGTAGAACAGAAGGTCTACAGAGGTATGATTGGTTCTCTTCTATATCTGATGGCTTCAAGGCCTGACATTTTATTCAGTGTTTGCATTTGTGCTAGATTCCAATCAGATCCTAGAGAATCTCACTTAACAACAGTTAAGCGATTTTTCAAATATCTGAAAGGTACTACTAATCTGGGTTTGTTTTATAGAAAATCAAGTGATTACAGCTTAGTAGGATACTGTGATGCTGACTTTGCTGGAGATAGAGTAGAACGTAAAATTACTTCTGGAAGCTGCCAGTTTCTGGGAGAAAATCTGATCTCATGGTCCAGCAAAAGACAATCCACAATTGCTCTATCAACAGCAGAAGCTGAATACATAGCAGCAGCTGGATGCAGCACACAAATTCTCTGGATGAAAAGTCAACTTGAGGACTTCCAGATATTTGAGAGTAACATTCCTATCCTCTGTGACAATACTTCTGCTATTTGTCTTAGCAAAAATCCAATTTTACATTCTAGGGCTAAGCATATAGAAATAAAACATCATTTTATTAGGGACTATATTCAGAAAGGGATTTTAAATTTAAAATCTATTAACACAGACCATCAATGGGCTGATATTTTTACAAAACCACTTTCTGAAGATAGGTTCAACTTCATTCTGAAACATCTCAGCATGAAGCTCTGCCCAGAATGAAATTGTTTTGATTCTATATATTAACCTTCAGAACTTTGTTTATTTTTCTGTGAACTACTGATCAATCTTCCTTCAGATCTTTAGAAGTGCAGATTGTATCAGAATCTATCCATGAAGATCTGAGCGCTTCATTTCCAGGATAGTGATGTGTTGTTCACTCAAGCAAACAAGTGTCATCCAGTCATCAGCTATTTTCTGAGGCTGAACACGTGTTCACGTTTCTGAAAAGGCAAAAGCGTTGATTGGATGCATTGAGACACATGTCATGGGTAACCGTTCCAAATATCTTTATGAATCCCCTAAAATCAGCTATCATTAAATGATAATAATCATTATTAATTTCTCTCTCTTAACGTTTATGTTTTCAAAACCTTTTTAGAAATCTATTTAAACACACTTCACACCATTTACACTCTTTTACCGTCACCTTCACTTTCTCTAAATATTTCTGATTTCAGTGTTCTTACTTTCTCAAAAACCCTTTCAATCTTTTTCACAAAAACCTCGTGTGAACATGGCTTCTTCTAGCATTCCTTCTTCAGGTTCCCAGAAAACTGTTTCATCTGATCAATATGAAGAACCTTACAGAATGCTGCTAACACCAATCAAAAATATTGAAGTTCTGTCAGAATTAATCGTGGATTTCAATAGCCTTAAGGAGAATGGGTTTGATCTATCTGAAGAAATTAAAGCTCAAGGCTGGGAAAAGTATTTTGACAGATTGGTGGGTCCAACATTTCCTATTATGGTAAAGGAATTTTGGATTCACGCTTCTTCTTTCAATCATCAAGTCACATCTTACATCATGGGGAAGAAGATTGTTATCACTGAAGACCTCATTGCACGTTTAATAGGGTACAATGGTGGTGGTGTTCGTTGCATTGATATGGCAGAAAGGTGTGCTGATGCTGCCCTAATTGCAAGAGAAATATTTATTCAGGGGCTTCCCTCCAGCAAGATAAGGGATTTAAAGGACAAACACGGAATTTGGGCCAAGATCATGCTAGGGTGCTTTAACCACAGGAAGCCTACCAGCTCTCCTGATTACATTAACATTGATCAACAATTTCTGATCTATTTCATCTCTCAGAAGGTCAAGATAAATCTAGCTCATCTTCTGTTCAACCATATCAGAACAAGTGTCAAAGAAACAAGAGAAGAGGAGCGAACAAAAAGGGATTGGATACTGTGATCGGTGGATCTGGAACTGACTGTTTAACGCTGGTTCGCGAAATGTCGCGGAAGCAAGAGTCGCCACCGTCTTTTATTTTCTCCAAATGGAAAGGACAAAAGCACAGAAAAATTCCTTAAAGAGATTTCTCTCGATTCGGGAGGTAGATTATAGAAAGGGAAGGTGTTAGAACCCTTTCTATCCATGGTTATCCATGGGCTCTTAGATACTTGCTCATTTGTGTTTTCAAAAATGGTTTGTTTGCTTTTCAACTGTGGGTTTTAAAAAGTTTCTTTGAAAATTCCAGTTCGACTCTTGTATCGGTCCTCAAGAGTGTTTGAAAAATTGCTTTCGAAAGCTTTTGAAAAGGTGTCGGTATGAAAAGTATTTTTGATTTGTTTTGAAATTTAGAGTAAGTATCTAGAGTCGTCTACCTACCCTAAGGAATTTGTCTGTGTAAATGTCCTTTAAAGTAGTGCCATCCCACCATTGAGAGGTAGGTAGCACCACCGTTGGAGGTGTTCGGGTCAATTCGAGTTTGTAGGGACATGGTGATCACCAGAGCAATGGGAAGACACCTTAGAAGCTACCCTCATGCCAGGTTCCCGGATCATGAGGACTTACTAAGACATCCTCTACTCGACGATCACCTTTCGAGGCAAGGCAACAGTGAGGCGTACCCTAGGGGTGGTGTGTGCGATTTGTGTGTTGTTTTCATTTGCATTTATCTTGTCATGTTATTGGTGTTCTACGCTTGTTTTTATTTTTGTCCATACATTCTTTCATGCCATTTGTTAACAGTTAAAAATATTGCGGGAAAGTAAAAATTCTAAGCTATTACAAAAGGCGCGGGTCCACATCGCCAAAATTAAACCAGGACCCGATTTTGACAGAAAAATAAAGAAAGTAAAGAAAAGTGCGAGAAAATTAAAAGGTTACATGGCCTTGGGAGAGATACATAAATATTATAAAGAAATAAAATAAATAGGCGCATAAGAATTAAATCGAAACGAGGGCGTTGGACCCTTTTTGCAAAATTAAAATTACATGGAATTAATTAATAAAGAAAGAGAAAAGGAGATGTTTTTGGTATTTTTTAGTATTTTAGGATTTAATATGAAAAAAAAAAATTAATTGAAATTAAATGCTAACCCTAATTCTATTGGCTTTTAATTTATTAAGAAAACATTGAATTTTAACCTAAATTAACCCTAACTTTTATATACAAATTTAATTATAAAAATAAATATCTAATTATTTAATTATTTATGAAATAAAAGAAAAAAGATAAAAAATTAATATGAACCCTAATCCTATGTTTTTTTTAGATTTTTTATTAAAAGAATTAAAATTACAACCTAAGTTAAAACTAAATTTAATTATATACAATTTTATAAAAATGCTTAAAATAAAATATCCATCATATTTTTTCTCTTTTCTGATTTTTTTTTGTGTTTTATGTTTTTATGAAAATAATAATTAAATTAACAGAATTAATTAAAAAATAATAATTGAAAATAAAGAAACAAAGAAAAATAAAAAATAATGGAAAGGGTTTGCAAACCTGGGGGTTCAGACCCCAAATAGGAGGTGAGGCCTTAGTACATCTGGCCCATTTACCCTGGCCCTTTTGACTTTTTCCAGGCAGCGTGCTGGCGTGTTGACTAGGACCTACCATGCTCCTTGGATCTTGGCCTTTGATTGAGTTCCCTTGGACGCGTGGACGCTTGATTATGAAGGTGTATCATGGAACAACAACATTAACCTGCATGTGATTGTTAATTGAAAAATAATATGGGAATACTGAAGACCTGGGGCTCGAACCCAGGTCATGTACGTTGCCACCACTACGCCTTGCCAGCTGAACCAATTCACGCGTGTTAATATTAAACAACTAACAAATATTATAAAAGGAAAAAAAAGCGTTAGTGCTTTTTAGCGCGAAAATTCAAAAGGGCCATTGGTTGCTGGCCACCACATCATCTTCTTCGTTGGTTTTTTTTTCTGAAACATATAAAACATTGGCAACAGTTTTCACGCGTTGCCTAAGACTACATATCAGAAAATAACGATTAAGCCATGGATGCTCATAAATTGAGCGCGAGGGTGCCGTCTTCTTCGTCCAAACACGCTCGTGTCAATGGTGGTACTCAGGGGTTCTAATTTTTCCTCATTCAAAAACCCCTAATTCCAAGTCCTGTAAACCCTAGAAAATAATAATGGCATCTTGGCATACAGTGCGTAAAACTTCAATCAAAGCACATGATTAGCTTGCAAACATCATTATAAACACAAAAATAACAACAAAATATGTTAACAATGCATGTATGATAGAAACCGATTCAGAAATTTTCTTTACCAACTTCAATGGTGATCTTGCGTTTTCTTGAGTATGGGGCTTGGGGAATGATTGGAATATGTCCTATAATCCTCCAAGAAGCTAATGGAACAAGTTTGGAGGCTTGAATCAACCTGCAAGTGAGTTTTCAGAATTGAGTTTTTTGGCAAAATTTGCAAGTTTGTGCAAGGGTTTTCTGCGCAGCTTCTTGGTCTCCCTCATTAGGTTTTCGTTCTATGCTTATGTATGAATATATTAGGTCAACAAACTTGATCAGAATCTCTTGCATTCATGGCTTTTGGAGATTTGATTTTCAATCATATTTTTTTCAATCTTTTTCATGCAATTTTGTACCAATCATGATCCAATCAATCCAATTCCTTCCAAATCTGATCATGCACGAATCATTGAGCCTATTACATGTACAAAAAGATTTGATAAGTTAGGTTAAGTATTTTTCATATATTTAATTGATTTAAATGAATTATTATTAATAAAAATTCAAATAAATAAATAAAAAATGAATAAAACTTCCCTTTGGGCCAAGTGGTCGTGCACATGCTTGGGATGATGAATTGTGGAAGAAAAATGGGCCCATTAGCAATTTTAGGTCATTTGAATCAATGTTGACTTTTCCAAATATCCAAAAATTTCCCAACTTCCACAAGGCATATCTTGCTCAATTTTTAAGCTTTTCTCATGTTCTTGGACAATTTGGAAAGGTCTTTGAGTCCTCTAACCAATGTTTTTGGTCCCATGTCATTTTGATTTACCAATCTCAAGTTATGGCCTTTGACTTAAAGTCCCTTTTTGTTGACTTTTGAAAATGACCTATAATGTGGAAATTGATAACTTTTTGTGAGAGCATTTCTTGGACTTGAAGTATGAAGATTAGTTGTAGGAAATGTCTTTCTCTTCAAAATGAGCTTTGGATGTAATTTTTCTGATAACCCATGTGAAAGTTATGCCCTGGTCAATTTACAGTTGACTTTTCCAACTGTCCAAATAAGGAAACTTTTGCATTTTGATGATTTTTGAGCCAAGCTTTGAGAATCATGATCAAGCATTGATCAAATGATGTTTGTGGCTTCAAAATGATATGTTGACCAAAAATTTGAACTTTTGACTGTCAAATGACCATTTTGCCCCTGCAGTTGACTGTAGTGCAATTTAGGGTTTTGACTGTGCAATTTTGAGCTGAATGTCTTGAAACTTGGTATGAGGATGCTTGACCATATTTGTAGGCATATGAGACTTGATTGGACCCTTGGAAACTTCATTTTCTTGATCCGAACCAAAACCCTAATTTTGACTGCTTAGGAGGCCCTTACACTATGCAACCCTTGGGGAATTTTGAAGCATGACTTGGCAATTTCTTGGAGAATATGGGAGGGCAAATTTTGGGGTACAACAGATACCCTTGGGAAGACTGATATCAGATATTCTTACAGAGAATAGGCTGATTGATCATCTGACAGAGGCTCAAGAAATCAGCACTTTGGAAGCTACTGTTGGCAAGCAGCTGAATGCCAAAAATCTGAAGAAAATGAAGTTGATAGAGAACATCAAGAAGGAGCCCAGCGTCACTCCCTTTGATGCAATCTCCAACAGAAGAGTCCCTCTGGATAACTTTCCTCTGTTCTCAGAGATTGACTCTAAACCAGATATAATTTTGAGATATCTGGATGCTTGCAAAGCTGATGGTACAACACCAAATCTGAATATTCAAGATCTTCAGCAGAAGGCTCCAAAGGTTGTTCTGAAGAAGACAAAGAAAAGAAAAGTTGTTGCAGAAGGATCATCTCAGCAGACTCCTAAGAAGAGAGGTAATCCTTCTTCTGTAACTGTTTTAGATTCAACTGTTGTATCAACATCTATCCCAATTCCAACTCCATCTGAAAACCCAACACCTCAAACTTTCGATGATTTTGACTTTAATTTTGACCCTTCTGAATCATTAACCCTAAGAAGATCTCTCTCCCAACCACAAAATCCAAATACTGAAGCTCTACCAGAACAAGAACTTGCACAAGTTCTTTCTGATATAGACCAACACACTTCTGTTCCCATACCAGATAATCCAAATCCTGAAACCCACACAGAAGCACAACCAGAAATTCCCCTCTCACCAATACCAGAAATTCCACTCTCTCCAGAACCAGAAATCCCACTACCTTCATCTCCTCAACCAGAAATTAATCCACCCTCTCCTCAACCTAAACAATCTCCATAACCTGAGACTCAAACCTCTGAGGCTCAACCCTCTGAATCCCCTGAACCCGTACCTCTGGCCATTCAATTGCCCTTTGGCACCATTGTGAATCTTCCTCAACTTCCCTCTTCACCAGAATTAACTCCACCAAATTCCCCATCAAGTCCAATCATAATGCCTGACTCTCCCACCCCCTCACCAAAAGACAATTCAGATGACCACAACAAGATTGTCATTGATTTAACAGTCCTTGAACGCCTTGCTGCAATAAACCACAAAACTGCTATCCCTAAACCAAAACATCCAGATGTTGGTTCCAGCATATTGAACTTTGAAACACATGTACAGAAGTGGATCACTTCTCTGAAACAAGCAAGTCTGGAACTGGTTGACCCTGCTGCTTCTGACTACCTTTGGACAGAGTTTAGAAGATGGGTATGCTCTGAAACCTTTAAGCTGCAAGAACAGAGCTATGGACAAGCTCAACATAACTTCAGCAATCTGTTGAAAGAAATTGAAGGTCCAGTTCTGAGAAAGCTGCTTAAGGAAGAAGTTCTACATCTGGACATTGCCCCTTGGTCTGAACATCGTCCAGCTTCCAAAGATCAACCAGAATCAGAAGAACAGGTGATTCCAACTGAAGAACAGGGTCAAGAAGAAGATACTGCTGAAAGCTCTGAGAAGCATCCTGTTTCTGAAGATCCTCAAGCTTCCTCCCTTGACAGGCAGACTCTTGAAGACTTGAAAAGATCTGATATGCTGATGAATGAAATAATGGATAGGCAGGACACCAAAATCGATGCAATAGCGAACATGTTATCTCAGCAACAGGAAACCAACACCCAAATCAAGAGCATGTTGGAGGCTTTGTTCACACGACTTCCTCCTCCTTCTTAGAAATTTCCTTGCTGTTTTTATAACTTGTTTATCTGTAATATTTTTACATGTTCTGAACTTATCATTGCTTCTGTTTTTAATATAAATGCATTTTCAGCTCTGATTATTTTAACTCTGATTATTTGTTCTTTTTAAACTGACAAAAAGGGGGAGAAAGAATGATATTTTTCAATAACGGATTACTGAGACATAAGTCTCAAACATTCTGACATTCTAATCTATTTGAATTTCTTTCTTCTGAAAAGCTTGAACAGGTACAAAAATCTGACGAAAGAAACAATAAAGTACAGAAAAGTTCTGATGCTCAAAGACTCATGGAATTAAAGGGAAGTAATCAACTCAGGGGGAGTTTTTCTCTTCGTTGCTCTGATACCTTTTATTCTTTATTTTTAATCTCTAATACCTTTTATTCTTTAATTTTAATTGAAAAAATCTGGTTTTTGTCATCATCAAAAAGGGTGAGATTGTTAGAACATAGTTTGATTCTACAACCCTCAATTAGAGTTTTGATGATAACAAAATACAAGAATAAATAAATTATAAGATTTATATATAAGACATGTATGCTACTTAAAATTATGTTTTGTAATTACAGAAGTTCTGATGGAATCAGCATCAGAAGATCAGTATCAACATCAGCATCAGAAGATATGTCAACATCAGAAGATCAATAACATATGCTACACGCTGAAATGACCAAATCATACGCTGAAGCCTAATGACCAGAATCTGCGCATAAAATACTCTGACTCTGATCAAGATCCTTACCAAGTCATCAGCACTCAGAAGCGTTAGCATAAGCTAAAACAAAGAACACTCTGATTACCATAAGCAGAGAACACTCTGAAGCGTTACTAAGCATTCAAGACAGATTAATTACCAACGACTTTATTCCAAGACAAGATCTTCTCAAAAAGGAAAGAACGTTATTATCATTGAAAGTGATTTATGGACAACAACGTATCTTTACCTTGGCTATATAAACAAGTCAGTGTGAGAAAAGCAAAGGCTAATAATCTTCACGCACGCATATACACGCCTACGAAAACGCACGCACTCATATAAATTGCTAAGCTTTGCAACCACGCTCATCCAAACGCTTTAGCAATCCAGTTTTTATTCTAAGCTTAATATTGTGTATTATCACAGTTGTGATATATAGTTTTGTTAGAAAACATTAACACACATTTTGTTCAATTATCTGTAAGAGAATTTCCTTGAGATAAACTGGTCTGTGGTTAGACTCAAGAAGGCTTTAACAGTTGTTAAAGTAGACTGTTGTAATCCTATTGAATATAGTGGATTAAGACCTCTTTGGAGAGAGGCAAAATCACCTTGACGGGTAGACTGGAGTAGTTTGAGATCAAACGAACCAGGATAAAATTACAGTGTTGACTGCACAATTGATTTAAGTTTTACAATTCAATCTACCTTCTTGTGTTTTTCACATCTTCACATAATGATGTTTGAAAGTCATATGAAGCATTGATAGTCCAAAAATCCTTGTATAAACTCAAACCCTAATTTTGGGTCATTAGTGCATGATGAGATGTCTTCAGCTGACCAAACCCTAATCCAGTCTTGAGTCAAAGAGATCTTGTGAGAAAATTTTTGATAAATGAGAGGGAAAATTTTGGGGTACAACAGCTGCCCCTGTTCAATCTTCTTAGACCTGATGAGTTAGATTGGCGAGTCTTGCCATTCGTGACTCGAAGGTGAAAGATGATTGGACACTAGAGTGCCCAAAAATTTACACTCGACTAGGTGTAGTTAAGGGAATGGGCTTAAAGATGCCATTTAGAGAAGTGATAGAATCTTGTTGGAGATGGGCTTGTAGATGCCATCAAAGAATGTTTGTTGAATTGTAAGTTGTAAGTCAAAAGAATAAGTATCAGAATGGTGTCCGTGTCTGGAGAGTATCTGAACTATATCTGATCTGGAAATATTAAATGAGTATCAGAATGACATTCGTGTCTGGAGCGTATCTGAACTATATCTGAAAGCTGAATCTAAATGAGTAACAGAATGGCATCCGTGTTTGGAGCGTATCTGAACTGTATCTGAAAGCCGAATCTGAATGAGTAACAGAATGGCATCCGTGTCTGGAGCATATATGTATTGTATCATGAACTTGAAATCTGAATGAGTACCAAAATGGAATCCGTGTCTAGAGCATATCCATATTATATCTGAATGGGTAATTTGAATGAGTATCATAATGGCATCCGTGTCTGGAGCGTATCTGAACTGTATCTGAAAGTTGAATCCGAATGAGTAATAGAATGGCATCCGTGTCTGGAGCGTAGTTGTACTGTATCATGAACTTTAAATCTGAATGAGTACCAGAATGGCATCTGTGTTTGGAGCGTATCCATACTTTATCTGAATGGGTAATCTGAATGAGTATTAGAATGGCATCCGTGTCTAGAGCGTATCTGTACTGTATCATGAACTTGAAATCTGAATTAGTACCAGAATGTCATCCGTGTCTGGAGCGTATCCATACTGTATCTGAATGGGTAATCTGAACGAGTATCATAATGGCATCCGTGTCTGGAGCGTATCTGAACTTTATCTGAAAGCTGAATCTGAATGAGTAACAGAATGGCATCCGTGTCTAGAGCATATCTGTAATGTATCATGATTGTATATTGTTAATGCTAGCTGTTAATCTTATCCTGAAAAGGGTAAAATGTTAGCTGGAACACAAAATTATGTTGCATGAAATGTATGATGCAATATATGTGTTTTATCAATGGTTATGATATATGGATGTAATATATGTGCATGTAAGCTGATTTGTTGTATTGTTATCTGATTGAGGAAAATAAATTCCTTAACGTTACTGAGGATATGTGGATTCTTCATGTCTTGAAGTTGAAGTACTGACAAAATTCTATTGTGAGAGCAATGCCGTATACTGCTTGAGGAATTCTGAGAAATTTGACGATCTCTACTGGGGATTAATAATTTGAAGTTTATTCCGCTGTGGATTTAAATGATGCATTATGGAGATTGCTTATGGAATAGCCTAGAGACACTTTCCGGCTCTTTCAATCTATCAGTAATTGGCTTTCTCATTTTGTTTATTTGTAAATAGTAATTATGTTCAAATGCATATGTTCATTAATGAATCATTGGACATTTTTGTAAATAAAACACAAGTGTAAAGAAAAAGGACAAATAGTTTTTCTGTATTTTCAAAGAGATATCTTTGTATTGACTTTGAATAAGTATTTTGTACAAAGGAGACAGACATCCTAGTAAGAGGATGGTGCCATAAAAGTAAGAAAAACTTTATACAAAGAAAGATAGTTATGTGTGATAATCCCATGGGGTTCCCATTCTACTATAGCCTTCGTATCTCCAAATATATTGTCTATTTGTTGCTTCGTCTGAAGATGATTGAATTAATCAAAAACTCCGAGTTTGTCAGTGGAAGTCAAAAGATTGTCCATAAAAGTGATCCGACGGGACATAGTCATACGCTTTAATTCCCTAACTTTTGCCTGGACCGCCCTTTCAGGTTTTTAGTCCATCGGGAAACCCTTTTTTGCCCAAGTCGCCCTTTCGGGTTTTCAACTTGCCGGGTGTACAGATTTTTTTATTTTATCCCTAATTTTTTCCCGAACCTTTTGGTTCGCCGGGATGCCCTTTTTTTCCTAGGTGTGTCAACCTAGCGGGTCTTTTATGCGTAGTATCTTTTGACTATGTCCGCGTTCGCAGGGTGCGGCAGGTCGTCGCTGTCCATGGTGGTTAAGATCATTGCCCCACCGGAGAATATGTTCTTGATTACAAATGGTCCTTCATAGGTAGGAGTCCATTTTCCCCTGGGATCACTTTGTGGCAAGATAATGCATTTGATCACTAGATCTCCAACTTGATATACTTGGCGTCTGACTAACTTGTTGAAAGCCTTGATCATCCGTTTTTGATATATCTAACCATGGCAAACAACAATAAGTCTCTTTTCATCAATAAAGTTTAGTTGATCAAGTCGAGTCTGGATCCAATCGTCCTCATTCAAACCTGCATCCTTCATAATTCTCAAAGAGGGGATCTGAACCTCAACAGGCAAGACAACCTCCATGCCATAAACCAAAGAATAGGGTGTTGCCCTAGTTGATGTGTGAGCCGTGGTATCATACCCGTGGAGAGAAAATGGTAACATCTCATGCCAGTCCTTGTAGGTGACTGTCATTTTCTGTATGATCTTTTTAATGTTTTTATTTACAGCTTCAACGACACCATTCATCTTTGGCCGATAGGGGGATAAATTGTGATGCTGAATCTTGAACTGCTCACACAAGGTGGTGATCATAGTATTGTTAAGGTTGGTACCAATATCAGTTATGATCCTTTCTGGGATACCGTACCGGCAAATGAGATTCTGCTTGATGAAGCGGGCAATAACATTCTTAGTAACAGATGCGAAGGAAGCTACTTCGACCTATTTTGTAAAATAGTCAATGGCCACTAGAATGAAGCGGTGTCCATTGGAGGCTGTAGGCTTGATCTCTCCAATCATGTCGATTCCCCACATAGCAAAGGTCCAAGGAGCCGTCAAGACATTCAAAGGACATGGAGGTACGTGCACCTTGTCCGCATAGATTTGACACTTATGACAGGTTCAAGAGTGTTGATAGCAATCTACTTCCATGGTAGACCAATAATAGCCTGCCCGTAGGATTTTCTTCGCCATCGTATGTGTGATACGGTGGCCACAACCGGGACTGTTTTAGGAATGCTGGTTTGCATTTTGCGTCTGTGTTTGCAAAATGTCGCAATAAGCAAGAGTCGCCACTGACTTTTATTTTATCCAATAGGAAAGGAAAAAAGCACAGAAAAATTCCCTTTTTCGAGATTTTGAGTACGGGGGGTAGATTATAGAAAGGGAAGGTATTAGCACCCTTTCTATCTGTGGTTTTCCACTGGCTCTTAGGTATTTGCTCATCATTTTCAAAATTGCTTATGTGTGTTTGTGTGATTTAAAATATTTTTGACTTCGATTTAACCCTTGCTTCTGTTTTCAAGAGTGTTAGGAAGTGTTTTTGAAAGCTTTGTTTAAAAAAAAAGGAGTGTAAGTGTGAAAAAGTTTGTTTGGATTGAGCAAGTACTTAAGAACTAATCTACCTACTCGAAAAAGAGAATTATTCTATGTTCGTTTCCTTTAGACAGTGCTATCCCACTATTAGTGAGTAGGTAGCACCGTCGTCAGAGTTTTAAGGGTCAATTCGAAAGGGACGTACGATCACTAAAGCAATGTTAGGACGTCTTAGTAGTAACCCTAATGTCTTAGATCAATTATTAGAGGCAACAATTCCAAGGCAACCATTCTGAGGCAACTTTTCTGAACGGGACTTTGATCTTTGTTTAGACAAGAGAGCGACCACTAAAGCATCCTATACTTAATGACCGTTTATCGAAGGCAACCGAAGTGGGAGTATACCCTAGGAGTGCGCATGTGCGAGTGATTCAATTTCAAGTTTATTATATTTGCACATTTAAGGTTAGCTAACCATTTTAAAGTTAATCATACATTCTTGTCATGCATTCCTAATATTCATACATCTAACAGTTAATATTTTGCGGAATTTAAAGTGCGGAAAAAAAGCTACGCTATTACAAGGCTTCGAGTATTTACATAGCCAAAAACAAACCCGTCAAAAGAAAGCGATAAATGAAAGTAAAAGGTCCTAATTAAGCTATTACAACTTGTGAGCAATTATATTAATAGGGTAAAAATAAATGATAAAGTGCGCGCGATGAAATTAAGAACGAGAGAAAGCTAGGGTTCTGACCCTTTCTAACCTAATTGAGAGAAAAAATGTTTTTGTTGTTTTTAATTGTTTTTTAAGAAAAAAGAATTAGGTTTTTAAATTAAATACAAAATTAATTATCTAATTAAATTAATTAATGAAAAAAAATAAATGGCCTATTTTTGTGTTTTTTTGTTATTTTTAGGAAAAGAAAATATAATTAAGTTAGAAACAAAAACCTAATTGTTCTAATTGTTTTTAATTTATTTACAAAATAATTTAAGTTACCTAAAATTGAATAACCTAATTAAATTAATTAATTTTTTGATAAAAAATAAACCTAAACCTAATTGGGTGAAAAATATTATTTTTATGATTTTTTGATAAACAGAAATAATTTTTATGTTAGTAAAATAATTTAAATGAATAAATAAAGAAAATAAAAAGAATGAAGGAAAATAGATATGGGCCTGTGAAATCAGCATTTTGGGGGGTGTGAGAATCAGATTCTGGGCCCAAAAGAAGGTGACCCATGTTGACTTCCATGCCCTCATTCGCTGCATTGACTGGGGTGTACCATGGACACCACATCATGGCCATCAGATCTGGCTTGTCGGACACTTGGCTAGTTGGATGTTGATGGACCATGATGGTCTCCATGCCTTGTATGCATGTGATCATTGAAAGAAAAAACATATGAAATAATTGGGGGGACCTGGGATTCGAACCCAGGCCCCAAAGCACTTTCCACCCGCACCAATGCCAGCTGAGCTACATGTTCTATTTGTATATAGAATAAATATTAATGATAATATATAATAGCGTGAAAAAGGGCGCCATAATTCAAATAGGCCAATCCTATGGTGCCACGCTAGTCATCCCTGTCGCCTATCCGTTGGTAAAAGTCAAAGACGTTTACCTACGGGCAACATCCGTCGCTACAAACCTGTATATCCTCAAAATCAAACACACGCATGATAAATAAAACCTAAGGCCAAGAATCAACTCGTCTGGACCTTCTGAGCGTGATGGTGCCCCTTTCATGGCCCAATTTCACATGTACACAAAGATCCCAAATTGAAGCAACAAACCCTAACAATGGCAAACTCTAATACAGGCCATGAAAACGCAATTAAATGTTACAGAAAGCTTGAAAATGTGTTAAGGAACAAGAATATGTAATTATTTCATGATATCAATGCCAAAATTATGTAATTTGATTTCAAAAATACATCAAAGTCGTGGCTGACTTATAGTGGGTTTCAGGGCCTGAAAGTGCTTGTTCTTGATTGGTTTTGCTCGCTTGTGATCCCAGGAAGCGATTGGGATGGTTAAAGAGTCTTGAAAGTGTTTGGAACTATGAATTCGACTCAGGACTTTGTTGTGATTTTTTCAAGTTTGGTTCTTGTTCTCACGCCTCTCTAACCTCTTGATTTAGGTCTGCAAATGTTCCTTATGTATTGAGGAATGGATTAGGGTTAAAAAAGTGTGCTAAATCTTTATCAATCATGGCTTTTGATTTTAATTTGATTCCTTTGAATATCTTTCCAAAAATAGGCCAAATTCAATCTTTTTGTGCACACCAAGTCTTTGCACGATTTCAATTACTTGCCAACTGGATATAGGACTTGAAATATGTACAAGATCTTGAGGATTCAATGTTTTGGATTTTTCATGATTTGTTTTTGATTAAAATTGATTTAATTAAAATAAAAATAAAAATAAATAATAAAAACAAGATAAAGACAAGTGGAAAGAGCTAGGGCTCGTGGACCATGCCACCAACTCAAGACAAGTGCAAAAAGTTAGGCCCATTTAAAAAAAATTGCAATTTGAGGCATAGTTGACTTTTGGCAATTTTGCAAAAAAGGTCAACTTCACCAATGCATAACATCCTCAATTTTGACTCTTTGAAGGTGTTCTTGGACTTTTTAGAAAGCTTTAGATTTCCTCTAAGCAAAACTTTTTGTCTCATCTCAATTTGGTATTCCATGCTCATGTATGAAGCTTTGACAAAAAAGGTGTTTTTGTTGACTTTTCAAAATGACCTATAATGTCCAAATTCATAACTTCTTGTGAGTGCATATTTTGAACTTGGGAGCTGAAGATGGATTGTATAGAATGGCATCCTCTTCAAAATGAGCTTTGGAGGGGTCATTTCTCATAAAGCATTAGAAAGTTATGCTTGGTCAAAGTTAAGTTGACTTTTCTTGCAAAACCCTAATTTAACAACTTTTGGTTCTTGATGAATTATGAGCAATCCTTGATGAATCATGATAAACCCTTGATCAAATTATGAAATATACTTCAAAATGAGGATGTTGACCAAAAATCTTGAAGTTTGACTGTATGTAGGCCACAATTGACTTTTGCCCTAGCACAGTCGATTTTCAAGCCTTTGAGCAATTGACTGAGCAAACTTCCTCTGCAAGGCTTGAAACTTGACATGGATGATCTTGAGAACATATTAGGACATTGGTGAGAATTTGGGATCCCTTGGACTCAAATATCTTGATGCAACATGAAACCCTAATTTGAGGTAGACTGCCTTAGGAGAGAGCTTGTCTGGTTAACCCTTGGACTTCTTTGAGAAACTTGAGGATTTTTCTTGAAATGTTTTGAGAAATATGGGAGAGCAAATTTTGGGGTGCAACAGCTGCCCCTGTTCAATCTTCTTAAACCTGAGGATGTAGATTGGCTTTTTTGCCTTTCGTGATCCGAAGGTGGAAGATGATTGAACACTAAAGTGCCTAGAAATTTGCACTCGCATGAAGTGTTAATCGTCTTATGGCGTCGGGAATGGGCTTACAGATGCCATTTGGAAATTTATGACGGAAGATGGGCTTAAATATGCCATGTGAAGGAGTGTCGATCGCATAAGAGATTTCTTAGCGAGAGCTTGTATACCTGTTGTTGAGGAAGATTCCGCTGGGGAATGTTGATCTCTGTATTGAGAGAAATATAATTTTAGGAGCTTCGGTCGTCCATTATTCTACTAGGGGATCATCTCTGTTTTGAGAAAAGTTGAATTTTAGGAACTTCGGTCGTCCGTTATTCTACTGAGAAATCGTCTCTTAGTCGAGGAGGTGACAATGAACTACTATCTGGTCGTGCTCCAGGCTTTGCAATTATTTGTTGAGGAAAATAAGACCGACTGCTATCTGGTCGTGCTACAGGTTTTACAGCGACTTACTGGGGAGATAAGATTAGGCTTACTATCTGGTTGTTCTCCAGGCTTTGCAATTTCTCAATTCTTATCTGGTCGTAATCCAGGCTTCAGAAGGAATTAAGTTGTTATCCGGTTGCATCCGGGCTTTAACTTGGATTTAGGGCCCACTAATATTCGGTTGATTTCGGGCTTCTTAGTAATTGTCTAGGTAAACTGCTATTTGGTCGAAATCCAAGCTTCGCAGTGTCTTGTATTGTTATCTGGTCGTGATCCAGGCTCCAGTCCTTTTATCGTTATCTGGTCGTAATCCAGGCTTCACAATGCGTCATACCATTATCTGGTCGAATCCAGGCTTCATGGTGTCCTGTACTGCTAACTGGTCATAATCTAGGCTTCACAATACCTTACTTCTTTTCTGGTCGTAATCCAGGCTTCAGAAGAAATCAAGTGGTCATCCGGTCGCATCTGGGCTTTCCATTTGACTTTTGGGCCTAAAAATATCTGGTCGAATCTGGGCTTCATAGTAATTAGCCTGGGTGAATTGCTATTTGGTCGTAATCTAAGCTTCAGTGTCCCTCACTGTTATCTGGTCGAATCTAGGCTTCAGTGTCTCTTACCGCTATCTGGTCGTAATCCAGGCTTTGCGATGTCTCATACCACTATCTGGTCGAATTCAGGCTTCATGGTGTTCGGTGAAAATCAAGATACTATTCGGTCGTAATCAAGGCTTCATAACTTGTGTTAAAGATATACCACTATCTGGTCATAATCCAGGCTTCGCGGTGTCTTTGGCTGCTATCTGGTCGTAATCCAGGCTTCACATAAACTTGTATTGCTATCTGGTCGTAATCCAGGCTTCACAATAACTTGTTGAGCTGTTATCCGGTCGTAATCCGGGCTTCATGGCTTGTGCTTATGACACACCACTATCTGGTCGTAATCCAGGCTTCATGGTACCTCGCACTGCTATCTGGTCATAGCTTAAAGATAAACCACTATCTAGTCGAATCCAGGCTTCGCGGTGTTCGATACTGCTATCCGGTCATAATCCGGGCTTCACAATATGCTGTAGAAATCAAGGTACTATCCGGGCTTCATAGCTTGAACTTGGTGAGAATTTGACTGTATCTTTCCTGAAAGGTAAAGGGTTAATCGGATGTAATGCATGATGTATCAAGCAATGATGTTCTCAAAATAAATGAGATTGGGTCGTATGGTGCGTATGCATATGTCACGATGTATAGATATGTAATGTTTTCATGACAATCTCTAGCTGGGGAAAATAAATCCCGGATTGCTGCTGGAGAAAACAAAAGTTGAATTCTTCGTTCTCGCTGGGGATAGTGAATGAAGATGATTGTGAGAATAATCCAGCTGGAGAATAAACCGGCGAGAAAATGATTCTGTGGGAAAGAGATGCTCTGTTATAGGACCTATTGATTTGGAGGAACAACCTCGGATGGGGATGAATTATCATTGTTGGCGATAATCTTTTAGTGGCGACTTCACTGGGGATAATCTTTTAGTGGAGACTTCACTGGGGATAATCTTTTAGTGCGGGCAATAGATAAACTCTGCTTGTGGAGAATCTTGTCGACTCATTCGCAGTTGTGAGCCTCAGCTGGGGAGAGTGGTGTCCTGTTCGAGACTGCTAATATCACTGTCTTTTTCTTACTCTGCGGGGAGTGAATGTACCTTCAATCATTTTCTCCAACTAGGTCTATCCCTATACCTGGTGGATAGAGCAACTGTACGGTTTGGACATTTCTTATTTGCCCCTGTTTTTGATATTACGAGTAATCGTCTTTTGTTTCGCATGTAAATATTTATGAGCAACAATTATTGTCAAATGCATATATAAAAAATGAACCATTGGACGTTCTTGCAAAACAAAACAGAAAAAGAAAACAATTTGAAATTTCTTTGTGAAAATGAATTGTATTGATTTTGAAGTTGGCCTGTAAATAGGCGTTTTTGTACAGGAGGCTGACATCCTAGTAAGAGAATGCCGCCAAACAATAGAGTTTATACAGTTTGTGTAAAAGAAAGAAAAAAAGCTATGTGAATAATCCCACTGGGTTCCAACTCTGCTATCGCCTTTATATCCTCGAGCATCTCATCACTTTGCTACTTGGTTGAAGGTAGATCAGAATGATTAGCGCCATCTGAGCTTGATAGTCGATACCGAAGTCTGGTTGCAAGATGATCCAATGAGATATAGTGTTACGCTTTAATCCCTAATTTTTTCCTAGACCGCCCTTTCGGGTTTTCAGTCTACCGGGATACCCTTTTTTGCCCAAACCGCCTTTTCAGGTTTTCGACTTTCCGAGTGTACAACTTTTTCATTTTCATCCCTTATTTTTCCCGAACCCTTTTGGTTCGCCGGGAAGCCCTTATTTTTTCCTAGGACAGTCAACCTAGCGAGTCTTTGATTATGCATAGTATTTTTTCACTATGTATGCATTGACGGGGTGAGGAAGGTCGTCACCATCCATGGTGGTTAGAATTATAGCTCCTCCTGAGAAAATGTTCTTAACCAAATATGGCCCTTCATACGTAGGGGTCCATTTGCCCTTAGGATCACCTTGTGGCAGGATGATGCGTTTGATCACCAGATCCCCAACTTGATACTCTTGTCGTCTTACTTTCTTGTTAAATGCCTTGATCATTCGCTTTTGATACGTCTGACCATGACAAATAGCAGTAAGTCTCTTTTTGTCGATTAAGTTCAGCAGGTCAAGTCGGGTCTAGATCCAGTCATCCTTGCTCAAACCTGCATCCTTTATAATCCGAAGAGAGGGTATCTGGATCTCAATGGGTAAGACTACTTCTATTCCATACACCAAAGAGTAGGGTGTTTCCCCTGTTGAAGTCTGTGCTGAGGTTCGGTACCCATGAAGAACAAATGGTAACATCTCGTGCCAATCTTTGTATGTCACCGTCATCTTTTAAACAATCTTCTTGATGTTCTTATTAGCCGCTTCTACAGCCCCATTCATCTTCGGCCGGTAAGGAGAAAAGTTGTGATGCTGTATCTTAAACTGTTTGCAAAGCTCGGTGATCATCGTATTGTTGAGATTTGTACTGTTGCCTGTAATGATCCTCTCTGGTACACCATATCGACAGATCAAATTGTTCCGAATAAACCAAGCCACGACGTTCTTGGTTATTGTAGCAAAGGAAGCTGCCTGAACCCATTTTGTAAAGTAATCAATTGCTACCAGGATGAAACGATGCCCATTGGACGCAGTAGGTCTGATCTCACCGATCATATTGATGCCCCACATTGCAAAGGGCCAAGGAGCCGTCAAGACATTCAGGGGAACTGGAGGTATATGCACCTTATCAGCATAGACTTGGCACTTGTGACAGGTCCAAGAATGCTGATAACAGTCGGCTTCCATAGTGAACCAATAATATCCTACCCGTAGGATCTTCTTTGCCATTGTATGTCCACTGGAATGAGTTCCGAAAGTACCTCCATGTAACTCTGCCATAATCCTTTCTGCCTCGTTCTTGTCCATACAACGCAGTAAGTTCGAATCATGGTTACGCTTGTAAAGAATGTCATTGCTGATGAAGAACTTCGCAGCGAATCTCCTCAGAAACTTCTTGTCGTTAACAGATGCACCCTCGGGGTATTCTTGAGCCTCAAGATACCTTTTTACCTCATGAAACCAGGGTTTATCTGCTACCTCTTCAGTCTCAATATCACAACAATGTGAAGGTTCGTCCAACCTCTCAATGGTAATCTGGGGAGCCTCATTGTCCCACCTCACCTTGAACATAGAAAACATCGTAGCTAGCGTGTCCACTAACTGATTCTCCTCCCTGGGGAAATGTTCAAGAGTTATCTCTTCGAAATGTGGAAGCAACGTCAATACATACTCTTTGTAAGGAATAAGATTTGGGTTTTTTGTATCCCACTCGCCTTTAATCTGATTGATCACGAGAGCGAAATCTCCGAACACACTCAAAAACTTAATCCTTAGGTCAATAGCTGCTCGAAGGCCCATAATGCACGCTTCATACTCTGCCATATTGTGGGTGCAGTTAAAACATAATCGGGCGGTGAACAGAGTATGACAACCTTCAAGAGATATGATCACGGCGCCAATGCCATTACCCAACGCTTTTGAAGCTCCGTCAAAATACATAGACCATTGGGATCCCTCCTCAGGTCCTTCATCTGGTCCAAGTTTTTCACAGTCAGTCACCAGCATGATGCTCTCATCCAGAAACTCGAAATTCATAGACTGGTAATCATCCACGGCCTGATGTGCCAAATGATCTGCCAACACACTTCCCTTGATTTCTTTTTGGGTTGTGTATTGGATGTCATACTCAGTCAAGATCATCTGCCATATTGCTATTCTTCTGGACAAGGCAGGCTTTTCAAAGATATACTTGATTGGATCTATCCTTGATATCAATAGGGTAGTGTGAGTCAGCATATACTGTCTCAGCCAGCGAGCAGCCCATGCCAAAGCGTAGCAAGCTTTCTCAAGCAGTGAGTATCGGGTCTCACAGTCGGTAAACTTTTTGATAAGGTAGTAAATAGCATGCTCTTTTTAGCCAGACTCGTCATGCTTCCCCAGCACGCACCCCATCGAATTGTCGAGTATTGTCAAGTATAAGATCAAGGGTCTTCCCTCAATTGGAGGCATCAAAATAGGTGGCTCTTGGAGATATTCCTTGATCCTTTCGAAAGCGGCCTGACATTCATCATTCCATCTTACCACTTGATCTTTCTTCAGCAGCTTGAAGATTGGCTCACAAGTAGCAGTCAAGTGTGAAATTAAGCGGGCAATGTAATTCAGACGTCCCAGAAAGCCTTTGACTTCTTTTTCTGTTCAGGGAGCTGGCATTTCATGTATAGCCTTCACCTTTGCAGGATCCACTTGATTAACTTTATCACTAACGACGAAGCCCAACAGTTTACCAGATCTTACCCCGAAGGTGCACTTGTTCGGGTTTAACCTCAGCTTTTACATTTTCAACCTGTCAAATAGTTTCTGGAGATGGTCAAGGTGTTCTTCTTCAGTCTGGGACCTTGCAATCATGTCGTCAACATATACCTAAATCTCATGATGAATCATGTCATGGAACAAAGCAACCATGGCGCGCTGATACGTTGCCCCAGCATTCTTCAATCCAAACGGCATGACCTTGTAGAAAAAGGTACCCCACTGTGTAACGAAAGTCGTCTTCTCCATGTCTTCGGGAGCCATCTTAATATGATTGTAACCGGAAAAACCATCAATAAAGGAGAAGATCTTATACTGCGGGTGTTGTCAACCAGAACGTCGATGTAAGGGAGTGGGAAATCATCCTTGGGGCTTTCCATATTCAGATCCCTATAGTCCATACACATTCGAACCTTACCATATTTCTTCGGAACCGGAACCACATTGGCAACCTACTGCGGGTAAGAAGTGACAGCTAGAAAACCAGCATCAAACTGTTTCATGACCTCAGCCTTGATTTTTTCAGACATCTCTGGGTGCATTCGACGAACTTTCTGCTTCACTGGAGGACAATCTTCCTTAGTTGGCAAGCAGTGAACCACAATATCTGTATCCAACCCAGGCATATCTTCATAAGACCAAGTAAAGATCTCAACATAGTCACACAACATCTGTATCAACCATTGCTTGACGCTAGGCTCCAGATTTGCACCGATCTTGACCTCTTTTTTGTCTTCCTCTGTACCCAGATTCACTGATTCCACTGGCTCTTCATGAGGCTGTATGACCCTCTCTTACTGTAGTAACAGTCTAGCAAGTTCCCCAGGCACTTCACAATCATCCTCACCTTCGTCCTCGGCTTGGTTGATCGGACTTTTGAAGTCATAACTGGCAGTAGCAGAGTCATTATCAGTGGGATCCAGAGTGGATGTGGATCTGCATTATGATATGAGAGTGTGTGTAAGACAATAGTTGTTTTTGATAAAGTGTAAGATAGAAAAGAAAAACAAGGAGCGCAAGATTTGTAATGCAAGAAAACTTCCAATGCTTTATTGATGATATATGGAAATGGAAAATGTTAAGCCCTCACAAACAAAGCCGAGGTACCTCGGGCGAGGCACCGGGCCGTAAAGTTTAAATTGTCTGTTACAAATCTCAAAACAAAGTCTATTACTGTGTAATAAAAGAAACGGGCACGAAGTCCTTCACTGTCCAATTTTTCAAACCATCGTCGGTAGTCGGGTAAATCCAGCTATCAAACTCTGACTCTTCTTCATCGTCTTCAATTGAATTCACTCCCTGATTACTGATACGCAGGGGAGGTCTTCCAATCTGCGCACGCCGAATAGTCCTTTAAGCTTCTGCAGTAAAACCCAAACCAAACTTGTCAGTTTTGTGTGCAAAGTCAGGGAGTTGGCCCCAATTTACACACCCACCTTTTTCTATTACATCTCGGACATCCTTGATGGAAGCCATCTTCATTGGAGGTTCTTCAACAACAACTTCAGTCGATGCCAGAGTCTGGGGGACCTCTTCAAAGTTTTGATACGAGGTCTCAATGAACTCCCCATAAATCTCCATATACCGAAAAGAGTTAATGTGGCTCACCATGTACTCCTCCTCTCCTCGTACTGTAAAAATATTCCCCTTTACTGGATATTTCAACATCTGATGGAGCGTAGAAGTTACTGCCCCAGCCTTATGAATCCACGTGCGACCCAACAAACAAGAATAAGATGGTCGAATGTCCATCACATAGAACGTAGATGCGAAAGTCTGAGAGACAACTTTAACAGGGACATACACCTCCCCGTGCACCATCCTTTTTGACCCGTCAAAGGCCCTAACCACAATATTACTCGGCTTAAGAACCAACCCTTCTCAGTCCAACCGGTCTAACGCTTTCTTAGGGAAAAACATTTAACGAGGACCCAGTATCCACCAGTACATGGGCCAGAGTAGTGCCACTGCACTCGATCGAAACATGCAGAGCGTCATTGTGATTCCTTCCTTTGGCAGTCAGATCTGCGTCGGAGAAAGCCAACCCGTTGTCAGCGGTCAAACTAGCCACACAGTCTTTGAATTGATCAGCAGATGTTTCCTGCGGCACATGTGCAGTTTTAAGGAAAGAAATTAAAGCCTTTGCATGGGCTTCCGAGCACAACAATAAAGATAACATGGAGATCTTCGACGGGGTTTTCCCCAGCTGTTTGACTATGTTGTAGTCACTTTTCTTGATAATCTTCAGAATTTCCTCTATCTCCTGTCTAGAGGTTTCTACAATAATCTTCTTCGGTGCCTCCATCCGGGCAGGCTCACCTGTGATCTATTTGCCCCGAGCGTCAGATGACTCGGCGACAAGGGTGATGATTGGAACATGAACAGGGACAGTAGCAGATGTACTGGCAGGTGGAATAGCAACAGGTTTTCAAACAGTTGGTGAGGAAATCTCAGGAGAGAAAAGTCTTCCGCTTTGGGTGACCTTGCTAGACCCGACAATATTGCTGACCTCAGTATCAGCTTCTTCAACCTTTAAGTCTTGTTTGATCCCATGATAATACACATCGGCCCCATAGTGCCACGGGACAGCCTTATCCGAAGTGTATGGGATAGGACCAGGGATAGTTATGATTAATGGAGAAACTCTTGTAACGGGTGTAATCCTAACAGGCTTTCTCGAGGAAGCCTTGGAAGGATTTGCAGAAATGGTTATGATGGAAATGTCTTCAACAGGAATCAATGGAACCAATGTTTTCTCGAACAGGATCTCTTTGCTATCCATCAGGCATTGAACACCTGACTTCAATAAATAACAGCCAGTAGGCAGGATTGAACATAGGTGGCAACCTTCGCCATAACCCGGAAATAAACCGGCTGATAATAAGTTCTTCTTTACTGTCATCAACGGAGTAGAAATGTCTTCCACAGAGGTCACAAATGAATCATCATCCACAACATTTACTCCATGCTTGGGCATAGGAGCAGTCATGACATTAGGCTTTTCCGGTGCGTCAAACTCAATTTCTTTAGCTTCAATTAAATCTTGCACCTTATTCCTCAAGGCCCAGCAGTTGTTTGTATCGTGCCCTGGGCTATCGGAGTGATAAGCACAGCGAGCGTTCGGATTATACAGTAGTGATGTAGTACTGGGATTCTTCGGGGCTTCCCTCAGAGTTATCAAGTTGGTCTTCAACAATTGCGGCAGAATTTGAGACAGGGTCATACTGAGCCGAGTATACTGTCTTTGCGGTCTCTCTACTCTTTTCTTATTGTTGCGTTGTGGGGCAACAATGGGTCTTGATATTAACACCGCATTAACTGCTTGGCGGCGTTCAGGTTGGTTTTGGCTCCTCGAGCTCTAAACTGCACTAGCTTCTTTTCTGAAAGGCTTCTTTTCTGTACTTGATGAAGCACCTTTCTGTATCTTGCCACTTCTGATACCAACTTCCACTCTCTCCCCAGTCAAAATTAATTCAGTAAACCCGGATGACGAACTTCCGATCAAATGATTGAAAAATGGACCAGACAAAGTCCCAAGAAACATATCCACCAACTCCCTATCAAACAGAGGGGGTTGGACTCTTCCAGCCAGATCTCTCCACTTCTGAGCATAGTCCTTAAAGCCTTCACCTGCAGCCATAGACATACCCTGAAGTTGAGTACGCGTGGGAGCAAGGTCGGTGTTATACTAGTATTTCTTGTAAAAAGAAGCAGCAAGGTCCTCCCAACTGCGGATGTTAGCTCCTTCCAATTGATAGAACCATTCAAGTTGAGTCCCTGACAGACTATCTTGAAAGAAATGAACCCACTAGTTCCTATCAGCAGTATAAGGTTGAATTTTTATGACTTATGAGCGGAGATGAAGCTTTCGGAAGGATACCCCATCGTATTTAACAAAAACAGGAGCTTTAAACTTGTGAGGGATCACCACCCCAGATGCCAATCCCAGATCTCTGAAGTCCAACCCAGGTATCTTCTGAATCTCCATTGCACTGAGCTGGTCTTCGAGTTACTTATACCTATCCTCGGTAGGAGGATACTGTTCTTCATCAAAATCAGTGTCATTATTAGAGACCACAGGACTATGACCCTTTCCTTCTTCTTGATTCTCTCCTCCTCCGGATGAATGAGACAAATCAGTTTCCTGTCGCAACCTATTCCCAAATCTGTGACCCATATTCAGGAGGACCACCTTCTTCTTCTTCTTCTTCTTCTTTTTCTTCTTCTCCTTCAATATGAGAGTCTTCAACTCCTGCCGCCCTTTGGCTAAGTTCAGGAACATCTCTTGGAACTGAGCATTCTGTGCTTGAAGAGCCTTGATGACTTGATCGGTAGGTGTTTCAGAAGACATTTTGTGCTGAAATAAACAGTGAAGAAGATAAGAAACCTGTAATGGCACCTGTGATGAGGTGCATGATAATGAAATGCGTATGAAATGATTTCAAAGACTTTGGGAGATTTAAATTTGCAAACCAAGAAATAAACTGAAAAACAAATCTAAACTAGAAACACAAAGATATCATAAATCCCATGGTCTCTTTCCCTTCGTGCTGACATAATCGTTGATTGTCCTTTCATTCTCAAGCTGCCTCGTGAGCTTCAAGATCTTCCTCTCTTGCTCATGATACTTCTCCCTGTAGGTATCCCACTCCTCCTTTAGCTGAATCCAGGATCTCTTTAATGCCCCAAGATCAGTAGGCATGTAGGGATGAAGGACTGTGTAAGGAACCCCTTCTTCATTAGTATGCTCCACAATTACTGGAAAAACAGCTTCATAAGGCATCCCAAGCTTTTGAGCGCGGGCTCGAACCCACTGGAGATATGGTAACATAGGGAGAGAAGTCTTCAGTCCTAGCTCTTGAGGGTCAGACCTGTTCACCATGCCCCAGGCTCGTATAAACCTTTGGCGATGCTCATTCACGTCCCCCTTGTAGTCAAAGACAATGTCTGGAAGAAGCAGCTCATGGGGACCATCTCTCCGAGCGCGACCAAACTGTCGTAAAGCCAAACAAGGATTATAGGTTATTCCCCCTCTAATTCCAAGCAATGGGACATTAGGGTATTCCCCACATCAATCAATGACAGCTACTCTTTCCATATCCTTAGAACTCCAAAGAATGTCCGTATGAGCAAGGGACATGATTCTGTAAGCCCAACCTACATCTTCCTCGTTCTTCAATACAGACTTGGGGAGGTAAGAAATAAACCACCTCACCAGCAATGGCGTACAACACATGAGGGTCCCCCTCCTTCGCACAGTACGAGTATAGAGAGCATGTAGAAGATCACCCAAGAGAGTAGGCATTGGATTACGAGACAAGAAGATCTTGACCGCATTCACATCTATGAAAGAATATGGATTCGGGAAAAGAACCAAGCCATAGATGAGGAGAGCCAAAGTGTCTTCAAAAGCTTGAAAGTCCAAGTCATCCCAGAATTGTTGAGCTTGATCCATTAAAAACTTAGCCAAGAAACCTGTAACCCCGCTCCGTGTCTCCCAATTAGACACTACATCATCCTTTTTCAAGTGTAAAGCCGAAGCAATGTCCTCTGGCCTAGGAGCCTCCTCCAAACCTGTGAAGGGTGTTTGCTCGAGAATGGATATACCCAACAAATCAGAAAACTCCTCCAAAGTAAGGACTAGCTGATAATCCGGGAAGGTGAAACAATGATGCAATGGATCAAAGAACTGGAAAAGGACACTCATCATTTGTTCATCCAACTTTGAAGTGACTAGGCTAAGGAGGTGACCATGTCTTCTACCAAATGAAGAAGTATCAGGAACTTTTGAGACTAACTCTCTGAGCTGAGCAGGGATTTGCACGAAGTTAACTCGAATGGTATTTCTGCGCATAGAAGTCATGATCTGCAAAACAGAACAAAGATAAATCCCCTCGGTATTTGAAATGGTTAGTCTGATGAAATATGCATGCGATGTTATGATTCATGATGTCATGATAAAAACACACAACAGGTATCACAGATAGCAAACATGGTAAAGGAAAATAAGTCACACAGTAGCCCTTAACTTTCAGGCTTTCATGGAGTTTAGATACTACCCTCTTGAAGTTCAGTTGGTTCAACCTGTCCTAATAATAGTAACCGGGTTCTATAGGTTCTCAATATCACTGACCATCCTCCATCGGTCATGGTTTTAGCTCACGTAATATTTTCTTACGGACGGAACTATCTCGAGAGTATGGTCTCAATGAGTGTAGTATCGAGTATCAACCAGTTCCCAGCTCTATGCCAAGGTCGGCTATCTCACTACTTCTTATGGCCAAGTTGGTCAATTATAGGTTCTAAGGTCAGTTGATGCTTAACGACCCATATAGAAGCCCCATATTCTCCTTGTTTCTCCATAAGGGATATCGGTACCAACTAATGTGCCACACCAATGTAGCTACTGCTTCAATCGTATCGGTCTACGTCGTACAGTTCCCTCACAGTTTATTTCTACTTACCTAAAAGGTATCCCCCAGATCCGGGTCAAGAACTATAGTAACTCCGATACAAATCCCACAAAGATAAAGCAATCAAATCAAACAAAGAAGCAATATGATGAACTAATCCTAAGGTATACCCCACTTATTATTTCCCCAGCAGAGTCGCCAGTTCTGTGATACGGTGGCCAGAACCGGGACTGTTTTAGGAATGCTGGTTTGCGTTTTGCATTTGTGTTTGCAAAATGTCGCGGTAAGCAAGAATCGCCACCGACTTTTATTTTATCCAATAGGAAAGGAAAAAAGCATATAAAAATTCCCTTTTTCGAGATTTTGAGTACGGGGTAGATTATAGAAAGGGAAGGTATTAACACCCTTTCTATCCGTAGTTTTCCACGGGCTCTTAGGTACTTTCTCATTATTTTCAAATTTGCTTCTGTGTGTTTGTGTGATTTTAAAAAATTTTAACTTCGATGTAACTCTTGCTTCTATTTTCAAGAGTGTTACAAAGTGTTTTTGAAAGCTTTGTTTAAAAAAAAAGGAGTGTAAGTGTGAAAAAGTTTGTTTGGATTGAGCAAGTACTTAAGAACTAATCTACCTACTCGAAAAAGAGAATTATTCTATGTTCGTTTCCTTTAGACAGTGCTATCCCACTATTAGTGAGTAGGTATCACCGTCGTCGGAGTTTTAAGGGTCAATTCGAAAGGGACGTACGATCACTAAAGCAATGTTATGACGTCTTAGTAGTAACTCTAATGTTAGATCAATTATTCGAGGCAACAATTCCAAGGCAACCATTCCGAGGCAACTTTTCTGAATGGGACTTTGATCTTTGTTTAGACAAGAGAGCGACCACTAAAGCATCCTATACTTAATGACCGTTTATCGAAGGCAACTGAAGTGGGAGTATACCCTAGGAGTGCGCATCTGCGAGTGATTCAATTTCAAGTTTATTATCTTTGCACATTTAAGGTTAGTCAACCGTTTTAAAGTTAATCATACATTCTTGTCATGCATTCCTAATATTCATACATCTAACAGTTAATATTTTGCGGAATTTAAAATGCGGAAAATAAGCTACGCTATTAAAACGCTTCGGGTATTTACATAGCCAAATACAAACCCGTCAAAAGAAAGCGATAAATGAAAGTAAAAGGTCCTAATTAAGCTATTACAACTTGTGAGCAATTACATTAATAGGGTAAAAATAAATGATAACGTGCGCGCGATGAAATTAAGAATGAGAGAAAGCTAGGGTTTTGACCATTTGTAACCTAATTGAGAGAAATTTTTTTTTGTTGTTGTTAATTGTTTTTTAAGAAAATATAATTAGGTTTTTAAATTAAATACAAAATTAATTAGCTAATTAAATTAATTAATGAAAATAAATAAATGGCCTATTTTTGTGTTTTTTTATTATTTTTAGGAAAACAAAATATAATTACGTTAGAAACAAAAACCTAATTGTTCTAATTGTTTTTAATTTATTTACAAAATAATTTAAGTTACCTAAAATTGAATAACCTAATTAAATTAATTAATTTTTTGATAAAAAATAAACCTAAATCTAATTGGGTGAAAAATATTATTTTTATGATTTTTTTATAAACATAAATAATTTTTATGTTAGTAAAATAATTTAAATGAATAAATAAAGAAAATAAAAAGAATGAAGGAAGATAGATTTGGGCCTGTGAAATCAGCAATTTGGGGGGTGGGAGAATCAGATTCTGGGCCCAAAAGAAGGTGACCCATGTTGACTTTCATGCCCTCATGCGCTGCATTGACTGGGGTGTACCATGGACACCACATCATGGCCATCAGATCTGGCTTGTTGGACACTTGGCTAGTTGGATGTTGATGGACCATGATGGTCTCCACGCCTTGTATGCATGTGATCACTGAAAGAAAAAACATATGAAATAATTGGGGGGACCTGGGATTCGAACCTAGGCCCCAAAGCACTTTTTACCTGCACCAATGCCAGCTGAGCTACATGTTCTATTTGTATATAGAATAAATAATAATGATAATATAAAATAACGTGAAAAAGGGCGCCAGAATTCAAATAGGCCAATCCCATGGTGCCACGCTAGTCATCCATGTCCTCTATCCGTTGGTAAAAGTCAAAGACTTTTACCTACGGACAATATCCGTCGCTATAAACCTGCATATCCTCAAAATCAAACACACGCGTGATAAATAAAACCTAAGGCCAAGAATCAACTCGTCTGGACCTTCTGAGTGTGATGGTGCCCCTTTCATGGCCCAATTTCACCTGTACACAAAGATCCCAAATCGAAGCAATAAACCCTAACAATGGCAAACTCTAATACAGGCCATGAAAACGCAATTAAATGTTACAGAAAGCTTGCAAATTTGTTAAGGAACAAGAATATGTAATTATTTCATGCTATCAATTCCAAAATTATGCAATTCGATTTCAAAAATACATCAAAGTCGTGGCTGACTTACAGTGGGTTCCAGGGCCTAAAAGTGCTTGTTCTTGATTGGTTTTGCTTGCTTGTGATCCCAGGAAGCGATTGGGATGGTTAAAGAGTCTTAAAAATGTCTGGAACTATGAATTCAACTCAACACTTTGTTGTAATTATTTCAAGTTTGGTTCTTGTTCTCACGCCTCTCTAACCTCTTGATTTAGGTCTGCAAATGTTCCTTATGTATTAAGGAATGGATTAAGGTTAAAAAAGTGTGCTCAATCTTTATCAATCATGGCTTTTGATTTTTATTTGATTTCTTTGAATATCTTTCCAAAAATATGAAAAATTAAATCTTTTTGTGCATACCAAGGCTTTGCACGATTTCAATTACTTGCCAACTGGATATAGGACCTGAAATATGCACAAGATCTTGAGGATTCAATGTTTTGGATTTTTCATGATTTGTTTTTGATTAAAATTGATTTAATTCAAATAAAAAACAAAATAAATAATAAAAACAAGATAAAGACAAGTGGAAAGAGCTAGGGCTCGTGGACCATGCTACCAACTCAAGACAAGTGCAAAAAGTTAGGCCCATTTATAAAAAATTGCAATTTGAGGCATAGTTGACTTTTGACAATTTTGCAAAAAAGGTCAACTTCACCAATGCATAACTTCCTCAATTTTGACTCTTTGAAGGATTTCTTTGACTTTTTAGAAAGCTTGAGATGTCCTCTAAGCAACCCTTTTCGTCTCAGCTCAATTTGGTATTCCATGTTCATGTATGAAGCTTTGACAAAAAAGGTGTTTTTGTTGACTTTTCAAAATGACCTATAATGTCCAAATTCATAACTATTTGTGAGTGCATATTTTTAACTTGGGAGATGAATATGGATTGTATAGAATTTCATCCTCTTCAAAATGAGCTTTGGAGGGGTCACTTCTAATAAAGTATGAGAAAGTTATGCTTGGTCAAAGTTGAGTTGACTTTTCCTACAAAACCCTAATTTAGCAACTTTTGGTTCTTGATGAATTATGAGCAATCCTTGATGAATCATGATCAACCCTTTATCAAATGATGAAATATACTTCAAAATGAGGATTTTGACCAAAAATATTGAAGTTTGACTGTATGTAGGCCACAATTGACTTTTGCCCTATCATAATCGATTTTCAGGCCTTTAAGCAATTAACTGAGCAAACTTCCTCTGCAAAGCTTGAAACTTGACATGGATGATCTTGAGAACATATTAGGACAATGATGATCATTTGGGATCCCTTGGACTCAAATATCTTGATGCAACATGAAACCCTAATTTGAGGTAGACTTCCTTAGGAGAGAGCTTGTCTTGGACTTCTTTGAGCAACTTGAGGATTTTTCTTGAAATGTTTTGAGAAATATGGGAGGGAAAATTTTGGGGTACAACAGTATGCCCACTGGAGTGAGTGCCAAAAGTACCTTCATGTAATTCCCCCATGATCTTTTCAGCCTCAATCTTATCCACACACCGGAGCAGAATGGAGTCATGATTCCGTTTGTACAGGATGTTATTACTCAGGAAGAACTTAGCAGAGAATCTCCTTAAGAACTTTTTATCATTGATTGAAGCTCCTTTTGGATATTCTTGAGCCTCGAGATACCTCTTGACTTCATGAAACCAAGGCTGGTCCACTACTTCTTCAATATTAATCTCGTGACAGTGTGTCGGTTCATCCATTTGTTCAATGGTGATCTGGGGAGCTTCGTTATCCAAATTAAGTTTAAACATATATGACATTGTGGCTAGAGCATCTGCTAGCTGATTTTCTTCTCGCGGGAAATGCTCGAAGGTAATTTGTTCAAAATGTGGTAGCAATGTCAAAACATGTTCTTTGTAAGGGATAAGGTTTGGGTGCTTAGTGTCCCACTCTCCTTTGATCTGACTGATGACCAAAACTGAGTCTCCAAACACATCTAAAGATTTTATTCCCAAGTCTATGGAAGCCTTGAGACCAAAGATGCATGCTTCGTATTCCGCCATGTTGTTCGTACAATTGAAGTAAAGTCTGGCAGTAAAGGGAGTATGACACCCTTTCGGAGATATGAGTACAACACCGATATCATTACCAAGTGCATTGGATTCCCCATCAAAGAACAGGGTCCATCGGGATCCTTGTTCAGGTCCGTCATATGGCCTGATTTCTTCACAGTTGTCTAATGTCATGATGTCTTCATCCGGGAATTCAAATTTCATGGACTGATAATCTTCTACAGCTTGATGAGCAAGATGATCAGCTAGCACACTGCCCTTTATAGCTTTCTGGGTAGTGTACTGTATGTCATATTCTGTTAGGATCATCTGCCATCTAGCTATCCTCCCAGACAGAGCATGCTTTTCGAAGATGTACTTTATCGGATCCATCTTAGATATCAATAAAGTAGTATGAGTCAACATATACCGTATTATCCGGCGAGCAGCCCACACCAGAGCGCATCAAGTTTTCTCGAGCAGTGAATATATGGTTTCACAGTCGGTAAACTTTTTGCTCAGGTAGTAAATAGCGTGCTCTTTTCAGCCAGACTCGTCATGCTGCCCCAATACACACCCCATTGAGTTCTCTAAAATGGTCAGATACATGATCAATGGTCTTCCCTCAAATGGTGGCATCAAAACATGAGGCTCTTGTAAGTACTCTTTGATTTTGTTGAAATTAGTTTGGCATTCATCATTCCATCTGACTACTTGATCTTTCTTCAATAGTTTGAAGATTGGCTCCCAAGTAGCTTTCAGGTGAGAAATGAATCTGACAATATAGTTCAGACGTCCCAAGAATCCTCTGACCTCCTTCTCAGTACGAGGAGTATGCATTTCTTGTATTGCTTTAACATTGGCAGGATCAACCTCGATGCCTTTGTTGCTGACAACGAAACCTAAGAGTTTACCGGACCAGACTCCGAATGTGCACTTGTTTGGATTCAACCTTAGTTTTTACTCCTTCAATCTCTCAAACAACTTTTGCAAATGATCAAGGTGCTCCTCTTCAGTTTGTGATCGGGCTATCATGTCATCTACATAGACTTCTATCTCATGATGTATCATATCATGAAATAAGGCTACCATGGCGCGTTGATAGGTTTCCCCAGCATTCTTCAGTCTGAATGGCATCACTTTATAGCAGAATGTGCCCCACTGTGTGACAAATGTAGTTTTCTCCATGTCCTCAGGTGCCATTTTGATTTGGTTATAACCTAAGAATCCGTCCATGAAGGAAAATAATTTGTGCTGGGCTGTATTGTCAACCAGGATATCGATGTGGGGAAGTGGAAAATCATCTTTAGGGCTGGCCCTATTCAAATCTCTATAATCCACGCACATTCGTACTTTGCTGTCCTTTTTAGGCACGGGAATAATGTTGGTAACCCATTGAGGATAGGAAGTGACAGCCAAGAATCCAGCATTGAATTGTTTCATGACTTCCGCTTTGATCTTTTCTGACATGTCAGGTCTCATGCGGCAGACTTTTTATTTCACTGGTGGACAATCTTCTCTTGTGGGTAGACGGTGTACCATAATGTCTGTATCAAGTCCTGGCATGTCTTTGTATGACCAGGCAAAGATCTCAACATAATCATGCAATAGCTGAATTAGATGCTCCATGACACTCGACTCTAGATTTGCACCCACCCTGATTTCCTTTTTATCTTCCTCGGTACCCAAGTTGATTGTATCCAATGGTTCCTCATGACGTTGAATAGATCTTTCCTCTTGTTGTAATAGTCTGGCCAACTCCCTTGGTACTTCACAATCTTCCTCACCTTCGTATTCGGCTTTGTAGATTAGATCTTCAGATTCACTAAAGGCCATAGCAGTATCGTTACCCATGGGATCCAGAATGGAGGGGTACCTGCATTTGTGAGTGTGGGTGTGTGTAAGGGTATAGCCATATTTGAATAATAAAATATAAAAGAAAGACAATAAGCACAAAAGGTTTGTATGTGGAAAAACGTCCATGATTCATTGAATGTCATATGAAGATGAAGTAAAAACCCTTACAAATGGACCATTGTACCTCGGGTAAGACACAAGGTTTTTAATGTGCGAATTGTTTGTGAATATTACAAGTCCAGCAGAAATGTAAAAGATAAATTACTGGGAGATGAAAGTTATTGGGACAAAGTATCTGGCTTCCCAATTGCGAAGTCCTCCGTTGATAGTAGGAAATATCCAGTCCTCCAAGTTGCCGTCTTCTTCACCATCTTCCACTGCATTGACCTCTTGGTTGCTAATCTTCAGAGGTGGCCCTCCAGCACGGGCATGACACATAACCTTCTGAGCATTTGAAGTAAATCCTAAGCTAAACTTGTCAGATTTATATGAATGTCTGGAAGCTGTCCCCAGATGGTGCATCCATCCTCCTCTACTACTGCCTTGGCGTCCTTTAGAGATGACATCCGAAGCGGAGGTCTTGTGATCTTGGGGCTTTGGGATACCGTCTTGGTTACCGCTACCTCTTGAGAGACTTCTTCGAAATGTTGAAAAGGAGTTTCAATGAACTCGCCATCCAATTTCACATACCGGAAAGAATTTAGGTGGCTAATCATGTACTCTTCCTCTCCATGGACAGTGATAATCTTTCCATGGACCGGGTATTTCAGCATTTGGTGTAGTGTAGAGGTGACATCATCAGCATTATGGATCCAGGGCCGTCCTAACAGACAAGAGTAAGAGGGGCGGATGTCCATTACATAAAAGGTTGAGTTGAAAGTATGAGTTCCCACCTTTATGGGGATGTCCACCTCCCCATGGACCATCCTCTTTGAGCCATCAAATGCTCTCACAACTATGTTACTGGGTTTCAATGTCAGTCCTTCACAATCCAATCTATCGAGAGCCTTTTTCGGTAAAACGTTCAAAGATGAGCCCGTGTCCACCAAGATATGGGCCAGAGTCGTTCCTCTACCCTCAACAGAGACATGTAATGCCTCGTTGTGCTTTCTCATTCTTGGTGTCAAATCAGTATCAGAGAAGCCTAGGCTGTTATCAGCTGTCAAACTGGCCACACAATCTTGGAATTGGTCAGCAGACGTCTCTTGTGGCACATGGGCTGTCTTCAGAAACTCCACCAGAGCATTCGCATGTGCCTCAGAATACAGCAGCAATGCTAGCATGGAGATCTTGGAGGGAGTTTGCCCCAACTGTTCAACCATGTCATAGTCACTCTTCTTTATTAACCTCAGGATCTCCTCCATTTCCTTCTTGGAGGTTTCGGGGATAGTCAGTGGCCGAGCCTTCGTCCAGACAGGCTCTTCTTAAATACTTTTTCCTCGATTTTTTAGAAGTAGAAGTGTTGGTAGGGATAACAGAAGGGGTCGTGTCGTCTTTTCCAGTAGGAGCACTTGCAAATATGTTTATTGGTATGGAGGTAACCTTTGGAACAACCACGGGTCCAAAAACTGCCTTTGGAGGGGCAATCTCTGGAGAGAAGATTCTACCGCTACGGGTAATCTTACTGGTTCTGACAATATTTCTAATGTCAGAATCTTCTTCTTCGGAGCTCACTTCTTCGGCGGTCGGCCATCTTGTTTGATACCATGATAGTAGATTTGTCCACTGTAATTCCACGGTACTGTTTTGTCTGATTCGTACGGGACCGGCCCGGGCATTGTGATTATAAGAGGAGTAGTCTTTCGAACCGATGTAATCCGAACGGGTCTTTTGGGGACCCTGGAAGGATTGGCGGAGATGGTTATGATTGAAATGTCTTCAATAGGAACAGATGAAACAGGAGCATTTTCAAATAGAATCTCTTGGTTGTCTATCAAGCGTTGAATGCCTGTCTTCAACAGAGGGAAAACAGTTGGTGAGGATAAGGAAAGATGGAAGTATTCATTACAACCTGGGAATATACCGGCTTTCAACAAGTTTATCTTAATGATTGGGAGTGGAGTCAAGAGTTCATCCACTGTGGCAACAAACAAATCTTCCTCGATAGCATTGGCGTTGTGACCATGCCTAGGCATAGGAGCGGAAATGACGTTTGGTTTCTCGGGCGCATCAAAATCAATTTCTTTTGCATCTATAAGGTCTTGAATTTTGTTTTTCAAAGCCCAACAGTTGTTAGTGTCGTGACCTGGACTTTCGGAATGATATGCGCATCTAGCATTTGGGTGCTAATGAGGGGACGCAGTGTTGGGATTCTTTAGGGCTTCTTTTAAAGTTGCTAGATTAGATTTCAGAAGATGTGGTAAGACTTGGGATAGAGTCATATTAATTTTTGTGAATTGCCGGACTAGCCTTTCCACCCTCGGTTGGTTACTTCTTGGTTGATCAGATGTAGGCTTTGGGATCATAACAGCCCCTACCATTGGTCGGCGCTCAGCTCTCCCTTGGTTCCTTTGTAGATAAACAACAGATACTTCCTTCTTTCCAGTGAAAGGATTTCTCATAGCTGTAGAGGCAAATGAGTCCTTCTGAATCTTTCCACTTTTTATGCCAGCTTCCACCCTCTCTCTGGTTAGTATTAACTCAGTAAATCCAGCAGATGAGCTCCCAATCAAATGGTTGAAAAAAGGGTCTGATAGAGTGCCTAAGAACATATCCACCAACTCCCTTTCAGACAGAGGGGGATGCACTCTCCCATCTAGATCTCTCCATTTTTGCGCGTAATCTTTGAAGCCCTCATTTGAAGTCATAGCCATACTCTGAAGTTGAGTACATGTAGGCGCCAAATCTGCATTAAACTGGTATTGTTTATAGAAAGTTGCGGCAAGGTCTTCCCAGTTGTGTACGTCGGCCCTTTCTAATTGGTAAAACCAATCGAGTTGTGTTCCGTATAAACTATCTTGGAAAAAATGCACCCACATGTCTTTATCGGCAGAGTGCGGCTGAATCTTTCTCACGTATGATCGGAGGTGCATTTTAGGACATGACACCCCATCATATTTTGCAAACAACGACACTTTGAACTTTGGTGGGATCACAATTCCCGACACTAGCCCCAATTCTTCAAAGTCTAGACCTGGTACCCTTTGTATTCCCATAGCGCTTAAACGCTCTTCAAGATGTATGTACTTATCATCATCCGGAGGGTACTGTTCCTCAGAGTAGTCTTCCTCTAATTCCTCCTCTTCGGATTCTGACGGAACTGTTGTTTCTTTTCCTTTTCCTTCTCCTTCCCCGAAAATGGTTGCAAAATTCAAGGTTCTTCTAGTTTTCCCCTGAAACCTTCTCCCCATGTTCAAAACCTCAGTGGCTTTCTTTGTTTTCTTCTTTCTTTCTTCAGCTAATAGAGTCTTCAACTCATATTGCCCCTTGGCTAGGGTCATGAGTAGCTGTTGAAACTGCATGTTTTGAGCCTGATGACCTTTAACCGTCTGTTCGAGATCTATCTCACTGAAATAAACAGTAGAGAGATGAGGAAACTCGTTGCAAAAGACCTGTTTATGTTATGATGAATGATATGTATACATGCAATGCTTTCAAGGATTAAAAAAAATTCAAATTTGTTTCAAACAAAAAGAAACACACGTTATATTAATAAAACATAGTTTGAGTACATCAATGCCCCTTGGGCAAAATAATACAACACTCTAAGATAAAAAAGTAGTGCGCATCCTCTTTGGTGCGATGTAGACATTTAGAGTCTGCTCCTCGTAAAGTAGCCTAGTGAGTTCCAAAACCTTCTTCTCGCTTGCGTAGAATTGGTCTTCGAAAGTATCTCACTCTCCTTTGAGCTGTATCCAATCCCTTTGTAGATCTTCAAGAGACGTGGGCATGTCATGATGTAGGATAGTGTATGGAACTTCTCCTTCCTTAACAGGTTCAATAATCACCGAGAGAATGGAAGGATAAGACATCATAAGACTTTGAGCACGGGTTCGTACCCACTTGAGGTAAGGCTCAAGAGGGATAGAACTCTTGTGTCCCAAAGTCTTGCTATCCACCTTGTTTAGCATCCTCCAAGCTCGGATGAATCTCTGGAGAAGACCTTGATCGTCGTTGTCGTAGTCGAATACCAAGCCTTGAATCAGCATCTCATGTGGGACATCCCTTCGAGCATAACCAAACTGTCTTAGAGCTAAGCATGGGTTGTAGGTGATGCCTCCCCTAATGCCAAGTAGAGGGACATTAGGGAATTCCCCACATCGGTCAACAATGATAACATTCTCTTTGGATCGAGAGCACCAATGAATATCTAAATGTTTGAGCGTCATTAACCTTCGTGACCACCTTAATCCTTGCTCATTCCTTAAGATTGATTGGGGAAGATGAGAAATAAACCATCTTGCCAGGATGGGAGTGCAACACATAAGGACACCTCTTTTCCTCATTGTACGAGTGTGAAAAGAGTGCAGGATATCCCCTAGTAATGTAGGCACCGGATTGCGTGACATGAAGATTTTGACGGCATTCACATCTATGAGTTGGTCAAGATTGGGGAACAAGACCATCCCATAGATAAGAAGAGCCACAATTTCCTCAAAAGCTTGTAAGTCTAGGGAATTCCAACAGCTTTGGGCTTTCTCAATCAGAAACTTTGCTAAGAAGCCTTTGACACCACTTCTAGTTTCCCAATGAGTTGTGACATCAGATGAGTGCAAGTGCAAATCTTATGCAATCTCTTCGGGATTTGGATCTCTTTCCGTACCGTTGAAAGGTAGTTGATTGAGAATAGGAATCCTCAATAGTTGATAAAATAAAGTAGGCACAAGCTGATAGTCAGGAAATGTGAAGCAATGATACAAAGGATCAAAGAACTGGAAGAGTACTTTCATCATATCCTCCTCTGTGTTAGAGGTGACCAAGTTGAGTAGACGACCATGCCTCTCGGTGAACGGCGAGTTCTCAGGGATCCTTGAAGCTAGCTCCTTGAGTTGTAGATGAATTCTTACAAGGTTGATTTGGATAGTTTTGCTGCGGAGTGAATCCATATCCTACAAAACAAGAACAAAGATGAATCTCCAAAATCCTTGAAATGGTTAGTGGATGCATATGATGTTCATGATGTCCATGATGTTATGTACAAGTATGCATATACAAGAAAATCAAACAAGTTCTTACTTTAGGCTTGCATGGGGTTTTATAGGTAAGTACCCTCTTGAAGTTTAGTTGGCTCAACCTATCCTAATAATAGTAATCAGGTTCTAAGGAGCTCAATATCACTGGATTATTTCCTTGGTCATTGTTTCAGCTCAAGCCTCTTTAATGGAGACCTAAATATCCCAAGAAATTAACCCTCAATGAGTGTAGTATGAGTATCTACCAACTTCGGACTGCACCAAATCCGGTCATCTCACTCTATCCTAAAGGCCAAGTTGGTCAAGTAAAGGGTTCTAGAAGTTCATTAGTGCTTCATGACATCACTCAACGGCCCCGTATTCTCTTTGATTAACTCAAAGGCTACCGGTACCCACAAATATGTCACACTAACATAGCTATTGCTTAGACCATGTCGGTATACCCCGCACAGTTTCCACAATGTATTGCTATTTACCTATAATGTTTCCAAAATTTGGGTGGAGGATTCAAACCCAAACGAAGAACCATAATGTAAAGCAAACAAGTCAAACAATGTAAGCAAATGAATGTGATCTAGCCCTAAGGTAACCCCACTTTCATAAATATTCCGCAGCAGAGTCGCCAGTTCTGTGATACAGTGGGAGAACTGACTTGAGGGTTTTGCATTTTATCGCAAATGTTGCGGTTTAGCAAGAGTCTCCACTGACTTTTCTTTTATCCAAAAGGAAAGGTGAAAAAGCACAGGAAATACCTTTGAGATGTTTTCTTGAGTTCGGGGGGTAGATTATGAAAAGGGAAGATATTAGCACCCTTTTTATCCATGGTTTTCCATGGGCTCTTAGTTACTTGCTTAGATCACTTGCTTTTGTTGTTTGAAAATGTGCTTGGTGTGGTTTTGAAAGTATTTTGTAAAAGAGGCCATTTGTTTAGGCAATCTTTGTAATGATTCTCGTTCGTAAGAATGTATACAAAGATGTTTGTCTTTTGAAAATGTTTTCAATATTTGCAAGATGCTTTTGAAATGTGTGTGTTTGTTTTGAAAGTAGCAAGGATAGTTGTTTTGAAATAGAGCAAGTAACTAGAAGCAATCTACCTACTCAAATGTATTTCTTGTGCATTTTCTATTCCTTTGACATCGTTGTCTTACCATTGATTTGGTAAGTAACCCTATCTTTGGATGTAAACGGGACGGGCGTGGGTCATCGTATAACCATGATTAGAAATGTTTGCAAAGTATCTTAGCATTTTGAGGGACCAAGATCATTTTGTAAGGCAACTTTTTGAATAGCGTCATCGAGGGACTATGACCTTTATGTTTGTTTTGTTTTGCCAAGATACTTCACATGCGTAACATGGCCATTTTTATATAAGGCATCCAAGTGGAGAAACCTTAAGGATGCTTGTGTGCAAGTGTATCATTTTCATGCTTTGGTTTTATCTTGTATTTAGGGTTTTCTATCTTGCTTTGTTTTGATCTTATCATACAAACCCTAATTACTAATCATGGCATGTAAAGCCGTAAATTTCGTAATGTAAATATTACTAAGCTATTACAACAATTTTATGGGAGGGGGGAATACAAATTTTAATGGGGATTTGCAAAAATGTAAACCTAAATAAATTATTACAACCAAATCGAATTTGTACGAATTAGAATAAATAAAGTATAATATTTAAGTATGCAATATTATATACATGCAAGAAAAAGATTTTTTGTTTTATTTTTATGTAAAAGAAATTTTAATCTAAACCTAAAATTATAAGGAAAAGAAATTAATTTTTTAGAAGGGAGGTTTTAACCCTAATTTCTATTTTAAAAGAAAATGAAGTTCATATGTTTTTATGTATTTTTTATATTAAAATAATAAATAATATTGTATATAAAAATATAAAGTTTTTATATATGCAAAAATGAATATTTAAAAGTATGAGATAAATAAATTAAGCTAAATATATTTTAATTATATTTCACAAGTTTATTGAGAAAATACATGATATATATTAAAAAAAAAATTTATGTGCAAAATAAACTAAAACAAAATGAAAATGCAATATTATTAATTTTATATTTTTTAGGATTTTTTATGCATAAAAGAAAATATTAATGAAAACAAAAATAAATTAAATAAAAATATAAAAAAGTTGGGTAAAGGGGGTATAGCAAGCAGACTAGAGACAACATGTTAGCAAAAAAAAAAACCATGGCCCAAATATGGAGGGCCATCCTGCAAAAGATCACAAAAAACTGAAAAATGGCAAAATATGGAAAACAAAAGTAGCGCCCAGGTTCGAACCCAGGACATGGGTCTCACCAGTGCGCTACTTTGCTATTGGGGTGGCTATACATCCATTGTCTTAAGTGAAGAAAAAATAATATAACATGAAACAATTCCTTGCCCTGTACTTCATCTACTTCCTCAAGCTTGGCCAGATGTCCTGTAACTCTCTCATTCTTCCATGAAAATGAAAACACATAACATGAAAGTTGTGGTATTTGATCTCACGGTACTAACCATATAAGTTATGTAAGCTAACAATCAAAGATCAGAGAGAATTTTAGAAGCCCTAAATTTAAACCTAATTTTTTCAGAAACTTCAAGTTCTAAATTCTCTCAACTCAGGCCAAATAAATGTAAGATAAAGATATGTACAGTTTCGTTGCAATGAGGGCTACATTATTTATTCATAAATCGTGGCCAATGGTTGCCTGTACAAGGAGATAGAAGTTGAGATTTTACCTCCTTCAGTTGAAATCATGAATGGAACTGGAGTGAGTTTGATGGAGGCCTGATGCTTGCTTGAGCTTCCTTGAACTTCCTTGAATGTATTCCCACCCTTGCCTTGCTCTGAAAGTGTCTGAAACTCCTTGGCCAAGTCAACCTGCAAGCTTTGAAAACAAAAATGGCAGATGATGGAGAAGGGGTTATAGTACAGGGATGAAGGTCTGGATTGGTTAGATATCAAGTAGGTAAGATGTTTTGATGATCAAGAATGGAAACGCACGAGCCAAATGAGAGATTGGTACGCTTATGCCAAAACTGCAAGTTTTGACAGTTTTTTGGTATTTTGAGCTTGGGAGTGTTTCAGGCCTTTAATAATCGTGTGTTGTGTTTTATTATGTTTGTATATAGTATAAAATCAGTTTCATGTCAACCCTCAAACAGTTGTGCCAACTCTAGCCTTTTTGCAACCTTTCTTGCTTTTGAAGTAAAGTGAAAGGACAAGGCTTGCCATGCTTGTACTTGCTTTCTTAGGGTTGGTATAAACTTGTACAAATTGATTTAGGCATGTAAGATTTGTATATGCAATCGAGACAGGTGCAATGCTCAAGAATTGGAAAGTGGCAAAAGTTGAGCTTTTCCAAAATGGCAATGGTCACTTTATGCCATTTATGGAATTACAACTTGGGTAATGGCTCTAGGGAATGGATCAAAGCTTTGTCAACTGAGTAAGCATTAAATTAAGGAGTGAGGAACAAGTTTGGGACCTGTAAAGCATGGATTAGGCAGCATAGGTACTGATTGGAACTTTGTTCTTCATGAAATGGCTTGGACAAAAAGTGAGAAATTACCAACTTCATCTCTTCGATTCTCCCTACTCAAAAATTATCTTGAGGAGTTCTTTGACATTTTGGAAAGCTTGGAATGTGCTCTATAAATCATCTGTAAAATTCACTTTGAGATACCTCTTGGAACTAGGTGAAAAATTTCCATGAAGTTGGGTCCAAAACCTGCCTAAATTAGGGCAAAATTTCACTAAGTTATTTAGTTCATGACCATGTATTCATAAATTTATATCTTGAGATTCAAGCATATTTAGGGAAAAGTGTATGAAGCAAAGTTGTATATTTAATGGAGGTATACAACTTTCATGTTGGGAACTTCCTTTGAATCATTATTCATCATGGTGAAAAAATGGCCTAAAGTTGGAAAAAAATAAGAAAATTTTCTATACTTAGAAAATTTCTAAGTTAAGAAAATTTTCAAATTTAAACCCTAATCTTCAAACTTGGATTTCTTGATGAACAAGTTTCACATTTTTACATGTTTTGATGAATTGTGATTCTTGGCACTTGATTTTGGCCAAACAGTCAAAGTTTGACTTTTCAGTGTACAGTTGACTTTTGATCAGTTGACTGCAAATTTCATCTGTCAATTCAATGAAATTGAAATGTTTTGAGCCATGTAATAAGGTAAAGATGATGTAATTTAATCCTTGAAACCATTCCTTAACTCAATTGGTCATTTGCTAGGTTAAAAATCAAAAATTGCCCTTCCTCAGTCAAAACCCTAATTTTGACCATTTTGCCCTTTTAGTGATTTGATCAAATTTCTTGAGGAATTATGGTCCAAACTTGATCAAATGATACACATGAGTCTAGAATGTTGATGTGGATAAAAAAATTATGAATTTTGACTGTAAATTGGCCATGGTTGACTTTTTCCCCAATACAGCTGAATTTTAGGTCAATTGTCTAATTGAATGATAAAAAATATGGTTAAAGGCTTGAAACTTGTCATGATTGATCTTAGGGGTCCATAATGATGTTTGAAAGTCATATGAAGCATTTATAGTCCAGAATACCTTGTGCAAACTCAAACCCTAATTTTGGGTCATTAGTGCATGATGAGATGTCTTGAGCTTACCAAACCCTAATCCAGTCTTGAGTCAAAGAGATCTTGTGAGAAAAGTTTTGATAAATGAGAGGGAAAATTTTCGGGTACAACAATGGGTCTCCGCCTTCCTTTCTCTGATTTCGAAGTGGCCGTTTTCCGGCATCTGCGCGTGGCCCCCTCTCAGTTGCACCCAAACGAGATTGCATTTGTACGGGAATTCCAGATAGTGTGCGACTATCTGAATATCGGGTCCACAATCCCGCTGTTCTTCTACTATTTCCATATTCAGAGGAGCCGAACTGACGGGCGATGGGTCTCTCTCAAACAGGGCAACGGAAAGTTGTTCAAGGCTTATTTGAAGTCCGTGCGCCATTTCAAAGACAAGTATATATTGGTGCAGCCGACGTCGTCGAAGGCGATACTAAAAATTTTCAGGAGTCGGTCGTCTCTCAACGAGGATGGGTATCCTCAATTTACGGAGCTCGAGGAGCCTACTGCGACATTGGTTGCCAAGTTCCCGTTCCAATGGACTAGCAAACACTTCGAGAGGGAGATGGTCTCTTATGTCTGGAGAGAGGGGGAGAGAGGGGGCGAGGACCTGTCGAGCTTCAGTACTTTGACCGCATTTGTTTCTCGTATCCCTATGATCCAGTGAGTTGGTTGAGGGGGTAGGCCGGTTCTGGAAAAAAATAGGGACCCCGTGTTCGAGCCGGGCCTCATAAACATTCGGGAGCTTCCTTGGAGAAAGGATCCCGTTAGGTATTTGGCTAAGACACTCGCTGCTCAGGCGAGGAAGGCAAAGAAGGATGCTCAGACTAGCTCGGGGACAACTCATGCTCCTGGGTCGGGCGGATCATCCTCGAACCCGTCTACCGCTGCTTTATCTCCGTTCACTATATCCTCGAAGGCGCAGAGGCCTCGTCCTGATGGGGGCATTGATCTCCTTGGGGATACGGGAAAAGGGGCGTATGATCTACCTCCCTGCTGGCTGTAGATGTCCTTTTTCGAGAGCGCGACACTCCATCTTCCCAGGGCCGAATCTCTCCTTCTAGAGGGGACGAGTCGTCCGGAGAAGAGGGTGACGATGGCTCAAGATGCGGGCAACTTGTTGCGGATCTTGGAGATGGCCGTGGCGTACACCGAGGGGAGTTCATCCCAGGAAACGGAAGTCAGGAACCTCCGAGCCAAGTTGAAGACGGCCGAGAAGGCCTTGGTTGACAAAGACAATATCCTGAAGTTGGCCGAGGCGGAGTCGGGGAAGTTGGCCAAGGAGCACAGTGCTATCATGCTCAAGAGTGAGAGTCTCGAAGGAAAGGTGGCGGCCTTGACTGCCGAGCTAGCACCCACCGAGGATAATTCGGAAGACACCAAGGATCTAAAGACTCGGGCTGAGCTAGTAGCCCATTTTCAGCTCGCGGTGGATGATGCTCAGGATGCTTCCGAGGGGAGCTTTGACAATGCGGTGAATCAGATACGTGTGTTGAATCCCGGTGTTGATCTCAACACTTCGGGCATGGGGGTCAACTACTACGTGGCTGACAAGCATATTCTGTTTCCTGATTACTTGAGGGATGTTATCGACCAATCGGCTGGGGATTCTTCTCGACTATCGGCTATCATCGAGGGAGAAGCGGAGGGATAATCATTTGTTTGTACCGGCCTGCGTGCCATTTTTTATAAGTTTTGTTGTTTCCCGGGCATATTTCCTGTTTACGTAATATTTGCACAATTTTGACCCAAGTGGTCATTTTATTTAATTTCTGGCCATTGCTCGTTTTGCTTTAAATAATCGATGTGTTATTTGTATGATTGTCGACAAGTTAGCCTGATTTGTACTTTTGTGCTTTGTAGAGTTTGTATTGGAGATGTGCTCGTTTTTGCATGTTCGTCAGTGCGGGGAAACTGATCAAAATAGCCGGGGCAAAAACCAGGCAAGGGATGGAATCCAGGTCTCATTTTCAAGGGACTTGGAATCGGCAGCGTGAACTTCCCATCGTGAGTCGGGCGTTCTACCATCGTGGCCCAAAGACTTTGGATCTCGGTCGAGTTATCCACGTCGAGCTGAGGGTACGCTCATCGACAGAGAGGAGCCTCACCCCTTCTACATACTTTTGGGTGCTACGCTCGTGCCTAGGCGCGCACGCGTGGTCGGCTCTAGTGGGTCTGTCTTGTTGACCGATCCTTCCGACAGTTTAATGTTTTCAACTGTAGTATTGTTTTAGCTTTTCAGTGTTCCATGATTGAATGAGTTGTTCCCCTTGTAAATTTTCTAGGTAATACGCTATGGTTCCCGTTTTGGCGTAGACGCGTTAAGGGCCTTCCCAGTTTACGGGGACCCTGCCTTCGCGAGATTCTTTGTGATTTCTCTTCAGGACAAGACTGCCGACTTTGAACTCTCGATGTATTACACTGGCGTTGTAGCGCACGACTATTTTTTGTTTTAGCGAGGCCTCTCGCAAGGCTGCTCCCGTTCTGATTTCTTCCACAAGGTTGAGCTCCTCTCTGAGGGTGATGTCGTTCATCTCCTCGTCGAGAGGAGCCTGAATTCGTCTGGAAGGTTCCTTGATCTCCACGGGGATAATGGCCTTCATCCTGTATGCTAGTCGGAACGGAGATTCCCTGGTGGAGGCGTGAGTGGTTGTTCGATACGCCCAGAGCATGCCGTGCAACTCCTCGACCCATCGCTTCTTGGATTTGTCTAACCTTCACTCGAGGCCTCTGAGTATCACCCTGTTGGTGGCCTCGGCTTGACCATTGGTCTGGGGGTGCTCGACGGATGCGAAATGTTGGGTCGTACCAAGCTTCGTGACGAATTCGTGGAAGGTGTGATCCGTGAACTGGGTCCCGTTGTCAGTGACTATCATTTGTGGGATTCCGAAATGAGCCAAAATATTTCTTTTGTAGAAGCGGAGGATGTTATGGGCAGTGATTTTGTCAAGGGTTTCAGCCTCTATCCACTTAGTAAAATAGTCGACCGCTATAATCAGGTATTTGTTCTGATTGGTTTCGACCATAAATGGACCGAGGATGTCTAGTCCCCACCAGGAAAAGGGCCAGGGGGAGGAGAGGGATTTGAGCTCTCTAGGAGGAGCTAAATGCATGTCCCCGTGTTTTTGACATTTATCGCATTTCTTCATGCACTCTCTTGCATCGTACTGCATGGTGGGCCAGTAGTATCCTGCCCGCAAGACTTTCCTCGCGAGGAATCTTCCGCTCAGATGCTGACAACGGATACCTTCGTGGATTTCGTGCAGTATGCGTTCTGATGCGCTTTAGTAGACACACTTGAGGAGTGGGATGGATAATCCTCTTCTGTAGAGTTTTCCCTCGATCAACATGTACGAGCAGGCCCTTTGTCTGATGATGACCGACTCTTTTGGATCATCAGGGAGTTTGCTCTCAGTGAGGTAATCGTGCACGGGGGTCATCCAGCAATCGCTGCCCCTGATGGTGAATATTCGTAAGATGGTAGACTTTTTCTGGGTGCTCGGTCGATGGAGTACTTCTTGTATTACAGATTTGTTTCCTCCCTTCTTCTTTGTGCTCTCCAGTTTGGATAAAATGTATGCGCGGGTGTTGTGCTCGTGAGAGACGTGCTGAATGTCCACAGACCTGAATTTCCTCTTTGCGTCTTGGACCAGGGACCAATATTTGACGAGTTGGTCGTTTTTTACCTGGTATTCTCCTCGGACTCGTGAGGCGACCAACTGAGAGTCGGTGAAGTTTTTCACTTCCTCGGCTCCCGAATCTTCGGCTAGCCGTAGTCACGCGAGGAATGCCTCATACTCGGCTTGATTGTTGGAGGTTGGGAAAGATAGGGCAAGGGAAACTTTGACCAGGGTCCCTTCCTCGTTTTCTAATATGATGCCCGTGACGCTTTCGGTCATACTGGAGGCGCCGTCGACGAAGATCGTCTAGCGGTGTGAGCCTTCCGGATCCCCGGGCCAGGTCATCTTTGCTACGAAGTCGGCCAAGGCGTGAGCCTTAAGGGATTTCCTGCTTTTGTATTGGATATCAAATTCGGAGAGTTCCAGAGACCATTTCATCATTCTTCCGGCCATGTCTGGTCTTCCGAGCAGCTGTTTTATTGGTTGATCTGTCTGGACTACTATGGTATGGGCCAAGAAGTAGTGTCTTAATCTCCTTGCAGAGTTAACAAGGGCCAGGGCCACTTTATCGATTTGCTGATACCTTGCTTCCAGGCCTTGCAATTCTTTGCTCGTGAAGTAAATTGGCCTTTGTCCCTCAGGGGTTTCTCTTATTAGTGTCGCGCTCACTGCCTTAGAGGCGATGGCTAGATAAAGGTAGATGACCTCATCTTTCCTGGGCCGGGATAAGACGGGTGGCTGTGAGAGCGCTTTTTTCAAGTGGGCGAGGGCTTGTTAGCATTCGGGCATCCACTCGAAGGAGGATTTCTTGCGCAGGAGTTTGAACAGGGGGAGTACGTGTTGGATGGGTTTTTCCACGAATCAGGAAAGAGAAGTGAGCATGCCGTTTAAGATTTGGATAGATTTCTTCGAGGTGAGCGTTGGAAAATCGAAGAAGGCTCGACATTTGTTAGGGTTTGCCTCGATGCCCCGTTCCATCAGATAGAAGTCAAGGAACTTTCCTGCTCGTACGCCAAAGGTGCATTTTTCTGGATTGAATCGCATCCGGCACTTTCGGGCTTGCTCGAACACCTTCTTCAAATGGGCGGCATGGTTGAGCTCCTCGGTGAACTTGACGATCATGTCGTCCATATAGACTTCGAGCATGTCGCCTATCTCGTTGCAAAAGACTTTGTTCATCATACATTGATAGGTAGCGCCCGAGTTCTTTAGGTCGAAGGGCATTACATTATAGTAGTAATTGTCCGACTCGGTCATGAAGGCGGTATATTTTTTGTCCATCTTCTCCATGGGAATCTGGTAGTAACCAGAGTACGCGTCCATGAAAGATAATAATTTTAAACCAGCCGAATTGTCGACCAGTTTGTCAATATTAGGGTAAGCATCTTTCGGGCAAGCCCGGTTAAGATCAGTATAATCAATGCATATTCGCCATTTTCCATTATATTTTTTAAGGAGGACTACATTAGAGAGCCAGGTTGTGTACTAGGCTTCAGAAACAAAATATGCCTCTAGGAGGTCTTTTACAACTAATTCAGCAGCGTGTGACTTCTCACTCGGCTGCTTTCTTCTACGCTGCGCAACCGCCTTGATGGTGGGATCAATGGTCAGGTGATGGCATGTGACCTCGGGGTATAAATCAGGCATCTCGGCCGCACTCCAGGAGAATAGATCAGCATTCTCCTGTAGACAAGCTTTGAGTTGCCTTTTATCCAGGTCGGGGAGGTCCGCTCTGATCTTTACTCCCCTGGTGGGGTTTCTCCAAGGGGAACCAGCTCGAAGTCACCGTCCGAGATGGGTCGTGTATGATTTGAGAGCTCGTTGTGGCCAGCAGAGGAGGTCGATCCTTCGTCTTCGACCATAGGATCCCTCCCTTTCTTCCTTTTCTTAACCTTATCCTCCACGGAGAAGCGACTGTCAAGGTCAATGGTGTCGACCCTTGGCAGTGGCCTAGATTCTTCGGAGCTGGAGGGTAACGTGGCTCGAGTGGCTGTTTGAGGCTGAGCGTTGATGGAGCTGAGGCCTTTCGCAGAAGCTTCGAAGAATCTCCTGGCTGCTTGGATGTCTCCATGAAGAGTGGTGACCAAACCTTTGGTTGTGTAGTATTTCATCTTGAGATGAACGGTGGAGGGGACCGCGATGAGCTCTGCGAGAGTGGGTCTCCCGAAGATGCATTGGTAGAGGGACAGGCAATCCACCACAAAGAATTGGGTCTTAATGGCCCTGGTCGTTACCCCCATCCCAAAGGTGACGATCAGCTCGACATACCCCCATGGCTTCGTGCTGGCCCTGTTGAACCCTTGAAGATCAGAGCCCACGTATGGGGTTAGGTGGCTCTCGTTTAGCTGCAGAGTGTTGAACAGTTGGGCATACATAATGTCAACCAAAATGCCCTGGTTGACCAAAATGCGACGCACATCAAAGTTGGCCACCCGAGCTCTCACGAGTAGTGGGATGCTCGAATTTGGGGCTCCTCCCGATTACTCTCCCCTGTAGAATGCAAGGGGTGAGATCCTCCTCAATACTTGTCGAGCTTTGCGTCCATCTCGGAGTTGTCCTCCATGAGTTGGTCAAATCTTCTCTTCACTGATCTGACCGTATGTCTGTTGAACCCTCCGCCGGAGATGACCATTGCTGTGGGGAAGGACTCCCACGGACTGTGGGTGGAGAAGTACAGGGGGACATCCTCCATGTCCGGAAAGTAGAAGTCTTCCGGCCGAGAGATGCTCAAGGCGACTGGAATGGTGTCGAGGTCGGGGGATTTCTTCCATTCTTCTACATTCTTTGTCTCACGTGCTTCCTCACGGGCGGCCTCCTTCTTCTTTTATTATTTTAGGTGCCCGTCTCTGATTAATATTTCGATTGCATCCTTGAGATAGATGAAATCCTATGTGTTGTGTCCATGACTTTTATGGAACCTACAGTACTTGCTCTTGTCAGTTCAAGGCTTCGATGGCGTTTGTCGGGGGAAGCGCACCCCGGCTTGTTTTAACTATGAATTGGCGCATTCAGAAAGAATACGCTCTCTCGAGGTTGTCAGGGGGTGTAGTCGTGAAAACGACCGACCAACCCCTTGTAGTGTTTAGGATCACGGGACCTGTCCTCCCGTTTCTTCTCCCCCCGACGGGATGTTGAGGGCTCGTCATTCTTTGAGTGTCTGACACTCTCCCTGTTTCTGTATTCCCAGGCATTGTTAGCCGCCTCCTTCTCCTCATACTGTATGTATACCTGGGCCTACAGAAGGAGGGAATCGAGCGTGGTTGGTGTTTCTATGCCCACAGCCTTGGCAAAGTTGCTGCGGGGACGGAGCCTGCGCTTGAGCAGGTATTTTTTCATGTTGTCCATTGTCGGGACCTGGACGGCTTCTTTGTTGAAGCGCTCGATGTATGCTCGCAGAGATTCGTCTCTGCCTTGTATGATTGCCTCGAGCGACGCTTCTGATTTAGGATGTCGGAGGGAGGCAGTGAAGTGCCTTGAAAACACTTTCCTGAGTTATTTCCACGAGGTGATGGATTCGTCTGGAAAACTTTTGTACCAAGCCATCACCCCTTTCTTGAGAGTAGTCGGGAAGAGCCTGCATTTGATGGCACCCCGGAACCCCCTGTAGTCGAGGAGCGCATCGATATTCTCAATATGCTCGCCAGGACCCGTTGTGTCGTCGTAGGTCCCTAGAGTGGGCGGCTTCTCTAGGCCGATGGGGAGTGGAGCTTCAGTGATCTCCCGAGATAGAGGGCCGCGGGGCTCGTCATCCTCACTATTGACGGGAGATGAAGAAGGATAGTGGTAATTTCTCCCCCATCGGTCTCCGCGGTCTCGTCGAGGGGAGGGGATCCTTCGCTTTTGCTTTGTCTCGGGAGAGGGTAGTCGAGCGCGGTCGATCTGCATGCTGTCCTTCCTCTTATTGAACTAAGGGGAGTCTTGATCTCGGGTAGGGGGTGTGTAATCGCATTTCTTGAAGAAAGAAATAACGCGCCTTTCCTTCTTGGGTGGTGGACCACGCTTGGGTGGTGATGCGTTGGGGGAACTCCGTCTTCGGGTCCTCCAGGGGGGGGGAGAGATCTTGAACGCCTATTTTCCAAGGCTCATATCCTCTGATTTTGTTGAAGGATAAAGGGCGTTGGTCTGATTCAGGGCAGCAAGCAGTGCTGCCATGGCCAGATCGATCTTGACGGGGATAGGCATCAGTTTCAAGATTTCTGGGAGTTCCTCAGCAGGATTCTTGGAACGCCCTTCGTCCAAGAGTCGATCGTCTCCATGTCGGGCATCAGCGGAATCAGGGGACATAGTTTGTCTATCACGGGGGCCCAGGATGTCCTCAAGTCGAGGGTGTTCCTTGCCTCCATCAGTCTTACGAACATGGGAAAGGATGGTCTTCTCGGATAGGTAGAGATAATTAAGGTTGGCTATGATAGGAGAGATGGTTCTTGAAAGTAGAGTTTCTTTGATCTTAGGCTCTGAGGGAAGAACGGCGGGGGAGGCAGATTCCCACAGACGGCGCCACTGATCTTACGGTTGACAAGAACCTAGAGAGTGGTTGGAGGATGATCTTCAGTCGGGCAGAGGAGAGAGGGGGTTGTACCTGCAAGGTACTCCAACAATCAAGTAAGAATGGGAGTAAGGAGGTACTAGCAGAATATCAGGTAGTGAGTGGCAAAAATTTGATACCTGGCCCTCACAGGTGTGAGGGTTTATATAATGCCCCTGGCGCGTGGCCATTGGTTCCTAATTTCCCGCCTAAATATACGGGTCCGAAAAATCAGGTGACTACCAGGACTTGGTCAAATCGGGCAGATGTGCTCGTAACTAGCTGTTGGTTCCGGGGAGGAGACTGGTTGCGGGCATCTCTCTGGTCGGCCCTTGGTGGTCTGCGTGACGCTATTGTCGGGCAGACTTAGGAGATGCTCGATATGCATCATGGATCGGTGCTGGGCCAGAAGGGCAAGAGGGTGATATTTCCCGACAGGTGCGGGCAGTCTGGGTCACAGTCAGTGGGAGGTACCCATGAGATATCTCAGACTAGGCCCAATCAAATTGTCGGGCCAGTCCAGAACACGAAGCATCATTGTTTTACCTTCCCAGATTATTATTTAGTACCCATAATAGAAGAATTCTCTAAGTTTCTTGAAGTGCCTATTGAATCAACCTTCAAATGTCCTAATTGAAGCAAGGTTAACTATGAAAGTATACTTAGTAAATTTGTGTTAAACAGACTCCTATGTTTGTTAAAATTATTGCTAACCACTCCGCTTCTTCGAATATCCATCTCTAATCATCCATTTCTATTCCATAACAAACTTCGATTTCAAAACATGCATGTGCATCACTAATAATTACTTTTAAAAATGTGCAGTTTTATATGCGGATCAATACTTAGCATCAAGGAGATCTCAAAAATAGTTGGTTTAGTAAAAAATATCTTTTCCAAGAAACTCCTAACTATGGGAAAATCATCTAAAGAAGAACTCTATAATCATAAGCAAGACTAATAATGGTAGTGGTATATCACATGAAGATCCTATTGGTTATGGGAAAAACATCTAAGAGGAGCCCTATGATCAGAAGCAATACTAGTGATCGTAAGGGCATCCTATTAATAAGGGATGATCATTCCGAGATCCAATTAACTTGGATCATATTTCAAAGCATTGTTTAATCAAGGGCGTACCTTTCAAAGGGGAATTTTTTAATCAAGTTCATATCACAATATGGTAGGACTCGGGTCCCTCTTTCAGCAACTTCTCAAGGCTCTGATGATCAGGGGAAATCTTCCAAGATTCAAATGTTGAGGGCAGTTTATACCAAGTTCATCTTACGACACGTAGGGTCCAAGTTCTCTCTTAAACCACTTCAAGGAATAACTCTTCAAGATTCAAATACTTGGGGAAATCCATATCAAATTTATATCACATCATGGTGAGATCCAAGTTCTTTATAAGGGTACTTCCTCCAGAACCTGGGGGTTGGGGGGATACCTTTCAAAAAACTCGAATATGGGGGAAGATCACTATAAGGCTTAATTAAAAGGATTTGACTCAAAATGGTTCATTAAGGGCGAATACCTCCAGGAGTCCATTAATCAGGGGCATAATTCAAGATAGTGGGGTCATTATACTATTATCAAACTAATTTTGAAGTCATATTAAGGAGTGTCTTTTCAAAGACCCTACCAGCAAATCATGGTAAGAAATTCCACAAAGGGGCAAGTTCTCTTCGTACTTTCATAATCCCTAGTGGATCTATTGTACCCCAAACTTTTCCCTCTTATTTCATTAAAAAATATCCCTTCATACTCCTAGGGTTTTGATCGCTTTAGGCTACCCAGGCCTTCTAGGCCTCAGGATATAGTACTGATTCTTTGTTTCACCAGAGAACTAGAACTGCAGGTATTTTGACTTTGAATCATGTTTCTCCCATTTATTGGCTCTTGTGCTAGGGTTGTTGATTATTGAATCTGTGATGTATTTCTTGGCAAAATCTCAAAAAAACGTTATCATCCTGAATTTTATCTCAATACACCTTCGATCATCAACTGAGATTCATTAGATATGTTCTTTTATGCTCCAAGTATCATTTACATTCCCAAGGACTCTCTATGGAGTTGTTACTGAGTTGGATTGAAATACAAGCACCATGGCTTAGGATATGAGGTTAAGGGTTCTCTTGATTCGTTTGAGGACATGTTTTCTTTGAGAGATGAAGATTAATTTGGATTCTTGGCTTGGCTAACATTCATAAATTTAAGTCCAATGGATTTCATGCTTCAAAGCCTTATCATCTTCTAAGTTTTCCTCAAGGCATGTGTTTAAAGATCATTTGTTATCAATTTGAGATGTCTTGTTGGATTTAACCGCAAAGCATTAATTGTGAAAGCAAGGTAAGGGGTTGTAAATGCTTGGTGAGCAAGGCATTCCTCCTATTGGATTGAGGTTGTTTATCTTACATTTGTCGAAGTGGAATTGGTTGCTCGATTGCAATTTAATTCAGATTTGTGGATTTAAGTGAGATTAAGGTTCATTTTTAGGCATACGAGATTGAAAGGATTGTTCATGTTTAATCTCTTTGGAAATAAGTGATAATATTTACAAAACATGATTCTAATTCAAATCACAAGTCATATTCTTTCATTCAAATTTCCATTCAAAATGCCTTCAAGTAATTATCTTGCTGCAAACATGGCAAGCGAATCAATATTTCAAGATTTGCAAGATTCATTCACAATTCAAAAATTTCTGTCAAGATTCATTCAAGATCATTCAAATTTACCAAAGATCCAAGTTTTATTACAAATTCTACAAAAAAAAAAGAATGCAAGAATATTCCAAATTCTATTTAGCTTTATACATCACCACTTCTTTTTGTTACAAGCGAGTTTCAAGCTTCTTAGTTCCTAAGTTTCAAATTACATCATCAGGACTATACAATCATTCTGTTGTACCCCAATTTTTTCACCTAAGATCCCTTCATCATACCATATTGTTTCAATCACCACAAAATCACATTAGGGCTTTTGGTTCCTCTCCCTATCTTTAACCTTGCTCTTTGAGGAGTCACCAGGCACCTTGACTTGTTTTCTTTGGTGATCATGGATATTTTGCTTTGATTTTCTCTCTAAATTAACAAATACAATATTTGTTTTGTCTTACTTGTTAATAATGTAGGTGAAGGCAATAAGGTTTAGCAAGTTGTATCATGGGTTCATGAGTTTATTTCCATGTCCTAGTTAAAAGCTTGAGAGATCCAAACCTCACCATTGAAGTTGTTTTGAAGTTGGTATGGAAGTAGTCTTGGTGGCCATGAGTCCTCATCATCATCCTCAACAAATCCTATTCACAAAGGAAGAATATTGGCACAAAAAGTTTGTTCAAACTTGACAAAGTTCCACCAAGCATTATCTTGATCTAGAAGATAGGGTTTTGGACTTCAGAGGGGCATATCTTGCTCATCTTTTGGTATTTTTGAGTGATTCCAAAAACATTATTCTCTTCAAAGAGTTACCAACAAATCACTTCAAAAGTTTTAATAATTTTTCATGTGGAAGAAACTTGGTGAAGAGGAAAGATTACAAGTCATCTAGATGAATCCCCAATGTTTCATAATGTGATTTGAAATGATCATAACTTGGTCAATTTTTATCACCTTGATCCCATTCTTTTTTCATTATGATCCTAAGGATGTTTCCTTCATGCCTTATTTTATGTGAAAAGTGAAAAAATGGATGGAAGTTGCCTGAAGGATGCAAGAGATTATAGGTCATTTCATGATTTTTGGCCGACTTCAACAAGTCATAACTTGCTCAATTTTTGGATATTTTGAGTGGTTCAAATTGCAAAGTGTCATTCAAGAGGTCTAATTGATTCCATATTTTTTGGTAAAGAGAAATTTATAATTGGAAGGCCCTGTTTAGATGCAAGAGATTATAGGTCATTTTTAAGGAAGAGTTTGAAATTTTTCTAAGTATGGAAAGTCAACTCTTTTTCTTCAACTTTGACTCCATGTAACTTTCACCTCAAGCATCCATTTGATTCCATTATTTTTCCATTTCAAAGCTTGTAACCTCATCTTTCTAAAGCATCAAGAATTATGCCCTAAGGCCCCTTGAGGTGCCATATATTTTAATTTGGTAGTTTGAAACTGAATTTTGCACAAAGTCAGAATTTTGAAATCCATAATGTGACTTCTAAACACAAGATTTGTGCGTGTTTTTGATTTAAACTTGATTAGCAAACTTTCCAGAAGTGATTAGCACCCCAAAACGCAAGGTTTGGCTGAGTTTTGATGGAAATGAAGTCACACTTCACTTGTGCTCGACCCTTGCTCAATTTCCCTCCAAACTTCCTTGTTTCTTTAAATTTTCATTCCCATTCACTTCCCTATAAATAGAGGGTCATCCCCCATTCAATTTCCCAAGCTTAGAGATCCAAGAACACCCTTCTAAAACTTCACACGAACCCACTTTTGTTGAATTCAGTTTTTGAAATTTAAGCTTCCTTTTCCAAAATTCTTTGCGTATTCATCATCCTTGAACTTCATACAACTCTCCAGCACTTAAACCAATCAAAATGACCCATAATCCAAGCTACAAAAGTCCAGTTTCAGAGCTTCTTACTTGAACTTCGAAAAGGTAGAATTCTCTATCAATTGGATCCAAATCAAGCACTGATCTGTTCTACTCCTTTGTCTGATTCTAATGATGCTTACAATTTTTAAATCCATTGAGGATTGAGAGAAAAATCTCAAATTGAAGGTGCTCGCTATTTTTCTGTGTTTTGATTCATATCTCTCTCCATACTTTACATAAATTTGGCGCGATGGTTGTGTTAGAATCGTCTTGAAGAGACAAGTTCAATGATGCTAGCCAGGGATCCTAATTTTTCCATTTGAAAGATCTCACAAAATCCCCATTGCAGGGTGTCTGGAGGTTGAAGACGATGACATGTCTCGTCTCAGCCAATGATAGCGTGCCAAGCGTTTTAATTTCATTGGTTGCCCTTTTTCTGATTACATGTGTTTCACTAAGGTCCATATCAAGCACGTCGCGTCTGGTCCATTGGATTAGCTTACTAACACATTTTGACTTTGATCTGATGGTCCACATCTTTTTGGTTTTATTTTATTTTCTGATTTTATATTTTATTTGATTAAATTTTCAAAAATTCATAACTCTTTTATTTTTTATCCAAAAATTATGAAAAATTCACAAAAAATACTTTGAATTATTTCTGATCTCATAAATATTTTTTTAAATTTTTATTTTAAAATTTGGTATTTTTTATATTTTTTTGTATTATTTTCTTTCTTTTAATTACTTAAAAAATACTTTCTAACATTTTTTAATTCTAAAAAAATTCATAAATATTATTTTGCATATTTTTGACTTTTTGGAAATTTTGTGGAATTTAATGTTGAGGTTTACTATTTTTGATCTATTTTATGTTTGTTTTAGCAATTTTAAATGGTTAAAAAAATAGTTTCTGACTTTTAAAAATTACTAAATTTTTTATGAAAATATTTGGACCCATTTATGATTTTTCTATGGTCTTATTTTTCATTTCTTAATTAATTTGAATTTAATTGATATTTTCCTCATTATTTTCTAGTTTATTTTAACATTTTCCATCCTTTAATATATATATATATATATATATATATATATATATATATATATATATATATATATATATATATATATATATATATATATATATATATATATATATATATATATATATATATATATATATATATATATATATATATATATATATATATATATATATATATATATATCATTTTGTGAATATTTTCTGGCTATCTTCGGTTGATTTTTTGGTCATGGCTTTATTAACATCATTGGATCCATGGTGTTAAGTTTAACTCCATAAAAATGGATGAATGATTTTAATAATAGTTTGATTAAATATTAATTCAAATATGGTTTTCTTTTTTTACCCTAATTCCTCTTCATGTCATCCCCTTGTCATTGCAGTAAATGTTGTTGGAGCATGATCTCTATATCATGTCTCAAAATAAATGGTGCATAGATTCTTATTGACCGGCCTCAAAATAGGTGCGACTTCTATATAAGTCCATTTACGATTGCTTAACATAGCGCTAAATTTTGTCCCGATTCAAATAAATGATCATTCGTGGCCCAAACTTATGATTGCAAGCCCATGTATGTTAATTTTATCTCTTTGATCCAATAACCTTGAGATTCATTGTGTGGAGGCTTTAGTTTTACCAATCCTCTAATGGATCTAAAACACCTTTGGTCAATGCAGATCACTTAAACATCGTTGATCATTAAATGGTACTTGTGTGAATTCCAAATAGATGATATACTTGACAAAAAGCAAATGCAACTTGTTGCGTGGAGGCTTTGGTTTTACCAATCCTCTAATGAGTTCCAAATGCAAGTTTCAAGATGGTCATCCAACTAACCACTAATTATTGACTTGTTTTATTTCATGCTTTTATTCTTTTATGCTTTATGCACTATTTACTTTTTGCATTTACATTTCATGCCATTTTCATCTTTGCTCATTTGAGCATTTATTTTCTTGTCATTTTTATTTTGCTCACTTGAGCTTTTATTTTTCTTTTTTCTAAGATACTTAATAACTAACTTAAACCCTAAAAATCTCTTAATGGTACTTGGACTATTTGGTTACTGTCCTTGGCATTATGGAGCATGGGACTTTTTCTTGGACTTAGGATTAGAAACCTTGGCCTATCTTGGAGACCTTGTGATCTTATCTGATTATTTTTTCTGGAGCTCTTGAGGTTTACCTCAAGACATTGGGTTACTTGTTTGTTTTTGTGTGCAGGTTTTGTGATTACATCCTTTGTCTGTAATTTGGAATTCACCCGTATACAGCCGTTACTCTGCCCAATTTTTGCGAAGACTTAATACACTTGAAGAGGTCTAGTATCTTTGCTTGCTTGGTTTCAATCCAAAGAATGAGAATTCTATCTTGGCTCATAATGTCAAGTTTTGGCTTCTTGTTGGTTAGATGGTCCTTATCCTTAGCTTTTACCTTATGCTTTAGGATAGTCTCTTATTTTCCTCCTATCTTCTTTAATTTCAAAAAATCTTCTCCCTCTTTTTTTTAACCCTTCTTGTTTCTAAACTTGAACCACTTTCATAATAAACTTGGACTTATGTCCATGCATTTTCAAAATTCCTTTTCATAAATAAACTTCATTAAATTTAATAATACTTTGACACTTTTTTGTGAGAAGACTAAAAGTCAACCAATCTCATTTCAAACCATTTTGCCACTTTGTCTTTTACCTTTAAAACTTTTTTTCTCAAAATATTGGACTCTTGTCAATCCTTGTAGTGATGCAAATAACTATAATTCTACAATATGTAGTAAAGTGAGATATTTTTCTCTTGGGTGTTGAGTGAGGCATTGTTGATTTTAAAATCCAAGCCATATCCTCCACTTTGAAATGATGCAAATTCTCCTTTCTCATGATTGTGGGTAGTAAGTATGTTTTCCACATGGACAATGACGATGATGTCTTATCTCTTAAAATCAACCAACACATTTGTGTTTCAAATTTTTAAAAGAGGAACTACGTGTACCCTGATCCCCTATTGCACGAAAGGTGGTACGTAGGCACTAAAGGTTCGCAACCGCGGCGGGTGCAAAAATCATAAAAAAATACTTCTTTTCTTACCTCCACCATCTATTTCTATACAACACATTTTCATAGCCAAAATATACAAATTTTACAAAGAGGTTCCTGCGGAGTACCGTAGATGTTTAGGGTGCTAATACCTTCCCTTTGCATAACCAACCCCCTTACCTTGAATCTTTCCCCCCTATTTTGGGTTATTCTCTCTTTTCCCATTCCTTTGGAAACAATAAAGCGCGGTGGTGATTATTATTTTGATTTGTATAAAGGCTAGTCAATCCAATGGCTTAGTCTTGAACATTTCTACCGCTACACATTCATGTTTCTAAGCCTAAACTTATGATTTCTAAAGAGACTTGCAATTGTATTTCTTTTGAATCTCCCTCCAAATTGTTAAAGTCATGCCATAAAATCTTCTTCCTTCTGCCAAAGACCTAAACGCCTTTTTCTCATCCTTCATTACATGAAACAAAGAAAACACAAATTGGTTAGAAAGTAGCCATCAAACAAGAATTGTTAAGCAAGAAGTTTTCAAGCAAATTTATTTTCGAATTCATCATTAGGGTGTCATGATAGGAATCAGAATAAGAGGGTTTTGAGTTCAATCATTCGGGTCATTTCAATCATGATCACAAGCAATACGTAGGCCTCACACAAGTTTATTTTCACAATCAAAATAAGAAATTGAATGGATAATCATAGGCCCAAAGGAACCTCTATTGAAAATCACAAATTTTGGTTTTGGTTCATAAAGAAGAGGTGTATTTCCTGCATTAATCGCAATAGTCCATCCCAAACAACAAGCAATACAGAAAAAATAAGGTTTCCTAAAATCCCAAAAAAACAATTTCACAGCAGCCTGTTATCAAAATTTGGTTCTCAGCAAATATCAAGTTTCAGATATCAAAAAGCCCAAGAATAAAAATCCAAACAAATCAGAAAACCTAATCTGAGGATATAAAACAATCATCGTACATAAAACAGACAGAACAATTGTTCATGAAAATCACAGAAATAGTTCGCATCTAGCACAAACCCTAACCCTATTATTTTCTCATCATCTTCCTAAAACAACCCCTTCAAAAATTCAAAAAAAGAAGAAAAGAGTGAAAAAGAAAAAGATCTCAACGGATAGAAAAAGAAGAACATAGAGGTTCACATCTCAATCGGATGATGCTCCCCCTGTCTCTGCAACGAAGCACCAGCAACTGACACACGCCCTCAAACCCATCGTACCACTCATAGTCGTATGAATTCGAAAGCTCTGACAGAGAACCGCGAAGCCACCATGTTTTCACAACAACAGTACCACAATTCCGATCCCACGTTATCGAACAACACAACACCGATGACAATCACGCACAAACAACCAACTGACCACCCCCCCTTCATCATCGGCCTGCCATCAGTATGGAGGAAACCTTTTGGGTATTTGCAGAAAAATAAAACCGGCCTCTCCTTTGGGTTTGTTTCACGGTAAACAGAGGAAAAGAATAAATAATTAATGGAGAGATAAGAACCTGTTTTTTTAATTCTCTTTTTGGATTCTAAAAAGATAACAAAATACATTTGTTTCCACCTTACTAACATAAAGAAGAAATGGCCTAGTGATAAAGCATGTGTTTCATAAAGGCAAGGGCGTGGGTTCAACACCCACCCCTGGTGTTTTGATTTTTTTTTAATATTTTTGCAGGTCAAATACAAAACGGGATGGAGTCATATCCTAACACGAGAACATGCTTGGCCTGGTGGTAGGCATGCTGTGTGAAAGCCTTGAGGGCGTGGGTTCAAAACCCACCCCTACTGGTTTATCTATTTTCTTCAAATATCTATTCTTCTAACTATTTTCCTTCTTTCTTTTTCCTTCAAATTTAATCAAACCTTTTTATAAAAAAAACCCTTGTTTTTTTTAATCACAATTAATTTAGGTTTTTCATTTTAATTAATTTTAGGTTAATTAATATTAGGTTTTGATTCTTTTTTAGGTTTTTATCAACTAACCCTAATATGATTTTTAGGTTTTCTCAATTGATTAAAATAAATCTCTACTTTAGGGTTTTGTCTAATTTAAAATAACCTAATTTTCTTAACTTTTTTTTAAACCAAATAGTCGTTAGGTTAATCATCAAGAATTGTTTTCATCAAACGATTATCTTTTCCTTTCTTCGCGCGCTCTTTTACTTTTGCATTAGTTTCTTCTTTTTCACTATTATGTAACCGCTAAAGGGTTGTAATATTTAATTAGGGTTTAACTTTTTTCTCCCTAATTTTTATGGTTTTGTACCCCTTCCCCGAAGCGCTGTAATATCTTAGATTTAATTTCTACTTTTAGTGATTTCCTTATAACTGTCTAGTTTAATAGGATTGTATGGCAAGACATTAAACCAAACGCTAGAAAACCTAATCTCAAGACAAATTACTTGATAACAAATCACCTTTCACACACGCACCTCTAAGGTAACCTCACTTGTTGCCTCGGAAAATATAGTCATGTCCCTCGAACATGGGACGCTTTAGCAAAGACCTTCGATTAAAAGATCGTAGTCCCTCGATGACCCTTCGATGATGCCTTTGGTAAACGATCTTAGTCCATTACGATAAATTTCTAAAGTGTCCTACAAGTTGCCTTTATGACTGTACGATGACCCGCGCCCATCCCTCAAACATCCAATGATAGGGCTTCCTACTAACTAATGGTAGGATAACACTATTTAAAGGATGAGGAAAATAACAAAAGACTTTTGAGTAGGTAGATATCTTTTAATCGCTTGCTCACACAAAACATTTTTCACACAATAACACTTTTCAACAAATATTTTCAAAATAAACATTTTGTATGCATTCTCAACGATACGAGAATCATTACAAAATTGTCGAACTTAGGCATTCTCAAGAGCCTGTAGATAACTACAGATGAAAAGGGTGCTAACACCTTCTCTTTTCATAATCTACCCCCCTTAGTCAGAAAATTCTCAAAGGTTTTTCCTATATTTTTCACCCTTCCTTTATTGGATAAAAGAAAAGTCGGCGGTGACTCTTGCTATCCATAACATTTGTGGTAAAACACAAAAACAAATGTCAGTTCTCCCACCGTATTACAGAACTGGCGACTCTGCTGGGGAAATCTAAAAGTGGGGTTACCTTAGAACTATATCACCTTTAATTTTCTTTCCTTGTTTGATTTGCCTGATTTATTTTTAGGGGTATGCCTGGGTTTATTTCTTGTATAGATCTTATACCCGGATCTGGGAGCATTTTAGGTAAGTAGAAATAGATCGTGAAAACTGTACGACGTATACCGATACACTTGAAGTGATGGCTACGTTAGTGTGACACGTTGGTTGGTGTCGGTTTCCCTTGAGTTAAGTTAAGGAGAATGCTGGGCTGCCGCATGGTGTCGTAAAGCACTAATTGACCGTAGAACCTTAGTTGATACAACTTAGCCATTAGAAAGTAGTGAGATAGTTGACTTTGGTGCAGACTGAAGTTTGTTGATACTCGATGCTACACTCATTGAGGTCAGACTCTCGAGATATTTCAGTCGCAAATCAAATGCTTGTGCTGAGAGAATTCCTGGGAGAAAGATAAGTGATATTGAGGCTCCTAGAACCCAATTACTTCTTTTAGGACAGGTTGAGCCAACTAAAACTTCAAGAGGGTACTTACCTACAAACTCCATGCAAGCTTAAACCTAAGGCCTTGTGTGTTTTGTTTGTGTATGATAAATTGTTTTACAATGATATCATAACATAATGACATCATACCATATCATTTTCACAAACCATTTCAAGGACCAAGGGATTTATTTTGTTCTTTGTTCTAGGTTATGGCATCCGCTCACAGAAATACTATCAGGATCAACTTTGTATGGGTACCTCCTCAGCTTAAGAAGTTAGTCTCAAGGATTCCCAAAAGTTATGCATTTATCAAAAAGCATGGTCGACTACTCAGTTTGGTTACCTCAAGTTTTAAAGAAGACATGATGAGTGTGTTATTCTAGTTCTTTGACCCTGCACATCATTGCTTCACCTTTCTAGATTATCAGTTAGTACCCACAATGGAGGAGTTATATCAATTACTGGGAGTACCTGTTCTTGATTAGACACCCTTCACTGGTTTAGAGGGAGCTTTGAACCAGAAGATATTGCAGCAGCCTTACATCTGAAGTAGTCTGACATTGTATCTAATTGGGAAACGAGAAGTGGAGTAAAAGGTTTTCTGGGTAAATTTCTGATAAAGAAGGATCAACTATTTCTGGATGCTATGAGTTTTCAGGCTTTCAAGGAGATATTTTCTTTTTTCATCTATGGATTGGTACTATTCCCTAATCCAGACCAACTCATAGATGTGAATGCCATAAAAAGTATTCTCACTCATAACCCTATGCCTACTTTGCTTGAAGATGTCTTGCATTATCTTCACACTCGTACTATGAAGAGGCGAGGAACTCTCATGTGTTGCATACCTCTGCTATCAAGGTGGTTTATTTTGCACCTGCCCTGCTCGATAATGAAGAATGAACAAGGTTTGAGGAGGTCGCAAAGAATAATGTCACTTTCTCATACAGACATCCACTGGTATTCCCGATCTCATGAGGATATCACAATCATTGATCGCTGTGGGGAATTCCCTAATGTTCCACTCCTTGGAATCAGGGGAGGTATTACTTACAACCCTTCTCTGGCTCTACGTCAATTTGGTTATGCTCGAAGAGATGGTCCTCATGACACACTTATCCAAGGTATTGTGTTTGATTACGAAAATGATCCTCAAGGTTATCGTCAAAGGTTTATACATGCTTGGGGCATGGTGAGCAAGATTGATAGTAAGCTTTAGGACAGAAGAACTCCATCCTTCTGGAGCCCTATCTCAAATGGGTACAAGATCACTCTTAAGACCTTATTATGACATATCCAGTTGTCCTACAGGTGATCATAGAGCCTGTTATCGAAGGAGACGTTTCTCGCACCATCCTCTATCCAGACATGCCCACTAACCTTAAAGAATTTTAGAAGTCCTGGACTCAACTCAAGGAAGAACGGGACACCTATGAGACTCAATTCCATGCAAGTGAAAATAAAGTGTTGGATTTCACAAAGCAACTTCACGAGGAGAAGAGTCTTAATGCATACATCAACACGAAGAGGAAGCGTCCATGGGAAACTTAGAGTTTTAGGAGTTTCTAATTTATTTCTTTGTAATCCTTTGTATTCACATAAGCTTATTAATAAATATCTTTGTTTCTGTTTCCTCTTGGTTAGTAAATTTAAATCTCCTAAGATCCTTGAAAACATTGCATTTACATATCATGCATCATTACATAACAGGTTTTCCATATAGTTTTTCTCATCTACTTAGTGTTTATTTCAGTATAAGATGGCCCTCGAAAAAACTGTTAAGGACCTCCAAGCTCAGCATGCACAATTTCAAGAGACTCTTTTGAATCTGGCACAGGGACAAAAAGATCTGATGGCGCCCGTCGCCAAAAAAAGAAGACTAAAAAGTTGGCTGCTATCCTCAATATGGGGAGAAGATTCAAAGGTCCCGCTCAACCGGTTCAAGTGGATGATGTTTCCTCCAAGGAAGACGACAACCAAGAAGAGGATGGTAGAAGCATCAAGCCTGAAGGAAGAAATAACCAGGGTTATGAGAATATTCATGAAGATGAAGACTACTCCAACAAACAGTACCCTCCCGCAGATGACAAGTACAAGCAGTTGGAAGACCGTCTCAAAGCTATTGAAATCTAGAAAGTGCCTGGATTGGATTTTGGAGAATTAGGTCTGATCCCGGGGGTGGTCATCCCTCACAAGTTCAAGGTCCATGTATTTTCTAAACATGATGGGGTCTCTTGTCTTTGCTAAACAAGGTTTCAAAGACAAATAAATTCTAAGTATTTTTAACCTTGATAATTTCAATACTTCATGACAATTTTTCACCAAAATGCAAGATGATTCAAGGAAAACTTTCAACATGAAAGTTGTAGATTTTAATGAATTCTACAACTTTTTCCCTTAGGGTTGATGTCCAAAAAATGCTTAGATTTGAAGATATAAGCTCATGAAGTCATGACATTTTTCATAAAACACTTAGTGAAATTTTCTACAAGTTTAGGCAGATTTTTGACCTAACTTCTTGACCAATTTTCACCTAGTTCCAAGATGATTTAGCCAAGTGGTAAACATGAAGGTTGTAGACAATATTTCAAGCTTTCCAAAATGTCAAAGAACTTGAAGATATCGTGCTTGAGATATGAGAATCAAGAAGAAGAAGTTGAGCTTTAATTCTTGAATTACAAGGCATCTTCATGAAAAACACATAACCAAATCCCACAACTATGCTGCATAATCTTGCTTTGAAGGCCTCTTGACTTGCAAATCTATCCATAATCATAATATTACACATACGTTTAAGCCATGATCCAAGAGATTAACGCTTTATCCAATCCATTTTTCCATTTAAGGGAGAAAGGTTAGACTTCCATTTTAATAAAGCATGCTTTTGCAAAATGTCAATGCATTGAGCTTTATAATGGTTATATTTGATCACAAGTAAGCTCAAAATCATGGAGAAAACCCTCTGCATCCAACAACTTCAGAACATGCTTGTACTTGCAGCACTGAAACTACGAAAATTCATCCAACTTAGTTTTTCACTTTCAACCAAACCATAACATGCTATCTTGGAAATAGGAATACTTAAAACTCCCAAACATCCTGCCTGTAAATATAGAGCTCATTGGAAAGCCAAAAAAAGGAGAAAAAAATAGAGGAACAAGCCCTCAAAACCCTTTACTTTCAAAAAAACCAGAATTGTCCATAAAACCTCCAATTTTGAGTTTTGAAGTCCAAATCTTTGAATCTCTCAAACCTTGCAAGTTTTCCCCAAACAAATCATCTAAATACTCCACATACATCATATAGAAGTTGTCCAATCACAAGAAAAACTTTTTAACATCATTACAGAATCTTCCAAATTAAAAAAAACGTGCCTTGCAAGTTGACTTGGTTGGGGAGATTGGAACACTTTCAGCACAAAGTCAGGATTGGAACAACTCAAGGAGGTCCAAGAAAGCTTAATAAATTATCACATTGCACCTGGAATCATCCGTACGTGTTCTGAGTTTCCACTTCAAGAGGTAAGTTTTTCTCAAACCGTGATATCCTTGTCCATACATCATTTGCTTCCATTTTCAAAAGAATAAAACAGGACAAATCGGGGCAAAAGAGTGCAAACATTCAGAATTCCAAAAATGATTCAGGAGCCCTGACACGGGCGACCATGTCACCTAACACAGGTCATGTCAGGGAGAAAAATTAGCAAAAGGGTAAGGCAGGAGCTGACACGGGTACCCGTGTCCGGCGCCACAGTCCGTGTCAATTTGGCTGAGGTTGAAAACTTTGCAAAATGGCAAGGCAAGAGCTGAAACGGGTGCGCATGTCACACGACACGACCCGTGTCAATTCAGCTGGGACAATAAAAATGCGCAAGAGCAATAGCAGATTCTGACACGGGTTCTCGTGTCAGCCTAGGCGCTAGAAATCCTAAATTTGATATTTTTGCTATAATTTTGAATCATTAAGGGTACATTGGACATTTTTCATTGATGGGAATTGACATTAACATCCAAATTATTTTCTAAACAATTAAAAATCATTAGACTTAGGTTTTATTTTAATTTCAATTAACTTAGATTTTTTAGGTTTTTTGTTTAAAATAATTAGTTAACCTTTTTTTTAATTAAAACTAATTAATTTTCTTAGGTTAATGATCAAACTTTGTTTTCTATCAAAAAACCCTAAAAATCAAATTCTTTCTTCCTCTTTACATTTTGTACATTCAATTATTATTCATATTCAATGGTTTGTAATAGTAATTAGGGCTTTATTGTTTTTCTTCCCCCTATTCACAAAATTGTACCCCCATTCCCAAAGCATTGTAATAACGTATGACGTTTAAATTCCATAATTTATAGCTTTCCTTATTATTTCTAGTAATTAGAGTTTGTATGACAATACTTAAAATCAAACTTAGCAAAACCCTAATTCAAAGATAAATACTTGAAATCAAACACCTTGCACACATGCACCTCTAGGGTAACCCACACTCGTTGCCTCGGATAAAAACAGTCATGTCCCTCGAACGTGAGATGTTTTTAGAAAAAGAACCTCAATTAAAAGATCATAGTCCCTCGATTATCCTTCAATGTTGCCTTAGGTAAATGATCTTAGTCCCTTACGATAATTGCGAAAACATATTACAAGTTGCCTTCTATGACTGTACGATGACCCACGCCCGTCCCACACATCCAATGATATGGATTTCTACTAACTAATGGTAGATAAGCACTATCTAAAGGAGGAGGAAGAGAACAAAGACTTTTTGAGTAGGTAGATTTCTCGTAGTTGCTTTCTCACAAACAAAACTATTTACACCTCACACTTTCAAAACATTTATCAAAACAAACATTTTATATACATTCTCAACGATACGAGAATCATTACAAAATTTCTTTACATTGGCATTTTCAAACATCTTTCAAACATTAATTTTCAACAAATATATTCAAAACCAACACTTTGTATACATTCTCAAAGATACAAGAATCATTGCAAAGTTTGCCTAACTAAGGTGTTTTCAAAATAATTTCAAACATACATAAACACAAAGCATTTCAAAGTGATCAAGTAATTAAGAGCCCGTAGATAACTAAGGATGAAAAGGGTGCTAACACCTTCCCTTTTCATAACCTACCCCTCGAACTCAAGAAAATTCTCAAAAGGTCTTTCATGTTCTTTTCACCCTTTCCTTTATTGGATAAAAGAAAAGTCGATGGCGACTATTGTTATCCGCAACATTTTCGATAAAACGTAAAACACCAAGTCAGTTCTCCCACCATATTACACAAACAAATATTATCAACAACTTTCAAACAGGTCACAGATTAATTCCCTAAATAGGACGAGGCAACTACCTATATGACCAGACGACGTGAATTCTCGAAACAGAACGAAGCAGCTTTACACGGGTTACTTCTAAAAACTTCCAGATACAGCTTCATGGGGTCATCCGGAAGTATCCCACCCATGCTCCTTCTCATATATTTCCAGATGCAGCTTCACACTGGCTTATCCTGAAGAAACCCTACCCAGGCTTCTTCTCATATACTTCCAAATGCAACTTCACATGGGCTCATCCTAAAGCATCCCTACCCAGGCTCCTTCTCATATATTTCCAAATGCAGCTTCATACAGGCTCATCCTAAAGCAGCCCTACCCAGGCTCCTTCTAAATATATTTCTAGATTCCGTTTAACATAATCTCATTTATTTTGAGAACATCATTACGCAATACATTTCATAAATCATGACATTGCACCATCAACTACCTATATGACCAGACAGTCTTCTCAAAGGCTACATCTGACAAATGGCTACTTAACCAATTTCCTCAGAAGGTCATTTTCAAAGAGGCGTATTTTCTAGTTGAAGTCGGGCATAGACATCTTCTAGTACATTATTCAGACAAAATCGAGTGTAGATTCCTTCTGAAGCTCATTTAGAAATTTCGGCGTAGACTCCTTCCAATACTTCTTCCAGTTGAAGTTGGGCGTAGACATCTTCTGGTTCAGATAAAATCGAGCGTAGATTTATTATGATACTCCTTTAGAAAAGTCGGGAGTAGACTATTTCCAATACCTTTTCTAGTTGAAGTTGGGCATAGACATCTTCTAGTACATCATTCAAATGAAATCGAGCGTAGATTCCTTCTGAAGCTCATTTGGAAAAGTTGAGCGTAGACTCCTTACAACATATTTTTCCAGTTGAAGTCGGGCATAGACATCCTCTGGCTCATATTAAATCGAGCGTAGATTTATTTTGATACTCCTTCGAAAAAGTCAGGCGTAGACTCTTTCCAATACATCTTCTTCCAGTTGTAGTCGGGCGTAGATATCCTCTGGCTCAGATGAAATCAAGTGTGGATTTATTCTGATACTCTTTTGCAAAAGTCGGGTGTAGACTCCTTCCAACATCTTCTTCCAGTTGAAGTCAAGCGTAGACATCTTCTGGTTCAGATAAAATCGAGCATAAATTTATTCTGATACTCATTCAAAAAAGTCGAGCGTAGACTTTTTCCAATACATTTTCTAGTTAAAGTCGGGCGTAGACATCTTCTAGTACATCATTCATACGAAATCGAGCATAGATTCCTTCTGAAGCTCATTTGGAAAAGTCAGACGTAGACTCCTTCCAACATCTTTTTCAAGTTGAAGTCGGGGGTAAACATCCTCTGGCTCAGATTAAATCGAACATAGATTTATTCTGATACTCCTTTGGAGAATTATGGTGTAGACTCTTTCCAATACATCTTCTTCTAGTTGAAGTCGGGTGTAGACATCATCTAGCTCAAATAAAATCAAGCGTGGATTTATTCTGATACTCTTTTAGAAAATTCAGGCGTAGACTCCTTCCAACATCTTCTTCTAGTTGAATTCATGCATAAACATCTTCTGGCTCAAATTAAATCAAGCGTAGATTTATTCTGATACTCCTTCAGAAATGTCGGGCGTAGACTCTTTCCAACACCTTTTCTAGTTGAAGTCGGGCGTAGACATCTTCTTCTAGAAAAGTCGATCGTAGACTCTTTCCAACACCTTTTCAGATGAAATCGAGCGTAGATTCCTTCTGATACTCCTTTGGAAAAGTTAGGCGTAGACTCATTCCAAAACTTCTTCCAGTTGAAGTCAGGTGTAGACATCTTCTGGTTCAGATTAAATCGAGCGTAGAATTATTCTGATTATCCTTTTGGACCAAGTCGGGTGTAGACTCATTCCAAATACATCTTCTAAGACAAATTCTTACATATACTTAGTCTAATTTCTATCAATGTTATCCTGGATGGCATCTATAAGCCCATCTCCGACAACTCTTCGTCACCTCTCCAAATGGCATCTTTAAGCCCTTTCCCGGTATAATCAACCAGCAATGTTAATTCATGCATAGGCGAGTGCAAATTTGTGGGCACTTAAGTGTTCAATCATCTTCTACCTTCATGTCACGAATGCCAGACATGCCATTCTAACTCTTCAGGTTTAAGAAGATTGAACATGGGCAGTTGTTGTACCACAAAATTTGCCCTCTCATTTCATTCAAAAATTTCTTTTCACACTCCTAGGGTTTTTAACCACTTTAGGCAACCCATGTGTTGTACCCCAAAAATTTCCCTCTCATTTCTCAAGTAATCTCTTACAAAATCTCCTTTGGTTCAGGACTGCACAAGGGTTGATCAACTCAAGACACCTCCTCAAGCACCGATGACTAAAATTTATGGTTGGGATTGCACAAGGAAAAATGGACTTTTAATGCCCCATATGACTTTCATGTATCATTTTGGACCCTCAAGATTTCTCATGTCAAGTTTTAAGTCTTGGATCACATTTTTGCTCAGTCAATTGATCAGTTGACCTAAAATCAATTGTATTAGGAAACATTAACTATGGTCAATTTATAGTCAAACTTCATGATTTTTGTTCCATATAAACATTATGAACTCATATATGTCATTTGATCAATTTTGGATCACAATTCCTCAAGAAATTTGATCAGATCATCAAAAAGGCAAAATGGTCAAAACTAGGGTTTTGATTGAGAAAGTGCAATTCTTGATTTTTGACCTAGAAAATGATTGATTGGTTTGAGAGATGATCTCAAGGTTTCAAATACTTCATTTTTACCTAATGACATGGCTCAAAACATTGTTCAAGATCAATTGATTGATAGTTGATTTTCAGTCAACTGATGAAAAGTCAACTGTACACTGAAAAGTCAAACTTTGACTTTTTGGTCAAAATCAAGTGGCAAAGATCACAATTCGTCAAAACATGTAAAAATATGAAACTTGTTCATCAAGAAATCAAAAAGTCAAGATTTAATTTTGAAAAGTCAAAATTTCTAAACTTAGAAATTTTTCTAAGTGTTGGAAATTTCATATTTTTTCACAACTTTGAATAAAATTTTCACCATGAAGCAAGATGATTCAAAGGAAACTTCCAAAATTAAAGCTGTAGATCTCAATGATATATAAAACATTGTATAACACAACTTCTCCTAGAAATTCATGCATTTCAAGTTATGGTTTTGTGAATACATGTTCATGAGACTTGGAAACTTAGTGAAATTTTGCCCAACTTTAGGTAGGATTTTGACCTAACTTCATGGAAATGTTTCACATAGTTCCAAGATGAATTTTAAAAAATGTCAAACATAGAGGTTATAGAGGATGTTACAAGCTTTCCAAAATGTCCAATAACACATTGAGATCACACTTGAGCAAGGAGAATCGGAGGCAAGAAGTTAGGATTTCATTCTTGAATTACAAATCATTTCTTGATGAACACATGAACCAAATCCATGCTAGGCTGCATAATCTTTGCTTTGAAGGACTCAAACTTGTTTTTCACTCCATAATTAATGTTTTGCATAGCTTCTAGAAGCTTTAATCCAAGTATTCATTGCATTTCCATGCTTAATGCCATTTTAGGAAGAAAGGCAACATTGCCATTTTAGAAAAGTGGCTTTATGCATATAGTCCACTTTCTTGAGCCTCTAACTTGTTTGTTCAGCACACACTCAACATACAAAGTCAGATAAACATGTTTAAAGCTTTTAGCCACTATAGATAGCCTTGTATTATGCAATGGGAAAATGTGTATCTAGCTTGCTTCAAAAACAAGAAAAAGAGCCATAACATGTAACTTGTACTTCTGATCAGCAAAAGCTCTCAAAACCTTTTCCTATACATTTAGACACTATTATGCAACTTAGGACACGAGCTTGAACACCCTGAAACACTCTCAAACTCCCTCTAGCTAGAAATTTCCTCAAAACACCATTGTTGTGCAAATTCTAACTTTACACATCAAACTTCCATTTTCCTCGTGCGTTCTTTGGACTTTTAGTTCCTAAAGCTTCCTTACATCAAATACAACCCATCCATGTCCCCGTTACACGACTGTAACTCCATTTCCATCATCCTCCATAACCAAAAACAGAGCACTGCACATTGACTTCTCCAAGCCATTTCAGCCACTCTCAAATCAAGATAAGCATTACATTATCTTCCTAGAGACTCAAGGAAGCTAACCTGATCATTGCAGCACCTTGAATCAAGCTCAAACTCATTTCAAGATTTCCAGTTTTGAGGTATATTTTTTGAACTTCTATCTTCTCATTTAGGCATTGTTAGGCTTGCATTTGTAAAGATAAAATGTAGACATCATCGCCCTGAAGTTTTACATGTCTATAGATTTCATTTATATTGATTGAGGTAGGAGAATTTTAGGATTGATCTTTCTGAAATATTTAGGTCAGAATTTGGTACTTTAAAAAATTCTCATTCATCTTTGATTTATAGCTTATGATATTTATATGGTTGGATTTTCATGGAAAAATGGAGCAACTTTCATGTTTGCACTTTTCATTTTTGTTGAGAAATGGTGAAGTTACAAGATCCATGGCTGGAGGTTGAAGATGAAGTTGTATTCAGGGCGTAATTTATGTTACATATTTATTGTTTTATCAATGTTAACAGATGTATAGCCACCCTTGTGGTAAAGTGCGCGCTTGTTAACCTTTGGAACCTGGGTTCGAGCCCCACTGGTACTCTTTTGTTCATTTTTCACATTTTTCTGTTTCTTTTTTGCAGTTAGGTACTTGGGCCTCCCCCTTTGGGCCTTCCCTTTTTGCTTTCTCTAACCCCCTGCTTTGCTTTTGCACCTGGCCCAACTTTATTTTTTATTTCATTTTTATTTCTTTTTCTTTATTTTATTTTATTTTCATTTCATATTTTCTTTATTTTTATTATTATTATTATTATTATTATTATTATTAATAAAAAATCCAAAAATATTTTGTTTATTATTTACACTTATTTGTTTTATTTTCTTATAAAACAAAAAGACTAAAAAAATATTTTTCTTAATAATTAATTTCTTTTTTTTTTGCTTAAATAATAAATATTTAGACTTAGGTTTATTTATTATATTATTTTATTTTTCTTAATTAAAATTAATTTAGAATTTAGGTTTCTTTAAATTAATTAATTTCTCATTTTATTTTTATTAATTTAAAACCTTTTTCATAAAAACCCTAAAAATGCCTTTTTATTTAATTTCTTTCTTAATTAATTTAGGTTTAAATTTTTTTATTTTAATTAATCACCTCTCTTAAGTAGGTTAAAACCCCTTTCAAAAAAACCAAACAAAAATCATTTCTTTTTTCATTTGCACTTATACGTTATTTATTCAATTTTTGTACAATATTCAATATGGTTGTAATAGATAATTAGGTTTAATTTTATTGCAAAATTCCCATTTGTAAATTTGTATACCCCTTCCCCTAATGATGTAATATCTTATTAATTTTACTTTCCGCAATTTATCGCTTTATAAAAATGCTAGTAAATTAGGGTTTGTATGGAAAGATAAAATCAACAAGTTAGCAAACCCTAATTCAAGATAAACAATGCATGTAAATCAACACACTTGCATACTTACACCCTTAGGGTAATTGCACTTTGTTTCCTTACAAAAATGGTCATGTTATGCATGTGGGATATCTTAGCAAAAAGAAATCAAAAATACAAGATCATAGTCCCTCGATGACGCTATCAATGTTGCCTTTCAAAATGATCTTAGTCCCTTAAATAGAAATTCTAAGATATCTCACAACATTGCTATCATGGCTATACGATGACCCACGCCCGTCCCTTTACATCCAAAGATAAGGCTTCTTACCAAATCAATGGTAAGATAGCAATATCAAAGGAAAGGAAGAAATGAACAAAGACTTTTGAGTAGGTAGATTGTTCCTAGTTTCTTGCTCAATTTCAAATCAAACACTCTTTCTTATTTTCAAAACAAACACCAACACTTTCAAAAAACACTTCCAAAACATTTTCCAAACTTGAAACATTTTAAAAAGCTCAACACTTTGTATACGTTCTTACGAACGACAACTATTACAAAGTTTTCCTAAACGATGGCGCCTTTTTCAAAATACTTTCAAAAACAATACAAAGCACATTTTCAAACAAAAGCAACTGAACTAGCAAGCAACTAAGAGCCCATAGATAACTATGGATGAAAAGGATGCTAATACCTTCCCTTTTCATAATTTACCCCCCGAACTCAAGAAATAATCTCAAAGGTCTTTCCTGTTCTTTCCAGCCTTTCCTTTTGGATAAAAGAAAAGTAGGTGGCGACTTTTGCTAACCGCAACATTTGCGATAAAACGAAAAACACTCAAGTCAGTTCTTCCACCATATCACAGAACTGGCGACTCTGCTGGGGAAATACTTAAAAGTGGGGTTACCTTAGGGCTAGATCACCTTTACTTGCTTTCATTTGTTTGAATTGTTTGCTTTACATTTTGGTTCCTTGTTTGGGCTTGTTCTAATCCTCTACTCAGATTTGGGACACCTTATAGGTAAGTAGCAATACATTGTGGAAACTGTGCGGGGTATACCGACATGGTCTAAGCAATATATATGTTAGTGTGACATATTTGTGGGTATCAGTAGCCCTTGAGTAGTCAAGGAGAATATGAGACCGCTGAGTGATGTCATGAAGCACTAACTGACTTTAGAACCTTTACTTGACCAACTTAGCCATTAGGACGTAGTGAGATAACAGGCTTTAGTGCAGTCCGAAGTTGGTTGACACTCGATATTACACTCATTGAGATTTGATTTTCTGGATGTTTTGGTCGCCGTGAAAGACGCTTGCGCTGAAACAATGCCCGAGAAGACAAATCAGTGATATCGAGATCCCTTAGAACCCGGTTACTATTTCTAGGATAGGTTTGAGCCAACTAAAAGAGGGTACTTACCTATGAGACTCCATGAAAGCCTAAACCTAAGGACTTGTTTGCCTTGTTTGTATATATTTACTTGTATGTGACATCATAAACAACATAGCATCATACTCATTCTCACTAACCATTTCAAGGATTTTTTCAGATTTATCTTTGTTCTGTTTTGTAGGACATGGCTTCTATCCGCAGGAATACTATTCAAGTCAATCTCGTAAGAATTCCTCCTCAAATCAAAGAGTTAGCATCAAGGGTTCCTGAGAATTCTACATTCACCGAAAGACATGGTCGCCTCCTAAGCTTGGTTACCTCCAACACTGATGAAGATATGATGAAGATGTTGTTTCAGTTTTTTGATCCTCTACACCATTGCTTCACTTTTCCCGATTATCAACTTGTGCTAACTTTGGAAGAATTCTCTCAACTCTTGAGGATTCCCATTCTCAATTAACTACCCTTCAATGGTACGAAAAGAGATCCAAAACCTGAAGAGATTTCCCAAGCATTACACTTGCAAAAATCTGATGTCACATCTAATTGGGAAACAAGGAGTGGTGTCAAGGGTTTCTTAGCCAAGTTCTTGTTTGAGAAAGCTCAAGATTGTTGGAACTCTTTGGACTTACAAGCTTTTGAAGAAATCTTTGCCCTTCTCATCTATGGGATGGTTTTTTTTCCAAACCCTGACCAACTTATAGATGTAAATGCTGTCAAAATCTTCATGTCTCGTAACCCAATGCCCACTTTGTTGGGGGATATCCTACATTTTTTTCACTCTCGCACTATGAGGAAGAGAGGTATTCTCATCTGTTGCACTCCTCTCTTGGCAAGATGGTTTATTTTGCATCTTCCCTGATCTGTGTTAAAGAACGAGCAAGGTTTGAGGTGGTCCCATAAGCTGATTACGCTTAGACATTCAGTTGTTCATTGGTGTTCCCGATCCTTGGAGAATGTTACTATCATCGACCATTGTGGTGAATTCCATAATGTCCCTTTGCTTGGCATTAGAGGAGGTATCACTTATAACCCTTTCTTAAACCTACGACTGTTTGGTTACCCCTGAAGGGATTTCCCACATGAGATTCTCATCTAAGGAGTGGTATTCGACTATGAATGCGACAATCAAAGCTATTGCCAGAGGTTTATACGAGCTTAGAGTATGGTAAATAAAGTGGATAGCAAGACGCTGTGACACAAGAATTCCATTTCCCTTGAGCCTTACCTTAAGTGGGTACAAGCTCATGATCAGAAACTTGTGATGCCTTATCCCTCTATCTTACCAGTTATTATGGAGCCTGTGGTTGAAGGAGATGTTCCCTACACTGTCCTCCACCCCGACATGCCTACATCTCTCAAAGACTTGCAAAAAGGTTAGATTCAGATAAAGGAAGAAAGAGATACTTTCTAAGCTCAATTCTATGCTAGCGAGAAGAGGGTCTTGGAGCTTACGAATCAACTGCAAGAAGAGAAAAGTGTGAATGCCTACCTTGCGCCGAAGAGGATGCATTCATTATTTTTATCTTAGAGAGTTATTTTGTAAGCCCAAGAGGCATGTTGTAATATTTTGAACTAAATTAATGAAAATTGACGTTTGTTCATTCCTTTGTGTTGTACCCCAAAATTTGCCCTCCCATATTCTTCAAGAAATTGCCAAGTCATGCTTCAAAATTCCCCAAGGGTTGCACAGTAAGGGCCTCCTAAACAGTCAAATTAGGGTTTTTGTTCTGATCAAGAAAATGAAGTTTCCAAGGGTCCAATCAAGTCCCACATGCCTATAAACATGGTCAAGCATCCTCATACAAAGTTTCAAGACTTTCAGCACAAAATTGCACAGTCAAAAACTCTAATTGCACTACAGTCAACTGTAGGGGCAAAATGGTCATTTGACAGTCAAAAGTCCAAATTTTTGGTCAACATCTCATTTTGAGGCCACAAACATCATTTGATCAATGCTTGATCATGATTCTCAAAGCTTGGCTCAAAAATCATCAAGATGCAAAAGTTTCCTTATTTGGACAGTTGAAAAAGTCAACTGTAAATTGACCAGGGCATAACTTTCACATGGTTTATCAGAAAAATTCCATCCAAAGCTCATTTTGAAGAGAAAGACATTTCCTACAACTCCTCTTCACACTCCAAGTCCAAGAAATGCTCTCACAAAAAGTTATCAATTTCAACATTATAGGTCATTTTCAAAAGTCAACAAAAAGGGACTTTAAGTCAAAGACCATAACTTGAGATTGGTAAATCAAAATGACATGGGACCAAAGACATTGGTTATATGACTCAAAGACCTTTCCAAAATGTCCAAGAACATGAGCAAAGCTTAAAATTTGAGCAAGTTATGCCTTGTGGAAGTTGGGAAATTTTTGGATATTTTGAAAAGTCAACATTGATTCAAATGACCTAAAATTGCTAATGGGCCTCTTTTTCTTCCACAATTCACTATCCAAGGCATGTGAACGACCACTTGGCCCAAAGGGAAGTTTTTTTTCATTTTTTATTTATTTATTTGGGTTTTTATTATTAATAATTCATTTAAATTAAAATAAATACATGAAAAATGCTAAACCTAGGTTTTAAATCTTTTTATGCATAATATATACTCAAGATTTCGTGTCTAACCAAATATAGAAAGAATCAATTGAATTGGTCATGATTTGGTAGAAGTTTGCATGAAAAAAAGATTTGAAAATCATGGTTTAAAAATCAAATATCACATTCATCAATTCATGGATTTTGGACCAATTTCATTTGACCTAATCATTCATACACATATAAGGATGCAAACCCTCATGCCTTTGACCTAGAAGCTGCGCTACAGACCAAGCACTAAACTTGAGTTTTTGGTTGAAAATTTGAAAACTGAAAACAAGGTTAGAGGACGATTCAAGGCAAAAGACTTGTGCCATCACCTTCCTGAAGCTTCAAGGAAGGATTTCCAATCAAAATCATTCATCCTAACATCAAGAATTGGTAAAACGAACGTGCCCTGTACAGAAGATTTCTTGCATTCGTACATCATGAATCATGCGTTTTTGGCACTTTTTAATGTTTGATTCATATTCATTGTTTGATTCTAATGCTAACCATGTAAATTAATTGTGTTTTGGAGCGTTGTACGCGAATCTACCATTGTCGTATTTTAGGGTTTGCAGAACTTTGAATTGGGGTTTTTCATTTAAGGAAAAATTAGCCCTCAAGACCTGGACCATTGAATCAAGCATGCTTGGACGAAGAGGAACCCACCCTCGCGCTCAATTTATGAGCCTCCACAAGCTATTCGCTATTTTCCAGAAAAGGGCATAAGGGAACGATGTAAAAACCGTGGCCTATGTTCTTTATGTTTCAGAAAAAAATAAATAATGAAGAAGATGACTAGGTGGCAAGGAACAATTGGGTGGTTTGAACTTTCGCGCGAAACAAAAAGCATTAACGCGTGTTTGTTTTATTATGTTTATTAATTATTTCACATGCAGATGAACAACGTAGCACGAATGGCAAGCACGCTCAGTGGTAACCCCTGGGACCTGGGTTCGAGTCCCAGGTCCCCACCCCCTTTCCCATTATTTTTCACTTAATGTTTCCATGCAGTTTCAGCCTGAAGGAGCACCATATGTCCACAAAATCTGGCCATCCACGTGCCCAATGGAAACAATCAGAAGGTCATAATTGAGGAACATGGTAAACCCTGGTCAACGCTCATGCACGCTAGTGGAAAAGTCAGCCAGGCCTAAGAGTAATTGGGCCCAAATTGCTAAGGAAAAACCTCCAAATTTGGGGGCAGACCCCCCCTAGGTTTGCAATTTTTTTTTACATTCTTTCTTTTTCATTATTTTTACTTTCTTTTAATTATTGTTTTTTTAATTAATTTAATATTGTCATAATATATAAAAAAACACCAAAAAAATCAGAAAAGATAAAAAATAATAAATATTTTTATTTTAGTATTTTTGTAAATAAATTGCATTAATTCACTTAGTTTTAATTTAGGGTTTAATCTTAACATTTTTTAAATAAAAAACCTAAAATTGGTAGAATTAGGGTTTATAATAATTTTTATCCTTTTTTCTTTTCTTTCATAATAATTAAATATTTCCTATTATTTATTTTTATAATTAAATGGCATGTAAATAATTAGGTTTAATATTAGGTTAAAATTTAATCTTTTCTTAATAAACTAAAAACAACTAGAATTAGGGTTAGCATTTTATTTTAATTAACTTTTTTTTCATTAAAATCTTAAAATACCAAAAAATACCAAAAACAATTTCTTTTCTTTTTTAATTTTAATTAATTGAATCATTTAATTTAATTTTGCAAAAAGGGTCCAATGCCCTCGTTTTTTAATTCTTATTCAATTCGCATATTTATTTTTTTTTCTTTTAATATTTATGTACCTCTCCCAAAGCCATGTAATTAATTTCTCGCACTTTACTTTTCTTTACTTTCCTTATTTTCTGTCAAATCGGGTTCTGGAAATTTTGGCGATATGGACCCGCGCCTTTTGTAATAGTTTAGAACTTTATCTTTCTCGCAATTTTTAACTGTTAACAAATGCATGCAAGAATGAATGGACAAAAATAAAAACAAACGCTAGATCACCAATAACATGACAAGATAAAATATCTGAACCTGACACACAAATCACACACCACCCCTAGGGTACGCCTCACTGTTGCCTTGCCTCGAAAGGTGATCGTCGAGTAGAGGATGTCTTAGTAAGTCCTCATGATCCGGGAACCTGGCATGAGGGTAGCTTCTAAGGTGTCTTCCTATTGCTCCGGTGATCACCATGTCCTGAACCTCGAATTGACCCGAACACCTTCAACGGTGGTGCTACCTACCTCTCAATGGTGGGATGGCACTACTTTAAAGGACATCTACACAGACGAATTCCTTAGGGTAGGTAGACGACTCTAGATACTTGCTCTAATCTCAAAACAAATTCAAAAAGACTTTTCACACCGACACCTTTTCAAAAAGCTTTCGAAAGCAACTTTTCAAACACTCTTGAGGACCGATACAAGAGTCGAACTGGAATTTTCAAAGAAACTTTTTAAAAACCCACATTGAAAAGCAAACAAACCATTTTTGAAAACACAATGAGCAAGTATCTAAGAGCCCATGGATAACCATGGATAGAAAGGGTGCTAACACCTTCCCTTTCTATAACCTACCTCCCGAACCGAGAGCAATCTCTATAAGGAATTTTTCTGTGCTTTTGTCCTTTCCATTTGGAGAAAATAAAAGACGGTGGCGACTCTTGCTTCCGCGACATTTTGCGAACCAGGGTTAAACAGTCAGTTCCAGATCCACCGATCACAGAACTGGCGACTCTGCTGGGGATATTTTATAAAGTGAGGTGTACCTTAGGGATAGTTCATAACTGTGTTTTCAATTGCTTTCTTTGCTTGCTTTAAATTGTGGGACTGTCTTGGGAGTTCTATAGATCCTAACCCGGATCTGGGGGATACCTTCTTAGAAAGTAGCAACAAGGCTGTGAGGGAACTGTGCGGGGTATACCGACATGGTTGAAACAGTCTGCTACATTGATGTGGCACTTTGGTGTGTACCGGTAACCCTTGAGTTCAGTCAAGGAGAGTACGGGGCCTCCGCGTGGTGTCGTGAAGCATCAACAGACCTTAGGAACCTTAATTGAACTATCTTGGCATCTTTAGGGTAGTGAGATAACTGACTTTGGTGCAGTCCGAGGTTGGTTGATACTCGATACTACACTCAATTGAGGGTTGCTTTCCTGGAATATTTCGGTCGCCAGTTCAGTGGCTAAATCAAAACGATGAACAATGAAAGCAATCCCGTGATATTGGGACCCTTAGAACCCGGTTACTTCTAATAGGACAGGATGAACCCACCAACTTCAAGAGGGTACTACCCAGACCCCATGCTGGCCTTAAACCCTAAGGGCTTGTCTTGTGTGCCTTGTGTGCCTTACATGTTTGTCTTTGTAAATATCTGTGGTGTGTTTAATCATAGCACCATGACATCATCCAGCATCATATGCATTGACTAACCATTTCAGGGGTTCGAATTTTCATCTTTGTTCTTGTTTTGTAGGACATGGAAACTGTTCGCAGAAAGACAATTCAAATCAGTCTTGTAAGGGTCCCTCCTCAGCTTAAGGAGCTCATATCCAGGATTCCCGAGATCTCATCATTCAGTGAAATACATGGAAGTCTCATCAGCTTGGTCAATACCAACATTGAGGAAGATATGATAAAGGTCCTGTTCCAGTTCTTTGACCCTCTGCATCACTGTTTCACCTTCTTGGACTATCAGTTGGTACCTACATTGGAGGAGTTCTCCCGGCTCCTGAAGATCCCTATCCTTGATCAACTACCCTACAACGGTACGGAGAAGGAACCCAAGCTTGAAGAGATTGCTAGAGCCTTGCACCTACAGTCATCTGACCTCAAGGGACATTGGGAAGTTAGAAGTGGTATCAAAGGGTTCTTAGCCAGGTTTCTGTTTGAAAAGGCCCATGAATGTTGGAACTCCCTTGACCTACACGCTTTTGAAGAAGTTGTGGCCCTCCTTGTCTATGGTTTGGTGTTGTTCCCTAACCCAGATCAGCTTATAGATATCAGTGCTGTCCAGATCTTTATGTCCAGGAATCCTATACCTACGTTGCTAGGGGACATCCTTCACTCATGTTACACTCGAACCATGAGAAAAATAGGTGTCCTTATGTGTTGCACTCCTCTCCTGGGAAGGTGGTTTATTTCGCACCTTCCACAATCAGTTTTGAAGAATGAGCGGGGTTTGAGATTGTCACAACAGTTGATGACTCTCACACATGCAGATATACATTGGTGCCCTCGGTCCAGAGAAGATGTCACTATCATTGATCGTTGCGGGGAGTACCCTAATGTTCCTTTACTTGGAATCAGAGGAGGTATTACTTACAACCCATGCCTGGCTTGGAGACAGTTTGGTTATGCTCGGAGGGATGGTCCTCACGACATGTTAATTCCTGACATAGTTTTTGACTTCGACAATGATACTCAAGGACTTCGCCAGAGATTTATCAGAGCTTGGAGGATGCCAAGTAGGATAGACAGCAAGACACTGGGGCACAGGAACTCCATCCTGTTGGAACCTTATCTCAAATGGGTACGCGCCCGCTCCCAGAAGTTAGTGATGCCTTATCCTTATATGCTCCCTGTGATCAAAGAGCCGGTCTTGGAAGGAGAAGTTTCCTACACCATTCAGCATCCTGACATGTCCACATCCTGGGAAGAGATGCAGAAGAGCTGGATCCAGCTTAAGGAAGAACGGAATTCTCTTGAGACCAGTCTACATGCTAGTGAAAAGAAGGTCTTGGAGCTTACCCGCCTGTTGCATGAGTAGAGAAATCTCAACACTTACATAGCTCCAAAGAGGATGCGTAGTGTATTTTGGGATTGATTTGCTTTTGTATTATTTTGCCCATGAGGCTTTGATGTACTGAACAATTATTTCCTTAATGATAACGTGTGTTCCTTTTTGTCTACAACAAATTTGAACTTTCGAACCCTTGAATGCATTGCATAAACACATATCATTCATCATGTGCATAGCAGGTTTTCCTCTTTTCAGGTTGCTTACAGTTCTTCGCTGTTTATTTCAGCATCATGAATCCTGACTCGTCATCAACTGAGACATCCATCAAGGCTCTTCAGGCGCAGAATGCGCAATTTCAGGAACTAATCAAGGGTTTGGCTCAAGGCCAAGAAGAGCTGAAGGCTCTGCTCCTGAAGAAGGAGAAGAAGAAGAAGAGAAGAAATGTTCTGTTTAGCTCGGGCCGAAGGTTTGGCAACACTTTGCAGAATGAAGAGGCTGGTTCTTCCATTGGCAAGAGTACTCCTCAGGCAGAAAAAGGTCCTAGTCCGGTAGTCTCCGACAACGAGACTGATTTTGATGAAGAGCAGTATCCTCCTGCAGAAGACAGATACAAGCAACTGGAGGATAGGTTGAATGCTATGGAGATCCAACAGGTACCTGGGCTGGATTTCAGAGATTTGGGTTTGTCTACTGGTGTGATCATTCCTCGGAAATTCAAAGCACCATCTTTCACTAAGTACGACGGGGCGTCTTGTCCCAAGCTACATCTCAGGTCCTATGTTCGTAAGATTCAACCGTACTCAGCGGATAAGAATTTGTGGATCCACTTCTTCCAGGAGAGTCTTTCAGGGACTCATCTCGAATGGTTCTATCAGCTGGATGGGACCAAGGTTCGTAACTGGGAGGAGTTGGCTACTGCTTTCTATAAGCAGTATCAATATAATGCCGACCTTGCCCCTACACGTACCCAACTCCAGGGTATGTCGTTAGGTTCAAGTGAAGGTTTTAAAGAGTATGCTCAGAAGTGGAGGGATCTGGCTGGCAGGGTGCAACCTCCGTTGACTGATCGGGAGTTGGTAGACATGTTCTTGGGGACCCTATCTGGGCCATTTTTCAACCATCTTATCGGGAATTCGTCTGCAGGGTTCACTGATCTGATTCTGACTGGAGAGAGAATTGAGGCTGGGTTGAAGTCTGGTAAGATTCCAAAGGGTGCATCTACAGGTTCAGAGAAGAAACCCTTCAAAAAAGAGGCCAGTGTGGTGTATGGGCCTAGAAGGCAAGACAAACCAGAGCGCCGCCAATCTGTCAACGCATTGGTGATTGCGAAGCCTGCAGCCGCTCCTCGGCAAGCTAACCAACCAAGGGATGAGAGACCCAGAAGGGAATTCACCCGTTTGAGTATGACCTTGTCGCAGATCTTACCACAGTTGCTCTCAACCAGCTTAGTAACCGTCAGAGAGGCTCCGAAGTTTGCAAATACTACATCTCCTAAATACAACCCAAATGCCCGCTGTGCTTATCACTCCGATAGCCCGAGGCATGCCACTGATGACTGTTGGGCATTAAGGAATAAGGTGCAAGACCTTATCGACGCGAAGGAGATACAGTTTGAAGCGCCTGAGAGGCCGAATGTGGTTACTGCTCCTATGCCTCAGCATGGGATAAATGCTGTTGATGAAGATGTTTACGCTGTTTCCGTGGATGATCTAGCCACTCCTATGAAGACTGTCAAGAGGAACCTGCTGCTGGCCGGTTTATTTCCAGGTTGCAGTGAGGGTTGCCTGTCCTGTGCTGTTTCCCTATCTGGTTGTCCCTTGCTGAAGTTAGGCATCCAAAGCCTAATGGATAGCAAGGAGATTCTGTTTAAGAAGTCTGCTGTTCAGTTGGTTCCGGTAGAAGAAGTTTCTGTGGTTACCATCTTCAATAATCCGATCAAGGCTCTCCCGAAGAAGCCTGTTAAAATCATGACTGTCGCACCTGTTGTTATCACTGTTCCGGGGCCTCTTCCCTACGTATCTGATAAAGCTGTCCCCTGGCACTATGGGGAAGATGTGTATTTGAATGGGATCAAACAAGAATTCAACACTGGCGCCAGTATCTGTGATATCACTGGTCCAGCCAAGGTTACCCGCAGTGGCAGGCTCTTCTCGCCTGACATTGCGCCGCCCGCTACTCGAAGACCCCTCCTCATAACACCTACAAGTGTACCTGTTCCTGTTGCTGATCAAGTTGTTTCCCCTGCTGCCGAGTCATCCAATGCTCGGGGCAAAGGGATTGAAGTTGAGCCTGCCCGGATGGAGGCACCGATACCGATAAATGCTGAGGCCTCCCAACAAGAAATGGAGGAGATTTTAAAAATAATAAAGAAGAGCGACTTCAACGTCGTCGAACAGCTGGGGCATACGCCCTCCAAAATCTCCATGCTCTCTTTATTGCTGTGCTCCGAGGCCCATGCTAAGGCCTTAATCTCGTTCCTCAAGACGGCCCATGTGCCACAGGAGACATCTGCAGTCCAGTTCACTGATTGCGTAGCAAATCTGACAGCAGACAATGGCTTAGGTTTCTCAGATGCTGACCTGACTGCAAAAGGAAGAGACCACAATGATGCCCTGCATGTCTCTATCGAATGCAGGGGCACTACTCTGGCACATGTATTGGTGGATACTGGTTCGTCCTTAAATGTGCTACCCAAGAAGGCTTTAGACCGTTTAGATTGTGAAGGCCTGGAACTGAAACCCAGCAATATCATCGCCAGGGCCTTTGACGGTTCAAAAAGGATGGTTCATGGAGAGGTTGACATTCCTATTCGTGTGGGCTCTCAGGTGTTTGACTCTACTTTTTATGTGATGGATATCCGTCCATCGTACTCTTGTCTACTGGGTCGACCTTGGATCCATAAAGCTGGGGCAGTGACCTCTACCTTGCACCAGAAGCTGAAGTACCCCGTCAGAGGGAAGATCGTCATTGTGCAAGGAGAGGAGGAGTATATGGTAAGCCACCTGAATTCCTTCAGATACATTGAGATGGACGGGGAGTTTATTGAAACCCCCTTTCAGCATTTCGAGGAGGTGCTTCCAATTTCAGCGGCAGCAGAAACAGCAGTAGAAGAGAATGTTCCTTTGAAGATGGCTTCCCTGAAGGATGCCCGGGCTGTGGTTCAGAAAGGTGAATGTGCTAACTGGGGCAGGCTTCCTGACTTTACACAGAAAACTGACAAATTTGGACTGGGTTTTACTGCAGAGGGTCAGAAAGCTATGCGGAAGGCGAAGACCAGAAGACCTCCTGTGCTCATTACAAATCCAGGAGTGAATGCTGTTGGGGAAGACAATGAAGTGGATGAAGCAGAATTCAATAGCTGGATCTACCCGACGACCGAAGGCGGATTGACCAATTGGATTGCTAAGGACCATACTCCTGTTACTTTTATTACGCAGTAATAAACTTCCTTGTTTTGTTATTTTGTAATAAACAATAATAAACTCTATGGCCCGGTGTCTTACCCGAGGCACCGTGGTTTTATTTGTGAGGGCATATAAATTGTCATTTCATATATCATAAATGAAAATCTTGGACGTTTCTCGCATTGCAAATCTTATGCTCCTTTCCTGTCTTTCTTTCCTTTACATATATTTCAAAACAGCTGTATTTACACACACACTCACTCATATAGGTTTCAATCCACCCTGGATCTCACTGATAACGACTCTGCTACTGCCAATTATGACTTCGAAAATCCGATCAACTTAGCCGAAGACGAAGGTGAAGATGATTGCGAAGTGCCTGGCGAGCTTGCAAGACTGTTGCTTCAGGAAGAGAGGGCAATTCAACCACACGAAGAGCCAGTGGAAATAATAAACTTGGGTACTGAAGAAGACAGGAAAGAGGTAAAGATTGGTGCCAACCTAGAGCTCAGCGTGAAGCAACGGTTGACTTAGATGCTACATGATTATATGGAGATCTTTGCCTGGTCCTACGAAGACATGCCCGGGTTGGATACCGATATTGTGGTACATCACTTGCCTACTAAGGAAGACTGCCCTCCGGTCAAGCAAAAGGTCCGTCGGATGCGTCCAGAGATGTCTGAAAAGATTAAAGCCGAGGTTATGAAACAGTTTGACGCTGGGTTCCTTGCAGTGACGTCTTACCCTCAGTGGGTTGCTAATGTGGTGCCGGTACCAAAGAAGGATGGAAAGGTCAGAATGTGTGTCGATTATAGGGATCTGAACAGGGCCAGCCCCAAAGATGACTTCCCTCTACCTCACATTGACGTCCTTGTTGACAATACAGCTCAGCACAAGGTGTTCTCTTTCATGGATGGATTTTCAGGATATAATCAGATCAAGATGGCACCTGAAGACATGGAGAAGACTACCTTTGTTACTCAGTGGGGCACCTTCTGCTACAAGGTCATGCCTTTTGGACTAAAGAACGCTGGGGCAACCTACCAACGTGCCATGGTTGCTCTATTTCATGACATGATCCATCATGAGATAGAAGTGTATGTTGACGACATGATCGCAAGGTCCCGGACTGAGGAAGAGCACCTAGATCATCTGCAGAAGTTGTTTGACCGGTTGAAACTATACAAGCTGAGGTTGAACCCGAACAAGTGCACCTTCGGGGTAAGATCTGGGAAGTTGCTAGGCTTCGTGGTAAGTGATAAGGGTATTCAAGTGGACCCTGCCAAGGTTAAAGCTATTCAAGAGATGCCAGTTCCTAGGACAGAAAAGGAAGTCAGAGGCTTTTTAGGACGCCTGAATTACATTGCTCGGTTCATTTCACACCTGACTGCTACCTGTGAGCCAATCTTCAAGCTGCTGAAGAAAGATCAGGTAGTACGTTGGAATGATGAATGTCAGGCTGCTTTTGACAAAATCAAAGAGTATCTCCAAGAACCACCTATCCTTATGCCACCGGTTGAAGGGAGACCTCTGATACTATATCTGACAGTGCTTGACAACTCAATGGGGTGTGTGCTGGGGCAGCATGACGAGTCTGGCCGAAAAGAGCACGCCATTTATTACCTTAGCAAAAAGTTTACCGACTGTGAGACTCGATACTCACTGCTTGAGAAAACTTGCTGCGCTTTGGTATAGGCTGCTCACCGGCTGAGACAGTATATGCTGACTCACACTACTTTGTTGATCTCAAAGATGGATCCTATAAAGTACATATTCGAAAAGCCTGCTCTGTCTGGGAGAATTGCAAGATGGCAAATGATCTTGACGGAATACGACATTCAGTACACAACCCAGAAGGCCATCAATGGAAGTGTATTGGCAGACCACTTGGCACATCAGGCCGTAGATGACTATCAGTCAATGAACTTCGAGTTTCCGGACGAAAGCATCATGATTGTGACTGATTGTGAAGTACCTGGACCGGATGAAGGACCTGAGGAAGGATCCTGATGGTCTATGCACTTTGACGGAGCCTCCAACGCTTTGGGAAACGGTATCGGCGCTATAATCATATCTCCGCAAGGCACTCATACTCCGCTCACTGCCCGACTATGTTTCAACTGTACCAACAACATGGCGGAGTATGAGGCGTGCATCATGGGTCTTCAAGCTGCGATCGACCTAAGGATCAAGTTTCTGAGTGTCTTCGGAGATTCCGCTCTCGTGATCAATCAGATCAAAGGAGAGTGGGATACGAAACATCCGAATCTTATTCCTTACAGAGAATGTGTGTTGACCTTGATCCCCCACTTCACAAAGATAACCTTTGAACACTTCCCGAGAGAAGAGAATCAGTTGGCGGACGCGTTAGCTACAATGTCTTCTATGTTCAAAGTCAAATGGGATAATGAGGCTCCCCGGATCATCATCTGGAAACTGGACGAACCGGCATACTATTGCGATCTCGAGACTGAATTGGTAACTGAGAAGCCTTGGTACCATGAGGTGAAGAGATATTTGGAAACTCAGGAATACCCTGAAGGGGCATCTGTCAATGATAAGAAGTTCCTGAGGAGGTTCGCGGCAAAGTTCTTCCTTAGCAACGGCATCTTGTACAAGCGAAACCATGATTCAACCCTACTGCGTTGTGTGGATAAAACTGAAGCAGAAAGGATCATGGAAGAGCTACATGAAGGGACCTTCGGTACAAATTCCAGTGGACATACAATGGCAAAAAAGATCCTTCGGGCAGGGTATTACTGGTCCACAATGGAAGCTGACTGCTACCAACATTCCAGGACATGCCATAAGTGCCAGATTTATGCAGACAAGGTGCATGTTCCTCCAGTTCCTCTGAATGTTCTGACTGCGCCTTGGCCGTTTGCAATGTGGGGCATAGACATGATCGGTGAGATTAAACCTACGGCATCCAATGGGCATCGCTTCATCCTAGTGGCGATTGATTATTTTAGGAAGTGGGTCGAAGCGGCGTCCTATGCTACGGTAACCAAGACCGTTGTGGCACGGTTCATTCGGCACAACCTGATCTGTCGGTACGGCGTCCCGGAAAGAATCATTACAGACAACGGTACCAATCTGAATAACAAGATGATCACTGAGCTCTGCGAGCAGTTCAAAATACAGCACCACAATTCTTCTCCTTACAGACCGAAGATGAATGGGGCTGTAGAAGCAGCGAATAAAAATATCAAGAAAATCGTGCAGAAGATGACAGTGACTTATAAGGATTGGCACGAGATGTTACCGTTCGCTCTACACGGGTACCGTACCTCAGCTAGGACGTCAACCGGGGCAACTCCTTTCTCTTTGGTTTATGGTATGGAGGCAGTCTTACCGATCGAAATGCAGATACCCTCTCTCCGGATAATGAAGGACGCAAATTTGAATGAAGATGATTGGATCCAGACACGACTTGATCAATTAAACCTTATTAATGAAAAGAGACTTGCTGCTATCTGTCATGGTCAGACGTATCAGAAACGGATGATCAGGGCATTTAACAAAAAGGTCAGATCACAGGAATATCAAGTTGGGGATCTGGTAATCAAGCGAATCATCCTTCCTCAAAGTGATCCAAGGGGCAAATGGACCCCTACGTACGAAGGGCCATTTGTGGTTAAGCATGTGTTCTCAGGAGGAGCCATGATTCTAACCAATATGGATGGTGACGACCTTCCTCACCCCGCCAATGCAGACATAGTGAAAAGATACTACGCATGAAAAGAGACCCGCTAGGCTGACATGCCTAGGAAAAAATTAGGGCTTCCCGGCGAACCAAAAGGGTTCGGGAAAAATGAAGGGATGAAATGAAAAAATCTGTACACCCGGCAAGTCGAAAACCTGAAAAGGCGGCTTGGGCAAAAATGGGTATCCCGGTGGACTGAAAACCCGAAAGGGCGGTCCAGGCAAAAATTAGGGATAAAAGCGTAATACTATGTCTCATTGGATCACTTTGCATCCAGAATCCGGTATCTACATCAAGTTCAGACGACATCGATCAGTCAGCTTCAGCTTCGTTTAGGTCATCAAGTGATGAGACGCTCGGGGATATAAAGGCGATAGCAGAATTGAAACCCAGTGGGATCATTCATTTCACACAGCTGTTTTATTTTCTCTTGTACAAAACTTGTATAAACTCTTTTGTTCGGCGGCGTTCTCTTACTAGGACGTCAGCCTCTTGTACACAAAACGCCTATTTACAGGCCATTCAAAAATCAATACAAATATATTTTAAAAGTGCCAATCGTTTTTCTTTTTCTGTTTTGTTTTGCGAAGAACGTCCAAGGTTCAATTTGTGATATATGCATTGACAATAATTTGCTAACTCATGAATATTTGCGTACGAAACAAAGGATTAATTACAGGCAACATTAGAAACAGGGGCAATAAAGAGTTGTCTAAGCAATCTAATTGTTCTGTCCTCCAAGGTACCAAGATAGGTTCAGCTAAAGAACATAACCGGCATATCTTAATTCCCCAGAGAGTACGTCAGCAAGTCAACATACTCTTCTCAAGCAAAGTTACAGTCAGTCTTAAGGAAGTTGGGTATACTCCCGTAGATCTCAACATTCCCCAGCAGCATATATACATGTATTCTTAACAAGCATCCCCGACAGTCTTGGCCTAAAGATTGTTTCCCCGGCGGTATATCAAACGTTCAAAGGAATCACTTCCCCCGCATTTCAAAACTTCCCCAGGAGAGTCCAACCCAGTTTTCTCAGGAAAAGTTGGAATCTATCTCCCCCAAGCAGTAAGCTTATCCCCAGTAGATTCTGGAAGCTTATCCTCGCAGAGCACGAACGCGTCTCCTGGCTTCATTCAAAGAGTTATTTCCCTACCAGGATATAACTGGGTTATCCTCAGCCAAAAGCCACGGAAAGAGCGTCCCCGACGAAGTCTTCTTATCCCCAGCGAAGTCTATTAACACTTCCAACACAACAAGGGTTACCATCAACATTCCAGCAAGTTATTATCAACAACTCAGCAAAGTACCTCTCTCCCTACAGAGTATTGCTCCCCAGCAAGATTACTGGAGTACTTTTCTCCCGCAGAGTAATCCATTCGCCAAGTTCATTCCCCGACGGAGTCATCTTCTCCTACCGGTATTCTCGCAACTAGCATCCCCAGCGGAAGCAAAATCTATTCTCCAACATCAGCCCAGGAGTGACTTCCTGGCACCCGTCAAGGATTTACTTTCCTAGACAAAAAAATATATTCATAAATATCGCACTTCCATACATCATTATAACATGCATAGACGCATCATATCTTACAAATCTCATTTATGTTGAGAACATCATTGCTTGGTCCATATCATGCATTGCATATGACTGACCTTTACCTTTCAGGAAAGATTCAGCTAAATTCTCAATCATATTTCAAGACTCTAAGACCTTATCTGGTTCAGTTAAATCGACTCCAAAGATTTCTCTGGTTCTTATCCAGTCCAAGGCCTTCTCTAGTCCAGCTAAATCGACCCCAAACAGATTTTTCTGATGAAGACTCAGTATGAAGTTATCCAAGGTTTTTCTCAATGATTGCTATTGAGATTGTAATCGCCTATGGTTCTCTCCCCGATGCTGCGGAGATGATAATTCCATTCCAGGTTTTTCTCAATGATTGCTATTGAGATTGTAATTGCCTATGGTTCTCTCCCCAATGCTGCGGAGATGATAATTCCATTCCAGGTTTTTCTCAATGATTTCTATTGAGATTGTAATTGCCTATGGTTCTCTCCCCAATGCTGCGGAGATGATAATTCCATTCCAGTTTTTTCTCAATGATTGCTATTGAGATTGTAATCGCCTATGGTTCTCTCCCCAATGCTGCGGAGATGATAATTCCATTCCAGGTTTTTCTCAATGATTGCTATTGAGATTATAATTGCCTATGGTTCTCTCCCCAATGCTGCGGAGATGATAATTCCATTCCAGGTTTTTCTCAATGATTGCTATTGAGATTGTAATTGCCTATGGTTCTCTCCCCAATGCTACGGAGATGATAATTCCATTCCAGGTTTTTCTCAATGATTGCTATTGAGATTGTAATCGCCTATGGTTCTCTCCCCGATGCTGCGGAGATGATAATTCCATTCCAGGTTTTTCTCAATGATTGCTATTGAGATTGTAATTGCCTATGGTTCTCTCCCCAATGCTGCGGAGATGATAATTCCATTCCAGGTTTTTCTCAATGATTGCTATTGAGATTGTAATTGCCTATGGTTCTCTCCCCAATGCTGCGGAGATGATAATTCCATTCCAGGTTTTTCTCAATGATTGCTATTGAGATTGTAATTGCCTATGGTTCTCTCCCTAATGCTGCGGAGATGATAATTCCATTCCAAGTTTTTCCCAATGATTGCTATTGAGATTGTAATCGCCTATGGTTCTCTCCCCGATCCTGCGGAGATGGTAATTTCCACCAAGATTTCGCTCAATGATTGCTGTTGAAGTGAAGTTATCCAAGATTTTCTCAACGATTGCTGTTGAGGTTAAGGTCATCCAAGGCTCTCTCACCGTTCCTGCTGAGGTAGTAACCACCCCTGGTTCATTCATCATCTTTTGAAGCTCCAGATCCAGCTCCTGTAACCGGTCAGGACACATCTATACAAAGAGTTTGAAGACCAGCCCCGTAACAGGTCAGGTAATCATTTTCTTTTTTGCAGGTATGTAAGTTCTCGCTAAGGAATCTCTTATGCAATCAACATCCAGATGGCATCTATAAGCCCGTCCACCTTCCATCACCTCTTAGCATGGCATCTATAAGCCCATCATCCTATCCATCAATCTCTAAATGGCATCTATAAGCCCATTCCCATCATCACACTGCTACTATGTGAGCGCAAATTTTTGGGCACTCTAGTGTTCAATCATCTTCTACCCTCAGATTACGAAAGGCACGTCAGCCAATCTGCATCCTCAGGTCTAAGAAGATTGAACAGGGGCAACTGTTGTACCCCAAAATTTGCCCTCCCATATTCTTCAAGAAATTGCCAAGTCATGCTTCAAAATTCCCCAAGGGTTGCACAGTAAGGGCCTCCTAAACAGTCAAATTAGGGTTTTTGTTCTGATCAAGAAAATGAAGTTTCCAAGGGTCCAATCAAGTCCCACATGCCTATAAACATGGTCAAGCATCCTCATACAAAGTTTCAAGACTTTCAGCACAAAATTGCACAGTCAAAAACTCTAATTGCACTACAGTCAACTGTAGGGGCAAAATGGTCATTTGACAGTCAAAAGTCCAAATTTTTGGTCAACATCTCATTTTGAGGCCACAAACATCATTTGATCAATGCTTGATCATGATTCTCAAAGCTTGGCTCAAAAATCATCAAGATGCAAAAGTTTCCTTATTTGGACAGTTGAAAAAGTTAACTGTAAATTGACCAGGGCATAACTTTCACATGGATTATCAGAAAAATTCCATCCAAAGCTCATTTTGAAGAGAAAGACATTTCCTACAACTCCTCTTCACACTCCAAGTCCAAGAAATGCTCTCACAAAAAGTTATCAATTTCAACATTATAGGTCATTTTCAAAAGTCAACAAAAAGGGACTTTAAGTTAAAGACCATAACTTGAGATTGGTAAATCAAAATGACATGGGACCAAAGACATTGGTTAGAGGACTCAAAGACCTTTCCAAAATGTCCAAGAACATGAGCAAAGCTTAAAATTTGAGCAAGTTATGCCTTGTGGAAGTTGGGAAATTTTTGGATATTTTGAAAAGTCAACATTGATTCAAATGACCTAAAATTGCTAATGGGCCTCTTTTTCTTCCACAATTAACTATCCAAGGCATGTGAACGACCACTTGGCCCAAAGGGAAGTTTTTTTTCATTTTTTATTTATTTATTTGGGTTTTTATTATTAATAATTCATTTAAATTAAAATAAATACATGAAAAATGCTAAACCTAGGTTTTAAATCTTTTTATGCATAATATATACTCAAGATTTCGTGTCTAACCAAATATAGAAAGAATCAATTGAATTGGTCATGATTTGGTAGAAGTTTGCATGAAAAAAAGATTTGAAAATCATGGTTTAAAAATCAAATATCACATTCATCAATTCATGGATTTTGGACCAATTTCATTTGACCTAATCATTCATACACATATAAGGATGCAAACCCTCATGCCTTTGACCTAGAAGCTGCGCTACAGACCAAGCACTAAACTTGAGTTTTTGGTTGAAAATTTGAAAACTGAAAACAAGGTTAGAGGACGATTCAAGGCAAAAGACTTGTGCTATCACCTTCCTGAAGCTTCAAGGAAGGATTTCCAATCAAAATCATTCATCCTAACATCAAGAATTGGTAAAACGAACGTGCCCTGTACAGAAGATTTCTTGCATTCGTACATCATGAATCATGCGTTTTTGGCACTTTTTAATGTTTGATTCATATTCATTGTTTGATTCTAATGCTAACCATGTAAATTAATTGTGTTTTTGAGCGTTGTACGCGAATCTACCATTGTCGTATTTTAGGGTTTGCAGAACTTTGAATTGGGGTTTTTCATTTAAGGAAAAATTAGCCCTCAAGACCTGGACCATTGAATCAAGCATGCTTGGACGAAGAGGAACCCACCCTCGCGCTCAATTTATGAGCCTCCACAAGCTATTCGCTATTTTCCAGAAAAGGGCATAAGGGAACGATGTAAAAACCGTGGCCTATGTTCTTTATGTTTCAGAAAAAAAATAAACAATGAAGAAGATGACTAGGTGGCAAGGAACAATTGGGTGGTTTGAACTTTCGCGCGAAACAAAAAGCATTAACGCGTGTTTGTTTTATTATGTTTATTAATTATTTCACATGCAGATGAACAACGTAGCACGAATGGCAAGCACGCTCAGTGGTAACCCCTGGGACCTGGGTTCGAGTCCCAGGTCCCCACCCCCTTTCCCATTATTTTTCACTTAATGTTTTCATGCAGTTTCAGCCTGAAGGAGCACCATATGTCCACAAAATCTGGCCATCCACGTGCCCAATGGAAACAATCAGAAGGTTATAATTGAGGAACATGGTAAACCCTGGTCAACGCTCATGCACGCTAGTGGAAAAGTCAGCCAGGCCTAAGAGTAATTGGGCCCAAATTGCTAAGGAAAAACCTCCAAATTTGGGGGCAGACCCCCCCTAGGTTTGCAATTTTTTTTTACATTCTTTCTTTTTCATTATTTTTACTTTCTTTTAATTATTGTTTTTTTTAATTAATTTAATATTGTCATAATATATAAAAAAACACCAAAAAAATCAGAAAAGATAAAAAATAATAAATATTTTTATTTTAGTATTTTTGTAAATAAATTGCATTAATTCACTTAGTTTTAATTTAGGGTTTAATCTTAACATTTTTTTAATAAAAAACCTAAAATTGGTAGAATTAGGGTTTATAATAATTTTTATCCTTTTTTCTTTTCTTTCATAATAATTAAATATTTCCTATTATTTATTTTTATAATTAAATGGCATGTAAATAATTAGGTTTAATTTTAGGTTAAAATTTAATCTTTTCTTAATAAACTAAAAACAACTAGAATTAGGGTTAGAATTTTATTTTAATTAACTTTTTTTCATTAAAATCTTAAAATACCAAAAAATACCAAAAACAATTTCTTTTCTTTTTTAATTTTAATTAATTGAATCATTTAATTTAAATTTGCAAAAAGGGTCCAACGCCCTCGTTTTTTAATTCTTATTCAATTCGCATATTTATTTTTTTTTCTTTTAATATTTATGTACCTCTCCCAAAGCCGTGTAATTAATTTCTCGCACTTTACTTTTCTTTACTTTCCTTATTTTCTGTCAAATCGGGTTCTGGAAATTTTGGCGATATGGACCCGCGCCTTTTGTAATAGTTTAGAACTTTATCTTTCTCGCAATTTTTAACTGTTAACAAATGCATGCAAGAATGAATGGACAAAAATAAAAACAAACGCTAGATCACCAATAACATGACAAGATAAAATATCTGAACCTGACACACAAATCATACACCACCCCTAGGGTACGCCTCACTGTTGCCTTGCCTCGAAAGGTGATCGTCGAGTAGAGGATGTCTTAGTAAGTCCTCATGATCCGGGAACCTGGCATGAGGGTAGCTTCTAAGGTGTCTTCCTATTGCTCCGGTGATCACCATGTCCCGAACCTCGAATTGACCCGAACACCTCCAACGGTGGTGCTACCTACCTCTCAATGGTGGGATGGCACTACTTTAAAGGACATCTACACAGACGAATTCCTTAGGGTAGGTAGACGACTCTAGATACTTGCTCTAATCTCAAAACAAATTCAAAAAGACTTTTCACACCGACACCTTTTCAAAAAGCTTTCGAAAGCAACTTTTCAAACACTCTTGAGGACCGATACAAGAGTCGAACTGGAATTTTCAAAGAAACTTTTTAAAAACCCACATTGAAAAGCAAACAAACCATTTTTGAAAACACAATGAGCAAGTATCTAAGAGCCCATGGATAACCATGGATAGAAAGGGTGCTAACACCTTCCCTTTCTATAACCTACCTCCCGAACCGAGAGCAATCTCTATAAGGAATTTTTCTGTGCTTTTGTCCTTTCCATTTGGAGAAAATAAAAGACGGTGGCGACTCTTGCTTCCGCGACATTTCGCGAACCAGCGTTAAACAGTCAGTTCCAGATCCACCGATCACACTTTGTCTATGAAAATTTAAATTCCATAAATCCTTGAAATCATTTGCATATACATATTCCATGCATCATAACATCACAGGTTTTGACACAACAAGTTTCCTTATCTTTCTGTTGTTTATTTCAGCAAGATGGAGCTAGAGAAAAATGTGAAGGATCTTCAGGCACAAAAATCTCAATTCCAAGAGACTCTACTGGCCCTAGCCAAAGGGCAGCAAGATATGATGGCATTGCTGGCAGTTAAGAAGAAACCCAATAAGAAAGCTCTGCTCAACATGGGTAGAAGGTTCAAAGAGTCAAGTCGTCAGATCCCGGTAGTGGAAGACTCATATGAAGAAGACGAGAATCAGATTAGTGAGGTTAAGAGTACCCAGGCTGACTTTGTTAATGATCAAGGGTCTGATGATGATTATTTTGACGAGCAATATCCACCTGCCAATATCAAGTACAAAGAACTAGAAGACAGGTTGAAGGCCGTCGAGATCCAAGCCGTCCCCAGTTTAGATTTTGATGATTTGGGTTTAATCTCTGGGGTTGCCATTCCCTATAAATTTAAAATACCAGTCTTTGTAAAGTACGATGGAGTTTCTTGTCCAAAACTTCACCTGAAATCTTATGTGCGCAAGATACAGCTGCACACTGCTGATAAGAAGCTCTGAGTTCACTTTTTCCAAGAGAGCTTGACCTAAACGCAACTAGAATGGTTCTACCAGTTAGACGGTTCCCGCATCAATACTTGGGAAGACTTAGCTACCTCCTTCTACCATCAGTACCAGCATAACACCGACTTGGCGCCAACAAGGGTTCAATTGCAAGATATGACCATGGGGAAGAATGAAGCATTTAAAGAATACGCACAAAAGTGGAGGGACCTGGCCAGTAGGGTTCAACCACCTTTGACTGATATAGAGAACATTGACATGTTTATGGGAACTTTATCTGGTCCTTTCTTTAACTTGTTGGTAGGTTGTTCCTCTTCCGGATTCACCGAGTTAATCTTAACTGGTGAAAGAGTTGAAAGCGGCATCAAAAGTGGGAAGATCTTTGTGGCATCTGCCTCCACTTCAAATCCTGTAAATAAACCTTTTGCTGCAAAGAAGGAAATCAATGATGTGTATGGTGCGAGGGCCTGTACCAAGAAGAATGATCATCTGTCTGTTACTGTTGTCCGAATATCCAATCCAACTCCTACTCAAAGACCATCTGCAAATCAACAATGTTTTGAAACTCCGAGAAGACAATTTACAAGTTTAGGCATGTCATTGTCTCAAGCCTTACAACACTTACTCAAGGCTAATTTGGTGACATTGAGCGATCCTTCTACCAACCCAGATACCTCTTCACTAAAGTATAATCTGAATGCTAAATATGCTTACCACTCAAATAGCCCCGGGCAAGAGACTGACTAGTGCTGGGCCTTGAAGAATAAAATTTAGGATTTGATTGATAACAAGACTATTAAGTTTGATCCTCTCCCAACTCCGAATGTAATCATCGCACCTATGCCTAACCATGAAAAGGGTGTCAATGTTGTTGAAGATACAATTTTTGTTGCCTCTGTTAAAGACTTGACTACTCCGCTGAATATCATCAAGAAGAATCTATTGAAAGCCGGGATTTTCCATGGTTGTGTAAAGGATTGTCTTTGTTATACCAAACAACTCAATGGATGCGAAGGGCTGAAGAAAGGCATTCAACGACTGATGGATATCCAAGAAATTCTATTTGAGAAGACTCCTCTTACCAAAAGTTAGACTAACAAATGTGAAGATCTCTCCATTATCACCATCTCAAACAAGCCTCTTAGGATCACCTCTAAAGGTCCTATTAGGATTTCAAATGAACCAAATGTTGCTCCCTTAATAATTACCAATCTCGGACCAATTCCCTATTCTTCAAACAAGGAAGTTCCATGGAATTATGGTGCTGAGGTGTTTTATCATGGGATAAAACAAGACGCTTGGATCGAAGAAGAAAAAGCTGGCGATGTTGGTAACATAACTAGCTCAAGTAAGGTAACTCGAACTAGGAGAATCTTTTCACCCAATATCTCACCACCAGTTGTTACAAAGGCACCCATCCGCATTACTGTTGCTAGGCCAAATACTGATACAAGAGGGAAATAAAAGGTTGTTGAGCCGGTCGTGACAGAAATACCCGCAAAGGACGTTGTTGATGGAGAACCTTCCGCCCATGAGATGGACGAGATCTTGAAAATAATAAAAAGGAGCGAATTCAAGATTGTGGAATAGTTGGGGAAAACCCCTTCTAAGATTTCTATGTTGTCATTACTACTTTGTTTCGATGCCCACGCTCAGACATTAATCAAATTCTTGAAGAAGGCTCATGTCCCCCATGAGACAACAACTGATCAGTTTGAGAACTGCGTGGCAAGCTTGACGACCGATAATGGTTTGGGATTTTCATATGCTGACCTAACACTGCTTGGGAAGAACCACAATAAAGCTCTACATGTTTCTGTCGAGTGAAATGGGACCACCCTAGAACATGTTCTAGTCGACACTGGTTCTTCTCTAAACGTACTACCCAAGGGGGCGTTAGACCGTCTAGACTGTGAAGGTTTAGTCTTGAAACCAAGTGATATCATTGTAATGGCTTTCGGTGGATCAAAAAGAATAGTTAATGGAGAGGTAGATCTTCCAATCAAGGTGGGCTCCCAAATTTTCAACTCCACCTTCTACATCATGGATACCCGTCCTGCCTATTCTTGTTTGTTAGGTCGCCCTTGGATCCATAAAGTTGGGGCAGTAACGTCCACTCTTCATCCGAAACTCAAATATCTAATCAAGGGAAGAATCGTCACCGTCTGTGGAGAATAAGAGTTTATGGTAAGCCACCTAAACTCTTTCAAGTACGTAGAGATGGATGGAGAATTAATTGAGACCTCGTGTCAAGCCTTTGAAGTTGCACCGCTGATGGTTGTTGCTACCAAATGTTCTTCTGATGAATCCAAAGATGTTAAGATCGTACTGAAGATGGTTTCAGTATAAGATGCTCGTGCTGCAATTGAAGAAGGAAACTGTGATACTTGGGGGCAACTCCTCCATATCCCATTCAAAGCATACAAGTTTGGCTTGGGTTTCACCGTTAAGGCTTAGAAGGAAGTGAGGCGTGCTCGTGCAGGAAAGCCACCTCTCCACATTGGAAACCATCAGGTTAACATTGTGGGTAATTCATATGATGAAGCTGCATTTGAAGATTGGGTGTATTCTACTACAAAGGAGCTGAAGAATTGGCATGCAAAGGACTCCGTGCCCATATCCTTCATTGAGGAGTAATCTACTTGTTATTTATTTTATTTCAATTCAAGAACATTTTGTCTGTAATATTTAACAATGATTTTTAAGCCATATTCCTGTCCCGGGGCACTTTGGTCCATTTGTCAAGGGTTATTTATGTTCATCTAATCATATGATCATTCAATACAAATCATTGGACTCTTTTGCATTAAAATCTTTGTGTTCATTGTCTTTCCTTTCTTACATTTTTCAAAATAGCCATGTATCTTACATGCACACACACACTCTTACAGGTCTTCATCCACTCTGGATCTTATTTCCAATGACTCTTCTATTACCGACTATGACTTCGAATTTCCAATTAACCAAGCCGAAGACGAAGGCGAGGAAGATTGTGAAATACCGGGAGAACTAGCCAGACTTCTGTTACAAGAGGAAAAAGTTATTCAGCCGCATGAAGAGTCAGTTGAAGTCATCAATCTGGGTACTGAGACAGATAAGAAGGTAGTCAAGATCGGGGATAACTTGGAAAGCAGTGTCAAGAGCAGGTTGGTTCAAATGTTGCATGATTATGTGGAAGTATTTGCTTGGTCTTATGAAGATATGCCAGGGTTGGGTACCGACATCGTAGTTTATCGTCTACCGACTAAGGAAGATTGTCCTCTTGTCAAACAAAAAGTTCGTCGTATGAGGCCTGACGTGTCTGAGAAGATAAAAGCTGAAGTGATGAAACAATTTAATGCAGGGTTCTTAGCTCTGACATCCTATCCCCAATGGGTTTCCAATGTGGTGCTAGTACCAAAGAAAGACGAAAAAGTTCGCATGTGCGTAGACTATAGGGATCTGAATAGGGCAAGCCCCAAAGATGACTTCCCTCTACCACAGATTGACGTCTTGGTCGACAATACTGCTCAGCGTAAAGTCTTCTCTTTCATGGATGGCTTCTCTGGCTATAATTAGATAAGGATGGCTCCCAAATACATGGAGAAGACAACTTTCGTTACGCAACGGGGTACCTTTTTCTACAAGTTCATGTCGTTCGGATTGAAGAATGCAAGGGCAACATATCAAAGGGCTATGGTAGCTTTATTTCATGATATGATTCATCATGAAATAGAGGTATATGTTGACGATATGATTTCCAGATCATAAACTGAAGAGGAACATCTCGATCACTTGTACAAGCTATTCGAAAGGTTGAAAAAGTACAAGTTAAGGTTAAACCCTAACAAGTGCACGTTTGGATTACGATCTAGAAAGCTTATAGGTTTTGTTGTTAGCAATAAAGGCATTGAAGTTGGTCCTTCCAAGGTAAAGGCCATCCAAGAAATTCCAGTCCCTCATTCTGAAAAAGAAGTTAGAGGCTTCTTGGATCGTCTCAATTACATCGCCCGCTTCATATTTCACTTGACTGATACATGTGAGCCAGTCTTCAAACTCTTGAAGAAAGATCAGGTAGTTAGATGGAATGATGAATGTCAAGCTTCCTTCGACAAAATCAAAGAATATCTACAAGAACCTTCTATTCTCATGCCTCCGATTGAAGGAAGACCCTTGATCATGTACATGACAGTACTAGAGAACTCTATGGGTTGTGTTTTGGGCCAACATGACGAGTCTGGCCGAAAAGAGAACGCTATTTACTACTTGAGAAAAAAGTTTACCAACTGTGAAACTAGATATTCACTGCTCAAGAAAACTTGTTGCGCTCTGGCATGGGCTGCTCTCCAGCTAAGACAATATATGTTGACTCATACCACTTTGTTGATTTCTAAGATGGACCCAATCCAGTATATCTTCGAGAAACCTGCTCTCTCCAGAAGGATATCAGTGAAAAATGATCTTGACTGAGTACGACATTCAATACACGACTCAAAAGGCCATCAAAGGAAACATACTAGTAGATCATTTGGCCCATCAAGCTATGGATGATTATCAGTCTATGAACTTCAACTTCCTGGATAAGAACATCATGCTGGTGACCAATTATGCAAAACCTAGACTGTATGAGGGACCTGAACAAGGATCCCCATGGACTATGGTCTTCGATGGGGCTTCCAACGCCTTAGGTAATGGAATTGGTGCTATAATCATCTCCCCTAAAGGTTACCACACTCCATTCACTGCCATACTATGCTTCGATTGCACGAACAATATGGCTGAATACGAAGCGTGCATCTTGGGTCTGAAGGCTGCCATTGACTTGAGGATCAAGCATTTTAATGTGTTTGGGGATTCTGCTTTAGTGATCAGCCAAGTAAAAGGAGATTGGTACACTGAACATCATAATCTCATCCCTTACAAGGAAATTGTGCTATCCCTGATTCCCTACTTCGAAGAGATCACCTTTGAACACTTCCCTAGGGAAGAAAATCAGTTGGCTGACGCCCTGGAAACCATGTCTTCAATGTTCAAGATCAGATGGGACAACGAAGCCCATATGATTACAATTGAAAGATTCGACGAACCTGCACATTGTTGTGAGCTTGACACTGACACAGAAAAGCCATGGTACCATGAGGTGATGAGATATCTTGAAGCACAAGAGTGTCCCGAGGGAGAATCCATCAATGACAGAAAGTTCTAACAAGATTTTCAGCCAATTTCTTCCTAAGCAACAGAATATTGTACAAGCGCAACCATGACTCTACTTTGCTCTAATGCATGGACAAGAAGAAGGCATAGGAAATCATGGAGCTGGCTACTATTGGTCAACGATTGACACTCATTTAAGCGGGCATACGATGGCTAAGAAAATCTTGAGAGCTGGATACTATTGGTCAATGATGGAGACTGATTTCCATCAACACTCTGGGAGTTGTCACAAATGCCAAATCTATGCTAACAAGGTCCATGTGCCTCATATCCCTCTGAATATCATGACCTCTCTGTGGCCATTTGCGATGTGGGGCATTGACATGATTGGAGAAATCAAACCCACCACTTCCAATGGATACTATTTCATTCTAGTCGCTATTGATTATTTCACCAAATGGGTCAAAGCCGCCTCTTTTGCCTCAGTCATAAAGAATGTGGTAGCCAGATTCATTAAACACAACCTCATCTTCCGCTATGGTATCCCCGAAAGGATCTTCACCGAAAATGGGACTAACCTCAACAATGCTATGATTACCGAACTTTGCACTCAATTCAAGATCAAGCATCACAATTCTTCTCCATATAGACCTAAAATGAATGGCGCAGTCGAAGAGGCCAACAAAAACATTAAGAAGATTGTGCAGAAGATGGTAGTAACCTATAAAGACTGGAACGAGATGTTACCGTTTCCTCTACACGGCTACCGTACTTCATCTAGAACATCAACCGGGGCAACTCCATCTTCTTTAGTCTATGGCATGGAAGTTGTTTTTCTAGTGGAAGTTCAAATTCCCTCACTAAGCATTATGAATGAGGAAGGCTTAGGCGAAGACGAGTGGATTCAGACAAGAATGGATCAGTTGAACTTGATCGACAAGAAGCGACTAGCTGATGTTTGTCATGGTCAAACGTACCAAAAACGTATGATCAAGGCTTTCAACAAAAATATTAAGCCTCGAGTATATCAAGCTGGTGACTTGGTGATAAAACGCATCATTCTACCACAAGGAAAACCTAGAGGCAAATGGACTCCCACCTACGAAGGGACATTTGTTGTCAAGAGAGTGTTCTCTGTCGGTGCCATGATGCTGACTACCATGGATGGTGAAGACTTTTCACATCCTATAAACGCGGACATAGTTAAAAAATACTATGCATAAGAGACCCGCTAGGCTGACACACCTAGGAAAAAATAAGGGAATCCCGGCAAACTAAAAGGTTTGAGCAAAAATTAGGGATATATGCGAAAGATTGTACACCCGGCAAGTTGAAAACCCAAAAGGGCGACTTGGGAAAAATGGGTATCCTGGTGGGCTGAAAACCCGAAAGCGTGGTCCAGGCAAAAGTTAAGGATTGAAAGCGTATGACTATGTCCCGTGGAATCACCACAATTAACTTTATCACCAAGTTCTGAGTTCAAATGGTCCAAGATCAATCCAATCAACTTCTGTAAACGGCAAGGGGAATTCAAATACATTGGGGCAATAGTAGAGTTGGAATGCAATGTGATCATCTCCACATGGCTATTTGTTTTGTTTTCAATCTTTGTTTTCCTTTCGAAGATTCCCTCTTACTAGGATCTTCGTCTCTTTGTACAAAAATGCCTATTCATGGGCAAAATATCAATACAAATATACTTTGAAGTGCAAACTTTCTGTTTTGTTTTGAATGCAAAGTTGTCCAATGACTAAAATTGAACGAACATATGCATATGAACATAATTAAAACTGTTTGGCACATATGACCTAGAAACAACAAGCATCTCTTTAATGTATATAGAATATCCCCACCGATTTATTTCATTAGCATTATCCCCACCAAGACGGTTATAATAAACCAATCCTCAACAAATTTACCCACGAAGTCTCTTTGCATAGGTTGATCTCCAGCCAGAGTCTCAATCTCTGGGCAGCTCTCTCCCCAGCTAAGTTGATCCTACAATTAGAAGCCTTGTGGATCTCTTCTTCAAAGAACTAACCTCGTCAGCAGTTCATCAAATATTCATCAACAGGGTTTATTTCCCCAACAAACAACGAGTAGCGTAACTCCCCAGTCGAGTTCAAATTCCCCCGGCATAATCTATCTTCCCCAGCTGAGTCTGTTATCCCTAGCTGAATCTGTTATCCCCAGCTGAGTATATCCTTCCCAAGCTAAGTATATCGCCCAAGCTGAGTCTGTCTTCCCCGACTGAGTCCACACTCTCTAGCTTGAGTTTGCCTTTCAGACTATTGCAAATCATGGGGCCACAACCCCTAATCCCCAGTAAAGTCGTCAACAAAACCTTTACTGTCTCCAAAAGATACTATGAAACCTGGACTCGACCAGATAATAGTCAACTTCTTAAGTCACTATAGATCCTGGATCCGACTAGATAATAATGTAACCTTTTAACTAACTATGAACCTGGACCCGACCAGATAATAGTTAACTTCGCAAGATACTATGAAACCTAGACCCAACCAGATAATAGTTTAACTCTTCAAAGATATAGAAGAACCTGGACTTAACCAGACCAAACTTTAACTTCTTTTCCCTAGTAGAGTTTGCATCTACCCCAACAATTTACTGTGAAGCCTGGATCCGACCAGATATCAGTTTTCAACTTCATCTTTTCAAGAAAGTTATTGTGAAGCCTGGATCCGACCAGATAGCAATTCCCCTCAGAAGTTTGTTGTGAAGCCTAGAATCCGACCAGATAATAACTAAGTTCCAAGAAAGTTACTGTAAAACCTGGACTCGACCAGAAAACAGTTCAACTCTATCTCTTCAGACAAGTTTATTGTGAAGCATGGACCCGACCAGATAACAATTAGCTTCATTCACCTCAAAATATGTAAAGCCTAGATCTGACCAGATATCAGTTTTCAAGCAAGTTATTGTGAAGCCTGGGACCCGACCAGATAATAACTAGCTACAATGTCAGCAAGACACTATGAAGCCTGGACCCGACCATATAATAGTATAACTTTTCAAAAACTATGAAGCCTGGACCCGAACATATAGTAGTTACCACTTCAAGTTACTATGAAGCCTGGATCCGACCAGATATCAGTTTAACTTCATCCTTTCTAGCAAGTTATTACAAAGCCTGGAATTTTACCAGATAACAGTTAACTTCCTTATCCCCAACAAGTTATTGTGAAGCCTGGATCCGACCAGATAACAATTAAATTTCAAGAAATCTTCTGTGAAGTCTGGAATTCGGCCAGATAACAGTTAATTTATTCTTCCCCAGAAAGTTACCAGAAAGCCTGGATCCGACTAGATATCAGTTGACTCCCTCATTATGAACAAGTCATGAAGCCTGGATCCGACCAGATAACAGCTGACATACAAGAGATATTCCCCAGCGGAAGCATCCTTTCAACAAAGTTTGAAGATATGTATACTCTTCATCCCCAACAGCAATTCGGGATTCAAAATTCCTCAACAACAGTCAGGGATTTATTTTCCCGGACAAACATACATCTCACATTCATACATCATGGCACATACATACAAAATTCATTTAGCATGATCTCATTCATCTTGTGAACATCATGCATACATCTGCATTTTACTAATCCTTTTCCCACAGGTAAAACATCAGGTTTTAATATAAATCAACCAAAGATTTGTGCTGATACTTCTTTCATGTTTACCATTATCCCTCCTAATGGCATCTATAATCCCATTAACAATACATCTTCGAGTGTAAATTTCTGGGCACTCTAGTGTTCAATCATCTTCCACCTTCAAGTCACGAATGGCGGATCCGCCAATATAACTCTTCAGGTTTAAGAAGATTGAACAGGGGCAGCTGTTGTACCCCAAAATTTTCCCTCTCATTTCTCAAGTAACCTCTCACGAGATCTCCTTTGGTTCAAGACTGCACAAGGGTTGATCAGCTCAAGACACCTCCTCAAGCACTGATGACTGAAAATTAGGGTTTGGGATTGCATAAGGACAAATGGACTTTTAATGCCCAATATTACTTTCATGGATCATTGGACCCTCAAGATTGCTCATGTCAAGTTTCAAGTCTTGGATCACATTTTTGCTCAGTCAATTGATCAGTTGACCTAAAATCAGCTGTATTGGGAAAAAAATAAACTGTGGTCAATTTACAATCAAACTTCATGATTTTTGGTCCATATCAACATTATGAACTCATATATGTCATTTGATCAAATTTGGATCACAATTCCTCAAGAAATTTGATCAGATCATCAAAAGGGAAAAATGGTCAAAACTAGGGTGTTGATAGAGAAAGTGCAATTCTTGATTTTTAACCTAGAAAATGGTTTATTGGTTTGAGACATGATCTCAAGGTTTCAAATACTTCATTTAACATAATGACATGGCTCAAAACATTTCTCAAGATCAATTGATTGATAGTTGATTTTCAGTCAACTGATGAAAAGTCAACTGTACACTAAAAAGTCAAACTTTGACTTTTTGGTCAAAATCAAGTGGCAAAGATCACAATTCATAAAAACATGTCAAAATATGAAACTTATTCATCAAGAAATCAAAAAGTCAAGATTTCATTTTGAAAAGTCAAAATTTCTAAACTTAGAAATTTTTCTAAGTGTTGGAAAATTCATATATTTTCACAACTTTGAGCCAAATTTTCACCATGATGCAAGATGATTCAAAGGAAACTTCCAAAATGAAAGTTGTAGATCTCAATGAGATATAAAACATTTTATAACAAAACTTCTCCTAGAAATTCATGGATTTAAAGTTATGATTTTGTGAATACATGTTCATGAAACTTGGAAACTTAGTGAAATTTTGCCCAACTTTAGGTAGGATTTTGACCTAACTTCATGGAAATTTTTCACATAGTTCCAAGATGAATTTTAAAAAATGTCAAACATAGAGGTTTTAGAGGATGTTACAAGATTTCCAAAATGTCCAAGAACTCATTGATATCATACTTGAGCAAGGGGAATCGAAGGCAAGAAGTTAGGGTTTCATTCTTGAATTACAAATCATTTCTTGATGAACACATGAACCAAATCCATGCTAGGCTGCATAATATTTCCTTTGCAGGCCTCAAAATTATTTGTCACTCCATAATTAATGTTTTGCACAACTGCTAGAAGCTTTAATCCAAGCATTCAATGCATTGCCCATGCTTAATACCATTTTAGGAAGAAAGGCAACATTGCCATTTTAGAAAAGTGGCTTTATGCACAAAGTCCACTCTTCTTGAGCCTCTAACTTGTTTGTTCAGCACACACTCAACATACAAAGTCAGATAAACATGTTTAAAGCTTGTAACCACTATAGATAGCCTTGTACTATGCATTGGGACAATGTGTATCAAGCTTACTTCAAAAACAAGAAAAAGAGCCATAACATGTAACTTGTACTTCTGATCAGCAGAAGCTCTCAAAACCTTTTCCTATACATTTAGACACTATCGTGCAACTTAGGAAACGAGCTTGAACACCCTGAAACACTCCCAAACTCCCTCTAGCAAGAAATTGCCTCAAAACACCATTGTTGTGCAAATTCTGACTTTACATATCAAACTTCCATTTCCCTCGTGCATTCTTTGGCCTTTTAGTTCCTAAAGCCTCCTTACATCAAATACAACTCATCCCTGTCCATGTTACACGATTGTAACTCCATTTCCATCATCCTCTATAACCAAAAGCAGAGCATTGCACATTGACTTCTCTAAGCTATTTCAGCCACTCTCAAATCATGCTAAGCATTGCATTAGCTTCCTAGAGACTCAAGGAAGCTAGCCTGATCATTGTAGCACCTCGAATCAAGCTCAAACTCATTTCACGATTTCCAGTTTTGAGGTATATTTTTTGAATTTCTGTCTTCTCATTTAGGCATTGTTAGGCTTGCATTTGTGAAGATAAAATATAGACATCATCGCCCTGAAGTTGTACATGTCCATATATTTCATTTATATTGATTGAGATAGGAGAATTTTAGGATTGAACTTTCTGAAATATTTAGTTCGGAATTTGGTACTTTCAAAAATTATCATTCATCTTTAATTTATAGCTTTATGATATTTATATGGTTGGATTCGTATGGAAAAACGGAGCAACTTTCATGTTTGCACTTTTCATTTTTGTTGAGAAATGGTGAAGTTACAGGATCCATGGCTGGAGGTTAAAGATGAAGTTGTATTCAGGGCATAATTTATGTTACATATTATTGTTTTGTCAATGTTAACGGATGTATAGCCACCCCAGTGGTAAAGCGCGCGCCTGGTAACCTTTGGGACATGGGTTCGAGCCCCAGTAGTACCCTTTTGTTCATTTTTCACATTTTTCTGTTTCTTTTTTGCAGCCAGGCGCCTGGGCCTCCCTCTTTGGGCCTTCCCCTTTTGTGCTTTCTCTAACCCCCTGCTTTGCTTTTGCACCTGGCCCAACTTTATTTTCTTTTTCATTTTTATTTCTTTTTCTTTTTCTTTATTATTTTTATTATTATTATTATTATTTATTTTTTTGAATACGTCAACTTTGATTATAATAAAACACAAATACAAGGTGATCACAAACCGATCAAACCCATATGGTCAAGAGAGAACAAATGTTAATCTATTACATCATAATAGGAACAATATATTTTTTAGGAATACTACTATGCCAACCCCTAAATATGATGTTATCCATAATGTGCCTTAAGGCTAGCAAGTAATCAACTTTCTCCCCAAAGCAAAATTTATTCCGATATAACCAAATACCATAAATTGTCTCTGTTATAGCAAGTTTAAACAGATTACTCCTCCAACCTTTACCTTTACATTTCGCAATAATCCATGGAAATTCCTCATTCCAACTCTTCGGGGTATGATTAATATTAACCCAATTAAGCACATCCATCCAAAACTGTCGCAAACCAGAACCCTCAAACAAAATATGATTGATATCTTCAATACTAGAGAAAAAACAGCATTTCGAATCTATAATAAAACCAAATCTAACAAGCCTCTCCTTAGTAGCTAGCTTGTGATGACATGCCAACCATAATGTGATAACAGCCCTAGGCCTGGCGGGGTTTTTATAGATAAGAGACTTCCAACTGACTACCGGCTCATTACTTCTCATCTGGGAATATACAGATTTCATAGAGAATTTACCAGTACATAACATGGCCTCCCAAAGCGCCTGAATTCCTTGAATATAATCTCTTGTCCCCATAACCCGTTTCATTATCCAAGTGCCACTATCTTTAATCTTACAATCCATGATATCATCATTATTCATATAATAGGAGTGTATCCACCAAACCCACAAATTATCTTTTTTAGCAGAGATTCCACACAATTTAAGCAAAGCTACCTCATTCCAAAAAAATAAGTCAATTAAACCAAGACCACCATTCTTCTTGGGCTTACAGACTTGATTCCAGGCCACAGGACTCTTCCTACTCATCCTATCTGTCCCAGCCCAGAAGAATGATCTGCAGATAGTATTGATCTTTTGCAGCACCACTTTAGGCATAGGGAAACAGGTGAACCAAAAGTTGTTCATAGCAAAAATAACAGATTTGAGGAGTTGAAGTCTACCAGCTGCACTTAATAATTGGGAAGACCAATGCCTAATCCTACTGACAATCTTATCAATGAGGGGCAAGTAATATTTTGCAGCCAACTTCTTAGAAGAGAGAGGCACCCCCAAATATCTGACTGGGAGGCTCCCTTCAAGGAATTTAGTCAAATGAAGCACTTGTTGTTTAGTATCCAAATCCACAACACCAAAGTATATTTTGCTTTTAAGAGAATTAACTTTCATACCTGTAGAACTAGAGAACCTGTTGAAAGCTTGCATCATCAAGGATAAGGATCCAATATCACCTCTAGAGAAAAGAAGCAAATCATCAGCAAAGGCAAGATTTGTAATCTGGAGTTTTTCACACTTAGGGTGATGATTAAAATTGGGGTTCAGCTGCATCTGGTGGAGGCATCTATGCATATATTCCATGGTGATGACATTTATTATTATTATTATTATTATTATTATTATTTTTTTATTAATAAAAAATCCAAAAATATTTTGTTTATTATTTACACTTTTTTCTTTTATTTTCTTATAAAACAAAAAGACTAACAAAATATTTTTCTTAATAATTAATTTCTTTTTTTTTTGCTTAAATAATAAATGTTTAGACTTAGGTTTATTTATTATATTATTTTATTTTTCTTAATTAAAATTAATTTATAATTTAGGTTTCTTTAAATTAATTAATTTCTCATTTTATTTTTATTAATTTAAAACCTTTTTCATAAAAACCCTAAAAATGCATTTTTAATTTATTTTCTTTCTTAATTAATTTATGTTTAAATTTTGTTTATTTTAATTAATCAGCTCTCTTAAGTAGGTTAAAACCCCTTTCAAAAAAACCAAACAAAAATCATTTCTTTTTTCATTTGCACTTATACATTATTTATTATATTTTTGTACAATATTCAATATGGTTGTAATGGATAATTAGGTTTAATTTTATTGCAAAGTTCCCATTTGTAAATTTGTATACCCCCTCCCCTAATGATGTAATAGCTTAGTAATTTTACTTTTCGCAATTTATCACTTTATATAAATGCTAGTAAATTAGGGTTTGTATGGAAAGATAAAATCAACTAGTTAGCAAACCCTAATTCAAGATAAACAAGCATGTAAATCAACACACTTGCACACTTACACCCTTAGGATAATTCCATTTTTTTGCCTTACAAAAATGGTCATGTTATGCATGTGGGATATCTTAGCAAAAAGCAATAAAAAATACAAGATCATGGTCCTTCGATGACCCTATCAATGTTGCCTTTCAAAATGATCTTAGTCCCTCAAAGAGAAATGCTAATATATCTCACAACATTGCTATCATGGCTATACGATGACCCACGCCCGTTCCTTTACATCCAAAGATAAGGCTTCTTACCAAATCAATAGTAAGATAGCAATATCAAAGGAAATGAAGAAATGAGCAAAGACTTTTGAGTAGGTAGATTGTTCCTAGTTGCTTGCTAAATTTCAAATCAAACACTCTTGCTTATTTTCAAAACAAACACCAACACTTTCAAAAAACACTTTCAAAACATTTTCCAAACTTGAAACATTTTCAAAAGCTTAACACTTTGTATACGTTCTTATAAACGAGAACTATTACAATGACGCCTTTTTCAAAATACTTTCAAAAACCACACAAAGCACATCAAACAAAAGCAAGTGATCTAACAAGTAACTAAGAGCCCATAGATAACTATGGATGAAAAGGGTGTTAATACCTTCCCTTTTCATAATCTACCTCCCGAACTCAAGAAATAATCTCAAAGGTCTTTCCTATTCTTTTCAGCCTTTCCTTTTGGATAAAAGAAAAGTGGTGGCGACTCTTGCTAACCGTAACATTTGTGATAAAACGCAAAACACCCAAGTCAGTTCTCCCACCGTATCACACTAGGCCTTCTGGGCCTCAGGATATCACGCTGATTCTTTGTTTCATCAGTGAACTATAACTACAAGTATTTTGACTTTGAATCATGTTTCTCCCATCTATTGGCTCTTGTGATAGGGTTGTTGATTATTGAATCTGTTGCGTTTTTCTTGGAAAAATCTCAAAAAAACAATATCATCCTAAATTTTATCTCAATACACCTCCGATCATCAACTGAGATTCATTAGAGATGTTCTTCTATGCTCTAAGTATCATTTCCATCCCCAGGGACTCTCCATGGAATTGTTGTTGAGTTGTATTGAAATACAAGTACCATGGCTTAGGAGACGAGCTTGAGGGTTCTCTTGATTCGTTTGAAGACATGTTTTGTTTGAGACATAAAGATTAATTTGGATTCTTGTCCTTGCTAACATTCATCAATTTAAGTCCAATGGATTTCATGCTTCAATGCCTTATCATCTTCTAAGTTTTCCTCAAGGCGTGTTATTGTACCCCAATTTTTGCCCCTAAGATTCCTCTATCATCTCAATACATCACAATGCAATCAGATCACAAATTAGGGTTTGAGTTTATCTTCTACTGCATCCTGTCTTAGGGTTTGCCTATGGAATCACCAAGCACCTCAAATCACTTGTATTTGTCTATCTTGTACTTGTATGCTTCTAACTAACCTCAAAGTGTGTATATTTTGTCTCTTGGAATATCATCTTGTAGGTCATGGCACAATTGCAGTCATCTCACCATCTCCTAGCACAAATGATCAAAACTAGGGTTTGGAGTTTAATCAGGAGATCGCTGGATTTTTGGGCAATTCTTGATCCCATACTTCTCTACATGGTCATGAGCATCTATCATTGGATGTTTGATCATCAATTTTGGCTTGAAAGGGTTCAATTGATGAAAAGGGGTAAATTGGTCATTTTGTCAAAAGACAGTCAAAATCAGTTGTTGACCAAGTGAACTTTTGGTCAACCATCAATTCAATATCCCTGTTCTCATATTTCATGGTCAATAGTTCAAAAATATCAAGAGGAAGTGTAAATTGGAGATAACTTGTCAAGGAAGTTATTTGAAGTTTTGAAATTTTTCCAAGTATCCTTAGGGATGACTTTTGACTGGCTACAACTTTCTCATTTTTTATTGAAAATGTGCAAACTTTATATGCCAAGAAAGAGGATGAAAAATTCTCCAAATTTGTAGGAGTGGCCACAAGTTCAAAAAATGAAAGGAAACAAAATTATGAAGCTTGGAAGATTTTTACACTTAGCGAAATTTTGGTTAAAAATGCAAAATTATGACTCCTTCATGTCCATTTTTGAATGACCATTTGGACTCAAATCAAAAAGTTGGCAACATGAAAGTTGTAGATTGGAATTTTCTCTTCATTTTTCATTCAAGAATAATCTCAAATGTTTAAGTTTAGAGAAAGATATGATGATTAGGATTTTGGGCTGAAAACTGAATTTTTGCCCAGCACAAAGCAAGGAACGCCCAGGCAAGCAAGGCATTTCATCAAACATGTTGTGGGCGCGCATTCATCATCATTTTTATATGTGAAATATTCATTATTTTGAAAAATGTCCAACATCAAATTTGAATCCCTAAATGTGAGGAACAACTTTGCTTCAAAAAGTTTCTCCAAATTCTTCCTACATTTTGAGATATAATTGTGAGAAGTAGGCACCATGCATGCTGAATTTTCTACCCAGCCAGCAAGTCACGTGTGCATCAAGCCCAGGCAGGCAAGGAATTTTGTCAAACAGTTTGTAAGCACATGTTCATGGCCAAATATCTCATTGATTCAAGCCTCATTTTGAAAAATTTTGAACATGAAAGTTGGAGTATGAAGTGTCCTCTACATTTTTGTTCAAAGTTTGTGACGTTTCATGTACCATAAAGAGAGATATAAGGGAGCAAGGAGGTGTTCATGATATAACATATTTTCATAAAAATGAATGGAATTTTTTTATGCAACCAAGCCAATTGCCATCTCATCACCCCGGCCTTTGTTCACTTACTCAAGCACGTGATTTGCACCCTCATTTGCACACAAAAATGCAGCACATCACTCCCTCTCTCATTCTTTCCATTTCTCCCACTTTCCATTTCTCTCTTTCTTCAATCTATATAAATCATTGCATTCAACAAGCAAGAGGTGGGAAAAAATAACAAGTAGAAAGCAAGCAAGCATATATCTCTCTCACTCCCACACAAAGCAAGTGATCCTCTCTTCTCTCTCATTGAATTTCCAAACAATTTCCACCATTATTGTCAAAGAAAGCTTCCATAATTTTTTAAGCTTCTTCGTATCTCTCTCTACTCATCTTCACTTCATCTTCAAAGCAAGCATTTCTCAAAATCTAGCTCTTTATTTGAGCTCCAAGCACCATCAATTTCATTACAAGGTATATGATCCATCTTTCTCTCTCTTGATGTAACTTGTGTGTTGTTTTAATCAATGAGCTTTTTGCAAAATCTAAGATCATATTCATAATCCTTGCATTTTTTTGATCAATTTTCATTTTTAGATTGTTTAATTTGGTGGAGAATTGAGGGAGAAAATCAAGATTGAAAACTGTTTTTGTTTAAATGTGTAAATCAAAATAAAGTGTCATGTAGCTACTTTCGAGCGCGTTTTTCTCAAACATCCATGCATCATTTCATGAATTTTTTGATCCTAGCATGTTCTACTAATTTCAATCTTGAACTTTGGTGTTGGAATTTTTGGATTTCATCAAGAAATGAGTGAGTTATGGTGATCTGAAAATGGTGACAAAGCTGAAAAACGTGCATGGCATGGCCTTGTTTTAATTGAACATGGCTTCAGTTCTTTTTACAGCGCATTTTTGCAAAAACAGGTGTAGTAGCCTTTTAATATTAATTCTTCTTTGTTTTCTTAAATTTTATTTTAATATTTTCTTCACTTCAAAAATCATGAAAAAATTATTTTAGACTTATTTTTCAGTATATTTTCATATTTTGATTTTTATTTCATTTTTTTAATTATTTTTCTTGATTAAATAAAATCATGTAAATAATTAGGGTTTTAATTTTTCTTTTAAATATTGAATTTTATTTTCCTATTTCTATTAAGTAAAAAAATCCATAAAAATTTTTTTTGGACTCCTCTCTGAGTTTATTACTTGAAAATATTTTTTTTCCAATTTTATAAAAATTTTGGTTACATTTTAAAAATCATTTGGACATAATATCTTTTATTTGTATTAATTTTGTTAGTTTATGTAAATAATTTTCTATTTCTTTTTTCCTTTTGAGATAAAATTCAAGAAAAATATGCTTTCTGATCCTTTTAATTTTCTTGACATTTAGGTTATTTTAAATCAAATTTATTTTGCCTTTGGATCTAATCGATTAATTTGTTAACTTAATTTCCTCTTTTAGGGGTTTTGCTTGATCATGCACATTAATGGATTTAAATTTCTAACTTTCTATACCTATAAAATCAGAGATGAAGTTGTTTGTAGTGCTTGAACATGTTGAGGCCATAAAAATTATTTTTCTGGAATTTTACAATGTGATTTCATATTTTTCACAAATTATTTTCCAAAACCATCTAGTTTAAGGCTTAAACTTACTAGTTTCCAAGTTTTCATTTCTAAAGCAAATTTCCATCTCAATCCAGGGACTCCAATTTTTATTTCTGACTTTATAGGACCTTTGTAAGTTAGGATTTTAATTTCATAATTTTTCAAGTTATTTTCATATTTTAAAACTATTTTTGACTTAAGATTGCATTTAGGGTTTTCCCTTTGAACAATGTTTGTAAATTGAAAAGTTTTGTACATGATTCTTGTTTGATTCTTGAAATAGAATGTGGTACTTACTTGGAGAATATCTTGAGTAAAAATTCTTCAACATCATTGGGTCTTGGGTGTTGATAGGTTGATAAACCAAATCCCTCAAAATGGACGAATGATATTGATGATATTTGAAGCTTTAATCCATTCCCTCTTCATCTTATTCCCCTTTCTTATTGTCTTAAATGTTATGGGATAATGTTCTCTATATAATTTATCCAAATATGAAATACATAAATTGCTATTGATCAGCCTCAGAATAGGTGCGACTTCTATATAAGTCCACTTACGATTGCTTAACATAGCGCTAAATTTTGTCCCGATTCGAATAAATGATCATTCGTGGCCCAAACTTATGATTGCAAGCCCAAGTATGTTAATTTAATCTCTTTGATCCAATAACCTTGAGATTCATTGTGTGGAGTCTTTGGTTCTACCAATCCTCTAATGGATCTACAACACCTTTGGTCAACACGGATCACTTAAACATCGTTGATCATTAAATGGTACTTATGAGAATTCCAAATGGATGATATACTTGACAAAAAGCAAATGCAACTTGTTGTGTGGAGGCTTTGGTTCTACCAATCCTCTAATGAGTTCCAAATGCAAGTTTCAATATGGTCATCTAACTAATCACTAATTATTGACTTGTTTTATCTTATGCTTTTATTCTATTTAAGCTTTATGTACTATTTACTTTTAGCATTTACATTTCATGTCATTTTCATCTTTGCTCATTTGAGCATTTATTTTCTTGCCATTTTTACTTTTCTCACTTGAGCTTTTTCTCTTCCTTTATTAAGATACTTAATAATCAACATAAACCTTAAAAAATCTTTAATGATACTTGGACTACTTGGTTACTATCCTTGGCATTATGGAGCATGGGACTTTTTCTTGGACTTAGGATTAGAAACCTTGACCTATATTGGAGATCTTATTTGATTATTTTGTTTGGATTTCTTGAGGTTTACCTCAAGACATTGGGTTGTTTGTTTGTTTTGTGTGCAGGTTTTTGTGATCACATCCTTTATTTGTGATCTAGAATTCACCCGTATACAATCGTTACTCTGCCCAATTTTTTGTTAAGATTTAATACATTTGAAGTTTAGTTCTCTCAAGAGGTCTAGTATCTTTGCATGCTTGGTTTCAATCCAAAGAATGAGAATTCTATCTTGACTCATAATGTAAAGTATTGGCTTCTTGTTTGTTAGATGATTCTTCTCCTTAGCTTTTACCTTATGCTTTAGGATAGTCTCTTCTTCTCCTCCCATCTTCTTTAATTTCAAAAATCTTCTCCCTCCTTTTGAAAACTCTTCTTGTTTCTAAACTTGAACCACTTTCATAATAAACTTGGACCTAGGTCCATGCATTTTCAAAATCTTTTCATAAATAAACTTAAATCAACTTAACAATACCTTGACATTTTTTGTGAGAAGACTAAAAGTCAATCAATCTCATTTCAAACTATTTTGCCACTTTGGCTTCTACTTTAAAACTTTTCTCAAAATATTGGACTCTTGTAAATCCTTGTAGTGATGCAACAAGTATACTTCTAAAATATGTAGTGAAGTGAGATATTTTCTACTTGGGTGTTGAGTGAGGCATTGTTGATTTTAAAATCTAATCCATATCCTCCACTTTGAGATGATGCAAATTCTCCTTTCTCATGATTGTGGGTAGTAAGTATGTTTTCCACACGGACAATGACAATGATGTCTTATCTCTTAAAATCAACCAACACACTTGTGTTTCAAATTTTTAAAAGAGGAACTACGTGTACCCTGATCCCCTATTGCATGAAAGGTGGTACATAGGAATAAAGGTTCGCAACCGCGGAGGGTGAAAAAATCATAAAAAATACTTCTCTTCTCACCTCCACCATCTATTTCTATACAACATATTTTATAGCCAAAATATACATATTTTTCAAAGAGGTTCCTATGGAGTACCGTAGATTTTTAGGGTGATAATACCTTCCCTTTGCATAAACAACCCCCTTACCTTGAATCTTTCCCCCTCTTTTTGGGTTATTCTCTCTTTTCCCATTCCTTTGGAAACAATAAAGCGTGGTGGCGATTTTTATTTTTGATTTGTATAAAGTCTAGTCAATCCAATGGCTTAGTCTTGAACATTTCTACCGCTACAGAAAAATGGCGACTTCACTGGGGAGATATTGACCTCTTGCTAGTCCATCCATAAGTGGGTTGAGCCTATCTTTGTTTATATATGTATATGTGCTATTGTTGTTTATGTGTTATATTTTGTATATATGTTTGTTTGGATTTTCCTAGTTTTCAGGGTGCTTGGTGATTACTTATGAGTCCTATACCCTGACTTGGGAAAACTTTAAGATAGGACGGGCGGTATAGTCATGTTAACTTTGAGGGAGTAATCCCAAAAAAGGAGGCATGAGATCCCCCACTCAATGGAGGCCCCTTTGATTGTAGTGTCGTTTACCGAGTAATCGGGAAGACGTGTTGCTTTCGACCTGGGAGCCTGCTGAAACTGAGGATCGTAGAATACCTAACCCATCTTGGCTATTTAGGTGTAGTGCGGAAGCTATAACGGAGTAATCCGAAAATAGTTGTCATGCGATACTACGCTCATACGAGTCTTTCTTGAGAATATTACTAATTACTGAGTTAATCGGGATTTTGGTAATATCCGAAGGAAGGATGTAGACTCTGGGAACCTCTAGAACCTTGTTCAGAAGGTGATAACTCTTAGACCAACACCTTATGGGTAGTACCTTCGACCTCATGCTCGTGATGTTGAACCTATGAACCCTATATATGTGATCTTGTGTGTGATTGTTGCATCATGCATCCATGCACTCATAAGCATCTTTTGAAGAAAACAATATTTCAAGGGATTTAAAGGTTGACTATTTGTGAATATCTCAGGTACTTTTAACCATGGATTTTGGAAAGAGAAAGACCAGGAAATACAGTTTCAAGGATCCAAAGATTGATGAGTTGGTCAGTCTAATTCCAGAGATCGAGTATTCTGTAGACTTTCGGAAGAAGTATGGATCCATTATTCCTCTCATGAAGCTGAAGATGAAGGAGGGTATTCTCTCGACCTTGGTCCAGTTCTATGATCCGATGTATCACTGCTTTACTTTTCCCGATTATCAGTTGATGCCTACACTAGAAGAGTATTCTTATCTATTAGATTTACCCGTTACCAATCGTGTTCCTTTTACTGGTTTGGAGGGTGAGCCAAAACCACATGATATTGCTGCTTTGATTCATCTGGAGAAGTCTGAGGTGGAAGCTCATATGACTACTAAAGGAGGGATTAGAGGATTACCAGCTCAGTTCTTATTGGAGAAAGCTCGTTACTTTTCCAGAATGAAGAGTACAGTTTCTTTTGAGGCCATCTTTGCTCTACTTGCTTACGGATTGTTCTTATTTCCTAATGTGGACAAGTTTGTCGACATTAACGCTATCAGGATTTTCATGATTGGAAACCCAGTTCCTACACTGTTGAGTGATGCTTATTACTCTATTCATCTTCGAAATTCTTATCATGGGGGATGATTATCTATTGCACGCCTCTGTTGTACCGGTGGTTCACTCTCATATGCCTCAGTCTGATGCTTTTTGGGATGTCAAGAAGGAACCCCGTTGGGCTCCTAAGATCATGGAACTTACTCACTCGGATATTGATTGGTACCATCGAGCTTACCAGGATGTGGAGATTATTGACAGTTGTGGTAGTTTCCCCAATGTACCGCTTCTTGGTACAAAGGGGGGAATTAACTATAACCCTGTTCTTACACGACGACGACTTGGTTATCCGATGAGGGATAAACCGAATAGTATTCATTTGAGTAGTTTCTTTCTGAAGGAAGGAGAAGACCATAGGGAAGCTAGGGAGAAGATTGCAAAGGCCTGGAGTCACATTCATAAGAAGAGTAGGAAGGATTTGGGACCTAGGGGTGTTGTTTCTTTGGAGCCATATCTTCAATGGATCCGATTGAGATCTATTCAGTTAAATATTCCATATACTCGGCAGACACCCATGCCTGATCTATTTGTGAAGACCATCCCTCCCTTATTAGATGATCTAGAAGAGCTGTAACTCGCTTTGGTTATGATGCAACAGGAAAGGGATGCTTGGAAGAACAAGTTCCAAACTTTAGAGAGTTCCTATAAAGCAGACTTGAAGGAGAAAGACGATTTGATTGAGATCCTTGAGAGTCGAGGGGTGGAGTTTATGGAGAGACAAGGGGATTTATTTTCCCCTAAGCCTCAAATAGGGGCTGATTACTCACTTCCTAATTCAGATGATTGGAAGGAGGTTGCCATCAGACATGTGGAAGAAAACCAGAGGTTGAGGGCTCAGATTGCCAGACTCACAGGGAAGCGCCAGCGTACAAATTGATCTCCATCAGTTCATTTTCTCAGGATTTTAGATTGTATTTTCATCTTGTACTTGAGATCATTGAAACTTGTAATCCATTTTGGATTTATTATAATAAAATTTTTCAGTATTTCAAAAGCTTTATTACTTTGATGTTTGCAATATGCCTATAAATCTTAAATCCCTTGAAATATTAAATAATGAAGCAAAAATAATCATATGCATTGCACATCACGCATCATATTGCACATATATCTTGCATTTATTATGCATATCCAGGTATCTTACCCAACTTCTTTACTTCGTTCAGCAAGCTGACTCATCACTATAATACTCGGGCTAATTCAAAAAGAAGATGAACAACTTAGAGCAGGAGAATCGCGAGCTGCACGAGGAAGTTTCTGCTTTGAAGGATGGCATGGCCAGTCTAACTACTCTGATGGAAGCTCTGGTGGCTGCTTAGAATCAGCCACTGAGTGTTCAACCTCAACCAACAAGGGCAAATACTGAAGTTCCGACTATTCCTGTATCGACTACTCTGGTTGTTGATCAAAACTGTATGCCTCAAGGTTATCCATGGAGAATTCCAGAGAATTTTGCACCTGAAGGTTTCAATCTTGGTCCTCAAGATACTCCAGTGGTTCAGGCTATTGTTACTCTGGCACCTCCTGCGGTGCATGTTGTTCCTGCTGCACCTCCTTCAGTAAACATGGTTCCGTTTGTTAATGATGATGTGTGTTGTCCTTTCCCTCCGCCGAGTGAAGACTTGGGTCTTTATGACAAAATGGATAATTTTCAAGAGCAGTTTGATAAAATGTAAAGAGATATGAAGGATCTTAGGGGAAAAGATCTATTTGGGCAGAATGTGAATGAGCTATATTTGGTCCCAAATGTTAAGATACCTGCTAAGTTCAAGGTCCCGGAATTTGAGAAGTATAAGGGCAACACTTTCCCTCGTGCTCACCTGGTGATGTACGTAAGAAGAATGTCTACCCACACTGATGATCAGCGTCTGCTGATTCACTTTTCTTAGGATAGTTTGACCGGCACAACATTGAAATGGTATATGAGTTTGGACATTGCCAACATCCACACTTTTAATGATTTGGGAGAAGCATTCATCAAACAATACAAGTACAATGCAGACATGGCGCCCGACCGTGACCAACTTAGGGCCATGGTTCAGAAAGACAGGGAATGATTCAAATAGTATGCGTAGAGATGGCGCGAAGTAGCTTCCCAAGTGATTCCTCCCATGGAAGAGAAATAGATGACTAATATTTTTATGAAGACACTGGGAGCGTTCTATTACAAAAGGATGGTAGCAAGCGCACCAAGTGACTTTATAGAGATGGTAGGAATGGGTATCCGCCTAGAAGAGGCTGTAAGAGAAGGCCATTTAACGAAGAGTGAAGGATCCGGAGGTGTGAAGAAGCCATCTTATGGGTTTACCAAGAAGAAAGAAGGGGATGCAAATGCTGTTATACAAGAGAGGAGGGTAAACGCTCCTAGAAGGAATTATCAGCGTCACCAGCAAGTCTCCTCAGTTACTCCTGTGATGAGTCCCGCTCCGACTACCGTTGCTTATCAAAGACCGTCCCAGCAGGGGAACCAAGGGAATAATCAAAGAAGGGAGAACTATGACCCTATTCCCATGAGCTATGCAGAGCTACTATTGGCATTGATTCAGATGAAGTTGGTTCAAACCCGACCACCTCCCGCCATACCATCACCATTGCCTTGGTATTACAAGGCAGACCAAACATGTGCTTTTCATCAGGGAGCACCAGGGCATAGTGTTGAGAATTGTTATCCTTTGAAGACTGAAGTGCAAAAGTTGGTGAAGTCTGGAATTCTATCTTTCAAGGATATGGGACCTAATGTGAAAGATAATCCTCTATCCAAGAACGGGGGAGTAAATGCTATAAATATGGTGGGCGGTTGTCCAGGCGACTTCCGGATTTTTGACATTAATCTGGTTATAGGAGATTTGGTGAAAATGCACGCAGACCTCTGTGAATTCAACTACTATATGCATGACCACGCCGATTGTGCTATTTGTAGTACAAATATACAGTATTGCGAGAAGATAAAGGATGATTTACAGGAGATGATGGATGATGGCTTAATCCATATAATCAGGCCTAGGGCAGAGTATGAAGAGGAAGTGAATATGGTTTCTGGATGTCCTGGTGAATTCAGAATTTTTGATGTGGAGCATTTGAAAGAGGATCTTGTGCAGTTGCATGCTACCTTCATCCATACGGCTGGTCAGGTGGAACACCAATATGGATCTTGCCTAGTTTGTTGTCGAAATCCCCGAGGATGTTCAATTGTGAGGGAGGGTGTTCAGTTGCTGTTAGACAATGGAAATATCAAGATCACAAATCAGAGGTATGGTTATCATGAGATTGATATGGTTTAAGTTTGTTTAACAGAAGAAGATTCAGAGGACAAGTATGCCTCCGCGGATGAGTATTTCTCTTCAGACGAAGATTTGTTTCCCAGAAATGACTTTTTGATGACTGATTATGTTGAAGAATGGGTAAACGTCATTGTGCCTTGTTTTAGTGCACCCGCTCATTTGGAAGTGGAGTACCATAGCAAGCCAGCTGTTACCTCATTGGTAATTAGTTTTCCAGGTACCATCCCCTACAAATCAGATAAGGTTGTGCCTTACAAATACAGCGCTACAATCTTGGAAGATGGGGTGGAAATTCCCATCCAACCAATGCCCGGTGTTGGAAATATAGCTAAAAATAGCAGGGTGACCCGTAGTGGTCGTGTGTTTGCGCCGGTTGTTCAGAGAGATGTTGCTGTTGGAAAGAAAATTGCCGAGAATGATGAACCTAAGAAGGCTACAGGAGAGACTAGTGGAGCTACATTAGAGAAAGAAGTGGATGATATTTTGAAGATAATTAAGATGAGCGACTACAAAATTGTAGATCAGCTACTGCAGACTCCTTCAAAGATATCTATCCTAGCTTTATTAATGAATTCCTCCGCTCATAGAGAATCATTGATGAGGGTACTAGACCATGCTTTTGTGGAGAGTGACATGCCAATAGATCAATTCAGCAGCGTAATTGGAAACATCACGTCATGTAATAACTTGAGTTTCTGCGATGATGAGTTACCAAATGAATGGAGGAATCACAACCTAGCCCTCCACATATCTATGAACTACAAGAAATATTCGCTATCCAATGTGCTAATTGATAATGGATCCGCGTTGAATGTTATACCGAGGAGTACTCTCATGAAGTTAAAGTATCAAGGAGCACCTATGCGCCCGAGTGGCATCATTGTGAAAGCATTTGATGGGTCGAGGAAATCTGTCATCGGTGAAGTGGACTTACCCATCCATATAGGACCACATTTGTTCCAGATAACCATCCAGGTCATGGACATTATTCCCACATATAATTGTTTTCTAGGACGACCATGGATACACGAAGCAGGGGTTGTCACTTCAACTCTACATCAGAAGCTAAAGTTTGTGCGTGAAGGGAAGGTGGTGATCATAAATGGGGAGCAGGCGTTGTTGGTATCCCATTTGTCCTCTTTCAGTATCGTAGAAGCGGATGAGGCTGCTGTTGGAACCCAGTTCCAAGCCCTATCCATTGACAACATAAGGAGAAATGAGAATTCCGTGGTTTCTCTAAAGGACGCGTATCAGGTTGTGCGCAATGGTCATAATGCAGTTTGGGGACGAATTGTGGATCCACCCGTGAATAAGAACAGAGTTGGTTTGGGTTTCTCTTCGAAGAATGGAAAAGGAGAATGTTTTAAGTCAAAGTCTACTATGAACAGTTATCATGATGTTTTCCGCAGCGGAGGCTACCTCCATCCAATAGATTATGGAATTAATGTTGTTGAAGAGGATGAAGCAGAGCAGGAAGTACCGAATTATGTGACACATGGAGTCAGGGTTCAGAACTGGGTCACCATTGATGTTCCTTCTTGCATACATGTTTCAAATTAATTTGTTTTGTTAATCTTTTTTTTCTTGAAAAAGCTTTCACTCTGCCCAAGGTGGAAGTATTAATGTTGTAGGGCTTATCTGTTTGTTGTGACTTTTAAGATTATTAATAAAAGTTGTCTTTGCTTCCCGAGTTATGTCTTTATTTTCTGCTTTTTCTTTGAAAATGGTAATAAAAAAAACCTTTCAAAATAAATAATAACTGAAAATCAATATGCATGATCACTTTCTATATGTGTCAGTTTCTAAAAGCAATCATAAATCATATGTGCAGATTAATTAAAAAACCCGTTGAATACAATGACCCTGCACCCTCTCCCAACTTTGAATGTCTTATGTTTGGGGATGAAGAAGAAGATTATGATTAGATTCCAGAAGAGGTCTCACGGTTGCTTGAGCACGAGGAAAATACCATTCAACCATATAAGGAGCCTTTAGAAGTGATCAATTTGGGTTCAGAAGAAGATCCGAAGGAGGTCAAGATTGGAGCGTCGTTATATCCCAATGTAAAAAGAAGTTTGATTGAGTTGTTGAAAGAGTATATGGATATTTTTGCTTAGTCTTACCAAGACATTCCTGGTCTAGATACAAATATCGTCGAGTACCGTTTGCCGTTAAAGCCAGAGTGTCCGCCAATTAAACAAAAGTTGAGAAGAACCCACCCAGATATGGCAGTAAAGATCAAAGAGGAGGTCCTAAAGCAGATGAATGCTGGTTTTCTTGTGACGTCAGTGTATCCTCAATGGATTTCCAATATTGTCCCAGTACCGAAAAAAGACGTAAAAGTCCGCATGTGCATAGATTACAGAGATCAAAAAAAGCTAGTCCAAAAGATGATTTTCCATTGCCTCACATTAACATGTTAGTGGATAGTTGTGATACGGTGGGAGAACTGACTTGAGTTTTTGCGTTTGTGTTCGCAAATGTTGCAGTTTAGCAAGAGTCGCCACCGACTTTTATTTTATCCAAAAGGAAAGGTAGAAAAGCACAGGAAAGACCTTTCAGATTGTTTTTGGGTTCGGGGGGTAGATTATGAAAAGGGAAGGTTCTAGCACCCTTTTCATCCATGGTTTTCCATGGGCTCTTAGTTACTTGTTTTAGATCACTTGCTTTTACTTTTCAATTGTTTGAAATGGTACTTTTGTGTGTGGTTTTGAAAGTATTTTGAAAAGAGGCCTTTGTTTAGGCAACCTTTGTAATGATTCTTGTTTGAATGTATACAAAGGTGTTTGTCTTTTGAAAAATGTTTCAATGTTTGAAAATTGGTTTTGGAAATGTTTTGAAATTGTTTTGAAATGTGTGTGATAGTTTGAAAATAGCAAGGATGGTTTGCAACTTGATCAAGTAACTAGGAGTTGTCTACCCTTACTCAAAAGTCTTTCCTACACATTTTTATTCCTTTGATATTGTTGTTTTACCATTGCATTTGGTAAACAACCCTATCTTTGGATGTTAAACGGGACGGGCGTGGGTCATCGTATGACCATGATAACAATGGTGCCAAGTATCTTAGCAAGTTTCTTGAGGGACTAGATCATTTTTGTTTAGGCAACCAAGATAGCGTCATCGAGGGACTATGATCTTTTTGTTTTGTTTGATTTTGCCAAGATACCTAGCATGCATACCATGGCCATTTTAAGGCAACAAAGTGGATGAAACCCTAGGGATGCTTGTGTGCATTGTGTTGTCATTTTTCATGCATTTTTGTCTTGTGTTTAGTCATACTATTTGTTTGATTTTGGTCTTTGCATACAAAACCCTAATCTTACTATCATGGTATATGAAAGCGATAAAATGCGTAAAAGTAAATCTAAGACTATTACAACATTATTATGGGGAGGGGGATACAAGTTTGAATAGGGGGATATTGCTCAAAATAAAACCCTAAAACTATTACAATCAGATTGAATTTATTGTACAAATAATAAATAAATGAACAATTATTTAAATATGGAATTAAATATAAATATGCAAAAATGTTTTTTGTATTTATTTTATGTATGTAAAATAAATTTATTCAAGTCTTAAAAGATAAGAAAATAAAAATTATTATTTTTGGAAAGGGTAAAAACCCTAATTTTTTGTTTAAGAAAATATGCTTTATATTATTTATTTATTCTTTTTTTATTTAAGAAAATATGCTTTATGTACAAAAAAGTTAAAAAATTAAATATTATATGAAAATATTAATTTAAGTGTATAAATAATAAAAATAAAAATATATAATATTTTTGTATTATTTACAAGTTTTTATTTAAGAAAATAAAAGTATTAAACCTAATAAACTAAATATTATGCAAAAAATAAAATAAAAAAATATGAAAAAATGCAAAAAAATAAAGAAAATATTTTTATGATTTTTAATGTTTAGGAAAAAATAAATAAAAATCAGAAATATTAAATATATAAGAAAATATGAGAAATAAAAGAAATGGGCCAAGGGGGTGCAGGAAGTAAAACACGGGGTGTCAATAGTCAGACAAAGCCAGGCCCAACCCAATGTCACTTCATCCCTGTCCTCTGGCCAAAATGCACACGCCCCTGTACTTCAAATCTATTCTCTCTATTCTTTGCTTGAAATCAAAAACTCACAACATGAAACTTATAGAGTTTTAAACCACAGTTCTAATGATATAAAAAACTTGATCTAACTCTCAAAGACCACAGAGAATTTCAGTGGCCCTAAATTCTAACCTAACTTTTTCAGCATGTTCAACATCTAAATTCTCCTAACTTAGTTAATATAAATACAAGCTATGCATATGTACAGCTAAAGCACATTAGAGATTACATTTTTGCTTCACAAACCTAAGCCTAAGGATGTCTAAATAAGGAGATAGAAAGATGAAAATTACCTTGTTCAGTCAAGTTCGTATATGGCAATGTAGCAACTTTTAGTGAGGCCTGAAGTTCTTTTGAGCTTGCTTGATGTTCCCTCAACCTTTCCCAATGCTTAGCTTGCTTTGAAATGGTCTGAAACTCCTTGTATAACTCAACCTGCAAAGCTTAAAAATGAAAATGGTGAAGTGTGCAAACGAGGTTACAGTTGCAAAGTAAGGGCCTGGATAGTTTAGGTGTATTGTATTGAATGTGTTTGAAGTGGTTTCAAGCAAAACGCACGAGGCAAATTTGTTTTGGAAGTGGTTCTTCACAAGATACCCTGTTTGGGCAAGAACTTGTGATTTTTGTGCTTAAGGGTGTTTGAGATGCTACGAGCTCGTGTTTTAGGCTTGGTATAATGTGCTGAGGTCCTTTGAAATGAGTCCAAGACTTGGTTTTAACAAATTCACAAGTTGTCTTCACTTTTGCAAGTTTCTTGTTTTTGAAGAAAAGGTTGAGTTGACAAAGCCAAAGCCTGTACAGGCTAGCTCAAGGCCTGCACATAGTTGGTGAGCTTTTCCTGATGTTTGTGGATGTTGTGTGTATCAAGAGATCGGGTCCAATGCTCAAGATAAACAAAATTGCAAAAAGTGTGCTTTATGGAAATGGTATTGTAACCTTTTTGCCATTTTTGGAATAGTTCTTTGTGTAATGCTCCATAGCTCAAAATAAGACCAATGTCCAATGTATTTGCATTAAATTAAGGAGTGTAGAAAGGATTAAGACCTGTAAAACAAGTACAAGCATGATCCAAACTGATTTGCAACTTGTGCCAATGTGAAAAATGCCATGGATAAAAGTGAGAAATGGCCATTTTCTTTTCTTCGATTCTCCCTAACCATAAATGATTTTGGAGAGTTCTTGGACATTTTTGAAAGCTTGTAACATTCTCTAAAATCCATATTTGAAATGAATTTTGAGATTCCACTTAGAACTATGTGAAAAATTGCCATGAAGATAGGTCAAAATCCTGCCTAAACTAGGGCAAAATTTCACTAAGTTAGAAAGTTTTTGGACCCCTATTCACAAAATCATAACTTGAGATTCAAGCATCTTTTGGGAAAACTTTGTGAATCAAAGTTGTAAATTTTTTGGAGGAATACAAATTTCATGTTGGAAGTTTTCTTTGAATCCAATTGCATCATGGTGAAAAAGTTGGGCAAATTTGGGAAAAAATAAGAAATTTTCATAACTTAGAAAATTTCTAAGTTATGAAAATTTTCCATTTTAAACCCTAATTTCCAAATTTAGGTTTCTGGGTGAACAAGTTACATGTTTTGACACATCTTGATGAAAAATGACCCTTGGAACTTGATTTTGACCAAAAAGTCAAAGTTTGACTTTTAAGTGTATAGTTGATTTTTGATCAGTTGATTGGAAAATTCATTTGTCAATCCAATGCATTTGAGATCTTTTGAACCTTGTGATTAAGTCAATATGATGCCATTGAGTCCTTGAATCCATGCTTGAACCCAATTTGCCATTGGCTAGGTAAAAAATCAGAAATTTCCCTTTCTCAATCAAAACCCTAAAAATGACCATTTTACCCTTTTGATGATCTGATCAAATTTCTTGAGGAGTTATGGTCAAAACTTGACCAAATGGTTCATATGAGTCTATAATGTTGATTTGGATAAAAAATTATGAGGTTTAACTACAAATTGGCCACAATTGACCTTTTCCCCAATACAACTGATTTTTAGGTCAATTGTCCAATTGACTGGGCAAAAAATGTGATTCAAGGCTTGAAACTTGGTATGAGAAATATTGTAAGTCAAACATGAAGTATGAAATTCACATGAGGCATTGATGGTCCAAAAATCCTTGTGCAAACTCAAACCCTAATTTCAGGTCAACAGTGCAAGGAGATGTCTTGAGCTGAGCAAACCCTAATCTGGTTTTGAATTCAAAGAGTTTTGTGAGGAGAAATCTTGATAAAATGAGAGGGAAAATTTTGGGGTACAACAGCTGCCCCTGTTCAATCTTCTTGAACCTGAAGAGTTAGATTGGCGAGTTTTTCGTTCGTGACTCGAAGGTAAAAGATGATTGGACATTAGAGTGCCCGTAAATTTGTACTCGTCAAAATGTAATTTGAGGAAATGGGCTTAAAGATGCAATTTGGAGATGTGATAGAATCTTGTTGGAGATGGGCTTAAAGATGCCATCCAAGGATTTTTGTTGCATTGTATGTTGTAAGTCAGAAGAATAAGTATCAGAATGGTGTCCACGTTTGGAACGTATCTGAACTGTATCTGGTAGTTGGAATCTGAATGAGAAATAAAATAAAATTCGTGTTTGGAGCATTTCTAAGCTGCATCTGAACTTTGAATCTGAATAAGCAATAGAATAGCATCCGTGTCTGGAGCATCTCTAAGCTGTATCTGAACTTTGAATCTGAATAAGCAATATAATAGCATCCGTGGCGGAGCATCTCTAAGCTGTATCTGAGCTTTGAATCTGAATAAGCAATAGATTAGCATCCGTGTCTGAAGCATCTCTAAGTTGTATCTGAGCTTTGAATCTGAATAAGCAATAGAATAACATCTGTGTCTGGAGCATCTCTAAGCTATATCTGAACTTTGAATCTGAATAAGCAATAGAATAGTGTGATACAATGGGAGAACTGACTAGAGGTTTTGCGTTTCGTTCGCACTTGTGCGGTTAGCAAGAGTCACCACCGACTTTTCTTTTATCCAAAAGGAAAGGTAAAAAAGCACAGGAAAGACCTTTCGAGAATTTTCTCGGGTTCGGGGGGTAGATTATGAAAAGGGAAGGTACTAGCACCCTTTTCATCCATGGTTTTCCATGGGCTCTTAGTTACTCGTTTAGATAACTTTCCTTTGTTTGATTGTGTGCTTGTGGTGTGGTTTTTGAAAGTATTTTGGAAAGTCTCTTTGTAATGGTTCTCATCTCTATAAGAATGTATACAAAGCTTTGTTTCGAAAAATGGTTCAAAGATGTGTTTGTGAATCGTGTTTTGAAAAGTGTTTTGAAAAAGAGGTTTTGTAATGGTTCTCGTCTCTATAAGAACGTATATAAAACGTTTTATCTTTTGAAAATATTTGGAAATGTAGGTGTGAGAGTTTTTGTCGTGAGCAAGCGAGTAACTAATAGCGAATCTATCTACTCGAAAGGTCTTAAATTGTTCTTTTTTCTTCCTCTTAATGGTGCTATCTTACCATTAATTTGGTAAGAAGCCCCATCCTTGGATGTAAAGGGACAGGCGTGGGTCAATCATTGAAAGCAACTTGTGAGACGCTCTAGCAATTTTGTAAGGGACGAGATCGTTTTATCGAAGGCAACACTGAGGGTCATCGAGGGACTACGATCTTTGTTTATCGAAGGGTCATTTGCTTAGAATGTCTCATATTCGAGGGACATGATTGTATTTTCGAGGCAACAAGTGAGGTTACCCTACAGGTGCACGTGTGAGAAGTGTGTTGATTTCAAGTTATTTATTCTTGGATTAGGTCATCTAGCGATTGATTTTTTAATCTTGCCATACATGCCTAATTACTACACAGTATATAGAAAGCAACAAATTGCGAGAATTAAAAGTCTAAGCTATTACAAAAGTATCTGGGAATGGGGGTACAATTATTACAAATGGAGATGAGTCACATAAAAAATAATAATGTCCAAATAATACAACCAAATCGAATTGTTGTGCGATTTAATACAAAGCTATGACAATTTATAAAATAAAGAAATCAATAAAGTATGAAATGCAATGTATTTACTTGGAAAAAAATAAAATTCAATCTAAAAAGAAAATGGTTTAAATTAAAAATCCTTATTATATTTTTTGTGTATTTTATTAATTATGAGCTTAAAGAAAGAAAACTAATTAAATCAAAGTTTTGATGTTTTTATTATGTGTAACAAATTAATAAAAAGTTATAAAAAGAAAATAGTAAAAATTGATTTTTTAGGGCTTAAAAAAATGAACAAAAGAAATATTAGTAATTTTAAAAACAAAATAAAAAAACAAATTAAGGGGAAAGAAAAAATGGGCTTAAGGGTTATAGGCCCAATGGGGTTATTGGCTGTTGAAACAAAAACAAGGAAAAGGGGGGAGGGAACTAGGAAAAGCGCTGGGCTTAAGGGTTTGTGCAAAAGGAATAGCCCAATTTCTTAACTCAGTTTATCGTTCCTGATTAAGGTAAACGTTAATTAGGGTTTGTGATTCCCCTTTCACAGCGGCGCTGCTTCTGATCATCTCTCTCACTTCTTTCTCTCGTTCATCTTTCTCACTCAAAGTCCCTCTTCTCGTCCTAAATTCGTGAATGAAACACTTTTTTCTGGAAGACCTAGGTTCTGAAATGGAACCATCTAAAGGGTTTGACATGCATGCTTATTCTGATCTTCCTCTCACCCTCGTTACCGGAGCATCCTCCCTCTCACATCCCAAGCGCTAATGTTTTTACTTCTGAAAGGGTATTATTCTGTTCTTTTTTTTTGTTACGATTTTGTTTGATGTTTAAGCGAGTTTTTATTGTTGTTTTGCCTTACTCATGTTTTCTCTGTTAACCTATTGTGCTATATGTTTGAGATGCAGTAAATAGTTTGAAGGGATGCGAAGAATCCATACCTTTGGGGATTTTCTGTGAGAGGATAGTGAGATTGAGATGAGGTGCTCCCTGGTGACGGGCTTGGCAATGAGGAAGAGATGATGACAAAAAATGTGCGCTTCTGGTACTTTTCTTTGTCTATCTTTTTTGTTGAACGAGGATGATGCTGATGCTTTTGAGATTTTGTGGTTTTTTCGTGCTTTGTTGTTTGCTGATGATTTGATGATGTTGTTGGTTGGGGTACTGATTTGATGATGTTATTGGTTGGGATACTGATTTGATGATGTTTAGTTTTGGCCTTTTTTACAGTTGAAGGTTTGATTTTGTTAGAATGTTGGGACTTTGGAAAATGTTGTTTGAACTTGGTTATGCAGGTTTGGTGTTGTTTAGGACTTGGTTTGAACTGGTTTCACAGTTTTTGGAAGTTTGAAAATTATTTTTGATGGTTTTGGATGTTTGAACTGAGTTGTTGGTTTGGTTAACTGAGTTACGGGTTTTTGAAACTGTTGAAGGTTTAATGCTGGGATGATTTTGTGGTTTGTTCTGCTTGTTACAGTTTTGTTTTAACTGTTTGGATTTGGATATGTAGGTTTTTAATTTGTTGGGCAGTTTTGAAGTTGAAATGTTACAGTTTGCAGGTTTTAGACTTGAGGATGGTTGTTATTTGCTTGGTTTGTGAGTTTGTTTTATGATTTTTTGACAGTTTAGTTGTGAACTGATTTTGGTTTGCTATGTTTTGGGATGGCTGGACAGTTTGAGATATTTTTTGAAAGTTATTGTTTTGGTTACAGTTTGCAGGGTTTTGGTTGTTTGAACTTGGTTATGCAGGTTTGGGTTTGGAAATGTTTTTGTTGACAGCTTAGTTATGAACTGGTTTTGGTTTGGGAGTTTCATTGATTTCTTGACAGTTTTGATGAGTTTGGGATTTGTTTGAAATGTGTTGTGATTTTGTTGATGGTTTGCAAACTGTTTGAGGTTGGTGGCAGTGGTTATGCAGGTTTTAGGCTTTGTTAGTTTTTTACAGTATTTTTTTTTGAAGGTTCTGGCTATTTTTTGAGTTAACAGGTTGGGATCTCTCCTTGAGGTTTGGTGGAAGTTTGTGTTTTATAATTTTTTCAGTGTGTTCTCTGTTGAGCCTTCTCTACTGTTATATTATGTTGCTTCTTTACAGTTTATTCAAAATGGTGGGAAAACCACCAAATTTTGAATACTTTGGGCATTTTCTTCTTAGGCTCTTTTCCTTGCAGTTTTGTTTGCTAGCATTTCTGGTGTAATTGTGACAGCAGGGCAGCATCCCTAGGTGACTTCTTTCCTCTTCCTCTCTTAATGAACCTAAGCCAAATATTTTTTCTGAAAAGTTTTCAATTTTAATTTGGAAAATGATGAAAAATGGCTTATTGAACAAGCCTCATCTTGCTTGTTGACTTAGTTTTATATTTTCTTCTTGTTGATGCTCTTTTGTCCGCAATTGCCTATGTTGCCTTGTTCTTGCTGTTTGTATTTTGTTTGCATTTGGTATGCTGATGTTGTTGTCCGGTTTTAGGCAGCCTTGCTGCATGTTTTCCTTTTGGCCACGCTGCTGCTTGTTTGGCCCTGCTGCTTGCATACTTTCACTGGTTTGGGCAACCTAGTTGTATTTGGATAAATTGCTTGCATTTTTATTTGGACAGCTTTGCTTGCATTTTTATTTTTCTTTTTGTGAACCAAGAAGAGCAATCTTCTTTTGATTTGCAAATAGAAAAATAAAAACGTGATGAATTAAAAATAGCCCTCTGATTCCAAATTGCAAACTTTAATGATGAACATATTTTTTTCTTTTGAAGATTCTTATTTATATCCAATTAACTGCTAATTATTTTTCTGTCTTTCTTTCATGTGAGCGTAAACTAGATGGTGGCAAAGTAGAGGAAGCAAGGGATTCATTGGTAAGCATGGAAGCAATGGAAGCTTAGTCATCCTTAGGCTTATATTTTTCCTTTGTAATTTAGGTAGAAATACTCAAATAATTGTACTAATTTATTTTTTCAAATACAATAAGTTGTAAAACTTAAAGCATTTAAATAATAAATTGTATTGTAACAATTTTTGAAGTAAATGAAAAAGTTTTATGAGGTAATCTGATGTCCAATAAAATCCATTATTGTTAATAATTTATAATTCTCTTTGCATCTTCACTAATTCTTTAAGATTCCTGATTAAGATAATTGAAACTGTATTCCAATAATTCTAACCAAGATAACTTAAATTCCAATGATCATGTAATCTTGCCTTTGCATTCCAAATAAACACCCACTGTGTATTCCATAAACCAACAAATGTTCATTCCATAAACCAGCAAATGCCTTATTCCATTAACCAGTAAATGTCTTAACAGATGCAAATTATCTGGTTAACCTGGATCAAACAAAACATGAATGTTCCAAATGACAGTCTTAGATCCCATCTCTTGTCCCAAATAAACATGCCTTGAGAACAAACAGTAATCTTTCAGTAAACTTGAAAAAGCATGAAAAAGTGTGAAAGCCAATTGGATCTTTGTGAGTTCATCTCTTCTGAGAACTGCAAGTAAAAACCCTTATTACTGGTTTATTGCCAAGGGAGAAAATTTGTCTGATCGATTCCTGAGCCACTCTTGAATATCTGAGAAACCCTAGGGTTGTGATTCATGTGAAAAATGGGAGGGCAAATTTTGAGGTACAACATCTGCCCCTGTTCAATCTTCTTGAACCTGAAGAGTTAGATCGGCGAGTTTTGCCGTTCGTGACTCGAAGGTAAAAGATGATTGGACATTAGAGTGCCCATAAATTTACGCTCGACAATTTATAGTGGAGGGAATGGGCTTAAATATGCCATTTGGAGAGGTGACAGAATCTTGTCAGAGATGGGCTTGTAGATGCCATCCAAGAATGTTTGGTTGTAAATCGACAGAATAAGCATCAAAATGATGTCCATTTTTGAAACATATCTGAAATGTATCTGTACTTGGAATCTGGATAAGCGACATAATGACTTCCATGTCTTGGAGTGTATCTGAGCTGGAAAAAAAATCAGAATGAGTGACAGAATGGCAGCCGTGTTTGGAGCGTATCCGTACTGTATATTGAATAGGCAACATAATGACTTCCATGTCTTGGAGTGTATCTGAGCTGGGAAAAAAATCAGAATGAGTGACAGAATGGCAACCATTTCTGGAGCGTATCCATACTGTATCTGGACTTCGAATTCGATTAAGTATCAGAATGACTTCCGTGTTTTGAGTGTATCTGATTGTTGAAGTCTGAATGAGTGACAAAATGGCTTTCGTGTCTAGAGCGTATCTGGACTGTATCGGAACTTGAAATTTGATTAAGTATCAGAATGACTTCCGTGTCTGGAGTGTATCTGTACTATATCTGAAGTTGAGATTTGAATGAGTGACAAAATGGCTTCCGTGGCTGGAGCGTATCTGGACTGTATCAGTGATCTGTGGATATTTTGTTACAGATAGCTGTAATCTTATCCTGAAAAGGGTAGAATGTTAGCTGAAACATGAAGTTATGTTGCATGAAATGTATAATGCAATAAATGTGTTTTATCCATGTTTATGATGTAATGTATGCGCATGTAAACTAATTTACTGTATTGCTGAGGAAAATAAATCCTTGACTGCCGCCGGGGGAAATAAACCCTTGACTGTTGAGGATTACTGCTGTGAGAATAATACCATATACTTATTGAGGAATCTTGCTTGGGGAATCCATAGAATTTTAATGACTTCTACTGGGGATTACTGACGGGAGTCTTTGTTCTGTCGAGAAGCAATAAAAACTCCGTGGGGAAAAAGTTTATCCTGTAGTGAAAACTCTGTGGGGAAAAGCTTATTCCGCTGGGGAGTTCAGGAATTTTGGTCGTCTACCACTTTACTGGGGAGTTAACCTAGGTTGGGGAGAAACAAAAAGTTAATCATTAACTGGTTAATTTTCAGGCTTCAAGACAATTTTCTGGGGAAACCTGGAGAAACTGGATAATTTCCGCTGTAGGTTGGAAGTTTCAGCACCGCTGGAGATTAGTAGTTGGTAGTCTCATCTCCGCTGGGGACCTGTAGTTCAAAGTTTTGGCTCCGCTGGGGGATCTTAATGACGTGCTGTAGAGATTGCTCATGGAATAGCCTAAAGACGTTTTCCTAATCTTTCTACCTGTCAGTAATTACTCTTTTTCAACCATGTTTATTTTTAAACGGTAATTATGTTCAAATGCATATGTTCATTAATGAATCATTGGACGTTTTTGCAAATAAAACACAAGTGTAAAGGAAAAGGAAAATAGTTTTCTGTACCTCGAAGGAGACATATTTTGTATTTAGTTTGAATAAGTATTTTGTACAAAGGAGACAGGCATCCTAGTAAGAGGATGGTGTCGTAAAAAAAAGAGAAAAATTTATACAAAGAAAGATGGCTAAGTGTGAAAAAATTCCATGGGGTTCCCATTCTGCTATAGCCTTCGTAATTCCAAATATCTTGTCTATTTGTTGCTTCGTCCGAAGATGATTGGATTGATTAGAAGCCTCGGAGTTTGTCTGTGAAGAGGTTTGTCCTCAAAGTGATCCGATGAGACATAGTCATACGCTTTAATTCCATAACTTTTGCCCGGACCGCCCTTTCGGGTTTTCAGTCCACCGGGAAACCCTTTTTTGCCCAAGTCGCCCTTTCAGGTTTTCAACTTGCCGGGTGTACCAATTTTTTTGTTTTATCCCTAATTTTTGCCTGAACCTCCCTTTTGGGTTTTCGATTCACCGGGATGCCCTTGTTTTGCCTAGGTCTATCAACCTAACGGGTCTCTAATGCGTAGTATCTTTTGACTATGTCTGCGTTCGCAGGGTATGGCAGATCGTCGTCGTCCATGGTGGTTAAGATCATCGCCCCACTAGAAAAGATGTTCTTGATCACAAATGGTCCTTCATAGGTAGGAGTCCACTTGCCCCTGGGATCACTTTGCGGTAAGATGATGCGCTTGATCACAAGATCTCCAACTTGATACACTTGGCGCCTGACTTTCTTGTTGAAAGTTTTGATCATTCGTTTTTGATATGTTTGACCGTGGCAAACAACATTAAGTCTCTTCTCGTCACTTAAGTTTAACTGATCAAGTCGGGTTTGGATCCAATCGTCTTCACTCAAACCAGCATCTTTCATGATTCTCAAGAAAGGAATCTGAACCTCAATAGGTAACACAGCTTCCATGCCATATACCAAGGAATAGGGTGTTGCCCCAGTTGAAGTGCGAGCCGTGGTACGGTACCCATGGAGAGCAAACGGTAACATCTCATGCCAGTCTTTATAGATGACTGTCATCTTTTGTATGATCTTCTTGATATTTTTGTTCGCAGCTTCGACATCACCGTTCATCTTTGGCCGATAGGGAGATGAATTGTGATGTTGAATCTGGAACTGCTCGCGCAAGGTAGTGATCATAGTGTTGTTAAGGTTTATACCATTATCAATGATGCTTCTTCGGGGATACCGTACCAACAAATGAGGTTCTGCTTGATGAAGAGGGCAACAACATTCTTTGTGACAGATGCGAAGGAAGCTGCTTCGGCCCATTTTGTGAAGTAATCAATGGCCACCAAAATGAAACGGTGTCCATTGGATGTTGTAGGCTTGATCTCTCCAATCATGTCGGTTCCCCACATAGCGAATGGCCAAGGAGCTGTTAAGACGTTGAGAGGAACTGGAGGTATATGTACCTTGTCCGCATAAATCTGACATTTGTGACAAGTTCTAGAATACTGATAGCAGTCAGTTTCCATGGTAGACCAGTAGTAGCCTTCCCTTAGAATCTTCTTAGCCATCGTATGACCGCTAGAGTGGGTGCCAAAGGTACCATTGTGTAGTTCAACCATGATCTGTTCTGCTTCAATCTTGTCCACACAACAAAGCAAAATGCAATCATGATTGCGCTTGTATAGGATACCATTGCTCAGGAAGAACTTAGCTGAGAATCTCCTTAAGAACTTTTTGTCATTGACTGAAGCTCCTTCAGGATATTCTTGAGTTTCGAGATACCTTTTGACTTCGTGAAACCAAGGTCGGTCCACTACTTCTTCGGTATTAATCTCGTGATAGTGTGCGGGTTCGTCCATCCGTTCAATGGTGATCTGGGGAGCCTCGTTATCCCAATTAAGTTTAAACATGGATGACATTGTAGCTAGAGCATCTGCTAGCTGATTTTCTTCTCGCGGGAAGTGCTCGAAGGTAATCTGCTCGAAATGTGGTAGTAATGTCAAGACATGTTCTTTGTAAGGGATGAGGTTGGGATGTTTAGTGTCCCACTCTCCTTTTATTTGACTGATGACCAAAGCTGAGTCCCCAAATACATCTAAGGATTTGATTCCCAAGTCTATTGCAGCCTTGAGTCCAAAGATACAAGCTTCATACTCGGTCATGTTGTTGGTGCAGTTGAAGCAAAGTCTGGAGGTGAAAGGAGTATGGAAACCTTATGGAGAGATAAGTACCGCGCCGATACAGTTTCCAAGTGCATTGGAGGCACCATCAAAGTAAAGGGTCCATCGGGATCCTTGTTCAAGTCCGTCATATGGTCTGAAATCTTTAATGTTGTCCAATGTCATAATGTCTTCGTCAGGGAAGTTGAATCTCATGGATTGGTAATCTTTGACAGCTTGATGGGCCAGATGATCGGCTAGTACACTCCCCTTTATAGCTTTTTGGGTCGTGTACTGTATATCATACTCTGTGAGGATCATTTTCCATCTAGCTATTCTTCCAGACAAAGTAGGATTTTCAAAGATGTACTTGATCGGGTCCATCTTAGATATCAGCAAAGTGGTATGAGTCAACATATACTGCCTTAGCCGGCGAGCAGCCCATACCAAAGCGCAACAAGTTTTCTCGAGCAGTGAATATCTTGTTTCACAGTCGGTAAACTTTTTGCTAAGGTAATAAATGGCATTCTCTTTTCGGACAGACTCGTCATGCTGCCCCAGTACACACCCCATTGAATTCTCTAGGAAGGTCAAATACATGATTAGCGGTCTTCCTTCGACAGGTGGCATCAAGATAGGAGGTTCTAGAAAATACTCCTTGATTTTATCGAAAGCATCTTGACAGTCATCATTCCATTTAACTACCTGATCTTTCTTCAACAGCTTGAAGATTGGCTCACAGGTAGATGTTAGGTGAGAAATGAATCTTGCAATGTAGTTTAGGCGTCCCAAGAAACCTCTGACCTCCTTCTCTGTGCGAGGAGCGGGCATTTCTTGTATAGCTTTGACTTTGGCAGGATCAACCTCGATGCCTTTGTTCCTGACAATGAAACCCAAGAATTTACCGGACCGGACACCGAAGGTACACTTGTTAGGATTAAATCAGAGCTTGTATTCCTTCAACCTGACAAACAGCTTTTGCAAGTGGTCGAGGTGTTCTTCTTCAGTCTGTGATCAGGCTATCATGTCATCTACGTAGACTTCTATCTTATGATGTATCATATCATGAAATAAAGCTACCATGGCGCGTTGATAGGTTGCCCCAACATTCTTCAGTCCGAATGGAATCACTTTGTAGCAGAACGTACCCCACTGTGTAACAAAAGTAGTTTTCTCCATGTCTTCAGGTGCCATTTTGATCTGGTTGTAACCTGAAAGTCCGTCCATGAAAGAAAATACCTTGTGTTGAGCCGTATTGTCAACCAAGATGTCAATGTGCAGAAGTGGAAAGTCATCTTTAGGGCCGACCTTGTTTAAGTCTCTGTAATCCATGCACATTCTCACTTTGCCGTCCTTCTTAGGCACGGGCACAATGTTAGCAACCCATTATGGATAGGAAGTAACAACAAGAAATCCAGCATTGAACTGCTTCATAACTTCTACTTTGATCTTTTCAGACATGTCGGGCCTCATGCGGCGAACTTTCTGTTTAACTGGTGGACAATCTTCTCTTGTGGGGAGACGGTGTACCATAATGTCTGTATCAAGTCCCGGCATGTCTTCATAGGACCAGGCAAAGATCTCAACATATTCATTCAACAGCTGAATTAAGCGCTCCTTGACATTTGGCTCTAGGTTGGCACCCACTCTGACTTTTTTTCTGTCTTCCTCAGTACCCAAGTTGATTGTCTCTAATAGCTCCTCATGAGGTAGAATAGCATTTTCTTCCTGTTGTAGCAGTCTAGCAAATTCTCCCGGCACTTCACAGTCTTCTTCACCTTCGTATTCGGTATGGTAGACCAGATCTTCAGAGTCACTGAAGGTCATAGCAGAATTGTTACCCATGGAATCCGGAATGGAAGGGTACCTGCATTTGTGAGTGTGGGTGTGTGTAAGGGATAGCCATCTTTAAACAAATAAAATGCAAAAAGAAAGAAAATGCACACAAAAGTTTATATGTGAGAACGTCCATGATTCATTAAATGGCATATGTAGATGAAAAATAAGAACCCTTACAAATGGACCTTTGTGCCTCGGGTAAGACACAAGATTAAAAAAAGTATGAATTGTTTGAGAATTATTACAAACCAACAAAAATGTTTGAAAGATAAATTACGGATTTATGAAAGTAACGGGAACAAAGTCCTTTGCCTCCCAATTGCACAATCCTCCGTTAACAGTAGGGAAAATTCAGTCTTCCAAGTTGCTCTCCTCTCCACCATCCTCCAAAGCATTGACTCCACGATGGGTGATCTTCACTGGTGGCCCTCCATCCCGGGAGTGACGCACAGCCTTCTGACTAGCCGAAGTGAAATCCAAGCCAAATTTATCTGCCTTGAAAGGAAAATCAGGAAGTTGCCCCCAGATTGTGCTTCCTCCTTATTCAATCACAGCCTTAGCATCCTTTAAAGAAGACATCCTAGGAGGAGGTCTTGTAGTCATGGGTACAGAAGCCACTGTCTTGGTTGCCGCAATCTCCTAAGCTACCTCCTCAAAGTGCTGAAAGGGGTTTTCGATGAATTCACCATCCAATTCTACATAGAGAAAATAATTTAGATGGCTTATCAAGTATTCCTCTTCGCCATGAATAGTTACAATTTCCCATGGACACGGTACTTGAGCTTTTGATGCAGAGTAGAAGTGACGGCTCTAGCATGGTGAATCCAAGGTCTTCCCAACAAGCAAGAATAGGAGGGACGGATGTCCATCACATAAAATATGGAGTTGAAGGTTTCAGTTCCCACTTTGATCGGGATGTCCACCTCCACGTGGACCATCCTTTTAGAACCATCAAAGGCTCTGACAATGATGTTGCTGGGCTTCAAAGTTAGGCCTTCACAAACCAGCCTATCCAATGCCTTCTTTGGTAGGACGTTCAGCGATGAACCAGTGTCCACCAGAACGTGTGCTTGAGTAGTCCCTCTGCATTCTACCGAGACATGCAAAGCGTCATTATGTTTTATCCCTTTGACTGTTAGGTCAGCATCTAAGAATCCTAAACCGTTGTCTGCTGTTAGGCTAGCTACACATTCCTGGAACTGGTCCGCGGAGGTTTCCTAGGGCACATGGGCCGTCTTCAAGAATTTGATCAAAGCTTTAGCATGAGCTTCTGAACAAAGCAGCAGGGCCAACATAGAGATCTTTGAGGGGGTTTGCCCCAGTTGCTCCACAACATCATAATCGCTTTTCTTGATTATTTTCAAAATCTCCTCCATTTCTTTTTGAGAGGTTTCAGGGATAACCAATGGCTGAGCCCTCGTCCTGACAGGCTCTTCATGGATTCCTTTCCCTCTATTATCAGCAGCAGCAGAGGGGTTAACCATGGGGGTTGCAACTTCTTCAATAATTGGAGTTCTCGCAGATATATTTATCGACACATGAATGATCTTAGGAGTAGCTGAGGGTGCGAAGATTGCCTTGGAGGGGCAATCTCCAGAGAGAAAATTCTTCCACTGCGGGTGATTTTACTCGTTCCGGCAATGTTTCCAATGTCGGAAGTCTCTTCATCAGAACTCTCTTCATTCGATTCAATTTTATTAACATCGTGGTAAAAGATATCTCCCCATAGTTCCACGGTATTGATTTGTCGGACTTGTACGGGACGGGCCCTGGCATGGTTATCTTCAAAGGTACAATCTTCGGATCGGATGTAATCTTAACAGGTCTTTTGGAGACCTTGGAAAGATTGGCGGATATGGTAATTATTGAAATATCATTGACAGGAGTCAGTGTAACAAGAGTCTTCTCAAAAAGGATCTCTTGATTATCAATTAGGCGTTGGATGCCTATCTTCAACAATGGACAATCAGTTGGTAAGGATGAACAAAGGCAGCAATCTTCTTCACAACCTGGGAAAATCCCAGCCTTCAGCAGATTCAACTTGATTATCGGTCGCGGAGTCATCAAATCATTAACAGTAGCAATAAAAAGATCTTCTTCAACAGCATGGGCATTGTGGCCATGATTTGGCATTCGAGCAGAGATTATGTTCGGCTTTTCAGGGGCGTCGAATTCAAATTCTTTAGCGTCTATTAAATCCTGAATATTATTCTTGAGGGCCCAACAATTGTTGGTGTCGTGCCCTATACTCCCTGAATAATAAGCACACTTGGCATTCGAATGGTAGTAAGGAGAAGCTGTATTCGGATTCTTCGGGGCCTCCTTCAGACTGGCAAGGTTTAAATTCAAAAGGTGGGGTAGAACCTGGGCAGGAGTCATGTTTATCTGGGTGAATTGCAGCACAGGCCTTTCCATCCTTGCTTGGTTGGTTCTGGGTTGATTATTTCTAGGCTGATCAACTGCAGACTTCTGAATCATTACATCTCCCACCGCTGGCCGGCGCTAAATTCTTCCTTGACCTCTTTGAGAGTAGACAGCTGAGACTTCCTTCTTTGCTGGGAAAGGATTTTTGATGGCAGCAGAAGTAGATGTATCTTTTTGAATTTTCCCGCTCTTGATGCCGGCTTCAACTCTCTCACCAGTCAGAATCAACCCGGTGAATCCTACAGACGAACTTCCAATCAGGTGATTGAAAAAGGGGCCTGATAGTGTACCCAAGAACATATCCACAAGCTCTCTTTCAGACAATGGAGGTTGTACTCGTCCCACCAAGTCTCTCCATTTCTGGGCATACTCTTTGAAACCTTCATTTGAGACCATGCCCATACTCTGTAATTGAGTACGGGTTGGTGCCAAGTCCGTATTATATTGATACTGTCTGTAAAAGGCGGCTCCCAAATCTTCCCAATTGTGCACATCAGACCTCTCTAACTTGTAGAACCAATCTAACTGCGTCCCTGATAGACTGTCTTGGAAGAAATGGACCCACAGATCCTTGTCAGAAGAATGCGGTTGGAGTTTTCTGACATAAGACCGTAGGTGCATCTTGGGACAAGACAACCAATCGTACTTAGAAAATATAGGCACCTTAAACTTAGGGGGAATCACAATTACAGAGACCAGCCCTAGATCTTCAAAGTCCATCCCAGGCACTCTCTGCACCTCCATAGCTGCCAGACGCTCTTCCAGATTCTTGTATTTGTCGTCTGCAGGGGGGTACTGCTGTTCAGAATAGTCTTTATCCTCCTCCTCTTCTTCTTCTTCCTCAAACTCAGTTGGTACTCCAACTCCCTTTCCTTTTCCTACCCCTTCATCAGATGTTGAGGGAAAATCCAAGACCCTTCTAGCTTGACCTTCAAATCTTCTACCCAAAGTAGCCACACCAACTCTTTTCTTTTTCTTTTTCTCCTTTTCCTTTTCCTTCTCTAACAGAGTTTTTAGCTCCTTCCGACCCTTAGCCAAAGTCATGAGTAGCTATTGGAATTGTGCATTCTGCGCTTGTAAGTCTTTGAACGTCTGCTCAATATCCATCTTGCTGAAATAAAAAGAAGAGAGATAAGGAAACCTGGTGTGAAGACCTGCTTATGCATATGATGAATGAAGATGTGATATGCAAATGATTTCAAGGAAATTTAGAAGATTTAAATTTTCCGAAACCAAAAAGAACGCATGTCATATTAAATAAAACCAAGTTTGAATACATCATGCCTCCTCGGGCTTACAAAGAAAGAAACTAAAATACAGCAAAATTCTCAAGACAAAAAGACCGAACACATCCTTTTTGGAGCAATGTAAGTATTCAGATTCTTCTCTTCATGAAGCAGTTTAGTGAGCTCCAGAACCTTCTTCTCACTGGCGTAGTACTGGGTTTCAAAGGTGTCTCTCTCCTCTTTCAATTGAATCCAGGCTTTCTGCAGGTCTTCGAGGGAGGTAGGCATGTCTGGATGAAGAATGGTGTACGGGACGTCTCCTTCAATAACAGGCTCAATGATGACAGGAAGGATGGAAGGGTAAGGCATTAAGAGACTTTGGGCACAAGCACGTACCCACTTAAGGTAAGGCTCGAGAGGGATAGAGTGTTTATGTCCTAAAGTCCTACTGTCCAGTTTGTTCACCATTCCCCAAGCACGTGTAAACCTCTGGCGATAACCTTGGTCTTCTTTGTCGTTGTCAAAAACCAGACCTCGGACGAGCATCTCGTGAGGGCCGTCCCTTCGGGCATACCCAAACTGCCGAAGAGCTAAACACGGGTTGTAGGTGATACCTCCCCTAATACCTAGCAGAGGTACATTAGGGAACTCACCACAGCGGTCGATGATAGAGATATCTTCCAAGGATCTTGAGCACCAACGGATATCAGAGTAGGTGAGAGACATCATCCTTTGAGACCAAGTCAATCTTTGCTCGTTCTTCAATGATGACTGAGGAAAGTGTGAAGTGAACCACTTAGTAAGTAGAGGTATAAAACACAAATGGGTACCTCTTTTCTTCATGGTACGGGTATGAAGACAATGCAAGATATCTCCTAGCAAGGTGGGTATGGGATTGCGATATAGAAAGACTTTGATAGCGTTAACGTCTATGAATTGGTCCCAGTTAGGAAACAGAACCGAACCATAAATGAGGAGAGCAACACTTCTTTGAAAGCTTGGAAATCCATGTCATCCCAGAATGAACGAGCTTTTTCCAACAGAAACTTAGCTAAAAATCCTTTAACCCCACTTCTTGTCTCCCAATTGGATGTGACGTCGGCCCTCTTCATGTGTAAAGCTTCGGAGATGACTTCAGGTTTTGGAATCCCTTCTAGACCGGTGAACGGTATCTGATTAAGCACGGGAACTCCTAAGAGCAAAGAGAACTCTTCCAATGTTGGTACCAACTGATAGTCTGGAAAAGTGAAACAATGATGTACGGGATCAAAGAACTGGAACAGTACACACATCATCTCCTCTTGGAAGTTGGATGTAGCCAAGCTGAGAAGTCGACCATACTTTTTGGTAAAAGGAGAATCCCCGGGAACTCTTGAGGCTATCTCTTGAAGTTGAGGATGTGCTTTCACAAAGCTGATTCAGATGGTGTTTCTTCGGAGAGGATTCATTTCCTACAAAACAAAAACAAAGATAAATTTCTAAATCCTTGAAATGGTTAGTGAGCATGTATATGATGTTGATGATGTTTATGACGTTTATGTACAAGCAAACATATATACACACAACAAACATATCCCTATTGTTGTACCCCAAAATTTGCCCTCCCATTTCCTCAACATTTTCTCATCACAAAGCCCTTGGAGATCAAGATCCAATTAGGGTTTCCTCTGCTCAAGACTTCTCCTTGCATTGTTAACCCAAATTAGGGTTTGTGTTTGCCCAAAGATGTTTTGACCTAAAATGCCTAAGATGACTTTCATGCTTCATGTTGGATTCCCAAGTTTATCCATACCAAGTTTCAAGTCTTGATTCCAAATTTTGCCCAGTCAATTGGACAGTTGACCTAGAAATCAACTGTATTGGGGAAAAAGTCAACTGTGGCCAATTGACAGTCAAATCTCATGAAAATTGACCCACATCAACATTATGAACTCACATGGACCATTTGATCAAGTTTGGATCACAATTCCACAAGAAATTTGATCAGATCATCAAAAGGGCAAAATGGTCATTTTTAGGGTTTTGACTGCACAAGGGCAATTTTTGACTGTTTGACCTAGCCAATGGAAAACCTAGCTCACATATGGACTCAAGGACCCCTTGGAATTATCTTGACATGCTCAACAAGTTCAAAGGATCCCAAATACACAAGATTGATAGTTGAATTTTCCAGTCAATTGATCAATTTTGACTGTATACTGAAAAGTCAAACTTTGACTTTTTGGTCAAAATCAAGGGTCAAGGTTCATTTTTCATCAAAACATGCCAAATCATGAAACTTGTTCACCAAGAAATCAAGAAATGCAAATTAGGGTTTGAAATGGAAATTTTTCATAACTTAAAATTTTTCTAAGTTATGGAAAACCCTAATTTTTCCCAACTTTGCCCCACTTTCTCACCAAGATTCATTTGGATTCAAACAAAAGTAAAAACATGAAAGTTGTAGCTTGTTGCATAATCTACAACTTTGATTCACAAAGTTTTCCCAAATGAGACTTGTATCTCAAGTTACAATTTTTGGAACAAGGGTGCCAAACCATTCTTAACTTAGTGAAAATTTGACCTATTTTGGACAAGTTTTTTACCTAAATTCAAGACCATTTTTCATACACTTCCACTTGGAATTTCACTTTGCATTTCAAATATGGATTGTAGTACACATTCCAAGCTTTCCAAAATGTCCAAGAACTTCTCAAACAATCTCATGGTTAGGGAGAATCGAATTTTGCAATATGGCAAAAACTCACTTTTGATTAGGCCAAGTTACATGTTCATAGCACTATGCATTTCAAATATCAGCTTGCACAACTTGATTACAGGCCTTTCATCTCAATTACACTCATAAATTTAATGCATATTCTTTGTGCCAAGACCATGTTCTTTGTGTTCTAACATTGCATAGTGGATTAATCCCAAAGTAGATAAAGTACTTTATCCATTTTTGCAAAAACAAGCTTTATGTCAAATTGAAAATCCAAGAAAGTACAGATACAATCTGATTGGCACATGATTATGAGCATAACACACTGATCAAGGAGGGGTTTTGCAGCATGATTAGAGGCCCTCTACATGCCTAGAACACAACTTGGCTTTTGTTGGCTTAAGTGTTAAGAAACATCCCATATCACACACAGCTTTGATCTCAGCATCAGTAACCTTAAGCAAATATTGTAGACACATTCCAAACATCCTAACCAAGCTGAAGCACGACCCTAAGATTATCAACACCTCCCCATTTCCAAAATCACTCTCAAACTGCAAAAACAGAGTTGCCTCTGCAGATTGAGTTCCAAATCTCAATCCTTTCGAGCATTCTTGCCCAAACCACTTCAGACACCTTCCCTACCATCAATCCAAACTATCCAAAGCACTAGAAGCAACCTGTAACTCCTCTAACCCTTTTGGCCATTTTCACTTTTCTGATTTGCAGGTGAAGAGCTCTAGCACGATTCAAAAGCTTTCAGTACAAAGTAAAGCTTGGAATAGCATCCCTGGACATCAAGGAAGCTATACCAATCATCACCTTGCACTGAAAGCTTCTCCATTTCCAGATAGAACTTCAACTGAACAGGTAAGTTCATGGATTCGTATCTCTCTTATTAGGCATTGTTAGCTTTAGGTTTGTGAAGAAAACATGTCACAATCATAGCCCTGAACATGCCCATATAATTAGATTTCATTTATATTATGTGTGCTGCAAGAATTTTGAGTCTGAACATGGCATAAAAACTAGGTCAGAATTTGGGGGAGAGGAAATTCTCTCTCATTTCTGAGAGTTAGATTGATTTTTTTACATGCTTAGAATCGTGACATGATGCTTTACAAGTTTGCTGTTGTAAGTTTTTGATGAAAGTCAAAGAATCAGGATCTATGCTTGACAATGGAAAACACGCGCTTTGTTCTTGTTTCAAACATGCTGGAGGTTGAAGAAGGTCCTTTGGGCTGGGCCTGTTTCACATTTTCTTTTTGCACCATACACTTACTTCTGCACCCCCTAAGCCCATTTGGTTTATTTTTAATATTTTTTGACTTTTTCTTTTTTTGGATTGACTTATTTATTTTTTCTCATGATATTAAAAATATAGAAAATATTTTTCTCACCATTTTTGAATTTATTAGGCATTTATTTGATTTTTCTTTTAGTTTGTACATAAATTAATAAATACATATACTTTTATCTAAAATACTAAAATAGTGCAAATACATTTTTTATACATTTCTATTTTGTTTTACTTTCTGAAAATATTTTATAGAAAAAATACCCTTTTTTATTAAATATTAAATATTATTAATTTGTATATATCATACATATTTAATGAATAATACATATATATATATATATATATATATATATATATATATATATATATATATATATATATATATATATATATATATATATATATATATATATATATATATATATATATATATATATATATATATATATATATATATATATATATATATATATATATATATATATATATATATATATATATATATATATATATATATATATATATATATATATATATATATATATATATATATATATATATATATATATTTATTAATACACTTAGGATAAAAATACCAAAAATATACATGTTTTTATTTTATTAATATTTAACACTAAAAATATATTTTTTACAAATAAACTTTATTTTTACTTTTATATAAATAATAAATATTGTATATATTGAATAAATAATACATTTTATTTAATAGAATTAGGGTTTGACCCTAAATATGAAAATATTCAAAAAAATAATACTTTTTTTATTTTTTATTTAACATAAATAATACTTTTTTCTCATACATATAAAAACCCCTTTTTTGCATTTTGCACCTTTATTTTATTTTCCATTTAATTTATGCAATTAATCACTTGTAAATGTTCCAAAAATGATGTAATAGCTAGGTTTAATTTCTTTGTCTAAATATCCCCCCATTTGAACATTTGTACTTGTACCCCCCTTCCCATATATGGTTTTGTAATAGCTTAGTAAATTTATTTTCGCACTTTATTGCTTTCCAATTATACCATGTTAGAATTAGGGTTTGTAAGCGAAAAAACAACGAAAATAGTTTTGACCTAATTTCAAGATAAACAAGCATGAAAATGGACACACAAATCACACTTGCACCCCCTAGGGTATTCCACTTGTTGCCTTTCAAAATTGGGCCATATTGCATGTTAGGTCTCTTTGGGCAAAACAAACACAAATCAAATGATCATAGTCCCTCGATGACGCTTTCAAAATGTTGCTTAAACAAATGATCAAGTCCCTTAAAGAAAATTGCCCAAAGATACTTGACACCATTGCAACTATGGTCTAAACGATGACCCGCGCCCGTCCCTTTCACATCCTAACATGAGATTGTCCACCAAATACAATGGTGGAACAAACTTGTTAAAAGGGTTAAAACATAGCCTTTGAGAAATTTAGGAGTAGATAACCTCTTAGTTGCTTGAATCAAACTTGCAAAAACAAAACATTTGCCTATTTTCTAAAACACACCTCACGACACTTTCAAAACAATTTTCAAAAACAAAATGAAAACCTTTTCAAAAGATATACATCTTTGTATACATCCCCACATGGATCATTACAAAGGTTGCCACCACATTGGCTTCTTTTCAAAACATTTTCAAACCCACACACACAAGCACCATTTCAAACAATTGAAAACAAAAGGCAAGTGATCTAAGCAAGTAACTAAGAGCCCATGGATAACCATGGATAGAAAGGGTGCTAATACCTTCCCTTTCTATAATCTACTCCCCGAACCCAAGAAAACATCTCAAAAGGTTTTTGCTGTGCTTTTTAACCTTTCCTTAGGATAAAGTAAAAAGTCGGTGGCGACTCTTGCTCAACCGAAACATTTGCGAAAAAAACGCAAAACCATAGTCAGTTCTCCCACCGTATCACACCTATGTTTCAGGCTTGCATGAGTTTGTAGGTAAATACCCTCTTGAAGTTTTAGTGGGCTCAACCTGTCCTAGGAATAAAGATCGGGTTTTAAAGGATCTCAGTATCACCGACCTTTCTTTTTAAGCATTGTCTCAGCACAATCAATCTTTTCTTGCGGCCGAGATATCCCAAAAGTCTAGCCTCAATGAGTGTAGTATTGAGTGTCAACCAATTTTCAGCTTTACACCGAAACCGGTTACCTCACTACATCCTAATGGCCAAGTTGGTTCAATTAGGGTTCTAAGGTTAATTAGTGCTTTACGATGCCACTCAGCGGCCCCGTATTCTCCTCGATTCACCATGAGGGATACGGGTACCCACAAATGTGTCACACTAACATAGCTATTATTTCAACCATATCGGTCTACACCGTACAGTCTCCACAATCTATTGCTATTTACCTAAAAAGGTGCCCCAAATCCGGGTAGAGGATTCAAACCCAAACAGATAGAACCAAAAGATTAAGCATACAAGTCAAGCAACATAAGCATGTAAAGGTGATCTAAAACCCTAAGGTAACCCCACTTTTTTTGTCCCCAGCAGAGTCGCCAGTTCTGTGATACGGTGGGAGAACTGACTAGAGGTTTTTCGTTTCGTTCGCACTTGTGCGGTTAGCAAGAGTCACCACCGACTTTTCTTTTATCCAAAAGGAAAGGTAAAAAAGCACAGGAAAGACCTTTTGAGAATTTTCTCGGGTTCGGGGGGTAGATTATGAAAAGGGAAGGTACTAGCACCCTTTTCATCCATGGTTTTCCATGGGCTCTTAGTTACTCGTTTAGATCACTTAATTTTGTTTGATTGTGTGCTTGTGGTGTGGTTTTTGAAAGTATTTTGGAAAGTCTCTTTGTAATGGTTCTCGTCTCTATAAGAACGTATACAAAGCTTTGTTTCAAAAAATGGTTCAAAGATGTGTTTGTGAATCGTGTTTTGAAAAGTGTTTTGAAAAGTGTTTTGAAAAAGAGGTTTTGTAATGGTTCTCGTCTCTGTAAGAACGTATACAAAACGTTTTATCTTTTGAAAATATTTGGAAATGTAGGTGTGAGAGTTTTTGTCGTGAGCAGGCGAGTAACTAAAAGCGAATCTATCTACTCGAAAGGTCTTAAATTGTTCTTTTTTCTTCCTCTTAATGGTGCTATCTTACCATTAATTTGGTAAGAATCCCCATCCTTGGATGTAAAGGGACAGGCGCGGGTCAATCATTGAAAGCAACTTGTGAGACGCTCTAGCAATTTTGTAAGGGACGAGATCGTTTTATCGAAGGCAACACCGAGGGTCATCGAGGGACTACGATCTTTGTTTATCAAAGGGTGATTTACTTAGAATGTCTCATATTCGAGGGACATGATTGTATTACCGAGGCAACAAGCGAGGTTACCTTAGAGGTGCACGTGTGAGAAGTGTGTTGATTTCAAGTTATTTATTCTTGGATTAGGTCATCTAGCGATTGATTTTTGAATCTTGCCACACATGCCTAATTACTACACAGTATATAGAAAGCAATAAATTGCGGGAATTAAAAGTCTAAGCTATTACAAAAGTATCCGGGAATGGGGGTACAATTATTACAAATGGGGATGAGTCACATAAAAAATAACAATGTCAAAATAATACAACCAAATCGAATTGTTGTGCGATTTAATACAAAGCTATGACAATTTATGAAATAAAGAAATCAATAAAGTATGAAATGCAATGTATTTACTTGGAAAAAAATAAAATTCAATCTAAAAAGAAAATGGTTTAAATTAAAAATCCTTATTATATTTTTTATGTATTTTATTAATTATGAGCTTAAAGAAAGAAAACTAATTAAATCAAAGTTTTGATGTTTTTATTCTGTGTAACAAATTAATAAAAAGTTATAAAAAGAAAATAGTAAAAATTGATTTTTTAGGGCTTAAAAAAATGTACAAAAGCAATATTAGTAATTTTCAAAACAAAATAAAAAAACAAATTAAGGGGAAAGAAAAAATGGGCTTAAGGGTTATAAGCCCAAAGGGGTTATTCGATGTTGAAACAAAAACAAGGAAAAGGGGGGAGGGAACCAGGAAACGCGCTGGGCTTAAGGGTTTGTGCGAAAGGAATAGCCCAATTTCTTAACTCAGTTTATCGTTCCTGATTAGGGTAAACGTGAATTAGGGTTTGTGATTCCCCTTTCACAGCGGCGCCGCTTCTGATCATCTCTCTCACTTCTTTCTCTCGTTCATCTTTCTCACTCAAAGTCCCTCTTCTCGTCCTAAATTCGTGAATGAAACACTTTTTTTTGGAAGACCTAGGTTCTGAAATGGAACCATCTAAAGGGTTTGACATGCATGCTTATTCTGATCTTCCTCTCACCCTCGTTACCGGAGCATCCTCCCTCTCACATCCCAAGCGCTAATGTTTTTACTTCTGAAAGGGTATGATTCTTTTTTTTTTGTTACGATTTTTTTTTATGTTTAAGCGAGTTTTTATTGTTGTTTTGCCTTATTCATGTTTTCTCTGTTAACCTATTGTGCTATATGTTTGAGATGCAGTAAATAGTTTGAAGGGATGCAAAGAATCCATACCTTTGGGGCTTTTCTGTGAGAGGATAGTGATATTGAGATGAGGTGCTCCCTGGTGATTGGCTTGGCAAGGAGGAAGAGATCATGACAAAAAATGCGCGCTTCTGGTACTTTTCTTTGTCTATCTTCTTTGTTGAACGAGGATGATGCTGATGCTTTTGAGATTTTGTGGTTTTTTCGTGCTTTGTTGTTTGCTGATGATTTGATGATGTTGTTGGTTGGGGTACTGATTTGATGATGTTGTTGGTTGGGATACTGATTTGATGATGTTTAGTTTTGGCCTTTTTTACATTTGAAGGTTTGATTTTGTTGGAATGTTGGGACTTTGGAAATTGTTGTTTGAACTTGGTTATGCAGGTTTGGTGTTGTTTGGGACTTGGTTTGAACTGGTTTCTCAGTTTTTGGATGTTTGAAAATTGTTTTTGATGGTTTTGGATGTTTGAACTGAGTTGTTGGTTTGGTTAATTGAGTTACAGGTTTTTGAAACTGTTGAAGGTTTAATGCTGGGATGATTTTGTGGTTTGTTCTGCTTGTTGCAGTTTTGTTTTAACTGTTTGGATTTGGATATGCAGGTTTTTGATTTGCTGGGCAGGTTTGAAGTTGAAATGTTACAGTTTGCAGGTTTTAGACTTGAGGATGGTTGTTATTTGCTTGGTTTGTGAGTTTGTTTTGTGATTTTTTGACAATTTAGTTATGAACTGATTTTGGTTTGCTATGTTTTGGGATGGCTGGACAGTTTGAGATATTTTTTGAAAGTTATTGTTTTGGTTACAGTTTTCAGGGTTTTGGTTGTTTGAACTTGGTTATGCAGGTTTGGGTTTGGAAATGTTTTTGTTGACAGTTTAGTTATGAACTGATTTTGGTTTGGGAGTTTTGTTGATTTCTTGACATTTTTGATGAGTTTGGGATTTGTTTGAATTGTCTTGTGATTTAGCTGATGGTTTACAAATTGTTTGAGGTTGGTGGCAGTGGTTATGCAAGTTTTAGGCTTTGTGAGTTTTTGACAGTATTTTTTTTAAGGTTCTGGCTATTTTTTGAGTTAACAGGTTGGGATCTCTCCTTGAGGTTTGGTGGCAATTTGTGTTTTATAATTTTTTGTTTGTTCTCTCTTGAGCCTTCTCTACTGTTATATTATGTTGCTTCTTTACAGTTTATTCAAAATGCTGGGAAAACCACCAAATTTTGAATACTTTGGGCATTTTCTTCTTAGGCTCTATTCCTTGCAGTTTTGTTAGCTAGCATTTCTGGTGTAATTGTGACAGCAGGGCAGCATCCCTAGGTGACTTCTTTCCTCTTCCTCTCTTAATGACCCTAAGCCAAATATTTTTTCTGAAAATTTTGCAATTTTAATTTGGAAAATGATGAAAAATGACTTATTGAACAAGCCTCCTCTTCCTTGTTGACTTAGTTTTATATTTTCTTCTTGCTGATGCTCTTTTGTCCGCTATTGCCTATGTTGCCTCGTTCTTGCTGTTTTTATTTTGTTTGCATTTGGTATGCTGATGTTGTTGTCCGGTTTTAGGCAGCCTTGCTGCATGTTTGCCTTTTGGCCACGCTGCTGCTTGTTTGGCCCTGCTGCTTGCATACTTTCACTGGTTTGGACAACCTAGTTGTATTTGGATAAATTGCTTGCATTTTTATTTGGACAACTTTGCTTGCATTTTTCTTTTTCTTTTTGTGAACCAAGAAGAGAAATCTTCTTGTGATTTGCAAATAGAAAAATAAAAACGTGATGAATTAAAAATAGCCCTCTCATTCCAAATTGCAAACTTTAATGATGAACACATTTTTTTCTTTTGAAGATTCTTATTTATATCCAATTAACTGCTAATTATTTTTCTGTCTTTCTTTCATGTGAGCGGAAACTGGATGGTGGCAAAGCAGAGGAAGCAAGGGATTCTTTGGCAAGCATGGAAGCAATGGAAGCTTAGTCATCCTTAGGCTTAGATTTTTCCTTTGTAATTTAGATAGAAATACTCAAATAATTGTACTAATTTATTTTTTCAAATACAATAAGTTGTAAAACTTAAAGCGTTTAAATAATAAATTGTATTGTAACAATTTTTGAAGTAAATGAAAAAGTTTTATGAGGTAATCTGATGTCCAATAAAATCCATTACTGTTAATAATTTATAATTCTCTTCGCATCTTCACTAATTCTTTAAGATTCCTGATTAAGATAATTGAAACTGTATTCCAATAATTCTAACCAAGATAACTTAAATTCCAATGATCATGTAATCTTGCCACTGCACTCCAAAAAAACACGCACTGTGTATTCCATAAACCAACAAATGTTCATTCCATAAACCAGAAAATGGCTTATTCCATTAACCAACAAATGTCTTAACAGACGCAAATTATCTGGTTAACTTGGATCAAACAAAACATGAATGTTCCAAATGACAGTCTTAGATCCCATCTCTTGTCCCAAATAAACATGCCTTGAGAACAAACAGTAATCTTTCAGTAAACTTGAAAAAGCATGAAAACGTGTGAAAACCAATTGGATATTTGTGAGTTCATTTCTTCTGAGAACTGCAAGTAAAAACCCTAATTGCTGGTTTATTGCCAAAGGAGAAAATTTGTCTGATTGATTCCTGAGCCATTCTTGAATATCTGAGAAACCCTAGGGTTGTGATTTCTGTGAAAAATGGGAGGGCAAATTTTGGGGTACAACAAATAGCATCTGTGTTTGGAGCATCTCTAAGCTGTATCTGAACTTTGAATCTGAATAAGCAATAGAATATCATCAGTGTCTGGAGCATCTCTAAGCTGTATCTGAATTCTGTATTTTGATTGTATATTGGTAGCTTGTTAATCTTATCCTGAAAAGGGTAAAATGTTAGCTGAAACACAAAGTTATGTTGCATGAAATGTATGATGCAATAAAATGTGTTTTATCAATGTTTATGATATATGAGTGTAATGTATGTGCATGTAAGCTGATTTTCTATATTGCTGAGGAAAATAAATCCTTGATAGCTGGTGATAATGAAATCCTTGACTGCTGCCAGGGAAAACAAATCCTTGACCGCTGCTGGAGATTCAAAATCTTTGATAACTTCTATGCGGGGTGTGAGAATCCTTCAGGTCTTGAAGTTGGAGTGTTGACAAAGTCTGTTGTGAGAGTAATGTCAAACTGCTTGAGAAATCTGCTTGGGAAATCCAGAGAACCTTGAAGACTTCTACTGGGGATCAAGTAATGGGCATCCTTACTCGGCTGGGGAATAGGGAAAACTTTGACGATCTCTATTGGGGATCAGACGAAAGAAAAAACTTAAACTGCTGGAAAATAAGGAAGACTCTGATGGCTTCTGCGGGGAATCAAACATGAGAATCTTCAATATCCTAGGGAATTTGAATCCCTGGGGACTTCATGCTGAAGAGTCAAGAATGAAAGTCTTCGATCTGCAGGGGATTTAAAAATCTGAAAATTCATGCTGAGAGTAATGAATCCTCTGGCAACTTTACTGGGGAATCAAGAACGAGAATCTTCATTCTGTTGGGGAGTAAAAACTATGTGGGGAGTAGATATACTGCTGGAGAGTAAGTTCAAGACTCTGGGGGAAAAAGCTTATTCCTGTTTGGAAAAAATTCAGGAGTTTGGGTTGTATGCCACTCTACTGGGGAATTATCCTAGGTTGGGGATAAGACAAAAGTTAATTGTTATCTAGTTGACTTCCAGGCTTCAAGACAACTTGCTGGGGAAATTGGGGAAAACTAAATGGTTCCGCTGGGGATTGATTGTTGGAAATTTGACTTGACAGGGGAAGAAGGTTTCATCTCTGCTGAGGGTCTGTAGTTCAAAGTTTTTACTCCGCTGGGGATTGGGATTCTGAAGTTTTAACTCTGATGGGAATTAAGGATTTGAAATTATAACTCCGATGGGGATATGTATTTCAAGGTTTTAGCTCCGCTGGGGAACTAGATGATGTACTGCAGGGGATTTCTCTTGGAACAACCTAAAGACATTTTCCTATACTTTCAACCTGTCAGTAATTATTCTTTCCCATTTCGTATATTTGTAAACAGTGATTATATTCAAATGCAAATGCTCATTTAATAAATCATTAGATGTTTTCAAATAAAACACAAGTGTAAAAAAGGAAGAAAAGGCAAATAGTTTTTCTGCACTCTGAAGTATCTTTGTATTAGCTTTGTGTAAGTATTTTGTACAAAGGAGACAGACATCCTAGTAAGAGAACATTGTCATAAAAATGAGAAAAATTTATGCAAAGAAAGATGGCTATGTGTGAAAATTCCATGGGGTTCCCATTCTACTATAGCCTTCATAACTCTGAATATCTTGTCCATTTGTTGCTTTGTCTGAAGATGACTGAGTTGATCAGAAGCCCGGAGCTTGTCTGTGAAGAGATTGTCCTTAAAGTGATCCGACGAGACATATTCATACGCTTTAATTCCCTAACTTTTGCCTGGACCGCCCTTTCAGGTTTTCAGTCCACCTGGAAACCCTTTTTTGCCCAAGTCGCCCTTTCGGGTTTTCAACTTGCCGGGTGTACAGATTTTTTTGTTTATCCCTAACTTTTTCCTGAACCGCCCTTTCGGGTTTTCGATTCACCGGGATGCCCTTTTTTTCCTAGGTGTGTCAACCTAGCGAGTCATTTATGCGTAGTATCTTTTGACTATGTCTGCGTTCGCATGGTGCGGCAAGTCGTCGCCGTCCATGGTGGTTAAAATCATTGCCCCACCAGAAAAGATGTTTTTGATCATAAATGGTCCTTTGTAGGTAGGAGTCCATTTTCCCCTGGGATCGCTTTGCGGAAAGATGATCTGCTTGATTACAAGATCCCCGACTTGATATGTCTGGCGTCTGACTTTCTTGTTGAATGCCTTGATCATCCATTTTTGATACGTATGACCATGGCAAACACCAGTAAGTCGCTTTTCATCAATCAGATTAAGTTGATCAAGCCGGGTCTGAATCCAATCGGCTTCACTCAAACCAGCATCTTTCATGATTCTCAAAGAGGGAATCTGAACCTCGATAGGTAAAATAGCTTCCATGCCATATACCAAAGAATAGGGTGTTGCCCCAGTTGATGTGCATGCCGTGGTACGGTACCCGTGAAGAGCAAATAGTAACATCTCATGCAAGTCCTTGTAGGTGACTGTCATTTTTTGTATGATATTCTTGATGTTTTTGTTCGCAGCTTCAAAAACACCATTCATCTTTGGCCGATAGGGAGATGAATTATGATGTTGAATCTGGAACTGCTCGCACAAGGCGGTGATCATAGTGTTGTTCAGATTTGTACCATTGTCAATGATGATCCTTTCAGGGATTTCGTACCGGCAAATGAGGTTCTGCTTGATGAAGCGGGCAACCACATTCTTTGTGACGGATGCGAAGGAAGTTACTTCGACCCATTTGGTAAAGTAATCAATGGCCACCAGAATGAAGCGGTGTCCATTGGATGAAGTTGGCTTGATCTCTCCAATCATTTCGATTCCCCACATAGCGAAGGGCCAAGGAGATGTTAAGACATTGAGAGGAACTGGAGATATATGTACCTTGTCCGCATAGATTTGACATTTGTGACAAGTCCGGGAATGTTGATAGCAGTCAGCTTCCATGGTAGACCAGTAATAGCTTGCCTGTAGAATCTTCTTAGCCATCGTATGTCCGCTAGAGTGAGTGCCAAAGGTACCATTGTGCAGTTCAGCCATGATCTGTTCAGCTTCAATCTTGTCCACACAACGGAGCAGAATGCAATCATGATTGCGCTTGTACAGGATGCCATTGCTCAAGAAGAACTTGGCAGATAATCTCCTCAAGAACTTTTTGTCGTTGGCTGAAGCTCCTTCAAGGTATTCTTGAGCCTTGAGATACCTTTTGACTTCCTGAAACCAAGGTCGGTCCACTACTTCTTCGGTATTAATCTCGTGACAATGTGCAGGTTCGTCCATCTATTAAATGGTAATTTGGGGAGCCTCATTATCCCAGTTAAGTATAAACATGGATGATATTGTAGCTAGAGCATCTGCTAGCTGATTATCTTCTCGCGGGAAGTGCTCAAAGGTAATCTGCTCGAAATGTGGTAACAATGTCAAGACATGTTCTTTGTAAGGGATGAGGTTTTGATGTTTAGTATCCCACTCTCCTTTGATTTGACTGATAACGAAAGCTGAGTCCCCAAATACAATCAAAGATTTGATTCCCAAGTCTATTGCAGCCTTGAGACCAAAGATACAAGCTTCATACTCGGACATGCTGTTGGTGCAGTTGAAGCAGAGTCTGGTACTGAAAGGTGTGTCGCAACCTTTCGGGGAGATGAGTATTGCGCTGATACCGTTTCCAAGTGCATTAGAAGCACCATCAAAGTACAGGGTCCATAGGGATCCTTGCTCAGGTCCGTCATATGGTCTGAAACCTTCAATGTTATCCAAAGTCATAATATCCTCGTCGGGGAAGTCAAACCTCATCGATTGGTAATCTTCGACAGCTTGATGGGCCAGATGATCGGCTAGCACACTCCCCTTTATATCTTTTTGGGTCGTGTACTATATATCGTATTCTGTTAGGATCATCTGCCATCTATTAATCCTTCCACATAAAGCAGGCTTCTCAAAGATGTACTTGATCCGATCCATCTTAGATATAAGTAGAGTGGTATGAGTCAACATATACTGCCTTAGCCAGCGAACAGCCCATACCAAAGCGCATCAAGTTTTCTCGAGCAGTGAGTATCGGGTCTCACAGTCGGTAAACTTTTTTCTAAGGTAATAAATGGCATGCTCTTTTTAGCCAGACTTGTCATGTTGGCCCAGTACGCACCCCATTGAATTCTCTAAGACAGTCAGATACATGATTAGCGGTCTTCCTTCGACGGGAGGCATTAAGATAGGAGGTTCTAGCAAATACTCCTTGATTTTATCGAAATCAATTTGACAGTCATCATTCCATTTAACCATCTGATCTTTCTTCAACAGCTTGAAGATTGGTTCACGGGTAGATGTTAGGTGAGAAATGAACCTTGCAATGTAGTTTAGATGTCCCAAGAAACCTATGACCTCCTTCTCAGTGCGAGGAGCAGGCATTTCTTGTATAGCTTTGACTTTGGCAGGATCAACCTCGATGCCTTTGTTGCTGACAATGAAACCCATGAGTTTACCAGACCGGACTCTGAAGGTGCACTTGTTAGGGTTCAGTCTGAGCTTGTACTCTTTCAACCTGACAAACAGCTTTTGCAAATGGTCGAGGTGTTCTTCTTCAGTTTGTGATCGGGCTATCATGTCATCTACGTAGACCTCTATCTCATGATGTATCGTATCATGAAACAAAGCTACCATGGCGCGTTGATAGGTTGCCCCGACATTCTTTAGTCCGAATGGCATCACTTTGTAGCAGAACGTACCCCACTGTGTAATCAAAGTAGTTTTCTCCATGTCCTCAGGGGCCATTTTGTTCTGGTTATAGCCTGAGAATTTGTCCATGAAAGAAAATACCTTATGCTGAGCTGTATTGTCAACTAAGATGTCAATGTGCGGAAGTGGAAAGTCATCTTTAGGGATGTCCCTGTTTAAGTCTCTATAATCCACACACATTCTCACTTTGCCGTCCTTCTTAGGCACGGGCACAATGTTAGCAACCCATTATGGATAGGAAGTAACAGCAAGAAATCCAGCATTGAACTGCTTCATAACTTCTTCTTTGATCTTTTCAGACATGTCGGGCCTCATGCGGCGAACTTTCTATTTAACTGGTGGACAGTCTTATCTTGTGGGGAGACGGTGAACCACAATATCTGTATCGAGTCCCGGCATGTCTTCGTATGACCAGGCGAAGATCTCAACATATTCATTCAACAGCTGAATTAAGCGCTCTTTGACACTTGGCTCTAGGTTGGGACCCACTCTAACTTATTTTTTGTCTTCCTCAGTACCCAAGTTGATTGTCTCTAACAGTTCCTCATGAGGTAGAATAGCCCTTTCTTCCTGTTGTAGCAGTCTAGCCAATTCTCCCGACACCTCACAATCTTCCTCACCTTCGTATTCGGCGTGGTAGACCAGATCTTCAGAGTCACTGAAGGCCATAGCAGAATTGTTACCCATGGAATCTGGAATGGAAGGGTACCTGCATTTGTGAGTGTGGGGTGTGTGTAAGGGATAGCCACCTTTAAACAAATAAAATGTAAAAAGAAAGACAATAAACACAAAAGTTTATATATGAAAATGTCCATGATTCATTAAAATGGCATATGAAGATGAAAAATCAAACCCTTACAAATGGACCTATGTGCCTCGGGTAAGGCACAAGGTTAAAAGTGTACGAATTTTTTGGGAATTATTACAAACCAACAGAAATGTTTGAAAGATAAATTACTGATTTATGAAAGTAATGGGAACAAAGTCCTTTGCCTCCCAATTGCACAGTCCTCCGTCAACAGTAGGGAAAATCTAGTCTTCCAAGTTGCTCTCCTCTTCACTATCCTCCAAAGCATTGACTCCATGATGGGTGATCTTCACTGGTGGCCCTCCAGCACGGGAGCGGCGTACAACCTTTTGACTAGCCGAAGTGAAACCCAAGCCGAATTTATCTGATTTAAAGGGAAATTCGGGAAGCTGCCCCTAGATTGTGCTTCCTCCTTCTTCAATCACAACCTTTGCATCTTTGAGAGACGACATCCGAGGCGGAGGTCTGGTAATCATGGGTACAGAAGACACTGCCTTTGTTGCCGCAATCTCCTGAGCTACCTCTTCAAAATGCTGAAAGGGGGTTTTGATGAATTCGCCATCCAATTCTACATAGCGGAAAGAATTTACATGGCTTATCATGTATTCCTCTTCGCCGTGAAAAGTTACGATTTTCCCATGGACAGGGTACTTGAGCTTTTGATGCAGAGTGGAAGTGACGGCTCCAACATGGTGAATCCAGGGTCTTCCCAATAAGCAAGAATAGGAAGGACGTATGTCCATCACATAGAATGTGGAGTTGAAGGTTTCAGTTCCCACTTTAATCGGGATGTCCACCTCCCCGTGGACCATCCTTTTAGAACCATCAAAGGCTCTGACAATGATGTTGTTGGGCTTCAAGGTTAAACCTTCACAATCTAACCTATCCAATGCTTTCTTCGGCAAGACATTCAGCGAAGAACCAGTGTCTACCAGTATGTGTGCTAGAGTAGTCCCTCTGCATTCCACTGAGACATGCAAAGCGTCATTATGTTTTCTCCCTTTGATTGTTAGATCAGCATCGGATAATCCTAGACCATTGTCAGCTGTTAGGCTAGCTACACATTCCTGAAACTGATCCGCGGAGGTTTCCTGTGGCACATGGGTCATCTTCAAAAATCTGATCAAAGCTTTGGCATGAGCTTCTGAACAAAGCAGCAGGGCCAACATAGAGATTTTGAGGGGGTTTGCCCCAGTTGCTCCACAACATCATAATCGCTTTTCTTGATTATTTTCAAAATCTCTTCCATTTATTTTTTAGAGGTCTCGGGGATGACCAATGGCTGAGCCCTCGTCCTGACGGGCTCTTCTTGAATCCCTTTCCCTCTATCATCAACAGCAACAGAGGGGACAACCACAGGATTTACAACTTCTTTAATAATTGGAGTTCTCGCAAATATGTTTACTGAAGCAGGGGTAACCTTAGGAGTAGCTGAGGGTTCGAAGATTGCCTTTGGAGGGGAAATTTCCGGAGAGAAAATTCTCCCACTGCGGGTGATTTTGCTCGTTCCGGCAATGTTTCCAATGTCGTAGGTCTCTTCATCAGAACTCTCTTCAGTTGATTCAATTTGTTTAACACCGTGGTAAAAGATCTCTCCCCCATAGTTCCACGGTATTGATTTGTCGGACTTGTACGGGACCGGCCCCAGCATGGTTATCTTCAAAGGTGCAATCTTCGGATCGGATGTAATCTTAACAGGTCTTTTAGAGACCTTGGAGAGATTGGAGGATATGGTAATTAATGAAACATCATTGACAGGAGTTGGTGTAACAGGAGTCGGTGTAACAGGAGTCTTTTCAAAAAGGATTTCTTGGTTATCCATTAGGAGTTGGATGCCTAACTTCAACAATGGACAGTCGGTTAGTAAGGATGAACAAAGGCAGAAATCTTCTTCACAACCTGGGAAAATCCCAGCCTTCAGCAAATTCAACTTGATTATCAGTAGCGGAGTAATCAAATCATCAACAATAGCAACAAATAGATCTTCTTCAACAACATGGGCATTGTGGCCATGCTTTGGAATTGGAGCAGAGATTGCATTTGGCTTTTCAGGGGAGTCGAATTAAACTTCTTTAGCGTCTATCAAATCCTGAATCTTATTTTTGAGGGTCCAACAATTGGTGGTGTCGTGCCCCAAGGTGTCTGAATGATAAGCACACTTGGCATTGGGATGGTAGTGTGGTGATGAAGTGTTAGGGTTTTTAGGGGCCTCCCTCAAGCTTGCAAGGTTTAACTTCAAGAGATGGGGTAGAACCTGAGCAGGAGTCATATTTATCCGGGTGAATTGCCGTGCAGGCCTTTCCACCCTTGCTTGGTTGGTTCTGGGTTGATTGTTTCTAGGCTGATCAGCTGCAGACTTCTGAATCATTACGGCCCCCACCGCTGGCCGGCGCTCAACTCTTCCTTGACCTCTTTGAGAGTAGACAGCTGATACTTCTTTCTTTGCTGGAAAAGTATTTTTGATGGCAGCGGAAGCAGATGCATCTTTTTGAATTTTCCCGCTCTTTATGCCGCCTTCAACTCTCTCACCAGTTAGAATCAACTCGGTGAACCCCGCAGACGAACTTCCAATCAGGTGATTGAAAAAGGGGCCTGACAGTGTACCCAAGAACATATCTACTAGCTCCCTCTCAGATAGAGGTGGTTGTACTCGTCCCGCCAAGTCTCTCCATTTCTGGGCATACTCTTTGAAACCTTCATTTGAGACCATGCCCATACTCTATAATTGAGTACGGGTTGGTGCTAAATCCGCATTATATTGATACTGTTTGTAGAAGGCGGCCGCCAAATCCTCCTAATTATGCACATCATACCTCTCTAGCTGGTAAAACTAATCCAGCTGCGTTCCCGAAAGACTGTCGTGGAAGAAATGAACCCACAGGTCTTTGTCAGAAGAATGTGGTTGGATTTTTCTGACGTAAGACCGTAGGTGCATCTTGGGACAAGACAACCCATCGTACTTAGAAAATATAGGCACCTTAAACTTAGGGGGGATCACAATTGCAGAAACCAACCCCAACTCTTCAAAGTCCAGCCCAAGCACCCTTTGTATCTCCATGGCAGCTAGACGCTCTTCCAGATTCTTGTATTTGTCATCTGCAGGAGGGTACTGCTGTTCAGAATAGTCTTCATCCTCCTCCTCTTCTTCTTCCTCGGAATCAGATGGCTCGTAAGTCTCTTTACCCTTTCTCACCCCTTCATCAGATGTTAAGGGGAAATCCAGGACCCTTCTAGCTTGACCTTCAAATCTTCTACCCATGGTAGCCACACAAGCCCTCTTATTTTTCTTTTTATCTTTTTCCTTTTCCAGTAGAGTCTTGAGCTTCTCCTGCCCCTTAGCCAAGGTCAGAAGTAGCTGTTGAAACTGTGAATTATGCGCTTGTAAGTCTTTGACCGTCTGCTCACTATCTATCTTGCTGAAATAAACAGCAGAGAGATAAGGAAACCTGGTGTGAAGACCTGCTTATGCATATGATGAATGATATGTATTCATGTAATGCATTCAAGGATTCAGAAATTCAAATTTGTTTTAAACAAAAAGGAACACACGTCATATTAATAATATAGAATTTGTTAGTACATCAATGCCCCATGGGAAAAATAATACAAAATTCTAAGGTAAAAAGACGTTGCACATCCTCTTTGGTGAAATGTAGGTGTTGAGAGTCCGCTCTTCGTGAAGGTGACGCATGAGTTCCAAAACCTTTTTCTCGCTTGCGTAGAATTGGGCTTCAAAAGTATTCGCTCTCCCTTGAGCTGTATCCAACTCCTTTGTAAATCTTCGAGTGATGTTGGCATGTCAGGATGTAGGAGGGTGTATGGAACCTCTCCTTCTATAACAGGCTCTTTAATCACATGGAGAATGTAGGGGTAAGGCATCATAAGACTTTGGGCGCGGGTTCATACCAACTTGAGGTAAGGCTCAAGGGGGATGGAATTCTTGTGTCCTAAGGTCTTACTGTCCACCTTGTTGGGCATCCTCCAAGCTCGGATGAACCTTTGTCGAAGTCCTTGATCGTCATTGTCGAAGTCAAAAACCAAGTCTGGAATCAGCATGTCATGTGGGCCATCCCTTCGGACATACCCAAACTTTATCAGAGCCAAGCAAGGGTTGTAGGTGATGCCCCCCTAATGCCTAGTAGAGGGACATTAGGAAATTCTCCATAAAGGTCAATGATGATAACATTTTCTCTGGATCGAGAACACCAATGAACATCTGAATGTGTAAGAGTCATCAATCGTTGTGACCACCTCAAACCTTGCTCATTCTTCAAAACTAATTGGGGAAGATGAGAAATAAACCATCTTGTCAGTAGAGGAGTGCAACACATGAGAACGCCTCTTTTCCTCATTGTTCGAGTGTGAAAAGAGTGGAGGATATCCCCAAGCAATGTAGGCACCGGGTTGCGAGCCATGAAGATTTTGACAGCACTCACATCTATAAGTTGGTCAGGATTAGGGAACAAGACCATCCCATAGATGAGAAGAGCTATAATCTCCTCAAAAGCTTGTAAGTCCAAAGAATTCCAGCAGCTTTGGGCCTTCTCAAACAAGAACTTTGACAAGAAGCCTTTGACACCACTTCTAGTTTCCCAATGGCCTATGATATCAGATGGTTGCAAGTGTAGGGCTTGAGCAACATATTCAGGCTTTGGATCTCTTTCTGTACCGTTGAAAGGTAGTTGATTGAGAATAGGAATCCTCAAGAGTTGAGAAAACTCCTCCAAAGTAGGCACAAGCTGGTAGTCATGAAATGTAAAGCAATGATGCAAAGGGTCAAAGAACTGGAAGAGAACTTTTAACATATCCTCCTAAGTGTTGACAGTGACTAAGTTGAGAAGACGACCATGCCTCTCGGTGAATGGAGAATTCTCAGGAATCCTTGAAGCTAGCTCCTTGAGTTGAGGAGGAATTCTCACAAGGTTGACTTGGATAGTTTTCCTGCGAAGTGAATGCATTACCTACAAAACAGGAACAAAGATGAAGATCCAAAATCCTTGAAATGGTTAGTGGATGCATATGATGCTTCATGATGTCCATGATGTTATGCACAAGTATATATGTACAAACAAGTCACACAAGTTCCTAGTTTCAGGCTTGCATGGGGTTTCATAGATAAGTACCCTCTTGAAGTTTAGTTGGTCAACCTGTCCTAGAAATAGTAACCAGGTTCTAAGGAGCTCAATATCACTGGATTATTTTTTGTGTTCATTGTTTCAATTTAGCCACTTTACTGGCGACTGAAATATTCCAAGAAAACAACCCTCAATGAGTGTAGTATCGACTATCTACCAACTTTGGACTGTACCAAAGCCGGTCATCTCACTACTCCTAAAAAGGCCAAGTTGGTCAAGTAAAGGTTCTAAAAGTTCATTAGTGCTTTATGACATCACTCAGTGGCCCCGTATTCTCTTTGATTAACTCAAAGGCTACCGGTACCCACAAATATGTCGCACTAATATAGTTATTGCTTTAACCATGTCGGTATACCCCATACAGTTTCCACAATGTATTGCTATTTACCTATGAATGTTTCCCGAATCCGGGTAGAGGATTCAAACCCAAACAATAGAACCAAAGTGTCAAGAAATCAAGTCAAGCAAGATAAGCATGTAAAGGTGATCTAAACCCTAAGGTAACCCTACTTTTAGAATATCTCCCCAGCAGAGTCGCCAGTTCTGTGATGTGGTGGGAGAACTGACTAGAGGTTTTGCGTTTGTGTTTGCAAATGTTGCAGTTTAGCAAGAGTCGCCACCGACTTTTATTTTATCCAAAAGGAAAGGTAAAAAAGAACAGGAAAGACCTTTGAGATTGTTTTTGGGTTCGGGGGGTAGATTATGAAAAGGGAAGGTGCTAGCACCCTTTTCATCCATGGTTTTCCATGGGCTCTTAGTTACTTGTTTTAGATCACTTGCTTTTGCTTTTCAATTGTTTGAAATGGTGCTTTTGTGTGTGGTTTTGAAAGTATTTTGAAAAGAGGCCTTTATTTAGGCAACCATTGTAATGATTATTGTTTGAATGTATACAAAGGTGTTTGTCTTTTGAAAAATGTTTCAATGTTTGAAAGTTTATTCTGAAATGTTTTGAAATTGTTTTGAAATGTGTGTGATAGTTTGAAAATAGCAAGGATGGTTTGCAACTTGATCAAGTAACTAGGAGTTGTCTACCCTTACTCAAAAGTCTTTCCTACACATTTTTATTCCTTTGATATTGTTGTTTTACCATTGCATTTGGTAAACAATCCTATCTTTGGATGTTAAACGGGACGGGCATGGGTCATCGTATAACCATGATAACAATGGTGCCAAGTATCTTAGCAAGTTTTTTGAGGGACTAGATCATTTTTGTTTAGGCAACCAAGATAACGTCATCGAGGGACTATGATCTTTTTGTTTTGTTTGATTTTGCCAAGATACCTAGCATGCATACCATGGCAATTTTAAGGAAACAAAGTGGATGAAACCCTATGGATACTTGTGTGCACTGTGTTGTCCTTTTTCATGCATTTTTGTTTTGTGTTTAGTCATACTATTTGTTTGATTTTGGTCTTTGCATACAAAACCCTAATCTTACTATCATGGTATATGAAAGCGATAAAATACGTAAAAGTAAATCTAAGACTATTACAACATTATTATGGGGAGGGGGATACAAGTTTGAATATGGGGATATTGCTCAAAATAAAACCCTAAAACTATTACAACCAAATTGAATTTATTTTACAAATAATAAATAAATAAACAATTATTTAAATATGGAATTAAATATAAATATGCAAAAATGTTTTTTGTATTTATTTTATGTATGTAAAATAAATTTATTCAAGTCTTAAAAAATAAGAAAATAAAAATGATTATTTTTGGAAAGGGTAAAAACCCTAATTTTTTGTTTAAGAAAATATGCTTTATATTATTTATTTATTCTTTTTTTCTTTAAGAAAATATGCTTTATGTACAAAAAAGTTAAAAAATTAAATATTATATGAAAATATTAATTTAAGTGTATAAATAATAAAAATAAAAATATATAATATTTTTTATTATTTACAAGTTTTTATTTAAGAAAATAAAAGTATTAAACCTAAGAAACTAAATATTATGCAAAAAATAAAATAAAAAAATATGAAAAAATGCAAAAAAATAAAGATAATATTTTTATGATTTTTAATGTTTAGGAAAAAATAAATAAAAATCAGAAATATGAAATATATAAGAAAATATGAGAAATAAAAGAAATGGGCCAAGGGGGTGCAGGAAGTAAAACAGGGGGTGTCAATAGTCTGACAAAGCCAGACCCAGCCCAATGTCACTTCATCCGTGTCCTCTGGCCAAAACGCGCACACCCCTGTACTTCAAATCTGTTCTCTCTAATCTTTGCTTGAAATCAAAAACTCACAACATGAAACTTATAGAGTTTTAAACCACGATTCTAATGATATAAAAAACTTGATCTAACTCTCAAAGACCAGGGAGAATTTCAGTGGCCCTAAATTCTAACCTAACTTTTTCAGCATGTTCAACATCTAAATTCTCCTAGCTTAGTTAATATAAATACAAGTTATGTATATGTACAACTCAAGCACATTAGAGACTACATTTTGGCTTCACAAACCTAAGCCTAAGGATGTCTAAATAAGGAGATAGAAAGTTGAAAATTACCTTGTTCAGTCATGTTCGAATATGGCAATGTAGCAACTTTTAGTGAGGCCTAAAGTTCTTTTGAGCTTGCTTGATGTTCCCTCAACCTTTCCCAATGCTTAGCTTGCTTTGAAATGGTCTGAAAATCGTTGTAGAACTCAACCTGCAAAGCTTCAAAATGAAAATGGTGAAGTGTGCAAACGAGGTTACAGTTGCAAAGTAAGGCCTGGATAGTTTAGGTGTGTTGTATTGAATGTGTTTGAAGTGGTTTCAAGCAAAACGCACGAGGCAAATTTGTTTTGGAAGTGGTTCTGCAGAAGATGCCCTGTTTGGGCAAGAACTTGTGATTTTTGTGCTTAAGGGTGTTTGAGATGCTATGAGCTCGTGTTTTAGGCTTGGTATAATGTGCTGAGGTCCTTTGAAATGAGTCCAAGACTTGGTTTTAACAAATGCACAAGTTGTCTTCACTTTTGCAAGTTGGCTTGTTTTTGAAGAAAAGGTTGAGTTGACAAAGCCAAAGCCTGTACAGGATAGCTCAAGGCCTGCACATAGTTGGTGAGCTTTTCCTGATGTTTGTGGATGTTGTTTGTATCAAGAGATCAGGTCCAATGCTCGAGATAAACAAAATTGCAAAAAGTGTGCTTTATGGAAATGGTATTGTAACCTTTTTGCAATTTTTGGAATAGTTCTTTGTGTAATGCTCCATAGCTCAGAATAAGACCAATGTCCAATGTATTTGCATTAAATTAAGGAGTGTGGAAAGGATTAAGACCTGTAAAACAAGTACAAGCATGATCCAAACTGATTTGCAACTTGTGCCAATGTGAAAAATGCCATGGACAAAAGTGAGAAATGGCCATTTTCTTTTCTTCGATTCTCCCTAACCATAAATGATTTTGGAGAGTTCTTTGAAATTTTGGAAATCTTGTAACATGCTCTACAATCCATATTTTAAATTCATTTTGAGATTCCACTTGGAACTATGTGAAAAATTGCCATGAAGATAGGTCAAAATCCTGCCTAAACTAGGGCAAAATTTCACTATGTTAGAAAGTTTTTGGACCCCTATTCACAAAATCATAACTTAAGATCCAAGCATCTTTTGGGAAAACTTTTTGAATACAAGTTGTAGACTTTGTGGAGGACTACAACTTTCATGTTGGAATTTTTCTTTGAATCTGTGATCAGTGGATCTAGAACTGACTGTTTAACGCTGGTTCGCGAAATGTCGCGGAAGCAAGAGTCGCCACCGTCTTTTATTTTCTCCAAATGGAAAGGACAAAAGCACAGAAAAATTCCTTATAGAGATTGCTCTCGGTTCGGGAGGTAGATTATAGAAAGGGAAGGTGTTAGCACCCTTTCTATCCATGGTTATCCATGGGCTCTTAGATACTTGCTCATTTGTGTTTTCAAAATGCTTTGTTTGCTTTTCAACTGTGGGTTTTAAAAAAGTTTCTTTGAAAATTTCAGTTCGACTCTTGTATCAGTCCTCAAGAGTGTTTGAAAAGTTGCTTTCGAAAGCTTTTTGAAAAGGTGTCGGTGTAAAAAGTATTTTTGATTTGTTTTGAAATTAGAGCAAGTATCTAGAGTTCTCTACCTACCCTAAGGAATTCATCTGTGTAAATGTCCTTGAAGTAGTGCCATCCCACCATTTAGAGGTAGGTAGCACCACCGTTGGAGGTGTTCGGGTCAATTCGAGGGTTCGGGACGTGGTGATCACCGGAGCAATAGGAAGACACCTTAGAAGCTACCCTCATGCCATGTTCATGGACATGAGGACTTACTAAAACATCCTCTACTCGACGACCACCTTTCGAGGGGCAAGGCAACAGTGAGGCGTACCCTAGGGGTGGTGTATGATTTGTGTGTCGTTTTCAGATATTTTTGTCTTGTCATGCATTGGTGATCTACGCTTTGTTTTTATTTTTGACATTCATTCTTTCATGCACCTTAATTAACAGTTAAAAAGATGCGGAATTAAAAGGTCCTACGCTATTACAAAGGCGCGGGTCTACATCGCCAAATTAGTCCAAGACCCGATTTGAAATAAAAAATAATGCGGAAATATAAATGTCCTATTAATCTATTACATAGCTTTGGGAGAATTACATGAAATTTATAAAAGGAAATGAAATAAACGCGCGAAATAGAATTACGATCGAATGAGAGGGCGTTGGACCCTTTTAAAGAAATTAAGCTACAGTTAATAAATTAATTAAATTAAAATAAAAAGGAAAGAATTCTTGAAGTTTTTTGTATTTATAGATCTTTGGCAAGAAAATTAAATGAAATTAAAAGAAGTTAATTAACCCTAATTTTAAATTACTTTTTATTTATTGAGAAACGGTTTAAGTTTAACCTAGTTTTAACTAAACTATTTAATGGTAAGTTTATTTACAAAATATAATTAATAATTAAATATGGTGAAAAAAGAAAAAAAGATAAAAGCATTTAAAACCCTAATTCTACCTTTTTTAGTTTATTAGAAAAAAACATTAAAATTAAACCTAGAATTAAAACTAAATTAATTAATAAGATTTATTTACAAAGAAAATATTTAAATAAAATATTTTTTTTATGTTTTATAGTTTCTGAATTTTTTGGGCATTTTTTTATGTTAGGAAAATATTAATTTATGAATTGAGAGGAAATAATTAAATTAAAACAAATAATAAAAAAAATAGAAAAAGAAAAGAAGTACAAACATTTGGGGGGTGTTGACCCCAATTTGGAGGCATTATCCATCAATCTGGCCCATTTAATTCCTGACCTTGTTGACTTTCCTGAGAGGCGTGTGGCTCCATTGACCAAGGCATATGGTGTTCTTCAGATCATGGCCGTTGGATGGATGTTATGGGACATGTGGCATGCTGGGCGTAGAGTGCATGGTAGTCTTTTGATAAGAAGCTGCATGGAATTATGTTAGCAAGCAAAATATTGAAATAATATGGGGGGACTTGGGAATCGAACCCAGGTCCCAGAGTTTACCAAACCAATGCCCTGCCAATTGTGCTGTTGATCTTCTTTGTTATTATAACGAAACGCAATTATTATAATAAAAAGTAAGTGCAAGTGGTCTGAAGCAAAAAAAAAGCGCGCCAAGCTTTGAATCAGCCAACCACAGCCTTCCAACTCATCTTCTTCCTCGTTTGTGCGTTTTGACCTGGAAAAAGAACATCAAATAGCGGGGGTTTTGAACCCCCACTAACTACAGTATAGGAAAATAGCGATTAGGAATTGGCCCATGATAAATTGAGCGCGAGCATGCCATTTTAATCGTTATGAACTTCTGATTCTGATGGCATGGGTCTTGTAGGCTGATTTTTCCAGAATAAGGAAACCCTCTTTTTAAGCTCCTGAAACCCTAACGCGTGTTCATGGTAGTTTTGCATACAGGCGTCCAAAACTCAATTGAGTAATACCAATGGCTTTAGAAACATCATATTAGTATAAATCACATGTTAAAAGTCATGAATAACGTATGGAAATGCAAACACGATTATCAAATTTTTTCAGAAAAGTTAGACTCCTATCTACCAATTCTTTGCGCTTGGAGAGTGGAGAACGATTGGGTTCTATTCAGAGGAGTTCCAGGAAGCTTTTGAGATCTTTTTCACGCCTTGAAATGCCTTCAAACTATGAAAACAGGTTTTGGATTTTTTAAGAAAAAGTGAGTTTTGGTCCTTGAGTCCTAGCGCAGCATTCAGGTCTTGAGCTTTAGGGTTAGGTTTGTGCTTGTATAAGGAACGATTTTGATCAATAATCCAAGCCCAAAGCTTTGTCTTTAATGGTTTTCAAAATTTGATTTTTATGAATCTTTTTTCAATCTTTTCCATGAAGAACATGCTAAGTTTGGAAGATTTTGCTCTTGTTGATTGGCACACGAAATAATGAGCATGTGATAGACCTATTTTCTGCACAAAAAGATTTAAAACCAATGATTTGATATTTTTCTCATATTTAAAACTAATTAAATGAATAAATAAAAATAAAAAACCAATTAATTGATTAAAAATAAGAAAGTAAAGCCCTTTGGGCTTAATGGGTCGTGCATATGCTTTGGATGATGATTCTTGGAAGAAAATGTGGCCCATTAGCAATTTTGAGGCATTTGAAGCAAAGTTGACTTTTCAAAATTCCCAAAAATTTCCCAACTTCCACAAGGCATATCTTGCTCAATTTTTAAGCTTTGATCATGTTCTTCAACATTTTGGAAAGGTCTTGAAGTCCTCTAACCAATGCCTTTGGTCCCATGTCATTTTGATTTACCAATCTCCAGTTATGGTCTTTGACTTAAAGTGCCTTTTTGTTGACTTTTGAAAATGACCTATGATGTTGAAATTGTTAACTTTTTGTGAGAGAATTTCTTGGACTTGAAGTGTGAAGAGGAGTTGTAGGAAATGTCTTTCTCTTCAAAATGAGCTTTGGATGGAATTTTTCTGATAATCCATGTGGAAGTTATGCCTTGGTCAAGTTATAGTTGACTTTTTCAACTGTCCAAATATGGAAACTTTTGCATCTTGAGACTTTTTGAGCCATGCCTTGAAAATCATGATCAAGAATTGATCAAATGATGTTTGTGGCTTCAAAATAAGATGTTGACCAAAAATTTGGACTTTTGACTGTCAAATGACCATTTTGCCCCTACAGTTGACTGTAGGGCAATTAGGGTTTTTGACTGTGCAATTTTGTGCTGTAAGTCTTGAAACTTGGTATGAGGATGCTTGACAATGTTTATAGGCATGTGGGACTTGATTGGACCCTTGAAAACTTCATTTTCTTTGTCAGAACCAAAACCCTAGTTTTTGACTGTTAGGAGGCCCTTGAACTGTGCAACCCTTGGGGAGATTTTGAAGCATGCTTTTGGCAAATCTTGAAGAATATGGGAGGGCAAATTTTGGGGTACAACAGTTGCCCCTGTTCAATCTTCTTAGACCTGAGGATGCAGATTGGCTGACGTGCCTTTCGTAATCTGAAGGTGGAAGATGATTGAACACTAGAGTGCCTAGAAATTTGCGCTCACATAGTAGTGATGTGGGGAATGGGCTTACAGATGCCATTTGGAGATTGATGAATAGGATGATGGGATTATAGATTCCATGCTAAGAGATGATGGAAGGTGGATGGGCTTATAGATGCCATCTGGGTGTCATTCGCGTAAGAGTTTCCTTAGCGAGAACTTGCGTACCTGGAAAAAAGAAAATGATTACCTGGTCTGTTACAGGAGTTGGTCTTCAAACTCTTTGTGTAGATGTGTCCTGACTGGTTACAGGAGCTGGATCTGGAGCTTCAAAAAGGTGATGAATGAACCAGGGATGGTTACTACCTCAACGGGACGGTGAGAGAACCTTGAACGATTACTACCTCAACGGGAACGCTGAGAGAACCTTGGACGATTACTACCTCAACAGGAACGCTGAGATAACCTTGGACGACTTCAACCTCAACAGTAACGCTGAGAGAATCTTGGATGTCTTCAACTGGATAAGAAACAGGGAGATCTTAGGGTCGATCTGACTGAACCAGAGAAGGCCTTTGACTGGATAAGAAACAGGAAAATCTTAGGCTCGATTTAACTGAACCGGACAAGGTCTTGAAATCTTCAACTGGATAAGAAACAGGGAGATCTTAGGGTCGATCTGACTGAACCAGAGAAGGCCTTTGACTGGATAAGAAACAGGAAAATCTTAGGGTCGATTTAACTGAACCAGACAAGGTCTTGAAATCTTCAACTGGATAAGAAACAGGGAGATCTTAGGGTCGATCTGACTGAACCAGAGAAGGCCTTTGACTGGATAAGAAATGGTAAAATCTTAGGGTCGATTTAACTGAACCGAACAAGGTCTTGAAATCTTCAACTGGATAAGAATTAGGGAGATCTTAGGGTCGATCTGACTGAACCAGAGAAGGCCTTTGACTGGATAAGAATCAGGAAAATCTTAGGGTCGATTTAACTGAACCAGGCTAGGTCTTGAAATATAGCTGAGAACTTAACTGGATCTTTTCCTGAAAGGTAAAGGTCAGGCATGATATGAATCGAGCGATGATGTTCTCGACATAAATGAGATTTGTAAGATGTGATGCGTATATGCATGCTATGATGTATGAAAATGTGATGTTTATGAATGTATCTTTTCGTCCTAGGAAAATAAATCCTTGACGGGTGCCAGGAAATCACTCCTGGGCTGATGTTGAAGAATAGATTTTTTTTTGCTTTCGCTGGGGATGACGGTTGCAAGAATACCGGTAGGAGAAGATAACTCTGTTGGGGAATAAACTTGGCAAATGGATTACTCTGCAGGGAGAAAAGTACTCTAACGGTCTTGCTGAGGAACAGTACTCTGTGGAGAGAGAGGTACTTTGCTAGGATACTGATGGTAACTTCGCTGGGGATACCATTGATGTGTTGGAAGTGTTAATAGACTCCGCTGGGAATAAGAAGACTTCGCCGAGGACGATCTTCTCGTGGCTTTTGGCTGAGGATAACCCAGTTATATCCTGGTAGAGAAATAACCTTTGAATAAAGTCGGGGGACGCGTTCGTGCTCTACGGGGATAAGCTTCCAGAATCTACTGGGGATAAGCTTACTGCTTGGGGAGATGGATTCCAACTTTCCTAGGGAACTAGATTGGACTCTCCTGGGGAAGTTTTGAAATGTATTGGGGAAGTGACTCCTTTGAATGTTTGGTATGCTGCCGGGGAACAATCTTTAGACCAAGACTGTCGGGGATGCTTGTTAAGAATATCTGTATATCGTGCTGGGGAATGTTAGGATCTGCGGGGGATACCCAACCTCCTTAAGGCTGATAATATAGCTCTGCTTGGGGAGAGTGCATTGACTTGCTGACTCACTCTTTGGGGAATTAAGATGTACTGGTTGTGTTCTTCAGCTGAACTCACCTTGGTACCTTGGTGGACGGAACAATTAGATCGCTTAGACAACTCTTTATTGCCCCTGTTTCTAATGTTACCTGTAATTAATCCTTTGTCTCGTATGCAAATATTCATGAGTTAGCAAATTATTGTCAATGCATATATCACAAATTGAACCTTGGACGTTCTTCGCAAAACAAAACAGAAAAGGAAAAACAATTGGCAATTTTAACTGAAAAGTGTATTTGTATTGATTTTTGAATTTTCCTGTAAAATAGGCGTTTAAGTACAAGAGGCTAACGTCCTAGTAAGAGAACGCCGCTGAACAAAAGAGTTTATACAAATTTGTACAAGAGAAAATAAAACAGCTGTGTGAAATGAATGATCCACTGGGTTCCAACTCTGCTATCGCCCTTATATCTTCGAGCGTCTCATCACTTGATGACCTTAGTTGAAGATGAAGCTGATTGATCGATGCCGTCTGAACTTGATGTAGATATCGGATTCTAGATGCAAAGTGATCCAATGAGACATAGTATTACGCTTTATCCCTAACTTTTGCCTGGACCGCCCTTTCGGGTTTTCAGTCCACCGGGATACCCATTTTTGCCCAAGCCGCCCTTTCAGGTTTTCGACTTGCCGGGTGTACAAATGTTTTCATTTCATCCCTTCATTTTTCCCGAACCCTTTTGGTTCGCCGGGAAGCCCTAATTTTTGCCTAGGTATGTCAACCTAGCGGGTCTTTTTCATGCGTAGTATCTTTTTACTATGTCTGCATTGGCGGGGTGAGGAAGGTCGTCACCATCCATGTTGGTTAGAATCATGGCTCCTCCTGAGAACACATGTTTAACCACAAATGGCCCTTCATACGTAGGGGTCCATTTGCCCCTTGGATCACTCTGAGGAAGGATGATTCGCTTGATTACCAGATCCCCAACTTGATATTCTTGTGGTCTGACCTTTTTGTTAAATGCCCTGATCATCCGTTTTTGGTACGTTTGACCATGACAAATAGCAGCAAGTCTCTTTTCATCAATAAGGTTTAGCTGATCAAGTCGTGTCTGGATCCAATCATCTTCGCTCAGATCTGCATCATTCATTATCCGGAGAGAAGGTATTTGCACTTTGATCGGTAAGACTGCCTCCATACCGTAGACCAAGGAGAAAGGAGTTGCCCCAGTTGACGTTCTGGCTGAGGTACGGTACCCATGTAGAGCAAACGGTAACATCTCATGCCAGTCCTTGTAGGTGACTGTCATCTTCTGCACAATTTTCTTAATGTTCTTATTTGCTGCCTCTACAGCCCCATTCATCTTCGGTCTGTAAGGAGAAGAGTTATGGTGCTGTATCTTAAACTGCTCGCAGAGCTCAGTGATCATCTTGTTATTTAGATTGGTACCGTTGTCTGTAATGATCCTTTCTGGGACGCCGTATCGACAGATCATATTGTGCCGAATGAACTGTGCCACAACAGTCTTGGTTACCGTAGCGTAGGAAGCTGCTTCGACCGACTTCGTGAAGTAATCAATTGCCACCAGGATGAAGCGATGCCCGTTGGATGCCGTAGGTTTAATCTCGCCGATCATATCTATGCCCCACATTGCAAACGGCCAAGGCGCAGTCAGAACATTTAGAGGAACTGGAGGAACGTGCACCTTATCTGCATATATCTGGCATTTATGGCATGTCCGAGAGTGTTGGTAGCAGTCAGCTTCCATTGTGGACCAGAAATACCCTGCCCGAAGGATTTTCTTTGCCATAGTGTGTCCACTGGAATGTGTTCCGAAGGTCCCTTCATGTAACTCTTCCATGATCCTTTCTGCTTCTGTCTTGTCCACACAACGCAGCAAGGTCGAATCATGGTTTCGCTTATACAGAATGTCGTTGCTAAGGAAGAACTTTGCTGCGAACCTTCTCAGAAACTTCTTATCGTTGACAAACGCACCTTCAGGGTATTCCTGAGCTTCCAAGTATCTCTTCACCTCATGGTACCAAGGCTTCTCACTCACCAATTCAGTCTCGAGATCACAACAGTATGCCGGTTCATCCAGTTTCCAGATGATGATCCGGGGAGCCTCATTGTCCCATTTGACTTTGAACATGGAAGACATCGTAGCTAACGCGTCCGCTAACTGATTCTCCTCTCTCGGGAAATGTTCAAAGGTTATCTCTGTGAAGTGGGGGATCCAGGTCAACACACATTCTCTGTAAGGAATAAGATTCGGATGTTTCGTATCCCACTCTCCTTTGATCTGATTGATCACGAGGGCGGAATCTCCGAAGACACTCAGATACTTGATCCTTAGGTCGATCGCGGCTTGAAGACCCATGATGCATGCCTCATACTCCGCCATGTTGTTGGTGCAGTTGAAACATAGCCGGGCAGTAAGTGGAGTATGAGTGCCTTGAGGAGATATGATCACAGCGCTGATACCGTTACCCAAAGCGTTGGAGGCTCCGTCAAGGTGCATAGACCATCAGGATCCTTCCTCAGGTCCTTCATCTGGTCCAGGTACTTCACAATCAGTCACTATCATGATGCTCTCGTCTGGAAACTCGAAGTTCATTGACTGATAGTCGTCTACTACCTGATGTGCCAAGTGGTCTGCCAATACACTTCCTTTGATGGCTTTCTAGGTCGTATACTGGATGTCGTATTCTGTCAAGATCATTTGCCATCTTGCTATTCTCCCAGACAGAGCAGGCTTTTCAAATATGTACTTTATAGGATCCATCTTTGAGATCAACAAGGTAGTGTGAGTCAGCATATACTGTCTCAGCCGGCGAGCAGCCCATACCAAAGTGTAACAAGTTTTCTCGAGCAGTGAGTATCGGGTCTCACAGTCGGTAAACTTTTTGCTAAGGTAATAAATGGCATGCTCTTTTCGGCCAGACTCGTCATGCTGCCCCAGCACACACCCCATTGAGTTGTCAAGCACTGTCAGGTATAGGATCAGAGGTCTCCCCTCAACCGGTGGCATAAGGATGGGTGGTTCTTGGAGATACTCTTTGATTCTGTCAAAAGCAGCCTGAAATTCATCATTCTAACGTACTACCTGATCTTTCTTCAGCAGCTTGAAGATTGGCTCACAGGTAGCGGTTAGGTGCGAGATGAACCGGGCGATGTAATTCAGGCGCCCTAAAAAGCCTCTGACCTCCTTCTCTGTCTTAGGAACTGGCATCTCTTGAATAGCTTTAACCTTGGCAGGGTCCACTTGAATACCCTTATCACTTACAACGAAGCCTAGCAACTTTCCAGATCTTACCCCGAAGGTGCACTTATTCGGGTTCAACCTCAGCTTGTACAGTTTCAGATGGTCAAACAATTTCTGCAGATGATCTAGGTGCTCTTCCTCAGTCTGGGACCTTGAAATCATGTCGTCAACATACACTTCAATCTCATGATGGATCATGTCATGAAATAAAGCAACCATGGCACGTTGGTAGGTTGCCCCAACGTTCTTCAGTCCAAAAGGCATGACCTTGTAGCAGAAGGTGCCCCACTGAATAATAAAGGTAGTTTTTTCCATGTCTTCAGGTGCCATCTTGATCTGATTATAACCTGAGAAACCATCCATGAAAGAGAACACCTTATGCTGAGCAGTATTGTCAACAAGGACATCAATGTGAGGTAGAGGGAAGTCATCTTTGGGGCTGGCCCTGTTCAGATCCCTGTAATCGACACACATTCTGACCTTTCCATCTTTCTTTGGTACCGGCACCACATTAGCAACCCACTGTGGGTAAGAAGTCACTGCAAGAAACCCGGCGTCAAACTATTTCATAACCTCGGCTTTGATCTTCTCAGACATCTCTGGACGCATACGGCGGACCTTTTGCTTGACCAGAGGGCAGTCTTCCTTGGTAGGCAAATGATGGACCACAATGTCGGTATCCAACTCGGGCATATCTTCGTAAGACCAAGCAAAGATCTCCATATAATCATGTAGCATCTGAGTCAACCGTTGCTTCACGATGAGCTCTAGGTTGGCACCAATCTTAACTTCCTTCCTGTCTGTATCAGTACCCAGATTTATTATTTCCACTGGCTCTTCATGTGGTTGAATTGCCCTTTCTTCCTGGAGTAACAGTCTTGCAAGATCTCCAGGCACTTCGCAATCATCTTCACCTTCGTCTTCGGCTAAGTTGATCGGATTTTCGAAGTCATAACTGGCAGTAGCAGAGTCGTTACCAGTGAGATCCAGAGTGGATTGAAACCTGTATGAGTGAGTGTGTGTAAATACAGCTGTTTTGCAATATATAAAGAAAGGAAAGAAAGAAAAGGAGCATAAGATTTGAAATGCGAGAAAACGTCCAAGGTCTTTATTCATGATATATGAAATGACAATTTAATATACCCTCACAAATGAAGCCACGGTGCCCCGGGTAAGACACCGGGCCATAGAGTTTCAAATTATTGTTTATTACAAATAACAAAACAAAAGAATTCATTACTCAGTAACAAGAGAAACAAGTAGGTTGTCCTTTGCAATCCAATTGCTAGGTTCACTGTCGGTTGCCGGGTAAATCCAGCTGTCGAACTCATCTTCATCCACTTCATCATCTTCCCTGATAGCATTCACTCCATGGTTAGGCATGGGAGCAGTCACCACATTGGGCTTCTCAGGTGCTTCAAATTGTACCTCCTTGGCGTCAATAAGATCCTGCACTTTATTCCTTAAGGCCCAACAGTCATCAGTGGAATGCCCCGGGCTATCAGAGTGATAAGCACAGCGGGCATTTGGATTGTACTTGGGAGAAGCCGTATTCATAACCTCCGGGGCCTCTCTAACAGTCACCAAATTGGTAGACAGCAACTGCGGCAAGATTTGTGATAGAGTCATACTCAGACGGGTAAACTCTCTTCTGGGTCTTTCAGCCCTTTGAGGATTGGTTTTCCGAGGAGCGGCAGCAGGCTTAACAATCATCACCGCGTTGACAGATTGGCGGCACTCGGATTTCTCTTGTCTTCTAGACCCATATACAGCACTGGCCTCCTTCTTAAAGGGCTTCTTCTCAGAACTTGCAGATGCACCCTTCTGAATTTTACCAGACCTCATTCCAGCCTCTATCCTCTCTCTAGTCAGGATAAGATCAGTAAACCCTGCAGATGAGTTACCGATAAGATGATTGAAAAATGGCCCAGATAGGGTCCCCAAGAACATGTCTACCAACTCCCGGTCAGTTAACGGAGGCTGCACCCTGCCAGCCAGTTCCCTCCACTTCTGTGCATACTCTTTAAAACCTTCGCTTGACCCTAGCGACATACCCTGGAGTTGGGTACGTGTAGGAGCAAGGTCGGCATTATATTGATACTGCTTGTAAAAAGCAGTAACCAACTCCTCCCAGTTACGAACCTTGGTCCCATCCAACTGATAGAACCATTCGAGATGAGTCCCTGAAAGACTCTCCTGGAAGAAGTGGATCCACAAATTCTTGTCCACTGAGTACGGCTGAATCTTCCGCACATAAGATCTGAGGTGTAGCTTGGGACAAGACGCCCCGTCATACTTGGTGAAAGATGGTGCCTTAAACTTGTGAGGAATAATCACACCAGTAGAAAAGCCCAAGTCTCCGAAATCCAGCCCAGACACTTGTTGGATCTCCATGGCGTTCAGTCTATCTTCCAACTGCTTATACCGGTCTTCAGCAGGAGGATACTGTTCGTCATTGAAGTCAGTCTCGTTGTCAGAGACTACCAGACTAGGACCTTTTCCCCCTTGGGGACTGCTCTTGCCTATAGAAGAACCAGCCTCTTCATTCTGCAGAGTGTTGCCAAACCTTCGGCCCGAGTTGAAAAGAACAGTTATCTTCTTCTTCTTCTTCTCCTTCTTCAGGAGTAAAGCCTTCAGCTCTTCTTGGCCTTGAGCCAAACCCATGATCAGTTCCTGAAATTACGCGTTCTGCGCCTGAAGAGCCTTGATAGACATCTCTGTTGATGATGAGTCAGGGTTCATGATGCTGAAATAAACAGCGAAGAACAGTAAGCAACCTGAAAAGAAGAAAACCTGCTATGCACATGATGAATGGGATGCGTATGACTTATGTTTTCAAAGACAATCGGGAATCAACTTTGTAAACAAAAAGGAACACACTTCATTAGATTCAACTTTGAAACATAAATTGTTCAACAGGTTGCCCTTAGGCGTTACATAAAAGGGAAATACTGAAAAGAGAAATAAAACTGTAAAAGAAACATCCAGAGCTCCTTATTGATCCCATGGTCTCCTCTTCTCAGTACGGATGTAGTCATTCAAAGCTCGCTCATTTTCCAACTGCTTTGTCAGCTTCTGGATCTTCAATTCCTGCTCATTGAACTTTTCCCGATACGAATCCCGTTCTTCTCGCAGTCGCGACCAAGATCTCTTTAATGTCTCATAATCAGTAGGTATCTGAGGAGGGAGGACAATTGGAGGAACACCATCTTCGTCAGGATACTCAAGAATGATAGGTCTGACGGCTTCGTATGGCATACCTAACTTCTGAGCACGGATACGAACCCATTTGTAGTAGGCTTCCATAGGTAGAGAAGTCTTTGGCCCCAGCTCTTGTGGATCAGCTTTATGAACTTTGTCCCAAGCCTTGATGAACCTACGACGCAACTCGTCACTATCCACCTGAAACTCAAAACTGATATGAGGCACCAACATCTCATGAGGCCCTGCTCTTCTGGCCCTTCCAAACTGACGGAGCGCTAGACATGGATTGTAACAGATTCCTCCTTGGGTACCAATCAACGGAACATTAGGGTATTCTCCGCATCGATCAATAACAGTTATCTCATCCAAACCTCTGCAAGTCCAAATGATGTCCTTATCGGTGAGAGATATTAACCTATGAGCCCAACCTCTTCCTTCTTGGTTCTTCAGCACGAACTTAGGGAGGTGCGAAATAAACCACCTCACCAATAAAGGGATACAACACCATAGAGTTCCTCGTCTTCGGGCAGTACGAGCATGAAGTTGTTGCAGGATATCACCCAAGAGAGTGGGCACAGGATTCCGAGACATAAAGATCCTTATGGCAGTGACATTGATGAAGTTGTCAGGATTAGGAAACAAGACTAGCCCATATATTAAGAGAGCTAGGATGTCTTCATATGCCCTAAAGTCCAAGTCATTCCAGAAACTGTTAGCCTTACCAATCAGAAACTTGGCCAAGAAACCCTTAACTCCGCTTCTAGTCACCCAGTTGTCCATTACTTCTTGATGGGTCAAAGGAAGAGCTGCAGCAACCTCCTCAAGCCTGAGGGTCTTTTCCCAACCAGTAAAGGGAGTTTGATCCAAGATAGGGATACCAAGCAAATCAGAGAACTCTTCCAGGGTAGGGACCAGCTGGAAGTCTTGAAAGGTGAAGCACTGGTACATAGGGTCATGGAACTGGGTCAGGACACTCATCAACTGTTGATCCCGCTTTGCAGTGACTAAACTGAGAAGAGAACCGTGCCTCTGGATGAAGGAAGTGGTGTTTGGAATTCTGCTAACCAACTCTTCAAGTAACTCAGGTGGGTGAACAAAGTTGAACCGGATAGTATTCCTTCACACAGGCATCATGGTGTCCTACAAAACAGAGCAAAGGTGAAACCCTCTTGTCTTTGAAATGGTTAGTCCTTATGCAGGATGCATGCAATGCTCATGATGTTATAATGTTATGATAAAGCACACCACAAATATTTACAAGGCAAACATGGTAAGGCACACAAGTCACACAAGACAAGCCCCTAAAGTTTAGGCCAACATGAGGTCTAGGTATTACCCTCTTTCAGTTTGTTGGTTCATACCTGTCCTATCAAAGTAACCGGGTTCTTAGGGGATCCCAATATCATTGACTACCCTCAATCGGTCATAACTCCAGCATCGCAATCTTTTCTTGCGGCCAGAACCATCACGAGAGTTTAGCCTCAATGGGCGTAGCATACTGCTACTGTTCTAATGGCCAAGTTGTGTCATTTAAGGTTCTAAGGTCTGTTGGTGTTTAACGACTCCTTGGAAGACCCATATTCTCCTCGTTGCGACACAAGGGATATCGGTACAGACCAAGGTGCCACACCAACATAGCCACTGCTTCACCCATGTCGGTCTACGCCGGACAGGTCCCTCACAGCTTATGCTACCTAAACAGGGTATCCCCAGATCCGGGTTAGGATCTATGTAACTCCCATGCAACCCACAATTTAAAGCAAGCAAATCAATACAATTGAAAACACAGTTATGAACTATCCTAAGGTACACCTCACTTTAAGTTTATCCCCAGCAGAGTCGCCAGTTCTGTGATCGGTGGATCTAGAACTGACTGTTTAACGCTGGTTCGCGAAATGTCGCGGAAGCAAGAGTCGCCACCGTCTTTTATTTTCTCCAAATGGAAGGGACAAAAGCACAGAAAAATTCCTTATAGAGATTGCTCTCGGTTCGGGAGGTAGATTATAGAAAGGGAAGGTGTTAGCACCCTTTCTATCCATGGTTATCCATGGGCTCTTAGATACTTGCTCATTTGTGTTTTCAAAATGGTTTGTTTGCTTTTCAACTGTGGGTTTTAAAAAAGTTTCTTTGAAAATTTCAGTTCGACTCTTGTATCAGTCCTCAAGAGTGTTTGAAAAGTTGCTTTCGAAAGCTTTTTGAAAAGGTGTCGGTGTGAAAAGTATTTTTGATTTGTTTTGAAATTAGAGCAAGTATCTAGAGTTCTCTACCTACCCTAAGGAATTCGTCTGTGTAAATGTCCTTGAAGTAGTGCCATCTCACCATTGAGAGGTAGGTAGCACCACCGTTGGAGGTGTTCGGGTCAATTCGAGGGTTCGGGACGTGGTGATCACCGGAGCAATAGGAAGACACCTTAGAAGCTACCCTCATGCCATGTTCATGGACATGAGGACTTACTAAAACATCCTCTACTCGACGAACACCTTTCGAGGGGCAAGGCAACAGTGAGGCGTACCCTAGGGGTGGTGTGTGATTTGTGTGTCGTTTTCAGATATTTTTGTCTTGTCATGCATTGGTGATCTACGCTTTGTTTTTATTTTTGACATTCATTCTTTCATGCACCTTAATTAACAGTTAAAAAGATGCGGAATTAAAAGGTCCTACGCTATTACAAAGGCGCGGGTCTACATCGCCAAATTAGTCCAAGACCCGATTTGAAATAAAAAATAATGCGGAAATATAAATGTCCTATTAATCTATTACATAGCTTTGGGAGAATTACATGAAATTTATAAAAGGAAATGAAATAAACGCGCGAAATAGAATTACGATCGAATGAGAGGGCATTGGACCCTTTTAAAGAAATTAAGCTACAGTTAATAAATTAATTAAATTAAAATAAAAAGGAAAGAATTCTTGAAGTTTTTTGTATTTATAGATCTTTGGCAAGAAAATTAAATGAAATTAAAAGAAGTTAATTAACCCTAATTTTAAATTACTTTTTATTTATTGAGAAAAGGTTTAAGTTTAACCTAATTTTAACTAAACTATTTAATGGTAAGTTTATTTACAAAATATAATTAATAATTAAATATGGTGAAAAAAGAAAAAAAGATAAAAGCATTTAAAACCCTAATTCTACCTTTTTTAGTTTATTAGAAAAAAACATTAAAATTAAACCTAGAATTAAAACTAAATTAATTAATAAGATTTATTTACAAAGAAAATATTTAAATAAAATATATTTTTTTATGTTTTATAGTTTCTGAATTTTTTGGGTATTTTTTTATGTTAGGAAAATATTAATTTATGAATTGAGAGGAAATAATTAAATTAAAACAAATAATAAAAAAAATAGAAAAAGAAAAGAAGTACAAACATTTGGCGGGTGTTGACCCCAATTTGGAGGCATTATCCATCAATTTGGCCCATTTAATTCCTGGCCTTGTTGACTTTCCTGAGAGGCGTGTGGCTCCATTGACCAAGGCATATGGTGTTCTTCAGATCATGGCCGTTGAATGGATGTTATGGGACATGTGGCATGCTGGGGCGTAGAGTGCATGGTAGTCTTTTGATAAGAAGCTGCATGGAATTATGTTAGCAAGCAAAATATTGAAATAATATGGGGGGACCTGGGAATCGAACCCAGGTCCCAGAGTTTACCAAACCAATGCCCTGCCAATTGTGCTGTTGATCTTCTTTGTTATTATAACGAAACGCAATTATTATAATAAAAAGTAAGTGCAAGTGGTCTGAAGCAAAAAAAAAGCGCGCCAAGCTTTGAATCAGCCAACCACACCCTTCCAACTCATCTTCTTCCTCGTTTGTGCGTTTTGACCTGGAAAAAGAACATCAAATAGCGGGGGTTTTGAACCCCCACTAACTACAGTATAGGAAAATAGCGATTAGGAATTGGCCCATGATAAATTGAGCGCGAGCATGCCATGTTAATCGTTATAAACTTCTGATTCTGATGGCATGGGTCTTGTAGGCTGATTTTTCCAGAATAAGGAAACCCTCTTTTTAAGCTCCTGAAACCCTAACGCGTGTTCATGGTAGTTTTGCATACAGGCGTCCAAAACTCAATTGAATAATACCAATGGCTTTAGAAACATCATATTAGTATAAATCACATGTTAAAAGTCATGAATAACGTATGGAAATGCAAACACGATTATCAAATTTTTTCAGAAAAGTTAGACTCCTATCTACCAATTCTTTGCGCTTGGAGAGTGGAGAACGATTGGGTTCTGTTCAGAGGAGTTCCAGGAAGCTTTTGAGATCTTTTTCACGCCTTGAAACGCCTTCAAACTATGAAAACAGGTTTTGGATTTTTTAAGAAAAAGTGAGTTTTGGTCCTTGAGTTCTAGCGCAGCATTCAGGTCTTGAGCTTTAGGGTTAGGTTTGTGCTTGTATAAGGAACGATTTTGATCAATAATCCAAGCCCAAATCTTTGTCTTTAATGGTTTTCAAAATTTGATTTTTATGAATCTTTTTTCAATCTTTTCCATGAAGAACATGCTAAGTTTGGAAGATTTTGCTCTTGTTGATTGGCACACGAAATAATGAGCATGTGATAGACCTATTTTCTGCACAAAAAGATTTAAAACCAATGATTTGATATTTTTCTCATATTTAAAACTAATTAAATGAATAAATAAAAATAAAAAACCAATTAATTGATTAAAAATAAGAAAGTAAATCCCTTTGGGCTTAATGGGTCGTGCATATGCTTTGGATGATGATTCTTGGAAGAAAATGTGGCCCATTAGCAATTTTGAGGCATTTGAAGCAAAGTTGACTTTTCAAAATTCCCAAAAATTTCCCAACTTCCACAAGGCATATCTTGCTCAATTTTTAAGCTTTAATCATGTTCTTGGACATTTTGGAAAGGTCTTGAAGTCCTATAACCAATGCCTTTGGTCCCATGTCATTTTGATTTACCAATCTCCAGTTATGGTCTTTGACTTAAAGTGCCTTTTTGTTGACTTTTGAAAATGACCTATAATGTTGAAATTGATAACTTTTTGTGAGAGCATTTCTTGGACTTGAAGTGTGAAGAGGAGTTGTAGGAAATGTCTTTCTCTTTAAAATGAACTTTGGATGGAATTTTTCTGATAATCCATGTGGAAGTTATGCCTTGGTCAAGTTACAGTTGACTTTTTCAACTGTCCAAATATGGAAACATTTGCATCTTGAGACTTTTTGAGCCATGCCTTGAAAATCATGATCAAGAATTGATCAAATGATGTTTGTGGCTTCAAAATAAGATGTTGACCAAAAATTTGGACTTTTGACTGTCAAATGACCATTTTGCCCCTGCAGTTGACTGTAGGGCAATTAGGGTTTTTGACTGTGCAATTTTATGCTGTAAGTCTTGAAACTTGGTATGAGGATGCTTGACAATGTTTATAGGCATGTGGGACTTGATTGGACCCTTGAAAACTTCATTTTCTTTGTCAGAACCAAAACCCTAGTTTTTGACTGTTAGGAGGCCCTTGAATTGTGCAACCCTTGGGGAGATTTTGAAGCATGCTTTTGGCAAATCTTGAAGAATATGGGAGGGCAAATTTTGGGGTACCACAGAATCCAATTGCATCATGGGGAAAAAGTTGGGCAAAGTTGGGAAAAATAAGAAATTTTCATAACTTGGAAAATTTCTAAGTTATGAAAATTTTCCATTTTAAACCCTAATTTCCAAAATTAGGTTTCTTGGTGAACAAGTTACATGTTTCGACACGTCTTGATGAAAAATGACCCTTGGCACTTGATTTTGACCAAAAAGTCAAAGTTTGACTTTTCAGTGTACAGTTGATTTTTGATCAGTTGACTGGAAAATTCATTTGTCAATCCAATCCATTTGGGATCTTTTGAACCTTGTTATTAAGTCAAGATGATGCCATTGAGTCCTTGAATCCATGCTTGAACCCAATTTTCTATTGGCTAGGTAAAAAAATCAGAAATTGCCCTTTCTTAGTCAAAATCCTAAAAACGACCATTTTGCCCTTTTGATGATCTGATCAAATTTCTTGAGGAGTTATGGTCCAAACTTGATCAAATGGTTCATATGAGTCTATAATGTTGATGTGGATAAAAAATTATGAGGTTTTACTGCAAATTGGCCATAATTGACTTTTTCCCCAATACAATTGATTTTTAGGTCAACTGTCCAATTAACTGGGCAAAAATGTGATTCAAGGCTTGAAACTTGGTATGAGCAATCTTGTAAGTCCAAAATGAAGTATGAAAGTCACATGAGGCATTGATGGTCCAAAAATCCCTGTGAAAACTCAAACCCTAATTTCAGGTCAACAGTGCAAGGAGATGTCTTGAGCTGAGCAAACCCTAATCTGGTTTTGAACTCAAAGAGTTTTGTAAGGAGAAATCTTGATAAAATGAGAGGGAAAATTTTGGGGTACAACAATAGCACAACAAAATTCAAAGTATTCTCGTTCATGGACGGATTTTCCGGGTATAATCAAATAAGGATGGCTCTAGAGGACATGGAAAAAACAACGTTTATCACACCCTGGGGAACATTTTGTTACAGAGTGATGCCCTTCGGGTTGAAGAACGCTAGTGCAACGTACGAGAGGGCTATGAAAATCCTATTCCATGATCTTATGCACAAATAAATTGAATATATGTTGATGATATGATTTCTAAATCCCGGACTGAAGAAGGGCATATAGAAGATTTGTTGAAGTTGTTTCAGCGTTTGAGGAAGTATCGTCTCCGCTTGAATCCAAATAAATGCACCTTCGGTGTTCGATCGGAGAAATTGTTGGGTTTAGTTGTTATCCAGAAAGGAATCAAAGTTTACCCTAATAAAGTCAAAGCAATTCAAGAAATGCCAACACCAAGAACTGAAAAGCAAGTCAGAGGTTTCCTCGGCCGTTTGAATTATATTTCCAGATTTATTTCCCACATGACTGCAACATGTGAACCGATCTTTAAGTTGTTAAAAAAATATCAAGGTTGTGTGTGGATGGATGACTTCCAAAGGGAATTTGAGAGTATTAAATAATATCTGCTTAAACCTCCTATCTTGCTCCCTCCCGTAGAAGGAAGACCTTTGATTATGTATCTAACAGTGTTTGAAATCCATGGGTTGTATTTTGGGACAACAGGATGAATTAGGGAAGAAGGAGTTCCCCATTTATTATCTCAGCAAAAAATCCATTGATTGTAAGTCGCGGTATTCCACGCTGGAAAATACATGTTGTGCTTTGGCCTGGGCGGCAAAGCGTTTGCGGCAGTATATGTTGAATCATACCACTTGGTTGATCTCCAAAATGGATCCAATCAAGTACACTTTTGAAAAGCCTGCTCTTACTGGGAGAATTGCTCGCTGGAAGATGTTGTTATCTGAATATGATATCGAGTACCTCACTCAAAAGTCTATTAAAAGTAGTGTGTTGGCAGATTACCTTGCTCACCAACCGGTGGAAGATCATCAGTCTGCAGAATATAAATTCCCCGATGAGGATGTGATGTCCCTGAAAGTGAAAGATTGTGATGAACCATTGCCCAAGGAAGGCCCTGACCCTGAATCTCGTTGAAGTATGATATTTGATGGAGTTGTGAATGCTTATGGTAAAGGAATTGGTGATGTGATTGTCACTCCTCACGGATCGCACATTCCTTTTACTGCAAGGTTAACATTTGATTGCACTAATAATATGGCAGAATATGAGGCTTGCATCATGGGTCTTGAGGAAGCTATTGATCTCAGAATAAAAATTCTAGATGTGTATGGTGATTCAACTTTGGTAATAAATCAGATTAAAGGAGAATGGGACACTCGTCACCCTGGCTTGATCCCTTACAAAGATTATGCTAGAAGATTATTACCCTTCTTCAATAAAGTTGAATTCCATCACATCCCTTGAGATGAAAATAAAATGGCGGATGCTCTGGCAACTCTGGCTTCCATGTACCAAGTGAATACTTAGAATGATATACCCCGAATTACAGTTCGACGGCTGGATAGGCCCGCTCATGTGTTTACGACAGAGGAGGTAGCAGATGAAAAACCTTGGTATTATGATATCAAGCATTTTCTTCAGACTCGGGAATACCCGATTATTGCGTCGAGGAATGATAGAAAGACACTAAGAAGATTGGCAGGCAATTTATTCCTCAGTGAAAATGTGTTATACAAGAGAAATTATGACATGGTCTTGCTGAGATGCGTGGATAGGCACGAAGCGAACATGTTGATGCATGAGATTCATGAAGGTTCATTTGGCACTCATGCTAATGGACATTTTATGGCTAAAAAGTTGATAAGGGCAGGTTATTATTGGCTAACAATGGAGTCTGATTGTTACAAATTTGCAAAGAAGTTCCATAAATTCCAGATATATGTAGACAAGGTCCATGTGCCTCCGACACTTCTCAATGTTATTTCCTCCCCATGGCCTTTCTCTATGTAGGGTATTGACATGATTGAGATGATAGAACCCAAAGCTTCGAATGGGCACCGTTTTATCTTGGTAGCAATTGACTACTTCACCAAATGGGTGTAGGTTGCTTCATATGCCAATGTTACCAAACAGGTGGTTGTGCGTTTCATAAAAAATAATCTTATATGCCGGTATGGTGTGCCGAACAGAATCATCACTGACAATGGCTCGAATTTGAACAATAAGATGATGACAGAACTGTATGAAGAATTCAAGATTGTCCATCACAATTCATCTCCATACAGGCCAAAGATGAATGGGTCTGTTGAAGCTGCTAATAAGAATATCAAGAGAATTATCCAGAAAATGGTTGTTACTTATAAGGATTGGCATGAAATGCTCCCTTTTGCTCTGCATGGATATCGAACATCTGTTCGCACTTCAACAGGAGCAACCCCGTTCTCCCTGGTGTATGGAATGGAAGTTGTACTCCCTGTCGAGGTAGAGATTCCCTCGTTGCGTGTGATAATGGAAACCAAATTGACAGAGGCTGAATGGGTCCAGAACAGATTTGACCAATTAAATTTGATTGAAGAGAAGAGAATGACAACTTTGTGTCATGGGCAGTTATATCAAAAAAGAATGAAGAAAGATTTTGATAAAAAGGTTAAACCTCGTGAGTTTAGAGAAGGCGACCTCGTGCTCAGGAATATCATGTCTTTCAGCGCTGATTCTAAGGGAAAGTGGACTCCCAATTTTGAAGGCCCATATGTTGTCAAGAAAGCCTTTTTTCTGGCGGTGCATTAATTCTTGAAACTATGGATGGCGAGGAGTTCCCACGTCCCATGAGTGCTGATGTAGTCAAGAAATACTTCGCCTAATGAAACAAAAGAATAGCTCTCTAAGTTGAAAACCCGAAAGGGCGGCTTAGGAAAAAAGGAGCATCTCGGTGGACCGAAAACCTGAAACGGCGGTCTAGGCAAAAATTAGAGACACAAACAGAATAAATTTCCCGCTAAGTTGAAAACCCGCAAGGGAAACTTAGGAAAAAGTTAGGGATTTTCTTGGCAAGTAACTACGTCAGACAAGACTTGATCGTTGAAGCAACAATCTTCTCGGATCCTCACCATACTTTAACAAAAGCTGCTGCTCAGGATTTCAAAAGTTGTTAGGGGGGATAGTGGTCATTGTATCTCAATGTATCTTTTCCATTATGTATTACCATTTCCCAAACTTTGTAATCATCTATGGAGTCTCGCCATCTGCATACTACCATTCTATTAATGAAATCCGAGCTTTTACCCAATTCTTTATGTTCTTATTTTATTTAACTTGCAAAGAATCCATTTATTACTGATAATAACTTTCAAAGCAAAGAGATTAAATAACTAAAAGGATTTTTCAAAAAAAAAGGATTTTTACAATTTACTTTTACTTTGAGATTTGTGATGAAACAATAACAACAAAAATGGTGATCCCAGTAATGGACAAACCCCCATTGTTTTGAGAATTTTTATTCCCCTCGGGAAGGTCTACTCGGGTTGTTTTCGCCGTATTGGGTTTATGGTTCCGTTATCCTCGGACAAGTTTGAGTTCATTTCTCCTATTTTCTGAGTTTCCATGATGTAAAGTTTAAATCTGCACTTTTCTCCAGGGAAGTATGCTTGAATTCCCCAGCGAAGTTTGATTGTGTCGGTGTCAGTCTGCTTTATTTGAGACTGGTCTTGCAATCTCCAGTAGGCATGTTACTTTTGAGAAAAACTGGTTTCTCCGATGAAGCCGGAAGAAGGATGTTTTATCCCGGTATCTATTTGATTTGTCTACCTCCGGATTATGTTTCTCCTCAGTAAAGTTAAGGCAGGAAGTAGGTTTGGTTTCCGCAGTTGGCCTTTACCTTTCTTGGAATGATCATTCAGGTTGAAGTTTAGCCAAGTGTTGTTAGTACCTGAGGCGGTTTTGTTTGTTTGTTCCTACTGATTGTGTATCTGTTTTGCCAGCATACGCACGATAGCACTCATACATTCATACATACATCATGCATGGATAACATTGACAAGTCATTGTTCATTGAAATTTGTTAATTTTTTTTGTTGACGTATCACCCTGTTTTGCAGTCACGTTGTCCTCTCTTCAATAGAATCTTAGCCTTAAGCAGAAAGCGTATATTCTTTCAATATCCCCACTGAGTTGTCCCTCGTGTTGCTCTAGCCTTCCTGCAACGCTCCTTGCTTAGATGGATTTGGTTTTCCCTCTTGAGTTTATTTCTCAAAGGATGTATCTTCATTGACTGTCTTATTCCAGTTTATTTCTGGTTTAAATCCGTGGTTCCACAATAATATTATTTACTTTGGATTTCTAAAAACTTTGAGTTTTAGTTTGTGCATTTATTTTGCACGAAAAGACTCTATCTCCTCAGCCGGAATATCGTGGAATTTCCCTAGGATGTCATATTTCTATCCCCAGAAAATCATTTCTTTTTGCAATCCTCCATGACAACAAGTAACAGGTCTCTTTATTTGAGCAACTTGTGTTTCCCTGTAAAAGGTGATGTAACTTTTTCTACCTCCTCTATGAAAGGATAGTTTGCAGTCCGTCGTCGATTTACGCCAGTGGATGGCAAGGCTTTCAAATTCACAGAAACAGCTCGTTGTGAAATCTTTGCAAGTGGAAGTCTCTTTATTTGAGACAGCTTACATATTACCCTTTCCAGGAAAAGTGCCTCGGTTAAAGAATAAGTTGAGACCCGTTCTAGGCAAAACACCAGAATCTTGGGGAAACTTGTTATCTTTTTTCTACCTTCGATGAAAGTTGGTAGGACATCGACAGTGAACGTCGGTGTTTGTTATCTTTTTTCTATCTTCAGTGAACGTTGATAGTTCATTGTCAGTGAACGGCGATGCTATGATTTTCCCTTTCTACCTTCATTGAAAGTTAGTAGAACATCGGCAGCGAATGTCGGTGCTTATTATCTTTTTGCTATCTTCAGTAAACGTGGATAGTTCATCGTCAGTGAACAGGGGTGCTATGATTATTCTCTTTCTACCTTTAGTGAAAGTTGATAGAACATCGGCAGTGAACGTTGGTGCTTGTTACCTTTTTTCTATCTTCAGTAAACGTTGATAGTTCATCGTCAGTGAACGGTGATGATATGATTTTCTCTTTCTACCTTCAGTGGAAGTTGGTAGAACATCGGCAGTGAACGTAGGTGCTTATTATCTTTTTGCTATCTTCAGTAAACGTGGATAGGTCATCGTCAGTGAACGGTGGTGCTATGATTATTCTCTTTCTACCTTCAGTGAAAGTTGGTAGAACATCGGCAGTGAACGTCGGTGCTTGTTATCTTTTTGCTATCTTTAGTAAACGTTGATAGTTCATCGTCAGTAAATGGAGATGATATGATTTTCTCTTTCTACCTTCAATAAAAGTTGGTAGAACATCGGAAGTGAATGTCAATGTCTGATCTTTCTCTCTGCCTTCAGTAAATGTTGTTAGCTTCGCCTTCGGTAGAAGTTGGTGTATCCTTTGACCATTCTACCATTCTCCCTGATTCAGTTCTTTTGGTCCACCAGTGATTTATTTTCCTGATCGGGTTTTTATTTTGATCCATATTTACTTTTCTACATCCCCAATGGTGTCTTGCGTCCCTTTTAAGTTGTTCATACGCATTCATACTCATAAGCATTGCATGGCATCTTAGGGCCAAAAATAGGGTTTGTTTTATATTTAAGTATCTTCGATCACATCGACACGAAGATTCTTAACCTTTGTATCTCCGGATAGAAGAAACTTAAATAAGGGAAGCTGTTGTACCCCAATTTTTTCCCCTAAGATTCCTTTATCATCTCATACCATCACAATGCAATCAGATCACAAATTAGGGTTTGAGTTTATCTTCTACTGCATCCTGTCTTAGGGTTTGCCTATGGAATCACCAAACACCTTGAAGCACTTGTATTTGTATATCTTATACTTGCATGCTTCTAACTAACCTCAAAGTGTGTATATTTGGTCTCTCAGAATATCATCTTGTAGGTCTTGGCACAATTGCAGTCATCTCACCATCTCCTAGCACAAATGATCAAAACTAGGGTTTGGAGTTTAATCAGGAGATCTTTGGATTTTTGGGCAATTCTTGATCCCATAATTCTCTACATAATCATGAGCATCTATCATTAGATGTTTGAGCATCAATTTTGGCTTGAAAGGGTTCAATTGATGAAAAGGGGTAAAATCATCATTTTGTCAGAAGACAGTCAAAATCAGTTATTGACCAAGTGAACTTTTGGTCAACCATCAATTCAATATCCATGTTCTCATATTTCATGGTCAATAGTGCAAAAATATCAAGAGGAAGTTTGAATTGGAGATAACTTGTCAAGGAAGTTATTTGAAGTTTTGAAATTTTTCTAAGTATCCTTAGGGATGAATTTTGACTGGCTACAACTTTCTCATTTTTTATTGAAAATGTGCAAACTTTATATGGCTAGAAAGAGGATGAAAAATTCTCCAACCTTGTAGGAGTGGCCACATGTCTAAAAAATGAAAGGAAAAAAAGTTATGAAGTGGAATTGGTTGCTCGATTGCAATTTAATTCGGATTTGTGGATTTAAGTGAGATTAAGGTTCATTTTTAGGCATACAAGATCGAAAGAACTGATCATGTTTAATCACTTTAGAAATAAGTGGAAATATTTAAAAAGCATGATTCTAATTCAAATCACAAGGCATATTATTTTTCATTCAAAGTTCCATTCAAAATGCCTTCAAGTAAATTATCTTGCCGCAAACATGGCAAGCAGATCAATATTTAAAGATTTGCAAGATTCATTCAAAATTCAAAAATCTCTATCAAGATTCATTCAAGATCATTCAAATTTACAAAATATCCAAGTATTATTACAAATTCTACAAAAAAAAGAATTCAAGAATACTCCAAATGATATTTAGCTTCATACATCACCATTTCTATTTGTTACAAGAGGGTTTCAAGCTTCTTAGTTCCTAAGTTTCAAATTACATCATCAAGACTATAAAATTACTCATGAAGAGGGGTGGGAGAGAATATACAAACCACATTTTTGTAGCGGTAGAAATGTTTAAGACTAAGCCATTGGATTGACTAGTCTTATACAAATCAAAATAAAAATCGCCACTGTGCTCTATTGTTTCCAAAGTAATGGAAAAAGAGAGAATAACCCAAAAAGAGGGGGAAGATTCAAGGTAAGGGGGTTGGTTACGCAAAGGGAAGGTATTAGCACCCTAAACATCTACAATACTCCAGAAGAACCTCTTTGTAAAAACTATATATTTTGGCTATGAAAAATGTTGTATAAAATAGATGGTGGAGGTAAGAAAAGAAATATATTTATTATTTTTGCACCAGCCACGGTTGTGAACCTTTAGTGCCTACGTACCACCTTTTCGTGCAATAGGAGATCAGGGTACACATAGTTCCTCTTTTAAAAATTTTAAAACAAATGTGTTGGTTAATTTTATGAGATAAAACATCATTGTCACTGTCCGTGTGGAAAACATACCTACTACCCACAATCATGAGAAAGGAGAATTTGCATCATCTCAAAGTGGAGGATATGTCTTAGATTTTAAAATCAACAATGCCTCACTCAACACCCAAGTGGGAAATATATCTCTTCACTACATATTGTAGAAGTATAGTTGTTTGCATCACTACAAGGATTTACAAGAGTTAAATCTTTGTTTGAGAAAAGTTTAAAGATAAAAGCCAAAGTGGCAAAATGGTTTGAAATGAGATTGATTGACTTTTAGTCTTCTCACAAAAAGGATGTCAAAGTATTATTAAGTTTATTGGAGTTTATTTATAAAAATGTTTGAAAATGCATGGACCTAAGTCCAAGTTTATTATGAAAGTGGTTCAAGTTTAAAACAAGAAGAGTTTTCAAAAGGAAGGAGAAGATTTTTGAAATTAAAGAAGATGGGAGGAGAAGAAAAGGTTATCCTAAAGCATAAGGTAAAAGTTAGGGATAAGAACCATCTAACCAACAAGAAGCCAATACTTGACACTATGAGCCAAGATAGAATTCTCATTCTTTGGATTGAAACCAAACAAGCAAAAATACTAGATCTCTTGAGAGAACCAAACTACAAGTGTATTAAGTCTTCACAAAAATTGGGCAGAGTAACGGCTGTATACGGGCGAATTCCAGATTACAAACAAAGGGTGTAATTATAATAACATGCACACAATATAAATAAACAACTCAATGTCTTGAGGTAAACCTCAAGAGCTCTAGAAAAAATAATCAGATAAGATCACAAGGTCTCCAATCATAGGCCAAGGTTTCTAATCCTAAGTCCAAAAAGTCCAATGCTCCATAATTCCAAGGGTAGTAACCAAATAGTCCAAGTATCATTAAAGATTTTTAGGGTTTATGTTAATTATTAGGTGTGTTCAAAAGAAAATAAAAGCTCAAGTGAGCAAAATAAAAAATGACAAGAATATAAAGGGGCTCAAGTGAGCAAAGATGAAAAATAGCATGAAATGTAAATGCTAAAAGTAAATGGTGCATAAAGTAAAGAGCATAAAAGTAGTGGTTAGTTGGATGATCATCTTGAAACTTGCATTTGGAACTCATTAGAGGATTGGTAGAACCAAAGCCTCCATACAACAAGTTGTATTTGCTTTTTGTCAAGTATATCATCCATTCGAAATCCTTATGAGTATCATTTAATGATCAACGATGTTTAAGTGATCCGCGTTGACTAAAGGTGTTGTAGATCCATTAGAGGATTGGTAGAACCAAAGTCTCCACACAATGAATCTCAAGGTTATTGGATCAAAGAGATCAAATTAACATACTCGGTCTTGAAAATATAAGTTTGGGCCATGAATGATCATTTATTTGAATCAGGACAAAATTTAGCGCTATGTTAAGCAATCGTAAGTGGACTTATATAGATGTCGCACATATTTTGAGGCCGGTCAATAGCAATCTATGCACCATTTGTTCTGAGACATGATATAAAGATCACGCTCCAACAACATTTAGTGCAATAAGAAGAGGATGAGATGAAGAGTGGTGGGAGAGAATATATAAACCACTTTTGGATTAAATTTAATCAAACTATTATTAAAATCATTCATCCATTTTTGTGGAGTTAGACTCAACACCATAGATCAAACGATGTTAATAAAGTTCATGATCAAAAATTTAAACCAAGATCAGCCAGAAAATAATCACAAAATAATATTACATTTTAATATATACAAAAAGGTTTAAAATAATGTTTAAAAATAGAAATAAAAGCTAAATATGTCAACTAGGTTCAAATTAATCAAGAAACAAAAATTAAGACCATAGAAAAATCAGAAATGAACTAAAATAATTTTATAAATTTTTTGGTAATTTTTTAAAGTCACATACTATTTTAAAATTTAAAGAAATGGGTGAAATAAACCAAAAATGATAAAAAATAGCAAAGTCAGAAACAAACATAAAATAAGGTCACCAATATTTGTCACAATATTATTGGGTCATTCCATAATTTTTTCAGAATTTAAAAATTCATAAAAATATTTTTAAACATTTAAAACAATTCCAATAAAGTGTAAATTTATAAAAAAATACCAAAACACAAAATTAAATTGTGAAAAAATAAAAATCAGAAAGAGAATAATCAAAAATATTTTTCATAATTTTTTCCAGATTTTTTGCACTAAAAATGAATTTTCTATGATTTTTTTGAAGTTTAAAATAATTAAATATAAAAAATAAGAAAAGAAAATAAAAGTAAAAAATATGTGGACCATTGGATGAGAGTCAAAACGCGTTAGTAATCAAATCCAAGGGATCTGGCGCGTTGTGCATATCATGGTCATTAGTGAATAAAGCACTGAATCAGAAATAAAATCAGAATTCAAAAAATAACAAGTGGCGTGCCATCATTGGTTGGAAGATGACACGTTGGTCATCTTCAAACTTCAGCTAACGTGAATTGCAGGTCTCTCAAACTGTAAAATCATAAGCTCAGACCTATGTCATTCGCTTCGTCTCTTCAAGACGAAGACAACCGCACCCTCGCGCCAAATTTATATAAATTGTAGCTCAAGCAATTTAGAAAGAATGTTTTGAAAAGGGATTTGAAATTTCATGGACAAATCGTGTTTCCAGTAAGAAGTAAGTGTTGCAACTAGAACCATGGCAATGAGAGCATCACAATGATATCAAAATTTTGAAGAATTGATGAAGGAATCTACCTATTGAGGTTGAGTTGCAGAGCTCTGAAACTGGACTTCTATGGAGCATTATAGGGCACGATTCTTGAATGTAATTATATGGTTAGCATCAAGGAAGATCAAGGAAGGTGAATTGATGAAAAAAATTGGATTGAAAAAGGCTTGAGAATGGATTTCGAAGTTTCTGAATTCTGAGTTACGGGACAAGTTTGGCAGGGTGATTCTGGCTATCCAAGCTTCAGAAAACGAATGGGATAGTTCATGTATTTATAGGAGAAGCAAATGGGATCAAAAGAAGAGTGAATGATGCATTTTGGAGGGAATTCGTGCAAACCTGATGCACGAGTGAAGTGTGATCTAATTTTCACCAAAACTCATCCAATCCTTGCGTTTTGAGGTGCTAAACAAATATGGAACTTCACTAAACATGTTTAGAGGCAAAAACGTGTGGAAAACTTGTGATTATAGTCCACATTATGGATTTCAAAATTTTGATTTGGTGAGAAATTCAGTTTCAAAGTGCCAACTTCTGACCTGGCATTTTCAACTCAAGGGGTCTTAGGGCATGATTCTTGATGCTTTAGAAAGGTGTGGTTTCAAGCTTTACAATGGAAAAAGAATAGAATCAAATGGATGCTTGAGCTGAAAGTTGTGTTGAGTCAAAGTTGAGGAAAAAGGGTTGACTTTCCATACTTAGAAATATTTCAAATTTTCTTCAAAAGTGACCTATAATGTCTTGCATCCAAACATAGCCTTCCACTTGACCAAAAATGATGGCATGAAGTAGATCTCTTGAATTACATTTTTAAACTTGAACCATTCATAATATCCAAAAATTGAGAAAGTTATTACTTGTTGAAGTCGGCAAAATTTCATAAAATGACCTATAATCTTTAGTATCCTTAAGGAAAGTTCCATCCATTTTCTCACTTTGCACATAAAATAAGGCATAAAGTTCACATCTTCAAGATCATTATGGAAAAATAATAGGCTCAAGGTGATAAAAAATGACCAAGTTATGATCATTTGAAGTCAAACTTTAGAAATTGGGTGTTCATCTGGAGGACTTGTAATCTTTCTTTATCATCAAGTTTCTTCAACATGAAAACTCCTTGGAACCTTTGAAGTGATTAGTTAATATCCCTTTGAAGAGAAGGATGTCTTTGGAATCACTCAAAAATACCAAATGATAGGCAAGATATACTCCTTTGAAGTTTAAAACCCTAGTTTGATATGGTGGGAGAACTGACATGAAGGTTTTGCGTTTGATCGCAAATGTTGCGGTTAGCAAGATTCGTCACCTACTTTTCTTTTATCCAAAAGGAAAGGTGAAAAAGCACAGGAAAGACATTTGGGATTATTTCTTGAGTTCGGGGGGTAGATTATGAAAAGGGAAGGTATTAGCACCCTTTTCATCCATGGTTTTCCATGGGCTCTTAGTTACTTGCTATATCACTTGCTTTTTGTTTGAAATCGTGCTTGATGTGGTTTTTGAAAGAATTTTGTAAACGAGGCCATTGTTTAGGAAATCTTTGTAATGATTCTTGTTCGTAAGAATGTATACAAAGATGTTGATCTTTTGAAAATGTTTTCAAGTTTTGTAAGATGTTTTGAAAGTATAGGTGTTTGTTTTTGAAAATAGCAAGGATATTTGTTTTGAAATGGAGCAAGTAATTAGGAGCAATCTACCTACTCAAATGTCTTTCTTGTTCATTTTCTTTTCCTTTGACATTGTTGTCTTACAATTGATTTGGTAAGCAACCCTATCTTTGGATGTAAACGGGACGGGTGTGGGTCATCGTATAACCATGATCAGCAATATTGCAAGGTATATTAGCATTCTTTTTGAGGGACTAAGATCATTTGTAAGGAAACTTAGATAGCGTCATCGAGGGACCATGATCTTGTATTTGCTTGTTTTTGCTAAGATGCCTTACATGCGTAATATGGCTATTTTGTATAAGGCAACCAAGTGGGATAACCCTAGGGGTGTTTGTGTGCAAGTGTATTTATTTTCATGCTTGATTTGTCTTTGATTAGGGTTTTCTAATTGATTGGTTTTAGTTTTTCCATACAAACCCTAATTACTAGCATTTGTATATAAAGCGATAAATTGCGGAATTTAAAGTTACTACGCTATTACAATACTTGTGGGAGGGGGGTGTACAAATTACAAATGGGGATTGCAAGAAAGTTAAACCTAATTAGCTATTAAAACCACATTGAATATTATACAAAATTGAAAATAAAAATGCAAGAATATAAATGGAAAAAGAAAAGATTTTTATTGTTTTTATGAAAGGGTTTTATCTTGACCTAAATAAAGAAAATGAGTAATTAAAATTAAATATAATTATTTTAAACTAACTAAGGAAAGAAATTAATTTGAAAAGGATTTTTTAGGGTTTTTTTTATGAAAAGTTTTTAAATTAATGAAAATAAAATGAAAATGAATTAACTAAAATAAACTAAGTTCTAAATTAATTTTAACTAAGAAAACAAAATAATATATTAGTTTATCCTATGTCTAAAATTATTTATGAAAAGAAAGGAAATTTATTTATTTTAAGAAAAAAATGTTTTTTATCCTCTTGTTTTATGGAAAATAAAATACATTAGTATAAAAAATAAGTAAAAATAAATTTGGATTTTTTATGATTTTTATGAAAATAATAATAATAATAATAATAATAATAATAATAATAATAATTAAAATATTAATAATAATAATAATAATAATAATAATAATAATAATAATGAACAAAAATAAAATTAAAATAAAAAAATAAAGAATAGTCAGGGGGGTTAATCAATAATGTAAGGAGTATTATGAGAAGAAGAAAAAACTAGGCCCGTATGAAGAGCCCAAGCGCTGCCAAAAAAAACACAAAAAAAGTCAGAAAATTGTAAAAATAGCAAAAGGTCACGCTGGGGCTTGAACCCAGAACCTAAGGGTGAACAGGCGTGCGCTTTACCACTGGGGTGGCTATACATCTATTAATATAACTGAAACAATAAATACATAACACATAACGCGCCCAGAATACACTTCATCTTCAACCTCCATCCAAAGGACCTGTATCTTCTTCATTTCTCAACAAAAATGAAAAGTTCAAACATGAAAATTGTAGCATTTCTTCCCACAAATCCAAACATATAAGTAACTTAAGCTAACAGTCAAAGATGAATGAGAATTTTTTTGGCCCTAATTCAGACCCTAAAAATTTCAGAAAACTTCAACTCTAAAATTCTCTAAGCTCAGGCCATATAAATGAAAACAATGGACATGTACAACTTCGTGGCAAAGGTATCTACATTTTATCTTCACAAATCAAGACCAAACAATGCCTAAATAATGAGATGAAAAGTCAGAAAACTCACCTTGCAGCTGGAGATCGTATTTTGAGTTAGAGCTACTTTGAAAGTGTTTGGATGATTGGGTGAGCTTCCTTGCACCTCCACTAAAAATTGCAAAGCTTACTTTATGCTGAGAGTTCTTGAATCAAGCTGAAGAAGTCAATGTGCAATGCCCTGTTTTTGAAAATGGAGAATGGTGTAAATGGTTTTACAGTTTGAAAACAGGGGTTGGGATAGTTTCTATATGTGTATTAGAAGCTTTGTGGATGGTTTGGCCAAGAAATGCGCGAGGGGATTTGAAGTTGGGTTCCAAAAATCAGAAATGACAAGTTTTTGTGCTTGTATGGAAATTTCTGGTTTTGGGGAGTTTTAGGACTTGTTTCCTCGTGTGTTAGCTTGCAATGCACTTGTATAAATATATGTAAAAGGTTAGAGGACTTGAGGAGGTCATAAAACAAAGATCACATGTTATGAGTTTTTGACTTGTTTTTGAAGTTATCTTGAAAAACATGGTTTTAATGCAAGGTACATGTCTTGTAGGGTGGCTTGCAACTTTAAACATGTTTTTTCTGAGTTTATAGAGCATGCTTGTGCATAAATAACAGGTGAAAAGCTCCATACAAGTTGACTTTGTGATTAAAGTCACTTTTCCAAAATGGAAGTGTGAACTTTGTTCCATTAATGGAAAATTTACTTAGACAACGCTTAAATCAAGTGGATAATAGCTCCAAAGCAAGTGTAATCTTCTGATTATGGATAGATATTGAGGTTTAGAGGCCTGCAAAACAAAATTGTGTAGCATAGGTTTGAAATTGAATTCTTGTTCATCACAAAATGACTTGTAATTCATATGTGAAAACCCTAACTTCATCTCTTCGATTCTCCCTACTCAAGAATGATCTCAAGGAGTTCTTGGACATTTTGGAAAGCTTGTAATGTTATCTACAACCCATCTTTGAATTGAGTTTGAAGATTCCCCTTGGAACTATATGAAAAAGTTCCATGAAGTTAGGTCTAAATCCTAACCAAATTAGGGCAAAAATTTCACTAAGTGTTTTGTTTCATGACCACATTTTCTTAAAATTATAACTTGAGATACAACCAATTTTGGAAGTAGTTGAGTAAAGAAAAGTTGTATATTTCATGGATATCTACAACTTTCATGTTGGAAGTTTCTCTTGAATCATCTTGCATCATGATGAAAATTTTGTTCAAAGTTATGAAAAAACATGAAATTTCCAACACTTAGAAAAATTTCTAAGTTTAGAAATTTTGACTTTTCAAAATGAAATCTTGACTTTTTCATTTCTTGATGAATAAGTTTCATATTTTGACATGTTTTGATGAATTATGATCTTTGGCACTTGAATTTGACCAAAAAGTCAAAGTTTGACTTTTCAGTATACAATTGACTTTTGATCAGTTGACTGAAAAATTCATCTGTCAATCCAATGGACTTGCAATGTTTTGAACCATTCCATTATGTCAAAATTATTCAATTGTATTCTTTAGATCATGCCTTAAACCAATTGACCATTTGCTAGGTCAAAAATCAGAAATTGCCCTTTCCCAATCAAAACCCTAATTTTGAACATTTTGCCCTTTTGGAGATTTGATCAAATTTCTTGAGGAGTTGTGGTCCAAACTTGATAAAATGATACATATAAGTTTTAAATGTTTGTATGGATAAAAAATTATGAAGTTTGACTGTAAATTGGCCATGGTTGATTTTTCCCCCAATACAACTGATTTTTAGGTTAATTGCTCAATTGACTGAGCAAAAATGTGATTTAAAGCTTGAAACTTGGCATGATTAATCTTGGGGGTCCATAATTATCGATGAAAGTCATATGGGGCTTTGTAATTTCAAAAATCCTTGTGCAAACTCAAACCCTAATTTCGGTCATCAGTGCTTAAGGAGATGTCTTGAGTTGATTAACCTTAGTACAACCTCGAGTCAAGGGAGATCTTATGAGAAAATTATTGATAAGTGAGAGGGAAAATTTTGGGGTACAACAGCTGCCCCTATTCAATCTTCTTGAACCTGGAGAGTTAGATTGGCTAGTTTTGACATTCGTGACTCAAAGGTGGAAGATGATTGGACACTAGAGTGCCCAGAAATTTGCACTCGGTGATGTGATGATAAAGGGAATAGGATCAAAGATGCCATTTGGAGGAGTGATAGAAAGCTGTTGGAGATGGGCTTATAGATGTCATCCAAAAGTGATTGTTGAATCTGAAAGAGAATCTGAATGAGTATCAGATTGGCGTCCGTGTCTAGAGCGTATCTGAACTGTATCTGAAAGTTGAATCTGAATAAGTATCAGAATGTCCTACGTGTCTGGCGTGTATCTGAATTATATCTGAAAGTTGAATCTGAATGAGTATCAGAATGGCCTCTGTGTCTAGAGCGTATCTGTAATGTATTTGGAAGTTGAGAATTGAATGAGTATCAGAATGGCATCGTTATCTAGAGCGTATTTGAACTGTATCTGAGAAGTTTAATCTAAATGAATATCAGAATGGCATCCATGTCTGAAGTGTATCTAAACTGTATCTGAAAGTTGGATATGAATGAGTATCAGAATGGCATCCGTGTCTGGAGCGTATCTGAACTGTATCTGAAAAGTTGAATCTGAATGAGTATCAAGATGGCATCCGTGTTTGGAGCGTATCTGAACTGTATCTGAAAAGTTGAATCTGAATGAGTATCAGGATGGCATCTGTGTTTGGAGCGTATCTGAACTATATCTGAGGAATTTGAACATTGTTAATGGTAGCTGTTTGATTAATCTTATCCTGAAAAAGGTAAAATGTTAGCTAATATGCAATGTTATGTTGTATGAAATGCATAGTATAATGCATTCGCGTTATTAATGTTTATGATATATGGATCCGATGTATGCGTATGTGAGCTAGTTTGTTGCACTGTTGTTGGATTGGGGAAAATAAATCCATGTCTGCTGCTGAGGATATGGAGTATAAGTCTCCATGTTGTGGAGTTGAAGTGCTGATGAATTTCCCTTTAGAGAAATAAACTTTGTTGTAAGGGGAATGCCGTGTACTGTTTGAAAAATCCTGCCTGGGAAATTCGGAGAAATTTGATGACTTCTATTGGGGATTGATAACTAGAAGCTCTGTTCTGCTGGGGATTAAACGGCACACTACAGGGGATTTTATGGAAATAACTTAGAGAGATTTCCCTATCTCTTAAATACATCAGTGATTGTCTTTCTATTTTGTTTATTTATACACAGTAATTATGTTCAAATGCATATGTTCAAAAATGAATCATTGGACGTTTTTGTAAACAAAACACAAGAGTAAAGAAAAAACAGATAGTTTTTTACTTTCAAAGGGATATATTTGTATTGACTTTGAGTAAGTAATTTTGTACAATGAGACAAACATTCTAGTAAGAGAATGCCGTCGCAAAAAAAAAATGAAAATTTTGAAACAAAGAAAAGATAGCTATGTGCAATAATCCCATGGGGTTCCCATTCTGATATAGCCTTCGTGCCTCTGAGCATCTTGTATATTTGTTGCCTTGTCCGAAGTTGATTGAATTGATCAGAACCTATGAGTTTACAGGTTGTCCGTAAGGTGATCCAACGGGACATAGTCATACGCTTTAATTCCCTAACTTTTGCCTGGACCTCCCTTTCGGGTTTTCAGTCCACCGGGATACCCTTTTTTGCCCAAGCCGCCCTTTCGGTTTTTCAACTTTCCGGGTGTACAGATTACTTTTTTTGTTTTATCCCTAATTTTTGCCTAAACCTTTTTGGTTCTCCGGGATGCCTTCGTTTTTCCTAGGTGTGTCAACCTAGTGGGTTTCTTATGCATAGTATCTATTGACTATGTCTATGTTCGTAGGGTGCGGCAGGTCGTCGCTATCCATGGTGGCTAAGATCATTGCCCCTCCAGAGAATATGTTTTTGATTACAAATGGTCCTTTGTATGTAGGAGTCCATTTTCCCTTGGGATCACCTTGCAGTAGTATGATGCGCTTGATCACCAGATCTCCAATTTGATATACTTTCCGTTTGACCTTTTTATTGAAAGCCTTGATCATCCGTTTTGATACATTTGACCATGACAGATAGCAGTAAGCCTTTTCTCATCAACCAAGTTTAGTTGATCAAGTCGAGTATGGATCCAATCGTCTTTATTCAACCCTGTATCCTTCATGATTCTTAGAGAGGGGATCTGGACCTCAATAGCAAAAGCAGCTTCCATGCCGTAAACCAAAGAAAAGGGTGTTGCCCCGGTTGATGTGCGAGCTGTGGTACGATATCCATGGAGAGCAAACATTAGCATCTCATTCCAGTATTTGTATGTGACTGTTATTTTCTGTATGATCTTTTTAATGTTCTTATTCGCGGCTTCGACAACACCATTCATCTTTGGCCGGTAAGGGGAAGAATTATGATGCTGAATCTTGAATTGCTCGCACAAGGCGGTGATCATAGTATTGTTCAGTTTTGTACCATTGTCTGTAATAATCCTCTCTGGGATACCGTAACGACATATGAGATTCTGCTTGATGAACCGGGCGACAATATTCTTGGCCACGGAAGCGAAAGAAGCTGCCTCCACCCACTTGGTGAAATAGTCAATGGCCACTAAGATGAAGCGGTTTCCATTGGAAGCTGTTGGCTTGATTTCCCCAATCATATCAATTCCACACATAGCAAAGGTCCAAGGAGCCGTCAAGACATTCAGAGGAACCAGAGGTACATGCAACTTGTTAGCATAAATCTGACACTTATGGCAGGTTTGAGAGTGTTGATAGCAATCGGCTTCCATGGTAGACCAATAATATCATGCCCGTAGGATTTTCTTTGCCATCGTATGTCCACTGGAATGGGTGCCAAAAGTGCCTTCATGTAACTCAGCTATGATTCTTTCAGCTTAAACCTTTTCTACGCACCGAAGTAACACAGAGCCATGGTTGCGTTTGTAAAGAATGCCATTACTAAGGAAGAGTTTAGCAGAGAATCTCCTCAAGAACTTCTTATCATTGACTGAAGCTCCTTCAGGATATTCTTGAACCTCGAGATACCTCTTGACTTCGTGAAACCAAGGATGGTTCACTACTTCTTCAGTATTAATCTTGTGACAATGTGCTGGTTCATCCCTTCGTTCCATGGGGATATGGGGAGCCTCGTTCTCCCATTTAAGTTTAAACATAGATGACATTGTGGCTAGTTCGTCTGCTAGCTGATTTTCTTCTCGCGAGAAATGCTCGAAGGTAATTTTCTCATAATGTGGGAGCAACGTCAAAACATGTTCTTTGTAAGGGATAAGGTTAGGGTGTTCATTATCCCATTCCCCTTTGATCTGGCTGATAACTACAGTTGAATATCCGAATACATTCAACGATTTGATCCCCAAGTCTATGGCAGCTTTGAGACCAAAGATGCACGCTTCGTATTCTGCCATTTTATTTGTACAATTGAAGAAGAGTCTTGCAGTAAATTGGGTATGACACCCTTCAGGAGATATGAGTATTGCACCAATACCATTTCCAAGTGCATTAGATGCCCTATCAAAAACCAGGGTCCATCGGGATCCTTGTTCAGGTCTGTCATATGGCTTGAGTTCTTCATAGTTGTTTACCATCATGATGTCTTCATCTGGGAATTCGAACATCATGGACTGGTAGTCTTCTACAGCTTGGTGAGCAAGGTGATCAGCTAGTACACTTCCCTTTATTGCTTTCTGGGTAGTATACTGTATATCATATTCTGTTAGGATTATCTTCCATCTCGCTATTCTCCCAGAGAGAACAGGTTTATCAAAGATGTATTTTATTGGATCCATTTTAGATATCAACAAGGTAGTATGGGTGAGAATATATTGTCTTAGCCGACGAGCAGCCCATGCCAGAGCGCATCAAGTTTTCTCGAGTAGTGAATATCTTGTTTCACAGTCGGTAAACTTTTTTCTCAGGTAATAAATATCGTGCTCTTTTCGGCCAGACTCGTCATGCTGCCCCAGCACACACCCCATTGAATTCTCTAAAACAGTTAGATACATAATCAACGGTCTTCCCTCGAATGGTGGCATCAAAACAGGAGGCTCTTGCAGGTACTCTTTGATCTTGTCGAAAGCAGTTTGGCATTCATCATTCCATTTGACTACTTGATCTTTCTTCGATAGTTTGAAGATTAGTTCATAGGTAGCTGTCAGGTGAGAAATGAATCTGGCAATGTAGTTCAAACGTCCCAAGGATCCTCTAACTTCCTTTTCAGTATGAGGAGCAGGCATATCTTGTATCGCTTTTACTTTGGCAGGATCTACTTCAATACCCTTATTGCTGACGGCAAAGCCTAGGAGCTTACCGGACCTTACTCCAAACGTGCATTTATTTGGGTTCAACCTCAACTTGTATTTCTTTAGCCTCTCAAACAGTTTATGTAAATGATCAAGATGCTCTTCTTCTGTTTGAGATCTAGTTATCATGTCGTCCACATAGAAGTCTATTTCGTGATGTATCATGTCTTGAAATAGAGCTACCATGGCACACTGATAAGTTGCCCCCGCATTCTTCAGTCCGAATGGTATAACCTTGTAGCAGAATGTGCCCCACTGTGTGACAAATGTTGTTTTCTCCATGTCCTCAGGCGCCATTTTGATTTGGTTGTAACCTGAGAAATCGTCCATGAAGGAAAACACTTTGTGTTGTGCAGTATTGTCAACTAGGATGACAAGATGGGGAAGTGGGAAATCATCCTTGTGGCTTTCCCTATTCAAATCTCTATAGTCCACGCACATTTGTACGTTGTCGTCCTTTTTGGGCACGGGAACAACATTGGCAACCCATTGCAGATAGGAGGTGACGGCCATGAATCCAACATTAAATTGTTTCATGACTTTTGCTTTAATCTTCTCTGACATATCTGGTCGCATTCGGCGAACCTTTTGTTTTACTGGTGGGCAGTCCTCTTTTGTAGGTAGATGATGTACCACAATATCTGCATCAAGTCCTGGCATGTCTTCATACGACCAGGCAAAGACTTCAACATACTCGTGTAACAATTGAATCAGATGCTCCTTGACACTGGGTTCCAGATTGCCACCCACCTTGACTTCTCTTTTGTCTTCTTCGGTACCTAAGTTGATTGTATCCACAGGTTCCTCGTGAGGCTGAATGATTCTCTCCTCTTGTAGTAGTAACCTGGCAAGTTCCCCTGGTACTTCACAATCTTCCTCACCTTTGTCTTCGGCTTGGTATATTAGATCTTCGGAGTAACAGAAGTCCATAGCAGAACTGTTACCCATGGTATCTCGAATGCATGTAGACCTGCATTATGAGTGTGAGTGTGTGTAAGGGTATAGCTATCTTTGAAAGAAATGAAAAATGTAAAAAGAAAAACAATTATCACAACTTTTGTATGTCAAACGTCCATGATTCATTGATGTCATATGGAGATGAGATAATAACCCTTACAAATGGACCATTATGCCTCGGGTAAGACACAAGGTTTTAAGAGTTTGAAATGTTTTAATATTACAGATCCAACAAAATGTAAATAAAAATTACTGTGGGTTAAAAGTGATCGGGACAAAATATCTAGCCTCCCAATTGTTGAGCCCTCCACTGACAGTTGGGAAGATCCAATCCTCTAGGTTACAACTATCTTCATCATCCTCTACCACGTTGACTTCACGGTTGCTGATCTTTTGGGGTGGTCCTCCAGCACGAGCGCGGTGTACAACCTTCTGAGCACTTAAAGTGAAACCTAAGCCAAACTTGTCAGATTTGTATGGGATATCTGGGAGTTGTCCCCAGATAGTGTACCCACCTTCTTCTATCACTGCCTTTGCATCCTTCAAATATGACATCCTGAGTGGAGGCCTTGTGATCTTGGTAACAACCCTGGTTACTGCCACATCTTTCGGGACTTCTTCAAAATGTTGGAATGGAGTTTCAATAAATTCACCATCTAATTCCACATATCTGAAAGAATTGAGATGGCTGATCATATATTCTTCTCTCCATGAACGGTGATAATCTTCCCTTGAATTGGGTACTTCAGCATTTGGTGCAATGTAGAAGTGATAGCGCCAGTTGTAGATCCATGGTCTGCCTAACAAGCAGGAATACGAAGGGCGGATATCCATTACATAAAAAGTTGAGTCAAATGTTTGGGTTCCAACCTTTATGGGGATATCCACCTCCCCGTGCACCATCCTTTTTGAGCTGTCAAAAGCCCTCACTACTATTTTGCTTGGTTTCAATGTCAATCCTTCGCAATCAAGCATATCAAGAGCCTTTTAGGCAACACATTCAGAGATGAGCCAGTGTCCACCAAGACATGAGCCAAGGTTGTACCCCTAAATTCCACTGATACATGTAGGGCCTCATTATGCTTCCTTCCTCTTGGCGTTAAATCAGCATCCAAGAAACCTAAACCATTATCTGCAGTCAAGCTAGCTACGCAGTCTTGGAACTGATCGGCAGATGTTTCTTGGGGAACATGGGCAGTTTTCAAGAATTTTACCAAGGCCCTTGCATGCGCATCAGAACACAGTAGTAAAGCCAGCATGGAAATTTTATATGGATTTTGCCCCAATTGTTCAACTACGTCGTAGTCGCTTCTTTTTATGATCTTTAGAATTTCCTTCATCTCTTTCCGTGAGGTCTCAGGGATAGCCAACGATTGTGCCTTCTTCTGGACAGGCTCAATCAGAATACTTTTACCTCAAGTATCGGTTAACTTGGAAGCAGGAGTGTCAGTAGGAGTGATAACAGGAGTTGTAACAGCTTTGTCAGTTGGAGTATTAGTGGAGATGATTGTGGGACTAGGGATAGCCTTTGGAGGAGCAACAACAATAGGAATGATTACGGATCCAGAAACTGCTTTTGGGGGAGCAATTTCTGGAGAGAATATCCTTCCGCTTCGGCTAATCTTGCTAGTCCCGAAAATGTTATTGATATCAGAGATATCTTTCTCAGAACTTGAATCTTCGGCAGCTGGCCAATCTTGCTTGATACCGTGGTAGTAGACATCCCCTCTATAATTCCATGGTACGGTTTTGTATGACAAATACGGGAATGGTTCAGGCATTGTAATTATCAAAGGAGCTAGTTTTGGAACTGATGTAATTCTAACGAGTCTTTTGGTGGAGACCCTAGAAGAATTATCGGAAATGGTCATAATGGAAATATCATTAGGCATTGAACGCCTGCTTTCAACAAAGGACAACTGGTTGGTGAGGACAAACAGAAATGACAGCTTTCATCACAGCCCGGGAAAACACTGACATTTAGTATGTTCTTTTTGATGGTCAGGAGTGGGGTCATAAGTTCATCAGCTAAAGTAACAAACATATCCTCTTCAATGGTGTTGGCATTGTGGCCATGCTTGGGCATAGGGGCAGAAATGACATTGGGATTTTCTGGCGCATCGAATTCAATCTCTTTGGCTTCAAGGAGGTCTTGTACTTTGTTCTTTAGAGCCCAACAATTGTTAGTGTCATGGTCGGGACTCTCAGAGTGGTATGCACATCGGGCATTAGGATGATAGTGAGGAGATGTTGTGTTAGGGTTCTTTGGAGCTTCTTTCAAAGTCACTAGGTTGGATCTTAGCAAGTGTGGCAATACTTGAGATAGGGTCATGTTAATTATGGTGAACTGTCTGACTGGTCTTTCCAATATTGGCTGATTGTTTCTTTACTGATCAGGCACGGGTTTAGGAATCATAATGACCCCCACCATTGGACGACGTTCAACTTTATCTTGATTTGTCTGAGGATACACAGCAACCACATCTTTCTTTCCGATGAATGGCTTCCTTACAGCGGAAGAGGATGCATCTTTTTGAATCTTTCCATTCTTTATCCCGGCTTCTACCCTTTCTCCGGTCAATATCAATTAAGTAAAACCCGCCGATAAACTCCCAATTAGGTGATTGAAGAAGGGACCAGACAAGGTGCCTAAAAACATGTCTACCAACTCTCTTTCAGATAGAGGAGGTTGAACTCTTCCGGCCAAATCTCTCCATTTTTTCACATAGTCCTTGAAGCCTTCATTTGAAACCATGGCCATACTCTGGAGTTAAGTACGGGTAGGTGCAAGATCAACATTGTATTGGTATTGTTTGTAAAAGGTTGCAGCAAAATCTTCCCAGTTATGAATATTGGCTCTTTCTAACTGATAAAACCAATTAAGTTGAGTTCCAGACAAACTGTCTTGGAAGAAGTGTATCCATAAATCCTTGTCAGCGGTATGGGGCTGGATTTTCGTCCCATAGGACCAGAGATGCATTTTAGGGCATGAGACTCCGTCATATTTGGCGAACATAGGTGCTTTCAATTTTGGAGGAATGACGATTCCTGATACCAGACCCAATTCCTCAAAGTCCAAGCCAGGCACTTTTTGGATTTCCATTGCGCTCAACCGCTCTTCTAGATGCTTATACTTGTCATCAGCTGGAGGGTATTGTTCCTCGGAATAGTCTTCTTCTTCCTCTTCCTCTTCTGAATCAGACTGAACAACTGTTTCTTTGCCCTTCCCATCTTGATTGTCTTTCTCACCAGATGTTGTAGCAATGTTTAAGGCCCTTCTTGTCTGCCCTTGGAATCTTCTTCCCGTGTTCAGAATTCCAGTTGTTTTCTTCGTCTTCTTTTTCTTCTCCTCAACAAGCAAGGTATTCAACTCTTCTTGTCCTTTGGCTAGGGTTAAGAACAATTGTTGAAACTGTGCATTCTGAGCTTTGAGGTCCTTCATCGTTTGCTCGAGATCCATCTTACTGAAATAAATAGTAGAGAGATGAGGAGACTTGTTGCAAGAAACCTGCTTATGTTATGATGAATGATAAATGCGTATGCAATGATTTCAAGGATTTTAAGATTCAAATTCGTTTTAGACAAGAAGGGAACACACGTTATATTAATAAATTAATGCTTTGAGTACATCAATTCCTTCTTAGGAAAAACAAATACAAGAAACTCTAAGATAGAAAGGTAGTACGCATCCTCTTTGGTGCAATGTAGGCATTCAGAGTCTGCTCCTCATGAAGTAGTCTAGTGAGTTCCAAAACCTTCTTCTCGCTTGCGTAGAATTGGGCTTCAAAAGTATCTCACCCCCCCTTGAGTTGTATCCAATCTCTTTGTAGGTCTTCAAGAGAGGTGGGCATGTCAGGATGTAGGATAGTGAATGGAACATCTCCTTCTATGACAGGCTCAATGATTACCGGGAGAATGGAGGGGTAAGGAATCATAAGACTCTAAGCACGAGTTCATACCCATTTGAGGTAAGGCTCAAGAGGGATGGAATTCTTGTGCCCCAAATTCTTGCTATCTACCTTGTTTAACATCCTCCAAGCTCGGATAAATCTCTGGCGAAGACCTTGATCGTCGTTGTCGTTGTCAAATACCAAACCTTGAATTAGAATCTCATATGGGCCATCCCTTCGGGCGTAACTAAATTGTCTTAAAGCTAAGCAGGGGTTGTAGGTGATACCTCCCCTAATGCCAAGTAAGGGTACATTAGGGAACTCTCCACAACGGTCGACAATAGTAACATTCTCTATGGATCGGGAGAACCAATGATGTCTGAATGTTTGAGCGTCATCAACCTTTGTGACCACCTTGAACCTTGATCATTCTTTAATATAGATTGGGGAAGATGTGAGATAAACCATCTTGCCAATAGAGGAGTGCAAAACATAATAAAACCTCTTTTCCTCATTGTGCAAGTGTGAAAAGAGTGTAGGATATCCCCTAGAAATATAGGTACCAGGTTGTGGGACATGAAGATTTTGAGCGTCGTTCATATCTATGAGTTGGTCAAGATTTGGAAACATAACCATCCCATAGATGAGGAGAGCCACAATTTCCTCAAAGGCTTGCAAATCCAAGGAATTCCAACAGTTTTGGGCTTTCTCAAACAAGAACTTTGCTAGGAAACCCTTGACACCACTCCTTGTTTCCCAATGAGTTGTGACATCATATTAGTGCAAGTGTAGAGCTTGAGCAATCTCTTTTGGCTTTGGGTCTCTTTCTGTACCGTTGAAAGGTAGTTGGTTGAGAATGGGAATCCTCAAGAGTCGGGAGAATTCTTCCAAAGTAGGCACAAGTTGATAGTCGGGAAATATGAAGCAATGGTGCAAAGGATCAAAGAAATGAAAGAGCACCTTTATCATGTCCTCATCTGTGTTGGAGGTGACCAAGATGAGTAGGACACCATGTCTCTCGGTGAATGGAGAGTTTTCAGGAATCCTTGAAGCTAGCTCCTTAAGTTGTGGAGGGATCCTTACAAGTTTGACTTGAATAGTTTTCCTGCGAAGAGAATCCATATCCTATAAAACAAGAACAAAGATGAATCCCAAAATCCTTGAAATGGTTAGTGAATGTGTATGATGTTATGATGTTCATGATGTTATGTACAAGTATGTATATACAAATAAAACAAACAAGTTCCTAGGTTTATGCTTGCATGGAGTTTTATAAGTAAGTACCCTCTTGAATTTTAGTTGGCTCAACCTATCCTAGTAATAGTAATCGGGTTCTAAGGAGCTCAATATCACTGGTTTGTTTCCTTGGTTATTGTTTCAGCACAAGCCTCTTTAATGGCGACCGAAATATCTAAAGAAACCAAACCTCAATGAGTGTAGTATCGAGTATCTACCAACTTCGGACTGCACTAAAGTTGGTCATCTCACTACATCCTAAAGGCCAAGTTGGTCAAGTAAAGGTTCTAGAAGTTCATTAGTGCTTTATGACATCACTCAGTGGCCCCGTATTCTCTTTGATTAACTCAAAGGCTACCGGTACCCACAAATATGTCGCACTATCATAGCTATTGCTTAGACCATGTCGGTATACCCCGCACAGTTTCCATAATGTATTGCTACTTACCTATATTGTATCCCAAATCCGGGTAGAGGATTCAAACCCAAACAAAGAACCAAAATGTAAAAAATACAAGTCAAACAATGAAAGCAAATAAATGTGATCTAACCCTAAGGTAACCCCACTTTAAAAAGTTCCCCAGCAGAGTCGCCAGTTCTGTGATATAGTGGGAGAACTGATTTGAAGGTTTTGCATTTGATCGCAAATGTTGCAGTTAGCAAGAGTCGCCACCGACTTTTCTTTTATCCAAAAGGAAAGGTGAAAAAGCACAGGAAAGACCTTTGAGATTATTTCTTGAGTTCGGGGGGTAGATTATGAAAAGGGAAGATATTAGCACCCTTTTCATCCATAGTTTTCCATGGGATCTTAATTACTTGCTAGATCACTTTCTTTTTGTTTGAAATCGTGCTTGATGTGGTTTTTGAAAGTATTTTGTAAAAGAGGCCATTGTTTAGGAAATCTTTGTAATGATTCTTGTTCGTAAGAATGTATACAAAGATGTTGATCTTTTGAAAATGTTTTTAAGTTTTGTAAGATGTTTTGAAAGTATAGGTGATTGTTTTTGAAAATAGCAAGGATGTTTGTTTTGAAATTGAGAAAGTAATTAGGAGCAATCTACCTACTCAAATGTCTTTCTTGTTCATTTTCTTTTCCTTTGACATTGTTGTCTTACCATTGATTTGGTAAGAAACCCTATCTTTGGATGTAAACGGGACGAGCATGGGTCATCCTATAACCATGATTAGCAATGTTGCAAGGTATCTTAGCATTCTTTTTGAGGGGCTAAGATCATTTGTAAGGCAACTTAGGTAGCGTCATCGAGGGACCATGATCTTGTATTTGCATATTTTTTCTAAGATACTTTACATGCGTAATATGGCCATTTTGTATAAGGCAACCAAGTGGGATAACCCTAGGGGTGTTTGTGTGCAAGTGTGTTGATTTTCATGTTTGATTTGTCTTTAATTAGGGTTTTCTAATTGATTGGTTTTAGTCTTTCCATACAAACCCTAATTACTAGCATTTGTATATAAAGCGATAAATTGCGAAATTTAAAGTTACTACGCTATTACAATACTTGTGAGAGGGGGGTGTACAAATTACAAATAGGGATTTTAAGAAAGTTAAACCTAATTAGCTATTACAACCACATTGAATATTATACTAAATTTAAAATAAAAATGCAAGAATATAAATGGAAAAAGAAATGATTTTTATTGTTTTTATGAATGGGTTTTATCTTGACCTAAATAAAGAAAATGAGTCATTAAAATTAAATAAAATTAATTTAAACTAACTAAGGAAAGAAATTAATTTGAAAAGGATTTTTTAGGTTTTTTTTTATGAAAAGGTTTTAAATTAATGAAAATAAAATGAAAATTAATTAATTAAAATAAACTAAGTTCTAAATTAATTTTAACTAAGAAAACAAAATAATATATTAATTTATCCTAAGTCTAAAATCATTTATGAAAAGAAAGGAAATTTATTTATTTTAAGAAAAAATGTTTTTTATCCTTTTGTTTTATGGAAAATAAAATACATTAATATAAAAAATAAGTAAAAATAAATTTGAATTTTTTATGATATTTATGAAAATAATAATAATAATAATAATAATAATGAAAATATTAATAATAATAATAATAATGAAGAAAAATAAAATAAAAATAAAGAAAAGTCAGGGGGTTAATCAGTAATGTAACGAGTATTATGAGAAAAAAACTAGCCCCATATGAAGAGCACAAGCGCTGCAAAAAAAAACACAAAAAAAGTCAGAAAATTGTAAAAATAGCAAAAGATCACGCTAGGGCTTGAACCCAGGACCTAAGGGTTAACAGGCGCGCGCTTTACCACTGGGGTGGCTATACATCCATTAATGTAACTGAAACAATAAATTCATAACACATAACGCGCCCTGAATACACTTCATCTTCAACCTCCAGCCAAAGGACCTGTATCTTCTTCATTTCTCAACAAAAATGAAAAGTTCAAACATGAAAGTTGTAGAATTTCTTCCCACGAATACAAACATATAAGTAACTTAAGCTAACAGTCAAAGATGAATGAGAATATTTTTGGCCCTAATTCAGACCCTAAAAATTTCAGAAAACTTCAACTCTAAAATTCTCTAAGCTCAGGCCATATAAATGCAAACTATGGATATGTACAGCTTCATGGTAAAGTTATCTACATTTTATCTTCACAAATCAAGACCTAACAATGCCTAAATAATGAGATGAAAATTCAGAAAACTCACCTTGCAGTTGGAGATCATATTTTGAGTTAGAGCTACTTTCAAAGTGTTTTGATCATTGGGTGAGCTTCCTTGCACCTCTAGGAAGCTATTGCAAAGCTTACTTTGTGCTGAGAGTTCTTGAATCAAGCTGAAGAAGTCAATGTGCAATGCCCTGTTTTTGAAAATGGAGAATAATGTAAATGGTTTTACAGTTTGAAAACAGGGGTTGGGATAGTTTCTATATGTGTATTAGAAGCTTTGTGGATGGTTTGGCCAAGAAACGCACGAGGGGATTTGAAGTTGGGTTCCAAAAATCAGAAATGACAAGTTTTTATGCTTGTATTGAAATTTATGGTTTTGGGGAGTTTTAGGACTTGTTTCCTCGTGTGTTAGCTTGGAATGCACTTGTATAAATATATGGAAAAGGTTATAGGACTTGAGGAGGTCAGAAAACAAAGATCACATGTTATGAGTTTTTGACTTGTTTTTGAAGTTATCTTGAAAAACATGGTTTCAATGAAAGGTACATGTCTTGCAACTTTAAACTTGTTTGTTATGAGTTTATAGAGCACGCTTGTGCAGAAAGAACAGGTGCAAAGCTCCATACAAGTTGACGTTGTGATTACAGTCACTTTTCCAAAATGGAAGTGTGAACTTTATTCCATTAATGGAAAATTTACTTGGACAAAGTTTGAATTAAGTGGATAATAGCTCAAAAGCAAGTGTAATCTTATGATTATGGATAGATCTTAAGGTTTAGAGGCCTGCAAAACAAAATCGTGCAGCATAGGTTTGAAATTGAATTCTTGTTCATCACAAAATGACTTGTAATTCAAGTGTGAAAACCCTAACTTCATCTCTTTGATTCTCCCTACTCAAGAATGATCTCAAGGAGTTCTGGGAAATTTTGGAAAGCTTGTAATGTGTTCTACAACCCATACTTGAATTTATTTTGAAGATTTCCTTTGGAACTATATGAAAAAGTTCGTTGAAGTTGGGTCAAAATCCTGACCAAATTAGGGCAAAATTTCACTAAGTGTTTTGTTTCATGACCACATGTTCTTAAAATTATAACTTGAGATCCAAGCACTTTTGGAAGGAGTTATGTAAAGAAAAGTTGTATATTTCATGGATATCTACAACTTTCATGTTGGAAGTTTCTCTTGAATCATCTTGCATCATGGTGAAAATTCTGTTTAAAGTTATGAAAAAACATGAAATTTCCAACACTTAGAAAAATTTCTAAGTTTAGAAATTTTGACTTTTCAAAATGAAATCTTGACTTTTTGATATCTTGATGAATAATTTTCATATTTTGACATGTTTTTATGAATTGTGATCTTTGGCACTTGAATTTGACCAAAAAGTCAAAGTTAGACTTTTCAATATACAATTGAATTTTGATCAGTTGACTGAAAAATTCATCTGTCAATCCAATGGACTTGCAATGTTTTGAACCATGACATTAGGTAAAAATGATTCAATTGGACTCTTGAGATCATGCCTTAAACCAATTGACCATTTTCTAGGTCAAAAATCAGAAATTTCCCTTTCCCGGTCAAAACCCAAATTTTAACCATTTTGCCCTTTTGGATATTTGATCAAATTTCTTGAGGAGTTGTGGTCCAAACTTGATCAAATTATACATGTAAGCTTAAAATGTTGGTATGGATAAAAAATTATGAAGTTTGACTGTAAATTGGCCATGGTTGACTTTTTCCCCAATACAACTGATTTTTAGGTCAATTGCTCAATTGACTGAGCAAAAAAATGTGATTCAAAGCTTGAAACTTGGCATGATTAATCTTGGAGGTCCATAATGATCCATGAAAGTAATATGGGGTATTTGAAGTTAAAAAATCCTTGTGCAAACTCAAACCCTAATTTTGGTCATCAGTGCTTAAGGAGATGTCTTGAGCTGATCAACCTTAGTGCAGCCTTGAGTCAACAGAGATCTTATGAGCAAATTCTTGATAAGTGAGAGGGAAAATTTTGGGGTACAACATCTAGCTCCTAGATTAAGAAACATGCCTTGAGGAACTTTGACAATTTTGAACAAACTTCTTGTACCAAAACAAATGCTTTTTAAATATAAGTTGTTGAGGTTGATAATGAGAGCTCATAGCAACCACAACCACTTCCATATCTTGATATTTGAGAGAAATATGCACTTGTGACCAATGGGAGCAAGACCTTGTCCAACCATGACTATTTTTCAATCAACCCCTTGTATTTTTAGATCAAATTTTGATAACTTGGAAATGTAGTGAACCAAAATAACCTTGTCATGCCATCCCTTCCAAAACAACTTCAATGGTGAGGTTTGAACTTCTCAAGCTTCATTGACTAGGTCATGGAAATAAAATCATGAACCCATGGAGCAACTTGCTGAATCTCATTTCCTTTACCTACATGAGTAACAAGCAAGACAATCCAACATTGAATTTCATTAATTAAAAGAATAAATCAAGACAAAAATATTCATGATCACAAAAGAACATAAGTCAAGGTGCTTGGTGATTACTCAAAGAGCTAAGCTAAGTATAGGGAGGGGAACCAAGAATTCTAATGTGATCTTGTTGTGATTGAATCAAAATGGTTTGATGAAGGGATCTTAGGGGAAAAAATTGGGGTACAACATCTGCCCTTATTTAAGTTTCTTCTATCCGGAGATACGAAGGTTAAAAATCTTCGTGTCGATGCGATCGAAGATACTTAAATATAAAACAAACCCTATTTTTGGCCCTAAGATGCCATGCAAATGTTTATGATCATGAGCGCATATGAACAAAACCAAAGAGACACAGAACACCATTAGGGATGTAACAATGATAAAGAAACAAGAGAGCGACCCGACCCAGAGATGATGGTAAAATGGTCAAAGGATACACCAACTCCTACTGGAGGTAAAGCTACCAACATTCACTGAAGGTAGAAAGAGGAAAGAAATAACAACACCGACATTCACTGACGGTGAGATACCAACGTTCACTGAAGGTAGTAGGAAAAGAAATATCAAAGCATCGCTGTTCACTGACGATGAACTACCAACATTCACTGAAGGTAGCAAAAAGATAACAAACACCAACTTTCCCTGATGGTGATCTACCAACTTTCACTGAAGGTAGAAAGAGAATATATTATAGCACTGCCGTTCACTGACGATGAACTACCAATGTTCATCGAGGGTAGCAAAAAGATGACAAACACTAACTTTCACTGATGGTGATCTACCAACTTTCACTGAAGGTAGAAAGAGAATATATCATAGCACCACCATTCATTGACGATGAACTACCAACGTTCACTAAGGGTAGCAAAAAGATAAAAAAACACCAACTTTCACTGATGGTGATCTACCAACTTTCACAGAAGGTAGAAAGAGAATATATCATATCATTACCGTTCACTGACGATGAACTACCAACATTCACTGAGGGTAGCAAAAAGATAACAAACACCAACTTTCACTAATGGTGATCTACCAACTTTCACTGAAGGTATAAAGAGAATATATCATAGCACCGCCATTCACTGACGATGAACTACCAACGTTCACTGAAGGTAGCAAAAAGATAACAAACACCAACTTTCACTGATGGTGATACACCAACTTTCACTGAAGGTAGAAAGAGAATATATCATAGCACTGTCGTTCACTGACGATGAACTACCAACGTTCACTGAGTGTAGAAAAAAGATAACAAACACCAACTTTCACTGATGGTGATTTACCAACTTTCACTGATGGTAGAAAGAGAATATATAATAGCACCACTGTTCACTGTCGATGAACTACCAACGTTCACTGAGGGTAGCAAAAAGATAACAAGTTTCCCTAAAATTCTGGCATTTTGCCTAGAATGGGTCTCAATTTCTTCTTTAACCGAGGCACTTTTCCTGGAAAGGGTAATATGTAAGTCGTCTCAAATAAAGAGACTTCCACTTGCGAAGATTTCACAGCGAGTTGTTTCTGCAAATTTGAAAGTCTTGCCATCCACTGGCGTAAATTAACGACAGACTGCAAACTATCCACTCATAGAGGAGATAGCAAAAAAAGTTACATCGACTTTTATGGGGAAGCACAAGTTTCTCAAATAAAGAGACCTACTACTTGTTGTCATGGAGGATTGTAAAAATAAATGACTTTCTGGGGATAGGAATATCGCTTCTTGGGGAAAGAAATATGACTTCTTGGGGAGAGAAATATGACTTCCTGGGGAATTGCCATGATATTCCTGCTGAGGAGATAAAGTCTTCTCGTGCAAAATAAATGCACAAACCAAAACTCGAAACTTTCAGAAATCCAAAGTAAATAACATTATTGTGGAACCACAGATTCAAACCAGAAATAAACTAGGATGAAACAGTCAACCAAAATACATCCTTTTAGAAATAAACTCAAGAGGGAAAACCAAATCCATCCAAACAAGGAGCTGTACAGGAAGGATAAAGAAAAAATCTTCCACGAGGGACAACTCCGTGGGGACATTGAAAGAATATACACTTTCTGCTTAAGGCCAACACTCTATTGAAGAGAGGACAGCGTAACTCTGCAAAACAGGGTGATATATCAACAAAAATATTAAAAAATATCAATGAACAATGATTTGCCAATTTTAGCTATGCATGATGTATGTATGAATGTATGAGTGTTAATGTGCGTATGCTAACAAAACAGATATACAACACTGGGAGTAACCCGACAAAACCAACTCGGGAACGAACAACACTCGGCTAAACCACATCCAGGATGATCATTCCAAGAAAAAGTAAATGCTAACTGAGGAAACAAAACCTACTGCCTGCTTTAGCTTTACTGGGGAGAAACATATTCCAGAAGTAAACAAAACAAAGCGACAGAATAATACAGATACAGGGATAGAACATCCTTCTTCAGGCTTCACTGGGGAAACAAATGTTTCAAAAGTAACACTTCTACTGGGGATTGCAAAACTAGTCTCAAGTAAAGTAGATGGACACCAAGTCATCAAAACATTCACTGGGGAATTCAGGCCTACTTCATTAGGGAGGTTAACACCACATCCTCAAAGGGAAAACCACAATACGTTCTTCACTAGAGAAACCAGGGACCTGTGTTCTTCAAGAGTGATTATGGTACCAACTTCTCGGGAAAAAGAACTTCCATTAGACCGAACGAAAACTTCATTGGAGAAATCTCGGGTTGAGACTTCACATCATGAAAACTCAGAAAAGAGGAGAAATGAATCCAAACTTGACCAAGGATACCGGAGTCACGAACCCAATATGGTGAATCATCCTGAGTAAACCTTCCCGAGGGGAACAAAAACTTCTTAAAACAAACTGGAGTTTGTCCATTCCTGGGATCACCATTTTGTTGTTGTTTTTTTCGTATCACAAATTCTAAAGTAAAAGCAAATTGTAAATTCATTTTGAAAAATCGATTTTTTTATTTAATCTTTTTGCTTTGAAAGTTATTATCAATAACAAATGGAGTCTTTGCAAGCTAAATAAAATAACAAATACAAAGAATTGGTTAAAAGCTCAAATTTCATTAATAGAATGGTAGTCTGCGAATGGCGAGACTCCATGGATAATTACAAAGTTTGGAAAATGGTAATATATAATGGAAAAGATACATTGAGATACAATGACCACTATCCCCTCTAACAACTTTTGAAATCCTGAGCAGCAACTTCTGTTGAAGTTGTGATGAGAATTCGAGAAGATTGTTGCTCCAATGATCAAGTCTTGTCTGATGTAGTTACTTGCCAAGAAAGTCCCTAACTTTTGCCTAATATGATCTTCCGGGTTTTCAGCTTAGCGGGAATTTTATTCTGTTTATGTCTCTAATTTTTTCCTAGAACGCCCTTTCGGGTTTTCGGACTACCGAGACGCTCTTTTTTGCCTAAGCCGCCCTTTCGGGTTTTCAACTTAGCAAGCTGTTCTTTTATTTCTTTAGGAGAAGTATTACTTGACTGCATCAGAATTCATGGGACGTGGGAACTCCTCTCCATCCATAGTTTCAAGAATTAATGCACCGCCCGATAAGGCTTTCTTGACAACATATGGGCCTTAGAAATTGGGAGTCCACTTGCCCCTAGAATCAGTGTTGAAAGACATGATCTTCCTGAGCACGAGGTCGCCTTCTCTGAATTTACGAGGTTTGACCTTCTTATCAAAAGCTTTATTTATCCTTTTCTGATAAAACTGTCCATGACATAAAGCTGTCATCCTCTTCTCTTCGATCAGATTCAATTGGTCAAACCGGTTCTGGACCCATTCAGCCTCTGTCAACTTGGTTTCCATTATCACACGCAAATATGGAATCTCAACCTCAACTGGGAGTACAACTTCCATTCCATACACCTGGGAGAATGGGGTTGCTCCTGTTGAAGTGCGGACAGATGTTCGATATCCATGCAAAGCAAAAGGGAGTATTTCATGCCAATCCTTATAAGTAACGACCATTTTCTATATAATCTTCTTGATATTCTTATTAGCAGCTTCAACAGCCCCATTCATCTTTGGCCTGTACGGAGAGGAATTATGATGGACAATCTTGAATTATTCACACAGTTCTGTCATCATTTTATTGTTCAGATTCGAGCCATTTTCGGTGATAATTCTTCTTGGCACCCCATACCGACATATAAGATTATTCTTGATGAAACGCATAACCACCTGCTTAGTAACATTAGCATATGAAGCAGCCTCCACCCACTTGGTGAAGTAATCAATTGCTACCAAGATAAAACAGTGTCCATTAGAAGCTTTGGGTTCTATCATCCCAATCATGTAAAAACCCCACATAGAGAAAGGCCACGAGGAGGAAATCACATTGAGAAGTGTCGGAGGCACATGGACCTTGTCTGCATAAATATGGCATTTATGACACTTCTTTGCAAACTTATAACAATCAGATTCCATTGTAAGCCAATAGTAACCTGCCCTTATCATCTTCTTAGCCATTGAATGTCCATTGGCATGAGTGCCAAATGAACCTTCATGAACCTCATCCATCAACATGTCTGCTTCGTGTCTATCCATGCATCTGAGCAAGACCGTGTCATGATTTCTTTTATACAACACGTTTTCACTGAGGAAGAAACTGCCAACCAGTCTTCTCAGTGTCTTTCTATCTTTCTTCGATGCACCGATCGAGTATTCTTGAGTCTGAAGAAAATGCTTGATATCATGATACCAAGGTTTTTCATCTGCTACCTCCTCTGTTGTAAACACATGAGCGGGCCTATCCATTCACTGAACCATAATTCGAGGTATATCATTCCAAGTATTCACTTGGTACATAGAAGCTAGAGTTGCCAGAGCATCCGCCATCTGATTTTCATCTCTAGAAATGTGATGGAATTCAACTTTATTGAAAAAGGGTAACAATCTTCTAGCATAATCTTTGTAAGGGATCAAGCCGGGGTGACGACTATCCCATTCTCCTTTAATATGATTTATTACCAAAGCTGAATCACCATACACATCTAGATTTTTAATTCTGAGAGCAATAGCTTCTTCGAGACCCATGATGCAAGCCTCATATTCTGCCATATTATTAGTACAATCGAATGTTAACCTTGCAGTAAAAGGAATGTGAGATCCATGTGGAGTGACAATCACAACACCAATTCATTTAACATAAGCATTCACAGCTCAATCAAATATCATACTTCAACGAGATTCAGGGTCAGGACCTTTATCAGGCAATGGTTCATCACAATCCTTCACTTTCAGGAACATCACATCCTCATCGGGGAATTCATATTCTACAAACTGGTGATCCTCCACTGGTTCGTGAGCAAGATAATCTGCCAACACACTGCTTTTAATATCTTTTTGAGTGCGGTATTCAATATCATATTCAGATAGCAACATCTGCCAGCGAGCAATTCTCCCAGTGAGAGCAGGCTTTTCAAAAATGTACTTCATTGAATCCATTTTGGAGATCAACCAAGTAGTGTGATTCAACATATACTGCCGCAAACGCTTTACCGCCCAAGCCAAAGCACAACATGTCTTTTCCAGCATGGAATACCGCGACTCACAATCAGTGAATTTTTTACTGAGATAATATATGGCGAACTCCTTCTTCCCTATTTCATCCTTTTGTCCCAAAATACAACCCAGGGAATTATCTAACACTGTCAGATACATAATCAACGGTCTTCCTTCGATAGGAGGGAGCAAGATAGGAGGTTCAAGAAGATATTCTTTAATACTTTCAAATACCCTTTGGAAGTCATCCGTCCACACACAACCTTGATCTTTCTTTAATAACTTAAAGATCGGTTCACATGTTGCAGTCATGTGGGAAATGAATCTGGAAATATAATTCAAATGCCCGAGGAAACCTCTGACTTTCTTTTTAGTTTTTGGTGATGGAATCTCTTGAATTTCTTTGACTTTATCAGGGTCAAATTCAATTCCTTTCTGGCTAACAATGAAACCCAACAATTTTCTTGATTGAACATCGAAGGTGCATTTATTTGGATTCAAGCATAGACGATACTTCCTTAAACGCTGAAACAACTGCAACAAATCTTCTACATGCCCTTCTTTAGTCTGGGATTTGGAAATCATATCATCAACATATACTTCGATTTCCTTGTGAATCAGATCATGGAACAGGGTTGTCATAGCCCTCTGGTACATTGCACCAGCGTTCTTCAACCCGAAGGGCATCACTCTGTAACAGAATGTTCCCCAGGGTGTGATAAACATTGTTTTTTCCATGTCCTCTAGAGCCATCCTTATTTGATTATACCCGGAAAATCTGTCCATGAACGAGAATAACTTGAATTTCTTTGTGCTATCCACTAACATATCAATGTGTGGCAATGGAAAATCATCTTTTGGACTAGCTTTAGTTAGATCTCTGTAATCTACGCACATGTGGACTTTTTCGTCTTTTTCCAGTACTGGGACAATATTGGCAATCCATTGAGGATACACTGATGTCACAAGAAAACCAGCGTTAATCTGCTTTAGAACCTCCTCTTTGATTTTCACTACCATATCTGGGTGAGTTCTTCTCAACTTTTGTTTAATTGGTGTACACTCTGGCTTCAATGGAAAACGGTGCTCTACAATATCTATATCTAGACCAGGCATATCTTGGCAAGACCAATAAAAAATATCCACATACTCTTTTAACAACTCAATCAACCTGCTCTTCACATCAGGATGCAGCAATGCTCCAATCTTGACTTCCTTTGGATCGTCTTCTGAACCCAAATTAATCACCTCCAATGGCTCTTTATATGGATAAATGGTATTTTCCTTGTGCTCAAGAAACTGTGAGACCTCTTCTAGAATCTCATCATAATCTTCTTCTTCAGCCCCATACACAGGACATTCAAAGTTGGGAGAGGGTGCAGGGTCATTGTATTCAACGAGTTTTTTAATTAATCTCCACATATGATTTATGATTGCTTTTAGAAACTGACACATATAACAAGTGATCATGCAGATTGAGTTTCAGTTATTATTTATTTTGAAAGGTTTTTTTTTCTTTTTTTTGAATTACCATTTTCCGAGAAAAAGCAGAAAATAAAGACACAACTTGGGAAACAAAGACAACTTTTATTATTGATTTTAAAGGTCACAGCAAACTGATAATCCCTACAACATTATTACTTCCACCTTGGGCAGAGTGAAAGCTTTTTCAAAAAGATTAACAAAACAAATTACTTTGAAACATGTATGCAAGAGGGAACATCAATGGTGATCCAGTTCTGAAACCTAACTCCGTGCGTCACATGATTCGGCATTTCCTGCTCTGCTTTATCTTCTACAATGGCATTAATCCCGGAAAAAGTTAGATGAAGATAACCCCCGCTACGGGAGATGTCTTGATACTTTCTTGCGGCAAACTTTGGCTTCATATCCTTACCTTTGTCATTCTTCAAATAGAACCCCATGCCAACTCTGTTCTAGTTCAAAGGTGGATCCACAATCTGTCCCCACACTTCACTATGACCCTTACGTACAACCTGATGCTCATCCTTAAGTGAAACCATGGAATTCTCATTTCCTCTTATATTTTCAAATGGATAAGGCTTTGAACTGGGTTCCAACAGCAACTTCATCCGCCTCTACAATGCTGAAAGAGGACAAATGAGATATCAATAATGCATGTTCCCCATTTATGATCACTACTTTCCCTTCACGTACAAACTTCAGTTTCTGGTGTAAAGTTAAAGTGACAGCCCCTGCCTCATGAATCCACGGTCATCCCAACAAACATCTATAAGCGAGAACAATGTCCATGACCTGGAAAGTTATCTGAAAAAAATGTGGTCCTATATGAATCGGCAAGTCCACTTCACCAATAACAGATTTCCTTGATCCATCGAACGCTTTCACAATGATGCCACTCGGGCGCATAGGGGTTCCTTGATATTTCAAATTCATAAGCGTACTCCTCGGTATAACATTCAACGCGGATCCATTATCAATTAGCACATTGGATAGTGAATCATTCTTGCAGTTCATAGAGTTGTGGAGAGCCAGGTTGTGATTCCTTCCTTCATCTGGTAATTCATCATCGCAGAAACCCAAGTTATTACATGATGTAATGTTCCCTATTACACTGCTGAATTGGTCTATTGGAATATCACTTTCCCTAAAAGCTTGGTCCAATACCCTCATCAAGGATTCTCTGTGAGCAGAAGAGTTCATCAATAAATCTAAGATGGATATTTTTGAAGGAGTCTGCAGTAGCTGATCTATAATTCTGTAGTCGCTCATCTTAATTATCTTTAAAATATCATCCACTTCTTTCTCTAACATAGTCCCACTTGTCTCACTCGTAGCCTTCTTGGGTTCAACACTCTCAGCAATTTTCTTTCCATCACTAACATCTCTTCAAACAACTGGTGCAAACACACGACCGTTGCGGGTCACCCTGCTATTTTCAGAAATATTCCTAACATCAGGCATTGGATGGATGGGAACCTCCACTCCATCCTCTAAGATTGCAGCGTTGTATTTGTAAGGCACATCCTTATCTTATTTGTAGGGGATAGGACCCGGCAAACTAATCACCAATGGGGTAACAACTGGCTTGCTATAATATTCAACTTCAAGATGGGCGGGTGCCCCAAAACAAGGTACAATGACGTTTACCCCTTCTTCAACACAATCAATCATTATTGAGTCATTTCTAGAAAACAAATCCTCATCTGAGGAAAACACTCATCTACGGAGGCATAATCTTCATCTGACCCTTCTTCAGTCAAACAAACCTCAACCATATCAACTTCTTGGTAATCATCCCTTTGACTTGTAACCTTGATAATTCCATTGTCTAACAACAACTCAACACCCTTCTTCACGATTGAACATCCTCGGGAATCTCGACAGCAAACTCGGCTAGATCCATATTGGTGTTCCACCTGGCCAGCCATATGGCAGAAGGTAGCATGCAATTGCACAAGGTCTTCATTCATATACTCTAAACATCAAAAATTCTGAATTCTCCAGGACATCCAGAAATTATATTCACCTCCTCTTCATACTCTTCCCTAGGCCTGATTATATGGATTAGGCTCTCATCCATCATCTCTTATAAATCATCTTTTATCTTATCGCAACCCTGTATATTTGTACTGCAAATAGCACAACCGATATGGTCATGTGTATAGTAGCTAAATTCACAAAGGTCTGCATGCATTTTCACCAAATCTCCTCTAACCAGATTAATATCAAAAATCCAGAAGTCGCCTGGACACCGGCCACCATATTCACATCATTTACTCCCCCATGCTTGGGTAGAGGATTGTCTTTCACATTAGGTCCCACATCCTTGAAAGATAGAACATCAGACTTTACCAACTTCTGCACCTCAGTCTTTAAAGGATAACAATTCTCAACATTATTCCCTGGTGCTCCCTGATGAAAAGCATATGTTTGGTCTGCTTTGTAATACCAAGGAAATGGTGATGGTACGGCAGGAGATGGTTGGGTATGAACCAACTTCTTCTGAATCAATTCCGGTAGTAACTCTGTATAGCTCATAGGAATAGGGTCATAACTCTCCCTTCTCTGATTATACCCTTGATCCCCCTGTTGGGACAGTCTCTGATAAGCAACGGTAGTTGGAGTGCCACCCACAACTGGAGTAACTGAAGCGACTTCCTGATGACGCTGATAATTCCTTCTAGGAGTATTAACCCTCCTCTCTTACATAACAACATTTGCATCCCCTTCCTTCTTATTGGTAAACCCATAAGATGGTTTCTTCATACCTCTAGAACTTTCACTCTTTGTTAAACGACCTTCTCTTACAGCCTCCTCTAAGTGGATACCCATTCCTACCATTTCATTAAAGTCATTTGACGCACTTGCTACCATCCTCTCGTAGTAGAAAACACCCAGCATTTTCAAGAAAATCTCAGTCATCTCCTTCTCTTCCATGGGAGGAATCACTTGGGCGGCTACCTCACGCCATCTCTGCGCATACTCTTTAAATGATTCCCTGTCTTTCTGAATCATGGCCCTGAGTTGATCACGGTCAGGCGCCATGTCCATGTTGTACTTGTATTGTTTGATGAATGTTTCCCCCAAATCATTGAAAGTATGGATATTGGCGCTGTCCAAACTCATATACCACTTCAACGCAGCACCGGTCAAACTATTCTGAAAAAAGTGAATCAACAGACATTGGTCATCAGTATGGGTAGACATTCTCCTCACGTACATCACCAGACGAGCACGAGGGCAAGTGTTTCCCTTGTACTTCTCAAACTCCAGGACCTTAAACTTAGCAGGTATCTTAACATTCGGGACCAAGCATAACTCATTCACATTCTGCCCAAATAGCTCTTTTCCCCTGAGGGCCTTCATCTCTCTTTGCATATTGTCAAACTGCTCTTGAAAATCATCCATTTTATCATTAAGACCCAAGTCTTCACTCGATGGAGGGAAAGGACGACACACATCATCATTAACAAATTGAACCATATTCACCGAAGGAGGCGCATCAGGAGCAACATGAACCACAAGAGGTGCCAGAGTAACAATAGTCTTAACAATCAGAGTATCTTGAGTACCAAGATTGAAACCTTTAGGTGCAATATTCTCTGGTATTCACCATGGATAACCTTGAGGCATGCGATTCTGAACAACAGCTGGAGTAGGAGATACAGGAATAGTCGGAGCTTCAGTAGTTTCCCTTGTTGGTTGAGGTTGAACACTCAGTGGATGATTCTGAGCAGCCGCCAGAGATTCCATCAGAGCAGTAAGATTGTCCATGCCGGCCTTCAAAGCAGAAACTTCCTCGCGCATCTCGCGATTCTCTTGTTCTAAGTTGTCCATCTTCTTTTTGAAATTAGCCTGAGTGTTGTAGTGGTGAGTCAGCTTGTTGAATGAAGTAAAGAAGCTTGGTAAGACACCTAGATATGCATAACAAATGCAAGAAATATGTGCAATATGATGCATGATATGTAATGCACATGATTTTATTTTATTTAATATTTCAAGGGATTTAAAATTTATGGACATATTGCAAATATCAAAGTAATAACGCATTTGAAATACTGAAAACTTTTATTATAACAACTCCAAAATGGATTACAAGTTTCAATGATCCCAAGTACAAGATGAAAATAAAATCTAAAACCCTGAGAAGTAAAACTGATGGAGATCACTCTATACGCTGGCGCTTCCCTATGATCCTGGCAATCTGAGGCTTCAATATCTGGTTTTCTTCAGCATACCTGGTGGCAACCTTCTTCCAATCACCTGAATCAGGAAGTGAGTGATCAGCATCCAATTGAGGCTTAGGAGAAAATAAATCCCCTTGCCTCTCCATAGTCTCTACCGCTCGACTCTCAAGGATCTCAATCAAGTCGTCTTTCTCCTTCAAGTCTGCTCTATAGGAAATCTCTAAAGTTTGGCACTTATTCTTCCAAGCCTCCTTTTCCTGTTGCATCCTGAACAAAGCAAGTTGTAGCTCTTCTAGATCATCTAATAAGGGAGGAGTGGTCTTCACAAACAGATCAGGCATAGGTGTTTCCCGGGAATACGACATCTTTAAATGAATAGCTCTCATTTGGACCCACTGAAGATATGGCTCCAAAGAAACAGCACCCCTAGGTCCCAAACCCTTACTACTCTTCTTTTGAATGTGACGCCAGGCATTCGCAATCTACTCCCTAACTTCCCTATGGTCTTCTCCCTCCTTTAGAAATAAACTACTCAAATGAATACTATTTGGTTTATCCCTCATCGGATAACCAAGCTGCTGTCGTGCAAGAATAAGGTTATAGTTAATTCCTCCCTTTGTACCAAGAAGAGGTACATTGGGGAAACTACCACAACTGTCAATAATCTCTATATCCTGGTAAGCTCGATGGTACCAATCAGTATCTGAGTGAGTAAGTGCCATGATCTTAGGAGCCCAACGGGGTTCCTTTTTGACATCCCAAAAAGAATCAGACTGAGGCATATGCGAGATAAACCACCAGTACAACAGAGGCGTGCAACAGATAACCATCCCCCCATGATAAGAATTCCGAAGATGGATAGAGTAATAAGAATCACCCAACAAGGTAGGAATTGGGTTTCCAATCATGAAGATCCTAATAGCATTAATGTCAACAAACTTGTCCACATTAGGAAATAAGAACAACCCGTAAGCAAGTAGAGCAAAGATGGCCTCAAAAGCGACTGTACTCTTCATCCTGGAAAAGTAACGAGCTTTCTCCAATAAGAACTGAGTTGGTAATCCTCTAATACCTCCTTTAGTAGTCATATGGGCTTCTACCTCATACTTCCCCAGATGAATCAAAGCAGAAATCTCATGTGGTTTTGGCTCACACTCTAACCCAGTAAAAGGAACACGATTGGTAACAGGTAAATCCAACGGATAAGAATACTCCTCTAGTGTAGGCATCAACTGATAGTCGGAAAAAGTAAAGCAATGATACATCGGATCATATAACTGGACCAAGGTCGAGAGAATACCCTCCTTCATCTTCAGCTTCATGAGAGGAATAATGGATCCATACTTCTTTCGAAAATATGTAGAACACTTGATCTCGGGAATTAGACTGATCAACTCATCTATCTTGGGATCCTTGAAACTGTACTTCCCGATCTTTCTCTTTCCAGAATCCATGGTTAAAAAGTACCTGAGATATTCACAAATGGTCAACCTTTAAATCCCTTGAAATATGATCTCTCCAAAAGATGCTTATGAGTGCATGGATGCATGATGCAGCAATCACACACGAGATCACACATATAGGGTTCATAGGTTCAACGTCACGAGCACAAGGTCCAAGGTACTACCCATAAGGTAATGGTCTAAAAGTTATCACCTGCCGAACAAGGTTCTAGAGGTTCCCAGAGTCTACATCCTTCCTTCAGATATTACCAAGTTCCCGATTAACTTGGTAATTAGTAATATTCTCAAGAAAAACTCGTCTGATTGTAGTATTGCGTGACAACTATTTATGGATTAATCTGTCATAGCCTCCGCACTACCCCTAAAAGGCCAAGATGGGTTAGGTATTCTACGGTCCTCAGCTTCAGCAGGCTCCCAGGTCGAAAGTAGTACGTCTTCCCGATTACTCGATAAACGACACTAGAGTCAAAGGGGCCTCCACTTAGTGGGGTATCTCATGCCTCCTTTTTGGGGATTACTCCCTCAATGTTAACATGACTATACCGCCCGTCCTATCTTAAAGTTTTCCCAAGTCCGGGTATAGGACTTATGAGTAATCACCAAGCACCCTGAAAACTAGGAAAATCCAGACAAACATATATACAACATATAACACAAAAACAATAATAACACATATATAAATATAAACAAATCTAGGCTCAACCCACTTAGGGATGGACCAGCAAGAGTTCAATCTTTCCACAGTGAAGTCGCCATTTTTCTGTAGCGGTAGAAATGTTTAAGATTAAGCCATTGGATTGACTAGACTTATACAAACCAAAATAAAAATTGCCACCGCGCTTTATTGTTTCTAAACGAATGGGAAAGAGCGAATAACCCAAAAGAGGAGGAAAGATTCAAGGTAAGGGGTTGGTTATGCAAAGGGAAGGTATTAGCACCCTAAACATCTACGGTACTCCACATGAACCTCTATGTAAAATCTGTATATTTTGGATATGAAAAATGTTGTATAAAATAGATGGTGGAGGTGAGAAAAGAAATATATTTATTATTTTTGCACCCGCTGCGGTTGCGAACCTTTAGTGCCTACGTACCACCTTTTCATGCAATAGGGGATCAGGGTACACGTAGTTCCTCTTTTAAAAATTGAAAACAAATGTGTTGGTTAATTTTATGAGATAAAACATCATCGTCATTGTCCGTGTGGAAAACATACCTACTACCCACAATCATGAGTAAGGAGAATTTGCATCATCTCAAAGTGGAGGATATGACTTGGATTTTAAAATAAACAATGCCTCACTCAACACCCAATTGGAAAATATCTCTCTTCACTACATATTATAGAAGTATAGTTGTTTGCATCACTACAAGGATTGACAAGAGTTCAATCTTTTTTTGAGAAAAGTTTAAAGATAAAAGCCAAAGTGGCAAAATGGTTTGAAATGAGATTGATTGACTTTTAGTCTTCTCACAAAAAGGATGTCAAAGTATTATTAAGTTTATTTATAAAAATGTTTGAAAATGCATGGACCTAAGTCCAAGTTTATTTTGAAAATGGTTCAAGTTTAAAACAAGAAGAGTTTTCAAAAGGAGGGAGAATATTTTTGAAATTAAATAAGATGGGAGTAGAAGAAAATGATATCCTAAAGCATAAGGTAACAGGTAGGGATAAGAACCATCTAACCAACAAGAAGTCAATACTTGACACTATGAGCTAAGATTGAATTCCTATTCTTTGGGTTGAAACCAAACAAGCAAAAATACTAGACCTCTTGAGAGAACCAAACTTCAAGTGCATTAAGTCTTCACAAAAATTGGGCAGAGTAACAGCTGTATACGCGTGAATTCCAGATTACAAACAAAGGGTGTAATCACAATAACCTACACACAAAACAAACAAACAACCCAATGTCTTGAGGTAAACCTCAAGAGCTCCAGAAAAAATAATTAGATAATATCACAAGGTCTCCAATCATAGGCCAAGGTTTCTAATCCTAAGTCCAAAAAGTCCAATGCTCCATAATGCCAAGGGTAATAACCAAATAGTCCAAGTATCATTAAATATTTTTAGGGTTTATGTTGATTATTAGGTGTCTTCAAAAGAAAAGAAAATCTTAAGTGAGCAAAATAAAAAATGACAAGAATATAAAGGGGCTCAAGTGAGAAAAGATGAAAAATAGCATGAAATGTAAATGCTAAAAGTAAATTGTGCATAAAGTAAAGAGCATAAAAACACAAAATAAAATCAATTATTAGTGAATAGAGGTTAGTTGGATGATCATCTTGAAACATGCATTTGGAACTCATTAGAGGATTGGTAGAACCAAAGCCTCCATATAACAAGTTGCATTTGCTTTTTGTCAAGTATATCATCCATTTGGAATCCTTATGAGTATCATTTAATGATCAACGATGTTTAAATGATCCGCGTTGACCAAAGGTGTTGTAGATCAATTAGAGGATTGGTAGAACCAAAGCCTCCACACAATGAATCTCAGGGTTATTGGATCAAAGAGATCAAATTAACATACTTGGGCTTGCAAACATAAGTTTGGGCCACAAATGATCATTTATTCGAATCGGGACAAAATTTAGCGCTATGTTAAGCAATCGTAAGTGGACTTATATAGAAGTCGCGCCTATTTTGAGGCCGGTCAATAGCAATTTATGCACCATTTGTTTTGAGACATGATATAGAGATCATGCTCCAACAACATTTAGTGCAATATGAAGAGGATGACATGAAGAGAGGTGGGAGAGAATATATAAACCACTTTTGGATTAAATTTAATCAAACTATTATTAAAATCATTCATCTATTTTTGTGGAGTTAGACTCAACATCATGGATCTAAGGATGTTAATAAAGTTCATGATTCAAAAATTTAATCCAAGAACAGCCAGAAAACAATCACAAATTAATATTACATTTTAATATATACAACAAGTTTCAAAATAATGTTTAAAAAATATAAATAAAAGAGAAAAATATCAACTATGTTAAAATTAATCAAGAAATAAAAAGTAAGACCATAGAAAAAACATAAATGAACTAAATTAATTTTATAAATTTTTTGGTAATTTTTTAAAGTCATAAACTATTTTAAAATTTAAAGAAATGGGTGAAATAAACCAAAAATGATAAACAAAATAAGCAAAGTCAGAAACAAAACTAAAATAAGGTCACCAATATTTGTCACAATATCATTGGATCATTCCATAATTTTTTCAGAATTTAAAAATGCATAAAAGTATTTTTAAACATTTAAAACAATTCCAATAAAGTGTAAATTTATAAAAAATACCAAAACACAAAATTAAATTGTAAAAAAATAAAAATCAGAAAGAGAATAATCAAAAATATTTTTCATAATTTTTCTAGATTTTTTGGACTAAAAATGAATTTTCTATGATTTTTTTGAAGTTTAAAACAATTAAATATAAAAAATCAGAAAAGAAAATAAAATTAAAAAATATGTGGACCATTGGATGAGAGTCAAAACGCGTTAGTAATCAAATCCAAGGGATCTGGCGCGCTGTGCATATCATGGTCATTAGTGAATAAAGCACTGAATTAGAAATAAAATCAGAATTCAAAAAATAACAAGTGGCGTGCCATCATTGGTTGGAAGATGACATGTTGGTCATCTTCAACCTCCAGCCAACGTGAATTGCAGGTCTCTCAAACTGTAAAATCAGAAGCTTGGACCTATGTCGTTCGCTTCGTCTCTTCAAGACAAAGACAACCATGCCATCGCGCCAAATTTATATAAATTGTAGCTCAAGCAATTTAGAAAGAAAGTTTTGAAAGGGGATTTGAAATTCCATGGTCAAAATGTGTTTCCAGTAAGAAGTAAGTGTTGCGACTAGAACCATGGAAATGAGAGCATCACAATGATATCAAAGTTTTGAAGAATTGATGATAGAATCTACCTATTGAAGTTGAGTTGCAGAGCTCTGAAACTGGACTTCTATGGAGCAATATAGGGCATGATTCTTGAATGTATTTATATGGTTAGCTTCAGGGAAGATCAAGGAAGGTGAATTAATGAAAAAATTGGATTAAAAAAGTCTTGAGAATGGATTTAGAAGTTGTTGAATTTTGAGTTAGGGAACAAGTTAGGCAGGGTGATTCTGGCTATCCAAGCTTGAGAAAACGAATGGGATAGTCCATGTATTTATAGGAGAAGCAAATGGGTTCAGAAGAAAGAGTAAATGATGCATTTTGGAGGCATTTCTTGCAAACCAAATGCACGAGTGAAGTGTGATCTAATTTTCACCAAAACTTATCCAATCCTTGCGTTTTGAGGTGCTAAACAAATCTAGAACTTCACTAAACATGTTTAGAGTAAAAAACGCGTGGAAAACATTTGATTAGAGGCCACATTATGGATTTCAAAATTCTGACTTGGTGAGAAATTCAGTTTCAAAGTGTCAACTTCTAACCAATGACATTTTCAACTCAAGGGGTATTAGTGCATGATTCTTGATGCTTTAGAAAGGTGAGGTTTCAAGATTTGAAATGGAAAAAGAATGGAATCAAATGGATGCTTGAGCTGAATGTTATGTTGAGTCAAAGTTGAGGGAAAAGGGTTGACTTTCCATACTTAGAAATATTTCAAATTTTCTTCAAAAGTGACCTATAATGTCTTGCATCCAAATATAGCCTTCCACTTGGAATTTGCTCTTGACCAAAAAATATGGCATGAAGTAGATCTCTTGAATGACATTTTGAAACTTGAACCATTCACAATCTCCAAAAATTGAGAAAGTTATGACTTGTTGAAGTTGGAAAATTTTCATAAAATGGCATATAATCTTTAGTATCCTAAAGGCAATTTCCATCAATTTTCTCACTTTGCACATAAAAGAAGGCATAAATTTCACATCTTCAAGATCATTAAGTAAAAATAATTGGCTCAAGGTGATAAAAATTGACCAAGATATGATCATTTGAAGTCAAACTTGAGAAATTGGGGGTTCATCTGGAGGACTTGTAATCTTTCTTCATCATCAAGTTTCTTCCACATGAAAAATCCTTGGAACCTTTGAATTGATTTTTTTATATCCCTTTAAAGAGAAGGATGTCTTTGGAATCACTCAAAAATACCAAAAGATGGGCAAGATATACTCCTTTAAAGTTCAAAACCCTAGCTCCTAGATTAAGAAACATGCCTTGAGGAACTTTGACAATTTTGAACAAACTTCTTGTACCAAAACAAATGATTTGTAAATATAAGTTGTTTAGGATGATAGTTAGAACTCATAGAAACCACAACAACTTCCATATCTTGATAATTGAGAGAAATATGCACTTGTGACCAATGGGAACAAGACCTTGTCTAACCATGACTATTTTTCAATCAACCCCTTGTATTTTTGGATCAAATCTTGATAACTTGGAAATGTAGTGAACCAAAATAAACTTGCCATGCCATCCCTTTAAAAACAACTTCAATGGTGAGGTTTTAACTTCTCAAGCTTCATTGACTAGGTCATGGAAATAAACTCATGAACCCATGGAGCAACTTGCTGAATCTTATTGCCTTTACCTGCATGAGTAACAAGCAAGACAATCCAACATTGCATTTCATTAATTAAAATAAGAAATCAAGACAAAAATATTCATGATCACAAAAGAACACAAGTCAAGGTGCTTGGTGATTCCTCAAAGAGCAAAGCTAAGTATAGAGAGGGGAACCAAGAATTCTAATGTGATCTCGTTGTGATTGAATCAAAATGGTATAATGAAGGGATCTTACGGGCAAAAATTGGGGTACAAAAAATTGAATTAAATTTAAATCAAACTATTATTAAAATCATTCATCCATTTTTGTGGAGTTAGACTCAACACCATGGATCCAATGATGTTAACAAAGTTCATGACCAAAAATTCAATCCAAGATCAGCCAAAAAATAATCACAAAATAATATTGCATTTAATATATATATTAAAAAAGGTTTTAAAAATGTTTTAAAATAGAAATAAAAGAGAAAAATATCAACTATATTCAAATTAATCAAGAAATAAAAAGTAAGACCATAGAAAAATCAGAAATGAACTAAAATGATTTTATAAAATTTTTGGTAATTTTTTAAAGTCAAAAACTATTTTTAAAATAATTAGGATTGTTTAAACAAATAGAAAATAAATCAAAAATAATAAATATCAATATACAATTCCATAAAATTTTCAAAAAGTCATAAATATGCAAAATGATATTTATGAAAGGATTAAGAAATGTCAGAAAGTATTTTTTAGGTAATTAAAACAAAGCAAACAATGCAAAAAATATAAAAAAAACACCCATTATCAAAATAAAAATATGAAAAAAATTTCGTGAGATCAGAAATAATTCAAAGTATTTTTGTGAATTTTTTCATAATTTTTGGATAAAAATAAAAGAGTTATGAATTTTTTAAAATTAAATCAATTAAAATATAAAATCAGAAAATAAACTAAAACCAAAAAGATATGGACCATCAGATCATAGTCAAAACATGTTAGTAAGCTAATCCAATGGACCAGGCGCGCTGTGCTTGATAAGGACCTTAGTAAGATGCGCAGGAATCAGAAAAAAGGCAACCAATGAAATTAAAATGTTTGGCACACTATCATTGGCTGCGATGAGACATGTCACCGTCTTCAACCTCCAACCACCCTGCAATGGGGATTTTGTGAGATCTTTCAAACGGTAAAATTAGGATCCCAGACCAGTATCATTGGATTCGTCTCTTCAAGACAATCCTAACATCACCATTGTGCCAAATTTATATAAAGTATACAAAAAGATATGAATCAAAAACCCAGAAAATAGCGAGCACCTTCAATTTGAGATTTCTCTCTCAATTCTCAATAGATTTAAAAATTGTAAGAAGCACTAGAATAAGGAAAAGGAGTAGAACATGTTAGTGCTTTATTTGGATCCAAATGGTGGAGAATTCTACCTTTTCGAAGTTCAAGAAATAAGCTCTGAAACTGGACTTCTGTAGCTTGGATTATAGCTCGTTTTGCTTGGTTTAAGTGCTGGAGAGTTTGTATGATGCTTAAGGAAGATGAATGTGCAAAGAATTTTGGAGGAAAAGGCTGGAATCTCAGAAACTGATTTCAAAAATTTCAAGCTCGTGTGAGGTTTTGACAAAGTGTTTTTGACTCTCAAAGCTTGAGGAAATGAATGGGGATGACCCTCTATTTATAGGGAATCAAATGGAATGTTCAAGCGTGTGAAATGATGAAGTTTGGAGGGAAATCGTGTGAACCTGATGCACGAGCAAAGTGTGATTTGATTTCCATCAAAACTCATCCAATCCTTTCCTTTTAAGGCTCTAATCCACTTTGGCAACTTGGTTAAACATGTTTAGATCACAAACGCGTGCTAATTTGTTATTTAGAGGCCAAAACATGAATTTCAAATTCTGACTTATGAAGAAACTTCAGTTCCAAGTTACCAAGTTTAATCCAATGGCATTCTCAGCTCAAGGGGTCTTAAGGCATGATTCTTGATGCTTTAGAAAGATGAGGTTACAAGATTTTCAATGGAAAAAGAAATGAATCAAATTGATGCTTGAGTTGAAAGTTGCATTGAGTCAAAGTTGGGGGAAAAAGGTTGACTTTCCATACTTAGAAATATTTCAAATTTTTCTTCAAAAGTGACCTATAATGTTTTGCATCCAAACATGGCCTTCCACTTGGAAGATGCTCTTGACCAAAAAATATGGAATGAAATAGACCTCTTTAATGACATTTTAAAATTTTAACCATTCAAAATCTCAAAAAATTAAGAGAGTTATGAATTGTTGAAGTTGGAAAAAAATCATGAAAGGACCTATAATCTTTTGTATCCTTAGGGCATCTTCCATCCATTTTATCACTTTGCACATAAAAGAAAGAATAAATTTCACATCCTCAAGATAAATATGGAAAAATAGTGAGCTCAAGATGATAAAAATTGACTAAGTTATGATCATTTGAAGTCACACATAGGAAAATGGGGGTTCATCTGGAGGACTTGTAATATTTCTTCATCATCAAGTTTCTTCCACATGAAAACTCATTGAAACTTTTGATGTGGTTTGTTAATAATCCTTTGAAGAGAAGGATGTTCTTGGAATCACTAAAAAATACCAAAATATGAGCAAGATATGCTTATTTGAAGTTCCAAACCCTAGCTCCTAGATCAAGAAAATGCTTTGAGGAACCTTGACAATTTTGAACAAACTTCTTGTACCAACACAATTGCTTTTTAAATAGAAGTTGTTGAGGATGAAAATTGTAACTCATAGCCACCAAAACCACTTCCATATCTTGAGAATTGAGATAAATATGCACTTGTGATCAATGGGAACAAGACTTTGTCAAACCATGACAACTTCTTCAATCAATCCCTTGATCTTTTGAATCAATCTTGATATCTTGGAATGTAGTGAACCAAAATAAACCTTTCCATTCCATCCGTTCGAAAAAAACTTTAATGGTGTGGTTTGGACTTCTCAAGCTTCATTGTCTAGGGCATGGAAATAAACTCATGAACCCATGGAGCAACTTGCTAAATATCATTGCCTTTACCTACATTAGTAACAAGCAAGACAAACAAACATTGCATTTTATTAATTAAAAGGAAAAATCAAGAAAAAATATTCATGATCACAAAAGAAAACAAGTCAAGGTGCTTGGTGATTCCTCAAAGAAAAAAGCTAAAGGTAGGGAGTAGAACCAAGAACCTTAATGTGATCTTCTTGTGATTGAATCAATATGGTATGATGAAGGGATCTTAGGGGGAAAATTGGGGTACAACAGCAGCCCTTATTTAAGTTTCTTCTATCCGTAGATTCGAAGGTTAGAAATCTTCGTGTCGACGTGATCGAAGATACTTAAATATAAAACAAACCCAATTTTTGACCCTAAGATGCCATGCAATGCTTATGAATATGAGTGCACATGGACAAAACCAAAGAGACGCAAAACACCGTTGGGGGCATAACAAAGGAAATAAGGAAACAAAAGAGATACCCAACCAGGAAATAAATCACTGGTGGATCAACAGTCCCAACTCATAGAGGATGATAAAAAACCAAAGGATACATCAACTTCTACTGAAGTCAAAGCTACCAACGTTCACTGAAGGTAGAAAGAGGAAATAAATAACAACACTGACGATCACCAAAGGTGAGCTACCAACATTTACTGAGGGTAGAGAGAAAATAAAATATCATAACACTGACAGTGAACTACCAACATTCACTGAAGGTATCAAAAAGATAACAAGCACCAACTTTCACTGAAGGTGACCTACCAACTTTCACTGAAGTTAGAAAGAGAATATATCATAGCACCACCATTTGCTAACGATGAACTACCAACGTTCACTAAGGGTAGAAAAAAGATAACAAGCACCAAGTTTCACTTAAGGTGACCTACCAACATTCGCTGAAGGTAGAAAGAGAATATATCATGGCACCTTTGTTCACTGACGATGAACTACCAATATTCACTGAAGGTAGCAAAAAGATGACAATCACCAACTTTCACTGAAGGTGACCTACCAACTTTCACTGAAGGTAGAGAGAAAATATAGCATAGCACTGCCTTTCATTGATGAAGAACTACCAACATTCACTGAAGGTAGCAAAAAGATAACAATCACCAACTTTCACTAAAGGTGACCTACCAACTTTCACTGAAGGTAGAAAGAGAATATATCATGGCACCTCCGTTCACTAACGATGAACTACCAACCTTCACTGAAGGTAGCAAAAAGATAACAATCACCAACTTTCACTGAAGGTGACCTACCAACTTTCACTGAAGGTAAAAAAGAGAAAGTATATCATAGCACCTCCGTTCACTGATGATGGAATACCAACATTCACTGAAGGTAGCAAAAAGATAACAATCACCAACTTTCTACCTTCAGTGATGAACTACCAACCTTCACTGAAGGTAGCAAAAAGATAACAATCACCAACTTTCACTGAAGGTGACCTACCAACTTTCACTGAAGGTAAAAAAGAGAAAGTATACCATAGCACCTCCATTCACTGATGATGAACTACCAACATTCACTAAAGGTAGCAAAAAGATAACAATCACCAACTTTCACTGAAGGTGACCTACCAACTTTCAATGAAGGTAGAAAGAGAATATATCATAGCATTATCGTTCACTGATGATGAACTACCAACGTTCGCTGAAGGTAGCAAAAAGATAACAATCACCAACTTTCACTTAAGGTGACCTTCCAACTTTCACTGAAGGTAGAAAGAGAAAATACATCATAGCACCGCCGTTCTCTGATGATGAACAACCAACGTTCACTGAAGGTAGAAAAAAGATAACAATCACCAACTTTAACTGAAGGTGACCTACCAAATTTCACTGAAGGTAGAAAGAGAATATACCATAGCATCGCCGTTCACTGACGATGAACTACCAACCTTCACTGAAGGTAGCAAAATGATAATAATCACCAACTTTCACTAAATGTGACCTACCAACTTTCATTGAAAGTAGAAAGAGAAAGTATATCATAGCACCTCCGTTCACTGATGATGAACTACCAACATTTACTAAAGGTAGCAAAAAGATAACAATCACCAACTTTCACTGAAGGTAAAAAGAGAATATATCATAGCACCTCCGTTCACTGACGAAAAACTACCAACATTCACTGAAGGTAGCAAAAGGATAATAATCACCAACTTTCACTGAAGGTGACCTACCAAGTTTCACTGAAGGTAGAAAGAGAAAGTATATCATAGCACCGCCGTTCACTGACGATGAACTACCAACGTTCATTGAAGGTAGCAAAAAGATAACAAGTTTTCCCTAAAATTCTGGCATTTCACCTAGAACGGGTCTCAACTTCTTCTTTAACCAAGGAACTCAGTCTGGAAAGGGTAATATATAAGTTGTCTCAAATAAAGAGACCTGTCACTTGCTGTTATATGAAGGATTATGAAATTCTGGCTGCAGATACTCAATGTCACGTTCAATGTTATGACACCGTATCTGACTTACTATATGATAGTAAATACAAAAGCAATAAAGAACACAGTCAATTGTTTACCCAGTTTAGTGTGCAACAACACCTACTCCGGGGGATACCAAGCCAGGGAGAGAATCCACTATAAGAGATGTTAATTCAGGAATAAACCAACCAGTTTATCTCCTTCACTTAAGACCTACCCAATGCAATTCTAATCTAAGTACAACTTAAACCTGAGTTCCTACTCACTCCCCCTCAATCACAGCAGTGATACATAAACCAATTTGACTTAAGAATTGATTAAGACACTCTTCAAAAACACACACTTGATTAAGCTTCACAGCGTTTTAATCAAGCAACACAATCACTCGTGCTTCACAGCTTTGAGTGATGTACACAACTAACTTGACTCTGCTTCACAGCTTTAGTCAAGGAACATTCAAACACTCTTGCTTCAAAGCTTTGAGTGCTACACAACCCTTACAATTGAAACCTATTCCAAGGCACTTATCACAATGATAATTGCTTGGAGTACAATAAACAAATCTATACAGATTACAAAATGATCTTCTAATCAAAACGGCAGGGTTCCTTTGAAAAACAGCAGCTCTGTTGAATATATAGCAGCTGCAACTTCAGTTAGGGTTTCCAAAAACCTAGGGTTAATTCCGTTTGACCTAAAGACCAGGTCACAGGACTTTATTAACCAGGTTAGGGTTGAGCTAGGTTACCCCTCAGAAAACGCAGGATTCTGTTCAGGAAGGACTGAGTTATTTCTTGAAAAAACTCAGACTTATCCAATCCTGCAATCCTGTTAGTTCAGAACAGGATGTCATAACATCTGTTATGACATCTGAGAAAACCTGTCTACTGATTCAGCAAAATGTGATCATTTTGCAAAATGCTCAGATACACACTTATAAACATCAGTATTACAATTACAATATTTTTCTGCAAAGGTACCTAATGAGTCAGTACAACCTGAACTAGAATGTTATGACATCAGTCATGACATTCACACATACACTTGGGATTTACCAAAAATGCAAGCCAATACCTAAACACCTACAAACTCCCCCTTTGGCAGATTTTTGGCTAAAGTCCCTAAATAATCAGAGATAGATAGCAGCAGAAATAAGTGACAGCAGAAAAATAGAACACAGAATGTTAAGTACTAATTAATCAAGTACCAAAATATTCTCCCCCTCTTTAGCCACAAATGGGCCAAAGATACATGTTCATAAAATTTTACAGTTATCCAAAACAAAATAATAAGATCAGCAGCAGACAACAACAGGACACACTTCCAAACTCCACCATCAACACCACCAAGCAACAATCAACCTTCAAGCACTGTCATCAGACTCAGAAGAGCTAGTTTCTTCAATGTTGAGCTGTCCTTCAGCTTCTACATCTTCTTCCCTTCTGCTTTCTTCAGCTTCCTCCTTTTCTAGCCTGACAATTAGAACTTCTAGGGTCCTTTTTCTAGCATCCAGATCTTTGCAAGTTTCTTTTAAAACAGCTATGACATCTGATGTCTTGGACTGGGTCTTTACAGACGATGTCTCAGCTGATGTTATGACAATGTCTGGAGCATGAGATCCCTGAAACAATTTGTAGTGCAGGCCAAGGGCAGGAGCTCTTTTGCAGACTGTATCTCTTGCCACAAGGATATCAGGGAATTGTGCAAGGATGATTCCACAAAGGAGGGAGGGAAAGGCAATTGGTCCTTTGACAGCATAACTGCCAGCATGCTTTAAGGTTTGTTCAAAGATGTACCTTCCATAGTCAAAGGCAGTCTTGGTTCCTACAGCATAGATAAATCTCCCCAATCCTGTGGAGATAGTTGATTTGTGATTTGTAGGCACCCAATTTGCTGCACCTATTTTATGCAAGATGGCAAACTTCATGCTGAGTTTACTAGCATTCAGCTTCCCTTTCAATGTCCAGCACTTTACTTGCCTGGCTGTGATGGTTAGACAAACTTCATTGTCAGTTGCCTCTAGATCAGGACAGTCCTTATTTGTTCTTCCAAGAAACTTGTTGATTTCTGATGGAGAGAACTTGACCCTTCTTCCTCTGACAAAGACACTTTCAAAGTCGGCTGACCTTCCATTAGCACAATCATTTGACAAGTTCACAACAAACTCCTTAACCAGATTTTCATAACATTTGTTAAACTTTATCACTGTCTTCATTAGCCCAGCATTCTTGATCAGATCCATGATGTCTTTGCACTCCAAGGCATCATTGTTGAGTTCTCTCTCCAAGGATATTCTCTTTAAGCAAACATACTTCCATCTGTTTGCATTGTCAGGATGATGAAAGGAGATGTTGTCTGTTGGCACTTCAGGCACTCTAGCAATCTTGCTGGAGGGGAGCTTTCTTCTGATGGGAGTTTCTTCAATATCAATCTCAAATTCTGATTCATCATCAGAATCAGAAGTTTCAGGTTCTTTACTTTTCTTAGAGATTGGTTGTCTAGCAGTCTGCACCTGTGCCTTCTTCCCTTTTGTCTGAATACTTTTCTCAGCCATCCCTTCAGCCTTGGATTTCTTAGCATCAGGTTTATCATTCTGACTACTCTTTCTTTTCATCAATCTCCTAGCAATGCTAGGGTTCACATTAGCAATCAGTTCATCATCTGAGTAATCATCCACATCAATGATAGGTGGATCAGCAGCCTTTTCAGAGGGGTTCTGAATGTTGTCTTTTGGTGTCACAACATCCTCAGTGACATCTACATTTTCAGAAACTTCCACATTTGGACTTTCTGATTGATTTAAAGGGATAGAAATTCCCGGTACAGATTGGTTGCCACTCAGAATGCTAGTAACCAGCCTAGCAATAGCTTGGTGTACTTGAACTGATCCTTTTCTATTAGGTACAGAAGACGAAGGATGAGAAGAATTACCAGAGGCTGTGGCTTGAGCTCTTCCTGCATGTCTGGTTCTGAGCTTTTTGACTCTGGCTGGGTCAGTTGCCATCTCCCTGAGAGGAGTGACCTCAAGAACTTCAGATTCTATGCATGTAGTGATTGCCCTAGAATCTTGATCAGATGATGCCGATGATGAGGAAGACGAAGCCGCCATGGTGGAAGACGATGTCTGAGACATTTTAATTGACTTTGAGCAGTTTGAGAAAAAAATTTTATTGGGAGGAGGAAACAGGTTGCAAGGATGAGAGAGGTAGGGGGTAAAAGGGAGTCTCTTCAACTTCTTAAAACTTTTGAAGGAATTGTGAAAGTATATGATTAACCCACTAAATATAGACTTAATAAAATTAATCCTTTCAACCCTTGTTTTGAGCAAAACTAATTGCTATAATTTCTCATGTTGGTGAATACCCAACCTGCCCCTCAAATTTTCAATTTTATTTCCAACAAGAGCCTTGGTAGAAGAATCAGTCAGCTGAAGCTTAGAGAAACTGTGTTCCAGTTTAAATGACTTCTTTTCTTCAAAATCAATAGGGTTCAAGGAAATGTTGAATGTTTTCAGATTGTCACAACACAATGTCACAACATCTTGTGTAACATTGTACTCAGGGAGCATCTGCTTTGACCAGATGTTTTGAGAACAGAATTTATGAGACTTGTTATTTCCAACTTCCTTGTCAAGATGACTTAAGGTTCTGACAACACATTCTTCTTCAAGTTTATTTCCCACATCACAGATATCATCAACCTGTAGTTTTGGAGTTCTTCTGACAGTTTCCATAGAGATAGCTCTCTTCATTCTTCTTAGATGAAGGAGACCAAGCTTATGCTGCCACAGTTTCACTTCTTTTTCTTCTTTTGCAATGGAATACACAGATGAGGAATTAGTGTTCTCAGCCTCCCACAAGTAGCAGTTGTCTTTGGATCTGACTCCTTTCATTACTATCTCTTGTTTGTCATTGATTACAAGGCATTCAGATTTTGAGAAATTGACTTTGAATCCTAGATCACACAGTTGACTGATACTAATGAGATTAGCGGTCAGTCCTTTCACCAGCAGTACTTCATTCAGACTTGGAACTCCAGGGCAGTCCAAATCACCAACTCCTTTGATTTCACCTTTAGCCCCATCTCCAAAGGTCACAAAATTGGTGGTGTGAGGCTTAACATTATTGAGGAGGTTCTTGATTCCAGTCATATGTCTGGAACATCCACTGTCAAAGTACCAGTCTTCCTTTGCAGAGACCCTCAGGGAAGTGTGAGCTATCAGTGCAGTAGCCTTTTTCTTCCATTGAGTAGCATGTGGTACCTTTTTAGACTTAGGTTTGACACCTGAGTTCTGATTAGGATATCCATGTAGTCTGAAGCAGAAGGGCTTTATGTGACCATATCTCCCACAATAATGACATTTCCATCTTTGGTACCTCTTCTTCACATGTCTCTGTCCTTGATGTTGAGAGTTGTGTTGAGACATCCGTTTTGACATTTGCTTACCAGTACCAGATTTCTTTGCTTCCATAAATCCTGGTCCAGATTTATTTCCCACATTTTGTCCAACTTGAAGGATCTCTTCCAATTTGTCTGTTCCATTGGTCAACATCTTGACAGATTTGGTCATTTGATTTAGTTGTGAGTTTAGCAGTTGAACTTCTCCTTCTAGACGACTTATAGTTTTAAGATTTGCCCTTTTTTCAGCCTCCAGTTTTATAATGAGTTTTGATTGTTTCTCATTCTGCACACAGACTTCAGCACTTCTGATACACAATTTCTTGTAGGTATCAGCCAGTTCTTCAAATGTCACTTCTTCATCACTAGTGTCACTTTCAGAAGTACAAACACTAGTTAGGGCAGTGACTAGTTTGGCAGATTCTTCTTCAGAATTACTTTCTGAATCATAGTCAGACCAAGTAACAGTCATTCCTTTCTTTTGCTTCTTAAGAAAGGTAGGACATTCAGCTCGAATATGTCCATATCCTTCACATCCATGGCATTGAATACCTCTGCCTTGGTTTCCCTTATCTTCTGACCTTGATCTTCTGCTGGAACTGTCAATGTCAGAGGGAATGTTATGAACATTAGACCTTGACTTTGGGTCCTTTCTTTTGATGAGCCTGTTGAATTGTCTTCCAAGCATAGCAATAGCTTCAGATATGTTTTCTTCTTCATCCTCCTTGTATTCAACATCAGTGTTGGATACAAGTGCTATGCTTTTGTTCTTCTTGTCACCATTATCAGTGATCCCCATCTCAAAAGTCTGAAGAGACCCAATAAGTTCATCCACTTTCAACTTGCTAATGTCCTGGGCTTCCTCTATGGAAGTCACCTTCATAGCAAATCTTTTAGGCAAGGATCTGAGAATCTTCCTCACCAGTTTTTCTTCTGACATTTTTCTCCCAGTGCTCCTGAGGTGTTGGCAATCTCCAAGATGTTCATGTGAAACTCATGAATGGTTTCATCTTCCATCATTTTTAGATTCTCAAACTTAGTGGTCAACATCTGAAGCCTTGACATTTTTACTTTGGAAGTTCCCTCATGGGTAGTTTTGAGAGTGTCCCAAACTTCCTTGGCCAGTTCATATTGATGTACTAGTCTGAAAATGTTTCTATCAATTCCATTGAACAGGGCATTTAGAGCTTTTGAATTTCCCAGTGCTAACTCATCTTCTTCTTTACTCCAATCTTCCTCAGGTTTCAGACTGATTGTCCCATCTCTCTCAGTTATGGTGGGATGAATCCATCCTTTGTCAGCAGCTCTCCAAGCCTTTTTGTCCAGAGATTTTAGGAAGGCAATCATACGAGGTTTCCAGTAGTCATAATTGGTTCCGTCCAGAATGGGTGGTCTATTTCCAAAAACTCCTTCTTTGTCCATAGTGCCAGAAAGTGATATCCCTAGATCTCACCCAGTAATACAGGCAGGGTGCCTGCTCTGATGCCAATTGAAATTCTGGTTGCAGATACTCAATGTCACGTTCAATGTTATGACACCGTATCTGACTTACTATATGACAGTAAATACAAAAGCAATAAAGAACACAGTCAATTGTTTACCCAGTTCAGTGTGCAACAACACCTACTCTGGGGGCTACCAAGCCAGGGAGAGAATCCACTATAAGAGATGTTAATTCAGGAATAAACCAACCAGTTTATCTCCTTCACTTAAGACCTACCCAATGCAATTCTAATCTAAGTACAACTTAAACCTGAGTTCCTACTCACTCCCCCTCAATCACAGCAGTGATACATAAACCAATTTGACTTAAGAATTGATGAAGACACTCTTCAAAAACACACACTTGATTAAGCTTCACAGCGTTTTAATCAAGCAACACAATCACTCGTGCTTCACAGCTTTGAGTGATGTACACAACTAACTTGACTCTGCTTCACAGCTTTAGTCAAGGAACATTCAAACACTCTTGCTTCAAAGCTTTGAGTGCTACACAACCCTTACAATTGAAACCTATTCCAAGGCACTTATCACAATGATAATTTCTTGGAGTACAATAAACAAATCTATACAGATTACAAAATGATCTTCTAATCAAAACGGCAGGGTTCCTTTGAAAAACAGCAGCTCTGTTGAATATATAGCAGCTGCAACTTCAGTTAGGGTTTCCAAAAACCTAGGGTTAATTCCGTTTGACCTAAAGACCAGGTCACAGGACTTTATTAACCAGGTTAGGGTTGAGCTAGGTTACCCCTCAGAAAACGCAGGATTCTGTTCAGGAAGGACTGAGTTATTTCCTGAAAAAACTCAGACTTATCCAATCCTGCAATCCTGTTAGTTCAGAACAGGATGTCATAACATCTGTTATGACATCTGAGAAAACCTGTCTACTGATTCAGCAAAATGTGATCATTTTGCAAAATGCTCAGATACACACTTATAAACATCAGTATTACAATTACAATATTTTTCTGCAAAGGTACCTAATGAGTCAGTACAACCTGAACTAGAATGTTATGACATCAGTCATGACATTCACACATACACTTGGGATTTACCAAAAATGCAAGCCAATACCTAAACACCTACAGATTATAAAAATGACTTTCTGGGGAAAGCAATATGACCTCCTGGGGAATGAATCATGACTTCCTGGGGAAATGCCAATATATTCCTGCTAAGGAGATAAAGGTCTTCCCGTGCCAAATAAATGCACATTCTCAAACCAAGACTTGAAGCCTACGGATATCCAAAGTAATAATATTGCTGGGCAAAAAATATTCAATCCAGAAATAAACTGGAGTAAAACAGTCTACCAAAATACATTTTTTGAGAAATAAACTCAAGAGGGAAACCCAAATCATCCAGGCAAAGAGTTGTATAGGAAGGCTAAAGAAAAAATCTTCCACGAGGGATAACTAAGTGGGGAAATTGAAAGAATATACACTTTCTGCTTAAGGCTGACACTTTATTGGAGAGAGGACAATACAAATCTGCAAAACAGGGCAATACGTTCACAAAATATTAACGAATGTGAATGAGCAATAGTTTGCCAATTTTAGCTATACATGATGCATGTATGAATGTATGAGTGTTATTGTGCATATGCTGACAAAAAAAACATATAATATTGGGGATAAACTAATAAAACCAACTCGGGCACAAACAACACTCGGCTAAATCACATCCAAGATGGACATTCCTTAAGAAAATAAGCACTAACTGAGGAAATAAAGCCTACTTCCTGGCTTAACTTCACTGGGGAGAAATGCAATTCGGAACTAAATAAAACATAGCGACCAAACAATATAGATACAGAGATACGACATCCTCTCCCAGGCTTTACCAGGGAATAGAACTCAGAGTTCAACGGGGAAACAAATGTAACGCTTCTACTGGGGATTGCAAAATCGATTTCAAGTAGAGCAGACATCAAATCATCAAAACATTCACTAGGGAATTCGTGCCGACTTCATTGGAGAGGTCAACACCATATTCACAAAGGGAAAACCAGTATACGTTCTTCACTGGAGAAATCTTGGATTGAACCTTCATATCATGCAAACTCAGAAAAGAGAAGAAATAAACCAAAACTTGACTGGGGACACTGGAGTCACAAACCCAATACAGCGAAAACATCTTGAGAAAAACTTCCTCGGGAAACAAAACTTATTTAAAACAACTGGAGTTCGTCCATTCCTGGGATCACCACTTTTGTTTTTCTTGTATCATAAATTCTAAAGTAAAAGCAAATTGTAAATTCTTTTTGAAGATCAATTTTGTTATTTAATCTTTTCGCTTTGAAAATTATTATCAATAATAAATGGAGTCTTTGCAAGCTAAATAAAATAAGAAATACAAAGAATTGGGTAAAAGCTCAAATTTCATTAATAAAATGGTAGTCTGTGAATGGCGAGACTCCATGGATGATTACAAAGTTTGGAAAATGGTAATATATAATGGAAAAGATACATTGAGATACAATGACCACTATCCCCTATAACAACTCTTGAAATCCTGAGCAGAAGCTTCTATTGAAGTATGATGAGGATCCGAGAAGATTGTTGCTTCAACGATCAAGTGTTATCTGATGCAGTTACTTGGCTAGAAAGTCCCTAACTTTTGCCTAAGTTGTTCTTGCAGGTTTTCAACTTAGCGGGAAGTTTTATTCTGTTTATGTCTCTAATTTTTTCCTAGACCGCCCTTTCGGGTTTTCAGCCTATCGAGACGCTCTTTTTTTGCCTAAACCTCCCTTTCGGGTTTTCAACTTAGCGAGTTGTTCTTTTATTTCTTTAGGCGAAGTATTTCTTGACTGCATCAACATTCACGGGACGTGGGAACTCCTCGCCATCCATAGTTTCAAGAATTAATTCACCGCCAGAGAAGGCTTTCTTGACAACATATGGGCCTTCAAAATTGGGAGTCCACTTGCCCATAGAATCAGCGTTAAAAGACATGATCTTCCTAAGCACGAGGTCTCCTTCTGTGAAATCACGAGGTTTGACCTTCTTATCAAAAGCTTTCTTCATTATTTTCTGATATAACTGGCCATGGCACAAAGTCGTCATTCTCTTCTCTTCAATCAAATTCAATTGGTCAAACCAATTTTGGACCCATTCAGCCTCTGACAGCTTGGTTTCCATTATCACACGCAAAGAGGGAATCTCAACCTCAATTGGGAGTACCGCTTCCATTCCATACACAAGGAAGAACGGGGTTTCTCCTGTTGAAGTGCGGACAAATGTTAGATATCCATGCAAAGCAAAAGGGAGCATTTCATGCAAATCCTTATAAGTAACAACCAACTTCTGGATGATCTTCTTGATATTCTTATTAGCAGCTTCAACAGCCCCATTCATCTTTGGCCTGCACGGAGATGAATTGTGATGGACAATCTTGAATTCTTCACATAGTTCTTTCATCAACTTTTTGTTCAGATTCGAGCCATTGTCGGTGATAATTCTGCTCGGCATACCATACCGACATATGAGATTATTCTTATTAAAGCGCACAACCACCTGCTTGGTGACGTTAGCATATGAAGCAGCTTCCACCCATTTGGTGAAGTAATCAATTGCTACTAAGATGAAACGGTGTCCATTCGAAGCTTTAGGTTCTATCATTCCAATCATGTTAATACCCCACATAGAGAAATGCTACGGGGAAGAAATAACATTGAGAAGTGTCGGAGGCACATGAATCTTGTCTGCATAAATTTGACATTTATGGCACTTCTTCGCAAATTTGTAACAGTCAGATTCCATTGTCAACCAATAGTAACCTGCCCTTAGCATCTTTTTAGCCATCGAATGTCCATTGGCATGAGTGCCAAATGAGCCTTCATGAACCTCATGCATCAACATGTCTGCTTCGTGTCTATCCATGCATCTGAGCAAGACCATGTCATAATTTCTCTTGTACAACACATTTTCACTGAGGAAAAAGTTGCCAGCCAATCTTCTCAATATCTTTCTATCTTTATTCGACGAACCAATCAGGTACTCCTGAGTCTGGAGAAAATGCTTGATATCATAATACCATGGTTTATCATCTGCTACCTCCTCTATTGTAAACACATGAGCATGCCTATCCAGTCGCCAAACCATAATTTGAGGTATATCATTCCAAGTATTCACTTGATACATAGAAGCCAGAGTTGCCAGAGCATCCGCCATTTGATTTTCGTCTCTGGGGATGTGAAGGAATTCAACTTTATTAAAGAAGGGTAATAACCTTCTAGCATAATTTTTGTTAGGGATCAAGCCGGGTAACAAGTATCCCATTCTCCTTTAATCTGATTTATTACCAAAGCTGAATCACCATACACATCTAGAATTTTAATTCTGAGATCAATAGCTTCCTCGAGACCCATGATGCAAGCCTCATATTCTGCCATATTATTAGTATAATCAAATGTCAACCCTGTAGTGAAAGGAATGTGCAATCCGTGTGGAGTGACAATCACAACACCAATTCCTTTACCATAAGCATTCACAGCTCCATTAAATATAATACTCCAACAAGATTCAGGATCAGGACCTTCCTCAGGCAATGTTTCATCACAATCTTTCACCTTCAGAAACATCACATCCTCATCAGGAAAGTCATACTTCGCAGACTGATGATCATCAACTGGTTGGTGAGTAAGATAATCTGCCAACACGCTGCTCTTAATAGCCTTTTGAGTGCGTTATTCGATGTCATACTCAGATAACAGCATCTGCCAGCGGGAAATTCTCCCAGTAAGAGCATGCTTTTCAAAAATGTACTTGATTGGGTCCATTTTGGAGATCAACCAAGTGGTGTGATTCAACATATACTACCGCAAACGTTTTTCCGCCCATGCCAGAGCATAACATGTCTTTTCCAGCATGGAATATCGCGACTCACAATCAGTAAACTTTTTACAGAGATAATAAATGGAATACTCTTTCTTCCATGTTTCATCTTATTGTCCAAGAATACAACCCATGGAATTATATAACATTATTAGATACATAATCAACAGTCTTCCTTCGACAGGAGGGAGAAAGATAAGAGGTTCAAGCAGATATTCTTTAATACTTTCAAATACCCTTTGGCAGTCATCTGTCCATACACAACCTTGATCTTTCTTTAACACCTTAAAGATCGGTTCACACGTTGCAGTCATGTGGGAAATGAATTTGGAAATATAATTCAAACGCCCGAGGAATCCTCTAACTTGCTTTTCAGTTATTGGCACTGACATCTCTTGAATTACTTTGACTTTATCAGGGTCAACTTCAATTCCTTTTTGGCTAACAATGAAACCCAACAATTTCTATGATTGAACACCGAAGGTACATTTATTTGGATTCAAATGGATACGATACTTCCTCAAACACTGAAACAACTTCAACAAATCTTCTACATGCCCTTCTTCTGTATGGGATTTAGCAATCATATCAATAACATATACTTCAATTTCCTTGTGCATCAGATCATGGAATAGGATTGTCATAGCCCTCTGGTACGTTGCACCGGCGTTCTTAAACCCAAAGGGAATCACTCTATAACAGAATGTTCCCTAGGGTGTGATAAACATTGTTTTTTCCATGTCCTCTAGAGCCATCCTTATTTGATTATACCCAGAAAATCCGTCCATGAACGAGAATACTTTGAATTTTGTTGTGCTATCCACTAACATATCAATGTGTGGCAATGGAAAATCATCTTTTGGACTAGCTTTATTTAGATCTTTGTAATCTATGCACATGCACACTTTTCCGTCTTTTTTAGGTACGGGGACAATATTGGCAATCCACTGAGGGTACACTGACGTCACAAGAAAACTGGCATTAATCTTCTTTAGAACCTCCTCTTTTATCTTTATTGCCATATCTTGGTGAGTTCTTCTCAACTTTTGTTTGATTAGCGGACACTTTGGCTTCAACAGCAAATGGTGCTCTACAATATTTGTATCTAGACCAGGAATATCTTGATAAGACCAAGCAAAAATATCCACATACTCTTTCAACAACTCAATCAACTTGCTCTTCACATCACGATGCAGCAACGCTCCAATCTAAACTTCTTTCAAATCTTCTTTCAAACCCAAATTGGTTACTTCCAATGGCTCTTTATATGGCTGAATGGAATTTTCCTCGCGCTCAAGCAACCGTGAGACCTCTTCTAGAATCTCATCATAGTATTCTTCTTCGGCTCCATACATAGGACATTCAAAGTTGGGAGAGGGTGCAGGGTCATTGTATTCAACGGGTTTTTTTAAATAATCTGCACATATGATTTATGATTGCATTTAGAAATTGACACATATAACAAGTGATCATTCATATTCAATTTCAGTTATTATTTATTTCGAAAGGTTTTTTTATTACCATTTTCCAGGAAAAAGCAGAAAATAAAGACACAATTTGGGGAACAAAGACAACTTTTATTATTGATTTTAAAAGTCACAGCAAACAGATAAGCCCCTACAATATTAATACTTCCACCTTTAGCAGAGTGAAAGCTTTTCAAAATATTAACAAAACAAATTACTTTGAAACATGTATGCAAGAGGAAACATCGATGGTGATCCAGTTCTGCACCCTAACTCCGTGCGTCACGTAATTTGGCATTTCCTGCTCTGTTTCATCTTCCACAATGGAATTAATCCTGGAGACATTTGGATGAAGATAACCCCCTCTATGAAAGATGTCTTGATACTTGCCTGCAACAGACTTCGGCTTCATACTCTTACCTTTGTCATTATTTAGAGAGAACCCCAAGCCGACTCTGTTCTTGTTTACAGGTGGATCTATAATCTGTCCCCATACTTCACTATGACCCTTATGCATAACTTGTTGTGCATCCTTAAGAGAGACCATAGAATTTTCATTTCCTCTTATATTATCAATGGATAAGGCTTGGAACTGGGTTCCAACAGCATCTTCATTCGCCTCCACAATGCTGAAAAAGGACAAATGAGATATCAATAATGCATGTTCTCCATTTATGAGTACCACTTTTCCTTCACGTACAAACTTTAGTTTCTGGTGTAAAGTTAAAGTGACAACCCCTGCCTCATTTATCCACGACTGTCCTAACAAACAGCTATAAGCGGGTACAATATCCATAACCTGGAAAGTAATATGAAACAAATGTGGGCCTATGTGAATAGGCAAGTCCACTTTACCAATAACAGATTTCCTTGATCCATCAAATGCTTTCACAATAATTCCACTTGGACGCATAGGCGTTCCTTGATATTTTAATTTCGTAAGCGTGCTCCTCGGTATAATGTTCAAATTAGATCCATTATTAATCAGTACATTGGATAGTGAATCATTCTTGCATTTCAAAGAGATGTGGAGGACCAGGTTGTGATTCCTTCCTTCATCGGGTAGTTCATCATCGCAGAAACTCAGGTTATTACATGACTTAATGTTCCCTACTACACTTCTGAATTGGTCTATAGGTATATCACTTTCCACAAAAGCTTGGTCCAATACTCTCATCAAATATTCTCTGTGAGCAGAGGAGTTCATCAATAAAGCCAAGATAGATATTTTTGAAGGAGTCTACAACAGCTGATCTACAATTTTGTAGTTACTCATCTTGATTATCTTCAAAATATCATCCACTTCTTTCTCCTGCGTAGCTCCACTAGTTTCACCCGTAATCTTCTTGGGTTAAAAATTCTCAATAATTTTCTTTCCAGTACTAACATCTCCACGAACAATTGGCGCAAATACGCGACCACTGGGGGTCACTCTGCTAGTCTCAGCAATATTTCCAACATTAGGCATTGGCTGGATGGGAACTTCCACACCATCCTCTAAGATTGTAGCATTATATTTGTAGGGTACCGCCTTGTTTGACTTGTAGGGGATAGGACCCGACAAACTAATCACCAATGGAGTAATAGCTGTCTTGCTATGATATTCAACTTCAAAATGGGTAGGCGCACCAAAACAAGGCACAATAACATTTACTCCCTCTTCAACACATTCAGTCATTATAGAGTCATCTCTGGAAAACATATCTTCATCTGAGGAGAAAAACTCATCTGCAGAGGCATATTTATCATCTGACTCTTCTTCAGCCAAACAAACCTTAATCTCATTAACCTAATGGTAATCATCCCTTTGACCAATAACTTTGATAGTTCCATTATCCAACAAAAACTGAACACCTTTCCTCGCAATAGAACATCCTCGGGAGTCTCGACAACAAATTCGGCAAGATGCATACTGATGTTCTACTTGACCAGCCAAATGGCAGAAAGTAGCATGCAATTGCACAAGGTCTTCATTCATATACTCCACATCAAAAATTATAAACTCTCCAGGACATCCAGAAACCATATTAACCTCCTCTTCATACTCTGCCCTAGGCTTGATTATGTGGATGAGGCCCTCATCCATCATCTCCTGCAAATCAACCTTTATCTTATCGCAACCATGTATGTTTGTACTGCAAATAGCACAACCGAAATGGTCATGCATATAGTAGTAAATTCGCAGAGGTCTGTATGCATTTTCACCAAATCTCCTCTAACCAGAGGAATATCAAAAATCCGGAAGTCACCTGGATAATCGACCACCATATTCACAGCATTTTCTCCTCCATGCTTGGGTAGATGATTGTCTTTCACATTAGGGCCCACATCCTTGAAAGATAGAATACCAGACTTCACCAATTTTTGCACCTCATTCTTCAAAGGATAGCAATTCTCAACATTGTGCCGTGGTGCTCCCTGATGAAAAGTACGTGTTTGGTCTGCTTTGTAATACCAAGGCAATGGTGATGGTACCGTGGGAGGTGGTCGGGTTTGAACCAACTTCTTCTGAATCAATGCCGGTAGTAACTCTGTATAACTCATAGGAATAGGGTCATAAGTATCCCTTCTCTGATTATACCCTTGATTCCCTTGTTGGGATGGTCTCTGATAAGCAACGATGGTTGGAACTTCACCAACAACTGGAGTAACTAAGGCAACTTGCTAATGATGCTGATAATTTCTTCTAGGAGGATTAACTATCCTCTCTTGTATAACAGCATTTGTGTCCCCTTCCTTCTTCTTGGTAAACCCATAAGATAGCTTCTTCGCACCTCCAGATCCTTCACTCTTTGTTCAACGACCGTCTCTTACAGCCTCTTCTAAACAGATATCCATGCCTACCATTTCAGTAAAGTAACTTGGGGAACTTGCCACCATCCTTTCATAGTAGAAAGCACCCAGAGTCTTCAAGAAAATCTTAGTCATCTCCTTCTCTTTCATGGGGGAATTACTTGGGCAGCTACCTCATGCCATCTCTGTGCTTATTCTTTGAATGATTCCCTATCTTTCTGAACCATGGCTCTGAGTTAATCATAGTCAGGCGCCATATCCATGTTGTATTTGTATTGTCTGATAAATGCTTCTCCCAAGTCATTGAAATTATGGATATTGACGTTGTCTAAGCTCATATACCACTTCAGCGCAACACCAGTCAAACTATCCTTAGCTTCCTTATGGTCTCCTCCCTCCTTCAGAAAGAAACTACTCAAATGAATACTATTTGGTTTATCCCACATCGGATAACCGAGTTGTCGTCGTGCAAGAATAGGGCTATAGTTAATTCCTCCCTTTTTACCTAGAAGAGATACATTAGGGAAACTACCACAACTGTCAACAATATCTATATCTTGATAAGCTCGATGATACCAATCAATATCCAAGTGAGTAAGTTCCATAATTTTAGGAGCCCAACGGGGTTCCTTCCTGACATCCCAGAAAGCATCAGACTGAGGCCTATGAGAGATAAACCACTGGTACAACAAAGGCGTGCAACAGATAATCATCCCTCCATGATAATAATTCCGAATATGAATAGAATAATAAGCATCACCCAACAACATAGGAACTGGGTTTCCAATCATGAAGATCCTGATATCATTAAGATCAACAAACTTGTCCACATTAGAAAATAAGAATAACCCATAAGCAAGTAGAGTAAAGATAGCCTCAAAAGCGACTGTACTCTCCATCCTAGCAAAGTAACGAGCTTTCTCCAATAAGAACGGGGCTGATAATCCTCTAATCCCTCCTTTAGTAGTCATATGGGCTTCCACCTCAAACTTCCCTAGATGCATCAAAGCAGCAATCTCATGTGGTTTTGGCTCACCCTCCAAACCAGTAAAAGGAACACGATCGGTAACGGGTAAATCCAACAAATAAGAATACTCCTCCCGTATAGGCATCAACTGATAGTCGGGAAAAGTAAAGAAATGATACATCGGATCATAGAACTGGACCAAGGTCGAGAGAATACCCTCCTTTATCCTAATCTTCATAAGAGGACTAATGGATCCATACTTCTTCCGAAAATCTGCAGAACACTCGATCTCGAGAATTAGACTGATCAACTCATCTATCTTAGGATCCTTGAAACTGTACTTCCCGGTCTTTCTTTTTCCAGAATCCATGGTTAAAAGGTACCTGACATATTCACAAATGGTCAACTTTTAAGTCCCTTGAAATAAAATTTCTTCAAAAGATGCTTATGACTGCGTGGATGCATGATGCAACAATCACACTCAAGATCACACATATAGGGTTCATAGGTTCAACGTCACGAGCATCAGGTCGAAGGTACTACCCATAAGGTATTGGTCTAAAAGTTATCACCTGCCGAACAAGGTTCTAGAGGTTCCCAGAGTCTACATCCTTCCTTCGGATATTATCAACTTCCCGATTAACTCGGTAATTAGTAATATTCTCAAGAAAAACTTGTCCGAGCGTAGTATCGCGTGACTATTATTTTCGGATTACTTCATCATAGCTACGTCACTACACCTAAAAGGTCAAGATGGGTTAGGTATTCTACGGTCCTCAGCTTCAGCAGGCTCATAGGTCGAAAGCAATACGTCTTCCCGATTACTCGGTAAACGACACTACAGTCAAAGGGGCCTCCACTGAGTGGGGGATCTCATGCCTCCTTTTTTGGGATTACTCCCTCAAAGTTAACATGACTATACCGCCCGTCCTATCTTAAAGTTTTCCCAAGCCGGGTATAGGACTTATAAGTAATCACCAAGCACCCTGAAAACCAGGAAAATCCAAACAAACATATACACAACATATAATACATAAACAACAATAGCACATATACAGATATAAACAAAGATAGGCTCAACCCACTTAAGGATGGACCAACAAGAGGTCAATCTTTCCCCAGTGAAGTCGCCATTTTTTTGTAGCGGTAGAAATGTTTAAGACTAAGCCATTGAATTGACTAGACTTATACAGATCAAAATAAAAATTGCCACCGCGCTTTATTGTTTCCAAAGGAATGGGAAAAGAGCGAATAACCCAAAAGAGGGGAAAAGATTCAAGGTAAGGAGGTTGGTTGTGTAAATGGAAGGTATTAGCACCCTAAATATCTATGGTACTCCGCATGAACCTCTTTGTAAAATCTGTATATTTTGGCTATAAAATGTTGTATAAGAATAAATGGTGGAGGTGAGAAATGAAATATATTTTTATGATTTTTGCACCCGCTGCGGTTGCAAACCTTTAGTGCCTACATACCACCTTTCGTGTAATAGTGGATCAGGGTACACGTAGTTCCTCTTTTAAAAATATTTTAAAACACAATTGTGTGTTGATTGATTTTATGAAATAAGACATAATCGTCATTGTCCGTGTGGAAAACATACTTACTCCCCACAATCATGAGAAAGGAGAATTTGCATCATCTCAAAGTGGAGGATATGGCTTGGATTTTAAAATCAACAATGCATCACTCAACACCCAATTGGAAAATATCTTTCTTCACTACATATTGTAGAAGTATAGTTGTTTGCATTACTACAAGGATTGACAAGAGTCCAATCTTTTGAGAAAAGTTTTAAAGTAAAAAGCCTAAGTGGAAAAATGGTTTGAAATGAGATTAGTTTACTTTTAGTCTTCTCATAAAAATGTCAAGGTATTATTAAGTTGATTGGAGTTTATTTATGAAAAGGTTTTGAAAATGCATGGACCTAGGTCCAAGTTTATTATGAAAGTGGTTCAAGTTTAAAAACAAGAGGGTTTTCAAAAAGGAGGGAGAAGATTTTTGAAATTAAAGAAGATGGGAGGAGAAGAAGAGACTATCCTAAAGCATAAGGTAAAAGCTAGGGATAAGAACCATCTAACCAACAAGAAGCCAATGCTTGACATTATGAGTCAAGATAGAATTCCCATTCTTTGGATTGAAACCAAACAAGCAAAGATACTAGATCTCTTGAGAGAACCAAGATTTAAGTGTATTAAGTCTTCATAAAAATTGGGAAGAGTAACGGCTATATACAGGTGAATTCCAAATTACAAACAAAGAATGTAATCACAATAACCTGCACACAAAACAAACAAACAACCCAATGTCTTGAGGTAAACCTCAAGAACTCCAGACAAAATATCAATTAAGATCACAAAGTCTCCAATATAGGCCAAGGTTTCTAATCCTAAGTCCAAGAAGTCCAATGCTCCATAATGCCAAGGATAGTAACCAAATAGTCCAAGTATTTTAAAGGGTTTTTATGGTTCATGTTGATTATTAAGTGTCTTAGAAAAGAAAAGAAAACCTCAAATGAGCAAAATAAAAATGACATGAAATGTAATGCTTAAAGTAAATGGTAGATAAAGAATAAAAAATAAAACGGCATAAAGTAAAAACAATTTAATAATTAGTGGTTAGTTGGATGACCATCTTGAAACTTGCATTTGGAACCCATTAGAGGATTGGTAGAACCAAAGCCTCCACACAACAAGTTGCATTTGCTTTTTGTTAATTATATCATCCATTTGGAATCCTCAAAAGTACCATTTAATGATCAATGATGTTTAAGTGATCCGCGTTGACCAAAAGTGTTGTAGATCCATTAGAGGATTGGTAGAACCAAAGCCTCCACACAATGAACCTCAAGGTTATTGGATCAAAGAGATCAAATTAACATACTTGGGCTTGCAAACATAGGTTTGGGCCACGAATGATCATTTATTCAAATTGGGACAAAATTTAGCGCTATGTTAAGCAATCGTAAGTGGACTTATATAGAATTCGCACCTATTTTGAGGCCGGTCAATAGCAATCTATGCACCATTTATTTTGAGACATGATATAGAGATCATGCTCCAATAACACTTAGTGCAATGACAAAGGGACAAGATGAAGAGGGGTGGGAGAGAATATACAAACCATATTTGAATTAAATTTAAATCAAACTATTATTAAAATCATTCATCCATTTTTGTGGAGTTGGACTCAACACCATGGATCCAATGATGTTAACAAAGTTCATGATCAAAAATTCAATCCAAGATCAGCCAGAAAATAATCACAAAATAATAATGCATTTAATATATATATTAAAAAAGGTTTTAAAAATGTTTTAAAATAGAAATAAAAGAGAAAAATATCAACTATATTCAAATTAATGAAGAAATAAAAAGTAAGACCATAGAAAAATGAGAAATGAACTAAAATGATTTTATAAAAGTTTTGGTAATTTTTTAAAGTCAGAAACTATTTTTAAAATAATTAGAATTTTTCAAACAAATATAAAATAGATCAAAAATAGTAAACATCAATATAAAATTCCATAAAATTTTCAAAAAGTCATAAATATGCAAAATGATATTTATGAAATTTTTTAGAATTAAGAAATGTCATAAAGTATTTTTTAGGTAAATAAAACAAAGCAAACAATGCAAAAAATATAACAAATATCAATTGTCAAAATAAAAATATGAAAAAAATCTTCGTGAGATCCGAAATAATTCAAAGTATTTTTGAGAATTTTTTCATAATTTTTGGATAAAAAATAAAAGAGTTATGAATTTTTGAAAATTAAATCAATTAAAATATAAAATCAGAAAATAAACTAAAACCAAAAAGATATGGGCCATCAAATCATAGTCAAAACGTGTTAGTAAGCTAATCCAATGGACCAGACGCGTTGTGCTTGATATGGACCTTAGTAAGATGCGCAGGGAATCAGAAAAAAGGCAACCAATGAAATTAAAACTTTTGGCACGCTATCATTGGCTGAGACGAGACATGTCATCATCTTCAACCTCCAGCCACCCTGCAATGGGGATTTTGTGAGATCTTTCAAACGATAAAATTAGGATCCTAGACCGGTATCATTGGATTCGTCCCTTCAAGACGATCCTAACACCACCATTACGCCAAATTTATATAAAGTATACAAAGAGATATGAATCAAAAACACATAAAATAGTGAGCACCTTCAATTTGAGATTTCTCTCTCAATTCTTAATGGATTTAAAAATTCTAAGAAGCACTAGAATCAGGAGAAGGAGTAGAAAAGGTTAGTGCTTTATTTGGACCCAAATGGTGAAGAATTCTACCTTTTCGAAGTTCAAGAAATAAGCTCTGAATCTGGACTTATGTAGCTTGGATTATAGCTCTTTTTGCTTGGTTTAAGTGCTGGAGAGTTTGTATGATGCTTAAGGAAGATGAATGCGCAAAGAATTTTGGAGGAAAAGGTTGGAATCTCGGAAACTGATTTCAAAAATTTCAAGTTCGTGTGAGGTTTTGACATAGTGTTTTTGGATCTCAAAGCTTGAGGAAATGAATGGGGGGTGACCCTCTATTTATAGGGAATCAAATGGAATGTTCAAGCATGTAAAATGATGAAGTTTGGAGGGAAATCGTGTGAACCTGATGCACGAGAAAAGTGTGATTTGATTTCCATCAAAACTCATCCAATCCTTGCGTTTTAAGGCTCTAATCCACTTTTGCAACTTGGTTAAACATGTTTAGATCACAAACACGTGCTAATTTGATGTTTAGAGGCCAAAACATGAATTTCAAATTCTGACTTATGAAGAAACTTCAGTTCCAAGTTACCAAGTTCAATCCAATGGCACTCTCGGCTCAAGGGGTCTTAAGGCACGATTCTTGATGCTTTAAAAAGATGAGGTTACAAGCTTTGCAATGGAAAAAGAATGGAATCAAATGGATGCTTGAGCTGAAAGTTGCATTGAGTCAAAGTTGGGGGGAAAAGGTTGACTTTCCATACTTAGAAATATTTCAATTTTTTCTTCAAAAGTGACCTATAATGTTTTGCATACAAACATGGCCTTCCACTTGGAATTTTCCCTTGACCAAAAAAGATGGCATGGAATAGACCTCTTGAATGACATTTAGAAATTTGAATCATTCAAAATATTCAAAAATTGAGAGAGTTATGAATTGTTGAAGTTGGCATAAAATCATGAAAGGACCTATAATATTTTGTATCCTTAGGGCATCTTCCATCCATTTTCTCACTTTACACATTAAAGAAAGCATAAAGTTCACATCCTCAAGATCATTTTGAAAAAATAGTGGGATCAAGGTGATATAATTGACCAAGTTATGATCATTTGAAGTCACATATGGGAAAATTGGGGTTCATTTGGAGGACTTGTAATCTTTCTTCATCATCAAGTTTCTTCCACATGAAAACTCCTTGAAACTTTTGAATTGATTTGTTAATAATCCTTTGAAGATAAGGATGTTTTTGGAATCACTCAAAAATACAAAAATATGAGCAAGATATGCTTCTTTGAAGTTCAAAACCCTAGCTCCTAGATCAAGAAAATGCTTTGAGGAACCTTGACAATTTTGAACAAACTTCTTGTACCAACATAATTGATTTTTAAATAGAAGTTGTTGAGGATGAAAATTGGAACTCATAGCCACCAAAACCACTTCCATATCTTGAGAATTGAGATAAATATGCACTTGTGATCCATGGGAACAAGACTTTGTCAAACCATGACAACTTCTTCATTCAATCCCTTGCACTTTTGAATTAATCTTAATATCTTGAAATGTAGTGAACCAAATAAACCTTTCCATGCCATCCCTTCCAAAACAACTTTAATGGTGAGGTTTGTACTTCTCAAGCTTCGTTGCCTAGGGCATGGAAATAAACTCATGAATCCATGGGGCAACTTGCTAAATCTCATTGCCTTTACCTATATCAGTAACAAGCAAGACAAACAAACATTGCATTTTATTAATTAAAAGGAAAAATCAAGACAAAATATTCATGATAACAAAAGAAAACAAGTCAAGGTGCTTGGTGATTCCTCAAAGAGCAATGCTAAAGGTAGGGAGTTGAACCAAGAACCCTAATGTGATCTTCTTGTGATTGAATCAATATGGTATGATGAAGGGATCTTAGGGGTAAAAATTGGGGTACAACATTGGGTAAAAAGTAAATTATGGTCAACATACAGTCAAACTTCATGATTTTGGCCAACATAAACATTTTGAAGTAACACTTATCAATTTATTAAGTGTTGATCACAATTCCTCAAGAAAAGCATTTAAATCATCAAGGGGGCAAAATGGTTAAAATTAGGGTTTTGACTAAGATAGACTGATCATTAACTTTTGACCTATTAAATGACCCAATGGCTTAAAGAATGATTTCAAGGATTCAAACACAATATGTTGACCTAACTTCATGGATCAAATTAGTTCTCAAGATCAATGGATTGATAGTTGAATTTTGGATCAACTGATGAAAAGTCAACTAATACACAAAAAGTCAAACTTTGACTTTTCGATCAACATTGAATTTCAAAGATCAAGGTTCATCAAGATACTCAAAAATATCAAACTTGATCATCAACCATCAAGAAAGTCAAGAAATTCCACAAAAAGTCAAAAATTTCCATACTTAGAAAATTTCTAAGTATTTTTAACCTTGATAATTTCAATACTTCATGACAATTTTTCACCAAAATGCAAGATGATTCAAGAAAAAATTTCAACATTAAAGTTGTAGATCATGATTAAATCTACAACTTTATATTAAAGGGTTGATGTCCAAAAAGTGCTTGGATTAGGAGATATAAGCCCGTGAAGTCATGACATTTTTCATAAAACACTTAGTGAAATTTTTAACTAGTTTAGGCAAATTTTTAACCTAATTCTTGACCAATTTTGATCTAGTTCCAAGATGATTTAGCCAAAGTGGTCAACATTAAGGTTATATAAAATGTTTCAAGCTTTCCAAAATGTCCAAGAACTTGAAGAGATCATGCTTGAGCTAGAAGAATCTAAAAGAAGAAGTTGGACATCCATTCTTGAATTTTAGGTCATTTTGATTATGAACACTTGATCAAATCTCAAGCCAAGCTGCATAAATCTTGCTTTGTAGGCTTCTAACTTGCAAATCACTCCATAATTAATTGTTTACATAACTGTTTGAGCTATGATCCAAGCATTTGAGCCATTGTCCAAGAGATTCATCCATTTTTGGCACAAAGTAACATTGTCATTCTTGTAAAGTTTCTTTAATGACAAAGTCAACTTGTCTTGAGCCTCTAACTTGTTTGTTCTGAACACACTCAATATACAAGATCAGATAAGCATTTTTAAAGCCTCTAACTACTCTAGATTGCCTTGTACTATGCATTGGAACAATGTTTGTCAACGTTGCTTCAAAAACAACTCAAAAAACCATAACATGTGATCTTGTGAATATGATCACTTCAAGCCCTCAAACCTATTGCATATAAATAGAGGCACTATTTTTCAAGCCAAACATGAAGCCACAAGCCTTGAAACTCCCTTAAACACTCCCAAACTCATAATTGTTCTCAAACTCCATTTTTGTGGCATTATGACCTTGAATCTTAAACTCACATTTCACTTGTCCGTTCTCACTCAAAATCAATCACAAAGCTTTCATACATCATTTAGAACCTATCCAAGACCATGTTACACAACTGTAACACCTCCATCACCATCCTCCATTTCCAAAAATAGAGTTCTGTACATTGACTTCTACAGGAAGATTCAGCCACTACCAATCTAAAGTAAGCATTGCATTAGCTTCCTAGTAGTCCACTGAAGCTATTCAGATCATCATAACACATCCAGGAGTGCTCAAACTTCAAACATGATTTCCAGTTTTGAGGTAAGTTTTCTCAACTTTGAACTTCTCATACAAGCATCATTAATAGTTATTTTGTCAATATAAAATGTAGACATCATTGCCCTGAAGCTAACCATGTCTTTAGTTTTCATTTATCTTGCCTGAGTGATGTGAATTTTGAAGTTAAAGTTACAGAAAAATTAAGTCAGAATTTGGTACCAAGCAAAATTTGTGTTCATCTTTTAGTGTTAGCTTAAATTATTTACATATTTGAAATCGTGATGAAATTTCAAGCAACTTTCATGTTTACATTTTCCAATTTGGTTGAGAAATGAGGAAGTTACAGATTTCAAAAATGTTTATGAACATTCTGGAGGGAGGAAGAAGATAAAGTTATAATCAGGACTGAGTTTGTAATATATTTATTGGTTTCTGTATTAAACACCGGATGTATAGCCACCCCAGTGGTAGAGCACATGCGTATAATTCATAACTATGCCTTGTCCTGGGTTCGATCTAGGCGTGAGGCATTTTGCTTTTTTCTAATATTTACATTAAAGATCTTGTGCAAGCAAGCTCAAAACGTGTACCATGCCCCCCCTCCCCCACCCACCATCACCCTCTGATTTGTCTATATCCAAGATGGACATTCCAGGTGCAAGCTTCCACCATGGACCATCAAAGGCTGGCAACACTGGATGTCAAAGAAAGCACTGGGCCTCCTAACTTGGGCGCTTTTCTTTTTTTTATTCTAATTTCTTACCCCCCTTTTTACTTACTCAAACGCAGACCCAGTATTTTCTTTCTTTTTATTTTCCGACTTCAAACAAAAATGGTTGTTGGGCCAGGACTCTTTTTTTCTTCTTATACCCCTCTAAGTTTCTTTTTTAACACCAGGCCCCAATATTTTGTTTTACTTTTATTTTATTTTACTTTCCTTTGATTTATTTATTTTATATAATCTAAAATACAAAAACATATTTTTCTTAAATAATTATATTAAAAACTTCCTAACTTTATTTTTTAAACTCCAAAAATATTTTCTTAATTAATTAGTCTTTTCTTTTTAGGATTAAAACTAATTTAGACTTAGATTTTATTTAATTTTCTTTTCAATAGACTTAGACTTTAGGTTTTGGTTAGATAAATTAATTAACTTTTCTTATAAAATTAATTAGTTTAGTTAAGTTAATTACAAAACCATTTCCATTAAAAAACCCCAAAAACAATTTATATTTACTTTACATTCTTGGCGCATTTTTACTATTTCGCATTATAATTTTTGTAATTGTCAGATCCTTGTAATAGTAATTAGGGTTTATTTTACTTGTCATCCCCATTTGTAAATTTGTATCCCCCATCCCCAAAAGTATTGTAATAGCGTAGGATATTTAAATTCCGCAATTTATCGTTTTCCTTATTATTGCTAGTAATTAGGGTTTGTATGGCAAGATTTAAAATCAAACATTAGACAACCCTAATCCAAGATAAATAATTGAAAATGAAACACTTTGCACACATGCACCTCTAGGGTAACCCACACTTGTTGCCTCGAATATAAATAGTCATGTCGCTCGAATGTGAGATGTTTTAGCAAAAGACCCTCGATTAAAAGATCATAGTCCCTCTACGACCCTTCAAATTTTGCCTTCAGTAAATGATCTTAGTCCCTTACGATAATTCTAAAACATATTACAAGTTGCCTTCTATGATTGTATGATGACCCACGCCCATCTCTCACATCCAATGATATGGCTCCCTACCAACCAATGGTAAAGTAGCATTATTTAAAGGAGGAGGAAAAGAACATAGACTTTTTTAGTAGGTAGATTGCTTATAATTGCTTGCTCACAAACTAAAACCATTTCCACACCTCACACTTTCAAAAACAAACATCTTTTCAAACACTCTCCTTTCAAACAAATATTTTCAAAACAAACATTTTGTATACATTATCAACGATACGAGAATCATTACAAAGTTTGTCGTACTAAGGCGTTTTAAAAAATATTTCCAAAACAAACATTTTGTATACATTCCCAATGATACGAGAATCATTACAAAGTCACCACTTTCAAAACATCTTCAAAACATCTTTCAACATACACAAATACAAGGCATTTTTAAGTTATCAAGCAATTAAGATCCCATAGATAACTACGGATGAAAATGGTGCTAACACCTTCCCTTTTTATAAACTACCCCCCGAACTCAAGAAAATTCTCAAAAGGTATTTCCTGTTCTTTTCACGCTTTCCTTTATTGTATAAAATAAAAGTCGATGGTGACTATTGCTTTCCGCAACATTTGCGATAAAACGCAAAACACCAAGTCAGTTATCCCACCATATCACAGAACTGGCGACTCTGCTGGGGACATAAAACTAAAAGTGGGGTTACCTTAAGAGCTAGATCATCTTTATTTGCTTTACATTTTTGCTTTGTTTGCTTTATATTTTTGGTTTATGCTTGGGTTTATTACTTGTAAAAATCCTATACCCGGATTTGGGGCATATTAGGTAAGTAGCAATAGATCGTGGGGACTATGCGGCGTAATATCGACATGGTTAAAGCGATGGCTATGTTAGTGTGACACATTTGTTGGTACCGGTGTCCCTTGAGTCCAGTCAAGGAGAATATGGGGTCGCTGTGTGGTGTCAAAAAGCACTAACTGACCATAGAACCTTAGTTGAAAAACTTGGCCATTAGAAAGTAGTGAGATAGCTGGATTTGGTGCAAGACTAAATTTGGTTGATACTCGATACTACACTCATTGAGATCAGACTTTTGGGATATTTTAGCTGCAGTTTGGATGCTTTAGCTAAAACAATGCCCAATGAAGAAAGATCAGTGATATCGAGATTCCTTAGAACCTGGTTAATTTTGTTAGGACATGTTGAACCAACTAAAATTCAAGAGGGTACTTACCTTAAACCCCATGCAAGCCTAAACCTAAGGCCTTGTGTGCTTTGTTTGTGTGTTATTATTTGTTCATAAACATCATGACATCATGCCATAACATTTTCACTAACCATTTCAAGGACCTAGGGATTTATCTTTGTTCTGTTTTGTAGGTGTAGGTGTTTAGGTATTGGCTTGCATTTTTGGTAAATCCCAAGTGTATGTGTGAATGTCATGACTGATGTCATAACATTCTAGTTCAGTTTGTACTGACTCATTAGGTACCTTTGCAGAAAAATATTATAATTCAAATACTGATGTTTATAAGTGTGTATCTGAGCATTTTGCAAAATGATCACATTTTGCTAAATCAGTAGACAGGTTTTCTCAGATGTCATAACAGATGTTATGATATCCTGTTCTGAACTAACAGGATTGCAGGATTGGATAAGTCTGAGTTTTTTCAGGAAATAACTCAGTCCTTCCTGAACAGAATCCTGCGTTTTCTGAGGGGTAACCTAGCTCAACCCTAACCTGGTTAATAAAGTCATGTGACCTGGTCTTTAGGTCAAACGGAATTAACCCTAGGTTTTTGGAAACCCTAACTGAAGTTGCAGCTGCTATATATTCAACAGAGCTGCTGTTTTTCAAGGATCGCTCTTTATTGATTAGAAGATCATTTGTAATCTGTATAGATTTGATTATTGTACTCCAAGCAATTATCATTGTGATAAGTGCCTTGGAATAGGTTTCTAATTGTAAGGGTTGTGTAGCACTCAAAGCTTTGAAGCAAGAGTGTTTGAATGTTCCTTGACTAAAGCTGTGAAGCAGAGTCAAGTTAGTTGTGTGCATCACTCAAAGCTGTGAAGCACGAGTGATTGTGTTGCTTGATTAAAAAGCTGTGAAGCTTAATCAAGTGTTTGTTTTTGAAGAGTGTCTTCATCAATTCTTAAGTCAAATTGGTTTATGTATCACTGCTGTGATTGAGGGGGAGTGAGTAGGAACTCAGGTTTAAGTTGTACTTAGATTGGAATTGCATTGGGTAGGTCTTAAGTGAAGGAGATAAACTGGTTGGTTTATTCCTGAATTAAAATCTCTTATAGTGGATTTCCTCCCTGGCTTGGTAGCCCCCAGAGTAGGTGTTGTTGCACACTGAACTGGGTAAACAATTGACTGTGTTCTTTATTGCTTTTGTATTTACTGTCATATAGTAAGTCAGATACGGTGTCATAACATTGAACGTGACATTGAGTATCTGCAGCCAGAATTTCAATTGGTATCAGAGCAGGCACCCTGCCTGTATTACTGGGTGAGATCTAGGGATATCACTTTCTGGCACTATGGACAAAGAAGGAGTTTTTGGAAATAGACCACCCATACTGGACGGAACCAATTATGACTACTGGAAACCTCGTATGATTGCCTTCCTAAAATCTCTGGACAAAAAGGCTTGGAGAGCTGCTGACAAAGGATGGATTCATCCCACCATAACTGAGATAGATGGGACAATCAGTCTGAAGCCTGAGGAAGATTGGAGTAAAGAAGAAGATGAGTTAGCTCTGGGAAATTCAAAAGCTCTAAATGCCTTGTTCAATGGAATTGATAGAAACATTTTCAGACTAGTACATCAATATGAACTGGCCAAGGAAGTTTGGGACACTCTCAGAACTACTCATGAGGGCACTTCCAAAGTAAAAATGTCAAGGCTTCAGATGTTGACCACTAAGTTTGAGAATCTAAAAATGATGGAAGATGAAACCATTCATGAGTTTCACATGAACATCTTGGAGATTGCCAACACCTCAGGAGCACTGGGAGAAAAAATGTCAGAAGAAAAACTGGTGAGGAAGATTCTCAGATCCTTGCCTAAAAGATTTGCAATAAAGGTAACTGCCATAGAGGAAGCCCAGGACATTAGCAAGTTGAAAGTAGATGAACTTATTGGGTCTCTTCAGACTTTTGAGATGGGAATCACTGATAATGGTGTCAAAAAGAACAAGAGCATAGCACTTATGTCCAACACTGATGTTGAAGAAAACATTTCAGAAGCTGTAGCCATGCTTGGAAGACAGTTCAACAAACTCATCAAAAGAATAGATCCAAAGTCAAGGTCTAATGTTCATAACATTCCCTCTAACATTGACAGTTCCAGCAGAAGACCAAGGTTAGAAGAGAAGGGAGTTCAAGGCAGAGGAATTCAATGCCATGGTTGTGAAGGATATGGGCATATTCGAGCTGAATGTCCTACCTTTCTTAAGAAACAAAAAGGAATGACAGTTACTTGGTCTGACTGTGATTCAGAAAGTAATTCTGAAGAAGAGACTGCCAAACGAGTTACTGCTTTAACTGGTGTTTGTACCTTTGAAAGTGACATCAGTGATGAAGAGGTGACTTTTGAAGAAATGGCTGATACTTACAAGGAATTGTGTATCTGAAGTACTGAAGTCTGTGTGCAGAATGAGAAACAATCAAAACTCATCATAAAGATGGAGGCTGAAAAAAGGGCAAACCTTGAAACTATAAGTCATCTAGAAGGAAAAGTTCAATTGCTGAACTCACAACTGAATCAAATGACCAAATCTGTCAAGATGTTGACAAATGGAACAGACAAATTGGAAGAGATCCTACAGGTTGGACAAAATGTGGGAAATAAATCTGGTCTAGGATTTATGGAAGCAACGAAATCTGGTTCTGGTAAGCAAATGTCAAAACAGATGTCTCAACACAACTCTCGACATCAGGAACAGAAACATATGAGGAAAAGGTACCAAAGATGGAAATGTCATCATTGTGGTAGATATGGCCACATAAAGCCCTTCTGCTTCAGATTACATGGATACCCTAATCAGAACTCAGGTGTCAAACCTAAGTCTAAAAAGGTACCACATGCTCCTCAATGGAAGAAAAAGGCTACTGCACTGATAGCTCACACTTCCCTGAGGGTCTCTGCAAAGGAAGACTGGTACTTTGACAGTGGATGTTCCAGACATATGACTGGAATCAAGAACCTCCTCAATAATGTTAAGCCTCACACCACCAGTTTTGTGACCTTTGGAGATGGGGCTAAAGGTGAAATCAAAGGAGTTGGTGATTTGGACTGCCCTGGAGTTCCAAGTCTGAATGAAGTACTGCTGGTGAAAGGACTGACCGCTAATCTCATTAGTATCAGTCAACTGTGTGATCTAGGATTCAAGGTCAATTTCTCAAAATCTGAATGCCTTGTAATCAATGACAAATAAGAGATAGTAATGAAAGTAGTCAGATCCAAAGACAACTGTTACTTGTGGGAGGCTGAGAACACTAATTTCTCATATGTGTGTTCCATTGCAAAAGAAGAAAAAGAGGTGAAACTGTGGCACCAAAAACTTGGCCATCTTCATCTAAGGGGTATGAAGAGGATTATCTCCTTGGAGGCAGTCAGAGGGATTCCAAAACTGCAAATTGATGAAGGAAGAGTTTGTGGTGAATGTCAGGTTGGTAAGCAGACTAGGATGTCACATCCAAAGTCAAGACATCTGACCACCTCTAAGGTTCTAGAACTCCTCCATATGGATCTGATGGGACCAATGCAAGTAGAGAGTCTTGGTGGTAAAAGATATGCCTATGTGGTTGTGGATGATTTTTCCAGATTCACCTGGATTAATTTCATTAGGTAAAAATCAGATGCATTTGAAGTTTTTAGAGAACTGTGCAAGAGAATTAAAAGAGATAAGGAAGGATGTATTGTCAGAATCAGAAGTGATCATGGCAAGGAATTTGAAAACAGCAAGTTTGATGACTTCTGTGCTTCAGAAGGAATCAGTCATGAGTTTTCTTCTCCCATAACACCTCAGCAAAATGGAGTTGTGGAAAGAAAAAACAGGACCATACAAGAATCTGCCAGAGCAATGTTACATGCCAAAAGACTTCCTATGTATTTTTGGGCTGAAGCTATGAATACAGCTTTCTATGTTCATAACAGGGTCACCTTGAGAAAGGGAACCTCATCCACCATATATGAACTCTGGAAAGGAAGAAAACCAACTGTGAAGTACTTCCATGTGTTTGGCAGCAAATGCTATATTCTGTCTGATCGTGAACAAAGAAGAAAACTGGACCCCAAAAGTGATGAAGGCATATTTCTAGGATACTCCTCAAACAGCAGAGCTTATAGAGTATTCAACTCCAGAACCAAAACCATGATGGAATCAATAAATGTTATAATTGATGACTATCATGAAGAAATAGATGTTCCTTGTACTGTTGAGACATTCTTTGAGACTTCAACCCAACAGGATGATCTACCCAACTCCACCACAACAGAATCTGAATCAAAGGAAGCTAGCAAGATTCCTTCCATCAGAATTCAGAAGGATCATCCAAAAGAGCTCATCATAGGAGATCCCAATAGTGGAGTTATCACAAGATCTAGAGAAATCATCTCAAACTCTTGTTTTGTGTCCAAAATGGAACCAAGAAATGTCAAGGAAGCCTTAACTGATGAATATTGGATTGGTGCAATGCAAGATGAACTGAACCAATTCAAGCAACATGAAGTTTGGGAACTGGTTCCTAGACCTGAAGGAACTAACATCATTGGGACAAAATGGATATTCAAGAACAAGTCAGATGCTGAAGGAGTTGTCACCAGAAATAAGGCAAGACTTGTTGCTCAAGGATACACCCAGGTTGAAGGGGTTGATTTTGATGAAACCTTTGCACCTGTAGCCAGGTTGGAATCAATCAGACTCTTGTTGTCAATTGCATGTCTTCTGAAGTTCAAGTTATTTCAGATGGATGTGAAAAGTGCCTTTCTAAATGGGCACTTAAATGAGGAAGCTTATGTGGAACAACCTAAAGGTTTTGTGGATCCAACTCATCCTGATCATGTCTACAAACTGAGAAAAGCTCTATATGGCCTGAAACAAGCTCCTAGAGCATGGTATGACAGGTTAACAAAGTTTCTCTCAGACAAAGGCTACAGAAAAGGAGGCTTGGACAAAACTCTCTTTGTCAAAACTGAAGGAGGGAAGTTGATGGTTGCCCAAATATATGTTGATGACATAGTGTTTGGAGGAATGTCAGAACATATGGTTAAACACTTTGCTGACCAGATGCAGGCTGAATTTGAAATGAGTCTCATGGGAGAACTAACTTATTTTCTTGGACTACAAGTCTCACAGATGGAGGACTCAATCTTCTTATCTCAAAGCAAGTATGCTAAGAATATTGTAAAGAAGTTTGGTATGGAGAATGCAAGTCACAAAAGGACTCCTGCTCCTACTCATCTAAAGCTTTCCAAAGATTCAAGTGGGGTTAAGGTGGATCAAAGTCTGTACAGAAGCATGATAGGAAGCTTGTTGTACTTAACTGCCAGCAGACCTGATATTGCCTTTGCAGTGGGAGTTTGTGCTAGATACCAAGCTGATCCCAAAGTCAGCCATATCAATCAAGTGAAGAGAATTTTGAAGTATGTAAGTGGTACTTACAACTATGGATTGATGTATACTCATGGCTGTGAACCAGCTCTGACTGGCTACTGTGATGCTGATTGGGCTGGTAGTGCTGATGATAGAAAAAGCACCTCTGGAGGATGTTTCTTTTTGGAAAGTAATCTGGTTTCCTGGTTCAGCAAGAAACAGAACTGTGTGTCTCTTTCCACTGCTGAAGCTGAATACATTGCAGCTGGTAGTAGCTGCTCTCAAATGATATGGATGAAACAGATGCTCACTGAGTATAATGTCACACAAGATGTTATGACATTGTACTGCGATAATCTGAGTACAATCAACATATCCAAGAATCCCATTCAGCATAGCAGGACCAAACATATTGACATACGACATCACTTTATCAGAGACCTTGTAGAAGAGAAGACAATCAAATTGGAACATGTTGCCACTGAGCTACAGCTGGCTGACATTTTTACCAAGGCTCTGGATGCAAATCAATTTGAAAACTTAAGGGGTAAGCTGGGTATTTGCCAACATGAGGAATTGTAGCAATTAATTTTGCTTAAAACAAGGATCAAAGGACTTATGCCTGTTCTGATTGGTTTAAAATTGTATTTTCTCGTTTCCTACAATTCTTTTAAGAAGTTGAATAGACACTCCCTTGCTTCCTTCCTCTCTCGTCTCCTCATCAAAACCCAGTCTCTCAATCAGAAATTTCTCCTCAGTTGCTGTTGGTCCTCTAAAACTGTCAAAATGTCTCAAACACCATCATCATCCAATACGACCATTTCAACCTCTTCCTCTGATCAAGATTCTGGGACAATCTCTTCTTGTCTGGACTCTGACGTTCTGGAGATCTCCTCTCATAGAAAAGTGGGAACTAACCCCACCAAGGTCAAAGAGTTGAGAACAAGACATGCAGGAAATCCCCAAGCTTCTGCCTCTGGTAATCCATCTCATCCTTCTTCTTCAGTTCCCCCTGAAATTGAAAATAGGGAAGGGACAGCATATGTTAATCAAGCAATAGCAAAAATTGTTTCAAGAATTCTGAACGAGAACCACTCAGTTCCTGGCATTTCTGTTCCTCTGAACCAAGAAAGCTCAAATGCTGAAACAAATCCAGATGTCTCTAAGAATGTTGAGACATCAGACAAAGAGAAGAATGCCGACATTGCTCACAAGAAAAGAAAGAAGCCTGAATCCTCTGGATCTGATGACAGTGCTTGAAGGTTGGTTGCTGATATCTGGTGGAGTTTGGAAGTGTATTCAGTTGTTTTCTGCTGCTGCTCTTATTATTTTGCTTTGGATAACTGTATAATTTTATGAACATGTATCTTTGGCCCATTTGTGGCTAAAGAGGGGGAGAATATTTTGGTACTTACTTAATTAGTACTTGACATTCTATTTTTCTGCTGTCACTTATTTCTGCTGCTATCTATCTCTGATTGTTTAGGGTCTTTAGCCAAAAATCTGCCAAAGGGGGAGTTTGTAGGTGTTTAGGTATTGGCTTGCATTTTTGGTAAATCCCAAGTGTATGTGTGAATGTCATGACTGATGTCATAACATTCTAGTTCAGTTTGTACTGACTCATTAGGTACCTTTGCAGAAAAATATTGTAATTCAAATACTGATGTTTATAAGTGTGTATCTGAGCATTTTGCAAAATGATCACATTTTGCTAAATCAGTAGACAGGTTTTCTCAGATGTCATAACAGATGTTATGACATCCTGTTCTGAACTAACAGGATTGCAGGATTGGATAAGTCTGAGTTTTTTCAGGAAATAACTCAGTCCTTCCTGAACAGAATCCTGCGTTTTCTGAGGGGTAACCTAGCTCAACCCTAACCTGGTTAATAAAGTCCTGTGACCTGGTCTTTAGGTCAAACGGAATTAACCCTAGGTTTTTGGAAACCCTAACTAAAGTTGCAGCTGCTATATATTCAACAGAGCTGCTGTTTTTCAAGGATCGCTCTTTATTGATTAGAAGATCATTTGTAATCTGTATAGATTTGATTATTGTACTCCAAGCAATTATCATTGTGATAAGTGCCTTGGAATAGGTTTCTAATTGTAAGGGTTGTGTAGCACTCAAAGCTTTGAAGAAAGAGTGTTTGAATGTTCCTTGACTAAAGCTGTGAAGCAGAGTCAAGTTAGTTGTGTGCATCACTCAAAGCTGTGAAGCACGAGTGATTGTGTTGCTTGATTAAAAAGCTGTGAAGCTTAATCAAGTGTTTGTTTTTGAAGAGTGTCTTCATCAATTCTTAAGTCAAATTGGTTTATGTATCACTGCTGTGATTGAGGGGGAGTGAGTAGGAACTCAGGTTTAAGTTGTACTTAGATTGGAATTGCATTGGGTAGGTCTTAAGTGAAGGAGATAAACTGGTTGGTTTATTCCTGAATTAAAATCTCTTATAGTGGATTTCCTCCCTGGCTTGGTAGCCCCCAGAGTAGGTGTTGTTGCACACTGAACTGGGTAAACAATTGACTGTGTTCTTTATTGCTTTTATATTTACTGTCATATAGTAAGTCAGATACGGTGTCATAACATTGAACGTGACATTGAGTATCTGCAGCCAGAATTTCAGTAGGATATGGCTTCCACTCGCAGAAATACCATCCGAATCAACTTCGTAAGGGTGCCTCCTCAACTCCAAGAGTTAGCATAAAAGGTTCCTTAGAATTCTTCGTTTACCAAAATATATGGTCGACTTCTCAATCTGGTTAGCTGAAGCTTTGAAGAAGACATGATGAGGGTGCTCTTTCAGTTTTTTGACCTTGTACATCATTGTTTCACCTTTCCCGACTATCAACTAGTGCCCATAATGGAAGAACTATCTCAACTATTGGGAGTACCAATCATTGATAAAATACCATTCACCAGTTTAGAGGAAACTCCAAGACTTGAAGTTATTGCCAAGGCCTTACATTTGAAGAGTTCTGACATTATAGTTAATTGGGAGACAAGAAGTGGGGTCAAAGGATTTTTGGCTAAATTCCTGATGAAGAAGGATCAACTATTCTGGGATGCTATAAATTTACAAGCTTTTGAGGAGATCTTGTCTCTTCTAATCTATGGGTTGATGCTTTTTCCTAACTCTAACCAACTCATAGATGTGAATGTTGTCAAAATTTTCCTTACTCGTAATCTCGTGCCTACTTTGCTTGGAGACATTCTTCATTGTATTCACACTCACACCATGAGGAAGAGAGGGGCTCTTATGTGTTGCATTTCATTGATGTCTAGGTGTTTTATTTCTCACCTTCCCCGATCAGTATTAAAGAACGAGCAAGGTTTGAGGTGGTCGCAAAGGATAATGTCGCTTTCTCATACAGATATCCATTGGTGCTCTCATTCTCAAGAGGACATTACTATCATTGACCATTGTGGGGAGTTCCCTAATGTTCCATTCTTAGGAATTAGGGGAATTATTACTTATAACCCTTCTCTAGCTCTACGAAAAATTGGCTATGCTCGAAGAGATGGTCCCCACGATGCACTCATTCAAGGTATTATTTTCGACTACGAGAACGATGTCCAAAGTTATCGTCAAAGGTTTGTAAGAGCTTGGGGCATGGTAAACAAGGTTAATAGCAAGACTTTAGGGCATAAGAACTCCATTTCTTTGGAGCCTTATCTCAAATAGGTGTGAGCTCACGCTCAGAATCTCATGATGCCATATCCTACTATTCTACCAATAGTTGTGGAGCGTGTTGCTGAAGGGGATGTTCCTTATACCATTTTCCATCCTGACATGCTTATGGACCTCGAAGAATTGCAGAGATTGTGGATTCAATTCAAGGGGGAACGAGAGACCTTTAAAGCTCGACTCTATGCAAGCGAGAAGAAAGTGTTAGAGCTCATAAGGAAACTTCACGAGGAGAAAAACCTGAATTCCTATATTGCACCAAAGAGGAAACGCTCGTGGGAGACTTAAGTTCTTTGTTTTAAGAGTATTTTCTATTATCTCTTTGAGACCTTTTGCTTTTTTTCATTGTAAGCCCAAGGGGCAGTTGTAATCTTTGAACTTATTAATATAATTGTTGTGTTTGTTTCCTTTTTGGCTAGAAAATTTAAATCTTTTGAGGTCCTTGAAGACATTGCATCCACATAGCATGCATCATATCATAAGCATTTTTTTCGATACAGGTTTCCTCATATTTCTACTATTCATTTCAATATAAGATGGTTCTAGAGAAAATCGTCAAAGATCTTCAAAATCAACACACATTGTTCCAAAAGAATCTCCTCAACCTAGCTAAAGGTCAGCAAGAGATGATGACACTCCTTGCCACCAAGAAGAAAACCAAGAAGAGGGTTATTGTGCTCAACATGGGAAGAAGGTTCGAGGGGCCCGCCCAACTGGCTCAAATAGAAGAGGATTTTTCTGAGGATGAAGACAATCAAGAAAAGGAGGTTAGAAGCACTAGAGAAGGGGGTGGTAATAACCAGATTACTGAGGACGAAGACTACTCCGAAGAGCAGTATCCACCGGCAGATGAGAAATACAAGCAGCTGGAAGACCGACTTAAGGCTGTAGAGATCCAAACAGTGCTTGGTTTGGACTTTGGAGATTTAGGTATGGTCTCTAGGGTGGTCATTCCCCACAAATTTAAAGTTCCTATCTTTTCCAAATACGATGGGGTCTCCTGTTCAAAGATGCATCTGAGGTCTTATGTCCGCAAGATTCAACCATACACTGCCGATAGGAAGTTATGGGTGCACTTCTTCCAAAAAGCTTATCTAGGACCCAGTTGGAGTGGTTCTATCAACTTGAGGGGACTAATATCCACACATGGGAGGATATGGCTGCTTCCTTCTATAGACAATACCAATACAATGCTAATATTGCACTAACTCGTGTGCAATTACAAAATATGACAATGGGTTCAAATAAAGGCTTTAAGGAGTATGTTTAAAAATGGAGGGGCCTGGCTGAAAGGGTGCAACCCCCGTTGACTGACAGAGAATTAGTGGACATGTGTATGGGTACCTTGATTGGTCCATTCTTTAATTTGATGATTTGGAGTTCTTTGTCGGGGTTTAAACAGTTGATTATGACTGGTGAACAAGTTGAAAGTGGAATCAAAAGCGGAAAGATCCCCGTGGCCTCAACCTCTACTACTGTAAAGAAACCATTTATTGGTAAGAAGGAAACTAATGTTATTTATGGACAAAGGAGTCATATCAAGAATGATCGTCACCAATCTGTAGGAGTTGTATTGATTTCAAATCCAACCCCAGTTCAACGACCACAACAATCAAACAATTAACAAAGGCCCGATGTCCCAAAGAGGAACTTCACTAGAATAAACATGCCACTATCTCAAGCTTTACAACATATGTTGAAGGCAGATTTGTTAACACTGTGAGACCCTCCTCCAAATCCCAATATTGCCTCTCCCAAATATAACCCGGATGTGAAATGTGCATATCATTTAAATAGTCCCGGCCATGACACCAACAACTGTTGGGCGTTGAAGAACTAGATACAAGATTTGATTGATAACAAGGTGATCGAGTTTGACCCTCCATAAACCCCTAATGTCATTACTGCTCCCATGCCTAGTCATGGTAAAGGTATCAATGTTATTGACGATGTCTCATTTGTCTCCACCGTTGATGATTTGACTACTCCATTATTGACCGTTAAGAAGAATCTGCTGAGAGCCAGTTTATTTCCTGGCTGCCTTGAAAATTGTTACCATTGTGCTTCCAAAACTAATGGTTGTATGTAGTTGAAGAAAGGTATCCAACGTCTGATTGATAGCCATGAAATTTTGTTCGAGAAAACTCTGTCTGTAAAAAGTCTACCTCAAGATGTTTCCATAATCACAATCTCCAACACTCCTATTAGGATCACCTCTAAAGGCCCTATAAGGATCCCTACTGAGCCAAGAGTGGCTCCCTTTATCATCACTACATCGGGGCTAGTCCCCTATTCATCTGACAAAGCAGTTCCTTGGAACTATGGGGCAGAAGTTTATTATCATGGCGTCAAGCAAGAGCCATGGATTATTGAAAATGAAGAGCCTGAAATTACAAACATTGCTGGAACTAGTAAGGTCACTAGGACAGGAAGGATCTTCTCTCCGGAGATCTCTCTTCCAACAACTACTACAATTCATGTTCGTATTCCTAATGTTGAGCCAACTGCCAATGCCCAAGGTAAAGATAAATTAATTGAGTCTGCCCTAACGAAGGTATCACCAAAAGAAGTGACAATTGAAGACCCATCTAGAAAAGAGATGGAAGAAATTCCAAAGATCATCTGAAAAAGTGACTACAAAATAGTGGAACAACTGGGGCAGACACCCTAAAAAATATCCATGATGTCCTTGTTGTTATGCTCCGAAGTACATGCCCAAGCTCTGCTGAAATTCTTGAAGAATGCCCATGTACCTCAAGAGACCACTGTTGATCAATTTGAGAATTGTGTTGCAAGCCTAACTACTGATAATGGCTTGGGATTTTCTGATGCAGATTTAACTCCGACGAGGAAGAATCACAACAAGGCTCTACACATCTATATTGAATGCAAAGGCACCACTCTGGCGCATGTGTTGGTGGATATTGACTCCTCCCTCAATATTTTACCTAAAGGTGCTTTAGATAGACTGGATTGTGATGGGTTGGTGCTGAAACCTAGCAATATTATGGTAAGAGCCTTTGATGGGTCAAAAAGGATGGTCCATGAAGAGGTTGATCTCGCGATCAAGGTAGGGTCTCAAGTCTTTAATTCAACTTTCTATGTAATGGATATTCTCCTGGCCTATTCATGTTTACTCGTATGCCCATGGATTCATGGGGTAGGTGTGGTTACCTCTACATTACATCAAATTCTGAAATACCCAATGAAAGGGAAGGTTATCACAGTCTATGGAGAGGAAGAATATATGGTCAGTCATTTTAATTCTTTCAAATACGTTGAAATGGATGGAGAATTAATTGAAACCCCCATCAAGCATTTGAGGTAATGCCTCTAATGTTTGCTTTTGCTACTCCTGCTACTCCTGAAATCTCTAAAGGCACACCAAGAATGGCCTCTCTGAAGGATGCTAGGGCTGTTGTAGAAGATGAAGGCTGCCCTATCTGGGAACAACGTCCTGACATCCCCTACAAATTCGACAAATTTGGGTTGGGTTTTACTTCAAAGGCTCAGAAAGAGGTTCTACGTGTTCGTGCTCGAAAAACACCTCTCTATATTAGTAACAATGAAGTTAATGCTCTGGAGGACACTGATAGTAATGGTGACTTTAACGACTGGATATTCCCAACTACTGATGGTGGACTTAACAACTGGAAGGCCAAAGACTTCATCTCAATCTCCTTCAACCAGGAGTAATTGCTATTTCCTATTTTTATTTCTTTAAGAACTTTGTCTGTATAATTTCCTTCAAAACAATGACTTTAAACCATGTTCCTTGCCTGGGGCAAAATGTTCCATTTGTTAAGCGTTTGTCATTTCATATATCATATGCTCATTTAATGAAAACATTGGATGATTTTGCATTCAAATTTTGTTCTCTTTGACAACATCCACATCCACATCCACTATCATTGACAACAATTATGATTTTGTCATTTATGACTTCGAAAATCCAATCTATCAAACCGAAGATGAAGGTGAATAAGATTGTGAGATACCTGGAGAACTCGCCAAACTCCGGATACAAGAGGAAAAGACCATCCAACCACACGAAGAACCAGACGAAGTAATAAACTTGGGTACTGAGGCAGATAAGAAGTCAAGTTTGGCGCCAACTTAGAAGGCAGTGTCAAGAGCAGATTGGTTCAGATGTTGGATGACTATGTTGAGGTATTCTCTTGGTCATATGAAGACATGTTGGGGCTCGATACCGATATCGTGGTTCATCATCTACCAATGAAAGAAGGCTGTTCTCCAATCAAACAAAAGGTTCATTGCATGCGCCCTGATATGTCCGAGAAGATCAAGGTTTAGGTAATGAAATAGTTCAATGCAAGTTTCTTGGCAGTGACATCGTATCCCCAATGGGTTGCAAATTTTGTTCCAGTGCCGAAGAAAGACGACAAGGTTCATATGTGTGTAGACTACATGGATTTAAATAGGGAAAGTCCTAAAGACTACTTCCCACTACCGTATATTAATGTCTTAGTTGACAACACTGCTCAACACAAGGTGTTTTTCTTCATGGATGGCTTCTCGGGTTACAACCAAATCAAAATGGCGCCCGAAGACATGGAGAAGACTACTTTAATCACACAGTGGGGCACCTTCTGTTACAAAGTCATGCTTTTTAAGCTGAAAAATGCAGGCGCAACTTATCAACGGGCTATGGTGGCTCTATTTCATGACATGATTCATCATGAGATAGAAGTCTATGTTGATGACATAATAGAAAGATCCCAAACTAAGGAAGAGCACCTTGATCATCTGCACAAGCTATTTGAGATGTTGAAGAAATATAAGCTGAGATTGAATCCCAACAAATGCATCTTCGGGGTAAGGTCTAGAAAGCTCCTAGGCTTTGTTGTTAGTGGAAAAGGAATTGAGGTCGATCCTACAAAAGTCAAAGCTATCCAAGAAATTCCAGCTCCTCGTACTGAGAAGGAGGTTAGAGGTTTTCTAGGATGACTCAATTACATTTCCTGATTTATCTCTCACCTGACTACTACTTGTGAACCACTCTTCAAACTGTTGAAGAAAGATCAATTGGTAAGATGGAATGATGACTGCCAAATAGCTTTTGACAAAATCAAGGAGTACTTGAAAGAACCTTCAATCCTGATGCCACCAGTTGAAGGAAGATCTCTAATCATGTACTTAACCGTGTTAGAGAATTCAATAGGGTGTGTGTTGGGGCAACATGACAAGTCTGGTCGAAAAGAGCATGCAATATACTACCTTAGCAAAAAATTTATCGACTGTGAAACAAGATATTCATTGCTCGAGAAAACTTGTTGCTCTTTGGCATGGGTTGCTCGCCGACTAAGACCGTATATGTTGACTCATACCACTCTACTAATCTCTAAGATAGATCCCATCAAGTACATCTTTGAGAAGCCAACTCTCTCCGGAAGGATAGCCCGATGGCAAATGATCTTAACTGAATACGATATCTAGTACACTACTCAAAAAGCAACAAAACGAAATGTTCAGGCAGATCATTTGGCACATCAAGTTGTGGATAATTACCAATCTACGAACTTTGAATTCCTGGACGAGAATATCAGGCTAATTGTGGATTGTGAAAATCCAGGACTGTATGAAGTACCTGAACAAGGATCCCATTGGACTATGGTTTTTGATGGAACTTCCAACGCACTGGTTAACGTAATTGGTGTTGTGATCATTTCCCCCGAAGGTTGCCATACGCCATTCACTCCCATACTTTTCTTTGATCGCGCCAACAATATGGCCGAATACGAAGCATGCATCTTGGGTCTCAAGGATGCTATTTACCTAAGAAATCAAATTCTTAAGTGTATATGGAGACTCGGCTTTGGTCATCAGTCAAGTTAAAGGAGAGTGGGATACAAAACATCCAAATCTTATCCCTTACAAAGAGCTTGTGCTAACCTTGATCCCATACTTTGAAGAAATCACCTTTGAACATATTTCGAGGGAAGAAAATCAGTTGGTTGATGCTCTAGCTACCATGTCTTCAATGTTTAAGGTCATATGGGAAAACAAAGCTCCCTGAATTACTGTCGAAAGGTTTGAAGGACCAGCGCACTGTTATGAGATTGACACTGATGGTGTAGAGGAGAAGCCTTGGTTTCATGAGTTGAAAAGATATCTCGAAGCTCAAGAGTATCTTGAAGGGGAGTCAATCAAAGACAAGAAATTCCTATGGAGGTTCTCAGCCAAGTTCTTCCTAAGAAATAGGGTCTTATACAAGTGCAACCATGATTCAATTCTGCTCTGTTGTATGAACAAGAAGGAAGCATAGAAGATCATGGAGGATATGCATGAAGGTAACTTTGGAACTCATTCTAGTGAGAACACTATGGCCAAGAAGATTCTAAGAGATGGTTGCTATTGGTCGACCATGGAAACCAATTGTCATCACCACTCGAAGACTTTCCGTAAGTGCCAACTTTATGCTGATAAGGTCCATGTGTCTGCAATTCCTTTAAACATCATGAATTCTCCCTGGCCATTTGCAACGTGGGCCATTGACATTATTTGAGAGATCAAGCCTACTGCCTCTAATGAACATCGTTTCATTCTTGTTGTCATTGACTACTTTACCAAGTGGGTTGAATCAGCTTTGTTTGCCTCAGTTACCAAGAACGTTGTGGCCCGATTCATCAAGCACAACCTCATCTTCCAGTATGGTATCCTTGAGAGAATCATCACTGACAATGGCACCAAACTTAACAATGCCATGATCACTGAACTCTGCATGCAGTTCAAGATCAAACATCACACCTCTTCTCCATACAGACCTAAGATGAAAAGCGCAATAGGAGCTTCCAACAAGAAAATAAAGAAGATTATGCAAAAGATGATGGTGACCTACAAAGACTGGCATGAGATGCTACCATTTTCTCTTCATGGCTACTGTACTTCGGCACAAACATCAACTGGGGAAACCCCTTTCTCTTTGGTCTATGGCATAGAAGTTGTCCTGCCTATCAAAGTTCAAATCCTTTCTCTAAGGATTATGAAAGAAGCAGACTTAGACAAAAACGAATGGATTCAGACTAAGTTGGATCAGTTGAATTTGACTGACAAGAGGAGGCTTGCGTATGTTTATCATGGTTAGATGTACCAAAAACGCATGATAAAAACTTTCAACAAGAAGATCAAGCATCGGGTATACCAGGCTGGTGACTTGGTAATAAAGCGCATCGTTCTTCCACAAGGAGATCCCAGGGGAAAATGGACTCCCACTTACGAAGGGCCATTTGTTGTTAAGAAATTATTCTTGGGTGGCACTATGATGCTAACCACTATGGATGGCGAAGATTTCCCGCACACTGTGAATGCAGATATAGTAAAAAAATACTACGCATTGAATGACCCGCTAGATTGACATACCTAGGCAAAAATAAGGGAATCCTGGCGAACTAAAAGGGTTCGGGAAAAAATATGGGATATATACAAAAGATCATACACCTGGCAAGTCAAAAAACTGAAAGGGCGGCTTGGGCAAAAAAGGGTATCCTGTGGACTGAAAATCTAAAAGGTCGGTCCAGGAAAAATTTAAGGATTAAAGTGTACGACTATGTCTCATTGGATCACTACAACCAGCTTTATTACCAAGGTAAAAAGTTCAAAAAGTCCAATCAACTTATTCTGATGGCAAAGGACGAAATGTCAAAGACATAAGGGCAATAACAGAGTTGGAGCCCAATGAGATCATTTTTCAAATGGCTATATATATATATATATATATATATATATATATATATATATATAATTGTTTTCACTTTCTACTCTTTCATTTCACGCAACTTCCTCTTACAAGTATTTCCGACTCTTTTTATAAACTCGCCTGTTTATAGGCAAATTATCAATACAAATATACTTTGAAGTCCAAACTTTTTGTTTTTTCTGTTTTGCTTGCAAAAATGTCCAATGACTAAAATTGAATGAGCATATGCATATGAATATGATTAACCATTAACAAATATACGCATAAGAACAAGATTAAACATTTACTCAAAACTCTAAGAGCTGGGATGACACTCAAGTCGTCTATAAATACCCACAAAGTCCCTTTCATAAGATTATCCCCAGTGAATTCGCCAGAGCCACTTTTATGAGGTTATCCCTACATAATAGTTTTCATAAATAAGAGCATGTTCCCCACAATCTCCCCGGCAGATCACTTTAACAAATAAATGAGCATAATCTATTCCCCGTTAAATCTCCCCACGGAGTCTCAATCAGTACAATTTATGGAAATTCTCTTCACCAGCCGAGTTTCTTCCTCCAAAGCTGAAGAAAGAGACCCTGCAGTGTTTCTTCTCTTTAACAAATTCAATTTCCCTAAGAAAGTTAGTTTCCTCATAAGAGCACTTCCCCATCAACAGGGGTTTATTTCCCCAATCGGGTTTATTTCCCCAACAAACTACAAATTTCCCTAGCTCGAATCTATTCCTCGGGCTACTACAAATCACTAACAAAATTCTTCTCCCCAGTAAAATTTCCACTATCCCCAGAAAGTTGCGGCAAAGATTTAAACCCGACCAGATACTAGTTAACTCAATCCTCCCCAGACAAGTCGGAAGATTATCTATCTCTTTTATCCCAGTCAGGGTATATAAGAATCATCTTCCCCAAACGAGTCGAAAGCTTAACCATCTCTTTTATCCCTAGTCAGGGTATATAAGAAGTAAATTCCCCAATAGAGCAATGGGAAACCAATGTTCCTAAACTATACTCCCCAAACAGAAATTAATACATCCCCTGCAGATTTTCCTCAAACAAGTAGCCAGGAATCCCCAGTGGAAGCATTTTAGATCGAAGATACACATACTCTTCATCCCCGACAATAGTCAGGGATTTATTTCTGAATACAAACACTTCAACAACATTGAACATTCATCTGTCATAACATATGTGTTGTACCCCAAAATTTTCCCACCCATTTTCACACAGGACATACTCCTAGAGGTCCTCAATTGCTCAAGGTTGAACAAGAATTGATCAGACAAATTCTCCTCTTAAGCATTGGCCTTCCAACTAGGGTTTCAATTTTCATCAAGATGTGTAAGCTCCAAAGGTCTCAAGTGTTTTCCATGGTCTTAAGATGCCTTCAAGATCGTCAATGCCAAGTTTCATGCCTTGCACAACAAATTGGCTCAGTCAATTACTCAAATGCTTGAAAATCAACTGTGCTAGGTCAAAAGTCAATTGTGGCCTATATATAGTCAAACTTCAAGATTTTTGGTCAACATCAACATTTTAAAGTGATATACATCATTTAATCAAGTTTTGATCATTATTCCTCAAGAAATGCTCCTAATTCATTAAAAGTTAAAATTTACTAATTATGGTTTCTATAGGAAAAGTCAACCAAACTTTGACCAGACATAACTTTCTCATACTTTATCAGAAATTTTTCCACAAAGGCTCATTTTGAATAGAACTTAATTCCTCACAACTTCTCTTCATCCCTGAAGTCCAAGAAATGCACCATTTGAAAGATCCAAGTTCATACATTACAGGTCATTTTTAGAAAGTCAATAAAAGTCACTTTTTTCCAAGACTTTTTACATTAATATAACTTCTTCAAATGTAAAATTGATCAACATAGGGATTGAATTAGACATCTTGGGCTTTCCAAAAAGTCAAATATCATCATCATGAGATACAAATTGAGCAATTTATGGCTTTCCCAAGTTGGTAAAATTTGGGAAATTTCAAGTAATGTGCATTGAGCAAAATTGAGCTTTTAAGGCAATGGTTCATTTTCTTGGACTTCAAACATCTTCCTAAGAGTATAGAGGACTCATAAAACCTTTTTGGCATAGTCTTGATTTTATTTGCATTTTACATTAATTTTATTTAATTAAAAATAAAATAAATCAAAATTATTGCAAATTATATGGATCAATGTGGTTAAGGCTTGTTTTAATGCATGGAGGGGCCCTATTTTTCGTGTACAGCAAGGCCAGCATGTCCATATTCATGCAAGTTTGGAAAATGGACAAGATCCCCTAACTTTGGCTAAGGTTACAAATGGATATTCATGGCATTCAAACATCTTGTTTATGGCTATTTAATCCTTGTTTTCGTGTCTCCTCATTCCTCTCTATATAAACAAACACCTAGAAAGCATCAGGACACGCACACATAGCCTGGAGAACCTCTGAAAATTTTGCAAAAACACCAAACTTGTCAAAATTCGAATTTTAGTCTCCAGCCTTCTTTACTCCAAACCGAGGACCCTAATCCACCCCTGGAGATTCCCTGAAGCTTTTCCAACCGTTACCAGGCCTTGAAACTCAACAGAACGCATCACATATATCTCACGGTTTGCCTCTCTTTATAGATCCTATTTTGTTTGATTTATGTAACATAAACATGTCTTAACTATGCATTCCTGATTATTTTTGTGTTTGCAAGCTATCTGTATGGTTAGATTGGGTTAATAATGCAGGAATCGAATGTTGCCATTTTTAGGGTTTGAACCTTAAAATTGGGGTTTCCTTTGTTAGCCCAAATTAGGCTTAACCAGTGGTACCATCATGCTTAGGAGGACGAGGCTGGTTGATCTATGGCCTCACATTTGATTTTTGTTGCATATCATGAGTTTTATAGGATTTAGGTGCTATAGTGACAGGTAAAAAACTGTCACTATAGGTTTCTATGTCTAAAACAATGGATGGAGGAATAATATGATGTGTGGCAGTCCCTCATTGGGAAATTCAAATGTGTGCGTGTTTTTATTTTATTTTTAAATAACCATTTGTTTTTTCCAATATATTATTATTGCTTGACATGTATAAATGATTGACTTGGCAGCTTAGTTGGTAATGAAGCACGCTTATGAGGGAGAGGACATCGATTCGAATCCCAGGTCTAGCGTTTTTTTTTCTTATCATTCATTGGTTGCAGATCTCATGTGTACAATTCCAATTAGCGCACGTTAGGGCCTCTAATCTGGGCCATCAGTTACCAATAAAGACAGATCCAACGCTCCTGGGGTGCTCCTTCATGATGAACCTCCCAGGAGCCAATAACACCATATTAAGCCAGCCTTTAGGCTCTTGCATTTGGGCCTAGCAAAATTCCAGCGATGCACCGCCTTTTTGCTTCTGCATGTCCAGACCCATTTTATTTTGTTTTCTTATTCTTATTTGTTTTATATTTTTCATTTAACCTTTTTTTAATAACCTAAAAAAAATAATAAAATCATTAAAAATTAGGATTAGTTTCTTTTTTTTAAAATTAATTTCTGAAATTAATTAATTAAATAACTTTAATATATTTTTTATTAAAACAAGTTAGAACTTGGGATTTTTGAATTATCTTCTCAAATAAAAAATACAAAAATATTAGCATTAGACTTTAAATTCATTTAGCAATTATTTTTCATATAATTAAATTTAGAATTAATTTATTTCTTTAACAAAACCAAAAACCAAAAAATATTTTTCTTTACTTAGAATTTTTCTTAGGTTCTTAGACATATTGTTTTATCTTGCGCGCGTTTATTTTACTTTCACATTTTTTGTGATAATGTAATTGTATCCTGGTATGTAATAGACTAAGTAGGACTTTTTATCGCTTTCTTTATTTTACTTTTCTCCCAATTTTGTACATTGTAAATACCCTCTCGCCGAAACCATGTAATAGTCTAGATTTACGCTTTCCGCACTTTATTTTTCTATACATATTAACTGTTAGTAACTAGGCATGTATGGAAAGACTAATAGTCAAATGTTAGCAAACCTTAAAAGCAAAAGATAAATAACTGAATTGAACACAATTGCACACAAGCATCTCTAGGGTATCCCACTTTGGTTGCCTTTAAGAAATAAAACAGTCATGAGGTAGGAACGCTTTAGCAAAGACCCATAAATCAAAAGATCAAAGTTTGTCGATGACCCTACAGTTGCCTTTTCGATAAATGATCTAGTCCCTAAAAGAAAATTGCTAAAGCGTCTCCACAAGTTGCCTTCATGACTGTAAAATGTCCCTCCGATTGTCTCTCAAACATCATATAATAAAGATACCTACTCACTAATAGTAGGATAGCATTATCTAAAGGAAAAGAGGAAAAGAACGACCCTTTTCGAGTAACAAAGTAGATAGTTGTTAGAAGTTTGCTCAAACATTTTGCACTTACACAAACACTACTTTTCAAAAACATTTCAAAACACTTTGTATACTTTCTCCACTATCCTAAGAAACATTACAAAGTTCGTCGTACTAAGGCGTTTTCAAAACATTTTAAAACACAAAGCACAAAGGTATTTTAAAAATGAGCAAACCTCTAAGAGCCCATGGAAAACCACAGATGGAAAGGGTGCTAACACCTTCCCTTTCCATAATCTACCCCCGTCACTCAGAAAATTCTCGAAAAGGTCTTTTTTTGTTCTTTTCACCCTTTCCTTGTTGGATAAAAGAAAAGACGGTGGCGACTCTTGCTTACCGCACATTTGCGAACACAAACGCAAAACCAATATTAAACATTCGGTTCTTCCACTATATCACAGAACTGGCGACTCTACTGGGAAAATATAAAAAGTGGGGTTACCTTAGAGTTAGTTTATTTTTAAACTATTTTAATTGCTTGTTTTGTATGCTTTATCCTTGGAAAGGTTTTTTGGGTTGTTACTATAGATCCTACACCCGGATCTGGGGGAATCTTTTTAGGTAAACATCAATAGATCGTGCAGACTATATGACATAGACAGATATGGTTGAAGCGATAGCTGTGTTGGTGTGACACTTTGGTTGTGTACCGGTATTGCTTGTGTTGAATCGAGGAGAATACGGGGCCGACGCGTGGTGTCGTGAAGCACTGATGGACCTTAGAATCTTAGTTGAACAAACTTGGCCATTAGAAAGTAGTGAGATAGACAACCTCGGTGTAAAGCTGGGGATTGGTTGATACTTGATGCTGCGCTCATTGAGATCAGACTTTCGAGATGTTTCGGCCGCAAGAAAGGATTGCTAAGGTGAAATAATGCTCGATAAAGAAAGATCAGTGATATTGAGACTCTTTAGAACCCGGTTACTTTTCTAAGATAGGTTGAGCCAACTAAAATTCAAGAGGGTACTTACCTACAAATCCCATGCAAGCCTAAACCTAAGGCTTCTTGTGTGACTTATTTGCTTTCAACTTGAACTACTTATAGGGTTTCATTATCTAACAACATGATTTCCTTGCAGGGTTTGTTTACAGTCACCATCCAGTAACCTGGACTTCTTAGACTCACTTGTCTTCATCACCTTACACTTTTGATTAACGCATAGCATACACATTATAACATCATGCCACAACATTTACTTAACCATTTCAAGGATCTCAAGGGTTTGTGATGCAGGTTATGATAAATCAGACGTCTAGCAAGGGGTAAGGGGATTTATTTTCCTCTAGCCAATGCCGTCAAAAGATCAAAACTCAACAACATGAGTCAGGGGCTATGACCCACTTGATATGGTGAGCTTGACTCTCGTAGAAGGAAACTCAACGATACGAAGTTCTTCAATCAAAGTTGCAAATTTCAACTTCTGACATTTTCTTGTTTACCCCGCGAGATCCTTGAAAACATTGCATGCATGCGATTTCATAATAGGTCTTCCAGTACAGGTTTCTCATCTTTCCGGTGTTTATTTCAGCAAAAGAAATGGCCCTTGAACAAACAGTAAAAGACCTTCAGGCTCAAAATGCTCAGTTCTAACAAATGTTCCTGACTTTGATCCAGCGGAAAGAAGACCTGAAAGCTCTGATCGTCAAAAAGAAGACTAAGAAGGAAAAGAAACCAGTTCGTGTTTTGAGTGTGGGAAGAAGAAGAACAGCTAACTGAGCTCTAGATTTCGCAACCCCATCAAAGAGAGGTGATAATCAAGAGGAAGATGATGAGGAATGAGAGGAAGAAGATAACAATCGAGCATCCGAAGAAGATGAACCTGACTATTCTAAGGAGCAATACCCCCTGTTAACGATAAATACAAACAGCTGGAGCATCGGCTCAATGCCATGGAGATCTAAAGGGTGCCCGGTTTGGATTTTGAAGAATTAGGTTTGGTTTCAGGGGTGGTTATCCCACCTAAGTTCAAGGTCCCTATCTTTGCAAAATATTGCGGTGTTTCCTGTCCCAAGCTTCACTTGAGGTCATATGTCAGAAAGATCTAGCCTCACACTGCTGACTGGAAGCTATGGGTCCATGTCTTCCAAGAAAGTTATGCTGCCACTCAACTGGATTGGTTCTATCAGCTAGAAGGAACTGACATCCATACCTGGGAAGACTTGGCTGCTACTTTCTACAAGCAGTACCAATAAAATACTGACCTGGCACCAACTCGAGTGCAACTGCAAAATATGTCCATGAGCTCAAGAGAAGGGTTCAAGGAATATGCACAAAAATGGAGGGATCTAACTGGCAGGGTACAACCTCCTCTAAATGATCGGGAAATGGTAGACATGTTCATGGGCAGTCTAACATGCCCATTCTTTAATCTGCTAATTGGGAGTTCCTCTTCCGGGTTCACAGAGATGGTTCTGACTGGAGAAAGGATCGAAAGTGGTATCAAGAGTGGAAAGATCCTGATGGCTTCATCTTCTAATGCTGAGAAGAAGCCATTTTCTTGTAAGAGGGAAGCCAATGTTGTGTATGGCCATAAGGGTCGTAATAAGGCAGACTACCACCAATATGTAGGGGTAGTGCTGGTCTCTAATTCGGCACGCGTGCAACGACCATAACAACGGGGTAATCGGTGAAGACAAGAGGAACCTAAGAGATAGTTTACCAAGATAAACATGCCGATGTCTCAAGTATTACAACATATGTTGAGGATGAATTTGATTACGTTGATAGGACCTCATCTAAACCCTAAGACTTCTTCTCCTAACTACAATCCTAATGCAAGGTGAGCCTATCATTCTGGAAGTCCTGGGGACGATACTAATGATTGTTGGGCACTGAAATACAAGATTCAAAATATGATTGACGCCAAGGAGACTGAGTTCGACCCTCCTGAGACTCCCAACGTGATCACTGCTCCCATGCCAAATCATTGCCAGGATTGAGAGCATTTTTGTTCATTTGAATTCTCAAGTTGTATTTTCTTTGTTTGTTCAAATAATTATTGTCATGTCAAACTTTTTTATTTCATTAATGCATTGTACATGTTTGTCTTGAATTAATTTGTTTTCATTATGCTTAAACTGCTTTCTTACTTCCTTTTTGCGATATTTAACTCTTGATTAAAAGCTCTAAACCTTTAGATGGAGGATGACGAGAATGATACCACAATCTCTACAATATGCTTTTGAACAGACCCCACTGACGATGTACAAGCGTTGTTTCAAATCCTAAACAGTGGAGTTATAAGGAAGATAATCCCTAGTCAATCCCTTTGAGCCTAAGAAGTAGGAGTTTTCTTTTCACACAAATTAAAACCCTTAATCATAACTTGGGGAAGGGTAGTTTTCTTAGTAAATTCATATATGCATTCAGTCGCAAGCTTTCCCTTCATACACGATAAATAGTGTAGAAGATGATCTCTAAAAGATGGTGATGGTTCCATATAATCATTAAGAACAAGCAGTCATTATATCTCAAAATAAAATCCCATTAAGTCAAAACCTATGAAGGAGACTCAAGAAAAAAAATGGGGCATCCCGCTGGCTGTAATCACAAAAGAAACAGTTTAGGAAAAAGACAGGGATAACAAAATAAAAAAAATGGTCCTCAACAAAAAGAAAAGGTCACAAAAATGAATGCCTTCTCAAACAAACGTTCAATTTTTGAACCATCACCGGAATATCGGGGCCAACATTCCAGAACTCAACTGGGATTCAAAATGCACAATTAACTGAGCATATGACTGAAGAACATCACGAAGAACGGGTGGGTACAAATAAATTTTGAGTCTTTATCCTTTGTTTCTTAAACCATGAACCAGGCCACGTTACAACCCTTAAAAGTCCTAGCTGAAGCATGGGTTACTTTGAGAGCATATTGTTACAAAGGTATCCTGACTCTTGTAAGGTTTTCTATAAATCATGAGTTGATATCACATTCTTGCAAATTTTATTTTACTACAAAAAACGCATTTTCAAAAAATTTTAAGACAGACATAAGCTTTGCATTCTTTAAATGACATTGTTTGCCTATGGTTAATTGTTCAAATGGTAGAGAAATTCACACAATGAATATTCAGTGAATGAAGACCCCCTTAATGGACAAAATTACCTCAAACGGAAAAAACATTCCCAATAACAAGCCTTTCATAATCAAGGGGCATGACATGGTGTCTAATTAATCTAGGGAAGTCAATCCAATATGCAAAGAATCTCTCCAAAAATGTTGAATAGCCAGGGGAAGATCTCCATTTGAATCACTCAGGGGATGTTACATTGATCGGGGATTCCAGCCGAAAATTATTGTGAAATCTGAATCTTTGGTACCACCAAATTGCTTGTATGTGCCAGTAGTATCAGATGGTGTCAATATCATGTCTTTGAATCCTTCCGTGACAGTTCTTAGAAAAGATACCTAGGAAATTCAAGACTACCAGAAACTTAATCAAACATCAGGCGCACCAGATTCATCTTGAAGCAGCCCCACACGGGCTCCCACATATGAAAGGGCACATGCGATCACATAAACATTTTCTAGAATTTCTACAATACTTGTTGTCATAGACGGTGACAACTCTCCACATCCTATGAGTGTGGACATAGTCAGAAAATACTGCGCATGAAAAAGACCCTCTAGGTTGACAAGCCTTGGTAAAATAAAGGGAATCCCGGTGAACCAAAACAGTTCGGGAAAAAATTAGGGATATATACAAAAATACTGTACACACGGAAAGTCGAAAACCTAAAAATGAGGCTTGAGCAAAAAAGGGTATCCCGGTGGACTGAAAACCCGAAAGGGTGGTCCAGGAAAAAGTTAGAGATTAAAAACATACGACTATGTCCCCTCATCTTGTCATTTGTTTATCAGTAGAAGACTTATCATCCTGATCAGCATTTACCAAGCACCCCAGGAGTTGGGATGACACTCAAACCATCCACAAAGTCTCTGCAGGTACTTTCTCCAACAGGTACAGAGGCAGGGATATCTTACTAAAAAGTCGCCGCCATATCCTCAGCTTACAACCTAGTGATGTCAGGTGTTCTCGTATCCTCGGCAGAACAGGAATTTCCAACTACTACTCCTACACCAATTTTTCCCTAGTAAAGTCGTCAAACTTCTCAGGATTCCCCAATAGGATTTCACAAAATCCTCAGGCAGTTCACACAAATTTCCTTCCCCAACAAAGTTTATTTCTCTAACAACGGAAGATCATCTCCCAGTAGTTCAGCTTCAACAAAATCTGAAGACCTACATTCTTCATCGCCAGCTGCAATCAGGGATTTATTTTCCCTAATTCAATAGTGCTGCAATAGAACAACTGATACATTCACATATTGCATTCATACATCATTCTACAAACATCATAGCATCTGTAGTACAAATGCATACATCCCAATCTCATTTATTTTGAGAACACCATTACACAATGCATTTCATACATCATGACATTGCATACAGCTAACGCTTTACCTCTTCAGGAAAGATCAATCAACAGATATTTATCATCAACAATTTTCAACAGGTCCAAAATAAGCTCCTTAACCAAAACAGAGTAATTATCTGTGCGACCAAATACAGCTTTACACAGGCTCATCATGAAGAAATCTTACACGGGTTTCTTTTGACTTCCAAATACAGCTTTATACGGGCTCTTCATGAAGCAATCTTACACGGGTTTCTTCTGACTTCCAAATACAGCTTTACACGGGCTCATCATGAACCAATCTTACACGGGTTTCTTCTGACATCCAAATACAGCGTTACACGGGCTCATCATGAAGCAATCTTACACGGGTTTCTTCTGACTTCCAAATACAGCTTTACACGGGCTCATCATGAAGCAATCTTACACGGGTTTCTTCTGATTTCCAAATACAGCTTTACATGGGCTCATCATGAAGCAATCTTACACGAGTTTCTTATGACTTCCAAATACAACTTTATACGGGCTCTTCATAAAGCAATCTTACACGGGTTCCTTCTCCCTCCTTCTGAAGTTTTACACTGACTCATCCTGAAGCAACCCTAACCAGGTTCCTTCTCACAATCTCCATATGCAGCTTTACACGGGCTCATCATGAAGAAATCTTACACGGGTTTCTTCTAACTTCCAAATACAGCTTTACACGGGCTCATCATGAAGCAATCTTACACGGGTTTCTTCTGACTTCCAAATACATCTTTACACGGGCTCAACATGAAGCAATCTTACACAAGTTTCTTTTGATTTCCAAATACAGCTTTACACAGGCTCATCATGAAGCAATCTTACACAGGTTTCTTCTGACTTCAAATTCAACTTTATACGGGCTCTTTATGAAGCAATATTACACGGGTTTCTTCTGATTTCCAAATACAACTTTACACGAGCTACTCATGAAGCAATCTTACACGGGTTTCTTCTGAATTCTAAATACAGCTTTATACAGGATCTTCATGAAGCAATCTTACACGGGTTTCTTCTGACTTCTAAATACAACTTTATACGGACTCATCCTGAAGCAACCCTACCCAGGTTCCTTCTCACAATCTCTAGATGCCGTTTTACACGGACTCATCCTGAGGCAACCCTACATAGGTTCCTTCTCTTGAATTTCCAGATGCATTTTTACATGGTCTCATCCTGAAGCAACCATACCCAGGTTCCTGCTCACAACCTCCAGATGTAGTTTTAAACAGACTCATCCTGAGGCAATCCTACCCATGATCCTTCTCTTGAATTTCCAGATGCAGTTTTACACAGACTCATCCTGAGGCAACCCTACCCAAGTTCCTTCTCACAATCTCCAGATGCAGTTTTACACTGACTCATCTTGAGGAAACCCTACCCAAGTTCCTTCTCTTGAATTTCCAGATGCAGTTTTACACGGACTCATCCTGAGGCAACCCTACCCAGGTTCCTTCTCTTGAATTTTCAAATACAGTTTTACACGGACTCATCTTGAGGAAACCCTACCCGGGTTACTTCTCTTGAATTTCCAGATGCAGTTTTACACAGACTCATCCTGAAGCAACCCTACCCAGCTTCTTTCTCACAATTTCCAGATGCAGTTTTACACGGACTCGTCCTGAGGCAACCATACCCAGGTTCCTTCTTACAATTTCCAGATGCAGTTTTATCCGGACTCATCCTAAAGCTGCCATACCCAGGCTCCATCTCATATATCTCCTAAAACAACCCTACCCAGGTTCCTTCTCATACACTTCCAGATGAAGTCTTACCCAGACTCTTCCTGAAATAGCCCTACACAGGTTTCTTCTGATACATTTCCAGATAGCAGTTAATTTCATTTTCCCCAGCAAATTATTGCAAAGCCTGGATTTCAACCAGAAAACAACAAAATTTCATCTCTCCAATCCAGAGATAACCCCTCAGTAGAGCCATGGACAACTGAAGTTCCTAGACTTTATTCCCCATAGAGTTTTCCTCAAACAGGAAAACAACAGAAATCAACATCCCAAAGTGGACTCCTCCTCAGACAACAAGAACAGGAATCCCCATAAAGAGACCTCTTATGAAGTCAGTATCTACTATGGATGGCATCTTTAAGCCCATCTCTGATGACTCTCCGTCATATTCTATGGATGGTGTCTTTAATCCCATCTCTGACGACTATCAGTCTTCTTCTCCAAATGGCATTTGTAAGCCCATTCCAGGCATCATCAACCATCAGTATAACTTCTTGCGAGTACAAATTTCTGGGCACTCTAGTGTTCAATCATCTTCCACCTTCGAATCACGAAAGGCAGACAAGCCAATCTAAATCCTCAGGTTTAAGAAGATTAAATAGGGGTAGCTGTTGTACCCAAAATTTTCCCTCTCATTTTCACACAAGACATACTCCTAGAGGTCCTCAATTTCTCAAGGTTGACCAAGAATTGATCAGAGAAATTCTCCTCCTAAGCATTGGCCTTCTAACTAGGGTTTCAGTTTTCATCAAGATGTGTGAGATCCAAAGGTCTCAAGTTTTTTCCATGGTCTTAATATGCCTTCAATATTGTCAATGCCAAGTTTCATGCCTTGCACAACATATTGGCTCAGTCAATTGCTCAAATGCTTGAAAATCAACTGTGCTAGGTCAAAAGTCAATTGTGGCCTATATACAGTCAAACTTCAAGATTTTTGGTCAACATAAACATTTTAAAGTGATATCCATCATTTTATCAAGGGATGATCATTATTCCTCAAGAAATGCTCCTAATTTATCAAAAGTCAAAAGTTACTAATTAGGGTTTCTATAAGAAAAGTCAACCAAACTTTGACCAGGCATAACTTTCTCATACTTTATCAGAAATTTTTCCACCAAGGCTCATTTTGAATAGAACTTAATTCCCCACAACTTCTATTCATCCCTTAAGTCCATGAAATGCACCATTTGAAAGATACAAGTTCATACATTACATGTCATTTTTAGAAAGTCAATAAAAGTCACTTTTTGCCAAGACTTTTTACATCAAGATAACATCTTCAAATGCAAAAATTGATCAAAAGAGGGATTGAATTAGACATCTTGGGCTTTCCAAAAAGTCCAAGATCATCATCATGAGATGAAAATTGAGCAAGTTATAGCTTGCCCAAGTTGGAAAAATTTGGGAAATTTCAAGAAATGTGAATTGAGAAATTTTGAGCTTTTAAGGCAATGGCTCATTTTCTTGGACTTCAAACATCTTCATAAGAGTATAGAGGACTCCTAAAACCATTTATGGCATAGTCTTGATTTTATTTGCATTTTATATTAATTTTATTTAATTAAAAATAAAATAAATCAAAATTATTGAAAACTATATGGATCAATATGGTTAAGGCTTGTTTTAATGCATGGAGGGGCCCCATTTTTCGTGTACAGCAAGGCCAACATATCCACATTCATGCAAGTTTGAAAAATGGACAAGATCCCATAACTTTGGCCAAGGTTACAAATGGATATTCATGGCATTCAAATATCTTGTTTATGGTTGTTTAATCCTTATTTGCGTGTCTCCTCATTCCTCTCTATATAAACAAACACCTAGCAAGCATCAAGACATGCACACATAGCCTGGAGAACCTCTGAAAATTTTGCAAAAACACCAAACTTGTCAAGATTCGAATTTCAGTCTCCAGCCTTGTTTACTCCAAATAAAGGACCCTAATCCACCCCTGAAGATTCCCTGAAGCTTTTCCAACCGTTACCAGGCCTTGAAACTCAACAGAATGCATCACATATATCTCACAGGTGTCCTCTCTTTATAGATCCTATTTTGTTTGATTTATGTAACATAAACATGTTTTAACTATGCATTCCTGACTATTTTTGTGTTTGCAAGTTATATATATGGTTGGATTAGGTTAATAATGCAGGAATCGAATGTTTCCATTTCTAGGGTTTTAACCTTAGAATTGGGGTTTCCTTTGTTAGCCCAAATTAGGATTAACCAATTGTACCATCACGCTCAGGAGGACGAGGCCAGTTGATCCATGGCCTCACATTTGATTTTTGTTGCATATCATGAGTTTTATAGGATGCAGGTGCTATAGTGACAAGAAAAAAATTGTCACTATAGGTTTCTATGTCTAAAATGAAGGATGGAGGAAGAAGATGATGTGTGGAAGTCCCTTACTGGGCAATTCAAACCCGCACGCGTTTTTTTTTTAAATAACCATTTGTTTTTTCCAATATATTGTTATTGCTTGACATGTATAAAGGATTGGCTTGGAAGCTCGGTTGGTAATGAAGCACGCGTATGAGGGAGAGAACCTGGGTTCGAATCCCAGGTCTAGTGCTTTGTTTTATTAACATTTATTGATTGCAGATCCCATGTGTACAAGTCCAGTTATCACACGTTACAGCCTCTAATCTGGGCCATCAGTTACCAATAAGGGAAGATCCAACGCTCCTGGGTGCTCCTTCAAGATGGACCTCCCAGGAGCTAATAACACCAGATTAAGCCAACCTTTGGTCTCTTGCATTTGGGCCTAGCGAAATTCCAGCCACGCATCCCCTATTTGCTTCTACATGTCCAGACCCATTTTATTTTGTTTTCTTATTCTTATTTGTTTTATATTTTTCATTTACCCTTTTTTTAATAACCTAAAACAAATAATAAAAATCATTAAAAATTAGGATTAGTTTCTTTTTTTTAAATTAATTTCTGAAATCAATTAATTGATTAAATTTAATATATTTTTTATTAAAACAAGTTAGAACTTAGGATTTTTGAATTATCTTCTCAAATAAAAAATACAAAAATATTAGAATTAGACTTTAAATTCATTTAGAAATTATTTTTTATTTAATTAAATTTAGAATTAATTTTTTTCTTTAACAAAACCAAAAAACAAAAAATATTTTTCTTTACTTAGAATTTTTATTAGGTTCTTAGACGTATTGTTTTATCTTGCGCGCGTTTATTTTACTTTCACATTTTTTATGATAATGTAATTGTATCCTGGTATGTAATAGACTAAGTAGGACTTTTTATCGCTTTATTTATTTTACTTTTCCCACAACTTTGTACATTGTAAATACCCCCTCTCTGAAAGCCATGTAATACTCTAGATTTACGCTTTCCGCACTTTTTTTTTCTGTACATATTAACTGTTAGTAACTAGGCATGTATGGAAAGACTAATAATCAAACATTAGCAAACCTTAAAAGCAAAAGATAAATAACTGAATTGAACATAATTCCACACAAGCACCTCTAGGGTATCCCACTTTGGTTGCCTTTAAGAAATAAAACAATCATGAGGCAGGAACGCTTTAGCCAAGACCCATAAATCAAAAGATCGTAGTCCCTCGATGACCCTACAGTTTCCTTTTTGGTAAATGATCTAGTCCCTAAAAGAAAATTGCTAAAGTGTCTCCACAAGTTGCCTTCATGACTGTAAAATGTCCCTCCGATTATCCGTCAAACATCCGACGACAAAGTTAGCTACTCACTAATAGTAGGATAGCATTGTCTAAAGGAAAAGAGGAAAAGAACGACCCTTTTCGAGTAACAAAGTAGATAGCTATTAAAAGTTTTCTCAAACATTTTGCACTTACACAAACACTACTTTTCTAAAACATTTCAAAACACTTTGTATACTTTCTCCACTATCCCGAGAAACATTACAAAGTTCTTCGTACTAAGGCATTTTCAAACACAAAGCATAAAGGTATTTTAAAAATGACCAAGCCTCTAAGAGCCCGTGGAAAACCACGGATGGAAAAGGGTGCTCACACCTTCCCTTTCCATAATCTACCCCCTTTACTCAGAAAATTCTCGAAAAGGTCTTTTTCTGTTCTTTTCACCCTTTCCTTTATTGGATAAAAGAAAAGACGGTGGCCACTCTTGCTTACCGGACATTTGCGAACACAAACGCAAAACCAGTATTAAACAGTCGGTTCTGCCACTGTATCACAATATGCATACGTAACACATATAGCAGAATCTCATCTATTTTGAGAACATCATTACGCAATGCATTTCATGCATCATGACATTTCATACAACCAAAATTTTCCTTTTTTAGGAAGAGATCAATCAACATACAGATGTCACCAACTACTCATATGACCCAATAGTCTTCTCAAAGGCTACGTTTGACAAAGGGCTATTTAGGTAATTTCCTCAGAGGGTCATTCCAATACAAGACATCTGTTGGTTCAGTTTAAATCGCCCAAAGATTTATTCTGATCCTTTTCTGGTAGACACTTTTCTGGTTCAGATTTATTCTGATTCTTATCTAGTTAAAGAAAAATAAAAGATATTTGTTGGTTCAGTTTAAATCGCCCATAGATTTATTCATATTCTTTTCCGATAGACACTTTTTCTGGTTCAAATTTGTTCTGATTCTTATCTAGTTAAAGAAAAATACAAGACATCTGTTGGTTCAACTTAAATCAACCCAAAATTTATTCTGGTTCTTTTCCGGTAGACACTTTTTTGGTTCAGATTTATCATGATTCTTATCCAGTTAAAGACAAATACAAGACATCTGCTGCTTCAGCTTAAATCAACCCAAGATTTATTCTGATTCTTTTCCGGTAGACACTTTTTCTGGTTCATATTTATTCTTATTCTTAACAGGGGAAACTATTGTACCCCAAAATTTTCCCTCTATTTTCTCAAGACATTTCTCACCAAAGATCTCAAAAGCTCAAGGGTTCTCAAGGGTTTGATCAGATAAGCTCACCTCTTGAGCATTGAGCCTCCAAATTAGGGTTTTGATTTTATCAAGGACAATTGGACTTTTGATTCCTCAAATGACTTTCATGGTTAATTATATGTCCCCAACATTTCTCATACCAAGTTTCAAGTCTTGCATCACAAATTTTCTCGGTCAATTGCTCAGATGATTGAAAATCAGTTGTATTGGGTAAAAAGTCAATTATGGTCAACATACAGTCAAACTTCATGATTTTTGGCCAACATCAACATTTTTAAGTAATACTTATCAATTGATTAAGTTTTTATCAAAATTCCTCAAGAAAAGCATTCAAATCATCAAGGGGACAAAATGGTTTAAATTAGGGTTTTGATTGAGATAGACTGATTATTGACTTTTGACCTAATACATGACCAAATGGCTTGAAGCATGATTTAAAGGATTCAAACACAATATGTTGACCTAACTTAATGGCTCAAATCAGTTCTCAAGATCAATGGATTGATGGTTGAATTTTGGATCAATTGATGAAAAGTCAACTAATACACAAAAAGTTAAACTTTGACTTTTTGATCAACATTGAATTTCAAAGATCAAGATTCATCAAGATACTCAAAAATATAAAAATTGATCATCAAGAATCAAGAAAGTCAAGAAAGTCCATAAAAAGTCAAAATTTTCCATACTTAGAAAATTTCTAAGTATTTTTAACCTTGATAATTTCAATACTTCATGACAATTTTCACCAAAATGCAAGATGATTCAAGGAAAACTTTCAACATGAAAGTTGTAGATCTTGATGAAATATGCAACTTTGTATAATAGGGTTGATGTCAAAAAAGTTCTTGGATTAGGAGATATAAGCCCATGAAGTCATGACATTTTTCATAAAACACTTCGTTAAATTTTCAACTAGTTTAGGCAGATTTTTGACCTAACTTCTTGACCAATTTTCACCTAGTTCCAAGATGATTTAGCCAAAGTGGTCAACATGAAGGTTGTATAAAAATTTTCAAGATTTCCAAAATGTCCAAGAACTTGAAGAGATCATGATTTAGCTAGGAGAATCTAAGAGAAGAAGTTGGACATCCATTCTTGAATTTTAGGTCATTTTGATGATGAACACTTGATCAAATCTCAAGCCATGCTGCATAAATCTTGACTTGCAGGCTTATAACTTGCAAATCACTCCATAATTAATTGTTTACACAACTATTAGAGCTATGATCCAAGCATTTGAGCCATTGTCCAAAAGATTCATCCATTTTTGGCACAAAGTAACATTTCCATTCTTGTAAAGTTGCTTTAATCACAAAGTCAACTTGTCTTAAGCCTCTAACTTGTTTGTTTTAAACACACTCAACATACAAGATCAAATAAGCATGTTTAAAGCCTCTAACTACTCTAGATTTCCTTGTACTATGCATTGGAACAATGTTTGTCAAGGTTGCTTCAAAAACAAGTCAAAAAACCATAACATATGATCTTGTGAATCTGATCACTTCAAGCCCTCAAACCTCTTGCCTATAAATAGAGGCACTAGTTTTCAAGACAAACATAAAGGCACAAGCCTTAAAACTCCCTCAAACACTCCCAAACTCAAAATTATTCTCAAACTCCATTTTTGTGGCATTTCTGACCTTGAATCTCAAACTCACATTTCACTCGTGCGTTCTCACTCAAAATTAATCACAAAGCTTCCATACATTATTTAGAACCTATCCAAGACCCTGTTACACAACTGTAACACGTCCATTACCATCCTCCATTTCCAAAAATCGAGTTCTACACACTAACTTCTACAGGAAGATTAAGCCACTCTCAATCCAAAGTAAGCATTGCATTAGCTTCCTAGTAGTCCACTGAAGTTATCCAGATCATCACAACACATCTAGGAGTGCTCAAAATTCAAACATAATTTCCAGTTTTGAGGTAAGTTTTCTCAACTTTGAATTTCTCATACATGCATCATTAAGAGTTATTTTGTAAAGATAAACTGTAGACATCATTTCCCTGAAGCTAACCATGCCCTTAGTTTTCATTTATCTTTCCTGAGTGATGCGAATTTTGAAGTTAAAGTTACAGAAAAAATAGGTCAGAATTTGGTACCAAGCAAAATTTGTGTTCTTCTTTGAGTGTTATCTTAAGTTATTTACATATTTGAAATTGTGATGAAATTTCAAGCAACTTTCATGTTTACATTTTCCAATTTGGTTGAGAAATGAGGAAGTTACAGATTTCAAAAATGTTGATGAACATTCTGGCGCGAAGAAGAAGATGAAGTTATAATCAGGACTCAGTTTGTAATATATTTATTAGCTTGTGTATTAAACACCAGATGTATAGCCACCCCAGTGATAGAGCGCATGCGTATAAGTTATAACGATGCCTTGTCCTGGGTTCGATCCAGGCGTGAGGCATTTTGATTTTGTTTCTAACACTTACATTACAGATCTTGTGCAAGCAAGCTCAAAATATGTACCATGTGCCCCCCACCATCAACCTCCGATCTCTCTATATCCAAGATGGACATTCCATGTGCAAGCATCCACCATGACCCATCAAAGGCTGGCAACACTGGATGACAAACAAAGCGCTATGCCTTTTGACTTGGGCCCTTTTCTTTTTTTTACTAATTTCTTACCCCCTTTTTACTTACTCATACGGAGGCCCATTATTTTCTTTCTTTTTATTTTTTGACTTCAAACAAAAATGGTTGTTGGGTCTGGACTCTTTTTTTCTTCTCATACACCCTCTAAATTTCTTTCTTAACCAGGCTCCAGTGTTTTATTTTACTTTTATTTTCTTTTACTTTCCTTTGATTTATTTATTTTATTTTATCTAAAATACAAAAACATATTTTTCTTAAATAATCATATTAAAAACTTCCTAATTTTATTTTTAAAACTTCAAAAATATTTTCTTAATTAATTAGTCTTTTCTTTTTAGGATTATAACTAATTTAGACTTACATTTTATTTTATTTTATTTTCAATTGACTTAGAGTTTAGGTTTTGGTTAGATAAATTAATTAAATTTTCTTATAAAATTAATTAGTTTAATTAAGTTAATTACAAAACCATTTCCATTAAAAAATCCCAAAAACAATTTCTATTTACTTTACATTCTTGGCACATTTTTACTATTTTGCATTATAATTTATGTAATTGTCAATGTCTTGTAATTGTAATTAGGGTTTATTTTACTTGTCATCCCCATTTGTAAATTTGTATCCTTATCCCCAAAAGTATTGTAATAGCGTAGGACATTTAAATTCCGCAATTTATGGCTTCCCTTATTATTGCTAGTAATTAGGGTTTGTATGGCAAGATTTAAAATAAAAAATTAGACAACCCTAATCCAAGATAAATAATTGAAAACAAAACACTTTGCACACATGCACCTCTATGGTAACCCACACTTGTTGCCTCGGATATAAACAGTCATGTCCCTCGAACGTGATATGTTTTAGCAAAAGACCCTCGATTAAAAGATAATAGTCCCTCTATGACCCTTCAAATTTTTCCTTCGGTAAATGATCTTAGTCCCTTATGATAATTGCTAAAACATATTACAAGTTTCCTTCTATGACTGTATGATGACCCACGCTCGTCCCTCACATCCAATGATATGGCTCTGTACCAACCAATTGTAAAGTAGCACTATCTAAATGAGGAGGAAATGAACATAGACTTTTTGAGTAGGTAGATTTCTCGTAATTTCTTGCTCACAAACTAAAACCATTTCCACACCTCTCACTTTCAAAAACAAACATCTTTTCAAACACTCTCCTTTCAAACAAATATTTTCAAAACAAACATTTTGTATACATTCTCAACGATACGAGAATCATTACAAAGTTTGTCGCACTAAGGCATTTTAAAATATTTCCAAAACAAGCATTTTGTATACATTCTCAACGATACGAGAATCATTAAAAAATAACCACTTTCAAAACATCTTTCAACATACACAAACACAAAGCATTTTTAAGTGATCAAGCAATTAAAAGCTCATAGATAACTACAGATGAAAAGGGTGATAACACCTTCCCTTTTCATAACCTACCCCCCAAACTCAAGAAAATTATCAAAAGGTATTTCCTGTTCTTTTCACCCTTTCCTTTATTGGATAAAAGAAAAGTCGGTGGCCACTCTTGCTTTCCGCAACATTTGCAATAAAACATAAAACACAAGTCATTTCTCCCACCGTATCATAACAGTCATTAAACAAGAATTGTTAAGAAATAAGTTTTCAAGCAAATTTATTTTCGAATTCATCATTAGGGTTTCATGATAGGAATCAGAATAAGATAGTTTTGATTTCAATCATTCAGGTCATTTCAATCATGATCACAAGCAATACGTAAGCCTCATACAAGTTTATTTTCACAATCAAAATCAGAAATTGAATGGATAATCATAGGCCCAAAGGAACCTCTATTGCAAATCACAAATTTTTGTTTTGGTTCACAAAGAAGATGTGTATTTCCTATAGTAATTGCAATAGTCCAGCCCAAACAGCAAGCAATACAGAAAAAAATCAGGTTTCATAAAATCCCAAAAAAACAATTTCACACCAGCCTGTTATCAAAATTCGATTCATAGCAAACATCAAGTGTTAGATATCAAAAAGCCCAAGAATAAAAATATAAACAAATCAGAAAACCTAATCTAAGGATAGAAAACAATAACCGTACATAGAACAAACAGAATAATTGTTCACGAAAATCACAGAAATGGTTGTGCAACTAGCACAAACCCTATTTTTTTCTCATCATCTTTCTAAAACAACCCCTTCAGAAATTAAAAAAAAAGAAGAAAAGAGTGAAAAAGGGAAAGATCTCACTGGGTAGCAAAAGAAGAACATGGAAGTTCATATCTCAATCGGACGATGCACCCCCTGTCTCCACAACGAAGCACCCGCAACTGACGCACGCCCTTAAACCCTTCGCACATCTCATAGTCGTGCGAATTCGAAAGCTCTGACGGAGAACCGCGAAGCCACCATGTTTACACAACAATAGTACCACAATTCCAATCTCACGTCATCGCACAACACAACACCGATGACAATAATGCACCAACAGCCAACTGACCACCGCCCTTCATCATCGGCCTGCCATTAGTATGGAGGAAACCTTTTGGGTATTTGCAGAAAAAGAAACCTGGCCTCTCTTTTGGGTTTTGTTTCACGAAAAATAGAGGAAAAGAATAAATAATTTATGGAGATATAAGAACCTATTTTTTTTAATTCTCTTTTTGGTTTCTAAAAAGATGACAAAATACATTTATTTCCACCTTACTAACATAAATAAGCCTTTAATTGTCTTTTTCATTTAAATTAATTTTAGGTTTTTATTCCTTTTTAGGTTTTTTATTAACAAACCTTAATCTGATTTTTTAGGTTTTCTCAATTGATTAAAATAAATCTCGACTTTAGGGTTTTGTCTAATTTAAAATAACCTAATTTTCTAAACTTTTTTTAAAATTAATTAGTCATTAGGTTAATCATCAAGACTTTTTTTCAACAAACGATTATCTTTTCCTTTCTTCGCACGCTCTTTTTCTTTTGCATTAGTTTCTTCTTTTTCACTATTATGTAACTGCTAATGGGTTGTAATAGTTAATTAGGGTTTACCTTTTTTTCTCCACAAGTTTTATGGTTTTGTACCCCCTTCCCGGAAATGCTGTAATAGTTTAGATTTAATTTATGCTTTTACTTCTTTTCTTATAACTGTCTAGTTTAATAGGATGTATGGTAATACATAAAAACAAATACTAGAAAACCTAATCTCAAGACAAATTAATTGAAAACAAATCACTTTTCACACACGCGCCTCTAAGGTAACCTCACTTGTTGCCTCGAAAAATACAGTCATGTCCCTTGAGTGTGGGACGCTTTAGCAAAGACCCTCGGTTAAAAGATCGTAGTCCCTCGATGACCCTTCGATGTTTCCTTCGGTAAACAATCTTAGTCCCTTATGATAAATTGCTAAAGCATCCTACAAGTTTCCTTTATGATTATACGATGACCCGCGCCCATCTATCAAACATCCAACGATAGGGCTTACTACTAACTAATGGTAGGATAACACTATTTAAAAGAGGAGGAAAAGAAGAAAAGACTTTTGAGTAGGTAGATAGATTTTAATCGCTTGCTCACATAAAACATTTTTCACACAATAACACTTTTCAACAAATATTTTCAAAATAAAAATTTTGTACGCATTCTCAACGATACGAGAAATATTACAAAATTGTCGAACTTAGGAATTTTCAAAATATTTTCAAACTTATACATTCACCAAGAATTTTAAAAAGTGAGCTAGCGATTAAGAGCCCGTAGATAACTACGAATGAAAAGGATGCTAACACCTTCTTTTTTCACAACCTACCCCCCCTTACTCCGAAAATTCTCAAAGGTCTTTCCTGTTCTTTTCACCCTTCCTTTATTGGATAAAAGAAAAATCGATGGCGACTCTTGCTATCCACAACATTTACGATAAAATGCAAAATCAAAAGTCAATTCTCCCACCGTATTACAGGATCCTTCTCCTACATTAGCAATCTGCAATTTCAAAACGAGTATTGGGAAATCCTGTCAGCATAACACTCTACCACCATGTTATAAGCAACCGTGTTACATGAGAAACTTCTTTGTGCCTTAACCATCTACGGCCCATCATAGGGGCACCGGTCAAAAAGCATTCGAGTCAATTTCAAAAATTTCTAAAGAACAACCTCAAGACAACTAACTTTGAAGCAAGCGAAAACACGCGTTACGAAAGAAAAAACATTTATAACACTTGGGGCATTTACATATTCATAACATTTTCATTAAGCATTTTAATTGTGACCTTGGATGAGGGATACTTTGACATAATCTTTGGACCTAAGTTACAAATTCAAATCTTAGCCTTCACACTAGTACAAAGAGAAACCTCAGTTACGAGCAGACATAACAATTAGAGATGTTACAAACCAGATTACCTAAGGCGGTATACCTACGACTTCAAGGATTTTAAAACTTTTCTTTCAAAATTGTCAAAATAAAATTTTTTGAATTCAAATTTCAAAGTTGGCGAATTCAATTTTTCAGATTCTAATTTTTTCGAACTTTCAAGTTCAAATTTTTCAGAGGTCAAGTCTAAATTCAAATTCAAATTTTTCAAGTGGTCAAACTCAACTTTTTTCAGTCAAGTTCAAACTATGTGATTATCAAATTCAAACATTTTTGGTCAAATGTTTCAAATATCAATTTTTTCAAATACAAATCTTTCAGATTTAAAAACTGTCGATTTCAAGTTTGATTCTCAATCTCACATTATCTACCCCCTAGGTTGTGGTAGATAGGCAAAATCTGTGATAGCTTACTATGTTAGTCTCAAGGTGTTAGTAAGTTCTTTTTCAAGACCTGTATTATCTATTCTCTAGAATGTGATAGGTATATGAATATGTAATATAGTTCATTGTGTCAGTCTCGAAGCAATAATAAATTATCAAGTTTGTGTTATTTATCGTCTAGGTCGTGATAAATAAACAAACTTATACTCGTGTTATCTACCCCCTAGGTTGTGGTAGGTATGCAAAAATATATGATATAGTTCATTGTGTCAGTCTCGAAGCAACAATGAATTATCAAGTTTGTGTTATTTATCCTCTAGGTCGTGATAAATACACAAACTTATACTCGTGTTATATACCCCCTAGGTTATGGTAGGCATGCGAAAATCTGCGATAATTTATTGTGTCAATCTCGAAGCAACAATGAATTATCAAGTTTGTGTTATTTATCCTCTAGGTCGTAATAAATACCCAAGCCTATACTCGTGTTATCTACCCTCTAGGTTGTGGTAGGTATGCGAAAATATGCGATATAGTTCATTGTGTCAGTCTCTAAGCGGTGATGAATTATCAAGTCTGTGTTATTTATCCTCTAGGTCGTGATAAAAACACAAACTTATATTTGTATTATCTATCCCCTAGGTTTCGATAGGTATGAGAATATGCGATATAGTTCATTGTGTTAGTCTTGAAGCATCAGTGAATTATCAAAATTGTGTTATTTGACCCTAGGTTGCAGTGAATATGCAATAATTGCGATGTAATCTATTGTGTTAGTCTCGAAGTGTCAACGTGTTGTCAAACTTTGTGGTATTTATCCTCTAGGTCATGATAAGTACACTAACAATGCCTTACTATGTTAGTCTCTATGCGTTAGTAAGATATTTTCAACTTGTATTGTTTACTCCCTAGTTTATAGTAGATGTACGAAATTTGCGATATATCTTATTGTGTTAGTCTCGAAACAACAATAAGTTATATGTCCCTCTACGATATAATTCAATGTATTAGTCTCCATGCGGAAATGGGTTATCAAACTTTGTTTTATTCATCCCCTGGGTTGTGATGAGTATACGAAATCTATTTTATAGCTTACTATGTTTGTCTCGAAGCATTAGTAAGTCAACTTTTTAGATATTGACGAGTTATCAGCGTCATTGTATCTAGGTCAATCATACTCTTTACTCTTGTCTTGGTGGGATGAATGCATCATCCCTGCCTATTTTTCCGTACTTTTGAGTATACTTTACAGTTTATCCTTATCTTTTCTCTTGGGTATGCTTTACAGTGTATCCTTGTAATATTTTGGTCAAATTTTGGGACTCTCCATTATTTAATAACTATTCGATCTGAATGTGTGAGACCTTCATATTCTCGCACTCTTCAATCGAAGAGTAATTAAATAGGGGCAACTATCATACTCCAAATTTGCCCGCCCCATTTTTAAAATATTCAAATTATTTTTAAACTTAGTATCATAAATTTTTATGATATTACTCACATTTGGTTTAACAATAATTTTTTTTTACTTATTTAAAATATATAATAATTTACTTTAAATTATTTGTATAGAAAAATATTTTTTCCACCTTCATATGCTTTTATGTGCCTTTTTATATTGAATAGAATGGCATAGCACAATTGGTAAGAGAGTAAGATTTGTAAGTGGAAGGTCTTGAGTTTAAGTCCCATTACACTACTTTTCTGTATTTATATTATTGTGTATTTTTTAATAAAAAGGATAAAAAAGTCATTTTTCAATTATTTTATTATTATTTTTGTTTTCTATTTTAAGGGTATTTTAAAAAAAAAATTAAAATCTTTGATCTTATACACTTAATAGTCAAGATGTTAAAAATAATTAAAATCTTTCAAAATAAATTTTTATTAATCACCAAATCAATCACAATATTGAAAAAAAAATCACAAAAGTGTCTAGATTCATAATCTTGTCCTCCAAGTTTCAATCAAGTCTTAATTGGTATAAATCATCCCAAAAAATCACTTTTTTATTATTAAATTATTATTTTTGTATTTTTTAATTAATAAATTTTCATTGTTAGTTTTTTTCACTTTTATTCAATTTTTAATTAAAAAATAACCAAAAACTCATATAAAATATAAAAACAACAAAATCACATGATTTATCACTTTTTGATTGGTCACGTGTTAACAGAACTGATTTCTCATTGGTCAGAGTTTGTAAACTTGCTGACCAAGATAGAATTTACAAAATTTGGGCTTTTTATGTTGGATAATTTCCTTGTTTGTGTTTTTAACCTAATTTCTAATTCTATAAATAGGGCTCTCTTCTCATAATTTGTCATCAATAATTACATCAGCAATTTTCTATCTCTCTCTCACAAACATTCTTTCTATGCAAATTTTTTTGTTTATTTTAGGGTTTTTAATAGAACACCTAAATTTTTCTATCAACAATCATTTGGAGAATCAACAATCCTTTGGAGAATCAACAATTATTTTGAGAATCAACAATTGTCAACAATATTTAGATCGTTGTCTTGAACAGACAATGACCTAAGAACAAATACCCACAAACTCTTTTTTTCAATTGTCTCTCCAGATAGATAACTGAAAGATCAGCTTCTTTCAAACATTCGTGTAGTAAGTGATTTCCCCTCACTTTATAAGTTATTTTCAATTTTAGTTTTTGTTTATTTTTTTACATATTATTATGGAACTTAATTATATTTATTTAATTACTTATCTTATAGAAGTTAATTAGATTCATTTAGAAATAAATTGGACCTCAAGCCCATTGCTACTCAAACCCCATAAATTACTACCCTAATAAATGTACACACCCTCCTGCACAAATTGGGTCGAGTTCAAATTTTGAACTTGGGCTCTTACTTTTCACACCTCTGTAAATTACTTTCTAGTTATAAAACGCATCCCCCAGACATTTAGGCTCAAAATTTCTTTGGGTCCAAATATTTTTCTAGTACACCCCTAGATTTTAGTCTTGCACACCCTTTAATTAAATTAATTAATTAATTTGTTTAATTGTATTTTCTTGTTTTATTTGATCTTATTTTCTTATTTTTATTTAAATATCATATCTTTTTACATTTTCGTATTAAATAATTTTTGCATAATTATTAAATAACTGTTAGATTTTTCATTAAAAATATTTAATATATTTTTAATAATTATCTATTAATCAAAATATTTTTTTAAAAACACTAACCCTATTTTTAATTGCATTAAACTTTTTTGTTTCTCATTCAAATTCATTTTCTCATATTGCATCATATACTTGAAGACAGCTAACCAATCAAATATTAACATTTTTTACTAACATAATTTAAAATTTAAAATTTAAAATAATTTCAAAAAGGATTATGGAGATCTTTTATATTAACTGCGAACTTCATCTATGATTCCGCTATTTCAACCCAGACTTGGTTCAAGGATTAATTCAAAATATTTCCATATTCCATAAAAAAAAACAACCAAACACTTCGAACTACGAATTGGGACTTTGATTCCTCATAAGAGGATATGTAGGCACGCGGCTTAAAAACCAATGCGAGTTCTCCTAGTTAAAAGACTAAAACCCTTTTTCCCTAATTAAAACACTAAAACCCTTTTCCCCTGATTAAAACATTAAAACCCTTTTCACAAATTATCTCTGAAACCCTATCTTACCCTTAAACCTAAATTTGGGACATTCTTGAGGACAAGGTAGATGAAGGGTTCCTAACACCTTCACTTCGTCTAAAATGAAGCACGAGCTTAGAATCTTTGTACACTTAGGGTTATTCCATTATTCATCTGTCGTTAGGGAAAAAAGTAGTGGTCGCGACTCGTTATTTTTTTCCGGTTACGATAGCATCAAATGAGATCTCAAAATTGGTTTAATCAAAAGCGATCATTTCCAAGAAGCTCCTAACTTGGGGAAAAGCATCCAAAAAAGAACCCTATAATAATAAGCAAGACTATTGATCGTAGGGGCATATCACATTAAGATCCTATTGACTAGGGGTGATCATTCTGAGATTCAATCAACTTGGATCACATTTCAAAGCACCAATCTGGGGCATACCTTCGAAGGAGCATTCCTTAATCAAGTCATATCACAACATGGTATAACTCAGTTTCATATTTTCAACAAACTTCTCAAGGCTCTAATAATTAGAGGGCAATCATCCAAGACTCAAATGTTGGGGCAGTGCATATCAAGTTCATCTTACAGAATGTAGGATTCAAGTTCCCCTTCAAGCGACTTTAGATGCAAACTCCACAAGATTCGAATACTTGGGGTAATTCATATCAAATTTATATCATGGAGATCTAAGAGTACCTCATCCAAATTCAGGAGATAGAGAGGCACACCTTTAAAGGAACTCAAATATAGGAACAAACTACTGCAAGGCTCGATCAAGAGAAGTTGATCAGAGACGTTTATCTTTAAGAGTCTGTTAATCAGGGGTATAGTTCAAGATAGTAGGGTCATTCATGATCAAACTACTTCTGAAATCATGTTAAGAAGAATCTCTCCAAGACCCTACCAACAAATTGGGGCAAGACATACTACGAAGGGGAAAACTCTCCTCCTACATCAACAATCTTCGAGTTTGAAACGAGTATTAGGAAATCATGCAAGCACAACACTATACCACCATGTGACAAGTAGCCTTGTTACATAGGCAACCTCTCTACGTCTTAACCATGTACGATCCCTTACAAGGGCATCCGTCAAAAGCATACGAGTCTGCATAAATCATTCATTAGGGCTCTTCGATCCATAATCGAGCTCTAATAATTGTGATACGGTGGGAGAACTGACTTGGGAGTTTTGTGTTTGATCGCAAATGTTGCGGTTAGCAAGAGTCGCCACCGACTTTTCTTTTATCCAAAAGGAAAGGCTGAAAAGAACAGGAAAAACCTTTGAGATTATTTCTTGAGTTCGGGGGGTAGATTATGAAAAAGGAAGATATTAGCACCCTTTTCATCCACAGTTATCTATGGGCTCTTAGTTGCTTGCTAGATCACTTTCTTTTGTTTGAAAGTGTGCTTTGTGGTGGTTTTGAAAGTATTTTGAAAAGGCACCTTCGTTTAGGAAATTTTGTAATAGTTCTCATTCGTAAGAACGTGTACAAAGTGTTGGACTTTTGAAAATGTTTCATGTTTGGAAAATGTTTTAAAAGTGTTTTTTGAAAGTGTTTGGTGTTTGTTTTGAAAATAAGCAAGGATGTTTGATTTGAAAATGCGCAAGCAACTAGGAACAATCTACCTACTCAAAAGTATTTGTTCATTTCTTCCTTTCCTTTGATATTGCTATCTTACAATTGATTTGGTAAGAAGCCTTATCTTAGGATGTAAAGGGACGAGTGTGGGTCATCGTATAGTCATGGTAGCAATGTTGTAAGATGTCTTAACATTTCTCTTTGAGGGACTAAGATCATTTTGAAAGGCAACATTTGTAGCGTCATTGAGGGACTATGATCTTGTATTTTTGATTGTTTTCTGCTAAGACATCTTACATGCATAACATGGCCATTTTTGTAAGGCAACAAAGTGGGATTACCCTAAGGGTGCAAGTGTGCAAATGTGTTTGATTTACATGCATTGTTTATCTTGAATTAGGGTTTGCTAATTGTTGATTTTAGTCTTTCCATACAAACCCTAATTACTAGCATTTATATTAAAGCGATAAATTGCGGAAAGTAAAAATTACTATGCTATTACATCATTATGGGAGGGGGTATACAAATTTATAAATGGGGATTGCAAGAAAATTAAACCTAATTATCTATTACAACAATATTGAATAATGTACAAGAATTCAAAATATAATGCAAGAATGATGAAAGGAAAAGAAATGATTTTGTTTGATTTTTTTTGTGAAAGGGTTTAACTTTGACCTAATTAAATAAAATGATTAATTAAAGTTAAAAAAATAAATTTAAACTAATTAAGAAAGAAATTAAGTATGAAACATTTTTTAGGGTTTTTTATGAAAAGGTTTTAAATTTAATAAAAATAATATGGTAATTAATTAAATAAAAGAAAATCAAATTCTAAGTTAAAATTAATTAAAAAAAAGAAACATAATTAAACTTAAATCTAATTAATAATTTATTAAAAAAGAATTAAATTTGTTAAGAAATTGTTTTTTTGGTTCTTTTGTCTTTATAAAGAAAAATAAAATATAAATGTGAAAATGATAAATAAAAATATTTTGAATTTTTTATTAATAAAAATAATAATAATAATAATAATAATAATAATAATAATAATAATAATAAAAATAATAAAAGAATACTGAAATAAAAGAAAATAAAAAAAGAAAATAAATAAATAAAATGAAATAATAAAAAGTTGGGCCAGGTGTGCAACAGTAAAGGCAGGGGTTAGAAGAAGCAAAAAGACAAGGCCCACTGACTTAGGTCCATGCGCTGCTGTTTGAAACAAAAAAAGAAGGAAAAATATGAGAAACAAAACAAAAGGTAGCGCTGGGTGTTGAACCCATGACCTCCAACATACGCGCGCGTTACCTTTTCCACTAGGGTGGATGTACATCCGATAACATAAATAAAACAAATAATACATAACACAAGTCAAGTCGTTAAAATGACTTCATCTTCAACCTCCATCTTGAACATCTGCAACTTCCTTATTTATCATCCATTTGCAAAAAAGTAAACATCAAACTTGTTCCAAATTTTACAACAATTCCAGAAATGTAAATTATTAAAACTATAAATCAAAGATGAGCATGAATTTTGAAAGGTACAAAATTATGACCTAATTATTTTCAGAGATTCAAACCTAAAATTCTCACTACTCAAGCAATATAAATGAAATATATGGACATGTACAGTTTCAGGACAATGATGTCTACATTTTATCTTCACAAATGCAAGCCTAACAATGCCTAAACGAAAAGATAGAAGTTTAGAAAATGTACCTCAAAACTGGAAATAGTGAAATGAAAAGGAGCTTGATTCAAGGTGTTGCAATGATCAGGTTAGCTACCTCAAGTCCCCAGGAAGCTAATGAATTGATTAGCTTGAGCAATGGATGGCTGGAATGCCTTGGAGAAGTTAACTTGCAGTGCTCTGTTTTTGAGTTTGGAAGTTGATGGAAATGGAATTACAGTTATGAAACAGGGACAAGGATAGGTTATATTTGATGTGTAGGAGCTTTAGGAACCAAAAGGCCAAGAAACGCACGAGTAGATTCTGAGTTTCAAGTTCAAAGTCATAACATGTGCATCAATGGAGTTTTTGGACAATTTCTGGATTGAGGGAGTTTGGGAGAGTTTCAGGGTGCTTAAGCTCGTGTCTTAGCTCACAAATAGTGCCTCTATTTATAAGCAACAAGTTTGGAGACTTGTAGTTGATCAGAATTCAGAAACAAATGTTTAAGCTCAACATGTGATTTCTTTGAAAAATCAAGTTTCAATGCCCTTGTACTTGTTAATGTAGAGTGGTTATTATTTAAACAAACTTTCTTATAACTTTGTAGATGGAGAGTAATCATAGGGAGCAAGTGAGAGGATCAAGAATTGACTTTGTGCATAAAGCTTGCTTTTCAAGAATGACATTCTTCACTTTTTTCCCAAAATGGAAATTTAAATTGGACAGTGCTTAAACCACTTAGATTATAGCTCAAAAGTTTATGTAATCCATTAATTATGGATATATACACAAGTTAGAAGGCCTGCAAAGCAATATTATGTAGCCTAACATTGAAATTGGATTATGTGTTCATCAAGAAATGGCTTGTAATTCAAGAATGAAACCCAAACTTCTTACCTTCGATTCTCCTTGCTCAAGTATGATCTCAATGAGTTCTTGGACATTTTGTAAAGCTTCTAACATCCTATACAACCTCTATGTTGTACATTTTTGAAGATTCATCTTGGAACTATGTGAAACATTTCCATGAAGTTAGGTCAAAATCCTGCCTAAACTAGGGCAAAATTTCACTAAGTTTTCAAGTTTCTTAACATGTCCTCACAAAATCATAACTTGAAATCCAAGAATTTATAGAAAAATTTATGTTATACAATGTTTTAGATCTCATTGAGATCTACATCTTTCATATTGTAAGTTTCCTTTGAATCATCTTGCATCATGGTGGAAATTTGACTCAAAGTTGTGAAAAAACATGAATTTCCAACACTTAGAAAAAATTCTAAGTTTAGAAATTTTGACTTTTTGATTTCTTGATGAACAAGTTTCACAATTTGACAAGTCTTGATGAATTGTAATCTTTGAAATTTGATTTTGACCAAAAAGTCAAAGTTTGACTTTTCAGTGTACAATTGACTTTTCATCCGTTGACTGAAATTCATCTATCAATCAATTGATCTTGAGCAATGTTTTGAGCCATGCCATTAGGTAAAAATAAAGCATTTGAATCCTTGAGGTCATGTATTAAACCAATAAGTCATTTGCTAGGTCAAAAATCAGAAATTGAACCTTCCCAATCAAGACCCTAATTTTAATCATTTTGCCCTTTTGATGATCTTATCAAATTTCTTGAGGAATTGTGATCCAAACTTGATCAATGGACATATATGAGTTCATGATATTTATATGGACCAAAAATTATGAAGTTTGATTGTAAATTGACCATCGTTTCCTTTTTCTCCAATACAACTGACTTTAGGTCAACTGATCAATTAATTGAGCAAAAATGTGATCCAAGACTTGAAACTTGGCATGAGAAATCTTGAGAATCCAAAATGATCCATGAAATTCATATAGGGCATTAAAAGTCCATTTGTCCTTGTGCAAACTCAAACCCTAATTTTCAGTTATCAGTGCTTGAGGAGGTGTCTTAAGCTGATCAGCCCTTGTGCAGTCTTGAATCAAAGGAGATCTTGTGAGATATTACTTAAGAAATGAGAGGGAAAATTTTGGGGTACAACAGTTGCTCCTATTCAATCTTCTTAAACCTGAAGAGTTAGATTGGCGGATCCGTCATTCGTGACTTGAAGGTGAAAGATGATTGAACACTAGAGTGCCCAGAAATTTGCACTCGAAGATGTATTGGGAATGGGCATATAGATTCCATTTGGAGGAATGATGGTAAATACTGGAAGAAGTATCAGCATGAATCTTTGGTCGATTTATACTAAAACTTGATGTTTTTACCTGTGGAAAAAAGGATTAGTTAAATGAATATGTATGCATGACGTTCATAAGATGTGGTACTATGGTAAATTCATTTTATATGTATATGTTATGATGTATGAATGTGGATGCGTATTTGTCTGGGAAAATAAATCTATGACTACTGCTGAGGAGTTCTGGGAAGTTGAATCCTGGATTGCTATTGGGGATGAAGAATATATGCATCTTCAAACATTGTTGACAGAATGCTTTGGTTGGGGAATATCTCTTGAATGTTAGTTGTTATCTGGTCGGGTCCATGCTTCACAACTTGCCGAGGATGAGGAAGTCAACTGATATCTAGTCGGATCCAGGCTTCACGGTAGATTACTAGGGAAGAATAAATTAATTGTTATCTGGTCGGATTCCAGGCTTCGCAGAAAATTTCTTGAAATTGAACTGTTATCTGGTCGGATCCAGGCTTTGCATATTTCTTGAAGTGGTAATTACTATTTGGTTGGGTCCAGGATTTATAGTGTCTTGATGAGGATGGTAGCTAATTATTATCTGGTCGGAGTCCAGGCTTCACAATAACTTGCTTGAATAGACGAAGTTGAACTGATATCTGGTCGGATCCAGGATTCACAAATTTTGAGGTGGATGAAGTTAATTTCTATTTGGTCGGGTCCAGGCTTCATAATAAACTTGTCTGGAGAGATAGAGTTAAACTGATATCTGGCTGGGTCCAGGATTTACAGTAACTTGCTTGGAACTTAGTTGTTATCTGGTCAGATTCAGGTTTCACAACAAACTTCTGAGGGGAATTGTTTACTGGTCGGATCCAGGCTTCACAATGACTTACTTGAAGAGATGAAGTTGAAAACTGATATCTGGTCAGATCTAGGCTTCACAGTAACTTGCTGGGGTAGAGGCAAACTCTACTGGGGAAAAGAAGTTAGATCCTGGTCTGATTGAGTCCAGGTTCTTCTTTATCTTGAAGAGTTAAACCATTATCTGGCCGGGTCCAGGTTTCATAGTACTTTGAAAGTTGACTAATATTTGGTCGGGTCCAGGCTTTATAGTAGCTGAAAGGTTATCCTACTAACTGGTCGGGTCCAGGCTCTATAGTGACTTGAGAAGTTGACTATTATTTGGCCTGGTCCAGGTTTCATAGTAGCTTGAAAGTTGTACTAATATTTGGTCGGGTCCAGGTTTCATAGTATCTTTTGGAGGTAGTAAAGGTTTTGTTGATGACTTTACTGTGGATTAGGGGTTGTGGCCCTCTGATTGGTAATAGTCTGAAAGCCAAACTCGAGCTGGAGAGGATAAACTTAGTTGGGGAGGACAGACTTAGATTGGGGAGGATAGACTCAGCTTGGGGAGGATAGACTCGGCTGGGGATAACAGACTCAGCCGGGGAAGATAGACTATGCCAGGGGAATTTGCTGATTGTTGTATGTTGGGGAAATAAACCCTTTTGGGGAAATAAACCATGTTGATGAATACTTGATGAACTTATGATGAGGTGAGTTCTTTAAAGAAGAAATCCACAAGGCTTCTACTTGTAGGATCAACTTAGTTGGGGAGAGAGCTGCCAAGAGATTGAAACTTCTGGTTGGAGATTAACCTGTGCAAAGAAACATTGTGGGTAACTTTGTTGAGGATTGGATTATTGTAGTTGTCCTTGTGGGGATAATGCTAACGAAATGACTCTGTGGGGTATTCCATATACATTAGAGAGATTTTTAATGTTGTTTAGCAGGATACATGTGCCAAATAGTTTTAAGTATATTCATATGCACATGTTCGTTCAATTTTAGTCATTGGACAAATTTGCATTCAAAATAAAAACAAAAAGTTTGCACTTCAAAGTATATTTGTATTGATATTTTGCCCGTGAATAGGCGTTTTCGTACAAAGAGACGGAGATCCTAGTAAGAGAAAATCTTCGAAAGGAAAACAAAGATTGAAAAAAAAATAGCCATGTGGGAATGATCTCATTGCATTCCAACTCTACTATTTCCCCAATGTCTTAGAATGCCCCTTGTCGTTGATAGAAGTTGATTGGATTGATCCTGGACCGTTTGAACTCGGACCTTGGTAATAAAGTCGACTGTGGCGATTCCACGGGACATAGTCATACGCTTTTAATCCTTAATTTTTTCCTGGACCTCCCTTTCGGGTTTTCAGCCCACCAGGATACCCATTTTGCCTAAGTCTCCCTTTCGGGTTTTCAACTTGCCGGGTGTACAATCTTTTGCATATATCCCTAATTTTTGCCCAAACCTTTTGGTTTGCCGGGATGCCCTTATTTTTCCTAGGTGTGTCAACCTAGCGGGTCCTTTATGCGTAGTATTTTTTTAACTATGTCTGCATTCACAGGATGCGGGAAGTCTTCACCATCCATGGTAGTCAGCATCATGGCACCGCCAGAGAACACTCTCTTGACAACAAATGGCCCTTCATAGGTGGGAGACCATTTGTCCCTAGGGTCGCCTTGTGGCAGAATGATGCACTTTATCACCAAGTCACCAGCTTGATATACTCGAGGCTTGATCTTCTTATTGAAAGCCTTGATCATGCTTTTTTGGTACGTATGACCATGACAAATGGCAGCCAATCGCTTTTCATTGATCAAGTTCAACTAATCTAATCTTGTCTTAATTCAATCATCTTCGCCCAGGCCTGCTTCATTCATAATCCTCAGTGAGGGAATCTGAACTTCCACTGGAAAAACAGCTTCCATGCCATAGACTAAAGAAAAAGGAGTTGCCCTAGTTGATGTTCGAACTAAAGTGCGGTAGCCATGAAGGGAAAACGGTAACATCTCATGCAAATACTTGTAGGTCACTACTATCTTCTGTGTAATCTTCTTAATGTTTTTGTTGGCTTCTTTGACTGCGCCATTCAAATTAGGTCTATAAGGAGAAGAATTATGATGCTTGACCTTAAACTGAGTGCAAAGTTCGGTAATCATAGCATTGTTGAGGTTAGTCCCATTGTCAGGTGATGATCCTTTCGGGGATTCCATAGTGACGAATGAGGTTATGTTTGATGAATCTGGCTACCACGTTCTTTGTGACTGAGGGAAATGAAGCGGCTTCGACCCATTTGGTGAAATAATCAATAGCGACCAGAATGAAGTGATGTCCATTAGAAGCAGTGGGCTTGATCTCTCCAATCATGTCAATACCCCATATTGCAAATGGCCACGGAGCGGTCATGACGTTTAGAGGGATAGGAGGTACATGGACTTTGTCAGCATAGATTTGGCATTTATGACAAGTTCTTGAATGTTGATGGCAATCAGTCTCCATTGTTGACCAATAGTAACCAGCTCTCAGTATCTTCTTGGATATGGTATGTCCGCTTGAGTGAGTCCCAAAGAGACCATCGTGCATGTCTTCCATAATTTCCTCTGCCTCCTTCTTATCCACACATCAGAGTAAAGTAGAGTCATGGTTGCGCTTGTATAATATTCTGTTACTTAGGAAGAATTTGGCTGAAAATCTTTGTAAGAACTTTCTGTCATTGATGGATGCTCCTTCTGGATACTCTTGTGCTTCAAGGTATCTCTTCACCTCATGGGACCATGGCTTTTCCTTGTTAGTATCAAACTCACAGCACTGCGCAGGCTTGTTGAATCTTTCAATTGTAATCATAGGAGCTTCGTTGTCCCATCTGACCTTGAACATAGAAGACATGGTGGTCAAAGCATCGGCTAGCTGATTTTCTTCCCTAGAGAAGTGTTCAAAAGTGATCTCTTCTAAGTAAGGAATCAGAGATAGCACAAGTTCCTTGTAAGGGATGAGATTAGGGTGTTTAGTGTCCCAATATCCTTTTACTTGGCTAATCACTAAAGCAGAATCCCCAAACACATTCAAATGCTTGATCCTCAAGTCAATGGCAGCTTTTAGACCCAAGATGCATGCTTCGTACTCAGCCATATTGTTCGTGCAATCGAAGCATAATCTGGTAGTAAATGGAGTGGAAACCTTCTAGGGAGATTATCACATCACCAATTCGGTTACCCAAGGCGTTGGAAGCCCCGTCGAAGACCATAAACCATTAGGATCCTTGTTCAGGTCCGTCATACGGTCCAGGTTTTGTGCAGTCGGTTACTAGCATGATCTTCTCATCTGGGAAGTCAAAGTTCATAGACTGATAATCATCAACAGCTTGATGGGCCAAATGATTTTCTAGTACGCTTCCTTTGATGGCCTTTTGAGTTGTGTATTGAATGTCGTACTCAGTCAAGATCATTTTCCATCTTGCTATCCGTCCAGAGAGAGCAGGTTTCTCGAAGATCTACTTGATTGGGTCCATCTTAGAAATCAACAAAGTGGTATGAGTCAACATATAATGTCTTAGCCGGAGAGCAGCCCATGCCAGAGCATACAAAGTTTTCTCGAGCTGTGAATATCTTGTTTCACATTCGGTAAACTTTTTGCTCAGGTAATAAATTGCATGCTCTTTTCAGCCAGACTCGTCATGTTGGCCTAAAACACACCCTATAGAGTTCTCTAGTACTGTCAAGTACATGATCAAGGGTCTTTCTTCAACTGGAGGAATGATAATAGGAGGTTCTTGTAGATATTCTTTGATTTTGTAGAAGGCATCTTGGCATTCATCATTCCATCTGACTACTTGATCTTTCTTCAAGAGTTTGAAGATTGGCTCACAAGTAGCAGTTAAGTGAGATATGAAGCGGGCGATGTAATTGAGATGACCCAAGAATCCTCTAACTTCCTTTTTAGAGTGGGGGACTGGCATTTCTTGGATGGCCTTTACCCTGGCAGGATCAACCTCAATGCCCTTACTGCTGACAACAAAACCTAGAAGCTTTCCAGGTCGTACTTCGAATGTGCACTTGTTAGGGTTCAACCTCAACTTGTACTTTTTTAACCTTTTGAATAGTTTGTACAGGTGATTGAGATGTTCCTCTTAAGTTTATGATCTGGCAATCATATTATCCATATATACCTCTATTTCATGATGAATCATGTCATGAAACAAAGCTACCATAGCCCTTTGATATGTTTCCCCTGCATTCTTCAATCCGAATGGCATGACCTTATAGCAAAAGGTGCCCCATTGCGTGATGAAAGTGGTCTTTTCCATATCTTTGGGAGCCACCCTAATTTGATTATAGCCATAGAAGCCATCCATGAAAGAGAAGACTTTATGATGAGCAGTATTATCAACCAAGACGTCAATATGAGGTAGAGGGAAGTCATCCTTGGGGCTTACCCTATTCAGATCCCTATAATTTATGCACATGCGAACTTTTCAGTCTTTCTTCGGTACTGGAACGATATTTGCAACCCATTGGGGATAGGATGTCACAACAAAGAATCCTGCATCAAATTGTTTCATCATTTCAGCTTTTATCTTTTCAGACATGTCAGGCCTCATGCGGCGAACCTTTTGTTTAACAGGAGGACAGTCTTCTTTTGTCGGCAGACGATAAACTACAATGTCGGTATCCAACCCTGGCATATCTTCATACAACCAAGCAAACACTTCCACGTAGTCATGCAACATCTGAACCAACCTGCTTTTGACACTGTCTTCTAAGTTAGCATCTATCTTAACCTCTTTCTTGTCCATTTCAGTACCCAGATTGATGACTTCAACTGACTCTTCGTGCGAATGAATAGCTTTTTCCTCTTATAATAGAAGTCTGGCTAGTTCTCCCGGTATTTCACAATCTTCCTCTCCTTCGTCTTCGGCTTGGTTAATTGGACATTCGAAGTCATATTCGGAAATAGTAGAGTCATTGGCAATGAGATCCATAGTGGATGAGGACCTGCAAGAGTGTGTGTGTGTGTGTGTGTGCATGTAAGATACATGGTTATTTTGAAAAATGTATTTGAAGAAAAAGAAAGACAATAAGCAGAAAGATTTGAATGTAAAAGAGTCCAATGATTTATATTGAATGATCATATGATAAGATGAAAATAAATAAAATCCTTGACAAATGGACCAAAGTTCCCCGGGCCAGGCACATGGCATAAAAGTCATTGTTAAATATTACAGGCAAAATGTTCTTGAATTAATAAAAAGCAATAAACGAGTGATTACTCCTCAATGAAGGAGATGGGCACGAAGTCCTTTGCATGCCAATTCTTGAGCTCCGTTGTGGTTGGATACACCCAATCTTGAAAAGCACACTCTTCATCAGAATTACCTATAGCGTTGACTTCCTTGAACCCTTGCCATGATTTGACATAGGCGCGATGATTATATTCGGAGTTGGAGGAGGATCAAATTCAATAGCCTTGTTATCAATCAAGTCCTGAATTTTATTCTTCAAGGCCCAGCATTGATCAGTCTCATGCCCGGGGATACTTGAGTGGTAAGCACTTTTGGAGTTCGGGTTCTACTTTGGTGAAGAGGTATCTGGGTTGGCCGGAGGATCACGCAATGTCACGAAATTAGCCTTTAGAAAATGTTATAAGGCTTGAGATAGTGACATGCCCAACCTCGTGAATTGTTGTCTCAGAGTCTTAAACCTTTGGTGATTAGAAGATGGTCTTTGAGCAGGAGTTGGATTGGAAATTCAGACAGCATTAACAGATGGATGGTCATTCTTTTTGGTACGGGCCCTTGCCCCGTACACAATATTGATTTCCTTTTTTGTAGAAAAAGGTTTCTTTACAGGATTGGAAGTAGAGGAAGATGCCATGGAAATCTTCCCGCTTTTGATGCCGCTTTCAACTCTTTCACCGGTTAAGATTAGCTCGGTGAAGCCAGAAGAAGAACAGTCAACCAACAAGTTAAAGAATGGACCAGATAAGGTTTCCATAAACATGTCAATGTGATCCCTATCAGTCAAAGGTGGTTGAACCCTACTGGCCAGGTCTCTCCACTTTTGCGTGTATTCTTTGAATCCTTCATTCTTACCCATTGTCATATCTTGCAACTAAACTCTTATCGGCGCCAAGTCGGAATTATACTGATATTGATGGTTGAAAGCGGTAGCTAAGTCTTCCTATGTATTGATACGGGAACCATCCAACTACTAGAACCACTCTAGTTGCATCCCGGCCAAGCTCTCTTGAAAAAAGTGAACCCAAAGTTTCTTATCAACGGTCTACGATTGTATCTTGTGCACATAAGATTTCAGGTGAAGTTTTGGAAAAGAAACTCCATCGTACTTTGCAAAGAATGGTATTTTGAATTTGTGGGGAATAACAACCACATATATCAAACCTAAATCATCAAAATCTAAACCGGGGACGGCTTGGATCTCAACAACCTTCAATCTGTCTTCTAACTGCTTGTACTTGACATCGGCGGGTGGATACTGCTCATCAAAATAATCATCATGAGACGCTTGATCATTAATACAGTCATCCTGAGTACTCCTAACTTCACCAATCTGATTCTCATCTTCTTCAGATAAGTCTTCCACTACCGAGATCTGACGAACTGACTCTTTGAACCTTCTACCCATGTTGACCAGGGCTTTCTTCTTGGGTTTCTTCTTAACTTCCAGCAATGCTATCATATCTTGTTTCCCCTTGGCTAGGGCTAGTAGAGTCTCTTGGAATTGAGAGTTTTGTGCCTGAAGATCCTTCACGGTTTTCTCTAGTTCCATCTTGCTGAAATAAACAGCAGAAAGATAAGGAAACTTGTTTGTGTGAAAACCTGTTATGTTATGATGCATGGAAGATGTATATGCAAATGATTTCAAGGATTTATGAAATTTAAATTTGTATAGACAAAAGAATGAACAAACTTCAATTTTCATTAATTAGTTCGAAATGACTACAACATGCCTCTTGGGCTAACAAAATAACTTTCTAAGATAAAAATACTGAACGCATCTTCTTCGGCGCGAGATAGACGTTCACACTTTGCTCTTCATGTAGATGCTTTGTAAGATCCAAGACCCTCTTCTCGCTAGCATATAATTGAACTTAGAAAGTATCTCGTTATTCATTTAGCTGAATCCAACCTGTTTTCAAGTCTTCAAGAGAAGTTGGCATGTCGGGATGGAGGACAGTGTACGTGACATCTCCTTCGACCACAGGTTCCATGATAACTGGTAAGATGGAGGGATAAGGCATCACAAGTTTCTTAGCACGAGCTCGTACCCACCTAAGGTAAGGCTCAAGTGGAATGGAATTCTTGTGTCCTAACATCTTACTGTCCACTTTGCTTACCATCCTCCAAGCTCGTATAAACCTCTGACGGTAGCTTTGATCGTCGCTCTCGTAGTCGAATACCACTCCTTGGAGGAGCGTCTCATATGGACCATCTCGTCGGGCGTAATCAAACTGTCGTGAGGCTAAGAAAGGGTTGTAAGTGATACCTCCCCTAATGCCAAGAAAATGGACATTAGGGAACTCTCCACAACGGTCGATGATAGTAATGTTCTCCAAGGATCGAGAACACCAATGAATATCTAAATGTCTGAGCGTCATCAACCTATGGGACCACCTCAAACCTTACTCGTTCTTCAACACAGACTGAGGTAGATGCGAAATAACATCTAGCCAAGAGAGGAGTGCAACACATGAGGATCCCTCTCTTCCTCATAGTGCGAGAGTGGAAAGAGTGTAGGATATCTCCCAACAAAGTAGGCACGGGATTGCGAGACACGAAGATTTTGACAGTGTTTACATCTATAAGTTGGTCAGAATTTGGAAACAAAACCATCCCATAGATGAGAAGGGCCAATATTTCTTCAAAAGCTTGTAAGTCCAAAGAGTTCCAACAATCTTGAGCTTTCTCAAACAAGAACTTAGCTAAGAATCCTTTGACACCACTCGTTATTTCCCAATTAGCCGTGACATCAGATTGTTGCAAGTGTAGTGCTCGGGCAATCTCTTCAGGTTTTGGATCTCTTTCTGTACCGTTTAAGGGTAGTTGATTGAGAATGGGAATCCTCAAGAGTTGAGAGAATTCTTCCAAAGTAGGTACAAGATGATAATCGGGAAAAGTGAAGTAATGGTCTAGAGGATCAAAGAACTGGAAAAACACCTTCATCATATTCTCATTAGTGCTAGATGTAACCAAGTTTAGGAGGCGACCATGTCTTTTGGTGAATGAAGAGTTCTCAGGGACCCTTGATGCTAACTCTTTGAGTTGAGAAGGAATCCTTACAAGATTGACTTGAATGGTTTTCCTGCGGATAGAAGCCATGTCCTACAAAATAGAACAAAGATAAATCCCAATAATCTTTAAAGTGGTTAGTGAGTATGAGTATGATGTTATGATGTTTATGATGTTATATACAAATAAGCATATACAAACAAAGCAAACAAGTCCTTAGGTTTAGGCTTGCATGGAGTCTTATAGGTAAGTACCCTCTTGAAGTTTAGTTGGCTCAAAACCTATCCTAAAAATAGTAATCGGATTCTAAAGGATCTCAATATCACTGATCTTTCTTGTTGGACATGGTTTCAGCGCAAGCCTCTTTCACGGCAACCAAAATATCCCAAGAAGTCCGATCTCAATGAGCGTAGTATCGAGTATCAACCAACTTTAGACTGTACCAAAGTCGGCTATCTTACTACTTCCTAATGGACAAGTTGGTCAAGTAAAGGTTCTAAAGTCAATTAGTGCTTCATGACACCACACAACGGCCCCGTATTCTCCTTGACTATTCAAGGGCTACCGGTACCCACAAATGTGTCACACTATCGTAGTTATTTCTTAGACCATGTCAGTATACCCGACATAGTTTCCACAACGTATTGCTACTTACCTATAAGGTATCCCAAATCCGGGTATAGGATTAGAACAAGCACAAACAAGGAACAAAAATGTAAAGAAAACAAATCAAACAATGAAATCAAGTAAAGGTGATCTAGCCCTAAGGTAACCTTAATTTTAAGGAATATCCCCAGCAGAGTCGCCAGTTCTGTAATATGGTGGGAGAAATGACTTGGGATTTTTGTGTTTGATCGCAAATGTTACGGTTAGAAAGAGTCGCCACTGACTTTTCTTTTATCCAAAGGAAAGGCTGAAAAGAACAGGAAAGACCTTTGAGATTATTTCTTGAGTTCGGGGGGTAGATTATGAAAAGGGAAGGTATTAGCACCATTTTCATCCATAGTTATCTATGGGCTCTTAGTTGCTTTCTAGATCACTTGCTTTTGTTTGAAAATGAGCTTTGTGGTGGTTTTGAAAGTATTTTGAAAAGGCACCTTCGTTTAGGCAAACTTTGTAATAGTTCTCATTCGTAAGAACGTATACAAAGTGTTGGACTTTTGAAAATGTTTCATGTTTGGAAAATGTTTTGAAAGTGTTTTTTGAAAGTTTTTGGTGTTTGTTTTGAAAATAAGCAAGGATGTTTGATTTGAAAATTAGTAAGCAACTAGGAACAATCTACCTACTCAAAAGTCTTTGTTCATTTCTTCCTTTCCTTTGATATTGCTATCTTACCATTGATTTGGTAAGAAGCCTTATCTTTAGATGTAAAGGGACAGGTGTGGGTCATCGTATAGTCATGATAGCAATGTTGTAAGATGTCTTAGCATTTTTGTTTGAGGGGCTAAGATCATTTTGGATGTAAAGGATCAGGTGTGGGTCATCGAGGCACTATGGTCTTTTATTTTTTATTGCTTTTTGCTAAGACATCTTACATGCATAACATGGCCATTTTTGTAAGGCAACAAAGTGGAATTACCCTAAGGGTGCAAGTGTGAAAATGTGTTTGATTTATATGCATTGTTTATCTTGAATTAGGGTTTGCTAATTGTTGATTTTAGTCTTGCCATACAAACTCTAATTACTAGAATTTATATTAAAGCGATAAATTCTGGAAAGTAAAAATTACTACTCTATTACATCATTAGGGGAGGGGGTATACAAATTTACAAATGGAGATTGCAAGAAAATTAAACCTAATTATCTATTACAACCATATTGAATAATGTACAAGAATTGAAAATATAATGCAAGAATGATGAAAGGAAAAGAAATGATTTTGTTTCATTTTTTGTTTGTGAAAGGGTTTAACTTTGACCTAATTAAAGAAAATGATTAATTAAAGTTAAAAAAAATTAAACTTAAACTAATTAATAAAGAAATTAAGTATGAAACATTTTTTACGGCTTTTTATGAAAAGGTTTTAAATTTAATAAAAATAATATGGTAATTAATTAAATAAAAGAAAACCAAATTCTAAGTTAAAATTAATTAAAAAAAGAAACATAATTAAACTTAAATCTAATTATTAATTTATTAAAAAAGAATTAAATTTGTTAAGAAAATGTTTTTTTTGTTCTTTTGTCTTTATAAAGAAAAATAAAATATAAATGGAAAATAATAAATAAAAATATTTTGGATTTTTTATTAATAATAATAATAATAAATAATAAAAGAATACTGAAATAAAAGAATATAAGAAAAACAAAATAAATAAATAAATGAAATAATAAAAAGTTGGGCCAGGTGTGCAACAGTAAAGGCAGGGGTTAGAAGAAGCAAAAAGACAAGGCCCACTGACTTAGGCTTATGCGCTGCTGTTTGAAACAAAAAAAAAAGGAGGAAAAATATGAGAAGCAAACCAAAAGGTAGCGCTGGGTGTTGAATCCATGACCTCCAACATACACGTGCACTACCTTTGCCACTGGGGTGGCTGTACATCCGGTAACATAAACAAAACAAATAATACATAACACAAGTCAAGTCCTGAAAATGACTTCATCTTCAACCTCCAGCCTGAACATCAGCAACTTCCTCATTTCTCATCCATTTGCAAAAACGTAAACATCAAACATGTTCCAAATTTTACAACGATTCCAGAAATGTAAATTATTAAAACTATGAATCAAAGATGAGCATGAATTTCGAATGGTACCAAATTCTGACATAATTATTTTCAGAGATTCAAACCTAAAATTCTCACTACTCAAGCAATACAAATGAAATCTATGGACATGTACAGTTTCAGGACAATGATGTCTACATTTTATCTTCACAAATGCAAGCCTAACAATGCCTATATGAAAAGATAGAAGTTCGGAAAATGTACCTCAAAACTGGAAATCGTGAAATGAAAAGGAACTTGATTCAAGGTGCTACAATGATCAGGTTAACTTCCTCGAGTCCCTAGGAAGCTAATGCAATGATTAGCTTGAGTAATGGATGGCTGGAATGGGTTGGAGAAGTCAACTTGTAGTGCTCTGTTTTTGAGTTTGGAAGATGATGGAAATGGAATTATAGTTATGAAACAGGGACAAGGATAGGTTATATTTGATGTGTAAGAGCTTTAGGAACCAAAAGGCCAAGAAATGTACGAGTAGATTCTGAGTTTCAAGTTCAAAGTCAGAATCTGTGCATCAATGGAGTTTTTGGACAATTTATGGCTTGAGGGAGTTTCGGAGAGTTTCAGGGTGCTTAAGCTCGTGTCTTAGCTCACAAATAGTGCCTCTATTTATAAGAAACAAGTTTGGAGACTTGTAGTTGATCAGAATTCAAAAACAAATGTTTAAGCTCAACATGTGATTTCTTTGAAAAATAAAGTTTCAATGCCTTTGTACTTGTTAATGTAGAGTGGTTATGCTTTAAACAAACTTTCTTCTGACTTTTTAGATGGAGTGTGATCAGAGGGAACAATTGAGAGGCTCAAGAATTGACTTTGTGAATAAAGCTTGCTTTTCAAGAATGACATTCTTCACTTTCTTCCCAAAATGGCAATTTAAATTGGACAATGCTTAAACCACTTGGATTATAGATCAAAAGTTTGTGTAATCCATTAATGATGGATAGATACACAATTTAGAAGGCCTGCACAGCAAGATTATGCAGCCTAACATTGAAATTGGATTATGTGTTCATCAAGAAATGGCTTGAAATTCAAGAATAAAACCCTAACTTATTTCCTTCTATTCTCCTTTCTCAAGTATGATCTCAATGAGTTATTGGACATTTTTGAAATCTTTTAACATCCTTTACAAGCTCTATGTTGGACATTTTTTAAGATTCATCTTGGAACTATGTGAAAAATTTCCATGAAGTTAGGTCAAAATCCTACCTAAACTAGGACAAAATTTCACTAAATTTTCAAGTTTCATGAACATGTCTTCACAAAGTTATAACTTGAAATCCAAGAATTTATAGAAAAAGTCATGTTATACAATGTTTTAGATCTCATTGATATCGACAACTTTCATGTTGGAAGTTTCCTTTGAATCATCTTGCAACATGGTGGAAATTTGGCTCAAAGTTGTGAAAAAACATGAATTTCCAACACTTAGAAAAAATTCTAAGTTTAGAAATTGACTTTTCAAAATGAAATCTTTACTTTTTGATTTCTTGATGAACAAGTTTCACATTTTGACATGTCTTGATGAATTGTAATCTTTGAAATTTGATTTTGACCAAAAAGTCAAAGTTTGACTTTTCAGTGTACAATTGACTTTTCGTCAGTTGACTGAAATTCATCTATCAATCTATTGATCTTGAGCAATGTTTTGAGCCATGCCATTAGGTAAAAATGAAGCATTTGAATCCTTGAGTTCATGTCTTAAACGAATAAGTCATTTGCTAGGTCAAAAATCAGAAATTAAACCTTCCCAGTCAAAACCTTAATTTTGACCATTTTTCCCTTTTGATGATCTGATCAAATTTCTTGAGGAATTGTGATCCAAACTTGATAAATGGACATATATGAGTTCATGATGTTTACATGGACCAAAATATTATAAAGTTTGACTTCAAATTGACCACAATTGACTTTTTCCCCAATACAGTTGATTTTAGGTCAACTAATCAATTGACTGAGCAAAAATGTGATCCAAGACTTGAAACTTGACATGAGCAATCTTGAGAATACAAAATTATCCATTAAAGTCATATGGGGAATTAAAAGTCCATTTGTCCTTGTGCAAACTCAAACCCTCATTTTCAGTTATCAGTGCTTCAGGAGATGTCTTAAGCTGATCAATCCTTGTGTAGTCTTGAATCAAATGAGATCTTGTGAGAGATTACTTAAGAAATGAGAGGGCAAATTTTGGTGTACAACACTTATCATCTCATCCATCTAACAAATTCTGATAGCATGGATCGAGAATATCTCTAAAATCCCAATTACTCATTAGCATTTCAAAATCAAACATCCATTGATACATATCCAAGTCACTGAATACATGCATCAATCAATCATTACATTTCATGCATCAATCAAAATGTACACGCATAGCATAAAACCATGTTTCATGTGAAGACAATCATCATTTCCAATCAAGTTATCTATTCTACGTAGAATCTCAGCAGTATATCCCCCTGGTTAATCTCGGAAGATGATTTTCCAGAAGACCTCGGCAGAAGGTAGTTTCTTAACATAATCTCGGCAGCGGATTCCCTTAGTTAATTTCAGCAGATGATTTTCCAAAATACCTCAGCAGAAGGTAGTTCTTAACATAATCTTGATAGTAGATTCCCCTGGTTTATCTCCATAGATGATTTTCCAAAATATCTCGATAGTAGGTAGTCCTTAATTAAATCTCGACAGTAAGTTCCTCAGAAATCTCGATAGTATATTTCTTATTAAGAGCCTCACACCATTCATAACATGAACATAACCATATCAAAGTATCAATATCATTCATAACATTTGGTGCATCTGACATACGAAAACATAAAAAAGGAATTTGATAAAACATTAGAGAGTATTTTGGTTAGGAAAAACGTCGAAAGAGGTCCACGACTACGCCTACGCCTATGATACAATCCTCAAATCTTGTTGACACTATTCACCTTGTTATGTCAAATCAACTTGGAGATACCATGACATAATAACATGCAATGTTGGGGAGTCGGTGACAAAATAAGAAAGAGCCAATGGTTTAAAAGGATAAAATGAAGTAGTGAAAAACACAAGAAGGGGGGGTTGAATTGTAAAACTGAAAATCAATGCAATGAACAAGATATTTTTATCCTGGTTCGTTTGATCTCAAACTACTCCAGTCCACCCGTCAAGGTGATTTCGCCTCTCTCCAACGAGGTCTTAATCCACTATATTCAACTGAATATTACAGACTGCTTTAACAACTGCTAAAGCCTTCTTGATGCAAACCACAACCCGGTTTGTCAAGGAAACACTTTCTTACAAAGAAGATAAATCTAAGTGTGTGAATGTTTTCTACAAAACTGTATCACAACTGTGATGTATACACAACTTAAAGCTTAGAAACTAGATTGCTAAACAATGATTGAATATGAGAATGTGTAGTGTTTAGCAAACTGAGAGAAGGAAGATTTTGATCAGCTTTTATGCGTGTAAAGATTTGGAGAGCATTAGCCAATTCAATCTTCAAAGTCTTCTTTATATAGCACTGAGATGTTGAATGTTGGAGCAATATTCTTGATTCAATGCTATTAACAAACTTTCCTTATCGAGCAGATCTTGTCTGGAATGAGGCCGTTGGTATTAATTTGCTTTCAATGCACAGTACCGTTGCTTACTTAATGCAAGTTCTGGCTTGGCTCATTATGACTTTGCTTAGCTGCTGATGAACTGTTGTGTTTCTTTATCAGAGTGTTGAGCGCAGTTCTGTTCATCAGACTTCAGCATATACGTGAGTTGATCTTCTGATTCTGACATTCTGATATGGTAACTTCTGATGCTGATGTCAAGAACCAATTTCTGATGCTGATTAGGTGTGATCTTGCTTATACCAATCAGAGTATCTGCAAATCAGAACGTAATAATTTAGGCAGCAGATAGTTCATACATGAATCATATAAATAATATATCTTTTCACTTTGTTATCATCAAAACTTAAACATAGGGTAGTAGATTCAAACTTTGTTCTAACATAAAAATATCAAAAGTATTTACAGTACATTTGGTGCATGAACATGCGAAACATTAGGTGCATATACTATACATTTGGGTTTCATATAGATTGAGGGCATTGTGCATATACATCGTGCATGGAATTTTCAATTCTACTTTGGGTAAGAATACTACGAATTTTCTTGGGGCCTATTGTTAAATTAGCTTATCTATGCAAAACAAACAAAAAACACCTTGGTTGAGAACAGACACAATCAGTAAACTTTGATCTTATCTTTTGATTAGTTATCTAAGATTTTATTATCAAAACACTTTTCAAGTTTCAAACTCGCATCATCTACCCCCTAGGTTGTGGTAGATATGTGAAAATCTATAGTTCATTATGTTAATCTCTAAGCGATAATGAATTATCAAGTTTGTATTATTTAACCTCTAGGTTGTGATAAATACACAAGCCTATACTCGTGTTATCTACCCCCTAGGTTGTGGTAGGTATGGGAAAATCTATAGTTCATTGTGTTAGTCTCTAAACGATAATGAATTATCAGGTTTGTGTTATTTATCTTATATGTCGTGATAAATATACAATCCAATACTCGTGTTATCTACCCCCTAGGTTGTGGTAGGTATTCGAAAATCTATAGTTCATTGTGTCAGTCTCTAAGCAATAATGAATTATCAGGTTTCTGTTATTTATCCTCTAGGTCGTGATAAATACATAAGCCTATACTCGTGTTATCTACCCCCTATGTTGTGGTAGGTATGCAAAAATCTATAGTTCATCATGTCAGTCTCTAAGCGATAATTATCAGGTTTGTGTTATTTATCCTCTAGGTCGTGATAAATACACAAGCCTATACTCGTGTTATCGACCCCCTAAGTTGTGATAGGTATAAGAAAATATATAGTTCATTGTGTCAGTCTCTAAGAGATAATGAATTATCGGGTTTGTGTTATTCATCCTCTAGGTCATGATAAATACACAAGCCTATACCCGTGTTATCTACCCCCTAAGTTGTGGTAGGTATGCGAAAATTTGCGATATAGTTCATTGTGTCAGTCTCTACGTGGTGATAAATTATCAATTATGTATTATTTATCCTCTAGGTCATGATAAATACACAAACCTATATTTGTATTATTTACTCTCTAGGTTGTTGTAAATATACGAAATTTGTGATATAACTCATTGCGTTAGTCTCAAAGCAGCAATAGGTTATTTGTTCTCTGCGATATAATTCATTGTGTTAAGTCTCATGCAACAATGGATTATCAACTTTATTTATCCATCCCCTAGGTTGTGATGAATAGACAAAATATGGGTTAAGCTTACTATGTTATTCTCGAAGCGTTAGTAAGTCGATTTTCAAACTTGTGTTATTTACCTCCTAGGTTACAGTAAATATCCAAATTCTACGATCTCTTTTCTAGGTATTGGCGAGTTATCCACATCGTCATATCTAGGTAAATATTAATCTTCAATCATACTCTCTGTTCAAACTCTGGTAGGATGATGCATCATCATCTTTGCCTATTTTTCCGTACTTTTGGGAATATTGTACACTGTATCCTTATAATCTTTGATCCAAATTTTGGGTTCTTCCATTATTTAATAACCCTCCAATCCGAATGTGAAAAACTTTGGATACTCGCACGCTTCAATCCCAGAGTTATTAAATAGGGGCAACTATCATACTCTAAATTTGCCCGCCTCGGTGCTACAGTCAAAATTATTTTTAAAATTAGGTTTTAAAATTCTTTTGGTGCGTTTACACTAACATTCTTTGGTTTTTATAAATATTCATTTTTAAATTATTTTTCTTATTTAAAAATATACATAATAATTTATTTTTATTTTTTAAAATAACAAATACTTGCTCGTCTTCATATACTTTCAATTGGGTTTTTATTTCAAATAAGCAACATAGAACAATTGGTAAGGAATAAAGCTTGTAAACATAAGGTCATGGGTTCGAATCGCACTTGTTGCACTTTGAATATTTTTATGTCTATATGTGAATAATTTTATTTCCATTTATATTAAAAAAATCACAAAAAACCATTTTTTTATTATTTAAATGTTATTTTCGTACTTTTAATTAATGCATTTTTTAAAAAATTATTTATTTGATTTTATGCTTTTTTTACCAAAGATGAGTGGAAAAATTATAATAAATACAAAAAATATTTACTTTTATATTTAATTGTTTTTTATTAATCAGTGTAAATTTATGTCATACTCATCTTATGATTGGTTAGTTTGGTGACCAAGAAAATTTGATTTGTCAATTAACTTTATTTCCTAATTTGTTGACCTAATTATCATTATAAATATGCCACTCTTTCACACTATTTTTCATCCATAACTCACTAGAGTTCTCCTAAAAGTTGTTGCTCTCCATATTGAAAAACAACAATAAGGAAACCATGAAGTCTCCATCAACAATCATTTGGAGATCAACAATCTTATCAATATTTATTTTAGGATTCTGAACAGAACACCTAAAATTTTTCTCACAATTGAGGGCGAATTTTCTAACACTATCACACACTGACCGTGAGCATCTCCCCAACATTGTCGCTCCATGAAAGCTCTAAATCGATACTTTTTTCTTCTGTCCCTCTTAAATTTATGTGTTTTTTGAGATTGATTCATTGTTGTTCTATTACTGAGATGAAAAAGGGATTTGAGAAAGTCTAGAAAAATATATATAACTCTGACCGAGAGATTAAAACCGTGGAGATATTTCTATTTTTTTTATTTTATTTTCAAAAGGTTGCATTTTGTAGAAAGAAAGAAAAGTGGAATAAGTGGAAAGAGAGAAAATGAGTAATCACGTTAGTGATTCTTTCATATATCTTGTCATTACTTGTTTTTTTAATTAAATGAAATATGACATGTGTCATGTGGTAATTAGAGTATTTTTAAGAGAAAATTTGAAACTATTGAATGAGAGAGTGAGAATAATATGGAAGGGGCTGAACGGTCATATATCTATCTTTATTTTTAATTTTTTTTTTATATTATTTATTTTATTGTTATTACTATTTTATTTAATTAGGTTTATATTTATGTTGGACTTGGGCCTTCTTCTTTTATAATTCACACCATCCTTATTTGTCTACTCAAACCCTTTTAGATTTCTCATTTTACTAATTTAATTAATTTATTTTATTTAATATATTTAAATGGTTTATTTTCTTAATCACTATTCAAACACAGAAATTCGTTCATTTAGCGTCCTTTTTTTTATTAAATTAGTTTTAACTAGTTTGATTATTTTTGTTACCGAAAATACCAAAAAAACTTGTTTTTATTAGGTTTTAGACTAATTAGATAATATTAATTCATTTGTACCTAAGTTAAACACCTTTCACAATTTAATCAAAATTAATTCAATATTTTACAAAGATATTAAAACCCAAACAGTTCACCAAATACTCCACCCACATCTTTCATGATGAGCGACACGTGGCCAATATCTGGCCACATGATGACGAGACTTTATCAGACTCCCCCCGCTCTACGTCCTACCACACTCTTTATCGACCACTCAAATACTAAAATAGATAACTAACGGTCAAACCATTTTTTACTACTAACATAATCGAAAATTACAAGATATTTTCTAAAAAAGGATTAAGGAGAATTGCTATTAAAATTAAATGTGAATTTCGTATACGATCACTCACTTTTTATATCTAGACAAGGTTCAAGGATAAATTCGAAAGCAATTCTACGCAATCTTATAAAAAACACCAACAAACACTATGAACTACGAATTGGGACTCTGATTCCTCATAAGAGGATACGTAGGCATACAACTTAACAATCATGGCGAGTCCCCTAATTAAAAAACTAAAACTTTATTCCTAAACCTTTAATCTAAACCCTAGTATCCTTGTGAACAAGATAGATGAAGGGTGTCTAAAACCTTCCCTTCGTCTAAAGCGAGTCAAGTATCTAGAATCTATGAATCGATTTAGGGTTATTCTGTTATTCACCCATCCTAAGGATAAAAATTAATGGTAGCAACTCTTCTATTTTTTGCCGGTTATTGCAACTGATCAACCCTGTGGCGATATGTGCACATATTTATATTTAATTGTGACTGGTGCCAATGCACTAGGAACATATCAAGGCGCGATGATATGCCCCTCAGAAATATCCAAGAAATAGAAATAGTTAACGTTTGGGGAATTGATTTTACGGGACCTTTTCCCTCATCTATGGGAAACAAATATATACTCGTTACAGTAGACTACATATCTAAATGGATCAAAACTATAGCTTCTCCAACCAATGATACACGAGTAGTGATTAGGATGTTTAAGAAATACATATTTCTTAGGTTCGGTACCCCCGTTTAGTAATAAGCTATGGAAGATCACACTTAATTTCTAGAGTTTTTGAGAGACTCCTGAACAAATATGGCATAAGACATAGAGTAGATACACCATATCATCCGCAAACAAATGGTCAAGTAGAAGTTTTGAACAGAGAGATAAAGCAAATCTTAGGAAAGACTGTATCAACCTCCAAAAAGTATTGGTCCTCTAAAGTGACTCACGCATTGTAGGCTTATAGAACTGCCTACAAAACCCTCATTGGAACAACCCCCTTTAACCTCGTTTATGGAAAATCTTGCCATCTACCTTTCGAATTAGAACATAAAGCCTATTGGTCATTAAAAACCTAAATATGGACTATCTCAAACCAGGTAACAAGTGAATGATAAATATCCAAGAACTAGATGAGCTAAGATGAGATGCCTACGAGAATGCCATAATCTACAAAGAACGAACTAAAGCATGGTATGATAAATGCATTATGAGAAAATATTTTTGAGTAGGGGACACGGTACTCCTATTCAACTCTCGATTGTGACTTTTCCCAGGTAAACTGCGGTCCAGATGGAGTGGACCCTCTGAAGTAATAAAAGTTATGCAATCTGTAGCAGTTGAGATTCAAAGCTCATCAACCGGTCCTTTCATAGTAAATGGGCAAAGGTTTAAACACTAAACAGATGATAGCATACCCACCTAATACTCCCGCCATAACCTCACCAAACCTCCTTCATCCTTGCAACCATTTGTCGAGCTAAGGACGTTAAACAAAGCGTTGTGTGGGAGGCAACCCACATAATTTTAAATTTGAATTATTTGTTTTTAATTTTAGTTAATAAATGACTAACTTGTGTGTATTTTATTTTTAGGACTACAACATTCCACTTAGCCATATTTTTCCACTAACATTATTTCAGGATGCATACCATTAATGAAGCAGAAATCGCCTTCAGGAATGAAGACCAAAGGAGGTTGTGATACAGTGGAATAACTGACTTGAGTGTTTTGCATTTTATCGCAAATGTTGCAAATAGAAAGAGTCACCACCGACTTTTCTTTTATCCAATAAATGAAAGGGTGAAAAGAACAGGAAAGACCTTTTGAGATATTTTCTTGAGTTCGGGGGGTAGGTTATGAAAAGGCAAGGTGTTAGCACCCTTTTCATCCGTAGTTATCTATGGGATCTTAATTGCTTGATCTCTTTGAAATGTTTTTTATTTTGTGTAAGTTGAAAAATGTTTTGAAGATGTTTCGAAAGTGGTGATTTTGTAATGATTATCGTATCATTGAGAATGTATTCAAAATGTTTGTTTTGGAAACATTTTTAAAATGCCTTAGTGCGGAAATTTTGCAATGATTCTCGTATCATTGAGAATGTATATAAAATGTTTGTTTTAAAAATATTTGTTTGAAAAGATGTTTGTTTTTGAAAGTGTGAGGTGTGGAAATGGTTTTAGTTTGTGATCAAGCAATTACGAGAAATCTATCTACTAAAAAAGTCTTTGTTCTTTTCGTCCTCCTTTAGATAGTGTTATTTTACCATTGGTTGGTAAGGAGCCACATCATTGGATATGAGGGACAGACGTGGGTCAGTGCACATTCTTAGAAGGCAACTTGTAAGATGTTTTAGTAATTTGTTATAAGGGACTAAGATCGTTTACCGAAGGTAACATCGAAGGGTCATTGAGGGACTACGATCTTTTTAATCGAGGGTCTTTGCTAAAACATCCCACGTTCGGGGGACATGGCATTTTTTATCCGAGGCAACAAGTGAGGTTAACCCTAAAGGTGCATGTGTGCAAAGTGTTTTGTTTTCAAGTATTTTATCTTTGAATTAGGGTTTTCTAATGTTTGATTTTAAATCTTGTCATACAAACCCTAATTACTAACAATAATAAGGAAAGCGATAAATTACGGAATTTAAATGTCCTACGCTATTACAATGCTTTGGGAATGAGGGGGGGGGGGGGGGGGGGGGGGGGGGGGGGGAAGAAAGCAATAAAGCCATAATTATATATTACAAAGCATTGAATATGAATAATAATAATAATAAAATGCACAAAATGTAAAGACGAAGAAGAAAAAGAAATTGCTTTTAGGGTTTTTTGATGGAGAAAAAGAATTGATAGTTTAACTTAATTAAACTAATTAATTTTAATTACAAGAGAGATTAATTAATTATTTAATCAAAACATAAAATCAAAGTTAATTTAATTTAAGAAAATAAAACCTTAATCTGAATAATTTGTTTAAAAAACAATTTGAATATTAATGTCAACTTGGAAAAATATTTTTAAAAATATGGAAAATAAACAAAATCTAGTTCTAAATATTAATGCAAATAAAATAAGTATTTAAATTAAAATATTTTTAATTTAATTATTTAAGAAAATATATCTTTTGTATATTTGATTAAATAAAAATAAGTAAACAAAGAAAATATAAAAAGTATAAAAAATAGTTGGGTTTGGGTTTTAAAATTAAAAAGGGAGTGTGAGAAAATAATTTTTGTTAGGCCCAAATGAGCCTTTTTTGTAATCAAAAAATAAAATAAAATGTTTGTAACAAAAAAAATCAAAATGGGTCTGCGCTATTAGTCAAATGGGGGGGTGGGTATGAAGAAAATTCAGTCAAAGGCCCATAAACAAAGTCCAACGCTTATTGATCCAGTGTGATTGATTTCTTTGAGTGCACCATGGGCTTGCATTATAGAGTGTTGGATCTATCTGCACAATGATCTGATGGTGATGGTGAGAGGAATACCATATGCGCTTTTACTTTTCTTGTAACTGATTAGTGTGAAACAGATATAAAAAGAAAAAATGTTCCACGACTGGCTCGAACCTATGACCAGGCATAGGAATTTGTTATACGCGCGCTGCCACTGGGGTGGCTGTTACATCCGGTAGTAATGCAACTTGCACTAAATTTAAAATAAACTTAATTCTGAATACACTTCATCTTCTTCCTCGCGCCAACATCTTTAACGCCATTTTTAAATTTTTGATCTTGCTCATTTCTCAACCATTTTCAAAAATATAAACATGAAAGTTGCTCCATTTTTCACCACGAATTCAACCATATAAACTTCATAAACTAAAAATTAAAGATGAATGAGAATTTTGTTGATACCAAATTAAAACCTAATTTTTTCAGAAAGTTCAACTTCAAAATTCGCAACACTCAGGCAACATAAATGAAAACTAGAGGCATGGTTAGCTTCAGGGCAATGATGTCTATAGTTTTCATTCACAAAGTAACCATTAATGATGCTTGTATAAGGAGTTAAAAGTTGAGAAAACTTACCTCAAAACTGGAAATCGTGTTTTGAGTTTGAGCACTCCTGGAGATGTTGTGATGATCTAGATAGCTTCACTGAACTCCTAGGAAGCTATTGCAATGCTTACTTTATGCGAAAAGTGCTGAATTTTTCTGGAGAAGTCAAGTTGCAGGTTTGAGTTTTTGAAAATGGTGGATGGTGCAAATGGTGTTACAGTCGTGTAGTAGGGTCTTTGATAAGTTCTAAATGAGGTATGAAAGTTTTTTGATGGATTTAGAGTGAAAATGCACGAGTGGATTGTGAGTTTGGAATTCAAAGTCAGAATATGCAACAATGGAGGTTTGAAATGCAAATTCTGATTTTAGAGTGTTTGAGTGGGTTAGAGGGCTATTGAATTCATGTGTTAGCTTGCAAACAACCTCTCTATTTATAGAGGAAAAGTTTGATGGTTTGGAATTACCAGATTCACAAGATCACATGTTATGGTTTTGAAACTTGATTTTGAAGCAACTTTGACAAACATTGTTCCAATGCAATGGTAAAAGGGCTCATAGGGTAGTTAGGCACTTTAAACATGTTGCTTCCAATCATACATATTGAGTGTGATCAGAACAAACAAGTTAGAGGCTCAAGACAATTTGACTTTGTGATTAAAGTCACTTTTCCAAAATGGAAGTGTGAACTTTGTTCCTTAAATGTTAAGGTAACTTGGACAATGCTTGAATCACTTGGACATTGGCTCAAACGTTTGTGTAATCAACTGATTATGGATAGATTTAGAGGTTAAGGGGCCTGAAAATTAAGATTATGCAGCATACTTGAAGATTGGATCATAAGGTTCATCACAAAATGACCTAAAATTCAAGAATGAATGCTCAACTTCTTCTCTTAGATTCTCCTAGCTCAAGCATGATATCTTCAAGTTCTTGGACATTTTAGAAATCTTGAAACATTTTCTACAACCTTCATGTTGACCACTTTGACAATATCAAATTGGATCTAGGTGAAAATTGGCCAAGAAGTTAGGACAAAAATCTACCTAAACTTGTTGAAAATTTCACTAAGTGTTTATACAAAAATGTCATGACTTCATGAGCCTATATCTTCAAATCTAAGCATTTTTTAGACATCAACACTCTAACACAAAGTTGTAGAATTCATCAATATCTACAACTTTCATGTTGACATTTTTCTTTGAATCATCTTGCGTCTTGGTGAAAAAATGTCATGAAATAATGAAATTATCAAGGGTAAAAACACTTAGAATTTTTCTAAGTATTGAAAACTTTGATTTTTTGTGGACTTTTCTTGACTTTCTTGATTATTGATGATAAATTTTGATATTTTTGAAGGTCTTAGTGAATCTTGATCTTTGAAATTCAATATTGACAAAAAAGTCAAAGTTTGACTTTTTATGTATCAGTTGACTTTTCATCAGTTGATCAAATTTCAATTATCAATCCATTGATCTTGAGAAATGATTTGAGCCATGAAATTAGTTCAAGATATTGTGTTTAATCCCTTGAGATTATTCTTCAAGACATTAGGTCATGTGGAAGGTCAAAAGTCACAGATCATTCATTTTCAGTCAAAACCCTAAATTTGACAATTTTGCCCCTTTGATGATTTGAATGCTTTTCTTGAGGAATTATGATCAACCCTTGATCAATTGATGAATATGAATTCAAAATGTTGATGTTGTCCAAGAATCATGAATTTGACTGTATGTTGACCATAATTGACTTTTTTTACCCAATATAGCTGATTTTCAGTCATCGAGCAATTGACTGAGCAAATTTATGGTGCAAGACTTGAGACTTGGTATGAGCATTATTGAATACCTATAATGAACCATGTAAGTTACTTGAGGTATTAAAATTCTAACTTTCCTTTTGAAAACCAAAACCCTAATTTGTGGTCCCAATGCTTAGGAGGTGAGCTTGTTTGATCAACTCTTGAGCCTCCTTGAGCATTTGAGATCTTTTGTGGGAAATGTCTTGAAGAAAATGGATGGAAAATTTTGGGGTACGACAACTTCCCATATTCAATCTTCTTAAACCTGAAGAGTTAATTGGCTTCGCTTGTGCACGAAATTTTGGGGTACAACAGCTTCCTATATTCAAGGATTAAACACTTAAATGCCCAGAAATTTGCACTCGCTTGTGCACGAAGTAAAATTGTTTATTGATTATACCAGGAATGGGCTTAAAGATGCCATTTAGAGAAGCAATGAAGAGTTGTCAGAGATGGGCTTATAGACGCCATCCAAAGTAACTGTTGATAGAGAAATTGGACTAAATCTACGCTCGACTTTAATCCGAGCCAGATAATGTCTACTGGAAGAAGTATCATAATAAATCTTTAGTCGATTTAATCTGAGCTAGAAGATGTATGCATCCGTATTTAACTGGAGGAAGTATCAGAATAAATCTTTGGTCGATTTAATCTAAGCCAGGAAAGGTCTACTGAGAGAAGTATCAGAATAAATCTTTAGTTGATTTAATCTGAGCCAGAAAAGGTTTACTGAGAGAAGTATCAGAATAAATATTTGATCGATTTAATCTGAACCAGCAGAGGTCTTTAAATATTTAACTGGGAGAAGCATCAGAGTAAATCTTTAGTCGATTTAATTTGATCCATAAAAGGTTTACTAAGAGAAGTATCAGAATAAATCTTTGGTCGTTTAATCTGAGCCAACAGAGGTCTTTAAATCTTTAACTAGGAGAAGTATCAGAATAAATCTTTGGTCGATTTAATCTGAGCCAGAAAAGGTCTACTGAGAGAAGTATCAAAATAAATCTTTGGTCGATTAAATCTGAGCCAGTAGAGGTCTTTAAATCTTTTATTGGTCTGTCGATTGATTCTTCCTGAAAAGGTAATGAGTTAGTTTTATGCAATGTCATGATGTATGCAATGTCATGACTCTTCTGGTTAGATTTAGTTCTTCCAGTTAAAGACAGGCGAATCAAAGACCTCTTCTGGTTAGATTTAGTTCTTCGAGTTAAATACATGCGAACAAAGACCTCTTCTGTTTAGATTTAGTTCTTCCAGTTAAAGACAGGAGAATCAAAGACATCCTCTGGTTAGATTTAGTAAAGACAGGCGAACAAAGACCTCTTCTGGTTAAATTTAGTTCTTCCAGTTAAAGATAGGCGAATCAAATACCTCTTCTAGTTAGATTTAGTTCTTCCAGTTAAAGAAAGGCGAACAAAGACCTCTTTTGGTTAGATTTTTTTCTTCCAATTAAAGACATGTGAATCAAAGACCTTTTCTGGTTAGATTTAGTTCTTCCAGTTAAAGACAGGCGAATCAAAGACCTTTTCTGGTTAGATTTTTTTCTTCCAGTTAAAAATAGGAGAATCAAAGACCTCTTTTGGTTAGACTTATTTCTTCCAGTTAAAAATAGGCGAATCAAAGACCTCTTCTGGTTAGACTTATTTCGTCCAGTTAAAAACAGACGAAACAAAGACCTTTTTTGTCACCATGGATGGCATCTGTAAGCCGATCTCCGACAACTCTCCATCATCTCTCCAAATGGCATCTATAAGCCCGTTTCCAATTTAACACATCATCGAGTACAAATTTCTGGGCATTTTATTGTTCAATCATCTTTCACCTTCAAGTCACGAAAGACAGATCTGCCAATCTCACTCTTCAGGTTCAAGAAGATTGAACAGGGGCAGATGTTGCACCCTAAAATTTTCCCTCTCATTCCTTAAGAATTTTCTCACAAGATTTCTATTGGGTCAAGACTGCACAAGGTTTGATGAGCTCAAGATACTTCCTCAATATCGATGACTCAAATCTAGAGTTTGAATTTGCACAAGTACAATTGGACTTTTAATGCCCCATGTAGTTTCCATGGATCTTATTGGGCTCTCAGGAATCAAATAGAAGAAGATCAAGTTTGCTTCGATCCATAAGCTTCAATTGGGCATTTGGCTTCCTTCGAGCAAGCTTGGTTCATATGCTTTGATTGGGCATTTGGCTTCTTTTGAGCAAGCTTGGTTCCTATGCTTCGATTGGGCATTTGGCTTCTTTTGAGCAAGTTGGGTTCACAAGCTTCTATTGGGCATTTGGCTTCCTTCGAGCAAGCTTGATTCATAAGCTTCAATTGGGCATTTGGCCTCCTTCGATGCAAGCTTGGTTCACAAGCTTCGATTGGGCATTTGGCCTCCTTCGATCAAGTTTAATCCACAAGCTTCAATTGGGGCATTGGTTTCCTTCCTTCAACCTGCTTCAATCCACCTCTCAACTTGCTTCAACCCGCAAAGCAAGTATATCTTCATACTTGCTTCGAACCACAAGGATGGTTGTTTGTGGCATTTGAAGTTTGGATATTTGAACTTTCAACTGATTACTCAAGATATGGTTTTCCAAGTCTTGAGATTCCTGAAAAAACTTTGTGAAGTAGGAAAGAAATCCAGAATTTCTTTCATTTTGACTATGCCATTAAGATTATCTTGCATACTCAAACTGGTATATTCAGATGAATATGGCCCATTCGAAGAACTTGCAATTAGTGGAAATAATTAGTTTTGTCTTCCCTTGATTTTGGTCGAAGGTTGGACCTACGTGATCAAAACAAAAGGACTCAAAGTGGTATATTCAGATAAATATGGCCCATTAAAAAAACATGCAATTGGTGGGAACAATTAGTTTTTCCTGCTTTTGAGTTTTGTCGAAATTTGGACCTACGTGATCAAAACAAAAGGACTCAAAGTGGTATATTCAGCTAAAGATGGCCCATTCGAAAAACATGCAATTAGTCGAAACAATTCGTTTTGTCTGCCCTTGATTTTAGTCGAAGGTTGGACCTACGTGATCAAAACGAAAGGACTCAAAGTGGTACATTCATATGAATATGGCCCATTCGAATAACATAACAAAATCCTTATGCTATAATGCATAATCTTGTGTGAAAGGCCACTTGCTAGCAAATCCCGTCATAATTTAATGCTTACACCCACTTTTGAGTTATTAACCAAGGGTTTAAGCCTTTGTCCAAAGGATCTATACATTTATGGCATAAAGTTATCATTGCTATTCTTGGAAAGAAAATCTTTTGGTATAGGTATGTCTTGAGCCCACACTTTGTTTGCTTCTGATTCTGACCCCACCATTAAATATAGAAAGCAACCCATCTAAACCATTAACTTTGGAATTTCATCTTGGGATCATGAAAACTTGACACAACTGGATATTTGCTTTCCAACCAAACCATATTTTATTATCTTACAAATATGGTTACTCCCACTTAAAAAACCTTTTCTCTATAAATAGATAGACCATTTGCAAGCTAAGGGTGCCAGATTCTTGTTGTGTTAAAAAAATCCTTAAATGCTCTCAAAAACTCAGAATTTTCATCCAAAGCCACATTGTTTGCCATTTCTGGCTTTTGAAAAAACCACTCCAGAATCCTTTGAGCATCTCCCATTTCTTCCATTCGAACATCATCCATACACCACATAAAGAGAGGGATTATTAGCCTAGAACACTCCCAAACTCTCAAAAACTCAGAACCTGCACACAAGCAAAAAAACTTGGCACATTCTAACCTTACACACAAAATCTCAAATACCTCCTTGTGTTCTTTTGGCCTTTCGATTCACTAAACCTCCATATACCAGCTCTTTGATTCAAGTGACTTTCAAAGCAAAGTAGTAAATGAAATAGCTTCAGGGAGGTCGAAGCAGGCTTAATCCATTATCAAACTGTTCATGGAGGCTCTGTCGAAGTCCCTCAAGTTTCTCTCCAAGAGGTAAGTTTTCTTAAACTTGGAAATTTTCATTCAAAAATCATTTTTATATACAAATAAAATAAAAATATATAGATATCATATCTAAGAAGTTGAACATGCTCTTAGTTTCAATTATCACTGCTTATACGTTGAGAATTTCAACTCTGACTAGTTAGGCTTTGATTTTGGTACCAAACAAATTTGTGATAACCTCTGGTCTGTAGCTTTAGAAAGTTAAACAGTTAGATCTGTATTCAAATTTTAGACAGGTTTGATATTTACAATTTTCGATTTGGTTGAGAATCGAAGCTTTTAAAAGCTTAACAGGGTGATACATATCCCTACGCTCGAAGGAAGAAGAGGCTGGGCATTTCAAACATTCAGAAACGAGTTCATTATGTACCTAATCGAAGTTATCTTATGAACGGATGAAATTGACCACCCTAGTGGTACAAACAGCATGCACGAAAGGCATTTATGTATAAGGATCTGGCTTCAATCCTTGGCAGGACCAGAACAGTTTTTATCATTTGTTTGTTTCCTTTTCTTTTTAACAAACTTCAACATTTTTCTAACCAATCAAAATAACTCCTTTTGAGTTTATTTTTTGCACACTATTTATTTATAATGTTTATTTTATGAATATATAAAAGTATCACAAAAAATATTTTATTTTCATAATTATTTTAATTAACTAAAATCTTTCTTTAACAAAATCAAAACAAATTAATTTCCTTTTCATTCATGTCTTGTACATTATAATCCTTTTAATTCTTGTACATCATTCAAATTTCAATATGGTTGTAATATATAATTAGGTTTAATTTCTTGCAATCCTCATTTGTAAATTTATACACCCCATACCCAAGTGATGTAATAGCATAGTAAATTTACTTTCCGCAATTTACCATTTTTCATATAAATGCTAGTAATTAGGGTGTGTATGGCAAGATAAAATCAACCGTTAGAAAACCCTAAATTCAAAGACAAAAATGCATGCAATCAAACACACTATTCACACACATGCACCTTTAGGGTAATCTCACTTGTTGCCTCGAAAAATAGTCATGTCCCTCGAATATGGGTGTTTTAGCAAAGACCCTCGATAAAAAGATCATAGTCCCTCGATGTCCCTCGATGTTTCCTTTGGTAAAAGATCTAGTCCCTAACAAAAATTGCTAAAACATCTCATAGGTTGCCTTCTATGACTATACAATTGAACCACGCCTGTCCCTTCACATCCAACAATGGGGCTTCTTAGCAAATCAATGGTAAGATAGAAACATCTAAAGGAGGAGGAAAAGAACATAGACCTTTTGAGTAGGTGGGACGCTCGTAGTTGCTTGCTCTTAAACTAAAACCATTTCCACAATTACACTTTCTAAACATCTTCAAAAACAAACATATCTTTGAACTATTTTCAAAACCAACACTTTGTATGCATTCTTATAGAGACGAGAATCATTACAAATAATTTTGCAAAATATTTTCAAACTTCACACAAAGCAAAAATGATCTAGAAAGCAACTAAGAGCCCGTAGATAATTATGGATGAAAAGGGTGCTAACACCTTCCCTTTTCATAATCTACCCCCCGAACTAAAGAACTTATCTCAAAGTTCTTTCCTGTTCTTTTCACCCTTTCCATATTGGATAAAAGAAAAGTCGATGGCGACTATTGCTGTCCACAATAATTGCGATCAAAAGCAAAACCACCAAGTCAGTTCTCCCACCGTATTACGATGTTCATATGCATATGTTCATTCAATTTTAATCATTGGACATTTTTTCAAACAAAACAAAAAAACCAACAGTTTGAACTTTAAGATATATTTGTATGGATAGTTTTCTTATAAACAGGCGATTTTGTACAAAGAGACGGAAATCCTAGTAAGAGGAAGTCGTCGTGAAATGAAAAGAGTACAAAGTGAAAACAAAATGTATAGATATGTGAAAGTGATCTCATTGGGTTCCAAACTCTGTTATTGCCCCAATGTCTTTGAACATCTCGTCCCTTTCCATTGGAAGAAGTTGAGTGAACCATTTGAACTTTCGACTTTGGTAATAAAGCTTGCATGTAAGTGATCCAACGGGACATAGTCGTACGTCTTTAATCCCTAATTTTTCCTGGACCTCCCTTTTAGGTTTTCAGTCCATCAAGATACCCTTTTTTCCCAAGCCGCCCTTTCAGGTTTTCGACTTTCCAAGGGTACAATCTTTTGTATATATCCCTAATTTCTTCCTGAACCCTTTGGGTTCATCGAGGTGCCCTTATTTTTTCCTAGGTGTGTCAACCTAGCGTGTCATTCTTATGCATGGTATTTTTTGACTATGTCTGCATTCACAGGGTGCAAGAAATCTCCATCGTCCATAGTGGCTAGAATCATAGCACCGCCCGAGAATACTTTCTTGACAACAAATGGCCCTTCGTAGGTGGGAGTCCATTTTCCCCTGGGATCGCCTTATGGTAGAATGATGTGCTTTATTACCAATTCACCAGCCTGGTATACTTGATGCTTGATCTTCTTGTTGAATGCCTTGATCATATGTTTTTGATACATCTGACCATGACAGACAGACGCTAGCCTTTTCTTGTCAGTCAAATTCAACTGATCCAACCTAGTTTGAATCCACTCATCTTCGTCTAAGTTTGCTTCTTTCATAATCCTTAGAGAAGGGATTTGGACTTCGACAGGCAGGACAACTTCTATACTGTAGACTAGAGAGAATGGGGTTGCCCTAGTTAATGTTCGCGTCGAAGTACAATAGCCATAAAGAGAAAATGATAACATTTCATGCCAATCTTTGTAGGTTACCACCATCTTTTGCACAATCTTCTTTATGTTTTTTTTGGCAGCTTCCATCGTGCCATTCATCTTAGGTCTGTATGGAAACGAGTTGTGGTGCTTTATATTGAACTGCATGCAGAGTTCAATGATCATGGCATTATTGAGGTTGGTACCATTGTCAGTGATGATCCTCTCAGGGATGCCATACCGATAGATGAGGTTATGCTTGATGAACTGGGCCACGACATTTTTGGTAACTAAGGCAAATGAAGTTGCTTCAACCCACTTGGTAAAGTAGTTGATGGAGACAAGAATGAAATGATGTCCATTAGAGGTAGTAGGCTTGATTTCTCCGATCATATCAATACCCCACATTGCAAATGGCCAAGGAGCAGTCATGACATTCAAAGGAACTGGAGGCACGTGAACCGTATTAGCATAAATTTGGCACTTACGGCAAGTCCTCGAGTGGTGATGACAATCGATTTCCATAGTCGACAATAGTAACCAGCTCTTAGAATCTTCTTGGCTATAATGTGTCCACTAGAGTGAGTACCAAAGATTCCTACATGCATGTCCTCCAAATTTTCTCTGCTTCCTTCTTGTCAGCACAACGAAGCAGGGTTGAATCATGGTTGCGCTTGTACAAAATCCCTTTGCTCAGGAAGAACTTGGTAGAGAACCTCCGTAGGAATTTATTGTCGTTGATTGACCTTTCACTTCATGTAATCGAGGCATCTCCTCTACTCTATCAGTGTCAACCACATAGCAGTGCGCTGGTTCGTCAAATCTTTCAACAGTAATTATGGGAGCTTTGTTGTCCCACTTGACCTTGAACATAGATGACATGATATCTAAAGCATCTTCCAACTAATTTTCTTCCCTCGGGATATGTTCAAAGGTAATTTGTTCGAAGTATAGGATTAAGGTTAGCACAAGTTCTTTGTAAGGGATAAGATTTGGATGTTTTGTATCCCAATCTCCTTTAACTTGACTGATTACTAAAGTTGAGTCTCCATATACACTTAAGAATTTGATTCTTAAGTCAATAGCAGCTTTAAGACTCAAGATACATGCTTCGTACTCAGCCATGTTGTTGGTACATTCAAAGAAGAGTCTGGTAGTGAAAGGCATATGGAAACCTTCAGGGGAAATGATCACAGCACCAATTCTGTTACCCGGTGCATTGGAAGCTCCATCAAAAACCATAGTAAATCGGGATCCTTGCTCAGGTCCTTCATACAATCCAGGCTTTTCACAATCCATAATCAACATGATATTCTCGTCCGGGAATTCAAAGTTCATAGATTGGTAGTCATCCACAGCTTGATGAGCTAAATGATTTGTCATGACACTTCCTTTTATTGCTTTTTGAGTAGTGTATTGAATGTCATATTCAGTTAAAATCATTTGCCATTGAGTTATTCTTCCGGAGAGAGTTGGATTTTCAAAGATGTACTTGATAGGATCCATCTTATAGATCAACAGAGTAGTATGAGTCAACATATATTGTCTTAGTCGGCGAGCAGCCCATGCCAAAGTGCAACAAGTTTTCTCGAGAAGTGAATATCTTATTTCACAGTCGGTAAAATTTTTGCTAAAGTAGTATATTGCATGCTCTTTTTGACTAGACTTGTCATGTTTCCCCAGCACACACCCCATTGAATTCTCTAACACGGTTAAGTACATGATCAGGGGTCTTCCTTCCACTAGTGGCATCAGAATTGGAGGTTCTTGAAGGTACTCTTTAATCTTGTCAAAAGCTACTTGACAGTCCTTATTCCATTTTACTACTTTATCTTTCTTCAACAGCTTGATGAGTGGCTCACAAGTAGCAGTCAGGTGAGAACTGAATTGGGCAATGTAATTGAGTTGTCCCAAGAAACCTCTGACCACCTTCTCAGTACGAGAAGCTGTAATTTCTTGGATAGATTTGACCTTTGCAGAATCAACCTCAATTCCTTTTCCACTGACGATGAAGCCTAGGAGCTTTTCATACCTTACCCCGAAGATGCACTTGTTGGGATTCAACCTCAACTTGTATTTCTTCAGCTTGTCAATTAGTTTCTGCAAATGAACAAGGTTCTCTTACTCAGTTTGTGATCTCGCTATCATGTCACCCACATAGACTTCTATTTCATGATGAATCATGTCATGAAATAAAGCCACCATGGCATGTTGATAAGTTGCACCTGCGTTCTTCAGCCTAAAAAGCATGACCTTATAACAGAAGGTGCCCCACTCTGTGACAAAAGTATTTTTCTCCATGTCTTCAGGTGCCATTTTGATTTGGTTGTAACCTGAGAAGCCATACCTGAATGAGAATACCTTGTGTTGATCAGTGTTATCAACCAAGACATCAATATGTGGAAGTAGGAAGTCGTCTTTGGGGCTCACCCTATTTAAATCCATGTAGTCTACACATATACGGACCTTGCCATCTTTCTTCGGCACTGGAACAACATTTGTAACCCATTGGAGATACAATGTCACTGCCAAGAAACCTGCATTGAACTGTTTCATTACCTCAGCCTTGATTTTCTCTGACATATTAGGACGCATGCGACAAACCTTTTGTTTGATCAGAGAATAACTCTCTTTCATTGGCAGACAATGGACCATGATATTAGTATCGAGCACTGGCATGTCTTCATATGACCAAGCGAATACCTCAACATAGTCGTGCAACATCTGAACCAATCTACTCTTGACATTGCCCTCCAGGTTGGTGCCAATCTTAACTTCTTTCATATCTGCCTCAGTACCTAAGTTTATCACTTTGACCAGTTCTTCGTGCGGTTAGATAGCCGTTTCCTCTTGTATCAGGAGTCTGGTGAGTTCTCTAGGTATCTCACAATCTTATTCACCTTCGTCTTCGGCTTGATAGATTGGATTTTCAAAGTCATAAACGGCAATAGCAGAATTGTTGTCAATGAGATCCATAGTGGATGTGGATCTGCAAATGTGTGTGTGTGTGCATGTAAGGTCACATGGTTATTTTGAAAATGCAGTAAAGTAAAAGAAAGACAAGGAGCGCAAAATTTGAATGAAAAATCGTCCAATGTTTTCATTAAATGAGCATATGATATATGAAAGGACAACCTTTAAAAAATGGACCATCGTGCCCCGGGAAAGGCACGAGGTTTAAATTCATTGTGTTTAAATAAATTATACAAACAAACTTCTTAAAGAAATAAAAATAGGAAATAGAAATTACTCCAGGCTGAAGGAGATTGAGATGAAGTCTTTAGCCATCCAGTTGTTGAGTCCACCGTCATTAGTTGGGAATATCCAGTCATCCAAATCACCGTCATTGTCTTCCAGAGCATTGACTTCATTGTTTCTAATACGTATAGGTGGTCCCCCAACACGAGAACGTCGAACCTCTTTTTGAGCCTCTGAAGTAAAACCCAACCCAAATTTGTCAGATTTGCAGGGGATATCGGCAAGCTGTCCCCAGACAGTGCAACCTCCTTCTTCTACAACATCCCGAGCATCCTTCAGAGAGGACATTCATGGTGTGTCCTTGGAAATCTTAGGGGTAGTAGGAATATCTTTAGCAACATCAATCGTTTGAGGGATTATTTCAAATGCTTGGCAGTGGGGTTTCAATGAATTCTCCATACATTTCGACATATTTGAAAGAATTCAAATGAATGACCATATATTCTTCCTCTCCAAGGATTGTGATAACCTTCCCTTTCAATGGGTACTTAAACTTTTGATGCAATGCAGAGGTAACTACACCTGCACCATGAATCCATGGGCGTCCGAGCAAGCAATAATACACCGAATGGATGTCCATTACATAAAAAGTGGAGTTGAAAACTTGAGATCCCACCTTGATCGGAAGATCGACCTCTCCATGGACCATTATCTTTGACCCATCAAAGGATCTTACCACAATATCACTGGGTTTCCGCACCAGCCTTTCACAATCCAATCTATCCAAAGCACCTTTGGGTAAAATATTTAGGGAGTAACCTGTATCTACTAACACATGCACCAAAGTAGTGCCTTTGCATTCAATAGAGATGTGTAGATCTTTGTTATGCTTCTTCCCTACCGGAGTTAAATCTGAATTAGAAAAGCTTAAACCATGGTCAGCGGTTAGGCTTGCTACACAATTCTCAAATTGATCAACAATGGTCTCTTGTGGTACATGGGCATTCTTTAGAAATTTCAACAAAGCTTGGGCATGTGCTTCGGAGCATAATAACAAGGACATCATGGATATTTTTTAGGGTGTTTTCCCCAATTGCTCAACTATTTTGTAGTCTCTTTTCCGGATGATCTTCAGAACTTCTTCCATCTCTTGTCTTGAAGGGTCTTCAATTGTAGCATCTTTTAAGGGTTCCTTCATCTGGGAAGGTTCAGTTTCTTTCTCTTTACCTCGGGCGTCAGCAGTTGGCCCAGTAACAAGAATATGAACAGGTGTTGTAGTAGTGGTTAGAGGAGAGATCTCCAGAGAGAAGATCATTCCTGTCCTAGTGACCTTTCTGGTTCTGACAATGTTTGTAATTTCAGGATCTTCATTTTCAGTAATCCAAGGCTCTTGCTTGACACCATGATAATAAACTTTTGCACCATAGTTCCAAGGAACAACTTTATCAGAGGAATAGGGGACTGGGCCCGGTGTAGTGAAAATAAGGGGAGTCATTCTTGGATCAGCAGGAATCCTTATAGGGTCTTTAGAGGTGATCCTTATAGAAGTATTAAAAATAATGATTATGGAAACATCTTCAAGTCTCAGTTCTTTCGGTGTACTTTCAGGAAAACTCTTCACGGATGGAGTTTTCTTGAATAGAATCTCATGGCTATCAATCAGGCGTTTGATACCTTACTTCAGCCACATACAATCATTAGTTTGGGAAGCACAATGATAACAATTTTCAAGGTAGCCCAGAAATAAACCGGCTCTTAACAGAGTCTTCTTGACGGTCATCAAGGTAGTAGTCAAATCACTCATGGTGGAGACAAAGGAGACATCGTCAATGGTATTAACACATTTACCATGACTGGGCATGGGGGAAGTAATCACATTAGGGGTTTCTGGAGGGTCAAACTCAATCACTTTGTTGTCAATCAAATCTTGGATTTGGATTTTTAGGGCCCAACAATTATTGGTTTCGTGCCCGGGACTATTGGAATGGTATGCACACCTTGCATTTAGGTTATACTTTGGAGATGATGTGTTTGGATTTTTAGGAGGATCATCAATTTTTCTTTCAAAATATATTGTAATTCTTGAGACAATGGCATGTTGATCCTGGTAAATTGTCTCCTCGAAGCGTCTGACTACGCTGATTGTTTTGTTGTTGTGGTCGTTGAACGGGGGTCGGGTTAGAAATCAATAATGCTCATACTGACTGATGACGATCATTCTTGATACGGCTCCTTTGTATATAAACAGCATTAGTTTCCTTCTTACCAATAAATGGTTTCTTTACAACATTAGAGGTTGAGGCCATTGGGATCTTTCCACTTTTGATTCTACTTTCAACTCATTCACCAGTCAAAATGAACTCAGTAAACCCTGACGAAGAACTCCATATCAGCAAATTAAATAATGGGTCCGACAGAGTGCCCATGAACATGTCCACTAATTCTCTGTCAGTCAAATGGGGTTGCACCCTTCCAGCCAGGTCCCTCTATTTTTTAGCATACTCCTTAAAGCTTTCGCTTGAGCCTATAGTCATACTTTGTAATTGCATGTGGGTTGGTGCAAGGTCAGCATTGTATTGGTATTGTCTGTAGAAGGCAACATTCAAATCCTCGCATGTGTGGATATTAGTCCCTTCTAGTTGATAGAACCATTTCAATTATGTTCCAAATAAGCTCTCTTGGAAGAAATGAACCCATAACTTCCTATCGGCGGTGTGTGGTTGAATCTTGCAAACATATGACCTTAAGTAGAGTTTTGGAAAAGAGACTCCATCATACTTGGCAAAGACAGAGTCCTTGAATTTGTGGGTAATAACCACCCAATGGACCAAACCTAAGTCTCCTAAGTCCAAAATAGGAACTGTTTGGATCTCCATATCCTTAAGTCGGTCTTCCGGCTGTTTATATTTGTCATCCTCCACTGGGTCCTTCTCATTGGATTAGTCTTCATCCTCAGAGATCTGGTTATTTCCACCCCCAATCTTGGCGCTTCTAACATCCTCGTCTTGATTGTCTTCTTCCTCATAAGAAGCCTCTTCTATTTGAGCCAATCGGGCAGGACCCTTGAACCTTCTTCCCATGTTGAGAATAACAACCCGCTTCTTAGTCTTCTTTTTGATGGAAAGGAGTGCCATCATTTCTTGTTGTCCTTTATCTAAGTTGAGGAGAGTCTCTTGGAACTATGCGTGTTGAGTTTGCAGATCTTTTACGGTTTTCTCTAGAGCCATCTTATACGGAAATAAACAGTAAAAGGATGAGGAAACCTGTATCGGAAAACTTGCTTATGATATGATGCGTGATATACTAATGCAATGTTTGCAAGAACCTTAAGGAATTTAAATTTTCTAGCCAAAAAGAAAACAAAAACAATAATTTCATTAATAAGTTGAAGAGTTACAGTTGCCCCTTGGGCTTACAAAGAAAAAGAAAAAGGTCTCGAAGAGACAACAAAATGAAAACTCCTAAGTCTCCCACTGACGCTTCCTCTTTGTGTCTATGTAGGCATTCAGGTTTTGTTCCTCGTGAAGTTGCTTTGTGAGCTCCAACACTTTCTTCTCCCTTGCATATAATCGAGCCTCAAAGGTGTCTCGTTCTCCCTTGAGTTGAATCTACGATGTCTGCAACTCTACGAGGTTGATAGACATGTCAGGATAGAGAATGGTATAAGGAATATCCCCTTCGGCTATGGGCTCCATAATCACTGCTAGGATGGATGGATAAGGCATCATGTGACTTTGAGCATGAGCTCGTACCCATTTGAGATAAAGCTCAAGAGGGATGGAATTATTATTCCCCAAAGTCTTTCTATCAACCTTACTTACCATGGCCCAAGCATGTACAAACCTTCGATGATAACCTCGAACATCATTCTCGTAGTCGAATACAATATCTTGAATGAGCGCATCATGAAGACCATCTCTTCGAGTATAGCCAAATTATCGTAGAGCTAGAGAAGGTTTGCAAGTAATACCTCCCCTAATTCCCAAGAGTGAAACATTAGGGAACTCCCCACAACAGTCAATGATAGTAATGTCCTTTTGAGATCGAGAGAACCAATAGATATTTGTATGAGAAAGCGAGATTATCCTTTGCGGCCACCTCAAACCTTGCTCATTCTTCAATACTGATAAGGGAAGGTGTGAAATAAACCACCTAGACATCAAAGGCAAGTAACACATAAGATTACCTCGCTTCCTCATAGTGCGAGTATGAAGAGAGTGAAAAATGTCTCCAAGCAATGTAGGCACAAGGTTACGAGTAAGGAAAATTTTGACAGCATTCACATCTATAAGTTGGTCAGGGTTAGGAAAAAGCACCAACCCATAGATTAGAAGAGCCAAGATCTCCTCAAAAGCTTGAAAGTTCATTACATCCGAAAACAAACGAGCCTTCTCCATCAGGAATTTAGCAAAAAAGCCTTTGACCCCACTTCTTGTCTCTCAATTAGCTACAATATTAGAACTCTTCAAATGTAAGGTCGTGGCAATAACTTCAGGTCTTGGAGCTTCCTATAAACCGGTGAAGGGCATTTGATAAAGAATAGATACTCCTTGTAGTTGAGATAATTCTTCCATTGTGGGAACTAATTGATAATCGGGAAAGGTGAAACAATGATGTACAAGGTCAAAGAACTGAAAGAGCACCCTCGTCATGTCTTATTCAAAGCTTAAGGTAGCCAGATTGAGAAGTCGACCATATCTTTTGGTGAACGGAGAATTTTAAGGAACCCTTGATTATAACTCTTTGAGTTTAGGAGGCACCCTTACGAAGTTGATTCAAATGGTATTTCTGTGAGTGGAAGCCATATCCTACAAAACAGAACAAAGATAAATCCATATATCCTTGAAATGGTTAGTGAAAATGCTATGGAATGATGTCATGATGTTATGCTTGATCAAATAATCATACACAAACAAATCACATAAGGTCTTAGGTTTAGGCTTGCATGGGGTTTATAGGTAAATACCCTCTTGAAGTCTTAGTTTGCTCAACCTGTCCTAAAAGAAGTAATCAGGATCTAGGAGCCTCAATATCACTGATCTTTCTTCATCGGGCATTGTTTTAGCTCAGGCATCTGAACTACGACCAAAATATCCCGAAAGTCTGATCTCAATGAGTGTAATATCGAGTATCAACCAACTTTAGTCTTGCACCAAATCCAGCTATCTCACTACTTTCTAATGGCCAAGTTGTTCAACTAAGGTTCTACAATGAGTTAGTGCTTCATGACACGACACAACGGCCCCGTATTCTCCTTGACTGGACTCAAGGGACACTGGTACCAACAAATGTGTCACACTAACATAGCCATCGCTTCAACCATGTCAGTATTACGCTGCATAGTCCCCACAATCTATTTCTACTTACCAAAAATATCTCAGATCTGGGTATAGGATCTATACAAGAAACAAACCCAAGCATAACCCCAAAATGTAAAGCAAACAAGGCAAAGAAGTAAAGCAATCAAGGTGATATAACTCTTAAGGTAACCCCACTTTTAGTTTAACTCCCATCAGAGTCGCCAGTTCTGTGATACGGTGGGAGAACTGACTTGAGTGTTTTGCGTTTTATCGCGAATGTTACGGATAACAAGAGTCGCCACTAACTATTCTTTTATCCAATAAAGGAAAGGGTGAAAAGAAAAGGAAAGACTGTTTGGGATATTTTATTGAGTTCGGGGGGTAGGTTATGAAAAGGGAAGGTGTTAGCACCCTTTTCATTTGTAGTTATCTACGTGTTAGAACAAAGTTTGAATCTACTACCCTATGTTTAAGTTTTGATGATAACAAAGTGAAAAGATATATTATTTATATGATTCATGTATGAACTATCTGCTGCCTAAATTATTACGTTCTGATTTGCAGATACTCTGATTGGTATAAGCAAGATCACACCTAATCAGCATCAGAAATTGGTTCTTGACATCAGCATCAGAAGTTGCCATATCAAAATGTCAGAATCAGAAGATTAACTCACGTGTATGCTGAAGCCTGATGAACAGAACTGCGCTCAACACTCTGATAAAGAAACACAACAGTTCATCAGCAGCCAAGCAGAGTCAGAATGAGCCAAGCCAGAACTTGCATTAAGTAAGCAACGGTACTGTGCATTGAAAGCAAATTAATACCAACGGCCTCATTCCAGACAAGATCTGCTCGATAAGGAAAGTTTGTTATTAGCATTGAATCAAGAATATTGCTCCAACGTTCAACAATCTCAGTGCTATATAAACAAGACTATGAAGATTAAATTGGCTAATGCTCTCCAAAATCTTTACACGCCTAAAAGCTGATCATAATCTTCCTTCTCTCAGTTTGCTAAACACTACACATTCTCTTATTCAATCATTGTTTAGCAATCTAGTTTCTAAGCTTTAAGTTGTGTATACATCACAGTTGTGATACAGTTTTGTAGAAAACATTCACACACTTAGATTTATCTTCTTTGTAAGAAAGTGTTTCCTTGACAAACCGGGTTGTGGTTTGCATCAAGAAGGCTTTAGCAGTTGTTAAAGCAGTCTGTAATATTCAGTTGAATATAGTGGATTAAGACCTCGTTGGAGAGAGGCGAAATCACCTTGACGGGTGGACTGGAGTAGTTTGAGATCAAACGAACCAGGATAAAAATATCTTGTTCATTGCATTGATTTTCAGTTTTACAATTCAACCCCCCCCCCCTTCTTGTGTTTTTCACTACTTAAATTGGCATCAGAGCGCCTGGTTCTGAGCTAAAACACTTAACCGTGTCAGTACAAGATCCAGCATCAGAAAAACACAATGGCAGGAAACTATTCTCACACCAGCAATGACAACAATGAGGACAGAGACAGATTCAGCGGCAAACCTCCAGTCTTTGATGGAGAAAACTTTGATTACTGGAAAGACAGAATTGAAAGCTTCTTTCTGGCACATGATGTTGATCTGTGGGATATGGTGACAGATGGATACACGCACCCTGTGAATGCAAGCGGTCAGAAGATTGATAGAAAAACAATGTCTGACCAACAAAAGCGTGACTTCAAGAATCACCACAAGGCTAGAACCATCCTCCTCAGTGCCATCTCCTATACTGAATATGAAAAGATCTCCAACAGAGACACAGCAAAGAACATTTTTGACTCACTCAGAATGACGCATGAGGGCAACGTTCAGGTCAAAGAAACTAAAGCTCTGGCGCTCATTCAGAAGTATGAGGCGTTCAAAATGGAAGAATCTGAATCCATTGAAACAATGTTCTCAAGATTCCAGATTCTGGTAGCTGGTCTCAAGGTTTTGGACAAAGGATACTCTACTGCTGACCATGTCAAGAAAATCATCAGAAGTTTACCCAAGCAATGGAGACCAATGGTTACAGCTCTGAAGCTAGCTAAAGATCTCAACAAAATCACTCTGGAGGAACTTATCAGCTCCCTCAGAAGTCATGAGATAGAGCTAGAAGCTGACGAGCCTCAGAAGCAAGGTAAGCCTTTAGCATTAAAATCTAACAAAAAATCTGAGTCTAAAGTTTTGCAGGCAGTTGAAGAAACATCTGATGGATCCTCATCAGAAGAAGATGAACTCTCCCTCCTCTCCAGAAGAGTAAATCAACTGTGGAAGCAAAGACAAAGGAAGTTCAGGAATCCCAGAAGATCTGATCAGAACGAGTCTTCTTCCAGATACAGAAGGACAGATTCTTCCTCTGGATATAGAAGATCTGAAGGCTCCTCTAGTAGCAAAAAGCCAAACACCAAGGACATCATCTGCTATGAGTGCAATGAGCAAGGACACTATAAGAGTGACTGCCCAAAGCTTCAGAGGGAAAAGCCCAAAAAGAAGTTTGGAAGAGAGAAGAAGAAAAGTCTCATGGCTACATGGGATGACTCTGACTCGTCTGAAGCTGACTCAGAATCAGATGATGAGAGGGAAAACATAGCTCTCATGGCTAACATCTCAGAAGATAGTGAAGCTTCTGAATTAGACTCAGAATCAGATACTGAAGAGGTATTTCCTAACTTTGCTGTTAACTTTACCAAGGCTGAACTTGCTGAAAGCCTTAATGAGATTCTGGAACGGTATCAGCAAATTAGAGTTAAATTCAGAGACCTGAAAAGGAATCTTGAATCTGACTCTAATAAGACCGAGAGTCTCAAATTGGAGAATTTTGAGCTGAGAAATAAGATTTCAAAATTAGAAAACACTTTACAAAACTCTCAGAAGGAACCAATTTCTGAAACTCCCAGCAACGCTGATGAGATCATCAAGGAGTATGATCACAGTTTCCAGAAGTTCCTCGCTAAAAGCATAGATAGAAGAAAACTGGCTTCAATGATCTATGGAGTTAGCAGAAACGGCAGGAGAGGAATAAGATACCAAGGTAAGGTTCCTACACCAAAGAATGTCATGGACTTAACCATTAAACACACTCCTCTGAATTCACATTTTGTGTATGGTCACACACATGATATTAAATACACTAGCAGTAAGCACTCTGTGAAACCAAAATTCAACCAGAGTTTTGGTAAAACTAACAAATCAGGACCCAAGAAAATCTGGGTACCTAAGGATAAATTAATACATGTTGCAGATATCTTTAGCAGCAAGTCAGAAACACCAGTCATGGTACCTGGACTCTGGCTGCTCGCGACACATGACGGGAAGAAGGCATATGTTCCAAAGCCTGGAACTTAAACCTGGAGGCCATGTTGGTTTTGGAGGCAATCAGAGGGGAAAGATAATTGGCTCTGGAACTGTAGGTAATGGAAATCTTCCCTCTATTAATAATGTTCTGCTAGTAGATGGATTGATGCATAATCTGTTATCCATAAGTCAATTAAGTGATAACGGTTATGATATAATCTTTAATCAAAAATCATGTAAAGTTGTTAGTCAGAAAGATGGGACTATCCTGTTTAATGGTAAGAGGAAAAACAACATTTACAAAATCAAACTTTCTGAACTAAAAAGTCAGAATGTAAAATGCCTTCTGTCTGTTAACAACGAGCAGTGGATCTGGCACAGAAGATTGGGGCATGTTAGTATGAGAAGAATATCTCAGATTAACAAACTCAATCTGGTCAGAGGACTTCCTAATTTGAAGTTCAATTCAGATGCTCTGTGTGAAGCATGTCAGAAAGGCAAGTTTGCAAAACATTCTTTTAAATCCAAAAATGTTGTTTCTACCTCTAAGCCATTAGAACTTCTACACATTGACTTATTTGGACCAGTTAAAACTGCTTCAGTCAGTGGCAAGAAGTATGGGTTAGTAATCGTAGATGACTATAGCAGATGGACATGGGTAAAGTTCTTAAGACACAAGGACGAGTCACACTCTGTGTTTGTTACCTTCTGTAACCAAGTTCAGAATGAAAAGAATCTTAGAATCGTTAAAGTCAGAAGTGATCATGGTGGAGAATTTGAAAACAAAGATTTTGAGTCATTCTTTAATGACAGAGGCATTCTGCATGATTTCTCTTGTCCTAGAACTCCCCAACAAAATGGAGTTGTAGAACGAAAGAACAGAACATTGCAAGAAATGGCCAGAACCATGATCAATGAGACAAACGTTGCTAAGACCTTCTGGGCAGAGGCAATAAACACAACGTGCTACATTCAGAATATAATCTCAATAAGACCTATTCTGGAAAAGACTCCATATGAATTGTGGAAGAACAGAAAGCCCAACATTTCATATTTTCATCCATTTGGATGTACTTGCTTTATATTAAATACAAAGAATTATTTGAACAAGTTTGACTCTAAAGCACAGAAGTGTATTATGTTAGGATACTCTGAACGCTCAAGAGGGTACAGAGTATACAATACAGAAACACAGATTGTGGAAGAATCAATCAGTGTTCATTTTGATGATAAGCTTGACTCTGAAAAGTCAAAGCAGAATGAAGTTTTTGCAGGTATGGAAATTGAATTTACAGGTTCTGAAGACAAGTCATCAGAAGCTCTCAACACAGACACTCCTTCAACGTCTGAAAGGAGCACTGCTAGCAATCCTACAACAGCTGCTGATCAACCTCAGAAGAGATTACCCAGAAGCAGCTTGGAACACCCAGAAGAGACTATCTTAGGAAGAAAGGAAGATCCAATCAGAACAAGAGCAAGCTTCAGAAACTCTGAAGAAACTCTCATGGGACTTGTGTCTCTGATTGAACCTTCTTCTATTGATTAAGCACTTCTGGATAATGACTGGATTCTGGCAATGCAAGAAGAGCTAAATTAATTCACCAGAAACGACGTATGGGATCTCGTTCCCAGACCAAAAGGATTCAACGTCATTGGAACAAGATGGGTGTTCAGAAACAAGCTAAATGAACAAGGAGAAGTCATCAGAAACAAGGCACGACTGGTTGCACAAGGTTATAGTCAGCAAGAGGGGATAGACTATACAGAAACCTTTGCTCCAGTCGCCAGGTTAGAATCTATAAGACTTTTAATTTCATTTGTTGTTAATAGAGGCATCACTCTGTATCAGATGGATGTCAAAAGTGCATTCTTAAATGGTTATATAGAAGAAGAAGTTTATGTACACCAACCCCCTGGTTTTGAAAATACAAAACATCCAGAACATGTTTTCAAACTAAAGAAGTCACTATATGGGCTGAAACAAGCTCCCAGAGCTTGGTATGAAAGGCTAAGTAACTTTCTATTAGAAAATGAATTCACCAGAGGGAAAGTGGACACTACTCTATTCTGTAAATCAGTTAAGAATGACATCTTAGTCTGTCAAATTTATGTTGATGATATTATTTTTGGTTCTACTAATCCTTATCTTGGAAGAAAATTTGCTAAGTGTATGCAGGCAGAATTTGAGATGAGCCTCATGGGGGAACTGAAATTCTTTCTAGGAATTCAGGTCAATCAAACTCCAGAGGGAACTTACATTTATCAGAGAAAATACATCAGAGATCTTCTGAAGAAATTTGACCTCTCAGAATGTAAGCCATCAAAGATTCCAATGCATCCCACGTGCATTCTGGAAAGAGAAGAGGTAAGCAAAAATGTAGAACAAAAAGTCTACAGAGGTATGATTGGTTCTCTCCTCTATCTGACTGCTTCAAGACCTGACATATTATTCAGTGTTTGTATCTGTGCTAGATTCCAATCAGATCCTAGAGAATCTCACTTAACAGCTGTTAAGCGAATTTTCAAGTATCTGAAAGGTACTACTAATCTGGGTTTGTTTTATAGAAAATCTAGTGATTACAGCTTAGTAGGCTACTGCGATGCTGATTTTGCTGGAGACAGAGTGGAGCGTAAAAGTACTTCTGGAAGCTGCCAGTTTTTGGGAGAAAATCTGATCTCTTGGTCCAGCAAAAGGCAATCAACAATTGCACTATCAACAACAGAAGCTGAGTACATAGCAGCAGCAGGATGTAGCACACAAATGCTCTGGATGAAAAGTCAGCTTGAAGACTTCCAGATTTTTGAGAGTAACATTCCTATACTCTGTGATAATACTTCTGCTATTTTCTTAAGTAAGAATCCCATTTTACATTCTAGAGCTAAGCATATAGAAATAAAACATCACTTCATTAGGGACTATATTCAAAAAGGAATTTTGAACTTAAAATTTATAGATACAGACCATCAATGGGCTGATATCTTTACTAAACCCCTTTCAGAAGATAGGTTTAATTTCATTCTGAAACATCTCAGCATGAAAGTCTGCCCAGAGTGAAAATGTTTTAATTCCATATATTTACCTTCAGAATGTAATTGTTTTACTGTGAACTTCTGATCAATCTTCTTTCAGAAAGATAGAACATGCAGATTGTATCAGATGCAAGTCTAAAGATCTGAGAGTCTAAGCTCAAAGACAGACGTACTGATCACTACATCAAACAAGTGTCATCCAATCATCAGCAAATCTCTGAAGCAGAACGCGTGCACGCTTCTGAGAAGGAAAAACGCTGATTGGGTGCATTGAGACACATGTCTGGTAACCGTTTTTAAGTATCTTTCTAAAATCCCCCAAAATCAGCAAGCATTTAATAAAAGTAATCATGCTTTTAAAACGCAATCATGATTTTTCTCTTTCTTAAAAACGTTTATTTTTTCAAAATATTCTGAAACTCTATTTAAACACATTAACCTCTCATTCTAATTCTTTACAGTTTCTCACTAATTCTCAAGCATTCTCTGCATTTTTCTGTGTTCATCTCTTGCAAAACCTTTTTTCTCAGTTTCTTCTCAAAATCTTTTAGTGTGAACATGGCAACCTCCAGCAGTACTTCTGCAGGTCCTCAGAAGAAAGCATCATCTGAACAGTATCAAGTGCCATTCAGAACACTCCTCACTCCTGTGAAGAATCTTGAAGTGTTATCTGAATTGATCATTGATTTTGGAAGCTTGAAGGAGAACGGTTTTGACCTAACAGAAGAAGTTAGGGCACAGAAATGGGAAAGGTATTTTGACAGGTTGGTTGGACCAACATTTCCTATGTTAGTCAAGGAGTTCTGGATTCATGTGAAGGCTTCAACGCATCTAGTCACCTCCTTCGTTATGGGGAAGAAGATTGTGATCACTGAGGATCACATAGCAAGGTTAATCGGTTACAGTGGCGGTGGCGTCCGCTGTATTGATATGGCTGAGAGATGTGCTGACGTGGGCGTGATAGCTGAAAGGATTTTCACCCATGGGGTGCCCAGCAGCAAGATCAAAGATATGAAGGATCATCACAGAGTTTGGGCAAAGATAATTCTGGGGTGCTTCAACCATAGGAAGCCAACTAGTTCACCTGATTACATAAATGTGGATCAGCAGTTTCTGATCTACTTTATCGATCAGAAGGTAAAAATCAACTTGGCTCATCTTCTGTTCAACCACCTCAGAACAAGTGTGAAGGAAACCAGGGAAGAAGAAAGAACAAAGAGGGATTGGATTCCCTTTGGAAGGTTGATATCAGATATTCTGACAGAGAATAGGCTGATAGAGCATCTGATAGAAGCTCAAGAGTTAAGCACCATTGAACCAACAGTTGGGAAGCCTCTGAACGCGAAGAACTTGAAGAAAATGAAGTTGATAGAGAATATCAAAAAGGAACTCAGAGCTAATCCTATTGCTGATATCACCAGCAGAAGAGTTCCACTGAGTGACTTTCCTTTATTTTCTGAGATAGAATCTAAACCAGAGGTGGTTCTCAAATACCTAGACGCGTGCAAGGCAGATGGTACAGATCCAAATCTGATTATCAAAGATCTGCATCAACCTCAACAAGAAGTGACTCTGAAGACGAAGAAGAGAAAGGCACCTTCAGAAGGATCATCCCAGCAGACACCCAAGAAAAGAGGTAATTTATCTGCTGCTTCTGTTTTAAATTCTTCTACTATTCCAGCATCTATTCCACCTCTAACCTCTCATAGAATCTCAATCCCCATCCCAACAATAGATGAAACTGAACCAGAAGATGACCCTTCTGAGGCATTAAAACTCAGAAGACCCAGAACCAAACATCCCAAACCAACAATCTCAACAACATCAGCAATTGACAAAGTGCTGTCTGACATTGATCAACACACTTCTGATCACTCCACCAATCCAAACTCTGAACCACAAATTGTCCCTCCTCCACAACCAGAACAACAGCAATCTGCTGAAGAACCAGAACAACAACAACCTCTCTCATCAATTCCAGAAGAACCCCTTATTCCTGAACAACCAGAAATTCCAACAACTTCTCCTCAACCAGCAATTCTGTCTCCCTCTCCTCAACCAGAAATTCATCCACCATCACCTCAACCTGAGTTTCATCACTCTGAAACTCACACTCCTCCACCTTCTGAACCTCATTCACCTCAATCATCTGAACCATAACCTCTGGCAATCCAGCTGCCATGTGGAACAACAGTCACCATGGCCCAGTTGCCATCCTCACCAGAATCTACACCACCCAATACTCCCAAAACACCAAAAAGTCCAATCATAATTTCTGATTCTCCCACTCCATCTCCAAAACAAACAGCTGCCAAGCAAACCACCGAAAACCCCAGCAGGACCTTCATAGACTTAACCAGTCTTGACCGTCTTGCTGATATGAAACATAAAATAGCCATCCCAAAACCAAAACAACCAGATGTTGGCTCTGGTATTATGAATTTTGAAACAGGTGTGCAGTAGTGGATTGCTTCTTTGAAGCAAGTCTGTCCTGGAATGATTGACCCAGCTGCCTCTGACCAGCTCTGGTCACAATTCAGACTTTGGGTACGTGCTGAAGCCCTCAAGTTGCAGGATATCAACTATGAGCAAGCACAACAGAACTTCAGCAAGCTGTTGAAGGAAGTTGAAAGTCAACTGCCTCAGGAAGTTGTGCTCCCTCTGGATAGTGAACCTTGGTCTGAGAAACAGCTAGCTTCAAAGGTGCAACCAGAAGAAAACAAGACCATTCAAGCTGAAGCAAGTCAAGCAGAAGATGTTGCAGAAAGCTCTCAGAAGCTTCCTGCTTCTGATGTTTCTCAAGCTGCCTTGGACAGGCAGACTCTGGAAGAGCTGAAGCTGAATGACATGCGTCTGCAGCAGAGGATGGATGAAAACGACCAGAAGATGAAAGAAAGAATGGATGTGCAGGATAGCAAGATTGACACTGTTGTCAGCATGGTGCACAAGCAGAATGAGACTGCTGATCAGATCAAAGCCATGCTGGAGAACCTGTTCACACGCTTTCCTCCTCAACCTTAGTCTTTTATTCATGTCATTTTCATGTTTTCTTTGATTTTTTGATGTACTGTTTGAATATGTTTTGTTTGATTCTGAACCTTTTTAATATGACAAGTTTTTCTGATCTTAATTGTTTTAGCACATCACCTACACTTTTTGATTGCTGACAAAAAGGGGGAGAACTAGAATGATATTTTAAACCATAACGGTTAACTAAGACAGAAATTCTAGAACATTCTAACTCTATTATACTTGAAAATGTTTTTTATGTTTTGCTTAAAGTCTACAGGTACAAGGAAGCTCCTGGACACTCTGAAGACTAAAAGCTCTGAAGCTCTGATCCGCTCTGATACTCTGATCCAAAGCAAAGCTCTGACAAGAAAAGCTCTGATACGCTGATCTGAAGCTCTGCTCTGATATGCTGATCTAAAGCTTCCGATAGTCAAAGACTCTGATACTCTGATGTTCAAAGAAAGGCAAAAAGATCTGATCCTGAAGAACACTCGTAATCAAAAAGGGAAGTAATAAACTCAGGGGGAGTATCTCTCAACTCTGATATCCTTTTATCCCTTATCCTTGATAACCTCTTACTCTGATGCATCTCTCTGATACCTTTTCACGTTATTTTCATTAAAAAATATCTAGTTTTTGTCATCATCAAAAAGGGGGAGATTGTTAGAACAAAGTTTGAATCTACTACCCTATGTTTAAGTTTTGATGATAACAAAGTGAAAAGATATATTATTTATATGATTCATGTATGAACTATCTGCTGCCTAAATTATTACGTTCTGATTTGCAGATACTCTGATTGGTATAAGCAAGATCACACCTAATCAGCATCAGAAATTGGTTCTTGACATCAGCATCAGAAGTTGCCATATCAGAATGTCAGAATCAAAAGATTAACTCACGTGTATGCTGAAGGCTGATGAACAGAACTGCGCTCAACACTCTGATAAAGAAACACAACAGTTCATCAGCAGCCAAGCAGAGTCAGAATGAGCCAAGCCAGAACTTGCATTAAGTAAGCAACGGTACTGTGCATTGAAAGCAAATTAATACCAACGGCCTCATTCCAGACAAGATCTGCTCGATAAGGAAAGTTTGTTATTAGCATTGAATCAAGAATATTGCTCCAACGTTCAATAATCTCAGTGCTATATAAACAAGACTATGAAGATTAAATTGGCTAATGCTCTCCAAAATCTTTACACGCCTAAAAGCTGATCATAATCTTCCTTCTCTCAGTTTGCTAAACACTACACATTCTCTTATTCAATCATTGTTTAGCAATCTAGTTTCTAAGCTTTAAGTTGTGTATACATCACAATTGTGATACAGTTTTGTAGAAAACATTCACACACTTAGATTTATCTTCTTTGTAAGAAAGTGTTTCCTTGACAAACCGGGTTGTGGTTTGCATCAAGAAGGCTTTAGCAGTTGTTAAAGCAGTCTGTAATATTCAGTTGAATATAGTGGATTAAGACCTCGTTGGAGAGAGGCGAAATCACCTTGACGGGTGGACTGGAGTAGTTTGAGATCAAACGAACCAGGATAAAAATATCTTGTTCATTGCATTGATTTTCAGTTTTACAATTCACCCTCCCCCCCCTTCTTGTGTTTTTCACTACTTCACTACGGGCTCTTAATTGCTTGATCACTTTGAAATGCTTTGTGTTTTGTGTAAGTTGAAAAATGTTTTGAAGATGTTTTGAAAGTGGTGATTTGTAATGATTCTCTTATCATTGAGAATGTATTCAAAAATTTTGTTTTGGAAATATTTTAAAAACGCCTTAGTGCGGCAATTTTGCAATGATTCTCGTATCATTGAGAATGTATACAAAATGTTTGTTTTGAAAGTATTTGTTTGGAAAGATGTTTGTTTTTGAAAGTGTGAGATGTGGAAATGGTTTTAGTTTGTGAGCAAGCAATTACGAGTAATATACCTACTCAAAAAGTCTTTGTTCTTTTCCTCCTCCTTTAGATAGTGCTATTTTACCATTGGTTGGTAAGGAGCCACATTATTGGATGTGAGGGACAGGCGTGGGTCATCGTACATTTATAGAAGGCAACTTGTAAGATGTTTTAGCAATTTTTTGTAAGGTACTAAGATTGTTTACCAAAGGCAACATTGAAGGGTAATCGAGGGACTACGATCTTTTTAATCGAGGGTCTTTGCTAAAACATCCCACGTTCGAGGGACATGACTGTTTTTATCCGAGGTAACAAGTGAGGTTAACCCTAGAGGTGCATGTGTGCAAAGTGTTTTGTTTTCAAGTATTTTATCTTTGAATTAGGGTTTTCTAATGTTTGATTTTTAATCTTGTCATACAAACCCTAATTACTAACGATAATAAGGAAAGCAGTAAATTGTGGAATTAAAATGTCCTACGCTATTACAATGCTTTGGGAATGGGGGGGTACAAGTTTTGTGAATAGGGGAAAGAAACCAATAAAGCCCTAATTATCTATTATAAACCATTGAACATGAATAATAATAAAATGCACGAAATGTAAAATGAATAAGAAAAAGAAATTGCTTTTAGGGTTTTTTGATGGAGAAAAATATTTGATAAATTAACCTAATTAAACTAATTAATTTTAATTACAAGAGAAATTAATTAATTATTTAATCAAAACCTAAAATCTAAGTTAATTGAATTTAAGAAAGTGCAAGCTAAATCTAAATAATTTGTTTAGAATACAATTTGAATATTAATGTCAACTTGGAAAAATAAACAAAATCTAATTCTAAATATTAACACATATAAAATAAGTGTTTAAATTTAAATATTTTTAATTTAATTATTTAAGAAAATATATCTTTTTGTATTTTTGATTAAATAAAAATAAGTAAACAAAGAAAATATAAAAAGTATAAAAAATAGTTGGGTCTGGGTTTTAAAAGTAAAAAGGTAGTGTGAGAAAATAATTTTTGTTAGGCCCAAATGAGCCTTTTTTGAAATCAGAAAATAAAATAAAATGTTTGTAACAAAAAAAATCAAAATGGGCCAGCGCTATTAGTAAAATGGGGGGGGGGGGTATGAAGAAAATTCAGTCAAAGGGCCAGAAACAAAGTCTAACGCTTGCTAATCTAGTGTGATTGATTTCTGTGAGTGCACCATGGGCTTAGATTATAGAGTATTGGATCTATCTCCACAATGATTTGATGGTGATGGTGAGAGGACTACCATGTGCGCTTTTACTTTTCTTGTACCTGATTTGTGTGAAACAAATATTAAAAGAAAAATGTTCCATGCCTGGCTCGAAATCATGACCAGGCGTAGGAATGCCTTATACGCGCGCCCCTTGCCACTAGGGTGGCTGTTACATTCGGTAGTGATGCAACTTGCACTAAATTTAAAATAAACTTAATTCTTAATACACTTAATCTTCTTCCTCGCACCAACATCTTCAACACCATTTTTAAATTTCTAATCTTGCTTATTTCTCAATCATTTTCAAAAATATAAACATGAATGTTGTTCCATTTTCACCATGAATTCAACCATATAAATTTCATAAACTATAAATCAAAGATGAATGATAATTTTATTGGTACCAAATTAAAATCTAATTTTTTCATAAATTTCAACTTCAAAATTCACATCACTCAGGCAACATAAATGAAAACTAGAGGCATGGTTAGCTTTAGGGCAATAATGTCTACATTTTTCATTTACAAAGTAACCATTAATGATACTTGTATAAGGAGGTCAAATTTGAGAAAGCTTACCTCAAAATTGGAAATCGTGTTTGGAGTTTGAGCACTCCTGAAGATGTTGTGATGATCTGGATAGCTTCACTGAACTCCTAGGAAGCTATTGTAATGCTTACTTTGTGCTGAAAGTGCCTGAATCTTTTTGGAGAAGTCAAGTTGCAGGTTTGAGTTTTTGAAAATGGAGGAAGGTGCAAATGGTGTTACAGTCGTCTAGCGGGGTCTTGTATAGGTTCTAAATGAGGTATGGAAGTTTTGTGATGGATTTAGAGTGAAAACGCACGAGTAGATTGTGAGTTTGGAATTCAGAGTAAGAATATGCAACAATGGAGGTTTGAAATGCAAATTCTGATTTTAGAGTGTTTGAGTAGGTTATAGGGCTAGTAAATTTGTGTGTTAGATTGCAAACAACCTCTCTATTTATAGAGGAAGGGTTTGAGGGTTTGGAATAATCAGATTCACAAGATCACATGTTATAGTTTTGAAACTTGATTTTGAAGTAACGTTGACAAACATTGTTCCAATGCAATGCTACAAGTCACATGGTAGTTAGGCACTTTAAACATGTTGCTTATGAGTACACATGTTGAGTGTGATCAAAACAAACAAGTTAGAGGCTCAAGATAAGTTGACTTTGTGATTAAAGTCACTTTTCATAAATGGAAGTATGAAATTTGTTCCTTAAATGGTAAAGTAACTTGGACAATGCTTGAATCACTTGGACAATGGCTCAAAATTTTATGTAATCAATTGATTATGTATAGATTTAGAGGTTAAGGGGCCTTCAAAGCAAGATTATTCAGCATACATGAAGATTGGATCATAAGGTTCATCATAAAATGACCTAAAATTCAAGAATGAATTCTCATCTTCTTCTCTTCAATTCTCATAGATAATGCATGATCTCTTCAAGTTCTATCACATTTTGGAAACCTTTAAACATTTTCTACAACCTTCATGTTGAACACTTTGGCAAAATCAAATTGGAACTAGGTGAAAATTGGCCACGAAGGACAAAAATTTGCCTAAACTTGTTGAAAATTTAACTAAGTGTTTATACAAAAATGTCATGACTTCATGAGCCTATATCTTCAAATCTAAGAATTTTTTGGACATAAACCCTCTAATGAAAAGTAGTATAATTCATCAAGATCTACAACTTTCATGTTGAAAGTTTTCTTTGAATCATCTTGCATCTTGGTGAAAAATATCATGAAATAATGAAATTATCAAGGGTAAAAACACTTTGAAATTTTCTAAGTATTGAAAACTTTGAATTTTTGTGGACTTTTCTTGACGTTATTCATTCTTGAGATCAAGTTTGATATTTTTGAAGGTCTTGATAAATTTTGATCTTTGAAATGTTGACAAAAAAGTCAAAGTTTGACTTTTTGTGTATTAGTTGACTTTTCATCAGTTGATCAAATTTCAATTATCAATCCATTGATCTTGAGAAATGATTTGAGACATGAAATTAGTTCAATATATTATGTTTAAGCCCTTGAGATCATGCTTCAAGCCATTAGGGCATGTACTAGGTCAAAAGTCATTGATCAGTCATTCTTAGTCAAAACCCTAATTTTGACAATTTTGCCCCTTTGATGATTTGAATGTTTTTCTTGAGGAAATGTGATCAACCCTTGATCAATTGATGAATATGACTTAAAAATGTTAATGTTGACCAAAAATCATGAATTTTGACTGTATGTTGACCATAATTGACTTTTTATCCAATACAATTGATTTTCAGTCATCTGAGCAATTGACTGAGCAAATTTATGGTGCAAGACTTGAAACTTGGTATGAGAATTCTTGGAGACCTATAATGAACCATGAAATTCACTTTAGGTATTTAAAGTCCAACTTTCCTTGTGAAAGCCAAAACCCTAATTTGTGGTCCCATTGCTTAGGAGGTGAGCTTGTCTGATTAACTCTTGAGCATCCTTGAGCATTTGAGATCTTTCCTGGGAAAAATCTTGAAGAAAAGGGAGGGAAAATTTTGGGGTACAACAAAGGAGTTATGCCATCTTAGTTGAGATAACAATATCACATATCCTCTACCCATATTTTCCTTCCTTGGTTTACTTAGAACTTGTTGAAAGTGTTCGCTTTATGTTTGATCAAATAAAGGGGGAAATATTCTTAATAGTAAAACACCCTACTTACAAAAACCTGACACTGCAATTCCTAAGTTCATTCAACTTCTAACCCAACTCAGAGCAGGACCAGATAGAGGATTAGCTACCTTTATACTCTTTAGCTGAGAGTATCGTGTTACTTGTAGAGAACTAGCTAGATCCCTTGGTTTACACTATAGCCCCAATGCCTTCTCCAAAGTTCCAGAAAATATGCAACGTGAATTAGATTACTTCTGGAGAGAAATCATTGATGATCTTTACCTTGATCATGAAGCCATGAACAACACCCTAATCCATAATCATGCGATTAGGTACTTCCATATGACTGTATCCCAAACATTCTTTGGAAAAGCTGAAAACCGAACAAGTGTAGCCAAAGAAGAGATGTTTTTCATCTTGAGTGTTTTCCAAAATCGCCCCATCAACTCTGCAGCCTTCCTACTTACAAATATCAACAAGGTTGCTAACCAAATGATAGAGAATATTTATGTGGGAGTACTAGTTACTCACATTGCTATAGCACTAGGCTTGCACAATCGTGTAGCCCATCTGACCCAAACCTACAGATCTAATCTTTTGGATACTAACCATTGTTGAAATTATAGATTAGTAATGCGTGAAGGAACTAACTGTTGTACACCAAAATTTGCCCTCCCATATTTCTCAAAACATTTCAAGAAAGATCCACAAGTTACTCAAAGTAGTCCTAGGGTTGGCCAGACAAGCTCTCTCCTAAGGCAGTCTACCTCAAATTAGGGTTTCATGTTGCATCAAGATACTTGATTCCAAGGGACCCCAAATTCTCAACATTGTCCTAATATGTTCTCAAGACCATCCATGTCAAGTTTCAAGCCCTATAGAGGAAATTTGCTCAGTCAATTGCTCAAAGGCCTAAAAATCGACTGTGCTAGGGAAAAAGTCAATTGTGGCCCACATACAATCAAACTCCAAGATTTTTGGTCAACATCCTCATTTTGAAGTATATTTCATCATTTGATCAATATTAGATCATGATTCATCAAGGATTGCTCATAATTCATCAAGACTCAAAAGTTGCTAAATTAGGGTTTTGTAGGAAAAGTCAACTCAACTTTGACCAAACATAACTTTATCATACTTTATGATAAATGACCCATCCAAAGCTCATTTTGAAGAGCATGCAAGTCCCTACAATCCATCTTCAGCTCCCAAGTTCAAAATATGCACTCACAAGAAGTTATGAATTTGGACATTATAGGTCATTTTGAAAAGTCAACAAAAACACATTTTTTGTCAAAGATTCATACATGAGCATGGAATATCAAATTGGGATGAGACCAAAAGGTTTGATTAGAGGACATCTCAAGCTTTCTAAAAAGTCAAAGAACACCTCCAAAGAGTTAAAATTGAGGAAGTTATGCATTGGTGAAGTTGACCTTTTTTGCAAAATTGCCAAAAGTCAACTATCCCTAAAACTTCAAATTTTGCCAAATGGGCCCAATCTTTTTCACTTGTTTTGAGTTGGCAACATAGTCCACAAGCTCTAGCCTTTGCCACTTGTCCATATCTTACTTTTATTATTTATTTTGATTTTTATTTGAATTAATTCAATTTAAATCAAAACAAATCATATAAAATCCAAAATATTGAAAGAAAGAGATTTTGTGCTTGTTTCTGGTTCCAATTACAGCTAGCAAACATTCAAAATCGTATCAAGGCATGGTGTGAACAAAAATATTGAAATAGGCCAATTTTGGAAAGTTTTCAAAGTGAATCAAATCAAAGATCCAAATCATTGATGGAGGAAGATTGAGAGCAGTTATCAACCCTAATCCCTTCATTAATACATATAGAGGGCGTGCAGACTCAAAACTAGGTTAAAAAACAGGCGCAACAAGCAGAGCAACATTGGAAAAAATCAAGAAAAAGTACAAGATGGATTTCATTATTCCAGGACAATTCAAGACTTCCTGACCATCCCAATCGATTCCTGGGAGTGTCAGCAAGCTAAAGCAATCAAGAACCAAGTCGTTCCAGTCCCAAAAGGCTATGTAAGTCCATCACGAAACTCGTGAAATCTTGAATTCGAATAGCATGATTTAGGCATTGTTAGGATGAATTAATCATATATTGTTGATCTATGAGACATTTGCAAGCTTCCTGTATTGATTAATTTCATTTATATGGCATGTACTAAAATTCACCATGGCTAGGGTTCGTAGCTCCATTTTAGGGTTTTTGCTTGCAGGAGAAATTGGCCTTGATAAAAGGTACCATCGTGTTCAGAAGGATGGTACGAATCTAACCATGGCCTTGGTGGTCATTTATATCACGTGTATGTGATTTTGAGAATTGGCAGGGCTGTAGCGACGGACGTTGTCCGTAGGTATAGGTTCCCAAACCTTTAGCCACAGAGAGAGGAAGGGGACGAAGACGTGGCTTCACCTGATTTGGCCATTTGAATTTCACGCAGAATATTTTATTATTTTATTTGTTTTATATATTATTATTGTTATGTGTTTTATGTACAAACAGAAGCGAACGGTGCAGTGGTGAGCGTAGCATTGGCAATTGTTCCAGGACCTGGGTTCAAATCCCAGGTCCCCCTATTTCTCCATATTATTTTCCTTTTCAGGATTCAACGTGCTTACCAACCAGGGGTCCACCATATGTCCTCACATCAATCATGCCAAGTGTCAGATGGTCAAATCTGATGGCCATCCAGGAGAGAACACTATGAGCCAAGTCAAACGCATCACACTGGATCTCAAAGGTCAACGTGGACCTCACCATTTTGGGCCCAGATTTGACTATTTGCACCCCTATAATTCTCAGGCCCAATTCCTTTTCTATATTCTTTTATATTTATTTTTATTTAACTTATTTAATTTATTTACTAACCAAAAATTAATTTTCTTTTTATCAAAAAATCACCAAAAAATATTATTGTTCACCAATTAAATTTAAGATATTGATTTTTATTAAAAAAATTAATTAATTTAATTAGGTTTGATTAATTTAGATAACTTTAATTTCTTTTTATACATAATTAAAAATAATAAGAATAATTATGTTTTTTATTCCAAATTTAATTTTTCTTTCTTTTCTTAAAAATAATCAAAAACATAAAAAATAGGTCTTGTAATTATTTTTTATTAATTAATTTAATCACTAATTAATTTTCATATTTAATTTAGAAAAACTTAATTCTTTTCTTTAAAAAATATTCAAAAAAACAAAAACATTTTTCTTTTGATTAGGAGGGTCAAAACCCTAGTTTCTCGTCGATATAAGTTTCATCGCGCGCTTTATTATTTTTACCCAATTATTGTATCTGCTCACAGTTTGTAATAGTTTTTATTAGGACTTTTACTTTTCATTATTGCTTTATTTTTCAAAGGGTTTGTTTTTGGCTATGTAAATATCTGAAGCCTTGTAATAGCGTAGTTTAATTTCCGCATTTTAAATTCCATAAATTATTAACTGTTAGATGTGTGATAATAGGATGCATGACAAGAATGTATGACTAATTTTAAAACAGTTCGATCACCCTAAATGTGCAAAGATAAATAAACTGAAATTGAATCATTCGCACATGCACACTCCTAGGGTATACTCCCACTTGGTTGCCTTCGGTAAACGTTCATTGAGTATAGGATGCTTTAGTGGTCGTCCTTTTGTCCAAAGATCAGAGTTGCCTCGGAAAGGTTGCCTCGGATATTGTTGCCTCGGATAATTGATCTAAGACATTAGGGTTATTACTAAGACGTCCTAACATTGCTTTAGTGAACGTACATCCCTTTCGAATTGACCCTCAAAACTCCAACGACGGTGCTACCTACTCACTAATAGTGGGATAGCGCTGTCTAAAGGAAACAAGCATATAACGATTATTTTTTCGAGTAGGTAGATTAGTTCTTAAGTACTTTCTCATTCAAAAACAAACTTTTTTCACACTTATACTCCTTTACAAACAAATTTTTCAAAACACTTCATTACACTCTTGAAGACAGAAGCAAGAGTTAAATCGAAGTCAAAAAAAACTTTTCAAAGCCCACAAACACAAAGAAAATAATTTTGAAAATGACGAGCAAGTACCTAAGAGCCCGTAGATAAATACGGATAGAAAGGGTGCTAATACCTTCCCTTTCTATAATCTACCCCCCGTACTCAGAAATATCTCAAAAAAGGAATTTTTCTGTGCTTTTTTCCTTTCCTTGTTGGATAAAATAAAAGACGGTGGCGACTCTTGCTTACCGCGACATTTTGCGAATACAAACGCAAAACGCAAACCAGCAAGATTCCTTAATGAAATAGGGAAACCACATCCCGGTTCTGGCCACCGTATCACACTAACAAATTTAAAAATTCTTATTAATTATGAGGTAGTCCACCATTTCACCCAACCAAACCAAGAGTTCACTAGTGTCCACAGCAAAAACAACTGGTTATACGAACTAGAGAACCTAGGTGAAAACCCTACACATCCCAGGTCTCCTCTTTCAAATGTACCTTCATCAGAATCTTATGATAAACACTCTATTGACTTTGAGCTACACACTTTAAGATGGCAAATCACAGCCCTGCAATGTGAACAAAGAGAATAAGCCGATAGATTTATTGAGCAGATGGACCATCGATTCCTATAAATTCACTCGTTGAGGAAATCTAATGGTCGACATGGCCACTGATCTAATCACACACCGGGTTCTATCATTCCTTTATCACCTCAGATTAAACCATTGAGGATAATGTTTGATTTAAGTGTGGGAGAGGAACCTTATTCAATTTTTAGTTAGATTTCTCTCTTTCTAGTTAGAGTTAGATTTAATGTTTTCAAGTATTATATTCTAGTATTTTCTTTTAATGAAGTTTGTCTTATCAAGTCGTTATAACATGGATTTTGCTGTCTATTGAACTTTTCTTTTTCTTGAGCCATACCAATAATTTTTGCAAAAAGAAATAGTGGTTGTTTTTAATTATGGTTATTAGACAAGTTTAGAATGGGTTATATAGACTTGAGAAATGTCCTAAAATATAAGTGTCCTTTTAACATTGTAAGTCTCTCAAATTTAAAGGTCGATTTAGATAATTATGATGCTTTCACCTTAAAATCTCACCCTTAAATAAAGCCTTAAGTAGTTTATTTTAGCAATCATCACCATCCTAAGCACGCTCTAGAAAAAGGATATCCAATGAATATAAGTGAGGGATCCTAATTTAATAATAATTAAAAATAGGGAATCAACCCTCTAAGTTAGGTGACCCTTGCCAGGTTATTTATCCCAACGGTTATGGAACCTGTAAAGACTTAAAACCCATTGTTAGTTGGTTCAGAGGTCTCTGGTACTGAACTTGGTAGGGCGGACTATGATCTGATCCCCCGCAGTTATAATTGGGAAATAAATGGGGTATACCACCTTCGGTACTAGAACCCCGTATAAAGGATCATAATCTCTAATCAGTTACCTAAATATGAGTGTGTAGGGATAAAGGGCTTAATGTGATTGCGCCTGAATGAAAAAGGAGGAAAATGGGATGAGTAATTTAGGTTTGACCATAATGGCATGATTAAGATTTATTTGTATAGGAGAGAGACTTATGCCCACTAATTATGTAACGTGTTATTACGATATTCATGTTGCATGTGAATTAGTACCTATCGACATAGCCTCGTTCAAAACAAATGTCTTTAAGCCCAGAGAACCACGATGTCACTATTTATGTTTATTTTGCTTAAGGACAAGCAACGATTCAAGCGTGGAAGAGTTTGATGACTCTGAAATTCAATGATTATTTGACTTGATTTGCATATAATTTCTAGCTATTTTATTTCCATTTCTATCTTTATGTTGTTATTTTTCCTTTGTTTCAGGAATTTGACTAATCGGGAGCCACGAGCGGAGAAACGAGGCGAAACTGACAAGAAACAAAGAAAAAGAGCAATTATTGAAGCATGGCCACCTCCATGGCAATCATCCTAGGGTATCCATGGGTGGTCCAACCACATTCTAATGGTTGACCAAGTCATGCCCACTTAGTGAGCATGGAGGTCACCATGAAGGGCGTGGCAGTCACCACCCTTTGTTTAACCAGACAATTACAAATGGGCTTACTTAGCTACCAAGAGCCCACCCACGCCTATAAATACCCCTTAGTTACACCATTTTTTATCATCTTTTCTCTTATGCACACTGAGGTCACACTTTGTCCAACCGTAGACAGATCCCTTTACACTGAAGCGTATCTTGTTGCATCATAAGTTTGTATTGAATATTGGAGCACCTGTATAATTTTTATTTCTGCACATTTACATCAGCTTACTTATACCAGATTCAGACTCCATTTGGAGCAATTTTCTTAATTTATTTCTGCATTTACTTTATTTTCCCTGCATTATTTATCGCTTTATTTATCACATTTACTTCTATCGCATTGTTCATTTTCATGTTTACTTTTGCACTTAAAAGCTTTATCGCTTTATGATCGATCACCAATTCTACTATTTTTATGCCACTTATTTGACATGAATCCGCGAAATTGGTAACATTTTGTTTCATCTTTTTATTGTTTTTCAAGTTAATTTTACTTTCCGCATTTCCATTCTCGCATCGCTACTAATAATATTTTATGTTATTTTGTTACATTTTATGCATTTTCTAGTAGTTTTCTATGTTCTCAGATCTTGGGTAAAAGCCCCAAAGGACTTGCGCGAGAAAATGGACATTTCGGAGATTTTTGAAGAGTTTTTTAAGAGTAAAGTGGTCCTGACGCGGCCACCTGTGTCACCTGACACAGGCCATGTCAGGAAAGGATTAAAATACGAAGATTTGGAGGAAGTCAGGGGGGCTGACACAGGTGCCTGTGTCAATTGAGACAGCCCGTGCGAGCAAGGCTGGCACTGGAGAGTTTTTGTACAGATGATCAGTAGGCCAACACGGCGAGCCGTGTTGTCTGACATTGGTCTATGTTGGGTAAGACGCTACAACTTATGATTTTCTTGGATTTTTATTTCAAATGACTTCGGAGGGTATTTTGGGTATTTTCTACTGTTGTTAAGTGAATTATGGCTATTTAGCCTTGATTTTGAGAAGATAGAAGGACCTTTGGCATTACGGAAGAATTATACAATAAAAATTGGAGCTTTCAAGGGATTCATAGAATAGATATTTTCAAGAGCAATCGTGATTGAAGATCAAAGGAATCCAATTATTTTGTAATGTATAACTTTCTTATTGTAAATTACTTTAAACAATATGATTAGCTAAACCCCACAATGTTAGGGTGTGTCCCTGATTTAAATCTGTAATGACTTTGAATTTTTCATTTTATCAATTCCATGGTTTTTATTATTCAATTTAATCTTGCAATGTTTTTATGCTTTCCTTATCAGAACAATTAGGATTGATTTACGGTTAACAACCAACTGAATCACAGTTGTTAAGGTTTTTATACAATTAGACTATAGTAGATATCACCTAGGACTAAGGATACCCTATAGTTATCGGTTAACTCTTGATAAAACAAAGGCTTAATTTCATCATAACTCTCTAAGGACTTAGGATTTATGATGAATGTTCAAAGGTTTTCCCACTAAGGACTTAGGGGAAAATAACCTAAAAGGATGGTAATTGGTATTATGAACTTATTGAAGAAATCATGACTCAAGGTTGTTACAGGGAAAATTACGCACCACACCCTAGCATGTTGCTCATACTTGTGAAAATCCAAAATTTACATTATGCTTATTTTTAATTACTGTTAAGTGATAATTTCTAAACCAAAACCCCAATTCAAGTTTTGTTCAATTGAACCACAAATTGAAATCGATACTGATATCCATTTCTTGAGATCGATACTTTGAGATATCCCATTATTACTACATTGGAGAACTAGTACATCTGCTAATTTAACAATCAAGTTTTTGGCATCGTTGTCGGGGATTGCCAAATTATCAAGTTCAATTTTAGTTCAATTAAAATTTTGTTGCTCTGCAAATAAAAATTTATTTTCTTTTATATATTTTTTGTTATTACTGATTTGTTCTAACCCTTGTATGTGAGGAAATCCCTCAGCTGAATTTCCTTTTGATGCAGAAATTGAAAGAACTTTTCATGCAAGGCGCAGACAAGCTCGAGTAGTTAGACTAGAATCAGAAGGTTCATCAACTCATTTAGGTTCAGAGTCTGAAAAGAAAAAACCAATGGTTGAAGATCCACCACCACCTGAGAGACTTCTTGGGTATTATGAAGGAGCAAATGCTCCATCAAGTCGGTTGATTATTGTGAATCAACCGGTAACTGTTGCAAATTTTCAACTACACCCCTCAACAATCTGAGAACTTGAGAACATATCTTGCACCGTAAAGATCAATGAAGATGCCAATAAACATTTGTAGAGGTGCCTCACCATAAGTACATCTTTGAAGATTGAGGGGAACTCTGAAGAAGCAAAGAAATTGAGAATGTTTCCATTCACATTGTCTAAAGATGCTGAAGAGTGGTTTTACTCATTACATGTTGGAAGTATTACTACTTGGGAACAGATGGACAAGACTTTTCTTGATGAATACTTTCTTTCTTCTGTTTATATTCGCAATAGATATGATATTATGAATTTTAAGCAGAAAGAATGAGAGTCCCTAGGTGAGGCTTATAAGAGGTTCAAGAGGGTACTGATAGCTTGTTCCACTCACAACATGGACCAAACTGAACAAATGCAGATGTTTGTGAATAGCCTCCTAATGAAGACAAAACAACTTATTGATACAGCTGCTGGTTGAAGGGGTGAAAAACACAAGAAGGGGGGGTTGAATTGTAAAACTGGAATCTTAAAGCAATTGACAAGATATTTTTATCCTGGTTCGTTTGATCTCAAACTACTCCAGTCCACCCGTCAAGGTGATTTCGCCTCTCTCCAACGAGGTCTTAATTCACTATATTCAACTGAATACAAATCTGCTTTAACAACTGCTAAAGCCTTCTTGATTCAAACCACAATCCGGTTTGTCAAGGCAACACTTTCTTACAAAGGTATAAAACAAATGTGTGTGAATGTTTTCTACAAAACTTTATCACAACTGTGATGTATACACAAATTAAGCTTAGAAACTTAGAATGCTAAACACTAATGGAGTATCAGAGTTTGTTGGTTTAGCAAAACTGGTAGATGAAGATTATTGTTCAGCTTTGTGCGTGTAGAGAATTTGGAAGCATTAGCCATTATAATCTTCGAAGCCTTGTTTATATAGCACTTGAGAAGATGAACGTTGAATGCAATATTCTTGATTCAATGCTAATAACAAGCTTTCCTTTTTGAGCAGATCTTGTCTAGAATGATGCCGTTGGAATTAATTGGCGTTCAATGCACAGTACCGTTGCTTCTTCAATGCACGTTCTGGCTTGGCTCATTCTGATTCTGCTTCGCTGCTGATGAACTATTGATTCTGTATCAGAGTGTTTATGCGCAGTTCTGTTCATCAAGCTTCAGCAAGTACGTGAGTTGATCTTCTGATCTTGACGTTCTGATTCAGCAACTTCTGATGCTGGTGCATCAAATCAAATTCTGATGCTGAAGAAGTGATCTTGCTTATTTCAATCAGCGTATCTGCAAGTCAGAGCATAGTAATTTTAGGTAGTATAGAGTTCAAACATGAAACATATAAATACTATTTCTTTTCACTTTGTTATCATCAAAACTCAAATATAGGGTACTAGATTCAAACATTGTTCTAACAATCTCCCCCTTTTTGATGATGACAAAAACTAGATATTTTAAATGAAAAAATAACGTGAAAAGGTATCTAGGAAATGTTTCAGAGTTAAGAAGTAAAGAGAAATCAGAGTTTAAGAGATACTCCCCCTGAGTTTGTTACTTCCCCTTTGATATGCGTGTTCTTCAGGATCAGATCTTTTTCTATCTTTGAGCATCAGATTATAGGTCTTTGACTTATCAGAGAGCAGAGCTTCAGAGCTTTTCCTGTCAGAGCTTTGCTTCGGATCAGAGTGTTAGGTCGATCAGAACTTCATATTTGATCAGAGCAACATGAGCTTCTACATGTTGATCAGAGCTTCTAGCTTCTAGTCTTCATGAGCTTCCTTGTGCCTGTAGACTTAAAAACAAAACAGAAAAACATTTCAAGTAATAGAGTTAGAATGTTTGAGAATTTCTGTCTAGTTAGCCGTTATTGATTTTAAATATCATTCTTGTTCTCCCCCTTTTTGTCAGCAATCAAAAAGTGTTGGTGATGTGCTAAAACAATTTAAATCAGAAAAACAAATTATATTAAAATAGTTCAGAGCAAAAGAACATTACAAAACAAAGTCAAAACAACACAACAGAAAATGAAGAAAACATAGAGAATGTCATGCATAAAAAAAATTTTAAGGTTGTGGGGGCATGCGTGAGAACAGGCTTTCCAGCATTGCTTGAATCTTTTCAGAAGTTTCATTCTGCTTCTGAACCATGGTGACAACAGTGTCAATTTTGCTGTCCTGTACATCCATTCTTGATTTCATTTTCTGATCATTCTCTTCCATCCGCTGCTGTAGACGCAAGTCATTCAGCCTTAATTCTTCCAGAGCCTGCCTGTCCAAGGCAGCTTGAGAACTTTCAGAAGGAGGAAGCTTCTCAGAACTTTCAGCTATATCTTCTGCTGGATTTTCTTCTTGAAGAGTCTTGTCTTCTTCTGATGGTTGCACCTGTGCAGCTTGCTCTTTCTCAGACCAGGATTCACTGTCCAGAGGGAGCACAACTTCTTGAGGCAGCTGGCTCTCAACTTCCTTCAGCAGCTTGCTAAAGTTCTGTTGAGCCTGCTCATAGTTGACGTCCTGCAGCTTGAGGGCTTCAGCACGTACCCATAGTCTGAACTGTGACCAGAGCTGATCAGAAGCAGCTGGGTCGATCATCCCCGGACAGACTTGCTTCAAAGAAGCAATCCATTGCAGCATACCTGTTTCAAAATTCAAGATACCAGAGCCAACATCTGGTTGCTTTGGTTTGGGTATGGCAATTTTGTGTCTTAGATCAGCAAGACGTTCAAGACTTGTTAAGTCAATGAAAGTTCTGCTGAGGTTTTCAGCGGATTGGTTTTCAGAGGTTGTTTGTTTTGAAGGAGGGTTATCAGAGTCGGAGGAAGATATTTCTATTGGAGTGGTTGGAGTTTTTGGAGGTGTTGATTCCTCTGAAGATGGCAACTGGGGCCTGACAATAGTGGTTCCACATGGCAACTGGATTGCCAGCGGTGAAGGTTGAGGTGAGTGGGGATCAGAATGATGTGGAGAAGGGGTTTCATAGCGGTGAAACTCTGTTTGTGGTGCAGGTGGATTATTTTCTGGTTGAGGAGGTGGAATCTCTGATTGCTCAGGGATCAGAGGTTCTTTTGTGAGTGGTTGTTGTTGTTGTGGTTCTGGTTCTGGTTCTGGTTGTATTTCTGGTTCAGGTTGTGATTCTGGTTGTGGAGGAGGAATATTTGGTGGTTCAGAATTTGGTTGAGCAGAAGCATGTTCACGCTCAATATCAGCTAGCACTCTATCAAGTGTTGGTGTTGTTGAAACAGTTGGTTGTTTGGGAATTTTAATTCTGGTTCTTCTGAGTAGTAAGGCTTCAGAAGGGTCTTCTGGTATGGTTTCATCAATGGTAGGGATTGGGATTGAAATTCTGTGAGAGGTTTTAGGAGGGGCAGCAGATGTTGGAATAGTAGATGAAATTGAAATAGGGGCAGCAGATGAATTACCTCTTTTCTTTGGAGTCTGATGAGATGATCCTTCTGCTTTCCTCTTCTTTGTCTTCTTCTGAGTCACTTCTGGTTGGACTTGACTCAGATCTTTGATCTTCAGCTTTGAACCTGTATCTTCTTCCTTGTATGAATCTGGATACTTGAGAAACATATCAGGTTGGGATTCCATTTCAGAAAATTTTGGGAAATTACTCAGAGGCACTCTTCTGCTGGAGATGTCAGCAGTTGAAGTGGTTCTGGGTTCCTTCCTAATATTTTCTATCAGCTTCATCTTTTTCAGGTTCTTAGCGTTCAGCGGTTTTCCAACAGTTGGTTCAAGAGTGCTCAGCACTTGAGCTTCGCTCAGATAATCTATCAGCTTATTCTCTGTCAGAATATCTGATATGAGCCTTCCAAACGGTATCCAGTCCCTTTTGGTCCTTTCTTCTTCTCTTGTTTCTTTGACACTGGTCTTGAGATGGTTGAACAAGAAGTGTGCCAGATTGATCTTCACCCTCTGATCAATAAAGTAGATCAGAAATTGCTGATCCACGTTTATATAATCAGGAGAACTTGTTGGTTTCCTGTGATTGAAGCATCCAAGAACAATCTTGGCCCATACTCTGCAGAGATCCTTCAGATCCTTAATTTTGCTGCTGGGAAATCCAAGAGTGAAAATGCAGTTGGCTACCACACCTATATCAGGACATCTATCAGCCATGTCCACACAACGGACTCCACCACCACTTTGACCAATTAACCTAGCAATGAGGTCTTCAGAAATTACTATCTTCTTTCCCATGACAGAAGAGATGACTAGATGTTTATGAATCTTGGCGTGAATCCAAAATTCCTTGACAAGCTCTGGGAATGTTGGTCCAACCAACCTATCGAAATACCTCTCCCACTTTTGAGCCCTAATTTCCTCAGTTAGGTCAAATCCATTATCCTTCAAGCTTTCGAAGTCGATGATTAACTCAGAGAGAACCTCAAGATTCTTTACCGGTGTGAGAAGAGTTATGAGGGGCACCTGATATTGCTCATAAGTTTCTTTCTTCTGATTGCCTGCAGAAATGCTGGAGGATGCCATTGTTCTCACACAACAAAGCTTTGAGAATGATTTGAGAGAAAAATGTTTGGGAGATAAACTCAGAAATATGCAGAAAAAGTTTCAGAGATTATGAGAAAGCGTAAAGAATAAACATGAAGGATTAATGAGTTTAAATAGAGTTTTCAAAAATTATTTTGAAAAATTAAACGTTTTTAAGAGAGAGAAAAAAATAATGATTGCCATTAACAAGCGTGATTACTCTTCATTAAATGCTTGCTGATTTTGGGGGATTTGAGAAAGATACTTAAAAACGGTTACCAGACATGTGTCTCAATGCACCCAATCAGCGCTTTGTCTTCTCAGAAGCGTGCACGCGTTCTGCTTCAGAGATTTGCTGATGATTGGATGACACTTGTTTGATGTAGTGATCAGCACGTCTGTCTTTGAGATTAGACTCTCAGATCTTTAGACTTGCATCTGATACAATCTGCATGTTCTATCTTTCTGAAAGAAGATTGATCAGAAGTTCACAGTAATATAATTACATTTTGAAGATAAATACATGGAATTAAAACATTTTCATTCTGGGCATACTTTCATGCTGAGATGTTTCAGAATGAAATTAAACCTATCTTCTGAAAGGGGTTTAGTAAAGATATCAGCCCATTGATGGTCTGTATCTATAAATTTCAAGTTTAAAATGCCTTTCTGAATATAGTCCCTAATGAAATGATGTTTTATTTCTATATGCTTAGCTCTAGAATGTAAAATAGGATTCTTACTTAAGCAAATAGCAGAAGTATTATCACAAAGAATAGGAATGTTACTCTCAAAAATCTGGAAGTCTTCAAGCTGACTTTTCATCCAGAGCATTTGTGTGCTACATCCTGCTGCTGCTATGTACTCAGCTTCTGCTGTTGACAGAGCAATTGTTGACTGTCTTTTGCTGGACCACGAGATCAGATTTTCTCCCAGAAACTGGCAGCTTCCAGAAGTACTTTTACGTTCCACTCTGTCTCCAGCAAAATCAGCATCGCAGTAGCCTACTAAGCTGTAATCACTAGATTTTCTATAAAACAAACCCAGATTAGTAGTACCTTTCAGATACTTGAAAATTCGCTTAACAGCTGTTAAGTGAGATTCTCTAGGATCTGATTGGAATCTAGCACAAATACATACGCTGAATAAGATATCAGGTCTTGAAGCTGTCAGATAAAGGAGAGAACCAATCATACCTCTGTAGACCTTCTGTTCTACACTTTTGCTTACCTCTTCTCTTTCCAGAATGCACGTGGGATGCATTGGAATCTTTGATGGCTTACATTCTGAGAGGTCAAATTTCTTCAGAAGATCTCTGATGTATTTGCTCTGATGAATGTAAGTTCCCTCTGGAGTTTGATTGATCTGAATTCCTAGAAAGAATTTCAGTTCCCCCATGAGGCTCATCTCAAATTCTGCCTGCATACACTTAGCAAATTTTCTTCCAAGAGAAGGATTAGTAGAACCAAAAATAATATCATCAACATAAATTTGACAGACTAAAATGTCACTCTTAACTGTTTTACAGAATAGAGTAGTGTCCACTTTCCCTCTGGTGAATTCATTTTCAAGCAGAAAGTTACTTAGCCTTTCATACCAAGCTCTGGGAGCTTATTTCAGACCATACAGTGACTTTTTCAGTTTGAAAACATGTTCTGGATGTTTTGTATTTTCAAAACCTGGGGGTTGGTGAACATAAACTTCTTCTTCTATATAACCATTTAAGAATGCACTTTTGACATCCATCTGATACAGAGTGATGCCTCTATTAACAGCAAATGAAATTAAAAGTCTGATAGATTCTAACCTGGCGACTGGGGCAAAGGTTTCTGTATAGTCTATCCCCTCTTGCTGACTATAACCTTGTGCAACCAGTCGTGCCTTGTTTCTGACGACTTCACCTTGTTCATTAAGCTTGTTTCTGAACACCCATCTTGTTCCAATGACGTTGAATCCTTTTGGTCTGGGAACGAGATCCCATACGTCGTTTCTGGTGAATTGATTCAGCTCTTCTTGCATTGCCAGAATCCAGTCATTATCCAGAAGTGCTTCATCAATAGAAGAAGGTTCAATCAGAGACACAAGTCCCATAAGAGTTTCTTCAGAGTTTCTGAAGCTTGCTCTTGTTCTGATTGGATCTTCCTTTCTTCCTAGGATAGTCTCTTCTGGGTGATCCAAACTGCTTCTGGGTAATCTCTTCTGAGGTTGATCAGCAGCAGTTGTAGGATTTCTAGCATTGCTTCTTTCAGACGTTGAAGGAATGTCTGTGTTGAGAGCTTCTGATGACTTGTCTTCAGAACCTGCAAATTCAATTTCTATACCTGCAAGATTTTCATTCTGCTTTGACTTTTCAGAGTCAAGCTTGTCATTAAAACGAACACTGATTGATTCTTCCACAATCTGTGTTTCTGTATTGTATACTCGGTACCCTCTTAAGCGTTCAGTATATCTTAACATAATACACTTCTGTGCCTTAGAATCAAACTTGTTCAAATAATTCTTTGTATTCAATATATAGCAAGTACATCCAAATGGATGAAAATACGAAATGTTGGGCTTTCTGTTCTTCCACAATTCATATGGAGTCTTTTCCAGAATAGGTCTTATTGAGATTCTATTCTGAATGTAGCACGCTGTGTTTATTGCCTCTGCCCAGAAAGTCTTAGCAACGTTTGTCTCATTGATCATGGTTCTGGCCATTTCTTGCAATGTTCTGTTCTTTCGTTCTACAACTCCATTTTGTTGGGGAGTTCTAGGACAAGAGAAATCATGCAGAATGCCTTTGTCATTAAAGAATGACTCAAAATCTTTATTTTCAAATTCTCCACCATGATCACTTCTGACTTTAACGATTCTAAGATCTTTTTCATTCTGAACTTGGTTACAGAAGGTAACAAACACAGAGTGTGACTCGTCCTTGTGTCTTAAGAACTTTACCCATGTCCATCTTCTATAGTCATCTACAATTACTAACCCATACTTCTTGCCACTGACTGAAGCAGTTTTAACTGGTCCAAATAAGTCAATGTGCAGAAGTTCTAATGGCTTAGAGGTGGAAACAACATTTTTGGATTTAAAAGAAGGTTTTGCAAATTTGCCTTTCTGACATGCTTCACACAGAGCATCTGAATTGAACTTCAAATTTGGAAGTCCTCTGACCAGATTGAGTTTGTTAATCTGAGATATTCTTCTCATACTAACATGCCCCAATCTTCTGTGCCAGATCCACTGCTCGTTGTTAACAGACAGAAGACATTTTACGTTCTGACTCTTTAGTTCAGAAAGTTTGATTTTGTAAATGTTGTTTTTCCTCTTTCCATTAAACAGGATAGTCCCATCTTTCTGACTAACAGCTTTACATGATTTTTGATTAAAGATTATATCATAACCGTTATCACTTAATTGACTTATGGATAACAGGTTATGCATCAATCCATCAACTAGCAGAACATTATTAATAGAGGGAAGATTTCCGTTACCTACAGTTCCAGAGCCAATTATCTTTCCCCTCTGATTGCCTCCAAAGCCAACGTGGCCTCCAGGCTTAAGTTCCAGGCTTTGGAACATATGCCTTCTTCCCGTCATGTGTCGTGAGCAGCCAGAGTCCAGGTACCATGACTGGTGTTTCTGACTTGCTGCTAAAGATATCTGCAACATGTATTATTTTATCCTTAGGTACCCAGATCTTCTTGGGTCCTGATTTGTTAGTTTTACCAAAACTCTGGTTGAATTTTGGTTTCACAGAGTGCTTACTACTAGTATATTTGATGTCATGTGTGTGACCATACACAAAGTGTGAATTTAGAGGAGTGTGTTTAATGGTTAAATCCATGACATTCTTAGGTGTAGGAACCTTACCTAGGTATCCTATTCCTTTCCTGCCGTTTCTGCTAACTCCATAGATCATTGAAGCCATTCTGCTTCTATCTATGCTTTTAGCAAGGAACTTCTGGAAACTATGATCATACTCCTTGATGATCTCATCAGCGTTGCTGGGAGTTTCAGAAGTTGGTTCCTTCTGAGAGTTTTGTAAAGAGTTTTCTAATTTTGAAATTTTGTCTCTCAGCTCAGAGTTTTCCAATTTGAGACTCTCAGACTTATTAGAGTCAGATTCAAGATTCCTTTTCAGGTCTCTGAATTTAGCTCTAATCTGCTGATAACGTTCCAGAATTTCATTGAGGCTTTCAGCAAGTTCAGCCTTAGTAAAATTAACAGCGAAGTTAGGGAATACCTCTTCTGTGTCTGATTCTGAGTCTGATTCAGAAGCTTCACTGTCATCTGGAATGTTAGCCATGAGCGCTATGTTTGCCCTTTCATCATCTGATTCTGAGTCAGCTTCAGACGAGTCAGAGTCATCCCATGTGGCCATGAGACTTTTCTTCTTCTCTCTTCCAAACTTCTTTTTGGGCTTTTCCCTCTGAAGCTTTGGGCAGTCACTCTTGTAGTGTCCTTGCTCATTGCACTCGTAGCAGATGATGTCTTTTGTGTTTGGCTTCTTGCTACCGGAGGAGCCTTCAGATCTTCTGTATCCAGAGGAAGAATCTGTCCTTCTGTATCTGGAAGAAGACTCGTTCTGATCAGATCTTCTGGGATTCCTGAACTTCCTTTGTCTTTGCTTCCACAGTTGATTTACTCTTCTGGAGAGAAGGGAAAGTTCGTCTTCTTCTGATGAGGATCCATCAGATGTTTCTTCAACTGCCTGCAAAACTTTAGATTCAGATTTTCTGTTAGATTTTAAAGCTAAAGGCTTACCTTGCTTCTGAGGCTCATCAGCTTCTAGCTCTATCTCATGACTTCTGAGGGAGCTTATAAGTTCCTCCAGAGTGATTTTGTTGAGATCTTTCGCTAGCTTCAGAGCAGTAACCATAGGCCTCCACTGCTTGGGTAAACTTCTGATTATCTTCTTGACATGGTCAGCAGTAGAGTATCCTTTATCCAGAACTTTGAGACCAGCTACCAGAATCTGGAATCTAGAGAACATAGTTTCAATGGATTCAGATTCTTCCATTTTGAACGCCTCATACTTCTGAATGAGCGCCAGAGCTTTTGTTTCTTTGACTTGAACATTGCCCTCATGCGTCATTCTGAGAGAATCAAAGATGTTCTTAGCTGTGTCTCTGTTAGAGATCTTTTCATACTCAGTATAGGAGATGGCACTGAGGAGGATGGTTCTGGCCTTATGGTGATTCTTGAAATCACGCTTTTGTTGATCAGTCATTGATTTTCTTTCAATCTTCTGACCAGTTGCATTCACAGGGTGCGTGTATCCATCTGTCACCATATCCCACAGATCAGCATCATGTGCTAGAAAGAAGCTTTCAATTCTGTCTTTCCAGTAATCAAAGTTTTCTCCATCAAAGACTGGAGGTTTGCCGCTGAATCTGTCTCTATCCTCATTGTTGTCATTGCTGAAATGAGAGTTGTTTCTTGCCATTGTGTTTTTCTGACGCTGGATCTTGTACTGACACGGTTAAGTGTTTTAGCTCAGAACCAGGCGCTCTGATGCCAATTGAAGGGGTGAAAAACACAAGAAGGGGGGGTTGAATTGTAAAACTGGAATCTTAAAGCAATTGACAAGATATTTTTATCCTGGTTCGTTTGATCTCAAACTACTCCAGTCCACCCGTCAAGGTGATTTCGCCTCTCTCCAACGAGGTCTTAATTCACTATATTCAACTGAATACAAATCTGCTTTAACAACTGCTAAAGCCTTCTTGATTCAAACCACAATCCGGTTTTTCAAGGCAACACTTTCTTACAAAGGTATAAAACAAATGTGTGTGAATGTTTTCTACAAAACTTTATCACAACTGTGATGTATACACAAATTAAGCTTAGAAACTTAGAATGCTAAACACTAATGGAGTATCAGAGTTTGTTGGTTTAGCAAAACTGGTAGATGAAGATTATTGTTCAGCTTTGTGCGTGTAGAGAATTTGGAAGCATTAGCCATTATAATCTTCGAAGCCTTGTTTATATAGCACTTGAGAAGATGAACGTTGAATGCAATATTCTTGATTCAATGCTAATAACAAGCTTTCCTTTTTGAGCAGATCTTGTCTAGAATGATGCCGTTGGAATTAATTGGCGTTCAATGCACAGTACCGTTGCTTCTTCAATGCACGTTCTGGCTTGGCTCATTCTGATTCTGCTTCGCTGCTGATGAACTATTGATTCTGTATCAGAGTGTTTATGCGCAGTTCTGTTCATCAAGCTTCAGCAAGTACGTGAGTTGATCTTCTGATCTTGACGTTCTGATTCAGCAACTTCTGATGCTGGTGCATCAAATCAAATTCTGATGCTGAAGAAGTGATCTTGCTTATTTCAATCAGCGTATCTGCAAGTCAGAGCATAGTAATTTTAGGTAGTATAGAGTTCAAACATGAAACATATAAATACTATTTCTTTTCACTTTGTTATCATCAAAACTCAAATATAGGGTACTAGATTCAAACATTGTTCTAACAATGGTGGCTCATCCAACTTTACAACAGCCACTGGTATTAAGAAGATCATTGAAGCCATTTCTGCAAATGAACACCTGGAATTATATGACAGAAGTGTGAGTAAACCGGAAGGAGTGATTGACTTGAAACTTGAAAATCAAGGGGTAAAGATAGAATATAAATTGCAGCTGAAGTGGAAAAAAAATTAAAGGCTATGAATTTAGGAACTTAAACTGTGGCCCAAGTTCAACCGGCTCAGATTATCAGTTGTGAAATCTGTGGTGCACCTCATCACACTGCATATTGTCTTGCTACTCCACGATAAATGTAAGTGATCAAGTTTCTGAAGCAGAATAATCTGTATTCTAACACCTATAATCAGGGGTGGAAGAATCATCCCAACTTCTCTTAGAAATAAAATCAGCAACAAGATCCACAAAAGGCATAATGAGAGGTAGCTATTGAAAAGATGGAAGCCCAAACCTCTCAATTCCAAGAGGATACAAGTAGAAATCACATGAATACCACAACTGCAATAAAAATTTGGAAGTTTAAATGGGACAGATTACACGACAAGTAGCCCTGAAAGCACAAGGAAATCAGAAAAATCATGAGAATGTTAATGATGTCGCAACAAGGAATCAAAAAGTTGCTTAAGAGAAAGAAGATGAGGTAAAATTTGATGATAGTATCATAGAAGTTGATTTGGAAGTGAGAGAGAGAGAGAGCAAGAAAAAGCAGGAAGAAGTGGTATCACTTGTGAAACCAACTGAAGAGAAGAGTGCAAAGGATGATAAACCAATGATTAAGTTTCCATATCCCTCTCGAGTGGCAAAGAAGGACAAAAAAGAGAAAGATTGATACATTTATCAAGTTGTTCAAAAAGCTAGAGATCAACATACCATCCTTTGAAGCATTAAGAAAATGCCTTTGTACCAGAAATTCATGAAGGAGGTACTATCTAAGAAAAGATCAACGGGAGAGGGATCCGCACCCGGTGATGATAAATTGTATGCAATTACGCCCAAGAGAAAAATACATGTCAAGCAGAAGGATTTGGGGTCAGTTTCAATATCGTGCACCATAAAAGAAAGAACTTTCAAAAGGGTTCTAATTGATTTTGGTTCTAGTGTGATCTTAATTCCATTATCTGTCTTCAAAAGTCTTGGTATTCAAAAGATAAGTGGGAGTGGGACAAAATTAAATTTTTTTGATCACACCATCAAGAAGACACACGGGATAGCAGAAAAATGTATTGGTGGAAATTGACAATTTTGTCTTTCCTGTTGATTTCCAGATCATGGATATCCATGAAGATGAATATACTCTTATCATTCTTGATCAACCATTCCTCCTGACTAGTCAGTGAAATTTTGATATCGAGACAGGTAATATGACATTAAAATCATTTGATGAGGAGATAACCTTGAAAGTGTTGGAGATCAAGAAGTAGGGTATAGGTGGAAAGAAACAATCTTCAATTAGAATGATCAAAGTAGAAGGCGAAAGAAAAATTTCAAAATCATTTCCAGAAGAAGTCTCAAGCATAATCTCTCAGGTGGAATCAATAAAAATTCCTAATTTCAGTCATAAAGAAAAAGAAGAAGGAACATTGGGGTGAGAAGATAGAAGTTGGAAGTGACCTGAAGCACAAAGTGGGTCATACTTTTGATCTAAATGAGTTTTGGGTTGCGGAAAGGATAAGCAACAAGGTATGTAAGAGGAAGTATCTATCGTAAGGGGATGAACCGTTGAGCCATGCAACGTTAAACGAAGCGCTTTGTGTGAGGCAACCCACACTTTTAATAACTTAGTTTTTCTTTTTGTGTTTGTTTCATGTTGTATGCGGGTAATAAAAGGGAGCCTTACTGGTGAAATATAGGAGGCAGCAACTGGTGTTGCATTACCCTCTATGAGTCACCTTCCTCGAGCTTGTTCTGAAACATTAGGGTCAATGTTTAGCTCAAGTGTGAGGGGTTTTTATTCCTTTAAGTATTTTTATTTTTGTTATTTCATTTTCGTACAGTTTATTTTTCACTTTGATATTGGTGTGTTTTGTATTTCGTGTGTTACAGATCAAAGGTATTTATGTGGGATGAATGATGAGGCTTATAGTCAGTGGATGAAAAGACACAACCCATGCTTGCTCTCCAGGAAACCCCCGAAAGTTGTTACAGCTTAGGTGAATGAGTGGACGCGACTTTCTAACACTGGACTGATACGGGAGACTGTGCGCCCGAGACAGAGACAAAGCTATATCACACTAGAGGTATTTTGGAACTTGTAAGCTATACAAACATGGTAAGGATTATAAAAAGCCAAACACAATATCATCATGAGAGTTCTTTAGATATGTCTTTATCACTCTTAGTTTGTGTAAGTATTTGTTGGAATTTTAATGCACACGTATACACACTAAGGCACTTGTTTGTTTTTAACCCCAAGCCTTTCCAGCCAACCATTTCACGTTATCCTTCGTTAACCTCACTCAAGCCTTTTACCCTTTTGTTTGTTTATTAACCACATAATTTAACAATATTCCAAACACTCCCTCACCTTGCTTAGATAAGTGTTGTTGATTTCTAATCTGTGAAAAAACTTAAGTTTGAGGTTGGGACACCGGTAAGAACTAGGTAAGTGCAGTCGAAAAATATGATGAGAAATGTTTTGAAAAAAAAAGAGAAAATAAATGAGAATTAGAATAAAGAACTTACCTAGAGGAGGATTTGGTTTGAAAATTCTAAAAAGCAATGCTCAAAGAAACACTTGAGTAGGAATTAAAGAATCCTAAGAGAATAGTGTCTGATACTTGTGATTGTGAATAGTGAAAATAACATAGTGATGAGAGTAACAACACTAACTCTGAGCCAAAAACCACTCGTTTTCCCTTTTGTTTGTTTATCCCACCTAAGCCTCGTTATAGCTGTAAAAGCCCTCAAAAAGTGTGTGTGGTGTGCGTATGAGATGAAGATAAATGTTATTTAAGCTTATGAGTTGACTTTGCATACTATGACTATTGAGTGTAACATTGTGGAAGTGTGGAGGAACATCAAAAGTCGGGGAAAAAAGAAACATTGAAAGGAAAGTGAAAAGAGAGTCGCATAAGATCTAGGTGGCATTGTGGTAAGAAATTTTTGAACAGTTTGGGGGTGACCTTTATGCTGTCTCGAGAATTACTTGAGGACAAGCAATGAGATAAGTTTGGGGTTGTGATCGGTCACCAATTCTACTAGTTTTCTGTCACTTATTTGGCATGAATCCGCGAAATCGGTAACATTTTGTTTCATCTTTTTATTGTTTTTCAAGTTAATTTTACTTTCCGCATTTCCATTCTCGCATTGCTACTATTATTAGTTTATGTTATTTGGTTACATTTTATGAGTTTTGTGGTAGTTTTCTATGTTATCAGATCCTGGGTAAAATCCCCAAAGGACTTGCGCGAGAAAATGGGCATTCTGGAGATTTTCAAAGAGTTTTTGAAGAGTACAGTGGTCCTGATACGGCCACCCGTGTCACCTGACATGGGTCATGTCAAGAAAGGATTAAAAGATTAATATTTGGAGGAAGTAAGGGGGGCTAACCGGGTGCCCGTGTGAGCTGACACGACCCGTGTCAGCAAGTCTGCATTGGAGAGTTTTTGCACAGATGATCAGTAGGCTAACACGGCCAGCCGTGTTGTCTGACACGACTCATGTTGGCCAGGATGCTACAACTTCTTATTTTCATGGATTTTTATGTCAATTGACTTTAGAGGGTATTTTGGGTATTTTCTTCTGTAGTTAAGTGAATTGTGGCTATTTAGGCTTATTTTTTAGAAGATAGAAGAACTTTTTGGCATTATGGAAGAATTCTATGATAAAAATTGGAGCTTTCAAGGGATTCCGAGAACAGAGGTTTTCAAGAGCAATCGCGATTGAAGATCAAAGGAATCCAATTATCTTGTAATGTCTAACTTTCTTATTGTAAATTACTTTGAACAATATGAGTAGCTAAACCCCCCAATGCTAGGGGATGTCCCTGATTTGAATCTATAATGACTTTGAATTTTTGATTTTATCAATTCCATGGTTTTTATTATTCAATTTAATCTTGCAATGTTTTTATGCTTTCCTTATCAGACCAATTAGGATTGATTTACGGTTAACAACCAGCTGAGCCGGAGTTGTTAAGGTTTTTGTACGATTAGACTATAGTAGATATCACCTAGGACTAGAGATACCCTATAGTCCAGTTAACTCTTGATAAAAACAAAGGCTTGATTTCATCATAACTCTCTAAGGACTTAGGATTTAGGGTGAATGTTCAAAGGTTTTCCCACTGAGGACTTAGGGGAAAATAACCTAAAGGGTTGGTAATTGGTTATATGAACTTGTTGAAGAAATCATGACTCAAGGTTGTTACAGGGCAAATTACACACCACACCCTAGCATGTTGCTCATACTTGTGAAAAGCCAAATTTTACATTATGCTTATTTTTAATTACTGTTAAGTGATAATTTCCAAACCAAAACCACAATTCAAGTTTCATTTAATTAAACCATAAATTGAACTTGATATTGATACGCAGTCCTTGAGATCGATACTTTGAGATTTCCCATTATTACTACATTGGTGAATTAGTACACTTTCTAATTTATTGATCACTTTATTTTCAATTACCATGTCCCGCTAAATTCTTAATGCTGAGATGTAAGGATCCTCAATAGGCGATGTTCAACACATGGTCTCTGTAGGATTGCTTAATGGGCTATTTTTAATTTAAATACAATCATTATGAACTTATTTTAATCTGGTTACACAAAAGTAAAGCAGTGAAACATTGGGTAAGATCGAAATCCGTCCGAAACAAAAAGATTAAGATTGATTTGTTTTTGGTTAACAAATACAGCGTAAGTACTTAATTAGTTAATTAGGGTTATTTAACATTGCTAGAATGAGGTTTTAAAACTATTTGCATATAGGTTCATAGAGTTAGGATTCAGTTATCTAGGTGAAAACTTATAACCCTTTCAAGTTAAACTATCCAATTAAAAATAATTTTCAACTAGGCTAAGAGTTAGATTTATTAAAATTAGGTTCACTACTTTAATGCAATATGAATTATTCATATGTGACAAATGAACGAGTAGATTTAAAGAGTAAACTCAGTTCTGAATCAGCGAAAGCGACAATTCCCGTTAAATCAATTATTTTCAAAGTAAAAAACATTTCCTGATAAGAGATCTTTATAGAGACCGCTAGAGTATTATTGATTGATGTGAATTACATTTTTAGCATTGTAATTAATCTTCTTCTATTAAAATTTTATTTACTTTCATCTCTTTCTTATTATGTTTTTAATCGTCTTAGATAAATACCGTAGCAACTAGTAGCATTAGAATTGACATTGGTCTTTGTGGTTCGATAATCTTTGAAAACTACCTCGATAGGTTGTGCACTTGTAGTTAGAAAATATATACTAAGTAGCCCACGATCATGATACTTCGACAATTAGGTGTTATTTGTAGCATCCTTCTAACCCTACATGTATTTCTCATAGAATTTACAAATCAAATCGAATAAAATCACCACTCAAGGGTGTCACACTTTATAAAAGCATCTTAATAACAATCATGCTCTATAACACGAGTTACATCAATAATAATATCATCTTACCATAGCTCAAGAAAACATTTAAGTCATTGTAGTGGTTTCTTCGTCATGGATAAACTCCTTACTAAATAAAACTCATAGCACCATAGTCTCAATCAAAAGTTGAAATTTAAATCGGTTTAACAATCAAAACCGTCATAAATTTATGTCAACATCAAAAGAACTTAACATTCGTAAAACACAACATACCCAACCCGATGTTACATATCATAGAAAGACACCACTAATATAGAAAACTAAATAAAACACTCTGAAGCTCTCATTGGCGCTTCTACGAACTACTCCTAGTCACCTGTGTGTTACCCACATGGAGGCAACATTTAAACAGAAATGGTGAGTAATCACAATTCATTATGAAATATATAAGGAAAATTTTTGTAGGTACGAATAACCTCATCATATAACAATATATATTATTCATCAATACGTCATACTCACAGATATATCACAATAGCACTTAGACACATTTCATCATCAAACATCATGTATTCACATAGTTCATAATTATCATCATATTAAAACTCATCAACAAAATTTTACAATGTCACATATGATGTTAATGCACAATACTGACTCAATGCATGTGATACCAATATTTGATGAACACCTGGTTCATCACTCTCCAAAGATCCCCACCATAGGGTCGATTGCCTCTTGGAACCGTATCATATAATAAACACATTCAATCCACACAATGGGATTGAGGGTCGTCACAAGCGGACCACCGTTCAAAAATGCTATGAATGTGTGATGCATGAAACATCACATACAGTTTGACCTTGACTAGTAAATTGCATTATCATTCATATAAACATCACATAGCATGTATTACATATTTATCACATTCATATCATCATAACATCTTCACAATACCATTGTTAATAGCACAACAATATCATAGCAACATCATACTCATCATTAAAAGAATTAGAACATTATAACATAGGAAACATATAATAATTCAATCTCATAAACACATAGATACATGAATAATGCATCAATTAACTCATATTATTTCATCATATTATGGTTCAGTACGTCATTTTTTCAATGCTTCGAACGGCGCGTCAAACAGATTTTTGAAACTCAAGTTACGGCCTCTAGAAGTTACTGTCAGATCTGCTCGCCTGATGCTCGCTCGACGACCCTGGGAGCGCTCTTCTTGCCACCTCATGTAACACCCCAATTCTACCCGGCAATTATAATTGTAAATCAGAGTTATAATCATTCATGCAAACAAATCAGGATGCCACAAATACATCTTTAAAAACACATTGCATTCAACGTGGATACATAACACTTTAAAACTTCGGATGAACTATCAGCATAGCAATTTAATCTCTTAATTCAACAATTTAAACATCTATGCAGCAGAATTCTTAATAACATCTTTATCCATCGTTACAACAACTTCAAAACAACACATACTTAATAACAATTAAATTAAAGTTCAACAACTGAAATAATCAACAATTAAAACAACAAGCATTCATCCCCCCGAGTGTTACATATCAGAGCAATGACACCGACTCGAACTACTGGAGGTATACAGCCTTCACTCTTGATTACCTGCATGTTACCAACGTAAGGGTAACATTCAAACAAAAGGGGTGAGATATCTAACAATATAATAAAATGTATGATAATTAATATATTAAATTAGATCACATAATACCACCACTTCTCATCTTATAACAAACATAATCGCAACAGAATACCAACAGTATACACATTCACCACATTAATACACAACTTATTTATGTAATCATATAATGTGACTCAATACTATGCAAATGCATGTGATACCATTGGAGCATAACTCCCATCTTAAAAAATCTGCCAATAAATAGAAGCATCAACAAGGCATAAGCCTTCATCTTAATATTCGCCAATATAGGCCATCTTAACGAGCATAAGCTCCATATTTAAATGCAATGTATGCGACACAATCATGAATGTAATAAAAACACCATAATCAATAACATCTCAACACAACATCATCGTTGGCCATAAGCCCACATCTTATTAGCTGCCAATTATTAGAGGCATCTCAACATCTTTCATTAGCATCATTCATCAACATAATTTATCATCATAATTTTTCAAACATCATTTATACATCATATTTCATCAAACATCATTTGTCATCAACAACTCAGCCATACAACAGTACAACAGTAAATCGTCAATCTTGCAACGTTGGCCATAGGCCTACAACATGATATTGCCTATAATTAAATAATTCGTCTAAGGCTTACTTCTAAATTACCAAACCTCTACATATTACTATTCTATAATACTACATCATTATCATCATTAATCCTATTGTTACAAACCAAACAGTAATTTATAAACATCTCATCCTCATCATTCTTCACAAAAATCAACATAGCGATTAACGCGGAAACTAACTCTAATCCTATTTTAGGTTACTAGGATTATCCTTCCTATTCTTAATTTTAATCCTTGATAATGAAGTTCGTCGTGTTATCTATTCAACGCTTCGAACGGCACCTCAAACGGAGTCCGAAAACTCAAGTTACAGCCTTTTCAAAATGATTCTGTCAAAAACCAGACAACATGGATCGACGCGTAATGTCTTGGGTCGATGCTTACTGGGTTTAAGACACTGCATGAGTTAATGCATACTCTCTTTGTATCGACTCATACTGAGTCTGCAACACTGCATGTATCGACACATGCTTCTACGTATCGACTCATCCTCGTATCGACTTATCCTGAGTCTAAAGGCCTTCTTGTATAGACACATAACGTTTAGGATCAACACATACTGCTCTTTCATGAATATTTTTTGCGATTTCTCTGTGTTTTCACTATGGGTTCCATACTTTTGGCCCTAAAAACATCATCTAATCATAGATAATCATCAATTATAATTATCCTATAATTCTACATCATTTATACAGCATTGGGGCGTCGTTATTCATCTTTCAATCATCGATTTCCATCATACAACATCATATATAATTCAATCATAAACCAAACAATCTTTCACCTCTAACCCCACATACCAATTATCATAAACCCTATTATAGAGTCAGAACCCCACCCTTACCTTGGATTGAAGGTTGCTCTATAACTTATCCGGTTGATTTTCCGTTTTGCCTCTTTTCCTTCTTTCCAACAGCTTTCACGTTCTTTTCTTTCAACCCTTATTTCCTTCTCTTACTGCTCCTCTTTTCTATTATTTTAACAATAATAAAATAACCCTATTATTCTCTTTATGTCTTAATGGGCTTAAAACCATTACACCCCCTTTATTTCTACTTCTATCCTTTAAAACAATCTCACATCAAATAATATTATCATTCTAATATTATTCCACAACTTAGTAAAATAAATAAATCCAACTAATCACAACACATTAACTAACATCACAACACAACTTCACAAAACTTCCAAAAATAATTTAATTAAATAATTAATTAAATTACGGGTGTTACAACTCTCCCCCACTTAGAATATTTTCGTCCTCGAAAATTTACCTTAATCAAACAACTCAGGATAGGAGTCTCACATCTTGCTCTCCAACTCCCAAGTCATGCTTTCTCCGAAGCTCCTAGCCAAACCACTTTAACCAAAGCAATCTCTTTGCCCCTCAAAGTATTTATTTCACGATCCGCGATCCGTACATGCATCATCTCCACCGTAAGATTATCCCGTACTTGCACATCATCCATATGAATCACATGAGATGGATCTGAAATATACTTCCAGAGTTGTGACACATGAAACACATCATGCAAATTCGAAAGATTAGGCAGTAAAGACACTCTATAAGCAACATTACCCACTCTCTCCGAAATCTGATATGGTCCAATAAAACGAGAAGTGAGCTTCTTAGACTTCAATGCTCGCCCAACACCAGTCATAGGTGTAACTCTCAAAAACACATGGTCACCCGCTTGAAACTCTAAATCTTTCCTTCTCTTGTCATGATAACTCTTCTATCTACTTTGGGAAGCTTTCATCTTCTCTTGAATCAACTTCACCTTCTCAGTAGTCTCACGAACAAGTTCAGGCCCAAGTACAACACTTTCACCAGATTCATGCCAACATAAAGGAGTTCTACATCTTCGACCATACAACGCTTCAAAAGTTGCCATCCCAATACTCGAATGGTAACTGTTATTATAAGTGAACTCTATCAACGGAAGATAAGTATCCCACGAACCTCCCTGCTCAAGAACACATGCCCTCAACAAGTCTCCCAACAATTGGATAGTCCGTTCAGTCTGACCATATGTCTGAGGATTATCCACTGAACTTAACCTCAACTTAAAACCCAACGCTTCTTGCAAGCTCTTCCAAAAATAAGAAGTAAATCTTGGATCCCTATCCGACACAATGCACAAAGGAACACCATGCAGCTTCACAATCACACTAGTATAAATCTCAGCCAACTTCGACACTGGAAAACTGATGTTAATAGGAACAAAATGAGCCGACTTTGTAAGCATATCAACAATCACCCAAATTGAATCATGTCCTCTTACAGTATTAGGTAACCCCGTCACAAAGTCCATTGAAATGCTATCCCATTTCCATTCTGAACTTCTAATGGTTGCATTAACCCTGCAGGTTTCTGATGTTTAACTTTCAACTTCTGACAAGTAAAAAATGCATACACAAACCGAGCCACATCACTCTTCATTCCAGGCCACCAAAACAAACCTTTCAAATATTGATACATCTTTGTAGCTCCTAGATGAATACTCAACTTACTTCTATGACTCTCTTCAAGTATCACTTTCTTCATCTCCATATCATCAGGAATACAAATCCGGTTACGAAATCTGAACACACCTTACGCATCTAGCTTAAAATCATTATTCTCAAACTGATCGATCCCAACCATCGAATCCACCAGTTTCAAATCCAACTTTTTAGCTTTTCTGATACTGTCTAGAAATTCATTATTAATCTTCAACATACCCAACATAACACTCTGCGGCGTAACCTCGCAAACTAGGCTCATATCTCTGAAATGTTCAATTAATTCCAACTCTTTAACCATCATTTCCTACATATGTAAAGTCTTTCGACTCAACGCATCCGCTACCACATTCGCTTTTCCTGGATGATAATTCAAACTGAAATCATAATCCTTTGACAATTCCAACCATCTCCGTTGCCTCATATTCATCTCCTTGTGATCAAATAAATACTTTAAGCTCTTATGGTCACTAAACACTTCAAATCTATAACCATAAAGATAATACCTCCAAATCTTCAACACAAAGACAACTGCAGCAAGCTCCAAATCATGCGTAGGATAGTTCTTCTCATGAGTCCTCAACTGCCTTGATGCATAAGCAACTACCATATCACTCTGCATAAGCACACCTCCTAATCCCATCTTAGAAGCATCACAGTATACCACAAAAGGCTCTCCTGGATTAGGCAACGTCAAAATTAGAGCCGACGTCAATCTCTTCTTCAATTCTGCAAAACTTTCTTCGCACTGAACATCCCACACAAAAGCACTACCTTTACAAGTCAATTTAGTCAACGGAAGTGCAAACTTAGAAAAACCTTCGATAAACCTTCTATAGTAACCAACTAATCCCAAAAAGCTTCTAATATCAGTAGCTGACTTCGAAGTTTCCCATTGCAACACAGTATCAACCTTCGATGGATCTACAACAATGCCACTACCTGAGATCACATGACCAAGAAAACTAACCTCCTTTAACCAGAATTCACACTTGGACAGCTTTGCATACAACTTCTTCTCTTTCAAAACTTGCAATACTACTCTTAAGTGTTCTGCATGCTCTTCTTCTGACTTAGAGTAAATCAAAATATCATCAATAAACACCACTACGAACCGATCCAAATAAGTATGAAAGATACGATTCATATATTCCATGAATACTCCCAGCGTATTAGTAACACCAAAAGGCATCACCGAATACTCATAATATCCATAACGCATTCTGAAATACATCTTCTGGATATCTTCATCCTTCACTTTAATCTGATGGTAACCCGACCTCAAATCAATCTTACTAAACACATGAGCATCCACCAATTGGTACATCAAGTCGTCTATTCTTGGAAGCGGATACTTGTTCTTAATCACCATTTTATTCAACTGTCTATAATCAACACAGAGCCTCATGCTTCCATCTTTCTTCTTTACTAACAACACTGGAGCACCCCACAATGATACACTTGGTATTACAAACTTATTTTCAAGTAACTCTTCCAATTGCTTCTTTAACTCTGACAATTCAGATGCAGACATCTTGTATGGTGCCATAGACACAGGTCTGGTACCAGGTACAATATCAATTGCAAATTCAACTTCCCTCTCTGGCAGTACTTCAGGAATTTCATCGGGGAAAACTTCAGGAAAGTCACACACCACCTGCAATTCCTTAATTATAGCTTGAATCTATACAGATAGTGACACCATCAACGAGAACATTTGTGCTTTCTCTTGCTTTAAATTTCTCAACTGTCTAGCAGACAACAAACTATATCCCTCTTCTTCAGGAGTATAAAACCTCACAGACTTGTCATAACAGTTAATATGAACATAGTTATGCTCTAACCAGCTCATACCCAAAATCACATCCAAACCTCTTAACGGTTAACAAACTAAATCAACAGCAAAGTCTCTGTCGAAGATCGACAAGGGACACTTCAAACACACAAAAGAAGTAGTCACCAATCTTTCAACATAAGACCCAATCTTTCAACATAATCAGCAGTAATAAAGCAATGAGTAGCACCGGTATCAATAATAGTAATTAAAGGAGTACTATTAATGAAACATGTACCTCTAATAAGTCTGTCCTCAACAGCTGTCTGATCCTCAACCAAAGCGAACACTTTACCACTTGTCTGTGCCCTCTTTGGTTTCTGACATTGACTACCAATGAGCCCTTCTTCGCTACAATTGAAACAAATCACATCCTTATGTTTGCACTAAGATACAAAATGTCTGTTCTTACCACAACGGAAACACCTCTTTACTTCAGTAGTACACACATTACTCTTATGCCCAGGTGTGATACGGTGGGAGAACTGACTATGGTTTTGCGTTTGTTTTCGCAAATGTTTCGGTTGAACAATAGTCGCCACAAACATTTTATTTTATCCTGAGGAAAGGTTTAAAAAGCACAGCAAAAACCTTTGAGATATTTTCTCGGGTTCGGGGAGTAGATTATAGAAAGGGAAGGTATTAGCACCCTTTCTATCCATGGTTATCCATGGGCTCTTAGGTACTTGCTTAGATCAACTTGCCTTGGTTTTCAATTGAAATGGTGCTTTGTGTGTGGTTTTGAAAATGTTTTGAAAAAGATGCCTTGTCTAGGCCACCCTTGTAACAATTCTTTACTCGAATGTTTTACAAAAGGTGTTTGTCTTTTTGAAAAGATGTTTCAAGGTTTTTGAAAGTTTGTTTTGAAAGTGTTTGTGAAGTGTGGTTTGAAAAATAGGCAAGTGTTTTTGTTTTGCAAGTTGACAAGTACTTAAGAGCTATCTACCCTAAAGTTCTCAAAGATTTTTTTGCTATGTTTTAACCCTTTTAACAATTTTTTTCCACCATTGCATTTGGTGGACAATCTTGTGTTAGGATGTGAAAGGGACGGGCGCGGGTCATCGTTTAGACCATAATTGCAATGGTGCCAAGTATCTTTGGGCAATTTTCCTTTAAGGGACTTGATCATTTTTAGGCAACTTTTCGAAAGCTTCATCGAGGGACTATGATCATTTGAATTGTGTTCGTTTTGCCCAAAGAGACCTAACATGCAACATGGCCCATTATTGAAGGCAACAAGTGGAATACCCTAGGGGTGCAAGTGTGATTAGTGTTGTCCATTTTCATGCTTGATTATCTTGAAATTAGGTCAAACTATTTTTGTTGTTTTTATTTGCATACAAACCCTAATTCTATCATGGTATATTTAGAAAACTTTAAAGTGCGAAAATTAAAGTTCCTAAGCTATTACAACACAATATGGGAAGGGGGTACAAATGTTCAAATGGGGGGTATTTGACAAGGAATTTAAACCTAGACTATTACATCAATATTGAATTATTTACAAGATAATTAATGTACAATAATTAAATAAAATAAGAATAAATATGCAAGATGCAAAAATGTTTTTTATATGTATAAAAAAAAGTATTTTTATATGTCAAATAAACAAAATAAAAAGTATTATTTTTGGAGTTTTTATGTATTTAGGGCAAAACCCTAATTTTATTAAGTAAATGTATTAATTATTCAATATATACAATGTTTAATGATTATGTACAAAAAATAAAATAAAAATGAAGTATATTTATAAAAAAGGTATTTTTAATATTAATATTAATAAAAATAAAAATGTGTACATTTTGTATTATTTACTAAATATGCTAATTAAGATGTATGTATTTATATAATTCATCAAATATATTAAATATGTGCAAAAATAATAATATTTAATATTTACAAAAAAAGTATGTTTTATATAAAATATTTTCAGAAGATAAAATAAAATAAAAATTAGGAAATAAATGTGTTTGCATTATTTTTTTTCTAGTTATTCTAAATAATAGTATTTATATTATTTATGCACAAAAACTAAATAAGACTAATAAATATCAAAATAAATGCAAAAAATGTGGAAAAAAAGATTTTTATATTTTTTCATACTTAAATAAAAATATAGAAATGAAATCAAAAGGAAAAAATGGAAAATGATAAGTAAAAATCAAAATGGGTCAGGGAGGTTCAAAAGCAAAAGCAAGGTGCAAATAAGAAAAATAGAACAAGCCCAGCCCAGCCCAATAGGACCTTCCTCAACCTCTGGCCAGAACCTTTGTCAAAAACGCGCGTTTTGCACCATGATTCAAACATCTGGATTCCTGGACTTTTAGCACAAACTTACAACATAAGAAATGTTAAGCATCAAGCCACGATTCTGGACATGTAAAGAACTCATCCTAACTCTCAGAAATGAGAGAGAATTTCTCTATTCCCAAATCTTAACCTAACTTTTTATCAATGTTCAGACCTCAAATTCTCATAGCACAAGCAAAATAAATGGAAAGTAAAGACATGTATAGTTTCAGGGACATGAGCATGACATTTTTCATTCACAAACTTAGAGCTAATGATGCCTACATTGGGAGATAGAAGTTCAAGAATATACCTGTTCAACTGGAATCGTGTCTGGAAATGAGGGAGCTTTCAGGGCAAGATGATGATTTGTACAGCTTCCTTGAAGTGTGAGGATGCTATTCCAATACTTGGTATGCTTTGAAACCTTCTATACCAAGCTGCAGAAGTCCACCTGCAAGAGGAAGAAATGAAAATGGCCAAACTGATTAGAGGAGTTACAGTCCACTTCTAATGCTTTGGATAGTTTGGATTGATGGTAAGGAAAGTGTTTGAACTGGTTTTGGCCAAGATGCACGATGGAAATGAGTTGTGGGATTAAAGTTGCAGAATGTGCCCTGTTTTGCCACAAAGATGTGATTTTCTGTAACTGGATGGATGAAGGGTTGTTTGGTCGTGCTTTAGGTCAGTTAGGGAGTGTGAAATGTGAGGACAAAGTTTGCTTAGGTTTATCTTTGCTGAGATGAGAGTTGTTGTACAAAATGCAAGTTTCCTTCTTACTTAAGCAAAAGTTGTCAAGTTGGTTCTTAGGCCAAGGCAGGTCCCTCCTAATGTGCTGCACCCTTAGTATTGATCAGTGTAATTAGTATCATAACTTGTGCCAAGAAGATATGCACTGTACTTGCTTGGATTACCAATTGACATAAAGTTCCACTTTTGCAAAAATGGCCATTATGCTTTTTCTACTTTGGGATTAAACCTTTATGCAATGCTTGAACACATAGAATATGGTCTTGGCACAAAGAGTTTGCATTAAATTAATGAGTGTAAAAGGGATTAGAGGCCTGTAACTATCTTAAGCATGCTGATCTGAAAATTGCCTAAGTGTATGAACATGTAAATTGGCCAAGAGCAAAGTGAGTTTTTCCCATATTGCCAAATTCGATTCTCTCTAACCATGAGGTTGTTTGATGAGTTCTTGGACATTTTGGAAAGCTTAGAATGTGTACTACAATCCATCTTTGAAGTGAAAATTGAAATTCCAAGTGGAAGTATGTGAAAAATGGTCTTGAAGTTAGGCAAAAATCCTGCTTAAAATAGGTCAAATTTTCTCTAAGTTAAGAATGGTTTGGCACCCTTGTTCCAAAAATTGTAACTTGAGATACAAGCTTCTTTTGGGAAAACTTTGTGAATCAAAGTTGTAGACTTTGCAATAGGCTACAACTTTCATGTTTTGACTTTTGCTTGAATCCAAATGAATCTTAGTGAGAAAGTGGGGCAAAGTTAGGAAAAAATTAGGGTTTTTCATAACTTAGAAAAATTCTAAGTTATGAAAAATCTTCATTTCAAACCCTAATTTGCAATTCTTGATTTCTTGATGAACAAGTTTCATGATTTGGCATGTTTTGATGAAAAATGAATCTTGACACTTGATTTTGAACAAAAAGTCAAAGTTTGACTTTTCAGTATACAGTCAAAATTGATCAATTGACTGGGAAATTCAACTGTCAATCTTGTGCATTTGGGATCTTTTGAACTTGTTGAGCATGTCAAGATAGTTCCATGGGGTCCTTGAGTCCATATGTGAGCTTGGTTTGCCATTGGCTAGGTCAAACAGTCAAAAATTGCCTTTGTGCAGTCAAAACCCTAAAAATGACCATTTTGCCCTTTTGGTGATCTGATCAAATTTCTTGTGGAATTGTGATCCAAACTTGATCAAATGGTCCATGTGAGTTTATAATGTTGATGTGGGTCAATTTTCATGAGATTTGACTGTCAATTGGCCACAGTTGACTTTTTCCCCAATACAGCTGATTTCTAGGTCAATTGTCCAATTGACTGGGCAAAATTTGGAATCAAGACTTGAAACTTGGTGTGGATAAAATTGGGAGTCCAATATGAAGCATGAAAGTCATCTTAGGCATTTTTGGTCAAAACATCTTTGTGCAAACACAAACCCTAATTTGGGTCAACAGTGCAAGGAGAAGTCTTGAGCAGATGAAACCCTAACTGGATCTTGAGCTTCAAGGGCTTTGTGATGAGAAATCATTGAGAGATAGGAGGGCAAATTTTGGGGTACAATAGTTTCCCCTGTTCAATCTTCTTGAATCCGAAGAGTTAGATTGGCAAGTTTGCCTTTCGCGACTCGAGGGTAAAAGGAGATTGGACACTAGAGTGCCCTTAAATTTGCACTCGTCAAAGCAATGGATGCGGGAATGGGCTTAGAGATGCCATTTGGAGATGGGCTTAACGATGCCATCGGGAGGAGTGATAGAAACTTGTCGGGGATGGGCTTAAAAATGCCATCTGGAATGAGTATCAGAAAGGTGCCCATGTTTAGGACCATCTCTGAACTGGGGTCTGAATAAGCAATACATTGACATCCGTATCTGGAGGCATCCGTAAACTGTTTTCAAAAGTTGAGAAGAGTCTGAACAAGCGATAGGTTAACATCCGTTACTTGGAGAACCCGTGAACTGTTTTCAGAAGTCTTGAGGTTGAATAAGCAATAGAGCATCATCTGTTGTTGGGAAGCGTCCGTAAACTGTTTTCAAAAGTTGCATCTGAACAAGCGATAGATTAACATCCGTTGTTGGGACGAATCCATAAACTGTTTTCAGAAGTCTTGAGAAGAATCTGAACAAGCGATAGGTTAACATCCGTTACTTGGAGAACCCGTGAACTGTTTTCAGAAATCTTGAAGTTGAATAAGCAATAGAGCAGCATCCGTTGTTGGGAAGCATCCGTAAACTATTTTCAAAAGTTGCATCTGAACAAGCGATAGATTAACATCCGTTGTTGGGATGAATCCATAAACTGTTTTCATAAGTTTTGAGAAGAATCTGAACAAGCGATAGGTTAACATCCGTTACTTGGAGAACCCGTGAACTGTTTTCAGAAATCTTGAAGTTGAATAAGCAATAGAGCAGCATCCGTTGTTGGGAAGCATCCGTAAACTGTTTTCAAAAGTTGCATCTCAACAAGCGATAGATTAACATCCGTTGTTGGGACGAATCCATAAACTGTTTTCAGAAGTCTTGAGAAGAATCTGAACAAGCGATAGGTTAACATCCGTTACTTGGAGAACCCGTGAACTGTTTTCAGAAATCTTGAAGTTGAATAAGCAATAGAGCAGCATCCGTTGTTGGGAAGCGTCCGTAAACTGTTTTCAAAAGTTGCATCTGAACAAGCGATAGATTAACATCCGTTGTTGGGAAGAATCCATAAACTATTTTCATACGTCTTGAGAAGAAACTGAACAAGCGATGGGTTAACATCCGTTACTTGGAGAACCCGTGAACTTTTTTCAGAAATCTTGAAGGTGGAGGAAGAACCGGTGTAGGGTTTCCTGATGATGAGCTCGTGTAAAACTGCATCTGGATGAATCTGGAATAAGCATCAGGATGTTGCCATGTCTTGATCACATCTGAACTATTCCTGGAAAGAATCTCGGAAGATAATGATTTTTGTCTGTCGACTGATCTTATCTGAAAAGGTAAAGAGTTAGTTATATGCAATGTCATGATGCATGATACAATGTATGTTATATGATATGAATGTAAATGAATGTGCATGTAAGCTGGAGAGCCGTCTTGCAGAGGATAGATGAACCCGAGATGGCTGAAGATAAAAGCCTCTTGACTGCTGCTGGGAAGAATAATTCCTGGTTGTTGCTGGGGAATAAGGAGCTTGGGTTGCATACCAACCTTCTGGGTAATTCCTGTCTTGAGGAGATCTTCACTGGAGAAACTTCGAATATACAATGAGGAACTGAAAACTGAAAGTCTTCAAATTTGCTTGGGGAATACCAGACCTTCAATCGTTGAGGGGCCTTGGAACCACTTGCGGGGACTTGGAATTTCCTTGGTGACTTGCAGGGTAAGAGAAATTCTGATGATGTCTACTGGGGATTTTAGAACCTGGTAGACTTAAGCTGGGGAGGTAAGACTGAGAATCTCTAGTCTAGTGAGAAGCATTTCTGGGGGGAGAAGGTTCACTAGTCTGGCTCCGCTGGGGATCGATAGCCTGAAGTTTTAGCTCTGCTGGGGATACTGAAACTTAGTTCTGAGGGGAATTGAGTTCTGGAGGATTCTCTGGCTGGGGATAACAAAGATAAACTCCTCTGGGGATTGTATTGATAAGTTATGCTGGGGAACTTTGATGAACTCCGCTGGGGATAGGAAGAATTTTTCCGAGTGCGATCTTCCGTGGCAATTAGCTGAGGATAACCCAGTTATAAGCCCTTGTGAGGAATAACTTTGAATAAAGCTCGGGAGAGACGTCCGTACTCTGCAGGGGATAAGTTTCCAGAATCTACTGGGGATAAGCTTCAAGACTTGCTAGGGATATGGATTCCAAATCTCCTGGGGGTTTCCTTTGAAAGGGTATCAAGATATCCAACTGCACCTTCAACCTATCAGTAATCCTCTTTCTGGATTCATAAGGAAATGATCATGTTCAGATGCATATGCCTATTTAACAAAACATTGGACGTTTCTCAAAATGAAACAATTAGTGCAAGAGAGAAAGGAAAAAGGAAATGACACAAATTTCTGGGAAAAGTATTTGTATTAACTTTCTATGAGTATATTTGTACAAAGGAGACAACCATCCTAGTAAGAGGATTTCGTCGTAAATATTGAAAAATTTATACAAAAGAAGGATGGCTATGTGAAATAATTCCATGGGATTCCATTCCGCTATAGCCTTCACAACTCTGAATATCTGTCCATTCAATGCTTCGTCTGCCGATGACTGGATTGATCAGAAGCCTGGAACTGGTTGATGAAGAGATTTTCTTTGAAGTGATCCGACGAGACATATTTATACGCTTTAATTCCCTAACTTTTTCCTGAATCGCCCTTTCGGGTTTTCGATCCACCGGGAAACCCTTTTTTTCCCAAGCCGCCCTTTCGGGTTTTCAGCTTGCCGGGTGTACAACTTTCTTTTTGTTTTTATCCCTAATTTTTGCCTGAACCGCCCTTTCGGGTTTTCGGTTCACCGGGATGCCCATTTTTGCCCAAGCCGCCCTTTCGGGTTTTCGACTTGTCGGGTTATTTTATGCGTAGTATCTTTTGACTATGTCTGCGTTCGCAGGGTGCGGCAAATCGTCGCCGTCTATGGTGGTCAGAATCATTGCACCACCAGAAAATATGCTCCTGATCACAAATGGTCCTTCATATGTAGGAGTCCATTTGCCCCTGGGATCACTTTGCGGCAAGATAATCCGCTTGATTACGAGATCTCCGACTTGATACACTTGACGTCTGACTTTATTATTGAAGGCCTTGATCATCCGTTTTTGATACGTCTGACCATGGCATATAGCAGCGAGTCGCTTCTCGTCGATCAGATTGAGTTGATCAAGTCGGGTCTGCATCCAATCATCTTTATTTAAACCTGTGTCCTTCATAATCCTTAGAGAAGGAATCTGAACCTCCATAGGCAGGACAGCTTCCATGCCATATACCAAAGAAAATGGGGTTGCCCCGGTTGAAGTACGTGCCGTCGTACGGTATCCATGTAGGGCAAACGGTAACATCTCATGCCAGTCTTTGTAAGTGACTGTCATTTTCTGAATGATCTTCTTAATGTTTTTGTTCGTAGCTTCAACAGCACCGTTCATCTTCGGCCGATAGGGAGATGAATTGTGATGATAAATCTTGAACTGTTTGCACAATGCGGTGATCATTGTGTTATTCAGATTTGTACCGTTGACTGTGATGATCCTGTCTGGAACACCATACCGGCATATGAGATTTTGCTTGATGAAGCGGGCAACCACATTTTTAGTAACAGAGGCGAAGGAAGCCACTTCGACCCACTTGGTGAAATAGTCAATGTCAACTAGGATGAAGCGATGTCCGTTGGAAGCCGTGGGCTTGATCTCTCCAATCATGTCAATGCCCCACATTGCAAATGGCCAAGGAGCAGTCAGAACGTTGAGAGGAACCGGAGGGATGTGAACCTTGTCAGCATAGACTTGACATTTGTGGCAAGTACGGGAATGTTGATGGCAGTCAGCTTCCATGGTAGACCAGTAATAGCCTTCCCTTAGGATCTTCTTAGCCATTGTATGCCCGCTCAAGTGAGTGCCAAATGTGCCGCTGTGTATCTCAGTCATGATCAACTCTGCTTCAGCTTTGTCTATGCATCGGAGTAATACACAATCATGGCTTCGTTTGTAAAGGATGCTGTTGCTCAGGAAGAATTTAGCCGCGAATTTCCTTAAGAACTTCTTGTCATTTACGGAAGCTCCTTCGGGATAATCTCTAGTCTGGAGATACCTTTTGATTTCATGGAACCAGGGTTGTTCCAATACTTCTTCGGTATTAATCTCGTGACAATGCGCAGGTTCATCCATTCGCTCGATGGTGATTTGGGGAGCCTCGTTATCCCAGTTGAGTTTAAACATGGAGGACATTGTAGCTAGAGCATCTGCTAGCTGATTCTCTTCTCGCGGGAAATGCTCGAAGGTAATTTGCTCGAAATGAGGCAACAATGTCAAGACATGTTCTTTGTATGGGACAAGATTAGGATGCTTGGTATCCCACTCTCCTTTGATTTGACTGATAACCAAATCCGAGTCCCCAAATACGATCAAAGATTTGATCCTCAAGTCTATAGCAGCCTTGAGACCAAAGATGCAAGCTTCATACTCAGCCATGTTGTTTGTGCAGCTGAAGCAAAGTCGGGCCGTGAAAGGTGTGTGACAGCCTTCCGGGGAAATGAGTACCGCACCGATACCATTTCCAAGTGCATTTGAAGCACCATCAAAGTACAGGGTCCATCGGGATCCCTTTTCGGGTCTGTCATACGGTCCGTTACTTTCAATGTTGTCCAAATTCATGATGTCCTCGTCTGGGAAGTCAAATCTCATGGGTTGATAATCTTCGATAGCTTGATGAGCCAGATGGTCAGCTAGTACACTCCCTTTTATAGCTTTTTGGGTGGTATACTGGATGTCATACTCAGTTAGGATCATTTGCCATCTGGCTATTCTTCCAGATAAAGCGGGCTTTTCGAAGATATACTTGATAGGATCCATTTTGGAAATCAACAAGGTAGTATGAGTCAACATATACTGCCTTAGTCGGCGAGCAGCCCATACCAAAGCGCAGCAAGTTTTCTCGAGCAGTGAGTAGCGAGTCTCACAGTCGGTAAACTTTTTGCTAAGGTAATAAATAGCATGCTCTTTTCGACCAGACTCGTCATACTGGCCCAAAACACACCCCATTGAGTTATCCAAGACGGTTAGATACATGATCAATGGTCTTCCTTCGACGGGTGGCATCAGAATAGGAGGTTCTAGAAAATACTCCTTGATCTTATCAAAAGCATCTTGGCAATCGTCGTTCCATTCGACTACCTGATCTTTCTTTAAGAGTTTGAAAATTGGCTCACAGGTAGAAGTCAGATGAGAGATGAATCTGGCAATATAGTTCAAGCGCCCCAAGAACCCTCTAACCTTCTTTTCAGTACGGGGAGCAGGCATCTCTTGTATTGCTTTCACTTTTGCTGGATCGACTTCAATGCCTTTGTTGCTTACAATGAATCCTAGAAGTTTACCAGACCTAACTCCAAAAGTGCACTTACTTGGATTCAGCCTGAGTTTGTATTCTTTCAATCTGGCAAACAGCTTTTCTAGATGTTCAAGGTGCTCCTCCTCTGTTTGTGATCGAGCTATCATATCGTCTACGTAAACTTCAATCTCATGATGTATCATATCATGAAACAAAGCTACCATGGCGCGTTGATAAGTTGCCCCTGCGTTCTTCAGCCCGAACGGCATCACCTTGTAACAGAAAGTGCCCCATTGTGTGACAAAAGTTGTTTTCTCCATATCCTCGGGGGCCATTTTGATTTGATTGTAGCCCGAGAATCCATCCATGAAGGAAAACACTTTGTGCTGAGCTGTGTTGTCGATCAAAATGTCAATGTGTGGAAGTGGAAAATCATCTTGGGGGCTGGCCCTATTCAAATCCCGGTAGTCCACACACATCCTGACTTTGCCATCTTTCTTAGGTATTGGCACGATGTTAGCGACCCATTGAGGATAAGACGTAACAGCCAGAAAGCCAGCGTCGAATTGCTTCATCACTTCTGCTTTGATCTTTTCAGACATGTCAGGCCTCATTCGGCGGACTTTTTGCTTGATCGGTGGACAATCCTCTCTTGTGGGGAGACGGTGAACCACGATGTCTGTGTCTAAACCCGGCATGTCTTCATAAGACCAAGCGAAGATTTCAACATACTCATTCAACAACTGTATCAGGCGTTCCTTGACACTTGGTTCCAGATTGGCACCCACTTGCACCTCCTTCCGGTCTTCCTCGGTCCCTAAGTTGACAGATTCCAATGACTCTTCGTGAGGTAAGATGGCCCTTTCCTCTTGCTGTAGGAGTCTGGCTAGTTCCCCTGGTACTTCACAACCTTCGTCATCTTCATACTCGGCTTGATTGACCAGATCTTCAGAGTTATTAAAGGATATAGCAGAATCGTCACCCATGGAATCCGGAGTGGATGGGTACCTGCATTTGTGAGTGTGGGTGTGTGTAAGGGATAGCCATCCTTAAACGAAAAATGCAAAAGGAAAGAAAATGAACACAGCAGTTTATCAAATGAAAAACGTCCAATGAATCATTAAACATGGCATATGGATATGAAAATAATCAAAACCCTTACAAATGGACCTACATGCCCCGGGTAAGGCATGAGGTAAAAAGATAGTGTACGGATTGTTCGAAAATAAATATTACAGACCAAATAGGAAATGTTTGACAGATAAATTACTGATGAATAAAAGTGATGGGGACAAAGTCTTTTGCCTCCCAGTTGCACAATCCTCCTTTGACAGTTGGGTAAATCCATTCTTCGATGTTGCTCTCTTTGTCTTCATCCTCCAAAGCGTTGATTCCGTAGGGAGAAATTTTGACTGGCGCCCTTTCAATCTTCGAACGGCGCATAGCTTTCTGGCCCGCGGTAGTGAATCCTAATCCAAATTTGTCTGTTTTATGTGGAATATCAGGCAACTTCCCCTATGCTGAATTCTTCCGCTCCTTTATTGCGGCCCTTGCATCCTCCAGAGATGCCATCCTGGCCATCTGCCTTGGTGCCTCAGCTGCCAACTTTGCTACTGTTATTTCAGGAAGGACTTCTTCGAAATGCTGGAAAGGCGTCTCAATGAACTCACCTTCTACCTCCACGTACCAGAAGGAGTTCAAGTGGCTGATCATGTACTCCTCTTCACCATGGACGGTAATGATCTTTCCCTTGACAGGATACTTCAACATCTGATGTAAGGAGGATGTGACTGCCCCGACATGGTGTATCCAAGGCCTACCCAACAAGCAAGAGTATGACGGACGGATGTCCATCACATAGAAAGTAGATTTAAACACCTCGGTTCCCACCTTGATGGGAATATCAACCTCCCCATGGACCATTCTCTTCGAACCATCGAAAGCTCTAACAACAATATCACTCGGTTTCAACTCCAACCCTTCACAATCTAGTCGGTCCAAGGCCTTCTTAGGCAGTACATTCAGCGACGAACCAGTGTCGACCAAGACATGTGCGAGAGTAGTTCCTCGACACTCGACTGAAATGTGCAAAGCATCATTGTGGTTTCTACCTTTAGGAGTTAGGTCGGCATCAGAGAAACCTAATCCATTGTCCGCAGTAAGGCTAGCCACGCAATTTTGAAATTGATCTGCAGAGGTTTCCTGGGGCACATGGGCTGCCTTCAGGAATTTTATCAGAGCTTTAGCGTGCGCTTCCGAGCAAAGTAGTAGTGCCATCATGGAGATCTTTGAGGGGGTTTGCCCCAGCTGTTCTACCACATCGTAATCACTCCTTTTGATTATCTTCAAGATCTCATCCATTTCCTTCTTGGAGGTTTACGGGATGACCAAGGGTTGAGCCCTCGTCCTGACGAGCTCATCTTGGATTCCCTTACCTTTATCAACAGCGGTAGGAGGGACAATACTAGGAACAACAACATCTTCAATCAATGGGGTTCTAGCGGAGAGTTTTATTGGTGCAGGGATGACCTTGTCAGCAGATGAGGGTCCAAAGATTGCTCTTGGAGGGGCAATCTCTGGAGAAAATATTCTCCCGCTCCGGGTGATTTTGCTCGTGCCTGCAATGTTTCCAATGCTGGCTTCTTCTTCATCCGAACTTTTTTCATTTATTTCGATTTGTTTAATACCATGGTAGTAGACGTCACCGCCGTAGTTCCATGGTATTGACTTCTCAGAAATATAGGGGACAGGCCCTGGCATTGTTATCTTCAAAGGAACAGATTTCGTAGCTGGTGTAATCTTAACAGGCTTTCTGACGGCCTTGGAAAGATTGGCGTGAATGGTTATGATTGAGACATCTTCAGTATGAGTTGGAATGGCAGAAACTTTTTCAAACAAAATTTGTCGACTATCCATTAGGCCTTGGATGCCTTTCTTCAGTAACGGACAATCAAACGGCAGAGAGTAACAACAATAGCAGTCTTCCTTACATCCCGAGAAAATCCCGGCCTTTAACAGATTCAACTTGATGGTTAACAATGGAGTTATCAGATCATTGACATCAGCAACATACAAATATTCTTCAATGGCATTGACATTTCGGCCGTGTTTCGGCATTGGAGCAGATATCACGTTTGGCTTCTCTGGAGCGTCGAACTCTACCTCCTTCGCCTCTATCAGGTCTTGGATCTTATGCTTGAGTGCCCAACAATCGTTGGTGTCGTGCCCGACACTGTCAGAATGGTAGGCGCATTTAGCATTAGGATGATAATGCGGAGAGGACGTATTCACATTTTTTGGTACCTCTTTGATAGTGGCGAGATTCAACTTCAATAGATGGGGAAGTACTTGCGCTGGTGTCATATTAATGCGGGTGAACTGCCGTTGTGGCCGTTCCACCCGTTGCTGATTTGGTCTGGACTGGTTATAGTGAGGCTGTTCACTTGAAGGGTTTTGAATCATTACGGCCCCCACAGTTGGCCGGCGTTCAGTCTTCCCTGCTCTTCTCTGGGAGTATACCACAGTCGTTTCCTTCTTAAAAGGCTTCTTCTCAACACTTGCAGCGGCACCCTTCTGAATCTTTCCTGACTTGATGCCAGCTTCTATTCTTTCGCCTGTTAAGATCAAGTTGGTAAACCCCGCAGAAGAGTTACCAATCAGATGATTGAAAAATGGCCCAGATAGGGTCCCTAGAAACATATCAACAAGTTCACGGTCGGTTAAAGGAGGCTGCACCCTGCCAGCCAAATCCCTCCATTTTTGTGCATATTCTTTGAATCCTTCGCCGGTTCCCAGTGACATACCCTGAAGTTGGGTACATGTGGGAGCAAGGTCAGAATTATACTGATATTGTTTGTAGAAGGCGGTGGCCAAGTCTTCCCAGTTTCGGACGCTGGTTCCCTCTAGCTGATAAAACCACTCCAGTTGAGCCCCAGAAAGGCTGTCTTGAAAGAAATGGATCCAAAGGTTCTTATCTGCCGTATAAGGTTGAATCTTCCTTACGTAGGACCTGAGATGCATTTTTGGACAGGACAGCCCATCATACCTCACAAAAACTGGAACTTTGAACTTTGGGGGAATCACAATCCCGACAACTAAACCCAAGTCTTCAAAATCCAAACCCGGTACTCTCTGTAGCTCCATGGCGGCCAACCTGTCTTCTAAACCTTTGTATTTATCATCAGCCGGAGGGTATTGTTGATCAGAGTAGTCTTCATCCTCTTCAGCCTCCTCTTCTTCCACATCGGACTCGGAAGGTACCGCAGCCCCACCTCCTTTACTGGTTCCTTCATCAGAAGTGGGAGGAAATTCAAGCACTCTCCTGGCCTCTCCTTCAAATCTTCTCCCTAAAGTAGCCACCCCGAGTCTCTTTTTCTTCTTTTTCACTGGGTCTTTATTCCCCAGCAAGGTCTTTAGATCTTCCTGACCCTTAGCCAAGGTCATCAGGAGTTGCTGGAACTGTGCATTTTGAGCTTGCAGGTCTTTGACTGTTTGCTCGAGATCCATCCTACTGAAATAAACAGCAGACAGATAAGGAAACCTGGCGTGAGACCTGCTTATGCACATGATGAATGGTATGCTTATGTATGCAATGCATTCAAGGATTTAGAATATTCAAAATTGTTGCAGACAAAAAGAACGCACGTCATATTAATAAGAAGAAATTTGTTAGTACATAAATGCCCCATGGGCCAAATATTACAAAAACAACTTCTCAAGGTAAAAAGACATTGCGCATCCTCTTTGGTGCGATGTAGGTGTTGAGGGCCTCTTGCTCATGGAGTCAGCGGGTAAGATCTAGAACCTTCTTCTCACTAGCGTAGAAGCTGGCTTCAAAAGTGTTCCGTTCCTCCTTGAGCTGAATCCAGCTCTTCTGCATTTCCTCCCACGATGTAGGCATGTCAGGATATAGGATTGTGTAGGGAACCTCTCCTTCCTTGACGGGCTCTTTAATCACAGGGAGAACATGAGGATAAGGCATCATTAGACTCTGGGATCGGGCTCGTACCCACTTGAGATAAGACTCAAGAGGGATGGAGTTCTTGTGTCCCAGTGTCATGCTATCAACCTTGTTGGGCCTTCCCCAAGCTCTGATGAATCTTTGGCGAAGTCCTTGCGCATCGTTGTCGAAGTCAAAAACTAGGTCAGGAATCAACATGTTGTGAGGGCCATCCCTCCGTGCATATCCAAATTGCCTCAAAGCTAGGCAAGGGTTGTAGGTAATGCCCCCTCTAATGCCAAGTAATGGAACATTAGGGAACTCTCCACAACGATCGACGATGATGACATTTTCTCTGGACCGAGAACACCAATGTACATCAGAGTGAGTAAGAGTCATCAATCGTTGGGACCACCTTGAGCCTTGGTCATTCTTCAAGACAAATTGTGGAAGGTGCGAAATAAACCACCTTGCAAGGAGAGGAGTACAGCACATGAGAACACCCCTCTTTCTCATTGTTCGTGTGTAAAATGAGTGAAGAATGTCCCCAAGCAATGTTGGTATCGGATTTCTGGACAAGAAGATTTTGACGGCATTGACATCTACCAGCTGATCAGGATTTGGGAACAAGACCAACCCATAGATAAGGAGTGCCACAATTTCTTCAAAGGCTTGTAGGTCCAATGAATTCCAACATTCTTGTGCCTTCTCAAACAAGAATTTTGCTAAGAATCCTTTGACGCCGCTTCTGGTTTCCCAATGCCCCTTGATGTCGGATGGTTGTAGATGTAATGCTCGAGCAACATCTTCCGGCTTTGGTTCCTTTTCTGTACCGTTGAAAGGTAGTTGATTAAGGATAGGGATTCTTAGGAGTTGAGAAAACTCCTCCAAAGTGGGCACCAACTGATAGTCAGGGAAAGTGAAACAGTGGTGAAGAGGGTCAAAGAACTGGAATAGCACTTTCATCATGTTTTCTTTAATGTTAGTGTTGACTAAGCTGAGCAGTCTACCATGTCTTTCACTGAAGGATGAGCTTTCCGGAATTCTTGAGGTGAGCTCCTTGAGTTGAGGAGTGATTCTCACAAGGTTGACTTGGATGGTTTTTCTGCGAGGAATTTCCATGACCTACAAAACAAGAACAAAGATGAAGATCCAAACCCTTGAAATGGTTAGTGAATGCATATGATGCTTTATGATGTTTATGATGTGTGCACAAAACATATGTACAAGCAATTCACACCAAACCCTAGTTTCAGGCTTGCATGAGGTTTCATAGGTAAGTACCCTCTTGAGTGTAGTTGGCTTAAAAACCTGTCCTATAAATAGTAACCGGGTTCTAAGGAGCTCAATATCATTGGATTGTTTTCATCATTCATGGTTTTGGTTTAGCCACTTAACTAGCGACCAAAATATTCCAAGAAAACAATCCTCAATGAGTGTAGTATCGAGTATCTACCAACTTCGGACTGCACCAAAGCCGGTCATCTCACTACCCCTAATAAAAGGCCAAGATGGTCAAGTAAGGTTCTAGGACATTAGTGCTTAGTGACATCACTCAGCGGCCCCGTACTCTCCTTGATTGAACTCAAGGGTTACCGGTACTCACAAATATGTCGCACTAATATAGCTATTGCTTCAACCGTGTCGGTATACCCCGCACAGTTTCCACAACGTATTGCTATCTATGAATGTTTCCCCAAATCCGGGTGTAGGATTGAAAACCCAAACAAGAGAGCCAAGATATAAAGCAATCAAGTTAAACAATTAGTCATGCAAGAGGGTGATCTAAGCCCTAAGGTTACTCCACTTTTATATTTTCCCCAGAAGAGTCGTCAGTTCAGTGATACGGTGGGAGAACTGACTATGGTTTTGCGTTTGTTTTTGCAAATGTTTCGGTTGAGCAAGAGTCGCCACCGACTTTTTATTTTATCCTGAGGAAAGGTTTAAAAAGCACAGCAAAAACCTTTGAGATATTTTCTCGGGTTCGGGGAGTAGATTATAGAAAGGGAAGGTATTATCACCCTTTCTATCCATGGTTATCCATGGGCTCTTAGGTACTTGCTTAGATCAACTTTCCTTGGTTTTCAATTGAAATGGTGCTTTGTGTGTGGTTTTGAAAATGTTTTGAAAAAGATGCCTTGTCTAGGCCACCCTTGTAACAATTCTTTACTCGAATGTTTTACAAAAGGTGTTTGTCTTTTTGAAAAGATGTTTCAAGGTTTTTGAAAGTTTGTTTTGAAAGTGTTTGTGAAGTGTGGTTTGAAAAATAGGCAAGTCTTTTTGTTTTGCAAGTTGACAAGTACTTAAGAGCTATCTACCCTAAAGTTCTCAAAGATTTTTTTGCTATGTTTTAACCCTTTTAACAATTTTGTTCCACCATTGCATTTGGTGGACAATCTTGTGTTAGGATGTGAAAGGGACGGGCGCGGGTCATCGTTTAGACCATAATTGCAATGGTGCCAAGTATCTTTGGGCAATTTTCCTTTAAGGGACTTGATCATTTTTAGGCAACTTTTCGAAAGCGTCATCGAGGGACTATGATCATTTGAATTGTGTTTGTTTTGCCCAAAGAGACCTAACATGCAACATGGCCCATTATTGAAGGCAACAAGTGGAATACCCTAGGGGTGCAAGTGTGATTAGTGTTGTCCATTTTCATGCTTGATTATCTTGAAATTAGGTCAAACTATTTTTGTTGTTTTTATTTGCATACAAACCCTAATTCTATCATGGTATATTTAGAAAACTTTAAAGTGCGAAAATTAAAGTTCCTAAGCTATTACAACACAATATGGGAAGGGGGGTACAAATGTTCAAATGGGGGGTATTTGACAAGGAATTTAAACCTAGACTATTACATCAATATTGAATTATTTACAAGATAATTAATGTACAATAATTAAACAAAATAAGAATAAATATGCAAGATGCAAAAATGTTTTTTATATGTATAAAAAAAAGTATTTTTATATGTCAAATAAACAAAATAAAATGTATTATTTTTGGAGTTTTTATGTATTTAGGGCAAAACCCTAATTTTATTAAGTAAATGTATTAATTATTCAATATATACAATGTTTAATAATTATGTACAAAAAATAAAATAAAAATGAAGTATATTTATAAAAAAGGTATTTTTAATATTAAATATTAATAAAAATAAAAATGTGTACATTTTGTATTATTTACTAAATATGCTAATTAATATGTATGTATTTATATAATTCATCAAATATATTAAATATGTGCAAAAATAATAATATTTAATATTTACAAAAAAAGTATGTTTTATATAAAATATTTTCAGAAGATAAAATAAAATAAAAATTAGGAAATAAATGTGTTTGCATTATTTTTTTTCTAGTTATTCTAAATAATAGTATTTATATTATTTATGCACAAAAACTAAATAAGACTAATAAATATCAAAATAAATGCAAAAAATGTGGAAAAAAAGATTTTTATATTTTTTCATACTTAAATAAAAATATAGAAATGAAATCAAAAGGAAAAAATGGAAAATGATAAGTAAAAATCAAAATGGGTCAGGGAGGTTCAAAAGCAAAAGCAAGGTGCAAATAAGAAAAATAGAGCAAGCCCAGCCCAGCCCAATAGGACCTTCCTCAACCTCTGGCCAGAACCTTTGTCAAAAACGCGCGTTTTGCACCATGATTCAAACATCTGGATTCCTGGACTTTTAGCACAAACTTACAACATAAGAAATGTTAAGCATCAAGCCACGATTCTGGACATGTAAAGAACTCATCCTAACTCTCAGAAATGAGAGAGAATTTCTCTATTCCCAAATCTTAACCTAACTTTTTATCAATGTTCAGACCTCAAATTCTCATAGCACAAGCAAAATAAATGGAAAGTAAAGACATGTATAGTTTCAGGGACATGAGCATGACATTTTTCATTCACAAACTTAGAGCTAATGATGCCTACATTGGGAGATAGAAGTTCAAGAATATACCTGTTCAACTGGAATCGTGTCTGGCAATGGGGGAGCTTTCAGGGCAAGATGATGATTTGTACAGCTTCCTTGAAGTGTGAGGATGTTATTCCAATACTTGGTATGCTTTGAAACCTTCTATACCAAGCTGCAGAAGTCCACCTGCAAGAGGAAGAAATGAAAATGGCCAAACTGATTAGAGGAGTTACAGTCCACTTCTAATGCTTTGGATAGTTTGGATTGATGGTAAGGAAAGTGTTTGAACTGGTTTTGACCAAGATGCACGATGGAAATGAGTTGTGGGATTCAAGTTGCAGAATGTGCCCTGTTTTGCCACAAAGCTGTGATTTTCTGTAACTAGATGGATGAAGGGTTGTTTGGTCGTGCTTTAGGTCAGTTAGGGAGTTTGAAATGTGAGGACAAAGTTTGCTTAGGTTTATCTTTGCTGAGATGAGAGTTGTTGTACAAAATGCAAGTTTCCTTCTTACTTAAGCAAAAGTTGTCAAGTTGGTTCTTAGGCCAAGGCAGGTCCCTCCTAATGTGCTGCACCCTTAGTCTTGATCAGTGTAATTAGTCTCATAACTTGTGCCAAGAAGATATGCACTGTACTTGCTTGGATTATCAATTGACATAAAGTTCCACTTTTGCAAAAATGGCCATTATGCTTTTTCTACTTTGGGATTAAACCTTTATGCAATGCTTGAACACATAGAATATGGTCTTGGCACAAAGAGTTTGCATTAAATTTATGAGTGTAAAAGGTATTAGAGGCCTGTAACTATCTTAAGCATGCTGATCTGAAAATTGCCTAAGTGTATGAACATGTAAATTGGCCAAGAGCAAAGTGAGTTTTTCCCATATTGCCAAATTCGATTCTCTCTAACCATGAGGTTGTTTGATGAGTTCTTGGACATTTTGGAAATCTTGGAATGTGTACTACAATCCATCTTTGAAGTTCAAATTGAAATGCCAAGTGGAAGTATGTGAAAAATGGTCTTGAAGTTAGGCAAAAATCCTGCCTAAAATAGGTCAAATTTTCTCTAAGTTAAGAATGGTTTGGCACCCTTGTTCCAAAAATTGTAACTTGAGATACAAGCTTCTTTTGGGAAAACTTTGTGAATCAAAGTTGTATACTTTGCAATAGGCTACAACTTTCATGTTTTGAATTTTGCTTGTATCCAAATGAATCTTGGTGAGAAAGTGGGGCAAAGTTAGGAAAAAATTAGGGTTTTTCATAACTTAGAAAAATTCTAAGTTATGAAAAATCTTCATTTCAAACCCTAATTTGCAATTCTTGATTTCTTGATGAACAAGTTTCATGATTTGGCATGTTTTGATGAAAAATGAATCTTGACACTTGATTTTGACCAAAAAGTCAAAGTTTGACTTTTCAGTATACAGTCAAAATTGATCAATTGACTGGGAAATTCAACTGTCAATCTTGTGCATTTGGGATCTTTTGAACTTGTTGAGAATGTCAAGATAATTCCATGGGGTACTTGAGTCCATATGTGAGCTTGGTTTGCCATTGGCTAGGTCAAACAGTCAAAAATTGCCTTTGTGCAGTCAAAACCCTAAAAATGACCATTTTGCCCTTTTGGTGATCTGATCAAATTTCTTGTGGAATTGTGATCCAAACTTGATCAAATGGTCCATGTGAGTTTATAATGTTGATGTGGGTCAATTTTCATGAGATTTGACTGTCAATTGGCCACAGTTGACTTTTTCCCCAATACAGCTGATTTCTAGGTCAACTGTCCAATTGACTGGGCAAAATTTGGAATCAAGACTTGAAACTTGGTGTGGATAAACTTGGGAGTCCAATATGAAGCATGAAAGTCATATTAGGCATTTTTGGTCAAAACATCTTTGTGCAAACACAAACCCTAATTTGGGTCAACAGTGCAAGGAGAAGTCTTGAGCAGATGAAACCTTAACTGGATCTTGAGCTTCAAGGGCTTTGTGATGAGAAATCATTGAGAGATGGGAGGGAAAATTTTGGGGTACAACACCAGGTTTCCTACATTTAAAACAAACCACACCAGCAGGAGCATCTCCCCCACTAGTCCTCTTACCCTGAGCAACTTTCTGTTTACCTTTACCAACTGGGGTATCATAAGGCTTACCATGATTTTGTTGGTGCTTACCCCTCTTCTCACTGATAATCTTATAATGAGCATTATTATCCTCCTCATAAATCCTGCAATTATCAATCAAATCAGCAAAGACACGGATCTTCTGGTATCCAACTGCCTTCTTGATCTCCGGGCGCAACCCGTTCTCAAACTTGATACACTTCGAAAACTCAGCATCTGCCTCAGCGTAGTGCGGATAAAACTTAGCCAACTCAGAAAACTTGGCAGCATACTCAACAACTGACATATTCCCTTTCTTCGGCTCAAGGAATTCAATTTCCTTCTTACCACGAACGTCTTCAGGAAAATACTTCCTCAGAAATTCCCTACAGAACACAGCCCAAGTGACATTCTCACCTGCAGCTTCCAATCTCTGGCAAGTCTCTAACCACATGTCATCAGCTTCGACTGCTAGCATATGAGTACCATATCGAACCTTCTGCGCTGGAGTGCAGTCCATCACACGGAAGATTCTCTCGATCTCTTTTCAACCAATCCAATGCTCTGTCAGGATCATACTTTCCCTTGAACATAGGCGGATTCTCTCTCTGGAAAGTCGCCAAGCTACGAGATCCAGCATTCTCGTCAGCATTCGGCTGATTCTCCATCGCATAAGCCATTGCTTCTAAAGCAGCAACAAATGCATCATCATTCCTTCCAGCCATCTCAACTTATCACTATAATAGAAACAACGGTTAGAACTCGAATTAACAATACTCGATTGTTAGACAACTACGACTCGACAACAAGGTCGGACCAACCTTTTGCTCTGATACCAACTTTGTTACACCCCAATTCTACCCGGAAATTATAATTGTAAATCAGAGTTATAGTCATTCATGCAAACAAATCAGGATGCCACAAATTTATCTTTAAAAACACATTGCATTCAACGTGGATACATAACACTTTAAAACTTCGGATGAACTATCAGCATATCAATTTAATCTCTTAATTCAACAATTTAAACATCTACGCAGCGAAATTCTTATTAACATCTTTATCCATCGTTACAGCAACTTCAAAATAACACATACTTAATAACAATTAAATTAAAGTTCAACAACTGAAATAATCAACAATTAAAACAATAAGCGGTCATCCCCCCCGAGTGTTACATATCAGAGCAATGACACCGACTCGAACTACTGAAGGTATACAACCTTCACTCTCGTTTACCTGCACGTTACCAACATAAGGGTTACATTCAAACATAAGGGGTTAGATATCTAACAATATAATAAAACTTATGATAATCAATATATTAAATTAGATCACATAACACCACCACTTCTCATCTTATAACAAACATAATCGCAACAGAATACCAACAGTATACACATTCATCGCATTAATACACAACTTCTTTATGCAATCATATAATGCGACTCAATATTATGCAAATGCATGTGGTACCATCGGAGCAGAACACCCATCTTAAAAAATCTGCCAATAAATAGAGGCATAATCCTTCATCTTAATATTCGCCAATACAAGCCATCTTAACGAGCATAAGCTCCATCTTGAAATGCAATGTATGCGACACAATCATGAATGTAATGACAACACCATAATTAACAACATATCAACACAACATCATCGTTGGCCATAAGCCCACATCTTATTAGCTGCCAATTATTAGAGGCATCTCAACATCTTTCATCAACATCATTCATCAACATCATTTATCATCATAATTCGTCAAACATCATTTATACATCATAGTTCATCAAACATCATTTGTCATCAACAACTCAACCATACAACAATACAATAGTAAATCGTCAATCTTGCAACGTTGGCCATAGGCCTACAACATGATATTGCCTATAATTAAATAACTCGTCTAAGGCTTACTTCTAAATTACCAAACCTCTACATATTACTATTCTATAATACTACATCATTATCATCATTAATCCTACTGTTACAAACCAAACAGTAATCTATAAACATCTTGTAACACCCCAATTCTACCCCGACAATTATGTAAATAAATCAGAGTTATAAAATCATTTATGCAAATGAATCGGGATGTCACAAATTCATCATTAAAAACTCATTGCATTCATCGTGGAGATATAACACTTTAAAACTTCGGATGAACCATCAGCATAATACTTTAATTAAATAATTCAACAATTTAAACATCTACGCAACGGAATTCTTAATAATATCTTTATCATCATTACATCAACTTCAAAACAACATAATTTAATAATAATCAACTTAAAGTTAAACGACTGAATAATCAACAATCAAAAGCAAAAAGCGTTCATCCCCCCGAGTGTTACATATCAGAGCAATGACACTGACTCGAACTATTGAAGGTATACAGCCTTCACTCTCGATTACCTGCATGTTGCCAACATAAGGGCAACATTCAAACACAAGGGGTGAGATATCTAACAATATAATAAAGTGTATGATAATTAATATATTAAATTAGATCACATAACATCACCACTTCTCATATTACAAACATCAAACATCGTAACAAAATATCAACAATATGCACATATACCACTTCAATGCACAACCTCTAAATAAAATAATGCGACTCAATACTATGCAAATGCATGTGGTACCATTAGAGTAGAACTCCCATCTCAAAAATATGCCAATAAATAGAGGCATCAACAAGGCATAAGCCTTCATCTCAATATTTTCCAATACAGGCCATCTCAATGAGCATAAGCTCCATCTCAAAATGCAATGTATGCGACACAATCATGAATGTAATGACAACACCACAATTGACAACATCATTGTTGGCCAAAAGCCTACATCTTAAAAACGTCTCAACATCTTTTTATCAACATCATTCATCAACATCATTTATCATCATAAATCGTCAAACATCATTTATACATCATAATTCATCAAAACAAACTCTCATCAACATCATCTCATCAACAACTCAGCCGTACAGTAATACAACAGTAAATCATCAATTCCACAATGTTGGCCATAGGCCTATAACAAGATATTTCCTATAATTAGTTAATCAACTATGGCTTACTTCTAAATCACCAAACCTCTACATACAACTATTCTGTAATATTACATCATTATCATCATTAATCCTACTGTTACAAACTAGACAGTAATCTATAAACGTATCATCCTCATCCTTCTTCACAAAACCAACATTGTGATTATCACGGGAACTAACTCTAATACTAATTTGGATACTAGGATTATCCTTCCTATTCTTCATTTTAATCCTTAAGAATAAATTTCATTGCGTTAGCTATTCAACGCTCGAACGACACCTCAAACGGAGTCTTAAAACTCAAGTTACAGCCTTGTCCAAACGATTTTGCCAAAAGCAAGACAACATGGATCGATGCATAACGCCTTGGGCGACGCATACTGAACTGAACTCGCAACATGATTCGACGCATCCTCTCTTATATCGACTCATCTTGAGTCTGTAACACTGCATGTATCGACACACGCTCCTACGTATCGACTCATCCTGAGTCTAAAAGCTCTCATGTATCGACACATGACTCCTTCGTGTCGACTCATCCTGAGTCTCTAAGCCTTCTTGTATCGACACATGATGTTTGGGGTCGACACATACTGCTCTACTAAGGATATTTTCTGCGATTTTCTCTGCATTTTCACTACGGGTTCCATACATCAGGCCCTCAAAAAGCCTCCTAATCATAGGTAATCATCACTTACAGTTATCCTATAATTCTACATCAAATAAACAACATTAGGACATCATCATTCATTTTCAATCATCAATTCTCATCATACAACAACATATACATTCAATTCATGAACAAGACAACAATCACCTTTAACCCCACATACCAATTATCATGAACCCAATTATAGAATCAGAACCCCACCCTTACCTTGGATTGAAGGTTGCTCTATAACTTCCAGTTCAATTCCCGTTCTGCCGTTTTTTCCACTTTCCAACAGCTTCACATTCTTCTTTCCAACCCTTATTCTTCTTACAGCTTCTACTTTTCTATTATTTCTAACAATAATAAAATAACCCTATTATTCTCTTAATTCCTTAATGGGCTTAAACTAATACTCCCCCTTATTACTATTATTCCTTCAAAACGAGCCTACATTAAATAATATCATTCTTCTAATATTATTTCACCACTTAATAAAATAATTAAATCCAATTAATCACAACACATCTTTACAATTATTCCAAAAATAATTTAATTAAATAATCAATTAAATTACGGGCGTTACAACTCTCCCCCGCTTAGAATATTTTCGTCCTTGAAAATTTACCTTAATCAAACAACTCAGGGTAGGAGTCTTGCATCTTGCTCTCCAACTTCCAAGTCATGCTTTCACCGAAAGCTCCTAACCAAACCACTTTAACCAAAGCAATCTCTTTGCCCCTCAGAGTCTTTATTTCACGATCTGCGGTCCGTACAGGCATCGTCTCCACAGTAAGGTTATCCCGTACTTGCACATCGTCCATATGAATCACATGAGATGGATCTGAAATATACTTCTGGAGTTGCGACACATGAAACACATCATGCAAATTCGAAAGATTAGGCGGTAAAACCACTCTATAAGCAACATTCCCCACTCTCTCTGAAATCTGATATGGTCCAATAAAACGAGAAGTGAGCTTCTTAGACTTCAACGCTCGCCCAACACCAGTCACAGGTGTAACTCTTAAAAACACATGGTCACCCTCTTGAAATTCTAAATCTTTCCTTCGCTTGTCATGATAACTCTTCTGTCTACTTTGGGAAGCTTTCATCTTTTCTCGAATCAACTTCACCTTCTCAGTAGTCTCACGAACAAGTTCAGGTCCAAGTACTACACTCTCACCAGATTCATGCCAACATAAAGGAGTTCTACATCTTCGACCATACAACGCTTAAAAAGGTGCCATCCCAATACTAGAATGGTAATTGTTATTATAAGTGAACTCTATCAACAGAATATAAGTATCCCACGAACCTCCATGTTCAAGAACACATGCCCTCAACAAGTCTTCCAACGATTGAATAGTTCGTTCAGTTTGACCATCTGTCTGAGGATGATATGATGAACTCAACCTCAACTTAGAACTCAACGCTCCTTGAAAACTCTTCCAAAAATCAGAAGTAAATCTTGGATCTCTATCTGACACAATGCACAAAGGAACACCATGCAGCTTCACAATCACACTAGTGTAAATCTCAGCCAACTTCGACACTGGAAAACTGATGTTAATAGGAATAAAATGATCTCACTTTGTAAGCCTATCAACAATCACCCAAATTTAATCATGTCCTCTTAAAGTATTAGGAAACCCCATCACAAAGTCCATTGAAATGCTATCCCATTTACATTCTGGAACTTCTAACGGTTGCATCAACCCTGCTGGCTCCTGATGTTCAACTTTCGACTTCTGACAAGTCAAACATGCATACACAAACCGCGCCACATCACTTTTCATTCCAAGCCACCAAAACAAACCTTTCAAATCTTGATACATCTTAGTAGCTCTTGGATGAATACTCAACTTACTTCTATGACTCTCTTTAAGTATCACTTTCTTCATCTCAGCATCATCAGGAATACAAATCCAGTTATGAAACCTCAACACACCTTGCGCATCTAGCTTAAAATCACCATTCTCAGACTGATCGATTCTAACCATCGAATATACAAGTTTCACATCCAACTACTGAGCTTCTCTGATACGGTCTAGAAATTCATTATTAATCTTCAACATACCCAACATAACACTCTGCAGCGTAACTTCGCAAACTAAGCTCATATCTCTGAACTGCTCAATCAATTCCAACTCTTTCACCATCATTGCCGACATATGTAAAGTCTTTCGACTCAACACATCAGCTATCACATTCGCTTTTCCTGGATGATAATTCAAACTGAAATCATAATCCTTTAACAATTCCAACCATCATCGTTGCCTCATATTCAACCCCTTCTGATCGAATAAATACTTTAAGCTCTTATGGTCACTAAACACTTCAAATGTAGAACCATAAAGATAATGCCTACAAATCTTTAACACAAAAACAACTGCAACAAGCTCTAAATCACGCGTAGGATAATTCTTCTCATGAGTCCTTAACTGCCTTGACGCATAAGAAACTACCTTACCATTCTGCATAAGCACACCTCCTAAACCCATCTTAGAAGTATCACAATACACCACAAAAGGCTCTCCTGGATTAGGAAACGTCAAAATTAGAGCTGATGTCAACCTTTTCTTCAATTCTGTAAAACTTTCTTCGCACTGAACATCCCATACAAAAGCTCTACCCGTACAAGTAAACTTAGTCAACTGAAGTGCCAACTTAGAAAACCCTTCGATAAACCTTCTATAGTAACCAGCTAATCCCAAAAAGCTTCTAATATCAGTAGCTGACCTCGGATTTTCCCATTGCAACACAACATCAACCTTCGATGGATCTACAACAATGCCACTACCTGAGATCACATGACCAAGAAAACTAACCTCCTTTAACCAAAACTCACACTTGGACAGCTTTGCATACAACTTCTTCTCTTTCAAAACATGCAATACTACTCTCAAGTGTTCTACATGCTCTTCTTCTGACTTAGAGTAAGTCAAAATATCATCAATGAATACCACTACAAACCGATCCAAATAAGTATGGAAGATACAATTCATATATTCCATGAATACTCCTGGAGCATTAGTAACACCGAAAGGCATCACCTAATACTCGTAATGTCTATAACGCATTCTGAAAGCCGTCTTCTGGATATCTTCATCCCTCACCTTAATCTGATGGTAACCCGACCTTAAATTAATCTTACTAAACATACGAGCATCCACCAATTGGTCCATCAAGTCATCTATTCTTGGAAGCGGATACTTGTTCTTAATCGTCACTTTATTCAACTATCTATAATCAACACAAAGCCTCATACTTCCATCTTTATTCCTTACTAACAACACTGGAGCTCCCCAGGGCGATAAACTTGGTCTTACAAACTTCTTTGCAAGTAACTCTTCCAATTGCTTTTTCAACTCTGACAATTCAGATGCAGACATCCTGTATGGTGCCATAGACACAGGCCTGGTACCAGGTACAAGATCAATTGCAAATTCAACTTCCCTCTCTGGCGGTACATCCGAAATTTCATCAGGGAAAACTTCAGGAAATTCACACACCACCTGCAATTCCTCAATTATAGCTTGAGTCTCTACAGATAGCGACGCCATCAACGAGAACATTTGTGCTTCCTCTTGCATCAACTTCCTCAATTGTCTAGTAGACAACAGACTATCCTCCTCTTCTTCAGGAGTAGAAAACCTCACAGACTTGTCATAACAGTTAATATGAACATAGTTATGCTCTAACCAGTTCATACCCAAAATAACATCCAAACCTCTTAACGGTAAACAAACCAAATCAACAGCAAAGTCTCTGTCGAAGATTGACAAGGGACACTTAACACACACAAAAGAAGTTGTCACCGACCCCTTTGCTGGAGTATCGGCGACCATTTCTCCATTCAAAGAAGACAACATAAGACCCAATCTTTCAACACAATCAGCAGCAATAAAACAATGAGTAGCACCAGTATCAATAATAATAATTAAAGGAGTACTATTAATGAAACATGTACCTCTGATAAGTCTGTCCTCAGTAGCTGCCTGATCCTCAACCAAAGCAAACACTTTACCACTTGTCTGCACCCTCTTTGGTTTCTGACACTGGCTACCAATGTGCCCTTCTTCTCTACAATTGAAACAAATCATATCCTTATGTTCATACTCAGATACAACATGTCTGTTCTTACCACAACGAAAACACCTCTTCACTTTAGTAGTACACACATTACTCTTATGCCCAAATTTTCCACACTTAAAACAAACCATACCAATAGGAGCATCTCCCCCACTAGTCTTCTGACCCTGAGCAACTTTCTGTTTACCTTTACTAGTTGGGGCATCATAAGGCTTACCATGATTCTGTTGGTGCTTACCCCTCTTCTCACTGATAATCTTGTAATGAGCATTATTATCCTCCTCATAAATCCTGCAACTATCAACCAAATCCGCAAAGACATGGATCTTCTGGTATCCAATCGCCTTCTTGATCTCTGGGCGCAACCCGTTCTCAAACATGATACACTTCGAAAACTAAGCATCTGCATCAGTGTAGTGCGGATAAAACTTAGCCAACTCAGCAAACTTGACAGCATACTCAACAACATACATATTCCCTTGCTTCAGCTCAAGGAATTCAATTTCCTTCTTACCACGAACATCTTCAGGAAAGTACTTCCTCAAAAATTCCCTACGGAACACAGCCCAAGTGATATTCTCACCTGCAGCTTCCAACTTCTGACAAGTCTCTAGCCACCAGTCATCAGCCTCGACTGCTAGCATATGAGTACCATATCGAACCTTCTATGTTGGAGTGTAATCCATCACACGGAAGATTCTCTAAATATCTTTCAACCACTCCAATGCTCCATCATGATCATACTTTCCCTTGAACATAGGCGGATTCTCTCTCTGGAAAGTCGCCAAGCTACGACATCCAGCATTCCCATCAGCATTCGGCTGATTTTCCATCGCATGAGCCATTGCTTCTAAAGCAGCAGCAAGTGCAGCATCATTCCTTCTAGCCATCTCAACTTATCACTACAACTTAAACAACGGTTAGAACTCAAATTAACAATACTCGATTGTTAGACAACTACGACTCGACGACAAGGTCGGACCAACCTTTTGCTCTGATACCAACTTCGTAACACCCCAATTCTACCCCGGCAATTATGTAAATAAATCAGAGTTATAAAATAATTCACGCAAACGAATCGGGATGTCATAAATTCATCATTAAAAACTCATTGCATTCATCGTGGATATATAACACTTTAAAACTTCGGATGAACCATCCGTATAATACTTTAATTAAATAATTCAACAATTTAAACATCTACGCAGCGGAATTCTTAATAACATCTTGATCATCATTACAGTAACTTCAAAACAACACAATTTAATAATAATCAACTTAAAGTTCAACGACTAAATAATCAACAATCAAAAGCAAAAAGCGTTCATCCCCATGAGTGTTACATATCAGAGCAATGACACTGACTCAAACTATTGAAGGTATACAGCCTTCACTCTCGATTACCTGCACGTTACCAACATAAGGGCAACATTCAAACAGAAGGGGCGAGATATCTAACAATATAATAAAGCATATGATAATTAATATATTAAATTAGATCACATAACATCACCACTTCTCATATTACAAACAGCAAACATCGTAACAAAATATCAATAATATACACATATACCACTTCAATGCAAAACCTTTTTATGCAATCAAATAATGCGACTCAATACTATGCAAATGCATGTGGTACCATTGGAGCAGAACTCCCATCTCAAAAATCTGCCAATAAATAGAGGCATCAACAAGGCATAAGCCTTCATCTCAATATTCGCCAATACAAGCCATCTCAACGAGCATAAACTCCATCTCAAAATGCAATGTATGCGACACAATCATGAATGTAATGACAACACCGTAATTGACAACATCTCAATACAACATCATCGTTGGCCAAAAGCCTACATCTTAAAAGCATCTCAACATATTTTTATCAACTTCATTCATCAACATCATTTATCATCATAAATCGTCTAACATCATTTATACATCATAATTCATCAAAACAAACTCTCATTAACATCATCTCATCAACAACTCAGTCGTACAGTAATACAACAGTAACTCATTAATTCCACAACGTTGGCCATAGGCCTATAACAAGATATTGCCTATAATTAGTTAATCAAATATGGCTTACTTCTAAATTACCAAAACTCTACATATTGCTATTCTGTAATATTACATCATTATCATCATTAATCCTACTGTTACAAACCAGACAGTAATCTATAAACGTCTCATCCTCATCCTTCTTCACAAAACTAACATAGCGATTACCGCAGGAACTAACTCTAATCCTAATTTGGATACTAGAATTATCCTTCCTATTCTTCATTTTAATCCTTAAGAATAAAGATCATTGCGTTAGCTATTCAACGCTCGAACGACACCTCAAACGGAGTCTGAAAACTCAAGTTACAGCCTTATCCAAACGATTCTGCCAAAAACCAGACAACATGGATAGACGCATAACACCTTGGGTCGACGCGTACTGAACTGAACTTGCAACATGAGTCGACGCATCCTCTCTTGTATCGACTCATCCTGAGTCTACAACACTGCATGTATCGACACACGCTCCTATGTATCGACTCATCCTGAGTCTAAAAGCTCTCATGTATCGACATATGACTCCTTCGTGTCGACTCATCTCGAGTCTCTAAGCCTTCTTGTATCGACACATGATGTTTGGGGTCGACACATACTGCTCTGCTAAGGATATTTTCTATGATTTTCTCTGTGTTTTCACTACGGGTTCCATACTTTAGGCCCTAAAAACATCTCCTAATCATAGGTAATCATCACTTACAGTTATCCTATAATTCTACATCAAATAAACAACATCGGGACATCATCATTAATCTTTCAATCATCAATTCTCATCATACAACAACATATACATTCAATTCATGAACAAGACAACAATCGCCTCTAACCCCACATAACAATTATCATGAACCCAATTATAGAGTCAGAACCCCACCCTTACCTTGTATTGAAGGTTGCTCTATAACTTCTGGTTGAATTCCCATTTTGTCGTTTTTTCCTCTTTCAAACAGCTTCACGTTCTTCTTTCCAACCCTTATTCTTCTTACTGCTTCTTATTTTTCTATTATTTCTAACAATAATAAAATAACCCTATTATTCTCTTAATTCCTTAATGGGCTTAAACTAATACTCCCCCTTATTACTAATATTCCTTCAAAACAAGCCCACATTAAATAATATCATTCTTTTAATATTATTTCACCACTTAATAAAATAATTAAATCCAATTAATCACAACACATCTTCACCATTATTCCAAAAATAATTTAATTAAATAATTAATTAATTTACGGGCGTTACACATCTCATCCCCATCATTCTTCACAAAAATCAACATAGCGACTAACACGGAAACTAACTCTAATCCTAATTTGGGTTACTAGGATTATCCTTCTTATTCTTCATTTTAATCCTTAAGAATGAAGTTCAGCGCGCTAGCTATTCAACGCTTCGAACAACACCTCAAACGGAGTCCAAAAACTCAAGTTACAACCTTTTCAAAATGATTCTGTCAAAAACCAGACAACATGGATCGACGCGTAATGTCTTGGGTCGACGCTTACTGGGTTTAACACACTGCATGAGTCGATGCATACTCTCTTTGTATCGACTCATACTGAGTCTGCAACACTGCATGTATCGATACATGCTCCTATGTATCGAATCATCCTGAGTCTAAAAGCCCTCATGTATCGACGCAAGACTCCTTCGTATCGACTCATCTTGAGTCTAAAGGCCTTCTTTTATTGATACATAATGTTTGGGATCGACACATACTGCTCTGTCATGAATATTTTTTGCGATCTCTTTGCGTTTTCACTACGGGTTCCATACTTTAGGCCCTAAAAACATCATCTAATCATAGATAATCATTAATTATAATTATCCTATAATTCTACATCATTTATACAACATTGGGGCATCGTTATTCATCTTTCAATCATCGATTTCCATCATACAACATCATATATAATTCAATCATAAACCAAACAATATTTCACCTCTAACCCCACATACCAATTATCATAAACCCTATTATAGAATCAGAACACCCTTACCTTGGATTGAAGGTTGCTCTATAACTTTTCCGGTTGATTTTCCGTTCTGCCTCTTTTCCTTCTTTCCAACAGCTTTCACGTTCTTTTCTTTCAACCCTTATTTCCTTCTCTTACTGCTCCTCTTTTCTATTATTCTAACAATAATAAAATAACCCTATTATTCTCTTTATGCCTTAATGGGCTTAAAACTATTACACCCCCTTTATTTCTACTTCTATCATTTAAAACAAGCCCACATCAAATAATATTATCATTCTAATATTATTCCACAACTTAGTAAAATAAATAAATCCAACTAATCACAACACATCAACTAACATCACAACACAAATTCACAAAAATTCCAAAAATAATTTAAATAAATAATTAATTAAATTACGGGCATTAGCAATATGAATACAACATAAATATCCAGAGAATATAACAAACATCTCTCAAAACAAACACGAATATAGCAATATGACATGAATCCAAATGTTATCCTTGTTACATGACCAGAGCATGACTCACTACCTAAATGAGGGTAAGCAAAGAACTAGATCCTCCGACTAATCCTCACTAGGAGCACCATCTCTTTCTACTGTACCTGAGCGATATCGTATAAAACATCATTTTAACAGAAGGGTGAGAATCCATATCATTATAGAAATATATAATAATAAGTAATGCATAATAAACAAACATAAATTGAATTCATCACACTTCACATAGTCATGTATTCAACATACTTGAACATAATTCACATTATTTCATATACAACATTGCTCAATGATTGAAGATTCAGAGATAATTAATCACAAATACCACAAATGTAACATTCACATCAATATCATATATTGCACACCAATTAAACATTCACATCGACACATGTGATTCCAATGAAACTAAATGCAATATTCATGTGGTACCAACTTGTTGTACCCCAAAATTTTCCCTCTCATTTTTCTCAAAACATACTCCTAGAGATCCTCAATTTGCTTAAGGTTGCCCAAGAGTTGACCAGACAAACTCTCTCCTAAGGCAGTGTGTCTCAAATTAGGGTTTCCATTTTCATCTAGATAGGTGAACTCAAAAGACCTCATATGCTATCCATGGTCCTAATATGTTCTCAAGACCCTCCATGTCAAATTTCAAGCATTGCACAAGAAGTTTGCTCAGTCAACTGCTCAGATGCTTGAGAATCGACATTATTAGGTCAAAAGTCAAATGTGGCCCACATACAGTCAAACTTCAATATTTTTGGTCAACATCAACATTTTGAAGTGATATCCATAATTTTATCAAGGGTTCATCATGATTCTTCAAGGAATGCCCTAAATTCATCAAAACCCAAAAGTTGCTAAATTAGGGTTTCTTAGGAAAAGTCAACCAAACTTTGACCAAGCATAACTTCCACATACTTTATCAGAAATTTTCCATCCAAGGATCATTTTTAAGAGGATAAAATTCCTTACAACTCATCTTCATCCCACAAGTTCAAAATATGCACTCATAAAAAGATATGAATTTCTACATTATAGGTCCTTTTGAAAAGTCAACAAAAAACACCTTTTGGGTCAAAGCTTCTTACATGAACATGGAAGACTCAATTGAAATGATACTAAAAGGGTTGCTTCAGGGACATCCTAAGCTTTCTCATAAGTCCAAGAACACCTCTCCAGGGTTAAAATTGGAGGAGATATGCCTTGTCAAAGTTGACCTTTCTTGCAAAATTGCCAAAAGTCAAATATGCTCAAAAGTACATTTTTTACCAAATAGGCTTAGAATTTCATGATAGAACCTCAATTGTAGCATGGTCCATGACCCAAATGTTCACTCACATGTTATTTGTTTCATTATATAATTTATTTTGATTTTTTATTTATTAAAAATTGAATAAAATCAAATAATTGGTAAATAATATCAAAGATATGTTTTGATATGATTTTTGGACAGGATCTCAATCAAATAATGCTGAGATATCAAGACTAAATCGAATCAAGCATGATTGGTACAAAAATGGGATAATTTGGCTCAATTTAGAAAGTTTGCATATGGTTAAAGAACCAAATCAAATATTCTCAAAACTTCAAGATTCAATCTGTTTTGCGACCCTAATTCACTCAAGTGTATATAATGAACAAGAACAAAGCATAAAAAAAGGTTGGCATTCGTGAATGAGCAAGAACAAACTCAAAAATCTTGACAAAACGTGTGAATCGGTTTCATTCATAGAAGTCATCTCAAGCCATCCTAGCATTGCCAATCGATTGTTGGACGTCTCAGGAAGCTAACCCAGTCATTTGCAAGGTCTGAAACACCAAGAAACGCGCACTACAACTCACCCGGTTTGCCCTGTTTTTCCAAATTCGTTTATTATGATTCACACATCATGAACATGTTTTAATCGCATATATGTGTTTGTTATCATGTTTGCAACGTATTGGTTATGTTTGATTGATGTTTTAGTGCATATACTGACAATTGCCATGGCTAGGGTTTGAATTCACGTTTTTGGGTTCTTGATACAGGAAAAATTAGGCCACGAATAAGGTACCATGATACTCGTGAGACCAAGACGAGTTGATTGGTATAGTCACAACTAATTTATCATGCATGTGCTAGATTTTTGAGTTTTGCAGGTTTGTAGCTACAGACTTTTGTCTGTAGGTAAAGGTGAAATGGTCTAAGGCGACGGAGGAGGAAGAAGATGGTGGCGTGGCAACCATATATTTGTCTGTTTAAATCTCGCGCATTTTCTGATCCAATTATCTTGTTTTGTTATATTATATTTTGTTTTCATTCTATGCACAACAAAGCAGATTCGCCCGGTGGTAAGAGCGCTTGGTGGGAAGTATGAGGACCTGGTTCGATCCCAGGTCCAGGAAATTTTGGTTATTTTCTAACGTTCCAACGCAAGATTCAGTGTGCCTCATACCAAGGTATCAACCTTGCAGCCTCCAGATCTAGCCATTAGATCTAGCCTCAAGGGAGATCCAACGCACACATAGGAGCAGCGCATGGTAGACCTTCAGGAGATGACCTTACAAGATCAGGCGCTGGTATACTGCACTACGAACCTTGGGCCCAACAATTTCAATGGTGCACCTCTCAGATTTGCTACTCAACACAGGCCCATTTTCTTTTCTTTATTTATTTCCTTTATTTAATTATTGTGTTTAATTGTTTTTCCACAAACATTAATTACCTTTTTTTATTAATCATAAAATCAATAAATCACAAAACACTAAAAAAGCTTTTTTTTTTAATAAAATATTTATTTTAATTAATTAGAAATATAGGTTAATTTAAATTCTTTTTTTCATAATTAAAAGCAATTAGAAATTAGGGTTTTAATTAATATGCAATTAAATTCTTTTCTCAAATAAAAATGTACAATTTTTTTTCTCTCTCAATTAGGGTTTTAGGTTTTTTTTAAGCGTCCTCGCATTTAATTCGCCGCGCGTTTAATTAATTCTTTTCATATTTTTGTAACTGCCAATGGTTTGTAATAGTTAAACTAGGGTTTTCATTTATCATTTTGTCCCCGTTTTTGGTTATGTAATTAATCCCTATCCCTGAAGCCTTGTAATAGCTAGGTTTATTTTCTTGCACTTTTAATTTCCACAATCTTTGACTGTTAGATGCATGGTTAATAGGATTGTATGGAAAGATGTTTGAAAATTAAAACGGTAGCTCCCTTAATGTGCAAAGACTAATTAACTGAAAAAATCACGTGCACATATTTCACTCCTAGGGTTTGCCTCACTTCGGTTGCCTTCGGTAAAATAGTCATTTAAGCATAGGAGATTTTAGTGGTTTCCCTCATGTCTAAAAGATCAAATGTCCCATTCGAATGTTACCTCAGAAATGTTGCCTCAGAAATGTTGTCTCGGAAAGATCTTAAGACTCTAGGGTTACTACTAAGGTTTCCTAGCCATTGCTATGGTGATTTTACTTGTCCCTTTCGAACGTCCCTTACAAACTCCAACAACGGGGCTACCTACTCCTTAATAGTAGGATAGCACTGTCTAAAGGAAATGAGAACAAACAACCTTGTTTCGAGTAAGTAGAATCTTAAGTACTTGCTCAACAAAACTTTTCACACAAACGCCTTTCAAAACAACTTTTCAAAACAAACTTCGTCACACCCTTGAGGACTGATACAAGTGTTATCACGAAGTAAACTTTTTTTCAAAACAAGCACACACAAGCAATTTAAAAAAGATGAGCAAGTACCTAAGAGCCCATGGAAAACCATGGATAGAAAGGGTGCTAACACCTTCCCTGTCTATAATCTACCCCCCGTACTCAACAATATTCTCGAAAAAGGTTTTTTCCTGTTCTTTTTCTTTTTCCTGATTGGATGAAATAAAAGTCGGTGGCGACTCTTGCTTACCGCGACATTTTGGGAACAAAAAATGAAAAACGCAAACCAGTATTAACAGTCGGTTCTGCCGCCGTATCACAGTACTGGCGACTCTGCTGGGGACAAATGTATAAAGTGGGGTTTACCTTAGGATCTAGGTTATTTCAAAAATTGCTTTCTTGTTTGTTTGCTTTATTCTTAAAGGGTTTTGCTGGGGTTATTATAGATTCTACACCCGGATCTGGGGGAACTTATTAGGTAAACAACAATAGATCGTGGAGACTGTACGCCATAGACCGATATGGTTTAAGCGATAGCTGTGTTTGTCTGGCACTTTGGTTGGTACCTGTATCCTTTGTGGGAAAACGAGGAGAATACGGGGCCGCTGCATGATGTCGTGAAGCACTAACGGACCTTATAACCTTAGTTGAACAAACATGGCCATTAGAAAGTAGTGAGATAGCCGACCTCAGTATAGAGCTGAGGATTGGTTGATACTCAATGCTACACTCATTGAGATCAGACTTTCGGGATATTTTGGCCACAAGAAAAGATTGCTTGAGCTGAAATAATGCCCGATAAAGGATGGTCAGTGATATTGAGATCCCTTAGAACCCGGTTACTTTTTAAGACAGGTTTGAAACCAACTAAACTTCAAGAGGGTATGACCTTTAACCTCATGCAGGCCTTAAACCTAAGGACTTGGTGTGATTTGATTGTGTTTGCTATACCTGTGGTTTATCATAACATCATGCATCATAACATAGCATCCATTCTTATTTCACTAACCATTTCAAAGACCAAGGAAAATTTATCTTTGTTCTGTTTTGCAGATCATGGTTTCCGTTCGTAGAAACACTATTCGAATCAGCTTTGTTAAGATACCTTCCCAACTCAAAAGCTAGTATCAAGGGTTTCTAAAACTTCTGTGTTCACTAAGAGACATGGTAAACTTCTCAACCTGGTTACTTCAAACTTTGATGAAAAGATGATGAGTGTACTCTTTCAGTTCTTTGATCCCAAGCACCACTGCTTTATCTTTCCAGACTATCAGTTGGTGCCTACCTTGGAAGAATTCTCTCAGCTGCTGGATATACCCATTCTTGAACAGTTGCCCTTCACAGGTCTAGAAGAAGTTTCTAAGCCAGAAGTCATTGCCTCAGCTTTGCATCTGAAACGGGCCGACATGGTATCCAATTGGGAAACAAGAAGCGGAGTCAAGGGTTTTCTAGCTAAGTTTCTAATAGACAAGGCCCCGTTGTTTTGGGATGATATGGATTTTAAGGGTTTTGAGGAGGTTTTGGCTCTTCTAATCTATGGGTTAGTCCTATTCCCTAATCCGGACTCATTCATAGATGTGAATGCTATCAAGATCTTCCTCTTCCGCAACCTTGTGCCTACCTTGCTCGGAGATATTTTGCACGCTCTCCATACTCGTACCATGAAGAGAAGAGGGGTTCTTATGTGTTGCATGCCATTGCTGTCGAGGTGGTTTATTTCTCACCTCCCTAAGTCCGTACTGAAGAATGAAGAAGGTTTGGGTTGGTCGCAAAGGATAATGTCACTCGCTCACATGGATATTCTCTGGTGTTCCCGAGCTATGGAAAACACTGCTATTATTGACCGCCGCAGGGAGTACCCTAATGTCCCATTACTCGGTATCAGAGGGGGTATAACCTATAATCCTTGTTTAGCTCTGCGATAATTTGGTTACGCTCCAAGAGATGGTACCCATGAGTTACTTATCGAGGGAATTGTATTCAACTATGCGGATGATGTTCAAGAGTATCATCGGAGGTTCATACGAGCTTGGGGCATGGTAAACAGATCTGGCGCTAAGGCTTTGGGGCCAAAGGCTTCCATCCCTATGGAACCTTACCTGTAGAGCCTACTACTGAAGATAGTATTCCTTACACGGTTCTCTATCCTTATATGCCCACTGATCTTGGAGAGTTACAAAGGTCTTGGATTCAGTTGAAGAACGAGCGGGACACTTACAGAGATCATTTCCATGATCAAGAGAGGAAGGTTGTAGAGCTCACAAAGAAACTCCATGAAGAAAGAGGACTCAATGCTTATCTCGGCACGAAAAGGAAGCATCCATGGGAATTTTGATTTCTTTTCTAGTTTTAGATTTGTTTTTAATTGTAATGCCTAAAAGGCATTTGAACTTTGAATTCAGCTAATAAAGTCATTGTTTTATTTTGGTTTGCAAATTTAAATTTCTCAAAGTCTTTGAAATCATTGCATGCGCATCCCATTCATAACATTGCATGTACATGTACCATTACAGGTTTCTCATCTTCTTTGCTGTTTATTTCAGCAGAAATGTCTTCCAAACAAAGCATCAAGGACCTTCAGGCACAAAACACCCAGTTCCAACAAATGTTCATAAGTCTGGAAAAAGGGCACAAGGATCTGAAAGCCCTCATCCTGAAAGAGAAAAAGACAAAGAAGAAGGTTGCCGGTATTCTGAATATGGGCAGAAGGTTTGGAGAGCGGTTGAAGCGATAAGTAGATCTGACCTCTTCATCTAAGGAATGGGAGAATCAAGAAGAAGAGACAGGGGAGAAGGACCCCAGTCCTGCAGTTTTTGACAATGATATCGACTACAATGATGAGCAATATCCTCCTGCTGAGGATAGATACAAGCAGTTGGAAGATTGTTTGAGTTCAATGGAAGTTCAGAGGATACTTGGACTGGATTTCAAAGAATTGGGATTAGTGTCGGGAGTGGTCATCCCACAGAAGTTCAAAGCTCCAGTTTTTGCTAAGTATGATGGGGTGTCCTTCCCAAGACTCCATCTTCGTTCTTATGTCAGAAATATCTAGCCCCACACCACTGATATAAATATGTGGGTTCATTTCTTTCAAGATAGTTTGTCAGGGACTCATCTTGAATGGTTCTACCAGCTGGAGGGAGCCAATGTCCGAAATTGGGAAGATCTGGCTGCTGCTTTCTACAAGCAGTATCAATATAACACCGACCTTGCTCCTACTCGTACTCAACTCCAGAGTATGTCCATGGGTGCAAGTGAAGGCTTTAAAGACTATGCACAGAAATGGAGAGACTTGGATGGAAGAGTTCAACCCCCGTTTCCTGATAGGGAGTTGGTTGATATGTTTTTGGGGACACTATCTGGTCCATTTTTCAATCATTTCATCGGCAGCTCGTCAGTTGGTTTCACCGCGCTGATTCTAATTGGAGAAAGAGTAGAAGCTGGGATTCGGAGCGGCAAGATACAGAAGGATACCTCTTCGAGCTCAGTAAAGAAGCCTTTTGCTGGTAAGAATGAAGCGAGTGCCATCTATAGCCCGAGGGGCCAAAACAGGGCTGAACATCGTCAGATAGTAAGTGTCGTAATGATACCTAGGTCTGAAGTTGCTCCATAATGCAACAATCAACAAAGAATGGAAAGACCACAACGGCAGTTTACCCGAATCAACATGACATTGGATAAAGTTCTACCTCATCTACTGAGATCCAACTTGGCAACCTTGAAAGAGGCTCCCAAGAATCCAAATACTACATCTCCCCGATATAATCCAAATGCTTTGGTGTGCCTATCATTATGAGAGTCCTGGCCACGATACCAATGATTGTTGGGCTCTAAGAAATAAGTTACAAGATATAATTTAAGCCAAGGAAATTGAGTTTGATGCTCCGGAGAAGCCCAATGTCATAACTACTCCCATGCCTAAGCATGGTCGTGGAGTTAATGCTATTGATACCGACTTGTTTCTGACCTTGGTGGATGAAGTTTCTACTCCTCTCATGACTGTGAAGAAGAATTTGTTGTTGGCCAATTTATTTTCGGGTTGTGGTGAAGGTTGCCACATGTGTTCATTTCTTCCTTCTGGTTGTTGTTTGCTTAAGTCAGGTGTTCAACGCCTGATGGACAACAAAGAAATTTTGTTCGAGAAAACTTTGGTTCCCGTTGTCCCATCTGAAATCATGCCATTATAACCATTTCCGCCAATCCTTCCAAGGTCTCCTCGAGAAGACCTGTTAGGATTACATCTTCTCCAAGAATTGCTCCACTGATAATCATTGTTCCTGGTCCAGTCCCGTATGTCTCGGACAAAGCTGTCCCCTGGAATTATGGTGCCGATGTGTATTATCATGGTATCAAACAAGATTTGAAAGATGAAGAGTCTGATCCTGATATTGGTAACATTGTCAGAACCAGCAAAGTTACCCGAAGTGGAAGGGTCTTCTATCCCGATATTTCCCCTAAGATTGTCAACAGGCCTATTGTCATTCCATCTGTTGTTCCTGCTGGTACATCAACTACAACTCCTGTTCTTACTCCAGTATTACCCCTGTCGGAGAATCGTCTGATACCCGTGGAAAAGAAATTATAGGTGAACCTGCCCGGATAGAGGCGCCAAGGAAAATTGTTGTGGAAGCCTCTAAGAAAGAGATAGATGAAATATTGAAAATAATTAAGAAGTGCGACTACAATATGGTCGAGCAGCTGGGGAAGACCCCATCAAATATATCCATGTTTTCTTTGCTCTTGTGTTCCGAAGCCCATGCGAAGGCTTTGATTGCATTCCTCAAGACTGCACATGTTCCGTAGGAAACTTCATCTGATCAGTTCAAAGATTATGTGGCCAGCCTGACTGCTGATAATGGGTTGGGTTTTTTAGATGCAGACTTAACACCAAAGGGAAGGAAGCATAATTATGCTTTGCATGTCTCGATTGAATGCGGGGGCACCGCTATGGCTCATGTGCTGGTAGATATTAGGTCTTTGCTGAATGTCTTTCCTAAGAAGGCATTAGACCGGTTGGATTGCGAGGGTTTAACTCTAAAGCCTAGTAACATTGTGGTAAGGGCTTTTGACGGATCATAGAGAATGGCACACGGGGAGGTGGACATCCCTGTCAAAGTGGGTTCTCATACTTTTGGGTCCACCTTCTATGTGATGGACATCAGGCCGTCGTATTCTTGTTTGCTGGATCTTCCTTGGATCCACGAGGCTGGGGCAGTTACTTCCACACTACACCAAATGCTGAAGTATCTGGTAAAAGGGAAGATTGCCACTGTGCGCGGTGAAGAAGAGTATATGGTGAGCCACCTCAATTCCTTCCGGTACGTAGAGATGGACGGGGAATTCATAGAAACTCCTTGTCAGAACTTCGAAGAGGTCCCTCAGATCTTAGCATCGACTTAAACTACTACCAACAACAAACCTCCTCTGAAGATGGCTTCCCTCAAGGACGCCAGGGCCGTGGTTGAAGAAGGTGGGTGTGCCAATTGGGGTCAGCTCTCTGATTTCACTCACAAAACTGACAAATTTGGTTTGGGCTTTACTACAGGGGATCAAAGGTTTGTTCGACACACTCGGGATAGAGTACCTCCCCTACACATCAGTAATCGAGGAATTAATGCCATAGAAGACAGCGAGGAAGACTCAGACATTGACAGCTGGATCTACCCAACTACCAACGGTGGACCGAGCAACTGGACGGCTAGGGATTTTATACCAGTTTCTTTTAATCCGCAGTAATTGTCTTACTTGTTTTGAGAGTTGTAATAAACAATTTAAAACTTTACGGCCTTGTGCCTTGCCCGAGGCACATTGGTTTTGCTTGTGAAGGCTATTATTTGTCATTTCATATATCATTAATAAAGCATTGGACGTTTCTTGCATACAAATTTTGCGCTCTCTGTTTTTCTTTTCTGTTTTCCACTTTATCCAAACACCTTTTCTCTTACACACACTCACGTATCATAATGGAGATCCGTATCCACTATGGATCCCATTGATAACAGCTCTGCTATTGCCAGTTATGACTTCAAAAATATGATCAACCAAGCCGAAGACAAAGGTGAGGATGATTGTGAGGTGCCTGGAGAACTTTCTAGACTACTACAGAAGGAAGAAAGGGCCACACAGCCTCATGAAGAGCCGGTTGAGATAATGAACTTGGGTACTGAGGAAGACAGAAAAGAGGTTAAAATAGGTGCAAATCTGGAGCTTAGCGTCAAACAGAGGTTGATACAGATGTTGCACGACTATGTTGAGATCTTCGCCTTGTCCTATGAAGACATGCCTGGTTTGGACACTAATATTGTGGTACATCGTCTACCGACTAAAGAAGATTGTCCTCCGATTAAACATAACGTCCATCGTATGCGCCCTGAAATGTCAGAGAAGATCAAGGCAGAGGTCATAAAACAGTTTGACGCAGGATTCTTAGCAGTCACTTTTTATCCGCAGTGGGTTGCCAACGTCGTTCTGGTACCTAAGAAGGACGGTAAGGTACGAATGTGTGTGGATTATAGAGATCTGAACAGGGCAAGCCTCAAGGATGACTTCCCACTTCCTCACATTGATGTTTTGGTCGACAACACCGCGCAACATAAAATCTTCTCCTTCATGGATGGTTTCTCTGGCTACAACCAGATCAAGATGGCTCTCGAAGACATGGAGAAGACAACCTTCATTACACTGTGGGGAACCTTTTACTACAAGGTGATGCCTTTTGGGTTGAAGAATGCTGGGGCAACCTATCAGCGCCCCATGGTCGCTTTTTTCCATGATATGATTCACCATGAGATCAAAGTCTATGTTGATGACATGATAGCCAGGTCTCAGACTGAGGAAGAGTACCTGGACCATCTCCAAAAGTTGTTCGACAGATTAAAGATGTATAAATTGAGGTTGAATCCGAACAAATGCACCTTCGGGGTAAGGTCTGGTAAGCTTCTGGATTTCATTGTCAACGACAAAGGCATCCAAGTAGATCCTGTAAAGGTAAAAGCTATATAAAAAATGCCAGCTCCCCGTACAAAGAAGGAACTTAGAGGTTTCTTAGGACGCCTGAATTATATCGCCAGGTTCATTTCACATCTGACTGCTACTTGTGAGCCAATCTTCAAGCTTCTGAAGAAAGATCAAGTGGTAAAGTGGAATGATGAATGCCAAACCGCTTTTGAAAGAATCATGGAATACCTTCAAGAACCACCAATTCTGATGCCTCCAGTTGAAGGAAGACCTTTGATATTATACTTAACAATGCTAGACAGTTCAATGGGGTGTGTGCTGGGGTAGCATGATAAGTCTGGTCGAAAAGAGCATGCAATATACTACCTTAGCAAAAAGTTTATCGACTGTGAGACACGATACTCATTGCTCGAGAAAACTTGTTGCGCTTTGGCATGGGCTGCTCGCCGACTGAGACAGTATATGCTGACTCACACTACCTTGTTGATATCAAAGATGGATCCGATCAAGTACATTTTCGAGAATCCCACACTCTCCGGAAGGATAGCAAGGTGGCAAATGATCTTAATTGAGTATGATATACAATATACAACCCAGAAGGCAATCAAGGGGAGTGTATTGGCTGATCATTTGACTCATCAGGCCATGGACGACTACCAGTCCATGAACTTCGAGTTCCCGGATGAGAATATCATGTTGTTAACTGACTATGAAGAACCTGGACTGGATGAAGGACCTGAGGAGGGATCCCGATGGTCTATGTATTTTGATGGAGCCTCAAATTCACTAGGTAACGGCATTGGCGCTGTAATCATATCTCCCGAGGGCTATCATACTCTGTTCACTGCCCGATTATGTTTCAACTGTACCAACAACATGGCGGAGTATAAAGCATGTATTATGGGTCTTCGAGCTGCTATCGACCTAAGGATCAAGTTCTTGAGTGTATTCGGGGATTCCGCTTTGCTGATAAGTCAGATCAAAGGCGAGTGGGATACGAAACACCCGAATCTCATTCATTACAAAGGGTGTGTACTGACATTGCTCCCATACTTTGAGGAGGTAACCTTCGAACATTTCCCACAAGAGGAGAACCAGTTAGCGAACGCTCTAGCTACCATGTCTTCTATGTTTAAGGTTAGGTGGGACAATGAAGCTCCCCAAATTACCATTGAGAGGTTGGATGAACCAGTACACTGCTGTGAAATCGATACCGAATAAGTGGCAGATAAACCCTAGTTTCACGAAGTCAAAAGGTATCTCGAGGCTCAAGAGTATCCCGAAGGGGCATCTGTCAATGATAAGAAGTTTCTGAGAAGGTTCGCTGCAAAGTTCTTCCTCAGTAATGGAATCCTCTATAAACGCAACCATGACTCCACACTATTACAGTGTGTAGACAAAAGTGAAGCATAGAGGATCATGACAGATCTACATGAAGGCACCTTCGGAACCCATTCTAGTGGACATACCATGGCTAAGAAGATCCTACGGGCAGGATATTATTGGTCCACTATGGAAGCTGATTGTTATCAGCACTCTCGAACTTGTTATAAATGCCAAATCTATGCTAATAAGGTGCATGTGCCTCCGGTCCCCTTAAACGTATTGACAACTCTGTGGCCCTTTGCAATATGGGGTATCGACATGATCGGAGAAATCAGGCCCACCGCTTCCAATGGACATCGCTTCACCTTAGTAGCCATTGATTACTTCACGAAGTGGGCTGAGGCAACTTCCTTCGCTACAATAACCAAGAACGTCATGGCACGGTTTATTTGACATAATTTGATCTGTCGATATAGGGTGCTAGAGAGAATTATTACTGACAATGGTACAAATCTCAACAACACAATGATCACCGAGCTCTGTAAACAGTTCAAGATACAGAATCATAATTCTTCTCCCTATCGGCCAAAGATGAATGGCGATGTTGAAGCAGCTAACAAGAATATCAAGAAGATTGTGCAGAAGATGACAGTGACATATAAAGACTGGTATGAGATGTTACCATTCGCTCTTCATGGGTACTGTACCTCAGCACGGACGTTGACAGGGGCAACACCCTACTCTCTAGTATATCGCATGGAGGCAGTCCTACCCATCGAAGTCCAGATACCTTCTCTCAGGATTATGAAGGACGCAGGTTTGAACGAAGACGACTAGATCCGAACCCGACCTGATCAGTTAAATCGAATCGATGAAAAGAGACTTACTGTTATCTGCCATGGTCATACGTACCAAAAGCGAATGATCAAAGCTTTTAACAAGAAAGTTAGACGCCAAGAATATCAAGTCGGGGATCTAGTGATCAAACGCATCATACTGCCACAAGGTGATCCCAGGGGAAAATGGACCCCCACGTACGAAGGTCCATTTATGGTTAAGAACATTTTCTCGGGAGGAGCTATGATTCTAACCACCATGGATGGTGACGACCTTCCTCGCCCTGTATATGTAGACATAGTGAAAAGATATTATGCCTAATCAAAGACCCGCTAGGTTGACCGACCTAGGCAAAAATAAGGTCTTCCCGGTGAACCAAAAGGGTTCGGGCAAAAGTAAGGGATGAAAATGAAAAAATACGTACACCCGGCAAGTCGAAAACCCGAAAGGGCGGCTTGGGCAAGAAGGGTATCCCGGTGGACTGAAAACCCGAAAGGGAGGTCCAGGAAAAATTTAGGGATATGAAGCGTATCACTATGTCTCATTGGATCATCTTGCGACCAGACGTCGGTATCGACTATCAAGCTCGGACGACACCAATCAATCTGATCAACTTTCGGCCAAGAAGCAAAGTGATGAGACGCTTGAAGATATAAAGGCAATAGAAGAGTTGGAACCCAATGGGGTTGTTGCACATAACTGTTTTTCTTTTTCATAAATTTGTATAGCTTCTATTTTTTTTGGCGGTGTTCTCTTACTAGAGCGTCAGCCTCCTTGTACAAAAACGCCTATTATAGGTCGACTTCAAAAATCAATACAAAATTATTTTCACTTCGAGTTTGTTTTTGTTTTATGTTTTGTTTTGCAAGAATGTCCAATGATTTATTTTTGATATATGCATTCGAAAATGATTGTTGCTCATAAATATTTACGTAAGAAACAAAAGACAATTACTCATAATTCCAGAAATAGGGGCAAAAACAATAAGTGCCAAACCCTGCAGTTACTCTGCCCAGTAAGTACCAGGATAAAGCCAGCTTGGGAACATAATTATTGGTACATACACTCCCCACAGAGAAAAAGTATCCAAAGGAATTGATGTCAGCTTTCTCGAAACAGAATGTAACCACCCCAGCTGAGGTTCATAATCGCGGGCGATTCAGTAAATTTCATCCCCCAAGCAGAGTTTATTTCTCCAGATACATAGGCTTAATCCCCGATAGAGTACATCACTTCGGCTACAAAAATACATTTTCTAAGTTCATTCCCCGCAGAGTTTATTCTCAAGCAGCATCTACTCCCGACAGAATATTTACAAATCTCCAACAATCGTCAGGGATTTATTTTCCCAGACGCGAGCATACCCCGACAGCATTTCGTGAACATACATCATGACATACGCATACATATTATATATAGCATAATCTCATTTATTTTGAGAATATCATCTCACCCTGAATTTCATGCATCGTATATAACTAACCCTGATATCTTTTTAGGAAAAGAGGGTTTTCTTCAACAAATTCAGAGGTTATGCAAGTCACATCTGCAAAAGACTAACGAAAACTCAGTTCCCAAAACAAAACAGGTCAACTAACCTAAACTATCTCTTCGAAGTAGCCCTACTATCCAGGCTTTCATTTCGAAGTAACCCTACTATCCAGGTTCCTTCTTACAACCCTACTATCCAGGCTTTCATTTCAAAGAAACCCTACGACCCAGGTTCCTTCTCACAGCCATACTATCCAGGCTTTCGTATCAAAGAAACCCTACGACCCAGGTTCCTTCTCACAGCCCTACTATCCAAGATTTCATTTCGAAGAAACCCTACGACCCAGGTTCCTCCTCACAGCCCTACTATCCAGGCTTTCATATCAAAGAAACCCTATGACCCAGGTTCCTTCTCATAGACCTACTATCCAGGCTTTCATATCACAGAAACCCTACGATCCAGGTTCCTTCTCACAGCCCTACTATCCAGGCTTTCATTTCGAAGAAACCCTACGACCCAGGTTCCTTCTCACATCCCTACTATCTAGGCTTTCATTTCGAAGAAACCCTACGACCCAGGTTCCTTCTCACAGCCCTACTATCCAGGCTTTCATTTCGAAGTAACCCTATGACCCATGTTCCTTCTCACAACCCTACTATCCATGCTTTCCTATCGAAAAAACCCTATGACCCAGGTTCCTTCTCACAACCCTATTATCTAGGCTTTCATTTCGGAGAAACCTTACGACCCAGGTTCCTTCTTACAGCCCTACTATTCATGCTTTCATTTCGAAGAAACCCTACGACCCAGGTTCCTCCTCACAGCCCTACTATCCAGGCTTTCATATCAAATAAACCCTACGACCCAGGTTCCTTCTCACAGCCCTACTATCCAGGCTTTCATTTGGAAGAAACCCTACGACCCAGGTTCCTTCTCAGAGCCCTACTATCCAGGCTTTCATTTTGAAGAAACCCTACGACCCAAGCTCCTTCTCACAACCTTACTATCCAGGCTTTCATTTAGAAGTAACCCTACGACCCAGGTTCCTTCTCATAGCCCTATTATCCGGGATTTCATTTCGGAGTAACCCTACTATCCAGGTTCCTTTACACAACCCTACTATCCAGGCTTTCATATCAAAGTAACCCTACTATCCAGGTTCCTTCTAACAGTCCTACTATCCAGGCTTTCATTTTGAAGAAACCCTACGACCCAGGTTCCTTCTCACGGCCCTACTATCCAGGCTTTCATTTCGAAGAAACCCTATGACCCAGGTTCCTTCTCACAACCCTACTATCCAGGCTTTCATTTCGAAGAAACCCTACGACCCAGGTTCCTTCTCACAGCCCTACTATCCATGCTTTCATATCGAAGAAACCCTACGACCCAGGTTCCTTCTCACAATCCTACTATCCAGGCTTTCATTTCAGAGTAACCCTACTATCCGCATTCCGTCTCATAACCTTACCATCCAGGTTTATTTTCTCTTACCTCCAGACGACAATTTACAACACGGTAAAACCTGGACCTGACCAGTTTCGGTCAATTTCACCTTTCCCCAGTAAGTCGCGATGTAGCCTGTACACTGACCAGATATGCAGTTCACCTCCTGAGTTAATTCCCCAGTAGAGTAACGGACAAATGACACTCCTAAAATCATATTTCTCCCAAGACAGATACCAACATTCCTTAGCAGATTCCTCCTCAACGACAGGAGCAGGGACTCTCGTTAAAGGAATATCTCAGGAAATCAACATGCTCTAGATGGCATCTTTAAGCCCATCTCCGATGGTACTTCATCACATCTTGGATGGCATCTTTAAGCCCACCTATGAAAATTCTATATCAATTTCCAAATGGCATCTATAAGCCAATTCCCGATATCAAAAATCAAGTATCACTTCATGTGAGTGCAAATTTCTAGGCACTCTAGTGTTCAGTCATCTTCCACCTTCAGATCACGAAAGACAGACGAGCCAATCTACATCCTCAGGTTTAAGAATATTGAACAGGGGCAGCTGTTGTACCCAAAAATTTTCCCTCTCATTTTTCTCAAAACATACTCCTAGATATCCTCAATTTGCTCAAGGTTGCCCAAGAGTTGACTAGACAAACTCTCTCCTAAGGCAGTATGTCTCAAATTAGGGTTTCCATTTTCATCAAGATAGGTGAACTCCAAAGACCTCATATTCTCTCCATGGTCCTAATATGTTCTCAAGACCCTCCATGTCAAATTTCAAGCACTGCATAAGAAGTTTGCTCAGTCAACTGCTCAGATGCTTGAGAATCGACTATATTAAGTCAAAAGTCAACTGTGGCCCACATACAGTCAAACTTCAAGATTTTTGGTCAACATAAACATTTTGAAGTGATATCCATCATTTTATCAAGGGTTGATCATGATTCTTCAAGGAATGCCCTAAATTCATCAAAACCCAAAAGTTGCTAAATTAGGGTTTCTTAGGAAAATTCAACCAAACTTGGACCAATCAAAACATCCACATACTTTATCAGAAATTTTCCATCTAAGGCTCATTTTGAAGAGGATGCAATTCCCTACAACTCATCTTCATCCCACAAGTTCAAAATATGAACTCATAAAAAGATATGAATTTCTACATTATAGGTCCTTTTGAAAAGTCAACAAAAAACACCTTTTGGGCCAAAGCTTCTTACATGAACATGGAAGACCCAATTGAAATGAGACCAGAATGGTTGCTTAGGGGATATCCTAAGATTTCTCAAAAGTCCAAAACACCTCTCTAGATTTAAAATTGGAGGAGATATGCCTTGTCAAAGTTGACCTTTCTTGCAAAATTGCCAAAAGTCAAATATGCTCAAAAGTGCATTTTTTATCAAATGGGCTTAGCATTTCATGATTGCACCTCACTTGTAGCATGGTCCATGATCCAAATGTTCACTAACATGTTATTTTCTTCATTATTTATTTTATTTTGATTTTTTATTTATTAAAAATTGATAAAATCAAATAATTGGAAAATAATATCAAAGATATGTTTTGATATGATTTTTGGACATGATCTCAAACAAATTATGCTGAGATATCAAGACCAAATCGAATCAAGCATGATTGGTACGAAAATGCGATAATTTGGCTCAATTTAGAAAGTTTGCATATGGTTAAAGAACCAAATAAAATCTTCTCAAAACTTCAAGATTCAATCTGTTTTGCAACCCTAATTCACTCAAGGGTATATAATGAACAAGAACAAAGCATAAAAAAAGGTTGGCAGTCGTGAATGAGAAAGAACAAACTCAAAAATATTGACAAAAAGTGTGAATCAGTTTCAGTCATAGAGGCCATCTCAAGCCATCCTAGAATTTCCAATCGATTCCTGGACATCTCAGGAAGCTATCCCAGTCATTTGCAAGGTCTAAAACACCAAGAAACGCGCGCTACAACTCACCCGGTTTGCCCTGTTTTTCCAAATTCATTTACTATGATTCACGCATCATGAACATGTTTTAATGGCATACATGTGTTTGTTATCATGTTTGCAACATGTTGGTTATGTTTGATTGATGTTTTAGCGCATATACTGACAATTTCCATGGCTAGGGTTTGAAGTCACGTTTTAGGGGTTCTTGATACAGGAAAAATTAGGCCACGAATAAGGATCCATGATGCTCGTGAGACCAAGACGAGTTGATTGATATAGTCACAACTAATTTATCATGCATGTGCTAGATTTTTGAGTTTTGCAGGTTTGTAGCTATAGACTTTTGTCTGTAGGTAAAGGTGCAATGGTCTAAGGCGACGGAGGAGGAAGAAGATGGTGGCGTGGCAACCATCTATTTGTCCGTTTAAATCTCACGCGTTTTCTGATCCAATTATCATGTTTTGTTATATTATATTTTGTTTTCATTCTATGCACAACAAAGCAGTTGGCCCGGTGGTAAGAGCGCTTGGTGGGAAGTATGAGGACCTGGGTTCGATCCCAGGTCCAGGCAATTTTGGCTATTTTTCTAACGTCCCAACGCAGGATTCAGTGTGCCTCATACCAAGGTATCAACCTTGCAGCCTCCAGATCTGGCCATTAGATCTAACCTCAAGGGAGATCCAACGCTCACATAGGAGCAGCGCATGGTAGACCTTCAGAAGATGACCTCACAGGATCAGGCGCTGGTATGCTGGGCTATCAACCTTGGGCCCAGCAATTTCAATAGTGAACCCCCAGATTTGCTACTCAACACAGGCCCATTTTCTTTTCTTTATTTATTTCCTTTATTTAATTATTTTGTTTAATTGTTTTTCCACAAACATTAATTACCTTTTTTTATTAATCATAAAATCAATAAATCACAAAACACCAAAAAAGCATTTTTTCAATAAAATATTTATTTTAATTCAATTAGAAATATAGATTAATCTAATTTCTTTTTTTTCATAATTAAAAGCAATTAGGGTTTTAATTAATGTGCAATTAAATTCTTTTCTCAAATAAAAATGTACAAAAATATTTTTCTCTCAATTAGGGTTTTAGGTTTTTTTTAAGCGTTCTCGCATTTAATTCTCTGTGCGTTTAATTAATTCTTTTCATATTTTTGTAACTGCCAATGGTTTGTAATAGTTAAACTAGAGTTTTCATTTATCTCTTTGTCCCCAATTTTGGTTATGTAATTAATCCTTATCCCCGAAGCCTTGTAATAGCTAGGTTTATTTTCTCGCACTTTTAATTTCCGCAATCTTTGACTGTTAGATGCATGGTTAATAGGATTGTATGGAAAGATGTTTGAAAATTAAAATGAGAGCTCACTTAATGTGCAAAGACTAATTAACTGAAAAAATCACATGCACATATTTCACTCCTAGGGTTTGCCTCACTTCGGTTGCCTTCGGTAAAATAGTCTTTTAAGCATAGTAGATTTTAGTGGTTGCCCTCCTGTCTAAAAGATCAAATGTCCCATTCTAATGTTGCCTCGGAAATGTTGCCTCGGAATGATCTTAAGACTCTAGGGTTACTACTAAGGTTTCCTACCCATTGCTCTGGTGACTATACTTTTCCCTTTCAAATGTCCCTTACAAACTCCAACGACGGGGCTACCTACTCTTTAATAGTAGGATAGTGTTGTCTAAAGTAAATGAGAACAAACAACCTTGTTTCGAGTAGGTAGAATCTTAAGTACTTTCTCAACAAAACTTTTCACACAAACACCTTTCAAAACAACTTTTCAAAACAAACTTCGTCACTCTCTTGAGGATTGATACAAGGGTTATCACGAAGTAAACTTTTTTTCAAAACAAGCACACACAAGCAATTTTAAAAAGATGAGCAAGTACCTAAGAGCCCATGGAAAACCATGGATAGAAAGGGTGCTAACACCTTCCCTTTCTATAATCTACCCCCCGTACTCAGAAATATTCTCGAAAAAGGTTTTTTCTGTTCTTTTTCCTTTTCCTGATTGGATGAAATAAAAGTCGGTGGCGACTCTTGCTTACTGTGACATTTTGCGAACAAAAAATGAAAAATGAAAACCAGTATTAACAGTCGGTTCTGCCACCGTATTACATAACTGTTATCCTTACTGGTCCTGCCGGGTCAATATTTCCAAGACAGATAACCTCCAAAAAACTCGTTCTCTAAGCTTTCAAACTCCCATCTCCAGGTTTGGGACAAGTTAATAATTCCCACAAAACTATGAAACGTTGTCTCTTGACACAAATGATGCATGTGCAATCTCAACATAAATATGCAATTAAGACCATCTCCATATCTTAATCATACAGGCATATTTCACATGATTCAACACATTTGAATTATCTTCACCAAATTGCACAACATACATATTTCATGTCATCAATCACATACAATTCATTTTTATAGCATTAATCATCTCAATACATCATTATAACATGTAGAAAACAATTCCAAACCATGTTATCTTCAATCAACATCAATTCTCAACAATTACATACACAAAATCAAGTATCATATTTCCATCAAAAAGTGCATCAAAACCAATCAAAAACACATAATTAAATTCCACAAAATTCCTGAAAATTCATGATAAATCATATACATCCATGATCCATAACATTTTCAGAAAATAATAAGTTTTGCATTCCAGACTGCACTAAGCGGCGCCTAGGGAGCTAAGCAACCATGCGAAAAACCATAAAAATTTGTTGCGGACAGCTTCTGCCTTGCTACGAAATTGTCCATCTAAATCCCATTCAAACACATATATTTCACCAATTAAATATATTATAACCTATATCTAACGTATAGCATCAAATACAAACATCAAAACATGATTTCCAACATCAATTTCATGATTCCTCATTCAAAACCTAACATGTCAAAATCTAGAAATTAAAGAACAAATCCCTAATTCATGTTACTATCCATCACATACTATTATATACACCCATAAATTAATGAATACCCACCCTTACCTTGGATGTAGATACTCTAGGGTTCTATCCTCTTCTCCTTTTCTCCCTTTTCTCCTTCACCTTCTTTCTTCTCTTCTCTTGTTTTCTTCACTTTCTCTTTCTAATTCTATGTTTTCCTTATTTTATTCAACTCTTACTAACTCTAAATGGGCTTAACTCCACTCACTCAATCTAATGAAACATAAGGCCCGAATGTGTATTTTTCTATTCTCACACTCAATAACCCAATAACATATAATACACACTTATTCCAATTAAATCAATTATTCACATAGTCACACAAAATCAAATAATTAAATAATTATCAACTAAATAATAATTTAACATGGAAATTAAATAATAAAATAGTTAATAAATAAAAATTGGGTTGTTACAACTCTCCCCCGCTTAAAAGATTTTCGTCCTCAAAAATTACCTTAAACAAACAACTCAGGATAAGACTCTCCCATCTGACTCTCGAGTTCCCAAGTCACGTTTCCACCCGCTGATCCTCCCTAAACTACCTTCACCGAGGAAATTTCTTTAAAACAAAGTTGCTTAAACTCCTGATCGTCTATCTGCATAGGTGATATCTCTACAGTCATGTTATCTCTCACATGTATGTCATCTAATTGAACCATATGAGATAGATTCGCAATGTATCTCCTCAACTAAGACACATGAAACACATCATGGAGATTAGCATGCTACAGTGGAAAATCAATCTGATAAGCCATTTCACCTACCTTCTCTAAAATCTGATAAGGACCAATAAAATGTGGCGTTAACTTACGCGACTTCAACGCTCGACCAACACCCGTTACTGGAGTAACACGAAGAAACATGTGATCTCCCTTCTCAAACTCAAGTGCTTTCCTCCTCTTATCATGATAACTCTTCCGATGACTCTGAGAAGCCTTCATCTTCTCCTGGATCATCTTAATTTTATCCGTAGTATGTTGAACTATCTCAGGTCCAACCACAACACTCTCACCATATTCATACCAACACAAAGGCGTCATATACCTTATACAATACAAAGCCTTAAATGATGCCATCCCAATACTCGAATGGAAACTTTTGTTATAAGTAAACTCAATCAAATGCAATTAACTATCCCAAGTGACAAAATCATCCTCTCAGTCTGACCCTTTGTTTGCGGATGATAAGCAGAACTTAAATGCAACTTTGTACCTAAAGAATTTTGCAAACCTTTCCAAAATATCGAAGTAAATCTCGTATCAAGATTTGATACATGGCTTGAAGAAATACCATGAAAACTTACAATACTCTCAATGTACATCTTTGCAACCTTCTCCATTGGATAATCCATTTCATCAGAATAAAGTGAACAATTTTCGTCAACCTGACCACAATCACCTAAATAGCCTCAAAATTACTCGGTGTTCTAGGTAAACCAGAAACAAAACCCATAGAAATACTATCCCATGTCCATTTAGGAATATATAACGGTTGCATCAAACTAGACAGTTTCTGATGTTCAATCTTCGACTTCTGACAAATCAAACAAGAATAGACAAATTCAAAAATCTCTTTCTTCATACCTGGCCACCAAAATAATTTCCTCAAATCTTGATACATCTTAGTAGCTCCAGGATGAATACTCAATCCACTATGATATCTTCCTCAAGAATCCTCTTCTTCAAATCATCTATATTCGAAACATAAACTCTATCACGACATCTCATGATACCATTCCCATCAATCCAAAAATCGCCACTCGACCTTGATTGATCAACGTCAACTTATCCACAAAGATCAAATTAGATTTCTGATATTCTCGAGTCTCATCAAGAATGCCACTAGTAAGCTTCAACATACCAAGCTTAACTCAAGAAGAAGTCCCTTCACAAACCAAACTCATATCTCGAAATTGCTCAAGTAATTCCAAACTCTGACACCATCTACATCGACATATGCAAAGACTTCCTACTTAATGCATCAACCACAACATTCGCTTTACCCAGAAGGTAATTCAAACCAAAATCATAATCCTTCAAGAATTCCAACCATCTTTCTTTGTCTCATATTCAACTCTTTTTGATCAAACAAATATTTCCAACTCTTATGATCACTAAACACATCAAATCTCGATCCAAACAAATAATGCCTCCAAAGTTTCAATACAAACACAACAATAGCTAACTCCAAATCATGAGTTGGATAATTCCTGTCATGCACTTTAAGTTTCCTTGAAGCATAAGCTACAACTTGTCGATTTTGCATTAATGCACCACTTAGACCCATCAATGAAGCGTCACAATACATAACAAATGGTTCTACCGGATCAGGAAAAATCAAAATAGGAGAAGTTGTCAACCTTCTCTTAAGCTCTTGAAAACCACTTTCACACTGTGCAGTCCAAATAAAATCTTGACCCTTCCTAGTCAATTGCGTTAACAACAAAGATAACTTGGAAAAGCCTTCAATAAACTTCTGATAATAACCTGCTAAACCAAGAAAACTTATAATCTTAGAAATAGATTTTGGAGCTTCTCATTGAGACACAACCTCAATCTTTGACAGATCAATAATAATACCACCTTTCAATATCACATGCCCAAGGAAACTCACTTTCTTCAACCAAAACTCACACTTAGAAAACTTAGCATAGAATTGCTTCTCTTTCAACATAGATAACACAATCTTCAGATGTTCAACATGATCTTCTTCACTCTTTGAATATATCAAAATATCATCAATGAAATCAAAAATAAATGTATCTAAATACTGATGAAAAATCATGTTCATAATTCCATAGATGCACCAGGTGCCTCGGTCACACTAAATGGCATCACAAAATACTCATAATGACCATACCTTGTTCTAAAAGTAGTCTTCTCAATATCTTCAGCCTTCACACAAATTTGATGATACCCAGATCTCAAATCTATCTTACTGAATACACTTGCACCAACCAACCGATCCATTAAATCATCAATCCTCGGAAGTGGATACTTATTCTTAATAGTCACCTTGTTTAGTTGTCTATAATCCACACATAACCTCATAGTATCTTCTTTCTTCTTAACCAACAAAGTAGGTGCATCCCACGGTGACACACTAGGACGAATGAATCTCTTCTCAAGTAAACCCTCAAGTTGACTCTTCAACTCTTTCAATTCAGGAACTTACATCCGATATAGAGCCATCGATACCCGACTAGTTCCTGGAATTAAATCGATCATAAACTCCACCTCACGCTCTCACGGATAATCACTTACATCTTCAGGAAATACCTCAGGAAAGTCACGAAATATTGATGATTCACCAATCGTTCATTTCCCACCAATTTCCAATGTTGCCATCAAAGCCAACAACATAACACCATCTTGCAGACTCACTCACTTGCTTAGAAGATATAAAAAAATCCCTCTCAAAACTAGAATCGAGAAAGATAGTCATCTTATCAAAACATTTGATATAAACATGATTAAATTCCAACCATTTTATGCCAAAAATAATATCAAGTTGATATAACGGAAGACACACTAAATCAACTCCAAAGTCTTTACCAAAAATACTCAAAGGACAATTCAAACACACATATGAAGTAGTCACTGAACCTATAGCATGAGTTTCCATAACCATACTTCCATTCATATCAGATAAATCAAGATTCAATCTCTTAACACATTCCAAAGAAATGAAAGAATGTGTCACACCAGTATCAATAATAGAAATCAAAGTCGTACCATTAATAAAGCACGTACCTCAGATTAGTCTATCCTTAGCAGTAGTCTCAGAACTAAATTGAGAAAACATTTTCCCTCTATCTTGGTCATTCTTCGGATTGTCACACTTGGAACTAATGTGACCTTGCTCACCATAGTTGTAGCAAGTCACACTCGAAACTCCTCTACAAACATGAGACTTGTGACCTAGCTTGCCACACTTGAAACACTTCACATTAGGACTTGTACAATCAGAAACATGATATCTTTCGACACCACACTTGAAGCACCTAACTGTAGTAGAAGCTCCTCCCCCACTCGGCTTCTTATCATCACCAACTTTTTGTTTCCCTTTACCAGTAAGAGTCAAATACGATTTTCCTCTAAATTGCCCATTTCCCTTCTTATCATGCATAGCCTTATAGTAAGTAGCATTATCTCGACTATCCTCATCATAGATCCTAATCTTGTTAACCAGCTCATAAAATTGAGTAATCTATTGATAACCCATAGCCTTCTTGATCTCGGGCCTTAAACCATTCATAAACTTAAGACACTTAAATCTCTCAGCATTAACAATGTTGTAATGAGGATAAAACATAATTAACTCCTCAAACTTTATAGCATACTCATCCACCATTCCATTACCCTACTTCAGCTCAAGAAACTCAATCTCTTTTTTCCCACGCACGTCCTCTGGAAAATACTTCTCCAGAAATACATCTCTGAAAAGTGCCCAAGTAACCTTAATCTCATCTTCATCAAATATTTGAACAGTATTATTCCACCAATCCTCAGCTTCCTTCTCAAGCGTATGGGTGCCAAACTGCACCTTTTACGCATCCGAATAATTCATGACCCGAAAGATCTTCTCAATCACTTTCAGTCATACTTGTGCTTTGTCGGGTTTATGACCTCCTTCAAAGATTGGCGGATTATTCCTATGGAGCTTCCCCAAAGCACGAAATTCGTCATTATCTCTATTGTCAACATTGACATGCGGCTATTGCCCAATCGCACCAGCCAACATTGCCAATGCCTCATCAATAGCAACGTCATTCCTTTCTGCAACCATCATCCTGAGATTCCAAACAACCAAATAACCAACAATTCTCATCAGAAAATAATATCGATTGTGTATACGATACATATTGAATACAAAAAGGAAATAAACACATTAATAACCTGCCAACAGGCCGAGCCAGGCTATGATACCACTAATGTAACACCCTCCAAAATCCACACAAATAATATGGAATAATCAAAGTAAAGTAGCATGCATATCATACGAGGGTGTCACATTTACTTCACGACAACAACACAATACACTGGTCATGCTTATAACACACATTTAAAATCATGTTTCGTACACTAACACATATGCATCTCGCAGCAAAATAATCCTCATTTCAAAATAATACTAATGATTGAAATTCCATACTGATAATAATATTATAAAATATTAGGCCCTAAAGACAACCATCACATAGTCTCGAATACAACATAAATATCAAGAGAGTATAACAAACATCTCTTAAAACAAACAAGAATATAGCAATATGACATAAATCCAAATGTTCCCTGTGTTACATGACTAGGGAATGACTCACTACTTAAATAAAGGTAAGCAAGGAACTAGATCATCCGACTAATCCTCGTTAGGAGCACCACCGCTACCACCGACTAAATCTCTTTCTAATTCTATATTTTTCTTAATTTGTTCAAATCTTACTAACTCTAAATGGGCTTAACTCCACTCGCCCACTCTAATGAAACATAAGGCCCAAATGTGTATTTTGTTATTCTCACACTCAATAACCCAATAACATATAATACACACTTATTCCAATTAAATCAATTATTTACATAATCACACAAAATTAAACAATTAAATAGTTATCAACCAAATAATAATTTAACATGGAAGTTAAATAATAAAATAATTAATAAAGAAAAATTGGGGTGTTATAGTTTCTCTCTTGATTTTTATTTTCTTTTTATATGCATGTTGAGATTATTCTTTTCTATTACTTAAATATCTCCTTTATATAGATGAAGATTATATCTATTGGAGGGTTAAGTTGGAATTTTATAAATTATAGTTGCATGAAGACGTTTGATGCACGATAGTAAAATGGCGCTAGCAACAGTAAGAGGAAGGATGGTACATATTGAAAATTTTGGTACTGACATACAATCATTTTTGCAGAGTAGGGTAGAAGATAATGATTTCGTAAAATTTTAGTATTTCCACACTATTTTCTTCAGTGATGACATTTTGAATCAGTGGCTTTTGATAGATTTAGATGAAATGTGATCAGAGGTTAGAAGTCACTTTCTCTCTTCATTGAAAACTTATTGAGTCAGAGGCTTCTGAGTATAAGTTGTTGAAGCTTGACCAGAGTTACTATCTCTCCTCAAATAAACATCTTGAGTCAAAAGCTTCTGAGTATAAGTTGTTAAAGCTTGATCAGAGTTGATCTTTAGATCTTGAGAATGTTGAGACTTCAGAGTCTCGAATCAGAGTCAATCTGGATAAGATCCTTTCAGGATTAGACTTGATCTTTTTAGATGTGGATTTTGCTTGTAAACACATCTTTGTATGCTCCATTGGTTTAGAGTTTGATGTTTAGAGTTCAGAGTTGCTCGTTCAGATTCCAGAACTTTCTCTAGTCCAGAGTCCCCAACTTGCTAGCTCATAGTCCAAAACTATTTATCAGATCCTTCACACTTAAAAAATTGTTATAGTACAAAATTGTTCTACATACAATGTATTTTTTGTTATCATCAAAACATAAATATAGTTACGGAACCAAACTTGTTCCAACAATGATGATGCGAATTTAGCCTCTCATGCACATAAGGTAACACTTAAGACAAGTAATTGAGTGAAATCTTGATGTTAGATCAAGAACGAAACACGTGGAAAAATTACTGGGAAAAGGATTGTTGAATTGATTAGCAATGATGAAAACATGTATAAGAAAGGAAAGAGATGATAAGAGTATATCTCTACTGATACCATATTGATACATGACAGGGAAGCATAATAGAAAATGACAAAAAAATATTGATTGAAAAGTCTAATATGGAATGCAAAATTGAGTCTTTATATATAGGTCTAATATGTAAAAAAATAGTTAGAGAAAATAATCTTAACGGTTATAACTAACAAACAAATCTAATAAACCTAGTTATAACTGTTTAAAGCTAACTAACTAACTCCTTCCTACATCAATATCCATGATTTTGAGATTTTGAAGCAATTTAAAGTTATTATTCAACCTCCTTGTGCTCCCAGGATTGGGGAGTTATTTGGAAGCCACCTCTATGGGATTAGAGTAAATTCAATTACAATGGTGCCTCCCTTGGCAATCCCGATCCTTCTCTTTGTGGCGGTACTGTTAAAGACTTTGATGGCAGGTTTCTTGGAGCTTTTGCTAGTTTTCTTGGTGTCTTTAATTCTCTCAGTGCCGAATTCATTGATGCTATGTTCGCAATTGAGTTTGCTTATGAGAAGGATTGGCATAAGATTTGGTTTGAATCAAATTCTTTAGCGGTGATTCGTGTTTTCTCTCCTCCCTTCAAAGTGCCTTGGCAAATTCATAACAGATGGATTAATTGTGTCAATATCACGAAAAATATGTCTTTTGTGGCTTCTCATATCTTTAGATAAGGGAATTGTTGTGCGGATTCTCTGGCTAATATAGGACTAACTGTTATAGATTACACTAATTTCACTTTGATTCCTAATTTTTTGAGGGCTGATTTTGTAAAGAATAGATTGGACTTTATTTTCTTTAGATTCATTTCTCCTTGAGAGGGTTTTGTTTTAGTCCTCCCTTTTTTTATATCTTTTTCTTTGGTTTAATTCAATCTTATTCACACAAAAAATTACAATAACTTGAAAACTAACTACTTAGGAAATAAGTCATATTGTAACACTCGTCTTAAAGTGTCTTATCTGAATTCTTATTAGGTGCTAATAATTTTTGTGTTTGATCATAGAAAATTTTATCCTGAATTTAAATGGATTTTAACAAGTGGGTGATGAGATTGATCTCTCTCGGATTGGTCAATCCTATGGCTGAATATCAAGTTTTAAAACACAATTTTTTATTTTTTATTTTAACTTCTTCTTTTTAATTATTATACAAAACAATATTTTACAATTTGAAAGTTTATTTTATTTTTTTCATTTTGATTTTAGGGTCAATATTGTGGTTTTGTTGTTTCATTGTTTCATTTTGTTTTTGATTCTATGTTTAATGATTAAAAAAATTTGTTTTAAACACACAAGGAGGAAGAGTCCTCAAATGCAAAATATTGAAAACGGTCATTTATTTTAACTATGTATTCAAACTAAATATTTTGAAAAAAAAGTTATTTTCTTGTTCAAATTTATCTTTATATTATGATAAATTCGTAAGTATCGATGATGTTTAATTTAATTGATTATTGATATTTTTAATGTAAATTGATTTAAAATTTGAATTTATTTTAAAATAAAATAATTATAAAAAATAATGTCATTGAATAGTAGTATTTGATTGAACAACAAGTAAAAAATCCGTCCTCTCACACGGATAATTTAATTATAAAATTGATTATAATACTAAAAAAATGGTGTAGTATTTGAGAATCTTCAAAAATTAATCATATAAAATAAATGATAAGAAAAGAGTTGTTAATGTCATGTCACATCAATGAAAGTTAATGTTGTAACACTTAGATAATAGCAATAAAAAACAAAAAATAAATAAGTAGTTATGAAGAATCTTCAAATCCCAATTATGTTGCAAAAAAATGACAACAAATGTTAATGTAATAACATTTAATTGAGTGTTAATGTCATAAAACTAAGATAGTAGCAAAAGAAGAAATAAAATACAAGATGTGTTACAAAAAATTATGAAATTGTATTGAGTTGTAACATCAATATTCGAAATGTAGTTAAAGATTGAACCTGAAAATGAAATGAAAATATAAAGAATTGTTATATAGTGAAACAATGCAATAGATATTTTGCATGGAATGAAAAAGTAGATATAATAAAAACACATATATTAAATATTTTGGAAAACTTCCTTGAAAACAACATTAATGATAGTGCTCATTAGTTGTTTATCTTTCTCATGAATAAGAATCTTAATACCCTTTTTGAATTTAATTTTAGAGATAGCCACATACAATTGATCATGACTAAAAACTTCTTTTGGTAAATACAAACTAACATTTTTTAGAGATTGACCTTGAGATTTTTTAATTGCCATGGCAAAAGAAAAAATTATTGAAAATTGGCATCTCACCAATTTAAATGGCCATGATGATTGTGAAGGAGACAAAGACATTCTAGGAATATAAATGATGTTACCAATATTTTTCTCATAAATGATTTTTGTTTCAATGACATGATTAACAAGTCTCGTCACAGTGAGTCATGTACCATTGCACAAGCCTTCAGATTGATCTAGATTTCATATGAGCATTATGGTGACTCCAACTTTCAACTTTATTGAATGATTAGGCAATCCAAAAGTTTTTAGAGCATTAAAAAACTCAGGTGTGACATACTCATATGCATCAAAGTTAGTAACATCAGATTTATCTATAGAATCACTACTAAAGCATTTTTTTCTCTTCTCCAACAACAATCGTAAAATATACTTAATGGCAATTTGTTAATTTGACGAAACCTAAAGAACTATTTTGCCAATTTATTAGTTATACACAATTTCATAAAATCTGTCATCAATACTATCATAAAATTCTATATTAGCCATAACACTTGATATTGTTTGCGGCCCTTTATTCTTATAAAATTTAATAGGACACCTATTGTTTTATCTTATTATGTATGACATGAATTTAAATATATTAGATTGAATTAGATTTAATTAGTTAGAAGACTCAACTAAATTGGGATGGTCGGGACTATATCACAAACTTGGTGTCTTTACAACCTTGTTGTGATTTTAATCATTTAGCCTATAGTATTGATACAGGTAGAAGAATGATAATAACACTGAAAAAACAGCCTGAAAAAGGTACCTGTTATCCAGCAGAATAAGCAAATCCTTATTAAAATATGTTTTTTCTGAAATTACACAAGAATGGGCATTGGAAAAGTCTTTGTACCGTTGCAATGGGCTTAGATTGTTCCTTCATAAAGCTACATCAATATGGATAGAGATATAAAGGTACATTTGCATTTAAGGTTGAATTGACTGCAGAAATGGCTTTTGAAAAAAATTACAGAAGTTAGTCATATCAAATTTCTGTTATGAAGCATGTAAGAATATTAATAAACCGTAAATGCAGTTCCCAGTGAAATTGTTATAGTGCCCAATTATTCACAAAATGTTGCATTTGAAACACCGTTAACAGAACTTGTTATAAGCAAACATATGGATGTTTCTATCAGGTATTAGCTGGTAATAATGCAAAGCTTCAAGAAGGCAGTAATCAGAATTCGCTGGCTTAGGCTGTGAAAGCAGATATAAATGTTGAAACATGCCAAAGAAAGATGAAAACATGCAGAAGTTTGAAATAATGAATAGGATAAAGAAACCAATATTATGAATGTAGTTATGCACAAGGTGTGGATCCAGATGAAATGATTTGTGAAATTGTATTGACTTTAGCAATAGTTTGTATTGACTTTACTTAACCTCAAGCAAAAGTGGATCATTTCTTGTGAACTATAGTAAACTTGATGTAAACATAATTAGTCTAATTCATACTAAGGGAAACGGCGACATAGATAATGCATTGAAAAATAAGAAATCACATAATAGATTCATTACTTAAATTGAAAATGATCATTTGAGTAGTTAAAGTATGGATAAAAGATCATCGAAAAAACATAAATACACCCGAACATAGTCACGAACCATAAAAGTTGGAATAATTCCTTACAAAAAGGGTGTCTAGTAAAATTTATGCATCAAAATAGGGAAATTATGCTGAAATAGGCCCACCATATCACTCATTCTTTAAATGCTTGACCTTCTTTCCTGGCATGACCTTTGTGGCAGATTATTTTGGAGTAAGGTCGGTCGCCACAATAAGATCATTAACAAATGTATTTATAGCAACCCTCTTGATAGGTGTGCTACTGGAGCTTTGCTGTAAGACTCAAAGCTTGGTTTGCAGTTGAGGATGGTTAGGCTGAGAGGGATTGCCTAGAAGAAAATGCCATCTATAAATCACATAAAAAATATATTAGCAATTAAGGATAACAATAGGTACGTTTTAAGAAGATTGTAATTGTGTTATAAATTAAAGGGCGTACAAGAGGTTGATTTGGATGATGCATCATATATGAACTGGAGATATCCATAACAGCCACATCAGAGGTTTGCTGAAAAAAACACAACATATACATTTCTTATAGATATCAAGTCCAAGCAAAAAACAAATAATTGACAAAAATAGAACTTGTACCTCATTATGGGTTAGATAGTTCTTAAATTTGTTGTAAACATTCTCCTCGATAAGAATAGTCACAATTGAATATTTTTGGTAAGATGATTGATACTTGATACAAAATGTCATGTCTCTATTAAGCAGATTGTCGAGGTGAGCTGGACAAATATTAGGGTTGTCCTCTCCAGCCTATGAAAGCAATAATTGCACAAAGAAAAAATATTAGGATGTCCTATACAACCTACTATGCAGTGTCTTTGACATTAATGAAAAGTCTAACAGAAACAGAATTACAAACCTCCTTCATGAGTTGTATTAATTCCTTAGCGGTCATTTTAGTGTATGATATACAATCGTTATCCCAAAATAACAAAAGTCACTTTGTGGTTATCATATTCAACTTTAATTTCTATTTTGAATCTATAACCTCAAAAGGGATAAAATGTTAGAGCAGAACCGCACAAAGAAAAACAGAAGCCTCACTTAGTGACGAGTTTGACTTCCTTAACTCCTTAGTCACACTGAAATATAGAGCCCTGTGACTTATTAGAATATTTAAGCCTGGGCAAGACTCAAAATACCATCCGAACTTGGAAGCTTTGAAACATAAGGTAGTGCCAATAGTTGTTGTGTAACAATCCTGTTGCGTGAAGTTGTATACATAAAAAAACATAACAAAATCACAAACATATTTAGAAAGTTAATTGAAAAAAAGGATACCTTTCCTCCTTCATAAATCTCATGACTACTCTTGATCTCTTTTGGGCTAGTCCAGTTTTTGTTAGTGGATTGAATGGATGAATCATAAGTCAGTGAAAGAGAAAGAGCAAGCTGATTTTCCAAATCAGTTGTTCCAAAACTGCAGAAATTGAAAATTGACATTGACATATGTTTTTAAATAAAGGAATCAACGAATTTTATATGATGTGAATGCAAAGGGTATTACCTTACTTTGAATGATTCAACTTGCTCTAATTTAATGTAAAGTCTAAAGTTGTTCCAAGCTTTAGAAAGACTTGACAATTCAGAAACTGTATAAATTTGAATAAATTCAGCAATAGTTTATTGTAATACGGTGGGTGAACTGACTTGGTATTTTACGTTTTATCACAAATGTTGTGGATAGCAAGAGTCACCACTGACTTTTCTTTTATCTAATAAAGGAAATGGTAAAAAGAATCGGAAATACCTTTTGAGAATTTTCTTGAGTTCGGGGGGTAGGTTATGAAAATGTAAGGTGTTAGCACCCTTTTCGTCTGTAGTTATCTACGGGCTCTTAATTGCTAGCTCACTTCTTGAAATGCTTTATGTTTGTGTATGTTTGAAAATATTTTGAAAATGCCTAAGGGCGGAAATTTTGTAATGATTCTCGTATCGTTGAGAATGTATATAAAATGTTTATTTTTGAAAATATTCATTGAGAGGGAGTGTTTGGAAATATGTTTTGAAAATTCCAATGTAAGGCAATTTTTTAATGATTCTCATATCATTGAGAATGTATACAAAATGTTTGTTTTGAAAAGTATTTTGAAAATAGTTGTTTTGAAAGTGTGAAGAGTGGAAATTGCTTTAGTTTGTGAGTAAGTAATTACGAGCGATCTACCTACTCAAAAAGTCTTTGTTCTTTTCCTCCTCCTTTAGATAATGCTTGCCTACCATTAGTTAAGAGGGAGCCTTATCATTGGATGTTAGGGACGGGCGTGGGTCATCATACAGTCATAGAAGGCAACCTGTAAGACGCTTTAGCAATTGTCGTAAGGGACTAAGATCGTTTACCAAAGGCAACATTCAAGGGTCATCGAGAGAATACGATTTTTTAATCTAGGGTCTTTGCTAAAGCATCTCACATTCGAGGGACACGACTGTTTAAATCCGAGGCAACAAGTGAGGTTTACCCTAGATGTGTAAGTGTGCAAAGTATATTTGATTCAATTATTTTATGTTGAATTAGGGTTTTTCTATGATTGATTTTTGATCTTGCCATATGTGATACGGTGGTAGAACCGACTATTTAATACTGGTTTTGTGTTTTGTATTTGCAAATGTGCGGTAAGCAAGAGTCGCCACCGAATTTTCTTTTATCCAACAAAGGAAAGGGTGAAAAGAACAGAAAAAGACCTTTTTCGAGATTTTCTGAGTAAGGGGGTAGATTATGGAAAGGGAAGGTGTTAGCAACCTTTCCATCAGTGATTTTCCACGGGCTCTTAGGTACTTGCTCAGTTTGAAAATTGCTTTTGTGTTTGTGTGTTTTGAAAAGTTTTGTTTGCTTTATGATAACTCTTGTATCAGTCCTCAAGAGCGTTGATAAAACGTTTTTGAAAATGTTTGAAAGTGTGGTGTGAAAAAAGGTTGTTTTTTTAGCAAGTACCTAACAGCTATCTACCTACTCAAAAAAGATGTTTTTTTCCTCCTTTCCTTTAGATAGCGTCATCCTACTATTAGTGAGTAGGTAGCCCTATCGTTGGATGTTTGAGGGACTATCGAAGGGACGTTTACGGTCACTAAGGAAACTGGGCAAGAATTCTTAGTAGTTTTCCTAAAGTTTAAACATCACTTTTTTAACCGAGGCAACAGTCGAAAGGGTCATCGAGGGACTTGGGATCTCTTGAACTCAAGGACGGTCACTAACAATTCCCATGTTTCGAGAATTGTGACCATTTTCGAAGGCAACCGAAGTGGGAGATACCCTAGGAGTGAGAATGTGCAAGTGTACTGGTCCAGTTCATTTATCTTGCGCATTTAGGGTTATTTAATCATTTTAATTTCAGTCTTTTTCATGAAATCCTATTAATCTAAACAATTAATAATAATACAGAAAATAAATTGCGGAAAATAAAATTCCTACGCTATTACAAGGCCTTGGGGAAATTACATAACTAGGACAAGAAAAATAAAAATACGGAATTTTAAACCTAATTAAAACTATTACAAACCAGGAAAGAGTTACATAATGGGAAAAGAAAAATAAAATGAAAAAAAAGATAAACGCGCAAAGAATTGGAAAGAGCGTCTAAACCCTAAAAAATTCTAAAAGAAAATCTTTTTTGTTCTTATTTTTTTCATGAAAATATTAGATTATAATGTCCTAATTAACTAAATTAAAAAAGAAAGAAAAAAAATTAATTACAATTAATTTTAATGAAACTAATATTTTTTTGGTATTTTTAAAGAAAAAAAGATTTGAAATTTAATCCTAATTTCTATTTAATTTTAATTTAAAGAATAAAGATTAAAGTAATTAAACTAGATTAATTTACAAAATTAATTTTAATTAAATAAACCTAATTCTATTTTTTGTGATTTTATTGATTTTATGATTTAAATAAAAAAATGATTTTTGAAACAATTAAAATAATTAAAAGAAATAAACTATAAAAAAATATAAAAGAATGGGCCTGATCGTGTTACCAGACTGGGGGGTGTGAGTTGAAAAGATGTTAGGCCCAAATCACTTAAGCCCAAGATTGCGCCTGATCCAATGGGAGATGTGTTTGAGGGTTCACCATGGGGATTGCCTGTTGGGCGCTAGATCTGGATCAATAGATGATCTGGTGGTTGAGAATGAGGACGTAGGATGGTCGTCTTGGAATGACACATACTTGAACCTGCAAGAAACATCAAAAAATAGAAAAATGTTGGACCTGGAATCGAACTCAGGTCCCTTCTTTCACACGTTCATGCATTTTCTAACTGCGCTGCCTATTTATTCATTTACATAATGAAACACAAATAATATAATGACAACTTAGTCAAAGCGTAAACTTTTCAAAATGCTCCAGGTCAGATCTCGCATGGACCAATGATAACTTGTCATTTAAGTCGTCGGATTCCAAGCTAGTCAACGGTGCCGGAGCCCAGCTTCGGTCACCTTCTCCGGCTGACTCAAATTCCACACCTATAAAAACACTGTGAATAAAGGTGCAAATGGTACCCTACCCCCTATTTGGAGGGCTGCGATCACGATGGTGGTCTTCTTTTTCGCTGAAACAGCCTGTAAATCCAGATACGAAGAAAAAGAAACCTCGTGCCCTAACAATGGCAAGTTGGGGATTCTGCGTGCATGCTTGAAACTAATGGCACAAAACAGCTTAGAACATCATTGTGAACATATACCAATGCAAAGAAATAGATTATATCACATGAATCGAAAGTTTGAGGTTTGAGAATTTTTCCAAACCGTGAATTGTTGGAGGGGACGACTCTGTATGCTTTGGCCTTCAAGAATGGGTTGGTTCCACCCCTGGGATCCTCAGAAGGATGATTGAATTCTTGGATATGATTGAGATTGGCTGGCTCATGTGAAACAAAATTGCACTTCTTTTAAAAAAAATTGAAACTTTCCTAGGGTTTTTTGTAGAAGTTGCGTGTATGCTTGTGGTCTGGAATGCTTGTGCATATATATTAGGTCTTATTAAGTTAACAAATATGGATGAATATCCATGCTTTCATGAGAAAATATTTGTTTTGGAATAAAATGAAATATTTCCAAAATTGACCAAATCTTGCACAAATGAGCTCCACGTGTTTTTCCAGCCTATCTTGAGCTATTTTAGGCCTTAAGAGATTTGGAAATCAAGTTCATGCAATCTTCATATATTTTTTTTATCATTTATTTGATTTAAATTGAATTTTTAGTGATTAAAAATCTCAATAAATAAAATAAATGACAAAATAAGGCATGTATGGGCTTAGAAGTCTTGGACCATGTTACAAACAAGTTTCAAACATAAAAAGGTAGGCCCATTTAGAAAAAATTCAGGTTTGGTCAATATTGGTTTCATGCACTTTTCCAAAAATTAGTCAACTTTAGCAATGCATATCTCTCTCAATTTTAATCTTATGAGGATGTTCTTGGACTTTTTAGAGAACTTAGGATGTCCTATAAACGACCCTTTTAGTTTCATCTCAATTTGATTGTCCATGTTCATGTAAGGAGCTTTGACCTAAAAGGTGTTTTTGTTGACATTTTGAAAGGACCTATAATGTTTGAGCTTGTATTTTTTAACTGGGGAATTTCTTGAACTTGAGGGATGAAGAGAAGTTGTAGAAAATTGGATTTTATTCAAAATGAGCCTTGTTGGAAAAAGTTATGATAAAGTATGAGAAAGTTATGCTAGGTCAAAGTTTGGTTGACTTTTCCTATAGAAACCCTAATTTGTAATTTTTGACTTTTGATAAGTTAGGAGCTTTTCTTGAGGAATCTTGATCAACCCTTGATCAAATGATGGATATGACTTCAAAATGTTGATTTTGACCAAAAATATTGAAGTTTGACTGTATGTAGGCCACAATTGACTTTTGACCTAGTATAGTTATTTCAAGCATTTGAGCAGTTGACTGAGCAAACTTATTGTGCAAGGCATGAAATTTGTCATGGATGATCTTGAGGACATAATAGGGCCATGGAAAACATTTGGGACCCTTGGAGCTCACACATCTTGATGGAAACTGAAACCCTAGTTAGAGGTTCATTTCCTTAGGAGGAGAATTTGTTTGGTCAACTCTTAGTCATCCTAGGGCAAGTTGGGGACCTCAATGGGCATGTGTTGAATAAAATGAAAGGGGAAATTTTGGGGTAAAACACCTGCCCCTATTCAATCTTCTTAGACCTGAGGATGTGGATTGGCTTGTCTTCCTTTCGTGATCTGAAGGTGGATGATGATTGAATACTAGAGTGCCCAGAAATTTGCACTTGTCTGAAGTGACGTTGTTGGTGGATAATATCGGGAATGGGCTTATAGATGCCATTTGGAAATGATGTTGTTTTCATGAGAGATTCCATTGTGGGGATTCCTGTTCCTGTCGTTGAGGAGGACTCCGCTGAGGGATGTTGGTCTTAGTTTTGGGAAATAGAGTCTAGGAGCTTCAGTTGTCCGTTACTCTACTGGGGAATTACCTCTTGACTGGAGAGATGAAACGAGTTGTTATCCAGTCGGGATCCAGGCTTCACAGCAACTTGCTGAGGATAATAAGGTTGGCTGCTACCTGGTCGTATTCCAGGCTTCACAGCGACTTTATTGGGGAATATGAAATTAACTGCTATCCGGTTGGTTCCAGGCTTCGCAGTAACTGTAGACGTTGAACTTCTATCTGGTCGTATCCAGGCTTCAGTGATATGAAGACATTAAGTTGTTATCTGGTCGGGTCCAGGCTCCAACATCTTTAACTGGATAAGAATAAAAAAATATTGGGGTCAATTTAACTGAACCAGAGAAAAGGTCTTGAATTATCTTTAACTGGATAAAGAATCAGAAAAATCTAAGGGTCGATTTAACTGAACCAGAGAAAGGTCTAGAATTAACTTTAACTGGATAAAGAATCAGAAAAATCTTAGGGTCGACTTTACTGAACCAGAGAAGGTATCTACCAGAAAAGAATCAGAATAAATCATTGGTCAATTTAAACTGAACCAGTAGAGGTCTTGAGCTATCTTCAACTGGAATAGAATTAGAAAAATCTTAGGGTCGATTTAACTGAACCAGTAGAGGTTTCTACCAGAGAAAGTATCTACAGGAAAAGAATCAGAGTAAATCATTGGTCAATTTAAACTGAACCAACAGAGGTCTCTACCAGAAAAGAATCAGAGTAAATCATTGGTTGATTTAAACTGAACCAGTAGAGGTCTTGAGTTAACTTTAACTAGAATAGAATCAGAGAAATCTTAATGTCGATTTAATTGAACCAGAGAAAGTCTTGAATTAACTTTAACTAGAATAGAATCAGAGAAATCTTAGGGTCGATTTAACTGAACCAGGAAAAGGTCTTGAATTAACTTTAACTGGATAAAGAATCATAAAAATCTTAGGGTCGACTTGATTGAACCAAAGAAGGTATCTACCCGAAAAGAATCAGAATAAAGCATTGGTCAATTTAAACTGAACCAGAAGAGGCCTTAAGCTATCTTCAACTGGAATAGAATCAGAAAAATCTTAGGGTCGATTTAACTGAACCAGTAGAGGTCTCTACCAGAGAAAGTATCTATCGGAAAAGAATCAGAGTAAATCATTGGTCGATTTAAACTGAACCAACAGAGATCTCTACCAGAAAAGAATCAGAGATCATTAGTTGATTTAAACTGAACCAGTAAAGGTCTTGAGTTAACTTTAACTAGAATAGAATCAGAGAAATCTTAGTGTCGATTTAATTGAACCATAGAAAGTCTTGAATTAACTTTAACTGGAATAGAATCATAGAAATCTTAGGGTCGATTTAACTGAGCCAGGAAATGGTCTTGAATTAACTTTAACTGGATAAAGAATCATAAAAATCTTAGGGTCGACTTGATTGAACCAAAGAAGGTATCTACCCGAAAAGAATCAGAATAAAGCATTGGTCAATTTAAACTGAACCAGAAGAGGCCTTAAGCTACCTTCAACTAGAATAGAATCAGAAAAATCTTAGGGTCAATTTAACTGAACCAGTAGAGGTCTCTACCAGAGAAAGTATCTATCAGAAAAGAATCAGAGTAAATCATTGGTCAATTTAAACTGAACCAGCAGAGGTCTCTACCAGAAAAGAATCAGAGTAAATCATTGGTCAATTTAAACTGAACCAGTAGAGGTCTTGAGTTCACTTTAAATGGAATAGAATCAGAGAAATGTTATGACCGATTTAACTGAACCAGAGAAAAGTGTTGAATTAATTTTAACTAGAATAGAATCAGAGAAATCTTAGGGTCGATTTAACTGAACTAGAGAAAAGGTCTACCGGAAAAGAATCAGAGTAAATCATTGGTCGATTTAAACTGAACCAGTAGAGGTCTCTACCAGAAAAGAATCAGAGTAAATCATTGGTCGATTTAAACTGAACCAGTAGAGATCTTTTGAGAATGATCTTTCTGAGGAAAATGCTGAAATAGCCCTTTGTCAGACGTAGCCTTTGAGAAGACTGTCAGGTCATATAAGTAGTCAATGATGTTTGTTGATTTGATCTTTCCTGAAAAGGTAAATAGTTAGTCGTATGCAATGTCATGATGTATGAAATGCATTGTGTAATGATGTTCTCAAAATAAATGAGATTATGTTGTATGCAATATGTATGCGCATGCCATGATGTATGAATATGGAATGTTGTTGTGATATTTCCTAGTCTCGGAAAATAAATCCCTGACTGTTGCTGGAGAGTACTGGGAAGCTGAATCCTGGACTGTTGTTTGGTAGATGAGGAAAGTGGTTCTTTCATTTCTGTTGGGGATGATGAATGGAGATGATTTGCTGGGGATTTCCTCTTTCCGTTTGAGGATATTCTGTCGTGGATCTTTAACTCCTGCTTGAGAATGACTTTGGGGAAAAAGACGCTCTATTGGAAGATTTTACCAATATAGATAAATAAAATCTGTTGGGGGATAAACTTCCGCAACTAGAGAAATAAACTCTACCGAGGATAAGGCTTTATAAACTGCTCGAGATTATAAAAACTTAGTTGGGGAACATGGATTTCAGCTCTCTGAGGGAACTTTGGTGGAGGAGGTAATTCCTGCTTGGGGAAGAAGAGGTCAGAATTTTGGTTGTTTTCACTCTGCAGGGATATAGACATCACTAGGACGTATGTTGAGGATGTGGCGGTGACTTCGTCTTAGGACGTCTCTTCCCCTGTACCTGCTGGAGAAAGTAACTATGGGGACTACAAATGGCCTTTTAGACTTTTCCCCGTTTCTTAAAGTCATTAGCAATTGTCTTTCTGTTTTTTATGCAAGTATTTGTAAATAGTAGTCATATTCAATGCATATGTCAATGTTGTACCCCAAAATTTGCCATCTCATTTCTCAAAGGATCATCCTGGCCCCTCAGGTTTGCTTCCATTCAATTTCAAGCCTTGAATTACAAGTTTTTCAAGAAAGTCATTCACAAGGGCAAAATGGTCATTCGCATATTGAAAAGTCAAACTTTGACTTTTAGACCAAAATCAATTTTCAAGAATCATATTTCATCAGGGAAATCATAAGTCAAGATTCATGTTGAAAAAGTCAAATTCTAAATACTTAGAATCTTTCTAAGTGTTTAAGAAGTATGACAAGCTCAACTTCTGGCCAGATTTTCACCATGATGCAAGCTGATTCTGGAAGAACTTCTAACACAAGAGTTTTAGATCTCAATAAGATCTAAAATATTGCAGAACAGAACTTCTCTTGGAAATGCTGGAATTTCAAGTTATAAATGGTCAAAGACACGTCCATGAAACTGAAGCACTCAGCAAATTCTGAACATTTTCAAGATAGAGTTTGGTTAGAACTTCTGGGCTAGTTTTCACGAAGGTTCAGCCAGAGTTTGCAAAAGTAATTCAAAGAAAGTCTACAAAGAGTGTTACAAGCTTTCAGAAAAGTTTGAAAACTCCTTCAGAACATGCTGGAGCAGAGAGATTCCAAGATCAAAAGTTGGATGTTTATTCTAAGTTACGTTGATGCTGAAATTATGACCCAGACTTAGGCTATTATGCATAATCTCATAGCGCATGATTTCTGGTTTGATAAATCTCATCATCATTTAATGCTCACAACCACTTTTGAGTTTTTATCCAAAGGATTTCTCCACACGTGAGATAGAAGTACCATTGTTATCCTTGAAAAGGCAAAATTTTGTACAAGTTTATGCTGGGCCCATGCTTTACTTTTTCTGAGGGTACTTTTCCTTAATTTAGGCTTATAAATCCAGCTTAGGCACAACTAAAAGCTGCTAACCACCATACTTGTTTAACTTACTTCAAGAACAAGGCAGCACCCTAGCATATGATGATTGTACCCTTGATCTCTCCAAGCTACAAAATCCTTGCCTATAAATTGAACTTCATTGGCAACTATAAAGGGGCCGGTCAGAAAAATTAAAAGAAAAAGCTTTGAAACCTTGCTAAAATCTCCATAAACCCTAAACTGCAAACACAAAATACAAAACCTGCTAGTTTTTTATTCTTGCATTCAAACTCCAATTTCCCTCAAGTGTTTCTTGACCAAATCATCCATTCACCATTCATAACCTAAGCTAAAGGTTGTTACATCCTGCTGAATACGTGAGGAAGATGATCAGAACATTACAAGCAGTCAGAACTAGACTCCAGCTCACAGAACATTTTTCAGCTGCAAGGTAAGCTTCTGCTAACCCTCATCATATCACTTAAGCATTGTTAGACTTGCATGTTCAAACACAATGTAGACATCTTGATTCTGATGTTGTACATATTCTGAGGTTTCATGTACTTGCCTGCCTAAGTAGGAAAAACATAGGTTCAGAACTTCTTAAGGTAACTAGGACTAGCAAATACATGCTTGTTTCTGATTTATAGTCTTGTCATTTTTTATGCTTCTGAAACCATGATGGAAAAACTGCCATAATTTCTCTGTCTTTGTTTTCTGTTCTGTTGAGATTTAACTAAGTTGCAGATGTTCTTATTAGCATGAATAAAAAATCGGAGTTCATCATCAGAGTTTACTTTGTGATACATGTTTATGTTTTTGCTTCTAATACAGGATGTACAGCCACCCCAGTGGTAGAAAGCGTGCGCATAAGACATTAGTGCTAAGGGTCCTGGGTTCTAGCCCTAGAAGCATTTTTTTAGGTTTATTTAATGACATTATCACCCATTTATTTTTCAACTAATATTCCTAAATCAGAACTTCTAAACAACCTTACCCAACAACATTATCACCTCACTCTCTCAAATAGCCAGAACTTCTGACTTGCCAGTGATATATGAACTTCTAGGTTCCCAACTACACTATAGCTTCTGAACCCCTTCAACAATCAGAACTTCTAGATTTTCCTTTATTCCCAGCAACCTCAGAACTTGGTGTACCCAGGCCCAGAACTTCTGACCCTCTACTTTCCTACTAACATTTTCTCTTTTGCAGCGTATCAGAGTCAGAACTTCGGTTCCTTCTCGTTTCAGCAACGTGTTGATTCTGACTCCCTTCTCTCTTATTTATCTTATTTTAGCTTTAATAACCAAAAACACCAAAAAAAATTTTTTTTTTATATTTACATACTTTATTTTACCTCTTTTAAAACTAAAAGATCAAAAATATTTTCTTAAGCCAATTTGTTTCTTTTCTTAACAAAAACAAAACAAGTCCATTTCAATTCTTGTATATTATTTCAATATGGTTGTAATAGATAATTAGGACTTTAATTTCTTGCAATCCCCATTTGTAAATTTGTACACCCCATCCCCTTAATGATGTAATAGTGTAGGACTTTACTTTTTCGCATTTTTATTGCTTTCATGTATTGCTAGTAATTAGGTGTGTATGGCAAGATAAAACCAACCAATAGCAAACCATAATCAAGACTAAATACATGTAAACCAATACATTTGCACACTTGCACCCTTAGGGTAAACCCACTTTATTGCCTTCTAAAATGGCCATATTATGCATGTGAGGTATCTTAGCAAAAACAAACAAAATACAAGATCATATTCCCTCGATGATGCTATCCATGTTGCCTTTCAAAATGATCTTAGCCCCTAAAGAAAATGCTAAGATATCTTACAACATTGCTAATCATGGCTATATGATGACCCACACTCGTCCCTTTTACATCCAAAGATATGGTTACTTACTAAATCAATGGTAAGATAACCATGTCAAAGGAAAGAGGAAATGAACATGAAAGACATTTGAGTAGGTAGAATGTTCCTAGTTACTTGCTTAAATTAAAAACCAAAATAATCCTTGATATTTTCAAAACAAACACCAACACTTTCAAAACATCTTTCAAACTTGAAAACATTTTCAAAAGATCAAACATTTTGTATACATTCTTACGAACGAGAATCATTACAAAGTTCGCCTAAACGATGGCCCATGTTCAAAATACTTTCAAAAACCACACAAAGCACATTTTCAAACAAAAGCAAGGGGTCTATCAAGTAACTAAGAGGCCATGGAAAACCATGGATGAAAAGGGTGTTAATACCTTCCCTTCTCATAATCTACCCCCCGAACTCAAGAAACAATCTCAAAGATATTTCCTGTTCTTTTTCACCTTTCCTTTTGGATAAAAGAAAAGTCGGTGGCGACTCTTGCTAACCGCAACATTTGCGATCAAACGCAAAAACAACCAAGTCAGTTCTCCCACCGTATCACAGAACTGGCGACTCTGCTGGGGACTATAAAAAAATTGGGGTTACCTTAGGGCTAGATCACATTAATTGCTTTCATTGTTTGACTTGTTTGCTTTACATTATGATTCCTTGTTTGGGCTTGCTTTGATCCTCCACCCGGATCTGGGACACCTTGTTAGGTAAGTAGCAGTACATTGTGGAAATTGTACAGCGTAGACCAATATGGTTGAAACAATGGCTATGTTAGTGTGACGCATTTGTGGGTACCGGTATCTTGTGTTGAATCGAGGAGAATACGGGGCTGCTGAGTGGCGTCATGAAGCACTAACTGACTTTAGAACCTTAATTGAACAAACTTGGCCATTTAGGACATAGTGAGATGACCGGTTTCAGTGGAAAGCTGAAAATTGGTTGATACTCGATACTACACTCATTGAGACTAGACTTTTGGGATATCTCGGCCACAAGAAAAGATTGATTATGCTGAGACAATGCCTGAAAGAAAGGTCAGTGATATTGAGATCCCTTAGAACCGGGTTACTATTAACTAGGACAGGATTGAGCCAACTAAAATTCAAGAGGGTACTTACATATGAGACTCCATGCAAGCCTAAACCTAAGAACTTGTTTGTTTTGTTTGTATATACATACTTGTACATAACATCATGAACATCATACGCAATCTCACTAACCATTTCAAGGATTTAGGAATTTATCTTTGTTTTTGTTTTGTAGGCCATGAACTTTATCCGAAGAAACACCATCCGAATAAGCTTCATGAAAGCATACCCTCAGCTCCAAGAGTTAGCATCAAGGGTGCCCAGAGATTCTCCTTTTACCAAGAAATATGGACGACTCCTCAGTTTGGCTACCTTCAATTTTCAAGAAGAAATGATGTGTGTGCTCTTCCAATTCTTTGATCCCATACATCATTGCTCCACCTTTCCTGACTATCAGTTGGTACCTCACTAGAAGAGTTCTCTCTACTATTAGGAGTGCCTGTGCTTGATCAAATAACATTCACCAGTCTAGAAAGGATCCTGAAACCTGAGGTCATGGCCGAAGCTCTACATCTGAAGAGACCCGACATCATAGCAAATTCGAAGACTAGAAGTAGAGTTAAAGGGTTCCTAGCCAAATTTCTATTAGAGAAAGCTCGTTCATTCTGGGAAGATTTGGATTTTCAAGCCTCTGAAGACGTCATGGCCCTTCTCATCTATGGTTTGGTTCTTCTCCCCAACTCGGACCAATTCATAGATGTAAATGCCATCAAAGTCTTTCTATATCGTAATCCTATACCTACCTTATTGGGAGACATCTTACATTGCATCCATACCCGCACCATGCAGAAAAGAGGCACCCTTCTGTGTTGTATTCCCCTACTCTTCAAATGGTTCATTTCACACCTGCCTCGATCAAAATTGAAGAACGAGCAAAGATTTACATGGTCTCAAAGGATGATGTATCTCACCCACTCTAATACTCATTGGTGTTCAAGATCCTCAGAGGATACTTCTATCATCGACCGCTGTGGGGAATTCCCTAATGTCCCTCTACTTGGCGTTAGGGGGTATCACTTACAACCCTTGCTTACCTTTACGACAGTTTTGGTATACCTGGAGAGATGGTACTCATTAGATTCTCATCCAAGGTTTGGTATTCGACTACGAAAGCGACAATCAAGGCTACCGTCAGAGATTCATGCAAGCTTGGAAGATGGTAAACAAGGTGGATAGCGAAACACTAGGGCACAAGAATTCCATCCCTCTTGAGCCTTACCTCAAATGGGTACGAGCCCGTGATCAACGTCTTATGATGCCTTACCCCTCCATTCTCCCGTTCATCAAAGAGCCTATTATGGAAGGAGATGTTTCATACACTATCCTACATCCTGACATGCCCACCTCTCTTGAAGACTTGCAAAAGAGTTGGATACAGCTTAAAGGGGAGCGAGACACCTTCGAGGCCCAATTCTATGCCAGCGAGAAGAAGGCTCTGGAACTCACCAATCAACATCATATGGAGTGGAGCCTGAACACCTACATCACACCAAAGAGGACGCGTACAACTTTTTTATCTTAGAGTTTTTATTTCTTTGTAAGCCCAAAAGAGGAATGATGTACTCAAACTTTGATTATTTAATATAACGTGCGTTCCTTTTTGGTCTAAAGCAAATTTAAATCTCTAATTTCCTTGAAATCATTGCATATGCATCTCTGTGATATGGTGGGAGAACTGACTTGAAGGTTTTGCATTTGATTGCAAATATTGCGGTTAGCAAGAGTCACCATCGACTTTTCTTTTATCCAAAAGGAAAGGTGAAAAAGCACAGGAAAGACCTTTGAGATTATTTCTTGAGTTCGGGGGGTAGATTATGAAAAGGGAAGGTATTAGCACCCTTTTCATCCATGGTTATCCATGGGCTCTTAGTTACTTGCTAGATCACTTGCTTTTGTTTGAAATTGTGCTTTGTGTGGTTTTTGAAAGTATTTTGTAAAGAGGCCATTGTTTAGGCAATCTTTGTAATGATTCTTGTTCGTAAGAATGTATACAAAGATGTTTGATCATTTGAAAATGTTTTCAATTTTGCAAGATGTTTGAAAGTGTATGTGATTGTTTTTGAAAATAGCAAGGATGTTGGTTTTGAAATGGAGAAAGTAATTAGGAGCAATCTACCTACTCAAATGTATTTCTTATTCATTTTCTTTTCCTTTGACATTGTTGTCTTACCATTGATTTGGTAAGCAATCCTATCTTTGGATTTAAATGGGACGGGCGTGGGTCATCGTATAACCATGATTAGCAATGTTGCAAGGTATCTTAGCATTCTTTTTGATGGCTAAGATCATTCGTAAGGCAACTTAGATAGCGCCATCGAGGGACTATGATCTTGTATTTGCTTATTTTGGCTAAGATACCTTACATGCGTAATATGGTCATTTTGTATAAGGCAACCAAGTGGAATAACCCCTAGGGGTGCTTGTGTGCAAGTGTATTGTTTTCATGCTTGTTTTTGTCTTGAATTAGAATTTTCTATTTGATTGATTTTATTCTTTCCATACAAACCCTAATTACTAGCATGTGAATATAAAGCATTTAAATTGGGGAAAAAAATACTAAGCTATTACATGATTTGTGGGAAGGGGGTGTATAAAGTATAAATAGGGATTACAAGAAATTAAAACCCTAATTAGTCTATTATAACCATATTGAATTGATATGAATATACAAGGAATTTACCTAAATACAAGGTATACAAAATGAATGAATGTACAAGGATGCAAAATATAAAGAAAATGATTTTTTGTTTGGTTTTCATAAAAAAATATTGTCTTAACCTAATTTAAAGAAAATGGTTAATTTTAAGTTTGGATTTATTTAGAGAAAAAAAAAAGATTTTAAAAGAAAACCTAGTTCTATTAATCAATCAAAAGAAAATAATTTAAGGAAAGTATTTTTTGGCATTTTTTATCTTGAAAATATTTATAGCATTATAAAATATTTTTAGTCTCTTTTTTTTTAAAAACAATTTATTTTAAATGGTGTGAAGAAAAATAAATAAATAATATAATATTAATTAAGTCTATAAGATTTAGTTAATAAAATAAATAAAGTATAGTAAATAAAAATATTTTTGTTTATGGAAAAATAAAATAAAATAAGTCAAAATATAAAATATATCATTTTTTGTATTTTTATGATTTTTAGTATTTTAGAAAATATATTTAAAAAGAAAAATGAAATAAATAAATAAATAAGTACAAATGGGCCAGGGGGTGCCAAAAGTCAGGATGGGAGTTAATTAGCAAAAACAAAAAAAAAAGTCAGACCCAAAGGGCCCAGCGTCTGCCAAACAAAAAAAAGGGTCAGAATATGTAAAAATAACAAAATGGTCACGCTGGGGTTGAACCCAGGACCATGGGGTGAACAGGCGTGCACTTTACCACTAGGGTGGCTATACATCTGTTAACTTGTATGAAATAATAAATACATAACACAAAACGCGCCCTGACTGTACTTCATCTTCAACCTCCAACCAAAGGATCTGTAACTTGCTCATTTCTCAACCATTTGCAAAAATGTAAACATGAAAATTTCCCCATTTTGTCACACGAACCCAACTATATAAATATCATAAACTATAAATCAAAGATGAATGAGAATTTTTAACAGTGCCAAATTCTGACCTAAATATTTCATAAAGTTCAAACTCAAAATCCTCATAGCTCAATCAAAATAAATGAAATCTATGGACATGTATAGCTTCAGGGTAATGATGTCTACATTTTATCTTCACAAATGCAAGCCTAAAAATGCCTAAGTAATGAGATAGAAGTTTAAGAAAAATACCTCAAAACTGAAAATCGTGAAATGGATTTGAGCTTGTTTCAGGCAGTGCTGATGACCAGGTTAGCTTCCTAGGACTTCTAGGAAGCTAATGCAATGGCTGGCTTGAGATGAGGGTGACTAGAATGGTCTGGAGAAGACCAGCTGTGATGCTCTGTTTTTGGTTATGGAAGACAGGGAAAATGGTGTTACAGAAGTGAAACAGGTACAGGGATGAGTTGCTATTGATGCAAGGAAGCTTTAGAAACTAAAAGGCCAAGAAACGCACGAGGGAAATATGAGTTTGAGGTTCAAGGTTAGAAACTGCGCAACAATGGAGTTTTGGAGCAATTTCTGATTTGAGAGAGTTTTAGTGTATTTCAGGGTGTTCAAACTCGTGTCCTAGTTCACAAATAGTGACTCTATTTATAAGCAACAAGTTTGGGATGCTCTAGTTGATCAGAATTCAAATTTGCATCCTTAAGCTAAACATGTGATTTTTTGACAAAACAAGTTTCAAAGTCTTGTGTACTTGCTAAGATGGAATGGTTATGCTTTAAACAAGCTTGCTTCTGACTTTTTGGATGGAGTGTGATCAGAGGGAACAAGTTAGAGGCTCAATGTGAACTTTATGCAAAAAGCTTTCTTTACAAGAATGGCAATGTTAACTTTGTGCCATTAATGGAAATGCAACTTGGATAATAGCTCAATTGCTTGGATCAAAGCCCTAACAGCTGTGTAAACATTTAATTATGGAGTGACAAACAAGTTTGAGGCCTGCAAAGCAAAGATTATGCAACCTAGCATGGATTTGGTTCATGTGTTCATCAAAAAATGGCTTGTAATTCAAGTGACAAAACCCTAACTTCCTCTCTTCGATTCTCCCTACTCAAGAATCAAGGAGTTCTTGGACATTTTGGAAAGCTTGCAATGTGTTATACAACCCATATTTTAATTTCTTTTTAATATTACCCTTGGAACTATATGAAAAACTGCCATGAAGTTGAGTCAAAATCCTAACCAAATTAGGGCAAATTTTCACTAAGTGTTTAATTTCATGATCCTATGTTCTTGAAATTATAACTTGAGATCCAAGCATTTTCAGAAGAAGTTGTGTGAAGCAAAGTTGTAGATTTCATGGAGATCTACAACTTTCATGTTGGGAATTTCTCTTGAATCATATTGTATCATGGTAAAAATATGGCTCAAAGTTATGAAAAAACATGAATTTTCAACACTTAGAAAAATTTCTAAGTTTAGAAATTTTGACTTTTTCGAAATGAAATCTTGACTTTTTGATTTCTTGATGAATAAGTTTCATATTTTAACATGTTTTGATGAATTTTAATCTTTGGTACTTAAATTTGACCAAAAAGTCAAAGTTTGACTTTTCAGTATACAGTTGACTTTTGATTAGTTGACTGCAAATTCATCTGTCAATCGATTGATCTTGAGCAATGTTTTGAACCATGTCATTAGGTCAAAATAGTGCAATTGGACTCTTGAGATCATGCCTTAAACCAATTGATCATTTGCTAGGTCAAAAATCAGAAATTGCCCTTTCCCAGTCAAAACCTTAATTTTGACCATTTTGCCCTTTTGGAGATTTGATCAAATTTCTTGAGGAATTATGGTCCAAACTTGATCAAATGATACATATGAGTTTAAAATGTTGATGTGGATAAAAAATTATGAAGTTTGACTGTAAATTGCCCATAGTTGACTTTTTCCCCAATTAAATTGATTTTTAGGTCAATTGCTCAATTGACTGATAAAAAATGTGATCAAAGCTTGCACCTTGACATGAGTAATCTTGGGGGTCCATAATACACACTTATTCCAATTAAATCAATTATTCACATAGTCACACAAAATCAAATAATTAAATAATGATCAACTAAATAATAATTTAACATGGAAATTAAATAATAAAATAATTAATAAATAAAAATTGGGTTGTTACAACTCTCCCGGCTTAAAAGATTTTCGTCCTCAAAAATTACCATAAACAAACAACTCAGGATAAGACTCTCCCATCTGACTCTCGAGTTCCCAAGTCACGTTTCCCCCCGCTGATCCTCCCTAAACTACCTTCACCGAGGAAATTTCTTTAACACGAAGTTGCTTAAACTCCTGATCGTTTATCTGCATAGGTGATGTCTCTACAGTCATGTTATCTCTCACATGTACGTCATCTAATTGAACCATATGAGATAGATTCGCAATGTATCTCCTCAACTAAGACACATGAAACACATCATGGAGATTAGCATGCTACATTGGCAAATCAATCTGATAAGCCATTTCACCTACCTTCTCAAAAATCTGATAAGGACCAATAAAATGTGGCGTCAACTTACGCGACTTCAATGCTCGACCAACACCCGTTACTGGAGTAACACGAAGAAACATGTGATCTCCCTTCTCAAACTCAAGTGCTTTCCTCCTCTTATCATGATAACTCTTCCGATGACTCTGATAAGCCTTCATCTTCTCTTGAATCATCTTAATTTTATCCGTAGTATGTTGAACTATCTCAGGTCCAACCACAACACTCTCACCAGATTCATACCAACACAAAGGCGTCATATACCTTCTACAATACAAAGCCTAAAACGATGCCATCCCAATACTCGAATGGAAACTTTTGTTATAAGTAAACTCAATCAAATGAAATTAACTATCCCAAGTGACAAAATCATCCTCTCAGTCTGACCCTTTGTTTACGGATGATAAGCAGAACTTAAATGCAACTTTGTACCCAAAGAATTTTGCAAACCTTTCCAAAATATTGAAGTAAATCTCGTATCAAGATCTGATACAATGCTAGACGAAATACCATGAAAACTTACAATACTCTCAATGTACATCTTTGCAACCTTCTCCATTGGATAATCCATTTCATCAGAATAAAGTGAACAATTTTCGTCAACCTGACCACAATAACCTAAATAGCCTCAAAATTACTCGGTGTTCTAGGTAAACCAGAAACAAAACCCATAGAAATACTATCCCATTTCCATTTAGGAATATATAACAGTTTCATCAAACTAGACGGTTTCTGATGTTCAATCTTCGACTTCTGACAAATCAAACAAGAATAGACAAATTCAAAAATCTCTTTCTTCATACCTGGCCACCAAAATAATTTCCTCAAATCTTGATACATCTTAGTAGCTCCATGATGAATACTCAATCCACTACGATGTCTTCCTCAAGAATCCTCTTCTTCAAATCATCTATATTCGAAACATAAACTCTATCACGACATCTCATGATACCATTCCCATCAATCCAAAAATCGCCACCTCGACCTTGATTGATCAACGTCAACTTATCCACCAAAATCAAATTAGATTTCTGATATTCTCGAGTCTCATCAAGAATGCCACTAGTAAGCTTCAACATACCAAGCTTAACTCAAGAAGAAGTCTCTTCACAAACCAAACTCATATCTCGAAATTGCTCAAGTAATTCCAACTCTGACACCATCTACATCGACATATGCAAAGACTTCCTACTTAATGCATCAACCACAACATTCTCTTTACCCAGAAGGTAATTCAAACCAAAATCATAATCCTTCAAGAACTCCAACCATCTTTCTTTGTCTCATATTCAACTCTTTCTGATCAAACAAATATTTCCAACTCTTATGATCACTAAACACATCAAATCTCGATCCAAACAAATAATGCCTCCAAAGTTTCAATACAAACACAACAATAGCTAACTTCAAATCATGAGTTGGATAATTCCTGTCATGCACTTTAAGTTGCCTTGAAGCATAAGCTACAACTTATCGATTTTGCATTAATGCACCACTTAGACCCATCAATGAAGCGTCACAATACACAACAAATGGTTCTACCGGATCAGGCAAAATCAAAATAGGATAAGTTGTCAACCTTCTCTTAAGCTCTTGAAAACCACTTTCACACTGTGTAGTCCAAATAAAATCTTGACCCTTCCTAGTCAATTGCGTTAACAACAAAGATAACTTGGAAAAGCCTTCAATAAACTTCTGATAATAACCTGCTAAACCAAGAAAACTTATAATCTTAGAAATAGATTTTGGAGCTTCTCATTGAGACACAACCTTAATCTTTGACAGATCAACAATAATACCACCTTTCAATATCACATGCCCAAGGAAACTCACTTTCTTCAACCAAAACTCACACTTAGAAAACTTAGCATAGAATTGCTTCTCTTTCAACATAGATAACACAATCTTCAGATGTTCAACATGATCTTCTTCACTCTTTGAATATATCAAAATATCATCAATGAAACAAAAACAAATGTATCCAAATACTGATGAAAAATCATGTTCATAATTCCATATATGCACCAGGTGCCTCAGTCACACTAAACGGCATCACAAAATACTCATAATGACCATACCTTGTTCTAAAAGCAGTCTTCTGAATATCTTCAGCCTTCACACGAATTTGATGATACCCAGATCTCAAATCTATCTTACTGAATACACTTGCACCAACCAACTGATCCATTAAATCATCAATCCTCGGAAGTGGATACTTATTCTTAATAGTCACCTTGTTCAGTTGTCTATAATCCACACATAACCTCATAGTATCTTCTTTCTTCTTAACCAACAAAGTAGGTGCATCCCACGGTGACACACTAGGACGAATAAATCTCTTCTCAAGTAAATCCTCAAGTTAACTCTTCAACTCTTTCAATTCAAGCACTTACATCCGATATAGAGCCATCGATACCCAACTAGTTCCTGGAATTAAATCGATCGTAAACTCCACCTCACGCTCTCGCGGATAATCACTTACATCTTCAAGAAATACCTCAGGAAAGTCATGAAATATTGATGATTCACCAATCGTTCATTTCCCACCAATTTCCAATGTTGCCATCAAAGCCAACAACACAACACCATCTTGCAGACTCACTCACTTGCTTAGAAGATATAAACAAATCCCTCTCAAAACTAGAATCGAGAAAGATAGTCGTCTTATCAAAATATTTGATATAAACATGATTAAATTCCAACCAGTTCATCCCAAAAATAATATCAAGTTGATATAACGGAAGACACACTAAATCAACTCCAAAGTCTTTACTAAAAATACTCAAAGGACAATTCAAACACACATATGATGTAGTCACTGAACCTATAGCAAGAGTTTCCATAACCATACTTCCATTCATATCAGATAAATCAAGATTCAATCTCTTAACACATTCCAAAGAAATGAAAGAATGTGTCACACCAGTATCAATAATAGAAATCAAAGTCGTACCATTAATAAAGCACATACCTCAGATTAGTCTATCATTAGCAGTAGTCTCAGAACTAGATTGAGCAAACATTTTCCCTCTATCTTGGTCATTCTTCGGCTTGTCACACTTGGAACTAATGTGACCTTGCTCACCATAGTTGTAGCAAGTCACACTTGAAACTCCTCTACAAACATGAGACTTGTGACCTAGCTTGCCACACTTGAAACACTTCACATAAGGACTTGTACAATCAGAAACATGATGTCTTTCGACACCACACTTGAAGCACCTAACTGTAGTAGAAGCTCCTCCCCCACTCGGCTTCTTATCATCACCAACTTTTTGTTTCCCTTTACGAGCAAGAGTCAAATAAGACTTTCCTCTAAATTGCCTATTTCCCTTCTTATCATGCATAGCCTTATAGTAAGTAGCATTATCTCGACTATCCTCATCATAGATCCTAATCTTGTTAACCAGCTCATAAAATTGAGTAATCTGTTGATAACCCATAGCCTTCTTGATCTCGGGCCTCAAACCATTCATAAACTTAAGACACTTAAATCTCTCAGCATTAACAGTGTTGTAATGAGGATAAAACATAATCAACTCCTCAAACTTTATAGCATACTCATCCACCATTCCATTACCCTGCTTTAGCTCAAGAAACTCAATCTCTTTTTTCCCACGCACATCCTCTGGAAAATACTTCTCAAAAAATAAATCTCTGAAAAGTGCCCAAGTAACCTCAATCTCATCTTCATCAAATATCTGAACAGTATTATTCCACCAGTCCTCAGCTTCCTTCTCAAGCGTATGGGTGCCAAACTGCACCTTCTACGCATCCGAATAATTCATGACCTGAAAGATCTTCTCAATCACTTTCAGCCATACTTATGCTTTGTCGGGTTTATGACCTCCTTCAAAGATTGGCAGATTATTCCTATGGAACTTCCCCAAAGCACGAAATTCATCATTATCTCTATTGTCAACATTGACGTGCAGCTATTGCCCAATCGCACCAGCCAACATTACCAATTCCTCATCAATAGCAACGTCATTCCTTTCTGCAACCATCATCCTGAGATTCCAAACAACCAAATAACCAATAATTCTCATCAGAAAATAATAACGATTGTGTATACGACACATATTGAATACAAAAAGGAAATAAACACATTAATAACCTGGACAACAGGCCGAGCCAGGCTATGATACCACTAATGTAACACCCTCCAAAATCCACACAAATAATATGGAATAATCAAAGTAAAGTAGCATACATATCAGACGAGGGTGTCACATTTACTTCACGACAACAACACAATACACTGGTCATGCTTATAACACACATTTAAAATCATGTTTCGTACACTAACACATATGCATCTCACAACAAAATAATTCTCATTTCAAAATAATACTAATGATTGAAATTCCATACTGATAATAATATTATAAAATATTAGGCACTAAAGACCACCATCACATAGTCTCGAATACAACATAAATATCAAGAGAGTATAACAAACATCTCTCAAAACAAACACGAATATAGCAATATGACATAAATCCAAATGTTCCCTGTGTTACATGACCAGGGCATGACTCACTACTTAAATAAAGGTAAGCAAGGAACTAGATCGTCCGACTAATCCTCGTTAGGAGCACCACCGCTACCACCAACTAAATCTCTTTCTAATTCTATATTTTTATTAATTTGTTCAAATCTTACTAACTCTAAATGGGCTTAACTCCACTCACCCACTCTAATGAAACATAAGGCCCAAATGTGTATTTTGTTATTATCACACTCAATAACCCAATAACATATAATACACACCTATTCCAATTAAATCAATTATTTACATAATCACACAAAATTAAACAATTAAGTAGTTATCAACCAAATAATAATTTAACATGGCAGTTAAATAATAAAATAATTAATAAAGAAAAATTGGGGTGTTATAGTTTCTCTCTTGATTTTTATTTTCTTTTTATATGCATGTTGAGATTATTCTTTTCTATTACTTCAATATCTCCTTTATATAGATGAAGATTATATCTATTGGAGGGATAAGATGGAATTTTATAAATTATAGTTGCATGAAGACGTTTGATGCACGATAGTAAAATGGCGCTAGCAGCAATAAGAGGAAGGATGGGACATATTGAAAAATTTGGTACTGACATACAATCATTTTTGCAGAGTAGGGTAGAAGATAATGATTTCGTAAAATTTTAGTATTTCCACACTATTTTCTTCAGTGATGACATTTTGAATCAGTGGCTTTTGATAGATTTAGATGAAATGTGTCAGAGGTTAGAAGTCACTTTCTCTCTTCGTTGAAAACTTCTTGAGTCAAGCTTCTGAGTATAAGTTATTAAAGCTTGATCAGAGTTGATCTTTAAATCTTGAGAATGTTGAGACTTCAGAGTCTCGAATCAGAGTCAATCTGGATAAGATCCTTTCAGGATTATACTTGATCTTTTTAGATGTGGATTTTGCTTGTAAACACATCTTTGTATTCTCCATTGGTTTAGAGTTTGATGTCTAGAGTTCAGAGTTGCTCGTTCAGATTCCAGAACTTTCTCTAGTCCAGAGTCCTCAACTTGCTAGCTCATAGTCCAAAACTATTTATCAGATCCTTCACACTTAAAAAATTGTTATAGTACAAAATTGTTCTACATACAATGTATTTTTTGTTATCATCAAAACATAAATATAGTTACGGAACCAAACTTGTTCCAACAATGATGATGCGAATTTAGCCTCTCATGCACATAAGGTAACACTTGAGACAAGTAATTGAGTGAAATCTTGATGTTGGATCAAGAACGAAACACGTGGAAAAAATTACTGGGAAAAGGATTGTTGAATTGATTAGCAATGATGAAAACATGTATAAGGAAAGAGATGATAAGAGTATATCTCTACTGATACCATATTGATACATGACAGGGAAGCATAATAGAAAATGACAAAAAAATATTGATTGAAAAGTCTAATATGGAATGCAAAATTGAGTCTTTATATATAGGTCTAATATGTAAAAAAACAGTTAGAGAAAATAATCTTAACGGTTATAACTAACAAACAAATCTAATAAACCTAGTTATAACCGTTTAAAGCTAACTAACTAACTCCTTCCTACATCAATATCCATGATTTTGAGATTTTGAAGCAATTTAAAGTTATTATTCAACCTCCTTATGCTCCCAGGATTGGGGAGTTATTTGGAAGCCACCTCTATGGGATTAGAGTAAATTCAATTACAATGGTGCTTCCCTTGGCAATCTCGGTCCTTCTCCTTGTGGCGGTATTGTTAAAGACTTTGATGGCAGGTTTCTTGGAGCTTTTGCTAGTTTTCTTGGTGTCTTTAATTCTCTCATTTCCGAATTCATTGATGCTATGTTCGCAATTGGGTTCTCTCATGAGAAGGATTGGCATAAGATTTGGTTTGAATCAAATTCTTTAGCAGTGATTCGTGTTTTCTCTCCTCCCTTCAAAGTGCCCTGGCAAATTCATAACAGATGGATTAATTGTATTAATATCACGACAAATATGTCTTTTATGGCTTCTCATTTCTTCAGATAAGGGAATTGTTGTGCGGATTCTCTAGCTAATATAGGGCTAACGGTTACAAATTACACTAATTTCACTTTGATACCTAATTTTTTTAGGGCAGATTTTGTAAAGAATAGACTGGACTTTTTTTCTTTAGATTCATTTCTCCTTGAGAGGGTTTTGTTTTAGTCCTCCCTCTTTTTATATCTTTTTCTTTGGTTTAATTCAATCTTATTCACACAAAAAATTACAATAACTTGAAAACTAACTACTTAGGAAATAAGTCATATTGTAACACTCGTCTTAAAGTGTCTTATCCGAATTCTTATTAGGTGTTAATAATTTTTGTGTTTGATTAATTCATAGAAAATTTTATACTGAATTTAAACGGATTTTAACAAGTGGGCGATGAGATTGATCTCTCTCGGATTGGTCAATCCTATGGCTGAATATCAAGTTTTAAAACACAATTTTTTATTTCTAATTTTAACTTTTTTTTTTATTATTATACAAAACAGTATTTTACAACTTGAAAGTTTATTTTATTTTTTTCATTTTGATTTTAGGGTCAATATTGTGGTTTTGTTGTTTCATTTTGTTTTTGATTCTATGTTTAATGATTAAAAAAATTTGTTTTAAACACACAGGGAGGAAGAGTCCTCAAATGCAAAATATTGAAAATGGTCATTTATTTTAACTATGTATTCAAACTAAATATTTTGAAAAAAAAAGTTATTTTCTTGTTCAAATTTATCTTTATATTATGATAAATTCATAAGTATCGATGATGTTTAATTTAATTGAGTATTGAAATTTTTAATGTAAATTGATTTAAAATTTGAATTTATTTTAAAATAAAATAATTAAAAAAAATAATATGTCATTGAATAGTAGTATTTGATTGAACAACTAGTAAAAAATCCGTCCTCTCACACGGATAATTTAATTAAAAAATTGATTATAATACTAAAAAAATGGTGTAGTATTTGAGAATCTTCAAAAATTAATCATATAAAATAAATGATAAGAAAAGAGTTGTTAATATCATGTCACATCAATGAAAGTTAATGTCGTAACACTTAGATAATAGCAATAAAAAACAAAAAATAAATAAGTAATTATGAAGAATCTTCGAATCCCAATTATGTTGCAAAAAAATGTCAACAAATGTTAATGTAATAACATTTAATTGAGTACTAATGTCATAAAACTAAGATAACAGCAAAAGAAGAAATAAAATACAAGATGTGTTACAAAAAAATTATGAAATTGTATTGAGTTGTAACATCAATATTCGAAATGTAGTTAAAAATTGAACCTGAAAATGAAATAAAAATATAAAGAATTGTTATATAGTGAAACAATGCAATAGATATTTTGCATGGAATGAAAAAGTAGATATAATAAAAACACATATTAAATATTTTGGAACAGTTCCTTGAAAACGACATTAATGATAGTGCTCATTAGTTGTTTATCTTTCTCATGAATAAGAATCTTAATACCCTTTTTGAATTTAACTTTAGAGATAGCCACGTACAATTGATCATGACTAAAAACTTCTTTTGGTAAATACAAACTAACATTTTTTAGAGATTGACCTTGAGATTTTTTAATTGCCATGGCAAAAGAAACAATTATTGAAAATTGGCATCTCACCAATTTAAATGGCCATGATGATTGTGAAGGAGACAAAGACATTTTAGGAATATAAATGATGTTACCAATATTTTTCTTATAAATGATTTTTGCTTCAATAACATGATTAACAAGTCTCGTCAGTGAGTCATGTACCATTGCACAAGCCTTCAGATTGATCTAGATTGCACATGAGCATTATGGTGACTCCAACTTTCAACTTTATTGAATGATTAGGCAATCCAAAAGTTTCTAGAGCATTAAAAAACTCAGGTGTGACATACTCATATGCATCAAAGTTAGTAGCATCAGATTTATCTATAGAATCACTACTAAAGCATTTTTTTCTCTTCTCCAACAACAATCGTAAAATATACTTAATGGCAATTTGTTAATTTGACTAAACCTAGAGAACTATTTTGCCAATTTATTAGTTATACACAATTTCATAAAATCTGTCATCAATATTCATCATAAAATTCTATATTAGCCATAACACTTGATATTGTTTGCGGCCCTTTATTCTTATAAAATTTAATAGGACACCTATTGTTTTATCTTATTATGTATGACATGAATTTAAATATATTAGATTGAATTAGATTTAATTAGTTAGAAGACTCAACTAAATTGGGATGGCTGGGACTATATCACAAACTTGGTGTCTTTACAACCTTGTTGTGATTTTAAATATTTAGCCTATAGTATTGATACATGTAGTAGAATGATAATAACACTGAAAAAACAGCCTGAAAAAGGTACCTGTTATGCAGCAGAATAAGCAAATCCTTATTAAAATATGTTTTTTCTAAAATTACACAAGAATGGGCATTGGAAAAGTCTTTGTACCGTTGCAATGGGCTTAGATTGTTCCTTCATAAAGCTACATCAATATGGATAGAGATATAAAGGTACATTTGCATTTAAGATTGAATTGACTACAGAAATGGCTTTTGAAAAAAATTACAGAAGTTAGTCATATCAAATTTCTGTTATGAAGCAAGTAAGAAGATTAATAAACTGTAAATGCAGTTCCCAATGAAATTGTTATAGTGCCCAATTATTCACAAAAAATTAATGGAGCCACTCTAATTTGCAGGATACACACTTTGGTGTTATTTAGACATTAAGATTGATAAATATTGACTGAAGATATTTGTCATAGCTAAAAATAATTGATCAAAACAGTACTAATGTTAACTTAGATCAATAGTAGAGACAAAATGTTGCATTTGAAACACGGTTAACAAAACTTGTTATAAGCAAACATATGGATGTTTCTATCAGGTATTAGCTGGTAATAATGCAAAGCTTCAAGAAGGCAGTAATCAGAATTCGCTGGCTTAGGCTGTGAAAGCAGATATAAATGTTGAAACATGCCAAAGAAAGATGAAAACATGCAGAAGTTTGAAATAATGCATAGGATAAAGAAACCAATATTATGAATGTGGTTATGAACAAGGTGTGGATCCAGATGAAATGATTTGTGAAATTGTATTGACTTTAGCAATAGTTTGTATTGACTTTACTTAACCTCAAGTAAAAGTGGATCATTTCTTGTGAACTATAGTAAACTTGATGTAAACATAATTAGTCTAATTCATACTAAGGGAAATGACGACATAGATAATGCATTGAAAAATAAGAAATCACATAATAGATTCATTACTTAAATTGAAAATGATCATTTGAGTAGTTAAAGTATGGATAAAAGATCATCGAAAAAGCATAAATACACCCGAACATAGTCACGAACCATAAAAGTTGGAATAATTCCTTACAAAAAGGGTGTCTAGTAAAATTTATGCATCAAAATAGGGAAATTCTGCTGAAATAGGCCCACCATATCACTCATTCTTTAAATGCTTGGCCTTCTTTCCTGGCATGACCTTTGTGGCGGATTATTTTGGAGTAAGGTCGATCGCCACAATAAGATCATTAACAAATGTATTTATAGCAACCCTCTTGATAGGTGTGCTACTGGAGCTTTGCTGTAAGACTCAAAGCTTGGTTTGCAGTTGAGGATGGTTAGGCTGAGAGGGATTGCTCAGAAGAAAATGCCATCTACAAATCACATAGAAAATATATTATCAATTAAGGATAACAATAGGTACGTTTTAAGAAGATTGTAATTGTGTTATAAATTAAAGGGCGTACAAGAGGTTGATTTGGATGATGCATCAGATATGAATTGGAGATATCCATAACAGCCACATCAGAGGTTTGCTTAAAAAACACAACATATACATTTCTTATAGATATCAAGTCCAAGCAAAAAAACAAATAATTGACAAAAATAGAACTTGTACCTCATTATGGGTTAGATAGTTCTTAAATTTGTTGTAAACATTCTCCTTGATAAGAATAGTCACAATTGAATATTGTTGGTAGGAGGATTGATACTTGATACAAAATGTCATGTCTTTATTAAGCAGATTGTCGAGGTGAGCTGGACAAATATTAGGGTTCTCCTCTCCAGCCTATGAAAGCAATAATTGCACAAAGAAAAAATAGTAGGATGTCCTATGCAACCTACTATGCAGTGTCTTTGACATTAATGAAAAGTCTAACAGAAACAGAATTACAAACCTCCTTCATGAGTTGTCTTAATTCCTTAGCGGTCATTTTAGTGTATGATATACAATCGTTATCCCAAAATAACAAAAGTCACTTTGTGGTTATCATATTCAACTTTAATTTCTATTTTGAATCTATAACCTCAAAAGGGATAAAATGTTAGAGCAGAACCGCACAAAGAAAAACGGAAGCCTCACTTAGTGACGAGTTTGACTTCCTTAACTCCTTAGTCACACTGAAATATAGAGCCCTGTGACTTATTAGAAGATTTGAGCCTGGGCAAGACTCCAAATACCATCCGAACTTGGAAGCTTTGAAACGTAAGGTAGTGCCATTAGTTGTTGTGTAACAATCCTGTTGCGTGAAGTTGTATACATAAAAAAACATAACAAAATCACAAACATATTTAGAAAGTTAATTGAAAAAAAGGATACCTTTCCTCCTTCATAATTCTCATGAATACTCTTGATCTATTTTGGGTTAGTCCAATTTTTGTTAGTGGATTGAATGGATGAATCATAAGTCAGTGAAAGAGAAAGAGCAAGCTGATTTGCCAAATCAGTTGTTCCAAAACTACAGAAATTGAAAATTGACATTGACATATGTTTTTAAATAAAGGAATCAACGAATTTTATATGATGTGAATGCAAAGGGTATTACCTTACTTTGAATGATTCAACTTGCTCTAAGTTAATGTAAAGTCTAAAGTTGTTCCAAGCTTTAGAAAGACTTGACAACTCAGAAACTGTATAAATTTGAATAAATTCAGCAATAGTTTATTGTAATACGGTGGGTGAACTGACTTGGTATTTTACGTTTTATCACAAATGTTGTGGATAGCAAGAGTCACCACTGACTTTTCTTTTATCTAATAAAGGAAATGGTAAAAAGAATCGGAAATACCTTTTGAGAATTTTCTTGAGTTCGGGGGGTAGGTTATGAAAATGTAAGGTGTTAGCACCCTTTTCGTCTGTAGTTATCTACGGGCTCTTAATTGCTAGCTCACTTCTTGAAATGCTTTATGTTTGTGTATGTTTGAAAATATTTTGAAAATGCCTAAGGGTGGAAATTTTGTAATGATTCTCGTATCGTTGAGAATGTATATAAAATGTTTATTTTTGAAAATATTCATTGAGAGGGAGTGTTTGGAAATATGTTTTGAAAATTCCAATGTAAGGCAATTTTGTAATGATTCTCATATCATTGAGAATGTATACAAAATGTTTGTTTTGAAAAGTATTTTGAAAATAGTTGTTTTGAAAGTGTGAAGAGTGGAAATTGCTTTAGTTTGTGAGCAAGTAATTACGAGCGATCTACCTACTCAAAAAGTCTTTGTTCTTTTCCTCCTCCTTTAGATAATGCTTGCCTACCATTAGTTAAGAGGGAGCCTTATCATTGGATGTTAGGGACGGGCGTGGGTCATCATACAGTCTTAGAAGGCAACCTGTAAGACGCTTTAGCAATTGTCGTAAGGGACTAAGATCGTTTACCAAAGGCAACATTCAAGGGTCATCGAGAGAATACGATTTTTTAATCTAGGGTCTTTGCTAAAGCATCTCACATTCGAGGGACACGACTGTTTAAATCCGAGGCAACAAGTGAGGGTTACTCTAGATGTGTAAGTGTGCAAAGTATATTTGATTCAATTATTTTATGTTGAATTAGGGTTTTTCTATGATTGATTTTTGATCTTGCCATATGTGATACGGTGGTAGAACCGACTATTTAATACTGGTTTTGTGTTTTGTATTTGCAAATGTGCGGTAAGCAAGAGTCGCCACCGAATTTTCTTTTATCCAACAAAGGAAAGGGTGAAAAGAACAGAAAAAGACCTTTTTCGAGATTTTCTGAGTAAGGGGGTAGATTATGGAAAGGGAAGGTTTTAGCACCCTTTCCATCAGCGGTTTTCCACGGGCTCTTAGGTACTTGCTCAGTTTGAAAATTGCTTTCGTGTTTGTGTGCTTTGAAAAGTTTTGTTTTCTTTATGATAACTTTTGTATCAGTCCTCAAGAGCGTTGATAAAACGTTTTTGAAAATGTTTGAAAGTGTGGTGTGAAAAAAGGTTGTTTTTTGAGCAAGTACCTAACAGTTATCTACCTACTCAAAAAAGGTGTTCTTTTCCTCCTTTCTTTTAGATAGTATCATCCTACTATTAGTGAGTAGGTAGCCCTATCGTTGGATGTTTGAGGGACTATCGAAGGGACGTTTACGGTCACTAAGGAAACTGGGCAAGAATTCATAGTAGTTTTCCTAAAGTTTCAACATCACTTTTTTAACCGAGGCAACAGTCGAAAGGGTCATCGAGGGACTTTGATCTCTTGAACTCAAGGACAGTCACTAACAATTCCCATGTTTCGATAATTGTGACCGTTTTCGAAGGCAACCGAAGTGGGAGATACCCTAGGAGTGAGAATGTGCAAGTGTACTGGTTCAGTTCATTTATCTTGCGCATTTAGGGTTATCTAATCATTTTAATTTCAGTCTTTTTCATGAAATCCTATTAATCTAAACAATTAATAATAATGCAGAAAATAAATTGCGGAAAATAAAATTCCTAAGCTATTACAAGGCCTTGGGGCAATTACATAACTAGGACAAGAAAAATAAAAATGCGGAATTTTAAACCTAATTAAAACTATTACAAACCAGGAAACAATTACATAATGGGGAAAGAAAAATAAAATGAAAAAAAAAAAGATAAACGCGCAAAGAATTGGAAAGAGCGTCTAAACCCTAAAAAATTCTAAAAGAAAATCTTTTTTGTTCTTATTTTTTTCATGAAAATATTAAATTATAATGTCCTAAATAACTAAATTAAAAAAGAAAGAAAAAAATTAATTACAATTAATTTTAATGAAACTAATATTTTTTTGGTATTTTTAAAGAAAAAAAGATTTGAAATTTAATCCTAATTTCTATTTAATTTTAATTTAAAGAAAAAAGATTAAAGTAATTAAACTAGATTAATTTACAAAATTAATTTTAATTAAAAAAACCTAATTCTATTTTTTATGATTTTATTGATTTTATGATTTAAATAAAAAAATGATTTTTGAAACAATTAAAATAATTAAAAGAAATAAATTAAAAAAACAAGATAAAAGAATGGGCCTGATCGTGTTACCAGACTGGGGGTGTGAGTTGAAAAGATGTTAGGCCCATATCACTTAAGCCCAAGATTGCGCCTGATCTAGTGGGAGATGTGTTTGAGGGTTCACCATGGGGATTGCCTGCTGGGCGCTAGATCTGGATCAATAGATGATCTGGTGGTTGAGAATGAGGACGTAGGATGGTCATCTTGGAATGACACATACTTGAACCTGCAAGAAACATCAAAAAATAGAAAAATGTTGGACCTGGAATCGAACTCAGGTCCCTTCTTTCACACGTTCATGCATTTTCCAACTACGCTGCCTGTTTATTCATTTACATAATGAAACACAAATAATATAATGACAACTTAGTCAAAGCGTCGACTTTTCAAAATGCTCCAGGTCAGATCTCGCATGGACCAATGATAACATGCCATTTAAGTCACCGGAGTCCAAGCTAGTCAACTGTGCCGGAGCCGAGCTCCGGTCACCTTATCCGGCTGACTCAAATTCCACACCTATAAAAACACTGTGAATAAAGGCGCAAATGGTACCCTACCCCCCTATTTGGAGGGTTGTGATCACGATGGTGGTCTTCTTTTTCGCTGAAACAGCCTGTAAATCCAGATACGAAGAAAAAGAAACCTAGTGCCCTAACAATGGCAAGTTGGGGATTCTGCGTGTATGCTTGAAACTAATGGCACAAAACGGCTTAGAACATCATTATGAACATATACCAATGCAAAGAAATAGATTATATCACATGAATAGAAAGTTTGAGGTTTGGGAATTTTTCCAAACCGTGAATTGTTGGAGGGAACGATTCTGTATGCTTTGGCCTTCAAGAATGGGTTGGTTCCACCCCTGGGATCCTCAGAAGGATGATTGAATGCTTGGATATGATTGAGATTGGCTGGCTCATGTGAAACAAAATTGCACTTCTTTTAAAAAAATTTGAAACTTTCCTAGGGTTTTTTGTAGAAGTTGCGTGTATGCTTGTGGTATGGAATGCTTGTGCATATATATTAGGTCTTATTAGGTTAACAAATATGGATGAATATCCATGCTTTCATGAGAAAATATTTGTTTTGGAATAAAATGAAATATTTCCAAAATTGGCCAAATCTTGCACAAATGAGCTCCACATGTTTTTCCAGCCTATCTTGAGCTATTTTAGGCCTTAAGAGATTTGGAAATCAAGTTCATGCAATCTTCATATATTTTTTTATCATTTATTTGATTTAAATTGAATTTTTAGTGATTAAAAATCTCAATAAATAAAATAAATGACAAAATAACGCATGTATGGGCTTAGAAGTCTTGGACCATGTTACAAACAAGTTTCAAACATAAAAAGGTAGGCCCATTTAGAAAAAATTCAGGTTTGGTCAATATTGGCTTCATGCACTTTTCCAAAAATTAATCAACTTTAACAATGCATATCTCTCTCAATTTTAATCTTATGAGGATGTTCTTGGACTTTTTAGAGAACTTAGGATGTCCTATAAACGACCCTTTTGGTTTAATCTCAATTGGATTGTCCATGTTCATGTAAGGAGCTTTGACCTAAAAGGTGTTTTTGTTGACATTTTGAAAGGACCTATAATGTCTGAGCTTGTATTTTTTAACTGGGGAATTTCTTGAACTTGAGGGATGAAGAGAAGTTGTAGAAAATTGGATTTTATTCAAAATGAGCCTTGTTGGAAAAAGTTATGATAAAGTATGAGAAAGTTTTGCCTGGTCAAAGTTTGGTTGACTTTTCCTATAGAAACCCTAATTTGTAATTTTTGACTTTTGATAAGTTAGGAGTTTTTCTTGAGGAATCTTGATCAACCCTTGATCAAATGATGGATATGACTTCAAAATGTTGATTTTGACCAAAAATCTTGAAGTTTGACTGTATGTAGGCCACAGTTGACTTTTGACCTAGTACAGTTGTTTCAAGCATTTGAGTAGTTGACTGAGCAAACTTATTGTGCAAGGCATGAAATTTATCATGGATGATCTTGAGGACATAATAGGGCCATGGAAAACATTTGGGACCCTTGGAGCTCACACATCTTGATGGAAACTGAAACCCTAGTTATAGGTTCATTGCCTTAGGAGGAGAATTTGTCTGGTAAATTCTTAGTCATCCTAGGGCAAGTTAGGGACCTCAATGGGCATGTGTTGAATAAAATGAGAGGGAAAATTTTGGGGTAAAACACCTGCCCCTATTCAATCTTCTTAGACCTGAGGATGTTGATTGGCTTATCTGCCTTTCGTGATTTGAAGGTGGATGATGATTGAATACTAGAGTGCCCAGAAATTTGCACTTGTTTGAAGTGACGTTGTTGGTGGATAATATAGGGAATGGGATTATAGATGCCATTTGGAAATGATGTTGTTTTCATGAGAGATTCCATTGTGGGGATTCCTGTTCCTGTCATTGAGGAGGACTTCGCTGAGGGATGTTGGTCTTAGTTTTGGGAAATAGAGTCTAGGAGCTTCAGTTGTCCGTTACTCTACTGGGGAATTACCTCTTGACTGGAGAGATGAAAGCGAGTTGTTATCCGGTCGGGATCTAGGCTTCACAGCAACTTGCTTAGGATAATAAGGTTGACTGCTACCTAGTCGTATTCCAGGCTTCACAACGACTTTATTAGGGAATATGAAATTAACTGATATCCGGTTGGTTCCAGGCTTCGCAGTAACTGTAGACATTGAGCTGCTATCTGGTCGTATCCAGACTTCAGCGATATGAAGACATTAAGTTGTTATCTGGTCGGGTCCAGGCTTCAACATCTTTAACTGGATAAGAATAAAAAAATATTGGGGTCGATTTAACTGAACCAGAGAAAAGGTCTTGAATTATCTTTAACTGGATAATGAATCAGAAAAATCTAAGGGTCGATTTAACTGAACCAGAGAAAGGTCTTAAATTAACTTTAACTGGATAAAGAATCAGAAAAATCTTAGGGTCGACTTGACTGAACCAGAGAAGGTATCTACCGGAAATAAATTAGAATAAATCATTGGTCAATTTAAGTTGAACCAGTAGAGGTCTTGAGCTATCTTCAACTGGAATAGAATTAGAAAAATCTTAGGGTCGATTTAACTGAACCAATAGAGGTCTCTACCAGAGAAAGTATCTACCGGAAAATAATTAGAGTAAATCATTGGTCGATTTAAACTGAACCAACAGAGGTCTCTAACAGAAAAGAATCAGAGTAAATCATTGGTTGATTTAAACTGAACCAGTAGAGGTCTTGATTTAACTTTAAATAGAATAGAATCAGAGAAATCTTAGTGTCGATTTAATTGAACCAGAGAAAGTCTTGAATTAACTTTAACTAGAATAGAATCATAGAAATCTTAGGGTCGATTTAACTGAACCAGGAAAAGGTCTTGAATTAACTTTAATTGGATAAAGAATCAGAAAAATCTTAGGGTCGACTTGATTGAACCAAAGAAGGTATCTACCGGAAAATAATCAGAATAAAGCATTGGTCAATTTAAACTGAACCAGAAGAGGCCTTAAGCTATCTTCAACTGGAATAGAATCAGAAAAATCTTAGGGTTGATTTAACTAAACCAGTAGAGGTCTCTACTAGAGAAAGTATCTACCGGAAAAGAATCAGAGTAAATCATTGGTCGATTTAAACTGAACCAACAGAGGTCTCTACCAGAAAAGAATCAGAGTAAATCATTGGTTGATTTAAAATGAACCAGTAGAGGTCTTGAGTTAACTTTAACTAGAATAGAATCAGAGAAATCTAAGTGTCAATTTAATTGAACCAGAGAAAGTCTTGAATTAACTTTAACTGGAATAGAATCAGAGAAATCTTAGGGTCGATTTAACTGAACCAGGAAAAGGTCTTGAATTAACTTTAACTGGATAAAGAATCAGAAAAATCTTAGGGTCGACTTGATTGAACCAAAGAAGGTATCTACCGGAAAAGAATCAGAATAAAGCATTGGTCAATTTAAAATGAACCAGAAGAGGCCTTAAGTTATCTTCAACTGTAATAGAATCAGAAAAATCTTAGGGTCAATTTAACTGAACCAGTAGAGGTCTCTACCAGAGAAAGTATATACCGGAAAAGAATCAGAGTAAATCATTGGTCAATTTAAATTGAACCAGCAGAGGTCTCTACCAGAAAAGAATCAGAGTAAATCATTGGTCAATTTAAACTGAACCAGTAGAGGTCTTGAGTTAACTTTAACTGGAATAGAATCAGAGAAATCTTATGGTCGATTTAACTGAACCAGAGAAAGGTGTTGAATTAACTTTAACTGGAATAGAATCAGAGAAATCTTAGGGTCGATTTAACTGAACTAGAGAAAAGGTCTACCGGAAAAGAATCAGAGTAAATCATTGGTCGATTTAAACTGAACCAGCAGAGGTCTCTACCAGAAAAGAATCAGAGTAAATCATTGGTCGATTTAAACTGAACCAGTAGAGATATTTTGGGAATGATCTTTCTGAGGAAAATGCTGAAATAGCCCTTTGTCAGACGTAGCCTTTGAGAAGACTGTCAGGTCATATAAGTAGTCAATGATGTTTGTTGATTTGATCTTTCCTAAAAAGGTAAATAGTTAGTCTTATGCAATGTCATGATGTATGAAATGCATTGTGTAATGATGTTCTCAAAATAAATTAGATTATATTGTATGCAATATGTATGCGCATGCCATGATGTATGAATATGGAATGCTGTTGCGATATTTCCTAGTCTCGGAAAATAAATCCCTGACTGTTGCTGGAGAGTACTGGGAAGTTGAATCATGGACTGTTGTTTGGTAGATGAGGAAAGTGGCTCTTTCATTTCTGTTGGGGATGATGAATGGAGATGATTTGCTGGGGATTTCCTCTTTCCGTTTGAGGATATTCTGTCGGGGGTCTTTAACTCCTGCTTGGGAATGACTTTGGGGAAAAAGATGCTCTATTGGAAGATTTTACCAAAATAGATAAATAAACTCTGTTGGGGGATAAACTTCCGCAGCTAGAGAAATAAACTCTATCGGGGATAAGGCTTTATAAACTGCTCGAGATTATAAAAACTTAGTTGGAGAACATGGATTTCAACTATCTGAGGGAACTTTGGTGGAGGAGGTAATTCCTGCTTGGGGAAGAAGAGGTCAGAATTTTGGTTGTTTTCACTCTGCAGGGATATAGACATCACCAAGACATATGCTGAGGATGTGGCGGTGACTTCGTCTCAGGACGTCTCTGCCCCTGTACCTGCTGGAGAAAGTAACTATGGGGACTACAAATGGCCTTTTAGACTTTGCCCCGTTTCTTAAAGTCATTAGCAATTGTCTTTCTGTTTTTTATGAAAGTGTTTGTAAATAGTAGTCATATTCAATGCATATGTCAATGTTGTACCCCAAAATTTGCCCTCTCATTTCTCAAAGGATCATCCTGGACCCTCAGGTTTGCTTCCATTCAATTTCAAGCCTTGAATTACAAGTTTTTCAAGAAAGTCATTCACAAGGGCAAAATGGTCATTCGCACATTGAAAAGTCAAACTTTGACTTTTATACCAAAATCAAGTTTCAAGAATCATATTTCATCAAGGCATGAAATTTGTTTCATCAGGGAAATCATAAGTCAAGATTCATGTTGAAAAAGTCAAATTCTAAATACTTAGAATCTTTCTAAGTGTTTAAGAAGTATGACAAGCTCATCTTCTGGCCAGATTTTCACCATGATGCAAGCTGATTCTGGAAGAACTTCTAACACAAGAGTTTTAAATCTCAATAAGATCTAAAATATTGCAGAACAAAACTTCTCCTAGAAATGCTAGAATTTCAAGTTATAAATGTCCAAAGACACGTCCATGAAACTGAAACACTCAATAAATTCTGAACATTTTCAAGACAGAGTATGGTTAGAACTTCTGGGCTAGTTTTCACGAAGGTTCAGCCAGAGTTTGCAAAAGTAATTCAAATAAAGTCTACAAAGAGTGTTATAAGCTTTCAGAAAAGTCTGAAAACTCCTTCAAAACATGCTAGAGCAGAGAGATTCCAAGATCAAAAGTTGGATGTTTATTCTAAGTTACACTGATGCTGAAATTATGACCCAGACTTAGGCTATGATGCACAATCTCATAGCACATGATTTCTGGTTTGATAAATCTCATCATCATTTAATGCTCATAACCACTTTTGAGTTTTTATCCAAAGGATTTCTCCACACGTGAGATAGAAGTACCATTGTTGTCCTTGAAAAAGCAAAATTTTGTACAAGTTTATGTTGGGCCCATGCTTTACTTTTTCTCAGAGGGTACTTTTCCTTAATTTAGGCTTATAAATCCAACTTAGGCACGACTAAAAGCTGCTAACCACCATACTTGTTTAACTTACTTCAAGAATAAGGCAACACCCTAACATATGATGATTGTACCCTTGATCTCTCCAAGCTACAAAATCCTTGCCTATAAATTAAACTTCATTGGCAACTGTAAAGGGGTCGGTCAGAAAAATTAAAAGAAAAAGCTTTGAAACCTTGCTAAAATCTCCAGAAACCCTAAACTGCAAACAGAAAATACAAAACCTGCTAGTTTTTTATTCTTGCATTCAAACTCCAATTTACCTCAAGTGTTTCTTGACCAAATCATCCATTCACCATTCATAACCTAAGCTAAAGGTTGTTCCATCCTGCTGAATACGTGAGGAAGATGATCAGAACATTACAAGCAGTCAGAACCAGACTCCAGCTCACAAAACATTTTTCAGCTGCAAGGTAAGCTTCTGCTAACCCTCATCATATCACTTAAGCATTGTTAGACTTGCATGTTCAAAACACAATGTAGACATCTTGATTCTGATGCTGTACATATTCTGAGGTTTCATGTACTTGCCCACCTAAGTAGGAAAAACATAGGTTCAGAACTTCTTAAGGAAACTAGGACTAGCAAATACATGCTTGTTTCTGATTTATAGTCTTGTCATTTTTTATGGTTCTGAAACCATGATGGAAAAACTGCCATAATTTCTATGTCTGTGTTTTCTGTTCTGTTGAGATTTAACTAAGTTGCAGATGTTCTTATTAGCATGAAGAAAAAATTGGAGTTCATCATCAGAGTTTACTTTGTGATACATGTTTATGTTTTTGCTTCTAATACCGGATGTACAACCACCCTAGTGGTAGAAAGCATGCACATAAGACATTAGTGCTAAGGGTCCTGGGTTCTAGCCCTAGAAGCATTTTTTTAGGTTTATTTAATGACATTATCACCCATTTATTTGTCAACTAATATTCCTAAATCAGAACTTCTAAACAACCTTACCCAACAACATTATCACCTCACCCTCTCAAATAGCCATAACTTCTGACTTGCCAGTGATATATGAACTTCTAGGTTCCCAACTACACTACAGCTTCTGAACCCCTTAAACAATCAGAACTTCTAGATTTTCCTTTATTCCCAGCAACCTCAGAACTTGGTGTACCCAGGCCCAGAACTTCTGACCCTCTAATTTCCTACTAACATTTTCTCTTTTGTAGCGTATCAGAGTCAGAACTTCGGTTCCTTCTCGTTTCAGCAACGTGTTGATTTTGACTCCCTTCTCTCTTATTTATCTTATTTTAGCTTTAATAACCAAAAACACCAAAAAAACATTTTTTTATATTTACATACTTTATTTTACCTCTTTTAAAACTAAAAGATCAAAAATATTTTCTTAAGCCAATTTGTTTCTTTTCTTAACAAAAACAAAACAAGTCCATTTCAATTCTTGTATATTATTTCAATATGGTTGTAATAGATAATTAGGACTTTAATTTCTTGCAATCCCCATTTGTAAATTTGTACACCCCATTCCCTTAATGATGTAATAGTGTAGGACTTTACTTTTCCGCATTTTTATTGCTTTCATATATTGCTAGTAATTAGGTGTGTATGGCAAGATAAAACCAACCAATAGCAAACCCTAATCAAGACTAAATACATGTAAACCAATACATTTACACACTTGCACCCTTAGGGTAAACCCACTTTATTGCCTTCTAAAATGGCCATATTATGCATGTGAGGTATCTTAGCAAACACAAACAAAATACAAGATCATAGTCCCTCGATGATGCTATCCATGTTGCCTTTCAAAATGATCTTAGTCCCTAAAGAAAATGCTAAGATATCTTACAAAATTGCTAATCATGGTTATACGATGACCCACGCCCATCCCTTTTACATCCAAAGATATGGTTACTTACCAAATCAATGGTAAGATAACCATGTCAAAGGAAAGAGGAAATGAACATGAAAGACATTTGAGTAGGTAGAATGTTCCTAGTTACTTTCTCAAATTCAAAACCAAAAAAATCCTTGATATTTTCAAAACAAACACCAACACTTTCAAAACATCTTTCAAACTTGAAAACATTTTCAAAAGATCAAACATTTTGTATACATTCTTACGAACGAGAATCATTACAAAGTTCGCCTAAACGACGACCCCTGTTCAAAATACTTTCAAAAACCACACAAAGCACATATTCAAACAAAAGCAAGGGGTCTATCAAGTAACTAAGAGGCCATGGAAAACCATGGATGAAAAGGGTGTTAATACCTTCCCTTCTCATAATCTACCCCCCGAACTCAAGAAACAATCTCAAAGATCTTTCCTGTTCTTTTTCACATTTCCTTTTGGATAAAAGAAAAGTCGGTGGCGACTCTTGCTAACCGCAACATTTGCGATCAAACGCAAAAACAACCAAGTCAGTTCTCCCACCGTATCACAGAACTGGCGACTCTGCTGGGGACTATAAAAAAATTGGGGTTACCTTAGGGCTAGATCACATTAATTGCTTTCATTGTTTGACTTGTTTGCTTTACATTATGATTCCTTGTTTGGGCTTGCTTTGATCCTTCACCCGGATCTGGGACACCTTGTTAGGTAAGTAGCAGTAGATTGTGGAAATTGTACAGCGTAGACCAATATGGTTGAAACAATGGCTATGTTAGTGTGACGCATTTGTGGGTACCGGTATCTTGTGTTGAATCGAGGAGAATACGGGGCTGCTGAGTGGCGTCATGAAGCACTAACTGACTTTAGAACCTTAATTGAACAAACTTGGCCATTTAGGACATAGTGAGATGACCGGTTTCAGTGGAAAGCTGAAAATTGGTTGATACTCGATACTACACTCATTGAGACTAGACTTTTGGGATATCTCGGCCATAAGAAAAGATTGATTGTGCTGAGACAATGCCTGAAAGAAAGGTCAGTGATATTGAGATCCCTTAGAACCGGGTTACTATTAACTAGGACAGGATTGAGCCAACTAAAATTCAAGAGGGTACTTACATATGAGACTCCATGCAATCCTAAACCTAAGAACTTGTTTGTTTTGTTTGTATATACATACTTGTACATAACATCATGAACATCATAACATCATACGCAATCTCACTAACCATTTCAAGGATTTAGGAATTTATCTTTGTTTTTGTTTTGTAGGCCATGAACTCCGTCCGAAGAAACACCATCTGAATCAGCTTCATGAAAGCACACCCTCAGCTCCAAGAGTTAGCATCAAGGGTGCCCAGAGATTCTCCTTTTACCAAGAAATATGGACGACTCCTAAGTTTGGCTACCTTCAATTTTCAAGAAGAAATGATGTGTGTGCTCTTCCAATTCTTTGATCCCATACTTCATTGCTCCACCTTTCCTGACTATCAGTTGGTACCTCACTAGAAGAGTTCTCTCTACTATTAGGAGTGCATGTGCTTGATCAGATAACATTCACCAGTCTAGAAAGGATCCCGAAACCTGAGGTCATGGCTGAAGCTCTACATCTGAAGAGAGCCGACATCATAGCAAATTCTGAGACTAGAAGTAGAGTTAAAGGGTTCCTAGCCAAATTTCTATTTGAGAAAGCTCGTTCATTCTGGGAAGATTTGGATTTTCAAGCCTCTGAAGACGCCATGGCCCTTCTCATCTATGGTTTGGTTCTTTTCCCCAACTCGGACCAATTCATAGATGTAAATGCCATCAAAGTCTTTCTCTCCCGTAATCCTATACCTACCTTATTGGGAGACATCTTACATTGCATCCATACCCGCACCATGAAGAAAAGAGGCACCCTTCTGTGTTGTATTCCCCTACTCTTCAAATGGTTCATTTCACACCTGCCTCGATCAAAATTGAAGAACGAGCAAAGATTTACATGGTCTCAAAGGATGATGTATCTCACCCACTCTGATACTCATTGGTGTTCAAGATCCTCGGAGGATACTTCTATCATCGACCGCTGTGGGGAATTCCCTAATGTCCCTCTACTTGGGGTTAGGGGGGTATCACTTACAACCCTTGCTTACCTTTACGACAGTTTGGGTATACCTGGAGAGATGGTCCTCATTAGATTCTCATCCAAGGTTTGGTATTCGACTACGAAAGCGACAATCAAGGATACCGTCAGAGATTCATGCAAGCTTGGAAGATGGTAAACAAGGTGGATAGCGAAACACTAGGGCACAAGAATTCCATCCCTCTTCAGCCTTACCTCAAATGGGTACGAGCCCATGCTCAAAGTCTTATGATTCCTTACCCCTCCATTCTCCCGGTCATTAAAGAGCCTATTGTGGAAGGAGATGTTTCATACACTATCCTACATCCTGACATGCCCACCTCTCTTGAAGACTTGCAAAAGAGTTGGATACAGCTTAAAGGGGAGCGAGACACCTTCGAGGCCCAATTCTATGCCAGCGAGAAGAAGGCTTTGGAACTCACCAAGCAACTTCATAAGGAGTGGAGCCTGAACACCTACATCACACAAAAGAGGACGCGTAAAACTTTTTTATCTTAGAGTTTTTATTTCTTTGTAAGCCCAAAAGAGGAATGATGTACTCAAACTTTGATTATTTAATATAACGTGCATTCCTTTTTGGTCTAAAGCAAATTTAAATCTCTAATTTCCTTGAAATCATTGCATATGCATCTCTGTGATATGGTGGGAGAACTGACTTGAAGGTTTTGCGTTTGATTGAAAATATTGCGGTTAGAAGAGTCGCCACCGACTTTTCTTTTATCCAAAAGGAAAGGTGAAAAAGCACAAGAAAGACCTTTGAGATTATTTCTTGAGTTCGGGGGGTAGATTATGAAAAGGGAAGGTATTAACACCATTTTCATCCATGGTTATCCATGGGCTCTTAGTTACTTGCTAGATCACTTGCTTTTGTTTGAAATTGTGCTTTGTGTGGTTTTTGAAAGTATTTTGTAAAGAGGCCATTGTTTAGGCAATCTTTGTAATGATTCTTGTTCGTAAGAATGTATACAAAGATGTTTGATCTTTTGAAAATGTTTTCAATTTTGCAAGATGTTTGAAAGTGTATGTGATTGTTTTTGAAAATAGCAAGGATGTTGGTTTTGAAATGGAGAAAGTAATTAGGAGCAATCTACCTACTCAAATGTATTTCTTGTTCATTTTCTTTTCCTTTGACATTGTTGTCTTACCATTGATTTGGTAAGCAATCCTATCTTTGGATTTAAATGGGACGGGCGTGGGTCATCGTATAACCATGATTAGCAATGTTGCAAGGTATCTTAGCATTCTTTTTGAGGGCTAAGATCATTTGTAAGGCAACTTAGATAGAGCCATCGAGGGACTATGATCTTGTATTTGCTTATTTTAGCTAAGATACCTTACATGCGTAATATGTTCATTTTGTATAAGGAAACCAAGTGGAATAACCCTAGGGGTGCTTGTGTGCAAGTGTATTGTTTTCATGCTTGTTTTTGTCTTGAATTAGGATTTTCTATTTGATTTATTTTATTCTTTCCATACAAACCCTAATTACTAGCATGTGAATATAAAGCATTTAAATTGGGGGGAAAAATACTAAGCTATTACATGATTTGTGGGAAGGGGGTGTACAAAGTATAAATAGGGATTGCAAGAAATTAAAACCCTAATTAGTCTATTACAACCATATTGAATTGATATGAATATACAAGGAATTTACCTAAATACAAGGTATAAAAAATGAATGAATGTACAAGGATGCAAAATGTAAAGAAAATGATTTTTTGTTTGGTTTTCATAAAAAATATTGTCTTAACCTAATTTAAAGAAAATGGTTAATTTTAAGTTTGGATTTATTTAGAGAAAAAAAGATTTTAAAAGAAAACTTAGTTCTATTAATCAATCAAAAGAAAATAATTTAAGGAAAGTATTTTTTGGCATTTTTTATCTCGAAAATATTTATAGCATTATAAAATATTTTTAGTCTCTTTTTTTTTTAAATAATTTATTTTAAATGGTGTGAAGAAAATAAATAAATAGTATGATATTAATTAAGTCTATAAGATTTAGTTAATAAAATCAATAAAGTATAGTAAATAAAAATATTTTTGTTTATGGAAAAATAAAATAAAATAGTCAAAATATAAAATATATCATTTTTTTTGTATTTTTATGATTTTTAGTATTTTAGAAAATATATTTAAAAAGAAAAATGAAATAAATAAATAAATAAGTCAAATGGGCCAGGGGGTGCCAAAAGTCAGGATGGGAGTTAATTAGCAAAAACAAAAAAAAAAGAGCCAGACCCAAAGGGCCCAGCATCTGCCAAACAAAAAAAAGGGTCAGAATATGTAAAAATAACAAAATGGTCACGCTGGGGCTTGAACCCAGGACCATGGGGTGAACAGGCGCGCGCTTTACCACTAGGGTGTCTATACATCCGTTAACTTGTATGAAATAATAAATGCATAACACAAAACGCGCCATGACTGTACTTCATCTTCAACCTCCAGCCAAAGGATCTGTAACTTGCTCATTTCTCAACCATTTGCAAAAATGTAAACATGAAAATTGCTCCATTTTGTCACATGAATCCAACCATATAAATATCATAAACTATAAATCAAATATGACTGAGAATTTTTAACAGTACCAAATTCTGACCTAAATATTTCGGAAAGTTCAAACTCAAAATCCTCATAGCTCAATCAAAATAAATGAAATCTACGGACATGTACAGCTTCAGGGTAATGATGTCTACATTTTATCTTCACAAATGCAAGCCTAACAATGCCTAAGTAATGAGATAGAAGTTCAAGAAAAATACCTCAAAATTGGAAATTGTTTCAGGCAGTGCTGATGATCAGGTTAGCTTCCTCGGACTTCTAGGAAGCTAATGCAATGGCTGGATTGAGCTGAGGGTGGCTGGAATGGTCTGGAGAAGACCAACTATGATTCTCTGTTTTTGGTTATGGAAGACCGGAAAAATGGTGTTATAGAAGTGAAACAGGTACAGGGATGAGTTACTCTTGATGCAAGGAAGCTTTAGAAATTAAAAGGCCAAGAAACGCACGAGGGAAATGTGAGTTTGAGGTTCAAGGTCAGAAACTGTGCAACAATGGAGTTTTTGGAAAATTTCTGATTTGAGAGAGTTTTGGTGTATTTTAGGGTGTTCAAACTCGTGTCCTAGCTCACAAATAGTGACTCTATTTATAAGCAACAAGTTTGGTATGCTCTAGTTGATCAGAATTCAAATTTGCATCCTTAAGCTAAACATGTGATTTTTTGAAAAAACAAGTTTCAAAGTCTTGTATACTTGCTAAGATAGAATGGTTATGCTTTAAACAATCTTGCTTATGACTTTTTGAATAGAGTGTGATCAGAGGGAACAAGTTAGAGGCTCAATGTGAACTTTATGCAAAAAGCTTGCTTTACAAGAATGGCAATGTTAACTTTGTGCCATTAATGGAAATGCAACTTGGATAGCAGCTCAATTGCTTGGATCAAAGCCCTAACAGTTGTGTAATCATTTAATTATGGAGTGACAAACAATTTTGAGGCCTGCAAAGTAAAGATTATGCAGCCTAGCATGGATTTGGTTCATGTGTTCATCAAAAAATGGCTTGTAATTCAAGTGACAAAACCCTAACTTCATCTCTTCAATTCTCCTTACTCAAAAATGATCTCAAGGAGTTATCAGACATTTTGGAAAGATTGAAATGTGCTCTACAACCCATCTTTGAATTGATTTTGAATATTCCCTTTGAAACTATATGAAAAAGTTCCATGAAGTTGAGTCAAAATCCTGACCAAATTAGGGTAAAATTTCACTAAGTGTTTAGTTTCATGATCCTATGTTCTTGAAATTATAACTTGAGATCCAAGCATTTTTGGAAGAAGTTGTGTGAAGAAAAGTTGTATATTTCATGGAGATCTACATCTTTCATGTTGGGAGTTTCTCTTGAATCATCTTGTATCATGGTGAAAATTTGGCTCAAAGTTATGAAAAAAACATGAATTTTCAACACTTAGAAAAATTTCTAAGTTTAGAAATTTTGACTTTTTCAAAATGAAATCTTGACTTTTTGATTTCTTGATGAATAAGATTCATATTTTGACATGTTTTGATGAATTTTGATCTTTGGTACTTAAATTTGACCAAAAAGTCAAAGTTTGGCTTTTCAGTATACAGTTGACTTTTAATCAATTGACTGCAAATTCATTTGTCAATCAATTGATATTGAGCAATGTTTTGAACCATGTCATTAGGTCAAAATGGTTCAATTGGACTCTTGAGATCATGCCTTAAACCAATTTATCATTTTCTAGTTCAAAAATCAGAAATTTCTCTTTCCTAATCAAAACCCTAATTTTGACCATTTTGCCCTTTTGGAGATTTGATCAAATTTCTTGAGGAATTATGGTCCAAACTTGATCAAATGATACATATGAGTTTAAAATGTTGATATGGATAAAAAATTATGAAGTTTGACTGCAAATTGGCCATAGTTGACTTTTTCCCCAATACAACTGATTTTTAGGTCAACTGCTCAATTGACTGATAAAAAATGTGATTCAAAGCTTTCACCTTGACATGAGTAATCTTGGGTTTCCATAGTGGTCCATGAAAGTCATATGAAGCATTGATAGTTCAAAAATCCTTGTGCAAACTCCAAACCCTAATTTTGGTCATCAGTGCCTAAGGAGGTGTCTTGAGCTGATCAAACCCTAGTGCAGTCTTGAGCCCAAGGAGATCTTGTGAGCAAATTCTTGATAAGTGAGAGGGGAAATTTTTGGGTACAACAATCTCCATTCATCATAACATAAGCAGGTTTCTTACAACATGTCTCCTTATCTTTCTACTGTTTATTTCAGTAAGATGGATCTTGAGCAGACAGTAAAAGACCTTCAGGCGCAGAATGCTCAGTTTCAACAGATGTTCTTGACTCTAGCCAAAGGACAAAAGGATTTGAAAAATTTTCTGATTGAAGAAAAGAAGAAAAAAGCAAAGAAAACAATCAGTGTTCTGAATCTAGGAAGAAGATTCCCAGGGGCATCCAGAAAGATCTTAGACTTCGCAACATCATATGGTGAAAAAGACAATCAAGAGGGAAAAGGCAAGGAAGCAACTGCCCAGTCAGAATCTGAAGAGGAAGAAGAAGAGGGTCGCTCTGAAGAGTAGTATCCCCCGGCCAACGACAAGTACAAACATCTTGAAGAGTGTCTAAGTGCAATGGAAATTCAGAAAGTGCTCGGGCTGGACTTTGAAGAGCTGGGTTTGGTGTTTGGGATTGTTATTCCACCAAAATTCAAGGCACCAGTGTTCGCTAAGTACAACGGGGTTTCGTGTCCCAAGATGCATCTCTGATCTTATGTGAGGAAGATACAGCCTCACATTGCTGACAAAGATTTGTGGGTACACTTCTTTCAAGACAGTCTGTCCGGGACACAGCTTGATTGGTTCTTTTAACTAGAAAGAGCCAATATTCATAATTGGGAAGACCTTGCCACTGCTTTCTATAAACAGTATCAATACAACACAGACCTTGCTCCCACTCGTACTCAACTCCAGAGTATGGCTATGGTTTCAAGTGAAGGTTTCAAAGACTACGCTCATAAATGGAGGGACTTAGCAGGAAGAGTCCGGCCTCTCCTGTCCGAAAGAGAGTTAGTAGACATGTTTCTGGGTACCCTGTCCGGTCCTTTCTTTAATCATCTAATTGGAAGTTCTTCGACAGGCTTCACTGAATTAATCTTGACCGGAGAAAGAGTGGAAGTTGAGATTAAGAGTGGGAAGATTCAAAAGGATGCATCCTCTAGTGCCGTGAGAAAACCCTTTATTGGGAAGAAAGAAGTTGGTTTTGTGTATCCTCAAAGGAATCAAGAAAGAACTAAGCACCATCCAATGGTGGGGGCTGTCATGATCCCTAAGCCTACACCTACTCAACAAATGAGCAATCAGCCTAGAACAGAAAGACCAGTAAGACAATTTACCCGGATTAATATGACATTATCTCAAGTCCTGCCACATTTATTGAGATCTAATCTGGTAACTTTCAAAGAAGCCTCGAAGAATCCCCATACCGCATCTCCTCATTACCATCGTAATGCTCGTTGTGCTTACCATTCAGAAAGCCCAGGCCATGATACCAACAATTGTTGGGCTTTGAAAAACAAGGTGCAAGACCTTCTTGAAGAAAAAGAAATTGAATTTGATGCTCCTGAAATCCCAAATGTTATCACTGCTCCTATGCCCAAGCATGGTCGTGATGTTAACGCTATTGAAGATGATATGTTTGTTATTGTTGTTGATGAACTTGTTACTCCTCTCCTGACTATCAAAAGGAACCCGTTGAATGCTAGTTTATTTCTGGGCTGTGACGAAAGCTGACACCTATATTTATCCCTACCAACTGGTTGTCATTTACTGAAAGCAGGTGTCCAACGCCTAATGGATGACAAAGAGATTTTGTTTGAAAAGACTCCTGTTCCAACCATTTCTTACAATGATGTTTCAATAGTAACCATTTCCGTCAATCCTTCCAGGGTATCCACCAAAAGACCCGTTAGGATTACATTAGTTCCTAAAGTAGCTCCACTGATAATTACTATTCCAGGACTGATCTCGTACTCCTCAGATAAAACTGTCCCATGGAACTATGGGGCGACGTCTACTATCACGGCGTCAAACATGATTAGCTGGCTGATGAAGACTCAATTTTTGATAAGGCTGACCCCGACATCAGAAATATTGCGGGAACCAGCAAGATAACCCGAAGTGGTAGATTATTCTCTCCCAAGATTTCTCCTCCGAAAGCTGTTATCGTTCCTATGATCATCCCTGCTTATGTTCCTGTTGACACTACTACTACAATTCCTATAGTTACCCTTGCTGATACCCCTACCACCGAGTCAACCGAGACTCGGGGAAAAAGCATTTTGATTGAGCCTGTTCGGATGAAGGCGTAATCAGTATCTATTCCAGAGGCCTCCCAAAAGGAGATGGAAGAAATTCAGAAATTATAAAGAGAAGCGACTACAACATAGTCGAACAGCTAGGGAAGACTCCATCAAAGATTTTCATGCTGGCTTTATTGTTGTGCTCTGAGGCTCATGCAAAGGCCTTGGTGAAATTTCTTAAAACTTCCCATGTGCCACAAGAAGCCCTTGCTGATCAGTTCCAAGACTGTGTGGCCAGTTTAACGGCTAACAATGGTTTAGGCTTTTTTAATGCTGACTTGAAACCTAGAGGGAGGAAACACAACGAGGCATTTCATGTCTCTGTCGAATTCCGGGGCACAACTTTGGCCCATGTCTTGGTTGATATTGGTTCATCTTTAAATGTGCTGCCTAAGAAGGCTCTTTATAGACTCGACTATGAAGGTTAGACCTTAAAACCCAGCAACATAGTGGTAAGGGCCTTCGACGGTTCAAATAGAATGGTGCATGGAGAGGTGGACATCCCCATAAAAGTTGGAACTAAAACCTTTGATTCAAATTTTTTCTTGATGGACATTCTCCCTTCCTATTCCTATTTATTGGGCTGACCATAGATTCACAATGCTGGTGTCGTCACTTCTACATTACATCAAATGCTGAAATACCCGGCCAAGGGGAAAATCATTATTGTCCATGGAGAAGAGGAATATATGGTCATTCACTTGAACTCCTTCAGATACGTGGAATTGGATGGTGAATTCATTGAAACTCCATTTCAACACTTCGAGGAAGTCCCACAAATCGTGGCAGTAACCAAGATTGTTTCCCAAGTCCCGAAGATTACAAGACCTCCGCTAAAGATGTCTTCACTAAAAGATGCCAAGGCCGTAATCGAAGAAGGTGGGTGTACTATTTGGGGCCAGCTCCCGGATATCCCATACAAAACTGACAAATTTGGTTTGGGTTTCACTTCAGGAGCCCAGAAAGTTGTACGTCGTGCTCGTGCCGGAGGACCACCCTTGAAGATCAGAAACCACGGAGTCAATGCAGTAGAGGATGATGAGGACAACTACGACATGGAGGAATGAATTTTCCCAACTGTCAACGGGGGACTCAGCAACTAGGAAGCTAAATATTTTGTCCCAATTACTTTTATCCAACATTAATTGTCTTTAAATTTTGTCGGACTTGTAATAATTAAACAATTCAGACTTCTAAAACCTTGTGTCTTACCCGAGGCACAACGGTCCATTTGTAAGGGTTGTTACCTCATTTTCATATGTCATCAATAAATCATGGACGTTTTTGCATGAAAACTTTGTGATTTTTGTCTTTCTTTTTTACCTTTTTATTTCTTTCAAAGATAGCTATACTCTTACACACACTCACATTCAAAATGCAAATCTACATCCATTCGGGATCCCATGGGTAACAATTATGCTTTGACCTTTTGTGACTGAAAATCGAATCTACCAAGACGAAGACGAAGGTGAGGAAGATTATGAAGTTCCAGGGGAACTATCCAGGTTACTACAACAAGAAGAAAGGACCATACATCCCCACGAAGAACCAGTGGACATAGTTAACCTAGGTACCGAAGAGGACAAGAAAGAAGTCAAGGTGGGTGCCAATCTGGAACCCAGTGTTAAGAAGCGTCTAATTCAGTTGCTACATGATTATGTTGAGGTCTTTGCCTGGTCATACAAAGACATGCCAGGACTTGATGCTAATATCGTGGTACATCGTCTACTAATAAAAGAAGACTGCCCACCGGTAAAACAGAAAGTCTGTCGCATGTGACCAAACATGTCAGAGAAGATCAAGGCGAAGTCATGAAAAAATTCAACGTCGGGTTCTTAGTCGTTACCTCCTATCCATAATGGGTCGCTAATGTCATTCCAGTGCCTAAAAAGGACGGCAAAGTACGCATGTGCGTGGACTACATAGATTTGAATAGGGCAAGCCCTAAGGACGATTTCCCACTTCCCCACATCGATGTTCTGGTTGACAATACCGCACAACATAAAGTGTTATCATTTATGGATGGTTTCTCAGGCTACAACCAAATCAAAATGGTACCTAAGGACATGGAGAAAACGACTTTTGTCACACAGTGAGGCACATTCTGTTACAAGGTTATGCCATTCGGGTTGAAGAATGTTGGGGCAACTTATCAGCGTGCCACGGTAGCTCTATTTCACGACATGATACATCACGAAATAGAGGTCTATGTGGACGACATGATAGCCAGATCTCAAACTGAAGAGGAAAATCTTGACCATTTACAGAAGCTGTTTGAGAGACTAAAGAAATATAAGCTGAGGTTGAACCCGAATAAGTGCACATTTGGGGTAAGGTCGGTAAACTCCTAGGCTTCGTCGTCAGCTGTAAAGGTATCGAGCTGGACCCTGCCAAGGTAAAAGCGATACAAGAAATGCCTGCTCCTCGCACTGAAAAGGATGTCAGGGGATTCTTAGGAAGACTAAACTACATTGCCAGATTCATTTCTCACCCGACTGCTACTTGTGAACCAATCTTCAAATTACTGAAGAAAGATCAAGTAGTCAAATGGAATGATGAATGCCAAACTGCCATTGACAAGATCAAAGAGTACCTACAAGAGCCTCATATTTTGATGCGACCAGTCGAGGGAAGACCCTTGATCATGTATCTAATTGTCTTGGAAAACTCAATGGGGTGTGTGTTGGGGCAGCATGACGAGTCTGGACGAAAAGAGCATGCTATTTACTACCTGAGAAAAAAGTTTACTGATTGTGAAATAAGATATTCACTGCTCGAGAAAACTTGCTGCGCTCTGGCATGAGCTGCTCGCCTGCTAAGACAGTATATGTTGACCCATACTACCTTATTGATATCCAAGATGGATCCAATTAAATACATATTTGAGAAGCCTTCCCTCTCTGGGAGAATAGCAAGGTGGCAGATGATCCTGACTGAATACGACATTCAGTATACTACCCAAAAAGCAATAAAGGGGAGTGTGTTAGCCGATCACCTTGCTCATCAAGCTGTGGATGACTACCAGTCCATGAAATTTGAATTCCCATATGAAGACATCATGATGGTAAACGACTGTGAAGAACTCAGACCATATGACGGACCTGAACAAGGATCCCAATGGACCCTAGTTTTTGATGGGGCGTCCAATGCACTCGGCAATGGCATAGGTGTTGTAATTATTTCTACTGAAGGATGTCATACCCCCTTCACTACAAGACTTTGCTTCAATTGTACAAATAACATGGCAGAGTACGAAGCGTGTATTTTTGGTCTCAAAGCTGCCATAGATTTGGGAATCAAGTCCTTAAGTGTATTTGGAGATTCAGCTGTGGTCATCAGTCAGATCAAAGGAGAATGGGATATGAAACACCCTAACCTCATCCCCTACAAAGAAAATGTGTTGACATTAATCCCACATTTTGAGGAGATTACCTTCGAGCACTTCCCGCGAGAAGAAAATCAACTAGCGGATGCGCTAGCCACAATGTCATCCATGTTTAAACTCAAATGGGATAATGAGGCTCCCTAGATCACCATTGAATGGATGGATGAACCAGCTTATTTTCACAAGATCAATTATAAAGAAGTAGTGGACCATCCTTGGTTCCATGAAGTCAAGAGGTATCTCGAGGCTCAAGAGTATCCAGAAGGAGCTTCAGTCAACGATAAGAAGTTCTTAAGGAGATTCTCTGCTAAGTTCTTCATCAGTAATGGCATCCTCTACAAACGCAACCATGATTATGTTTTACTCCATTGCATAGACAAGATTGAGGTAGAAAAGATCATGGATGATCTACATGAAGGAACTTTTGGTACCCATTCCAGTGGACATACGATGGCTAAGAAAATCCTAGGGGCGGGGTATTACTGGTCTACCATGGAAGCAAATTGCTATCAACATTCACGAACCTGTCATAAGTGTCAGATCTATGCTGACAAAATGCATGTACCTCTAGTTCCTCTGAATGTCCTGACTGCTCCCTGGCCATTCTCAATGTGGGGCATCGATATGATTGGAGAAATCAAACCTACAGCTTCTAATGGACACCTCTTCATCTTGGTGGCCATTGACTATTTCACGAAGTGGGTTGAGGCAGCTTCTTTCACTTCCATCACCAAGAATGTTGTGGCCCATTTCATCATACATAATCTCATTTGTCGGTACGGTATCCCAGAGAGAATCATCACAGACAATGGTACGAATCTCAACAATACTATGATCATCGCACTATGCGCGCAATTCAAGACCAGCACCATAATTCTTCTCCTTACCGGCCAAAGATGAATGGTGTTATCGAAGCCACAAATAAGAACATAAAAAAATCATACAAAAAATGACAATAACCTACAAGGACTGGCATGAGATGCTACCATTCGCTCTCCACGGTTACCGTACCACTATGCGCACATAAATCGGGGCAACACCTTACTCTCTGGTATACGGCATAGAGGTTGTTTTGCCTATTGAGGTCCAGATCCCTTCTCTGAGAATCATGAAGGACGTAGGGTTGAATGAAGAGGATTGGATCCAGACTCGACTTGACCAGTTGAACCTAATTGATGAGAAAAGGCTCACGGATGTCTGTCATGGCCAGATGCACCAAAAACGCATGATTAAAGCCTTTAACAAAAAGGTCAGACGTCAGGTATATCAGGTTGGTGACTTGGTAATCAAGCGTATCATATTACCATAAGGTGATCCCAGGGGAAAATGGACTCCTACGTACAAAGGACCATTTGTGATCAAAAGCATATTTTCTGGTGGAGCAATGATCTTAACCACTATGGATGGCGACGACCTTCCGTATCCTGTGAACGCGAACATAGTCAAATGATACTACACATAAGAGATCGGCTAGGTTGACACACCTAGGCAAAACCAGAGCATCTCGGTGAACCAAAAAGGTTCGGGCAAAAATTAGGGATAAAACAAAAAATCTGTACACCCGGCAAGTTGAAAACCCGAAAGGGCGACTTTGGTAAAAAAGGGTATCCTGGTGGACTGAAAACCCAAAAGGGCGGTCCAGGAAAAAATTAGGGAATTAAACCTGACTTGGTTGTTTTTGCGTTTGATCGCAAATGTTGCAGTTAGCAAGAGTCGCCACCGAGTTTTCTTTTATCCAAAAGGAAAGGTGAAAAATCACAGGAAAGACCTTTGAGATTGTTTCTTGAGTTCGGGGGGTAGATTATGAGAAGGGAAGGTATTAGCACCCTTTTCATCCATGGTTTTCCATGGGCTCTTAGTTACTTGCTAGACCACTTGCTTTTGTTTGAAAATGTGCTTTGTGTGGTTTTTGAAACTATTTTGAAAAGGCGCCATCATTTAGGCGAACTTTGTAATGATTCTCGTTCAAAAGAATGTATACAAAATGTTTGATCTTTTGAAAATGTTTTCAAGTTTGAAAGATGTTTTGAAAGTGTTGGTGTTTGTTTTGAAAATAGCAAGGATGTTTTTGGTTTTGAATTTGAGAAAGTAACTAGGAACATTCTACCTACTCAAATGTATTTCATGTTCATATCCTCTTTCCTTTGACATGGTTATCTTACCATTGATTTGGTAAGTAACCCTATCTTTGGATGTAAAAGGGACGGGCGTGGGTCATTGTATAACCATGATTAGCAATATTGTAAGATATCTTAGCATTTTCTTTAGGGACTAAGATCATTTTGAAAGGCAACATGGATAGCATCATCGAGGGACTATGATCTTGTATTTTGTTTGTTTTTTCTAAGATACCTCACTTTTACCTAGACCGCCCTTTCGGGTTTTCGGTCCACCGGGATACCCTTTTTATCCCAAGCCTTCTTTTCAGGTTTTCGACTTTCCAGGTGTACATATTTTTTGTATTTATCCCTAATTTTTGCCCGAACCCTTTTGGTTCACCGGGATGCCCTTATTTTTGCCTAGGTCAATCAACCTAGCGGGTCTTTATTTATGCGTAGTATCTTTTAACTATGTCCAAATTCATAGGGTGAGGAAGGTCGTCACCATCCATAGTGGTTAGAATCATGGCTCCATCAGAAAATATGCTCTTGATTACAAATGTTCCTTCATATGTGGGAGTCCATTTTCCTCTGGGGTCACCTTGTGGCAGGATGATGCGCTTGATTACTAGATCACCCACTTGATATACCTTACATTTGACCTTTTTGTTGAAAGCCTTGATCATTCGATTTTGGTACATCTTCCCATGAAAGACAGCAACAAGCCTTTTCTCATCAATCAGATTCAGTTGGTCAAGTCGAGTCTGGATCCAATCATCTTCGTTCAAACCTACATCCTTTATGATTCTCAAAGAAGGGATTTGGCCTATAATAGGTAGCACAACCTCCATACCATACACCAGAGAGTAAGGTGTTGCCCCTGTTGACGTACGTGTTGAGGTGCGGTAACCATGAAGAGAAAATGGTAACATCTCATGCCAGTCTTTGTATGTCACCGTCATCTTCTGTATGATTTTCTTAACGTTCTTGTTAGTAGCCTCCACAGTGCCATTCATCTTTGGCCGATAAGGGGAAGAATTATGATGTTGGATCTTGAATTGTTTACAGAGTTCGGTGATCATAGTATTATTGAGATTTGTACCATTATCTGTGATGATTCTTTCTGGAACACCATACCGATAGATAAGGTTATGATTGATGAACCGCGCCACAACATTCTTGGTAACAGTAGCAAAAGAGGCAGCCTCAACCCACTTCATAAACTAATAAATAGCCACTAGGATGAAGTGATGCCCATTGGAAGCGATAGGTCTCATCTCTCTGATCATATCAATTCCCCACATTTCAAAGGGCCAGGGAGCAGTCAAGACGTTCAAGGGAACTGGAGGTACATGTACTTTATCAGCATAGATTTGGAATTTGTGACAAGTTCGGGAATGCTGATAACAGTCTGCTTCCATAGTGGACCAGTAGTATCTTGTCTGTAGGATCTTTTTAGCCATGGCGTGTCCACTAGAATGGGTGCCAAAGATGCCTTCATGTAAATCTTCCATAATCCTCTCTGCTTCGCTCTTGTCTACACACCAAAGTAAAGTAGAGTCGTGGTTGTGCTTGTAGAGGGTTCCATTACTGAGGAATAACCTTGCAGAGAACCTTCTCAGAAACTTATTATCATTGACAGATGCCCCCTCAGGGTATTCTTGAGCTTCGATATACCTTTTCACTTTGTGGAACCAAGGTTTGTCTATTACCCCTTCAGTATCGATCTCATAGCAGTAAGCTGGTTCGTCCAATCTCTCAATAGTGTTCTGAGGAGCCTCGTTGTCCCATCTGACCTTGAACATGGATGACATGGTAGATAGCGCGTCCACTAACGGATTCTCTTCTCGTGGAAAATGTTCAAAGGTGACTTCTTCAAAGTGTGGACGCAATGTCAGCATATGTTCTTTGTAAGGGATGAGATTAGGGTGCTTCGTGTCCCACTCTCCTTTGATATGACTTATTACCAAGGCCGAATCTCTGAAAATACTCAAGAACTTGATCCTCGGGTCAATAGCAGCTTTGAGACCCATGACACGTGCTTCATACTCAGCCATATTGTTGGTACAGTTGAAACACAGTCTGGCGGTGAAAGGAGTATGACAACCTTCAGGAGATATGATTATAGCACTGATGCCATTGCCAAGTGCATTGGAAGCTCCATCAAAAACCATAGTCCATCGGGATCCTTTCTCAGGTCCTTCATTTGGTTTAGGTTCTTCACAGTCAGTCACTAACATAATATTCTCATCTGGGAATTCAAAGTTCATGGATTGGTAGCCATCCACAGCCTGATGAGCCAAATGATCAGCTAATACACTTCCTTTGATTGCTTTCTGGGTCGTGTATTGAATGTCGTATTTGGTCAGGATCATTTTCCATCCCGCTATTCTTCTGGAGAGAGCGGGCTTCTCGAAGATATACTTGAGCAGATCCATCTTAGATATCAATAAAGTAGTGTGGGTCACCATATACTATCTCAGTCGGCGAGCAGCCCATGCTAAAGCGCAATAAGTTTTCTCGAGCAGTGAGTATCTTATTTCACAGTCGGTAAACTTTTTTCTAAGGTAGTATATTGCATGCTCTTTTTGACCAGACTCGTCATGCTGCCCCAGCACACACCCCATTGAATTATCTAACACTGTTAAGTACATTATCAAAGGTCTTCCTTCAATCAGAGGCATCATAATTAGAGGCTCTTGAAGGTATTCCTTGATTCTATCAAAGGCAGTCTGGAATTTGTCATTCCATTTTACCACTTGATCTTTCTTCAGGAGTTTGAGAATTGGCTCACAAGTAGCAGTTAGATGGGAAATGAACCTATCAATGTAGTTTAGGTGTCCTAAGAAGCCTATAACTTCTTTCTCAGTGTGAGGAGTCGGCATCTATGGTATAGCTTTTACCTTTGCAGGGTCTACCTGAATACCCTTGTCACTGACAATGAAACCTGGGAGTTTACCAGACCTTACCCCAAAGGTGCACTTGTTCGGATTTAGCCTCAACTTGTACGTCTTCAGTCTATCAAACAGCTATTGCAAGTGGTCAAGGTGCTCATTTTCAGTTTAAGACCTGGCTATCATGTCACCAACATAGACCTCCATGTCATGGTGAATCATGTCATGGAACAAAGCTACCATGGCTCGCTGATAGGTTTCCCCAACATTCTTCAACCCAAATGGCATCACTTTGTAACGGAAAGTGCCCCATTGTGTGACGAAGGTTGTCTTCTCCATGTCTTTGGGTGCCATGTTGATTTGATTGTAACCAGAGAAACCATCCATGAAGGAAAAGATATTATGTTGTGCGGTGTTTTCAACCAGAACTTCGATGTGGAGAAGTGGGAAGTCATCCTTAGGGATTGCCCTATTCAAATCTCTGTCGTCCACACACATTCGTACTTTGCCGTCCTTTTTAGGCATCGGGACTACGTTAGAAACCCATTGTGGATAAGAGGTGAGAGCTAAGAACCCAACGTTGAACTGTTTCATAACTTCTGCTTTGATCTTCTCTGACATTTTAGAACGCATACGACATACCTTCTACTTTACTGGAGGAGAGTCTTCTTTAGTTGGCAGACGATGAACCACAATATCAGTATATAGCCTTGGCATGTCTTCATATAACCAAGTGAAGATCTCGAAATAATCATGCAACATCTTAATCAATCGCTGTTTGACACTAAGCTCCAAATTTGCACCTATCTTGACTTCTTTTATGTCTTCTTCTGTACCCAGATTCACTGTCTCAACTGGCTCTTCATGAGGATGTATAGCTCTTTCTTCCCGTTGTAACAGTCTGGCAAGTTCTCCTGGTACCTCACAATCTTCCTCACCTTCATCCTCGGCTTGGTTGATCAAATTTTCGAAGTCATAACCGGTAATAGAAGAACCGTTATTAAGTGGATCCAAAGTGGATATGGATCTGTAGTTTGATACGTGAGTGTGTGTAAGAGCATAGTTGTATTGAAAAAGTAAAAAGCAGAAAAGAAAGATAGAGAGCACAAAATTTGTATGAAAATTTCCAATGCTTTATTAATGACATATGAAATTGAAACACGATAACCCTCACAAATAAACCATTGTGCCCCGGGTAAGACACATGGTCATAGAGTTTATATTTTTTATTTATTACATATCCAAAAACAAGAAAGAAAATTACTCCTGAATAAAAGTAATTGGTGAAAAGTCTTTAGACGTCCAGTTACTGGGTTCATCATTGGTAGTAGGGAAGATCCAGCTATCCATGTCATAGTCACCATCATTTTCTTCTAAAGCATTGATCCCATGATTGCTGATGCATAAGGGAGGTCCACTAGCACGAGCACGACGAACAACCCTTTGAGCCCCTGAAGAGAAACCCAAACCAAACTTATTAGATTTGTATGGAATATCAGGGAGTTGGCCTCAAATGGTACACCCACCTTCTTCAATTACTGCCTAGGCATCCTTTAGAGAAGCCATTTTCAAGGGAGGTCTGGTGATCTTCGGCATATTGGTAACAGTCTCAGTTGCAGACATGGTCCGAGGCACCTCTTCAAAGTTCTGACAAGGGGTCTCGATGAGTTCGCCATCCATTTCCACATACCTGAAAGAGTTCAAGTGGATTACCATGTATTCCTCCTCACCATGCACTATGACAATTTTTCCTTTCACCGGGTACTTCATCATCTGATGCAGAGTGGACGTGACAGCTCCAGCCCCAAGGATCCAAGGGCATCCTTACAAATAGGAATAAGATGGTTGGATATCCATCACGTAGAAGGTGGAGTCAAAGGTCTGAGAACCAACTTTGATAGGGATGTCCATCTCCTCGTGCACCATTCTTTTTTAACCATCGAAAGCCCTTACTACAATGTTGCTAGGCTTCAGGGTCAAACCTTCACAGTCTAATCTTTCAAGAGACTTCTTGGGCAGAACATTCAGCGATGAACTAGTATCCACTAAAACATGAGCCAGAGTGGTGCCCCTGCGTTCAATGGAGACATGCAGCGCATCATTGTGTTTTCTTCCTCTAGGTGTCAAATTAGCATCAGAAAAACCCAGTCCATTATCAGCGGTCAAATTGGCCACACATTCTTCGAATTGATCAGCGAAGGTTTCTTCTGGCACATGAGTTGTCTTGAGGAATTTTACCAAAGCCTTTGCATGGGCTTCAGAGCACAACAGTAGGGCCAACATTGAAATCTTCGAAGGGGTCTGCCCCAGTTGTTCAACCATATTATAGTCACTCTTCTTAATAATCTTTAAGATTTCTTCCATTTCCTTCTTGGAATCCTCTGGAATGGATTCTGAATGCACCTTCGTCTGGAAAGGCTCAACCAATATGTCTTTGCCCCGAGTCTTGGCTGACCCAGTGGAAGGGGTGGCAATAGGGCTAATCACATGAGTAGTAGTGGTAGTATTAGCAGGAGCAGCAGCAAGAATGATCCCAGGAGTAGTAATGGCTTTAGGAGGAGAGATCTCGGGAGAGAACACTCTTCCACTTCTTATTATTTTACTGGTCCCAACGATATTGCCGATGTCAGGATCAGTACTTCTAGAAACTTTGTCTTCAGCATCCAACAGGTCTTGCTTAATGCCATGGTAATAGACGTCAGCCCCATAATTCCAGGGAACAGCATTGTCCGAGGAATATGGTATTGGCCCTGGCATAGTGATGATAGAGGGAGCCAACTTTAGAGCAGATGTAATCCTGACGGGTCTTTTGGTGGAGACCCTGGGAGGATTGGAGAAAATGGTTATAATCGAAACATCTTTACAGGAAACAGTCGTTACGGGAGTCTTCTCGAATAGAATCTTTTTATCATCCATCAGGCGCTGAACACCTGCTTTCAACAAATAGCAACCAGTCAGTAGAGATAAACATAAGTGGCAATCTTTACTATAGCCTGGAAATAAACTGGCTTGTAAAAAATTCCACTTAATAGTCATTAGAGGAGTAACAAGTTCCTCAACAGAAGTAAAAAATGTATCATCGTCAACAAAATTAACACCACGGCCGTGCTTGGGCATGGGAGCAGTTATAACATTAGGAATCTCAGGAGCGTCAAATTAAATCTACTTTGGCTCAATCAGATCCTGTGCTTTATTCTTTAAAGCCCAACAGTCATTTGTATCATGGCCTGGAATTTCTGAATGATAGGCACATCGAGCATTTGGATTGTAGTGAGGAGATACGGTGTTGGGATTCTTGGGAGCTTCCCTCAGGGTAACCAGATTGGATTTCAGTAGGTGAGGCAAAATTTGAGACAAAGTCATATTTATCCGGGTGAACTGTCTTATAGGTCTTTCTGCTCTAGGATGATTGTTCCATTGTTGAGTAGTTGCAGGCTTGTATATCATTACAGCCCCTACCTTTGGACGGCGTTCGGTTCTGCCCTGATTTATTTGACTGTAAGCGGAACTGACCTCTTTCTTTCTCACGAAAGGTCTCTTTCCTTCACTTAAGGAGGCATCTTTATGAATCTTGCCACTTCAAATACCACCTTCCACTCTTTCTCCAGTCAAAATCAGCTCAGTAAATCCAACTGAGGAGCTTCCAATCAGATGGTTGAAAATGGAATAGATATGGTACCCAAAAACATATCCACCAACTCCCTATCAGAAAGATGGGGTTGGACTCTTCCTGCTAGGTCTCTCCACTTCTGAGCATACTCTTTAAAATCCTCACTAGAACCCATAGACATACTTTGGAGTTGTGTACAGGTGGGAGCAAGGTCTGCATTATACTAGTATTGCTTGTAGAAAGCAGCAACTAGGTCTTCCCAGTTATGAATATTGGTTCCCTCCAATTGATAGAACCATTCTAGTTGAGTCCCAGAGAGACTGTCTTGAAAGAAGTGGACCCACAAATCCTTGTCAACAGTGTGAGGCTGAATCTTCCTCACATAAGATCAGAGATGCATCTTGGGACATGAGACCCCGTCATATTTAGCGAACACTGGAACCTTGAACTTATGCGGGATGACAACCCCAGAAAACAAACCCAGCTCTTCAAAATACATCCCAGGTACCCTCTGGATTTCCATTGCATTCAGACGATTCTCCAGCTGTTTGTATTTATCATCGATCGGAGGATACTGCTCCTCATTATAGTCAGACTCAATATCAGATTCCCTTGGACTGGGGTCTTCCTCTCTTGTTTCCCCTTCTTGATTGTCTCCTTCTTTTGACGAAGATGCTAGTTCTGCAACTTGCCTTAAAGGTCATCTGAACCTCCTTCCCAAATTCACCACACCAGCTGGCTTCTTTGGCTTCTTGGTCTTTTCTTTGATAATTAGGGATTTTAGCTCTTCTTGCCCCTTAGCCAGAGCCATAATCGTTTGTTGAAGCTGTGCATTTTGAGTTTGTAGATCCTTCACTATTTGTTCGAGAGCCATTGCTGAAATAAACAACGAAGAAGTTGAGAAACCTGCTTTGAAACCTGTTTATGCAATGATATGTATGATATATGCATGCAATGTTTTCAAGAATTTCTAAAATTTAAATTTTCTTAAACAAAAAGAGAAAAAACATTAATTGCATTAAGAAGTTTTAACGGTTACAATGATGCCTCTTGGGCTTACAAAGGAAGTAACAAAGCAAAAATAAACTCCCAAAGCAAAAATAAACTCAAGCTTCCCACAGGGGCATCCTCTTTGGTGCAATGTAAGCATTTATACTCTTCTCTTCGTGAAGTAACCTGGTGAGCTCTAAAACCTTCTTATCGCTGGCGTAGAATTGGATTTCAAAGGTATCCCGTTCTTCTTTGAGTTGGATCCAGCATTTCTGTAGCTCCTCAAAATCAGTTGGCATGTCAGGATGAAGAACAATGTAAGGAGTGTCTCCCTCAGCAATTGGCTCCATAATCACAGGTAAGATGACGGGGTAAGGCATCATAAGACATTGAGCACGAGCTCGCACCCATTTGAGGTAAGGCTTAAGAGGGATAAAATTCTTGTGCCCCAGTGTCTTGCTATCAACTTTATTTACCATGCCCCAAGCTCGAATGAACCTTTTACGATAACCCTGAACATCATTCTCATAGTTAAATATGATTCCTTGGATGAGCTCATCGTGAGGACCATCCCTTCTAGCATAACCAAACTGTCGCAACTCCAAACAAGGATTATAAGTGATTCCTCCCCTAATGCTTAAGAGGGGGACATTGGGGAATTCCCCACAGCGATCAATGATGGTAACACTCTCCAAGGGACATCAACCTATGAGACCATCTCATAACCTGCTCATTCTTCAAAATAGACCGAGGTAGGTGCAAAATAAACCACCTAGCCAATAGAGGAGTGCAACACAGAAGAGTCCCTCTTCTCTTTAGAGTGCGAGTATGCAGAGAGTGTAGAATATCCTCAAGTAAAGTAGGCACTAGATTATAAGACAGAAAAACTTTGACCGTATTCACATCTATGAGCTGGTCCGGGTTAGGGAATAGTACCATCCCATAGATGAGAAGGGCCAACACTTCTTCAAAAGCTTGTAAATCTAGGGTATCCCAAAAATGGTGAGCTTTCTCAAATAGAAACTTAGCTAGACACCATTTGACGCCTCTTCTAGTTTCCCAATTTGCCACTACATCAGACCGTTGTAAAGGCAGAGCTTGAGCAATATATTTAGGTTTTGGGTCTCTTTCCATACTGTTAAATGGTAATTGATTAAGGATAGGTACCCCCAATAACTGAGAAAAATCCTCCATAGTTGGCACTAACTGGTAATCAGGAAAAGTGAAGCAGTGATGTAAAGGATCAAAGAACTGAAAGAGCATATTTACCATTTCTTCATCAGGGTTTGAGGTGAAAAAATTGAGAAGTCGACCATGTCTTTCAGTGAAGGGAGAGCTTTCAGGAATCCTTGATGCTAATTCCCCGAGTTGAGGAGGTACCCTCACAAGATTGACTTGGATTGTGTTCCTGCGAGCAGATGACATGTCCTACAAAACAAGGCAAAGATAAGCCCTAGAAAATCCTTGAAATGGTTAGTAGGATATGCCATGTCATGATGTCATGATTATGCTAAGAAATTACAGATATAGCAAGCAAGCAAATCACACAAAGACCTTAGGTTTAATGCTTGCATGGGTTTTAAGGTAATACCCTCTTGAGGTTTGATTGGTCCAATTTGTCCTATAAATAGTAACCGGGTTCTAAGGGATCTTAATATCACTGATATTTCCCACAAGTTTTGTTCCTATAGACAATTGACTTGCCACCAAACAAAAATCAGGAGTCAAAACTCAATGAGTGTAGTATCGAGTATCAACCGACTTTGGGGATATGCCAAAGACGGTTATCTCACTATGTCCTAATGGCCAAGTTGTTCAATTAAGGTTCTAAGGCCAGTTGATGCTTCATGACACCATGCAGTGGCCCCGTATTCTCCTTGATTAACTCAAGGGCTACCGGTACCCACCAAAGTGTCACATCAATGTAGTTATCACTTCAATCGTTTCGGTATACCCCATACAGTTTCCACGATCTATTGCTACTTACCTAAAAGGTTTCCCCAGATCCGGGTGTAGGATCTATAGTAACCCAAACAATACCCTTAAAAGTAAAGCAATCTAAACAAACAAAGAAAACAGATTAGAAATGAACTAGACCCTAAGGTAACCCCACTTTTATTAAGTATTTTCCCCAGCAGAGTCTCCAGTTCTATGATACGGTGGAAGAACTGATTGTTTAATACTTGTTTTGCATTTTGTATTCGCAAATGTATGGTAAGAAAGAGTCGCCACTGACTTTTCTTTTATCAAACAAAGGAAAGGATGAAAATTACAGAAAAAGACCTTTTTCGAGATTTTTTTGAGTAAGGGGGGTAGATTATGGAAAGGGACGGTGTTAGCACCCTTTCCATCTGTGCTTTTCCACAGGCTCTTAGGTACTTGCTCATTTCGAAAAGTTTTGTTTGCTTTATGATAACTCTTGTATCAGTCCTCAAGAGCGTTGATAAAGCGTTTTTAAAAATGTTTGAAAGCGTGGTGTGAAAAAAGGTTATTTTTTGAGCAAGTACCTAACAACTATCTACCTACTCAAAAAAGGTGTTCTTTTCCTCCTTTACTTTAGATAGCGCCATCCTACTGTTAGTGAGTAGGTAGCCCTATCATTTGATGTTTGAGGGACTATCGAAGGGACGTTTACAGTCACTAAGGCAACTGGGCAAGAATTCTTAGTAGTTGTGCTAAAGTTTCAAGATCACTTTTTTAACTGAGGCAACAGTCGAAAGGGTCATCGAGGGACTTGTGATCTCTTGAACTCAAGGACAACCACTAACAATTCCCACGTTACAAGAATTGTGACCGTTTTTGAAGGCAACCGAAGTGAGAGATACCCTAGAGTGTGTGAATGTGAAAGTGTACTGGTTCAATTCATTTATCTTGTGCATTTAGGGTTATCTAATCGTTTTAATTTCAGTCTGTTTCATGCAATCCTATTAATCTAAACAGTTAATAATAATGCAGAAAATAAATTGCAGAAAATAAAATTCCTAAGCTATTACAAGGCCTTGGGGCAATTACATAACTAGGACAAGAAAAATAAAAATGTGGAATTTTAAACCTAACTAAAACTATTACAATCTGGGAAGCAGTTACATAATGGGGAAAGAAAAACAAAATGAAAAAAAAAAGATAATCGCGCGAAGAATTTCAAAGAGCGACTAAACCCTAAAAAAGTCTAAAAGAAAATCTTTTTTGTTCTTATTTTTTTTATGAAAATATTAAATTATAATGTCCTAATTAACTAAATTAAAAAAGAAATAAAAATAATAATTACAATTAATTTTAATGAAACTAATATTTTTTTGGTATTTTTAAGGAAAAAAAGATTTGAAATTTAATCCTAATTTCTAGTTAACTTTAATTTAAAGAAGAAAAAAATTAAAGTAATTAAACTAGATTAATTTACAAAATTAATTTTAATTAAAAAAACCTAATTCTATTTTTTATGATTTTAATGATTTTATGATTTAAATAAAAAAATGATTTTTGAAACAATTAAAATAATTAAAAGAAATAAATTAAAAAAACAAGATAAAAGAATGGGCCTGTAGTGTTAGCAGACTGGGGTGTGAGTTGAAAAGATGCTAGGCCCAGATCCCCTAAGCCCAAGGTTGTGCCTGATCCAGTGGGAGATGTGTTTGAGGGTTCAGCATGGGGATTTCTTGTTGGGCACTAGATCTGGATCAATGAATGATCCAGTGGTTGAGAATGAGGAAGTAGGATGGTTATCTTGGAATGACACATACTGGAACTTGCAAGAAACATCAAAAATATAGAAAAATGTTAGACCGGGAATCAAACCCAGGTCCCTTCCTTCACACGTTCCTGCCTTTGCCAATTGCGCTTCCTGTTTATTCATTTACATAATGAAACACAAATAATATAATGACAACTTGGTCAAAGCGTCAACTTTTCAAAATACGCCAGGTCATATCTCACATGGACCCATGATAACATGCCATTTAAGCCACCGGAGTCTAAGCTAGTCAACGGTGCCGAAGCCCAGCTCCGCTCACCTTCTCCGGCTGACTCAAATTGCACACCTACATTAACACTGTGAATAAAGGCACAAATGGTACTCTATCCCCTATTTGGAGGGTTGCGATCACAATGGTGGTCTTCTTTTTGGCTGAAATAGCCTGTAAACCCAGATACGAAGAAAAAGAAACCTCATGCCCTAACAATGGCAAGCTGGGGATTTTGCATGCATGCTTGAAACTAATGACCCAAAACAGCTTAGAACATCATTGTGAACATATACCAATGCAAAGAAATAGATTATACCACATTGTGATGCGATGGGAGAACTGACTTGAGGTTTGGGTATATTTGGTGTACTTTGCCTCAAGTTTGTGGATCTTGTTTGTAGCCAAAGATCAGGTTCAATGCTCAAGGAATACAAAGTTGCAAAAAAGCAAGCTTTATGGAAATGGCATTGTTACCTTTATGCCATTTTTGGATTAAACCCTTGTACAAAGCTTTAAAGATCAAAACAATGCCATTGTCCAATGTATTTGCATTAAATTAAGGAGTGTGGAAAGGTTTAAGACCTGTAAAACAAGTACAAGCATGCTTAGGACAGATTTGCAAGTTGTAGCAATGTGAAAAATGCCATGGACAAAAGTGAGAAATGGCCATTTTCTTTTCTTCGATTCTCCCTAACCATAAATGATCTTTGAGAGTTCTTAGACATTTTGGAAAGCTTGTAACATGCTCTACAATCCATCTTTTAAATGCATTTTGATATTCCACTTGGAACTATGTTAAAATTTGCCATGAAGTTAGGTCAAAAATCTGCCTAAACTAGGGCAAAATTTCACTAAGTTAAAAGTTTCATGGACCCTTATTCACAAAATCATAACTTGAGATCCAAGAATCTTTTGGGAAAACTTTGTGAATCAAAGTTGTATATTTTTTGGAGGACTACAACTTTCATGTTGGAAGTTTTATTTTAATCCAATTGCATCATGGTGAAAAAGTTGGAAAAAAATAAGAAATTTTCATAACTTAGAAAAATTCTAAGTTATGAAAATTTTCAAACTTAAACCCTAATTTTAAAAATTAGGTTTCTTGATGAACAAGTTTCATGTTTTGACACATATTGATGAAAAATGACCCTTGGCACTTGATTTTGACCAAAAAGTCAAAGTTTGACTTTTCAATGTACAGTTGATTTTTGATTAGTTTACTGGAAAATTCATTTGTCAATCTAATGCATTTGAGATCTTTTGAACCTTGTGATTAGGTCAAGATGATGCTATTGAGTCCTTGAAACCATGATTGAACCCAATTTGCCATTGGCTAGGTGAAAAATCAGAATTTGCCCTTCTACAGTCAAAACACTAATTTTGACCATTTTTCCCTTTTGATGATCTGATCAAATTTCTTGAGGAATTCTGGTCCAAACTTGATCAAATGGTTCATATGAGTCTATAATGTTGATGTGGATAAAAAATTATGAGGTTTGACTGTAAATTGGCTATAGTTGACTTTTTCCCCAATACAGCTGATTTTTAGGTCAACTGTCCAATTGACTGGGCAAAAATTTGATTCAAGGCTTGAAACTTGGTATGAGCAATCTTAGGGGTCCAACGTGAAGCATGAAAGTCATATGAGGCATTGAAAGTCCAAAAATCCCTGTGCAAACTCAAACCCTAATTTCAGGTTATCAGTGCAAGGTGAGGTCTTGAGCAGAGCAAACCCTAATCTGGTCTTGAGTCCAAAGAGTCTTGTGAGGAAAATCTTGATAAAATGAGAGGGAAAATTTTGGGGTACAACAGCTGCCCCTGTTCAATCTTCTTGAACCTGAAGAGTTAGATTGGCGAGTTTGTCGTTCTTGACTCGAAGGTAAAAGATGATTGGACACTAGAGTGCCCGTAAATTTGCACTCGTCAAATTGTAGTTGAGGGAATGGGTTTAAAGATGCCATTTGGAGATGTGATAGAATCTTGTTATAGATGGGCTTAAAGATGCCATCCAAGACTGTTTGTTGAATTGAATGTTGTAAGTCAGAAGAATAAGTATCAGAATGGTATCCGTCTGGAACGTATCTGAACTGTATCTTGAGACTGAATCTGTATGAGCAATGGAATGGCGTCCGTGTCTGGAGCGTATCCAAGTTGTAACTGTATTTGATTCTGAATGAATAGCAGAATGACTTTCGTGTCTGGAGTGTATCTGTATTGTATCTGAAACTTTGAAATCTGAGTGAGCGACAGAAATGGCATCCATGTCTGGAGCGTCTCTGGGCTGGGGAAAAGTCAGAATAAGTGACAGAATGGCAACCGTGTCTGGAGCGTATTTGGACTATATCTTGAATAGGAGACAGAATGACTTCCGTGTTTGGAGTGTATCTGAGCTGGAGAAACATTTGAATGAGTGAAAGAATGGCAACCGTGTCTGGAGCGTATCTGGATTGTATCTGAAGTTGAGGTTTAAATGAGTAACAGAATGACTTCCGTGTTTGGAGTGTATCTGTACTGTATCTTGACTTTGAATTCTGAATGAGTAACAGAATGACTTCGTGTTTGAAGTGTATCCATATTATATCTGAATAAGAGATCTGAATGAGCAACAGAATGACTTCCGTGTCTGGATTGTATCCATATTGTATCTTAATAAGAGATCTGAATGAGTAGCAGAATGACTTCCGTGTCTGGAGTGTATCCGTACTGTATCTGAATAAGAGATCTAAATGAGTAGCAGAATGACTTTCGTGTCTGGAGTGTATCCATACTGTATCTAAATAAGAGATATGAATGAATAGCAGAATGACTTCCGTGTCTGGAGTGTATCCGTACTGTATCTGGAATCTTTGAATATTTGTTAAAGATAGCTGTTAATCTTATCCTGAAAAGGGTAAAATGTTATATGAAACACAAAGTTATGTTGCATGAAATGTATGATGCAATAAATATGTTTTATCAATGTTTATGATATATGAATGTAATGTATGCGCATGTAAGCTGATTCGCTGTATTGTTGAGGAAAATAAATCCTTGATAGCTAGGGATAATGAAATCTTTGATTGCTGCCGGGGAAAATAAATCCTTGACTGCTATTGGAGATTCAAAATCTTTGATTATTGAGGATGAGAAATCCTTAGTGACTTTTGTGGGGATGTGAGAATCCTTCGTGTCTTGAAGTTGGAGCATTGATAAAATCTGTTGTGAGAGTAATGTCAAACTGCTTGAACAATCTGCTTGGGAAATCCATAGAAATTTGATAACTTCTATTGGGGGTAACACAACGGGAATCCTTACTCGGCTGGGGAATAGGGAAAACTCTGATGATTTCTACGGGGAACTAAGAATGAGAATCTTCAATCTCCTGGGGAATTTGAATCCTTGGGGACTTCATACTGGGGAGTCAAGAATGAGAATCTTCAATCTGCAGGGGATTAAAAATTCTGACAAATTCATGCTGGGGAGTAACGAAGACTCTGGCAACTTCACTGGGGAATCAAGAATGAGAATCTTCATTCTATTGGGGAGTAAAAACTCTGTGGGAAGAAGGTTTACTGTTGTAGAGTAAGTTCAGGACTCTGGGGGAAAAAGCCTATTCCTGTTTGGAAAAAGTTTAGGATTTTGGGTTGTATGCCACTTTACTGGGGAGTTATCCTAGGTTGGGGATAAAAGTTAACTGTTATCTGGTTGATTCTCAGACTTTAAGACAACTTGCTAGGGAATTTGGGAAAAATTGAATGGTTCCCGCTGGGGATTGATAGTTGGAGGTTGGACTCGACTGGGGAAGAAGGTTGCATCTCTGCTGAGGGTCTGTAGTTCAAAGTTTTTGCTCCACTGTAGATTGGGAGTTTGAAGTTGTAACTCTGATGGGAATTAAGGATTTGAAATTATAACTCCATTGGGGATATGTATTTCAAGGTTTTAGCTCCACTGGGGATCTAGATGATATACTGTAGGGGATTTCTCCTGGAATAGCCTAAAGACGTTTTCCTATACTTTCAACCTGTCGGTAATTATTCTTTCCCATTTCGTTTATTTGTAAACAGTGATTATATTCAAATGCATATGCTCATTTAATAAATCATTGGACGTTTTCAAATAAAACACAAGTGTAAAAAAAGGAAGAAAGGGCAAATAGTTTTTCTGCACTTTGAAGTATCTTTGTATTAACTTTGTATAAGTATTTTGTACAAAGGAGACAGACATCCTAGTAAGAGAACGTTGTCATAAAAAATGAAAAAAATTTATACAAAGAAAGATGGCTATGTGTAAAAAATTCCATGGGGTTCCCATTCTGCTATAGCCTTCATAACTCTAAATATCTTATTCATTTATTGCTTCGTCCGAAGATGATTAAGTTGATCAGCAGCCAGGAGCTTGTCTGTGAAGAGATTGTCCTTAAACTGATCCGACGAGACATAGTCATACGCTTTAATTCCCTAACTTTTTCCTGGACCTCCCTTTCGGGTTTTCGATCCACCGGGAAACCCTTTTTTGCCCAAGTTGCCCTTTCGGGTTTTCAACTTGCCGGGTGTACATATTTTTTTGTTTATCCCTAACTTTTGCCTGAACCGCCCTTTCGGGTTTTTGATTCACCGGGATGCCCTTTTTTTGCCTAGGTGTGTCAACCTAGCGGGTCATTTATGCGTAGTATCTTTTGACTATGTTTGCGTTCGCAGGGTGCGGCAGGTCGTCGCCATCTATGGTGGTTAAAATCATTTCCCCACCAGAAAATATGTATTTGATCACAAATGGTCCTTTGTAGGTAGGAGTCCATTTGCCCCTGGGATCAATTTGCGGCAAGATGATCCGCTTGATTACAATATCCCCGACTTGATATACCTGGCGCCTGACTTTCTTGTTGAATGCCTTGATCATCCGTTTTTGATACGCCTGACCATGGCAAACAGCAGTAAGTCGCTTTTCATCAATCAAGTTAAGTTGATCAAGTCGGGTCTGAATCCAATCGTCTTCACTCAAACCAGCATCTTTCATGATTCTCAAGGAGGGAATCTGAACCTCAATTGGTAAAACAGCTTCCATGCCATATACCAAAGAATAGGGTGTTTCCCCAGTTGATGTAAGTGTCGTGGTACGGTACCCGTGCAGAGCAAACGGTAACATCTCATGCCAGTCCTTGTAGGTGACTGTCATCTTTTGTATGATCTTCTTGATATTTTTGTTCGCAGCTTCGACAACACCGTTCATCTTTGGACGATAGGGAGATGAATTGTGATGTTGAATCTGGAACTACTTGCATAAGGCAGTGATCATAGTGTTGTTCAGTTTTGTACCATTGTCAGTGATGATCCTTTCGGGGATGCCCTACCGGCAAATGAGGTTTTGCTTGATAAAGCGGGCAACAACATTCTTTGTGACGGATGCGAAGGACGCTGCTTTGACCCAATTGGTAAGGTAATCAATGGCCACCAGGATGAAGCAGTGTCCATTGGATGTTGTAGGCTTGATCTCTCCAATCATGTTGATTCCCCACATAGCGAATGACCAAGGAGCTATTAAGACATTGAGAGGAACTAGAGGTATATGTACCTTGTCCGTATATATTTCACATTTGTGACAAGTCCTGGAATATTGATAGCAGTCAGCTTCCATGGTAGACCAGTAATATCATGCCCGTAGAATCTTCTTAGCCATCGTATGTCCACTTGAGTGAGTGCCAAAGGTACCATTGTGCAGTTCAGCCATGATCTGTTCAGCTTCAATCTTGTCCATACAATGGAGCAGAATGCAATCATGGTTGCGCTTGTATAGGATACCATTGCTCAAGAAGAACTTTACCGAGAACCTCCTTAAGAACTTTTTATCGTTGACTGAAGCTCCTTCGGGATATTCTTGAGCCTCGAGATCCCTTTTGACTTCATGAAAACAAGGTTGGTCTACTACTTCTTCAGTATTAATCTCGTGACAATGTGCAGGTTCGCCCATCTGCTCAATGGTGATTTGGGGAGCCTCATTATCCCAGTTAAGTTTAAACATGGATGACATTGTAGCTAGAGCATCACTAGCTGATTTTCTTCTCGCGGGAAGTGCTCGAAGGTAATCTGCTCGAAATGTGGTAACAATGTCAAGACATGTTCTTTGTAAGGGATGAGGTTTGGATGCTTAGTATCCCACTCTCCTTTGATCTGACTGATAACCAAAGCGGAGTCCCCAAACACAATTAAAGATTTGATTCCCAAGTCTACAGCAGCCTTGAGTCCAAAGATACAAGCTTTATACTCGGCCATGTTGTTGGTACAGTTGAAGCAAAGTCTAGCAGTGAAAGGTGTATGGCAACCTTTTAGAGAGATGAACCGCGCCGATACCGTTGCCAAGTGCATTGGAGGCTCCATCAAAGTACAGGGTCCATCAGGATCCTTGTTCAGGTCTGTCATATGGTCTGAAACCTTCAATGTTGTCCAATGTCATGATATCCTCGTCAGGGAAGTCAAACCTCATGGACTAGTAATCTTCGATAGCTTGATGGGCTAGATGATTGGTTAGCACACTCCCCTTTATAGATTTTTGGGTTGTGTACTGTATATCGTATTCCGTTAGGATCATCTGCCATCTAGGGATTCTTCCAGATAAAGCTGGTTTCTCAAAGATGTACTTGATCGGATCCATCTTAGAGATCAGCAAAGTGGTATGAGTCAACATGTACTGCCTTAGCCGGCGAGCAGCCCATACCAAAGCGCAGCATGTTTTCTTGAGCAGTGAGTATCGGGTCTCACAGTCGGTAAACTTTTTGCTAAGGTAATAAATGGCATGCTCTTTTCGGCCAGACTCGTCATGTTGGCCCAATACTCACCCCCATTGAATTCTCTAGGACGGTCAGATACATGATTAGCGGTCTTCCTTCTACGGATGGCATCAAGATAGGAGGTTCTAGCAAATACTCCTTGATTTTATTGAAAGAAATTTGACAGACATCATTCCATTTAACCACCTAATCTTTCTTCAACATCTTGAAGATTGGTTCACAGGTGGATGTTAGGTGAGAAATGAACCTTGCAATGTAGTTTAGGCGTCCCAAGAAACCTATGACCTCCTTCTCAGTGCGAGGAGAAGGCATTTCTTGTATAGCTTTGACTTTGGCAGGATCAACCTCGATGCCCTTGTTGCTGACAATGAAACCCAAGAGTTTACTGGACCGGACTCCGAAAGTTCACTTGTTAGGGTTCAGCCTTAGCTTGTACTCCTTCAACCTAATAAACATCTTTTGCAAATGGTCGAGGTGTTCTTCTTCAGTTTGTGATCGGGCTATCATGTCATCTACGTAGACCTCTATCTCATGATGTATCATATCATGAAACAAAGCTACCATGGCGCGTTGATAGGTTGCCCCGGAATTCTTCAGTCGGAATGGCATCACTTTGTAGTAGAACGTACCCCACTGTGTAACAAAAGTAGTTTTCTCCATGTCCTCAGGGGCCATTTTAATCTGGTTATAACCTGAGAATCCGTCCATGAAAGAAAATAACTTATGCTGAGTTGTATTGTCAACAAAGATGTCAATGTGCAGAAGTGGAAAGTCATCTTTAGGGCTGGCCCTATTTAAGTATCTATAATCCATGCACATTCTCACTTTGCCGTCCTTCTTAGGCACGGGAACAATGTTAGCAACCCATTGTGGATAGGAAGTAACAGCAAGGAATCCAGCATTGAACTGCTTCATAACTTCTGCTTTGACCTTTTCAGACATGTCGGGCCTCATGCGGAGGACTTTCTGTTTAACTGGTGGACAGTCTTCTCTTGTGGGTAGACGGTGTACCACAATGTCTATATCAAGCCTCGGCATGTCTTCGTATGACCAGGCGAACATCTCAACATATTCATTCAGCAGCTGAATTAAGCGCTCCTTGACACTTGGCTCTAGGTTGGCACCCACTCTGACTTCTTTTCTATCTTCCTCAGTACCCAAGTTGATTGTCTCTAACAGCTCCTCATGAGGTAGAATAGCCCTTTTCTTCCTGTTGTAGCAGTCTAGCCAATTCTCCCAGCACCTCACAATCTTCCTCACCTTCGTATTCGGCATGGTAGACCAGATCTTTAGAGTCATTGAAGACCATAGCAGAATTGTTACCCATGGAATCCGGAATGGAAGGGTACCTGCATTTGTGAGTGTGGGTGTGTGTAAGGGATAGCCATCTTTTAAACAAATAAAAATGTAAAAAGAAAGACAATGAACACAAAAGTCTATATGTGAAAACATCCATGATTCATTAAAATGGCATATGAAGATGAAAAATCAAACCCTTACAAATGGACCTATTTGCCTCGAGTAAGGCACAAGGTTAAAAGTGTACGAATTGTTTGAGAATTATTACAAACCAACAGAAATGTTTGAAAGATAAATTACTGCAGTATGAAAGTAATCAGAATAAAGTTTTTTGCTTCCCAATTGCACAGTCCTCCGTCAACAGTAGGGAAAATCCAGTATTCCAAGTTGCTCTCCTTTTCACTATCCTCCAAAGCATTGACTCCATGATGGGTGATATTCACTGGTGGCCCTCCAGCACGGGAGCAGCGTACAACCTTTTGAGCAAAAGAAGTAAATCCCAAGCCAAATTTATCTGATTTGAAAGGAAAGTCAGGAAGCTGCCCCCAGATTGTGCTTCCTCCTTCTTCAATCACAACTTTTGCATCTTTGAGAGACGACATCCGAGGAAGAGGTCTGGTAATCATGGGTACAGAAGACACTGTCTAGGTTGCCGCAATCTCGTGAGCTACCTCTTCAAAATGCTGAAAAGGGGTTTCGATGAATTCGCCATCCAATTCCACATAGCAGAAAGAATTTAGATGGCTTATCATGTATTCCTCTTCACCGTGAATAGTTATGATTTTCCCCTGGACAGGGTACTTGAGCATTTGATGCAGCATAGAAGTGACGGCTCCCGCATGGTAAATCCAAGGTATTCCCAACAAGCAAGAATAGGAAGGACAGATGTCCATCATATAGAAAGTGGAGTTGAAGGTTTCAGTTCCCACTTTGATCGGGATGTCCACCTCCCCGTGGACCATCCTTTTAGAACCATCAAAGGCTCTGACAATGATATTGTTGGTCTTCAAGGTTAAACCTTCACAATCTAACCTATCCAAAGCTTTCTTTGGCAAGACGTTCAGCGATGAACCAGTGTCTACCAGTACGTGTGCTAGAGTAGTCCCTCTGTATTCCACCGAGACATGCAAAGCGTCATTATGTTTTCTCCCTTTTTATGTTAAATCGGCATCGGAGAATCCTAGACCATTGTCAGCTGTTAAGCTAGCTACACATTCCCGGAACTGATCCACGGAGGTTTCCTATGGAACATGGGTCGTCTTCAAAAATCTTATCAAAGCTTTAGCATGAGCATCTTAACAAAGCAGCAGGGCCAACATAGAGATCTTTGAGGGGGTTTTCCCCAGTTGTTCCACGACATCATAATCGCTTTTCTTGATTATTTTCAAAATCTCTTCCATTTCTTTTTGAGAGGTTTCAAGGATGATCAACGGCTGAGCCCTCGTCCTAACGGGCTCTTCTCGGATCCTTTTCCCTCTATCATCAGCAGCAGGAGAAGGGACAACCACAGGAATTACAACTTCTTCAATAATTGGAGTTCTCGCAAATATGTTTACCGGTGCGGGGGTAACCTTAGGAGCAGCTGAGGGTCCAAAGATTGCCTTTGGAGGGGCAATCTCTGGAGATAAAATTCTTCCACTACGGGTGATTTTGCTCGTTCCAGCAATGTTTCCAATGTCGGAAGTCTCTTCATCAGAACTCTCTTCAGTTGATTCGATTTGTTTAATACCATGATAGTAGATTTCTCCACCATAGTTCCACGGTATTGATTTGTCGGACTTGTACGGGACGGTCCCGGGCATGGTTATCTTTAAAGGTACAGTCTTTGGAGCGGATGTAATCTTAACAGGTCTTTTGGAGACCTTGGAAATATTGGCGGATATGGTTATTATTGAAACATCATTGACAGGATCTGGTGTAACAGGAGTCTTTTCAAAAAGGATTTCTTGGTTATCCATTAGGCGCTGGATGCCTAACTTCAACAATGGACAGTCGGTTGGTAAGGATGAAAAAAGGAAGCAATCTTCTTCACAACCTGGGAAAATCCCAGCCTTCAGCAAATTCAACTTGATTATCGGTAGCGGAGTTATCAAATCATCAACAGTAGCAACAAATAGATCCTCTTCAACAGCATATGCATTATGGCCATGCTTTGTCATTGGAGCAGAGATTACATTCGGATTTTCAGGGGTGTCGAATTCAACTTCTTTAGCGTCTATCAAATCCTGAATCTTATTTTTGAGGGCCCAACAATTGTTGGTGTCGTGCCCCAGGCTGTCTGAATGATAAGCACACTTGGCGTTCGAATGGTAGTAAGGAGAAGCTGTATTCGGATTCTTTGGGGCTTCTTTCAAATTGGCAAGGTTTAACTTCAAGAGATAGGGTAGAACCTGAGTAGGAGTCATGTTGATCTGGGTGAATTGTCGTATAGGCCTTTCCACCCTTGTTTGGTTGGTTCTTGGTTGATTGTTTCGGGGCTGATCAGCTGCAGACTTCTGAATCATTACGGCCCCCACCGGTGGCCGGCGCTCAACTCTTACCTGACCTCTTTGGGAGTAGACAGCTGATACTTCCTTCTTTGCTGGAAAATTCTTTTTAATGGCAGCAGAGGCAGATGCATGTTTTTGAATTTTCCCGCTTTTTATGCCAGCTTCAACTCTCTCACCAGTTAGAATCAACTCGGTGAACCCCGCAGACGAACTTCCAATCAAGTGATTAAAGAAAGGCCCTAACAGAGTTCCCAATAACATATCTACTAGCTCCCTCTTAGATAGAGGTGGTTGTACTCGTCCCGCCAAATCTCTCCATTTCTGGGCATACTCTTTGAAACCTTCATTTGAGACCATGCCCATACTCTGTAATTGAGTACGGGTTGGTGCTAAGTCCGCATTATATTGATACTGTTTGTAGAAGGCGGTCGCCAAATTTTCCCAATTATGCACGTCAGACCTCTCCAACTGGTAAAACCAATCCAGCTACATCCCCGATAAACTGTCCTGGAAGAAATGAACCCACAAGTCTTTGTCAGAAGAATGTGGTTGGATTTTCCTAACATAAGATCGTAGGTGCATCTTGGGACAAGACAACCCATCGTACTTAGCAAAAAGAGGCACCTTAAACTTGGGAGGGATTACAATTCCAGAAACCAACCCTAACTCTTCAAAGTCCATCCCAGGCACTCTTTACATCTCCATGGCAGCTAGACGCTCCTCTAAGTTCTTGTATTTGTCATCTGCAGGAGGGTACTGTTGTTCATAATAGTCTTCATCCTCTTCTTCTTCTTCTTCCTCAGAGTCAGATGGCACTGCAGTTTCTTTTCCCTTTCTTACCCCTTCATCAGATGTTGAGGGGAAATCCAGGACCCTTCTGGCTTGACCTTCAAATCTTCTGCCAAATGTAGCCACACCAGCTCTCTTCTTTTTCTTTTTCTCTTTTTCCTTTTCTAGTAGAGTCTTGAGCTCCTCCTGCCCCTTGGCCAAGGTCAGAAGTAGCTGTTGAAACTGTGAATTCTGCGCTTGTAAGTCTTTGACCGTCTGTTCAATATCCATCTTGCTGAAATAAACAGCAGAGAGATGAGGAAACTTGGTGTGAAGACCTATTTATGCATATGATGAATGATATGTATTCATGTAATGCATTCAAGGATTCAGAAATTCAAATTTGTTTTAAACAAAAAAGAAACACACGTCATATTAATAAGATAGAATTTGTTAGTACATCAATGCCCCATGGGAAAAATAATACAAAATTCTAAGGTAAAAAGACGTTGCACATCCTCTTTGGTGCAATGTAGGTGTTGAGAGTCTGCTCTTCGTGAAGTTGACGAGTAAGTTCCAAAACCTTCTTCTCGCTTGCTAGAATTGGGCTTCGAAAGTATCGCATTCTCCCTTGAGCTGTATCCAACTCCTTTGTAAATTTTCAAGTGATGTTGGCATGTCAGGATGTAGGAGGTTGTATGGAACCTCTCCTTCCATAACATGCTCTATAATCACAGGGAGAATGTAGGGGTAAGGCATCATAAGACTTTGGGCGCGGGTTCGTACCCACTTGAGGTAAGGCTCAAGAGGGATGGAATTCTTGTGTCCCAAGGTCTTACTGTCCACCTTGTTTGGCATCCCCCAAGCTCGGATGAACCTTTGTCGGAGTCCTTGGTTGTCGTTGTCGAAGTCGAAAACCAAACCTTGAATCAACATGTCATGTGGGCCATCCCTTCGGGCATACCCGAACTGTCTCAGAGCCAAGCAAGGGTTGTAGGTAATGCATCCCCTAATGCCAAGTAGAGGGACATTAGGAAATTCCCCACAACGATCAATGATGATGACATTCTCTTTTGATCGAGAACACCAATGAATATATGAATGTGTAAGGGTCATCAACTGTTGTGACCACCTCAGACCTTGCTCATTCTTCAAAAATGATTGGGGAAGATGAGAAATAAACCATCTTGCCAATAGAGGAGTTCAACACATGAGAACACCTCTTTTCCTCATTGTTCGAGTGTGAAAAGAGTGGAGGATATCCCCAAGCAATGTAGGCACCGGGTTGCGAGCCATGAAGATTTTGACAGCACTTACATCTATGAGTTGGTCAGGGTTCGGGAACAAGACCATCCCATAGATGAGAAGACCTACAATCTCCTCAAAAGCTTGTAAGTCCAATGAATTCCAGCAGCTTTCGGCCTTCTCAAACAAGAACTTTGACAAGAAACCTTTGACACCACTTCTAGTTTCCCAATGGCCTATGATATCAGATGGTTGCAAGTGTAGGGCTTGAGCAACATCTTCAGGCTTTGGATCTCTTTCCGTACCGTTGAAGGGTAGTTGATGGAGAATAGGAATCCTCAAGAGTTGAGAAAATTCCTCCAAAGTAGGCACCAGCTGGTAGTCAGGAAATGTGAAACAATGATGCAAAGGGTCAAAGAACTGGAAGAGAACTTTCAGCATATCCTCCTCAGTGTTGGCAGTGACTAAGTTGAGAAGACGACCATGCCTCTCGGTGAATGGAGAATTCTCAGGAATCCTCGAAGCTAGCTCCTTGAGTTGTGGAGGAATTCTTACAAGATTGACTTGGATAGTTTTCCGGCGAAGTGAATCCATAACCTATAAAACAGGAACAAAGATGAAAATCCAAATCCTTGAAATGGTTAGTGGATGCAAATGATGCTTCATGATGTCCATGATGTTATTCATAAGTATATATGTACAAACAAATCACATAAGTTCCTAGTTTCTGGCTTGCATGGGGTTTCATAGGTAAGTACCCTCTTGAAGTTTAGTTGGCTCAACCTGTCCTATAAATAGTAACCAGGTTCTAAGGAGCTAAATATCACTGGATTATTTTTTGTGTTCATTGTTTCAGTTTAGCCACTTTACTGGCGACCGAAATATTCCAAGAAGACAACCCTCAATGAATGTAGTATCGAGTATCTACTAACTTCGGACTGCACCAAAGTCGGTCATCTCACTACATCCTAAAAGGCCAAGTTGGTAAAGTAAAGGTTCTAAAAGTCCATTAGTGTTTCATTACATCACTCAGCGTCCCCATATTCTCTTTGATTGACTCAAAGGCTACTGGTACCCACAAATATGTCGCACTAATATAGATATTGCTTCAACCATATCGGTATACCCCGCACAGTTTCCACAATGTATTTCTATTTACCTATGAATGTTTCCCAAATCTGGGTAGAGGATTCAAACCCAAACAATAGAACCAAAGTGTAAAGCATACAAGTCAAGCAAGATAAGCATGTAAAGGTGATCTAAAACCCTAAGGTAACCCCACTTTTAGAATATCTCCCCAGCAGAGTCGCCAGTTCTGTGATGCGGTGGGAGAACTGACTTGAGTTTTGGGTATAGTTGGTGTACTTTGCCTCAAGTTTGTGGATCTTGTTTGTAGCCAAAGATCAGTTTCAATGTTCAAGGAATACAAAGTTGCAAAAAAGTAAGCTTTATGGAAATGGCATTGTTACCTTTATCCCATTTTTGGATTAAACCCTTGTACAAAGCTTTAAAGATCAAAACAATGCCATTGTCCAATGTATTTTCATTAAATTAAGGAGTGTGGAAAGGTTTAAGACCTGTAAAACAAGTACAAGCATGCTTAGGACAGATTTGCAAGTTGTAGCAATGTGAAAAATGCCATGGACAAAAGTGAGAAATGGCCATTTTCTTTGCTTCGATTATTTATAACCATAAATGATCTTGGAAAGTTATTTGAAATTTTGGAAAGCTTGTAACATGCTCTACAATCCATCTTTGAAATTAATTTTGAGATTCCACTTGGAATTATGTGAAAAGTTGCCATGAAGTTAGGTCAAAAATCTGCCTAAACTAGGGCAAAATTTCACTAAGTTAAAAGTTTCATGGACCCTTATTCACAAAATCGTAACTTGAGATCCAAGCATCTTTTGGGAAAACTTTGTGAATCAAAGTTATAGATTTTGTGGAGGACTACAACTTTCATGTTGGATGTTTTCTTTGAATCCAATTTCATCATAGTGAAAAAGTTGGGAAAAGTTGGAAAAAAATAAGAAATTTTCATAACTTAGAAAAATTCTAAGTTATGAAAATTTTCAAACTTAAACCCTAATTTTCAAAATTAGGTTTCTTGATGAACAAATTTCATGTTTTGACACATCTTGATGAAAAATGACACTTGGCACTTGATTTTGACCAAAAAGTCAAAGTTTGACTTTTCAGTGTACAGTTGATTTTTAATCAGTTGACTGGAAAATTCATCTGTCAATCTAATGCATTTGAGATATTTTGAACCTTGTGATTAGGTCAAGATGATTCTATTAAGTCCTTGAAACCATGCTTGAACCCAATTTTCCATTGGCTAGGTGAAAAATCATAATTTTCCCTTCTACAGTCAAAACCCTAATTTTGACCATTTTGCCCTTTTGATGATCTGATCAAATTTCTTGAGGAATTATGGTCCAAACTTGATCAAATGGTTCATATGAGTCTATAATGTTGATTTGGATCAAAAATTATGATGTTTGACTGTAAATTGGCCATAGTTGACTTTTTCCCTAATACAGTTGATTTTTAGGTCAACTGTCCAATTGACTGGGCAAAAATTTGATTCAAGGCTTGAAACTTGGTATGAGCAATCTTAGGGGTCCAACGTGAAGCATTAAATTCATATGAGACATTGAAAGTCCAAAAATCCCTGTGCAAACTCAAACCCTAATTTCAGATCATCAGTGCAAGGTGAGGTCTTGAGCAGAGCAAACCCTAATCTGGTCTTGAGTCCAAAGAGTCTTGTGAGGAAAATCTTGATAAAATGAGAGGGTAAATTTTGGGGTACAACACACATGAATCGAAAGTTTGAGGTTTGAGAATTTTACTAAACCGTGAATTGTTGGAGGGGATGATTATGTATGCTTTAGCCTTCAAGAATGGTTTCGTTCCACCCCTGGGATCCTCAGAAGGATGATTGAATGCTTGGATCTGGTTAAGATTGGCTGGCTCGTGTGAAACAGAATTACACTTCTTTTTAAAAAAATTGAAACTATTCTAGGGTTTTTTGTAGCAGCTGCGTGTATGCTTGTGGTTTGGAATGCATGTGCATATATATTTGGTCTTATTAGGTTAACAAATATGGAGGAATATCCATGCTTTCATGAGAAAATATTTGTTTTGGAATAAAATGAAATATTTCCAAAATTGGCCAAATCTTGCATAAATGAGCTCCACGCGTTTTTCCATCCTATCTTGAGTTATTTTAGGCCTTAAGAGATTTGGAAATCAAGCCCATGCAATCTTCATATATTTTTCTATCATTTATTTGATTTAAATTGAATTATTAGTGATTAAAAATCTCAATAAATAAAATAAATGGAAAAATAAGACATGGGTGGGCTTAGAGGTCTTGGAACATGTTAGAAACAAGTTTCAAACATAAAAAGGTAGGCCCATTTGGAAAAAAAAAAACAACTTTGGTCAATATTGGCTTCATGTACTTTTCCAAAAATTGGTCAACTTTAGCAATGCGTATCTTTCTCAATTTTAACCTTATGAGGGTGTTCTTGGACTTTTTAGAGAGCTTAGGATGTCCACTAAATGACCGTTTTTGTTTCATCTCAATTGTATTTTCCATGTTCATGTAAGGAGCTTTGACCTAAAAGGTGTTTTGTTGACTTTTTGAAAGGACCTATGATGTCTGAGCTTGTATCTTTTAACTGGGGAAATTCTTGAACTTTAGGGCTGAAGAGAAGTTATATAAAACTAGATTTTCTTAAAAATGAGCCTTGGTGAAAAAATTTATAATAAAGTATGAGAAAGTTATGCCTGGTCAAAGTTTGGTTGACTTTTCCTATGGAAACCCTAATTTGCAATGTTTTACTTTTGATGAGTTACGAGCTTTTCTTGAGGAATCATGATCAACCCTTGATCAAATGATGGATATCACTTCAAAATATTGATGTTGACCAAAAATATTGAAGTTTGACTGTATGTAGGCCACAGTTGACTTTTGACCTAGTATAGTTGACTTTCAAGCATTTGAGAAGTTGATTGAGCAAACTTATTGTGCAAAGCATGAAATTTGTCATGGATGATCTTGAGGACATAATAGGGTCGTGGAAAACATTTGGGACCCTTGGAGCTCACACATATTGATGGAAACTGAAACCCTAGTTAGAGGTTCATTGCCTTAAGAGGAGAATTTGTCTGGTCAATTCTTAGTCATCCTAGGGCAAGTTGGGGACCTCAATGGGCATCTGTTGAATAAAATGAGAGGGAAAATTTTGGGGTACAATATCATACAACCCTAATTACTAATAGAAATATGGAAAACGATAAATTGCAGAATTTAAATGTCCTACGCTATTACAACGCTTTGGGAATGGGGGTACAAATTTACAAATGGTGATGGAAAGCAATAAAACCCTAATTACCTATTAGAAACCATTTACATAGATAATAATGTGAAATAATAAGATGCACAAAAAATGTAAAGTAGAGGAAAGAAAGAGGAAGTTTTTTTGGTAGAGAAAAATGTTTAATGTTTTAACTTAATTGATTGACTTTGTATTTAAAAGAAACTAGTAAACCTAAATAAATTAAATCAAAATAAAATTAATTGTATTAATCAAAAGGAAAAATAATTTAAATATAGAAAAACCTAAATCTAAATTAATTTAAAAGAGAAAATAATTGTTAGAAATTTTTTTTTTCATGTTTATGTCAATTTGGAAAATAATGTAAAATGAATAAAAAAATCTAAATCTAATATTTTAATTAACAAAATAAAATAAAGTGTTTAAATTAATTAAATAAAACCTAAAAAACAATTTTTTTTGTGATTTTATGATTTAAATATAATATTTTGTATTTAAAATAAAAATGAAACAAAAAGAAAATATAAAGAAAATAAAATAAAAGAGATTGGGCATGTGGTGTTGTGAAAGGAATTTAGAGGGTGTAAAAAAGAATACTAGGCCCAAAACTGATTTTTGTTTGAATCAGAAAAAATAAAATAAAAATGAAATGGGCCTGCAAGGTAGTAAAAGGGGGGTGAAGAATAGCAAAAATAAAAAGGCCAAAGCAGAGGGGCCCAACACCTGTTTGTAATCCAATGTGACTGGCCCTTTGAGATGTGTAACACCCAATTTCTATCCGGCGAATAATATTAAAAATCAGAGTTCAACATAAATAGGATGCTACATTTACAACTTAAAATCAAACTTCATTTAGTCGCATACAAACAGATACATAACACTTAACTCAAATGAACCGATAATAACCTGGTTTATTCTTCAAAATCAAACAACTTTTTATTGACAAGCAGCGGAATCTACATACTCAACTTCAATTCACTTAACATCTTTTATTCAACTAAAATAACCTCAAGACAACAATTATTTCATGTAATCAACTTAAAATTTCAGCAACTGAAACAATAATTAACAACTAAACATCAAGTATTCATCCTATCGAGTGATATGTATCAGAGCGACAACACCGACTCGAACTAACGAGGTAACAATTATCCTTCTTGATTACCTGCACGTTACCAACAGAGGGAGACATTCAAACAGAAGGGGTGAGATATCGGACAATATAATAAGTCATGTGATAAATAATATATTAAATCAGATCATATAAAATCACCACTTCACAACTTACAAACAACTTTAATCACAACAAAACATCAACACGACATAAATACTAATTCACGACTTTTAGATAATACTTGTGACAACAAGTCAATAATATAAAGCAACAACAAATATATCATACACACAACTCAAGATGAAACAGCAACTGCGACTCAATTACAATGCACATGCATGTGGTACCATTGGAGCAAAACTGTCATCTTAAAAATATGCCAATAAATAGAGGCATCAACAAGGCATAATCCTTCTTCGCAGTTTTCCAATCCAGGTCATCACAGAGTATGCAAATGTATGTGACTCAACGAGTGCACCATCGCATACTCACAACAATCATCATCCATCACAAGGCATAATCCCACATCACCATTATTACCAGTAAATAGAGGTAATTTATCATCACTTAAAATTCTCTGCAACTTCGCATTATTAACAAGAATTCACATAGACAATCACAGCAACACAACATCTCAACATAAATCAACATTGTCCATAAGCCTAACAACTTAATAATAATTCAACACTGGCCATAAGCTTACAACTTGATATTTCAACAACAACAGTTAGCGTAATATTGGCATAAGCCTACAACTTAATATGTCACAACAACAATAACACAACAACATGTCAATAACCATTTGACATTGGCCATAGGCCTACAACATAATATTGCCCTTAATTATTCAGACAATTCTCGACTATACCGGTTAATTACTTAACTAAATGCTTATTTATAATTACAAAACTTCTACAAATTGTTATACTATAATACTACATCATCATTATCATTGATATTATTATTATGAACCAAGCATTATCATAAGATCTTCATGTCATCATCATACTTCATCACCACAAAACATTATGGCGATTCAACGCGGGAAAGCTAACTCTATCCTAACTTAGGTAATATAATTATCCTTTTTATCCTTCATTTTACTCCTTATAAATATGGATCATCGCATTAGCTTTCCAGCACTTCGAACGGCGTATCAAACGAAATTACGGTACAAAAGTTATGGAGTTTTCAAGTTTTCAAAAATACTGTCAAACAGTGAGCAATCGATTGCACTAACACAACAATCGATTGCACCCTGTTCCAGAGGCCAAAAATCACGTTTTTTAAGCAGTGCAATTGATTTCTCTCCTGCTACAATCTATTTCTTACTAAAACAAAGGCAAAAATCCCAATTTTTTAAGCAGTGCAATCGATTGCTCTTCTGTTACAACCGATTGCACCCTGTGAAAAACAGTTTTATGATTTATGTAAGGTACAGTACGAAAATCCTTTTATCTCAACCCCGACAACACAAACCTCATGAAATAATACACAATCTTATATCCAATTATCATGGCTATCAACATACATCAATTACCACACATATATAACATCAATTATACACATAATGCATCAAAATTAATCATCAAAGGATAAAACCCCAAAACAACCACATAGGGAGAAATCAACAACATACAACCATGGAACCTTAACTATATCATAACCCATAATTATTCAAACCCTTAGATTTATAATCCCCTTACAATTTCTCATAACACCCATTATAGGATAAGGAACCCCACCCTTACCTCGGATTAGAGATTGCTCTACAATTTTCTAATCGAATCCTGTTTTGCCTCTTTTCCTCTTCTCTGTAACTTCTACGTTCTTTTCTTTCTTCTAACCCTTATTCCTCTTTTACTTGACAAAATATCTTTTCCTTACTGTAACTTCTAATTTCTATTATTATAACCAAACTTAATAATAATAGTATTGCTATTGGGCCTAATTCTCACACCTCCTTAGTGCTACATACCACCATATAAATAAGACCGACAACTTAATCTTATATTATTCCATTAATTCTAACATTATTATTATTATTATTAATCAACTAATCAATTAATTATTAATAATCTAACAACTTATACCAACAATTCTCAATATCTCACAACTTCAACCAATAATCCAAAATTAATTTAATTAAATAATTAATTAAATTAACGGGCGTTACAACTCTCCCCTACTTAGAATATTTTCGTCCTCAAAAATCTACTCGATACTACCACTCTTAACGCGAATTTCGCATCACACTCTTTGATCCTCAAGTCGTGTCTGGCAACACTTTGACCACTACTTTCTCGACATAAAAATAACTCAACAAGATTTAAATCAAATTCATATGTGCTAATCATTCAACACTTCGCGACATGATCATTACTAGAATCTCAACTACTCAACCATCATCTGACATATCCACAATTAAAGTAGCAACAACTATAACACACTTATACTTGGATGTACATCATCACAATATCATCCTGAAATACGGTGGAAGAACTGACTTGGTTGTTTTGCGTTTGATCGCAATTATTGTGAATAGTAAGAGTCACCACCGAATTTTCTTTTACCCAATAAAGGAAAGGTTGAAAAGAACAAGAAATACCTTTAGAGATGTTTTCTTGAGTTCGGGGGGTAGTTTATGAAAAGGGAAGGTATTAGCACCCTTTTCATCAGTAGTTATCTACGGGCTCTTAGTTGCTTACTAGATCACTTGCTTTTGTTTGAAAATGTGCTTGTGGGGTGGGTTTGAAAATATTTTGAAAACGTCTTTGTAATGATTCTCGTCTCTATAAGAATGCATACAAAGTGTTGATTTTGAAAATACTTCAAAGAGATGTTTGTGGAATATGTTTTTGAAAGTGATTTTGAAAAGTGTCTTTGTAATGATTCTCGTCTCTAAAAGAATGCGTACAAAGAGCTTTGTCTTTTGAAAATGTTTCAATTGAAAGTGTTGGTGTGAAAAAATGTTTTTATTGTGAGCAAGCGGGCAATTATGAGCATCCTAACTACTCAAAAGGTCTATGTTCTTTTCCTCCTCCTTTAGATGTTGCTATCTTACCATTGATTTGGTAAGAAGCCCCATCGTTGGATGTGAAGGGACGGGCGTGGGTCATTTGTATAGTCGTAGAAGGCAACCTATGGGACGTTTTAGCAATGTCGTATAGGGACTAGATCGTTTACCGAAGGCAACATCGAGGGTCATCGAGGGACTATGATCTTTTATCGAGAGTCTTTGCTAAAACACCCATATTTTAGGGACATGACTATTTTCCGAGGCAACAAGTGATATTACCCTAGAGGTGCATGTGTTTAAAGTGTGTTTGATTGCATGCATTTTGTCTTTGATTAGGGTTGTCTACTTGTTGGTTTTATCTTGCCATACATCCTAATTACTAACATTTGTATAAAGCAATAAAAATGAACAAAATAAATACCCTACACAATTACAACCATATTGAATAGCAAGAAAATATAAAGACAAAACAAAATAAAATAAGGGAAAATAAGCCTTTCGATCCAGGAAGAATGCACCCTTCAATTTTGATTTTCTGGGCTTCTTTCGATTTGGGCTTAGCAGTCAGCGTGAGAGGCAGCCTTCGATTCATCCTTCTGGCTGCTTCTTTCGATTGGGCCTGGAAGTCAGTGTGAGAGGAAGCTTTTGATTCAACCTTTTGGCTGCTTCTTTCGATTGGGCCTGTCAGTCAGTGTGAGAGGTAGCTTTAGATTCTCCCTTCTTGCTCCTTCGTTTGGAATGTGAAGCAGTAAGGGCCTACAAAGTAGCATGAGTGCGTATCCTCTGTTCACGCCCTCTTAGTCTTTCATTTAGGACTATGAAACAGTAAGGGAGCGAAGCCTGAGGCTTCGTTTCACACAAAACTTCTTCTTCTGTTTGGGGCCTATACAGGTTAGTTCTACCATATATTTGGACAAGAAAAACAAACGAAAAAGGGAAAAAACGAAAAATGAACAAATGTCATGTACATGCTTGAAACGAAAGGAAATGACTACTTACATGTTATGCTAGAAACGAAAGGTTCAAGGTTAAGAGAACTTACCTTGCTTGAAGATGAAATGTGTGTGCTGGACCTTGAGTGGCTTCCATGAGTGTCCCTGGATTCGAAGGAAAGAAACAAGGGTAATGTTTCTAGTGCTGGGTTTGAAAGAAGGAACCAAGTATTGGGTTGGTGTTTCACTGGCTTCTGGATTCGAAGGGAAGAAACAAGTGTGTTGTTTCGTTTGATTATGGGTTTGAATGTGTTGTTAAGTATTTGAGAGTGTTTGATAGTTTGAGAGTTTGAGAGTTTGAGAGTTTGATAGTTTGATGATTTTTCTCCACACCCCAAAGTATTCTGGATGTGTTGTCCAGCCCCTTAGACGTGTTATAGAGCCTCTTATTTATAGATGAAGTTGTCTGAGGTTTAGGAGGGAAAACAAAAGAATTTGAAAAAATTGGGTATACTATTTTTGTAGCTTTCGAGGGGCAGTATTTGTATGCCAAATTGGTGAAAATACAGGAGCAGTGTAGCAGGACTACTGTGCAGCAGTTTTGGAGCATTATGGTCAGTGCATCAGGCTTGTACTTGCAGCAAGCATCTTTGAATATTTCATCTTTTCGTTTTGACCTCATAGGTCCAACCTTCGACCAGACTCCTCTTCAGAAAACAATATTTATTTCTAATCAAAGTGTCTTCTGAATGGGCCCTTTTTGTACATCATTCGAAGGGGCCAGTTGTAAGTGTCATAGCATAAAAACTATGTGTGTTGAAACAAATTGTTTCTAAGGGAGATACTGCCCAGTCGAAACTGGCGTGAACGTAGTCAATGCTTTGTGGGCGCCATTGCCTTGTGAATGCTAGCCATGGAGAAGCTTTTGCCTTGTGCGTAATGGCCTGAAGGGAGTCCTGGCTTTTGTGAATCGAAGGAATCATACAAAGGGAAAATGGCTTCTGAATCGAAGGAAAGCTACAGGAGGCCATTGCCATGTGCACCAAAAGCTAGCTTGTAAGGGGTCATTGGTGTAATCGAAGCTTGCATGCAGGAGGCTTAAATTCCCAAACGAGACTTGCATGCAAGAGGTCCCTGTTTTGTGAATCAAAGGAAACCTTCAGAATGTCATTGCCTTCGGAATTGAAGGAAGCTTTCAAAAGGTCATTTTCTTCTGAATCGAAGGAAGTCAGTATGAAGCCACTACATTATGAATCGAAGGACACCAACAGGAGGCCCTTCCCTTTTTGAATCGAAGGAGGCTGTTTCAAATGCCCAGTCGAAGCTAGTTGAAGATAGGTGTTTCCTGCCCTGTGGATCAAAGCTAGTTGCTTCAAAGGAAACCTTTTTCCTCGAACAAAGTTTGAATCTACTACCCTATATTTAAGTTTTGATGATAACAAAGTGAAAAGATATATTATTTATATTATTCATGTATGAACTATCTGCTGCCTAAAATTACTATGTTCTGACTTGCAGATACTCTGATTGATATAAGCAAGATCACACCTATTCAGCATCAGAATTTGGTTTCAGACATCAGCATCAGAAGTTGCCATATCAGAATGTCAGAATCAGATGATCAACTCACGTATATGCTGAAGCCTGATGAACAAGACTGCGCTCAACACTCTGATAAAGAAACACAACAGTTCATCAGCAGCTAAGCAGAGTCAGAATGAGCCAAGCCAGAACTTGCATTAAGTAAGCAACGGTACTGTGCATTGAAAGCAAATTAATACCAACGGCCTCATTCTAGACAAGATCTGCTCGATAAGGAAAGTTTGTTAATAGCATTGAATCAAGAATATTGCATCCAACGTTCAACATCTCAGTGCTATATAAACAAGACTTTGAAGATTGAAATGGCTAATGCTCTCCAAATCTTTACACGCATAAAAGCTGATCAAAATCTTCTCTCTCTCAGTTTTGCTAAACACTACACATTCTGATATTCTATCATTTGTTTAGCAATCTAGTTTCTAAGCTTTAAGTTGTGTATACATCAGAGTTGTGATACAGTTTTGTAGAAAATATTCACACACTTAGTTTTATCTCTTTGTAAGAAAGTGTTTCCTTGACAAACCGGGTTGTGGTTTGGATCAAGAAGGCTTTAGCAGTTGTTAAAGCAGTCTGTAATATTCAGTTGAATATAGTGGATTAAGACCTCGTTGGAGAGAGGCGAAATCACCTTGACGGGTGGACTGGAGTAGTTTGAGATCAAACGAACCAGGATAAAAATATCTTGTTCATTGCATTAGGTTTCAGTTTTACAATTCAACCCCCCCTTCTTGTGTTTTTCACTACTTCAATTGGCATCAGAGCGCCTGGTTCTGAGCTAAAACACTTAACCGTGTCAGTACAAGATCCAGCGTCAAAAAAACACAATGGCAGGAAACAATTCTCACATCAACAATGACAACAATGAGGACAGAGACAGATTCAGCGGCAAACCTCCAGTCTTTGATGGAGAAAACTTTGATTACTGGAAAGACAGAATTGAAAGCTTCTTTCTGGCACATGATGCTGATCTGTGGGATATGGTGACAGACGGATACACGCACCCTGTGAATGCAAGCGGTCAGAAGATTGATAGAAAAACAATGTCTGACCAACAAAAGCGTGACTTCAAGAATCACCACAAGGCCAGAACCATCCTCCTCAGCGCCATCTCCTATACTGAGTATGAAAAGATCTCCAACAGAGACACAGCAAAGAATATTTTTGACTCACTCAGAATGACGCATGAGGGCAACGTTCAGGTCAAAGAAACAAAAGCTCTGGCGCTCATTCAGAAGTATGAGGCGTTCAAAATGGAAGAATCTGAATCCATTGAAACCATGTTCTCTAGATTCCAGATTCTGGTAGCTGGTCTCAAAGTTCTGGACAAAGGATACTCTACTGCTGACCATGTCAAGAAAATCATCAGAAGTTTACCCAAGCAGTGGAGACCTATGGTTACATCTCTGAAGCTAGCTAAAGATCTCAACAAAATCACTCTGGAGGAACTTATCAGCTCCCTCAGAAGTCATGAGATAGAGCTAGAAGCTGATGAGCCTCAGAAGCAAGGTAAGCCTTTAGCATTAAAATCTAACAAAAAATTTGAGTCTAAAGTTTTGCAGGCAGTTGAAGAAACATTTGATGGATCCTCATCAGAAGAAGACGAACTCTCTCTCCTTTCCAGAAGAGTAAATCAACTGTGGAAGCAAAGACAAAGAAAGTTCAGGAATCCCAGAAGATCTGATCAGAACGAGTCTTCTTCCAGATACAGAAGGACAGATTCTTCCTCTGGATACAGAAGATCTGAAGGCTCCTCCAGTAGCAAAAAGCCAAACACCAAGGACATCATCTGCTATGAGTGCAATGAGAAAGGACACTATAAGAGTGACTGCCCAAAGCTTCAGAGGGAAAAGCCCAAAAAGAAGTTTGGAAGAGAGAAGAAGAAAAGTCTCATGGCTACATGGGATGACTCTGACTCGTCTGAAGCTGACTCAGAATCAGATGATGAGAGGGCAAACATAGCTCTCATGGCTAACATCTCAGAAGATAGTGAAGCTTCTGAATCAGACTCAGAATCAGATACTGAAGAGGTATTTCCTAACTTTGCTGTTAACTTTACAAAGGCTGAACTTGCTGAAAGCCTTAATGAGATTCTGGAACGTTATCAGCAAATTAGAGCTAAATTCAGAGACCTGAAAAGGAATCTTGAATCTGACTCTAATAAGACTGAGAGTCTCAAATTGGAGAATTCTGAGCTGAGAAATAAGATTTCAAAATTAGAAAATACTTTACAAAACTCTTAGAAGGAACCAATTTTTGAAACTCCCAGCAACGCTGATGAGATCATCAAGGAGTATGATCACAGTTTCCAGAAGTTCCTATCTAAAAGCATAGATAGAAGCAGAATGGCTTCAATGATCTATGGAGTTAGCATAAACGGCAGGAAAGGAATAGGATACCAAGGTAAGGTTCCTACACCAAATAATGTCATGGACTTAACCATTAAACACACTCCTCTGAATTCACATTTTGTATATGGTCACACACATGATATTAAATACACTAGCAGTAAGCACTCTGTGAAACCAAAATTCAACCAGAGTTTTGGTAAAACTAACAAATCAGGACCCAAGAAAATCTGGGTACCTAAGGATAAAATAATACATGTTGCAGATATCTTTAGCAGCAAGTCAGAAACACCAGTCATGGTACCTGGACTCTGGCTGCTCACGACACATGACGGGAAGAAGGCATATGTTCCAAAGCCTGGAACTTAAGCCTGGAGGCCACGTTGGCTTTGGAGGCAATCAGAGGGGAAAGATAATTGGCTCTGGAACTGTAGGTAATGGAAATCTTCCCTCTATTAATAATGTTCTGCTAGTAGATGGATTGATGCATAATCTGTTATCCATAAGTCAATTAAGTGATAATGGTTATGATATAATCTTTAATCAAAAATCATGTAAAGCTGTTAGTCAGAAAGATGGGACTATCCTGTTTAATGGTAAGAGGAAAAACAACATTTACAAAATCAAACTTTCTGAACTAAAGAGTCAGAATGTAAAATGTCTTCTGTCTGTTAACAACGAGCAGTGGATCTGGCACAGAAGATTGGGGCATGTTAGTATGAGAAGAATATCTCAGATTAACAGACTCAATCTGGTCAGAGGACTTCCTAATTTGAAGTTCAATTCAGATGCTCTGTGTGAAGCATGTCAGAAAGGCAAATTTGCAAAACCTTCTTTTAAATCCAAAAATGTTGTTTCTACCTCTAAGCCATTAGAACTTCTGCACATTGACTTATTTGGACCAGTTAAAACTGCTTCAGTCAGTGGCAAGAAGTATGGGTTAGTAATCGTAGATGACTATAGCAGATGGACATGGGTAAAGTTCTTAAGACACAAGAACGAGTCACACTCTGTGTTTGTTACCTTCTGTAACCAAGTTCAGAATGAAAAGGATCTTAGAATCGTTAAAGTCAGAAGTGATCATGGTGGAGAATTTGAAAACAAAGATTTTGAGTCATTCTTTAATGACAGAGGCATTCTGCATGATTTCTCCTGTCCTAGAACTCCCCAACAAAATGGAGTTGTAGAACAAAAGAACAGAACATTGCAAGAAATGGCCAGAACCATGATCAATGAGACAAACGTTGCTAAGACCTTCTGGGCAGAAGCAATAAACACAGCGTGTTACATTCAGAATAGAATCTCAACAAGACCTATTCTGGAAAAGACTCCATATGAATTGTGGAAGAACAGAAAGCCCAACATTTCATATTTTCATCCATTTGGATGTACTTGCTTTATATTAAATACAAAGAATTATTTGAACAAGTTTGACTCTAAAGCACAGAAGTGTATTATGTTAGGATACTTTGAACGCTCAAGAGGGTACAGAGTATACAATACAGAAACACAGATTGTGGAAGAATCAATCAGTGTTCGTTTTGATGATAAGCTTGACTCTGAAAAGTCAAAGCAGAATGAAGTTTTTGCAGGTATAGAAATTGAATTTACAGGTTCTGAAGACAAGTCATCAGAAGCTCTCAACACAGACATTCCTTCAACGTCTGAAAGGAGCACTGCTAGCAATCCTACAACAGCTGCTGATCAACCTCAGAAGATATTATCCAGAAGCAGCTTGGATCACCCAGAAGAGACTATCTTAGGAAGAAAGGAAGATCCAATCAAAACAAGAGCAAGCTTCAGAAACTCTGAAGAAACTCTTATGGGACTTGTGTCTCTGATTGAACCTTCTTCTATTGATGAAGCACTTCTGGATAATGACTGGATTCTGGCAATGCAAGAAGAGCTGAATCAATTCACCAGAAACGACGTATGGGATCTCGTTCCCAGACCAAAAGGATTCAACGTCATTGGAACAAGATGGGTGTTCAGAAACAAGCTAAATGAACAAGGTGAAGTCATCAGAAACAAGGCACGACTGGTTGCACAAGGTTATAGTCAGCAAGAGGGGATAGACTATACAGAAACCTTTGCCCCAGTCGCCAGGTTAGAATCTATCAGACTTTTAATTTCATTTGCGGTTAATAGAGGCATCACTCTGTATCAGATGGATGTCAAAAGTGCATTCTTAAATGGTTATATAGAAGAATAAGTTTATGTACACCAACCCCCTGGTTTTGAAAATACAAAACATCCAGAACATGTTTTCAAACTAAAGAAGTCACTGTATGGTCTGAAACAAGCTCCCAGAGCTTGGTATGAAAGTCTAAGTAACTTTCTGTTAGAAAATGAATTCACCAGAGGGAAAGTGGACACTACTCTATTCTGTAAATCAGTTAAGAATGACATCTTAGTCTGTCAAATTTATGTTGATGATATTATTTTTGGTTCTACTAATCCTTCTCTTGGAAGAAAATTTGCTAAGTGTATGCAGGCAGAATTTGAGATGAGCCTCATGGGGGAACTGAAATTCTTTCTAGGAATTCAGATCAATCAAACTCCAGAGGGAACTTACATTCATCAGAGCAAATACATCAGAGATCTTCTGAAGAAATTTGACCTCTCAGAATGTAAGCCATCAAAGATTCCAAGGCATCCCACGTGCATTCTGGAAAGAGAAGAGGTAAGCAAAAATGTAGAATAGAAAGTCTACAGAGGTATGATTGGTTCTCTCCTCTATCTGACTGCTTCAAGACCTGACATATTATTCAGTGTTTGTATCTATGCTAGATTCCAATCAGATCCTAGAGAATCTCACTTAAGAGCTGTTAAGCGAATTTTCAAGTATCTGAAAGGTACTACTAATCTGGGTTTGTTTTATAGAAAATCTAGTGATTACAGCTTAGTAGGCTACTGCGATGCTGATTTTGCTGGAGACAGAGTAGAACGAAAAAGTACTTCAGGAAGCTGCCAGTTTCTGGGAGAAAATCTGATCTCTTGGTCCAGCAAAAGGCAATCAACAATTGCACTATCAACAGCAGAAGCTGAGTACATAGCAGCAGCAGGACGTAGCACACAAATGCTCTGGATGAAAAGTCAGCTTGAAGACTTCCAGATTTTTTAGAGTAACATTCCTATACTCTGTGATAATACTTCTGCTATTTGCTTAAGTAAGAATCCCATTTTACATTCTAGAGCTAAGCATATAGAAATAAAACATCATTTCATTAGGGACTATATTCAGAAAGGTATTTTGAACTTAAAATTTATAGATACAGACCATCAATGGGCTGATATCTTTACTAAACCCCTTTCAGAAGATAGGTTTAATTTCATTCTGAAACATCTCAGCATGAAAGTTTGTCCAGAGTGAAAATGTTTTAATTCCATATATTTACCTTCAGAATGTAATTGTTTTACTGTGAACTTCTGATCAATCTTCTTTCAGAAAGATAGAACATGCAGATTGTATCAGATGCAAGTCTAAAGATCTGAGAGTCTAAGCTCAAAGACAGACGTGCTGATCACTACATCAAACAAGTGTCATCCAATCATCAGCATATCTCTGAAGCAGAACGCGTGCACGCTTCTGAGAAGGCAAAGCGCTGATTGGGTGCATTGAGTCACATGTCTGGTAACCGTTTTTAAGTATCTTTCTCAAATCCCCCAAAATCAGCAAGCATTTAATGAAAAGTAATCATGCTTTTAAAATGAAATCATGATTTTTCTCTTTCTTAAAAACGTTTATCTTTTCAAAATATTTTGAAACTCTATTTAAACACATTAATCTCTCATTCTCATTCTTTACGTTTTCTCACTAATACTCAAGAATTTCTCTGCATATTTCTGTGTTCATCTCTTGCAAAACCTTTTTTGTTTCTTCTCAAAACCTGTTCACACGCTTGCCTCCTCAACCTTAGTCTTTTTTCATTCATGTCTTTTTCATGTTTTCTTTGATTTTCTGATGTACTGTTTGAATATGTTTTGTACTATTTTCATGTTTTGATTCTGAACCATTTCAATATGACAAGTTTTTCTGATCTTAATTGTTTTAGCACATCACTTACACTTTTTGATTGCTGACAAAAAGGGGGAGAACAAGAATGATATTTTAAACAATAACGGCTAACTAGACAGAAATTCTCAAACATTCTAACTCTATTACTTGAAAATGTTTTTTCTGTTTTGCTTAAAGTCTACAGGTACAAGGAAGCTCCTGGACACTCTGAAGACTAGAAGCTCTGATCACTATGAAGCTCTGATCCGCTCAGATACTCTGATCCAAAGCAAAGCTCTGACAAGAAAAGCTCTGAAGCTCTGCTCTGACATAAAGCTTCTGATAGTCAAAGACTCTGATACTCTGATGTTCAAAGAAAGGCAAAAAAATCTGACCCTGAAGAACACTTGTAATCAAAGGGAAGTAATAAACTCAGGGGGAGTATCTCTCAACTCTGATATCTTTTTACCTCTTACTCTGATGCATCTTTCTGATACCTTTTCACGTTATTTTCATTTAAAAATATCTAGTTTTTGTCATCATCAAAAAGGGGGAGATTGTTAGAACAAAGTTTGAATCTACTACCCTATATTTAAGTTTTGATGATAACAAAGTGAAAAGATATATTATTTATATTATTCATGTATGAACTATCTGCTGCCTAAAATTACTATGTTCTGACTTGCAGATACTCTGATTGATATAAGCAAGATCACACCTATTCAGCATCAGAATTTGGTTTCAGACATCAGCATCAGAAGTTGCCATATCAGAATGTCAGAATCAGATGATCAACTCACGTATATGCTGAAGCCTGATGAACAAGACTGCGCTCAACACTCTGATAAAGAAACACAACAGTTCATCAGCAGCTAAGCAGAGTCAGAATGAGCCAAGCCAGAACTTGCATTAAGTAAGCAACGGTACTGTGCATTGAAAGCAAATTAATACCAACGGCCTCATTCTAGATAAGATCTGCTCGATAAGGAAAGTTTGTTAATAGCATTGAATCAAGAATATTGCATCCAACGTTCAACATCTCAGTGCTATATAAACAAGACTTTGAAGATTGAAATGGCTAATGCTCTCCAAATCTTTACACGCATAAAAGCTGATCAAAATCTTCTCTCTCTCATTTTTGCTAAACACTACACATTCTGATATTCTATCATTTGTTTAGCAATCTAGTTTCTAAGCTTTAAGTTGTGTATACATCACAGTTGTGATACAGTTTTGTAGAAAACATTCACACACTTAGTTTTATCTCTTTGTAAGAAAGTGTTTCCTTGACAAACCGGGTTGTGGTTTGGATCAAGAAGGCTTTAGCAGTTGTTAAAGCAGTCTGTAATATTCAGTTGAATATAGTGGATTAAGACCTCGTTGGAGAGAGGCGAAATCACCTTGACGGGTGGATTGGAGTAGTTTGAGATCAAACAAACCAGGATAAAAATATCTTGTTCATTGCATTAGATTTCAGTTTTACAATTCAACCCCCCCCTTCTTGTGTTTTTCACTACTTCAGAGGCCCTTCCCTTTTTGAATCGAAGGAGGCTGTTTCAAATGCCCAGTCGAAGCTAGTTGAAGATAGGTGTTGCCTGCCCTGTGGATCAAAGCTAGTTGCTTCGAAGGAAACCTTTTTCCTCGTAGATCGAGGCATGCAGAAGGAAGGAGTTCCCTTATGGATCGAAGGAGGCACAAAGGATGTTATTGTCTTATGGATCGAAGGAGGCATGAAGGATTCCATAGTCCAAAAGAAGCAGTCTTGAAAGAGACTAAAGTCCAAACGAAGCAAGGGAAATCAAAAAAGGATTGAAGGAGACCAATGTCCAATCGAATCCTTGTGAATCAAAGTAAACTTGTTTTTCTTCAAAAAAAATCATTTTACCTGCTTTTCCCTTTTTTAACAGTTTCCTCTTTAACTTGATGCTGGAAAATCCAATGGTACTTGTGCAAGCTTTGAATTTTTGAGAATCCTTGTGAGAAATCCCTTGAGAAAAGAGAGGGAAAATTTTAGGGTACAACACATCCTAAAAACATTCCCAACACCAAAACACATACGCAATTTCATTCCCATATATACATATGTATGTAAATTATCAACACAATATCAACGACTCCATTCATATCGTCGTATCACCCTTATAGTGACATCAACATATCCAACATAGTTAACTTCGTCATATTATGGAGTACTATCCATCATTTATGGTAACTAACAACAACATCACAACAACGGGAACAAAATTATTATAACATTAACTTAACAGTATAGCTCAACAAATATACATACAAATCACCATCAACTAACAACCACAATAATTTCATTATAGGATCAACAAATATATCTGAGATATCACAACACCTTGTCACATCATCCCTACATCAACAATCTACCAAATCAAGTATGTAGAGTCATATACTCATAGTAACTGCGCCACATACGCTTCAGCTGCGCAACTCTGATAATCCATCTTAAGTCACCGTCCTCATTAAAGTTTCTTCCAACTATACAGTTTATAAGTCTAATTCCAATTTCAGAATTTCCTCAACATCCACCATAAAATCATTGTTCACTTGATATTCTCAATCTTTCACTTTGCGACGTTATCTCGTATATAAACCCGCTACTCCGAATTATTCAATATGTCATAACTCTTTCCTAGAAATTCCTCTATTACTTCACACAAACTGGTGAGCGACTACCTCATGACATAACATTAACCACTTCACTCACCATTAAGATAGCAAGACAAGTCTATACAATCCAACACAATCTTGTCTACTATCAACAAGAGATTAAGGGTGATCAGTTCCTCAATTTGTCAATAAATAGCCAACAATCATAATGAAGTATAAACCATCGTTACTGAACTATAGTAGTGTTCCTTTAGAACTTGTACTCAAGTCACCTAACGCACCATAATCCAATAATTTCCAATGAGGTTTACAAATACTTCCATAATTTCCCTCTCATTCGATTTTGTCGATGAGACACCAACGCTTAACATATTACACGGTCCATATTACACTCACTTAGCCTCACACGAAGGTTAAGTATCCTCCAACTCAAGAATTACTTTCTTCATCTCTGCGTCATCAGGAATACAAATTCGATTATGGAATCTCAACACACCCTACGCATTTGACTCGAAATCATCATTCTCAGACTGATCGAGTCTAACCATCGAATCTACCAATTTCACATCTAGCTTCTGAGCTTCTTTGATATTGTCCAGAAAATCATTGTTAATCTTCAATATCCCCAACATAACACTCTTCGGTGTCACTTTGCAAACTAAGCTCATATCTTTGAACTGTTAAATTAATTCCAATTCTTTAACCATCATTGCTGACATATGTAAAGTCTTTTGACTTAACGCATCAACCACCACATTTGCTTTACCTTAGATGATAATTCACACCGAAATCATAATCTTCCAATAACTCCAACCATCTTCGATGTCTCCTATTCAATTCCTTCTGATCAAATAAATAATTTAAACTCTTATGGCCGCTAAATACTTCAAATCTAGAACCAAAAAGACAACGTCTCCAAATCATCAACATAAACACCACTAAGTCCCATCTTAGACGCGTTCATAATACACTACAAATGACTCACTCGGATTAGGCAAATCCAATACCAGAGCAGTCATCAATATTTTCTTTAGTTCTACAAAAATTGCTTCACATGCAACATCTCATACTTGAAATGATGAACGACTATCATTTTTAATGTCGAACATCTCATTTCACAACTTATTCGCCAACAACATATTATGCTTGACATCGTCTCGAATAACTGCGATAATAATCATTTATGTCCAAAAAGCCTCTAGTTCTGTAAACGACTTTAGAGTTCCTCTATATGGGAATGCATCAACCATATTTGAAAACACATTCATATGATAGAATATATTTCTATCTCCTCATAAGTTCCAACGGAACACTAATCTGATACTCGGAACGCAAGATATGAATTTCGAAAGTTATCCGAAAATGAGAACATCGACATCATACATCGACATACTATCAGACACCTTACGATAACATCAAAATAAAATTTCTTTATACCAGTACCAACACTTACCATTCTTGAAATCGTACTCATCTCCTCGCATTTCTGACTTTGACTCGTGATTCAAAATATTCCAACAACTTCAATAACTTTTACAATCACTCACAAGGATCCCACGACAAGGTCTACATAATTTTGTCACTCTACTACCATTCATACGTCGACATCTTACGTAAGGGCTACTCAAACCAATAACTTTACAGTCCACCAGCAGTGCTGAAACATCGCAACTTTCTAAATTCCACCTTCTAAAGATTATCCTTGTTACTTAACAATCACCTTCTGAAACATCAGGGATTTACACTCTACTCGTATATCAACAACCGTTACATTGCTCCTCATCCTTCAATAAGTAAACACCAACAATGTATGATCATCCTCTCTCAATATGTTCCAAATTGATTAATAAATAAAGTCTTTAATCCATGTCACCTTTGGATTCGGGAAACAACAAAACTTCAGTAATACTTGCACTGTCGCCATACTGAACCAACATCTTACAACCGAAACATATCCTAGAATCAAAGCTTCTCCCTCACTTATATTCAAACTAACTCCTGCATACAAGCGATTAGAAAAGCACGAAAACACGGAAAATGTTCCACACACGTTGCGTACTAAAGAAAAAACAACATTAGACAACTTGGCCGAACGGACCGACCTACTTTGATACCACTAATGTAACACCCCATTTCTACTCGGTGAATAATAAAAATCAGAGTTCAACATAAATAGGATGCTAAATTTACAACTTAAAATCAAACTTCATTTAATCGCATACAAACAGATACATAACACTTAACTCAAATGAACCGATAACAACCTGATTTATTCTTCAAAATCAAACAACTTTTTATTGACAAGCAGCGGAATCCACATACTCAACTTCAATTCACTTAACATCTTTTATTCAACTAAAACAACCTCAAGAAAACAATTATTTCATGTAATCAATTTAAAAATTCATCAACTGAAATAATAATCAATAACTAAACATCAAGCGTTCATCCCCCCGAGTGATACGTATAAGAGCGACAACACCGACTCGAACTAACAAGGTAACAACTATCCTTCTTGATTACCTGCACGTTACCAACAGAGGGAAATATTCAAACAGAAGGGGTGAGATATCAGACAATATAATAAGTCGTGTGATAAATAATATATTAAATCAGATCATATAAAATTACCACTTCACAACTTACAAACAACTTTAATCACAACAAAACATCAACATGACATAACTACTAATTCAGACCTTTTAGATAATACTTGTCACAACAAGTCAAAAACATAAAGCAACAACAAATATATCATCCCCACAACTCAATTACAATGCACATGCATGTGGTACCATTGGAGTAGAACTTCCATCTTAAAAATCTGCCAATAAATAGAGGCATCAACAAGGCATAAGCCTTCTTCACAGTTTACCAATCCAGGCCATCACAATTTATGCAAATGTATATGACTCAATGAATGCACCATAACATACTCACAACAATCATCATCCATCGCAAGGCATATGCCCACATCACCATTATTACCCGTAAATAGAGGTAATTCATCATCATTTAAAATTCTCTGCAACTTTGCATTATTAACAAGAATTCACAAAGACAATCACAGTGTTGTACCCTAAAATTTGCCCTCTCATTTCTCAGGAATTTTCTCACAAGATCTTCCACGAACCAAGTTTGCAGCACTAATACATCAATTTAGGTTTGGAATTGGCACAAGGGCAAAATGGTCAAAATGCACATTGAAAAGTCAAACTTTGACTTTTGGATCAAAATCAAGTTTCAAAAACATATTCCATCAAGACATGTTAGAATATGAAATTTGGTTCATTAAGAAAATCAAAGGTCAAAATTACTTTGGAAAAGTCAAAATTCTAAACACAGAAATTTTTCTAAGTGTTAAGAAAAGATGATAAGTTCAGAACTTCTGGCCAGATTTTCATCATGATGCAAGATGATTCAGGAAGAACTTCTGACACAAGAGTTATAAATCTCAATGAGAGCTAAAACATTGCAGAATAGAACTTCTTCTAGAAATGATGGGATTTCAAGTTATACATCCTTGAAAGCACGTTCATGAAACTAAAACACTTAGTAAATTCTGAACCTTTCCAAGTCAGAATTTGGTTAGAACTTCTTGGGCCAATTTTCACGTAGGTTCAATTAGAGTTTGCTAAGATAATTCAAAGAGAGGATGTAAAGCATGTTACAAGCTTTCTGAAAAGTCTGAGAACTTCAGATCATGCTGGATCAGGGAGAATCAAAGATCAGAAGTTGGACATTTGTTCTTACTCTAAGTTACGTTTATGCTGAACTTCTGATCCAACTTCAAATTATGTTGCATAATCTCATGTCGCAGGCTTTCTTGCTTGTTAAATCTCATCATCATTTAATTCTCACACCAACTTTTGAGTCTTTATCCAAAGGATTTTCCCACGTGTGGCATAGAAGTACCCTTGTTGTCCTTGAAAAGCAAACTTTTGTACAAAGTTTAAGTCGGGCCCATGCTTTACTTTTGCTTCTGAGTGTACTTCTCCACAAATCATGCCTACAAACTCAGATTAGGCACGGCTAAAACTGCTAACCAATCTATTTTTCCTTGAACCATACTTGTCTAAACTTGCTTCAAAAAATAAGGCAACGAGCCATAACACATGATGGTTATACTCTTGACTTCTCCAAGCTTCTAAATCCTTTGCCTATAAATTAAACTTCATTTGCAACTATTAAAGAGGTCGAAAATATTGGAAAAAAAGCCTTGAAACCTTGCTGAAAATTCCAAGAACTTGAAACTGCAGCCCAAACACAAAACCTGCTAATTTCTATTTTTGCATCCAAACTCTAATTTTTCTTGTGCATTTCTTGACCAAATCACCCGTACAGCTTCTAGTATACACATAGAAGCTTTCCCAACTTATGTTTTCAAAATGTAAGATAGTATTCACCACTCTCTATTTCAAAAAACCAGAACTTTGCACCTTGACTGCTCCAGAACTTTCCAACCATTCATAGCTCAAGTTAAGAGTTGCTTTAACTTGTTGAGAACTTGAGGAAGTCAACCAGAACATCACATCAATCTGAACCAGACTCTAATTCCCAGAATAATTTCCAGCTGCAAGGTAAGTTTCTTTTAACTTTTATCTCATTATTTAGGCATTGTCAGGCTTGCATTTTCAAAGATACAATGTAGATATCATGGCTCTGATTCTGTACGTATTTATAGATTTCATGTATATGGCCTAAGTAGAGAGAATTTCAGATCAGAACTTCTTGAGGAAATTAGGGTTCAGAATTAGGATTAGCAGAATTCATGTTTGCTTCTGGTTTACAGTTTGGATGCTTTATATTTCTGAAACCATATTGAAATTTTCCATAACTGCTATGTTTGCATTTTCCATTCTATTGAGAAACGATTAAGTTGTAGATACTCTGGCTAGCACGAAGAAGAAGATGAAGTTCATCATCAGAACTTACTTTGTAACATATGTTTTTCTTTTGCTTCTAATACTGGATGTATAGCCACCCCAGTGGTAGAGAGCACGCGCATAAGGCATTAGTGTTAGGGGTCTTGAGTTCTATCCCCCAGAAACACCTTTTTATGTTTTATTTCTTGACATTTTTCCCCATTATTTGTCAAATATTGACCCTGGACCAAAACTTCTAGATAAACCCCCCTTCAGTTGATTGTCAAAATAGTGATCCTGGACCAGAACTTCTAGATATTCCCATCCAACGGCATTGACACTTAACAGACCCATTATCAGAACTTCTAGCTTGTCAGTAACACTAGAACTTCTAGGTTTCCAACTGTATTAGAACTTCTAGACTCTCTCAATAACCAAAACTCCTAACCTTCCAGTAACACTAGAACTGCTAGGTTCCAAGTTGCATCAGAACTTCTAGACTCTCTCAGCAATCATAACTTCTAGACCTTCCTTTGTTCCCAGCAACTCCAGAACTTTAGTGTGCCCGGATCCAGAACTTCTGGCCTTCCCCATTTCTTCTAACATTTTCTTTCTGATTTGCAGCGCACCAGAGTCAAAACTTCTACTCCTTATTTCTATCCTTTCAGCAATGCGCTGACTCTGATTGTTTTTCTTCTTATTATTTTTATTATCACTTCTATTTTTATTAATCAAAAACACCAAAAATACTTTATATTCATACACTTTGCCTTATTTCTTTTAGAACAAAAAGACTAAAAATATTTTTCTTAAGCAAATTTATTTCTTCTCTTAACCAAAACAAAACAAATCTATTTTACATTTCAATTCTTGTACATTATTTCAATATGGTTGTAATAGATAATTAGGACTTTAATTTCTTGCAATCCCCATTTGTAAATTTGTACAACCTACCCCCCTAATGGTTGTAATAGCGTAGGATATTTACTTTCCGCAATTTATCGCTTTTATATAAATGCTAGTAAAGTAGTATTTGTATGGGAAGATAAAAATAAATCTTAGATAACACTAATCCAAGATAAACCAAGCATGAAATACAAACATTATTCACACATGCACCCCCTAGGGTAATTCCACTTGTTGCCTTATGAAGACGGTCATGTTATGCATGTGAGGCGTCTTAGGAAAACAACCAAAATACAAGATCATAGTCCCTCGATGACGCTTCAAATGTTGCCTTTCAAATGATCTTAGTCCCTTAAGAGAAATGCTAAGATATCTCATAACATTGCTATCATGACTATACGATGACCCACGCTCGTCCCTTTACATCCAAAGATAAGACTTCTTACCAATCAATGGTAAGATAGCAACATCTAAAGGAGGAGGAAAAGAATAAAAGACTTTTGAGTAGGTAGAAACATTCTTAGTTGCTTGCTCATTTTCAAAACAAACATCTTTTCAAATGCACCAACACTTTCCATAAAATATTTTCAAAAGTCCAAACACTTTGTATACATTCTTATAGAGACGAGAATCATTACAAAGTTTTCCTAAACGAAGGCGCTTTTCAAAAATACTTTTAAAACCCACCACAAAGCACACTTTCAAACAAAAGCAATGATCTAGAAAGCAACTAAGAGCCCATAGATAACTATGGATGAAAAGGGTACTAACACCTTCCCTTTTCATAATCTACCCCCCGAACTCAAGAAAATAATCTCAAAGGTCTTTCTTGTTCTTTTCACCCTTTCCTTCATTGGATAAAACAAAAGTCGATGGCGACTCATGTTATCCGTAATAATTGTGATCAAACACAAAACACCCAAGTCAGTTCTCCCACCGTATTACAGAACTGGCGACTCTGCTAGGGAAGAAAGAAGTGGGGTTACCTTAGGGATAGATCACCTTTACTTGCTTTTCTTTGTTTGACTTGTTTGATTCATATTTTGGTTCCTTGTTTGGGCTTGCTTTGATCCTCTACCCGGATCTGGGACACCTTTTTAGGTAAGTAGCAATAGATTGTGGAAATTGTACGGCATAGACCGATATGGTTAAAGAAATGGCTACGTTAGTGTGATTCATTTGTTGGTACTGGTATCCCTTGTATGGAATCGAGGAGAATACGGGGCCGCTGAGCAGCATCATAAAGCACTAACTAACCTTAGAACCTTAATTGAATAACTTGGCCATTAGGAAGTAGTGAGATAGCCGGTTTCAGTGGAAAGCTGAAAATTGGTTGATACTCGATACTACACTCATTGAGATCGGACTTTTGGGACATCTCGGCCGCAAGAAAAGATTTATTGTGCTGAGATAATGCCTAAAAGAAAGGTTAGTGATATTGAGATCCCTAGAACCCAATTACTTTCTAGGACAGGTTGAGCCAACTAAACTTCAAGAGGGTACTTACCTATCAAACTCCATGCAAGCCTAAACCTAAGGACTTGTCTTCTATGTGTGTACATAACAACTTGCTTACTTGTACATAACATCATAAACATCATAACATCATAAGCATTCTCACTAACCATTTCAAGGATTTAGGAATTTATCTTTGTTTTATTTTGTAGGCCATGAATCCCGTCCAAAGGAATACCATCCGAATTAACTTCGTGAAAGCACACCCTCAACTCCAAGAACTGGCATCAAGGGTGCCTGAAGACTCTCCTTTCACCAAGAAATATGGTCGACTCCTCAGTTTGGCTACTTCCAATTTCCAAGAAGAGATGATGTGCATGCTCTTCCAATTCTTTGATCCCATGCATCATTGCTTCACCTTCCCTGACTATCAGTTGGTGCCAACACTAGAAGAATTCTCTCTACTATTAGGAGTGTTCGTGCTTGATCAAGCGTCGTTCACCGGGTTAGAAGGGATTCCAAAACCTGAAGTCATTGCCGAAGCTCTACATCTGAAGAGAACTGACATTATAGAAAATTGGGAGACAAGAAGCAGAGTTAAAGGGTTCCTAGCCAAGTTCTTATTGGAGAAGGCTCGTTCGTTTTGGGAAGATATGGATTTTCAAGCCTTTGAAGATATCCTGGCCCTTCTCATCTATGGTTTGGTTCTATTTCCCAACTAGGACCAATTTATAGATGTGAATGCCATCAAAGTCTTTCTCTCTCGTAATCCTATACCTACCTTGCTGGGAGACATCTTACATTGTTTCCATACCCGCACCATGAAGAAAAGAGGTACTCTCTTGTGTTGTATTCCCCTACTCGCCAAGTGGTTTACTTCACACCTACCTCGATCAACATTGAAGAACGAGCAAAAATTGACATGGTCTCAAAGGATGATGTCCCTCACCCACTCTGATATTCACTGGTATTCGAGATCCTTGGAAGATACTTCTATCATTGACCGTTGTGGGGAATTCCCTAATGTCCCTCTACTTGGCATTTGGGGAGGTATCACTTACAACCCTTGCTTAGCTTTACAATAGTTTGGGTATGTCTGAAGAGATGGTCCTCATGATATGCTCATCCAAGGAGTGGTGTTCGACTATGAAAGCGGCGATCAAGGCTACCGTCAGAGGTTTGTATGAGCTTGGACGATGGTAAATAAAGAAGATTGGTACATTGGGATGCAAGAATTCTATCCCCCTTGAGCCTTACCTTAGGTGGGTACGAGCTTGTTCTCAGAAGCTCATGATGCCTTACCCCTCCATCCTACCAATTATCGTGGAGCTTGTTGCTGAAGGAGAAGTCCCTTATACTGTACTCCATCCCAACATGCCTACATCTCTTAAAGACTTACAAAAGGGTTGGATTCAGCTAAAGGAAGAACGAGATACCTTCGAAGCTCAGTTCTACGCAAGAGAGAAAAGGTTATTGAAGCTTACAAGGCAACTTCATGAAGAACAGATCTTGAACGCCTACCTAGCACCATAGAGGATGCGTTCGACCTTTTTATCTTAGGAATTTATATTGTAAGCCCAAGAGGCATGTTGTAACCATTTTGAATTGATTAATGGAATTTGACGTTTGTTCATTCTTTGTCTAGACAAATTTAAATTTCATAAATCCTTGAAATCATTTGCATGCACATTTTTCATGCATCATAACATAACAGGTTTTCCACGACAGGTTTCCTTATCTTTCTGCTGTTTATTTCAGTAAGATGGATATTGAGAAAATAGTGAAAGACCTGCAAGCACAAAACTCCCAGTTTCAAGAGACTCTACTGACCCTGGCCAAGGGGAAATAAGAGTTGATGATGTTGCTGGCATCCAAAAAGAAACCAAGGAGGAAAGCCCTAGTCAACATGGGTAAAAGATTCAGAGAGCCGATCCGCCAGATACCAATAGTTGAAGATTCGTCAGAGGAAGACGAAAATCAAATTGGAGAAGAAATGAGTACCCAGGCTGGGTGTGTCAATGACCGAATGTCCGATTATGAAGACTATTTTGACGAGAAGTATCCTCCTGCCGACGATAAATACAAACAGGTAGAGGATAGATTGAAGGTCGTTGAGATTTAAGCCATCCCTGTTTTGGATTTTGATGATTTGGGTTTAATATCTGGGGTTTTCATTCCCCATAAATTAAAGATACCAGTCTTCGTTAAATATGAAGGGGTTTCTTGCCCAAAGCTTCATCTGAAGTCTTACGTGTGTAAAATACAACCGCACACCGCCGATAAGAAACTTTGGGTCCATTTATTTCAATAAAGCTTGACTGGGACTCAGCTAGAATGGTTTTACCAATTGGAGGGTTCCTGTATCTATACATGGGAAGACTTAACCACTGCTTTCTATCACCAATACCAGTACAATGCCGACTTGGCACCGACTAGAGTTCAATTGCAAGACATAACGATGGGTAAAAATGAAGGGTTCAAAGAGTATGCCCAAAAGTGGAGGGATCTTGCCAGTAGGGTCCAACCACCATTAACTAACAGGGAACATGTTGATATGTTTATGGGTACCTTATCTGGTCCATTTTTCAACTTATTGGTTGGTTGTTCTTCATCGGTTTCATCGAGCTGATCCTAACCAGCGAAAGGGTCGAAAGTGGCATCAAGTGCAGGAAAATCACCATTGTGTCTGCTTCCACCTCCAACCCCGTAAAGAAACCCTTCACTGGGAAGAAAGAAACTAATGTTGTGTATGGGGAAAGGGCCCGTAACAAGAAGGATAACCGTCTTTCCGTTAATGTTGTTCAGATTTCCAACCTGACTCTTGTTCAGAGACAATCTTCCAATCATAAATGATTTGAGGCTCCACGAAGATAATTTACAAGGATAGACATGCCGCTATGCCAAGCCTTACAACACTTGTTAAAGGCTAACTTAGTGACACTATGTGATCCTCCATCCAATCCAGATACCTCCTCACCTAAATACAATCTGAATACCAAGTGTGCATATCACTTGAATAGTCCCGGGCATGAGACCGATCAATGTTGGGCACTAAAGAACAAAATTCAAGACCTAATAGACAACAAGATAATCGAATTTGATCTGCCTACAATTCCCAATGTGATAAAGGCACCAATGCCAAACCATGGCAAAGGTGTCAATGCAATTGAAGACACCATTTTTGTTTCCTCCGTCAAAGATCTAACTACTCCGTTAACCATTATCAAAAAAGAATATGTTGAAAGTCGGGGTTTTCCCTGGCTGTTTGAAGGACTGTGATTGCTGCACCAAACAAGTTAATGGATGAAAATGGCTGAAAGAATGCGTTTAATGCCTGATGAATAGTTATGAGATCCTATTTGAGAAAACTCTATCCACCAAAAACTTGACTGATACGATCGAAGACCTCTCTATCATAACAATTTCAAATAAGCCTCTTAGGATCTCCTCAAAGGGTCCTATCAGGATTTCGAATGAACCGATTGTTGCTCCTATGATGATTACTGCCCCTGGACCAATTCCATACTCTTCCAACAAAGCAGTACCATGGAACTACGGTGTTGAAGTGTTTTACCATGGAATAAAGCAAGATTCTTGGATTGAAGAAAGAAAGGCTAATGACGTTGGCAATATTACTGGCTCTAGTAAGGTAACCAGAACTGGGAGAATCTTTTTGCCCAACATTTCACCCCTAACTACTACAACGACACCTGTCCGCATCACCGCTGCTAAGCCTAGTGCTGACACAAGGGGAAAAGAGAAAGTAGTTGAGCCTGCTGAGATAGAAACGCCCACAAAAGACATTGCTGCTGAGGAACCATCCGCTCAAGAAATGGATGAGATCTTGAAAATTATAAAGAGGAGTGATTTCAAGATAGTGGAGCAGCTGGGGCAAACCCCTTCAAAGATCTCCATGTTATCTTTGCTACTTTATTCTGATGCTCATGCCCGGGCATTGATCAAATTCTTAAAGAAGGCTCATGTCCCTTAGGAAACCACAACTGATCAATTCAAAAATTTTGTGGCAAGCTTGACGGCCGACAATGGGTTGGGGTTCTCAGATGCTGATCTGACACCACTTGGAAGAAACCATAACAAAGCTCTTCATGTTTCTGTTGAATGTAAGGGGAATACCCTAGCACATGTTCTGGTTGACATTGGCTCTTCTTTAAACCTGCTACCTAAGAGGGCTTTGGACCGGTTAGACTGTGAAGGACTGGTGTTGAAGCCGAGTGATATCATTGTGAGGGCTTTCGATGGGTCCAAAAGGACAGCTCATGGAGAGGTGGATCTCCCAATCAAAGTGGGCTCACAGATTTTCAACTCTACTTTCTATATCATGGACATCCATCCTGCCTACTCCTGTTTGTTGGGTCGTCCTTGGATCCATGGAGTTGGGGCAGTAACATTTACGCTTCACCAAAAGCTAAAGTACCCAGTCAAGGGGAGATCGTCATTGTTTGTGGTGAGGAGGAATTCATGGTAAGACATCTCAATTCTTTCAAATATGTGGAGATGGATGGCGAATTTATAGAAACCACGTGCCATGCTTTTGAAGTTGTTCCGCCTATGATTGCTACTTCCAAAATCTCCTCTGACATGCCCAAAGCTGATAAAGTTGTGCCAAGGATGGCTTCATTCAAAGATGCTTGTGCCTCAATCGAAGATGGAAAATGTGATACCTGGGGGAAAATCCCCGAGATCCAGTTCAAAGCAGACAGATGCAGTTTGGGTTTCACTATCAAGGCTAAGTTAGGTGTGCTCGTGTAGGAAAATCCCCTCTCCGTATTGGAAATCAAAAAGTAAATGTTATGGAGGATTCTGATAATGAATTTGCATTTGAATAATGGGTATACCCTATTACAACAAAGCTCAACAATTGGCATGCAAAGGACTTTGTTCCCATCTCCTTCATTGAGGAGTAATTACTTGTTTATTGCTTTCTATCAATTCAAGAACCTTTTGTCTGTAATATTAAACAATGACTTTTAAGCCATATGTCTGGCCCGGGGCACTTTGGTCCATTTGTTAAGGGTTTTATTTATGTTCATTTTATCATATGATCATTCAATACAAACCATTGGACTTTTTGCATTCGAATTTTTGTTCTCATTGTCTTTCTTTTTCCTCAATACATTTTTCAAAATAGCCATGTATCTTACATGCACACACACACACACACACTCTTATAGGTCCTCATCCACTCTGGATCTCATTGTCAATGACTCTACTATTTCCAACTATGATTTCGAACATCCAATTAACCAAGTCGAAGACGAAGGCGAGGAAGATAGTGAAATACCAGGAGAACTAGCCAGACTTTTAATGCAAAAGGAAAAATCTATTCAGCCGCATGAAGTGTCAGTTGAAGTCATTAACCTAGGTACTGAGACAAAGAAGAAAGAGGTCAAGATCGGCACCAACCTAGGAAGCAGTGTCAAAAGCAGTTTGATTCAGATGTTACATGACTACATGAAAGTGTTTGCTTGGTCGTATGAAGATATGCTAGGGTTGGATATCAACATTGTAGTTCATCGTCTGCCAACAAAGGAAGATTGTCCTCCTGTCAAACAAAAAGTTCGTCGCATGCGGCCCGACATGTATGAAAAGAAAAGATAAAAGCTGAAGTGATGAAACAATTTGATGCAGGATTCCTAGTTGTGACGTCTTATCCTCAATGGGTTGAGAATGTGGCGCCAGTACCGAAGAAAGACGAAAAAGTTCGTATGTGTGTAGATTATAGGGATCTGAATAAGGCAAGCCCCAGGGATGATTTCCCTCTACCTCACATTGACGTCTTAGTCGATAATCCCGCTCAGTATAAGGTCTTATCTTTCATGGATGGTTTCTTCGACTATAATCAAATTAGGATGGCTCTCGAAGACATGGAGAATACCACCTTTGTTACGCAATGGGGCACCTTTTGTTACAAGGTCATGCCATTCGGACTGAAGAATGCAGGGGCAACATATGAAAGGGCTATGGTAGCTTTGTTTCATGATATGATCCATCATGAAATAGAGGTATATGTGGATGATATTATTTCAAGGTCACAAACTGAAAAAGAACATCTCAACCACTTATACAAGCTATTCAAGAGGCTGAAAAAGTACAAATTAAGGTTGAACCCCAATAAGTGCATATTCGGAGTGCGATCTGGAAAACTTCTAGGTTTTGTTGTCACTGGTAAAGGCATCGAAGTTGATCCTGCAAAGGTAAAAGCCGTCCAAGAAATTCCAGTTCCCCATTCTGAAAAGGAGGTTAGAGGATTCTTGGGTCGTCTTAACTACATCTCCCACTTGATATCTCACTTAACTGCTACTTGTGAGCCAATCTTCAAACTCTTGAAGAAAGATTAACTAGTCACATGTAATGATTAATGCCAAGCTTCCTTTGACAATATCAAGGAATATCTGCAAGAACCTCATATCCTCACGCCTCCAGTTGAAGGAAGACCCTTGATTATGTACTTGATTGTGCTAGAGAATTCTATGGGGTGTGTGTTGGGCCAACATGACAAGTCTGGCCAAAAAGAGCATGCAATTTACTACCTGAGCAAAAAGTTTACTGACAGTGAAACCAGATATTCACTGCTCGAGAAAACTTGTTGCGCTCTTGAATGGGCTTCTCTCCGGCTAAGATAGTATATGTTGACTCATACCACTCTATTGATTTTTAAGATGGACCCTATCAAGTACATCTTCGAGAAACCCTCTCTTTCTGGACGGATAGTTAGATGGCAGATGATCTTGACTGAGTACTACATTCAATACACAATACAAAAGGCCATCAAAGGAAGTGTATTGGCAGATCATTTGGCCCACCAAGCTATTGATAATTATCAGTCTATGAACTTTGACTTCCCATATGAGAATATCATGCTAGTAACCGACTGTGCAAAACTCGGACCGTATGATGGACCTGAACAAGGATCCCGATGGACTATGTTCTTAGATGGGGCTTCCAACGCATTGGGTAATGGAATTGGTGCTGTGATAGTTTCTCCTGAGGGTTGCCACACCTCTTTTGCTGCTAGACTGTGCTTCGATTGTACAAATAACATGGCTGAATATGAGGCATGCATTTTGGGTCTGAAGGCTGCCATTGATTTAAGGATCAAGCATTTGAATATGTTCGGAGATTCTGCTCTAGTGATTAGCCAAGTAAAGGGAGATTGGGACCCTAAACATCCTAATCTTATTCCTTGCAAGGAGCTTGTGTTATCTCTGATTCCTTATTTTGAAGAGAACACCTTTGAACACTTCCCTAGAGAAGAAAATCAGTTAGTCGATGCTTTGGCCATGATGTCTTCTATGTTCAAGGTCAAATGGGACAACGAAGTTCCTATGATTACAATTGAGATATTTGACGAACCTGTGCACTGCTATGAGCTTGACACTAACGCCGAGAAGCCATGGTACCATGAGGTGAGGAGATACCTTGAAGCACAAGAGTACTTTGAAGGAGCTTCCATTAATGACAAAAAATTCTTACGAAGATTCTCATCCAAATTCTATCTAAGAAATGGAATCATGTACAAATGCGAACATGATTCTACTCTACTCCGATGTATGGACAAGAAGGAGGCAGCGGAAATTATGGAAGACATGCATGATGGTCTCCTTAGGACTCACTCTAGCGGACATACTATGGCCAAGAAAATCATGAGATCTGGTTACTATTGGTCAACAATAGAAATTGATTGCCATCACCACTCAAGGACCTTCCACAAATGCCAAATCTATGCTGACAAGGTCCATGTGGCTCCTATTCCTCTAAATGTCATGACTGTTTCATGGCCATTTGCAATGTGGGGCATTGACATGATTGGAGAGATTAAACATATGGCTTCCAATGGACATCGCTTCATTATGGTTGCTATCTGTTGTACCCCAAAAATTTCCCTCTCATTTTACTCAACATATGTTCATTGAAATCCTCAACTTGCCCAAGGATGCCCAAGGATTGATCAAGCAAATGCTCTCCTAAGACAATGAACATCAAACTAGGGTTTCCATTTTCATCAAGATTGGTGAATTCCAAAGGTATAAAATCTTTTCCATCGTCCTAATATGTTCTCAAGAGCATCCATTTCAAGTATCATGCCTTGCACAAGAAGTTTTCTCAGTCAACTGCTCAAATGCCTGAAAATCAATTGTGTTAGGTCAAAAGTCAATTGTGACTCACATACAGTCAAACTTCAAGATTTTTAGTCAACATCAACATTTTGAAGTAACATTCATCATTTTATCAAGGGTTGATCATGATTCCTCAAGGAATGCTCCTAATTCATCAAAACTCAAAAGTTGCTAAATTAGGGTTTCTATAGGAAAAGTCAACCAAACTTTGACTAGACATAACTTTCTCATACTTTATCAAATATTTCCCCTCCAATGCTCATTTTGGATAGGATGCAATTCCCTGTAACTCATCTTCATCCCTCAAGTTCAAGAGATTTACCATTTGAAAGATATCAGCTCAGACATTACAGGTCATTTTTAAAAAGTCAACAAAAGCCACTTTTATCCAAGACCTTTTACATCAAGGTAACATCTTCAAATGCAAAATTGATCAAAAGAGGGATTGAAGTAGACGTCTTGGGATTTCCAAAAAGTACAATATCATCATCATGAGATGAATATTGAGAAAGTTATGGTTTGCCCAAATTGGGAAAATTTTGGAAATTTCAAGAATGATGCATTGAGCAAATTTGGATTTTTGAGTCAATGGCCTAGCTTTTTAAGATTCAAACATCTTCCTAAGGTCATATAGGACCTCTAATTTTATTTTTGACTGGCCTTGTATTTTCTACCTATTTTTTACATATTTTTTTTTAATTTATTTCAAATAAATATAAAATAAATTGTATAAAATATTTGGAAATGGGTTTAGGCATGTGGGCTAGCGTTTTGGCTTGCTTAGAGGCCCATAATTTCGTGCTAAAGTGACCAGATACATTCAAGCAAGATAAGACATGTTTTGACAAAATTGGAAGGCCTTGAATGTGTTTGATTTTTGTTGGGAAACATTGAGTTATGGCCATGATTCTTTCCCTTTAATGGTGTCTCCTCACTATATATACAACATCCCTGCAAGCCATTTGGGCACGCATATAGCCTAAAGAACCTTTGTCACTTTGCAAAAAAAATCATACAATTTTCAAATTCGAATTCCCAGTTCCAGCTAGTTTCTGCCCCAAACAAAGGCTCAAACGCATTCCTGGAAGCCTCCTGGATCATTCCCAACCATTACCAGGTCCTAAGGCAGGCTGAAACGTGCTTCAACCACACCGCGGTTTACATATTTTACTTGATTCTGATTGCTCTGATTCTTACGATATAAATGCATTTTCATCATGTATCCTTAATCTCTCTTATGTTTGCAAACTTTTTGGATGGTTGAATTGAAGTTTGAGTGCAGGTATAACAATTTGCCATAGCTAGGGTTTGAACCTCCAATTTGGGGTTTTCCGTATAAGGCAAAATTATTCCAAATAAGGGGTCCTGTCCTTTTCAGGAGGTTGAGAGCAATCCAACTATAGCCTCAAAGTGAATTTATTTTGCGTATTATGATTGTTTCAGATGCAGGACTTGTAGTGACGGACATAAACTGTCTCTATCGGTATCATAACATAAAACGACAGAGGGAGGTTGAAGAAGAAGCGTGTCAGCCTCTGGTTGGCTCATTCAAATAATGGCGTGTTTTTATTTTATTTTCTGGATACAAATTTGTTTGTGAATATAATATATTAGCTTCATTATAATAAACGAATGAGTAAGTGGCTGAGTGGTAAAGCAGGCGTGTGTGCAAGGGAAGGACCTGGGTTTGATACCCAGGTCGTGTATTTTGATTTTTTTCTGAATATGTTCTTCCAGATTCAGTATGCTGCCTTCCAAACACTTATCGTGCGCCTTCAAAATCCAGCCATTGGATGATAATGAGAACAAATCCAACGCATCCAAGTGCATGGACTACCATGAACACTCAGAGGTTGTCTCCACAGGATCCCAACAAGGCCTGGGCTCAGCCTCATTTGGGCCTAAACCTTTTTTAATTTTCTCACCCCCCCTATTTTGTTTTGATAACCAGGCTCATTGTTTTTGTTTGTTTATTTTTTATTTTTTTTACTTTGTTTATTATTTTCAAAATCTTTTTTTTTAATAATCATAAAAATCAAAAATAAATAAATAGACTTAGGTTTTATAAAGTTATTTTAATTAATTAATTATTTTAATTTCATTTTATTAATTTAAAACCAATTACACTTAGGTCCATTTTAATTTGAATTATTTTCCTAATAAAAATATTAAAACAATTAGAATTAGGGTAACTTTACTTTAAAATTTATTTTCTTAAATTAAATTTAGATTTTAGATTATTTCTTTTTTCTAATAAATTAATAAAAGACCAAAAATATTTTTTTGTTTACTTAGAATACTTTTTTAGGTTTTTCTTCTTAGACGTATTATCTCGTCTCGCGCGCATTATTTTATTTCTCGCATTTTTTCTTATATAATTTAACTGATTATGGGATGTAATAGGCTAGGTTTAAAATTCCGCTTTTTATTTCTTTAACATTTTATGTAAATGTCCCAAAGCCTTGTAATAGTTAGGACTTTAATTTCTTTCATTTTTAAATTTCTGCAACTATTAAACTGCTAGATGTATGGACCTTAGGATTCTATGCGAAAGATAAACCAACGATTAAAAAGGTAGATAACCCTAATTATGCAAAGATAATTAATTGAAAGATCACACATGCACATGCTCACTCCTAGGGTTTGCCTCACTTGGTTGCCTCAGAAATAATGGTCATGTCCCTCGAACGTAGGGATATCTTAGCAATGACCCGCAATTCAAAGTCATCATAAAGATCATAGTCCCTCATTGTCCCTCGAGTTGCTTACAAGAAATGATCTTATGATGATAGTCCCTTCGAAATGCTAAGGTATCCTTACTTTTTGCCTTCAATGACCATTTCGTCCCTTCGGATGTCCCTTAAAACTCTAACAATAGGGCTACCTACTCCTTAATAGTATGATAGCGCTATCTAAAGGAAACGAGAACGAATAGTCTTTTTTCGAGTAGGTAGAAATCTTAAGTACTTTCTCAAAACAATAAAACTTTTTCACAAACACTTTTCAAAACAGATTTCAAAAACGACTTCGTCACGCTCTTGAGGACAGATACAAGAGTTATCACGAAGTTAAACAAAAAATTTTGCAAAACACACACAAGAAATTTCAAAAATGAGCAAGTACTTAAGAGCCCGTGGAAAACCACTGATAGAAAGGGTGCTAACACCTTCCCTTTCTATAATCTACCCCCCCGTACTCAAAAATGCTCGAAAAAGGCTTTTTTTCTGTTCTTTTTCCTTTCCTTTGTTGGATGAAATAAAAGTCGATGGTGACTCTTGCTTACCGCAACATTTGCGAATACAAAATGCAAACCAGTATAACAGTCGGTTCTGCCACCGTATCACAGAACTGGGGACTCTGCTAGGGAAATATAAGTGGGGTATACCTTAGGATCTAGGTCATTTCTAAAATTGCTTTCTTGGTTTTGCTTTGCCTTTTTTATATTCAAGTGTTTTGTTGGGGTTATGTAGATCCTAAACCCGGATCTGGGGACACCTTTTAGGTAAGTAGCAATAAATTGTGAAGGAACTGTGTGGGGTATACTGACACAGTTGAAGTAGTAGATACGTTGATGTGACACTTTGGTTAGTACCGGTAACCCTTGAGTCAATCAAGGAAAGTACGGGGCCACTGTGTGGTGTCATAAAGTATCAACTGACCTTAAAACCTTTAATTTCACAACTTAGCCAGTAGGACATAGCGAGATGGCCAACTTTGGTGTATTCCCAAGGTCGACAGATACTCGATACTACACTCATTGAGGTTTGACTCTTGAGTTTTGTTTAGTTGCGATTCAATCGCCTATTGAATGGAGCTTGGGGAGAAAATTGGTGATATTGAGATCCCTTAGAACCCGGTTACTATTTATAGGACAGGTTGAACTAATCCAGCTTCAAGAGGGCGTGACCTTAAAACTCTTACAGGCCTTAAACCTAAGGACTTGGTGTGGCCTGTTTTGTTGTTTGTTATTCATGTGATTTTTTAGCATAATCATAACATCATAAGCATGGCGTATCATACTAACCATTTCAAGGATTTCCTATGGCTCATATTTGCTTTGTTTTGTAGGACATGGCATTTGCTCGTAGGAACACTATCCAGATTAACCTTGTGAAAATGCCTCTCAAACTAAAGGATTTGGCATTAAGGATCCCTGAAAGCTCTCCCTTCACTGAGAAACATGGTCGGTTGCTCAACTTGGTAACTTCAAAACCTGATGAAGAATTGTTAAAAGTGCTATTTCAGTTCTTTGATCCTTTGCACCCCTACTTCACCTTCCCGCATTACCAGCTAGTGCCTACTATGGAGGAATTTTCTCGGTAGTTGGGGGTACCTATTCTTGATCAGTTACCTTTCAACAGTATGAAAGAACATCTAAAACCTGAAGAGATTGCTCGAGCTCTGTCCTTACAACGGTCAGATGTAGTGACAAATTGGGAAACTAGGGGAAGTGTCCAAGGAATCCCGGTTAAGTTTCTATTCGAGAAGGCTTACTATTTTTGGGATGCCCTGGATTTATAAGATTTTGAAGAGGTATTGGCACTCCTCACCTATGGGATGGTACTTTTCCCTAATGCGGACCAACTCGTAGATGTGAATACTATTAAGGTTTTTCTGTCTCATAATCCGGTGCCTACATTACTTGGGGATGTTCTACACTCTCTGTATGCTCGCACTCTAAAGAGAAGGGGGACCCTCCTATGTTGCACTCCTCTATTGGAGAGGTGGTTTATTTCGCACCTACCTAGGTCTATTTTGAAGAATGAGTAGGGTATGAAATAGTCTCATAGGCTGATGTCGCTTACACATTCAGACATTCATTGGTGTTCACGGTCCTCGGAAGATGTTACCATCATTGATCGTTGTGGTGAATTCCATAATGTCCCTCTCTTAGGCATTAGGGGGGAATCACTTATAACCCTTGTTTGGCACTGCGGAAGTTTGGTTATGCAAGAAGGGATGGTCCTCATGATACGCTTATCCAAGGAATCGCCTTCAACTATAAGAATGATGCTCAGGGTTACCGCAAAAGGTTCATGAGAGCTTAGGGCATGGTACATAAAATTGATAGCAATACACTGGGGCACAAGAATTCCATCCCTCTTGATCCTTACCTCAAATGGGTGCGAGCTCGTGCTCAATGTCTTATGATGCCTTACCCCTCCATCCTACCAACGATTGTGGAACTGGTTGCTAAAGGAGACACATCATATCTTGTTCTCCATCCTGACATGCCAACTGATCATGAAGAGTTACAGAAATCTCGGGTTTAACTTAAAGAGGAGCGGGATACGTTTGAAGCTCAATTTTATGCCAGCAAGAAGAAGCTCCTGGAGCTCACTAGGCTACTTCATGAAGAAAGGAAAATAAACTCCTACATTGCACCAAAGAGGATGCGCTCCTGGGAGACCTAGTTTACTTTTGCTTTAATTTTTGTTTAATAGTAAGCCTAAAGGGAACTCTTTGTAACAATCTGAACTTATTAATACAATTAACGTGTGTTTCTTTTGGTTAAACAAATTTGAGCCTTTAAGAGTCCTTGAAATCATTGCGTACGCATACCATCCATGAAATTTCATAAACAGGTACCATTACAGGTTTCTCATCTTCTTCGCTGTTTATTTCAGCAAAAATGTCTTTTAAACAAAGCATAAAAGATCTTCAGGCACAAAATGCCCAATTTCAGCAGATGTTCATAACTTTGGCAAAAGGGAGGGAAGATTTGAATGCCCTTATCCTGAAGGATAAGAAGAAGAAGAAGAAGAAGAAGAAGAAGAAGAAGAAGAAGAAGAAGAAGAAGAAGAAGAAGAAGAAGATCTCTGGTGTTCTGAATCTGGGCAGAAGGTTCAGGGAGCCATTAAGGCAACCAGTTGATCTGACCTCCTCGTCCAAAGAAGGGGAGAATCAAGAAAGAGAGAAAAGGGAGAAGGACCATAGCCCTGAAGTCTCTGATAATGACACGGACTACAATGATGAGTAGTATCCTCCCACTGAGGATAGATACAAACTGTTAGAGGATCGGCTGAGCGCAATGGATATCTGGAGAATACTAGGATTGGACTTTGAAGAACTGGGTTTGGTATATGGGGTGGTTGTTTCGCAGAAATTTAAGGCTCCGGTTTTCGCAAAGTATGATAGGGTGTCTTGTTCCAAGCTTCATCTTCGTTCCTATGTGAGGAAGATTCAGCCTCACACTGTTGATAGGAACTTGTGGGATAACTACTTTCAAGATAGTCTTTCAGGGACTCAGCTTGAATGATTCTATCAACTAGAGAGAACCAATGTTCGAAATTGGGAAGATTTGGTTGCTGCTTTTTATAAGCAGTATCAATAAAATACGGACCTTGCCCCTACTCGTACTCAACTCTAGAGTATGTCCATGGGTGCAGGTGAAGGCTTTAAGGACTATGCACAGAAGTGGAGAGATTTGGCTGGGAGAGTCCAACCCCTTTTGTCTGATAGGGAGTTGGTTGACATGTTTCTTGGGATGTTGTGTATTCTATTCTTCAATCACGTGATTGGTATCTCCTCAACTGGTTTCACCGAGCTGATATTGACCGGAGAAAGGGTTAAAGCTGGGATCCGGAGTGGCAAAATACAGAAAGATACCTCTTCAAGTTTAGTGAAGAATCCCTTCACGAGTAAGAAGGAGGTCAGTGCCATTTATAATCCAAGAGGTCAGAACAAAGCTGAACGCTATCCAACGGTAGGTGCTGTGATAATACATAGGCATGCGGCTACCCCACAACGAAGCAATCAGCAAAGGGTAGAAAGACCGCAAAGTCAGTTTACCCGGATTAACATGACATTGGATGAGGTTCTACCCCATCTGCTAAGATCCAACTTGGCAACCTTGAAAGAGGCTCCCATGAATCCTAACACCACATCTCCTCAGTACAATCCAAACGCTCGGTGTGAATACCATTCTGAGAGTCCTGGCCATGATAAAAATGAGTGCTGGGCTCTGAGGAATAAAGTACAAGATCTGATTGAAGCCAAGGAGATTGATTTTGATGCTCCGGAGAAGCCCACTGTTATAACTACTCCCATGCCCAAGCACAACCGTGGGGTTAATGCCATTGATACCAATCTGTTTGTTACCTCTGTTAATGAAGTTTCCACTCCTCTTATGACTGGTAAGAAGAATTTGTTATTGTCCGATTTATTTCCGGGATATGGTGAAGGTTGCCACATGTGTTTATTTCTGCCCTCTAGTTGCTATTTGCTGAAAGCAGGTGTTCAATGCCTGATGGATAGCAGAGAAATTTTGTTCGAAAATACTTTAATTTCGACTGTTTCGTGTGAAGATATTGCCATTATAACCATTTCCTCCAATCCTTCCAAGCTCTCCTCTAAAATACCTGTTAAGATTGCACCTGCTCCAAGAATCGCCCCGTTGATAATCACCTTTCCCGGTCCTGTACCGTACTCCTCAGACAAAGTTGTCCCGTGGAATTATGGCGCTGATGTTTACTATTATGGCGTTAAACAAGATTTGAAGACTGGGGAGCCTGATCCCGATGTCAATAACATTGTTGGGACCAGCAAGATCACCAGAATTGGAAGGGTTTTCTCTCCCGATATTTTCTCGAAGACTGTCACTAAGCTTGTTGTTATTTCACTTGTTGTTCCTACTGGTACTTCTGTTACTACTCCCGTTCTTACTCCAATTGTTACTCCTTCCGTTGAGTCATCTGGGACTCGGGGAAAAGAAGTTGTAGGTGTGCCTTCCCAGATGGAGGCACCTAGAAAAGTTGTTGTGGAATCCTCTAAGCAAGAGATAGAGGAAATCTTAAAAATAATCAAGAAGAGTGACTACAATGTGGTCGAGCAGCTGGGGTAGACCCCTTCGAAAATATCCATGTTGTCTCTGTTGTTATGTTCTGAGGCCCATGCAAAGGCTTTGATTGCATTCCTCAAGACTGCACATGTGCCGCAAGAAACCTCACCCAATCAATTCAAAGATTGTTCGGCCAAATTGACTGCTGACAATGGGCTGGGTTTTTCAGATGCCGACTTAACATCGAAAGGGAGGAAGCATAATGATGCTCTGTGTGATACGATGGTAGAACCTGACTGTTTAATATTGATTTTCGTTTTGTGTTTTGCGTTTTTGTGTTTTTTTTTTGCAAAATGTCGCGGTAAGCAAGAGTCTCCACCGACTTTTATTTTATCCAACAAGGAAAAGGAAAAAGAACAGAAAAAACCTTTTTCTAGATGTTTCTGAGTACGGGGGGTAGATTATAGAAAGGGAAGGTATTAGCACCCTTTCTATCCGTAGTTTTCTACGGGCTCTTAGGTACTTACTCATTATTTTAAAAATTGCTTCCGTGTTTGTGTGTTTTGAAAAGTTTTTTTTGTTTTACTTCGATTTAACCCTTGCTTTTGTCTTCAAGAGTGTTACGAAGTCGTTTTTGGAAACTTCGTTTGAAAAAGTGTAAGTGTGAAAATTTTTGATTTTGAGCAAGTACCTACTAGCATCTACCTACTCGAAAAAAAGATCGTTTCTATTCGTGTTTCCTTTAGACAGCTCTATCCTACTATTGAGAAATAGGTAGCACCGTCGTTGGAATTTGTAAGGGTTAATTCGAAAGGGACGTAATGGTCTTTGAAGGCAACATGTAGGGATACCTTAGCATTTCAAAGGTACTATCATCATATATTCGTAGGCAACATCGAGGGACAAGATCATATACCATAGGCAACTTCGAGGGACATCGAGGGACCATGATCTTTATGATGATTTTAACCGAGGGCCTTTGCTAAGGGTATCCCTATGTTCGAGGGACATGACCATTATTTTCCGAGGCAACCAAGTGAGGTATACCCTAAGGGTGCATATGTGCAAGGTGTGTTATGTTCAGTTATTTTAGTCTTGTGTTAAGTTTGCTAATGTTTGATTATTCTTGCCATACAATCCTATTAGTCATACATCTAGCAGTTAATAATTGCAGTAATTTAAAAGTGAAGAAATGTAAAACCTAGTTATTACAAGGCTTCGGGGAGGGGGATTATGTACATATCCAAAACTGGGGAAAAAATAAATAAAAGCGGTAAAGGTCCTGCTAATCATCTATTACATCCCAATATACAATTACAATAATAAAATGAAGTGCGACAGAATAATAACGCGCAAATTTGAAAAGACGTCTAAAAATTCTAAGATATAAAAAAAATATTTTTTTTGTTTTTTTGTTTTAATTTATAAAAAATAATTGATCTAGATCTATATTTAAAAAAGATAATTATTAAAGAAATATGAAATTTAAATAAAAGCAATTAATTCTATATTTTTTTGGTATTTTTGTTACGAAAAGGAAAATGAATTAAAATGAAATTAAACCTAAATTCTATTAATTTTAATTTTTTTTTTAAAAGTTAAAGTATTTAGTTAATTAATTTACCAAAATTAAAATTTAATTAAGAAAAAATCCTAAATCTATTTTTATGTGATTTTTATATTTGTTTATTGATAAAAATAAAAAAGGGATTAAAAGAAATAAATGAAATGAATAAAACAAGAAAATAAAGATGGGCCTAGTAGCAAAAGTAAACAGGGGGTGCAATCATCAAAAATCCCTAGGCCCAAATCTTCGAAAGCTTCAAGCTCTAACTATGGTGTTTTTTTTATTCTTGCGTGGAACCTTTGATTCAACCATCCATAATTGTTCTATATAAACTCAAACAAACGTTAGCATACCATAAAATGTGATTAAAATTAGAGATTCGAAGTTTAAAATTTTACCAAACCGGTATTGTCAAATGGGGGCGTGTTAGGCGTGTGATGGATTGCTCTTGGGCCTTGTAAGACTCCTGAGGACTTCAAGAGAATGGTTTGAGGCTTGATGTCAATTGAGAGAGACTGGAACCTCGAGATATGACTTGCACCAATTCTTTGATTTCTGGAGAGCTTTTTGAAGAGCTTTTGGAGAGCTTTTTGAAGAGCTTTTTGAGAGCTTTTTAGAGAGGATTTTCGTCTCTTTCAAGCTTGTATGGCTCTATATTTATAGAGAAGAATGAGGAGACAAGAAAGAAAGGAAATAATCTCCCTCATAATGTTGTGTTTTAAGACCATGATCAAGATTTGAAAAAAATGCCATATTTGATGATTTTATGCCATTTTCATACGTGGATGAACCTGGACATATTTGAAGGGTTATTGCACGAAATCAATTGACATAAACCAGCATAAAACTTGCCCAAAATGGATTCACATCAAAATTTACATCATTTATATTATTTATTTATTTAATTCTGAATTTTAATGAATAAAATATCAAAATAAATAGCATAAATAGTAGAAAAATGTATGGGTGGGCTTAGAGGTCGTGGACCATATTAGGAATGAGTTTCAAACTTGAAAAGATAGGCCCATTTGGAAAAAATCCAAGTTTGGTCAATATTTGCTTCATGCATTTTTTTCAAAAATTGTCCAACTTTGACAATGCATATCTCTCTCAATTTTAACCTTATGAGGGTGTTCTAGGACTTTTTAGAAAGCTTTGGATGTTCCCTAAGTAACTTCTTTGGTTTCATCTCAATTGGATCTTCCATGTTCATGTAATAAGCTTTGAACCAAAATGTGTTTTTGTTGACTTTTCAAAATGACCTATAATATCCAAATTTATATCTTCTTGTGAGTGCATATTTTGAACTTGTGAGATGAAGATGAATTGTAGATAATTACATCCTATTCAAAATGAGCTTTGAATGGGTCATTTCTGATAAAGTATGAGAAAGTTATGCTTGATCAAAGTTGAGTTGACTTTTCCTGCAAAACCCTAATTTAGCAACTTTTGGGTTTTGATGAATTGTGAGCAATCCTTGAGGAATCATGATCAACCCTTGATCAAATGATGAATAATACTTCAAAATGAGGATGTTGACCAAAAATCTTGAAGTTTGACTATATGTGGGCCACAATTGACTTTTGCCCTAGCACAGTCGACTTCCAGGCCTTTGAGCAATTGACTGAGCAAACTTCCTCTGCAAGGCTTGAAACTTGACATGGATGATCTTGAGAACATATTAGGACAATAGTGAGAATTTGGGACCCTTTGGACTCAAACATCTTGATGCAAAATGAAACCCTAATTTGAGGTAGACTGCCTTTAGGAGAGAGTTTGTCTGGTCAACTCTTGGACTTCCTTGGGCAATTTGAAGACCTTACTTGAAATGTATTGAGAAATATGGGAGGGAAAATTTTGGGGTAAAACACTCTGTATGTATCGATCAAATGTAGGGGCACCACTATGGCTCATGTGCTGGTGGACACTGGATCTTCACTGAATGTTCTGCTTAAGAAGGCTCTCAATCGGCTAGATTGTGAAGGATTGACCCTAAAGCCCAGTAATATTGTGGTGAGGGCTTTTGATGGGTCAAAGAGAGTGGTGCATGGGGAGGTGGACATCCCTGTCAAAGTGGGCTCTCAGACCTTTGGGTCCACCTTCTACGTGATGGACATCAAGTTTTCATACTCTTTTTTGTTAGGTCATCCTTGGATCCATGAAATGGGGGCTGTTACTTCTACACTGCACCAGATGCTGAAATATTCGGTGAAGAAGAAAATCGTCACTGTGCACGGTGAAGAGGAGTATATGGTGAGCCACCTGAACTCCTCCAGGTATGTGGAGATGGACGGGGAATTCATAGAGACTCCTTGTCAGAACTTTGAAGAGGTTCCCCATATTTTGGCGTCAACAGAGACTACTACCAGCACCAAACCTCCTCTGAAGATGGCTTCTCTCAAGGATGCCAGAGCAGCAGTTGAAGAAGGTGGGTGTACCAATTGGGGACAGCTCCCTGATTTTACTCACAAAATTGACAAATTTGGTTTGGGCTTTACTTCAAGAGTTCAAAGGGTTGTTCGACGTGCTCGGGCTGGAGGACCTCCCCTACGTATCAGCAATCGTGGGGTCAACACTATTGAAGACAGTGGGGAAGATTCCGATATTGACAGTTGAATGTACCCAACTACCAACGGTGGACTGAGTAATTGGACAGCCATCGATTTTATACCAGTTTCTTTTATTCCGCAGTAATTGTCTTACTTGTTTTCCGAGTTTGTAATAAACAATTTAAACTTTATGGCCTTGTGTCTTGCCCGAGGCACAATGGTTCTATCTATGAGGGTAATTATATGTCCTTTCATATATCATCAATAAAACATTGGACGTTCCTTGCATATAAATTTTGCGCTCTCTGTTTTTCTTTTCTGCTCTTACTTTATCAATACAGTTATGCTCTTGCACACACTCACATATCCAACTGCAGATCCATATCCACCCTGGATCCCATTGATAGCAGTTCTGCTATTACCAGTCATGACTTCGAAAATCTGATCAACCAAGCCGAGGACGAAGGTGAGGACGATTGTGAGGTACCCGGAGAGCTTGTTAGACTATTACAGTAGGAAGAGAGGGCTATACAGCCTCATGAAGAGCCAGTTGAGACGATAAACTTGGGCACGAAGGTAGACAGAAAAGAAGTCAAGATCGGCGCAAATCTAGAGACTAGGGTCAAACAGCAATTGATACAGATACTACGGATGATAAGAGACCTGTTAGGTTGACTGGCCTAGGAAAAAATAAGGGCTTCCCGGCGAACCAAAAGGGTTTGGGCAAAAGTAAGGGATGAAAACGAAAAAATTTGTACACCTGGCAAGTCGAAAACCTAAAAAGGCGACTTAGGCAAAAAAGAGTATCCCGGTGGACTGAAAACCCGAAAGGGCAGTCCAGGAAAAAGTTAGGGATGTAAAGTGTATCACTATGTCCCATTGGATCACCTTATGACCAGACCTCAGTATCAACTGTCAAGCTCGAACAACACCAATCAATCTAATCAGCTTCGGACAAGCAACAAAGTGATGTGACGCTCGAAGACATAGCGGAAATAGCAGAATTGGAACTCAATGGGATTGTTGCACATAGATGTTTTCTTTTTGTTGTACACAATATTGTATAGCTTCCATTTTTATAGCGGCATTCTCTTACTAGAGCGTCAACTTCCTTTTACAAAAACGCCTATTATAGACCAACTTCGAAAATTAATACAAATCATTTTTTACAAAACTATTGGTTTTTCTTTTTCTGTTTTGTTTTACAAGAACGTCCAATGGTTTATTCTTGACATATGCATTTGAATATGATTGTGGTTCACAAACATTTGCATAGGAAACAGAAAGACAATTGCCCGTAACTTAAGAAACAGGGGCAAAAAACTAAAAATGTCAAACCCGACAGTTACTCTGTCCAGCAGGTACCAGGGCAAAGATAGCTTTGAAACACACTCATCAGTGCATACGACCTCATGACATATGTACTCCCTATAGAGTAAAGGGAATTAAATCATTGATACCGGCTCCACTAAAATAGGAAGTACCTTCCCCAGCCGAATCTCATAATCGCAAACAGGTCATAAAATTTGTCTCCCAAGCAGAGTTTATTTCCCTGAATGCAAAAAAATCAATCCCTGGTAGAGTTTACCCCTCCAATTATGGAAGTTCACTTTCCAACAAAATTATTCCCCCGTAGCGTTATTCTCAAACAGAGTCTCTCCCTGGCAAAATATTGACAAACAACAAGGAGTAAATCTCCAGCATAGTCATTTCTGTTCACCATCCCCAGCGGAAGTAGAAGAACCACAGTTCTCTACAACAGTCAGGAATGCTATACTCTCCAACAACAGTCAGGGATTTATTTTCCCAGACTTGGATATGTCACAATAGCATCTCATGCTCATACATCATGACATGCGCGTACATATTACATACAACATATTCTCATTTATTTTGAGAACATCATCTCAATACATTTGATGCATCGTATATAACTAATCTTGTTACCTTTTCAGGAAAGACAATTATCACCAACAAATTCCAGCAGTTTATTCATGTCACATCTGCAGACAACTAATGGAAAATCATTTCCCGAAACTAAACCGATCAACTAATCTACATGATCAAATGAAGCAGCCCTACTATCCAGGCTTTTATCTTGAAGTAACCCTACTATCCAGGTTCCTTCCCATAAGCCCTACTATCCAATTTCCTTCCCTTAAGCCCTACTATCCAGGCTTTCATCTTGAAGTAACCCTACTATCCAGGCTTTCATCCCTAAGTAACCCTACTATCTAAGTTCCTTCCCTTAAGACCTACTATCCAGAATTTCATCTTGAAGTAACCCTACTATCCAAGTTCCTTCCCATAATCCCTATTATCCAGGCTTTCATCCCAAAGTAACCCTACTATCCAGGTTCCTTCCCTTAAGCCCTACCATCCTGGCTTTCATCTTGAAGTAAACCTACTATCCAGGTTCCTTACCAAAAGCCCTAATATCCAAGCTTTCATCCCGAAGTAACCCTACTATCCATGTTCCTTCCCATAAGCCCTACTATCCAGGCTTTCATCTCGAAGTAACCCTACTATCTAGGTTCCTTCCCTTAAGCCCTATTATCCAGGCTTTCATCTTGAAGTAACCCTACTATCCAGGTTCCTTCCCATAAGCCCTACTATCCAGGCTTTCATCCCAAAGTAACCCTACTATCCAGGTTCCTTCCCTTAAGCCCTACTATCCAGGATTTCATCTCAAAGTAAACCTACTATCCAGGTTCCTTCCCATAAGCCCTACTATTCAGGCTTTCATCCCGAAGTAACCCTACTATCCAGGTTCCTTCCCATAAGCCCTACTATTCAGGCTTTCATCTCGAAGTAACCCTACTATCCAGGTTCCTTCCCTTAATCCCTACTATCCAGGCTTTCATCCCGAAGTAACCCTACTATCCAGGTTCCTTCCCATAAGCCCTACTATTCAGGCTTTTATCCCGAAGTAACCCTACTATCCAGGTTCCTTCCCATAAGCCCTACTATCCAGGCTTTCATCTCGAAGTAACCCTACTATCCAGGTTCCTTCCCATAAGCCCTACTATCCAGGCCTTCATCCCGAAGTAGCCATATTATCCAGGTTCCTTCCCTTAAGCCCTACTATCCAGGCTTTCATCCCGAAGTAACCCTACTATCCAGGTTCCTTCCCATAAGCCCTACTATCCAGGCTTTCATCCCGAAGTAACCCTACTATCCAGGTTCCTTCCCATAAGCCCTACTATTCAAGCTTTGATCCCGAAGTAACCCTACTATCTAGGTTCCTTACCATAGCCCTACTATCTAGGCTTTCATTTCTAAGCAACCCTACTATCCAGGTTCCTTCTCTCTTATCTCCGGACAACAGTTTACAACACTGTAAGACCTGGACCCGACCAGTTACGGTCGATTCCATATTTCCCCAGTAAGTCGTTGTGCAGCCTGAACCCTGACCAAACATGCAATTTACGTCCACTTCCTCAATCAGGAGTTAATTCCCCAGTAGAGTAATGGACAACTGAAGCTCCTATACTCTATTTCCTAGGACATAAATCAACATTCCCTGGCGAAGTCCTCCTCAATAACAGGTACATAAATTCTCGCAAAGGAATCTCTTATGCAACCAATATCTTTTCTGGATGGCATCTTTAAGCCCATCTCTGACGATTCTCTGTCGACTTCCAAATGGCATCTGTAAGCCCATTCTTGATATCACCAATCAGTATTACTTCATGCGAGTGCAAATTTTTGGGCACTCTAGTGTTCAATCATCTTCTACCTTCAGATCACAAAAGGAAGACCAACCAATCTACATCTTCAGGTTTAAGAAGATTGAACAGGGGCAGCTGTTGTACCCTAAAATTTTCTCTCTCATTTTACTCAAGATATGTTCATTGAAATCCTTAACTTGCCCAAGGATGCCCAAGGATTGATCAGGCAAATGCTCTCCTAAGACAATGAACCTCAAACTAGGGTTTCCATTTTCATCAAGATGGGTGAACTCCAAAGGTCTCAAATATTTTCCATGGTCCTAATATGTTCTCAAGAGCATCCATGTCAAGTCTCATGCCTTGCACAAGAAGTTTACTCAGTCAACTGCTCAAATGCTTGAAAATCAACTATGTTAGGTCAAAATTAATTGTGACTCACATATAGTCAAACTTTAATATTTTTGGTAAACATCAACATTTTAAAGTAACATTCATCATTTGATCAAGGGTTGATCATGATTCCTCAAGGAATGCTCCTAATTCATTAAAACTCAAAAGTTGTTAAATTAGGGTTTCTATAGGAAAAATCAACCAAACTTTGACCAGACATAACTTTCTCATACTTTATCAAAAATTCCCCCTCTAAAGCTCATTTTGAAGAGGATGTAATTCCCTACAACTCATCTTCATCCCTCAAGTTCAAGAGATTCACCATTTGAAAGATATAAGCTCAGACATTACATGTCATTTTCAAAAAGTCAACAAAAGCCACTTTTATCCAAGACCTTTTACATCAAGGTAACATCTTCAAATGCAAAATTGATCAAACAAGGGATTGAAGTAGACAACTTGGGATTTCCAAAAAGTAAAAGATCATCATCATGAGATAAAAATTGACCATGTTATGGTTTGCCTAAGTTGGGAAAATTTTGGAAATTTCAAGAATAGTGCACTGAGCAAATTTGGATTTTTGAGTCAATGGCCTTGCTTTTTAAGATTCAAACATCTTTCTAAGGTCATAGAGGACCTATAATATTATTTTTGCATGGCCTTGTATTTTCTACCTATTTTTTACATATTTATTTTAATTTATTTCAAATAAATATAAAATAAATTGTATAAAATATTTGGAAATGGGTTTAGGCATGTGGGCTAGTGTTTTGACTTGCTTAGAGGCCCATGATTTCGTGCTAAAGTAACCAGATACATTCAAGCAAGATAAGGCATGTTTTGACAAAATTGGAAGGCCTTGAATGTGTTTGATTTTTGTTGTGAAACATTGAGTTATGGCCATGATTCTTTCGCTTTAATGGTGTCTCCTCACTCCACACTATATATATAACATCCCTGCAAGCCATTTGGGCATGCATATAGCCTAAAGGACCTTTGTCACTTTGCAAAAAAAATCATACAATTGTCAAATTCGAATTCCCAGTTACAACTAGTTTCAGCCCCAAACAAAGGCTCAAACGCCATTCCTGAAAGCCTCCTGGATCATTCCCAACCATTACCAGGTCCTAAGGCAGGCTGAGACGTGCTTCAACCACACCGCGGTTTGCATATTTTACTTGATTCCGATTGCTCTGATTCTTACGATATAAATACATTTTCATCATGTATCCTTAATCTCTCTTATGTTTGCAAAAAAATTCGATGGTTGAATTGAAGTTTGAGTGCAGGTATAACAATTTTCCATATCTAGGGTTTGAACCTCCAATTTAGGGTTTTCTGTATAAGGCAAAATTAGTCCAAATAAGGGGTCCTGTCCTTTTCAGGAGGTTGAGAGCAATCCAGCTATGGCCTCAAAGTGAATTTATTTTGCGTATTATGATTGTTTCAGATGCAGGACTTATAGTGATGGACATAAAATGTCTCTATATGTATCATAACCTAAAACGACAGAGGGAGGTTGAAGAAGAAGCATGTCAGGCTTTGGTTGGCTCATTCAAATAATGGCTCTTTTTTTTTTGGATAAAAATTTGTTTGTGAATATAATATATTAGCTTCATTATAATAAATGAATGAGTAAGTGGCTGAGTGGTAAAGCAGGCGTGTGTGCAGGGGAAGGACCTGGGTTCAATACCCAGGTTGTGTATTTTGATTTTTTCTGATTATGTTCTTGCAAATTCAGTACGCTGCCTTCCAAACACTTACTGTGCGCCTTCAAAATCCAGCAAATGGATGATAATGAGAACAAATCCAATGCATCCAAGTGCTTGGACTACCATGGACACTCAAAGGCTGTTTCCACAGGATCCCAACAAGGCCTGGGCTTAGCCTCATTTGGGCCTAAACCTTTTTTAATTTTCTCAACCCCCCCCCCCCCCCCATTTTGTTTTGATAACCAGGCCCATGGTTTTTGTTTGTTTATTTTCTTTTCTTTTTACTTTGTTTATTATTTTCAAAATCACTTTTTTTAATAATCATAAAAATCAAAAATAAATAAATAGAATTAGGTTTTATAAAATTAGTTTAATTAATTAATCATTTTAATTTTATTTTATTAATTTAAAACCAAATAGACTAAGGTCCATTTTAATTTGAGTTGCTTTCCTAATAAAAATATTAAAAAAATTAGAATTAGGATAACTTTACTTCAAAATTTATTTTCTTAAATTAAATTTAGATTTTAGATTATTTCTTTTTCCTAATAAATTAATAAAAGACCAAAAAGATTGTTTTGTTTACTTAGAAAACTTTTTTAGGTTTTTCTTCTTAGACGTATTATCTCGTCTCGCGCGTATTATTTTATTTCTCGCATTTTTTCTTATATAATGTAACTGATTATGGGATGTAATAGGCTAAGTTTAAAATTCCGCTTTATATTTCTTGTACCTTTTATGTAAATGTCCCAAAGCCTTGTAAATGTTAGGACTTTAATTTCTCGCATTTTTAAATTTTCGCAACTATTAAACTGCTAGATGTATGGACATTAGGATTGTATGCAAAAGATAAACCAACGATTAAAAAGGTAGATAACCCTAATTGTGTAAAGATAATTAACTAAAAAAGCACACATGCACATGCTCACTCCTAGGGTTTTCCTCACTTGGTTGCCTCGGAAATAATGGTCATGTCCCTCGAACGTAGGAATATCTTAGCAATGACCCGCAATTCAAAGTCATCATAAAGATCATAATCCCTCATTGTCCCTCGAGTTGCCTATGAGAAATGATCTTATGATGATAGTCCCTTCAAAATGCTAAGGTATCCTTACTTGTTGCCTTCAATGACCATTTTGTCCCTTCGGATGTCCCTTAAAACTCCAACGATAGGGCTACCTACTCCTTAATAGTAGGATAGCGCTGTCTAAAGGAAATGAGAACGAACAATCTTTTTTCGAGTAGGTAGAAATCTTAAGTACTTTCTCAAAACAATAAAACTTTTTCACCAACACTTTTCAAAACAGTTTTCAAAAACAACTTCGTCACGCTCTTGAGGATAGATACAAGAGTTATCACGAAGTTAAACAAAACTCTTTACAAAACACACATAAGCAATTTCAAAAATGAGAAAGTACTTAAGAGACCATGGAAACCCATGGATAGAAAGGGCGCTAACACCTTCCCTTTCTATAATCTACCCCCCCGTACTCAGAAACGCTCGAAAAAGGTTTTTTCGGTTCTTTTTCCTTTCCTTTTTTGAATGAAATAAAAGTCGGTGGCGAATCTTGCTTACCGCGACATTTGCGAATACAAAATGCAAACCAGTATAACAGTCGGTTCTGTCATCGTATCACACTATCGATTATTTCACCAAATGGGTTGAAGTTGCCTCATTTGCCTCGATCATAAAGAACGTTGTAGCCAGATTCATCAAACATAACCTCATATGCCGCTATGGTATCCCCGAAAGGATCATCAGTGGCATTGGAACCAATCTCAACAATGTTATGTTCGATATGGTGGCAGAACTGATTGTTTAATACTGGTTTTGTGTTTGTATTCACAAATGTTGCGGTAAGCAAGAGTCGCCACCGACTTTTCTTTTATCAAAATTAAGGAAAGGGTGAAAAGAACAGAAAAATACCTTTTCGAGAGTTTCTAAGTAATGGGGTAGATTATGGAAAGGGAAGGTGTTAGCACCCTTTCCATCCGTGTTTTTCCACGGGATCTTAGAGGTTTTCTCATTTTGAAATACCTTTGTGCTTTGTGTGTTTTGAAAATGTTTGGAAAATGCCTTAGTGCGGCGATTTGCTTTACGTTTAACTCTTGTATTAGTCCTCAAGAGTGTTAACAAAGAAAATGTTTTGAAAATTGTTTTTGAAAAGTAGTATTTGTGTAAGTGCAAAGTGTTTTGAGCAAACTTCTAACAGCTATCTACTTTTATACTCGAAAAGGGTCGTTCTTTTCCTCCTATCCTTTAGACAGTGCTATCCTACTATTAGTGAGTAGGTAGCCCTATCGTTGCATGTATTAGGTACATTCGAAAGGGACGTTACAATCATGAAGGCAACTTGTGGAGATGCTTTAGCAATTTTGTTTAGGGACTAGATCATTTACCGAGAAGGCAACTGTAGGGTCATCGAGGGACTATGATCTTTTGATTTATGGGTCTTTGCTAAAGCGTTCCTGCCTCATGGCTGTTTTATTTCTGAAGGCAACCAAAGTGGGGTACCCTAGAGGTGTATATGTGCAAGTGTATTATGTTCAATTATTTTTGTCTTTTTGTTAAGTTTGCTAACGTTTGATTTCAGTCTTTTCATACACGCCTAGTTACTAGCAGTTATATGTACAGAAAATAAAGTGCGGAAAGTGTAAATCTAAACTATTACATGGCTTTCGGGGAGGGGGATATTTATAATATACAAAAATTGGGAGAAGGAAAATAAAGAAAGCAAATAATATCCTTTTAATTATTACATCCAGTATGCAGTTACATGATTATAAAGATGCAAATAATAAATAACGCGCGAAAGGTTGAAAGTTCGTCTAAAACCTAATAAGAAAAATATTTTTTGTTGTTTTTGATTTAAGAAAAATAATTAAATTAATTATCCTAAAGTCTACTTAGAAAATTAAATTAAGAAAAATAAACTAAGCCTTTTTTGTGTTTTTTTTATTATGAAAAGAAAGTAATTAGACTTAAATTCTAATTCATTTTTAATTAAGAAAAAGGTTAAAGTTTTAATTAATTAATTAATTAATTAATTAATTATTTAATTAAAAAAGTCTAAGCCTAAATTTTTTGTGAGTTTTTTTTTTATTATTATAATTAAAATGATTAAGAGATGAAATAATTAAATGAAGCAAAAAGAAAAGGAATTGGGCTTGACGACTGAAGTAGAATGGGGGGTGCAATTGAAATTTCACTAAGCCCGGATTGTGAAGCCCAGGTTCATCCTTGGATCCAGTGTGGGAAGTACTTGATGGTACATGGTATCTCATGTTCTAGATGTCATGCATTCCATGTAATTCCTCTAACCTGCTCTAAGGATATCCAGGAACTCATATACACACATTAGAACATTCAACAATTAATAAAAATAGAGATTCGAATTTGAGATTATACCAAAATAGTGATAGCTTGGATCCGGTGATCTGGGACCTTGCAAGCTTTGAGGATAGTTGGAGCAAGTCCCTGGGAACCTCAAGAGCAATGTATGAATACTAGTTCGGACCAAAAGTACCTGCAAAGTGGGTTTCTAATTTTTATCGCTTTTGATAATTTTGCAAAAATGGTAGAGCTCTCTCTAGGCTGTGTAGGCATGTTGAAATGCTTGCTAGATGCTTGTTTATATAGAGAGGAATGAGGAGACAAGAAAACAAAGGTTTAAACAACCTTAAAGCAAACGTTTCAAAGCCATGAATGAAATATGTAACTTTGGGAAAAAACAAGGAAACTTGTCCTTTTTTGAATTTGAATGAATGTGGACACCTTTGCACTAAATTTTATGGGCCTAGGCTGTCCAAAACATCAACCCAAAGCTCAAAGCCCATTTCCAATTATTTTATACATTTTATTTTATATTTATTTGAAATAAATTAAAATAAATATGAATAAAATAGTTATAAAATGCAACGCATGGAAATAATAATTTTAGATGTCCTCTATAAACTTAGGAAGATGCTTGAAGTCCAAGAAATTGAGCCCTTTCCTTAAAACTTCAAGTTTGCTCAATGCATAATTCTTGAAAATTCCCAAATTTTCCCAACTTGGGCAAACCATAACTTACTCAATTTTTATCTCATGATGATGATCTTGGACTTTTTGGAACTCCTAAGATGTATAATTCAATCCCTCTTTTGATCAATTTTGAATTTGAAGATTTTATCTTGATGTAAATGGTCTTGACAAAAAGTGTCTTTTGTTGACTTTCTGAAAATGACCTGTAATGTATAAGCTTGTATCTTTCAAATGGTACGTTTCTTGGACTTGAGGGCTAATGAGAAGTTGTAGGGATTTGGATTCTCTTTAAAATGAGCTTTGGTTGGGAAAAATGGATGAAGTATGAGAAAGTTATGCCTGGTCAAAGTTTGGTTGACTTTTTCTATAGAAACCCTAATTAGCAATTCTTGACTTTTGATGAATTAGGAGCATTTCTTGAGGGATCATGATCAACCCTTGATCAAATGATGTGTATCACTTCAAAATGTTGATGTTGACCAAAAATCTTGAAGTTTGACTATATATAGACTATAGTTGACTTTTGACCTAGTACAGATGATTTTCAAGCATCTTAGCAATTGACTAAGCAAACTTGTAGTGCAAGGTATGAAATTTGTCATGGATAATATTGAAGACATAATAGGACCATGAAAAATATTTGAGACCTTAACTAGAGGTTCATTACCTTAGAAGGAGAATTTGTCTGGTCAATTCTTAGTCATCCTTGAGCAATTTGGGGACCTCAATGGGCATGCCTTGAGTAATATGAGAGGAAAAATTTTGGGGTACAACACTATGATTACCGAACTTTGCACTCAGTTAAAAATCAAGCATCACAATCCTTCTCCTTATAGACCTAAAATGAATGGCATAGTGGAAGCAGCCAATAAGGCTACCATACTTCAGCTCGGACATCAACTGGGGCAACTCCCTTTTTTTTGTTTATGGCATGGAAGTTGTCCTGCCAGTAGAAGTTCAGATTCCCTCACTGAGGATTATGAATGAAGCAGGCTTAGGCGAAGACGAATGGATTCGAACAAGATTGGATCGGTTGAACTTGATCGATGTAAAGCGACTGGCTGTTGTTTGTCATGGTCAGATGTACCAAAAACGTATGATCAAGACTTTCAACAAAAAGATTAGGCTTCGAGTATATCAAGCTGGTGACTTGGTGATAAAGCGCGTCATTCTTACACAAGGCGACCCCGGGGGCAAATGGACTCCCACTTATGAAGGGCCATTTGTTGTCAAGAAAGTTTTCTCTGATGGTGCCATGATACTGACTACTATGGACGGTGAAGATTTCCCATATCCTGTAAACGTGGACATAGTTAATAAATACTACGCATAAGAGACCCGCTAGGTTGACTGGCCTAGGCAAAAATAATGGTATCCCAGCAAACCGAAGGTTTGGGCAAAAATTAGGGATATATGCAAAAGATTGTACACCCGGCAAGTCAAAAACCTGAAAGGGCGACTTGGGCAAAAATGGGTATCCTGGTGGGCTGAAAACCCGAAAGGGAGGTCCAGGCAAAGATTAAGGATTGAAAGCGTATGACTATGTCCCGCGGAATCACCACAGTCGACTTTATTACCAAATTCCGAGTTCAAACGGCCCAAGATCAATCCAATCAACTTATGTTAATGGCAAGGGACGTTCGAAGACATTGGGGCAATAGTAGAGTTGGAACACAATGAGATCATTTCCACATGGTTGTTATCTCTGTTTTTAATTTTGTTTTCCTTTCAACGATTTTCTCTTACTAGGATCTTCGTCTCTTTGTACAAAAATTCCTATTCATGGGTAAAACATCAATACAAATATACTTCGAAGTGCAAACTTTTTGTTTTTGTTTTGAGTACAAAGATGTCCAATGACTAAAATTGAATGAACATATGTATATGAACATGTTTAAACTATTTAGTAAATGTGTCCTACCTAGTAGCAACGAGCATCTGTTTAATGTAGTTGAGATATCTCCACAGAGTTATCTCATTAGCATTATCCCCATGGAGTTTGCTACAATAAACCTTTGCCCCAACAGAGTTGCCCACAAAGTTGGATTTATGGAAACCTCGGTCAGAGTCTCAATCTCTCGACAATCCTCTCCCCAACTGAGTTGGTCTTAAAAGAAGAAGCCTTGTGGATTTCTTCCTAAAGAATTCACCTTTCCAGTAGGTCATCAAATATTCTCTTCAACAGGGTTTATTCCCCAACAAAACAATACACTCCTCAATGGAATCATCTTCTATTTAAACAACTTTCAGTTACTATGAAGCCTGGACCGGACCAGATAATAGTTTAACTTCTCAAGTTACTATGAATCCTAGACCCGACCAGATAATAGTTTAACTTCTCAAGTTACTATGAAGCCTGGACCCGACCAGATAATAGTTCAACTTCTCAAGATGCTATGAAGCATGGACCCGACCATATAATAGTTTGACTTCTCAAGGTACTATGAAGCCTGGATCCGACCAGATAATAGTTTGACTTCCCAAGGTACTATAAGCCTGGATCCGACCAGATAATAGTTTGACTTCTCAAGATACTATGAAGCCTAGACCCGACCAGATAATAGTTTAACCTCTCAAAATATTGTAAAACCTGGACCCAACCAGACAAAGGTTTAACTTCTTTTCCCCAGTAGAGTGTACTTTTATCCCCAATAAGTTACTGTAAAGCTTGGACCTGACTGGATATCAGTTCAACTTCATTCATTCAAGCAAGTTACTATGAAGCCTGGACCCGACCAGATATCATTTCAACTTCATTCATTCAAGCAAGTTACTGTAAAGCCTGGACCCGACCAAATATCAGTTCAACTTCTTTCATTCAAGCAAGTTACTGTAAAGCCTGGACCCGACTAGATATCAGTTCAACTTATTTCATTCAAGCAAGTTACTGTAAAGCCTAGACCTGACCAAATATCAGTTCAACTTCTTTCATTCAAGCCAGTTACTGTAAAGCCCGTACCCGACCAGATATCAGTTCAACTTTATCAATTCAAGCAAGTTATTACGAAGCCTGGAGTTCGACCAGATAATAATTAACTTCATCCACCTCAGAAATTTCCTGCGAAGCCTGGAATACGACCAAATAGCAGTTTAATGTTAGTAAGTTATTGCGAAGCCTGGAATCCGACCAGATAACAGCCTAACTTCACTCTTCCAAGTAATTTCCTGTGAAGCCTGGAATCTAACCAGATAACATTTAATTTAATCTTCCCCAGTAAGTCGCTGCGAAGCCTGGAATATGACAAGATAATAGTCAGCTTCATTATCCCTAACAAATTGCTGCCAAGCCCGGATTTCGACCAGATAACAGCTAACTTCTGATGCTCTCCAGCCAGGAATAACTCCCCAGTAGAGCAACAAATAGCTAAGACTCCTAAAATATTTTCCCCAAGCAGAAATCAACATTCCCCAGAGTTTCCTCATACGAAGAACCAAAGTCAATATTCCCCAGCGGATGTCCCCTCAAACAACAGAACAGGAATTCCCAACGGAAACATTCTAAACAAAGTTAAAGATACATCTATTCTCCAACAACAGTTAAGGGATTCCGCCTCCCAAGATTCCCCAGCATGTTGTCAAGGATTTATTTTCCTAGACAAAGACACACTGCAATAAACGCGTCACATTCATACACCATATAACATACATGATATATGCATACAACACAACCTCATCTTTGAGAACATCATTACATAATGCATTTCATACATCATGACATTGCATACAACTAACCCATTACCTTTTCAGGAAAGGTAAATTGACTGATAATTATCATCAACAATTTTCAAGAGGTCTGAAACTAGTTCCTGAAACAAGCCAGAGCAACTATCTACACGACCAATTGAAGTAATCCTACCCAGGTTCCTTCTCATTTCTAGATGAAGTTTCACATGGATTCATTCTGAAGCAGCCCTACCCAGGCTCCCCTCTCATATGTCTCCTAAAAACAGCCCTACACCGGCTTATCATAAATAGAAGAATACAAAGTCCTCTTCTGGTTAGATTCATCTCTTCTAGTTAATAACAGGCGAACAAAGACCTCTTCTGGTTAGATTTAGTTCTTCCAGATTAAAAACAAGCAAAAGACATCTATTATTTAAGTATAAATCAACCAAAAGATTTATCCTGATACCTTCCCTAGTCACTCTAGATGGCATCTATAAGCCCATCTCCAACGACTTTCCATCATTTCTCCAAATGGCATCTTTAAGCGCATTCCCTACACAATCAACCACCACATCATCGAGTGCAAATTTCTGATTTTTGACCTAGAAATTGATCAATTGGCTTAAGGCATGATCTCAAGAGTCCAATTGCATCATTTTGACCTAATGATATGGTTCAAAACATTGCAATTCCATTGGATTGACAGATGAATTTTGCAGTCAACTGATCAAAAGTCAATTGTATACTGAAAAGTCAAACTTTGACTTTTTGGTCATATTCAAGTGCCAAAGATCATAATTCATCAAAACATGTCAAAATATGAAACTTATTCATTAAGAAAATAAAAAATTCAATATTTCATTTTGAAAAGTCAAAATTTCTAGACTTATAAATTTTTCTAAGTGTTGGAAATTTCATGTTTTTTCATAAATTTGAGCCAAATTTTCACTATGATGCAAGATGATTCAAGAGAAACTTCAAACATGAAAGTTGTAGATCTCCGTGAAATCTACAACTTTTATTCACACAACTTCTTCCAAAAGTGCTTGGATCTCAAGTTATAATTTTATGAACATAGGGTCATGAAACTAAACACTTAGTGAAATTTTGCCCTAATTTGACCAGGATTTTGACCTAACTTCATGACACTTTTTCATATAGTTCCAAGGGGAATATTCAAAATAAATTCAAAGATGGGTTATAGAGAACATTGCAAGCTTTCCAAAATGTCCAATAACTCCTTGAGATCATTCTTGAGTAGGGAGAATCGAAGAGAAGAAGTTAGGGTTTTGTCACTTGAATTACAAGCCATTTTTTGATGAACACATGAACCAAATCCATGCTAGGCTGCATAATCTTTTCTTTGAAGGCCTCAAAATTGTTTTTCACTCCATAATTAAATGTTTACACAACTGTTAGGGCTTTGATCCAAGCAATTAAGCTATTATCCAAGTTGCATTTCCATTAATGGCACAAAGTTAACATTGCCATTCTTGTAAAGCAAGCTTTTTGCATAAAGTTCACATTGAGCCTATAACTTGTTCCCTCTGATCACACTCCATCCACAAAGTCAGAAGCAAGCTTGTTTAAATCATAAATCACTCTATCTTAGCAAGTACACAAGACTTTGAAACTTGTTTTGTCAAAAAATCACATGTTTAGCTTAAGGATGCAAATTTGAATTCTGATCAACTAGAGCATCCCAAACTTGTTGCTTATAAATAGAGTCACTATTTGTGAGCTAGGACACGAGTTTGAATACCTTGAAATACACCAAAACTCTCTCAAATCAGAAATTGCCCAAAAACTCCATTGTTGCACAGTTTCTGACCTTGAACCTCAAACTCACATTTCCCTCGTGCGTTTCTTGGCCTTTTAGTTTCTAAAGCTTCCTTGCATCAAGAGTAACTCATACATGTACCTGTTTCACTTCTGTAACACCATTTTCCCTGTCTTCCATAACCAAAAATAGAGCATCACATTTGGACTTCTCCAGACTGTTCCAGCCACCCTCAGCTCAAGCCAGCCATTGCATTAGCTTCCTAGAGGCCCAAGGAAGCTAACATGATCATCAGCACTGCCTAAAACAAGCTCAAACCCATTTCATGATTTCCAGTTTTGAGGTATTTTTCTTGAACTTCTATCTCATTACTTAGGCATTGCTAGGCTTACATTTGTGAAGATAAAATGTAGACATCGTTGCCCTGAAGCTGTACATGTCCATAGATTTCATTTATTTTGATTGAGCTAGGAGAATTTTAAGTTTGAAATTTCTGAAATATTTAGGTCAGAATTTGGTACTGTTAAAAATTCCCATTCATCTTTCATTTATAGTTTATGATATTTATATGGTTGGATTCGTGTGACAAAATGGAGCAATTTTCATGTTTACATTTTTGCAAATGGTTGAGAAATGAGCAAGTTACAGATCCTTTGGCTGGAGGTTGAAGATGAAGTACAGTCAGGGCATGTTTTGTGTTATGTATTTATTATTTCATACAAGTTAACGAATGTATAGCCACCCCAGTGGTAAAGCGCGCGCCTGTTCACCCCATGGTCCTGGGTTCAAGCCCCAGCGTGACCATTTTGTTATTTTTACATATTCTGACCCTTTTTTTTGTTGCTTGGCAGGCGCTGGGCCCTTTGGGCCTGGCTCTTTTTTTTGTTTTTGCTAATTAACTCACATCCTGACTTTTGGCACACCCTGACCCATTTGTACTTATTTATTTATTTATTTCATTTTCTTTTTAAATATATTTTCTAAAATACTAAAAATCATAAAAATACCAAAAAATGATACATTTTATATTTTGACTTATTTTATTTTATTTTCCATTAACAAAAATATTTTTATTTACTATACTTTATTTATTTTATTAACTAAATCTTATAAACTTAATTAATATTATATTATTTATTTATTTTTCTTCACACCATTTAAAATAAATTATTTTTAAAAAAAAGAGACTAAAAATATTTTATAATGCTATAATTATTTTCAAGACAAAAATATCAAAAATACTTTTCTTACAAACTTATTTTCTTTTAATCAATTAATAGAATTAGGGTTTTCTTTTAAAATCTTTTTCTTAATAAATTCAAATTTAATTAACTATCTTGTTTATTTAAATTAGGTTAAGACAAAAATCTTTTTTATAAAAGAAAATAAACAAAATTCATTTTCTTTATATTTTGCATCCTTGTACATTTATTCATTTTTATACTTTGTATTTATGTAAATTCCTTGTATATTCATATCAATTCAATATGGTTGTAATAAGACTAATTAGGTTTAAATTTTTGCAATCCCCATTTACAAATTGTACACCCCCTCCCCACAAATGTTGTAATAGCGTAGTAACTTTAAATTTCACAATTTATCGCATTTATATAACATGCTAGTAATCAGGGTTTGTATGGAAAGACTAAAATCAATACTTAGCAAAACCCTAATTAAAAATAAAATCAAGCATGAAAACAATACACTTGCACACAAGCACCCCTAGGGTTATCCCACTTGGTTGCCTTATACAAAATGGCCATATTATGCATGTAAGGTATCTTAGCAAAAACAAGAAAATACAAGATCATAGTCCCTCGATGACGCTATCCAAGTTGCCTTTCAAAATGATCTTAGTCCCTAAAGAAAAATTCTAAGATACCTTGCAACATTGCTAATCATGGTCATACGATGACCCACGCCCGTCCCGTTTACATCCAAAGATAGGGTTGCTTACCAAATCAATGGTAAAACAAAAATGTCAAAGGAAAAGAAAATGAACAAGAAAGACATTTGAGTAGATAGATTTCCCCTAATTACTTGCTCCATTTCAAAACAAACATCCTTGCTATTTTCAAAACAAACACATACACTTTCAAACATCTTACAAAATTGAAAACATTTTCAAAAGATCAAACATCTTTGTATACATTCTTACAAACGAAAATTATTACAAAGATTGCCTAAACAATGGCCTCTTTACAAAATACTTTCAAAAACCACACAAAGCATAATTTCAAACAAAAGCAAGTGATTTAGCAAGTAACTAAGAGCCCATGGAAAACCATGGATGAAAGGGGTTATAATACCTTCCCTTTTCATGATCTACCCCCCGAACTCAAGAAATAATCTCAAAGGTCTTTCCTGTGCTTTTTCACCTTTCCTTTTGGATAAAAGAAAATTCGGTGGCGACTCTTGCTAACCGCAACATTTGCGATTAAATGCAAAACCTTCAAGTAAGTTCTCCCACCGTACAGAACGGGCGACTCTGCCGGGGAAAATTCTAAAAGTGGGGTTACCTTAGGGATAGATCATATTTATTTGCTTACATTGTTTGACTTGTATGCTTTACATTATGGTTCTTTGTTTGCGTTTGAATCCTCTACCCAGATTTGGGATACATTATAGGTAAGTATCAATACATTGTGGAAACTGTGCGGGGTATACCAACATGGTCTAAGCAATAGCTATGTTAGTGAGACATATTTATGGGTACCGGTAGCCTTTGAGTTAATCAAAGAGAATACGGGGCCGCTGAGTGATGGCATAAAGCACTAATGAACTTTTAGAACCTTTACTTGACCAACTTGGCCTTTAAGATGTAGTGAGATGACCGGCTTTGGTGTAGTCCAAAGTTGGTAGATACTCGATACTACACTCATTGAGGTTTTGTTTCTTGGGATATTTCGGTCTCCATTAAAGAGGCTTGTGCTAAAACAATGACCAAGGAAACAAACCAGTGATATTGAGCTCCTTAGAACCAGATTACTATTGCTAGGACAGGTTTGAGCAAACTAAACTTCAAGAGGGTACTTACCTATAAAACTTCATGCAAGCCTAAACCTAAGGATTTGTTTTTTTTTATATGCATACTTGTACATAACATCATTAACATCATGAACATCATATACATCCACTAACCATTTCAAGGATTTTTGGGATTCATCTTTGTTCTTGTTTTGTAGGATATGGATTCACTTCGCAGGAAAACTATTCAAGTCAATATTGTAAGGATCCCTCCACAACTTAAGGAGCTAGCTTCAAGGATTCCTGAAAACTCTCCATTCACTAAGAGACATGGTCTCCTACTCAACTTGGTCACCTCTAACACAGATGAGGATATGATGAAGGTGCTCTTTCAGCTCTTTGATCCTTTACACCATTGTTTCACATTTCCCGACTATCAACTTGTTCCTACTTTGGAAGAATTCTACCAACTCTTAAGGATTCCCATTCTCAATCAACTACCTTTCAACGGTACGGAAAGAGACCCAAAGCCAGAAGAGATTGCTCAAGCTCTACACTTGCACTTATCTGATATCACAACTCATTGGGAAACAAGGAGTGGTGTCAAAGGTTTCTTAGCAAAGTTCATATTTGAGAAAGCCCAAAATTGTTGGAATTCCTTAGATCTGCAAGCCTTTGAGGAAATTATGGCTCTCCTCATCTATGGGATGGTTTTGTTTCCAAATCCTGACCAACTCATAGATGTGAACGCCATCAAAATCTTCATGTCCTGCAACCCGGTGCCTACTTTGCTAGGGGATATTTGTTGTACCCTGTGGTACGGTGGGAGAACTGACTTGAAGTTTGTGTTCGATCGCAATTGTGCGGATAGCAAGAGTCGCCACCTAGTTTTCTTTTATCTAAAAGGAAAGGTAAAAAAGCATAGGAAAGCCATTCGAGATTATTTCTCGTGTTCGGGGGGTAGATTATGAAAAGGGAAGGTATTAGCACCCTTTCCATCCGTAGTTATCTACGGGATCTTAGTTACTCGCTAGATCACTTGCTTTTGTTTGACAATATGCTTGTGGTGTGGTTTTTGAAAGTATTTTGAAAATGTATTTGTAATGGTTCTCGTTTCTATAAGAACGCGTACAAAGTTTTGTTTCGAAAAAAATAGTTCAAAGATGTGTTAATGGAATATGTTTTTTTGAAAGTGATTTTGAAAAGATGTTTTTGCAATGGTTCTCGTCTCTATAAGAACGTATACAAAATTTTTTGTCTTTTGAAAATGTTTTGAAATGAAAGTGTCGGTGTAAAAATGTTTTTGTTGTGAGCAAGCGAGTAACTAGGAGCGAATCTACCTACTCGAAAGGTTTTAAGTGTTCTTTTCTTCCTCCATTAGATGTTGCTATCTTACCATTGATTTGGTAAGAAGCCCCATCATTGGATGTGAAGGGACAGGCGCGGGTCAATCATACAGTCATCGAAAGTAACTTATGAGACGCTTTAGCAATTTTCGTAAAGGACTAGATCGTTTTACCGAAAGCAACATCAAGAGACGGTGATCTTTTTTATCGAAGGGTCTTTGCTAAAGCGTCCCATATTCGAGGGACATGACTGTATTTCCGAGGCAACAAGCGAGGTTACCTTAGAGGTGCGCGTGTGAAAAAAGTGTGTTTGATTTAAGTTTTTTTTTGTCTTTTGATTAGGGTTGTCTAGCGATTGATTTTTGAATCTTGCCATACACGCCTAATTACTATACAGTGTGAGGAAAATAGTAAATTGCGGAAATTTGAAATTCTACGCTATTATATAGTTTTCGGGAATGGGGGTACAAATTAATGAATAGGGATGAATCGAATGTGATTAAAAGTCAAAATAGCAAACAATACAACCAAATCTAATTCAACAATTAACTAAAATTATAACAGTCCATGAAATAAAATTAATTTGACAAAGTATGGAAATTTTTGGTATTTTTGTTTGTGAGAAAATTTGAAAAGAAACTAAAGATCTATTCTATAATTTTTTAATTATATCATGTAGAAACTAAATAATTTTGAAAGAAAGTTAATTAATTAGTAAAATATTAATTAATAAAAATTATTCACAAAGTCCTAAACTAAGCAAATTAAATAATCTTGAAATTAAATTTTTATATACACGAATTTAAAAAAAAAAGAAGAAAAAAATATAACTAAAGATTAATCAAATTAAATCTAAACCGAATGAAGTTACTAAATTAAAAATTAAACTATATTAATCCTAGGTTTACTAACTTACATCCAAACTAATTAGTTATAAAATTATGAATTTTAATCTAAGTTAAAGTGATTATCATAAAAGGGGTAATGACAGAAAAATGGAGTATGAAAAGAAACAGACTGGGCTTATTGATCCCAAAACAAAAAAAAAGGCTCAAGGTAAATGATAAATAAATAAAAAACTGAAAATGGATTAACAAAGATGGGTCGGACCGGGTCGGGTCCGGACCCAGTTTCACATTCAAGCCTAACGGGTTGTATAACCCTAGGACAAATCAAAATGCCTCTCATCTCTGTCACTGTTCTCTTATATGTTCTATCCTTTCCTCAAAATCATGTTTTCCTCTTCCTATTTGGTCACCCTTTTCATACTAGTAAGCAAATAAAAAAAGGGGGTGGATCGCTAACCCCTTACAAGCGTGACCTAAGGTGCTCACGTTACTGTTTGATCTAGTTTCCAATAACCTAGGGTTTTGAAATATTTTTGTTAGATCCAGCATGTTTGAATGGAAATCAGGGGGAATGAATGATGGATTTGCAGTGAGGATGTTGAGACGAGACTAACGGTATCGTATTTTTCTTTGTACATTGCTATGAATTTGTGAATGGCTTCTGTCTTACAAGGTATGAGGAGGTAAGTTGTTTTTCTTTTAGGGCTTACTGCAAAAATTACTATGCGTTGTTTTTTCTTATTCTATTTTGATTATAACTAGACAGTATGTATATATATGTAGGTATGAACGTAGAGAAACAAAGGATGCTTACCTTGTTGTTACTGATTTCTTCTGCTGGTTCCTTTTTTTAAATATTTTCTGGCTTTTTGCGGTTTGTTTGAGTTACTTGGTTCACTGTGAATTTTGGTTTTGAGTTGTTGGCTATTTTTGCTGGTTTTATTTTGTTGCTGGTTCACTATGAATTTTGGTTTTAAGCTGTTGGCTATTTTTGTTGGTTTTGTTGTATTGCTGGTTTGAGACAGAAGGATTTGTAGAATGATTTAGCCCTGAGTTTTTTGGGATTTTTGTTGGTTTTATTGTGTTGCTCGTTTACTGTGAATTTTTGGTTTTGAGTTGTTGGCTATTTTTTTTTGTTTTGTTGTGTTTCTGGTTTGTTATAACAGTATGAGGGTTTTTTTAGTTGGATGACAAAAATTGGCTCTCTTGGTATTTCTGTTTCTCTGTGTTTTATATTGAATGAAAGAAATGAGAAGATTGGGGGAAAAATAAGATGGATTTGAACAATTGAGGTATACTATTCTAATGCTCTTTGTTGCAGTCTTGGTTTTGCCATTTTGGTGCAAGTTTTGGTGCAGGTTGTAGCAGGGCTATATTTGCAACCAGTTTGTTTTGTGATAGCAGCTTTGAATAGTTTTGGGACTGGTTATGTGGCCTAGGTGACATCTCTCTAACCCTACCTCTTTCCCTCTTTTTATCTTTCAATGATAAAAACCTTTTGGTTATTTCTAAACTTCTGAAGGGTTTATGTTACTAGGAAAATGATGACATAATGGGAAAGTTAGCTTGCTACTACTATGCTTATGATGTATTTGTTCTGCTTTGTGGGCTTATGTATTTGTTGCAGGTTTTATAGACTCTATTTGGCAGCTTATTTTTACTTTGTGCTGCTTGTATAGCAGTCTGCTGTTGCTGTTACACTAGCTGTTGTTTCTATGCTTGTTTGCCCTGCCTTGTTGACTTGCTTGTTGCAGGTTGTGTTTGTTGCAGGCCTGCTGGTTTTGTTTTGTTTGCATATTTTATTGTATCTGCTGTAAGCCTGTCCCCTTTTTTTGTATTTGACTGCTGTTGTTTGCAGCCTGTTGCTTTTGTTGCAATTTTGGGCAGTTTGTTGCCTTTGCATTGCACTACTATTTTCTGTGATGCCTATTGTGTTGGGGCTTCTTGTTGTCTGCCTTGTTGACTTGTGTGATCGGTGGATCTGGAACTGACTGTTTAACGCTGGTTCGTGAAATGTCGCGGAAGTAAGAGTCACCACCGTCTTTTATTTTCTCCAAATGGAAAGGACAAAAGCACAGAAAAATTCCTTTTGAGATTAGTTCTCGGTTCGGGAGGTAGATTATAGAAAGGGAAGGTGTTAGCATCCTTTCTATCCATGGTTATCCATGGGCTCTTAGATACTTGCTCATTTGTGTTTTCAAAATGGTTTGTTTGCTTTTCAACTGTGGGTTTTAAAAAGTTTCTTTGAAAATTCCAGTTCGACTCTTGTATCGATCCTCAAGAGTGTTTGAAAAATTGCTTTCGAAAGCTTTTTGAAAAGGTGTCGGTGTGAAAAGTATTTTTGATTTGTTTTGAAGTTAGAGCAAGTATCTAGAGTCGTCTACCTACCCTAAGGAATTCGTCTGTGTAGATGTCCTTTAAAGTAGTGCCATCCCACCATTGAGAGGTAGGTAGCACCACCGTTGGAGGTGTTCGGGTCAATTCGAGGTTCGGGACATGGTGATCACCAGAGCAATAGGAAGATACCTTAGAAGCTACCCTCATGCCAGGTTCCCAGATCATGAGGACTTACTAAGACATCCTCTACTCGACGATCACCTTTCGAGGGGCAAGGCAACAGTGAAGCATACCCTAGGGGTGGTGTGTGATTTGTGTGTCATTTTCAGATATTTTGTCTTGTTCATGTCATGGGTGATCTACGCTTTTGTTTTTATTTTAGTCATTCATTCTTGCATGCCATTATTAGCAGTTAAAAAGTTACGGAAATTAAGAGTTCCTAAACTATTACAAAGGCGCGGGTCCACATCGCCAAATTAAATCCAGGACCCGATTTGACATAAAATAAAGATACGAGAAATAAATATTTAATTTACATGGCTTTGGGAGAGTTACATAAAAGGAGGAAATAAAATAAACGCGCGAATTGGAATAAAAATCGGAAGCGAGGGCGTTGGACCCTTTTTTTTTTAGGAAATTAAAATATGATTAACAAATTAATTAAATTAAATGAAAAGAAATTATTTTTGAGGGTTTTTGTATTTATGAATTTTTTAATGAGAACTAAATGAAATTAAGTAATTAACCCTAATTCTAGCTATTTTTAATTTATTAAGAAAATATTAAAATTTAACCTAAAATTAAACCTAGTTAATTAATTCAATTTTTTATTTACAAAAATAATAATTAATAATTAATAATTAATAAAAGAAAAGAAAAAGTAAAAGTAATTAAAACCTAATTCTACAAATTTTAAGTTTATTAGAAAAAATATTAAGATTTAAACCTAAATTTAACCTAATTAATTAGTGAGATTTATTTACAAAAATATTAAAATAAAATATATTTTGTTTTTTGTCTTTTTCTGGTTTTTTATATTATTTTTATATTTTTATGAAAATAAATTAAATTAAAGAATTACATTAAAACTAATTAAAATAAAAATAGAAAAATATGAGAAAAGAATAAAAAAAAAGAAGCAAACCATGGGGGGTTCTGTCCCCAGTTGGAGGTTTTGTTCAGTAATTCTGGCCCAATAGCCCTTGGCCTTGTTTGACTTTTATGCTGGCGTGTGTACGCGTTGACTGATGCACATCATGGTCTCTGAATCCTGGCCTTTGGTTGGATGTCGTGGGACGTGTGGCATGGTTTGAACGATGGGCGTATGGTGGATGCTTGTAAATGAGCTACATAAGAACATAGTTAGAAGAAAAATATAGGGAAAGGGAGGGGGACCTGGGATCGAACCCAGGTCCTAGAGGTTACCAGTCACACGCCTGCCAGCTGAGCTACCAACGCACTTTGAATATATAATGGCAAATAAACAATATAAGGGAAAAATGGTCAGTGGCCTAGAAAAATAAAAAAACGCGCGCGTTGGATTCAAATCACCCTATCACGCTTTGCCACCTAGTCTTCTTCTTCCTTGTTTTGCTTTTTCCTGAAACATGAAAAGGATTAGCGGGGGTTTTGAACCCCCCAAAATGCAACCTTTTTAGAAATAGCGATTAGCCCATATTGCCACATAAATTAGGCGCGAGGGGTGTATTATATTCGTCCAAGCTTCCTGATTTCAACCATGGCATTGAGATGTTCTAATTTTACAAGATGCATAAACGCCCAATTTCACAGCTTGGTAACCCTAATAATCGTCCATGGTGAAATCGCGTATGGGCAAGCAAAACTCAATCAAACTATATGATTAGCTTTAGAATCAATCAATTAGTATGAATCCACAAGAAAAATGCAATGGGAATGCTTGAAAATTGAAATACGAATATGAATAAAATTTGAAAAATCTTGAGTTCTGTATACCAATTCTTTGAGTATGGGACAGTGTTCTTGATTGGAATAGTCTCCTCGTGGTCTTGGCAAGCTAATGGAATGGTTATATGGCCTTGAAACGCCTTGGAATGGTGTTTTCAGTATTTGAGTTTTCTTGAAAAAATGCAAGGTTGGTTATGGCTTTTTGGGTGCAGCTTCAGGTCATGAGCACTAGGGTTTGCATGAGTATAAGTATTGGAATGATTAGGGTTGAGAATTTGGTCCAAAGAATCCTTGCATTGATGGGATGATATTTGATTTTCCATGCATATATTTTCCAATCTTTTCATGCATATTTGCTACCAATTATGTCCTAATCACATTGATTCTTTTCCTATCTAATAATGCACGAAAATCTGAAGTCATTCCATGCATAAAAAGATTTGATTGACTTGCTTTGGTATTTTCCACATATTTATTTTAATTAAATGAATTATTAGCAATTAAAAATTCAAATAAATAAATAAAAATGATGAATAACTTCCCTTTGGGCCAAATGGTCGTGCACATGCTTTGGATGATCAATCTTGGAAGAAAATGTGGCCCATTAGCAATTTTAAGACATTTGAAGCAAAGTTGACTTTTCAAAATATCCAAACATTTCCCAACTTCCACAAGGCATATCTTGCTCAATTTTTAAGCTTTGATCATGTTCTTGGACATTTTGGAAAGGTCTTGAAGTCCTCTAACCAATGCCTTTGGTCTCATGTCATTTTGATTTACCAATCTCAAGTTATGGCCTTTGACTTAAAGTCCCTTTTTGTTGACTTTTGAAAATGACCTATAATGTTGAAATTGATAACTTTTTGTGAGGGCATTTCTTGGACTTGAAGTGTGAAGAGGAGTTTTAGGAAATGTCTTTCTCTTCAAAATGAGCTTTGGATGGAATTTTTCTGATAATCCATGTGGAAGTTATGCCTTGGTCAAGTTACAGTTGACTTTTTCAACTGTCCAAATATTGAAACTTTTGCATCTTGAGACTTTTTGAGCCAAGCTTTGAGAATCATGATCAAGCATTGATCAAATGATGTTTGTGGCTTAAAAATGAGATGTTGACCAAAAATTTGGACTTTTGACTGTCAAATGACCATTTTGCCCCTGCAGTTGACTATTGAGCAATTAGGGTTTTTGACTGTGCAATTTTGTGCTGTGAGTATTGAAACTTGGTATGAGGATGCTTGACCATGTTTGTAGGCATGTGGGACTTGATTGGACCCTTGGAAACTTCATTTTCTTTGTCATAACCAAAACCCTAATTTTTGACTGTTTAGGAGGCCCTTGAACTGTGCAACCCTCGGGGGATTTTGAAGCTTGCTCTTTGCAAATTTTGAAGAATATGGGAGGGCAAATTTTGGGGTACAACAGTTGCCCCTGTTCAATCTTCTTAGACCTGAGGATGCAGATTGGTTGACGTGCCTTTCGTAATCCGAAGGTGGAAGATGATTGAACACTAGAGTGCCCAGAAATTTGCGCTCACATAGTAGCAGTGTGATGGTGGGAATGGGCTTACAGATGCCATTTGGAGATTGATGGATAGGATGATGGGCTTATAGATGCCATGCTAGGAGGTGATGGATAGATGGATGGGCTTATAGATGCCATCTGGATGTTGATCGCGTAAGAGATTCCTTAGCGAGAACTTGCGTACCTGCAAAAGAAAATGATTACCTGACTTGTTACAGGAGCTGGTCTTCAGATTCTTTGTATAGGTGTGTCCTGACTGGTTACAGGAGCTGGATTTGGATCTTCAAAAGGTGATGAATGAACCAGGGATGGTTACTACTTCAACAGGAACGCTGAGAGAACCTTGGGCGACTTCAACCTCAACAGTAACGCTGAGAGAATCTTGGGGCGATTACTACCTCCGCAGTAACGGGGAGAGAACCATAGGTGACTTCAACCTCAACAGTATCATTGAGAGAATCTTGGGCGACTTCAACCTCAACAGTAACGCTGAGAGAATCTGGGGACGATTACTACCTCCGCAGTAACGGGGAGAGAACCATAGGCGACTTCAACCTCAACAGTAATCATTGAGAGAATCTTGGGCGACTTCAACCTCAACAGTAACGCTGAGAGAATCTGGGGACGATTACTACCTCCGCAGTAACGGGGAGAGAACCATAGGCGACTTCAACCTCAACAGTAATCATTGAGAGAATCTTGGACGACTTCTACTTCAACAGTAACGCTGAGAGAATCTTGGGCGACTTCAACCTCAACAGTAATCATTGAGAGAATCTTGGATATCTTCTACTGAGTCTTTATCAGGAAAATCTGTTAGGGGTCGATTTAGCTGGACTAGAGAAGGCCTTTGACTGGATAAGAAACAGGAAAATCTTAGGGTCGATTTAACTGAACCTGTCAAGGTCTTGAAATCTTCAACTGGATAAGAAACAGGGAGATCTTAGGGTCGATCTGACTGAACCAGAGAAGGCCTTTGACTGGATAAGAAACAGAAAAATCTTAGGGTCGATTTAACTGACCCAGTCAAGGTCTTGAAATGTCTTCAACTGGATAAGAAACAGGGAGATCTTAGGGTCGATATGACTGAACCAGAGAAGGCCTTTGACTGGATAAGAAACAGGAAAATCTTAGGGTCGATTTAACTGAACCGGTCAAGGTCTTGAAATGTATTCAACTGGATAAGAAACAGGGAGATCTTAGGGTCGATCTGACTGAACCAGAGAAGGCCTTTGACTGGATAAGAAACAGTAAAATCTTAGGGTTGATTTAACCGAACCGGTCAAGGTCTTGAAATGTAGCTGAGAACTCAACTGGATCTTTCCTGAAAGGTAAAGGTCTGTCATATGCAATGCATGATATGGATCAAGCAATGATGTTCTCAAAATGAGATTTGTAAGATATGATGCGTATATGCATGCTATAATGTTGTATGTGATGTTTATGAATGTATGTTTTCGTCTTAGGAAAATAAATCCTTGACGGGTGCCGGGAAGTCACTCCTGGGCTGATGTTTGAAGAATAGATTTTTGCTTCTGCTGGGGAGGATAGTTGCAAGAATACCGGTAGGAGAAGATAACTCTGTTGGGGAATAACCTTGGCGAATAGAATTACTCTGCGGGGAGAAAAGTACTCTAGCGATCTTGCTGGGAAGCAATACTCTGTGGGGAGAGAGGTACTTTGTTGAGTTGTTGATAATAACTTGCTGGGGATACCATTGTTATGTTGGAAGTGTTGATAGACTTCGCTGGGGATAAGAAGACTTCGTCGAGGACGCTCTTTCCGTGGCTTTTGGCTGAGGATAACCCAGTTATATCCTGGCAGGGAAATAACTCTTTGAATACAACCGGGAGACGCGTTCGTGCTCTACGAGGATAAGCTTCCAGAATCTACTGGGGATAAGCTTACTGCTTGGGGAGATGGATTCCAACTTTCCTGGGGAAACTGGATTGGACTCTCCTGGGGAAGTTTGAGTTGTATCGGGGAAGTAGCTCCATTGAATGTTTGATATACCGTCGGGGAACAATCTTTAGGCCGAGACTGCCGGGGATGCTTGTTAAAATGTCCGTACATGCTGGGGAATTTTGAGATCTGCTGGAGGATACCCAACTTCCTTAAGTTTGATAATAACTTTGCTCGGGGAGAGTGCATTGACTTGCTGGCTCACTCTCTGGGGAATTAAGATGTACTGGTTATGTTCTTCAGCCGAACCTACCTTGGTACCTTGGAGGATAGAACAATTAGACTGCTTAGACAACTCTTTATTGCCCCTGTTTCTGAGGTGGGAGAGGAAGACCTGTAAGGTGCTGGTAGTTGCTGATGGACGAACCTTCTTCTGGTAGGCAGGTGACAAGATGACAGGACATAGTCGTACGCTTCGATCCCTAACTTTTGCCTGGACCTCCCTTTCGGGTTTTCAGTCCACCGGGATACCCATTTTTTCCCAAGCCGCCTTTTCAGGTTTTCGACTTGCCGGGTGTACAGATTTTTTTTCATTTCGTCCCTTATTTTTGCCCGAACCCTTTTGGTTCGCCGGGAAGCCCTTATTTTTGCCTAGGTGTGTCAACCTAACGGGTCTTTGATTATGCGTAGTATTCTTTTCGACTATGTCCACGTTCTCAGAGTGTAGGGAGTTTCCCCTGTTAGAAGTGTTTTGTCATGCCCCAGAAGGTGTTTGATCAGGCAAGATTCGTTGCTGGAGTGCCCCAAGTGACTCAGGCGGAGATTTGCCCCAGGCTGTTTGGCCTTTAAGAGATTCTCCGAATCTTGACTTAACTGCCCCAGATGATGGACAATAGTCGTGCCATGCCCCTTGATTGGAGGTGCTTTTGTTCACTAGGTATTCATCATGCGAATTTCCCTGTTGTTCAAACAAATAGTCATATGCAAACAATGTCATGTTAAAAATGCAAAGCTTATGTCTGTCTTGAAGATTTTGAAAATGCATTCTTTTTCATAAAACAAGTGAATGTTTGTAAAACGTGATGTCAACTCCGTATTTACCGTAAGCCTTAAGGAGTCAGGATACCTTTGTAACAGTATGCTTTCGAACTAACCCTTGCTTCAGCTAGGACTTTTAAAGGTTACAACGTGGCCTGGTTCATGGTTCAAGAAACAAAGGATAAAGGCTCAAATTATTTGTACCCACCCGCTCTTCATGATGTTCTCCAAACCTAAACTCAGTTGATCATACGTTAGACCTTGTTTGAGTCTTTGCTCTGATTTTTCGGTGATGATTCGGATGTTGAACGTTTATTTGAATAGGCAGTCATTTTTGTTTGGTTTAGGGTTTGTAAGACCTCTTTCTTTTTCTTTCATTATCCCTGTTTTTTGCCTGAACTGTTTCTTTTTGGGATTACAGTCAGCGGGATGCCCCAGTTTTGTAAGTCTCCTTCATAGGTTTTGACTTGACGGGCTTTTATTTTGATAGATAACGACTGCCTTTCTTTATTGATTATTCGGAACCATCACTGTCTTTCTTTGTTTTGTAAGGAATTTTTTGGTGTTATTCGTTGTGCACTTGGATCAACTGGGAGAACTACCCTGCCCCAGGTTATGATTAAGGGTTTTAATTTTCGAAAAGAAAAACTCCTACTTCTTTGGCTCAGAGGGGTTGACGAGGGATTATCTTCCTTATATCTCCAGTGTTTAGGAATTGAAACAATGCCTGTACCTCATCAGCGGGGTCTGTTCAAAAGCATACTGTACATGTCGTGGTATCGTTTTCGTCATCCTCCCTCAAGAGGCTTAACATTATTAATCGAACGTTGATCATCAAAAAAAAAATGAAAATAATTTGCGTATAGTGAATACGAATATATTGCTTCAAGACAAACGTATGCGATGCATTAATGAAATAACAACGTTTAACATGAGTAAATGTTTAAGCAAAAGAAAATTACAACTTGAACATTCGAATGAACAAAATTTTTCTAGTCTCAGGGCTAGTCACTTCAACTGGTGAGCCTTGGAGGGATGATAGAAAAACTCAGCCTGACCATCTTGCGTGAACTCCAATGCTCCTTCATCGATCAGGTCCTGGATCTTGTTCTTCGGAGCCCAACACTCATTTGTATCATGTCCTGGACTGGCAGAGTGGTAGGCACACCTTTTATTGGGATCATAGACAGGAGATGCTGTGTTGGGGTTCCGGGGATGAGCCCTTAATGTGATCAGGTTCAACCTCAACAGGCGTTGTAAAGCTTGAAACAGCAATATGTTGAGTTGGGTGAATTGCCTCCTGGGCTTGTCTGGCTGAAGCTGGTGACGTTGATGATTAATTTGTGACACTGGAGCCATTTGAGGAGCTCTTCCCTTACCTCCTTGTCTCAAAGATGGTTGAATGAGGACCGGACTTTCAACCTTAGATGTTTGCCCCAGTTGGTTACCCCGAAGCAGTTGGTTGACGATAACCCCGAGCTCATCTTGTCTTTGAGCTAAACCTTGAATGGCAGTCCCCTGCCCCAGCATTTGGGCTTTCATTGCATCCATCTCGGCTTGCAAGTGTTTCAGCCGTTCGTCCTCAGCGCTGTTCCTGACCAAAGTCTCCATGAGAAGTGTCCTTAGCTCCTCCTGCCCCTTGGATAGATTCAGGAGTATTTCCCCGAACCGAGTCTCTTGAGCAAGAAGGTCCTGGTTATCTTGTTGGGAAGCCATTGCTGAAATAAACAGCGAGAAAGGTAAGTGACCTGCAACAAGGATACCTGTTATGCAAGGATGTGTATGACATGCATGTAATGTTTTCAAGGACCTCGCGGGGTAAACAAAGAAACTTGTTAGAATTCGAATCCGGTAGCTTGATTGAAGGAACTTCCTGTTGTAGAGAGTCCTTCTTCAAGGGTCAAAAGCTCACCATATCCAGTGGGTCATAGCCCCTGACAACCTTGGCTAGAGGAAAACAAATCCCCTTTGCCCCTTGCTAGATGTTTGATTAATCATGACCTGCATCACAAGCCCTTGAGATCCTTGAAATGGGTTAAGATGTATGCAATGGTATGATGTTATGTTATGCATGGGGTAATGTAAGTAACCCTGTTATGAGTCCCAATTAAGGACTACAAACCAAAACCTGCAAGAACTCAAGTAAAACCTGTCAGGAGTCCCAATTAAGGACTAAAAACAAAACCTGCAAGAAACTCGGTAAACCTTGTTATGAGTCCTAATTAAGGACTATAAACAAAACCTGCAAGTAGTTCCTGTGTCAGATAACAAGCATGCAAGTAGTCAAGTACGAAGGCACACAAGTTACACAAAAGAGCCCTTAGAGTTTAGGCCAGCATGGGGTCTGGGTATTACCCTCTTGAAGTTTCGTTGGTTAAGGCCTGTCCTAGAAAATAGTAACCAGGTTCTAGAGGATCTCAATATCATCGACTACCCTCGATCGGTCATAACTCCAGCGTCGCAATCTTTTCTTGCGGCCAGAACCATCGCGAGAGTTTAGCCTCAATGGGTGTAGCATACTGCTACTGTTCTATGGCCAAGTTGGGTCAATTAGGGTTCTAAGGTCGGTTGGTGCTTAATGACTCCTCAGAAGACCCATATTCTCCTCGTTGCAACACAAGGGATATCGGTACAGACCAAGGTGCCACACCAACATAGCCACTGCTTCACCCGTGTCGGTCTACGCCGGACAGGTCCCTCACAGCTTATGCTACCTAAAAGGGTATCCCCCAGATCCGGGTTAGGATCTATGAAACTCTGATGCAATGCCCACAATAATAAAGCACATAAAACATTCAATTGAAAACATAAGTATGATCTAATCCTAAGGTACACCTCACTTTAAAATCCCCAGCAGAGTCGCCAGTTCTGTGATCGGTGGATCTGGAACTGACTGTTTAACGCTGGTTCGCGAAATGTCGCGGAAGCAAGAGTCGCCACCGTCTTTTATTTTCTCCAAATGGAAAGGACAAAAGCACAGAAAAATTCCTTTTGAGATTAGTTCTCGGTTCGGGAGGTAGATTATAGAAAGGGAAGGTGTTAGCACCCTTTCTATCCATGGTTATCCATGGGCTCTTAGATACTTGCTCATTTGTGTTTTCAAAATGGTTTGTTTGCTTTTCAACTGTGGGTTTTAAAAAGTTTCTTTGAAAATTCCAGTTCGACTCTTGTATCGGTCCTCAAGAGTGTTTGAAAAATTGCTTTCGAAAGCTTTTTGAAAAGGTGTCGGTGTGAAAAGTATTTTTGATTTGTTTTGAAGTTAGAGCAAGTATCTAGAGTCGTCTACCTACCCTAAGGAATTCGTCTGTGTAGATGTCCTTTAAAGCAGTGCCATCCCACCATTGAGAGGTAGGTAGCACCACCGTTGGAGGTGTTCGGGTCAATTCGAGGTTCGGGACATGGTGATCACCAGAGCAATAGGAAGATACCTTAGAAGCTACCCTCATGCCAGGTTCCCGGATCATGAGGACTTACTAAGACATCCTCTACTCGACGATCACCTTTCGAGGGGCAAGGCAACAGTGAAGCGTACCCTAGGGGTGGTGTGTGATTTGTGTGTCGTTTTCAGATATTTTGTCTTGTTCATGTCATGGGTGATCTACGCTTTTGTTTTTATTTTAGTCATTCATTCTTGCATGCCATTATTAGTAGTTAAAAAGTTACGGAAATTAAGAGTTCCTAAACTATTACAAAGGCGCGGGTCCACATCGCCAAATTAAATCCAGGACCCGATTTGACATAAAATAAAGATACGAGAAATAAATATTTAATTTACATGGCTTTGGGAGAGTTACATAAAAGGAGGAAATAAAATAAACGCGCGAATTGGAATAAAAATCGGAAGCGAGGGCGTTGGACCCTTTTTTTTTAGGAAATTAAAATATGATTAACAAATTAATTAAATTAAATGAAAAGAAATTATTTTTGAGGGTTTTTGTATTTATGAATTTTTTAATAAGAACTAAATGAAATTAAGAAATTAACCCTAATTCTAGCTATTTTTAATTTATTAAGAAAATATTAAAATTTAACCTAAAATTAAACCTAGTTAATTAATTCAATTTTTTATTTACAAAAATAATAATTAATAATTAATAATTAATAAAAGAAAAGAAAAAGTAAAAGTAATTAAAACCTAATTCTACAAATTTTAAGTTTATTAGAAAAAATATTAAGATTTAAACCTAAATTTAACCTAATTAATTAGTGAGATTTATTTACAAAAATATTAAAATAAAATATATTTTGTTTTTTGTCTTTTTCTGGTTTTTTATATTATTTTTATATTTTTATGAAAGTAAATTAAATTAAAGAATTACATTAAAACTAATTAAAATAAAAATAGAAAAATATGAGAAAAGAATAAAAAAAAAGAAGCAAACCATGGGGGGTTCTGTCCCCAGTTGGAGGTTTTGTTCAGTAATTCTGGCCCAATAGCCCTTGGCCTTGTTTGACTTTTATGCTGGCGTGTGTACGCGTTGACTGATGCACATCATGGTCTCTGAATCCTGGCCTTTGGTTGGATGCCGTGGGACGTGTGGCATGGTTTGAACGATGGCCGTATGGTGGACGCTTGTAAATGAGCTACATAAGAACATAGTTAGAAGAAAAATATAGAGAAAGGGAGGGGGACCTGGGATCGAACCCAGGTCCTAGAGGTTACCAGTCACACGCCTGCCAGCTGAGCTACCAACGCACTTTGAATATATAATGGAAAATAAACAATATAAGGGAAAAATGGTCAGTGGCCTAGAAAAATAAAAAAACGCGCGCGTTGGATTCATATCACCCTATCACGCTTTGCCACCTAGTCTTCTTCTTCCTTGTTTTGCTTTTTCCTGAAACATGAAAAGGATTAGCGGGGGTTTTGAACCCCCCCAAAATGCAACCTTTTTAGAAATAGCGATTAGCCCATATTGCCACATAAATTAGGCGCGAGGGGTGTATTATATTCGTCCAAGCTTCCTGATTTCAACCATGGCATTGAGATGTTCTAATTTTACAAGATGCATAAACGCCCAATTTCACGGCTTGGTAACCCTAATAATCGTCCATGGTGAAATCGCGTATGGGCAAGCAAAACTCAATCAAACTATATGATTAGCTTTAGAATCAATCAATTAGTATGAATCCACAAGAAAAATGCAATGGGAATGCTTGAAAATTGAAATACGAATATGAATAAAATTTGAAAAATCTTGAGTTCTGTATACCAATTCTTTGAGTATGGGACAGTGTTCTTGATTGGAATAGTCTCCTCGTGGCCTTGGAAAGCTAATGGAATGGTTATATGGCCTTGAAACGCCTTGGAATGGTGTTTTCAGTATTTGAGTTTTCTTGAAAAAATGCAAGGTTGGTTATGGCTTTTTGGGTGCAGCTTCAGGTCATGAGCACTAGGGTTTGCATGAGTATAAGTATTGGAATGATTAGGGTTGAGAATTTGGTCCAAAGAATCCTTGCATTGATGGGATGATATTTGATTTTCCATGCATATATTTTCCAATCTTTTCATGCATATTTGCTACCAATTATGTCCTAATCACATTGATTCTTTTCCTATCTAATAATGCACGAAAATCTGAAGTTATTCCATGCATAAAAAGATTTGATTGACTTGCTTTGGTATTTTCCACATATTTATTTTAATTAAATGAATTATTAGCAATTAAAAATTCAAATAAATAAATAAAAATGATGAATAACTTCCCTTTGGGCCAAATGGTCGTGCACATGCTTTGGATGATCAATCTTGGAAGAAAATGTGGCCCATTAGCAATTTTAAGACATTTGAAGCAAAGTTGACTTTTCAAAATATCCAAACATTTCCCAACTTCCACAAGGCATATCTTGCTCAATGTTTAAGCTTTGATCATGTTCTTGGACATTTTGGAAAGGTCTTGAAGTCCTATAACCAATTCCTTTGGTCCCATGTCATTTTGATTTACCAATCTCAAGTTATGGCCTTTGACTTAAAGTCCCTTTTTGTTGACTTTTGAAAATGACCTATAATGTTGAAATTGATAACTTTTTGTGAGGGCATTTCTTGGACTTGAAGTGTGAAGAGGAGTTGTAGGAAATGTCTTTCTCTTCAAAATGAGCTTTGGATGGAATTTTTCTGATAATCCATGTGGAAGTTATGCCTTGTTCAAGTTACAGTTGACTTTTTCAACTGTCCAAATATGGAAACTTTTGCATCTTGAGACTTTTTGAGCCAAGCTTTGAGAATCATGATCAAGCATTGATAAAATGATGTTTGTGGCTTCAAAATGAGATGTTGACCAAAAATTTGGACTTTTGACTGTCAAATGACCATTTTGCCCCTGCAGTTGACTATTGAGCAATTAGGGTTTTTGACTGTGCAATTTTGTGCTGTGAGTCTTGAAACTTGGTATGAGGATGCTTGACCATGTTTGTAGGCATGTGGGACTTGATTGGACCTTTGGAAACTTCATTTTCTTTGTCAGAACCAAAACCCTAATTTTTGACTGTTTAGGAGGCCCTTGAACTGTGCAACCCTCGGGGGATTTTGAAGCTTGCTCTTTGCAAATTTTGAAGAATATGGGAGGGCAAATTTTGGGGTACAACAACTTGCTTGTTGCAGGTTGTGTTTGTTTCATGCATGATGGTTTTGTTTTGTTTGCATGCTATGCAGCCTGTTTATATTTGACTGCCTTGTATATTTATTTCCCTTTTTTGTGAACCAAGAAAGGCAATTCTTTTTTGTGATTTGCAATTGGGGAAAATGATTGTGATAAAACAAACAAATATTCTGATTCCAAATTGCAAACCCTAATGATGAATTATTTCTTCTTCGCATATTACCTTTGATTGAATGTTTGCTGACTTTCTTTCTTTTTCTTGTTTCATGAATGGCGAGCGAGGCTTGGATGCAAATGAAGGTTGGATGGCTTACTTGAAGATGAAGATGAAGACTTGAAGAAAAAACTTCTCTTTGTAAACAAGAACTTGAGATTTTATGTAAACAAGACAAATAAATTGTAATCTCATTTGTAATGTAATGATATCAAGCATTTGAATAAAATTTAGTGTGATAGAATTTATTGTACAAAACTTGCAATCCTCAGTTGAATATTTTGGATAAAAAATATTTGTTTGGTAACTTGCGTTTCAAGCAATCACAAAATGATCATATAAATCATGTACTTTGTATTTTTAAACAAAATAAATGTTTAAGTGCTCAGATATTTTTGACTAATGGACTCCACAATCATGGTTGTTTAAATGACAACCTTAACCTTCACATCTTATCCCAGTCAAGTTTACGTTTAAAATGAACTCGCGTGCCATGCTTGATAATAATTTAAAAAATGGAACTTCATTGCCAAATAAACATGCTTCGGGAATATCTGTCAATCTTTAAATAAACTGTGATTAAGAACATTCAAAGTCAACAAATGCCTTGCGATGATTTGATAATTTTAAAGTCTTCCAAACACAATTTTCCTTCGATTATTTGAAGATAAACCCGTGAGCGACATCACATATGACCATGAACAGAAATAATCGTCTCAAGGTCTTGTTATTTGAAGAAATCACAATTCTTAGAAGTCAGACGACTGTTATTTGAAATTAGGTCAAAATTCATAATGCGACTTCCAACGTATTTGAATTTTTGGTGATCTTCTTCACGTAATCAGTTATTGATTTGTGAAGAGAAATTTGAGATGGCATCAAGGATAATCATACGTAAGAAAAACCGTTCAAAAAAATTGAATAATGAAGAAGTTACGATCGTTTGAATTTGTTCTCGCAAAAGGGCGATTTTCAAGTCAATGTAGTTGTTTTCAATTATTTGGACCATTGATTGAGCAAACCTGCAATGCGAGGTTTGAAAATTGACTTAAACAACCTTGAGGATACATTAAGACCTATGAAGACCATTTGAAACCTTGAAGACTCTTTTTTTTTTTTAGAAATGCAAAACCTTAATTGTTGACTTACTTCTTAGGAAGAGAATCTGTCTGATCAACTTCTGAGCCAAATTAAGTATTCGAGAAACCCTAGGATAGTATCCTGTATGAAAAATGGGTGGGAAAATTCTGGGGTACAACATACCCCAATTTTTCCCCTAAGATCCCTCCATCATATCATGTTGATTCACTCACAACAAGATCACACTAGGATTCTTGGTTCCCCTCCCTACTTTGAGTTTTGCTCCTTTTGAGGGATTACCAAGCACCTTGACTTATGTTCCTTTTGTAATCATGAATGTTGTTTTTATTTCTTCATTTAACTAATAAAATGCAACTTTGTTTTGTCATGCTTGTTATCCATGTAGGTGAAGGCAATGAGATTTAACAAGCTACCCCATGGGTTCATGAGTTTATTTCCATGCCCTAGTCAATATAGCTTGAGAAGTTCAAACCTCATCAATGGATTGGTTTTGGGATAATTGGCATGGCAAGGTTGTTTTGGTTCACCACAACAATATTATCAAATTTGGTTGAAAAGTACAAGGGGTTTGATTGGAGAAGTTGTCATGTTTCGACAAGGCCTTGTTCCTATTGGTCACAAGAGCATATTCCTCTCAAAATTCAAGATATGGAAGTGGTTTTGGTGGCTATGAGTCTTCATTATCATCCTCAACAACTTCTATTCACAAAGCAAGAGTATTGGTACAAGAAGTTTGTTCAAACTTGTCAAAGTTCTCCAAAGCATTTTCTTGATCTAGAAGCTAGGGTTTTGAACTTCAAAGGAGCATATCTTGCTCACCTTTTGGTATTTTTGAGTGATTCCAAAGACATCCTTCTCTTCAAAGGGTTATCAACAAATCACTTCAAAAATTCCAAAGATTTTTCATGTGGAAGAAACTTGGTGAAGAAGAAAGATTACAAGTCATCCAGATGAATCCACAATTTTACATAAGTAACTTAAAATGATCATAACTTGTTCGATTTTCATCACCTTGAGTCCATTATTTTTCCATAATTATCTTGAAGATGTGAAATTTATGCCTTCTTTAATGTGCAAGGTGGGAAAATGGATGGAGGTTGCCTTAAATATGCAAAAGATTATAGGTTATTTCATGATTTTTGGCCAACTTCAACAAGTCATAACTTGCTCAATTTTTGGAGATTTTGAATGATTCAAGTTTCAAAGTGTCATTCAAGAGGTCTACTTCATGCCATCTTTTTTGGTCAAGAGCAAATTCCAAGTGGAAGGCCATGTTTGGATGCAAGACATTATAGGTCCTTTTTTGAAAAAGAATGTGAAATATTTCTAAGTATGGAAAGTCAACCCTTTTTCTTCAACTTTGACTCAATGCAACTTTCATCTCAAGCATCCATTTGATTCCATTCTTTTTCCATTTCAAAGCTTGTAACCTCATCTTTCCAAAGCGGCAAGAATCATGCCTTGAGACCCCTTGAGTTGAGAATGCCAAAGTTTCAAAAATGGTAACTTGGAATTGAAGTTTCCTTGCAAGTCAGAATTTAAATTTCATGTTACAACCTCTAAACCTCAAATTAACACGCGTTTTGGGTCTAAACATGATTAGCCAACTTTCCCAAGTTGATTAGTGCATCAAAACGCAAGAATTGGATGGGTTTTGATGAAGTTTGGATCACACTTCACTCGTGCATCAGGTTTGCACGAATTCCCTCCAAAACGCATCATCCACCCTTCCTTTTGACCCCATTCGCTTCTCCTATAAATACATGAACTATCCCATTCAATTTCCCAAGCTTGGATAGCCAGAATCACCCTGCCAAACTTGCTCCATAACTCAATTTTCTATAACTTCAAAATCCATTATCGAGCCTTGTTCAATCCAATTTTTCCATCAATTCACCTTCCTTGATCTTCCCTGAAGCTAACCACATAATTACATTCAAGAATCATGCCCTATATTGCTCCATAGAAGTCCAATTTTAGAGATCTGCAACTCAACTTCAATAGGTAAATTCCTTCATTAGTTCTTCAAAACTCTGATATCATTGTGTTGCTCTCATTGCCTTGGTTCTAGTCGCAACACTTATGTTTTACTGGAAACACATTTTGACCATGAAATTTCAAATCCCTTTTCAAAACATTCCTTCCAAATTGCTCAAGCTACAGTTTATATAAATTTGGCGTGAGGGTGTGGTTATCTTCATCTTGAAGAGACGAAGCGAATGGCATAGGTCTGAACTTCTGATTTTGTAGTTTGAGAGACCTACAATTCGTGATGGTTGGAGGTTGAAGATGACCAACGTGTCATCTTCCAACCAATGAAGGCGCGCCATCTGTATTTTTCAAATCTGATTTAATTAATGATTCTGTACATTATTCACTAATGACCATGATATGCACAGCGCGCCAGATCCCTTAGATTTGATTACTAATGCGTTTTGAATCTCATCCAATGGTCCACATATTTTACTTTTATTTTCTTTTTTTGATTTTTATATTTTAATTGTTTTAAATTTCAAAAAAATCATAGAAAATACATTTTTAGTCAAAAAAATCTGAAAAAATTATGAAAAATATCTTTGATTATTCTCTTTCTGATTCTTATTTTTTCACAATTTAATTTTATGTTTAGGTATTTTTTATAAATTTTACAATTATTTGATTTGTTTTAAATGTTTAAAAATATTTTTATACATTTTGAAATTTCGAAAAAATTATGGAATGATCCAATGATATTGTGACAAATATTGGTGACCTTATTTTATTTTTGTTTCTGACTTTACTATTTTAACCATTTTTTGTTTATTTTACCCATTTATTTTAATTTTAAAAATAGTTTCTGACTTTAAAAAATTACCAAAAAAAATGTAAAATCATTTGAGCCTTTTTCTGATTTTCTATGGTCTTACTTTTTATTTATTGATTAATTTGAACATAGTTGATATTTTTCTCATTATTTTCTATTTTTTTAAATATTTTAAAATCTTTTTTTGTATATATTAAATGTGATATTATTTTGTGACTATTTTCTGGTTGATCTTGGGTTAGATTTTGGATCATGATATTAACATCATTGGATCCATGGTGTTGAGTTTAACTCCATAAAAATCGATGAATGATTTTAATAATAGTTTGATTAAAATTTAATTCAAATGTGGTTTTGTGTATTTTTCCCCATCCCTCTTCATCTCATCCCCTTCTTATTGCACTAGATGTTGTTGGAGCATGATCTCTATATCATGTCTCAAAAAAATGGTGCATAGATTGCTATTGACCGGCCTCAAAATAGGTGTGCCTTCTATATAAGTCCACTTACGATTTCTTAACATAGCGCTAAATTTTGTCCCAGTTCGAATAAATGATCATTTGTGGCCCAAACTTATGATTGCAAGCCCAAGTATGTTAATTTAATCTCTTTGATCAAATAACCTTGAGATTCATTGTGTGGAGGCTTTGGTTCTACCAATCCTCTAATGGATCTACAACACCTTTGGTCAACGCGGATCACTTAAACATCGTTGATCATTAAATGGTACTTAAGAGAACTCCGAATGGATGATATACTTGACAAAAAGCAAATGCAACTTGTTGTGTGGAGGCTTTGGTTCTACCAATCCTCTAATGAGTTCCAAATGCAAGTTTCAAGATGGTCATCCAACTAACCACTAATTATTGACTTGTTTTACCTTATGCTTTTATTCTTTTTTATGCTTTATGTACTATTTACTTTTAGCATTTACATTTCATGCCATTTTCATCTTTGCTCATTTGAGCATTTATTTTCTTGCCATTTTTACTTTGCTCACTTGAGCTTTTCTTTTCCTTTCTTAAGATACTTAATAATCAACATAAACCCTAAAAAATATTTAATGGTACTTGGACTATTTGGTTACTATCCTTGGCATTATGGAGCATGGGACTTTTTCTTGGACTTAGGATTAGAAACCTTGGCCTATCTTGGAGACCTTGTGAGCTTATCTGATTATTTTGTCTGGAGTTCTTGAGGTTTATATCAAGACATTAGGTTGCTTGTTTGTTTTTATGTGCAGGTATTTCTGATTACACCTTTTGTTTGTAATCTGGAATTCTCCCGTATACAGCCGTTACTCTACCCAATTTTTATGAAGACTTAATACACTTGAAGTTTGGTTCTCTCAAGAGGTCTAGTATCTTTGCTTGCTTGGTTTCAATCCAAAGAATGGGAATTCTATCTTGGCTCATAATGTCAAGTATTGGCTTTTTATTGGTTAGATGGTTCTTATCCCTAGATTTTACCTTATGCTTTAGGATAGTCTCTTCTTCTCCTCTTATCTTCTTTAATTTCAAAATCTTCTCCCCCCTTTTTGAAAACTCTTCTTGTTTTGAAACTTGAACCATTTTCATAATAAACTTGGACTTATGCCCATGCATTTTCAAAACATTTTCATAAATAAACTCCAACCAACTTAATAATACCTTGAAATCTTCTTTTTGTGAGAAGACTAAAAGTCAATCAATCTCATTTCAAACCATCTTGCCACTTTGGCTTTGTACCTTTAAAACTTTTCTTAAAAGACTAAACTCTTATTAATCCTTGTAGTGATGCAAACAACTATACTTCTACAATATGTAGTGAAGAGAGATATTTTCCACTTGGGTGTTGAGTGAGGAATTTTTGATTTTGAAATCGAAGCCACATCCTCCACTTTGAGATGATGCAAATTCTCCTTTCTCGTTATTGTGGGTGGTAGGTACATTTTCCTCATGGACCATTGATAACACGAAATTGTATCATCTATTTTCCATGAAATTTACCCGTTCTGTATTATTTTGACCCGATTAATTCCTGAATATTTCGAGTTTGTCATTACTTTTTGCAGGTATTCATAACTCAGCTCAAAACAGAAGAAAACATGAAACAATGCAAGAAAGCATCAAAAGAACAGAAGAAAAAGATAAATCTGTCAAAGAATTGCATTTTTGTAGCTGTGACGGTCGTAATAGAGCTGCCACGACCGTAAGTCATCTTGAAGCGTGTTACGACCGTAACACAGTGGCCACGACCGTAACACGGGGAAAGACCAAAGCTGCTCGTAACGCTCATGTAACGAACGTAATGCATATATCAGTTAATTGAAGAGTGCAGAACGTGGCAAAGCATAACAGAAGGAGTTTCCAAACTCCTTATTTCTCTCCAGTCAAACTCCACGTTCACCACTTCTTCCTCAACTACCCACGTTCCTACATTTGTGGAGATTTTCAAGGAAAGATTAGTTACAAGTTTTGCAAGCCAACTGCCAAATTTATTCTTCTATAAATACCTCAACATTCAACGTTAGAAGTACAGAGTTTATTACAGCTTACTTGTGCGGAAGCTCTGCCAAAATCAAAACCAGTATTACTTCAGTTATTATTTTCTAGCATTTGTTTATTTTAATTCTTTTAATTCCACTGTCCAAATAATAATTTCCAACATCAGGGAATTATTATTATAGTTTAGGATTTGTTATTCAAGCCTCCGAATTTGCCGTACTACCGATACCAAGTCCGAGTTTCCGAATTGTGGAAGAAGGATTGAAGTATTGGCTTTATTTTCAGGTTTCTATTTTGCAATTGTATTACATTCCTTTTAATTAATTAATTAATGCATGTTTAATTTATTATTTTTAATGTCCAGTTTATATTTGTTTGTTTTTTTATTTCCAGTATGTTCATTATAATTTCTATGGCTAGCTAAACCTTTAGTGTCGGTATGGGATAGTAAAAGACATTAGGCATCTGATCAAACTTAGGCTAAAACTTTAATCAACTTAACTCTGGTTATAACTTTTTATGCTTAATAATAAAACCTTTGTTACGAAAGTAAGAAGAGTAAATAGGTTAGATCGAGACCACGAAAGTGTGAGGTTTTTAACCGGATAGCTAAAGTTAGGAATTTGATTTAAATACAGTGAAAGCGCTTTAAACCAAATTAGAATTAATTAAGTTTCCAAAAAATACTTCTAAACACTTATAGGCTAGCGAAAGCAGGTATAGGGCTTTAGACGTATAATCCGAGATAAGACCATGAAAGTGTGAGTTGAGGGTTTTTAAACTGATTAATTCTACAGATAAACCAAGTTGACCATCCTTATATGCCTAGGTCCGATTAGATCCTTTAGGTCGACTCTATTGCATACCGACCATTTCATTTTATAATTACTTTAAAATCAATTAATTTACCTTCCTTAATTTTCCCAAAACCAACGTGACAATTTCCGCCTTAGCTAAACCAACCTGTTTTACAACACTAGCGTGATTACAAAGTCCCTGTGGATTCGATAATCTTTTATTACTACCGCGATAGGCTGTGCGCTTGCAGTTAAGATACCGTCAGACATTAAGTCGATCTCAGACCAAATCAAGTTTTTGGCGCCGTTGTCGGGGACTTTAGTTTAGTCACTAGTGTAATCTGAAAACAATGTTGTCTAGACTAAGGCAACTTTTTATATTTCCCTCTGTTGTATGCCAAACACTCGTTCTCAAAATGAGTCTTTGCATCTATGAATCTTGTCCCAATTACTATGTATCACCCAAATTATTTCTACAACCCCCACTCTGAGTATTTCGAGGAATCACAAGTATCCCATAAATCCGACCTCGAAATACTATTGGAGAATTTCAATGCATCACAAACTCATTCTCACCCGAATTACCTTTCCAACCACCAATCCCAATATTTTGAGGAATCGCAAGAATATTATAATTCCAACCAAACTTATCCTCAACCAAATTTCCCCTACAATCATTACACCCAATATTTCGAGGAGACGCAAGTATCCTATAAATCTGACCTCGAAACATTAATGGAAAATTTTAATGAAATAGCAATGATGACAAAGCGCTTTACGGAAACACAAAATGCGACTCTAACTCAATTTGAAGAATCAGAAGAATCGCATGATTTCAACTTTGAAACATCAATGGAGGATTCCGATGCGACGCCAACTCACTCTAGGATAGAATCTCTGATGGAGCACTTTGTAGAGACACAAACTGTCCAGAACGAAGAGTTTAGAAAACAAAGTCTTCAAAACAGTGAAACCCTTCGGCAACTGACCACTGCGGTTGACTCGCTCGCGACCCACAACATAGCCTTAGAGACCCAAATCTCCCAGCTTGAACAAAACCCTCTAGGACCCTTCCCTGAGGAAAAATTGGATGTTGTAACAACCATTAGTGAAAAACAAGTTGAAAATCCTAAGGAGAATGATAATGAGGTTGAGGAGAGCGATAATGAAGTTGAGGAAAGTGATGATGTGGATGAGGAGAGTTCAGACGAGAAAAGAGTAAAGATTGAGAAAAATCCTCCAACACCATCTAAAAGGGAGGTTGTAGAAGAGGTAGAAAAGGGAGCACCTATTGTTATGCCTCACCCCTATACCCCACCATTTCCTTTCTCAAAAAGTTTTATGGAAGCTCAGATAGACTCCCAATCTAAGACATATGTGGAGGTATTGGAAAATATCCACACTAATGCACCCTTGTTGGAAGTCTCGCGTAAAAAGAGAAAATTAGAGGACCGTGAAACTAGGGATATAATAACTGTTAAGAAGGTAAGGTTAACCTTTGAGGTGGTGGATGAAATCACTAACCCCAAACTTGAAAAGTTGATACTTAGGATAGATCCAGAACCACCACCACGAGTTCAGAAGAATGAACCACCCCACAGAAGAAAGAAAAGAAAAGGTGAGGGATATGTGAGATGGCTTGATAAGTGGCCATGGAAAATGACAACTACTAAAAGTTCAACCGAGGAGTCATCCTCAAAAGAACCACCATGAGTGCTTGCACTCCTGTTCGTCAGGCTTATGACGTTAAAAACAGCGCTAAGTGGGAGGCAACCCACCTATTTGTTAATTGTTAGTTATTATTCTTTTCATTTTTGCATTTATTTCTATTTAAAGTTTCATTTTCATTTTTCTCTCTTATGTTATAATTTTCATGAAAACTGCTGCTAATTTCAAAAATAATTTTACTTGCCACAGGATTTCTGAAAAGTTTTTGTTTCTTTTGCACCTTCTCTTCTGACTAGTTTCCCTAACAATACCCATGGAACCAAAGCAACATAATTTCTTAGAAACCACCTTTAGGGGTATAAACCAGAAAAGAAAATTCGAGGAATTATCTAAAAGAAACATTGGCATAACACTTTATCATGATGAACCCACTATGAAAGCCCTAGGTATATTAGATAGTGTTATGTACTTGTTTAACTAGTTGGGGTGGGAAAAAGCCCTTATTAAGACTAGGTTTGCTACCTACCGTGAGCTCACTTTCGAATTCCTAAGCTCCCTAGTCCATTTACCAGAACACGGGAAAGGAACCCGTAAAGGATTCATAAGTTTCCGTCTCTTCGGCATTAATTTTGTTTACAATCATAAGGATTTAGCTGACTTGTTAGGATTTCCTAGCGGCCCTTTTGCCTTTTCCACTACCCAGGTTGAGTTAATGGACATTGAGCTAGACTACTTTTGGGGCACCTTGACTGGTAATTATCACCCCGACCCGGATAATATGGATAACGATGAAATTCATAACCCTGCTATCCGCTATTTCCATAAGATGCTAGCCCATACTGTATTTGGGAAAGAGGAGAACCAGACTGCCGTGTCCAAAGACGAGATATTTTTACTGTATTGTATGCACCAAGGCCACCCTGTTAATGTTGTACCCTTCTTGATGCAAACTTTTTTCCGCATTATAGATAACCCTGATGAACCAATCATCATAGATGGCCTGGTCACAATGATTGCACATGCCCTCGGCCTAAGACACCAGCTGAATAGGTGCCCGCATTTCGATACGATTCGTCCCATGAATCTTGCTTTTTGCTTTAACCGCCGAATGATTGCAAACCATGCTTACCCTCCTTATGATTATCTGATAAGAGATGAAGTTGTGAACTTATTTACCCTTCCGAACCATGACAAAGTGAGCGTCCACAACCGTGACAACTGGGTCTATGAGCTAAACTCGCCCGACCAACCTCCTACACCTGAGACACCACAAGATTACCAAATCTTTAATGATATTATGTCTGATATGGGTGACCCGGAGACACCTCCTGGTTATTACGAAAATGTCAACATGGCGGAAGCCCATGCAGCCCCTGAAACAACTGTAGCGATAAAAATGTAGCGGGGTAAATCGGAGATTGAACTATTAATTAATTCGTCTCGCAAAAGCAAGATTCGCCACCGCGCTTTATTATTTCCAAGGGAAAAGGGAAAAGAGCGAAATAAAACCCTAAAGTATGCAATGTAAAATAATACTTCCTAAAAGTAATAAAAATACAAGGCGTTTTTGAAAAGAGGTCTATGGTTCGGGGGTTGGTTATACAATGGGAAGGTATTAGCACCCAATGCATCTATAGTATCCTATAGGAACCTTTTGAAATATCTGTTTATTAAAATTGTTCGTTTGATTAAAAATAAATTGTTTTGGCCGAAAAGGGGTACGGACGGGTTTTTGAAGGTACGACGACCTAATGTCGAAGTTTTGACTTAAAAGGTATAAGTTTTGAAAAGATTGAATATTTGAGGAAAAATTGCCTTAAGTTTTGATGAAATGAAGATATTCGCATGACTGGATTTGAGGACATGAAGTCAACAAATTTAATCGTTTTTCTCTTGGATTTAGACGTAAACAGAATAACCAAGTAAAGATGAAATAATTAAACAGAAAATTATGCAGATAATGATTAAATAGCTAAGTGATATATAACCACAACAATGATTGAATAAACAGACTAAATGGCATGAACATGCATTTTTATATTTTTATCTAATAGGTATAACGCAAGAGAATTAATTAAGGAAAATAAAATGTTTTTTAAAGTTTTTATTTTTTATATGTTTTTTAGTATTAATATAAAGTATTATTTTAAGAATTATTAAATAATTCTAAACTAAATTAAAACTTTAAAGGCTATTAACTTAAATCTAATTAAAAAAAAGAAAACTAAAATTACTAAATTAATCCAAAACTTAAACTAATGAGATTGGGTAAAGCATTAAAATTTGTCTAATTAAATTACACCTCTTATTTGATTAACTTACTAATTAACTAAATTAATAAAATTCTAAAAAAAAAGGGGCTAAAGAAATCAAAATAGAAAGAGATGCATCAAGAATCAAAGGGTAGATAATAAACCAATGTGTGGGCCAAAGAGTTTTAAGGGCCCAAAACAGAAATAGGATGGGGAGGTGTCTTAAGAAATTCGTTTGGGGCCTTTAGGCAGGGAAACGGGTTGAGCCCACACATTTCTCACAATGTTTAGGGTCATCATGTTTTTGTTTACTTGAGTTAGGGTTAGCAAAGGGTACATCGTCGTTCGTTCGTTCACACATTCTTCTTCGTTCGTCTTCTTCGTTGCTCTCCTTCGTTGCTCTCATGCCCGCTTCTGAACTCTCTTGCCCATGGCCACCGGCATCTCCAAACTTCCTCTTCCCTTCAACGAAATGCTAGGGCGACCGATTCAAGGTAAACTTTGTTTTAATTTCAAATGGGGTTTTATTACTGCATGTTATGATCTCGTTCCTTATTTTCTGACTTCATATGTTATGGTTGTTTGAGGTATATGAAAGAAAGAGAGGGAGAAATTGTTACCTTTGGAGACGGAGGAAGAAAGGGTGGAGAAGAGCCGTGGCGGCCAAGGCAGTGAGGGACGAAACGCGTGATGCTTGCTTTGACCCTGGTATTTCGTTTCTTACTTCTTTGATTTGTGGTTTGATGATGATGTTGAAAACCTCTATGTGATATTTTCCTTCTTCTTCTGTTGACCCTGCCTTTGCCTGTGCATGCTACTTTGCTTCTTTATCTCCTCTTCTCATATTGCCTCATTGTATGCTTGACTGTTGCCTTCGAATACTTGCCCCTTCTGTGCTTGGTTAAGGCACTTCTTTTCTTCTTCTTCCTTACTGTGCTTCTGTTGCATTTTTTTATTGACCTATGATAGAATGTTTCTGAGGCTTGATGGGTTTGGACATTGGTTTTTAAAGTTTGTGTTGTTGTGGTATTCTGGTTTTTTGGCTTTGGGCGTGTATGGCTGGTACAAATTTTGGCCCTGGATGTTTAGGCAGGTATGAGGGTTTTGATAGCTTAGGCTTATTGGACTTTTGATATGGCTTGGACAGGTTCACAGCTTGGACTTGTTTGACAGTTCTTGTGAGGGGTTTGCTTCATGTTTTCCATTGAACCAAAACAGGTTATGGTTTGGAGTTTGACAGGTTAACTTGGCTTTTTGGTCATGGTTTCAAGTTCTGTGGCCTTGGGGCTTATGTTACAGGTTATCGTTTTTTGAAAGGGGTAAGGCTTTGGCTGGACAGCAGGTTGTTTTCTGGTTTTTCAGGCCATGGTTTTTATGATATTTTGGCTTGGGACAGTAGGTTGCATTGTTCGAATGCAGGTTCTTGAGGTTTGTTTTTGGTACTTTGAGAATTGGCTTAGTATTTGTTTTTGACAGTTTTGTTTTAGGCTTCCAACAGGTTATGAACTCTCTACTTTTTTTGAAGGGTTTGTCGTTGTTATAATAGTTGGCTGGCCTCTATTTTGATAGCTCAGGTTTTGTATATTTTTAACTATTTTGTCTTTTGATACCTCTGCACATTATTGTTCCATTCAGTTTGTCTATATTCTTTTTCTATGCTTCCCCTTTTTTTACTGTATTATTGCAGTTTTGTTTTCTATCCCTTTCCTGCCTAAGGCCAAAACCTGTAAACCCACACTCTTTCTCTCTTCTCTCTCCTTAGTACAGTTTGAAACATTAAAATGATGTATGTACTTTAAGTTCTGAAAAAGCAAAGCTGGAAAATGATGAAAAATAGGAATATATTTGCTTGCATATGTGGTTTTGATCTGCACATTACAGTATGGGAGCCTTTGTATTGACATACTTCCATACTTGATAGTTTACGTTGGACTTTGGCTTTGAAAATGTAACTTGACTTGGTTATTTGCATATGTTGTTGTTTTTTTTGAAATATGCAGTTTTGACAAAAATTGGATTTGTGCAATTGATTTTTAACTATGCAGTTTATTTTGAAAAATTGAGTTTGTGCATATTTTTAACTTGTGCATTCATATTTATCAATAAATAAACATCCCTTTTTGTGAACCGGGAGAAATCCCGTGATTTGCAAAGAGGGTAAAAAACTGATTCCAGCCGTTTTCTTTTAATGATGAACGCTAAATTAATCGTCCGCTTTTAATTATATCTATTTCTGACTTTTTCTTTTAATTATTTGCAGGTAAAATCAAATGGGAATCAAAGAAGTATTGGATAGAAGATGAAGATTTAGAATCTTAGAAAAATTAAAATAGTTTTTATTTCACTTTAAACATGTTATATAATTGTCATTGTAAATACTTTGTAAATAATACAGTATTTAAACAACAATTGTAATAATTAGAATAAAGATGAATAAAATTCTATTATTTTACCAGTTAATTCTTTTCTTCTTTCCAATTATTTATTTTATCATTTATAATTCTTTAAATTATATAATAACTGAAAATCAATTCCAATTATTTAAATTTAGAATGATAAATAATTAAATAAACATCATTGATCAATTAACTTCTCTTTAATTATTTACTTCATTATTTATAATTCTCTAAATTATAATAACTGAAAATAAAATTTCAACTATTTAAACTTAGAATAATAAATAATTAAATAAACATTGTTGATCAATTAATAAACTTCTTTTCAATTATTTACTTCATTATTTATAATTCTTTAAATTATATAATAACTGAAAATAAATTCCAATTATTTAAATTCAGAATAATAAATAATTAAATAAATATCATTGATTAATTAATAAATTTAGCGTTTCAAAAGTAAACAGCTCTTGACTTGAAAAAGTTGTGAATTAAAAATCTGCTTTGAAAATTGATAAAGATAGGTCAAAACACTTGCAATGTAATGGTGTAGATGGGAGATGGTATCTTAGGTCAAAATTTGGGGTACAACAACAAAAACTAAGGATTATACTGATAACCTTAACAAAATTGCCACCACGCTTAATACTTACCAGACTAACATTAATGGCTTAAAAGATGAGATAAAAAGCATGCATCTGGAAATAATGGGATTAACCGACATAACAGTGGAGCAGTTTTATCATATTCACAATTCACTCGAAGAAATTAAAGCGAAGCTTGGATGAAGTCACGAATGGCAGCTGCAGTTTTTAGTTTCTTAGTTTTTCAGTTTTCAGTTTTTCAATTCTTAGTTTTTAGATTTTTTCCATTCTTCTTTGTTTCTAGGTAGTTTCATTTTTTTGTTAAATTACTGCATTTCAATTTACAAGTCATTTATTTTCTGTCAAAAAGAACAAGTTACTCAATTTGAATTAATGCAATTGTTTGTTTTCAATTTTAAACTTACAATCATTATGCTGCTTACAATGTTTTATGGTTTTCTACTCTATTGCGAATTATATATGTTGGATTATATGTTGAATAAATTAATGTTGTGTTTATGTTGGAATGCCTGAGATGTTCTGCTGCTATAAAAGTATACTCTGTGTAATTGTGTCCTGTTCTGTAAAGAAATTTGCAAAACTTGTAGCTGCCACGATCGTCACCCACCCCCCACGACCGTAACGCGCCTTTCAGAGCGTTACGCTCGTCAGCCTGGCGTTACGACCGTAACACGGGCTACATCAGTAACCCTGTTAGCAGAACATTCGCTTTTCTGCTTCCCTAAACCTTTCTCTCTTCTTCCTCCATTAACTACCCACTAACCCCATTCAACCCACCACTAATCCCTATCAATTTTCAAACTTCCACTATCTCCTTCCACCATATATACATCCATTACCCGTATCATCTTCTCATTCTCTCATTCACCAACCAACAACCATTCTCACTCAAACACTCTTGCATGCAAATGGCGAACAATCTCCAACCCATTCCTGGCATTACCCTACGAAATGGCGAAGCAGGTGAAACTCAACGCACACGGTTCCTGAAATTCCAACGCCGAGGCATCCATCCTACGAGGTTCGTCGACACTGACTGCCTCCGAAACCTTGGGTTACTTGAAAGTGTCTAACACCTATTACAGAATGTCAACCTTTGGACGCTATGTAGCCAGCCACAACCGATGTACGAGACTCTCACCCTTGAGTTTCTCAGTTCATTTTGCTACATCACTCCAAACGGCCCAAGAAATCAACTTACCGGTGTGGTAAGGTTCTGAATTTTCATCACCGAATACGAATTCCCTCAGAATGCATTCGGTCGCCTGCTAGATTTCTGTACTAACGAAGGCGCTCACCTACGTGTGCCTGACACTTTTCATGAGGAATCCTTCAACCTGTGGCATAGCTTGACCAATAATCTGGCTGATTCATACGATCACCTCAACGCCACCCAAATCCACAACCCCTCCATTCGCTACTTCCACCGCATCTTATCTAACACAATCTTTGCAAGGGATAGCAACCACAAGCTCAACTCAAAGGAGCTATTTTTCATGCATTGTGCATTCTCGGGTCAGAAAATTAATGCCGCACCTTTCCTCCTGGCTCATATTCACTCCATCTGCATCAGAGGCGGCAAACCTTTCTATTTCGGAGGGCTTGTCACTTCTCTCGCTTTAGCACTAAACCATGGTAACACCCTTGTTCATCTGCCATCTCGACCACCGATTCTGCTTACTTTGGAGCATTACAAATCGGCCCACCTCATCCACGAGCGGGACGACGGAAGATTTCATCCAGTGATACAAAACTGAGTTTACACTAACATTGTTTTGCCTTGCAGGGATAGAATCGACCCTCAGAACCGAGCCAACTGGCTATTTAACCCTGAAGGCCCTGCTGCTGCTCAAGAAGAACCTCATGTCGGCCCCGCTGATGAGATGCAGGAAGAACTGGATCGAGATGTTCCTGCGCCTGACATTCCTGAGTCATCCTCTTCTGCACCACCTACTTTTACTATGGAGGACGTCCTTAGAGCCCTCCATCAGCAAAATCAGATGGTTGTAGCTCTTGAAAGAAAGAATCAGGAGCATTTCGACGCCTTACATCAGCAAAATGTCCAAATCTTGAGTGGTCAACGCTCGACAAATGAAAGGCTTGATGAAGTGCTATGCGAGCTTAATGCTTTAAGGATGGATGTTACATCTCTTGGACCCCAGGACACTGACCCTGAAGCTACTCCTTCCATACGTTCGCGAACCCGAAGCCGCCGTGGTCGCCAGTAGTTTTTTTTCCCTTTCTTGTTGTTTTCCTTGTTTTTCCGATGTATTTTTCAATTAACCTCGCCATTATATCATAACATTGAGACAATGTTTGATATAGTGTGGGAGGAGCACTGCATTCTTAATTTCAGAACGAGTAATTTCATTTCTATTTCAGTTATATTTCGTTATTTCATTTTCTCCCCGTTTTATTTAGCCATACAAAAATTTTTCGCCTTTTATATTCGCATAACCGTTAGTTACCTACTTTAACTGAAATATTAGTTAGAAGGCCGAGAGCGATCCAACGAGAACTATATGATTATGACACCTTCGACTCTCTACTTACGCGAATCGTCTCCATTTTCGTTATACCGATACTTTGAGTTTTGAATCTTAAATTAGCCCCTAGTAGTTTATATTAGCAGTCAGCACCAGTCTTAACACAATCCACGTGGAAAGTCGATGAACATAAGTGGATGATCTTGCAAATTGATTTAAATAGAATGTTACATGCTTTAAGGAAATAGATATTGCACCAATTAAATTGGGCGATCCTCACCCGATCATTTAATCCAACGGATGCAAAAGCTTATACTAAGTAACATGAGAATCCATTGTCTAGGTGGTTCAGAAGCATCTGGTACTGAACTCGGTAGGGCAGACTACGGTTTGATCCCCCGCATCTTGCAATTGGATAAAAGAGGTTGCCACATAATTGTGCCAGAAACCGTCGTGTTTTAATCAGAACCACTAACCGGCTATTCCACTACGTGCGTGCAAGGATAATGGGCTTAATGTGATTGCGCAAGAACGAAACCGGGTGAAATATGAACGAGAAACCTTGAGTTGAATTATAACGGTATAATTTGACGTTTCGTTTAAAACGGATAGTCGTCGACTAGCTTGTTGCTTGTGTCATTTACGTATCGTTGTGGTTTCATTCGATTTTCTCGGCCGAACTAACTTAGGATTTCTTGAAATTATTTGAAAACGAAAGGTATACTAGTTTTGTGCGTTTATAAAAACTTGTCCGATATTTTTAATTGATTATTTTGCTTGAGGACAAGCAAAGGTTTAAGTATGGGGGAGTTTGATAACACAAAATTGTATCGTCTATTTTCCATGAAATTTACCCGTTCTGTATTATTTTGACCCGATTAATTCCCGAATATTTCGAGTTTGTCATTACTTTTTGCAGGTATTCATAACTCAGCTCAAAACAGAAGAAAACATGAAACAATGCAAGAAAGCATCAAAAGAACAGAAGAAAAAGATAAATCTGTCAAAGAATTGCATTTTTGTAGCTGTGACGGTCGTAATAGAGCTGCCACGACCGTAAGTCATCTTGAAGCGTGTTACGACCGTAACACAGTGGCCACGACCGTAACACGGGGAAAGACCAAAGTTGCTCGTAATGCTCATGTAATGAACGTAATGCATATATCAGTTAATTAAAGAGTGCAGAACGTGGCAAAGCATAACAGAAGGAGTTTCCAAACTCCTTATTTCTCTCCAGTCAAACTCCACGTTCACCACTTCTTCCTCAACTACCCACGTTCCTACATTTGTGGAGATTTTCAAGGAAAGCTTAGTTACAAGTTTTGCAAGCCAACTGCCAAATTTATTCTTCTATAAATACCTCAACATTCAACGTTAGAAGTACAGAGTTTATTACAGCTTACTTGTGCGGAAGCTCTGCCAAAATCAAAACCAGTATTACTTCAGTTATTATTTTCCAGCATTTGTTTATTTCAATTCTTTTAATTCCACTGTCCAAATAATAATTTCCAACATCAGGGAATTATTATTATAGTTTAGGATTTGTTATTCAAGCCTCCGAATTTGCCGTACTACCGATACCAAGTCCGAGTTTCCGAACTATGGAAGAAGGATTGAAGTATTGGCTTTATTTTCAGGTTTCTATTTTGCAATTGTATTACATTCCTTTTAATTAATTAATTAATGCATGTTTAATTTATTATTTTTAATGTCCAGTATATATTTGTTTGTTTTTTTATTTCCAGTATGTTCATTATAATTTCTATGGCTAGCTAAACCTTTAGTGTCGGTATGGGATAGTAAAATACATTAGGCATCTGATCAAACTTAGGCTAAAACTTTAATCAACTTAACTCTGGTTATAACTTTTTATGCTTAATAATAAAACCTTTGTTACGAAAGTAAGAAGAGTAAATAGGTTAGATCGAGACCACGAAAGTGTGAGGTTTTTAACGGGATAGCTAAAGTTAGGCATTTGATTTAAATACAGTGAAAGCGCTTTAAACCAAATTAGAATTAATTAAGTTTCCAAAAAATACTTCTAAACACTTATAGGCTAGCGAAAGCAGGTATAGGGCTTTAGACGTATAATCCGAGATAAGACCATGAAAGTGTGAGTTAAGGGTTTTTAAACTGATTAATTCTACAGATAAACCAAGTTGACCATCCTTATATGCCTAGGTCCGATTAGATCCTTTAGGTCGACTCTATTGCATACCGACCATTTCATTTTATAATTACTTTAAAATCAATTAATTTACCTTCCTTAATTTTCCCAAAACCAACGTGACAATTTCCGCCTTAGCTAAACTAACCTGTTTTACAACACTAGCGTGATTACAAAGTCCCTGTGGATTTGACAATCTTTTATTACTACCGCGATAGGCTGTGCGCTTGCAGTTAAGATACCGTCATACATTAAGTCGATCGCAGACCACATCAACCATGACGATGACGTTTTATCTTATAAAATTAACCAACACATTGGTGTTTTAAATTTTTGAAAGAGGAACTACGTGTACCCTGATCCCCTATTGCACGAAAGGTGGTACGTAGGCACTAAAGATTCACAACCGCGGCGGGTGCAAAAATCATAAAAAATATATTGCTTTTCTCACCTCCACCATCCATTTCATATACAACAATTTTTATAGCTAAAATTTACAGATTTTACAAAGAGGTTCCTGCGGAGTACCATAGATGTTTAGGGTGCTAATACCTTCCCTTTGCATAACCAACCCCCTTACCTTGAATCTTTCCCCCTCTTTTTGGGTTATTCGCTCTTTTCCCATTCCTTTGGAAACAATAAAGCGCGGTGGCGATTTTTATTTTGATTTGTATAAAGTCTAGTCAATCCAATGGCTTAGTCTTTGAACATTTCTACCGCTACAGAAAAATGGCAACTTTACTGGGGAAAGATTGACCTCTTACTGGTCCATCCCTAAGTGGGTTAAGCCTATCTTTGTTTATATCTGTATATGTGCTATTATTGATTATGTGTTATATGTTATATGTATGTTTTTCTGGATTTTCCTGGTTTTTAGGGTGCTTGGTGATTACTCATAAGTCCTATACCCGGACTTGGGCAAACTTTAAGATAGGACGAGCAGTATAGTCATGTTAACTTTGAGGGAGTAATCCTAAAAAAGGAGGCATGAGATCCCTCACTCAGTGGAGGCCCCTTCAACTGTACTATCTTTTACCGAGTAATCAGGAAGACGTACTGCTTTCGACCTGGGAGCCTGCTAAAACTGAGGACCGTAGAATACCAAACCCATCTTGGCCTTTTAGGTGTAGTGCGGAAGCTATGAAGGAGTAATCCGGAAATAGTTGTCACGCGATACTACACTCGGACGAGTCTTTCTTAAGAATATTACTAATTATCGAGTTAATCGGGAAGTTGGTAATATCCGAAGGAAGGATGTAGACTCTGGGAACCTCTAGAACCTTGTTCGGCAGGTGATAACTTTAGACCAACACCTTATGGGTAGTACCTTCGACCTCATGCTCGTGACGTTGAAACTATGAACCCTATATTTGTGATCTTATGTGTGATTGTTGCATCATGCATCCATGCACTCATAAGCATCTTTTGAGGAAACCATATTTCAAGGGATTTAAAGGTTGACTATTTGTGAATATCTCAGGTACTTTTAAACCATGGATTCTGGAAAGAGAAAGACCGGGAAGTACAGTTTCAAGAATCCCAAGATAGATGAGTTGATCAGTCTAATTCCTGATATCGAGTGTTCTGAAGACTTTTGAAAGAAGTATGTGTCCATTATTCCTCTCATAAAGCTGAAGATGAAGGAGGGTATTCTCTCGACCTTGGTCCAGTTCTATGATCCGATGTATCATTACTTTACTTTTCTCGACTATCAGTTAATGCCTACACTGGAGGAGTATTCTTATCTGTTTGATTTACCTATTACCGATCGTGTTCCTTTTACTGGTTTGGAGGGTGAGCCAAAACCATATGAAATTGCTGCTTTAATTCACTTGGGGAAGTCTGAGGTGGAAGCCCATATGACTACTAAAGGAGGGATTAGAGGATTACCAGCTCAGTTCTTATTGGAGAAAGCTCGTTATTTTGCCAAAATGAAGAGCACAGTTACTTTTGAGGCCATCTTTGCTCTACTAGCTTACGGATTGTTCTTATTTCCTAATGTGGACAAGTTTATTGACATTAATGCTATCAAGATCTGCATGATTGGAAAACCAGTTCTTACACTGTTGGGTGATGCTTATTACTCTATTCATCTTCAGAATTCTTATCATGGGGGAATGATTATTTGTTTCACGTCTCTATTATATCGGTGGTTTATCTCTCAGATGCCTCAGTCTGATGCTTTTTGGGATGTCAAGAAGAAACCCTGTTGTGCTCCTAAGATCATGGAACTTACTCACTCAGATATTGATTGGTATCATAGAGCTTACCAGGATATAGAGATTATTGACAGTTGCGGTAGTTTCCCCAATGTACCTCTTCTTGGTACAAAGGGAGGAATTAACTATAACCATATTCTTGCACGGCGACAGCTTGGTTATCCGATGAGGGATAAACCAAATAGTATTAATTTGAGTAGTTTCTTTCTGAAGGAAGGGAAAGACCATAGGGAAGCTAGGGAGCAGATTGCAAAGGCCTGGAATCACATTCATAAGAAGGGTAGGAAGGATTTGGGACCTAGGGGTGTTGTTTCTTTGGAGCCATGTTTTCAGTGGGTCCGATTGAGAGCCATTCAGTTAAAGATGTCGTATACCCGGGAGACACCCATGCTTAATCTATTTGTGAAGACCACTCCTCCCTTATTAGATGATTTGGAAGAGTTGCAGCTTGCTTTGGTTAGGATGCAACAGGAAAGGGATGCTTGGAAGAACAAGTTCCAGACTTTAGAGAGTTCCTACAAAGCAGACCTGAAGGAGAAAGATGACTTGATTGAGATCCTTGAGAGTCGAGCGGTAGAGTCTATGGAGAGGCATGGGGATTTATTTTCTCTTAAGCCTCAATCAGGTGTTGATCACTCACTTCCTGATTCAGATGATTGGAAGAAGGTTGCCATCAGACATATGGAAGAAAACCAGAGGTTGAAGGCTCAAATTTCCAGGCTCACAGGGAAGCGCCAGCGTATAGAGTGATCTCCATCAGCTCTTCTTCTTAGGGTTTTAGATTGTATTTTCATCTTGTACTTGGGATCATTGAAACTTGTAATCCATTTTGGAGTTATTATAATAAAATTTTCAGTATTTCAAAAGCGTTATTACTTTGATGATTGCAATATGTCTATAAACTTTAAATCCCTTGAAATATTAAATAACAAAGTAAAAGTAATCATGTGAATTGCATATCATGCATCATATTGCACATATTTCTTGCATTTGTTATGCATACCCAGGTGTCTTACCAAGCTTCTTTACTTCGTTCAGAAAGTTGACTCATCACTACAACACTCGGGCTAATTTCAAAAAGAAGATGGACAACTTAGAACAAGAGAATCGTGAGCTGCGCAAGGAAGTTTCTACTTTAAAGGCTGGCATGGCCAATCTGACTACTCTGATGGAAGCTTTGGTGGCTGCTCAAAATCAGCCACTGAGTGTTCAACCTCAACCAACAAGGGCAACTACTGAAGCTCCGACTGTTCCCGTATCTGCTACTCCAGTTGTTGTTCAGAATCGCATGCCTCAAGGTTATCCATGGGGAATGCCAGAGAACTTCGCACCTGAAGGTTTCAATCTTGGTCTTCAAGATACTCCAGTGGTTCAGACTATTGTTACTCCAACACCTCCTGTGGTGCATGCTGATCCTGTTGCGCCTCCTTCAGTGAATATGGTTATGTTTGTTAATGATGATGTGTGTCGTCCTTTCCCTTTGCCGAGTGAAGACTTGGGTCTTTATGACATAATGGATGATTTTCAAGAGCAGTTTGACAAGATGCAGAGAGAGATGAAGGCCCTCAGGGGAAAAGGGTTATTTGGGCAGAATGTGAATGAGCTATGCTTGGTCCCAAATGTTAAGATACCTGCTAAGTTCAAGGTCCCGGAATTTGAGAAATACAAGGGAAACACTTGCCCTCGTGCTCATATGGTGATGTACGTGAGGAGAATGTCTACCCATAATGATGATCAGCGTCTGCTGATTCACTTTTTTCAGGATAGTTTGACCGGTTCTGTGTTGAAGTGGTATATGAGTTTAGACAACACCAACATCCATACTTTTAATGATTTGGGATAAGCATTCATCAAAAAATACAAGTACAACATGGACATGGCGCCTGACCGTGATCAACTTAGGGCCATGGTTCAGAAAGACAGAGAATTGTTCAAAGAGTATACACAGAGATGGCGTGAGGTAGCCGCCCAAGTGATTCCTCCCATGGAAGAGAAGGAGATGACTAAGACTTTCTTGAAAACGCTGGATGCTTTCTACTACGAAAGGATGGTAGCAAGCGCACCAAGTGACTTTACTGAGATGGTAGGAATGGGTATCCGCTTCGAAGAGGCTGTAAGAGAAGTCTGTTTGACAAAGTGTGAAGGATCCGAAGGTCTAAAGAATCCATCTTATGGGTTTAACAAGAATAAATAAGGAGATGCAAATTTTGTTATACAAGAGAGGAGGGTAAACGCTCCTAGAAGGAATTATCAGCGTCATCAGTAAGTCGCCTCAGTTACTCCTGTTATGAATGCCGCTCCAACTGCCGTTTCTTATCAAAGATCGTCCCAGCAGGGGAATCGAGGGTATAATCAGAGAAGGGAGAGTTATAAACCTATTCCAATGAGCTATACAGAGCTATTACCAGCATTGATTCAGAAGAAGTTGGTCCAGACACGACCACATCCCGCCGTACCATCACCATTGCCTTGGTATTATAAGGCAGACCAAACGTGTGCTTTTCATCAGAGAGCACTATGGCTTAATGTTGAGAATTGTTATCCTTTGAAGAATGAGGTGCATAAATTGGTAAAATCTGGTGTTCTATCTTTCAAGTACATGGGACCTAATGTGAAAGATAACCCTGTACCCAAGCATGGGGGAGTAAATGTTGTAAATATGGTGGTCGGTTATCCAGGCGACTTCCGGATTTTTGTTATTAATCTGGTTAGAGGAGATTTGGTGAAAATGCATGTAGACCTCTGTGAATTTAGCTACTATACGCATGACCATATCGGTTGTGCTACTTGTAGTACAAACATACAGGGTTGCGAGAAGATAAAGGCTGATTTACAGGAGATGATGGATAAGGGCCTCATCCATATAATCAGGCCTAGGGCAGAGTATGAAGAGGAAGTGAACATGGTTTCTGGATGTCTTGGTGAATTCAGAATTTTTGATGTGGAGTATATGAATGGGGACCCCGTGCAGTTGCATGCTACCTTCTTCCATACGGCTGGTCAGGTGGAACACCAATATGGATCTTGCATAGTTTGCTGTCGAGACCCCCGAGGATGTTCAATCGTGAAGAAGGGTGTTCAGTTGTTGTTAGACAATGGAACTATCAAGATCACAGGTCAGAGGAATGATTATCATGAGGTTGATATGGTTGAGGTTTGTTTAATGGAAGAAGAGTCAGAGGAAGAGTATACCTCCGCGGATGAGTATTTCTCTTCAGACGAAGATTTATTTTCCAGAAATGACTTATTGATGACTGATTATGTTGAAGAAGGGGTAAATGTCCTTGTGCCTTGTTTCGGTGCACCATCCCATTTTGAAGTGAAGTATCGTAGCAAGCCAGATGTTACCCCATTGGTAATTAGTTTTCCAGGTCATATCCCCTACAAATCAGATAAGGCTATGCCTTACAAATACAATGCTACAATCTTAGAAGATGGAATGGAAGTTCCCATCCAGCCAATGCCTGATATTGGAAGTATAGATGAAAATAACAGGGTGACCCGTAGCGGTCGTGTGTTTGCGCCAGTTGTTTGGAGAGACGTTGCTGCTGGAAAGAAAATTGCTAAGAATGATGAACCTAAGAAGGCTACGGGAGAGACTAGCGGAGCTACGCTAGAGAAAGAAGTGGATGATATTTTGAAGATAATTAAGATGAGCGACTACATAATTGTAGATCAGCTACTGCAGACCCCTTCAAAGATATCTATCTTAGCTTTATTAATGAATTCCTCTGCTCATAGAGAATCCTTGATGAGGGTACTGGACCAAGATTTTGTGGAGAGTGACATGCCAATAGATCAATTCAGCAGCGCGATTGGAAACATTACGTCGTGTAATAACTTGAGTTTCTGCGATGATGAATTACCAGATGAAGGGGGAATCACAACCTGGTCCTCCACATATCTATGAACTACAAGAATGATTCACTATCCAATGTGCTAATTGATAATGGATCCGCGTTGAATGTTATACTGAGGAGTACTCTCATGAATTTGAAATATCAAGGAACGCCTATGCGCTCGAGTGGCATCATTGTGAAGGCATTTGATGGGTCAAGGAAATCTGTCATCGGTGAAGTGGACTTACCTATCCATATAGGACCACATTTGTTCCAGATAGCCTTCCAGGTCATGGACATCATTCCTGCTTATAGTTGTCTTCTAGGAAGGTCGTGGATACATGAAGCAGGGGCTGTCACTTCAACTTTACATCAGAAGCTAAAGTTTATGCGTGAAGGGAAGGTAGTGATCATAAATGGGGAGCAGGCGTTATTGATATCTCATTTGTCCTCCTTCAGTATTGTAGAAGCGGATGAAGCTGCTGTTGGGACTCAGTTCCAAGCCCTATCCATTGACAACATAAGGATAAATGAGAATTGCATGGTTTCGCTGAAGGACACGCAGCAGGTTGTACGCAATGGTCATAGTGCAGTTTGGGGACGAATTGTGGATCCACTCATGAACAAAGACAAAACTGGTTTGGGTTTATCTTCGAAGAATGGCAGAGGCGAAGGTTTGAAGTCAAAGTCTACTATGAGTGGCTATCATGATGTTTTCCGCAGCGAGGGTTACCTCCATCCAACTGATTCTGGAATTAATGCTGTTGAGGAGGATGAAGCAGAGCAAGAAATGTCGAATTATGTGACGCATGGAGTCAGGGTTCAGAACTAGGTCACCATTGATGTTCCCTCTTGCATACATGTTTCAAAGTAATTTGATTTGTTAATCTTTATTTTGAAAAGCTTTCACTCTGCCCAAGGTGGAAGTATTAATGTTGTAGGGCTTATCTGTTTGTTGTGACTTTTAAGATCATTAATAAAAGTTGTCTTTGTTTCCCAAATTATGTTTTTATTTCCTGCTTTTTCTCGGAAAATGGTAATAAAAAAACCCTTTCAAAATAAATAATAACTGAAATTTAATCTGCATGATCACTAGTTATATGTGTCAGTTTCTAAAAGTAATCATAAATCATATGTGCAGATTAATTAAAAAACATGTTGAATACAATGACCCTGTACCCTCTCCCAACTTTGAATGTCCTGTGTTTGGGGCTGAAGAAGAAGATTATGATGAGATTCCAGAAGAGGTCTCATGGTTTCTTGAGCACGAGAAAAATACCATTCAGCCATATAAAGAGCCTTTAGAGGTGGTCAATTTGGGTTCAGGAGAAGATCTGAAGGAAGTCAAGATTGGAGCATCGTTGCATCTCGATGTGAAGAGAAGGTTGATTGAGTTATTGAAGGAGTATGTGGATATCTTTGCTTGGTCTTATCAAGATATGCCTGGTCTACATACAGATATTGTCGAGCATTATTTGCCATTAAAGCCAGAGTGTCCGCCAATTAAACAAAAGTTGAGAAGAACTCACCCAGATATGGAAGTAAAGATCAAAGAGAAGGTTCTAAAGCAGATTAATGCTGGTTTTCTTGTGACGTCAGTGTATCCTCAATGGATTGCCAATATTGTCCGAGTACCGAAAAAAGACGGAAAAGTCCGTATGTGCGTAGATTACAGAGATCTAAATAAATCTAGTCCAAAAGATAATTGCCTCACATCGACATGTTAATGGATAGCATAACAAAATTCAAAGTATTCTCGTTCATGGACGGATTTTCCGGATATAATCAAATAAGAATGGCTCCAAAGGACATGGAAAAAACAACGTTTATCACACCCTGGGGAACATTCTATTACAGAGTGATGCCCTTCGGGTTGAAGAACGCTGGTGCAACGTACCAGAGGGCTATGACAACCCTATTCCATGATATGATGCACAAGGAAATTGAAGTATATGTTGATGATATGATTTCCAAATCCCAGACTGAAGAAGGGCATATAGAAGATTTATTGAAGCTATTTCAGCATTTGAGGAAGTATCGTCTCCGCTTGAATCCAAATAAATGCACCTTCGGTGTTCGATCGGGGAAGTTGTTGGGTTTCATTGTTAGTCGGAAAGGAATTGAAGTTGACCCTGATAAAGTCAAAGCAATTCAAGAAATGCCAGCACCAAGAACTGAAAAGCAAGTCAGAGGTTTCCTCGGGCGTTTGAATTATATTTCCATATTCATTTCCCACATGACTGCAACATGCGAACCGATCTTTAAGTTGTTAAAGAAAGATCAAGGTTGTGTGTGGACGGATGACTGCCAAAGGGCATTTGAAATTATTAAAGAATATCTTCTTGAACCTCCTATCTTGCTCCCTCCCGTAGAAGGAAGACCGTTGATTATGTATCTGACAGTGTTAGATAAATCCATGGGTTGTATTCTGGGACAATAGGATGAAACAGGGAAGAAGGAGTTCGCCATTTATTATCTCAATAAAAATTCACTGATTGTGAGTCACAGTATTCCATGTTGGAAAAAACATGTTGTGCTTTGGCCTGGGCGGTAAAGCGTTTGCAGCAGTATATGTTGAATCACACCACTTGGTTGATCTCCAAAATGGATCCAATCAAGTACATTTTTTGAAAAGCCTGCTCTTACCGGGAGAATTTCCTGCTGGAAGATGTTGTTATCTGAATATGATATCGAATACCGCACTCAAAAAGCTATTAAAAGTAGTGTGTTGGCAGATTATCTTGCTCACCAACCAGTGGAAGATCACCAATCTGCAGAATGTGAATTCCCTGATGAAGATGTGATGTTCTTGAAAGTGAAGGATTGTGATGAACCATTACCTGAGGAAGGTCCTAACCCTGAATCTCGTTGGAGTATGGTATTTGATGGACCTGTGAATGCTTATGGTAAAGGAATTGGTGTTGTGATTGTCACTCCTCATGGATCGCACATTCCTTTTACTGCAAGGTTAACATTTGATTGCACTAATAATATGGCAGAATATGAGGCTTGCATAATGGGTCTCGAGGAAGCTATTGATATCAGAATCAAAATTCTAGATGTGTATGGTGATTAATCTTTGGTAATAAATTAGATTAAAGGAGAATGGGATACTCGTCACCCTGGCTTGATCCCTTACAAAGATTATGCTAGAAGATTATCACCATTCTTCAATAAAGTTGAATTCCATCACATCCCTAGAGACGAAAATCAAATGGCGGATGCTCTGGAAACTCTGGCTTCTATGTACCAAGTGAATACTTGGAATGATATACCCCGAATTGCGGTTCAACGGCTGGATAGGCCCGTTCATGTGTTTACAACAGAGGAGGTAGCAGATGAAAAACCTTGGTATTATGATATCAAGCATTTTCTTCAGACTCAAGAATACTCGATTGGCGCGTCGAAGAAAGATAGAAAGACATTGAGAAGATTGGCTGGCAGTTTCTTCCTCAATGAAAAGGTGTTATACAAGAGAAATTATGACATGGTCCTGCTCAAATGCGTGGATAGACACGAAGCAGACATGTTGATGCATGAGATTCATGAAGGTTCATTTGGCACTCATGCCAATGGACATTCAATGGCTAAAAGGATACTAAGGGCAGGTTATTATTGGCTGACAATGGAACCTGATTGTTACAAATTTGCAAAGAAGTGCCATAAATGCCAGATTTATGCAGACAAGGTCCATGTGCCTTCGACACTTCTTAATGTGATTTCCTCACCGTGGCCTTTCTCTATGTGGGGTATTGACATGATTGGGATGATAGAACCCAAAGCTTCGAATGGACACCGTTTTATCTTAGTAGCAATTGATTACTTCACCAAGTGGATGGAGGTTGCTTCATATGCCAATGTTACTAAGCAGGTGGTTGTGCGCTTCATTAAGAATAATCTTATATGCCGGTATGGTGTGTCGAGCAGAATTATCACTGACAATGGCTCGAATTTGAACAATAAGATGATGACAGAACTGTGTGAAGAATTCAAGATTGTCCATCACAGTTCATCTCCATACAGGCCAAAGATGAATGGGGCTGTTGAAGCTGCTAATAAGAATATCAAGAGAATTATTCAGAAAATGGTTGTTACTTATAAGGATGGGCATGAAATGCTCCCTTTTGCTCTGCATGGATATCGAACATCTGTCCACACTTCAACAGGAGCAACCCCGTTCTCCTTAGTGTATGGAATAGAAGTTGTACTCCCAGTCGAGGTAGAGATTCCCTCGTTGCATGTGATAATGGAAACCAAGTTGACGGAGGTTGAATGGGTCCATAACAGGTTTGACCAATTGAATTTGATTGAGGAGAAGAGCATGACAACCTTGTGTCATGGCCAGTTATATCAAAGAAGAATGAAGAAAGCTTTTGATAAAAAGGTCAAACCTTGTGAATTCAGAGAAGGCAACCTCGTGCTCAGAAAGATCATGTCTTTCAACACCGATTCTAGGGGCAAGTGGACTCCCAATTTAGAAGGCCCATATGTTGTAAAGAAAGCCTTCTCTGGCGATGCATTAATTCTTGAAACTATGGATGGCGAGGAGTTCCCACGTCCCATGAATGCTGATGCAGTCAAGAAATACTTCGCCTAAAGAAATAAAAGAATAGCTCGCTAATTTGAAAACCCAAAAGGGCGGCTTAGGCAAAAAAGGAGCGTCTCGGTAGGCTGAAAACCCGAAAGGGCAGTCTAGGCAAAAATTAGATACATAAACAGAACAAATTTCCCGCTAAGTTGAAAACCCGCAAGGGCAGCTTAGGCAAAAGTTAGGGATTTTCTTGGCAAGTAACTACGTCAGACAAGACTTGATCGTTGAAGCAACAATCTTGTCGGATCCTCACCATACTTCAACAAAAGTTGCTGCTCAGGATTTTAAAAGTTGTTAGGGGGGATAGTGGTCATTGTATCTCAATGTATCTTTCCATTATGTATTACCATTTCCCAAACTTTGTAATCATCTATGGAGTCTCGCCATTCGCAGACTACCATTCTATTAATGAAATTCAAGCTTTTACCCAATTCTTTGTGTTTCTTATTTTATTTAGCTTGCAAAGACTCCATTTATTACTGATAATAACTTTCAAAGCAAAGAGATTAAATAACAAAATTGATTTTTCAAAAAAAAAGATTTTTACAATTTAGTTTTACTTTGAGATTTATGATGAAACAATGACAACAAAAATGTTGATCCCAGGAATGGACAAACTCCGGATGTTTTGAGAAGTTTTTTTCCCCTCGGGAAGGTCTACTCGGGTTGTTTTCACCGTATTGGGTTTATGGTTCTGGTATCCTCGGTCAAGTTTGGATTCATTTCTCCTCTTTTCTGAGTTTTCTTGATGTGAAGTTTCAATCCGCATTTTTCTCCAGTGAATTTGGTCTGAAATCCCCAGCAAAGTTTGGATGTTTCGGTGTCTGTCTGCTTTATTTGAGACTGGTCTTGTGATCTCCAGTAAGCATGTTACTTTTGAAAAAAAACACTTGTTTCCCTGATGAATCCCGAAGAAGGATGTTCTACCCGGGTATCTCTTTGGTTTGTCTACCTCCGGATTATGTTTCTCCTCAGTAAAGTTAAAAGTAGGCAGTAGGTTTGGTTTCCGCAATAGGCCTTTACCTTTCTTGGAATGATCATCTTAGATGAAGTTTAGCCGAGTGTTGTTAGTGCCCGAGGCAGTTTTGCCTGATTGTTCCCCATGATGTGTATTTGTTTTGTCAGCATGCACACGATAACACTCATACATTCATACATGCATCATGCATAGCTAAAATTGACAAATCATTGTTCATTAACATCTGTTAAATATTTTTGTTGACATATTACCCTGTTTTGCAGATTTACGTCGCCCTCTCTTCAATAGAGCGTTGGTTTTAAGCAGAAAAACATATATTCTTTCAATTTCCCTACTGAGTTGTCCCTCATAGAAGATTTTTGCTTTAAACTTTCTGGTACAGCTCTTTGTTTGGATAAATTTGGTTTTTCCCTCTTGAGTTTATTTCTCAAAGGATGAATTCAGGTTGACTATTTCATTCCAGTTTATTTCTGGTTTGGATTTGTGGTTCCCTGGCAATGCTATTCACTTTGGAATCCTGAAAAACTCCAAGCTTTGGTTGGTGCATTTATTTTGCACAAGAAGAATTTGTCCCCTTAGAAAGAATATCATGGCGTCTCCCCAGGAAGTCATACCTCTTTCCCCAAAAAAGTCATTTCCTTTTACAAACCTCTGTGACCATAAATGGCAAGTCTCTTTATTTGAGACAACTTATGTATTATCCTTTCCAGGCGGAGTGCCTTGGTTAAAGAAGAAGTTGAGACCCGTTCTAGGCGAAACACCTAAATCTTGGGGAAATTTATTATCCTTTTTCTATCTTCAGTAAATGTTGATAGTTCATCGGCAGTGAACGTCGATGTTTATTATCTTTTTGCTATCTTTAATGAACGTTGATAGTTCATCGTCATTGAACAGCGATGCTATGATATTTTCTCTTTTTACCTTCAGTGAAAGTTGGTAGACCATCGGCAGTGAACGGTGATGTTTGTTATCTTTTTGCTATCTTCGGTAAATGTTGATAGTTCATCGTCAGTAAACGGCGGTGATATGATACATTCTCTTTCTACCTTCAATGAAAGTTGGTAGACCATCGGCAGTGAACGTCGATGTTTATTATCTTTTTTCTATTTTCAGTGAACGTTGATAGTTCATCGTCAGTGAACGGCGGTGATATGTTTTATATTCTCTTTCTACCATCAGTGAAAGTTGGTAGACAATTGGCAGTGAACGTCGATGTTTGTTATCTTTTTGCTACCCTCAGTTAACACTCATCGTCAGTAAACGGCGGTGACATGATATTCTCTTTCTACCTTCAGTGAAAGTTGGTAGACCATCGGCAGTGAACATCGATGTTTGTTATCTTGTTGCTATCTTCAGTAAATGTTGATAGTTCATCGTCAGTGAACGGAGGTGGTATGTTTTATATTCTCTTTCTACCATTAGTGAAAGTTGGTAGACCATTGGCAGTGAACGTTGATGTTTGTTATCTTTCTCTCTGCCTTCAGTAAATGTTGGTAGCTTCGCCTTCAGTAGAAGTTGGTGTGTCCTTTGACCATCCTACCATCCTCTCTGATTCAGTTCTTTTGGTCCACTAGTGATTTATTTTCTGGGTGGGGTTGCTCCTTTGTTTCTTTATTATTGTTACATCCCCCGTGTTATTTTTTACGTCTCTTTGGTCCTGTTCATATTCATTCATGATCATAAGCATTTGCATGGTATCTTAGGGCCAAAAATAGGGTTTATTTTATATTTAAGTATCTTCGATCGCGTCGACACGAAGATTTTTAACCTTCGTATCTCAGGATAGAAGAAACTTAAATAAGGGAAGTTGTTGTACCCCAATTTTTGCCCCTAAGATCCCTCCATCATATCATGTTGATTCACTCACAACAAGATCACACTAGGATTCTTGGTTCCCCTCCCTACTTTAAGTTTTGCTCCTTTTAAGGGATTAGCAAGCACCTTGACTTATGTTCCTTTTATGATCATGAATGTTGTTTTGATTTCTTCATTTAACTAATAAAATGCAATGTTGGTTTGTCTTGCTTGTTATCCATGTAGGTGAAGGCAATGAGATTTAACAAGCTACCCCATGGGTTCATGAGTTTATTTCCATGCCCTAGTCAATATAGCTTGAGAAGTTCAAACCTCACCAATGGATTGGTTTTGGGAGAATTGGCATGGCAAGGTTTTTTTGGTTCACCACATTCCAAGATTATCGAATTCGGTTGAAAAGTATAAGGGGTTGGGTTGGAGAAGTTGTCATGTTTGTACAATGCCTTGTTCCTATTGGTCACAAGAGCATATTCCTCTCAAAATTCAAGATATGGAAGTGGTTTTGGTGGCTATGAGTCTTCATTATCATCCTCAATAACTTCTATTCACAAAGAAAGAATATTGGTACAAGAAGTTTGTTCAAACTTGTCAAAGTTCTCCAAAGCATTTTCTTGATCTAGAAGCTAGGGTTTTGAACTTCAAAGGAGCATATCTTGCTCACCTTTTGGTATTTTTGAGTGATTCCAAATACATCCTTCTCTTCAAAGGGTTATCAACAAATCACTTCAAAAATTCAGATGAATCCACAATTTTACATAAGTAACTTCAAATGATCATAACTTGGTCAATTTTCATCACCTTAAGTCCATTCTTTTTCCATAATGATCTTGAAGATGTGAAATTTATGCCTTCTTTTATGTGCAAAGTGGGAAAATGCATGGAAGTTTCCTTAAATATGCAAAAGATTATAGGTCATTTCATGATTTTTGGCCAACTTCAACAAGTCATAACTTGCTCAATTTTTGGAGATTTTGAATGATTCAAGTTTCAAAGTGTCACTCAAGAGGTCTACTTCATGCCATCTTTTTTTGTCAAGAGCAAATTCCAAGTGGAAGGCCATGTTTGGATTCAAGACATTATAGGTCATTTTTGAAGAAGAATGTGAAATATTTCTAAGTATGGAAAGTCAACCCTTTTTCTTCAACTTTGACTCAATGCAACTTTCAGCTCAAGCATCCATTTGATTCCATTCTTTTCCATTGCAAAGCTTGTAACCTCATCTTTCCAAAGCATCCTGAATCATGCCTTGAGACCCCTTGAGCTGAGAATGCCAAAGTTTCAAAAATGGTAACTTGGAATTGAAGTTTCCTTGCAAGACAGAATTTGAATTTCATGTTACAACCTCTAAACCTCAAATTAACACGTGTTTTGGGTCTAAACATGATTAGCCAACTTTCCCAAGTGGATTAGTGCATCAAAATGCAAGAATTGGATGAGTTTTGATGATTTTTGGATCACACTTCAGTCGTGCATCAGGTTTGCACGAATTCCCTCCAAAACGCATCATTCACCCTTCCTTTTGATCCCATTCGCTTATCCTATAAATACATGAACTATCCCATTCAATTTCCCAAGCTTGGATAGCCAGAATCACCCTGCCAAACTTGTTCCATAACTCAATTTTCTGTAACTTCAAAATCCATTCTCAAGCCTTTTTCAATCCAATTTTTCCATCAATTCACCTTCCTTGATCTTCCCTGAAGCTAACCACATAATTACATTCAAGAATCGTTCCCTACATTGCTCCATAGAAGTCCAGTTTCAGAGCTCTGCAACTCAACTTCAATAGGTAGATTCCTTCATCAATTCTTCAAAACTCTGATATCATTGTGTTGCTCTCATTGCCTTGGTTCTAGTCGCAACACTTACCTTTTACTGGAAACACGTTTTGACCATGAAATTTCAAATCCCTTTTTAAAACATTCCTTCCAAATTGCTCGAGCTACAATTTATATAAATTTGGCGCGAGGGTGTGGTTGTCTTCGTCTTGAAGAGACGAAGCGAATGGCATAGGTATGAGCTTCTGATTTTACAGTTTGAGAGACCTGCAATTTGTGATGGCTGGAGGTTGAAGATGACCAACGTGTCATCTTCCAACCAATGAAGACGCGTCATCTGTATTTTTCAAATCAGATTTAATTAATGATTCTGTACATTATTCACTAATGACCATGATATGCACAGCGCACCAGATCCCTTGGATTTGATTACTAATGCATTTTGACTCTCATTCAATGGTCCACATATTTTACTTTTATTTTCTTTTTCTGATTTTTATATTTTAATTGTTTTAAATTTAAAAAAAATCATAGAAAATTCATTTTTATTCAAAAAAATCTGAAAAAATTATGAAAAATATTTTTGATTATTCTCTTTCTGATACTTATTTTTTCACAATTTAATTTTATGTTTTTGGTATTTTTTATAAATTTTACACTTATTTGATTTGTTTTAAATGTTTAAAAATACTTTTATACATTTTGAAATTTTGAAAAAATTATAGAATGATCCAATGATATTGTGACAAATATTGGTGACCTTATTTTATTTTATTTTCTGACTTTACTATTTTTTACCATTTTTTTATTTTACCCATTTATTTTAATTTTAAAAATAGTTTCTGACTTTAAAAAATTACCAAAAATTTTGTAAAATTATTTGAGCCTTTTTCTGATTTTTCTATGGTCTTACTTTTTATTTCTTGATTAATTTGAACATAGTTGATATTTTTCTCATTATTTTCTATTTTTTAAAAAACTTTAAAATCTTTTTCTAATATTTTTCTCATGATCTTGGGTTAGATTTTGGATCATGAACTTTATTAACATCATTGGATCCATGGTGTTGAGTTTAACTCCACAAAAATGGATGAATCATTTTAATAATAGTTTGATTAAATTTAATTCAAATGTGGTTTTGTGTATTTTTCCCCATCCCTCTTCATCCCATCCCCTTCTTATTGCACTAGATGTTGTTGGAGCATTATCTTTATATCATGTCTCAAAACAAATGGTGCATAGATTGCTATTGACCGGCCTCAAAATAGGTGTGACTGCTATATAAGTCCACTTACGATTGCTTAATATAGCGCTAAGTTTTGTCCCAATTCGAATAAATGATCATTCGTGGCCCAAACTTATGATTGCAAGCCCAAGTATGTTAATTTGATCTCTTTGATCCAATAACCTTGAGATTCATTGTGTGGAGGCTTTGGTTCTACCAATCCTCTAATGGATCTACAACACCTTTGTCAACGGGGATCACTTAAACATCGTTGATCATTAAATGGTACTTATGAGAATTCCAAATGGATGATATACTTGACAAAAAGTAAATGCAACTTGTTGTGTTGAGGCTTTGGTTATACCAATCCTCTAATGAGTTCCAAATGCAAGTTTCAAGATAGTTATCTAACTAACCACTAATTATTGACTTGTTTTACCTTATGCTTTTATTCTTTTTTATGCTTTATATTCTAGTTACTTTTAGCATTTACATTTCATGCCATTTTCATCTTTGCTCATTTGAGCATTTATTTTCTTGCCATTTTTACTTTGCTCACTTGAGCTTTTCTTTTCCTTTCTTAAGATACTTAATATTCAACATAAACCCTAAAAAATCTTTAATGGTACTTGGACTATTTGGTTACTATCCTTGGCATTATGGAGCATGAAAATTTTTCTTGGACTTAGGATTAGAAACCTTGGCCTATCTTGGATGAGCTTATCAGATTATTTTATCTGAAGTTCTTGAGGTTTACCTCAAGACATTGGGTTGCTTGTTTGTTTTTGTGTGCAGGTTTTTGTGATTACACCTTTTGTTTGTAATTTGGAATTCTTCCGTATACAGCTGTTACTCTGCCCAAAGAATAGGAATTCTATCTTGGCTCATAATGTCAAGTATTGGCTTTTTGTTGGTTAGATGGTTCTTATCCCTATCTTTTACCTTATGCTTTAGGATAGACTCTTCTTCTCCTCCCATCTTCTTTAATTTCAAAATCTTCTCCCCCCTTTTTGAAAACTCTTCTTGTTTTGAAACTTGAACCATTTTCATAATAAACTTGGACTTATGTCCATGCATTTTCAAAACATTTTCATAAATAAACTCCAACCAACTTAATAATACCTTGACATCTTTTTTTTGTGATAAGACTAAAAATCAATCAATCTCATTTCAAACCATCTTGCCACTTTGGCTTTGTACCTTTAAAACATTTCTTAAAAGACTAAACTCTTGTCAATCCTTGTAGTGATGCAAACAACTATACTTCTACAATATATAGTGAAGAGAGATATTTTCGACTTGGGTGTTGAGTGAGGCATTGTTGATTTTGAAATCCAAGCCATATCCTCCACTTTGAGATGATGTAAATTCTCCTTTCTCATGATTGTGGGTGGTAGGTATGTTTTCCACACGGACCATGACGATGATGTTTTATCTTATAAAATTAACCAACACATTTGTGTTTTAAATTTTTGAAAGAGGAACTATGTGTACCCTAATCCCCTATTGCACGAAAGGTGGTACGTAGGCACTAAAGGTTCGCAACTGCGACGGGTGCAAAAATCATAAAAAAATATGTTTATTTTCTCACCTCCACCATCCATTTCATATACAACAGTTTTTATAGCCAAAATATACAGATTTTACAAAGAGGCTCCTGCGGAGTACCGTAGATGTTTAGGGTGCTAATACCTTCCCTTTGCATAACCAACCCCCTTACCTTGAATCTTTCCCCCTCTTTTTGGGTTATTCTCTCTTCTCCCATTCCTTTGGAAACAATAAAACGCGGTGGCGATTTTTATTTTGATTTGTATAAAGTCTAGTCAATCCAATGGCTTAGTCTTTTAACATTTCTACCGTTACAATATCCTACACTCTTTTAACACTCGCACAATGAGAAAAAGAGGTGTCCTTATGTGTTGCACTCCTCTCTTGGAAAGATGGTTTATTTCGCATCTTCCCCCAATCTGTATTAAAAAATGAGCAAGGTTCAAGGTGGTCACAAAGGTTGATGACGCTCAAACATTCGGACATTCATTGGTGCTCCCGATCCAAAGAGAATGTTATCATTGTTGACCATTGTGGAGAATTCCCTAATGTCCCTTTACTTGGCATTAGGGGAGGTATCACCTACAACCTATGCTTAGCCTTAAGACAGTTTGGTTACGCCCGAAGGGATGGCCTGCACGAGATGTTGATTCAAGGTTTGGTATTTGACTACGACAACGATGATCAAGGTCTTCGCCAGAGATTTATCCGAGCTTGGAGGATGTTAAACAAGGTGGATAGCAAGACTTTGGGGCATAAAAATTCCGTCCCTCTTGAGCCTTACCTCAAATGGGTATTAATTCGTGCTCAGAGTCTTATGATGCCTTACCCTTTGTTGTACCCCAAAATTTTCCCTCCCATATTTCTCAACACATGGAAAGTGAGGTCCCCAAATTGCTCAAGGAAGTTCAAGAGTTGACCAGACAAGCTCTCTCCTAAGGCAGTCTATCTCTAATTAGGGTTTCCATCTTCATCAAGATGTGTGAACCACAAAGTAATCAAATTCTCACCATTGTCCTAATATGTCCTCAAGATCATCCATGTCAAGTTTCAAGCCTTGCAAAAGAAGTTTGCTCAGTCAATTGCTCAAATGCCTGAAAATCAATTGTGTTAGGTCAAAAGTCAATTGTAGCCCACATACAGTCAAACTTAAAGATTTTTGGTCAACATCCTCATTTTAAAGTATTATTCATCATTTGATCAAGGTTTGATCATGATTCCTCAAGGATTGCTCACAATCCATCAAAACCCAAAAGTTGATAAATTAGGGTTTTATAGGAAAAGTCAACTCAACTTTGACCAAGCATAACTTTCTCATACTTTATCAGAAATGACCCATCCAAAGCTCATTTTGAAGAGGATTCAATTCCCTACAATTCATCGTCAGCTCTCAAGTTCAGAATATGCACTCACAAAAAGATATGAATTTTGACATTATAGGTCCTTTTGAAAAGTCAACAAAAACACCTTTTGGGTCAAAGCTTCATACATGAACATGGAAGACTCAATTTAGATGAGACCAAAAGGGCTGCTTAGAGGACATCCTAAGCTTTCTAAAAAGTCAAAGAACACCTCTATAGGGTCAAAATTGAGAGAGTTATGCATTGGCCAAGTTGACCATTTTTGCAAAATTGTCAAAAGTCAAATATGCTCAAATTTGCATTTTTTTCTAAATGGACCCAACTTTTTATGCTTACACCTCAATTATAATGTGGTCCACGACTCAAATGCTCACTCACTCATTATGTGCATCATTTTTCAATTTATTTTGATTTTTTTATTAATTAAAAAGTGAATTAAACCAAATAAATGATGAAAATTATCTAAGATATGATTTAATTTGTTTTTTTGACAGATTAGCAATCAAGATATGCTGAGCTTGCATGATCAATTCGAATCAATGTCAATTGGTACAAGAAAAGCATGATTGGCATGAAAATAGAAAGATATCATACAAATTTAAAATCAAATCAAATCTTGGATAAATGCAAAGATTCATGCAAAGTTTGTTAACCTAATTCATTCTAGGTTATATAATAAAGCTTTGCAGATCAAAAGAAGAGGGCTAGAGATCGTGAGAAGCTTGGAACAAAACTGAAAAAAGTTGGCAAAGATGTGAATCAGTTTTCCTTCTACAGGCTATCTCAAGCCATTCTAGTGATCCCAATCGCTTGCTAGGCATCCCAGGAAGCTATTCCAATCACTCCCAGGTCTTGAAATGCCCAGAATCGCACCCTACAGGCACCACAGTTTGCTTGAAAACTTGATTCTGATTTCACTAATTCACGCATCTTTAGCACTTTTGATTGTTATATTCATTTTTATCATCATGTTTGCAAGCTAATCATTCCATTTAATTGCATTTTTTACGCATGTACGTGATATTGCCATTGTTAGGGTTTTATGTTCTTGTTTAGGGGTTTTCAATACAGGCGAAATTAGGCTTTAATTCTGGTACCATCATGCTCGTGAGGATGAGACGAGTTGATTGGTACCATCACTTTCCATTTATCTTGCTCGTGTGCCATTTTTGAGATGAACAAGTTTGTACCTACAGAGAACGTATGTAGGTAAAAGTCTTGTTGCCTAAAACGACAGTCTGGGGAAGAAGATGAGGCGTGGCAGTCATTGGTTGGCTGGTTTGAATTTTCGCGCATTTTCTGAATATATTACTTGTTTTGTTTACATTACTTTGTTGTTATTATATGAACAAATGGAGCGCGTAGCATAGATGGCATGGGATTAGTGGAAGCGAGCATAAGGACATGGGTTCGATCCCCAGGTCCCAACATTTGTTTCATGTTATTTTTCTTCATATGATCAGGTGCCCTACTGTCCCATGTGTCCACCATGCAACTCAAAGATCTGGCCATCAGACTCATCAGCGAGCCAGATCCAACGTGACAGTGTTAAAGGTCTACCATACACTCCAGTCAACGCCCATACCAGATCCTGCGCATTGACCAGGCTTAATGCTTGTTGGGCCAGAAAATCCAGATTGACACCCCCCTCTTCAGCAATACTATCAGGCCCATCTCTACACTTTTTTCATTTTTTTATTTCTTCTTTTTTTTAATTCTTTTAATATTGCCTTTAATTATTAACACCATTAATCATTTTTTTATAAAATCATAAAATCAAGAGGTCACAAAAATTAGAATTAGGTTTTTTTATCAAATTTAATTTTCAATTAATTAGTTTAATTTAATTTAGGGAAATTTTAACTTGTTTTTTTTAACTAATTAGAAAATTAAGTTTTAGCTCCTGGTTTAATTCTTTTCTTTTTCAAACAAAAATACAAAAATAGGTTTTTAGAATAAAATTAATTTATTTTTCTTAATTTAAAATTAATTAGAATTTAGGATTTTCTTTTTAATTCAATTATTTCATTATTTTCTTAAATAACAAAAATGACAAAAACATCTTTTTTTAACCAATCGCAAATAGGATTAGCCAAAGGGGTCAAAACCCTAATCGCCTCGTATTTAATTCGCCGCGCGCTTGTTATTTATTTTGCCAATATTTTGTAACTGTTCAAGGTTTGTAATAGTTAATTTAGGGTTTTTATTTACTGTTTAAATCCCCTAGTTTTTGGCTATGTAATTAATCCCCCTCCCCGAAGTCTTGTAATAGCGTAGGTTTATTTTCTCGCATTTTTAATTCCCACAAATATTTAACTGTTTAGATGTATGCTAATAGGATTGTATGGCAAGAATGCATGATAAAATTAAAACGGTTAGAAAACCCTAATGTGCAAAGATAAATAATTGAAAACATATCACTCGTACATATCACTCTTAGGGTATGCTCCCACTTCGGTTGCCTTCGGTAAATGATCATTAAGCATAGGGTGTCTTAGTGGTTGCCCTCCTATCTAAAAAGATCAAAAGAACCGTTCGAATGTTGCCTCAGAAATGTTGCCTCGGAAATGTTGCCTCGAAAGATCTTAAAACTATAGGGTATTACTAAGGTGTCCTAAATATTGCTTTGGTGATCGTACGTCCCTTTCAAATTGACTCTTGCAAATTCCAACGACGGTGCTACCTATTTCTCAATAGTGGGATAGCGCTGTCTAAAGGAAACAAGAATAGAAACGATCTTTTTCGAGTAAGTAGATGCTAGTAGGTACTTGCTCAAATCAAACTTTTCACACTTACGCTTTTCAAACAAATTTTCAAAACAACTTCGTAACACTCTTGAGGACAGAAATAAGGGTTAAAACAAAGTAAAACAAAACTTTTCAAAAACAAAGCACACACACAAGCAATTTAAAAATGAGCAAGTACCTAAGAGCCCATGGAAAACCATGGATAGAAAGGGTGCTAACACCTTCCCTTTCTATAATCTACCCCCCCGTACACAGAATATCTCGAAAAAGGATTTTCTTTTTCTGTACTTTTTTCCTTTCCGATTGGATGAAATAAAAGTCGATGGCGACTCTTACTTACCGCGACATTTTGCGAACACAAAACACAAAACGCAAACCAGTAAAAACAGTCAGTTCTACCACTGTATCATAGAACTGGCGACTCTACTGGGGAAAATAAGTGGGGTATACCTTAGGATCTAGGTCATTTAAAATTGCTTCTCTTGTTTGCTTTGTTTGCTTAATTTTTGAGGGTTTTGTTTGAGATTACTATAGATCCTACACCCGGATCGGGGGAATATCTTTTAGGTAAGTAGCAATAGACTGTGAGGGAACTGTACGGCATAGACCGATATGGTTGAAGCAGTAGCTATGTTGGTGTGGCACTTTGGTTGGTACCGGTATCCCTTATGGTGAAACGAGGAGAATAGGGGGCGCTGCATGGTGTCGTGAAGCATCAACTGACCTTAGAACCTTTAATTGCCCAACTTGGCCATTAGAAAGTAGCGAGATAGCCGGCCTCGGTGTAGAGCTGAGAACTGGTTGATACTCGATGCTACACTCATTGAGACCAGACTTTCGGAATATTTTGGCCGCAAGAAAAGATTGCGTGAGCTGAAACCATGACCGATAAAGGATGGTCAGTGATATTGAGATCCTCTAGAACCCGGTTACTTTTCTAGGACAGGTTTGAAACCAACTTAACTTCAAGAGGGTATTATTACTTTTGACCTCATGCAAGCCTTAAACCTAAGGGTTTTATGTGATTTGATTGTGTTTGCAATACTTGTGTTTGCTATACCTGTGGTTTATCATGACATCATGCATCATAGCATAGCATTCATGCTTCATTACACTAACCATTTTAAAGACCAAGGGAATTTATCTTTGTTCTGTTTTGCAGGTCATGGCTTCCGTGCGTAGAAATACTATCTGAATCAGCTTTGTGCAGATACCTTCCAAACTTAAGGAGCTAGCATCAAGAGTTTCTGAAACTTCTACTTTCATTAAGAGACATGGTCAACTTCTTAGCCTGGTTACTTCAAACCTTGATGAATAGATGATGAGCGTACTTTTTAGTTCTTCGATCCCAAGCATCAATGCTTCACCTTCCCAGATTATCAGTTGGTACCCACCTTGGAAGAATTCTCTCAACTATTGGGCATACCCATTCTTGAACAGGTACCCTTCACAGGTATGGAAGAAGTTCCTAAGCCAGAAGTCATTGCCTCAGCTTTGCATTTGAAACGGGCCGATGTGGTATCTAATTAGGAAACTCGAAGCGGATTCGAGGGTTTTCTAACCAAATTTCTGATAGACAGGGCTCATCTATTTTGGGATGATTTGGATTTTCAGGCTTTTGAGGATTTCTTGGCTCTTCTTATCTATGGATTAGTTCTCTTCCCTAATCCGGATTCTTTCATATATGTGAATGCTATCAAGATCTTCCTTTCTCACAACCATGTGCCTACCTTGCTTGGAGATATTTTACACGCTCTCCATACTCGTACCATGAAGAGAAGAGGGACTCTTATGTGTTGCATGTCGTTGCTGTCGAGGTGGTTTATTTCTCACCTCCCTAAGTATGTACTGAAGAATGAAGAAGGTTTGGGTTGGTCGCACAGAATAATGTCACTGGCTCATACGAATATTCTTTGGTGCTCCCGAGCTATGGAAGACACTGTTGTTATTGACCGCTGTGGGGGTACCCTAATGTCCCATTACTTGGTATCAGAGGGGGTATAACTTACAATTCTTGTCTAGATTTGCGACAATTTGCTCATGCTCGAAGGGATGGTCCCCATGAGTTACTTCTCAAGGACATTGTATTCAACTATAAGGATGATGTTAAGGAGAATCGATGGAGGTTCATACGTGCTTGGGGCATGGTAAACAGATATGACCCCAAAGAGTTGGGACCAAAGACTTCCCTTCCTATGCAGCCTTACCTCTAATGGGTCCGAGCTCGTTCCCAGAAGCTTATGATGCCTTATATGGTCGTATTACCAGTGATTGTGGAGCCCATTACTGAAGACGGCATTCCTTACACGGTTCTCTATCCTTACATGCCCACTGATCTTGGGGAGCTACAGAGGTCTTGGATTCAGCTGAAGAATGAACGGGATACTTACTGGGAGCAGTTCCATGAGCAAGAGAGGAAGGTTTTAAAGCTTACCAGGCAGCTCGAGGAAGAAAGAGTGCTCAATGACTATATCAGCACAAAGAGAAAGCGTCCATGGGACTTTTGATTTTTCTTTTCTAGTTTTAGATTTGTTTTATTTACTCCTTTGTAACGCCTTAAAGGCATGTCGAACCTTTCAAATTTAAGCTAATAAAGTTTTGTTTATTTTGGTTTGCAAATTTAAATCTCCCAAAGTCTTTGAAATCATTACATGCACATCCCATTATCATACATATCATTACAGGTACCACTACAGGCTTCTCATCTTCTTCGTTGTTTATTTCAACAGAAATGTCTTCCGATCAAGTCATCAAAGATCTTCAGGCACAGAACACCCAGTTCCAACAGATGTTCATAAGTCTGGCTAAAGGACAAGAGGATCTGAAAGCCCTCATTCTGAAAGAAAAGAAGAAGAAAAAGAAGAAGGTTGTCGGTATTCTAAATATGGGCAGAAGGTTTGGAGAAAGGTTGAAGCATCAAACTAATCTGACCTCTTCATCCAAGGAAGGAGAGAACCAAGAAGGGGAAAAGGACCCTAGTCCTGCAGTTTCTGACGATGATACTGATTACAACGATGAGAAATATCCTCCTACTGAGGATAGGTACAAGCAGCTAGAGGACCGTCTGAGTGCTATGGAAGTTCAAAAGATACCTGGTCTAGATTTCGTAGAATTGGGATTGGCATCGGGAGTGGTCATCCCTCATAAGTTCAAAGCTCCGGTTTTTGCCAAGTATGATGGGGTGTCCTGCCCAAAACTCCATCTCCTCTCTTCTGTCTGAAAGATCCAACCCCACGCCGCTGACAGGAATTTGTGGGTGCACTTCTTTCAAGATAGTCTGTCAGGGACTCAGCTTGAATGGTTCTACCAGTTGGAGGGAGCCAGTGTCCAAAACTCGAAAGATCTTATGCTACTTTCTACAAGCAGTATCAGTATAATGCTGACCTTGCTCCCACTCGTACTCAGCTCTAGAGTATGTCCATGGGTACAGGTGAAGGTTTTAAAGATTACGCTCAAAAGTGGAGAGATTTTGCTGGGAGAGTTCAACCCCCTTTGTCTGATAGAGAGTTGGTGGATATGTTCCTTGGTATGTTGTCTGGTCCATTTTTCAATCACTTAATGGGCAGCTCGTCATTTGGGTTCACTGAGCTGATTTTAACTGGAGAAAGAGTAGAGGCTGGAATTCGGAGTGGTAAAATACAGAAGGATACCTCCTCGAGTTCAGCAAAGAAGCCTTTCGCTGGTAAGAAGGAAGCCAGTGTGGTCTATAGCCCAAGGGGCCAAAGAAGATCTGAACACCGCCAAGCGGTAAATGCTGTAGTGATACCAAGACCCACAGTGGCTCCACAACGCAACAATCAACAAAGGGAGGAAAGATCGCAGCAGAAGTTTACTCGTATCAGCATGACTTTGGCTGAAGTGCTACCTCATCTACTGAGATCCAACTTGGCGACCTTGAGAGAGGCTCCCAAGAATCCAAACACTACCTCTCCCAGATACAATCCCAATGCACGGTGCGCCTACCATTCTGAGAGTCCTGGCCACGATACAAATGATTGTTGGGCTCTGAGAAACAAAGTACAAGACTTGCTTGAATCCAAGGAGATAGAGTTCGATGCTCCAGAAAAGCCGAATGTTATAACTGCTCCCATTCCCAAACATGGTCGTGAAGTTAATGTTGTTGACACTGATTTGTTTGTGACCTCTATTGAAGAAATTTCTACTCCTCTTATGACTGCTAAGAAAAAAATTTGTTGGCCGGTTTATTTCCAGGTTGTGATGAAGGTTGCCACATGTGCTCGATTCTACCTGCTGGTTTCCGTTTGTCGAAGTCAGGTGTTCAACGCCTGATGGATAATAAAGAGATTTTGTTCGAGAAGACTATGATTCCTGTTGTTCCAAATAAATAAGTTGCCATTATAACCATTTCCGCCAATCCTTCCAAGGTTTCCTCGAGAAGACCTGTTAGGATTACACCTGTTCAAAGAATTGCTCAGCTAATAATCACTGTTCCTGGTCCCATCCCGTACATCTCAGACAAGGCTTTCCCATGGCATTATGGTGTTGATGTGTATTATCATGGCATTAAGCAAGATCTAAAGAATGAAGAAGCTGATACTGATTTCAGTAATATTGTCGGGGCTAGTAAGGTTACCCGAAGTGGAAGGGTCTTCTCTCCCGAGATTTCCCCTGAGACTGTCAAGAAGCTTATTGTCATTCCATCTGTTGTTCCTGCTAGTGCATCAATTATTGTTCCTGTTCTTACTCTAGTTATCACCCCTGCTGCCGAGCCATCTGGGACTCGGAGCAAAGAAATTATAGGTGAGCCTGCCCGGACGGAGGCACCTAAGAAAATCGTTGTGGAAGCCTCTAAACAAGAAATAGAGGAAATACTGAAAATCATTAAGAAGAACGACTTCAATATGGTCGAGCAGCTGGGGCAGACCCCATCAAAGATATCCATGTTGTATCTGCTGTTGTGTTCTGAAGCCCGTGCGAAGGCTTTGATTGCATTTCTCAAGACTGCGCATGTGCCGCAGGAAACTTCAGCAGATCAATTCAAAGATTGTGTGGCCATCCTGGCTGCTGACAATGGGCTGGGTTTTTCAGATGCGGATATGACACCAAAAGGAAGGAAGCATAATGATGCTCTGCATGTCTCGATTGAATGCAGGGGAACCACTATGGCTCATGTGCTGGTAGATATCGGGTCTTCACTGAATGTTCTACCAAAGAAAGCGTTGGACCATTTGGATTATGAGGGTTTGACTCTAAAGCCTAGTAACATTGTGGTAAGGGCTTTTGATGGATCGAAGAGAATGGTGCACGGGGAGGTGGACATCCCTGTCAAAGTGGGTTCTCAGACTTTTGGATCCACCTTCTACGTGATGGATATCAGGCCGTCGTATTCTTGCTTGTTGGGTCACCCTTGGATCCATGAGGCTGGGGAAGTTACTTACACGCTCCATCAAATGCTGAAGTATCCGGTGAAGGGAAAGATTGTCACAGTACGAGGTGAAGAAGAATATATGGTGAGTCACCTCAATTCCTTCCGCTACATAAAGATGGACGGGGAATTCATAGAAACTCCTTGTCAGAATTTCGAAGAAGTCCCTCAGATCTTGGCATCAACCCAAGTTACTACCAACAAACCTCCATTAAAGATGGCTTCTCTCAAGGACGCTAGGGCTGTGGTTGAAGAAGGTGAGTGTACCAATTGGGGTCGACTCCCTGATTTCACTCACAAAACTGACAAATTTGGTTTGGGCTTTACTATAGGGGCTCAAAGGGTTGTTAGGCGCGCTCAGGCTGGAAGACCTCCTCTACACATCAGCAATCGGAGAATTAATGCAATTGAAGACAGTGAAGAGGATTCAGACATCGACAGTTGGATCTACCCAACAACCAACGGTGGACCAAATAATTGGACGGCTAGGGACTTCATACATGTTTCTTTTATTCCGCAGTAATTGACTCATTTGTTTTAAGATTTGTAATAAACAATTTGAAACTTTACGGCCCGGCGCCTTGCCCGAGGCACCTTGGCTTTGCTTGTGAGGGCTTATTATTATCATTTCATATATCATTAATAAAGCATTGGACTTTCTTGCATTACAAATTTTTCGATCCTTGTTTTTATTTTCTGTCTCTCACTTTATCAAAACAGTTATTCTCTTACACACACTCACGTATCATACTACAGATCCATATCCACTCTGGATCCCATTGATAACAACTCTACTACTGCCAGTTATGACTTTGAAAATCCGATCAACCAAGCTGAGGACGAAGGTGAGGATGATTGTGAGGTGCCTGGAGAACTTGCTAGACTATTACAGCAGGAAGAAAGGGCCATACAGCCTCGTGAAGAGCCAATTGAGTCAGTGAATTTGGGTACAGAGGAAGACAGGAAAGAGGTTAAAATAGGTGCGAATCTGGAGCCTAGTGTCAAACAATGGCTAATACAGATGCTACACGACTATGTTGAGATCTTCGCATGGTCCTATGAAGACATGCCTGGTTTGGACACTGATATTATGGTGCATCGCCTGCCGACTAAAGAAGATTGTCCTCTGGTAAAGCAGAAGGTTCTCCGTATGCGCCCTGAAATGTCAGAGAAAATCAAGGCAGAGGTCATGTAACAGTTCGATGCAGGATTCTTAGTTGTTACTTCTTATCCGCAGTGGGTTGCCAATGTCGTTCCGGTACCTAAGAAGGACGGTAAGGTACAGATGTGTGTGGACTACAGAGATCTGAACAGGGCAAGCCCCAAGGACGACTTCCCACTTCCTCACATTGATGTTATAGTCGACAACACCGCATAGCACAAGATCTTCTCCTTCATGGATGGTTTTTCTGGCTACAACCAGATCAAGATGGCTCCTGAGGATATGGATAAGACAACCTTCGTTACACAATGGGGCACCTTCTATTACAAGGTAATTCCTTTTGGGTTGAAGAATGTTGGGGCAACTTATTAGTGTGCCATGGTCGCTTTGTTCCACGATATGATTCACCACGAGATCGAGGTTTATGTTGATGATATGGTAGCTAGGTCCCAGGCTGAGGAAGAGCACCTTGATCATCTCCAGAAACTGTTTGATAGGTTGAAGACGTACAAGCTGAGGCTGAATCCGAACAAGTGTACCTTCGGGGTAAGGTCTGGTAAGCTTTTGGGTTTCGTCGTCAGTGATAAGGGTATTCAGGTGGATCCTGCAAAGGTAAAATCCATACAAGAGATGCCAGCTCCCTGCACAGAAAAAGAAGTTAGAGGTTTCTTGGGACGTCTGAATTACATCGCCAGGTTCATTTCACACCTGACTGGTACTTGTGAGCCAATCTTCAAGCTGCTGAAGAAAGATCAAGTGGTAAAGTGGAATGATGAATGCCAGACGGCTTTCGAAAAAATCAAGGAATACCTTTAAGAACCACCAATTTTGATGCCTCCAGTTGAAGGAAGACCTTTGGTATTATACTTGACAGTGCTAGACAGTTCAATGGGGTGTGTGTTGGGCCAGCATGATGAGTCTGGTCGAAAAGAGCACGCCATTTATTACCTTAGAAAAAATTTTACCGACTGTGAGACCCGATACTCATTGCTCGAGAAAACTTGTTGTGCTTTGGCATGGGCTGCTCGCCGACTGAGACAGTATATGCTGACTCACACTATCTTTTTGATATCAAAGATGGATCCAATCAAGTATATTTTCGAGAACCCCGCCTTATCTAGAAGAATAGCAAGATGGCAGATGATCTTAACCGAGTACGACATCCAATACACAACCCAAAAACAAATCAAGGGGAGTGTATTGGAAGATCATTTGGCACATCAGGCCGTGGATGACTAACAATCCATGAATTTCGAGTTCCTGAATGAGAATATCATGTTGGTGACTGATTACGAAGAACCTGGACCGGATGAAGGACCCGAGGTGGGATCCCGATGGTCTATGTATTTTGATGGAGCCTCGAACGCATTAGGTAATTGAATTGGCGCAGTAATTAGATATCCTGAGGGCTGTCATACTCTGTTTACCGCCCGATTATGTTTCAACTGCACCAACAACATGGCGGAGTATGAAGCGTGTATCATGGGTCTTCGAGCTGCTATTGATCTGAGGATTAAGTTCTTGAGTATATTCGGAGATTCCGCTCTGGTAATAAGTCAGATCAAAGGCGAGTGGGATACGAAGCACCCGAATCTTATTCCTTACCGAGAATATGTAATGACATTGCTCCCACACTTTGAGGAGATAACCTTTGAACATTTCCCACGAGAAGAGAACCAGTTGGCAGACACACTAGCGACCATGTGTTCTATGTTCAAAGTCAGGTGGGACAATGAAGCTCCCCAGATTACCATTGAGAGGTTGGACGAACCCGTACACTATTGTGAGTTCGACACCGAAGAAGTGGCAGACAAACCCTGGTTTCACAAGGTAAAGAGATATCTTGAGGTTCAGGAGTATCCCGAAGGGGCATCTGTCAATGATAAGAAGTTTCTGAGAAGGTTCACTGCAAAGTTCTTTCTTAGCAATAGAATTCTCTATAAGCGTAACCATGATTCAACCTTACTGCGGTGTGTAGACAAGAGAGAGGCAGAAAGGATCATGGCAGAGTTACATGAAGGTACCTTCGAAACTCATTCTAGTGGACATACCATGGCGAAGAAAATCCTACGGGCAGGATATTACTGGTCCACTATGGAAGCCGATTGTTATCAGCACTCTCGAACCTGTCATAAGTGCCAAATATATGTTGATAAGGTGCATGTACCTCCGGTTCCCCTAAACGTCCTAACAGCTCCTTGGCCCTTTGCAATGTGGGGCATCGACATGATCGGCGAGATCAGACCTACTGCGTCTAATGGGCATCGTTTCATTCTGGTAGCAATTGATTACTTCACAAAGTGGGTTGAGGCAGCTTCCTTTGCTACAGTAACCAAGAAAGTTGTGGCACGGTTTATCCGACACAACCTAATCTATCAATATGGTGTCCCAGAGAGAATTATTACTGACAATGGTACAAATCTCGACAACACAATGATCACCGAGCTCTGCAAACAGTTCAAGATACAGCATCATAACTATTCTCCCTACTGGCCGAAGATGAATAGGGTTGTTGAAGCGGATAACAAGAACATCAAAAAGATTATACAGAAGATGACAGTGACATACAAAGACTGGCACGAGATGTTACCATTCGCTCTTCATGGATACCGTACCTCGGCACGGACGTCGACAGGGGCAACACCCTACTCTCTGGTATATGGCATGGAGGCAGTCCTATCCATCGAAGTCCAGATACCCTCTCTCAAGATTATGAAGGATGCGGGTTTGAACGAAGACGACTGGATCCAAACCCGACTTGATCAGCTGAATCTAATCGATGAAAAGAGACTTACTGCTATCTGTTATGGTCAGACGTATCAAAAACGAATGATCAAAGCTTTTAACAAGAAAGTCAGACGTCAAGAATATCAAGTCGGGGATCTAGTGATCAAACGCATCATACTACCGCAAGGTGATCCCAGGGGCAAATGGACCCCCATATACGAAGGGCTATTTTTGGTTAGGAACATTTTCTCGGGAGGAGCTATGATTCTAACCACCATGGATGGTGACGATCTTCCTCACCCCGTCAATGCAGACATAGTGAAAAGATACTACGCATAATCAAAGACCCGCTAGGTTGACTGGCCTAGGCAAAAATAAGGGCTTCCCGACGAACCAAAAGGGTTCGAGCAAAAGTAAGGGATGAAAATGAAAAAAAACTGTACACCCGACAAGTCGAAAACCTGAAAAGGCGACTTAGGAAAAAAAGGGTATCCTGGTGGACTGAAAACCCGAAAAGGCGGTCCAGGAAAAAATTAGGGATTGAAGCGTAACACTATGTCTCATTGGATCATCTTGCAACCAGACTTCGGTATCAACTATCAAGCTCGGACAACGCCAATCAATCTGATCAACCTTCGGCCAAGTAGCGAAGTGATGAGACGCTTGAAGATATAAAGGCAATAGCTGAGTTAGAACCCAATGAGATTGTTTCACATAGTTGTTTTTCTTTCTTTTACACAAATTGTATAATTGCTGTTTTTCAGCGGCATTCTCTTACTAGGACGTCAGCCTCTTTGTACAAAACGCCTATTACGGGCCAATTTTGAAATCAATACAATTCATTTTCACAAGAAATTCCAATTTGTTTTTCTTTTTCTGTTTTTTTTTTGCAAGAACGTCCAATGATTCATTTTTGATATATGCATTTGAAAATAATGGTTGCTCATAAATATTTACATAAGAAACAAAAGACGATTACTCATAATGACAGAAACAGGGAAAACAAGAAGTGCCCAAACCTTACAGTTACTCTACCCATCAGGTACTGGGATATGGCCAGCTTGAGAACATGAGCAGTGGTATAGACACTGCCCACAGAGTAAAAAGTATCCAAAGACAGTGATGTTAGCTTTCCCGAACAGGACACAACTTTCCCCAGCTGAGGTTCACAATCGCGAGCAAGTTAGTAAATTATTCCCCAAGCAGAGTTTATTTCTCTCATAAGCAGAAAATCAATCTCCAACAGAATTCATTATTATCAGCAACGGAAATTCATCCCCGGTGGAGTTTATTTCTCCAAGTCAGCAGATCTATCAACAGAGTATCTTCTCTCCAACAGAGTTATTCTCCCACAGTTGTTCTTAAATAGAGTCTCTCCTCGGCAGAATATCCGTAAACGAGGGGCGAATCCCCATCATAGTCATCTTTGTTCACCATCCCCAACAGAAATAAAGGAACTATGGTTTTTTATAGTAGTCAAGAATACCATTTCGCATACTCTCCAAACAGCAGTCAGGGATTTATTTTCCCGGACTCAGTTTATTACGTCAGCATTTCATGTTCATACATTATGACATGTGCATACATTACATATAACATAATCTCAGTTATTTTGAGAACCTCATCATAATGCATCCCATGCATCACGCATAACTAACCATGTATTTCTTTCAGGAAATATAGTTATCCTCAACAATTTCCAAGCAGGTCCATGATCAACACTTAAAGCTAAATAGAGTAATCATCGGTGTGGCAAAAGCAACCTTACCCAGGTTCCCTCTGTAGTTTTACCCAAACTCATATAGAAGTAACCCTACAATTCAGGTTCCTTCTCACAGCCCTACTACCCAGGCTTTCACATCGAAGTAACCCTACCATACAGGTTCCTTCTCACAGCCCTATTATCCCGGCTTTCATATCGAAGCAACCCTACCATCCAGGTTCCTTCTCACAACCCTGCTACCCAGGCTTTCATATCGAAGTAACCCTACTATCTAGGTTCCTTCTCACAGCCCTACTATCCAGGCTTTCATATCAAAGTAACCCTACAATCCAAGTTTCTTCTCACAGCCCTACTATCCAGGCTTTCATATCAAAGTAACCCTACCATCCAGGTTCCTTCTCACAGCCCTACTTTCCAGGCTTTCATATCGAAGTAACCCTACCATCCAGGCTCCTTCTTATAGCCCTACTATCCAGGCTTTCATATCGAAGTAACCCTACCATCCAGGCTCCTTCTCACAACCCTACTATCCAGGTTTTCATATCGAAGTAACCCTACTATTCAGGTTCCTTCTCACAGCCCTATTATCTCAGCTTTCATATCAAAGCAACCCTACCATCCAGGTTCCTTCTCACATCCCTACTATCCAGGCTTTCATATCAAAGTAACCCTATTATCCAGGTTCCTTCTCACAGCCCTACTATCCAGGCTTTCATATCGAAGCAACCCTACTATCTAGGTTCCTTCTAACAGCCCTACTATCCAGGCTTTCATCTCGAAGTAACCCTACTATCCAGGTTCCTTCTCATAACCTTACTATTCAGGTTCTTCCTCCCTTATCCCCAGACAGCAGTCCACGGCACTGTAAGACCGGGACCCGACCAAACATAATTGATTTCACATTTCCCCAGAAAGTCGCGGTGCAGCATATATCTCGACCAAACACACAGTTCACTTCCGCTTCCCAAACCGGAATTATTCCCTAGTAGAGTAACGGACAACTAAAGCTCCTAAAACTCTATTTCTCTCAAGACAGAGACCAGCATTCCCCAGCGAAGTCCTCCTCAACAACAGGTACATAGGCTCTCGCAAAGGAATCTCTTATGTGATCGACATCTCTTCAGATGGCATCTTTAAGCCCATCTCCAACGATCTTCCATCATCGACTTCCAAATGGCATCTGTAAGCCCATTCCCGATATCACAAGTCAATTGCCACTTCATGCGAGTGCAAATTTCTGGGCACTCTAGTGTTCAATCATCTTCCACCTTCAGATCACGAAAGACAGACGAGCCAATCTACATCCTAGGGTTTAAGAAGATTGAACAGGGGCAGCTGTTGTACCCCAAATTTTTCCCTTCCATATTTCTCAACACATGGCAAGTGAGGTCCCCAAATTGCTCAAGGAAGTTTAAGAGTTGACCAGACAAGCTCTCTCCTAAGGCAATCTATCTCTAATTAGGGTTTCCATATTCATCAAGATGTGTGAACCACAAAGGACTCAAATTCTCACCATTTTCCTAATATGTCCTCAAGATTATCCATGTCAAGTTTCAAGCCTTGCAGAAGAAGTTTGCTCAATCAATTGCTCAAATACCTGAAAACCAACTGTGCTAGGTCAAAAGTCAACTGTGGCCCACATACAGTCAAACTTCAATATTTTTGGTCAACATCTTCATTTTGAAGTACTATTCATCATTTGATCAAGGGTTGATCATGATTCCTCAAGGATTGCTTACAATCCATCAAAACCCAAAAGTTGTTAAATTAGGATTTTGTAGGAAAAGTCAACTCAACTTTGACCAAGCATAACTTTCTCATACTTTATCAGAAATGACCCATCCAAAGCTCATTTTTAAGAGGATTCAATTCCCTACAATTAATATTTATCTCCCAAGTTCAGAATATGCACTCACAAAAAGATATGAATTTTGACATTATAGGTCCTTTTGAAAAGTCAACAAAAACACCTTTTGGGTCATAGCTTCATATATGAACATGGAAGACTCAATTGAGATGAGACAAAAAGGGTTGTTTAGATTATATCCTAAGATTTCTAAAAAGTCCAAGAACACCTCTCTAGGGTCAAAATTGAGAGAGTTATGCATTGGCCAAGTTGACCATTTTTGCAAAATTGTCAAAAGTCAAATATGCTCAAATATGCATTTTTTGCTAAATGGGCCCGACTTTTTATGCTTGCACCTCAATTATAATGTGGTCCACGACTCAAATTATCACTCACTCATTATGTGCATCAGTTTTCAATTTATTTTGATTTTTTTATTAATTAAAAAGTGAATTAAATCAAATAAATGATGAAAATTATCAAAGATATGATTTGATTTGTTTTTTTGACAGATTGGCAATCAAGATATGTTGAGCTTGCATGATCAATTTGAATCAATGTCAATTGGTACAAGAAAAGCATGATTGGCATGAAAAGAAAGATATCATACAAATTGAAAATCAAATCAAATCTTGGATAAATGCAAAGATTCATGCCAAGTTTGTTAACCTAATTCATTCTAGGTTATATAATAAAGCTTTGCAGATTAAAAGAAGAGGGCTAGAGATCATGAGAAGCTTGGAACAAAACTGAAAAAAGTTAGCAAAAGTGTGAATCGGTTTTCCTTCTTCAGGCCATCTCAAGCCATTCTAGTGATCCCAATTGCTTGCTAGGCATCCCAGGAAGCTATTCCAATCACTCCCAAGTCTTGAAACGCCCAGAATCGCACCCTACAGGCACCACGGTTTGCTTGAAAACTTGATTCTGATTTCACTAATTTACGCATCTTTAGCACTTTTGATTTTTATATTAATGTTTATCATCATGTTTGCAAGCTAATCATTCCATTTAATTGCATTTTTAACGCATGTACGTGATATTGCCATTGTTAGGGTTTTATGTTCTTATTTAGGGGTTTTTAATGCAGGCGAAATTAGGCTTTAATTCTGGTACCATGATGCTCGTGAGGATGAGACGAGTTGATTGGTACCATCACTTTCCATTTATCTTGCTCGTGTGCCATTTTTTAGATGAACAAGTTTGTACCTACAGAGAATGTATGTAGGTAAAAGTCTTGTTGCCTAAAACGACAGTCTGGGGAAGAAGATGAGGCGTGGCAGTCATTGGTTGGCTGGTTTGATTTTTCGCGCATTTTCTGAATATATTACTTGTTTTGTTTACATTACTTTGTTGTTATTATATGAACAAATGGAGCGCGTAGCACAGATGGCAAGGGATTAGTGGAAGCAATCATAAGGACCTGGGTTCGATCCCCAGGTCCCAACATTTGTTTCATGTTATTTTTCTTCATATGATCAGGTGCGCTACTGTCCCATGTGTCCACCATGCAACTCAAAGATCTGGCCATCAGACTCATCAGCGAGCCAGATCCAACGTGCCAGCGTTGAAGGTCGACCATACACTCCAGTCAACGCCCATACCAGATCTTGCACATTGACAGGGCTTAATGCTTGTTGGGCCAGAAAATCCAGATTGACACCCCCTCTTCAGCAATACTATCAGGCTCATCTCTACACTTTTTTTATTTTTTTTATTTCTTCTTTTTTTAATTCTTTTAATATTTCCTTTAATTATTAACATCATTAATCATTTTTTTATGAAATCATAAAATCAAGAGTTCACTAAAATTAGAATTAGGTTTTTTTATCATCCAAGATTCCTTCATCATCCTGCTGAGGTGGTAATCGTCCAAGATTCCTTCATCATTATGCTGAGGTAGTAATCGACCAAGATTCCTTCATCATTTTGTTGAGGTAGTAATCATCCAAGATTCCTTCATCATCCTGCTGAGGTAGTAATCGTCCAAGATTCCTTCATCATCCTGCTGAGGTAGTAATCGTCCAAGATTCATTCATTATTCTGTTGAGGTAGTAATCGTCCAAGATTCCTTCATCATCCTGTTGAGGTAGTAATCGTCCAAGATTCCTTCATCATCCTGTTGAGGTAGTAATCGTCCAAGATTCCTTCATCATCCTGCTGAGGTAGTAATCGTCCAAGATTCCTTCATCATCCTGCTAAGGTAGTAATCGTCCAAGATTCCTTCATCATTCTACTGAGGTAGTAATCGTCCAAGATTCCTCCATCATTCTGCTGAGGTAGTAATTGTCCAAGATTACTTCATCATCCTGCTGAGGTAGTAATCGTCCAAGATTCCTTCATCATTCTACCGAGGTAGTAATCGTCCAAGATTCCTTCATCATCCTGCTGAGGTAGTAATCGTCCAAGATTCCTTCATTATCCTGCTGAGGTAGTAATCGTCCAAGATTCCTTCATCATTATACTGAGGTAGTAATCGTCCAAGATTCCTTCATCATTCTGCTGAGGTAGTAATCGTCCAAGATTCCTTCATCATCCTGCTGAGGTAGTAATCGTCCAAGATTCCTTCATCATTCTGCTGAGGTAGTAATCGTCCAAGATTCCTTCATCATCCTGCTGAGGTAGTAATCCTCCAAGATTCCTTCATCATCCTACTGAGGTAGTAATCGTCCAAGATTCCTTCATCATTCTGTTGAGGTAGTAATCGTCCAAGATTCCTTCATCATTCTACTGAGGTAGTAATCGTCCAAGATTCCTTCATCATTATGTTGAGGTAGCAATCGACCAAGATTCCTTCATCATTCTACTGAGGTAGTAATCGTCCAAGATTCCTTCATCATTCTACTGAGGTAGTAATCATCCAAGATTCCTTCATCATTCTGCTGAGGTAGTAATCGTCCAAGATTCATTCATCATCCTACTAAGGTAGTAATCGTCCAAGATTCCTTCATCATTTTGCTGAGGTAGTAATCGTCCAAGATTCCTTCATCATTCTGCTGAGGTAGTAATCGTCCAAGATTCCTTCATCATCCTGCTGAGGTAGTAATCGTCCAAGATCCCTTCATCATCCTGCTGAGGTAGTAATCATCCAAGATTCCTTCATCATTATTTTGAGGTAGTAATTGTCCAAGATTCCTTCATCGTCCTGCTGAGATAGTAATCGTATAAGATTCCTTCATCATCCTATTGAGGTAGTAATCGTCTAAGATTCCTTCATCATCCTGCTGAGGTAGTAATCGTCCAAGATTCCTTCATCATCCTGCTGAGGTAGTAATCGTCCAAGATTCCTTCATCATCCTGCTGAGGTAGTAATCGTCCAAGATTCCTTCATCATCCTATTGAGGTAGTAATCGTTCAAGATTCCTTCACCATCCTGCTGAGGTAGTAGTCTAAGATTCCTTTATCATCCTGCTAAGGTAGTAATCGTCCAAGATTCCTTCATCATCCTGCTGAGTTTTCAAATACAGTTCAGATACGCTCCAGACACGGATGCCATCCTGATACTCATTCAGATTCAGCTCTCAGATACGAGTTAGATACAATCCATTTATGGATATTATTCTGATACTCAATCCAACACATCCACTATTCCAGCATAAATCAACCAGAGATTTATTCTGACACTTCTTCTACTCCTACCAGCAATCATTTTGGATGGCATCTGCAAGCCCATCTCCAACAACTTTCCATCATCCCTCCAAATGGCTTCTTTTAAGCCCATTCCCTACGCAGTCAACTAACATATCTTTGAGTGCAAATTTCCGGGCACTCTAGTGTTCAATCATCTTCCACCTTCAAGTCATGAATGGCAGACTCGCCAATCTAACTCTTCAGGTTTAAGAAGATTGAACAGGGGCAGCTATTGTACCCCAAACTTTTCCCTTTCATTTCTCAAAGATTCTCTCACAAGATCTTATATGACGTCAAGTTTGCAGCACTCATACATCAATTTAGGCTTGGAATTGGCACAAGGGCAAAATGGTCAATTGCATATTAGAAAGTCAAACTTTGACTTTTTGGTCAACATTACATTCCAAAGATCAAATTTCATCAAGACATTCAAGAATATCAAGCTTGATCATCAAGAAAGTCAAAAGTCAACTTGAAAAGTCAAGATTTCCAAGACTTAGAAATTTTTTAAGTGTTTTTATACATGATAATTTCATCACTTCATGCCATTCTTTCACCAAGATGCAAGACAGTTCAAGGGAAACTTTCAACATGAAAGTTGTAGATCTCTATGATATCTACAACATTGCTTTACACAACTTCTCCTAGAAGTTCTTGGATTTTGAGTTATAAATTCATGAAGTCATGACATTTTCATTTAACACTTAGAGAAATTTTCAATAGATTTTGGTCAGGATTTTACCCCAACTTCTTGGCATTTTTTCACATAGTTCCAAGATGATTTTGTCAAAATGGCCAACATGAAAGTTATAGAGGATGTTTCAAGCTTTCCAAAACATCCTAGAGCATAAATTTATCATACTTGAGCTAGGAGATTCAAGGGCATGAAGTTGAGCATCCATTCTTGAATTACAAGCCATTTTTGTTGAAGAACACATAATCCAATTGACATGATGTACTGCATAATCTCACTTTGCATGCCTTGTGACTTGCAAATCTCAACATAATTTAATGTTTACACAAGAGCTTGAGCTATTACCCAAGTGTTTGAGCCATTGTCAAAAAGATCTTTCCATTTATGGCATAAAGGCACCATTGTTATTCTTGAAAAGCAAGCTTTTTGTACAAAGTTTGTCTTGAGCCCATACATTGCTTGTTGCTGATTTTACTCCACCATAAAACATGGAAATCAACCCCTCTAAACCAGCAACTTTGGTACTTCATCTTGGAACCATGAAGTACTTGACATAGTTTGATACTTACATCCCAACCAAACCATAACATGTTGTCTTATAAACCCAATCAGCTCATATGCACAAACCCCTTGCCTATAAATAGAAGAAGCATTTGCAAGGAAAAGAGGTTGGAAAAAGGAGGGTTAGATAAAAAAAGAAAGGATAGAGAGGAGGGGAAAAGGGAGAAAGAAAACCAGAAGTTTTGTTGACAAACTCTCAAAAAAAATCTCATAACTGAAAAAGGTCATAACAGTCCACAAGGCAACACCTCAAGCTCAAAACATAAATTCTAGATGCAAGGTAAGTCTCCTTAACTTTAAACTCTTCATTTCAATCATCATCATTTGGTTCATTTTTTAGGCTAAAATGCAGTGACCTTTGAAGAAAAGGTTTGTAAAAAATCATGAACAATTTCCAAGATTGAGTGAAAAGTTTTCCAAGAAATAGTATCATGAACAGGCAGGTGTAAAGTAGCTGTTTTTCAAAACCATACAGTAGGAAATCGATTGCACCCTTCATGCAAATCGATTGCACGGGGTTCCAGTAGCCAGATTTCCAAATATTTTGAGTGTGCAATCGATTGCACAACCATGCAAATCGATTGCACGGGGTTCCAATAGTCATATTTCCAAATATTTTGAGTGTGCAATCGATTGCACAACCATGCAAATCGATTGCACTAGAAGTCAGTAGCCATGTTTTGAAAAACTGAAGTATGCAATCGATTGCACTAACATGCAAATTGATTGCACTCAATTGAAAATTGAATTTTTGCTTTTAAAAAAACTTGAATAAAGAGTTGGACAATATAAAATGTTTCTTTTTTACCATTGAGCATCTATATCTTAAATTCAAGGTAAGTATTATCATTATACCTTGAAATTTGCTAAGGGCTTGAACCAAAGACTTCATCCAAATAGGCTTTTAGCTTGATCAATAATTTTTGCCTTCTTTATCAATCATGATTTGTCTTCATCAAAGCAAAAGTGCATTCGAGAAGCTTGATTTTACAGCATGTGTCGACACATAATGATCCAAAATGTTTTCTTTTCCTTTCATTTTTCTTTATTTTTACATGCTTCATATATTTTCTTCATGGCTATTCAATATGGTTGTAATAGATAATTAGGACTTTAATTTCTTGCAATCCCCATTTGTAAATTTGTACACCCCATCCCCAAATGATTGTAATAGCATAGGATATTTACTTTCCGCAATTTATCGCTTTATATAACATGTTAATAATTAAGGTTTGTATGGCAAGATAAAACCAATCAAATAGAAAACCCTAATTCAAGACAAAATCAAGCATGAAAATGACACACTTGCACACAAACACCCATAGGGTTACTTCACTTGTTTGCCTTAAACAAAATGGCCATATTACGCATGTAAGGTATCTTAGCAAAACAAAAGAAAAAACAAGATCATAGTCCCTCGATGACGCTATTCAAAGTTGCCTTACAAAAATGATCCTAGTCCCTCAAAATGCTAAGATACTTTGCAACCTTGCTAATCATGGTCATACGATGACCCACGCCCGTCCCGTTTACATCCAAACATAGTGTTGCTTATCAAATCAATGGTAAGATAACAATATCAAAAGAAAAATAAAATGAACATGAAAAACTTTTGAGTAGGTAGATTGTTCCTAGTTACTTGCTCACTTTCAAAACAAAACATCCTTGTTATTTTCAAAACAAACACCAAACACTTTCAAAAACATCTTTCAAAACTTGAAAACATTTTTCAAAATATCAACACTTTGTATGCATTCTTACGAGCGAGAATCATTACAAAGTTTGCCTAAACGATGGCGTCTTTTCAAAATACTTTCAAAACCACACAAAACATAATTTCAAACAAAAGCAAGTGATCTAGAAAGTAACTAAGAGCCCATGGAAAACCATGGATGAAAAGGGTGCTAATACCTTCCCTTTTCATAATATACCCCCCGAACTCAAGAAACAATCTCAAAGGTCTTTCCTGTGCTTTTTTTACCTTTCCTTTTGGATAAAAGAAAAGTCGGTGGTGACTCTTGCTAACCGCATCATTTGTGATAAAACGCAAAACCTTCAAGTCAGTTCTCCCACCGTATCACATCTCCCAACAAAGTAGGCACTGGATTTCGAGACATGAAGATTTTGACAGCGTTTACATCTATGAGTTGGTCAAGATTTGGAAACAAAACCACCCCATAGATGAGAAGGGCCATAATTTCTTCAAAAGCTTATAAGTTCAAGGAATTCCAACAATCTTGAGCTTTCTCAAACAAGAACTTGGCTAAGAAACCCTTGACACCACTCCTTGTTTCCCAATTAGTTGTGACATCAGATTGTTGCAAGTGTAGTGCTTGGGAAATCTCTTTAGGTTTTGTATCTCTTTTCGTATCGTTGAAGGGTAGTTGATTTATAATGGTAATCCTCAAGAGTTGTGAGAATTCTTCTAGAGTAGGCACAAGTTGATAATTGGGAAAAGTAAAGCAATGGTGTAGAGGATCAAAGAATTGGAAAAGCACCTTCATCATATCTTCATCAGTGTTGGAGGTAACCAAGTTTAGGAGGCGACCATGTCTTTAGGTGAATGAAGAGTTCTTAGGGACCCTTGATGCTAACTCTTTGAGTTGAGGAGGAATCCTTAAGAGATTGACTTGGATAGTGTTCATGTGGATAGAAGCCATGTCCTACAAAATAGAACAAAGATAAATCCCAATAATCCTTGAAATGGTTAGAATGAGTATGATGTTATGATGTTTATGATGTTATGTTTAAGTAAATATATACAAACAAGGAAAACAAGTCCTTAGGTTTAGGATTGCATGGAGTCTCATAGGCAAATACCCTCTTGAAGTTTAGTTGGCTCAAACCTATCCTAGAAATAGTAATCGGATTCTAGAGGATCTCAATATCACTGATTTGTCTTCTCGGGCATTGTTTCAGCGCAAGCCTCTTTCACGGCGACCGAAATATCCCAAAAAGTCAAACCTCAATGAGTGTAGTATCGAGTATCTAGCAAATTCGGACAGCACCAAAGTCGGTCATCTCACTACGTCTTAATGGCCAAGTTGGTCAAGTAAAGGTTCTAAAAGTCAGTTAGTGCTTCATGAAATCACTCAGCGGCCCCGTATTCTACTTTACTACTCAAGGGTAACATGTACCCACAAATATGTCACACTAACGTAGCTATTGCTTAGACCATGTCGGTATACCCCGCACAATTTCCACAATGTAATGCTACTTACCTATAAGGTATCCCAAATCCGGGTAGAGGATTAGAACAAGCCCAAACAAGGAACCAAAATGTAAAGCAAACAAATCAAACAATGAAAGCAAATAAAGGTAATCTAGCCCTAAGGTCACCCCACTTTTAAGTTTTTCCCTAGCAGAGTCGTCAGTTCTGTGATACAGTGGGAGAACTGACTTGGGATTTTGCGCTTTATCGCAAATGTTGCGGTTAGCAAGAGTCGCCTCCGACTTTTCTTTTATCCAAAAGGAAAGGCTAAAAAGAACAGGAAAGACCTTTGAGATTATTTCTTGAGTTCGGGGGGTAGATTATGAAAAGGGAAGGTATTAGCACCCTTTTCATCCATAGTTATCTATGGGCTCTTAGTTTCTTGCTGGATCACTTGCTTTTGTTTGAAAATGTGCTTTGTGTGGTTTTTGAAAGTATTTTGAAAAGGCACCTTCGTTTAGGCAAACTTTGTAATAGTTCTCGTTCGTAAGAACGCATACAAAGTGTTAGACTTTTGAAAATGTTTCATGTTTGGAAAAGGTTTTGAAAGTGTTGGTGTTTGTTTTGAAAATAAGCAAGGGGTGTTTGGTTTGAAAATGAGCAAGAAACTAGGAACAATCTACCTACTCAAAAGTCTTTGTTCATTTCTTCCTTTCCTTTGATATTGTTATCTTACCATTGATTTGGTAAGAAGCCTTATCTTTGGATGTAAAGGGACGGGCGTGGGTCATCGTATAGCCATGATAGCAATGTTGTGAGATGTCTTAGCATTTCTCTTTGAGGAACTAAGATCATTTTGAAAGGCAACTAAGATAGCGTCATCAAGGGACTATGATCTTGTATTTTTATTGCTTTTTGCTAAGATGTCCCACATGCATAACATGGCCATTTTTGTAAGGCAACAAAGTGGAATTATCCTAAGGGTGCAAGTGTGCAAGTGTGTTTGATTTACATGCATTGTCTATCTTGAATTAGGGTTTGCTAACTTGTTGATTTTATCTTTCCATACAAACTCTAATTACTAGCATTTACATAAAGCGATAAATTACGGAAAGTAAAAATACTAAGCTATTACATCATTAGGGGGATATACAAATATACAAATGGGGATTTTGGAAGAAAATTAAACCTAATTATCTATTACAACCATATTGAATAAATGTACAAGAATTGAATAAATAATAATGTACAAATGCAAATGGAAAAAGAAAATGATTTTTGTTTGGTTTTTCTGAAAGGGGTTTTAACCTAATTAAGAGAGATGATTAATTAAAAATTAAACAAAACTAAGTTTAAACTAATTAAGAAAGAAATTAAGTTAAAATTATTTTTTAGGGTTTTTTATGAAAAGGTTTTAGATAAATAATAATAATATGAAAATTAATTTAATAAAAAGAAACCTAAGTTCTAAGTCAATTTTAATTAAAAAAATAAAATAAAATAATAATTAAACCTAAGTATAAATATTTATTATTTAAGAAAAAAATAAATTTATTATTAAGAAAATATTTTTTAGTCTTTTTGTTTTATGAAGAAATAAAATGTAAATGAGCATTTTTTAAATATGCAAATAAATAAATAAAATATTTTTGGATTTTTTATCATTAATATAATAATAATAATAATAATAATAATAATAATAATAATAATAATAATAATAATAATAATAATAATAATAATAGTAAAGAAAATATGAAATGAAAACAAAATAAAAAAAGAAGAAAATAAAATAACAAAGAAAAATAATGGGCCAGGGGTGTAAAAAAATAAGGAAGGGTACCACTTGGGCTCGAATCCAGGTCCCAAAGGTTAACAGGCGCGCGCTTTACCACTGGGGTGGCTATACATCTGTTAACATTGGTAAAATACAGTATAGCGGCAATGGCTCGAGTCGTATCGCAAGGATTCTTGATTTTATTATTAACTAATAGAAATCGAATGGGGGTTGGTTTTAGGATCGATTTATAACACGAAATAAGTGATTAAAATAAGTGATTATAAAAATAAGTCGATCTACTGTTTTCAGGTTCCTGCTAATCATTGGTTTTTACCTTATCAATTCCCTAAGCGGCTTCGACCTCTATTCGATTTCAATACCAACTGACAAGCGCAATAGATATAAAATAGATTGAATTCCAATTTCGAATTAAGTAAACGGATTAATATAATCGTGAGTTAAGCAAGCACGATATAAAACGCGATTTAACGACTAAGTGACGTAAACAACGATTAAAGATTAGGAATACAATCATACGAATTTAATCAAGACATTCCATGAAATAATAGATTAAGCAAATACAATTTCATAAAATAGAATTGAAAGAGAAGCGAAATTGAATTGATAAATTAAAAACCTCAAAGCATCGCAACGCGATTACAGTAGATTAACTCTGGATGATTAGTTCTTCATTCAAGCATACAAGTCAAAGTTTTTTTCTGAATAATGAAAAGGTAAAAAAAGAAATTACTGTAGCGGCTGCTAGGTATAGCAAGGACAGGGATTCGGTTCGTAACCCAACTGGGTCGAAAACATAACCCAGGCCAAAAACAAATGACCCAAAACTTAAATATAAAATGTTGCAACTTCAACAAATTTTATGGCTCTGCTACACTCTGATTCAGCTCTCGACTTCTCAATGAAAATCGTAGCTCTTTCTCTTAGCTTTCCAACGACTGGTAGCACGCCTTATTCCGACTCCAGTAGCTCAAGTTATAAATTTATTCATGCAGACTACTAATACTGAAAATAAAGTGCGAAAATCAAATAAGAGTAGAAATAAACTAAAATAGAAAAATACTATAAAATAAAAAAATAAGCTAAACAAACCATGGAAATACATAAGTACAATTGTTGTACCCCAAAATTTGCCCTCCCATATTTCTCAAAACATTGCAAGAAGCATCCTTAAGTTGCTCAAGGGTTGGCTAAGCAAGCTCTCTCCTAAGGCAGTCTACCTCAAATTAGGGTTTCATGTTGCATCAATATACTTGATTCCAAGTTGTCCCAAATCCTAAACATTGTCCTAATATGTTCTCAAGATCATCCATGTCAAGTTTCAATCCTTGCAGAGGAAGTTTGCTCAGTCAATTGCTCAAAGGTCAAAAAATCGACTGTGCTAGGGCAAAAGTCAACTGTGACCTACAAACAGTCAAACCTTAAGATTTTTGGTCAACATCCTCATTTTGAATTATATTTCATCATTTTATCAAGGGTTGATCATGATTCATCAAGGATTGCTCATATTTCATCAAGACTTAAAAGTTGCTAAATTAGGGTTTTGTAGGAAAAGTCAACCCAACTTTGACCAAGCATAAATTTCTCATACTTTATGAGAAATGACCCATCCAAAGCTCATTTTGAATAGGATGCAATTCCCTACAATCCATCTTCAGCTACCAAGTTCAAAATATGCACTCACAAGAAGTTATGAATTTGGACATTATAGGTCATTTTGAAAAGTCAACAAAAACACCTTTTTTGTCAAAGCTTCATACATGAGCATGAAATATCAAAATGAGATGAGACCAAAAGGGTTGCTTATAGGACATCTCAAGATTTCAAAGAAGTCCAAAAACACCTCCAAAGAGTCAAAATTGAGGAAGTTATTCTTTGTTGAAGTTGACCTTTTTTGCAAAATTGCCAAAAGTCAACTATCCCCAAAACATCAAATTTTGCCAAATGGGCCCATTCTTTTTTACTTGTTTTGAGTTGGCATCATAGCCCACGTGCTCTAGCCTTTTCCAATTTTCCATATCATATTTTTATTAATTATTTTGATTTTTATTTGAGTTAATTTGATTTAAATCAAATAAAAATCCAAAACATTGATAATAAGATATTTTGTGATGATTTTGTAAGTCTAAGAGTGCCTAAGAGGGGGGGTGAATCAGGTATATAAAAATTTATTCAGTTTTATGAGAATACTTGTAGTAATTTGTGGTTAAGTTTTTGAAGGTTTTTGACTATATCTTATCTTTTCTTGATTATGGTGATGAAAACGATAAAAGCGGAAAAGTAAAGAACACGGCGATATATCCTGGTTCCCCTCACAATCCGAGAGTACTCCAGTCCCCTTTCCAATACGAAATAGATTTCACTATAGTTTAGAATGATTGTACAGCCTATGCTTACTATCTAACCTATAGGGTGACCAAAGGTTCTTAACACCTTTAAGGTCAAACAAATACTAATGTGAATGAAGAACAATCCTCTTCAAATCACAACACTTACTTCCAACAATCCTGGATAGTAAGGGAACACCTTTAAGGTCAAACAAACACTAATGTGAATGAAGAAAAATCCTCTTCAAATCACAACACTTACTTCCAACAATCCTGGATAGTAAGGGAATACTTTCTTTTTGTAATACAATGATTTATTTGAAAGAGATGGAGAGCACTATCAATCTTTGATTGATCTTCTTCTTCAAGAAAGAAACAATTCTCAAGCAATGATTATAAATGTTCACAATGAATGTATGAAACTTGTAATGATTTCTTAATGAAAATGTATATGGCAAGTTTCACAAAATTTATGATTTGTAAGAACACTTGAAAGTTTGTAAGAATATGCAAATTTGAATGATGAAAATTGTTAATTGAAAAAGGTTATTTGAATTTGAAAATCTACACAATTTATAATGTCACAAATACCTCTTCATTCATGCCATTTGATATGAAAAGATGCAATGCAATCATGAAAGAATACCATTTGAATTATGTTCAAAAAACAAAAGAAAATTTGTACTGGTTCGCTGGGAACCGGTTCCGACCCAGGCAGAACCCAGTTCTTAGTGAACGTTATAACCCAGAATTCAAAAATAACACGCAGGAACCGGTTCCCCTATAGGTACAACCCGGTTCCTGGTACAAATTCCAGGGAATTGATTTTTGAACAAGTTTGGAACCCGGTTCCCTGTTAGGTAGGAACCGGTTCCTGAAAGTTTATTTTCAAAAAATCCTTTTGAAAAAGATCTCAAACATAGTTTTTCTTATTGTTAAAAATGTGGGATATGTATATGATTATGAATGCATATTTGTGAACATCTATATTCAAGTTTAAGAATTATTTATACCTTTTGACATTTGTCGTTTCTTTAATAATTCTTCTTCTAATCTTCAACACTTGTAACAAGGTTTTATATGATATTGATAAACTTTTTGCACATCCTTTGAATGTTGATATCCATGTTGTCTTCATCAAAACCAATGCTTTAAACATGACTTGAGAAGCTTGCAATTATAGATTTCAGGTCTTAAATCACAGCTAGCCATCATCAAATTTGCATCAAGCCATATGTGTACAAAGAGATTGGATTTGGACCAATTTTGGAAAGTTTTAAAGAAGCAAATCAAATCAAATCAAAAAGGATTAAAGGAGGGAGATTTGGATCAATTATGGAGTTGGATTAATTCTTTGTTACATAAGGGTTATGTGTAGATCAAAATCAAGGTTAGAGAGGCGCGCTAGAGCAAGAACAAAAACTGAAAAATCAAGGAAAAAGTGTGAGATCAAAATCCCACTTAGAGGCATCCTCAAGGCTCGATACCTCTCCCAATCGTTTCCTGGCAGTCTCCACAAGCGAAAGCAATCAAGACCAGGCTTTTTAAGCCCTCCCACGCATTGTAAGTCGTCCATAACCTTACTCTGTTCTTGAATTCGCATCTTGCAATTTAAGCATTGTTGATCTGAATTAATGGCATATTCTTAACTTATGAAGCATTTGCAAACTTTTGGCATCATTCAATTGCGTTTATATGGTCTGTAACGAAATCCACCATTGTTATGATTTCGGGTTTTCTTTTAGGATTTTTCTTTTCAGGAACAATTGGCCTCCATGAATGGTATGGTTGTGATCAGAAGAATGAGACGACCTCAACCATGGCCTTAAATATCATTTCCATGGCTTGTGGGAGATTTTGAGAATGGACAGGGTTATGGCGACGGACATTTGTCCGTGGGTATAGGTGTTTTTTGGTTTTAGCTACGGAGAGAGGAAGGGGATGAAGGCGTGTCACTCCCCTACTGGCCCGTTCAAACATTGGCGCGCGTTTTCTGAATTTGTCCACTAACTTTTGTTTTTTTTATATATTTAGTATTTTGTATTATGATAACAATAAAAACAACACAGCCTAGTGGTTGCCACGCAGGATTTCAAGGCATTAGAGGCTGGAGGTCAGGGGTTTGATCCCTGCCTCCAGCATTTGTTATTTTTCCTTTTTATTTCAGGGAATCCAGTGCACGCTCAAGCCTAATGTCCACCATATGCCTTCAGCATCAAGCGTGTCAGATGGCCAGATGGTCAGATCTGGTGGTCACCATTGCAAGCGCACCATGGACCAAGTCAAACATGCTACACTGGATGGCAAAAGTCAAACGAACCTCTTCTCAATTGGGCCCAGAAAATTGATATGCACACCCTTAAAAATCAGGCCCAGTCTCTTTCTTTATATTTTCTCTTCTATATTTCGTTTAATTATTTTATTTTATTTTATTTAATTACTAACCAAAATTAATTTTCTTTTCATACAAAAAAATCACGAAAAATATTTTTTACCCAATTAAATTTTAGAATTTTATTTTTCATTAATAAATATTAATTAATTTAATTAGGTTAATTTTAGATAACTTTCATTCATTTTGCAAATATTTAAAATTAATTAGAAATCAATAGGTTTTTAACACTAATTTAATTATTTTATTTTCTTTCTTAAATTAACAAAACTCCAAAAATATGTCATTTAATTATTTTCCATTTATTAATTTAATTAATTTAGTATTTAATTTTAGGAATTAATTTCTTTTCTTAAAAAAATAAAAACAACAAAAAATATTTTCTTTTAATTAGGAGGGTCAAAACCCTAGTTTCGTATTCAATTCAATTCAATTCTCTCGCGCACTTTATTTTTCTTTATCCAAATTATTGTATCTGCTCCCGGCTTGTAATAATTTTAATTAGGACATTTATTTATTTTTCCGCTTTTAAATTTCAAAGGGTTTGTCTTTGGCGATGTAAATACCCGATGCCTTGTAATAGTTTTAGTTTAAATTCCTCACCTTTAATTTCTGCAAATATACAACTGTTAGATGTTTGATAATAGGGTTTGCATGACAAGAATGAATGTCTAATTTAAAACAGTTAGATCACCCTAAACATGTGCAAAGATAAAAATAACTGAAATCAATACACTCGCACATGCGCACTCCTAAGGTACACTCCCACTTGGTTGCCTTCGTAAATGGTCATTGAGTATAGGTTGCTTTAGAGGTCGCCCTCTTGTCTAAAAGATCATAGTTGCCTCGAAACGGTTGCCTCAGATATTGTTGCCTCGGATAAATGATCTAAGACATTAGGGTTACCACTAAGACGTCCTAACATTGCTTTAGTGACCGTATGTCCCTCTTTCGAATCGACCCTCAAACTCCAACAACGATGCTACCTACTCACTAATAGTGGGATAACATTGTCTAAAGGAAACAAACATAGAACGATTCCTTTTTTCGAGTAGGTAGATTAGTTCTTAGATACTTGCTCATCCAAAACAAATTTTTTTTCACACTTACACTCTTTTACAAACGAGTTTTCAAAAACACTTCATTACACTCTTGAAGACAGAAGCAAGAGTTAAATCGAAGTTAAAACAAAAACTTTTCAAAACCCACAAACACAAAGAAAACAATTTTGAAAATGATGAGCAAGTACCTAAGAGCCCGTAGATAACTACGGATAGAAAGGGTGCTAATACCTTCCCTTTCTATAAATCTACCCCCCGTACTCAGAAATATCTCGAAAAAGGAATTTTTCTGTGCTTTTTTCCTTTCCTTGTTGGATATAATAAAAGTCGGTGGTGACTCTTGCTTACCGCGACATTTTGCAAAAACAAACGCAAAACGCGAACCAGCATTCCAAAAACAGTCAGTTCTTCCCACTGTATCACAGAACTGGCGACTCTGCTGGGGATTTAATAAGTGGGGTGTACCTTAGGATTAGTTCATTATATTGTTTTCAATTGATTGATCTGTTTGATTTATCTTTGTGGGTTTGAATCGGAGTTACTATAAATCCTAACCTGGATCTGGGGATACCTTTTAGGTAAGTAGCAATAGACTGTGAGGGAACTGTACGGTGTAGACCGATACGATTGAAGTAGTAGCTATGTTGGTGTGGCACTTTAGTTTGTACCGATATCCCTTGTGGAGGAACAAGGAGAATATGGGGCAGCTAAGGGGTCATTAACCACCAACTGACCTTAGAACCTATAATTGACCAACTTGGCCATAGAAAAGTAGCAGTATGCTACACTCATTGAGACCAAACTCTCGCGATGATTCCGGCCGCAAGAAAAGGTTGCTAAATTGGAATTATGACTGATCGAGGATGGTCAGTGATATTGAGATCCTCTAGAACCCGGTTACTATTACTAGGGCAGGTTGAACCAACTAAACTAAAAGAGGGTAATACCTAAACTCCATGCCAGCCTGAAATTTAAGGGCTATTGTGTGACTTGTTTGCCCTTACCATGTTTGCTATCTGTGAATACTTATGGTGTGTTTCTATCATGACATCATGCATTATGACATTGCATGCATATTTCATCAGACTAACCCATTTCAAAGACCGAGGGGATTCATCTTTGTTCTATTTTGTAGGTCATGGCATCTATGCACAGAAATACTATTCGCATCAGCTTCGTACAAATCCCTGCTCAACTTAGAGAGTTGGTTTCTAAAGTGCCTGATACTTCTTCCTTTGTCAGAAGACATGGTCACCTCCTTGGTTTGGTCACTTCTAAGATGGATGAGCAGATGATGAGTGTCTTGTTCCAGTTCTTTGACCCATTGCACCACTGCTTCACCTTCCCGGACTATCAGTTGGTCTCTACTTTGGAAGAGTTCTCTGATCTACTTGGCATTTCTATTCTAGAGCATACACCATTTACAGGTTGGGAGGTAGCTCTTAGGCCATAGGATGTTGCTACAGCCCTACATCTGACAAAGGCTGAAGTAATGTCTAGCTGGGAGACTCGGAGTGGGGTGAAAGGCTTCCTGGATAAGTTCTTGAGTGATCAGGCTCAACAGTTTTGGGACAGTTTGGACTTTCAAGCATTCGAAGATATCCTAGCACTTCTCAATATGGTCTGGTTTTGTTCCCTAATTCAGATTCTTTTGTCAACGTGAACGCAGTGAAGATCTTCATATCCCGTAATCCGGTGCCCACTCTCTTAGGTGACATTCTACATGCTCTTTATGCCCGTACTACTCGGAAATGGGGAACCCTTATGTGTTGTGCACCATTGCTGGCGAGGTGGTTTATTTCTCACCTCCCCAAATTTGTTTTGAATAACAAGGAAGTTATGGGTTGGGCCTACAGAATTATGTCCCTTTCTCATACGGACATCATCTGGAGCACTAAAGACATGGAAGAAGTAGCTGTTATTGACCGATGCGGAGAATACATCAATGTTCCTATGCTTGGAATTAGGGGAGGGATCACCTATAATCCTTGTCTGGCCTTACGACAGTTTGGGCGAGCTCTAAAGGATGGTCCTCATGAGTTGATGATTCCGAATATTATCTTTGACTTCCAAGGGGATAGTGAGGGACATCACCTCAGATTTATACGAGCTTGGAATAGGGTTAACAGGTCTAATCCGCATGAGCTAGGAGCGAAGACTTCTCTTCCGATGGAACCGTATCTCCGGTGGGTTCGACCCGTGCTCAAAAACTGGGGATGCCATACGAGGCTGTCTTACCGGTAATTGTTGAGAGTACTGATGAAGAAGGGGTTCCTCATACTGTCCTTCATCCATACATGCCTACTGACATTGGGGCATTAAAGAGGTCTTGGATACAGTTGAGAGAAGAACGAGATACTTACAGAGAGAAGTATCATGAGCAGGAGCGAAAGATCCTAAAGCTTACAAGGCAGCTGGAGAATGAGAAGGTCCTCAACGACTATGTCAGCACAGGAGGAAAGCGACCATGGGAGCGCTGATGTCTTTTGCTATTTCTAGTTTTGATTTACTTTTCAGTTTTTCTCTTTGTAACGCCTTAAAGGCATTTGTCAAATATTGTTTCAAGTTATTAATCTAATAAAAGTGTGTTTCATTTTAGTTTACGAATTTGAATCCCAAAAGTCTTTGAAATCATATCATACGCATTCCATTTCCATGCACCTCATTACAGGTACCCTTACAGGTCTCTTATCTTCTTCGCTGTTTATTTTAGCATCATGTCTGCTGAAACATCCACTGATCAAGCTATCAAAGCTCTCCAGGCTCAAAATGCTCAGTTCTAGGAAATGTTCATGAGCCTGGCCAAGGGGCAGAAAGATCTGAAGACTCTTATCTTGAAGGATAAGAAGAAGAAGAAGAAGAAGAAGAAGAAGAAGAAGAAGAAGAAGACGGTCCTCTTGAACATGGGTCACAGGTTTGGAAACAGGTTGCGAGAGGAAGTTGATTTTTACCACTCATCTGGAGGGGGAGAAAATCAAGAAGAAAGGAGGGCTCCTAGCCTTGTGGTCTCTGACAATGAGACTGACTTTGATGAGGACCAGTATCCTCCTGCTGAGGACAGGTATAAGCAACTCGAAGACTGTTTAAGTGCGATGGAGATCCAGAAGATACCTGGGCTGGACTTCGGTGATTTGGGTCTAGCATCTGCGGTGGTGATTCCCCACAAGTTCAAAGCTCCTGTATTTGCTAAGTACGACGGGGTCTCCTGCCCAAAGCTACACCTTCGATTGTATGTCAGGAATATCCAACCATATACTGCTGACAAGAACCTCTGGATTCACTTCTTTCAAGATAGTCTTTCAGGGACTCAACTTGAGTGGTTCTATCAGCTAGAAGGAGCTAACGTCCGTAATTGGGAGGACCTTGTTGCTGCTTTTTACAAGCAGTGCCAATATAATGCCGACCTTGCTCCCACGCGTACCCAACTTCAGGGTATGTTTATGGGTGCGAGCGAAGGTTTTAAAGATTATGCTCAGAAGTGGAGAGATCTTGTTGGTAGAGTTCAACTCCCTCTGGCTGACAGGGAGTTAGTGGATATGTTTCTGGGGACCTTGTCTGGTCCATATTTCAACCATTTGATCGGAAGTTCATCGTCTGGTTTTACTGAGTTAATCATGACTGGGGAGAGGGTTGAAGTCGGTATCAAGAGCGGCAAGTTACAGAAAGGTGCTTCATCAAGTACGGAGAAGAAGCCCTTCAAGAAGGAATCTAGTGCAGTTTACAGCTCTAGGAGCCAAAGTCGACCCGAGCACCGCCAAGCAGTCAACGCAGTAGTTATTTCAAGACCAACTGTTGCTCCACAATGCAACACTCAACAAAGAGCAAAGAGGCCTCAAAGACAGTTTACTTGGCTCAGCATGACTCTATCTCAAATTCTGCCGCAGTTATTGAAGACCAATTTGGTGATTCCGAGGGAGGCTCTGAAGAATCCCAACACCATATCGCCGTTGTATAATCCGAACACCCGTTGTGCTTATCACTCTGATAGCCTGAGGCATGATACTAATAACTTCTAGGCTCTGAAAAGTAAGGTACAAGATCTGATTGATGCTAAGGAGATCGAGTTTGAAGCGCCAGAAAAGCCTAATGTCATAACGGCTCCTATGCCGAAACATGATACGGGAGTAAATGCTATTGGGGATGATGATAAAGAGTTTGATATTGACAGCTGGATTTACCCGACTACTGATGGTGGCTTGAGAAATTGGACGGTAACGGATTCCATGCCCGTTTCTTTTATCACACAGTAATAGACTTTTGTTTTGGATTTATAACAGACAATTTTAAACTTTACGGCCCGGTGCCTTACCCGAGACACCGTGGTTCTGTTTGAGGGCTTAATATGTGTCATCTCCATATATCATTAATAAAAGCATTGGACATTTTCTTGCATTAAAAATTTTGTGCTCCTTGTTTTTCTTTTTATCTTGCAAAACAGCTATTTTACACACATTCACATATACAGGTCTACATCCACTCTGGATCCCACTGATAACGATTCTGCTACTGCCAGTTATGACTTCGAAAGTCCGATCAACCAAGCCGAGGACGAAGGTGAAGATGATTGCGAAGTGCCTGGTAAACTTGATAGATTTTTACTACAGGAAGAGGGGGCCATACAACCGCATGAAGAGCCAGTGGAAACAGTAAATTTGGGTACCGAGGAAGACAAGAAAGAGGTCAAGATCGGTGCAAATCTGGAGTCCAGTGTTAGGCAACGATTGATTCAGATGCTGCGTGACTATGTGGAGATCTTTGCCTGGTCTTATGAAGATATGCCTGGGTTGGATACTGATATCTTGGTTCACCGCTTGCCTACCAAGGAAGACTGTCCTCCAGTGAAACAGAAAGTTTGCCGAATACGCCCAGAGATGTTTGAGAAAATCAAGGCTGAAGTTATGAAACAGTTTGATGTCGGTTTTCTAGCAGTTACTTCTTACCCACAGTGGGTTGCCAACGTGGTTCCAGTGCCGAAGAAAGATGGTAAAGTTCGAATGTGTGTTGACTATAGGGATCTGAATAGGGCAAGCCCCAAGGATGACTCCCCTCTGCCTCATATCGATGTTCTCGTTGACAACACCGGATAGCATAAGGTCTTCTCCTTTATGGATGGTTTCTCCGGTTATAATCAGATTAAGATGGCTCCCGAAGACATGGAGAAGACAACCTTTGTTACTCAATGGGGTACCTTTTTCTACAAGGTCATGCCTTTCGGATTGAAGAATGCTGGGGAAACGTATCAGCATGCCATGGTCGCTCTGTTCCACGACATGATCCATCATGAGATTGAGGTATATGTCGATGACATGATTGCAAGGTCCTAGACTGAGGAAGAACATCTTGACCACCTTCAGAAGCTATTTGACAGGTTGAAGTTGTACAGACTGAGGCTAAACCCGAACAAGTGCACCTTCGGAGTGAGGTCTGCTAAGCTGTTGGGTTTCATCGTAAGTGATAAAAGTATTCAAGTGGATCCTGCAAAGGTGAAGGCTATACAGGAAATTCCAGCTCCCCAAACAAAAAAAGAAGTTAGAGGCTTTTTGGGACGTCTGAACTATATTGTCCGGTTCATCTCACACATGACTGCTACTTGTGAGCCAATCTTCAAGCTATTGAAGAAAGATCAAGTGGTAAAATGGAACGATGAATGTCAGGCCGCTTTCGAAAGGATCAAAGAATATCTCTAGGAACCACCTATTCTGATGCCTCCAGTTGAAGGGAGACCTTTGATCTTATACTTGACAGTACTCGATAATTCAATGGGGTGTGTGCTGGGGCAGCATGACGAGTCTGGCCGAAAAGAGCATGCTATTTATTACCTTAGCAAAAAGTTTACCAATTGTGAGACCCGATACTCATTGCTTGAGAAAACTTGTTGCGCTTTGGCATGGGCTGCTCGCCGGCTGAGACAGTATATGCTGACTCACACTACTCTATTGATATTAAAGATGGATCCAATCAAGTATATCTTCGAAAAGCCTACCTTGTCCGGAAGAATATCAAGATGGAAAATGATCTTGACTGAGTACGACATCCAATACACGACCCAGAAAGTAATCAAGGGAAGTGTGTTGGCAGATCATTTGGCACATCAGGAAGTGGGCGATTACCAGTCTATGAACTTTGAATTCACGGATGAGAACATCATGTTGGTGACTGACTGTGAAACACCTGGACCAGATGAAGGACCTGGGGAAGGATCCCGATGGTCTATGTACTTTGACGGAACATCGAATGCTTTGGGTAATGGCATTGGCGCCGTGATCATATCTCCTGAAGGCTGTCATACTCCGTTCACCGCCCGATTATGTTTCAACTGCACCAACAACATGGCGGAGTATGAGGCATGCATCATGGGTCTTCAAGCAGCTATTGACCAAAGGATTAAGTTCTTAAGTTTATTCGGAGATTCCTCTCTCGTGATCAGTCAGATCAAAGGCGAGTGGGATACGAAACACTCAAATCTTATTCCTTACAAGGAGTATGTGTTGACATTGCTTCCGCACTTCGAGGAGATAACCTTTGAACACTTCCCTAGAGAGGAGAATCAGTTGGCGGATGCGCTAGCTACGATGTCTTCTATGTTCAAGGTCAGATGGGACAATGAGGCTCCCCAAATTACCATTGAGAGGTTGGACGAACCTGCACATTGTTGTGACATTGAGATTGAAGACATAACAGATAAACCTTGGTTTCACGAGGTAAAAAGGTATCTCGAGACTCGGGAATACCCCGAGGGTGCATCTGTTAATGACAAAAAGTTTCTGAGAAGATTCGCGGCGAAGTTCTTCATTAGCAATGACGTTCTTTACAAGCGTAACCATGACTCAACCTTGATGCGTTGTGTGGATAAGAATGAAGCAGAAAGGATTATGGTAGAGTTACATGAAGGTACTTTCGGAACTCACTCCAGTGGACATACCATGGCGAAGAGAATCCTACAGGCAGGATACTATTGGTCCACAATGGAAGCCGACTGTTATCAACATTCTCGGACCTGTCACAAGTGCCAAGTCTATGCTGATAAGGTGCACATACCTCCAGTACCTCTGAACGTCTTGACAGCTCCTTGGCCTTTTGCAATGTGGGGCATCAACATGATCGGCGAGATCAGACCTACTGCGTCCAACGAGCATCGTTTTATCTTGGTAGCTATTGATTACTTTACAAAATGGGTTGAAGCGGCTTCCTTTGCCACTATAACCAAGAACGTCGTGGCACGGTTCATTCGGCACAATCTGATTTGTCGATATGGTGTACCAGAGAGGATCATTATGGACAATGGTACAAATCTCAATAACAAGATGATCACCGAACTTTGCAAGCAGTTCAAGATACAACATCACAACTTTTCTCCTTATCGGCCGAAGATGAATGGGTTGTCGAAGCGGCTAATAAGAACATTAAGAAGATTGTGCAGAAGATGATGGTGACGTACAAAGATTGGCACGAGATGTTACCTTTTGCTCTTCACGGGTACTGTACCTCAGCATAGACGTCAACAGGGGCAACACCTTATTCCTTAGTATATGGCATGGAGGCCGTCTTACCCATCGAAGTTCAGATACCCTCTCTTCGGATTATGAAGGACGCAGGTTTGAGAGAAGAGGACTGGATTCAGACCCAACTTGATCAGCTGAATTTAATCGACAAAAAGAGACTTACTGCTATTTGTCATGGTTAGACGTACCAAAAATGGATGATCAAGGCATTTAACAAGAAAGTTAGACGACAAGAGTATCAAGTTGGGGATCTGGTGATTAAGCGCATCATACTGCCGCAAGGTGATCCCAGGGGAAAATGGACCCCTACTTATGAAGGGCCATTTATGGTTAAGAACATTTTCTCAGGAGGAGCTATGATTCTAACCACCATGGACGGTGACGACCTTCCTCACCCCGTCAATGCAAACATAGTGAAAAAATACTACGCATAAATCAAAGACCCGCTAGGTTGACTGGCCTAGGAAAAAATAAGGGCTTCTCGGCGAACCAAAAGGGTTCGGGCAAAAATAAGGGATGAAAATGAAAAAAAATATGTACACCCGGCAAGTCGAAAACCTGAAAAGGCGGCTTGGGCGAAAAAGGGTATCCCGATGGACTGAAAACCCAAAAGGGCGGTCCAGGAAAAAATTAGGGATCAAAGCGTAACACTATGCCTCATTGGATCACCTTGCAACTAGACTTCGGTATTAACTATTAAGCTCGGACGACACCAATCAGTCTGATCTACCTTCAACCAAGTAGCAAAGTGATGAGATGCTCGAAGACATAAAGGCAATAGCAAAGTTGGAACCCAGTGGGATTATTCACATAGCTGTTTTTCTTTGTTTTTTCACAAATTGTATAAATTTTATTTGTTCGGCGGCATTATCTTACTAGGACGTCAACCTCTTGTACAAAAACGCCTATTTACAGGCTAACTTCAAAAATCAATACAAGTCATGTTCACAAATAAATTTCAAATTGTTTTCCTTTTTCTGTTTTGTTTTGCGGGAACGTCCACTGTTCATTTTTTATATATGCATTTGACATTAATTGCTGCTCATAAATATTTACATGCAAAACAAAAAAAAAGATTACTGGTAATATCAGAAACAGGGGCAAACGAAAAATGTTTGAACCGTACAGTTGCTCTGTCCACCAGGTATAGGGATAGACCTAGCTGGAAGAAACGGTTGAAAGTACATTCATTTCCCGCAGAGTAAGATGAAGATAGTGGTGTTAGCTCTCCCCAGCTGAGACTCGCAACTGTGAATGAATCGGTAATATTCTCCCCAAGCAGGGTTTATCTACCATCAACACTGGAAATTCTTATCATCCCCAGCGGAGTATAAAAATATCCCCAATGGAGTTGGAAGAATTGTCCCCAGTAGACTCCGGAAGATCATCCCCAGTAAAGTCTAAAAGGGCTATCCCCAGTAAGGTCGCTATTGGAAAGTCATCCCCAACAGAGTTCTTTCCTTTCACAAAACAGGAATTCAATCCCCAACAAGGTTCATTATCACCAGCAACGGTAATTCATACCCAGTTGAATTTATCAACAGAATCCTCAGTAGAGCATTTCTTCCCCATAGAGTCATTCTCTCGTCAGCTTATTCCCCAGCGGAGTTATCCTCTCCCGCAGGTTTATTCTCACAAACATCTTCATCAACTATCTCCGGCAGAAACGAAGAATTCAATTCTTTTCTCTAGCAGTGATTCGGGATTTATTTTCCCCAGATAAAAACATCACATTTTCATGCATCATGACATGCATACGCATCATACAACACAATCTCATTTATTTTGAGAACATCATTGCCTGATACATATCATGCATTACATACAACTAACCTTTACCTTTCAGGAAGGATACGGTTAAATTCTCACAAAATTCAAGCTATGAAGCTTTTACCTCAGTCGAATTACGGACAAGTTCCTAAATCTCGACAGATATGTTCCTTGGTTGAATTACGGACAAGTTCCTAAATCTCGCAGAGATGTTTTCTCAGTTGAATTACGGACGAGTTCCTAAATCTCAGTAAAGTTGTTTCTCAAGTTGAATTACGGACAAGTTCCTAAATCTTAACAAATGTTCTCTCAGTTGAATTACGGATGAGCTCCTAAATCTCAGCAGAGACGTTTCTCCAGTTGAATTACGGACAAGTTCCTAAATCTCAACATAATTCCCCCGGTTGAATTGCGGACAAACTCCTAAATCTCAGCGAAGATGTTTCTTCAGTCGAATTACGGACAAGTTCCTAAATCTCGACAAAAATATTTCCTCAGTTGAATTACTGACGATGTTCCTAAATCTCAGCAGAGATGTTTCTCCAGTTGAATTACGGACAAGCTCCTAAATCTCAGCAAAGTTGTTTCTCAAGTTGAATTATGGACAAGTTCCTAAATCTCGACACAGACGTTACCTCAGTTGAATTACGGACGAGTTCCTAAATCTCAGCAGAGATGGTTTCTTAGTTGAATTACGGACGAGTTCCTAAATCTCAACAAAGTTATTTCCTCAATTGAATTACGGACGAGTTCCTAAATCTCGACAGAGTTATTTCCTCAGTTGAATTACAGACGATGTTCCTAAATCTCACCAGAGATGTTTCTTCAGTTGAATTACGGACGAGTTCCTAAATCTCAACAAAGTTATTTCCTCAGTTGAATTACGGACGAGTTCCTAAATCTCGACAGAGTTATTTCCTCAGTTGAATTACGAACGATGTTCCTAAATCTCACCAGAGATGTTTCTTCAGTTGAATTATGGGCGAGTTCCTAAATCTCAACAGAGTTATTTCCTCAGTTGAATTACGGACGAGTTCCTAAATCTCAGCAAAGTAGTTGAATTACGGACGAGCTCCTAAATCTCAGCAAAGTAGTTGAATTATGGATGAGCTCCTAAATCTCAGCAAAAGTTGTTTCCGCAGTTGAGTACGGACGAATGAAGTTCCTAAATATCAACAGAGAAGATTCATCAGTTGAGTACGGATGATCAAAGTTCCTAAATATCAACAGAGACGACTCACCAACAGAATAACGGACGACCAAAGCTCCTAAAATTCTACTTCTCTCAACAAAGATCAGACTTCCCCAGCAGAATCTTCCTCAACGATAGGTATACAAGTTCTCGCTAAGGAATCTCTTATGCGATCGACACTCTTCCAAATGGAATCTATAAGCCCATTCCCGGCATCACAAGACAATTACTACTTCATGCGAGTGCAAATTTTTGGGCACTTTAGTGTTCAATCCTCTTCCACCTTCGGATCATGAAAGGCACGAAAGCCAATCTATATCCTAAGGTTTAAGAAGATTGAACAGGGGCAGCTGTTGTACCCCAAAATTTTCCCTCCCATATTTCTCAAAACATTGCAAGAAGCATCCTCAAGTTGCTCAAGGGTTGGCTAAGCAAGCTCTCTCATAAGGCAGTCTACCTCAAATTAGGGTTTCATGTTGCATCAAGATACTTGAGTCCAAGTTGTCCCAAATGCTCAACATTGTCCTAATATGTTCTCAAGATCATCCATGTTAAGTTTCAAGCCTTGCAGAGGAAGTTTGCTCAGTCAATTGCTCAAAGGTCAAAAAATCGACTGTGCTAGGGCAAAAGTCAACTGCGACCTGCAAACAGTCAAACCTCAAGATTTTTGGTCAACATCCTCATTTTGAAGTATATTTAATCATTTGATCAAGGGTTGATCATGATTCATCAAGGATTGCTCATAATTCATCAAGACTCAAAAGTTGCTAAATTAGGGTTTTGCAGGAAAAGTCAACCCAACTTTGACCAAGCATTACTTTCTCATACTTTATGAGAAATGACCCATACGAATCTCATTTTGAATAGGATGCAATTCCCTACAATCCATATTCAGATCCCAAGTTCAAAATATGCACTCACAAGAAGTTATGAATTTGGACATTATAGGTCATTTTGAAAAGTCAACAAAAACACCTTTTTTGTCAAAGCTTCATACATGAGCATGGAATATCAAAATGAGATGAGACCAAAAGGGTTGCTTATAGGACATCTCAATATTTCTAAAAAGTCCAAGTACACATCCAAAGAGTCAAAATTGAGGAAGTTATGCTTTATTGAAGTTGACCTTTTTTGCAAAATTGCCAAAAGTCAACTATCCCCAAAACTTCAAATTTTTCCAAATGGGCCCATTCTTTTTTACTTGTTTTGAGTTGGCATCATAGCCCACGTTCTCTAGCCTTTCCCACTTGTCCATATCATATTTTTATTAATTATTTTGATTTTCATTTGAATTAATTTGATTTAAATCAAAATAAATCAAATAAAAATCCAAAACATTGATAACAAGAGATTTTGTGATGATTTCAGGTCTTAAATCACAGCTAGCCATCATCAAATTCGCATCAAGCCATATGTGTACAAAGAGATTGGATTTGGACCAATTTTGGAAAATTTTAAAGAAGCAAATCAAATCAAATTAAAAAGGATTAAAGGAGGGAGATTTGGATCAATTATGGAGTTAGATTCATTCTTTGTTACATAAGGGTTATGTGCAGATCAAAATCAAGGTTAGAGAGGCGCGCTAGAGCAAGAACAAAAACTGAAAAATCAAGGAAAAAGTGTGAGATCAAAATCCCACTTAGAGGCATCCTTAAAGCTCGATACCTCTCCCAATCATTTCCTGGCAGTCTCCACAAGCGAAAGCAATCAAGACCAGTCGTTTTCAAGCCCTCCCACGCACTGTAAGTCATCCATAACCTTGCTCTGTTCTTGAATTCGCATCTTGCAATTTAAGCATTGTTGATCTGAATTAATGCCATATTCTTAAATTATGAAGCATTTGCAAACTTTTGGCATCATTCAATTGCGTTTATATGGTCTGTAACGAAATCCACCATTGTTAGGGTTTCAGATTTGCTTTTAGGGTTTTTCTTTTCAGGAACAATTGGCCTTCATGAATGGTATGGTTGTGATCAGAAGAAGAAGACGACCTCAACCATGGACTTAGATATCATTTCCATGGCTTGTGGGAGATTTTGAGAATGGACAGGGTTATATCGACGAACATTTTTCCGTGTGTATAGGTGTTTTTTGGTTTTAGCCACAGAGAGAAGAAGGGGATGAAGGCGTGTCACTCCCCTACTGGCCCGTTCAAACATTGGTGCGCGTCTTCTGAATCTGTCCACTAACTTTTGTTTTTTATATATTTATTATTTTGTATTATGATAACAATAAAAACAACACAGCCTAGTGGTTGCCACGCAGGATTTCAAGGCATTAGAGGCTGGAGGTCAGGGGTTCGATGCCTGCCTCCAGCATTTGTTATTTTTCCTTATTATTTCAGGGAATCCAGTGCACGCTCAAGCCTAATGTCCACCATATGCCTTCAGCATCAAGCGTGCCAGATGGCCAGATGGCCAGATCTGGTGGTCACCATTGCAAGCGCACCATGGACCAAGTCAAACATGCTACACTGGATGGCAAAAGTCAAACGGACCTCTCCTCAATTGGGCCCAGAAAATTGCTATGCACACCCTTAAAAATCAGGCCCAGTCTCTTTCTTTATATTTTCTCTTCTATATTTCATTTAATTATTTTATTTTATTTTATTTTATTACTAACCAAAATTAATTTTCTTTTCATAAAAAAAAATCACGAAAAATATTTTTTACCCAATTAAATTTTAGAATTTTATTTTTCATTAATAAATATTAATTAATTTAATTAGGTTAATTTTAGATAACTTTCATTCATTTTGCAAATATTTAAAATTAATTAGAAATCAATAGGTTTTTAACACTAATTTAATTATTTTATTTTCTTTCTTAAATTAACAAAACTCCAAAAATATGTTATTTAATTATTTTCCATTTATTAATTTAATTAATTTAGCATTTAATTTTAGGAATTTATTTATTTTCTTAAAAAAATAAAAACAACAAAAAATATTTTCTTTTAATTAGGAGGGTCAAAACCCTAGTTTCGTATTCAATTCAATTCTCTCGCGCGCTTTATTTTTCTTTATCCAAATTATTGTATCTGCTCCCGGCTTGTAATAATTTTAATTAGGACATTTATTTATTTTTCCGCTTTTAAATTTCAAAGGGTTTGTCTTTGGCGATGTAAATACCCGACGCCTTGTAATAGTTTTAGTTTAAATTCTGCACCTTTAATTTCTGCAAATATACAACTGTTAGATGTTTGATAATAGGGTTTGCATGACAAGAATTAATGTCTAATTTAAAACAGTTAGATCACCCTAAACATGTGCAAAGATAAAAATAACTGAAATCAATACACTCGCACATGCGCACTCCTAAGGTACACTCCCACTTGGTTGCCTTTGTAAACGGTCATTGAGTATAGGTTGCTTTAGAGGTCGCCCTCTTGTGTAAAAGATCATAGTTGCCTCGAAACGGTTGCCTCAGATATTGTTGCCTCGGATAAATGATCTAAGACATTAGGGTTACCACTAAGACATCCTGACATTGCTTTAGTGACCGTATGTCCCTCTTTCGAATCAACCCTCAAACTCCAACGACGATGCTACCTACTCACTAGTAGTGGGATAGCATTGTCTAAAGGAAACAAACATAGAACGATTCCTTTTTTTGAGTAGGTAGATTAGTTCTTAGATACTTGCTCATCCAAAATAAAACTTTTTTCACACTTACACTCTTTTACAAACGAGTTTTTGAAAACACTTCATTACACTCTTGAAGACAGAAGAAAGAGTTAAATCGAAGTTAAAACAAAAAAATTTCAAAACCCACAAACACAAAGAAAACAATTTTGAAAATGATGAGCAAGTACCTAAGAGCCCGTAGATAACTAAGGATAGAAAGGGTGCTAATACCTTCCCTTTCTATAAATCTACCCCCCGTACTCAGAAATATCTCGAAAAAGGAACTTTTCTGTGCTTTTTTCCTTTCCTTGTTGGATAAAATAAAAGTCGGTGGCGACTCTTGCTTACCGTGACATTTTGCAAAAACAAACGCAAAACGCGAACCAGCATTCCAAAAATAGTCAGTTCTTCCCACCGTATCACAACAATCATTGAAGAATGTGCATCAAAATGCATTGATCAAATTCCCCCACACTTGAACTTTTTCACTCCGAGCAAAATAAAATCAAAAGAAACACAACAACATCATCAGCTACTCATTCTAGGCTACAAACTCTTCTTCGGTTAAGATTGCATCAATAGATACTAATCTTGCACACTAAGGATATCGTAGGAACACTAATCTTGTCTCTTGAATATACAAACCAATTCGAATCATATTATTATGCCAAATCCTAACTTACTCATCCTCTTTTTTTCTCTTTTTCATTCATGCACAATCACATTAAGCCCGTTATCTCCACACACTCATAGCAAGGCGATCGGTTAGTGACTTTGATCCTTTTTGCACGGGGTTCTGATACTTACATGGCATAACCCTTTGCTTACTCGGTTGTAGTTGCGGGGGATCGGACTGTAATCTGCCCTACCAAGTTCAGCACCAGAAACCACTGAACCAACTAACAACGAGTCTTATTATCAACTTTTTTGTAGGTTCTATGACCATTGGGTTAAGTGACCGGGTGAGGGTCACCAAACTTAGAAGGCACATTCCTTTTTCTTTCCTTTTTTTTCCAAATAAAACTTGGATCACTCACTTATTTTCATCGGCTTCCCTGTGTAGAGTGCGTGTGAGATGGTGCTGACTGCTGAAATAAACTACTCAAGAGCTATTAAAAGATGAGAATTCAAGGCTACGTCATAATAAAAATTCAAATTAACTTCCATATGCATGAGACTTACAGTGTTAAGACGATACCGATCTTGTGAACTTTTCCCAAGTCTCCACAACTAACCTCAGATTAATCTATAAGCCAAAACTTTCAAAAAGATGCATATATATTTTTATAACTGAAAACAAAACAAGAAAACAGAGAACAAAAGCAAAGAAAACAAAACAAATAAATGATTCCCCCTCCCCCATACTTAAAACACACATTGTCCTCAATGAAAGAAACAAGCATAAAATAGAGCGAGGAGAGAGGAAAGAACACACCCGGGGAATCAAGGCGGATAGATGATTGCATAAGTAGCCTTTCCCAATGAGAGCTCTTTTATAGTTTCCTCTTCTAACGTGGGACTCTCATGGAATAGCTTGAGGCGATATCCTTTGACTTTGCAATTTTTATGAGTACCTTCACTTTTTATTCCTGGATCAAAAAATGTTCTTCTAAAAGTAAAAGTGTCAAAGGTACGTGAACATGATATCATATTTCACAACATCAAGGATCAAAAGGTTACGGGGCTGCCTCCCTGCTTTTGCTACATCTTCAAGTGAGATCCTATGCATACATATGGACGGACTAATATCATAAATATCATCTAAGGTCCATCCAATTCCTTTTTTATGCTTATTCAAAATGAAATAAGCATATTTCAGGTTTTCAGGGAGTTGTTTCAGCTCTAAGGACGGGGACTGCTCTATGGATGGAGTGTTTGGGGAAGCAGGGATGTCAAGGGCATCAGCTGCAAAAACAGCTTCATCGATAACAACTTCACTTGTAGGAAACACATCAGCCTGCAAGGCAACATTAATCTCAGCATACACAACATACAAGTTATTGTCAATACAATCAGAACACAAGTAAACATCATCAAATCCAGATAAAGGCGGAAAATTAATGGAGAATAATTCAGAACAAGTTTCATCAACCAATCCAGAGATTAACTCAATGTGAAAAATGGAATGCTCCTCCAAGGGATGTTTCATGGCATCAAAAATGTTGAATTTTGCAACAATGTCACCAAATTCCATGGACATGGTTCCATCGTCAACATCAATTTTTGTTTTTGTCGTTTTCATGAACGGTCTGCCTAAAATGATGGGAGCTATGCTGGATTTTGTTTCTCCTTCCATGTCCATAATATAAAAATCAGCAGGAAAAATCAAAATGTTAACTTGGACAAGGACATCTTCGACTACGCCGGTGGGGCGAGCGTTGCTCCTGTTCGCCAATTGAATGATTAAACCTGTATGCTACAAAGGACCAAGACAAAGGTTATTATAAACAGAAGTAGGCATAACATTAATGCCCGCTCCCAAATCAAGCATGCAATTCTCAAATTTATTGTTCCCGATGGTGCAAGGAATAGCAAATGTTCCTGGATCCTTCTGCTTTTGTGGCAGAACCTGAGTAATGAGGGCTGAAACATTTTGCTCGCCTACAACATTTTCGGATGAAGGTTTGGGCTGAATAAAAGTAGAAATATTTCTTCCCAAGTTGACTCTTTCACTTCCTTTAATCCTCCTCTTGTTGGTACACAAATTATTCAGAAACTTAGCATACTTAGGAACCTGCTTAATTACATCAAGAAGCGGAATGTTTACCGCAACTTTTCGGAAAACATCCAATATCTCTCTTTCTTTCTCTCCCTCCTTAATTCTTTTATTTTTCAGAACTCTATGTGGGAAGGGAACTGGTGGAACATACTCCTTTTCTTTAATTTTTTCAATTTCCACCGCAACAGAAGAAGGTGAGGAAAGTTCAGGTGAAACATATTCAGAAGGAGAAGGTTCAGATGTTACCTCAATATTTTTTTAATGTTTTTCAGGGGATGGTTCTGTAACCTTTCCAGATCTCAAAGAAATTGCCCTGACATTAGCATTAGGACCATTCAGATTGACAATTGTTTGGGCTGGAAGTTGGTTTGACCCTTGGGGTTGCATGGCGTTTATTTGAGTAGCAAGTTATCCCATCTGTGTGTGCAAGGTATGAATGCTAGAATCAGTCTGTTGTTAGAACTGAAGGTTGTTGACAACCATTTGTTTGACAAGATCCTCTAAGGATGGTCCCGAAGGTGCAGGGGCAGCCACTTGGGGTTGGTTTTGTTGTTGGCTGGTTTGTGGATTTCCATATCAAAGGTTGGGATGGTTCCTCCAATTGGGATGGTATTTGTTGGTGGACATGTCAAGAGTGTTGTTGTACCTGTTTTGATTGTAAAGGTTGGCTGAATAAGCTTGAGGCAGCTCAGTAATGGACTTGTATCTCAGAATAGGACATGTATCGGTCGGGTGCTCATGAGAAGTACAAATACCACACACAATTGTTGTTTGAGGTTTTGCTACTGCCAGTTGTTTAACTAAGGCAGTGAGCTCGTCAATTCTGGTCTCTAAAGCTTTGTTGGAAGAAACCTGAATTTGATCCATGCCTTTGCTTTGAAGAGAATTATCTCTAGTGGTAAACTGTTTAGAATTAAGAGACATATTTTCAATAAGGGCTTTGGCAGCAGTTGGAGTTTTATCGACAAGTGCTCCACCACTAGCATCATCAAGAATGTTCCTATCCATCAGTAATAAACCTTCATAAAGTACTGGATAAGTAGTTGCTTGGTAATCTGGTGTTGAGGGAAGCTAGATACCAAGTGTTTGAATCTCTCCCAATACTCGGTCAACGACTCATTGCCTTGTATAATACCATAAATCTCCTTTCTTATTGAGGCAACTCTAGAGGCAGAAAAATATCTCTCCAAGAACACTTTTTTCCAGAGCATTCCAGCTTGCGATTGAATTTGGCTCAAGATAGTATATCCAATCCTTTGTTGCACCCTGCAATGAAAAAGGAAAAGCTCTAAGTTTGATGTGATCTTCAGTGATCCCTCCAGGCTTCAATGGTGTAGAACACACGCCCTGAAATTCTTTCAAATTTTTGTGCGGATCCTCACCTGCAAGACCACTAAATTTAGACAACAAGTATATTAAACTCGATTTTAATTCAAAAGAAACAACAACATCGTCATATTCAATACACATGCCATTATAATTCACATCAGGGGCAGCCAATTGCCTTAAGGTTCTTTGGTCAACCATATCAAAAACAAACACAATGAAGGAAATCGATTAAATAAAATAAAATAATACCAGATTTAATTTAATTAGGAAAAATAACAATTTTGAGAATTTTTTCGATTTTTTCCGACTCCATGAAAACAGTAAAAAATTATTTAAAAATAGAAAAAAGAGGAATTTGCGATTTTGAGGGCCGAAATCTATTCTAAAAGAGTACTATTCGTCAATTTTTTTTAAACTTCAGGAAAAAATTTGGAGCAAATCGAAACAGTAGGTTTCAAACTTATCTGCTAGGCTGAAAAACTGTACTGCAACCGAAATTGCAACCCTGAAAATCAACAAACACAATGAAAAAAACAAAAAAAAAAAGCAAGAACACTATAAATATGACTAAAATATTAATTAATAACAACAAGAATCCCCGACAACAGCGCCAATTTTGATTCGCTGTCGCACACAAATCAAAAATGAGTATTTTGTAAAATGCAGTATAGCGACAATGGCTCGAGTCGTATCGCAAGGATTCTTGATTTTATTATTAACTAATAGAAATTGAATGGGGGGTTGGTTTTAGGATCGATTCATAACACAAAATAAGTGATTAAAATAAGTGATTATAAAAATAAGTCGATCTACTATTTTCAGGTTCCTGCTAATCATTGGTTTTTACCTTATCAATTCCCTAAGTGGCTTCGACCTCTATTCGATTTCAATACCAATTGACAAGCGCAATAGATATAAAATAGATTGAATTCCCATTCCGAATTAAGCAAACGGATTAATATAATCGTGAATTAAGCAAGCACGATATAAAATGCAATTTAACGACTAAGCGACGTAAACAACGATTAAAGATTAGGAATACAATCATACGAATTTAATCAAGACATTCATGAAATAACAGATTAAGCAAATACAATTTCATAAAATAGAATTGAAAGATAAACAAAGTTAAATTGATAAATTAAAAACCTCAAAGCATCGGAATGCGATTACAGTAGATCAACTCTGGACGATTAGTTCTTCATTCAAGCGTACAAGTCAAAGTTTTTTTTTTAATAATGAAAAGGTAAAAAATGAAATCACTGTAGCGGCTGCTAGGTATAACAAGGACAAGGATTCAGTTCATAACCGAACTGGGTCGAAAACATAACCCAGACCTAAAACAAATGACCCAAAACTTAAATATAAAATGTTGCAACTTCAACGAATTTTATGGCTCTGCTACATTCTGATTCAGCTCTCGATTTATGAATGAAAATCGTATCTATTTCTCATAGCTTTCCAACGACTAGTAGCACGTCTCATTCCGACTCCCGTAGCTCAAGTGATGAGTTTATTCGTGTAGACTGATAATGCTGAAAATAAAGTGCGAAAATTAAATAAGAGTATAAATAAACTAAAATTGAAAAATACTATAAAATACAAAAATAAGCTAAACAAACCATGGAAATGCATAAGTACAATCATGGAAGAATGTGCATCAAAATGCACGGATCACTATACATCCGTTAACATTGGTGAAATAATAAACATATAACACAAATCAAGTCCTGAATGAACTTCATCTTCAACTTCCAGCCATGAATCCTGTAACTCATTCATTTTTTATCCATTCACAAAACTTCCAACATCAAACTTGTTAGAAATTTCCTCACGATTCTGAATATGTAAATAACTTAAGCTAATTCTCAAAGATGAGCATGAGTTTCTAAAAGTACCAAATTCTGACCTAAATATTTCAGCAAGTTTAAACTCAAAATTCTCACTACTCAAGCAATATAAATGAAATCTATGAACATGTATAGTTTCAGGGCAATGATGTCAATATTTTATCTTTACAAATTCAAGCCTAACAATGCCTAAATAAGAAGATAGAAGTTCAAGAAAAATACCTCAAAACTGGAAATCATGAAATGAGTTTGAGCTTGATTCAAGGTGCTGCAGTGATCGGGTTAGCTTTCTTGAGTCTCTAGGAAGCTAATGCAATGCTTAGATTGAGTTAAGAGTGGCTGAAATGGCCTGGAGAAGTCAATATGCAGTGCTCTGGTTTTGGTTATGGAGGATGATGGAAATGGAGTTACAGTCGTGTAACAGGGATAGAGATGAGTTATATTTGATGTAAGCAAGCTTTAGGAACTAAAAGGCCAAAGAACGCACGAGGGAAATATGAGTTTGGAGTTCAAGGTCAGAAATTGTGCAACAATGGAGTTTTTGGGAAATTTCTAGTTTGAGTGAGTTTGGGAGTGCGTCAGGGTGTTAATTCTCATGTACTAGCTCACAAATAGTGCCTCTATTTATAATTAACAAGTTTGGAGACTTGTCCTTGATCAGAATTCAAAATTACATGTTATGGCTCTTTTTCTTGTTTTTGAAGCAAGCTTGATACACATTGTCCCAATGCATAGTACAAGGCTATCTATAGTGGTTAAAAGCTTTAAACATGTTTATCTGACTTTGTATGTTGAGTGTGTGCTGAACAAACAAGTTAGAGGCTCAAGTAGAGTGGACTTTGTGCATAAAGCCACTTTTCCAAAATGGCAATGTTGCCTTTCTTCCTAAAATGGTATTAAGCATGGGAAATGCATTGAATGCTTGGATTAAAGCTTCTAGAAGCTGTGAAAAACATTAATTATGGAGTGACAAACAAGTTTGAGGCCTGCAAAGCAAATATTATGCAGCCTGGCATGGATTTAGTTCATGTGTTCATCAAAAATGGCTTGTAATTCAAGTTTGAAAACCCTAACTTCTTGCCTTCGATTCTCCTTGCTCAAGCTTGATCTCAATGAGTTCTTGGACATTTTGGAAAGCTTGTAACATCCTATACAACCTCAATGTTAGACATTTTTTAAGATTCATCTTGGAACTATGTGAAAAAATTTCATGAAGTTAGGTCAAAATCCTGCCTAAACTAGGGCAAAATTTCACTAAGTTTCCAAGTTTCATGAACATGTATTCTTAAAATCATAACTTGAAATCCATGAATTTCTAGGAAAAGTTGTGTTCTACAATGTCTTATATCTAATTGAGATCTACAACTTTCATGTTGGAAGTTTCCTTTGAATCATCTTGCATCATGGTGGAAATTTGGCTCAAAGTTGTGAAAAAATATGAATTTTTCCAACACTTAGAAAAATTTCTAAGTTTAGAAATTTTGACTTTTCAAAATGAAATCTTGAATTTTTGATTTCTTCATGAAAAAGTTTCATATTTTACATGCTTTGATGAATTATGATCTTTGACACTTGATTTTGACCAAAAAGTCAAAGTTTGACTTTTCAGTGTACAATTGACTTTTCATCAGTTGACTGAAATTCAACTATCAATCAATTGATCTTGAGAGATGTTTTGAGCCATGCCATTAGGTCAAAATGATGCATTTGAACCCTTGATATGATAACTTAAACCAATCAACCATTTGCTAGGTCAAAAATCAGAAATTGCACTTCCTTAGTCAAAACCCTAATTTTGACCATATTGCCCTTTTAATGATCTGATCAAATTTCTTGAGGAAATTTGATCCAAACTTGATCAAATGACATATATGAGTTCATAATGTTGATATGGACCAAAAATCATGAAGTTTGAGTGTAAATTGACCATAATTGACTTTTTCCCCAATACAGCTGATTTTAGGTCAACTGATCAATTGACTAAGCAAAAATGTGATCCAAGACTTGAAACTTGACATGAGCAATCTTGAGGCTCCAAAATGATCCATGAAAGTCATATGGGGCATTGAAAGTACATTTGTCCTTGTGCAAACTCAAACCCTGATTTTCAGTCATCAGTGCTAAAGGAGGTGTCTTGAGCTGATCAAACCCTGTGCAATCTTGAATCCAAGGAGATCTTTGTGAGAGATTATTTGAGAAATAAGAGGGAAAATTTTGGGGTACAACACAACTCTATATGTGTTTCATATACATATTCTATGATGTATGAATGTAAAAACGTTTTTGAAGTGTATTTGTAAGCTCGTGTTGTATCTTGTTTGAGAAAAGAAATCCCTGACTATTACTGGGGATGAAGAGTATGTGTATCTTCAATATTTTTCTAGAATGCTTCTGCTAGGGATTCCTGCTTGCTGTTTGAGGAAACTTTGTCGGGGAATGTTGTTTTCTGCTTTGGGGAGAAGAGTTTTAGGAACATTGGTAGTTCATTACTCTACTGGGGAATTTAATTCTTATATACCCTAACCGGGGATAAAAGAGATAGATAACCTTCCGAATCGTCTGGGGAGGATAAAGTTAACTGGTATCCGGTTCGGTTCCAGGTTTCATAGTGACTTTCCAGGGATAGTGACAACTTCACTATGGAGAGGAATTTTGACGGTGATTCATAGCAATCATAGGAATAGACTCAAGTTGGGGAGATTGTAATCTATTTGGGGAAATAAAACCTGTTGACGGAGAAATATTCTGCCGAGGAAACAAAATCTCTTGGGGAATATTGAATTTTGTCAAATAGAAAAAATTTGAAGGGGTTTTATAGTTTTCAAACTCAGTTGGGGAAGAGAATTTGTGAAGATTACTTTGTGGAGGTAATCTCATAAAAGTGGCTCTGTGGGGATTTATGGATAGCTTGAACGTCATCCCAACTCCTAGAATCTTGAGTAAATGCTTATTCATGTTCTTATGCATATATTTGTTAACAGTTAATCATGTTCATATGCATATGTTCATTCAATTTCAGTCATTGGACGTTTTTTTGCAAGCAAAATAGAAAAATAACAAGTTTGAACTTTAAGGCATATTTGTATTGATAATTTGCCTACAAACAGACGATTTTGTACAAAGAGACATAAATCCTAGTAAGAGGAAGTCGTCGTAAAATGAAAAGAGTACAAAGTGAAAACAAATATATATAGATATGTGGAAATGATCTCGTTGGGTTCTAAATATGCTATTGCCCTATGCCTTCGAATATCTCGTCTCTTGCTGTCGGAAGAAGTTGATTGAACTTGTACCATTTGAACTTTTGACCTTAGTAATAAAGCTGGATGTAAGTGATCCAACGAGACATAGTCGTACCCTTTTAATCCCTAACTTTTTCTTGGACCGCCCTTTCGGGTTTTCAGTCCACCGGGATACCCTTTCTTGCCCAAGCCGCCTTTTTAGGTTTTCGACTTGCCGGGTGTATAATCTTTTATATATATGCCTAATTCTTGCCCAAACCCTTTTGGTTCACCGAGATGCCCTTATTTTTCCTAGGTCAGTCAACCTAGCGGGTCGTTTTTATGCGTAGTATCTTTTGACTATGTATGCATTCACAGGGTGCGGGAAATCTTCACCGTCCATGGTGGTTAGTATCATAGTACCGCCTGAAAATATTTTCTTGACAACAAATGATCCTTTCCATTTGCTCCTGGGATCACCTTATGGTAGAATGATTCGCTTTATTACCAAGTCACCAACCTGATATACCCGATGCTTGATCTTCTTGTTGAATGCCTTGATCATGCGCTTCTGATACATCTGATTATGACAGACAACCGCAAGCCTTTTCTCGTTAATTAAACTCAATTGATCCAACCTAGTCTGGATCCACTCGTCTTTGTCTAAGTCTGCATATTTCATAATCCTTAGAGAAGGAATCTGAACTTCGACAGGCAAGACAGCTTCTATGCCATAGACCAAAGAGAATGGGGTTGCCCCAATTGATGTTCTAGCTGAGGTGCGATAACCATGAAGAGAAAAGGGTAACATCTCATACCAGTCTTTGTAGGTCATAACCATCTTTTGCACAATCTTCTTTATGTTCTTGTTTGCGGCTTCCACTGCGCCATTCATCTTTGGCCTGTATGGAGAAAAGTTGTGGTTCTTGATCTTAAATTGGGTGTAGATCTCATTGATCATAGTGTTGTTAAGGATGGTACCATTGTATGTGATGATTCTCTCAAGGATTCCATACCGACATATAAGGTTATGCTTGATAAACTGAGTCACAACATTCTTGGTAACAGAGGCAAATAAAGCTGCTTCAACCCATTTTGTGAAATAGTCAATGGGGACGAGAATGAAGAGATGTCCATTAGATGCAGTAGGCTTGATTTCTCCGATCATATCAATGCCCCATATTACAAAAGGCCAAGGAGCAGTCATGACGTTCAAAGGTACTGGAGGCACATGAACTTTATCAACATAGATCTGACACTTATGACAAGTTCTTGAGTGGTGATGATAGTCAGTTTCCATGGTCGACCAATAATAACCTGCTCTCAAGATTTTCTTATCCATAGTATGCCCTCTGGAGTGAGTACCAAAGATGCCTTAATGCATATCCTCCATAATTTTCTCTGCTTCCTTCTTGATCATACAACAAAGCAGAGTTGAATCATGGTTGCGCCTGTATAGAATTCCATTGCTCAGGAAGAACTTAGCTGAGAACCTCCGTAGGAATTTTTTATCATTGATAAATGCTCCTTCAGGATATTCTTTAGCCTCAAGATATCTTTTTACTTCATGAAACCAAGGCTTCTCTTCTACTCCATTAGTATCAATTTTGTAGCAGTGTACTGGTTCGTCGAATATTTCAATGGTAATTATGGGAGCATCGTTGTCCCATATGAGTTTAAACATGGATGACATGATAGCCAAAGCGTCCGCCAATTGATTTTCTTTCCTTGGGATGTGCTCAAAGGTAATCTCTTCGAAGTACGGAATCAAGGTTAGCACATGTTCTCGGTAAAGGATAAGATTTGGATGCTTTGTATCCCATTCTTCTTTGACTTAACTGATCACCAAGGTTGAATCCCCATACACGCTCAGGAATTTGATTCTCGGGTCAATAGCAGCTTTGAGACCTAAGATGCACGCTTCGTACTCAGCCGTATTATTAGTGCAGTCAAAGTATAGTCTGGCAGTGAAGGGTGTATGGAAACCTTGAGGAGAGAGAATCACAACTCTGATTTTGTTGCCAAGTTCATTAGAAGCTCCATCAAAAACTATAGTCCATCGGGATCCTAGTTCAGGTCCTTCATATGGTCCAGGTTCTTCACAATCTATAATTAGCATGATGTTCTCATCCGGGAATTTGAAGTGCATAGATTGATAGTCGTCTATAGCTTGATGCACCAAATAATCTACCAATACACTTCCTTTGATTACTTTTTGTATGGTGTACTGAATGTCGTAGTCAGTTAAGATCATTTTCCATTGGGATATTCTTTCGGAGAGAGTTGGCTTCTCAAATATGTACTTAATGGGATCTATTTTAGAGATCAACAAAGTAGTATGAGTCAACATATACTGTCTTAGTAGGCCAGCAGCCCATGCCAAAGCGCATCAAGTTTTCTCGAGCAGTAATATCTTGTTTCACAGTCGGTAAATTTTTTGCTAAGGTAGTATATTGCATGCTCTTTTTGACCAGACTCGTCGTGTTGCCCCAACACACACCCCATTGAATTCTCTAAAATTGTTAGGTACATGATTAGAGGTCTTCCTTCAACTGGTGGCATCAAAATCAGAGGTTCTTGTAAGTACTCCTTGATTTTATCGAAATCCATTTAAAAATCGTCGTTCCACCTGACTACTTGATCTTTCTTCAGTAGCTTGAAGATTAGCTCACAAGTAGCTGTCAAATGAGAGATGAATCGGGAAATGTAGTTCAGTCGTCCTAAGAAACCTCTGACCTCCTTCTCAGTACGGGGAGCCGACATTTCTTGGATAGCTTTAACTTTTGTAGGATCGACTTCAATACCTTTACCACTGACGACGAAACCTATAATTTTTCCGGACCTCACCCCAAAGGTGTATTTGTTTGGATTCAGCCTCTCAAATAACTTGTGTAGATGGTCAAGATGCTCCTCCTCAGTTTCTGACCTGACTATCATATCATCGACATAGATTTCTATCTCATGATGAATCATGTCATGGAATAAGACTACCATGGCACGTTGATAAGTTGCCACTGCGTTCTTCAACCCAAAAGGAATATGACTTTGTAACAGAATATGCCACACTGCATGACGAAGGTAGTTTTCTCCATGTCCTCAAGCGCCATCTTGATCTGATTATAACCCGAAAAACCATCCATGAAGGAGAATACTTTATGTTGAACAGTTTTGTCGATAAAGACATCAATATGTGGAAGCGGGAAGTCATCTTTGGGGCTTGCCCTATTCAGATCCCTGTAATCTACACACATACGTACCTTTCCATCTTTCTTTGGTACGGGAACAATGTTGGAAACCCATTAAGGATATGACGTCACTGCTAAGAACCTTGCATTGAACTGTTTCATGACCTCGACCTTGATCTTCTTATACATCTCGGGATGCATGCAACAAACTTTATGTTTAATTGGAGCACTACCCTCTTTCATTGGAAGACGGTGAACCACAATATCTGTATTAAGCCATGGCATGTCTTCGTGTGACCAAGCAAAGACCTCAACATATTCTTGCAACATCTGAATCAATCTACTCTTGACACTATCTTCCAAGTTGGCACCAATCTTGACTTCTTTCCTATCTGTCTCAAAACCCAAGTTTACCACTTCGACCGACTCTTCATGTGGTTGGATAGCCTTTTCTTCTTGAATCAAAAGTCTGGCAAGTTCTCCAGGTATCTCACAATCTTCCTCAGCTTCGTCTTCGGCTTGGTAGATTAGATTATCAAAGTCATGAGTGGCAAATAACATGATCGTTATCAACGAGATCCAGAGTGGATGGAGATCTGCAATGTAATATGTGGATGTGTGTAAGAACACATAGCTATTTGAAAGTGCAAATAAAGTAAAAGAAAGACATATAGCACAAAATTTGTATGCAAACTGTCCAATGTTTTTTATTAAATGAAAATATGACATATGAAATTACAACCCTTAACAAATGGACCATTGTGCCTCGGGTAAGGCACAAGGTTTAAAGTCATTGTTTTATAAGAAATTACATAACCAAACTTCTTAAAGCAATAAAAGTAGGAAATAGCAATTACTTCTGGCTAAAGGAGATTGATATAAAGTCTTTGGCCTTCTAGTTGTTGATTATGTTGTTGTTAGTGGGAAAGATCCAGTTGTCAAAGTCACCATCACTATTAGTGTCTTCCAGAGCATTGACTTTGTTATTGCTAATACAGAAAGGTGGTCCTCCAGCATGAACATGTCAAATCTCCTTTTGAGCCTTTGAGGTGAAACCTAGACCAAATTTATTGGACTTGTAGCGGATATCAGGAAGTTGACCCCAAACAGTACATATGCCTTCTTCTATCACAACCCTAGCATCCTTCAAAGAGGCCATCCTTGGTGTATCCTTGATGATATTAGGAGTGGAAAGAGTAGCTTTAGAAACGGCAATCGTCGGAGGGATTACTTCAAATGACTGGCAGGGAGTTTCAAGAAATTCACCATTCATTTCAACATATTTGAAAGAATTCAAATGGCTGACCATATATTCTTATTTTTCGCAGACTGTAACGATCTTCCCTTTCACCGAATACTTCAATTTTTTATGCAAGGTAGAGGTGACAGCGCCTGCCCCATGAATCCAGGGGCGTCCTAGCAGACAGGAATAGGCCGAGCGGATATCCATTACATAAAAAGTGGAGTTGAAAACCTGAGATCCCACCTTGATCGAAAGATTAACTTCTCCATGCACCATCCTTTTTGACCCATCAAAGGCTCTCACCATAATATCATTTGGGTTTCAACATATTCCCTTCATAGTCTAATCTATCCATAACACCTTTTGGAAATACATTCAGGGAAGAACATGTATCAACTAACACATGCGCCAAAGTAGTGCCTTTAGACTCAATAGAGATGTGCAGAGCCTTGTTATGATTCTTCCCCACTGGAGTTAAGTCGGCATCAGAAAATCCTAAACCATTGTCAGCTATTAGGCTTGCAATCCAATTCTCAAATTGATCAGCAGAGGTCTCTTGTAGTACATGAGAATTCTTCACAAATTTCAACAAAGCCTTGGCACGTGCTTAGGAGCATAATAACAAGGACAACATGGATATCTTGGAGGGTGTCTGCCCTAGTTGTTCAACTATTTTATAGTCACTTTTATGAATGATCTTCATAATTTCTTCCATCTCTTGTTTAGAAGGGTCTTCAATTGTAACATCTTTTGAAGGCGCCTCCATCTTGGCAGGCTCAACTACTTTCTCTTTGCCCCGAGCGTTAGCAGTTGACCTAGCGACATGAATATGAACATGTGTTGTGATAGTTTTTGGAGGAGAGATCTCCGGGGAGAAGATCCTTCTTGTTCATGTAACTTTACTAGTTCCGACAATATTTTCGACATTGGTAACTTCAGAATCTTCATCTTTGGTAATTCGTGGCTCTTGCTTAACACCATGATAATAAAATTCTGCCCCATAGTTCCAGGGAACATCCTTGTCAGAAGAATAAGGGATTGGCCCTGGTGCGGTGATGATCAGGGGATCCACTCTTGGCTCAACAGGAATACTTATAGGGCCTCTAGAGGTGATCCTTATAGGAGTGTGGGAAATTGTGATTATGGAAACATCTTCAAGTCTCATTTCTTGGGATGTACTTTCATGCAAACTCTTCATAGACAGAGTTTTCTCGAATAGAATTTCATGGCTATCAATCAAGAGTTGAATACCCTTCTTCAGCCACGTACAACAATTAGTTTGGGAAGCACAATGGTAACAATTTTCAGGACAACCTGAAAATAAACCAGCTTTTAACAAATTCTTCTTAATGATCATCAAGGGAGCGGTCAAGTCATTTATAGTGGAGACATAGGAAACATAGTCAATAACATTAACACCTTTACCATGACTGGGCATGGGCACAATAATCATATTAGAGGTCTTGGGAGGGTCAAATTCAATTTCCTTTGCACCAATCATGTCTTGGATTTTGATTTTTAAGGCCCAACAATTATTGGTGTCGTGCCCAGGACTATTGGAATGGCATGCACACCTTGTATTTGGGTTGTATTTTGGAGATGATGTATTGGGATTTTGAGGAGGATCCCTCAATGTTATTAATTGTGCTTTCAATTGATGTTGTAAGGCTTGAGCCAATGACATATTAATCCTGGTGAATTGTCTCCTCGGAGCGTCTGACCTACGCTGATTACCGAGTTGTTGTGGTCGAACAGGTGTTGGATTAGAGATTAAAAAGGCCCCTACATACTAATGATGATCATTCTTACTATGGCTCCTCTGGCCATAGACAACATTGGTTTCTTTCTTTCCAATGAATGGTTTATTCACAATACTACAGGATGCAGCCATCTAAATCTTCCCGCTTTTGATACGACTTTCAACTCGTTCACCAGTCAAAATCAACTCAGTAAACCCTGATAAAGAACTCCCAATCATAAAATTAAAGAATGGAACCGTCAAAGTGCCCATGAACATGTCCACCAATTCTAGGTCAGTTAAAGGGGGGTTGCACCCTTCCAGCCAGGTCCCTCCATTTTTGAGCATACTCCTTAAAGCCTTCGTTTGAGCCCATAGTCATACTCTATAATTGCACACGAGTTGGTGCAAGGTCATTATTGTATTTGTATTGTTTGTAGAAGGCAATAGCCAAGTCCTCCCAAGCACGGATATTGGTTCCTTCCAACTGGTAAAACCATTCCAACTGAGTATCGATCAAACTCTCTTGAAAGAAATGGACCCACAGTTTCTGATCAATAGTATGGAGTTGAATCTTTCAGACGTACGACCTCAAATGGAGTTTGGGACAAGAGACCCCATCATATTTAACGAAGATAGGGAATTTGAACTTATGGGGGATGACTACCCCTGGGATTAAGCCTAGGTCTTCGAAGTCCAATCCAGACACTTTTTGAATTTCCACGGCTTTAAGTCGGTTTTCTAGCTACTTGTATTTGTCATCCGCTGGAGGGTACTGCTCATCGGAATAGTCTTCATCCTCAGAAATCTGATTATTTTCACCCCTAACCCTGGTGCTCTTAACATCCTCTTCTTGATTATCGTCCTCCTCAGAGGAAACATCATCTACTTGAGCCAGTCGGGCATGACCTTTGAACCATCTTCCCATGTTGAGGATAACAACCAGTTTCTTAGTATTCTTTTTCGTGACGAGGAGCGCCATCATTTCTTGTTGTCCTTTGGCTAGGCTCAGGAGAGTCTCTTGAAACTGTGCATGTTGAGTTTGCAAATCTTTAACGATTTGATCGAGAGCCAACTTATACTGAAATAAATAGTAAATAAATGAGGAAATATGTACCGGAAAACCTGCTTATGAAATGATACATGATATGTGGATGCAATGTTTTCAAGGACCTTAAAAGATTTAAATTTGCTAGCAAAAAAGGAAACAGAAACAAAAATCGCATTAATAAATTCAAAAATTACAAGTGCCTCTTGGGCTTACAATGAAAAAAGCAAAAAGGGTCTCAAAGAGACAACAAAACAAAAACTCCTAAGACCTAAGACTCAAGTCTCCCACAGACGCTTCCTCTTTGTTTCGATGTATTCGTTAAGGCTTTGCTCCTCGTGAAGTCGCTTTGTGAGCTCCAACACTTTCTTCTCGCTTGCATAGAATTTATCTTCAAATGTGTCTCATTCTCCCTTGAGTTGAAACTAAGATTTCTGCAATTCTTCGAGGTCAGTAGGCATGTCAGGATGGAGAATGGTATAAGGAACATCCCCTTCGGAAATGGGCTCCATAATCACTAGTAGGATAGCTGGATATGGCATCATGAGGTTTTGAGCGCGAGCTCTCACCCATTTGAGATAAGGCTCCAAAGGGATAGAATTCTTATATCCCAAAGTCTTGCTATCAATTTTGTTTACCATGCCTCAAGCTCATACAAACCTTTGACGATAACCTTAAACATCATTCTCGTAGTCGAACACAATACCTTGGATAAGCGCATCATCAGAACCATCTCTTCGAGCATAACCAAATTGTCGTAGAGCCAGAGAAGGGTTGTAAGTAATACCTACCCTAATGCCAAGGAGCAGAGCATTAGGGAATTTATTTAGGTTATGGATCTTTCTCTAAACCAGTGAAAGGTATTTGATTGACAACAGGCACTTCCAGTAATTGAGAAAAATCCTCCATTGTGGGTACCAACTGATAATCGAGAAAGGTGAAGCAGTAATGTAGAGGGTCAAAGAACTGGAAGAGAACACTCATCATATCTTCTTCAAAACCCAAGCTAACCAAACTGAATAGTCGACCATGCCTTTTGATGAATGGAGAACTTTCGGGAACCCTTGAGACTAACTCCTTAAGTTGAGAAGGAACCTTCACAAAGATGATTTGGATAGTGTTTCTGCAAGCGGAAGCCATAACCTACAAAACAGAACAAAGATAAATCCCTAGGTCCTTGAAATGGTTAGTGAAAATGCTATGGCATAATGTCATGATGTTATGATGTCATGTTCAAACAGTTAATCATACGCAATAAAGCACACAAGGACTTAGGTTTAAGATTGCATGGGGTTTATAGGTAAGTGCCCTCTTGAAGTTTTAGTTGGCTCAACCTGTCCTAAAAGAAGTAACCGGGTTCTAGGAATCTCAATATCATTAATCTTTTTTAATCGGACATTGTTTCAGCACAAGCATTAGAACTGCCACCAAAATATCCCGAAAGTCGGATCTCAATGAGTGTAGTATCGAGTATTAACCAACTTCAGTCTGCACCAAAGCCAGCTATCTCACTACTTTCTAATGACCAAGTTGTTCAACTAGGGTTCTATGGTCAGTTAGTGCTTTATGACACCACACAACGGCCCGGTATTCTCCTTGGTTCAACTCAAGGGACACCAGTACCAACAAATCTGTCACACTAACGTAGCCATCGCTTCAACCATATCGGTCTATGTCGTACAGTCTCCATGATCTATTCCTACTTACCTAAAATGCCTCAAATCCAAGTATATGATCTATACAAGAAATAAACTCAAGCACATCCCGAAATATAAAGCAAACAAGGCAAACAAGTAAAGCAATAATGGTGATCTAGCTCTTAAGGTAACCCCACTTTTGTGATCATCTCCCCAGCATAGTCGCTAATTTTGTAATACGGTGGGAGAACAAACTTGGTGTTTTACATTTTATCGCAAATGTTGCGGATAGCAAGACTCACCACCGACTTTTCTTTTATCCAATAAAGGAAAGGGTGAAAAGAACAGGAAAAACCTTTGAGAATTTTCTTGAGTTCGGGGGGTAGGTTATGAAAAGGGAAGGTATTAGCACCCTTTTCATCCGTAGTTATCTACGGGCTCTTAATTGCTAGCTCACTTCTTGAAATGCTTTGTGTTTGTGTATGTTTGAAAATATTTTAAAAATTCCCAAGTGCGGCAATTTTGTAATGATTCTCGTATCGTTGAGAATGTATGCAAAATGTTTATTTTTGAAAATATTCATTGAGAGGGAGTGTTTGGAAAGATATTTTGAAAATGTCAATGTAAGGCAATTTTGTAATAATTCTCGTATCATTGAGAATGTATACAAAATGTTTGTTTTGAAAAGTGTTTTGAAGATAGTTGTTTTGAAAGCGTGAAAAGTGGAAATTACTTTAGTTTGTGAGCAAGCGATTACGAGCGATCTACTACTCAAAAAGTCTTTGTTCTTTTCCTCCTCCTTTAGATAATGCTTTCCTACCATTAGTTAATAGGGAGCCTTATCATTGGATGTTAGGGACGGGCGTGTGTCATCGTACAATTATAGAAGGCAACTTGTAAGATGCATTAGCAATTGTCGTAAGGGACTAAGATCGTTTACCAAAGGCAACATCGAAGGGTCATCGAGGGACTACGATCTTTTAATCGAGGGTCTTTGCTAAAGCATCTCACATTTGAGGGACATGACTGTTTAAATCTGAGGCAACACGTGAGGTTTACCTTAGAGGTGTAAGTGTGCAAAGTGTGTTTGATTCAATTATTTTATGTTGAATTAGGGTTTTGCTATGATTGATTTTTGATCTTGCCATACAATCCTAATTACTAACAGAAATATGGAAAGCGGTAAATTACAGAATTTAAATGGCCTACGCTATTACAACGCTTTGGGAATGAAGGGTACAAATTTACAAATAGGGATGAAAAGCAATAAAACCCTAATTACCTACTACAGACCATTTACATAGATAATAATGTGAAATAATAAGATGCACAAAAAATGTAAAGTAGAGGAAATAAAGAGGAAGTGTTTTTGGTAGAGAAAAATGTTTAATGTTTTAACCTAATTGATTGACTTTGTATTTAAAAGAAATTAGTAAACCTAAATAAATTAAATCAAGATAAAATTAATTGTATTAATCAAAAGGAAAAATAATTTAAATATAGAAAAACCTAAAATCTAAATTAATTTAAAAGAGAAATTAATTGTTAGAAAAAAATAATTTTTGATGTTTATGTCAATTTGGAAAATAATGTAAATGAATAATAAAATCTAATTCTAATATTTTAATTAACAAAATAAAATAAAGTGTTTAAATTAATTAAATAAAACCTAAAAACTTTTTTTTTGTGATTTTATGATTTAAATATAATTTTTTGTATTTAAAATAAAAATGAAACAAAAAGAAAATATAAAGAAAATAAAATAAAAGAGATTGGGCCTGTGGTTTTGTGAAAGGAATTTAGAGGGTGTAAAAAAGAATACTAGGCCCAAAACTGATTTTTTGTTTGAATCAGAAAAAATAAAATAAAAATGAAATGGGCCTGCAAGTATGTAAAAGGAGGGTGAAGAATAACAAAAATAAAAAGGCCCAAGCAGAGGGGCCCAACACCTATTTGTAATCCAATGTGACTGGCCCTTTGAGATGCATCATGGGATATGCGTGTGGAGCGTTGGATCTTGATTGCTTGCAGATCTGATGGTGTTAATGTGTGGCTCATGGTAGGCGCATATGGTTGCAAGGCATGGGATCTGAAAGAACAAAATAAGTAAAAAATAAAAGGGTACCACTGGGGCTCGAACCTAGGTCCCTTCAATACATGCGGGCTTCCTTTACTGTTGGGGTGACTGTTTCATTCGGTCATTATACAACTTGCACTAAATTTATTATAAACTCATTTTTTAATGTACTTCATCTTCTTCCTCGTGCCAGAAGCCATGAACATCATTTTTGAAATTTTGAGCATGCTCATTTCTCAACCAAATTGAAAAGTGTAAACATGAAACTTGCTTGAAATTTAACCACGAATCAAACCATATAAATTATTTAAGCTATAAACTAAAGATGAATGAGAATTTCTATTGGTACCAAACTGAACCCTAATTTTTCAGAAACTTCAACTTCAAAATTCTCATTGCTTAGGCAAGATAAATAAAATGTAAGCATATGGTTAGCTTCAGGGCAATGATGTCTACATTTTTTTATTCAGAAATTAGACATTAATGGTGCTTTTACAGAAATTTCAAAGTTTAGAAAACTTACCTCGAAAGTGAGAATCGTGTTTGAAGTTTGAGCACTCCTGGAGATGTTGTGATGATCTGAATAACTTCATTGAACTCCCAGGAAGCTATTGCAATGCTTACTTTGGATTAAGAGTGCCTGGATTCTTCTAGAGAAGTCAAGTTGCAGAGTTGAATTTTTGAAAATAGAGGATGAGGAAGATGATTTTATATTGGTATAACAGGTGTTTGAATGGCTTCTATATGAGTTATAGAAGTTTGTGGATGATTTAGAATGAAAACGCACGAGTGGATTTGGTGTTTGGAGTTTAAGGTTAGAAGTTACAACAATGGAGGATTTGTGTGCAAATTCTGATTTCAGGGAGTTTTAGAGAGTTAGAGGGCTCGTGAACTCGTGTCTTAGCTTGTAAATAACCTCTCTATTTATAGAGAAAATGTTTGAGGGCTTGAAGTAACCAGAAATTCTAGATAACATGTTATGGTTTTGAAGCTTGGTTTTGAAGTAACTTGGAGAAACATTGTTTCAATGCATAGTAGGGTGGTTGATAGGCTGTAGATGGTTGCTTCTTGGTGCTGAGATGTTTTGAAATCAGAAGCAACAATATATGGGCTCAAGGAGAGTTGACATTGTGTATAAAGCAACTTTTCCAAAATGGAAGTGTGCACTTTGTTCTAATAATGGAAAATTGTTTTGGACAAATCTTGAACCAAGTGGATAATGGCTCAATCAATTGTGTAAACATTGAATTATGGAGTGATTTGCAATTTAGAAGGCCCGCAAAGCAAGATTATGCAGCATAGCATGAAGATTGGATTATGTGTTCTTCACCAAAATGACTTGTAATTCAAGTTTATCATGCCAACTTCAAGTCTTCGAATATCCTAGCTAAAAAATGACCTCTTCAAGTTTCTGGATATTTTGGAAATCTTGAAACATTGTATACAACTTTCATATTGGCCATTTGGCTAAATCAAATTGGAACTTGATGAAAATTGGCCAAGAAGTTGGGATAAAAATCTGACCAAACTTGTTGAAAATTTCTCTAAGTGTTTAGATAAAAATGTCATGACTTCATGGGCCTATATCTCCTAATCCAAGCATTTTTTAGACATAAACCCTCAAGGACAAAGTTGTAGAATTCATCATGCTCTACAACTTTCATGTTGAAAGTTTTCCTTGAATCATCTTGCATCTTAGTGAAAAATGGTCATGAAGTAGTGAATTTAATAAGGATAAAGCACTTAGAAATTTTTCTAAGTGTTGGAAAATTTTCCAACTCTTGACTTTTCTTGATTCTTGATGATCAAGTTTGATATTTTTGAATGTCTTGATGATTCTTGATCTTTGAAATTTAATATTGACTAAAAAGTCAAAGTTTGACTTTTTGTGTGACCGTTGACTTTTCATCAATTGATCTAAATTTCAACTATCAATCCCTTGATCTTTAGAAATTATTTGAGCCATGAAATTAGGTCAAGATATTTTTTTTTGAGTCCTTAAGATCATGCTTCAAGTCATTAGGTCATGTACTAGGTCAAAAGTCAATGTCAGTCATTCTCAGTCAAAACCCTAATTTTGATAATTTTGCCCCTTTGATGATTTAAATGCTTTCCTTGAGGAATTATGATCAACCTTTGATCAAATGATGAATATCACATCAAAATGTTGATGTTGACAAAAAATCTTGAAGTTTGACTGTATGTTGAGCATAGTTAACTTTTTACCTAATACAATTGATTTTCAGTCATATGAGCAATTGACTGAGCAAATTTGTGATGCAAGATTTGAAACATGGTATGAGCATTCTTGGAGATCTATGATGAACTATGAAATTCATTTGAGGCATTAAAAATCCAATTTTCCTTGACCAAAACCCTAATTATGGACTCAGTGCTTAAGAGGTGAGCTTGTCTGATCAACTCTTGAGTATCCTTGAGCATTTGAGAATTTTTGTGAGAAATGTCTTGAAGAAAAGGGAGGGTAAATTTTAGGGTACAACAATTATAAATATGGTTATGATATGTAACATTAGAGAAATAAAACATAATGCAATTTTATAAAATGTAACCCTTGAGAAAGAAAACAGAATGCTACAAAATGTTCAAACCTGTATTTTGTTTACACCAAGCATGTGTCAAGATTACAATTGTATGAGTAGCAAGTTGGTCAAGGTTTTGGTAGTTTATGAATTGTTTGGAAAAATCATCCCACAAAGCAACCTCAATGACATTTCCCTTAATATCACGTAAAGTGATATTGACACACGACTTTTTACCATCACCTCCCATTTGTGTCTTCACATCATCTTGCAAAACCCTAATGACATCTACAAAATAAATCCATAAAGATGAAAATACAAAAACGTAAATACTAAAATACAAATACATTTATAAAAGTACTTAAGGTTATGGAATAAGTCACCATATGACATATCAAGTTTGAAACATCCGTTGAGAAAGTTTCAATATCATGAAAGTTGAATTTTTGAGGCGGTATTTCTGGTATCGCGACATTGGTCAAGGTAGTCCCTCCATTAAAGACAAGTTTGAGTTGGTTGGAACAGACTTTGAAATGGTCGTCATTTACCACAAGCTCTCCATTATAAAGATAACAGCTTTCATGTTCCTTTAGTTATTCAATCCAATCTTTAAAGTCTCAGCTCCTAGTGGTGACAAAAATTTGATCGCCCCATGAAATATATGAACAAACAATGTTCATAATAAATTATATATGTAAAGATGTATACAAAATTCATACCATTTCATCTTGTAAGACCAATTCGACGTGTTGGCTGCCATTTTTCTCCTTAACAACCCACATGTCAACAATCCTGATATGCATCTTCCACACTTGGTTTCCTTTAACCAGGTCCTTGATGAGAATCAGAGTCCTTGACATTGTTCTATTGTTGGACTGTAAAATATAATAAAATGAACATTACAAAACAGAGAAAACTTTGGTTTAACTTTTAAGACACTAAACGCAAAAACTAACTAACAAAAAATTAAGTAAAAAATGCAAACTTTATCAAGTAATAAAAATCAAACAATGGTTTAAGACCTCAATAGTAAATAAAAGAAGAAAACTTTATCAACAACCTATGTTTTACATGAAAGAGAACGAAAAATGTAAGAGCACGCAAACTGATGATGGTTACGAAAAACTCATGAAAATCCAATGTCAAAGTTTCACAACATGTAGATAATTTTTTATGTCAAAATCAAGGTAAATACAAAGAAATTTGTAGAAAAAAAAATCTAGTTCAACAACCAAGTGTGGTAAAAGTAAACCAAGCAAAATAAAAACAAAAATCTTACCATAAAACATGAAATGAAAGCCGGCAGAAATCAGAATATAAAAGCATGAATACAGAAAATGAAAGTAGTGGAAGAAAAATGATGTAACTTGAAGCATATTTTAAGTTGCATAGTTACCTTGGAGCCAGATGAAAATGAAACTATGGAGCTGAGCATCTTCATTATGTTTTTGACTTCCGCAGGGGAGAGAAAGACCAGATAAAGTGAATGGAAAACGAAAAGGGAAAGTACAAAGTAAGCATAATTAGAAAGAAAAATGAATATTTAATTCAGACCAATAGTATAGAGTGTTGTCTCTTTGATCAATTGCTTGATAGTAGAAAATAGGGATATCCAATCAACTAAGTTCTTATTCAAGGCTACCAGATTGTTTATTATCAATAAAAACACCTAAGTCTTCCTTTTTACCAAAAAATATAATTTACTACTCGTTACAGATTCAGTAACACAGAGATTAAAAGTGTAAGTTGAGATGTCTTCAAAATTCATGAAAGAATAAAATTATTTAAAAAAAATCATTTTTTCATTTAAAATAATTTTAACTAATAAAATAAGTAAATAATTAAAAGAAAAGAGAATTTGTTTTAAATTTATTTAATAAAAGCAAAAGAAATTTAAGCAGTGTCTTTGAAGGGGAAAATACTGAAGGGAAAAAAACAAAACGAAAAGTTAAAAGATGAAAACGTGGGCAGAAGAGAAGTGAAACCCTTGTCTCTCGACGAAAGCTGACGTCGCCGGCGTCTTTTCTCCGTCGTCTCTTGTTCTCTTGCTTCCTCTCAACAGAATTTTCTCATCTCCGTCTTCTCGCCGCCGCCGTAGGTACGAAATACTTACTCTTCTTCCACTCTATTCAGCTGAAACCTAGCTCTGTTAATTTGAATACAAATCTGAACAAAACCTAGTCTTACCCTTTTTTCCTCTAATTTTAAGCCTCATGATTTATTAATTGTCCATTGATTTTGTGTTTGTTATGCTTTTTTCTGTGTGCTGAGTTGTGTTTTTGGTTGTGTGAATTTATCAATAAATCTTGTTGTAACTCAAAGAAAAACTTGTGTCACTGCTAGCAGAAAATTGTGGAAGGATAGGTAGTAGGACAATGTTCAAAATGTCTTTGTATTGAAATATAGTTGTAGAAGAAAATTGTGGAAGGATAGGTAGTAGGACGGACAATGTTCAAAATGTCTTTGTATTGAAATATAGTTGTAGAACTTTTGTTTTCAACTCTGTTGGCATGAACTGAAATGATTGTGAATTGACTGGGAGCCACTGTATATAATTTCTTGCATTTTTTTAATTCAAATGATATAAATCAATAATCGCATTGAATTATATCCTTCCGCATATAACAAACTTCTATGTATGTCATGCTCAAAATTTACTTGCCTTCACCATATGGTGTGAATTTTGGTCATCTAATTAAATGTAGCATATGTTGGACTAGGCTTAGTATACACATATGGTTTAGATATAATCATTAGAGTTGACACTTGCTATGTTGTCAATAGCGCGTTTTAGCAGCGGAATAGCGGAATAGTGTAGCGGTGATAGGATTCGGCGCAACACTTTTGGTCTGCGAGTGATGATAGGAACGGATCGGACCCCATAAGTGATGATGGGGATGTGTTAGTTAACAGGGATAATGTGGGGCCTAAACAGTGGAGGGTATATGTGAGAAAGAATAAGAAAGGGAAGTAATTGGGTAATTGGCCCATTATTAGTAATCCCCATATAAATAGGAGTATATGGCGCAGTAACTAGGATTTTTTTATTTGCCGTTTTTCATATTAGGGTTTGGGCAGTGAGAGAATTGTTTTCTCTGACTGAGGAGCAGTAGCTCTGGAACTTTCTGTTTTCATATTCATTAATAAAATAATTTTCTCCACTATATTATATCTTACCTTTGTTCTATCAATTGGTCCGACCTACCTTGTTCATGCAAACCAGAATGGTAGTGAGAATACTGCAGTTGAGGAACGCCTGGGACGTGTGGAAACCAGTATTGAGAATTTGCGTACTTTCATTGCGGCGGAGATTCAACGTGCGATGATGAATTGTGAATCACCTTATTCAAGCGGTACAACGGTTACCTCACTGTTGGATGAGTTTCGTTTGTCTGCGAAGAAGGTGGAGTTGTCGGCGTTTACCGGCGACGATCTGGTGGCGTGGATCACTCGTGCTGAGACATACTTTGAAGTACAACGAATTTCGCAGGATGTTCATATTCAGTTGACTTAATTGAGCATGGAAGGCCCTACTATCCATTGGTTTAACCTATGGCATAATTCAACAGAGGAACTGTCATGGGAGAACCTCCGTGAGGCGGTGATGGTTCAATTTGGAGGTGGGCGTCTGGAGAATCCTTTTGAGGAATTGAAGGAACTAAAACAATCAGGATCAGTTGAGGAATACATTGTTGAATTCGAATTGTATTCCTCACAGTGTGGTCGCTTGCCAGAGCAACATTTTCTTGGTTATTTCATTGGTGGTTTACGTCATGATATTCGCTCTCGTGTGCGTACTTTCAAGCCTCGTAACCGTTACCTAGAAATGCAATTGGCTCGTGATGTTGAAAGTGAATTTGCAGTGGCTGCTGGTCAGGATTCTGGATCACGTTACAGACAGGGTCATGGCTCTTGGACAAAATCTCAAAACCTAATTGGGCTTTTCGCGAAGGGGAAGGTAACAGATCTGCAATTCAGACACAGACTAATAACTATTTGGGCAAAACGCGTACTGGTTCGGGTTCTGGATCTCAAACTGGGTCAAACACGCCCTACCAATTCTACAGCATCTTCTCGCCCAAATTTAGGTGACAATTCACGCTGTCAATCTCGTGGTGTTCGCCATCTACCAAGTGCAGAGGTTAATGAGCCTCGTGCGAAAGGACTTTGTTTTCGTTGCAACGAACGATGGGATCCTCTCCATCAATGTGCAACAAAACAATTACGATTGATTATCTTAGGGGATGATGAAATTGTCAACGATGAAGGAGAGATTGTGGTGTTAGAGGCTGAGTCGGAAGAAGAGCTCACACAAGAGGAATTAGAATGTAAAACCATTGGACTGTTTGGTGTATCCACTAATCCAAACCAGGTCCGGACGATGAAATTGGAGGGATGTCTACAAGGTGCATCTATTTTGGTTCTTATTGACAGTGGAGCCACACATAATTTCATATCCCCTAAGGTGGTTGAAGCCCTTGGATTGCCTATGGTGCCTTCTAATCCTTTGGGTGTTAAGTTAGGAGATGGTCATCGTGTCCTAACTAGGGGTAGATGCAATGGAATACAGATGAACGTGGGAGCGGTGCAAATTTGTTTTGATGCTTATGTGTTGGAGTTAAGAAGTGTGGATTTGATTTTGGGAATTGTGTGGCTGGAAACTTTGGGAGGTAACCATGGATTGGAAAGAAATGTCTATGGTGTCAACCAAAAGGGCAGTATGGTGAAATTAATTGGTCAGGCTGTAGATGATAAAATGGCCACTTTCCATAGCATTATCACTCCTTCTCGAATGATAGCAGGCTGTGAATGGCCTACCTTGATGGAGGTGCTAGGGTCACAGGTGTCACGTGTCTCTGATCAACAGACTAAGGAGTTGGAAGGATTGTTGGAACGTTTTGTAATTGTGTTTAAAGAAATCCAGGGTCTTCCTCCGCCAAGAAACACTAGTCATTCAATTGAACTTTTACAGTGTGCTGGTCTGGTAAGTGTGCGGCCTTACAGATATCCTCATTTACACATGGATGAAATTGAAAAACAGATTCAGAGCCTATTGCAACAAGGGGTGGTTAGAAACAGCACCAGCGCTTTCTCTAGCCCCGTCATTTTGGTCAAGAAGAAGGATCAATCTTGGCGTATGTGTGTAGACTACCGGGCACTTAACAAGGTAACAGTTCAGGACAAGTACCCTATTCCTGTCGTAGATGAACTGTTAGATGAGTTACATGGTTGTAGTTATTTCTCTAAGCTTGATCTTAAATCTGGTTATCAAGGAAAAAGATATTCATAAAACTGCTTTTCGATCTCACGAGGGTCACTATTGAGTTTTTGATTATGCCGTTTGGCCTCACCAATGCTCCTGCGACCTTTCAATCGGTGATGATTGCAATTTTCAAGCCCTTTCTAAGGAAGTTTGTCCTGGTTTTTTTTTATGATATCTTAGTATATAGTAGTAGGTTGGGCTGAACATTTGCAGCACTTGGAGGTGGTTCTTAATATTCTGAAGCAGCATCAGTTTGTGGCAAACCGGAAAAAATGTACCTTCGGTCAAACACCAAGTGGAATATTTGGGCCATGTCATTTCCAAAGAAGGGGTTGCTGTTGATTCTGCCAAGGTTAGCAGTGTATTACAATGGCCAACTCCTAAGAATGTCAAAGGAGTGTGAGGGTTTTGGGGTTAACTGGTTATTACAGAAAGTTTATAGCTAACCATGGAAAAATTGCTAAACCCTTGACAGAATTGACAAAGAAAGATGGTTTCGAGAAATTGAAAGTAGCTGTTACAACTGCCCCAGTTTTAGCCCTGCCTAATTTCAAGATTCCGTTTGAAATTGAATGTGATGCCTCAGGAAAAGGAGTTGGTGCAGTATTGTTGCAATCAAAGCATCTCATTGCATATTTTAGCAAGACATTTGAATCATCTAGGTTATCCAAATTTGCCTATGATAAGGAGTTGATGGCTTTAGTGTTAGCTATTCAACACTGGAGACATTATTTGTTAGGAAGGAGGTTTGTGGTTTATTCTGATCAAAAGAGCCTAAAACACTTGTTGCAACAACGTATTACCACAACAAATCAGCAAGAATGGATGGCTAAGTTGTTGGGTTTTGACTTTGAGGTGGTGTACAAGGTGGGAGTGGAAAATAAAGTGGCTGATGCTTTATCTAGACAACACGAGGATGCTGAATTGCAAGCTATTAATCCTACCCTATTTGGCAACAGAGCAGCCAACTGCAACAAGAAGTAGCAAACGATCCCTTGCTTAAAAATATTGTGGAGGCTATTCAAAAGGATCCTATTGCTAAACCTGGTTTTGCTTTAAAAGGTGGCATCTTATTCTACAAAGATAGTTTAGTTATACCTGCTAACTCACCACTTATTGAGGAGTTACTCAAAGATTTTAATTCTTCTCCGAGTGGGGGTCACTCCGGCTACCTACGCACTTATAGGAGAATGGCAGGAACTTTATATTGGCAAGGGATGATGCAGAGGGTGCAAAATTTTGTGAAAGCTTGTGATACTTGTCAACGACAAAAATATGGGGCAACTACTTCTAATGGATTACTACAACCTCTTCCTATTCCAATTTGGGTGTGGAGTAAGATATCTATGGATTTCATTACTTGTTTGCCAAAAAGTAATGGATTTGAAGCTATCTTGGTTGTTGTAGACCGTCTCTCAAAGTACAGCCATTTCATTCCTCTTAAACATCCATTTACTGCCCGCTCAATAGCTGCTATTTTTGTGAAGGAAGTGGTTAGATTACATGGAATTCCAGAGTCTATTCTTAGTGATCGTGACCCCTTGTTTGTGAGTATTTTTTGGAACGAGTTGTTCAAGTTAGTAGGCACAGTGCTTAAAATGTCTTCGGCATACCATCCCCAAACGGATGGCCAAACAGAAGTGATTAATCGTTGTTTAGAGGCCTATCTACGATGTTTTATTGCAGACCAACCCAAGACATGGGCACACTGGATTCGTGGGCAGAACTGTGGTACAATACCACATTCCATGTGTCTACAGGGTTCGCCCCTTTCGAGGTGGTGTATGGCAGAAAGCCTCCAGTGTTGGTGCATTTTTTGGAGGGCGAAACCAGAGTAGAAACTGTAGCGCAGGAGTTAAGAGACAGAGATGAGGCGTTGCGTCAACTGAAAGCTAATTTACTCAAAGCCCGGGAGTAGATGAAATACCAAGCTGACAAGAGACGCAAGGCAGTGCAATTTGAAGTTGGTGATTGGGTTTTCCTCAAATTACGTCCTCATCGACAACAATCGGTTGTGCAAAGAATCCATCAAAAACTGGCCCCCAGATTTTTCGGACCTTATCAAATCATGAAGAAGAAAGGGCAGGTTGCTTATAAATTAAAGTTACCAGCAACATCTAAAATACATCCTACTTTTCATGTGTCGCAAATGAAGAAAGCGGTGGGCAACTATACTGCTACAACTCAGCTACCTATCACTTTAGAGTCAGAAAAAGGGGACATTACTCCGGCTAAGGTTTTGTCATGGAGGGACAAGTTTGATGGTGGACAGCATAAGAGAGAATGGTTGATTCAATGGGAAGGGATGGATGTTGGAGATGCTACTTGGGAAGAGGAATCGTTGTTGAAAAGTCAATTCCCTAATCTGCGCCTTGAGGACAAGGCTAATGTTGCAGGTGGGGGTGATGATAGGAATGAATCGGACCCCACAAGTGATGATGGGGATGTGTTAGTTAACAGGGATAATGTAGGGCCTAAATAGTGGAGGGTATATGTGAGAAAGAATAAGGGAAGTAATTGGGTAATTGGCCCATTATTAGTAATCCCCATATAAATAGGAGTATATGGGGCAGTAACAAGGATTTTTTTATATGCCGTTTTTCATATTAGGGTTTGGGCAGTGAGATAATTGTTTTCTCTGACTGAGGAGCAGTAGCTCTGGAACTTTCTGTTTTCATATTCATTAATAAAATAATTTTCTCCATTATATTATATCTTATCTCTGTTCTATCTGCGAGCCACCGTCAGCCAGCAATAGCGGTTGTAGCAGGCATTAACTGTGGCGTAATTCAGGCCCCAAACCGTTATCTCATCTGCTATTAGGATTTTGGGGGAAAATTCATCAAATTCTTTTATTTTATCCGTTGTCTTTTTATTAAGGGTATAAATTTCAATCCGAATTCTTTAACAGTAATGTTTTGTTCTTTATTATATTATGTTTTTTCTCTCAAACAATCCTTTTGTTCTATTTCTCTACTTTAGTTTTATTGGTCTATACTTTAGGTTCCTTGACTATTAAGTATGATGGTCTCTTTAATTGTATTTTTTTTTTGTTTATTTATGTTTACTTTGTATACTGATTTTTAGCTTAAGCAATACCGGCTATCTGCTATACTGTTATAGTATTGTTGGGGATCGGTGTTACTTAGGGCTATCCAAGATTAACAACTTAGGACTCGTTTCTATTTTCTCAAATTATCCAATACTGAAAAGTGTCATTAATTATGCAGTTTTTAAATTATAGCTGGAGTACTCAAGCTAAGAACATGGCAAATCAACCAAATAATGAAAACCAGCAAGCGCTAAGTTCTGCAGCACTCATCCAGAAAACTGATGAGGATCAAGTGGCCGGTGGCCCTTCAGCTGTGGGCTTTATAGATTCATTGGAACAACGGTATCAAAAAATCAAAGAGCATGCAGAAGCTTATCCTTATGTATGGGCTTCCTATATTGTTGTATACGGTGGCTTTGGTCTCTGGACTGCCTATAGATGGAGAAAGCTTCGCAGGACAGAGGACAGGGTACGCAAACTTCAACAAAGACTACGTGAGCTCGTTGAAGCTGAACAACCTGCTAGGTCTGCCAAAGTGGTTGAAAAGGGTTCCACATCTTCTGAGAAACCTTCTAAGTAGAGCCTACAGCATTCTAATATTCCTTACCAGTTACAAAAGCCAGGTAGTCTTGTTTACTGCCACCGATATTACTTTTCTTTACCATCATGGTTGCCATTGGCTTGAAATAAGATTCTTTGGCTCCTCTATTCAAACTGAATCATTAGAGGAAGTCGTCGACTAGATTGTGCTGCATTGTGGACATGGTTAGAATTTGAATCTCAGTTTTCCTTCCTAAATTCTGTGGGTATTATTTTTACCCAATCATTAGAAGTACGATACTGCATACCGTTTCTTATGAAGCTAATTACTAGTGTTATATTGCTTATGTTCTAGTCTTATACTGTTAAGCACCACTATAAATGAGTGAACCATTGGAAAGTAAATGAATATTTCAAATTTGATTATTAACAAAATTGCCCGTCAAATATTACTGCTTCAGAATTGTTACTTGCAGAGGCACATTGGAGTGGAATGTGATTGAATAATACTCCCTCTGTTCCTTTTTAAATGTCGTTGTAGAAGAATTTTTTTGTTTATATTTAAGTGTCGTTTTTATAGTTTAATGTTATCATTTGTCAATTATATACCTACTTTCTCAATAACTCCACTTCATATTTTCCATAAAATTAATTATTTTCTCAATTAGTTATTGGAAAAAAAGAGATGGTGTATGATTGAATTTATTTGGAAAGAGAAAATAAATGAGAGTATAATAGGAAAAATAACTCTAATAATCCACTATCTTGGTTGAAAAACTTTATGCTAAAATGATACTTAAAAAGAAATGGAGGGAGTAAAAGATATCATTGTTTAGATTGTTGAAAATATGTTTTTTTTTGTTTTTGTTATTGCTTTCTTCTATATCTTAGTATACATCTCTAATACCATGCTCGAGAGGATCAGGAGGATGATTTTTAAGTTGATCACTGGCGTCTGAGACTATAAAAGTGAATTACATGGGCTGTCATAACATCAGAAGACAAAAACCACAAAGAGGACCCAAATTCTCTTATACTTCAAACGCACGCCAGAGCAAGACAATGTGACATAGAGGAAATATATATTGATTCTCAAGCCAGCCAAAAAATAAAATGGGATCAGATGATAAAAATAAAAAAAAGAGGTATTACTTGTAGAGAGAAAACGTTTGCACAAAAAAGTCTAAGGTTAAATTGTTGAATGCAAACTTTGCAGAGCATGGAGGAAATCATTGTCGAAAGGGTAAATGAGTGACTAATTTTGATTAATTTTGTTATTCTCTACCAACCATAACCCATTTACATTTATTTAATTGCATATATGATAATATTGAAACACACTGTATATTTAACTTGGATTACACATTATTTATTAGAGTCTTATTATAATTTTCTTGTCTTATGTTTGCTTTGTCTTATTTTCAGGTACTTTGTCTTGCAAGAGCCCTTTTTGAGGAAACGAAGTCAAAAGAGCAAGAAGTCGAAATTTTTATAGAAAAATGTGGTTCAACATGACGGCTGTCAAGGGAGGTGCCATGATGTGTAAGCTGTTAACCGGTGGTCAACTGTCACGTAACCACGATTTTCTCCATGTGTTCATATGGTGGGCGCCAAGCAGAGATGGCATACGCCGTCTTCCTTGAGTCCGTCCCACTCAAGAGCGGTTGGAGGACAACTTTGTCTTTTCAAGGGATTTCGATTTTCTATAAATAGGCGTTTCTCATTTCATTTCTTTTTCACCCAACTTAGTCTGCAACACTAAGCCTAAACTCACCATTGTAAAAGCAATAATTTCTCACATCGGGGGATTATCGCACCATAGTTGTAGTTAGGTTGGAGCATTGTATTGTTAATCTTGCCTCCATTTTACTTTCCAGTCAAGTTTACTTTCAAGTTTATCAGTTTAAAATCTCTGATTTGGAGCAAGTTTCTGATTCAAGTTTTTCGCATTTACATTTTACTTACCTTGCACTTGCTTTACATTATTTATTTTCTTGGTTTGTCTTTGTTTACTTGTTTATTATCTTGTACGATTTACTTGCTTGTTAAGTTTTATAAAAAATTTTATCTTCAAAGCATTTTCTTTACCTTTGTCTATATTTGAAAAATCATCCGCATACCTAGCACTTATTTTCAACATGATTTATTCCGTTATGTTGATTCTTGTTTTCATGTTTGGCTAAAACTTTAAGGGCTAGGATGTAAGGATCGTCAATATGATGGTACTCCACATGTCGTATATGTAGAAATGCTTTAGGGGCTATTTTGGTTTTAATTCAAGTTTTTAGTACTTAGTTTGATCGGTAACTACGAAAGTAGAGTCGAAATATAGTTGGGTAAGATCGAAAGTCGTCCGACTGTTAAAGATAAACTTAATTAGTTTTAATTGGTCAAAGATAGCGAAAGCACTTTGTCTGATTAATTAGGAGTTTTTAACACTATTAGAAAATGATTTTGAAACTATCTTCGGACGCGTTTATAGGTTTAAAATTCGGTTCCTTGAGCGAAATTCGTGGATCCCTTTTAAGTTAAACGTTTCAAATCAAAATCACTTTTCGACTTAGTCAAGAGTTTAATTTCTTAAAAATAGGTTTACTACTTTAACGCGACAAGCACCTTTCATAAGTGACAATGGAAGGCATTAATTAGAGAGTAAATTTGGTTCTGAATACGCGAAAGCGACATTTTTTGTCAAATTGATTCTTTTCAAAGTAGAAAATATTGCCCTATAAGTAGTTCTATTTAGAAACAATTGGATTACTGCTTGACTGATGCGAATTATATTTAAGCCTGCATTTTATCTGAATTTATTTTCTTCATTATTTCTTTTCCTATGCACTCAAAATACTTATTTGATTTGCCTTAGATAAACATCGTAACAATAGTAATCGATAGATTGACAATTGGTCTTTGTGGGAACGATAATATTTTGTATTACTTTGATGTTTTTCGTATATTTGCAGATACAACTCATCAAGTTTTTGGCTCCGTTGCCGGGGACCAACTACGTCAAAATTCCGTACCATATTGTTACACCGTCTAGACTAAGGCCCTGTTAACCGGTAAATGTGAAGAACTTGCAGTACCAAAAGTTTAGTAGATCCAATAGCAGAACCTGAAAGATACGCTCGCACACGTATCTTACTCCAAAGAGTTAGGAGAGCAATGGACGAAGATCAAAACTGAAGGCCCCTTAAGGAATTCTCCCAACCTTCTAACGAAGAACCCAGTTCTAGTATCGTAAGCCCGACTATTTCTGTTAATAATTTCAAACTAAAACCCTCTTTATTTCAACTATACAACAAAACCAATTCACATGTCTCTCTATAGAGAATCTGAATCAACATTTAAAAGTTTTTATCCAATTAGCTGATACTTTCAAAACCAATGGTGCTTCGCCTGAGGCGATACGTCTAAGACTATTTCCATTTTCCCTCAGAGATAGAGCACGATCTTGGTTAGATTTCCTTCCAGCAAACTCAATAACAACTTGGAAAGACCTCAGGAGAGTGTTCCTTGCTACATATTTTCCCCCAAGTAAGATCGTTGTCCTACAAAACCAAATAACCAGATTCACTCAAAATTAAGGTGAATCACTTTTTGAAGCTTGAGAGAGATATAAAGAACTATTAAGAGCTTGTCCACACCATGGTCTAGAACAATAGTTGATTATTCACACCTTCTATAATGGACTTCACTATAGCACAAAGATGACCATCGACGCTGCCGCTGGTGGTGCATTGATGAACAAACCTTACCCCGAAGCTTGCGCTCTCATTGAAAATATGACTCAAAACCATTACCAATGGGAGACGAAACGAGCATCAGTGGAGAAAAAGGAGACCAAAGGAGGATACATGAGGTCAAATGTATGGACATGATGAAAGCTAAAATGGACGCTCTAGCCCTGAAAGTTGAACACATGTCTACAAATCCTACAGCTGCCGTAGCTGCAGTCCACCCGGAATGTGAAATATGTGGAACCAAAGGACACCTTGCAGTGTAATGCAATCTGTTAGCAGAATCAAACATCGATCAAGTCAATTATGCCCAAGGAAACCCGTTTTCAAACACTTACAACTCTGGATGGAGAAATCACTCAAACTTCTCCTATAAAAACAATAACCCTATTCAGAGCTCTACACCTCAAAGACCACCAGGTTTTCAAGCTCAAAGACCAATCCAACCTATGCAGGTTGTTCCTCCAAAGTTGGACCTTGAGAAAATCATGGATAACTTCATTTTAGCTCAAACTCAGCAAAACAAAGAATTCCTGAACCAGAACATTCATGTAAATGAACTTATTACACAATTAGGAACTAAGGTTGATTCGCTAATCACTCACAATAATATGTTTGAAACCCAAATCTCACAAGTGGCACAACAACAAGCCTCCCGGGACACACTTGGAGAGGAATTTCCTGGATAACCTCAACCAAACCCCAGAGGGCACGCTAACGTTATTACCCTACGAAGTGGGACCACTTATGACGAACATGTAAAACCAACGTCGGGTGAATAAAAAACTTCTAAGAAAAACGTTGTGTCTACAGACCAAGTAGAGGAACTAGTAGGGGTGGTAAAATGGGCCCGGCCTGTTGGGAATGCCCGTTTTATCCGCACTTTAGTGCAGGGCGGGCCAAGAACTTAGGCCCTCACCCTCTAATGTAACCGCCCACCCCACCCCGTTTTCTTCGCGGGATTTTGTGGGCATGATTATTAGCATAAAATTTTATATTTTTAGACCTAAAAGGTGCAGTGCCCGCGGGCTTTCCCCGCCCCGCACTCATATTTTTGTGGGGTGGGCCTAAGTTTTAGGTCCTTATCCTCAACTATGCCCGCCTCGTCCCGCCTCGTTTTTTTGTGGGCTTTTGCGGGGCAGGCCTAAACAGGGCGGGCATGCCCGTTTTCCACCCCTAGGAATTAGTATAACCTGAGAAACAAAAAAACCAAGAAGTGAAAGATAAGGGAGGAGTCAAAGATAAAGTTTATGTTCCACCCCCTCCTTATAAACCACTGATTCCATATCCACAAAGGCTTAGACAAACCAAAATTGATAATCAATATAAATTTTTTATAAAGGTGGTCGAGAAACTCCATGTAAAGATTCCATTCACTGAAGCCATCACCCAGATACCATCTTATGCTAAATTCCTTGAAGACATATTGACCAACATACATAGGCTTGATGATCCCAAACCCTTAAAATGCAACTTCATTATTGAAAATAAACTTGCTTAGAAAGAGAAAGATCCTGAAAGTTTTTCCATACCTTGTATTTTAGGTAATCATGTTATCGACAAAGCATTTCGAGACTTGGGAGCTAGTGTAAGCTTAATGCCTTTATCAGTTTGTAAAAGGTTAAACCTAGGAGAATTGCAACCGACTAAGATATCTCTTCAATTAGCCGATAGATCCGTTAAATATTTGTAAGTGTTTGTTGGCAGCAATTTTGGTAAAACAATGACTTGATAATGTTGTGCTAAATGTATTCACATTTGAAGCAAAATATTTTGAATGATGTCAAAGCAGATGTCTTGACATCTGCCTCCTGGGATGAATGAAACTTCATATCTGGTTTAAGTTTTCTGTTTCCTGTTTTTATGCGCACCATCATTCAGGATTTGGAACTCATAGCTTGCGAAAAATATGGAGGAATATTTTTCGATATGCTTTATCTTTATGAATTATATCTTGGAATGTTTTCATGGAAATATTCCAAAGATTGGAATATTTATTTTTTAGCCCAAGCCCACTGTTGCGCCTTTATAAGGACCTACATCATTATTCATTTGACTGTAACTTTTGAAGAAGAATACATTCCTTCTATTTTAGAAGTCTAAGTATTTTAATTGTGATATACTCTAGTATTGGGTTAATACTTGAGTTATTATTTGAGTTGTTAATTGTGGATCAATCATAAGCTTTTAAGTATTGAATGATTGAAGTCTTTATAACTTAATAATTCTATTGTTCTTCATTGTTAGTGATTGAAGGGATTTGAGGAGGGTATCATACCTAGGTGTGTCTTAGGTAGAAGTATAGCACGAGTAGTAATTAAGTGATTAGATCGTAAACTAGTTGTTTACTGAGGGTCTATGAATTAATACTATTTAATGGACTTGTCCCTGGCTTGGTAGACCCCAAAGTAGGTGTTGTTGTACACTGAACTGGGTTAACAATCCTTTGTGTTTTTATTGATTTTATTACTGTTGCACTTTACATTGTCCTTAAATATTTTTTTCTTGACATGTCCTTCGATATCACATATCTGATACTAGAATTTCAATTGGTATCAGAGCAGGCATCCTGCTCTATATCTGGGTGAGATCCAGGGAAGATACTTTCTGGTACTATGGACAAGGAAGGAGGATTTATGAACAGATCACCCATTCTGGATGGAAGTGATTATGACTATTGGAAACCACGTATGGTGGCCTTTCTAAAGTCTATGGACAACAGAGCTTGGAAAGCTGTCTTAAAAGGATGGAAACACCCTGTCAAATTGGGAGAAAATGGAGAACCTACTTCTGAGTTAAAACCAGAAGAAGATTGGTCTAAAGAAGAAGATGACATTGCTCTTGGTAATTCTAAAGCCTTGAATGAAATATTCAATGGAATTGACAAGAACATTTTCAGATTAGTGAACACATGTGAATTAGCTAAGGATGCATGGGGAATTCTTAAATCTACTCATGAAGGCACATCCAAAGTTAAGATGTCGAGACTTCAGTTGCTCACCATAAAATTTGATAATTTTAGAATGAAGGATGATGAAAGTATTAATTACTTCCATATGAACATTCTTGAGATTGCTAATGCATCCAGTAACTTAGGAGAGAAAATACCTGAAGATAAATTGGTGAGAAAGATGCTCAGGTCTCTTCCCAAAAGATTTGATATAAAAGTGACTGCTATAGAAGAAGCTCAAGACATTGACAAAATGAAAATGGATGAACATTTTGGATCCCTTCTGACATTTGAACTAAGCATCAATGAAAGATCTGAAAATAAGAACAAAAGCATAATCTTTGTATCAAATACTGAAGATGAAGAAGAGGACTATGATCTGGATACAAATGGAGGAATATCAAATGCCTTAGTTATGCTTGGAAGACAATTTAACAAAGTGATAAAAAGAATGGATAGGAACCCAAGATCAAATGTCAAGAACATCTCATCTGACATCCATAAGTCAAATGAGTTTGGAAGAAAAAGGGCTGAAGAAAAATCCACTCAAGGGAAGGGAATGCAATGTCATGAATGTGAAGGCTTTGGTTACATTAGAGCTGAATGTCCTACATTTCTTAAGAAACAGAAGAAGAATCTATTTATTACTTGGTCTAAAGAGGACTCAGAGAGTGATCTTGAAGAATCTGTCAAGTATGTTAAAGCATTGACAAGAAAATATGTATCTGATGAAGAGTCTAGTGATGGGGAACTAACCTTTGATATGTTAGCTGCTTCATACAAAGAATCATGTCTCAGAAGTGCAGAAGTGTGCCTAGAAGAGGAGAAACATAAAGCACTCATAACCCAGCTGAAGGCGGAAAGGAAAGAGCATTTGAAAACTATTTCTAATCTGGAAAGTGAAGTGACTTCTCTGAATTCAAATCTTGATAGAGTGGTCAAATATCTCAAGATGCTGAATAATAGATCTAACAAATTAGATGAAATTCTTCAAGTGGGGAGAGTTACAGGATACAAGAGTGGTCTAGGGTTTAATGAGAAAAAGAAACATGTTTCAGAAGAACCTTCAGCAAATTCCACTCATGCCAAGTCTAAACCAAAGATGTTGAGTCAAATGTCTGAACATCATGGTAAGAAAATATTTACTCACAACAGAAAGAAATCCCAGCCCTGGAGGTGTCATCACTTTGGAAGGTTTGGTCACATAAGAGCTTTATGTTTCAAGTTGTATGGGTATCCTAAAACTATTCCTCTTCCCAAGACTGGTCAGATCTCTCAAAATAGCAAAAAGAAGAAACAATGGGTTCCAAAGTCTAATGTTGCTGGTTTTATAGCTCATACCTCTCTCACAGTATCAACCAAAGATGATTGGTACTTTGACAATGGTTGTTCTAGACACATGGCAGGTGTCAAGAATCTATTGGTAGATATCAAATCTCATTCCACCAGTTATGTGACTTTTGGGGATAGAGCCAAAGGTGAAATCAAAGGAGTTGGTAAGCTGGAATATTTAGGAGTCCCTAAGCTTAACGATATGTTAATTGTTAAAGGGTTAACAACCAACCTAATAAGTATAAGCCAATTGTGTGATCAAGGGTTCAAAGTAAAATTCACCAAAACAGAATGTCTTGTTTGCAATGAAAAGGATGAAGTTATTATGAAAGGAATCATATATAAAGATAACTGTTATTTATGGGTTCCCCGAGAGTTGAACTTCCCCTTAACATGTGTTTCAGCCAAAGAAAATGAAGTTAAACTATGACATCAAAAATTGGGACACTTGCATCTGAAAGGAATGAAAAGAATCATATATGAAGAAGCCATGAGAGGGATTCCTAAGCTCAAGATAGAAGAAGGGAGAATATGTGGTAATTTCCAGATTGGAAAACAAACTAAGATGTCACATCAGAAGATCTAACATCTTACTACATCAAAAGCTTTGGAACTTCTTCACATGGACTTGATGGGACCTATGCAGGTTGAAAGTCTTGGTGGAAAGAAGTATGCCTATGTTGTTGTAGATGAATTATCTAGGTACACATGGATAAGTTTTATCAGAGAAAAATCAGAAACTTTTGAAGTGTTTAAAGATCTTTGCCAAAAACTTCAAAGGGAAAAAGATAGTCATGTCATCAAAATCAGAAGTGATCATGGAAAGGAATTTGAAAACAATAAATTTGCTGATTTTTTCTCTTCTGAAGGAATCAATCATGAATTTTCCTCTCCCATTACTCCCCAGAAAAATGGGATCGTGGAACACAAAAATAGAACCCTTCAAGAATCTACCAGAGCTACGATTCATGCTAAGAAGTTACCCTACCACTTTTGGGCTGAATCTATGAATACTGCATGCTATATTCATAAAAGAGTCACTCTAAGGAAAGGCACTTCAACCACCTTGTATGGAATATGGAGGGGAAGAAAACCTACTGTCAAATACTTTCATGTTTTTGGAAGTAAATGTTACATCTTAGCTGATCATGAACAAAGGAGGAAGATGGATCCCAAGAGCGATGGAGGAATATTCCCAGGTTACTCTACAAATAGTAGAGCTTACAAAGTATTTAACTTCAGAACCAAGGCTATGATGGAATCCATAAATGTTATTATTGATGATAAAGGATGGAATGATGAAGAATATGTTTAGAAGATGTTGGAACATCTTTATCTGATATTCCAACAGAATCCAATGACAGAAGTGTTGATTCTAATCTTCCTCAAAAAGATCCTAAACCCAGTCATCTCAATAAAGGTCCTTGAATTAGAACTCAGAAATATCATCCCAAGGAGCTTATCATAGGAGATATAAATAAAGGAGTTACTACTGGATCAACATAAGGGATATCAAACTTTTTCTTTGTGTAAAAAATTGAGCCTAATAATGTCAAAGAGGCCCTAACTGATGAGTTCTGGATTAATGTTATGTAGGAAGAGCTAGAACAATTCCGTAGAAATGAAGTTTGGGATCTAGTTCCAAGACCTGAAGGGACAAATGTGATTGACACTAAATGGGTGTACAAGAATAAATATAATGAAAAAGGGGTGGTCACTAGAAATAAGGCAAGGTTAGTTGCACAAGGATACACTCAAATTGAAGCAGTTGACTTTGATGAAACCTTTGCCCATGTGGCCAGACTTGAATCAATCATACTACTCTTGGGAGTTGCTTGCATACTGAAATTTAAATTGTTTCAAATGGATGTAACGAGTGCCTTCTTAAATGGATATCTGAATGAAGAAGTTTATGTGGAACAACCTAAGAGATTTGTTGATCCAAGTTTTCCTAAACATGTGTACAAACTAAAGAAAGCTCTGTATGGATTAAAGCAGACTCCAAGAGCTTGGTATGAGAGATTGACATAATTTCTTAGTGAGAATGGATATAGGAAATGTGGTGTTGTACCCCAAAATTTGCCCTCCCATTTCCTCAACATTTTCTCATCACAAAACCCTTGGAGCTCAAGATCCAGTTAGGAATTCCTCTGCTCAAGACTTCTCCTTGCACTGTTGACCCAAATTAGGGTTGTGTTTGCACAAAGATATTTTGACCTAAAATGCCTAAGATGACTTTCATGCTTCATGTTGGACTCTCAAGTTTATCCATACCAAGTTTCAAGTCTTGATTCCAAATTTTGCCCAGTCAATTGGACAGTTGACCTAGAAATCAACTGTATTGGGGAAAAAGTCAACTGTGGCCAATTGACAGTCAAATCTCATGAAAATTGACCCACATCAACATTATGAACTCACATGGACCATTTGATCAAGTTTGGATCACAATTCCACAAGAAATTTGATCAGATCACCAAAAGGGTAAAATGGTCATTTTTAGGGTCTTGACTGCACAAAGATAACTTTTGACTGTTTGACCTAACCAATGGCAAACCAAGCTCAAATATGGACTCAAGGACCCCATGGAATTGTCTTGACATGCTCAACAAGTTCAAAAGATCCCAAATGCACAAGATTGACAGTTGAATTTCCCAGTCAATTGATCAATTTTGACTGTATACTGAAAAGTCAAACTTTGACTTTTTGGTCAAAATCAAGTGTCAAGATTCATTTTTCATCAAAACATGCCAAACCATGAAACTTGTTCATCAAGAAATCAAGAATTGCAAATTAGGGTTTGAAATGAAGATTTTTCATAACTTAGAATTTTTCTAAGTTATGAAAATTCCTAATTTTTTCCTAACTTTGCCCCACTTTTTCACCAAGATTCATTTGGATTCAAACAAAAGTCAAAACATAAAAGTTGTAGCCTATTGCAAAATCTATAACTTTGATTCACAAAGTTTTCCCAAAAGAAGCTTGTAGCTCAAGTTACAATTTTTGGAACAAGGGTACCAAACCATTCTTAACTTAGAGAAAATTTGACCTATTTTAGGCAAGGTTTTTACCTAACTTCAAGACCATTTTTCACATACTTCCACTTGGAATTTCAATTTGCATTTCAAAGATGGATTGTAGTACACATTCCAAACTTTCCAAAATGTCCAAGAACTCATCAAACAACCTCATGGTTAGAGAGAATCGAATTTGGCAATATGGGAAAAACTCACTTTGTTCATGACCAAATTACATGTCCATACACTTAGGCAATTTTGAACTCAGCTTGCATTTCTTGATTACAGGCCCTAAATCCCTTTTGCACTCATAAATTTAATGCAAACTCATTGTGCCAAGACCATATTTTATATGTTCAAGCATTGCATAGAGGTTTAGTCCTAAAGTAGAAAAAGCATAATAGCCATTTTTGCAAAAGTGGAACTTTATGTCAATTGGCAATCCAAGCAAGTACAGTGCATATCCTCTTGGCACAAGTTATTAGACTAATTACACTGATCAAGACTAAGTGGTGCAGCACATTAGGGGGGCCTCTATCAGCCTAGAACTCAAGTGGACCTTTTCTTGCTTAAGTGTGAAGAAAGCTAGCATAACATCACACATCTATCATTCCTGTAAACCAAGCCTTAAGCAAAGATTTTGTACACTTTCAAAACATCCTAACTGAGCTAGAACACGAGCCAACCATCTCCATTGCCCTCTAAAACACAGAATCACCCTCAAACTGCCCAAACAGAGCACCTGCTGCAGATTGAGTTCCATAACTCAATCCTTCCATGCATTCTTGCTAAAAACCCTTCAAACACATCCCACAATATCCCTTGAAGCTATTCCAAACCTCAAACACGACCTGTAACACTCCCATTCAACATCACCATTTTCATTTTTCTGTTTTGCAGGTGGAGTTCTATAACTCGATTCAGCTAGTTTCAAAGTAAAGTAAAACTTGGAATAACATCCCTGGACATCAAGGAAGCTGTACCAATCATCACCTTGCATTGAAGACACCTCCATCACCAGATACAACTCCAACTGAACAGGTAAGTTCATGAACTCGTATCTCTCTATCCAGGCATTGTTAGCTTTAGGTTTGTGAAGAAAATATGTCACATTCATAGCCCTGAACATGCCCCTGTAATTAGTTTTCATTTATATTATGTGTGTTGTGAGAATTTAATGTCTGAACATGGGACAAAAACTAGGTCAGGAATTGGGGAAGAAGAAATTCTCTCTCATCTTAGAGAGTTAAGTCAAGTTCTTTATATAACTAGATTCGTCTCTTAATGCTCTACATTTTTCATGTTGTGAGTTTTGCTTGAAAGTCCAGGAATTGGGAGATAGCAAACACGTGTTTTGTTTGAACATAAATGATGGAGGTTGAAGATGACAGGGTTCTGGGCTGGGCCTGTTTCACTTTTCTTTTTGCACCCTGCTTTTACTTTTACACCCCCTAGGCCCATTATGCTTATTTTTATGATTTTTTGAACTTTTCTTTTTTTGTTCTGACTTATTTATTTTTTCTTATAATATTAAAAATATAAAAAATATTTTTTACACCATTTTTGAATTTATTAGGCTTTTATTTGTTTAAATGGTTATTTGTACATAAATAACTATATAGACATACTTTTATTTAAAAAATACTAAAATAGTGCAAACACATTTTATTTTCCATTTTTATTTTATTTTATCTTCTGAAAATATTTTATATAAAATATACTTTTTTTATAAATATTAAATATTATTATGTTGTATATATAATATATATTTAGTAAATAATACAAATACATACATATTTATTAGCATATTTAGAAAAAAAAAACAAAATATACACATTTTTATTTTTATTAATTTATTAATATTAAAAATACCTTTTTGACAAATATACTTCATTTTTATTTTATTTTTGTATATAATATAAATATTGTATATATTAAATAATTAATACTTTTATTTAATAAATTAGGGTTTTGCCCTAAATACATAAAAACTCCAAAAATAATACTTTTTATTTTGTTTATTTGACATATAAAAATACCCTTTTTTTCATACATATAAAAGACATTTTTTGCATCTTGCATATTTATTCCATTTTTATTTAATTATTGTATGTTAACTAATTTGTATAATTCCCATTTGATGTAATAGTCTAGGTTTAAATTCCTTGTCAAAATACCCCCCATTTGAACATTTGTACCCCCCTTCCCATATTGTGTTGTAATAACTTAGGAACTTTATTTTTCGCACTTTAATGCTTTCTAATTATACCATGCTAGAATTAGGGTTTGTATGCGAATCAAAAATAACAAAAATAGTTTGACCTAATTTCAAAGATAATCAAGCATGAAAATGGACAACACTAATCACACTTGCACCCCTAGGGTATTCCACTTGTTGCCTTCAATAAATGGGCCATATTGCATGTTAGGTCTCTTTGGGCAAAACAAACAATCAAATGATCATAGTCCCTCGATGACGCTTTCGAAAGTTGCCTAAAAATGATCAAAGTCCCTTAAAGGAAAAATTGCCCAAAGATACTTGGCACCATTGCATTTATGGTCTAAACGATGACCCGCGCCCGTTCCTTTCACATCCTAACACAAGATTGTCACCAAATGCAATGGTGGAACAAAATTGTTAAAAGGGTTAAAACATAGCAAAGATCTTTGAGAAATTTAGGAGTAGACAACCTCTCAGTTACTTGAATCAAACTTGCAAAACAAAACACTTGCCTATTTTTTAAACCACACCTCACAACACACTTTCAAAACAACTTTCAAAACAACTTTCAAAACATTGAAAACTTTTCAAAAAGATAAGTACACCTTTGTATACATCCCGACATGGATCATTACAAAGGTTGCCACAACAAATGGCCTCTTTTCAAAACATTTTCAAACCCACACACACAAAGCACCATTTCAAACAATTGAAAATTAAGGCAAGTTGATCTAAGCAAGTAACTAAGAGCCCATGGATAACCATGGATAGAAAGGATGTTAATACCTTCCCTTTCTATAATCTACTCCCCGAACCCAAGAAAACATCTCAAAGGTTTTTGCTGTGCTTTTTAACCTTTCCTTAGGATAAAATAAAAAGTCGGTGGCGACTCTTGCTCAACCGAAACATTTGCGAAAACAAACGCAAAACCATAGTCAGTTCTCCCACCGTATCATAGAACTGGAGACTCTGCTGGGGATAACTTTAAAGTGGAGTAACCTTAGGGCTTAGATCACCCTCTTGCATGACTAATTGTTTGATTTGATTGCTTTATATCTTGGCTCTCTTGTTTGGGTTTGCAATCCTACACCCGGATTTTGGGAAACATTCATAGATAGCAATACGTTGTGGAAACTGTGCGGGGTATACCGACACGGTCGAAGCAATAGCTATATTAGTGCGACATATTTGTGAGTACTGGTAACCCTTGAGTTCAATCAAGGAGAGTACGGGGCCGCTGAGTGATGTCACTAAGCACTAATGACCTAGAACCTTACTTGACCATCTTGGCCTTTTATTAGGGGTAGTGAGATGACCGGCTTTGGTGCAGTCCGAAGTTGGTAGATACTCGATACTACACTCATTGAGGGTTGTTTTCTTGGAATATTTTGGTCGCTAGTTAAGTGGCTAAACCAAAACTATGAACGATGAAAAGAATCCAATGATATTGAGCTCCTTAGAACCCGGTTACTATTTATAGGACAGGTTTTTAAGCCAACTACACTCAAGAGGGTACTTACCTATGAAACCTCATGCAAGCCTGAAACTAGGGTTTGGTGTGAATTGCTTGTACATATGTTTTGCGCATACATCATAAACATCATAAAGCATCATATGCATTCACTAACCATTTCAAGGGTTTGGATCTTCATCTTTGTTCTTGTTTTGTAGGTCATGGAAATTCCTCGCAGAAAAACCATCCAAGTTAACCTTGTGAGAATCTCTCCTCAACTCAAGGAGCTCACCTCAAGAATTCCGGAAAGCTCATCCTTCAGTGAAAGACATGGTAGACTGCTCAGCTTAGTCAACACCAACATTGAAGAAGACATGATGAAGGTGCTGTTCCAGTTCTTTGACCCTCTTCACCACTGTTTCACTTTCCCTGACTATCAGTTGGTACCCACTTTGGAGGAATTTTCTCAACTCCTGAGAATTCCTATCCTCGATCAGCTACCTTTCAACGGTACGGAAAAGGAACCAAAGCCTGAAGATGTTGCTCGAGCATTACATCTACAGCCTTCTGACATCAAGGGGCATTGGGAAACTAGAAGTGGCGTCAAAGGTTTCTTAGCAAAATTCTTGTTTGAGAAGGCACAAGAGTGTTGGAATTCATTGGACCTACAAGCCTTTGAAGAGATTGTGGCACTCCTTATCTATGGGTTGGTCCTATTCCCAAATTCTGACCAATTGATAGATGTCAACGCCGTCAAAATCTTCTTGTCCAGAAATCCAATACCAACATTGCTTGGGGACATTCTTCACTCATTTTACACACGAACAATGAGAAAGAGGGGTGTTCTCATGTGCTGTACTCCTCTCCTTGCAAGGTGGTTTATTTCGCACCTTCCACAATCTGTCTTGAAGAATGACCAAGGCTCAAGGTGGTCCCAACGGTTGATGACTCTTACTCACTCTGATGTACATTGGTGTTCTCGGTCCAGAGAAAATGTCATCATCGTCGATTGTTGTGGAGAGTTCCCTAATGTTCCTTTACTTGGAATCAGAGGAGGTATCACCTACAACCCTTGCCTAGCTTTGAGGCAATTTGGATATGCACGAAGAGATGGTCCTCACGACATGTTAATTCCTGACCTAGTTTTTGACTTCGACAACGATGCGCAAGGACTTCGCCAAAGATTCATCAGAGCTTGGGGGAGGCCCAACAAGGTTGATAGCAAGACACTGGGACACAAGAACTCCATCCCTCTTGAACCTTATATCAAGTGGGTACGAGCCCGAGCCTAGAGTCTAATGATGCCTTATCCTCATTTTCTCCCTGTGATTAAAGAGCCCGTCAAGGAAGGAGAGGTTCCCTACACCATCCTACATCCTGACATGCCTACATTGTGGGAGGAGATGCAGAAGAGTTGGATCCAACTCAAGGAGGAACGAAACACTTTTGAAGCCAGCTTCTACGCCAGCGAGAAGAAGGTTTTAGAGCTCACCCGACGACTCCATGAGCAAGAGGCCCTCAATACCTACATTGCGCCTAAGAGGATACGCAACGTCTTTTTACCTTGAGGAGTTGTTTTTGTAATATTTGGCCCATGGGGCATTTATGTACTAATAAATTGCTTCTTATTAATATGACGTGCGTTCTTTTTGTCTGCAACAATTGTGAATTTCTAAAACCCTTGAATGCATTGCATAGATAGCATCTCATGCATCATGTGCATAACAGGTACCCTTTTTTCTACAGGTTGCTTAATCCTCTTCGCTGTTTATTTTGAACAGTCATCATGAATCCAGACTCATCCAGTGAGCAAGCAATCAAGGCCCTTCAGGCCCAAAGTGCCCAGTTTCAAGAGATAGTCCTGAGCCTGGCCCAAGGTCAGCAAGAGTTGAAGGCTTTACTCCTGAAGAAGAAGAAGAAAAAGAGGACTGCGTTATTCAACACTGGACGCAGGTTTGGGAACACACTCCATAATGAGGCTGATCCAACTACTTACTTTGCAGAGAAAGACAGTCCCCAAGGGGGAGGAGCTCTTAGTCCTGCAGTCTCTGACAACGAGACGGATTACAATGACGAACAATACCCTCCCGCTGCTGACATATACAAGCAATTATAGGACCGCTTGAGCGCCATAGAGATTCAGAATGTGCCGGGGCTGGATTTCGGAGATTTGGGCTTATCTTCTGGGGTAGTAATCCCACACAAGTTTAAGGCGCCTGCCTTTGCCAAATACGACGGGGCTTCCTGTCCAAAGCTGCATCTAAGGTCGTGCGTAAGGAAGATCCAACCTTACACGGCAGATAAGAATCTTTGGATCCACTTCTTCCAAGATAGCCTTTCGGGGTCACAGCTTGAGTGGTTCTATCAACTAGATGGAACTAGTATCCGACATTGGGAAGATTTGGCAACCGCATTTTATAGACAATATCAATACAATTCTGACCTCGCTCCTACGCGTACCCAACTTTAGGGTATGTCTCTAGGAACGGGCGAAGGGTTCAAAGAATATGCACAAAAATGGAGAGATTTGGCTGGCAGGGTGCAACCCCCATTGACTGATCGTGAGCTGGTTGACATGTTTCTAGGGACCTTGTCTGGTCCATTCTTCAATCATTTGGTTGGTAATTCCTCCACTGGGTTTACGGATTTGATCCTGACGGGTGAAAGGATAGAAGCCGGCATCAGGTCAGGAAAAATACAGAAAGCTGCCTCCGCAAGTACTGAGAAGAGGCCTTTCAAGAAAGAAGCAAGTGCCGTCTATGGTCCTAGAAGACAAGTCAAGCCAGAAAGCCGCCAAGCCGTCAATGCCTTGGTCATTTCAAAACCTGTTGCTGCTCCTCAGCAGTACAATCAACAAAGAGGTGAAAGGCCCAAGAGGTAGTATACTCGGCTGAGTATGACCTTGTCACAAATCTTACCGCAACTGTTATCAACCAACTTGGTGACCATCAAAGAGGCTCCGAAGGTCGTGAATACTGCATCTCCTAAGTATAACCCAAATGCCCGTTGTGCTTATCATTCTGATAGCCCCGGGCATACTACTGATGATTGCTAGGCCCTGAGAAATAAAGTGCAAGACCTTATCGACGCGAAGGAAATTCAGTTTGAGGCGCCTGAGAGGCCAAATGTTGTAACTGCTCCTATGCCCTAGCATAGAGTAAATGCCGTCGAGGAAGATTTGTATGCTGTTTCGGTGAATGATGTTGCTACCCCTCTATTGACTGTTAAGAGGAACTTACTACTAGACGGTTTATTTTCGGGTTGTAGCAAGGGTTGCCTCCTGTGTGCTGTTATCCCTACCGGTTGTCCGCTGCTGAAATCAGGCATCCAAATCCTGATGGATAGCAAAGAAATTCTGTTCAAGAAAACTGTTGTTCCGTTTGTTTCCGCTGAAGAAGTATCTGTCGTCACAATTTTCAACAATCCTACCAAGGCTCCCCCGAGGAAGCCAATCCAAATTATGTCTGTTGCACCCATTACTATTACTGTTCCGGGGCCTCTCCCCTATGAGTCTAACAAGGCTGTCCCCTGGCACTATGGGGCAGACGTGTATGTGCTTGGAGTGAAACAGGAGTTTAACACCGGTGCCAGTATCAGTAACATCACTGGTCCCGCCAAGATTACTCGCAGTGGCAGGCTCTTCTCGCCTGAAATTGCACCGCCAGTTATCCGAAAACCCCTTATCATCACACCCGCAAGTGTGCATGTTCCAAATCAAGTTCCTGTGTCTACTACTGTCGCCGAGTCCTCTGATGCTCAGGGCAAAGAAGTTGCTACCGATTTTCCTGCCAGGATGGAGGCACCAAAAAAGACTGTTGTTGAAGCCTCCCAACAAGAGATGGAGGAAATCCTTAAAATCATTAAAAAGAGTGACTTCAATGTTGTTGAACAGCTGGGGTATACCCCCTCCAAAATCTCTATGCTATCATTGCTGCTGTGCTGAGAGGCCCACGCCAAGGCCCTGATTTCATTTCTGAAAACGGCCCATGTGCCGCAAGAGACCTCTGCAGATCAATTCACTGACTGTGTGGCTACTTTGACAGCTGACAATGGTTTGGGGTTCTCGGATGCTGACCTTACCGCCAAAGGGAAAAATCACAATGATGCCCTGCACGTCTCTATAGAGTGCAGGGGCACTACTCTCGCACACGTGTTGGTGGATACCGGTTCTTCCCTGAATGTTTTGCCCAAGAAAGCATTGGATCGCTTGGATTGTGAGGGCCTGAAATTGAAACCTAGTAACATCATTTTTAGAGCCTTCGACGGTTCTAAGAGGATGGTGCATGGCGAGGTAGACATTCCTATTCGTGTGGGTTCCCAAGTCTTCGACTCAACATTCTATGTAATGGATATTTGTCCATCTTATTCCTGCTTGTTGGGTCGACCCTGGATTCACAAGGCTGGGGCAGTAACATCCACTCTACACCAAAAGCTCAAATACCCTGTCAAAGGGAAGATTGTTACTGTGCAGGGTGAGGAGGAATACATGGTAAGTCACTTGAATTCATTCCGGTATATCGAGATGGACGGGGAGTTTATTGAAACCCCCTTTCAGCATTTTGAGGAGGTACCTCCAACGTTGGCATCGGCTGAAACAGTGGTTGAAGAAGACTTTCCGTTGAAGATGGCTTCCCTGAAGGATGCCCGGGCAGTGATTGGGAAAGGCAAATGTGCAAACTGGGGTCAGCTTCCTGACTTCACTCAAAAGACCGACAAGTTTGGGCTGGGCTTCACTGCAGAGGCTCAGAGGGCTGTGCGCAAAGAAAGGATCAGAAAGGCTCCAGTGTTCATAACCAATCCGAGGGTGAATGCTATCGAGGAGGACGTAGAGGAAGCAGAATTTGACAGTTGGATCTATCCAACCACCAACAACGGACCAAGCAACTGGACGGCAAAAGATTTTACACCTATTACATTTGTCACGCAGTAATTAACTCTTTTGATTTTCAATTTGTAACAAACAATATGTTGAAACTTTTATTGGCTCGGTGTCCTACCCGGGGCATCGTAGCTCCATTTGTGAGGGCTTTTTTGTATGACATTTCCATATATCATTAATCAAAACATTGGACGTTTGTTGCATTTCAAATCTTGTGCTCTTTTTCTTTCTGTGTTATATATTGCAAAACAACTATATTTACACACACTCACTTATACAGGTTTCAATCCACTCTGGATCTCACTGGTAACGGCTCTGCTACCACCAGTTATGACTTCGAGAATCCGATCAACTTGGCCGAAGACGAAGGTGAAGATGATTGCGAAGTACCTGGTGAACTCGCAAGACTGCTACTCCAGGAAGAGAGGGCCATTCCGCCGCATGAAGAGCCGGTGGAGACAGTGAACTTGGGTACTGAGACAGATAGAAAAGAAGTCAAGATCGGTACCAATCTAGAGCTCAGCGTGAAGCAACGATTGATCCAGATGCTGCATGACTACATGGAAATCTTTGCTTAGTCTTACGAAGACATGCCCGGTTTAGATGCCGACATTGTGGTTCATCACCTGCCTACCAAGGAAGACTGCCCTCTGGTAAAGCAAAAGGTCCGCCATATGCGCCCAGAGATGTCCGAAAAGATCAAAGCTGAGGTTATGAAGCAATTCGATGCCGGGTTTCTAGCAGTGACTTCTTACCCTCAGTGGGTTGCCAACGTGGTGCCAGTATCGAAGAAGGACGGTAAGGTCAGAATGTGTGTTGACTACATGGATTTGAACAGGGCCAGCCCCAAAGATGATTTCCCTCTGCCTCACATCGACATTCTTGTTGACAATACTGCTCAACACAAGGTGTTCTCCTTCATGGATGGTTTTTCAGGGTATAATCAGATCAAGATGGCTCCGGAAGATATGGAAAAGACTACCTTTGTGACTCAGTGGGGCACCTTCTGCTACAAGGTCATGCCATTCGGGTTGAAAAATGCTAGGGCAACCTACCAACGCGCCATAGTTGCTTTATTTCATGATATGATCCATCATGAGATTGAGGTATATGTTGATGACATGATTGCAAGGTCTCAAACTAAGGAGGAACACCTTGACCATCTGCGGAAGCTGTTTGACCGACTGAAGTTGTACAAGCTGAGGTTGAATCCAAACAAATGCACCTTTGGGGTGAGGTCTGGAAAGTTGTTAGGTTTCATTGTAAGCGATAAAGGTATTCAGGTGGACCCTGCCAAGGTGAAGGCCATACAAGAGATGCCGACTCCCAAGACAGAGAAAGAAGTCAGAGGCTTTCTAGGACGACTGAATTACATTGCCCGATTCATCTCACATCTAACTGCTACCTGTGAGCCAATCTTCAAATTACTGAAGAAAGATCAAGTAGTACGTTGGAACGATGAATGTCAGGCCGCTTTTGAAAAGATAAAAGAGTATCTCCAAGAGCCACCCATTCTTATGCCACCAGTGGAAGGGAGACCTCTAATACTATACTTGACAGTACTTGACAACTCGATGGGGTGTGTGCTGGGGCAGCATGACGAGTCTGGCCGAAAAGAGCACGCTATTTATTACCTGAGCAAAAAGTTTACCGACTGTGAGTCTTGGTACTCACTGCTCGAGAAAACTTGATGCGCTCTGGTATGGGCTGCTTGCCGGTTGAGACAGTATATGCTGACTCACACTACTCTGTTGATTTCAAAGATGGATCCCATCAAGTACATATTCGAAAAGCCTGCTCTGTCTGGAAGAATAACAAGATGGCAAATGATCTTGACAGAATATGATATCCAGTATACAACTCAAAAGGCAATCAAAGGAAGTGTATTGGCAGACCATCTGGCACACCAACCTGTGGACGATTACCAATCCTTGAACTTTGAATTTCCGGACGAAGATATCATGGTAGTAACTGATTGTGAAGTACCTGGACCAGATGAAGGACCTGAGGAAGGATCCCGATGGTCTATGCACTTCGACGAAGCCTCAAACTCTTTGGGTAACGGTATCGGCGATGTAATCATATCCCCCAAAGGAACTCATACTCCACTCACCGCCCGACTGTGTTTCAACTGCACCAACAACATGGCGGAATATGAGGCATGTATCATGGGTCTCCAAGCTGCAATCGACTTAAGGATCAAGTTTCTGAGTGTCTTCGGAGATTCCGCTCTCGTGATCAATCAGATCAAAGGCGAGTGGGATACGAAACACCCAAATCTTATTCCTTACAAGGAGTATGTGCTGACTTTGCTTCCCCACTTTGAAGAGATAGCTTTTGAACACTTCCCGAGAGAGGAGAATCAGCTAGCGGACGCACTAGCTACGATGTCTTCAATGTTCAAAGTCAAATGGGACAATGAGGCTCCCCGGATCATTATCTGGAAGTTGGACGAACCTGCATACTGCTGCGATCTTGAGGCCGAAAAGGTGACTGAAAAACCCTGGTATCATGAGGTGAAGAGATACTTGGAAGCTCAGGAATACCCTGAAGGTGCATCTGTCAACGATAAGAAGTTCTTGAGGAGGTTTGCGGCAAAATTCTTCCTCAGCAACGACATTCTCTACAAATGGAATCATGATTCAACTCTACTGCGTTGTGTGGATAAGGCTGAAGCAGAGAAGATCATGATAGAACTGCATGAAGGTACATTCGGAACACATTCCGGTGGACACACCATGGCAAAGAAAATCCTTCGGGCAGGATATTTCTGGTCCACAATGGAAGCCGACTGTTACCAACATTCTCGAACTTGTCATAAATGCCAGATCTATGCTGATAAGGTGCACATCCCTCCGGTTCCTCTGAACGTCCTGACGGCACCTTGGCCTTTTGCAATGTGGGGCATCGATATGATCGGCGAGATCCGACCGACGGCATCCAACGGGCATCGCTTCATCTTGGTAGCGATCGATTACTTCACGAAGTGGGTTGAGGCAGCTTCCTACGCCACGGTAACCAAGAGCGTCGTGGCACGTTTCATTCGGCATAATCTGATCTGTCGGTACGGCGTCCCGGAAAGAATCATTACGGACAATGGTACCAATCTTAACAACAAGATGATCACTGAGCTCTGCGAGCAATTTAAGATACAACACCACAACTCTTCTCCTTACCGGCCGAAGATGAATGGGGCTGTAGAAGCAGCCAACAAGAATATCAAGAAGATTGTGTAGAAGATGACAATGACCTACAAAGATTGGCACGAAATGCTACCGTTTACTCTTCATGGGTACCGTACCTCAGCAAGGACGTCAACCGGGGCAACTCCTTTTTCCTTGGTCTATGGCATGGAGGCAGTCTTGCCAATTGAAATCCAGATACCCTCTCTCCAGATAATGAAGGATGCAGACTTGAACGAAGATGACTGGATCCAGACTCGACTTGATCAATTAAACCTGATTGACGAAAAGAGACTCACCGCTATCTGTCATGGTCAGACGTACCAAAAACGGATGATCAGGGCATTTAACAAGAAAGTCAGACCACAAGAGTATCAAGTTGGGGACCTGGTAATCAAACGCATTATCCTTCCTCAAGGTGATCCCCGGGGCAAATGGACCCCTACGTACGAAGGGCCATTTGTGGTTAAACATGTGTTCTCAGGAGGAGCCATGATTCTAACCACCATGGATGGTGACGACCTTCCTCACCCCGCCAATGCAGACATAGTAAAAAGATACTACGCATGAATAAAAAGACCCGCTAGGTTGACATACCTAGGCAAAAATAAGGGCTTCCCGGCGAACCAAAAAGGTTCGGGCAAAAATAAGGGATGAAATAAAAAAAAATCTGTACACCCGGCAAGTCGAAAACCTGAAAAGGCGGCTTGGGCAAAAATGGGTATCCCGGTGGACTGAAAACCCGAAAGGGCGGTCCAAGCAAAAGTTAGGGATAAAGCGTAACACTATGTCTCATTGGATCACCCGGCATCCATAATTCGGCATCAACTATCTGGTTCAGACTTCGCCATCGATCAATCAGCTTCATCTTCAACTAAGCAGCAAAGTGATGAGACGCTTGAAGACATAAAGGCGGTAGCAGAGTTGGAACCCAATGGGAATATTGTGCACATAACTGTTTTGTTTCCTTTTCAAAATTGTATAAACTTTGTGTTATTCGGCGGCGTTCTCTTACTAGGACGTCAGCCTCTTGTACAAAAAACGCCTATTTACAGGCAAATTTCAAAATCAATACAGATTCAGTTTTCCAAACAAATTGCCAATTGTTTTTCCTTTTTTCTGTTTTGTCTTGCGAAGAACGTCCAATGTTCATTTTTGATATATGCATTTGACATTAAATTGCTAATTCATAGATACTTGCATATGAAACAAAAGACTAATTACAGGTGACATCAGAAACATGGGCAATGTAAAATTGTCCAGGCAGTCTAGTTGCTTTGTCCGCCAGGGTACCAAGGTAGATTTAACTGAAGAATACGACCAAGTTATCTCAACTCCCCTCAGAGTAAGACAAGATAGCAACATTCCCCAGCGGAGTATAGGCATTCCTCAACAAGCATCCCCGGCAGTCTTGATCTAAGATTGTTCCCCGGCGGAATACGGACACTCCAGTGGAACCATTTTCTAGTACAGTCCGAAAGTTTCCCCAAGAAATTTGGAATCCATATCCCCAGCAGGTCTTGAAGCTTATCCCCAGTAGATTCTGGAAGCTTATCCCCTGCAGAGTACGGACGTCTCTCCCGAGCTTTATTCAAAGTTATTCCTCACAAGGGCTTATAACTGGGTTATCCTCAGCTAATTACCACAGAAGATCGCCCTCGGCAAAGTTCTTCCTATCCCCAGCGGAGTTCATCAAAGCTCCCCAACATAACTTATCTTACAATCCCCAGCAGAGTTTATCATTGTCATCCCCAGAGGAGTTTATCTTTGTTATCCCCAGCGGAAGCAAAGAGCTCTACTCTTCAACATCAACCCAGGATTTAATTCCCCGGCCGGTCGTCAAAGATTTATTTTCCTAGACGAAAATACATTCATAAACACTTCATATTTCATACATCTTGCTTACATACATGATAAAGTGCATACAACACAATCTCATTTTGAACATCATGACATCATGCATATCATACATCATGACATCGCATACAACTGATGTTTTGCCTTTTCAGGAAAAAGACAACTACCTTCAACTGTCACAGTTTCCAGATTCGATTCCTGTATCTAGCCAGGGCACATCTGTGAGTGATCAGTTTCCAGATTCGATTCCTGTATCTAGCCAGGGCACATCTGAAGAGTTTGAAGATTCGATTCCTGTATCCAACCAGGGCATATCTATCAACTATCACTACTTCCAGATTCGATTCCTGTATCTAGCCAGGGCACATCTGAAGAGTTTGAAGATTCGATTCCTGTATCCATCCAGGGCATATTTGTTGACGACTATTTCCAGATTCGATTCCTGTATCTAGCCAGGGCATATCTGTTGACAACTATTTCCAGATTCAATTGCTGTATCTAGCCAGGGCACATCTGAAGAGTTTGAAGATTCGATTCCTGTATCCAGCCATGGCATATCTGTTGACGACTATTTCCAGATTCGATAACTGTATCCAGCCAGGGCATATCTATGAGAAACCGATTGTAGATTCAACACCTGTATCTAGCCAGGGCATATCTGCATGAGGAGATTGAAGATCAATACCTGTAACCATCCAGGAAAACATCTGTCTTTCTCAAAATACACAAGTTCTCGCTAAGGAATCTCTTATGCGATCAACACTTCCAAATGGCATCTATAAGCCCATTCCCGGCAAGGTTCTGTCACATCTCCAGATGGCATCTATAAGCCCATCTCCCTATCCACCATCTCTCCAAATGGCATCTGTAAGCCCATTCCCGACATCACATTGCTGATACTCCAACATGCGAGTGCAAATTTCCGGGCACTCTAGTGTCCAATCTCCTTTTACCTTCGAGTCACGAAAGGCAAACTTGCCAATCTAACTCTTCAGGTTCAAGAAGATTGAAAAGGGGCAACTGTTGTACCCCAAAATTTTCCCTCCCATTTCCTCAACATTTTCTCATCACAAAACCCTTGGAGCTCAAGATCCAGTTAGGAATTCCTCTGCTCAAGACTTCTCCTTGCACTGTTGACCCAAATTAGGGTTTGTGTTTGCACAAAGATATTTTGACCTAAAATGCCTAAGATGACTTTCATGCTTCATGTTGGACTCTCAAGTTTATCCATACCAAGTTTCAAGTCTTGATTCCAAATTTTGCCCAGTCAATTGGACAGTTGACCTAGAAATCAACTGTATTGGGGAAAAAGTCAACTGTGGCCAATTGACAGTCAAATCTCATGAAAATTGACCCACATCAACATTATGAACTCACATGGACCATTTGATCAAGTTTGGATCACAATTCCACAAGAAATTTGATCAGATCACCAAAAGGGCAAAATGGTCATTTTTAGGGTCTTGACTGCACAAAGGCAACTTTTGACTGTTTGACCTAACCAATGGCAAACCAAGCTCACATATGGACTCAAGGACCCCATGGAATTGTCTTTACATGCTCAACAAGTTCAAAAGACCCCAAATGCACAAGATTGACAGTTGAATTTCCCAGTCAATTGATCAATTTTGACTGTATACTGAAAAGTCAAACTTTGACTTTTTGGTCAAAATCAAGTGTAAAGATTCATTTTTCATCAAAACATGCCAAATCATGAAACTTGTTCATCAAGAAATCAAGAATTGCAAATTAGGGTTTGAAATGAAGATTTTTCATAACTTAGAATTTTTCTAAGTTATGAAAAACCCTAATTTTTTCCTAACTTTGCCCCACTTTCTCACCAAGATTCATTTGGATTCAAGCAAAAGTCAAAACATGAAAGTTGTAGCCTATTGCAAAATCTATAACTTTGATTCACAAAGTTTTCCCAAAAGAAGCTTGTAGCTCAAGTTACAACTTTTGGAACAAGGGTACCAAACCATTCTTAACTTAGAGAAAATTTGACCTATTTTAGGCAAGGTTTTTACCTAACTTCAAGACCATTTTTCACATACTTCCACTTGGAATTTCAATTTGCATTTCAAATATGGATTTTAGTACACATTCCAAGCTTTCCAAAATATCCAAGAACTCATCAAATAACCTCATGGTTAGAGAGAATCGAATTTGGCAATATGGGAAAAACTCACTTTGTTCATGACCAAATTACATGTCCATACACTTAGGCAATTTTGAACTCAGCTTGCATTTCTTGATTACAGGCCCTAAATCCCTTTTGCACTCATAAATTTAATGCAAAATCATTGTGCCAAGACCATATTTTATCTGTTCAAGCATTGCATAGAGGTTTAGTCCCAAAGTAGAAAAAGCATAATGGCCATTTTTGCAAAAGTGGAACTTTATGTCAATTGGCAATCCAAGCAAGTACATTGCATATCCTCTTGGCACAAGTTATTAGACTAATTACACTGATCAAGACTAAGTGGTGCAGCACATTAGGGGGGCCTCTATCAGCCTAGAACTCAAGTGGACCTTTTCTTGCTTAAGTGTGAAGAAAGCTAGCATAACATCACACATCTATCATTCCTGTAAACCAAGCCTTAAGCAAAGATTTTGTACACTTTCAAAACATCCTAACTGAGCTAGAACACGAGCCAACCATCTCCATTGCCCTCTAAAACACAAAATCACCCTCAAACTGCCCAAACAGAGCACCTGCTGCAGATTGAGTTCCATAGCTCAATCCTTCCATGCATTCTTGCTAAAAACCCTTCAAACACATCCCACAACATCCCTTGAAGCTATTCCAAACCTCAAACACGACCTGTAACACTCCCATTCAACATCACCATTTTCATTTTTCTGTTTTGTAGGTGGAGTTCTATAACTCGATTCAGCTAGTTTCAAAGCAAAGTAAAACTTGGAATAGCATCCCTGGACATCAAGGAAGATGTACCAATCATCACCTTGCATTGAAGACACCTCCATCACCAGATACAACTCCAACTGAACAGGTAAGTTCATGAACTCGTATCTCTCTATCCAGGCATTGTTAGCTTTAGGTTTGTGAAGAAAATATGTCACATTCATAGCCCTGAACATGCCCCTGTAATTAGTTTTCATTTATATTATGTGTGTTGTGAGAATTTAATGTCTGAACATGGGACAAAAACTAGGCCAAGAATTGGGGGAGAAGAAATTCTCTCTCATCTTAGAGAGTTAAGTCAAGTTCTTTATATGACTGGATTCGTCTCTTAATGCTCTACATTTTTCATGTTGTGAGTTTTGCTTGAAAGTCCAGGAATTGGGAGATAGCAAACGCGTGTTTTGTTTGAACAGAAATGCTGGAGGTTGAAGATGACAGGGTTCTGGGCTGGGCCTGTTTCACTTTTCTTTTTGCACCTTGCTTTTACTTTTACACCCCCTAGGCCCATTATGCTTATTTTTATGATTTTTTGACCTTTTCTTTTTTTGTTCTGACTTATTTATTTTTTCTTATAATATTAAAAATATAAAAAATATTTTTTACACCATTTTTGAATTTATTAGGCTTTTATTTGTTTAAATGGTTATTTGTACATAAATAACTATATAGACATACTTTTATTTAAAAAAATACTAAAATAGTGCAAACACATTTTATTTTCCATTTTTATTTTATTTTATCTTCTGAAAATATTTTATATAAAATATACTTTTTTTATAAATATTAAATATTATTATGTTGTATATATAATATATATTTAGTAAATAATACAAATACATACATATTTATTAGCATATTTAGAAAAAAAATACAAAATATACACATTTTTATTTTTATTAATTTATTAATATTAAAAATACCTTTTTGACAAATATACTTCATTTTTATTTTATTTTTGTATATAATAAATAAATATTGTATATATTAAATAATTAATACTTTTATTTAATAAATTAGGGTTTTCCCTAAATACATAAAAACTCCAAAAATAATACTTTTTATTTTTTTTATTTGACATATAAAAATACCCTTTTTTTCATACATATAAAAGACATTTTTTGCATCTTGCATATTTATTCCATTTTTATTTAATTATTGTATGTTAAATAATTTGTATAATTCCCATTTGATGTAATAGTCTAGGTTTAAATTCCTTGTCAAAATACCCCCCATTTGAACATTTGTACCCCCCTTCCCATATTGTGTTGTAATAACTTAGGAACTTTATTTTTCGCACTTTAATGCTTTCTAATTATACCATGCTAGAATTAGGGTTTGTATGCGAATAAAAAATAACAAAAATAGTTTGACCTAATTTCAAAGATAATCAAGCATGAAAATGGACAACACTAATCACACTTGCACCCCTAGGGTATTCCACTTGTTGCCTTCAATAAATGGGCCATATTGCATGTTAGGTCTCTTTGGGAAAAACAAACAATCAAATGATCATAGTCCCTCGATGACGCTTTCGAAAGTTGCCTAAAAATGATCAAAGTCCCTTAAAGGAAAAATTGCCCAAAGATACTTGGCACCATTGCATTTATGGTCTAAACGATGACCCGCGCCCGTTCCTTTCACATCCTAACACAAGATTGTCCACCAAATGCAATGGTGGAACAAAATTGTTAAAAGGGTTAAAACATAGCAAAGATCTTTGAGAAATTTAGGAGTAGACAACCTCTTAGTTACTTGAATCAAACTTGCAAAACAAAACACTTGCCTATTTTTTAAACCACACCTCACAACACACTTTCAAAACAACTTTCAAAACATTGAAAACTTTTCAAAAAGATAAGTACACCTTTGTATACATACCAACATAGATCATTACAAAGGTTGCCACAACAAATGGCCTCTTTTCAAAACATTTTCAAACCCACACACACAAAGCACCATTTCAAACAATTGAAAATTAAGGCAAGTTGATATAAGCAAGTAACTAAGAGCCCATGGATAACCATGGATAGAAAGGGTGCTAATACCTTCCCTTTCTATAATCTACTCCCCGAACCCAAGAAAACATCTCAAAGGTTTTTGCTGTGCTTTTTAACCTTTCCTTAGGATAAAATAAAAAGTCGGTGGCGACTCTTGCTCAACCGAAACATTTGCGAAAATAAACGCAAAACCATAGTCAGTTCTCCCACCGTATCACAGGTGGCATAGACAAAATTCTTTTTGTCAAGGAAAAAGAAAGGAAGATCATGATTGCACAAATTTACATTGATGATATTGTGTTTGGTGGGATGTCAAATGAGATGGTTCAACATTTTGTCAAGCAAATGCAGTCAGAATTTGAGATGAGCCTTGTTGGTGAATTAACCTACTTTCTTGGTCTGCAAGTTAAACAAATGGAATATTCCATATTTTTATCTTAGAGCAATTAGGCTAAGAACATAGTAAAGAAATTTGGGATGGAAAATGCCAGTCACAAAAGAACTCCTGCTCCCGCACATTTGTAATTGTCTAAAGATGAAAAAGGAGTAAGTGTGGATGAAAGTCTTTACAGAAGTATGATAGACAGTCTTCTGTACCTCACAGCTAGCAGACCTGACATTGCCTTTGTTGTAGGGGTGTGTGCTAGATATCAAGCTGATCCTAAAGTTAGCCATGCAAACCATGTGAAGAGAATTCTTAAGTATGTGAATGGGACAAGTGACTATGGTATGATGTATTCTCATGGATCTAGTTCTGCTTTAACTGGTTATTGTGATGCTGATTGGGCAGGAAGTGCTGATGATAGAAAAGTACATCAGGAGGATTCTTCTTTTTGGGAAATAATATCATATCTTGGTTCAGTAAGAAGCAAAATTGTGTGTCTCTGTCCACTGCTGAGGCTGAGTATATTGCTGCAGGAAGTAGTTGTTCTCAATTGGTTTGGATGAAACAAATGTTAACAGAGTATAATGTCAAACAAGATGTCATGACATTATTCTGTGACAATCTAAGTGCCATAAATATAAAAAAAATCATATTCAACACAGCAAGACCAAACACATTGATATCCGTCATCACTTCATAACAGAGCTTGTTGAAGAAAATATTGTTGCCTTAGAACATGTAGCAACTGAATTACAACTAGCTGAAATTTTCACTAAGGCTTTGGATGCTAATCAATTTGAGAACTTAAAAGGAAAATTAGGGATTTTCTTATATGAGGGTTTGTAGCAATTAAGGGCGTGTGGGAATATCATTAAAGTGATATTATATTATTTATGTTTCTAACAAATCAAATTTCGAAAGCAATCATTATAAGATTGTCTCAAAGTTTTTCCCACACGCTATAAAATCACATCCTTATACTTTCATAAACTCTTCATTCTCCTTTACAGAAAAAGAATCCTTGTCATTCTTCACCTCTTTGCTCAAAAATCTTCAAAGATGTCTCAACATCATGCATCGTCTCCCTCAAAATCTATCAACCATCCTGAGAAACTCTCCCATGACAGAGTATTTGACGTTACTCCTCTAACAACTATCCCACCTCTTAAGAAGAAGGTCAAGAAACCCAAATCGTCACCTGCAAAGAAATCCAAAGACGATAAAGGTAATGCATCTACTGCTACTGATGATAGGACAGAAGAAGAGATTGTTAATGTTGATAGAATCATTAGAAGGCTAGTAGATAGAGTGTTAAATGAAGGTTTTGTTATGCCTGGGAATTTTACTCCTCTTGCTCGTATGCCTGCTCCAGATGACAAAGGAAATGACCCTAAAAGTGCTGTTGAATCATTCATTTTCAAGAAAGATGCTGCTGAAAGCAAACTTGACAAGCTTTCTACTTTTGCTCTAAAATAAGTGGAAGTTGATGTTGAACAAGATATTAAGAAGAACTCCCATGCTAAGGAAGATGATGCTGGATCCAAAGCTGTAGAAGGTCAAAATGATGAGAATGTGGTTAGTATTGATGAGTTGTCTGACAATGAGCTCATTTCTAATGTGGTTCCTGGAATTGCTAAAAGGCTCAAATGCAGGAAATTGAAGGATGTGAATAGCACACCCCCTGCCAAGGTAATCAAGAATAAAACCATGTATGGTCTCCCAAAGCCCGAAAGTAAAATGGTTCCTCCCTCTAGCAAAAGAAAAGCTAGACCTGATAGCTCCATAGATGATGATGATGTTGTAAAGAGATCTAAAGGTAAGAAGAAATCTAAATTGGTAGAAGAGGATAAATCTGATTATGATGTCGAGGAATATGTCCGGGACATCTCTCCCGTGAAAAAGTCTGCAAGCAAAAAGCTTTCTGTTTGGGTACCTGATGCCCCTCTTGACAACATTTCCTTCCATTCTGTTGGGAATGCTGAAAAGTGGAAATATATATTTCAAAGAAGAATTTCCCTTGAAAGAGAATTGGGAGCTGGTGCATTGGAGTGAAAAGAAATTATAGAGCTGATATCTTCTGCTGGATTGATGAAAACTGTTAGAGGTAGGTGTGTAGAATTTTCCCCTGCTATCATCAATAGATTTCTGGATAGGTCTGAAGATGATTATTGTGAGCTGGAAGTAACTGATAATCAAGTGTGCAAAGCCATCACTGCTAACCAAGTGAGTGAGTGACCCATGAAGAATAAGCTTCATGTTAGCAAGCTAAGTGTGAAATATGCTATCTTGTATAGAATTGTAGCTGCTAACTGGGTTCCTACCAATCATACCTCAACCATTACTATTGGCTTAGGAAAGTTTATTTATGTTGTTGGAAACAAGAAAATGTTTGATTATGGTACCTACATTTTTTATCAGACTATTAAGCATGCAGGAACATGTGTCATCAAGATGCCTATTGCATTTCCATCCCTTACTTGTAGAATTATTCTTAATCAACATCCTAGAATTTGAGTGGTAATGATGTAGTTTGCAAGAGGGAGTCTGCTCTGACCCTTCACTTCAAACTGTTTTCAGGAAAACATGTCCCAGACATTGTTTTGATATCTACACCTACTAAAAACAAGACCTCAACCAAGGATTACATGATTGCTGAATTAAGGGAAGATTGAAAAGAACTTGATGATGTGATCAGAGTTAGCTCAGCAAGAAAGCTAACTTTTGAAAAGATGATCAAGGAACTACAGAAGGACAATAACTTTGATGATAAAGTGAGCTCTTAAGGAGGATATACTAGTAAGGAAGGAAGTTATGGCTCTGCCAAGTCTACTGGTCCTGAAGACAGTTAGACTATTTGCTATTTACTTGTTTGACCCCTTTGTTTCTTTTTGGCACTTGTATGTGCTTGACTTTCGGATTCTATGGCATCTACCTATATTACTGATACTCTCTTGAATGCATCCTTTTATTTGGCATATTATGACTAAAAGGGGGAGAGAAACTCACTGACTGAGGGGGAGCTTAATACTTGAGGGGGAGCCTCATGTCTCAGAAGATGTTCTGACATCTGAAGGGGTAAGAAAACACTTAGAAGGGGGGGGGTTGAATAAGTGACTCTTTTCGTTTTCAATACAAAGCTCAAAACAATAATGGAATAACACAGTTATTTTTATCCTGGTTCGTTTGAACTCAAACTACTCCAGTCCATCTGCCAAGGTGATTTCTCCTTTCTCAACAAGGACTTAATCCACTATAATCAACTGATTACAATCACACAACAACTGTTGTGACTAACAATGCACAAGTAATCTTACAAGTGACTAACACCACTAAGACTTAAATCTAGTCCTAGTCTGCTTGAGAAATCTGACCAAACTTGGTCTCTCAAGGAACAAATACAGTAGTATAATCTTTACAGATAATTGAAATAGAGTTTGCTTCTAATCAAGCTATATCACAACTATGATTTTTCACTTAGAATATAATACACAAAAAATGTATGAACTATGAGTTTGTGAGCTTTTGAATCTTTCACGTAGTTTCTTGTTTGAACGTTGTTGTTGGCTTGCAATAAATATCCTTATACTTATAGTAGGAATAATAAGACCATTGTTGCCTTCAGAGGAAATAGAGAGCATTAAATGCTTTGCGTGTATCCTTGCGAAATTCCATTCTCCAAGAAACTAGTTGTAGGCACTTGAGTGCTTTCAGCCGTCTTTGCATTAATTAGCAAACGTCAGAATGTAAGAACGTGTTTCCTTTGCTTTGACAAGACAAGTTGATTAAGATGTTGTTTCAGAATTTGCTTCCAACTGTCTTTAAGTCAGAACATGCTTCATTCAACTTCTGGTCAGAGCGTTGCTTGCTAAGAACTTTGAACAACGCTTGCTTTCAAGTTATCTTCAGAATCAAGAAGCCTTCTAGAAGTTAGAAGATCCATTTAAAAAGTAAAGGTTCTTACCAGAGTCAGCAGATGCGTTTGAATAAAAGGTTCTTTTATCAAAGAACTTCTTCATAATCTTTGCTTAGTACTTTAGAATGTTTCTTGTCAGAACATTAACTAAGACATTCAAAACACATTCATTAGAGCATAAATTATCTTAAATATAATTTAGTTATCATCAAAACACTTGAGATAGGTCAGAACTAATCTTGTTTTTTCAATCTCCCCCTTTTTAATGATGAAAAAAATTTATTTTAGATAAAGAAATGAAACATATTAAGAGGTAAGAATCTCCCCCTGAAATGAATATTTCTATGCATAAGACATCCTGAGATAATTTAGTCAGAGTGATACACAGCCTTCTTGAATTTCTTCAGAACTTCTTCAAGAAGATAAATCTTAGCTGGAATATTCTTTCAGAGTTGAATGATACCTGCAAAAAAAATCTTTTGCACAGAAGGAATTCTTGCAAATTTGTTAGAATGTCTGAGACATAGTCCCATAACTGTTAAACAGTGATTAGTTCAAAAATGCACATTTTCTCCCCCTTTTTGGCATAATCAAAAAGTGTAATAAATGAGAAATTTTGAAAGATTTCATAAAAAGTTAAAAATAGATATCCAGAAGTACAAACAAAACAAAAATAAGAGACAAAAAGAAACTAGGATTTCTTAGAAACAAGAGCCATCAGAAGATTCTTGATTTCAGAGGCAGATTCACTTTGCATTGCCATCCAGTTCTTGAACTCTAGATTTGTTTGATCTTGCTTATCCATGCATTTATTCAAGACTTCATTCTCCCTCTTTAGCTCTTTCAGAGTGTCCATAATGAGTGAGGTAGGAGCAGAAGATGATGAAGCTTCAGTAGAAACAGGGTCAGAAGCAGCAACTGATGAGTCAGACTTCACAAAGGTGGAGAGCAAAGTGCCTAGATCCATTGCAAGAGTTGGCACAGGTTCAGGTCCATCCTTAAATGAAGGTTGATTCAATAGAACAATAGCCAGAGGATTTGAATCTTCAGAGGATTCTTCAGATTCATCTTCTGATATGTCCATCTCATCAGCTGGTGTATCAACAATCAATAGCGAAGACTTCTTATTCCAAGTATCAGCAGCTTCTATCTTGAAAGCATGCAGAAGTTTGGAAAAGTTGTCCAGCACCCGTGAGTGGCACAAATCCTGTAACTTCCGTGATTCAGCAACCAAAGTTCTTCTAAAAGTTTCCCATAGAAGATCTGTTGCTGCTGTGTTCACACTTCTGAGGCAATCTTCTTTCAGCGGTTGTAACCATGCTTGAACATTTGTTATAAAATTCTGAACCAAAGTATTTACATCTGGCTGAACAGGTTTAGGGACAACCTTTCTGTAAGTTTTGTTTTTTAAGAATTGTAGGGATTGAAAGTCCACTTCAGTTCTTAAAAAGTTATTGGTCTCAGGATTATTTGTAGGTTCAGGTTCAGGTTGGTTAACACAAATAGGAGGTTCTGATATATCATGAGATACGGATGGTTCAGCAATTTCAGTTTGTTCAAAAATTTGTTGTTCTGGAATTTTAGGAGTTGAGATAGGTGATGTATGTTGTGGTGACGTGGGTGGAGTGAAATCAGGCGAAATTATTATTGTATAAGAAGGAGTGGGAATGGGATTTTGAGGCTGTGGTTGATTCATAGCAAAAATATTCTCAGATGGTAGGTTAAAAGGAGGTTTTATTGTTGCTAGAGGTTCATTTATCCCAAGAATTCTTCAAGAGCCAGCATCATACCATCCAGTGGGTCTGGGTGATAAAGGTCTGGGAGGGGGTCTTGAGAAACGTTCAGCAGGAATAGGTTGAAAAACAGATGGTTCAGGAGGTTCTGATTGAGAGGATTCTGATTGGCTGTCAGAATGTTCATCAGAGTCAGAATCACTTAAATCTGTTGAAAACTGATTTTTACTAGGGTTGTCAGCAAGGGATTCAGATGGTAAGGTCAGATCAATGTCTACATCTAAGTCTCCTAAGGTTTGAGAGGGTTCAGCAGATGCAGATACATTTTCAGAATTATAAACAGGTATAGTTTCAGCATGATTACCTGTCTTCTTTTTCTTCTTCTGAGGAGTGTCAGAAGGTCCTTCTACAGCTTTTCTCTTCACAGATTCTTGGAGAGTAACATCAGGAGCAGCTTGATTTCTTCCTTGAAGCCAAGCTGGATCAATAGGTGATCCTGTTTCTCTGCAGGTCTCAAGATAGTGCAAAACCATACGAGGATGCTCCCCTGAGTTGAACATAGGAAAGTCAGCAATAGGAATTCTTCTCTTCTTCACAATAGTTGACAGACATGGAGAGGGTTCCACCAGCAGTTTGTCAATACTTTTCCTCTTCAGCAAGTTCTTTCCAGTCATAGTCTTACCACAGATAGGTTCAAGCTCCCCCAGAAGATTTGCTTCTTTTAGGTGAGCAATCAGACCATTCTCAGTCAGAATGTCTGATAATAACCTCCCCATAGGAATCCAATTCCTCTTTGATTTGGGATTCTTCATCCTTTCAACTTCTCTGGTTTCTTTGACATGGTTCCAGAGATGTTCAAAAAGCAAGTAGGGCAAATCAATTTTGATATTGGTTCCAAGGCAAAACAGCAGATATTGTTGATCAGTGTTGATGTAATCAGGTGAACTGGTGTCTTTCCTGTGGTGAATACATCCATGAATAATCCTTGCCCAAATCTTATACTTGTCTTTTAAGTCGCTGACTTTGGAGGAACCTTGACCATTTGTAAAAATCTCAGAATATACCCTAGACATCTCCATTCTTCCAGTGGGCATTCCTGTAACTCCAAGTCCTTTAAATCCCAACAACCTTCTGATTTGATTTTCTGTAATGGATATTTCCTTGCCCATTACAAAGTAGAGAATAACCTTAGGAGTTGCAATAGCGTGAATCCAGAATTCTTTTACCAAATGAGGAAAGACCGGACCAATAAGATGATCAAAGTAGCTTTCCCAACCTTGAAACTTCACAGCAGGGAACAAGTCAAATCCATTCTCTCTGAGATTCTCAAAGTCTACCATTAGCTCACTCAAAACTTCCAAACTTTCTACTGGAATGAGAGTTGTCCTTTCAGGTATAATGTATTGCTCAGAGTGGGTAGAGTAAGAAGAAGCCATTGAAGTTCTTTAGAAAAGAGAAATTTACGAATAGGGTTTTTAGAGAGAAGTACAGAAAAAAAACTTGAGTTGAAAGAGACAGTAAAGAATGAAAAGGGTTTTTCAAAAAGTATTTATAGGCATTAATTTCAAAGAATAGGTTAAGAATTTAAAATTAAAAGTATTTAAGACATAATTAAAGTAAAGATTAAAACGGATTTAAAAACGAATCTCATCATTACTTGCATTTAATGATTTGCTAAAAATGAGGGAAAACATGAGATTATGGCTAATCATCAACAATTACCTAGAACGTCATCAGTAGCTTTTGCATGCTTGACCTTTTAGAAACACACCACGTGTTCATATCCTGAAGGATGCATGTAACATCTATTTGTTCTAATGAATTTCTGAACTATACTTGGACATGAAGCGTTAGAATGTTTCATAACTTTTCATATAGCTTCTGTTACAACGTCTCTTCTAACTTCTGAAGAGTTGTTGATCAGAGCATTCATTTCAGAAAGTTCTGAAGTCAGTCATAGAAAATAAATATTATTTTATTCAGGACATAATTCCATACAAATATTTTTCAGAATGAAATTAAATTTGTCTTCTGAAAGGGGTTTGGTAAAAATGTCAGCCCGTTGATGGTCTGTTTTTACAAAAATTAACTTTAATATTCCCTTCTGAATATAGTCCCTTATGAAATGATATTTAATTTCTATATGTTTGTCTTTAGAATGTAAGATTGGATTTTTAGAAAGACAAATAGCAGAAGTATTGTCACAGAAGATAGGAATCTTACTTTCATAAAGGTTGAAATCTTATAGTTGACTTTTCATCCAAATCATCTGAGAGCTACATCCAGCAGCAAATATATACTCAGCTTCTGTGGTTGATAAAGCAATTGTTGCTTGCTTCTTGCTGTACCATGAGATAAGATTGTCACCCAAAAACTGGCAGCTTCCAGAGGTGCTTTTTCTTTCAGTTCTATCTCCAGCAAAGTCAGCATCACAATAACCTGCTAGTTTGTAATCTTGTGATCTTCTGTAACACAGACCAAGATTCGCAGTATCTTTCAGATACCTAAGAATTCTCTTAACAACTGTTAAATGAGATTCTCTAGGATCTGATTGGAATCTAGCACACAAGCACACGCTAAATAATATATCAGGTCTAGATGCAGTCAGATAGAGAAGGGATCCAATCATACCTCTGTAGAGCTTCTAATCTACTTTCATACTTACCTTATCTTTACCTAGAATACAGGTTGGATGCATAGGTGTCTTGGCATCTTTGCTTTCTGACATTTGAAATTTCTTCAGAAGTTCTTTAACATACTCCGTCTGATGTATGAAAGTACCTTCTGGAGTCTGGTTGATTTGAATTCCAAGAAAGAATTCACCCATCATACTCATTTCAAATTCTTCCTGCATGGTCTTAGCAAATTCTTTTCCAAGGGAGATATTAGAAGTTCCAAAAATTATATCATCAACGCAAATTTGACAGATTAAAATATCATTTTTAAATGTTTTTCTGAAGAGAGTTGTGTCCACTTTCCCTCTGGTAAAATCCTTTTCTAATAGAAAATTACTCGGACGATCATACCAAGCTCCGGGAGCTTGTTTTAAACCGTACAAGGACTTTTTCAACTTAAAAACATGTTCTGGATGTTTTGAATTATTAAATCCAGGAGGTTGATGGACATATACTTCTTCTTCAATATAACCATTTAGAAATGCACTTTTAACACCTATTTGATACAGTGAAATGTTATTTTGTACATAAAAAGAAATTAATAATCTTATAGATTCTAACCTGGCGACTGGGGCAAAGGTTTCATTATAATCAATTCCTTCTTGTTGACTATAACCCTATGCAACCAGTCATGCTTTGTTTCTGATTACTTCTCCTTGTTCGTTCAATTTGTTTCTGAAGACCCATTTGGTTCCTATAACATTGAATCCTTTGGGTCTTGGAACTAGATTCCATACATCATTCTTGGAGAATTGATCTAGTTCTTCTTGCATTGCTAAGATCCAATCATTATCTTCCAGAGCTTCATCAATGGTAGTTGGCTCAATCAGAGAGACTAAACCAAACAAATATTCTTCATTGATTATGAGAGATGATCTTGTTCTGATGGGATCTTCTTTTCTTCCAATGATCACGTCTTCTTTGTGAGCTGAAGATAATCTAGGAAACCTTTTCTGTGTTGGTTAGTCAGAGATTCTGAGATTGTTCAGAGCATTGTCAAGAGGATGATCTGATACGTCTTCTTTTGCTTCTGAACTTTCAGAGTTTGAGTGATGATCTTCTGTACCTACAGAAAAATCAATTTTCTTTAGCTGTTGTTGGCCAAGCTTATCATCAAACCTGACTTTGATTGATTCTTAAACAATCGGAGTTTCTGTGTTATATACTCTATAGCCTTTTGAGCATTCAGAGTATCCAAGCAGGAAACACTTTTGTGCTTTGGAATCAAACTTATTCAGAGTTTCTTTGGTGTTTAGAATAAAACAAGTACATCCAAAAGGATGGAAATAAGAAATGTTGGGCTTTCTGTTTTTCCACAATTCATAGGGAGTCTTTTCAAGAATAGGTCTTATAGAGATTCTATTCTGAATGTAACACGCTGTGTTCACAGCTTCTGCCCAAAAGTGCTTAGCCATATTTGTTTCATTGATCATGGTTCTGGCCATCTCTTGTAATGTTCTATTCTTTCTTTCTACAACTCCATTTTGCTGGGGAGTTCCAAGACAAGAAAAATTATGAACAATACCATTTTCTTTAAAATATTTTTCAAAATAATGATTTTCAAATTCACCACCATGATCACTTCTAACTTTTGTGATTTTAAAATCTTTTTCATTTTGCACTTGAGTACAGAAGTCAATAAATACAAAATGTGACTCATCCTTGTGTTTTAAAAACTTTACCCATGTCCATCTGCTGAAGTCATCAACGATGACCAATCCATACTTCTTGCCTCTGATGGATGCAGTTTTAACTGGCCCAAACAGATCAATATGAAGTAACTCTAATGGCTTAGAGGAAGAGACAACATTTTTAGATTTAAAGGAAGGTTTTGAAAATTTTCCTTTTTGACATGCTTCGCACATAGCATCTGAGTTGTACTTCAGATTGGGAAGTCCTCTGACTAAATTTAATTTATTTACTTGAGAGATTTTTCTAAGACTGGCATGTCCCAATCTTCTGTGCCATACCCATTGCTCATTGCTAATAGACAAAAGACATTTGACGTTTTGAGATTTAAGATCTGATAAATCAATTTTGTAAATGTTGTTCTTTCTCTTGCCAGAAAAGAGGATTGATCCATCCTTTTGACTTACAGCTTTACATGAGTTTTGATTGAAGATAATGTCATAGCCATTGTCACTTAATTGACTTATGGGCAATAAATTATGAGCTAATCCTTCTACTAATAAAACATTAGAGATAGAAGGAAGGTTACCGTTTCCTATGGTTCCAGAACCAATAATCTTCCCTTCCTGATTACCTCCAAACTTCACATCTCCTCCAGCTTTAAGTTCCAGGCTTTGGAACATAGACCTTTTTCCCGTCATGTGTCGTGAGCACCCAGAGTCCAGGTACCATGACTGGTGTTTCAATTGAGTTGTTAAGGACATCTGCAACAAATATTATTTTATCCTTAGGTACCCATATCTTTTTGGGTCCTTTTTGGTTAGCATAAGAGTTTCCAGAATGTGATGTATATTTTATATCATGTGAGTGTCCAAACTTGAATTGCTTATTCAGAGGTTTGTAAGTGAAGGTCATTTTAGCAACAGGTTTTGGAATGTATGTCTCCTTCCCTCTGGGAGGTTCATATCCAATTCCTCTTCTGTTTTTCTCACTAACTCCATAGATCATTGAAGCCATTTTGCTTCTGTCTATGCCTTTAGCAAGAAAAGATTGAAAGTTATAGTCATATTCTTTCAGAATATCTTTTGAACTAGACACAGACTCTGAACTAAAATTATTTTGAACAATTTGAATTTCCTTTTCAAGTTTAAGATTGTTTTCTAAAAGTTCAGATTTTTCTGTTTCAAGTTTCTTAAAATCAGATGCAAGACTCTTCTTGAGTTTCTTGTATTTGATTTTGAGCTTACTATAGTTTTCCAGAAGTTCTGATAAACTATCAGCAAGTTCTTCTCTAGAAAATTCAGAAAATACCTCTCTTTGTTCTGACTCAAAGTCTGAGTCATTTTCTGTGATAGCCATTAAAGCTAGGTTGGCATTTTCATCTTCAGAACCAGATTCATCTTCAGAAGAATCTGAGTCATCCCAGGTTGCCATCATTCCTTTCTTCTTTCCAAATCTGTTCTTTGGTCTTTCTTTTTGAGGCTTTGGACAATCACTTTTGAAGTGACCAGGTTCTTTGCATTCATAACAGATGATCTCTCTTTTGTTTGACTTTTTGTGTCCAGAAGATTCTGGTTTATCTTCTGACTTCTTGAAGTTCCTGAACTTCTTTTGTCTGTGCTTCCACGGATGATTGATCTTTTTGGAAAGCAAAGATAGTTCGTCTTCTTCTGAAGCTGATTCTTCAGAGTTTTCTTCTTCAGCCTGAAAAGCGTTAGTATCAAATTTCTTAATTGATTTAAGGGCTAGAGACTTACCTTTCTTCTGAGGCTCATGCTCATCCAGTTCAATCTCATGACTTCTGAGAGCGGTGATGAGTTCCTCCAGAGACACATTGTTCAGATCTTTTGACACCTTGAAGGCAGTGACCATTGGTGCCCATCTTCTGGGTAAGCTTCTGATGATCTTTTTTACATGATCTGCTTTGGTGTACCCTTTGTTCAAAACTCTCAGACCAGCGATCAGAGTTTGAAACCTAGAGAACATTGCTTCTATAGACTCACTCTCTTCAACTTTGAAGGCTTCATACTTCTGAACTAAAGCCAGAGCTTTAGACTCCTTAACTTGAGCGTTTCCTTCACGAGTCATTTTGAGAGACTCAAATGTAACACCTCTAAAAACCCCGAATAAATTTTCGCAAACACTAAAAGCATAATATCAGAGTACATGTATAATCGAGGATGCTACAATTCTCTTTTAATAAAACAAATTCCTGTCATGCATAACGTAGTAGTAACTCATACATGTTTACACAGCGGAATAATTTAATTAATAAAATCAATGTTATAATATTTTCAAAATCATCAGGGATTAACACCTGGAAAATGTCAACATCATATTATAACAAAACATAAGGAATTAAACGAGTCTGACTAAAACAGCTCGACAAACAAACGTTCCCGGAGTTACAACTATCAGAGCATGACCTGGACATTACTAAAACGAAAATAAACTAGAAACGACAAGCCTTCGCCAAGCACCTGAACGAAGCTCCTCAATCTGAAATATTCAACAGTAAGGGTGAGCATCTCAATTATACATTTGATTATACGTTCATAACAATCAATTCAGGAAACCATAAGCATCACCCAACAATTAGCATATTTCATAGTTTACAAAAATCTTTACAATTCATATACCCATAATATATTATTTTTCATATTTGCAATTAACATCAAACATCGTCAACAATTTAGCAACCATACGTGCCTACAAACAATCAAATACAACATTGGAAAAATCATCCATTCATGTTATATTCAAGGTAATGCAACACACCCATGCATGTGGTACCACTTTACCGCCCCATTAAATCTCGGGTCACGGATAACTCACCGTTCCATTATATCACGGACACGGCTACCACCTCAACGTTCCATTAAATCGCGGACACGTATATTGGCCACCATGTTAATTCCACACAATGGGAATTAACAAATGCAACATGATATGTAAGTATGTAACACTCAGCATACTATGAACATCAATCAACATATCATGCACATCAACAACATCAATCATAACAGGATATGGATAGCATGTAATCACTCAGCATACTATTTAAACATCAATCATATCAAGTCATATCATAATTCATGCTCGATAACATTATCCAAAAGCATGACAATAAAATCCACAATAACGCACAGAAAACAAAATTCAGAAAATCAACACAGCAGCATCAACACGGGTGCCCGTGTTGTGCAACACGGCCCGTGTTGTAACATATCCAGAAAACACATTTTTTTTCTCATTACAGGGGACCAACACGGGTACCCGTGTTGTGCAACACGGCCCGTGTTGTAATGTGTCCAGAAAACACATTACTTTACCAACACAGAAGAGCAACACGGGTGCCCGTGTTGTGCAACACGGCCCGTGTTGCTGAGCGCGTACAGAATTTTCCTGTACCTGTAGCAGCTCAGAACAGCAACCAAACGCGGGAAAATGCCAGCCAAAACGCGTATTTCGGTACCTAACGACATCGATTTTGTATAATTCAAAACAACACCTCAATTTCCTAATTACCAACAATCATTATAGTAACCTTAGAAGTGATTAGTCGTTCATTTTGGGGAAATCTGCTAACATTGGGGTTATCCCTATAACTTCTAAGGTAAATTCACGATCATGCAGATATACTCCCAATCCACCATTAGGAACCTAAAATCGTTAATTGATTTCATAAAATTGAGAACCTAAACCCTCTTTAACAAAGTTCAATCCTAAGGGTATCGATCCCTACTAACATCTAACAATTGGGGTTTTTCCCTACGATTACCCAAATCAACCGTACATAAACCCATAAACAAAGGTAAATCGAGTAATAGCCCCCCTTACCTTATCAATTAGCAGCTTTGAACTTTTTGAGCGATGTTCTTCGTTCTTCGTTCTTCGTACCTTCAGAGCTCTGCTTCCCAAAATCCCAACTTCTGTGTTATCGTGAATAATGAGAAAAAAATAACTTGAGTTCCAAAACATATCCTTACTTCTTTTGCACCCCCACTCTTTACTAACAACATCCAAGCCCAATAACTTAAAAGAAATCCATATTTCTTATTTCTTTTATTTTCCTCCATATTTCAAAATAAATAATTCCTTTTTATTTTATTAATTCTAATAAAATAATTTCCCAAATTTAAATAAATCAAATAATTGAAACTGGGGTGTTACATCAAACATATCATGCGTTGTATCTCTATTAGTGATTTTTTCATATTCTACTTTAGAGATAGCATTTAAAAAAATATTTCTAGCTCTGTGATGATTTTTAAAATAAGCTTTTTGTTGTCTATCCATATTTTTTCTATCCACTTTGTTTCCTTCAGAATCTGTAGGATGTTTGTAGCCATCCAAGACTATATCCCAAAGATCACTATCATGACCTAGAAAGAAACTTTCTAGTCTATCTTTCCAGTACTCAAAATCTTCTCCATCAAACACTGGAGGTTTGTTGTAACTATTATTGTTTTGTTCAGCGGCCATTGTGTTTTCTTCTGGATCTTTTCCTGACACGGTTAAGTGTTGAGCTCAGAGTCAAGCTCTGATACCAATTGAAGGGGTAAGAAAACACTTAGAAGGGGGGGGGGGGGGGGTTGAATAAGTGACTCTTTTCGTTTTCAATACAAAGCTCAAAACAATAATGGAATAACACAGTTATTTTTATCTTGGTTCGTTTAAACTCAAACTACTCCAGTCCACCCGCCAAGGTGATTTCGCCTTTCTCAACAAGGACTTAATCCACTATAATCAACTGATTACAATCACACAACAACTGTTATGACTAACAATGCACAAGTAATCTTACAAGTGACTAACACCACTAAGACTTAAATCTAGTCCTAGTCTGCTTGAGAAATCTGACCAAACCTGGTCTCTCAAGGAACAAATACAGTAGTATAATCTTTACAGATAATTGAAATAGAGTTTGCTTCTAATCAAGCTATATCACAACTGTGATTTTTCACTTAGAATATAATACACAAAAAATGTATGAACTATGAGTTTATGAGCTTTTGAATCTTTCACGTAGTTTCTTGTTTGAACGTTGTTGTTGGCTTGCAATAAATGTCCTTCTACTTATAGTAGGAATAATAAGACTGTTGCTGCCTTCAGAGGAAATGGAGAGCATTAAATACGTTGTGTGTATCCTTGCAAAATTCCATTCTCCAAGAAACTAGTTGTAGGCACTTGAGTTCTTTCAGCCGTCTTTGCATTAATTAGCAAACGTCAGAATGTAAGAATGTGTTTCCGTTTCTTTGACAAGACAAGTTGATTAAGACGTTGTTTCATAATTTGCTTCCAACTGTCTTTAAGTCAGAACATGCTTCATTCAACTTCTGGCTAGAGCGTTGCTTGCTAAGAACTTTGAACAGGGCTTGCTTTCAAGTTATCTTAGGAATCAAGAAGCCTGCTAGAAGTTAGAAGATCCATTTAAAAAGTAAAGGTTCTTACCAGAGTCAGCAGATGCGTTTGAATAAAAGGTTCTTTTATCAAAGAACTTCTTCATAATCTTTGCTTAGTACTTTAGAATGTTTCTTGTCAGAACATTAACTAAGACATTCAAAACACATTCATTAGAGCATAAATTATCTTAAATATAATTTAGTTATCATCAAAACACTTGAGATAGGTCAGAACTAATCTTGTTCTTTCAACATCTTCCTATGCTAACTGACATCTTCACATGCTAACAACTAACTGCTAACTGAGTTTTTGTTTTGCTTATGTTGTTGCTCTGATAATGCTATGATAATGTGCTCAAATAATGTTTTAGCCAAAATTTGACAAAGGGGGAGTTTGTAAGTGTTTGTTGGCAGAAAATTTGGTAAAACAATGACTTGATAATGTTGTGCTAATGTCTCAATATTTGAAGCAAACTGTTTTGAATGATATCAAAGCAGATGTGTTGACATCTGCCTCCTGAGCTGAACGAAACTTCATATCTGGTTTAAGTTTTCTGTTTCCTGTTTTTATGCACACCATCATTCAGGATTTGGGACTCATAGCTTGCGAAAACTATGGAGGAATATTTTTCGATATGCTTTATCTTTATGAATTATATCTTGGTATGTTTTCATGGAAATATTCAAAAGATTGGGATATTTGTTTTCCAGCCCAAGCCCACCGTTACGCCTTTATAAGGACCTGCATCCTTATTCATTTGACTGTAACTTTTAAAGAAGAATACATTCCTTCTGTTTTAGAAGTCTAAGTCTTTTAGTTGTGATACACTCTAGTATTAGGTTAATACTTGAGTTGTTATTTGAGTTGTTAATTGTGGATCATTCATAAGCTTTTAAGTATTGAATGATTGAAGTCTTTATAACTTAATAATTATGTTGTTATTCACTGTTAGTGATTGAAGGGATTTGAGGAGGGCCTCATACCTAGGTGTGTCTTAGGTAGAAGTATAGCACGGGTAGTGATTAAGTGATTAGATCGTAAACTGGTTGTTTATTGAGGGTCTATGAATTGATACTATTTAGTGGACTTGTCTCTGGCTTGGTAGCCCCCAAAGTAGGTGTTGTTGTACACTAACTAGGTTAACAATCCTTTGTGTTTTTACTGCTTTTATTATTGTTGCACTTTACATTATCCTCAGATATTTGTGCCGTGACATCTCCTTCGACATCATATATCTGACACCAGAATTTCAATATCCAATAAGCATATTAGAAGACATTCCAGTTAGAATCGGCCAACTTTATATCCCGACAGATTTTATGGTCATGGACATTAAAGAAGATGAAGAAATCCCAATACTCTTAGATAGACCATTCTTATCAACAGTTGGAGTCATAATAGATGTTAAAAGAGGAAAATTGACCTTTGAAGTGGGTGATAAGAAGATATAATTCATACTTTCCAAATTTCTAAAGGCACCTGTCATAGAAGACTCGTGTTATGCCATCGATATCATTGATGAATGCATAAGGGAGCTGGACCAAGAAGAACCTTCTGAAACAATTTAATCACCCTCGACCCCCATAAGAGAGAACGACGGATTTGAAAAATTAATGGAACCATACATTAATGACGACCTTTATGAATTCTTAGCATTTACCCCAAACCATATGCCATGTCCTAAGAAACCATCTATAGAACTTAAGAAACTACCAAAAAATCTAAGATACGAGTTTTTAAATGAAGAACTGAATTGCCCGGTCATAGTCAGTGCCACCTTAAATAAAGATGAAACAAATAAACTCTTGGATGTTTTGCGAAAGTATCCCTCAACTTTAGGATATAACATATCTGATCTCAAAGGGATAAGCTCATATGTATGCATGCACCAGATTTTGCTGGAGGAAGATTTCAAACCCTCCAGGGAGCATCAAAGAAGGATAAACCCTATAATGATTGATGTGGTTAAGAAAGAAGTACTAAAATTACTTGAGGCTGGTATAATTTATCAAATTTCGGATAGTAAGTGGGTAAGATCTGTACATGTGATGTCTAAAAAGGGAGGTGTCACAAGTGTGCAAAACGAGAAAGGAGAGCATGTAGCTAAGCGTGTAGAAAACTTTTAGCTAGGAAGGATCATTTCCCTCTTCCATTCATAGATCAAATGCTTGAACGTCTAACTAGACACTTTTACTTTGTCTATCTAGATGGATACTCGGGATTTTTCCAAATTCCTATTCACCCTGAAGACCAAGAGAAGACAACCTTTACATGCCCTTATGGAACATTTGCCTATAGACAAATGCCATTCCGACTTTGCAATGCCCCAACCACCTTCCAACGCTGTATGATGTCGATCTTCACAGACTTCCTCCATAAAATCATGGAAGTTTTTATGGATGATTTCTCAGTATGCGAATTCAGTTTTGAAAACTGTCTTGCTAACCTCGAGAGAATTTCGGAAAGGTGCGTGGAAGTAAAACTTGTGTTAAACTGGGAAAAATGTCATTTTATGGTTACAGAAGGTATAATATTAGGACACATAGTCTATGAAAAAGACATTTAGGTTGACAAAGCCAAAATAGAGGTTATAGAAAACCTCAAATCACCTAAGACCGTTAGGGAAGTCCGAAGCTTTCTTGGACATGCCGGTTTTTATCGATGCTTTATCAAAGACTTCTCTAAAATAACCAAACCTATGATTGGACTTCTAATGAAAGACGCTGAATTTGTTTTCGATGAAAAATGTATTGAAGCATTCAACCTCTTGAAACAAGCACTGATTTCCGCATCTATTATACAACCCTCAGATTGGAACCAGACTTTCAAAATCATGTGTGATGCTAGCGATTACATTGTTGGTACTGTGTTAGGCAAATAAAGGACAAGAAATTACATGTAATTTACTATGCCAGTAGAACCCTGGATGCCTCTTGTAATAAGGTGGGAGAACTGACTTGGGTGTTTTGCATTTTATCACAATTATTGCGAATAGCAAGAGTCGCCACCAACTTTTCTTTTATCCAATAAAGGAAAAGGGTGAAAAGAACAGGAAAGACCTTTTGAGAATTTTCTTGAGTTCGTGGGGTAGTGTTGTACCCCAAAATTTGCCCTCGCATTTTTCCACATGAAATCACAGCTTCAGGCGTTTCCTGATTTTTTCAAACTGACTCAAGAATCGGTCAAACAGACTTTTCTCGTCAGTCAGGACACAATTAGGGTTTTACTGATTTTCAGGGCTCCGGAATGTTTCACACAGTTGGCTTAGGGTTTTGGTTGATTCTCGCTCAACTTTGATCAGGCGAATGCTCTTTGGCATTTAACCAGGAATTAGGGTTTGTGCGCGCGTTCTCAGAAGGATTTAAATTCTACAGTGTTTTGCAAGACATTCCGAGATTTGGGTTGAATTCGCATTATTTGATTTAATCAGTAAAAGACTGCAGTTGGTTTGAATTCACGTTTGTTTGATTAAACCAGTCAAAAGATATATGCAGTTTGGATTTACAGTGTTTGGTAAAAATCAGTGAAAAGAGGGAATGCGTCTGATCAATTGTTGTGATTAACTGTTATTTTGCTTTGAACATTGGAAGCGTCAAGTTTATTAATGGATCAATACTGAAATATTGTTTAGTTAATTATTTATTATTCTAAAGATTAAATAAGTTGGAATTTATTTTCAATTTATTTTAATTTAAAGAACTATAAATAATAAATAAACAATTGAAGAAGAGAAGAATTAATTAAATAAAAGGGCTTTTTATTTATCTTTAAGTCATTTGTATAATTGTTTTTGTTTACAAAATGTTGACAAAATTAATGTTACATTTATTTAAGGCTAAATAAAAACTATCCTAATTATTTTTCTAATCTTCAAATCTACATCCGCTATCCCTCGCTCCAGTGCTCCATTTTTCATCTGCAAGAGAAAAGAGAAAAGTCAAATAACAGTTAAATTGAATTGAAAAGACAGATAAAATTACAGTCATCATTAAGGGCCACTGATTGGGATCAGTTAACCCTCTTTGCAAATCACGGGATTTCTCCCGGTTCACAAAGAGGGAAGAATTCTATTTGCTAATCATGAATGCAAAGTTGAGAAAAAATGCAAAGTGTCAAAACTGCATAAATTCAAAATCTCAAACTCCAAGTTCAAACCCAACTAAAAATCAAATTGCAACTTTCTGTCAAAAAATGCCAAAAGGTACAAGTTACTGCACAAAGATATCAAAGAAGATAAAAAGTACAAAAGCTGTCAAGAAGAGATAAGATATGCAGAGGAAAACTATTGTGCAAGCAAGCATATTGACTTTTCATCATTTCCCAATGGCCCTTTCATAAAAAGTACAGCAGAAAACATAGTTTAATATTTAGCTGTACTGAGAGAGAAGAGGAGAGAGATAAAAGAATGCAGGTTTTTAGGCTTTAGGCAGGAAGAGAGAAATATACAAAAGGACTGTACACAGGAAGATAGAAGGAAGTAAAAGAAAACTCTAACACAAAAAATATACAAACTGCTAAACCAGCATAACCTGCTAAGCATTTTTAAACCTGTTAAGTCCAAAACACAAAAACCCTGTCAAGCCTCAGCATAAACCGGTGAAGTTTCAAACACAAGCCTAACCTGCAGATGTAAAAAACCTGAAACCAAATGCTAATGGCCAAAACCAAATGCTAATGGCCTAAACCAGAACAAGCATAACCTGTCAAGGCCAAGCCTGCACCTGCCTAAATTCAAACCTGCTAAAACCTGAAGCAAACTTGCCTACTGCATAAGCCATGCCAGCATAAAACATGGCCTAAACTCCAACCTGCTGTCCAGAACCTCAAGCAAAAAACCTGTTAAGGCCACAAAACCAGTCAAACCTGCCTTAAGCTTACAGAAAAGGCCTTACCATTTTCCAAACCTAAAGTATCAAAACCTGTACCATTCAGTTCAAGCCTTAAAACCAGTCAAACCTGTCTTAAGCTTACAGAAAAGGCCTTACCATTTTCCAAACCTAAAGTATCAAAACCTGTACCATTCAGTTCAAGCCTTAAAACCAGTCAAACCAACCTTAAGCTTGCAATAAGCCTAAAACCTGTAAGAAACCTCACAAAGCCTCAAGCCAACCTTGCCAAGAATCAGAAGTGGTGCAAACATAGGATTCAAGCCTCAAGCCCTCAGAACTCGAAGAGTTCATCACAGGGACATTCATAAAACACCAAAATATCCAAGTATATTCAAAGGCAACTTAAGCCCTCAGAACCCTAGGCTCATCATGGGGCAAGGAAGAAGTGAATAGACAACCAAAAGCATCCAATTCATAACCAACATAAGTATTTCAACAGGCAAATCAAGAAGGCCACATACATTCAAGACATCATACAGTAGCAGTAGCAAGAGAAGAAGAGGAAAAAGCTAATCAAAACAACAAAACTGTTTCAACCATAGCTTGTTTAAGGCAACGAAAGCCCTCAGAAAGTCCATCATAGGGCAGAAAAAAGCAAGCAACATAAGCATACGGGCATAATAGGCGACAGAAGTCAAGGCAAAGTATCAAAGCAATAAACATTCGAGGCAACATAAGCAAGCGTTCAAGGCAACAAGTGTACAGAGGCAAGCCAAGAAAGAGAAGAAGAGAAGAAGACATGTGTATCAAGCTTTCAGATTGACATCATAAAGCCTAAAAAAGGGTAGTACAGAAATACCAGAAGACAAAGCGCGTATCACGTTTCCTCCGCTCGTCAAGCCCCCAAGTGCCTCCTTCCTCCTCCTTCGCCAAGGTATAATCTCTTTCATTCTTCCTTCGAAACCTCGCATAAATCAGTAAGTAAAAATCAAATAAATAAAAAAACATGGCATGCAAGACGAAATGAAATTCTAAACGAAAACAAACTTCTGTACCTAACGTGAATGACCCATGGAGGAGGGTAAACAGAGGAGGAGATGGCACGGTGGCTAGGGCGAGAAGGTCAGAGCTTTGAATCTATGGCGCAAAGATGGACGGAGAGGACGAAGTAGCCACAAACGACGCTTCTGCTCGCTGCAAACCCTAAGCATATTCCCAGATGAAACAAAAACTTCAAACCCTAAAGTGTGTTATGGAAACGTGGGCCTCGCCCCATTCTGAATGCCTAAGCCCAAAGCATGTCTCAATTCACCCCCCCTCTTTGAAAGAGATTATACAAAGCGCGTATCACGTTTCCTCCGCTCATCAAGCCCCCAAGTGCCTCCTTCCTCCTCCTTCGCCAAGGTATAATCTCTTTCATTCTTCCTTCGAAACCTCGCATAAATCAGTAAGTAAAAATCAAATAAATAAAAAAACATGGCATGCAAGACGAAATGAAATTCTAAACGAAAACGAACTTCTGTACCTAACGTGAATGACCCATGGAGGAGGGTAAACAGAGGAGGAGATGGCACGGTGGCTAGGGCGAGAAGGTCAGAGCTTTGAATCTATGGCGCAAAGATGGACGGAGAGGACGAAGTAGCCACAAACGACGCTTCTGCTCGCTGCAAACCCTAAGCATATTCCCAGATGAAACAAAAACTTCAAACCCTAAAGTGTGTTATGGAAACGTGGGCCTCGCCCCATTCTGAATGCCTAAGCCCAAAGCATGTCTCAATTTACCCCCCCCCCCCCTCTTTGAAAGAGATTATACAAAGCGCGTATCACGTTTCCTCCGCTCGTCAAGCCCCCAAGTGCCTCCTTCCTCCTCCTTCGCCAAGGTATAATCTCTTTCATTCTTCCTTCGAAACCTCGCATAAATCAGTAAGTAAAAATCAAATAAATAAAAAAACATGGCATGCAAGACGAAATGAAATTCTAAACGAAAACGAACTTCTGTACCTAACGTGAATGACCCATGGAGGAGGGTAAACAGAGGAGGAGATGGCACGGTGGCTAGGGCGAGAAGGTCAGAGCTTTGAATCTATGGCGCAAAGATGGACGGAGAGGACGAAGTAGCCACAAACGACGCTTCTGCTCGCTGCAAACCCTAAGCATATTCCCAGATGAAACAAAAACTTCAAACCCTAAAGTGTGTTATGGCAACGTGGGCCTCGCCCCATTCTGAATGCCTAAGCCCAAAGCATGTCTCAATTCACCCCCCCCCCCTCTTTGAGCCCATTTCTAACTTATTTCAAACCTTTTATTTATCATCATATCCTTTTATATACATGAATTAACATAATCTTTTTACTTATTTACATCAAATCTTGATTTTTCTTTACCAAAATTACAATTTCAAACATAATATATTTTTTCCTTTAACTTAAGGTATTTTTCTTATGTATTATTACATTATTATATTAAACACATGAAATACATAAAAATACATTTTTGTACACATTTTTTTATTAATTTAAAACATTTTAATTTAAATATTCTTTTTTTTGTACATAACAAATAAAAAATACATTTATTTCTAATTTAATTCTTGATATTTATTAAAAACATACTTTTTGTATATAATAAATAAAGATACATTTTTATACATAATTTAATTAGAATTTAAAACATTTGATTAAAACATTTCTTTTTGTACATATTAAGAAAATACAAGATTATTAATTAAATTAAATAGACATTTAATTTTTCTTTAGGTCAAGACAAATACTTAACAATACTTAATACACATTTAATTTCACATTGTCGCACCTGTAAATAATTACACTTACAATACATTTCACATTATACACTTGACACATATACAATTGCTATTTCCATACATTGATATACCTTATTTACATTTGATCGCAAATTCGATTTGGTTGTAACTTATTGGATACTATAAGTCTCATCCCCATTTGTGAATATTGTACCCCCACTCCCGGATACTTATTTTGTAATAGCGTAGATTTTACATTTCCGCAATTTACAGCTTTTCAATTATACCATGATTAGACCTAGGGTTTGCATGTACATAAAATCAGACGCTAGATAACCTAATACAAGACAAATACATGAAATCAATACACAATCACACTTGCACCCTCTAGGGTAATCCCACATGTTGCCTTCCAAAATGGGCCATGCTTGCACGTCGAGTATCTTTGGCAAAACAAATTCAAATGATCACAAGTCCCTCGATGACGCTTTCGAATGTTGCCTAAACGGAATGATCATAGTCCCTTCAAAGCAAATTGCCAAAGACACTTGGCACCATTGCATTCATGGTCCATACGATGACCCGCGCCCGTCCCGTTCAAACTTCCTAAACGCAAGATTGTCCACCAAATTCAATGATGGAACAAAATTGTTAAAAAGGGTTGAAAACATAGAGAAAACCTTTGAGTACAATAGGGTAGATAAAACTCTTAGTTACTTGAGATCAACTTGCAAAAACACTTGCCTTCTTTTCAAAAATCATAATCCACAACACTTTCAAAAACAAACTCTCAAAAACATTTGAAACATCTTTTCGAAAAGATACACGCCTTTGTAAAATATTCGAGTAAAGAATTGTTACAAGGTTAGCCTAAGACAAGGCATCTTCTTCCAAAACATTTTCAAAAACACTCACACACACACACCATTTTTAAGCAATCAAAAATCAAGGCAAGTGATCTAAAAAACCAAGTAACTAAGAGCCCATGGATAACCATGGATGAAAAGGGTGCTAATACCTTCCCTTTTCATAATCTACCCCCCGAACCCATGAAATATCTCAAAAGGTTTTTGCTGTGCTTTTTAACCTTTCCTTTAGGATAAAATAAAAAGTCGATGGCGACTCTTGCTCAACCACACAAGTGCGAATACGAACGCAAAACCACAGTCAGTTCTCCCACCGTATCACAGAATTGGCGACTCTGCTGGGGAGTTTCAAACTCAAAGTGGGGTTACCTTAGGGTTTAGATCACCTTTACTTTCTTGCTTTGATTGACTTGATTGCTTTATCTTTTGGGTTCTTTGTTTGGGTTTGTTGTAAATCCTCCACCCGGATTTGGGGCACCTTCTTAGGTAAATAGCAAAAAACTCCGAGGGAACTGTGCGGGGTATACCGACATGGTTGAAGCAGTAAGCTATGTTAGTGTGACATATTTGTGAGTACCGGTAACCCTTGAGTTCAATCAGGGAGAGTACGGGGCCGCTGTGTGATGTCATGAAGCACTAACGAACTCTTAGAACCTTAATTGACCATCTTAGCCTTTCTAGGGGTAGTGAGATGACCGACTTTGGTGCAGTCCGAAGTTGGTAGATCCTCGATACTACACTCTTTGGAGGATTGTTTTCTTGGAATATCTTGGTCGCCAGTAAGTGGCTAAACCGAAACAATGAACACAGAAAACAATCCAATGATATTGAGCTCCTTAGAACCCGGTTTCTATTTTAGGATAGGATGAGCCAACTAACTTCAAGAGGGTACTTACCTAAACCTCATGCAAGCCTAAACCTAAGGACTTGTTTGCGTTGTGTGAATATGTTTGCCTGTATATACACTCACTTGCTTTTCGCATACATGTACATAACATCATGACATCATACCATAGCATTTTCAATAACCATTTCAAGGATCTCGAGGGTTCTTTTGATGCAGGGTTACGTTGAACCAGACGTCTACCAAGGGGCAAGGGGTTTCTCCTCTAAACAAAGTTCTCTAGTCAAAGTTCAAGTACAACAACTTGAATCAGTGGCTATGACCCACTCGACATGGTGAGCTTGATTCTCGTGGAAAGACATCCACCGATACAAAGCTCTCCAATCAAAGATCAAGTGCAACAACTTGAACCAGTGGCTATGACCCACTTGACATGGTGAGCTTGATTCTCGTGGAAAGACATCCGCCGGTGCAAAGTTCTCCAATCCAAGAGCAAAGTTCAACCTCTAACATTTTCTTGTGTTTACCCCAAGAGATCCTTGAAAGCATGCATCCACATATCATGCATTGCATTTTGACAGTCTTTCCTTTTTCAGGTTTCTTTACTCTCCTGCTGTTTATTTCAGCAAGAGATGGCTCTAGAAAGGTCTGTCAAAGACATCCAAGACCAGACCGCTCAGCTGCAGGAGATGTTCCTGAACTTGTCTCTGGGGCAAGAAGAGATGAAAGCTCTCCTCACCAAAGGCTTGGAGAATTCCAACAATTCTAGGAGTGATCAGCTTGCGGAGCTGCAGTTTGATCTGACAACCTTGAGGACCCAAGTGATGGGACAGTTGGTGGGCCAGATGGCTCTCATCCAAGACCTATCTCAAAGACAAGAGGAACTCAGAGTTCTTGTCCGCCAACTGCTTCCAAACAACCAACTGGGGCAAGCATCTGAGGTTGAAGAGCAAGTCACCGCTCAGCCTCCATCCACTCAAGAAGACAAGGGGAAAGCTCCTTTGCTTACTTCAGGGTCACAAGCCCTTCAACAACCTCGCCAGCGTCAGCGGGGTAATCGGCGTAAGCAAGAAACGTCGGGAAGACAGTTTACGGAGACTGAAATACCATCATTCTTTATACTGAAGCGTCTGATAGAGGTCAACCTGCTTACCCTAAGGGATCCTCCTCAGAAGCTCAATACCTCCTCTCCTAACTATCATCCCGATGCATTCTGTGTTTACCACTCCTACAGCCCGGGACACGACACCAACGACTGTTGGGCCTTGAAGAACAAGATTCAAGATCTGATCGACATTGGGGTGCTGGAATTCATGCCAGACGGCGAGATGAAAATCTTCCGTTAAAGGGTTCTCCGCTTGAAGTGACGAAGCTCAAGCTGAAAGACTTTTGCTTCTTTTTGAATTTTCAAAAGTTGTAATTTCTTTTGCTGTCAAACAATTATCTGTTGATGTTAAACTCTATTTTCATTAATGCATTGCATATGTTTGTCTTGAATTCATCCATTCGTTTGACTACTCTTATGCTTTTCTTTATGATATTTGACTCTTGATAAAAAGCTGCAAGCCTTTAGAGGGAGGATGACGAAACAATACCATAATCTCATACAGTATGCTTTTGAACAAGCCCTCGCTGATGATGTACAGGCATTTCTTTCAATCCCCAAACACTGGAGTTATAAGGAAGTTAATCCCTAGTCAACCCCTTCGAGCCAAAGAAGTAGGAGTTTTCTGTTCTAAGCGATCAAAACCTTTAATATAAACCTGGGGCAGGGTAGTCTCTCAGTTAATTCAAAAGAAAATGCGCATTGAAATCGCAAAATCTCAGTTCATAATACAACGAACGATGTCAGAAAAGAAAGCATTCCTTTGGAATCAAAAGACAAGGGTGGTTCCCTATCACATAGACAGTCAATCTCTCAAAAAGAGAAAAAGCCCACTGAGCCAAAACCTATGAAGGAGGCTTAAGAAAGCTTGGGCATCCCGCTGACGGTAATCCCGAAAAACGGGAACAGTCAGGCAAAAGTTAGGGATAACAAATGAAAATCAAAATAGTGAGGTCATTACAAAATCCTCAACAACATGAAAAATGTTGAAAAAGAAAAAGGAGATGATGACTGTCTCCCCAAATTCAACTGGTGAACCATCGCCCAAAAGTCGTTCAAAACTCAAAACAGAGAGTGACACACAATTAACTGAGCTTAGGTTGAAGGACATCACGAAGAGCGGGTGGGTACAAATATATTTTGAGCCTTTATCCTTTGTTTCTTAAACCGTGAACCAAGCCACGTTACAACCCTTCAAAAGTCCTAATTGAAGCATGGGTTAGTTCGAAAGCATACTGTTACAAAAGGTATCCTGACTCCTGTAAGGCTTTGCTCTAAATCTTGTGTTGGTCTGTCTTATAAAAAGTTTTTTGCTAAAAACGCATTTTTCAAAACTTCGAGACAAACATAAACTTTGCATTGCTTGAATATCACTGTCTGCATTTGGCTTTTTGTTTGACAGCGAAGAAATTCATACCGCGAATGTTCGGAGGAACGAAAACTCTCTCAGTGAGCAAAATCACTTCAAAGGGACGACACTTCCTTTACAAATCTCCTATCCGCAAGGGGCATGACATGTCACAATTCAATTAACCTGGGGCAGTCCAGTCAAGGTCCAACAGATCTTTCAAAGTTCAGTTAACCTGGGGCAGTCCAGTCAAGATTTCAAGAAATCTCTCAATATGCAGAGTAATCTGATTCAAGATTCCTTCATCACCACTTGGGGCATTCGAATGCCAAAAGTGTTCAACAAATCAACTATCACATTTCCAGACTCGATTCCTGTATCTAGCCAGGGCACGTCTGAAGAGTTTCCATACTCGATTCCTGTATCCAGCCAGGGCATATCTGTTAACTATCACCTTTCCAGACTCGATTCCTGTATCTAGCCAGGGCACGTCTGAAGAGTTTGAAGATTCGATTCCTGTATCCAGCCAGGGCATATCTGTTGACGACTATTTCCAGACTCGACTCCTGTATCCAGCCAGGGCACGTCTGAAGAGTTCCAGATCAACACCTGTAACAAGCCAGGAAAACATCTGTGAACGACCGATTGTAGACCAACCCCTGTAACAAGCCAGGAAATTATCTACATCACCACTTGGGGCATTCGAATGTCAAAAGTGTTCAAAAACCCGATGCAGTTTTACACGAGCTCATCATCAGGAAACCCTACACCGGTTCCTCTTCAAGACTTCTGAAAACAGTTTATGGATTCTTCCCAACAACGGATGTTAATCTATTACTTGTTCAGATGCAACCATTGAAAATAGTTTACGGACGCCTCCCAACAACGGATGCTGCTCTATTGCTTATTCAATCTCAAGACTTCTGAAAACAGTTCACGGGTTCTCCAAGTAACGGATGTTAACCTATCACTTGTTCAGATTCTTCTCAAGACGTCTGAAAACAGTTTACGGATTCTTCCCAACAACGGATGTTAATCTACCAACTTGTTCAGACGCAATTTTTGAAAACAGTTTACGGACGCTTCCCAACAACGGATGCTGCTCTATTGCTTATTCAATCTCAAGATTTCTGAAAATAGTTCACGGGTTCTCCAAGTAACGGATGTTAACCTATCACTTGTTCAGATTCTTCTCAAGACTTCTGAAAACAGTTTATGGATTCTTCCCAACAACGAATGTTAATCTATCAACTTGTTCAGATGCAACCTTTGAAAACAGTTTACAGACGCTTCCCGACAACGGATGCTGCTCTATTGCTTATTCAATCTCAACGTTCTGAAAACAGTTCACGGGTTCTCCAGTAACGAATGTTAACCTATCGCTTGTTCAAACACTTCTCAACTTTCTGAAAACAGTTTATGGATACTCCAGCAACGGATGTCAATCTATCGCTTGTTTAGATTCCAAACCTTCTCCCCACAAGAGTTTTGGGAGGGCAAATCCCGAATTCCCCAGTGAAGTCGCCAGAGTTACTTCCCACCAAGCTGAAGATTCTCAATCTTACCTCCCCGGCATGAGTCTACTAGTTTGGAATTCCCCAGTAGAGGTCATCAGGAATTCTCTTCCCCAGCAACAGCCAAGGATTTATTTTCCCGGCAGCAGTCAAGATTCTTTCATCTTCAGCCGTCCAAGATTCATTTATCCTCAACAAGATAGCTCATCAGCTTACATGCGCATTCATCACATTCATGTCATAAACATTGATGTCACATACATTGCATCATGCATCATGACATTGCATACAACTAACCCTTTACTTTTTCAGGTAAGATCAGTCGACAGACAAAGATCACCTCCCGAGATTCATCCAGAAATAGTTCAGATGTGACCCGGACACGGCGACATTCTGATACTTATTCCGGATCCATTCAGACGCATCATCAGGAAACCCTACACCGATTCCTCTTCAACTTCAAGACTTCTGAAAACAGTTTACGGATTCTCCAGCAACGGATGTTAATCTACCAGGTTGTTCAGATGCAATTTTTGAAAACAGTTTACGGATTCTTCCCAACAACGGATGTCAATCTACCAACTTGTTCAGATGCCAACTTTTGAAAACAGTTTACGGACGCTTCCCAACAACGGATGCTGCTCTATTGCTTATTCAATCTCAACTCCTGAAAATAGTTTACAGATTCTCCAGACATGGATGTCAATCTATTGTTTATTCGGACCCCCGATTCAGAGATGTTCCAAAACATAGATGCCCTTCTGATACTTGTCCATTCACCATTGACATACAGTTTAACATGTCCAGATGGCATCTATAAGCCCATCCTCCTACCAGCAGTCGCCAAATGGCATCTATAAGCCCATCCTCCTACCAGCAGTCACCAAATGGCATCTTTAAGCCCATTTCCAGATGGCATCTCTAAGCCCATCCCCTGACAAGATCCTGTCGCATCAGATGGCATCTTTAAGCCCATCACCAAATGGCATCTGTAAGCCCATTCACCTCTACCATCACATCGACGAGTGCAAATTTTCTGGGTACTTTAGTGTCCAATCTTCTTTTACCTTCAAGTCGCGAAAGGCAAACTTGCCAATCTAACTCTTCAGGTTCAAGAAGATTGAACAGGGGCAACTGTTGTACCCCAAAATTTGCCCTCGCATTTTTCCACATGAAATCACAGCTTCAGGCGTTTCCTGATTTTTTCAAACTGACTCAAGAATCGGTCAAACAGACTTTTCTCGTCAGTCAGGACACAATTAGGGTTTTACTGATTTTCAGGGCTCCGGAATGTTTCACACAGTTGGCTTAGGGTTTTGGTTGATTCTGGCTCAACTTTGATCAGGCGAATGCTCTTTGGCATTTAACCAGGAATTAGGGTTTGTGCGCGCGTTCTCAGAAGGATTTAAATTCTACAGTGTTTTGCAAGACATTCCGAGATTTGGGTTGAATTCACATTATTTGATTTAATCAGTAAAAGACTGCAGTTGGTTTGAATTCACGTTTGTTTGATTAAACCAGTCAAAAGATATATGCAGTTTGGATTTAGAGTGTTTGGTAAAAATCAGTGAAAAGAGGGAATGCGTCTGATCAATTGTTGTGATTAACTGTTATTTTGCTTTGAACATTGGAAGCGTCAAGTTTATTAATGGATCAATACTGAAATATTGTTTAGTTAATTATTTATTATTCTAAAGATTAAATAAGTTGGAATTTATTTTCAATTTATTTTAATTTAAAGAACTATAAAAAATAAATAAAAAATTGAAGAAGAGAAGAATTAATTAAATAAAAGGGCTTTTTATTTATCTTTAAGTCATTTGTATAATTGTTTTTGTTTACAAAATTTTGACAAAAATAATGTTACATTTATTTAAGGCTAAATAAAAACTATCCTAATTATTTTTCTAATCTTCAAATCTTCATCCGCTATCCCTCGCTCCAGTGCTCCATTTTTCATCTGCAAAAGAAAAGAGAAAAGTCAAATAACAGTTAAATTGAATTGAAAAGACAGATACAATTACAGTCATCATTAAGGGCCACTGATTGGGATCAGTTAACCCTCTCTGCAAATCACGGGATTTCTCCCGGTTCATAAAGAGGGAAGAATTCTATTTGCTAATCATGAATGCAAAGTTGAGAAAAAATGCAAAGTGTCAAAACTGCATAAATTAAAAATCTCAAACTCCAAGTTCAAACCCAACTAAAAATCAAATTGCAACTTTCTGTCAAAAAATGCCAAAAGGTACAAGTTACTGCACAAAGATATCAAAGAAGATAAAAAGTACAAAAGCTGTCAAGAAGAGATAAGATATGCAGAGGAAAACTATTGTGCAAGCAAGCTGTTGTACCCCAAAATTTGCCCTCCCATATTCTCCAAGAAATTGCCAAGCCAAGTCACAAAACTCCCCAAGGGTTGCACAGTCCAACTGTCTCCTATACAGTCAAAACTAGGGTTTGTGTTCTGATCAAGAAAAGGAAGTTTTCAAAGGCCCAATCAAGTCTCATATGCTTACAAATATGGTCAAGTATTCTCATATCAAGTTTCAAGGCATTCAGCTCAAAATTGCATAGTCAAAACCCTAAATTGCACTACAGTCAACTGTAGGGGCAAAATGGTCATTTGACAGTCAAAAATTCAAATTTTTGGTCAACATATCATTTTGAAGCCACAAACATCATTTGATCAATGCTTGATCATGATTCTCAAAATTTGGCTCAGAAATCATCAAAGATGCAAAAGTTGCTATATTTGGACAGCTGAAAAAGTCAACTGAAATTGACCAGGGCATAACTTTCACATGGATTATCAGAAAAATTCCATCCAAAGCTCATTTTGAAGAGAGAGACATTTCCTACAACTCCTCTTTATACTTCAAGTCCAAGAAATGCTCTCACAAAAAGTTATCAATTTCAACATTATAGGTCATTTTCAAAAGTCAACAAAAAGGGACTTTAAGTCAAAGACCATAACTTGAGATTGTTAAATCAAAATGACATGGGACCAAAGGCATTGGTTATAGGACTCTAAGACCTTTCCAAAATGTCCAAGAACATGAGAAAATCTTAAAAATTGAGCAAGTTATGCCTTGTGGAAGTTGGGAAATTTTTGGGAATTTTGAAAAGTCAACTTTACTTCAAATGACCTAAATTTGCTAATGGGCCCATTTTTCTTCCATGATTCATCATTCCAAGCATGTGCACGACCACTTGGCCCAAAGGGAAGTATTTTCTCATTTTTTATTTATTTATTTGAATTATTATTCATATTAATTCATTTAAATTATATAAATATGTGAAAAATATCTAACATGACCTAACCAATCTTTTTATGCATGTTTGATACTCAAGATTTCGTGTACAACTAAATAGGGAAAGATTTGGACTAATTGGATCATGATTTGCACAAGAACATGTGAAAAAAGATATGAAAATAATGGTGGAAAATCAAATATTGAAATCAATGAATGAAAAAGATTTTGGCCAATTTTGTTAACCTAATGCCTTCACTACATAATCAGAAACATAACCCTAATGCTAACACACTGAATGCTGCGCAAAAGAACCATATACAAACTTGAAAAATTCTCCATAAAATTCAATTCTGAAATCATTGGTAGGAGGCGATTCAAGGCACAAAAGCTTTTCCAATAGCTTCCTCAAGTCTTCCTTATCACATTCCAATCAAGAACAGCCATTCAAACGCCAGGAATTGGTATATAGAACCTTCCCTGTACAGAGAAAAAGTCACAATCGTATTTTTGATTCTATGCACTCTCATGGCATTCTAATCATGGATTTGTGTTCCTTATGATGTTCTGAGACTAACTGTGATCGGTGGATCTGGAACTGACTGTTTAACGCTGGTTCGCGAAATGTCGCGGAAGCAAGAGTCGCCACCGTCTTTTATTTTCTCCAAATGGAAAGGACAAAAGCACAGAAAAATTCCTTAAAGAGATTGCTCTCGGTTCGGGAGGTAGATTATAGAAAGGGAAGGTGTTAGCACCCTTTCTATCCATGGTTATCCATGGGCTCTTAGATACCTGCTCATTGTGTTTTCAAAATTGTTTGTTTGCTTTTCAATGTGGGTTTAAAAAGTTTCTTTGAAAAATTTCAGTTCGACTCATGCGTCATAGTGTTTGAAAAATTTGCTTTGAAAGCTTTTGAAAATGTGTTGGTGTGAAAAGTATGTTTTGATTTGTTTGAAATTAGAGCAAGTATCCTTGAACCTACCTACCCTAAGGAATTCGTCTGTGTAAGAGTCCTTTAAAGTAATGCCATCCCACCATTGAGAGGTAGGTAGCACCACCGTTGGAGGTGTTCGGGTCAATTCGAGTTTTAGGGACGTGGTGATCACCAGAGCACTGGGAAAACACCTTAGAAGCTACCCTCATGCCAGGTTCCCGGATCATGAGGACTTACTAAGACATCCTCTACTCGACGATCACCTTTCGAAAGGCAACAGTGAGGCGTACCCTAGGGGTGGTGTGTGCGATTCGTGTGTCGTTTTCATTGATATTTGTCTTGTCGTGTTCATTGTGATCTACGCTTGATTTTAATTAAGTCATTCATTCTTTCATGCATATTTAACAGTTAAACTTTTTGCGGAAAAATAAAGATCTAAGCTATTACAAAGGCGCGGGTCCACATCGCCAAAATTAAACCGGACCCGATTTGACAGAAAAGTAAATAAAGCGAAAGAATTAAAAGTGCGAAAAGTAAGATTGTTACAACGCTTTGGGAGAATTACATAATTATAATAAACGAAACGAAATAAATATGCGAAATTAAAGAAACGAGGGCGTTGGACCCTTTTGCAAAATATTAAATTAATAAGGCATTAGAATTAAGAATTAAATGAAAATGTTTTTTTTTAGTATTTTTGTGTTTTTTAAGATTTAATGGAAAGAAGAGAATTAATTAAAATAAAAATAAAATGTCAAACCCTAATTCTAATTATTTTTAGTTATTTAAGAAAATATTGAAATTTTTAACTAAATGAAACCCTAATTTTTTATGTACAATTTAATTATAAAATAAATAAATAGTATTATTGTTAAAAAAGGGAAAATGTTAAAAGGAATAAAACTTGTTAATTAACCTAATTCTACCTTTTTTATATTTATTAAAAAGCATTAAACTTGCAAAAACCCTAATTAAAATTAAATAATTACATGTTAATTTATTTACAAGAAAATAATTACAATAAGCATATTTATTATTTTTTGGTCTTTTCTGACTTTTAATGAAGTTTTTGTATTTTGTAAAAAAAAAATAAATTAATTAAATCAGAAAATAAAATAACAAATAAAATAAAAAAGAAGAAGCAAACCAGGGGGGGGGGGGGTAGCCCCAATTTAGGAGGTTTTGATCCAGTAATTTGGCCCAATCTTGCAAGGCCTGATTGACTTTTGTGCGTTACATGCAGTGCATTGACTAAGGTACAGCGTGCTCTTTAAATCTATGCCTTTGGTGTGGTCGTCTGGGACACGTGTATGCTTAGATCTGATGAGCGCATGGTAATCCTCAACGTGAATGCTGCACAGGAACAATTATGGAAAAATAATATGAACGTTATACAGACCTGGGACTCGAACCCAGGTCTTGCACCTTACCAGTCAACACCTGTACCACTACGCCATTTGAATCATATTTAACATATAATAAACGACAATTAATAAAAGAGATAATGTGGGCTAGTGCTTGGAACGCGCGCAAATTTGAAACAGCCAGTCACGTCTTGCCACCGAGTCTTCTTCTTCGTTCTCTTTTTTATTTTCTGAAACATAAAAACAAAAAGCAACGGTTTTAACCCGTTGCCATAGAGGCCATATCAAAAAATAGCGAATAGGATTCTATTGGTCATAAATTCATCGCGAGTACACCATTCTAATCGTCCAGACGCGTTGAACTTAATGGTCTTAGTCCCAGCCTCTAATTTTTCCTGATTGCAAAAACCCCAATTTTAAGGTTGAAGAACCCTAATCTGCATCAATGGCATAATCATGGATATAGCACCAAAACGCAATTAATGTAAACGGTTAGCTTCAGAATCTCATAACAAACATTAATTCATGAACAAAATGCTGCGAAAATGCTTAAATTTGAGAATACGACTATGCAATTTTCACAAGATATCTCAGGTTCTGTATACCAATTCCTCACGTGTTGATGGTTGTTCTTGATTGGGGAATGCTCAGTGATGTTTCAGGAAGCTATTAGAATGGTCTTTGTGCCTTGAATCGCCCTCTAAAGTTGAATCCAGTATTTGAGTTCTATGGAAAATTTTCAAGTTTTTTAAGTCTCTTTCTGCGCAGCTTAGGGTCTCCTTGCATTAGGTTTGTATTCCTGTATTTGTATGGAAGGCATTAGGTTAACAAAACTAGCACAAATCTCTTGCAATTATGGATTAAGGATTTGATTTGTTAAGGATCCTTTTCATATCTTTCCATGTCCATTTTGTATCAATTTGCATCCAATTAGTCCAAATCTTTCCCTATTAACCTATGCACGAAATATTGATGGCAAATTATGCATAAAAAGATTGGTTAAGGTAAGTTTTATATTTTCCACATATTTATATAATTTAAATGAATTAATATTAATAGAAATTCAAATAAATAAATAAAAAATGAGAAAATACTTCCCTTTGGGCCAAGTGTTCGTGCATAGGCTTGGAATGATGAATCATGGAAGAAAATAGGGCCCATTAGCAATTTTAGGTCATTTGGACCATTGTTGACTTTTCAAAATTCCCAAAACATTTCCCAACTTCCACAAGGCATAACTTGCTCAATTTTTAAGCTTCTCACATGTTCTTGGACATTTTGGGAAGGTCTTTGAGTCCTCTAACCAATGCCTTTGGTCTCATGTCATTTTGATTTACCAATCTCAAGTTATGGCCTTTGACTTAAAGTCCCTTTTTGTTGACTTTTGAAAATGACCTATAATGTTGAAATTGATAACTTTTTGTGAGAGCATTTCTTGGACTTGGAATATGAAGATGAATTGTAGGAAATGTCTTTCTCTTCAAAATGAGCTTTGGATGGAATTTTTCTGATAATCCATGTGAAAGTTATGCCCTGGTCAATTTCAGTTGACTTTTTCAACTGTCCAAATATAGTAACTTTTGCATCTTTGATGATTTATGAGCCAAAATTTGAGAATCATGATCAAGCATTGATCAAATGATGTTTGTGGCTTCAAAATGATATGTTGACCAAAAATTTGAACTTTTGACTGCCAAATGACCATTTTGCCCCTACAGTCGACTATAGTGCAATTTAGGGTTTTGACTGTGCAATTTTGAGCTGAATGCCTTGAAACTTGATATGAGGATGCTTGACCATCTTTGTAAGCATATGAGACTTGATTTGGCCTTTGAAAACTTCATTTTCTTGATCAGGACCCAAACCCTAGTTTTGACTGTACAGGAGACAGTTGCACTGCACAACCCTTGGGGAATTTTGTGACTTGGCTTGGCCATTTCTTGAAGAATATGGGAGGGCAAATTTTGGGGTGCAACAGTTGCCCCTGTTCAATCTTCTTAGACCTGAGGATGCAGATTGGCTGGCGTGCCTTTCGTAATCCGAGGGTAGAAGATGATTGGACACTAGAGTGCCCAGAAATTTGCGCTCACATATTAGCAGTGATGATGGGGGAATGGGCTTATAGATGCCATTTTGAGATTGCTGGATAGGGTGATGGGCTTATAGATGCCATCTGGATGTTGATCGCGTAGGAGATTCCTTAGCGAGAACCTGCATACCTGCAAAAGAAAAATGAGTACCTGACACGTTGCAGGAGCTGATTTTAGATGCTTGGCATAGATATGTCCTGACTGGTTACAGGAGCTGAGTCTGGAGCTTCAAACGCTGATGAATGAACTAGGGATGGTTACTGCCTTAGCATGAATGGTGAGAGAGCCTTGGGTGATTTTAACTTCAACAACGCTCGTTGAGAAAAATCTTGGCAGGAATTACCATCTTTGCAATATCGGGAAGGGAACCATAGAAAATTATAATCTGAACGGGAATCACCTCACTCGCCGTTGGAGAGGGAATCATAGGAAAAGGAATTATCACCTCACACACCGTCGGAGAGAGAAACATAAGAGACTATTACCTCACACTCATCGTCGGAGAGGGAAACATCTGAAGAAGGAATTACCACCTCACGCACTTGCCGGAGAGGGGACCATAGAAGACTATCACCTCACACTCATCGTCGGAGAGGGAAACATCTTAAAAAAGGAATTACCACCTCACGCACTTGCCGGAGAGGGGACCATAGAAGACTATCACCTTACACTCATCGTCGGAGAGGGAAACATCTGAAGAAGGAATTACCACCTCACGCACTTGCCGGAGAGGGGACCATAAGAGATTATCACCTCACACTCATCGTCGGAGAGGGAAACATCTGAAGAAGGAATTACCACCTCACGCACCGTCGGAGAGGGAACCCTAAGAGAATATCACCTCACACTCATCGTCGGAGAGGGAAACATCTTGAAAAAGGAATTACCACCTCACACGCCGTTGGAGAGGGAACCATAAGAGAAACTTCTACTGAGTCTTTATCAGAAAAATCTGTTGGGAGTCGATTTAGCTGGACTAGAGAAGGCTTTGAAATATGTTTGAGCATTTTAACTGCGTCCTTCCTGAAAGGTAAAGGTCGGTCATATGCAATGCATGATATGGATCAAGCAATGATGTTCTCAACATAAATGAGATTAGTATGATATGATGCGTCGATGCATGCTATAATGATGTATGTGATGTTTTATGAATGTATATTTTCGTCGTAGGAAAATAAATCCTTGACGGGTGCCGGGAAGTCGCATCCTGGGCTGATGTGGAAGAATAGCTTTTGCTTCCGCTGGGGTTGATAGTTGCAAGTATACCGGTAGGAGAAGATGACTCCGTTGCGGAATAAACTTGGCAAATGGAAGATTCTGCGGGGAGAAAAGATACCCTAACGACCATGCTGGGAAGCAATACTCTGTGGGGAGAGATGCTCTGCTGATTGTTGATAATGACTTGCTGAGGATATGCTTGTCGTTGGAAGTATTGATGGACTTCGCTGGGGATAAGAAGACTTCGTCGAGGACACTCTTTCCGTGTCTTTTGGCTGAGGATAACCCAGTTATATCCTGTTAAGGAAATAACTCTTTAAATCCAACCGGATGGCGCGTTCGTGCTTTGTGAAGGGATAAGCTTGTTGCTTGGGGATATGAATTCCATCCTTCCTGGGGAGATTGGATTGGACTCTTCTGGGGAAGTTTTGGACTGTAATGTTATAAGTTGAAAGAGGGAACCTATGTAGGGTTGCTGGATGTCGAGTTCGTGTAAAACTTCGTTTTTTAGAAAGGGAGAACCTGTGTAGGGTTTCTGGGTGATGAGTCCATGTAAAACTGCATCTTGGAGAGGGGGGAACCGGTGTAGGGTTGCTTGGTGAGGTAAGTTCATGTAAAACTTCTTGATGAACCGGGGTGAGGTTATCTTGAACTAAATCCATGTAAGACTTCTGGAGGAACCGGGGTTAGGTTACCTTGGGGTAAATCCATGTGAGATTTCTTGACGAACCGGGGTAAAGTTACTGGAAGCGAGTCCATGTGAGACTTCTGGGGGAACCGGGGTTAGGTTACCTTGGGGTAAATCCATGTGAGATTTCTTGATGAACCGGGGTAAGGTTACTGGAAGCGAGTCCATGTGAGACTTCTGGGGGAACCGGGGTTAGGTTACCTTGAGATAGATCCGTGTGGGATTTTTTGACGAACCGGGGTAAGGTTGCTTGATGAGTTTGTGTAAAAACTTCTTGATGAACCGGGGTTAGGTCATCTTGAGATAGGTCCATGTAAGACTTCTGGAGGAACCGGGGTTGGGTTACCTTGGGATAAATCCATGTAAGATTTCTGGAGGAACCGGGGTAAGGTTGCCTTGTGGTAAATCCATGTGAGATTTCTGGAGGAACCGGGGTTAGGTTACTTGGATAAGTTTGTGTAAAAACTTCTTGATGAACCGGGGTTAGGTCATCTTGAGATAGGTCCATGTGAGACTTCTTGACGAACCGGGGTAAGGTTGCTTCGGGATAAGTTTGTGTAAAAACGTTTTTGATGAACCGGGGTTAGGTCATCTTGTGGAGGAGGAGTCTGTGTATGACTTTGTCTGAAGGTTGAGAAGAAACCGGTGTTGGGTTGCATGATTTTGATTAAGTGGATGATTGTCCTGTTTGGTCTCGGACGTTAGCCCACGATCTGGAATTTGTAAAGGTAGATGGTAATCATTCTTATGTTGATCTGTCCTTTGTACTTTGGTTGACAGAGCAATTGGATCGCCTGGATAACTCATTATTGCCCCTGCTTCGGAGGTGAGGGAAAAGGATACCTGTGTGGGTGATTGACAAATCTTCGGGTAGGCAGGTGACGAGATACCGGAACATAGTCGTGCGCTTTGATCCCTAATTTTTGCCTGGACCGCCCTTTCGGGTTTTCAGTCCACCGGGATACCCATTTTTGCCCAAGCCGCCTTTTCAGGTTTTCGACTTGCCGGGTGTACAGATTTTTCGTTTCATCCCTTATTTTTGCCCGAACCCTTTTGGTTCGTCGGGAAGCCCTTATTTTTTGCCTAGGTATGTCAACCTAGCGGGTCTTTGATTATGCGCAGTATTTTTCCGACTATGTCCACGCTCTCAGAATGTAGGGAGTTACCCCTGTTGGAAGTATTTTGCCATGCCCCAGCTAATGGGCAATGCTCCTGCTGTGCCCCTTGACTGGAGGTACTTCTGTTCACAAGGTGTTCATCGTGCGAATTTCCCTGTTGTTCAAACAAATAGTCATATGCAAACAAGGTTATTTTAAGAATGCAAAAGCCTATGTCTGTCTTGAATTTTGAAAATGCGTTTTTTGTAATACAGTGCGATGTCAACTCTAGATTTTACAGCGAACCTTCAGGAGTCAGGATACCTTCGTAACAGTATGCTTTCGAACTAACCCATGCTTCAGCTAGGACTTTTAAGGGTTATATCGTGGCCTGGTTCACGGTTTAAGAAACAAAGGATAAAGGCTCAAATTATTTGTACCCACCCGCTCTTCGTGATGTTCTTCAAACCTAAACTCAGTTGATCGTGCGTTAGACCTTGTTTGAGTCTTTGTTCTGATGTTCCAACGATGGTTCAGATGTTGATAACTTATTTTGAATAGGCAGTCATTCCTTTGTTTTTGTTGTGAGGCCTCTTGCTTGATTTTTGTTATCCCTTTCTTTTTTTTGCCTGAACTGTTTCCTTTTTGGGATTACAGTCAGCGGGATGTCCCAGTTTGGTAAGTCTTCTTTATTGGTTTTGACTTTTTGGGCTTTTCGTTTATGATTTTTTTTTTGGTAATGACTGCCTGTCCTTATGATTGTTCTGAAGGATCATGTCTTTTGTTTTTGAAAAACTCATTTGGTGCCATTCATTGTGCACTTGGATCAACTGAGAGAACTACCCTGCCCCAGGTTATGATTAAGGGTTTTGATTTTCGAAAATAAAAACTCCTACTTCTTTGGCTCAGAGGGGTTGACGAGGGATTATCATCCTTATAACTCCAGTGTTTAGGGGTTGAAAAAATGCCTGTACCTCATCAGCGGGGTCTGTTCAAAAGCATACTGTAAAGATCGCGGTATCGTTTTCGTCATCCTCCCTCAAGAGGTTTAGAATAATTAAGAGTTGACCATTGCAAAAATATGAAAGCAGTTTTAAGCATAGTAAACATAATTAGATCAAGACAGACACGTGTAATGCATTCATGAAATAAAAGAGTTTAACATGATAATTGTTTATCTGAACAAGAAAAGAAAAATACAACTTGAATTCAAATGAACAAAAATCTCTCGACTCTAGCCATGTTTTGGCAATGGAGCATTGATCACGTTGGGGGTTTCAGCAGGCTCGAACTAGATCTTTTTGGCATCGATCATGTTCTGAATCTTGTATTTTAGTGCCCAACAGTCCTCAGTATCGTGCCCCGGACTATCGGAATGATAAGCGCATCTGGCTTCTGGATTGTAGCTAGGAGAGGAGGTCTTCGGATTTGCCGGAGGGTTAATCACTGCGATCAAGTTCATCTTCAACATGTGCTGCAATGCCTGTGACCATGGCATGTTAATGTTGGTGAATTGCCTTTTAGGCCCGTCCGGCCTTTGCTGGTTTCCCCTTTGTGGTTGACGGCGTGGTGCAGAACCAGAGATCATGACTGCCCCTGCATGTTGGTCACGGCGACTCTTTTGACTGTATGCAGCATTAGATTCCTTCTTTCCCGTGTAAGGCTTTTTATGAGTGTCAGAAGGTGTGGCCTCTTGAATTTTCCCACTCTTGATACCAGCTTCAATTCTTTCACCGGTCAGGATGAGGTCAGTAAATCCGGCAGATGAGTTACCAATGAGGTGATTGAAGAATGGCCCGGATAGGGTCCCTAAGAACATATCAACGAGTTCCCGGTCAGTTAACGGAGGTTGCACCCTTCCAGAAAGGTCTCTCCATCTTTGTGCGTACTCCTTGAAACCTTCACTTGACCCCAACGACATACCCTGGAGTTGGGTACGTGTGGGAGCAAGGTCGGCATTGTACTGGTAATGCTTGTAGAAAGCAGTGGCTAAGTCTTCCCAGGTACGGACGTTGGCTCCATTCAATTGATAAAACCACTCGAGCTGAGTCCCTGAAAGACTCTCTTGGAAAAAGTGGATCCATAAGTTTTTGTCAGCTGTATAAGGCTGGATCCTCCTTGTATAAGCCCTGAGATGCAACTTAGGACAGGATGCCCCATCGTATTTAGCAAAGGCAGGCACCTTGAATTTGCGCGGGATCACTACCCCAGAAGACAGACCTAGATCCTCGAAGTCCAGGCCAGGCACCTTTTGTATCTCCATAGCACTGAGCCGGTCTTCCAACTGCTTGTACTTATCCTCAGCCGGAGGGTATTGTTCGTTGTTGAAATCTGTCTCGTTGTCGGAGACCACTGGACTAGGCACCTCTCTCTCATGGTGACTGCTTTCCCTCACAGATGGAGTTGTCCTCTTAGTTTTGACTTGCGGTGTATTCCCAGATCTGCGTCTAGGGCTGAACAAGACAGTCCTCTTCTTCTTCTTTTCCTTCTTCAAGAGCAGAGCCTTCAGATCTTGCTGCCCCTGGGTCAAGTTCATGATTAGCCCTTGGAATTGGGCATTCTGGGCCTGAAGGGCCTTGATAGACTGCTCAGCTAATGATTCAGGATTCATGACGATCGGCTGAAATAAACAGCGAAGAAGGTAAGTAACCTGCAGAGAAAGGGTACCTGTTATGCAATGATATGTATGACATGCATGCAATGATTTCAAGGACCTCGCGGGGTAAACAGAGAAACTTGTTAGAGTTGAAAGCCGGTAACTTGATTGAAGGTACTTCATGTTGTTGAGAGTCCTTCTTCAAGGGTCAAAGGCTCACCATATCCAGTGGGTCATAGCCCCTGACAACCTTGGCTAGAGGAAAATAAATCCTCTCTGCCCCTTGCTGGGATAGTTGATTCACCATGACCTGCATCACAAGCCCTTGAGATCCTTGAAATGGGTTAGGATGTATGCAATGTTATGATGCATGGGGTAATATGAATGAACCCTGTTATGACCCTGATTAAGGACTGCAAACCAAAACCTGCGAGCACTCAAGTAAAACCTGTCATGAGTCCTAATTAAGGACCAAAACAAAACCTGCAAGCAGTTCATGTGTCAGATAAAGCATGCAAGTAGTCAAGTACGAAGGCACACAAGTCACACAAGAGAAGCCCTTAGAGTTTAGGCCAGCATGAGGTCTAGGTATTACCCTCTTTCAGTTTGTTGGTTCATACCTGTCCTAATCAAAAGTAACCGGGTTCTTAGAGGATCCCAATATCATTGACTACCCTCAATCGGTCATAACTCCAGCATCGCAATCTTTTCTTGCGGCCAGAACCATCACGAGAGTTTAGCCTCAATGGGCGTAGCATACTGCTACTGTTCTAATGGCCAAGTTGTGTCATTTAAGGTTCTAAGGTCTGTTGGTGCTTAATGACTCCTTGGAAGACCCATATTCTCCCCGTTTCAACACGAGGGATATCGGTACAGACCAAGGCGCCACACCAACGTAGCCACTGCTTCACCCATGTCGGTATACGCCGGACAGGTCCCTCACAGCTTATGCTACCTAAATAGGGTATCCCCAGATCCGGGTTAGGATCTATGTATCTCCGATGCAACCCACAATAGTAAAGCAAGCAAATCAATACAAGTGAAAACATAGTTATGAACTAGCCCTAAGGTACACCCCACTTTATAAAGGGTCCCCAGCAGAGTCGCCAGTTCTGTGATCGGTGGATCTGGAACTGACTGTTTAACGCTGGTTCGCGAAATGTCGCGGAAGCAAGAGTCGCCACCGTCTTTTATTTTCTCCAAATGGAAAGGACAAAAGCACAGAAAAATTCCTTAAAGAGATTGCTCTCGGTTCGGGAGGTAGATTATAGAAAGGGAAGGTGTTAGCACCCTTTCTATCCATGGTTATCCATGGGCTCTTAGATACCTGCTCAATGTGTTTTCAAAATTGTTTGTTTGCTTTTCAATGTGGGTTTAAAAAGTTTCTTTGAAAAATTTCAGTTCGACTCATGCGTCAGAGTGTTTGAAAAATTTGCTTTGAAAGCTTTTGAAAATGTGTTGGTGTGAAAAGTATGTTTTGATTTGTTTGAAATTAGAGCAAGTATCCTTGAGAACCTACCTACCCTAAGGAATTCGTCTGTGTAAGAGTCCTTTAAAGTAATGCCATCCCACCATTGAGAGGTAGGTAGCACCACCGTTGGAGGTGTTCGGGTCAATTCGAGTTTTAGGGACGTGGTGATCACCAGAGCACTGGGAAAACACCTTAGAAGCTACCCTCATGCCAGGTTCCCGGATCATGAGGACTTACTAAGACATCCTCTACTCGACGATCACCTTTCGAAAGGCAACAGTGAGGCGTACCCTAGGGGTGGTGTGTGCGATTCGTGTGTCGTTTTCATTGATATTTGTCTTGTCGTGTTCATTGTGATCTACGCTTGATTTTAATTAAGTCATTCATTCTTTCATGCATATTTAACAGTTAAACTTTTTGCGGAAAAATAAAGATCTAAGCTATTACAAAGGCGCGGGTCCACATCGCCAAAATTAAACCGGACCCGATTTGACAGAAAAGTAAATAAAGCGAAAGAATTAAAAGTGCGAAAAGTAAGATTGTTACAACGCTTTGGGAGAATTACATAATTATAATAAACGAAACGAAATAAATATGCGAAATTAAAGAAACGAGGGCGTTGGACCCTTTTGCAAAATATTAAATTAATAAGGCATTAGAATTAAGAATTAAATGAAAATGTTTTTTTTAGTATTTTTGTGTTTTTTAAGATTTAATGGAAAGAAGAGAATTAATTAAAATTAAAATAAAATGTCAAACCCTAATTCTAATTATTTTTAGTTATTTAAGAAAATATTGAAATTTTTAACTAAATGAAACCCTAATTTTTTATGTACAATTTAATTATAAAATAAATAAATAGTATTATTGTTAAAAAAGGGAAAATGTTAAAAGGAATAAAACTTGTTAATTAACCTAATTCTACCTTTTTTATATTTATTAAAAAGCATTAAACTTGCAAAAACCCTAATTAAAATTAAATAATTACATGTTAATTTATTTACAAGAAAATAATTACAATAAGCATATTTATTATTTTTTGGTCTTTTCTGACTTTTAATGAAGTTTTTGTATTTTGTAAAAAAAAAAAAAATTAATTAAATCAGAAAATAAAATAACAAATAAAATAAAAAAGAAGAAGCAAACCAGGGGGGGGTAGCCCCAATTTAGGAGGTTTTGATCCAGTAATTTGGCCCAATCTTGCAAGGCCTGATTGACTTTTGTGCGTTACATGCAGTGCATTGACTAAGGTACAGCGTGCTCTTTAAATCTATGCCTTTGGTGTGGTCGTCTGGGACACGTGTATGCTTAGATCTGATGAGCGCATGGTAATCCTCAACGTGAATGCTGCACAGGAACAATTATGGAAAAATAATATGAACGTTATACAGACCTGGGACTCGAACCCAGGTCTTGCACCTTACCAGTCAACACCTGTACCACTACGCCATTTGAATCATATTTAACATATAATAAACGACAATTAATAAAAGAGATAATGTGGGCTAGTGCTTGGAACGCGCGCAAATTTGAAACAGCCAGTCACGTCTTGCCACCGAGTCTTCTTCTTCGTTCTCTTTTTTATTTTCTGAAACATAAAAACAAAAAGCAACGGTTTTAACCCGTTGCCATAGAGGCCATATCAAAAAATAGCGAATAGGATTCTATTGGTCATAAATTCATCGCGAGTACACCATTCTAATCGTCCAGACGCGTTGAACTTAATGGTCTTAGTCCCAGCCTCTAATTTTGCCTGATTGCAAAAACCCCAATTTTAAGGTTGAAGAACCCTAATCTGCATCAATGGCATAATCATGGATATAGCACCAAAACGCAATTAATGTAAACGGTTAGCTTCAGAATCTCATAACAAACATTAATTCATGAACAAAATGCTGCGAAAATGCTTAAATTTGAGAATACGACTATGCAATTTTCACAAGATATCTCAGGTTCTGTATACCAATTCCTCACGTGTTGATGGTTGTTCTTGATTGGGGAATGCTCAGTGATGTTTCAGGAAGCTATTAGAATGGTCTTTGTGCCTTGAATCGCCCTCTAAAGTTGAATCCAGTATTTGAGTTCTATGGAAAATTTTCAAGTTTTTTAAGTCTCTTTCTGCGCAGCTTAGGGTCTCCTTGCATTAGGTTTGTATTCCTGTATTTGTATGGAAGGCATTAGGTTAACAAAACTAGCACAAATCTCTTGCAATTATGGATTAAGGATTTGATTTGTTAAGGATCCTTTTCATATCTTTCCATGTGCATTTTGTATCAATTTGCATCCAATTAGTCCAAATCTTTCCCTATTAACCTATGCACGAAATATTGATGGCAAATTATGCATAAAAAGATTGGTTAAGGTAAGTTTTATATTTTCCACATATTTATATAATTTAAATGAATTAATATTAATAGAAATTCAAATAAATAAATAAAAAATGAGAAAATACTTCCCTTTGGGCCAAGTGGTCGTGCATAGGCTTGGAATGATGAATCATGGAAGAAAATAGGGCCCATTAGCAATTTTAGGTCATTTGGACCATTGTTGACTTTTCAAAATTCCCAAAACATTTCCCAACTTCCACAAGGCATAACTTGCTCAATTTTTAAGCTTCTCACATGTTCTTGGACATTTTGGAAAGGTCTTTGAGTCCTCTAACCAATTCCTTTGGTCTCATGTCATTTTGATTTACCAATCTCAAGTTATGGCCTTTGACTTAAAGTCCCTTTTTGTTGACTTTTGAAAATGACCTATAATGTTGAAATTGATAACTTTTTGTGAGAGCATTTCTTGGACTTGGAATATGAAGATGAATTGTAGGAAATGTCTTTCTCTTCAAAATGAGCTTTGGATGGAATTTTTCTGATAATCCATGTGAAAGTTATGCCCTGGTCAATTTCAGTTGACTTTTTCAGCTGTCCAAATATAGTAACTTTTGCATCTTTGATGATTTATGAGCCAAACTTTGAGAATCATGATCAAGGATTGATCAAATGATGTTTGTGGCTTCAAAATGATATGTTGACCAAAAATTTGAACTTTTGACTGCCAAATGACCATTTTGCCCCTACAGTCGACTGTAGTGCAATTTAGGGTTTTGACTGTGCAATTTTGAGCTGAATGCCTTGAAACTTGATATGAGGATGCTTGACCATCTTTGTAAGCATATGAGACTTGATTTGGCCTTTGAAAACTTCATTTTCTTGATCAGGACCCAAACCCTAGTTTTGACTGTACAGGAGACAGTTGCACTGCACAACCCTTGGGGAATTTTGTGACTTGGCTTGGCCATTTCTTGAAGAATATGGGAGGGCAAATTTTGGGGTGCAACAGTTGCCCCTGTTCAATCTTCTTAGACCTGAGGATGCAGATTGGCTGGCGTGCCTTTCGTAATCCGAGGGTAGAAGATGATTGGACACTAGAGTGCCCAGAAATTTGCGCTCACATATTAGCAGTGATGATGGGGGAATGGGCTTATAGATGCCATTTTGAGATTGCTGGATAGGGTGATGGGCTTATAGATGCCATCTGGATGTTGATCGCGTAGGAGATTCCTTAGCGAGAACCTGCATACCTGCAAAAGAAAAATGAGTACCTGACACGTTGCAGGAGCTGATTTTAGATGCTTGGCATAGATATGTCCTGACTGGTTACAGGAGCTGAGTCTGGAGCTTCAAACGCTGATGAATGAACTAGGGATGGTTACTGCCTTAGCATGAATGGTGAGAGAGCCTTGGGTGATTTTAACTTCAACAACGCTCGTTGAGAAAAATCTTGGCAGGAATTACCATCTTTGCAATATCGGGAAGGGAACCATAGAAAATTATAATCTGAACGGGAATCACCTCACTCGCCGTTGGAGAGGGAATCATAGGAAAATGAATTATCACCTCACACACCGTCGGAGAGAGAAACATAAGAGACTATTACCTCACACTCATCGTCGGAGAGGGAAACATCTGAAGAAGGAATTACCACCTCACGCACTTGCCGGAGAGGGGACCATAGAAGACTATCACCTCACACTCATCGTCGGAGAGGGAAACATCTTAAAAAAGGAATTACCACCTCACGCACTTGCCGGAGAGGGGACCATAGAAGACTATCACCTTACACTCATCGTCGGAGAGGGAAACATCTGAAGAAGGAATTACCACCTCACGCACTTGCCGGAGAGGGGACCATAAGAGATTATCACCTCACACTCATCGTCGGAGAGGGAAACATCTGAAGAAGGAATTACCACCTCACGCACCGTCGGAGAGGGAACCCTAAGAGAATATCACCTCACACTCATCGTCGGAGAGGGAAACATCTTGAAAAAGGAATTACCACCTCACACGCCGTTGGAGAGGGAACCATAAGAGAAACTTCTACTGAGTCTTTATCAGAAAAATCTGTTGGGAGTCGATTTAGCTGGACTAGAGAAGGCTTTGAAATATGTTTGAGCATTTTAACTGCGTCCTTCCTGAAAGGTAAAGGTCGGTCATATGCAATGCATGATATGGATCAAGCAATGATGTTCTCAACATAAATGAGATTAGTATGATATGATGCGTCGATGCATGCTATAATGATGTATGTGATGTTTTATGAATGTATATTTTCGTCGTAGGAAAATAAATCCTTGACGGGTGCCGGGAAGTCGCATCCTGGGCTGATGTGGAAGAATAGCTTTTGCTTCCGCTGGGGTTGATAGTTGCAAGTATACCGGTAGGAGAAGATGACTCCGTTGCGGAATAAACTTGGCAAATGGAAGATTCTGCGGGGAGAAAAGATACCCTAACGACCATGCTGGGAAGCAATACTCTGTGGGGAGAGATGCTCTGCTGATTGTTGATAATGACTTGCTGAGGATATGCTTGTCGTTGGAAGTATTGATGGACTTCGCTGGGGATAAGAAGACTTCGTCGAGGACACTCTTTCCGTGTCTTTTGGCTGAGGATAACCCAGTTATATCCTGTTAAGGAAATAACTCTTTAAATCCAACCGGACGGCGCGTTCGTGCTTTGTGAGGGGATAAGCTTGTTGCTTGGGGATATGAATTCCATCCTTCCTGGGGAGATTGGATTGGACTCTTCTGGGGAAGTTTTGGACTGTAATGTTATAAGTTGAAAGAGGGAACCTATGTAGGGTTGCTGGATGTCGAGTTCGTGTAAAACTTCGTTTTTTAGAAAGGGAGAACCTGTGTAGGGTTTCTGGGTGATGAGTCCATGTAAAACTGCATCTTGGAGAGGGGGGAACCGGTGTAGGGTTGCTTGGTGAGGTAAGTTCATGTAAAACTTCTTGATGAACCGGGGTGAGGTTATCTTGAACTAAATCCATGTAAGACTTCTGGAGGAACCGGGGTTAGGTTACCTTGGGGTAAATCCATGTGAGATTTCTTGACGAACCGGGGTAAGGTTACTGGAAGAGAGTCCATGTGAGACTTCTGGGGGAACCGGGGTTAGGTTACCTTGGGGTAAATCCATGTGAGATTTCTTGACGAACCGGGGTAAGGTTACTGGAAGCGAGTCCATGTGAGACTTCTGGGGGAACCAGGGTTAGGTTACCTTGAGATAGATCCGTGTGGGATTTTTTGACGAACCGGGGTAAGGTTGCTTGACGAGTTTGTGTAAAAACTTCTTGATGAACCGGGGTTAGGTCATCTTGAGATAGGTCCATGTAAGACTTCTGGAGGAACCGGGGTTGGGTTACCTTGGGATAAATCCATGTAAGATTTCTGGAGGAACCGGGGTAAGGTTGCCTTGTGGTAAATCCATGTGAGATTTCTGGAGGAACCGGGGTTAGGTTACTTGGATAAGTTTGTGTAAAAACTTCTTGATGAACCGGGGTTAGGTCATCTTGAGATAGGTCCATGTGAGACTTCTTGACGAACCGGGGTAAGGTTGCTTCGGGATAAGTTTGTGTAAAAACTTTTTTGATGAACCGGGGTTAGGTCATCTTGTGGAGGAGGAGTCTGTGTATGACTTTGTCTGAAGGTTGAGAAGAAACCGGTGTTGGGTTGCATGATTTTGATTAAGTGGATGATTGTCATGTTTGGTCTCGGACGTTAGCCCACGATCTGGAATTTGTAAAGGTAGATGGTAATCATTCTTATGTTGATCTGTCCTTTGTACTTTGGTTGACAGAGCAATTGGATCGCCTGGATAACTCATTATTGCCCCTGCTTCGGAGGTGAGGGAAAAGGATACCTGTGTGGGTGATTGACAAATCTTCGGGTAGGCAGGTGACGAGATACCGGAACATAGTCGTGCGCTTTGATCCCTAATTTTTGCCTGGACCGCCCTTTCGGGTTTTCAGTCCACCGGGATACCCATTTTTGCCCAAGCCGCCTTTTCAGGTTTTCGACTTGCCGGGTGTACAGATTTTTCGTTTCATCCCTTATTTTTGCCCGAACCCTTTTGGTTCGCCGAGAAGCCCTTATTTTTTGCCTAGGTATGTCAACCTAGCGGGTCTTTGATTATGCGCAGTATTTTTCCGACTATGTCCGCGCTCTCAGAATGTAGGGAGTTACCCCTGTTGGAAGTATTTTGCCATGCCCCAGCTAATGGGCAATGCTCCTGCTGTGCCCCTTGACTGGAGGTACTTCTGTTCACAAGGTGTTCATCGTGCGAATTTCCCTGTTGTTCAAACAAATAGTCATATGCAAACAAGGTTATTTTAAGAATGCAAAAGCCTATGTCTGTCTTGAATTTTGAAAATGCGTTTTTTGTAATACAGTGCGATGTCAACTCTAGATTTTACAGCGAACCTTCAGGAGTCAGGATACCTTCGTAACAGTATGCTTTCGAACTAACCCATGCTTCAGCTAGGACTTTTAAGGGTTATATCGTGGCCTGGTTCACGGTTTAAGAAACAAAGGATAAAGGCTCAAATTATTTGTACCCACCCGCTCTTCGTGATGTTCTTCAAACCTAAACTCAATTGATCGTGCGTTAGACCTTGTTTGAGTCTTTGTTCTGATGTTCCAACGATGGTTCAGATGTTGATAACTTATTTTGAATAGGCAGTCATTCCTTTGTTTTTGTTGTGAGGCCTCTTGCTTGATTTTTGTTATCCCTTTCTTTTTTTTGCCTGAACTGTTTCCTTTTTGGGATTACAGTCAGCGGGATGTCCCAGTTTGGTAAGTCTTCTTTATTGGTTTTGACTTTTTGGGCTTTTCGTTTATGATTTTTTTTTTGGTAATGACTGACTGTCCTTATGATTGTTCTGAAGGATCATGTCTTTTGTTTTTGAAAAACTCATTTGGTGCCATTCATTGTGCACTTGGATCAACTGAGAGAACTACCCTGCCCCAGGTTATGATTAAGGGTTTTGATTTTCGAAAATAAAAACTCCTACTTCTTTGGCTCAGAGGGGTTGACGAGGGATTATCATCCTTATAACTCCAGTGTTTAGGGGTTGAAAAAATGCCTGTACCTCATCAGCGGGGTCTGTTCAAAAGCATACTGTAAAGATCGCGGTATCGTTTTCGTCATCCTCCCTCAAGAGGTTTAGAATAATTAAGAGTTGACCATTGCAAAAATATGAAAGCAGTTTTAAGCATAGTAAACATAATTAGATCAAGACAGACACGTGTAATGCATTCATGAAATAAAAGAGTTTAACATGATAATTGTTTATCTGAACAAGAAAAGAAAAATACAACTTGAATTCAAATGAACAAAAATCTCTCGACTCTAGCCATGTTTTGGCAATGGAGCATTGATCACGTTGGGGGTTTCAGCAGGCTCGAACTCGATCTTTTTGGCATCGATCATGTTCTGAATCTTGTATTTTAGTGCCCAACAGTCCTCAGTATCGTGCCCCGGACTATCGGAATGATAAGCGCATCTGGCTTCTGGATTGTAGCTAGGAGAGGAGGTCTTCGGATTTGCCGGAGGGTTAATCACTGCGATCAAGTTCATCTTCAACATGTGCTGCAATGCCTGTGACCATGGCATGTTAATGTTGGTGAATTGCCTTTTAGGCCCGTCCGGCCTTTGCTGGTTTCCCCTTTGTAGTTGACGGCGTGGTGCAGAACCAGAGATCATGACTGCCCCTGCATGTTGGTCACGGCGACTCTTTTGACTGTATGCAGCATTAGATTCCTTCTTTCCCGTGTAAGGCTTTTTATGAGTGTCAGAAGGTGTGGCCTCTTGAATTTTCCCACTCTTGATACCAGCTTCAATTCTTTCACCGGTCAGGATGAGGTCAGTAAATCCGGCAGATGAGTTACCAATGAGGTGATTGAAGAATTGCCCGGATAGGGTCCCTAAGAACATATCAACGAGTTCCTGGTCAGTTAACGGAGGTTGCACCCTTCCAGCAAGGTCTCTCCATCTTTGTGCGTACTCCTTGAAACCTTCACTTGACCCCAACGACATACCCTGGAGTTGGGTACGTGTGGGAGCAAGGTCGGCATTGTACTGGTAATGCTTGTAGAAAGCAGTGGCTAAGTCTTCCCAGGTACGGACGTTGGCTCCATTCAATTGATAAAACCACTCGAGCTGAGTCCCTGAAAGACTCTCTTGGAAAAAGTGGATCCATAAGTTTTTGTCAGCTGTATAAGGCTGGATCCTCCTTGTATAAGCCCTGAGATGCAACTTAGGACAGGATGCCCCATCGTATTTAGCAAAGGCAGGCACCTTGAATTTGCGCGGGATCACTACCCCAGAAGACAGACCTAGATCCTCGAAGTCCAGGCCAGGCACCTTTTGTATCTCCATAGCACTGAGCCGGTCTTCCAACTACTTGTACTTATCCTCAGCCGGAGGGTATTGTTCGTTGTTGAAATCTGTCTCGTTGTCGGAGACCACTGGACTAGGCACCTCTCTCTCATGGTGACTGCTTTCCCTCACAGATGGAGTTGTCCTCTCAGTTTTGACTTGCGGTGTATTCCCAGATCTGCGTCTAGGGCTGAACAAGACAGTCCTCTTCTTCTTCTTTTCCTTCTTCAAGAGCAGAGCCTTCAGATCTTGCTGCCCCTGGGTCAAGTTCATGATTAGCCCTTGGAATTGGGCATTCTGGGCCTGAAGGGCCTTGATAGACTGCTCAGCTGATGATTCAGGATTCATGACGATTGGCTGAAATAAACAGCGAAGAAGGTAAGTAACCTGCAGAGAAAGGGTACCTGTTATGCAATGATATGTATGACATGCATGCAATGATTTCAAGGACCTCGCGGGGTAAACAGAGAAACTTGTTAGAGTTGAAAGCCGGTAACTTGATTGAAGGTACTTCATGTTGTTGAGAGTCCTTCTTCAAGGGTCAAAGGCTCACCATATCCAGTGGGTCATAGCCCCTGACAACCTTGGCTAGAGGAAAATAAATCCTCTCTGCCCCTTGCTGGGATAGTTGATTCACCATGACCTGCATCACAAGCCCTTGAGATCCTTGAAATGGGTTAGGATGTATGCAATGTTATGATGCATGGGGTAATATGAATGAACCCTGTTATGAGCCCTGATTAAGGACTGCAAACCAAAACCTGCGAGCACTCAAGTAAAACCTGTCATGAGTCCTAATTAAGGACCAAAACAAAACCTGCAAGCAGTTCATGTGTCAGATAAAGCATGCAAGTAGTCAAGTACGAAGGCACACAAGTCACACAAGAGAAGCCCTTAGAGTTTAGGCCAGCATGAGGTCTAGGTATTACCCTCTTTCAGTTTGTTGGTTCATACCTGTCCTAATCAAAAGTAACCGGGTTCTTAGAGGATCCCAATATCATTGACTACCCTCAATCGGTCATAACTCCAGCATCGCAATCTTTTCTTGCGGCCAGAACCATCACGAGAGTTTAGCCTCAATGGGCGTAGCATACTGCTACTGTTCTAATGGCCAAGTTGTGTCATTTAAGGTTCTAAGGTCTGTTGGTGCTTAATGACTCCTTGGAAGACCCATATTCTCCCCGTTTCAACACGAGGGATATCGGTACAGACCAAGGCGCCACACCAACGTAGCCACTGCTTCACCCATGTCGGTATACGCCGGACAGGTCCCTCACAGCTTATGCTACCTAAATAGGGTATCCCCAGATCCGGGTTAGGATCTATGTATCTCCGATGCAACCCACAATAGTAAAGCAAGCAAATCAATACAAGTGAAAACATAGTTATGAACTAGCCCTAAGGTACACCCCACTTTATAAAGGGTCCCCAGCAGAGTCGCCAGTTCTGTGATCGGTGGATCTGGAACTGACTGTTTAACGCTGGTTCGCGAAATGTCGCGGAAGCAAGAGTCGCCACCGTCTTTTATTTTCTCCAAATGGAAAGGACAAAAGCACAGAAAAATTCCTTAAAGAGATTGCTCTCGGTTCGGGAGGTAGATTATAGAAAGGGAAGGTGTTAGCACCCTTTCTATCCATGGTTATCCATGGGCTCTTAGATACCTGCTCAATGTGTTTTCAAAATTGTTTGTTTGCTTTTCAATGTGGGTTTAAAAAGTTTCTTTGAAAAATTTCAGTTCGACTCATGCGTCAGAGTGTTTGAAAAATTTGCTTTGAAAGCTTTTGAAAATGTGTTGGTGTGAAAAGTATGTTTTGATTTGTTTGAAATTAGAGCAAGTATCCTTGAGAACCTACCTACCCTAAGGAATTCGTCTGTGTAAGAGTCCTTTAAAGTAATGCCATCCCACCATTGAGAGGTAGGTAGCACCACCGTTGGAGGTGTTCGGGTCAATTCGAGTTTTAGGGACGTGGTGATCACCAGAGCACTGGGAAAACACCTTAGAAGCTACCCTCATGCCAGGTTCCCGGATCATGAGGACTTACTAAGACATCCTCTACTCGACGATCACCTTTTGAAAGGCAACAGTGAGGCGTACCCTAGGGGTGGTGTGTGCGATTCGTGTGTCGTTTTCATTGATATTTGTCTTGTCGTGTTCATTGTGATCTACGCTTGATTTTAATTAAGTCATTCATTCTTTCATGCATATTTAACAGTTAAACTTTTTGCGGAAAAATAAAGATCTAAGCTATTACAAAGGCGCGGGTCCACATCGCCAAAATTAAACCGGACCCGATTTGACAGAAAAGTAAATAAAGCGAAAGAATTAAAAGTGCGAAAAGTAAGATTGTTACAACGCTTTGGGAGAATTACATAATTATAATAAACGAAACGAAATAAATATGCGAAATTAAAGAAACGAGGGCGTTGGACCCTTTTGCAAAATATTAAATTAATAAGGCATTAGAATTAAGAATTAAATGAAAATGTTTTTTTTAGTATTTTTGTGTTTTTTAAGATTTAATGGAAAGAAGAGAATTAATTAAAATTAAAATAAAATGTCAAACCCTAATTCTAATTATTTTTAGTTATTTAAGAAAATATTGAAATTTTTAACTAAATGAAACCCTAATTTTTTATGTACAATTTAATTATAAAATAAATAAATAGTATTATTGTTAAAAAAGGGAAAATGTTAAAAGGAATAAAACTTGTTAATTAACCTAATTCTACCTTTTTTATATTTATTAAAAAGCATTAAACTTGCAAAAACCCTAATTAAAATTAAATAATTACATGTTAATTTATTTACAAGAAAATAATTACAATAAGCATATTTATTATTTTTTGGTCTTTTCTGACTTTTAATGAAGTTTTTGTATTTTGTAAAAAAAAAAAAAAAATTAAATCAGAAAATAAAATAACAAATAAAATAAAAAAGAAGAAGCAAACCAGGGGGGGGGGGGGTAGCCCCAATTTAGGAGGTTTTGATCCAGTAATTTGGCCCAATCTTGCAAGGCCTGATTGACTTTTGTGCGTTACATGCAGTGCATTGACTAAGGTACAGCGTGCTCTTTAAATCTATGCCTTTGGTGTGGTCGTCTGGGACACGTGTATGCTTAGATCTGATGAGCGCATGGTAATCCTCAACGTGAATGCTGCACAGGAACAATTATGGAAAAATAATATGAACGTTATACAGACCTGGGACTCGAACCCAGGTCTTGCACCTTACCAGTCAACACCTGTACCACTACGCCATTTGAATCATATTTAACATATAATAAACGACAATTAATAAAAGAGATAATGTGGGCTAGTGCTTGGAACGCGCGCAAATTTGAAACAGCCAGTCACGTCTTGCCACCGAGTCTTCTTCTTCGTTCTCTTTTTTATTTTCTGAAACATAAAAACAAAAAGCAACGGTTTTAACCCGTTGCCATAGAGGCCATATCAAAAAATAGCGAATAGGATTCTATTGGTCATAAATTCATCGCGAGTACACCATTCTAATCGTCCAGACGCGTTGAACTTAATGGTCTTAGTCCCAACCTCTAATTTTGCCTGATTGCAAAAACCCCAATTTTAAGGTTGAAGAACCCTAATCTGCATCAATGGCATAATCATGGATATAGCACCAAAACGCAATTAATGTAAACGGTTAGCTTCAGAATCTCATAACAAACATTAATTCATGAACAAAATGCTGCGAAAATGCTTAAATTTGAGAATACGACTATGCAATTTTCACAAGATATCTCAGGTTCTGTATACCAATTCCTCACGTGTTGATGGTTGTTCTTGATTGGGGAATGCTCAGTGATGTTTCAGGAAGCTATTAGAATGGTCTTTGTGCCTTGAATCGCCCTCTAAAGTTGAATCCAGTATTTGAGTTCTATGGAAAATTTTCAAGTTTTTTAAGTCTCTTTCTGCGCAGCTTAGGGTCTCCTTGCATTAGGTTTGTATTCCTGTATTTGTATGGAAGGCATTAGGTTAACAAAACTAGCACAAATCTCTTGCAATTATGGATTAAGGATTTGATTTGTTAAGGATCCTTTTCATATCTTTCCATGTGCATTTTGTATCAATTTGCATCCAATTAGTCCAAATCTTTCCCTATTAACCTATGCACGAAATATTGATGGCAAATTATGCATAAAAAGATTGGTTAAGGTAAGTTTTATATTTTCCACATATTTATATAATTTAAATGAATTAATATTAATAGAAATTCAAATAAATAAATAAAAAATGAGAAAATACTTCCCTTTGGGCCAAGTGGTCGTGCATAGGCTTGGAATGATGAATCATGGAAGAAAATAGGGCCCATTAGCAATTTTAGGTCATTTGGACCATTGTTGACTTTTCAAAATTCCCAAACAATTTCCCAACTTCCACAAGGCATAACTTGCTCAATTTTTAAGCTTCTCACATGTTCTTGGACATTTTGGAAAGGTCTTTGAGTCCTCTAACCAATGCCTTTGGTCTCATGTCATTTTGATTTACCAATCTCAAGTTATGGCCTTTGACTTAAAGTCCCTTTTTGTTGACTTTTGAAAATGACCTATAATGTTGAAATTGATAACTTTTTGTGAGAGCATTTCTTGGACTTGGAATATGAAGATGAATTGTAGGAAATGTCTTTCTCTTCAAAATGAGCTTTGGATGGAATTTTTCTGATAATCCATGTGAAAGTTATGCCCTGGTCAATTTCAGTTGACTTTTTCAGCTGTCCAAATATAGTAACTTTTGCATCTTTGATGATTTCTGAGCCAAACTTTGAGAATCATGATCAAGCATTGATCAAATGATGTTTGTGGCTTCAAAATGATATGTTGACCAAAAATTTGAACTTTTGACTGCCAAATGACCATTTTGCCCCTACAGTCGACTGTAGTGCAATTTAGGGTTTTGACTGTGCAATTTTGAGCTGAATGCCTTGAAACTTGATATGAGGATGCTTGACCATCTTTGTAAGCATATGAGACTTGATTTGGCCTTTGAAAACTTCATTTTCTTGATCAGGACCCAAACCCTAGTTTTGACTGTACAGGAGACAGTTGCACTGCACAACCCTTGGGGAATTTTGTGACTTGGCTTGGCCATTTCTTGAAGAATATGGGAGGGCAAATTTTGGGGTGCAACACTAACCATTATGTTTAATTGAATTTTCATGCTGCACACGCGATTCCACCATGTTTATTTTCTAGGGTTTGCAGGGTGTCAATTTAGGGCTTTGGTAACGAAGCAAAATTAGAACTCCAGACCATTGCCATTCAACTCAGCGCATGAAGACGAAGATGATGGAACCCTCACGCTCAATTTATGAGCGATGAGGGGCCAATCGTTATTTTCTCAAAGGACCTCTTCTGAAACGCATCCAAAACCGTTGCCTTACAGTCTTGTTTCAGAAAAAAATAAAAAAACAACGAAGAAGACAACCTCGTTGTCAAAACGTGATAGGCCGGTTTGAAATTCGCGCCAGAAATCCACTAACGCGTTTGTTTTTCTTTTTATTATCTATTCGTCATAACATGTTAACGTGCGTTTCATGGTTCAGTTGGCAAGCGAAGAATGCATTCACGTCCAAGACCTGGGTTCGAGCCCCAGGTCTGTATTATGTTCATATTATTTTTCCATTAGTAATCATATGCAGGCGCAACGTTGTGGTCCATGGTACGCTCCTCTATCCATCCATACACGCGTCTAACTCCATCAATCTAAAGGCCATGGATTAGAGAGTATGATGAACTCCAGGTCAACGCGCTGGCACACAAACTGAAAAGGTCAAATGGACCAAAGCTTAATGGGCCAGCATTCTAAGGCCTATACCTCACAATTGGGACTGAAACCCCCTGGTTTGCAATTTCTTTCTTTTTTTTACTTATTTTTACTTTATTGTTAATTGTTATTTTATTTTATTCAATTGTTTTAATTTAATTAATTATATTTTACAAATTATAAAATACACAAAAAAATCAGAAAAAAAGAGAAGAATATAATATTTATTTATTTTAATTATTTTCTTGTAAACAAATGCATGTAAATAAATTTAGTAAAATAGGTTTTAACTTTAATTCTTTTTAATAACCAAAAATCCAAAAAAACATAGACTTTAGGTTTAATGAATTTTATTCCCTTTTTTAATTTTCCTTTTTTCATAATAATAATATTACTTATTTTATTTTCATAATTAAATTGTACATAAATTAACTTAGGTTTAATTTAGGTTATATTTTAATATTTTCATAACAAACTCAAAAAACCATTAGAATTAGGGTTAGTTAATTTTAATTAATTCTTTTTTCTGTTAAATCTTAAAAAACATAAAACATTTTTCTTTTAATTTTAATTTTAATTCCTTATTAATTTTTATTTTGCAAAAGGGTCCAACGCCCATATTTTTAATTGTTTAATTCGCATATTTATTTTTATTTCGCTCAATTAATTATGTACCTCTCCCAAAGCCGTGTAACTTAAACTTCTCGCACTTTTCAATTTCTTTTACTTTGCTTCTTTACTTTCCGTCAAATCGGGTCCGGTTTAATCTTGGCGATGTGGACCCGCGCCATTTGTAATAGCCTTAGATTTATTTTCTCGCAATATTTTAACTGTTAACAAAGCATGCAAGAATGAATGACCATAATAAAATCAAGCGTAGATCACAATGAACATGACAAGACAAATATCAATGAAAACGACACACAAATCGCACACACCACCCCTAGGGTACGCCTCACTGTTGCCTTGCCTCGAAAGGTGATCGTCGAGTAGAGGACGTCTTAGTAAGTCCTCATGATCCGGGAACCTGGCATGAGGGTAGCTTCTAAGGTGTCTTCCTATTGCTCTGGTGATCACCATGTCCCTACAAACTCGAATTGACCCGAACACCTCCAACGGTGGTGCTACCTACCTCTCAATGGTGGGATGGCACTACTTTAAAGGACATTTACACAGACGAATTCCTTAAGGTAGGTAGGTTCTCGTGGATACTTGCTCTCTTCAAAAACAAACAAAAATCTTTTCACACCAACACTTTTTCAAAAGCTTTCAAAGCAAATTCTTCAAACACTCTGACGTACGAGTCGAACTGAAATTTTTCAAAGAAACTTTTTAAAAACCCACAGTTGAAAAGCAAACAAACCATTTTTGAAAACACATTGAGCAAGTATCTAAGAGCCCATGGATAACCATGGATAGAAAGGGTGCTAACACCTTCCCTTTCTATAACCTACCTCCCGAACCGAGAGCAATCTCTTTAAGGAATTTTTCTGTGCTTTTGTCCTTTCCATTTGGAGAAAATAAAAGACGGTGGTGACTCTTGCTTACCGCGACATTTCGCGAACCAGCGTTAAACAGTCAGTTCCAGATCCACCGATCACAGAACTGGCGACTCTGCTGGGGATAAACTTAAAGTTGGGTGTACCTTAGGGCTAGGTCATAACTATGTTTTCAATTGTCTTCTTTGCTTGCTTTATTATTGTGGGTTGCTTGGGAGTTCTATAGATCCTAAACCCGGATCTGGGGGATACCTTCTTAGAGAGTAGCAACAAGGCTGTGAGGGAACTGTGCGGGGTATACCGACATGGTTGAAACAGTCTGCTACGTTGATGTGGCACTTTGGTATGTACCGGTAACCCTTGAGTTCAGTCAAGGAGAGTACGGGGCCTCCGCGTGGTGTCGTGAAGCATCAACAGACCTTAGGAACCTTAATTGAACTATCTTGGCCTCTTTAGGGTAGTGAGATAACTGACTTTGGTGCAGTCCGAGGTTGGTTGATACTCGATACTACGCTCAATTGAGGGTTGCTTTCCTGGAATATTTCGGTCGCCAGTTCAGTGGCTAAGTCGAAACGATGAACAATGAAAGCAACCCCGTGATATTGGGAACCTTAGAACCCGGTTACTTTGATTAGGACAGGTTGAACCCACCAACTTCAAGAGGGTACTACCCAAACCTCATGCTGGCCTTAAACCTTAAGGGCTTCTCTTGTGTGACTTGTGTGCCTTCGTACTTGACTATATGCATGCTTGTTACCTAACACGTGTTTCTTGCAGGTTTTGTTTTAGACCTTAACTGGGACTCATGACAGGTTTTACTTGTTTCTTGTAGGGTGTGGTTTGCAGTCCTTAATTGGGACTCACAACAGGGTTACATACATTACCCCATGCATAGCATAACATCATACCATTGCATACATCCTAACCCATTTCAAGGATCTCAAGGGCTTGTGATGCAGGTCATGGTGAATCAACTATCCCAGCAAGGGGCAGAGAGGATTTATTTTCCTCTAGCCAAGGTTGTCAGGGGCTATGACCCACTGGATATGGTGAGCCTTTGACCCTTGAAGAAGGACTCTCAACAACAGGAAGTACCTTCAATCAAGTTACCGGTTTTCAACTCTAACAAGCTTCTCTGTTTACCCCGCGAGGTCCTTGAAATCATTGCATGCATGTCATACATATCATTGCATAACAGGTACCTTTTCTCTGCAGGTTACTTACCTTCTTCGCTGTTTATTTCAGCCGATCGTCATGAATCCTGAATCATCAGCTGAGCAGTCTATCAAGGCCCTCCAGGCTCAGAATGCCCAATTCCAAGGGCTAATCATGAACTTGACCCAGGGGCAGCAAGATCTGAAGGCTCTGCTCTTGAAGAAGGAAAAGAAGAAGAAGAGGACTGTCTTGTTCAGCCCTAGACGCAGATCTGGGAACACCCTGCAGGACCAAGCTGAGAGGACAACTCCATCTGTGGGGAAAAGTAGTCATCAAGAAGAAAGGATTCCCAGCCCAGTGGTCTCCGACAATGAGACAGATTTCAATGATGAACAGTACCCTCCGGCTGAGGACAGGTACAAACAGTTGGAAGACCGGCTCAGTGCTATGGAGATACAAAAGGTGCCTGGCCTGGACTTCGAGGATCTAGGTATGTCTTCTGGGGTAGTGATCCCGCGCAAATTCAAGGTACCCGCCTTTGCTAAATACGATGGGGCATCCTGTCCTAAGTTGCATCTCAGGGCTTATACAAGGAGGATCCAGCCCTATACAGCTGACAAAAACTTATGGATCCACTTTTTCCAAGAGTGTCTTTCAGGGACTCAGCTCGAGTGGTTTTATCAATTGAATGGAGCCAACGTCCGTACCTGGGAAGACTTAGCCACTGCTTTCTACAAGCATTACCAGTACAATGCCGACCTTGCTCCCACACGTACCCAACTCCAGGGTATGTCGATAGGGTCAAATGAAGGTTTCAAGGAATATGCACAGAAATGGAGAGACCTTGCTGGAAGGGTACAGCCTCCATTAACTGACAGGGAACTCGTTGATATGTTCTTGGGGACCCTATTCGGGCCGTTCTTCAATCATCTCATTGGTAATTCATCTGCAGGGTTTACCGACCTCATTCTGACTGGCGAAAGAATTGAAGCTGGTATCAAGAGTGGGAAAATCCAGGAGGCCACACCTTCTGACACCCACAAAAAGCCTTACACGGGAAAGAAGGAATCTAATGCTGCATACAGTCAAAGGAGTCGCCGTGATCAACATGCAGGGGCAGTCATGATCTCTGGTTCTGCACCACGCCGTCAACCACAAAAGGGAAACCAGCAAAGACCGGACGGGCCTAAAAGGCAATTCACCAACATTAACATGCCATGGTCACAAGCATTGCAGCACATGTTGAAGATGAACTTGATTGCAGTAATTAACCCTCCGGCAAATCCTAAGACCTCCTCTCCAAGCTATAATCCAGAAGCCAGATGTGCTTATCATTCCGATAGCCCGGGGCACGATACTGAGGATTGTTGGGCATTGAAGTACAAAATTCAGAATATGATCGATGCCAAAGAGATCGAGTTCGAGCCTGCCGAGACTCCCAACGTGATCACTGCTCCATTGCCAAAACATGGCTAGGATCGAGAGATTTTTGTTCATTTGAATTCAAGTTGTATTTTTCTTTTCTTGTTCAGATAAACAATTATCATGTTAAACTCTTTTATTTCATGAATGCATTACACATGTCTGTCTTGATTTAATTATGTTTACTATGCTTAAAACTGCTTTCATATTTTTGCGATGGTCAACTCTTAATTGAAAATTCTAAACCTCTTGAGGGAGGATGACGAAAACGATACCACGATGTACAATATGCTTTTGAACAAACCCCGCTGATGAGGTACAGGCATTGTTTCAATCCCCAAACACTGGAGTTATAAGGATGATAATCCCTCGTCAACCCATCAAAGCCAAAGAAGTAGGAGTTTTTATTTTCGAAAATCAAAACCCTTAATCATAACCTGGGGCAGGGTAGTTCTCTCAGTTGATCCAAGTGCACAATGAATGGCACCAAATGAGTTTTTTCAAAAAAAAAAAACAAAAGACAGTGATGGTTCAAAACAATCATAAGGACAGGCAGTCATTATCAAAAAAAAATCATCATAAACGAAAAGCCCAAAAAGTCAAAACCAATAAAGAAGACTTACCAAACTGGGGCATCCCGCTGACTGTAATCCCAAAAAGGAAACAGTTCAGGCAAAAAAGAAAGGGATAACAAAAATCAAGCAAGAGGTCTCACAACCAAAGCAAAAATGACTGCCTATTCAAAAGAAATCATCAATGTCCGAACCATCACCGGAATATCAAAGCAAAGACTCAAGCAAGGTCTAACGCATGATCAACTGAGTTTAGGTTTGGAGAACATCACGAAGAGCGGGTGGGTACAAATAATTTGAGCCTTTATCCTTTGTTTCTTAAACCGTGAACCAGGCCACGATACAACCCTTAAAAGTCCTAGCTGAAGCATGGGTTAGTTCGAAAGCATACTGTTACGAAGGTATCCTGACTCCTGAAGGTTTGCTGTAAAATATTGAGTTGACATCGTACTGTATTACAAAAAATGCATTTTCAAAATTCAAGACAGACATAGACTTTTGCATTCTTAAAATAACCTTGTTTGCATATGACTATTTGTTTGAACAGCAGGGAAATTCGCACGATGAACACCTTGTGAACAGAAGAACCTCCAATCAAGGGGCACAGTAGGAGCATTGCCCATTATCTGGGGCACAACAAAATACTTCCAACAGGGGCAATTCCCTACATTCTGAGAGCGTGGACATGGTCGAAAAAAGATACTACGCAAAATCAAAGACCCGCTAGGTTGACATGCCTAGGCAAAAATAAGGGCTTCCCGTCGAACCAAAAGGGTTCGGGCAAAAATAAGGGATGAAAACGGAAAAATTGTACACCCGGCAAGTCGAAAACCTGAAAAGGCGGCTTGGGCAAAAATGGGTATCCCGGTGGACTGAAAACCCGAAAGGGCAGTCCAGGCAAAAGTTAGGGATTAAAGCGTACGACTATGTTCCGGTATCTCATCACGGGTCTACTCGAAGATTTGTCAATCACCCACACAGGTATCCTCTTCCCTCATCTCCGAAGCAGGGGCAGTAATGAGTTATCCAGGCGATCCAACTGCCCTGTCAACCAAAGTACAACGGAAAGATCAACATAAGAATGATTACCATCTACCTCAACAAATGCCAGATCGTGGGCTAACGTCCGAGACCAAATAGGACAATCATCCACTTAATCAAAACCATGCAACCCAACACCGGTTTCTTCTCAACCTTCAGACAAAGTCATACACAGACTCCTCCTCCACAAGATGACCTAACCCCGGTTCATCAAGCAGTTTTTACACAAACTTATCCAAGGTAACCCAACCCCGGTTCCTCCAGAAGTCTTACATGGACCTATCTCAAGATGACCTAACCCCGGTTCATCAAGAAGTTTTTACACAAACTTATCAAGGTAACCCAACCCCGGTTCCTCCAGAAGTCTTACATGGACCTATCTCAAGATGACCTAACCCCGGTTCATCAAGAAGTTTTTACACAAACTTATCAAGGTAACCCAACCCCGGTTCCTCCAGAAGTCTTACATGGACCTATCTCAAGATGACCTAACCCCGGTTCATCAAGAAGTTTTTACACAAACTTATCAAGGTAACCCAACCCCGGTTCCTCCAGAAGTCTTACATGGACCTATCTCAAGATGACCTAACCCCGGTTCATCAAGAAGTTTTTACACAAACTTATCAAGGTAACCCAACCCCGGTTCCTCCAGAAGTCTTACATGGACCTATCTCAAGATGACCTAACCCCGGTTCATCAAGAAGTTTTTACACAAACTTATCCAGGTAACCTAACCCCGGTTCCTCCAGAAGTCTTACATGGACCTATCTCAAGATGAACTAACCCCGGTTCATCAAGAAGTTTTTACACAAACTTATCCAGGTAACCTAACCCCGGTTCCTCCAGAAGTCTTACATGGACCTATCTCAAGATGACCTAACCCCGGTTCATCAAGAAGTTTTTACACAAACTTATCCAGGTAACCTAACCCCGGTTCCTCCAGAAGTCTTACATGGACCTATCTCAAGATGACCTAACCCCAGTTCATCAAGAAGTTTTTACACAAACTTATCCAGGTAACCTAACCCCGGTTCATCAAAAAGTTTTTACACAAACTCATCAAGTAACCTCACCCCGGTTCCTCTAGAAATCTTACATGGGTTTATCTCAAGCAACCTTACCCCGGTTCATCCAGAAGTTTTACACGAACTTATCCCGAAGCAACCTTACCCCGGTTCGTCAAGAAATCTCACACGGATCTATCTCAAAGTAACCTAACCCCGGTTCCCCCAGAAGTCTCACATGGACTCGTCTCCAGTAACCTTACCCCGGTTCGTCAAGAAATCTCACATGGATTTACCCCAAGGTAACCTAACCCCGATTCCTCCAGAAGTCTTACATGGATTTAGTTCAAAATGACCTCACCCCGGTTCATCAAGAAGTTTTACATGAACTTACCTCACCAGGCAACCCTACACAGGTTCTCCTCCTCCAGATGCAGTCTTACATGGACTCGCCACCCAGAAACCCTACACAGGATCTCCCTTTCCAAGAACGAAGTTTTACACGAACTCATCATCAAGCATATCAAAACTTCCCCAGGAAAGTCCAGACCAGTTCCCCAGGAAGGTTGGAATTCATACCCCCAAGCAATAAGCTTATCCCCAGTAGATTCTGGAAGCTTATCCCTCGCAGAGTACGAACGCGTCGTCCGGCTTTATTCAAAGAGTTATTTCCTTAACAGGATATAACTGGGTTATCCTCAGCCAAAAGCCCCGGAAAGAGCGTCGTCAACGAAGTCTTCTTATCCCCAACGAAGTCTATCAACACTTCCGGCACAACAAGGATATCCTCAGCAAGTTATCAATAATTCAGCAAAGTATCTCTCTCCCCACAGAGTATTGCTTCCCAGCATGGTCGTCAGAGTATCTTTTCTCCCCGCAGAATTTTCCATTTGCCAAGTTTATTCCGCAACGGAGTCATCTTCTCCTACCGATATTCTTGCAACTGTCATCCCCAGCGGAAGCGGAAGCAAAATCTATTCTTCAACTTCAGCCCAGGATATGACTTCCCGGCACCCGTCAAGGATTTACTTTCCTAGACGAAAACATACATTCATAAAATATCACATACATCATTATAACATGCATAGACACATCATAGCATACAAATCTCATTTATGTTGAGAACATCATTGCTTGATCCATATCATGCATTGCATATGACTGACCTTTACCTTTCAGGAAAGACGCAGTTAAAATGCTCAAACATATTTGAAAGCCTTCTCTAGTCTAGCTAAATCGACTCCCAACAGATTTTTTTGATAAAGACTCAGTAGAAGTTATCCTAGACGATAATTCCTTCTCTTATGGTTCCCTCTCCGACGGTGTGTGAGGTGGTAAGTCCTTTTCAGATGTTTCCCTCTCCGACGATGAGTGTGAGGTGATAGTCTCTTATGGTTCCCTCTCCGACGGTGTGTGAGGTGGTAAGTCCTTTTCAGATGTTTCCCTCTCCGATGATGAGTGTGAGGTGATAGTCTCTTATGGTTCTCTCTCCGAAGGTGTGTGAGGTGGTAAGTCCTTTTAAGATGTTTCCCTCTCCGACGATGAGTGTGAGGTGACAATTCCTTTTCCTATGATTCCCTCTCCGACGATGAGTGAGGTGATTCCCTTTCAGATTATAATGTTCTATGGTTCTCTTCCCGATATTGCAAAGATGGTAATTCCCGCCAAGATTTCTCTCAACGAGCGTTGTTGAGGTTAAAAATCACCCAAGGTTCTCTTACCATTCATGCTAAGGCAGTAACCATACATGGTTCATTCATCATCTTTTGAAGCTCCAGACTCAGCTCCTGTAACCAGTCGGGACATATCTATGCCAAGCATCTAAAATCAGCTCCTGCAACGTGTCAGGTACTCATTTTTCTTTTGCAGGTATGCAGGTTCTCGCTAAGGAATCTCCTACGCAATCAACATCCAGATGGCATCTATAAGCCCATCATCCTACCCATCAATCTCTAAATGGCATCTATAAGCCCATTCCCACCATACTGCGACTATGTGAGCGCAAATTTCTGGGCACTCTAGTGTCCAATCATCTTCTACCCTCGGATTACGAAAGGCACATCAGCCAATCTGCATCCTCAGGTCTAAGAAGATTGAACAGGGGCAACTGTTGTACCCCAAAATTTGCCCTCCCATATTCTCCAAGAAATTGCCAAGCCAAGTCACAAAACTCCCCAAGGGTTGCACAGTCCAACTGTCTCCTATACAGTCAAAACTAGGGTTTGTGTTCTGATCAAGAAAAGGAAGTTTTCAAAGGCCCAATCAAGTCTCATATGCTTACAAATATGGTCAAGTATTCTCATATCAAGTTTCAAGGCATTCAGCTCAAAATTGCATAGTCAAAACCCTAAATTGCACTACAGTCAACTGTAGGGGCAAAATGGTCATTTGACAGTCAAAAATTCAAATTTTTGGTCAACATATCATTTTGAAGCCACAAACATCATTTGATCAATGCTTGATCATGATTCTCAAAATTTGGCTCAGAAATCATCAAAGATGCAAAAGTTGCTATATTTGGACAGCTGAAAAAGTCAACTGAAATTGACCAGGGCATAACTTTCACATGGATTATCAGAAAAATTCCATCCAAAGCTCATTTTGAAGAGAGATACATTTCCTACAACTCCTCTTCATATTTCAAGTCCAAGAAATTCTCTCACAAAAAGTTATCAATTTCAACATTATAGGTCATTTTCAAAAGTCAACAAAAAGGGACTTTAAGTCAAAGACCATAACTTGAGATTGGTAAATCAAAATGACATGGGACCAAAGGCATTGATTAGAGGACTCAAAGACCTTTCCAAAATGTCCAAGAACATGAGAAAAGCTTAAAAATTGAGAAAGTTATGCCTTGTGGAAGTTGGGAAATTTTTGGGAATTTTGAAAAGTCAACTTTACTTCAAATGACCTAAATTTGCTAATGGGCCCATTTTTCTTCCATGATTCATCATTCCAAGCATGTGCACGACCACTTGGCCCAAAGGGAAGTATTTTCTCATTTTTTATTTATTTATTTGAATTATTATTCATATTAATTCATTTAAATTATATAAATATGTGAAAAATATCTAACATGACCTAACCAATCTTTTTATGCATGTTTGATACTCAAGATTTCGTGTACAACTAAATAGGGAAAGATTTGGACTAATTGGATCATGATTTGCACAAGAACATGTGAAAAAAGATATGAAAATAATGGTGGAAAATCAAATATTGAAATCAATGAATGAAAAAGATTTTGGCCAATTTTGTTAACCTAATGCCTTCACTACATAATCAGAAACATAACCCTAATGCTAACACACTGAATGCTGCGCAAAAGAACCATATACAAACTTGAAAAATTCTCCATAAAATTCAATTCTGAAATCATTGGTAGGAGGCGATTCAAGGCACAAAAGCTTTTCCAATAGCTTCCTCAAGTCTTCCTGATCACATTCCAATCAAGAACAGCCATTCAAACGCCAGGAATTGGTATATAGAACCTTCCCTGTACAGAGAAAAAGTCACAATCGTATTTTTGATTCTATGCACTCTCATGGCATTCTAATCATGGATTTGTGTTCCTTATGATGTTCTGAGACTAACCATTATGTTTAATTGAATTTTCATGCTGCACACGCGATTCCACCATGTTTATTTTCTAGGGTTTGCAGGGTGTCAATTTAGGGCTTTGGTAACGAAGCAAAATTAGAACTCCAGACCATTGCCATTCAACTCAGCGCATGAAGACGAAGATGATGGAACCCTCGCGCTCAATTTATGAGCGTTGAGGGGCCAATCGTTATTTTCTCAAAGGACCTCTTCTGAAACGCATCCAAAACCGTTGCCTTACAGTCTTGTTTCAGAAAAAAATAAAAAACAACGAAGAAGACAACCTCGTTGTCGAAACGTGATAGGCCGGTTTGAAATTCGCGCCAGAAATCCACTAACGCGTTTGTTTTTCTTTTTATTATCTATTCGTCATAACATGTTAACGTGCGTTTCATGGTTCAGTTGGCAAGCGAAGAATGCATTCACGTCCAAGACCTGGGTTCGAGCCCCAGGTCTGTATTATGTTCATATTATTTTTCCATTAGTAATCATATGCATGCGCAACGTTGTGGTCCATGGTACGCTCCTCTATCCATCCATACACGCGTCTAACTCCATCAATCTAAAGGCCATGGATTAGAGAGTATGATGAACTCCAGGTCAACGCGCTGGCACACAAACTGAAAAGGTCAAATGGACCAAAGCTTAATGGGCCAGCATTCTAAGGCCTATACCTCACAATTGGGACTGAAACCCCCTGGTTTGCAATTTCTTTCTTTTTTTTACTTATTTTTACTTTATTGTTAATTGTTATTTTATTTTATTCAATTGTTTTAATTTAATTAATTATATTTTACAAATTATAAAATACACAAAAAAATCAGAAAAAAAGAGAAGAATATAATATTTATTTATTTTAATTATTTTCTTGTAAACAAATGCATGTAAATAAATTTAGTAAAATAGGTTTTAACTTTAATTCTTTTTAATAACCAAAAATCCAAAAAAACATAGACTTTAGGTTTAATGAATTTTATTCCCTTTTTTAATTTTCCTTTTTTCATAATAATAATATTACTTATTTTATTTTCATAATTAAATTGTACATAAATTAACTTAGGTTTAATTTAGGTTATATTTTAATATTTTCATAACAAACTCAAAAAACCATTAGAATTAGGGTTAGTTAATTTTAATTAATTCTTTTTTCTGTTAAATCTTAAAAAACATAAAACATTTTTCTTTTAATTTTAATTTTAATTCCTTATTAATTTTTATTTTGCAAAAGGGTCCAACGCCCATATTTTTAATTGTTTAATTCGCATATTTATTTTTATTTCGCTCAATTAATTATGTACCTCTCCCAAAGCCGTGTAACTTAAACTTCTCGCACTTTTCAATTTCTTTTACTTTGCTTCTTTACTTTCCGTCAAATCGGGTCCGGTTTAATCTTGGCGATGTGGACCCGCGCCATTTGTAATAGCCTTAGATTTATTTTCTCGCAATATTTTAACTGTTAACAAAGCATGCAAGAATGAATGACCATAATAAAATCAAGCGTAGATCACAATGAACATGACAAGACAAATATCAATGAAAACGACACACAAATCGCACACACCACCCCTAGGGTACGCCTCACTGTTGCCTTGCCTCGAAAGGTGATCGTCGAGTAGAGGACGTCTTAGTAAGTCCTCATGATCCGGGAACCTGGCATGAGGGTAGCTTCTAAGGTGTCTTCCTATTGCTCTGGTGATCACCATGTCCCTACAAACTCGAATTGACCCGAACACCTCCAACGGTGGTGCTACCTACCTCTCAATGGTGGGATGGCACTACTTTAAAGGACATTTACACAGACGAATTCCTTAAGGTAGGTAGGTTCTCGTGGATACTTGCTCTCTTCAAAAACAAACAAAAATCTTTTCACACCAACACTTTTTCAAAAGCTTTCAAAGCAAATTCTTCAAACACTCTGACGTACGAGTCGAACTGAAATTTTTCAAAGAAACTTTTTAAAAACCCACAGTTGAAAAGCAAACAAACCATTTTTGAAAACACATTGAGCAAGTATCTAAGAGCCCATGGATAACCATGGATAGAAAGGGTGCTAACACCTTCCCTTTCTATAACCTACCTCCCGAACCGAGAGCAATCTCTTTAAGGAATTTTTCTGTGCTTTTGTCCTTTCCATTTGGAGAAAATAAAAGACGGTGGCGACTCTTGCTTACCGCGACATTTCGCGAACCAGCATTAAACAGTCAGTTCCAGATCCACCGATCACACAAGCATATTGACTTTTCATCATTTCCCAATGGCCCTTTCAGAAAAAGTACAGCAGAAAACATAGTTTAATATTTAGCTGTACTGAGAGAGAAGAGGAGAGAGATAAAAGAATGCAGGTTTTTAGGCTTTAGGCAGGAAGAGAGAAATATACAAAAGGACTGTACACAGGAAGATAGAAGGAAGTAAAAGAAAACTCTAACACAAAAAATATACAAACTGCTAAACCAGCATAACCTGCTAAGCATTTTTAAACCTGTTAAGGCCAAAACACAAAAACCCTGTCAAGCCTCAGCATAAACCGGTGAAGTTTCAAACACAAGCCTAACCTGCAGATGTAAAAAACCTGAAACCAAATGCTAATGGCCAAAACCAAATGCTAATGGCCTAAACCAGAACAAGCATAACCTGTCAAGGCCAAGCCTGCCCCTGCCTAAACTAAAACCTGCTAAAACCTGAAGCAAACTTGCCTACTGCATAAGCCATGCCAGCATAAAACATGGCCTAAACTCCAACCTGCTGTCCAGAACCTCAAGCAAAAAACTTGTTAAGGCCACAAAACCAGTCAAACCTGCCTTAAGCTTACAGAAAAGGCCTTACCATTTTCCAAACCTAAAGTATCAAAACCTGTACCATTCAGTTCAAGCCTTAAAACCAGTCAAACCTGTCTTAAGCTTACAGAAAAGGCCTTACAATTTTCCAAACCTAAAGTATCAAAACCTGTACCATTCAGTTCAAGCCTTAAAACCAGTCAAACCAACCTTAAGCTTGCAATAAGCCTAAAACCTGTAAGAAACCTCACAAAGCCTCAAGCCAACCTTGCCAAGAATCAGAAGTGGTGCAAACATAGGATTCAAGCCTCAAGCCCTCAGAACTCGAAGAGTTCATCACAGGGACATTCATAAAACACCAAAATATCCAAGTATATTCAAAGGCAACTTAAGCCCTCAGAACCCTAGGCTCATCATGGGGCAAGGAAGAAGTGAATAGACAACCAAAAGCATCCAATTCATAACCAACAGAAGTATTTCAACAGGCAAATCAAGAAGGCCACATACATTCAAGACATCATACAGTAGCAGTAGCAAGAGAAGAAGAGGAAAAAGCTAATCAAAACAACAAAACTGTTTCAACCATAGCTTGTTTAAGGCAACGAAAGCCCTCAGAAAGTCCATCATAGGGCAGAAAAAAGCAAGCAACATAAGCATACGGGCATAATAGGCGACAGAAGTCAAGGCAAAGTATCAAAGCAATAAACATTCGAGGCAACATAAGCAAGCGTTCAAGGCAACAAGCGTACAGAGGTAAGCCAAGAAAGAGAAGAAGAGAAGAAGACATGTGTATCAAGCTTTCAGATTGACATCATAAAGCCTAAAAAAAGGGTAGTACAGAAATACTAGAAGACAAAGCGCGTATCACGTTTCCTCCGCTCGTCAAGCCCCCAAGTGCCTCCTTCCTCCTCCTTTGCCAAGGTATAATCTCTTTCATTCTTCCTTCGAAACCTCGCATAAATCAGTAAGTAAAAATCAAATAAATAAAAAAACATGGCATGCAAGACGAAATGAAATTCTAAACGAAAACGAACTTCTGTACCTAACGTGAATGACCCATGGAGGAGGGTAAACAGAGGAGGAGATGGCACGGTGGCTAGGGCGAGAAGGTCAGAGCTTTGAATCTATGGCACAAAGATGGACGGAGAGGACGAAGTAGCCACAAACGGCGCTTCTGCTCGCTGCAAACCCTAAGCATATTCCCAGATGAAACAAAAACTTCAAACCCTAAAGTGTGTTATGGCAACGTGGGCCTCGCCCCATTCTGAATGCCTAAGCCCAAAGCATGTCTCAATTCACCCCCCCCCCCCCCTCTTTGAGCCCATTTCTAACTTATTTCAAACCTTTTATTTATCATCATATCCTTTTATATACATGAATTAACATAATCTTTTTACTTATTTACATCAAATCTTGATTTTTCTTTACCAAAATTACAATTTCAAACATAATATATTTTTTCCTTTAACTTAAGGTATTTTTCTTATGTATTATTACATTATTATATTAAACACATGAAATACATAAAAATACATTTTTGTACACATTTTTTTATTAATTTAAAACATTTTAATTTAAATATTCTTTTTTTTGTACATAACAAATAAAAAATACATTTATTTCTAATTTAATTCTTGATATTTATTAAAAACATACTTTTTGTATATAATAAATAAAGATACATTTTTATACATAATTTAATTAGAATTTAAAACATTTGATTAAAACATTTCTTTTTGTACATATTAAGAAAATACAAGATTATTAATTAAATTTAATAGACATTTAATTTTTCTTTAGGTCAAGACAAATACTTAACAATACTTAATACACATTTAATTTCACATTGTGGCACCTTTAAATAATTACACTTACAATACATTTCACATTATACACTTGACACATATACAATTGCTATTTCCATGCATTGATATACCTTATTTACATTTGATCGCAAATTCGATTTGGTTGTAACTTATTGGATACTATAAGTCTCATCCCCATTTGTGAATATTGTACCCCCACTCCCGGATACTTATTTTGTAATAGCGTAGATTTTACATTTCCGCAATTTACAGCTTTTCAATTATACCATGATTAGACCTAGGGTTTGCATGTACATAAAATCAGACGCTAGATAACCTAATATAAGACAAATACATGAAATCAATACACAATCACACTTGCACCCTCTAGGGTAATCCCACATGTTGCCTTCCAAAATGGGCCATGCTTGCACGTCGAGTATCTTTGACAAAACAAATTCAAATGATCACAAGTCCCTCGATGACGCTTTCGAATGTTGCCTAAACGGAATGATCATAGTCCCTTCAAAGCAAATTGCCAAAGACACTTGGCACCATTGCATTCATGGTCCATACGATGACCCGCGCCCGTCCCATTCAAACTTCCTAAACGCAAGATTGTCCACCAAATTCAATGATGGAACAAAATTGTTAAAAAGGGTTGAAAACATAGAGAAAACCTTTGAGTACAATAGGGTAGATAAAACTCTTAGTTACTTGAGATCAACTTGCAAAAACACTTGCCTTCTTTTCAAAAATCATAATCCACAACACTTTCAAAAACAAACCCTCAAAAACATTTGAAACATCTTTTCGAAAAGATACACGCCTTTGTAAAATATTCGAGTAAAGAATTGTTACAAGGTTAGCCTAAGACAAGGCATCTTCTTCCAAAACATTTTCAAAAACACTCACACACACACCATTTTTAAGCAATCAAAAATCAAGGCAAGTGATCTAAAAAACCAAGTAACTAAGAGCCCATGGATAACCATGGATGAAAAGGGTGCTAATACCTTCCCTTTTCATAATCTACCCCCCGAACCCACGAAATATCTCAAAAGGTTTTTGCTGTGCTTTTTAACCTTTCCTTTAGGATAAAATAAAAAGTCGGTGGCGACTCTTGCTCAACCGCACAAGTGCAAATACGAACGCAAAACCACAGTCAATTCTCCCACCGTATCACAGGTAGGTTATGAAAAGGGAAGGTGTTAGCACCCTTTTCATCCGTAGTTATCTACGGGCTCTTAGTTTCTTGATCACTTTGAAATGCTTTGTTTGAAATGTGTTTGTGATGGTTTTTGAAAGTATTTTTGAAAGTGCCTTTGTTTAGGCGAACTTTGTAATGATTCTTGTCTCTATAAAATGTATAAAAAGTGTTGACTTTTGAAAATATTTCATTTTGAAAGTGTTGGTGTGTTTAAAAGATGTTTGGTTTGAAATGTTTGTGAGCAAGCAACTACGAACGTTCTACCTACTCAAAAAAGTCTTTGTTCATTTCCTCCTCCTTTAGATATTGCTATCTTACCATTGATTGATAAGAAACCCTATTATTGGATGTGAAGGGACAGGCACAGGTCATCGTACAGTCATAGAAGGTAACATTGTATAATACCTTAGCAGTTTATCTTAAGGGTCTAAGATGTTTTACCGAAGGCAACATTGAAGGGTCATCGAGAGACTACAAACTTGTAATCGAGGGTCTTTGCTAAAGTATCCCATGTTTGAGGGACATGATTGTTTTATTCGAGGCAACAAATGTGGGTTACCCTAGAGGTGCAAGTGTGAAAAGTGTATTGATTTCATGCATTTTTGTATTTGAGATTAGGATTTTCTAACGATTTATTTTATCTTGCCATACAAACCCTAATTACTAGCAATAATATTGAAAGCGATAAATTGCGGGAATTTAAAGTTCTACGCTATTACATCTTTTTTGGGGATGGGGATACAAGTTTATGAATGGGGGGTGAAAGAAATAAAGTTATAATTATATTATTACAACCATATAAAATATTGAATAACAATATCTAAAAATATAAAGATAATGTAAAAAGGAAGGATAATTGTTAGAAAAAAACTTTATGCATTGACACATGCACTTATGCATCAATACATATCACCTCTTTCCCCTGGAAATCGAAACTAACTCAATATGTATTGACGCATAATGGTTTGCATCGGCTCATATCTGTTTTGCATCGACACATGCACTTATGCATCGATACATATCATTTTCTGCTTCTGGAAATCAAAACCAATTCAGTATGTATCGATACATAATGGTTTTCATCGACTCATTTCTGTTTTGCATCGACTCATTCGTGTTTTGCATTGACTCATACACATTTTTATCTCTGTAATGTGTCTTGATAACAATATGCATTGATGCATAATGCCTTGAATCGACTCATAACCTATTTTGTACCTAATATGAATCGACTCATAGAGATATGCATCAACTCATACTGTTGTTTTTTACTTCTAACATTGTTCTGTCACATATATAAGTCAGTTCTCAACACATGGTTAGTGAAAATGAAAAGTAAGCATATAGTTAGCTCCAGGGCTATGATATCTACATTTTATCTTCACAAATAAACCACTAATGATGCTTGTATGCAGAGTTCAAAGTCAAGAAAACTTACCTTGAAACTGAAATTCTTGTTTTGATTTAGAGTTGGAGAAGTCAAGTTGCAGGTGGCTGTTTTTGGGCTTGGAAAATGGTGATGGTGATGTAACAGAAGTTGTTCTCGTGTTTGAACAACTCCTATATGATGTATGTGGAGTGTTTGGATGGTTTGTTTAGACAAAACTTGCAAGGTGTGAGAGGTTCAAAGATTTGGACTTCAAAGCTCAAGAGTGGAGGTTTTGTGGACAATTATGGTTTTTTGAGAGTATGAGGGGTTTTGAGAAACTTGTCTACACAACAAAAACTTCTGGCCTTTAGCTTGCAAATGGCCTCTCTATTTATAGAGAAGGTTTGAGAGGATGAGAGAGTGTGTTTCACAAGCTGTGGAATTCTGGTTTGGTTGAGATGAAACAACCAAGTTATGTGAAATTTGATGTCCCAATGCATGGTACAAAAGGGATCTGAAGTGGCGAGGAGTTTTTAGGCATGTTGCTTCTTGCTTTGACATTGTGTGTGCAAAAAAAATAGTTGAGAGGCTCAAGGAGAGCTGAATTTGTATAAAGCATGCTTTATGTGAATGACAATGGTGCCTTTGTGCCATAAATGGCAAAATGGATTGGGTAATGCCTTAACCACTTGGATCATATCTCAAAAGTTTGTGTAAAAAATTAATTATGGTGAGATTTGAAAGTTAGAAGGCCCGCAAAGTAAGATTATGCAGCATAGCATGAAGGTTGTATTATGTGTTCTTCATAAAAATGACTATTAATTCAAGAATTGATGCCGAACTTCATGCATTTGAATATCCTAGCTTAAGTATGATAAATTCATGCTCTTGGATGTTTTGGAAAGCTTGAAAAATTTTCTACAACTTACATGTTGACCATTTTGGATAAATCAAATTGAAAATTGATGAAAATTGGCCAAGAAGTTGAGATAAAAACTGACCAAAACATGTTGAAATTTCTCTAAGTGTTTTATAAAAAATGCCATGACTTTAGGAATTTATAACTCAAAATCCAAGCACTTCTAGGACTTGATCAACAAAGAAAAGTTGTATATATCATCAAGATCTACAACTTTCATGTTGAAAGTTTTCTTTGAATCATCGCGCATCTTGGTGAAAGATTAGCATGAAGTAATGAAATTATCATGTATAAAAACACTTAGAAAAAAATGTTTCCAAGTCTTGAAAAGTTTGACTTTTCACATTGACTTTTGAATTTATTGTTTCTTGATGATCAAGCTTTATATTTTTGAATATCTTGATGACTTGTGATCTTTGAAATTGAATTTTGACCAAAAATTCATAGTTTGACTTTTTGGTGTATAGTTGACTTTTTCATGAGTTGACCAAATTTCAACTATTAATCAATTGATCTTGAGAGATGAATTGAGTCATAAAATTAGGTCAATATGATGTATTTGAATCCTTGATATCATGTTTCAAACCACAAAGTCATTCATTAGGTCAAAAATCAAAGATTGGTCATTCTCAGTCAAAACCCTAATTTTGACCATTTTGCCCTTTTGAAGACTTGAATGTTTTTCTTGTGGAATTGTGATCCAAACTTGATCAAATGATAAATATGATTTCAAAATGGTTATATTGGTAAAAAATATTTAATTTTGACTGTAAGTTGACCACGATTGACTTTTTACCCAATATAGCTGATTTTGGGTCATCTGGCCAATTGACTGAGCAATTTTGAGCTGCAAGACTTGAAACTTGACATGAGAATTCTTGAAGGTACATAATGATGCATGAAGGTCAGTTGAGGCATTTAAAAGTCCAATTATCCTTGTGAAAATCCAAACCCTAATTTGAGGCATCAGTATTGAGGAGACGGCTTGATCTAGTTAACACTTGTGCAAGCTTGAGCTATTGAAGATATTGTGAGAAATATCTTGAGAAAAGAGAGGGAAATTTTGGGATACAACAGCTTCCCCTGTTCAATCTTCTTAAACCTGAAGAGTGAGATTGGCTTGTCCACCATTTGTGACTTGAAGGTTAAAGATGATTGCCCACTTAAGTTCCTAGAAATTTGCACTCGCTTATGCATGAAGTGAACTGCTTGTTAATCATCGAGAATGGGCTTAGAGATGCCATTTGGAGAGATGATGGAGAGTTATCGGAGATTTACTTATATATTCCATCCAAATGTGATTGTTGATAGAAATTAGACTAAGTCTAAGCTTGACTGTAACTGGGAGAAGTACCAGAATAAATCTTTGGTCGATTTAATTTGAGTCAGAAGATGTAGTGGAATGAGTATTAGAATAACATCCATAACTGGACCGTATCTGAATCCTATATGAAATATGCACTGAATGAGTGCCAGAATGACATCCGTATTTGGATCATATCTGAATTGTATTGGGAAGATGTACTGAATGAGCGTCAGAATGATATCCATGTTTGAATCGTATCTGAACTGTATTTGAGAACTGCATTGAATGAGTGTCAGAATGACATCAGCATCTGGATCGTATATGAAATGTATTTAAGAAATGTACTAAATGACTGTCAGAATGACATTCATATCTGGATCGTATCTGATCTGTGTCTAAAAGAGAATCTAGAATAAGTGTCAGAATGTCATCTGTATCTGGATTGTAACTGAACTGTATCTAGAAGAATTTGGAATAAGTGTCAGAATGTCATTTGTCTCTGGATCGTATCTGAACCGTTTCTAGGAGAGAATCTAGAATAAGTGTCATAATGTCATGTTATCTGGATTATACCTGAACCGTTTCTAGGAGAGAATATGTGTTGTACCCCAAAATTTGCCCTCCCATATTTCTCAAAACATTTCAAGAAAATTCACAAGTCCAACCCGGCTCGTTATATTCAGGTGTTCTTTCGCCAAGATATCTCTGATAACATATTCTCAAATTCAGGTTCGGCTCAAGAGTCAATTCTTTAAAGAAGGTATCCGAATGTGTGAGTTTTCTTGAAGAAATATAGTGAAAAAGTGTGCTGAAAGTGCAGTTTTTACGCGCTAAAAAATTCATAACTTGAAGATCGTGACTCGTTTTGAACCCGTTCCGGTGGCCAAAATTCCGTCTTGACATTATCTACGTTTTCATCTCTCACGGCTGGAAGCCAATTTCGATCAGAAGGTCTTCAAAAATGTGGATTTATCAAGTATTTTCGCACAGAAAATTTGTGACAGAAGTTTATCTGCGTCATGTTCAGAAAATCATAACTTGGTCGATTTTCATCGTATCGAGCTGGTTCTGGCGCCAAAATTTCACAAATTGAGTTGGCTACATTTTCACAGAAGGTATTGAGTTCAAACGGTATTCAAAAGGCCTTCGTTTTTTGCTCAGAGTGCGTGACACGCTGAAAATTCTGAATGCTGAATATTATTTCATCTGAGCCGAAACTTCGAAAATTCATAACTCGGTCAATTTTTATCGGATTGGACTCATATTTTTACACAAGGTCCCTGACTTGTAGATCTAAAACTTTGCTTCAAAAGTCGAGACCAAATTATGCACCGATCAATACCAGTTTTTTATTGAAGAACGTGTCAGAGTCGACACTAGAGCCCAAAATAAGTTTGTCTGAGCTGAAACTTCAAAAATTCATAACTAATTCACCGTTTATCCGATTGAGTCGATTTTCGGACAGGAGTTAGTTCTCGATATCAGCTACATTTTGTTTTCACATTTCAACTTCAAAAAATGCACTTAAGTCCCTGCGATTTAGCCTGGAAAGTGACGAATTCAAGTGAATATTGGAGGCCCAATTGCACATTCAAAGCCCATTTGCTTTACCCTAATTTCCATTATATAATCACCTTCTTTTCACACAAACAAGGAGGAGAGAAAAAGAGAGAAAAAACCTTGCCACAACACTGTTAGAATATCAAATTCTTTCAAGAACCCTAAAACCTTGAAATCTTTGTTACAAATCCCCCTCTCACTACAAATAAGCCATCACAGTTACAAACCAACACCTCACTACTTCTTCAGTAAGGATAAGGCTGGTCTGATCTCCATGATCCTAATTTTCCAATAAGGCATAAAAGCATTCAGGTCACTAATCTTCCAGTAAGGGTAAGATTGATTTGATCTCCATGATCAAAAGGGTATAATCATTCATACATGTCATATTGTGCCTAAACATTAAATTTCTTCATATGTTGGTTTTATTTGAATTTTTATGATTTTATTTAATGTGTTCATGAGGTTCAACACTGCAGATTTAGACAGGATCCCATGCAGGTTCATTAAGGAACGTTGAGGCCAAAAGCCAAATGGCCAAAAGGCCAAAAGCCAAATGGCTAAAGTAGAACATTTTATGCATGACACCAATACATGGCGAGGCAGACATTAAGTCAGACATTAAGGGAACGTTGAAGCCAGAACACAAATGGCCAAAAGCCAAAAGCCAAAAGCCAAAAGCCAAAAGCAAAATGGCCAAAGTAAAACAACTTATGCATGAAACTCAATCCAATGGCCAAAGAATGCAGACCACGGTACTCAGGAGTCAATACTTCAAAAAATCTCCCCTTGGGCCAGACACCCCCTATGGTTTGCTCAATTTTTAATTTTTATTTGTTTTTCCTTTTTATTCTTTTAATTGTTTTTTAATTGTTTTCTTTTAATTCCATAAAATAATTTTCATAATAAATATAAAATACAGAAAAATCAAAAAAATGTTTATTTTATTAATATTAATTTTACTATTATTATTTTTGTAAATAAACTTTAAACAATTAATTAGATTAATTTAGGTTTCAAAACTTTAATATTTTTCTTAATAAATTAAATATGTAGAAATTAGGGTTTTTAACTTTTTCATCATTTTTTTTAATAAATAATTTTCTCATCATTATTATTATTATTAACTACTAATTTATTTTGTAAATAAACATGTACATAAATTCTTTAGTAAATTAAGTTAAACTTTAACATTTTTCTCAAATAATTAAAAGTAACTTAGAATTAGGGTTTCTTTTAATTTTAATTTTAATTTTCTTATTTCATAAATACAAAAAAAACCTAAAAAACACTTCTTTTATTTCAATAAATAATTAATTAATTTTTAATTTCATTTAATTTCTTTAAAGGGTCCAACGCCCTCGAACGTTCTATTTTTATTTCTTTCGCACATTTATTTTCTTTCAAATATTATGTAATTGCTCAAGCCATGTAACTCGGACATTTTATATTTCCCGCATTTTATTTCTTTATTTTATGTCAAATCGGGTCCTGGTTTAATTTGGCGATGTGGACCCGCGCCTTTGTAATAGTTTAGGAGTTTTATCTTTCCGCACTTTTTAACTGTTAAATAAATGCATGCAAGAATGAATGACAAAAATAAAAATAAAACGTTAGATCACCAATAACCTGACAAGACAAAAATAAATGAATCTGACACACAAATCACACACCACCCCTAGGGTACGCCTCACTGTTGCCTTGCCTCGAAAGGTGATCGTCGAGTAGAGGATGTCTTAGTAAGTCCTCATGATCCGGGAACCTGGCATGAGGGTAGCTTCTAAGGTGTCTTCCCATTGCTCTGGTGATCACCATGTCCCTACAAACTCGAATTGACCCGAACACCTCCAACGGTGGTGCTACCTACCTCTCAATGGTGGGATGGCACTACTTTAAAGGACATTTACACAGACGAATTCCTTAGGGTAGGTAGACGACTCTAGATACTTGCTCTAAATTTCAAAACAAATTCAAAAATACTTTTCACACCAACACATTTTCAAAAAGCTTTCGAAAGCAATTTTTCAAACACTCTTGAGGACAGATACAAGAGTCGAACTGGAATTTTCAAAGAAACTTTTTAAAACCCACAGTTGAAAAGCAAACAAACCATTTTGAAAACACAAATGAGCAAGTATCTAAGAGCCCATGGATAACCATGGATAGAAAGGGTGCTAACACCTTCCCTTTCTATAATCTACCTCCCGAACCGAGAGCAATCTCTATAAGGAATTTTTCTGTGCTTTTGTCCTTTCCATTTGGAGAAAATAAAAGACGGTGGCGACTCTTGCTTCCGCGACATTTCGCGAACCAGCGTTAAACAGTCAGTTCCAGATCCACCGATCACAGAACGGGCGACTCTGCTGGGGATTCATTTATAAAGTGAGGTGTACCTTAGGGTTAGTTCATAACTGTGTTTTCAATTGTCTTCTTTGCTTGCTTTACTATTGTGGGTTGTATCGGAGTTACATAGATCCTAACCCGGATCTGGGGATACCCTGTTTAGGTAGCATAAGCTGTGAGGGACCTGTCCGGCGTATACCGACATGGGTGAAGCAGTGGCTACGTTGGTGTGGCGCCTTGGTCTGTACCGATATCCCTCGTGTTGAAACGGGGAGAATATGGGTCTTCCAAGGAGTCATTAAGCACCAGCAGACCTTAGAACCTTAAATGACACAACTTGGCCATTAGAACAGTAGCAGTATGCTACGCCCATTGAGGCTAAACTCTCGTGATGGTTCTGGCCGCAAGAAAAGATTGCGATGCTGGAGTTATGACCGATTGAGGTTAGTCAATGATATTGGGATCCTCTAAGAACCCGGTTACTTTTGATTAGGACAGGTATGAACCAACGAACTGAAAGAGGGTAATACCTAGACCTCATGCTGGCCTAAACTCTAAGGGCACTTTTGTGTGACTTGTGTGCCTTTGTACTTGCCTACTTGCATGCTTGTTATCTGACGCTTGAGTTTCTCGCAGGTTTTGTTTGTAGTCCTGAATTAGGACTCATAACAAGGTTTACCAGGTTTTCTCGCAGGTTTTGTTTATAGTCCTTAATAGGGACTCATAACAGGGTATACTAAGTTTCTTGCAGGTTTTGGTTTGCAGTCCTTAAGTGGGACTCATAACAGGGTTACTTACATTACCCCATGCATACCATAACATCATACCATTGCATACATCCTAACCCATTTCAAGGATCTCAAGGGCTTGTGATGCAGGTCATGATGAACCAACCATCTAGCAAGGGGCAAAGAGGATTTATTTTCCTCTAGCCAAGGTTGTCAGGGGCTATGACCCACTTGATATGGTGAGCTCTGACTCTTGAAGAAGGTTCCCTTAACCAAGGTTGTTTGGAAATCAAAACCAGACATGATGACTAAAGTCAGAGGCTATGACCCACTTGATATGGTGAGCCTTTGACCCTTGGAAGAGAGACTCTCAACAAATATGAAGTTTCTTTCAATCAAGCTACCGGATCCAAACGCTAACAAATTTTCTTGTTTACCCCGCGAGGTCCTTGAAAACATTACATGCATGTCATACTCATCATTGCATAACAGGTATCCTTGTTGCAGGTCACTTACCTTTCTCGCTGTTTATTTCAGCAATGGCTTCACAACAAGATAACCAGGACCTTCACGCTCAAGAGACTCAGTTCAGGGAAATCTTCCTAGGTCTATCCAAGGGGCAGGATGAGTTGAGGACACTCCTCATGGGGAATCTGATCAGAAAGAGTCCTGAAGATGATAAGGACGAACAGCTGAAACGTCTACAAGCTGAGGTAGACACATTGAAAACCCAGATGTTGGGGCAAAGGGCCCTCATTCAAGGTTTAGCTCAGGAGCAAGGAGAGCTGAGAGCCATGATCGGCCAACTTCCTCAAGGCATGAAGCAACCAGCCCAAATCAGGGGCCAGGTCGTAGAACAGCTTCCAAAAAGGCAAAGGTCGGGTCCAATGAATAGACCTCTCCGAGTTGCTACTACTTCTCAGGTCCAACAACGACCTCGCCAAGAACAGCGGGTTGATCAGAACAGGTCGGACGAGCCTAAGAGACAATTCACCTACATCAACATGTCATGGTCACGAGCTTTGCAGCACATGTTAAGGATGAACCTGATTGCGGTGATCAACCCTCCTGCAAATCCAAAGACTTCCTCTCCAAACTACAACCCAGAAGCAAGGTGCGCTTACCATTCTGGTAGTCCGGGGCACGATACTGAGGACTGTTGGGCACTAAAGTACAAAATTCAGAATATGATCGATGCTAAAGAGATCGAGTTCGAGCCCACCGAGACTCCCAATGTGATCATTGCTCCCTTGCCAAAACATGGCTAGGATTGAGAAATTTTTGTTCATTAGAATCTTTCAAGTTGTAATTTTCTTTTGATTTTTCGAACATTCCATTCATATCAAACGTTGTTATTTCATTAATGCATCGCATATGTCTGTTCTGAAACAATATATTCGTATTCATTAAATGCAAATTATTTTCATATTTTTTTTCTGATGATCAACTCTTAAATAATAATTCTAAGCCTCTTGAGGGAGGATGACGAAAATGATACCACGATCTACAGTATGCTTTTGAACAGACCCCGCTGATGAGGTACAGGCATTGTTTCAAATCCTAAACACTGGAGTTATAAGGAAGATAATCCCTCGTCAACCCCTCTGAGCCAAAGAAGTAGGAGTTTTTATTTTCGAAAATTGAAACCCTTAATCATAACCCGGGGCAGGGTAGTCTTCTCAGTTGATCCAAGTGCACAATGAATGGCACCAAATGAGTTTTTCCAAAAACAAAAGACAACGATGGTTCCGAACAATCGTGAAGACAAGCAGTCATTATCAAAAAAGAAAAAAGGTTCATAAATGAAAAGCCCAAAAAGTCAAAACCTATAAAGGGGACTTACAAAACTGGGGCATCCCACTGACTGTAATTCAAAAAAAAGGGAAACAGTTCAGGCAAAAAAAAATAGGGATAACAAAGTCAAAAAAAAAAAGAAAGAGGTCTTATAAACCCTCGACAAAAAATGACTGCCTATTCACAAGAAATCATCAATATCCGAATCATCACCGGAAAATCCGAGCAAAGACTCAAACAAGGTCTAACGTATGATCAACTGAGTTTAGGTTTGGAGAACATCACGAAGAGTGGGTGGGTACAAATAATTTGAGCCTTTATCCTTTGTTTCTTAAACCGTGAACCATGCCACGTTATAACCCTTAAAAGTCTTAGCTGAAGCATGGGTTAGTTCGAAAGCATACTGTTACGAAAGGTATCCTGACTCCTTAAGGCTTGCGATAAAATACGGAGTTGACATCACGTTTTACAAACATTCACTTGTTTTATGAAAAGAATGCATTTTCAAAATCCTCTAAGACAGACATAGGCTTTGCATTTTTAACATAACTTTGTTTGCATATGACTTTTTGTTTGAACAGCAGGGAAATTCGCACAATGAAAGTCTAATGAACAAGAGTATCTCCAATCAAGGGGCATGGCATGACTATTGTCCATCATCTGGGGCAGTTAAGTCAAGATTCGGAGAATCTCTCAAAAAAGCCTATCAGCCTGGGGCAGATCTCCGCCTGAGTCACTTGGGGCATTCCAACAATGAATCTTGCCTGATCAAATACCTTCTTGTGGCATGACAAAACACTGCTAACAGGGGCAACTCCCTACATTCTGAGAGCGTGGACATAGTCGAAAAAAAATACTACGCACAATCAAAGACCCGCTAGGTTGACACACCTAGGCAAAAATAAGGGCTTCCCGGCGAACCAAAAGGGTTCGGGCAAAAATAAGGGATGAAAAGAAAAAATATGTACACCCGGCAAGTCGAAAACCTGAAAAGGCGGCTTGGGCAAAAATGGGTATCCCGGTGGACTGAAAACCCGAAAGGGCGGTCCAGGCAAAAATTAAGGATCAAAGCGTATGACTATGTCCTGTCATCTTGTCACCTGCCTACCAGAAGAAGCTTGGTCTATCAACAACTATCAGCCCCCCACAGGTGCCTTCTCCCATAGAAACAAGGGCAATAAAGAGTTGGCTAAGTAATCTAATTGTTCCATCCTCCAAGGTACCAAGGTAGGTTCAGCTAAAGAACATAACCAGATATCTTAATTCCCCAGAGAGTAAGCCAGCAAGTCGGTACACTATCCTCAAGCGAAGCTATTATCAAACTTAAGGAAATTGGGTATCCTCCAGCAGGTCTCAACATTCCCCAGCAGCATATATACATATATTCTTAACAAGCATCCCCGGCAATCTTGGTCTAAAGATTGTTCCCCGACGGCATATCAAACAAAGGAATCACTTCCCCCGCAATTCAAAACTTCCCCAAGAGAGTCCAATCCAGTTTCCCCAGGAAAGTTGGAATCCATCTCCCCAAGTAGTAAGCTTATCCCCAGTAGATTCTGGAAGCTTATCCACGCAGAGCACGAACGCGTCGCCCGACTTTATTCAAAGAGTTATTTCCTTACCAGGATATAACTGGGTTATCCTCAGCCGAAAGCCATGGAAAGAGCGTCCTCGACGAAGTTCTCTTATCCCCATCGAAGTCTATTAACACTTCCAATACAACAAGGGTATCCCCAGCAAGTTATTATCAACAATTCAACAAAGTACCTCGCTCCCCACAGAGTATTGCTCCCCAGCAAGATCACTAGAGTACTTTTCTCCCCGCAGAGTTATCCATTCGCCAAGTTTATTCCCCTACGGAGTTGTCTTCTCCTACCGGTATTCTTGCAGCTAGCATCCCCAGCGGAAGCAAAATCTATTCTCCAACATCAGCCCAGGAATGACTTCCCGGCACCCGTCAAGGATTTACTTTCCTAGACGAAAAATACATTCATAAACATCGCACTTCCATACATCATTATAGCATGCATAGACGCATCATATTTTACAAATCTCATTTATGTTGAGAACATCATTGCTTGATCCATATCATGCTTTGCATATGACTGACCTTTACCTTTCAGGAAAAGATTCAGTTAAGTTCTCAGCTATTCCAAGACCTAGACCGGTTCAGTTAAATCGACTCCAAAGGTTTCTTATCCAGTCAAAGGCCTTCTCTGGTCCAGTTAAATCGACCTCGAACAGATTTTTCTGATAAAGACCCAGTTGAAGACATTCCAAGACCTAGACCGGTTCAGTTAATCGACTCCAAAGATTTCTTATCCAGTCAAAGGCCTTCTCTGGTCCAGTTAAATCGACCCCAAACAGATTTTTCTGATAAAGACCCAGTTGAAGACATTCCAAGACCTTGTCTGGTTCAGTTAAATCGACTCCAAAGATTTTCCTGGTTATTATCCAGTCAAAGCCGTTCTCTGGTCTAGTTAAACCGACTCCTAAAGGTTTTTCTTTTGAAGACTCAGTTGAAGACTCCAAAGACCTTGTCTGGTTCAGTTAAATCGACTCCCAAAGATTTTCCTGGTTATTATCCAGTCAAAGGCATTCTCTGGTTCAGTTAAACCGACTCCTAAAGGTTTTTCTTTTGAAGACTCAGTAGAAGTTATCCAAGGTTTTCTCAATGATTGCTATTGAGTTGTAATCGCCTATGGTTCTCTCCCCGATACTGCGGAGATGATAATTCCATCCAAGGTTTTCTCAATGATTGCTATTGAGGTTGTAATCGCCTATGGTTCTCTCCCCGATACTGCGGAGATGATAATTCCATCCAAGATTTCGCTCAATGATTGCTGTTGAAGTGAAGTTATCCAAGATTCTCTCAATGATTGCTATTGAGGTTGTAGTCGCCTATGGTTCCCTCTCCGACGGTGAGTGAGGTGGTAAGTCCTTTTCAGATGTTTCCCTCTCCGACGGTGAGTGAGGTGATAGTCTCCTATGGTTCCCTCTCCGACGGTGAGTGAGGTGGTAAGTCCTTTTCCTATGGTTCCATCTCCGACGGTGAGTGAGGTGGTAAGTCCTTTTCAGATGTTTCCCTCTCCGACGGTGAGTGAGGTGATAGTCTCCTATGGTTCCCTCTCCGACGGTGAGTGAGGTGGTAAGTCCTTTTCAGATGTTTCCCTCTCCGACGGTGAGTGAGGTGATAGTCTCCTATGGTTCCCTCTCCGACGGTGAGTGAGGTGGTAAGTCCTTTTCAGATGTTTCCCTCTCCGACGGTGAGTGAGGTGATAGTCTCCTATGGTTCCCTCTCCGACGGTGAGTGAGGTGGTAAGTCCTTTTCAGATGTTTCCCTCTCCGACGGTGAGTGAGGTGATAGTCTCCTATGGTTCCCTCTCCGACGGTGAGTGAGGTGGTAAGTCCTTTTCAGATGTTTCCCTCTCCGACGGTGAGTGAGGTGATAGTCTCCTATGGTTCCCTCTCCGACGGTGAGTGAGGTGGTAAGTCCTTTTCAGATGTTTCCCTCTCCGACGGTGAGTGAGGTGATAGTCTCCTATGATTCCCTCTCCGGCGGTGAGTGAGGTGGTAAGTCCTTTTCAGATGTTTCCCTCTCCGACGGTGAGTGAGGTGATAGTCTCCTATGGTTCCCTCTCCGACGGTGAGTGAGGTGGTAAGTCCTTTTCAGATGTTTCCCTCTCCGACGGTGAGTGAGGTGATAGTCTCCTATGGTTCCCTCTCCGACGGTGAGTGAGGTGGTAAGTCCTTTTCAGATGTTTCCCTCTTCGACGGTGAGTGAGGTGATAGTCTCCTATGGTTCCCTCTCCGACGGTGAGTGAGGTGGTAAGTCCTTTTCAGATGTTTCCCTCTCCGACGGTGAGTGAGGTGATAATCTCCTATGGTCCCCTCTCCGACGGTGAGTGAGGTGATAATTCCTTTTCTTATGGTTCCCTCTCCGACGGTGAGTGAGGTGACAATTCCCTTTCAGATTATAATTGCCTATGGTTCTCTTCCCGATATTGCAAAGATGGTAATTCCCGCTAAGATTTTTCTCAACGAGCGTTGTTGAAGTTAAAGTCGCCCAAGGTGCTCTTACCATTCATACTAAGGTAGTAACCATCCCTGGTTCATTCATCATCTTGTGAAGCTCCAGACTCAGCTCCTGTAACCAGTCAGGACATATCTATGCCAAGCATCTGAAATCAGCTCCTGCAACGTGTCAGGTACTCATTGTTTCTTTTGCAGGTATACAGGTTCTCGCTAAGGAATCTCTTACGCGATCAACATCCAGATGGCATCTGTAAGCCCATCATCCTATCCATCAACCTCTAAATGGCATCTGTAAGCCCATTTCCACCATCACTACTACTATGTGAGTGCAAATTTCTGGGCACTCTAGTGTTCAATCATCTTCCACCCTCGGATTACGAAAGGCACGTCAGCCAATCTGCATCCTCAGGTCTAAGAAGATTGAACAGGGGCAACTGTTGTACCCCAAAATTTGCCCTCCCATATTTCTCAAAACATTTCAAGAAAATTCACAAGTCCAACCCGGCGCGTTATATTCAGGTGTTCTTTCGCCAAGATATCTCTGATAACATATTCTCAAATTCAGGTTCGGCTCAAGAGTCAATTCTTTAAAGAAGGTATCCGAATGTGTGAGTTTTCTTGAAGAAATATAGTGAAAAAGTGTGCTGAAAGTGCAGTTTTTACGCGCTAAAAAATTCATAACTTGAAGATCGTGACTCGTTTTGAACCCGTTCCGGTGGCCAAAATTCCGTCTTGACATTATCTACGTTTTCATCTCTCACGGCTGGAAGCCAATTTCGATCAGAAGGTCTTCAAAAATGTGGATTTATCAAGTATTTTCGCACAGAAAATTTGTGACATAAGTTTATCTGCGTCATGTTCAGAAAATCATAACTTGGTCGATTTTCATCGTATCGAGCTGGTTCTGGCGCCAAAATTTCACAAATTGAGTTGGCTACATTTTCACAGAAGGTATTGAGTTCAAACAGTATTCAAAAGGCCTTCGTTTTTTGCTCAGAGTGCGTGACACGCTGAAAATTCTGAATGCTGAATATTATTTCATCTGAGCCGAAACTTCGAAAATTCATAACTCGGTCAATTTTTATCGGATTGGACTCATATTTTTACACAAGGTCCCTGACTTGTAGATCTAAAACTTTGCTTCAAAAGTCGAGACCAAATTATGCACCGATCAATACCAGTTTTTTATTGAAGAACGTGTCAGAGTCGACACTAGAGCCCAAAATAAGTTTGTCTGAGCTGAAACTTCAAAAATTCATAACTAATTCACCGTTTACCCGATTGAGTCGATTTTCGGACAGGAGTTAGTTCTCGATATCAGCTACATTTTGTTTTCACATTTCAACTTCAAAAAATGCACTTAAGTCCCTGCGATTTAGCCTAGAAAGTGACGAATTCAAGTGAATATTGGAGGCCCAATTGCACATTCAAAGCCCATTTGTTTTACCCTAATTTCCATTATATAATCCCCTTCTTTTCACACAAACAAGGAGGAGAGAAAAAGAGAGAAAAAACCTTGCCACAACACTGTTAGAATATCAAATTCTTTCAAGAACCCTAAAACCTTGAAATCTTTGTTACAAATCCCCCTCTCACTACAAATAAGCCATCACAGTTACAAACCAACACCTCACTACTTCTTCAGTAAGGATAAGGCTGGTCTGATCTCCATGATCCTAATTTTCCAGTAAGGCATAAAAGCATTCAGGTCACTAATCTTCCAGTAAGGGTAAGATTGATTTGATCTCCATGATCAAAAGGGTATAATCATTCATACATGTCATATTGTGCCTAAACATTAAATTTCTTCATATGTTGGTTTTATTTGAATTTTTATGATTTTATTTAATGTGTTCATGAGGTTCAACACTGCAGATTTAGACAGGATCCCATGCAGGTTCATTAAGGAACGTTGAGGCCAAAAGCCAAATGGCCAAAAGGCCAAAAGCCAAATGGCTAAAGTAGAACATTTTATGCATGACACCAATACATGGCGAGGCAGACATTAAGCCAGACATTAAGGGAACGTTGAAGCCAGAACACAAATGGCCAAAAGCCAAAAGCCAAATGGCCAAAGTAGAATAACTTATGCATGAAACTCAATCCAATGGCCAAAGAATGCAGACCACGGTACTCAGGAGTCAATACTTCAAAAAATCTCCCCTTGGGCCAGACACCCCCTATGGTTTGCTCAATTTTTAATTTTTATTTGTTTTTCCTTTTTATTCTTTTAATTGTTTTTTAATTGTTTTCTTTTAATTCCATAAAATAATTTTCATAATAAATATAAAATACAGAAAAATCAAAAAAATGTTTATTTTATTAATATTAATTTTACTATTATTATTTTTGTAAATAAACTTTAAACAATTAATTAGATTAATTTAGGTTTCAAAACTTTAATATTTTTCTTAATAAATTAAATATGTAGAAATTAGGGTTTTTAACTTTTTCATCATTTTTTTTAATAAATAATTTTCTCATCATTATTATTATTATTAACTACTAATTTATTTTGTAAATAAACATGTACATAAATTCTTTAGTAAATTAAGTTAAACTTTAACATTTTTCTCAAATAATTAAAAGTAACTTAGAATTAGGGTTTCTTTTAATTTTAATTTTAATTTTCTTATTTCATAAATACAAAAAAAACCTAAAAAACACTTCTTTTATTTCAATAAATAATTAATTAATTTTTAATTTCATTTAATTTCTTTAAAGGGTCCAACGCCCTCGAACGTTCTATTTTTATTTCTTTCGCACATTTATTTTCTTTCAAATATTATGTAATTGCTCAAGCCATGTAACTCGGACATTTTATATTTCCCGCATTTTATTTCTTTATTTTATGTCAAATCGGGTCCTGGTTTAATTTGGCGATGTGGACCCGCGCCTTTGTAATAGTTTAGGAATTTTATCTTTCCGCACTTTTTAACTGTTAAATAAATGCATGCAAGAATGAATGACAAAAATAAAAATAAAACGTTAGATCACCAATAACCTGACAAGACAAATATAAATGAATCTGACACACAAATCACACACCACCCCTAGGGTACGCCTCACTGTTGCCTTGCCTCGAAAGGTGATCGTCGAGTAGAGGATGTCTTAGTAAGTCCTCATGATCTGGGAACCTGGCATGAGGGTAGCTTCTAAGGTGTCTTCCCATTGCTCTGGTGATCACCATGTCCCTACAAACTCGAATTGACCCGAACACCTCCAACGGTGGTGCTACCTACCTCTCAATGGTGGGATGGCACTACTTTAAAGGACATTTACACAGACGAATTCCTTAGGGTAGGTAGACGACTCTAGATACTTGCTCTAAATTTCAAAACAAATTCAAAAATACTTTTCACACCAACACATTTTCAAAAAGCTTTCGAAAGCAATTTTTCAAACACTCTTGAGGACAGATACAAGAGTCGAACTGGAATTTTCAAAGAAACTTTTTAAAACCCACAGTTGAAAAGCAAACAAACTATTTTGAAAACACAAATGAGCAAGTATCTAAGAGCCCATGGATAACCATGGATAGAAAGGGTGCTAACACCTTCCCTTTCTATAATCTACCTCCCGAACCGAGAGCAATCTCTATAAGGAATTTTTCTGTGCTTTTGTCCTTTCCATTTGGAGAAAATAAAAGACGGTGGCGACTCTTGCTTCCGCGACATTTCGCGAACCAGCGTTAAACAGTCAGTTCCAGATCCACCGATCACAATATGGAATAAGTGTCAGAATGTCATTCGTATCTGGATTGTATCTAAAGTGTATCTAGAAGAATAAGTGTCAGAATGGCATCCGTATCTAGATTATATCTGAACTGTTTCTAGGAGAGAATCTGGAATAAGTGTCAGAATGTCATTCATATCTGGATTGTATCTGAACTGTATCTAGAAGAATAAGTGTCGGAATGTCATCTGTATATGGATTATATCTGAACTGTTTCTAGGAGAGAATCTCCGGCTGATTGTATTTGAAAGATAATAGACTGTTGACGAGATCTACATGTTCGGGAACCGACCTGAAAAGATAAACTTAATTTCATGCAAGGGAATGATGTATGTAATGTATTATGTAATGATGCTCTCAGAATAAATGAGAATGCTATATGAGTTTTGTATGCGTATATTATGATATTTTGTAAATGATGTATGTATGTGAAATGTTGTTTGAAGTGCATTGATAAACCCGTGCAGTATCTTGGTCTGGGAAAATAAATCCCTGACTGTTTCCAGGGATAAAGAGTACGTGTATCTTCAAATTTGTCTAGAATGCTTCCGTTGGGGATTCCTGATTATTTGTTTGAAGAAACTCCGCTCGGGATGTACTGATTTCTGTTTGGGGAGAAGAGTTTAGGAACCTTGGTGGTCTGTTGCTCTACTAGGGAATTTAATTTCTTATTTACCCTGATTGAGGATAAAAGAGATGGATAACCTTTCGACTCGTCTGGGGGAGATAAGATTGAATGATATCTGGTCTGGTTCCAGATTCCATGGAAACTCTCTGGAGATGGTAATCTCATGGAAGTGGCTCTGTGGGGATTTGTGGATGACTTGAACATTGTCTTATCTCTTAGAGTCCTCAGTAAATGTTGATCAAGGTGATGAGTATTTTATTGATAGACAAGTGATGAGATGACGGGACATAGTCATGCGCTTTAATCCCTAAGTTTTTCCTGGACTGTCTTTTCAGATTTTGTCCATCGGGGTACCCTTTTTTGCCCAAGCTGCCTTTTCAGGTTTTCAACTTGCCGGGTGTACAATCTTTTGTACATATATCCCTAATTTTTTCCTGAACGCTTTTGGTTCGCTGGGATGCCCTTACTTTTGCCTAGGCATGTTAACCTGGTGGATCTTCTCATGTGTAGTATCTTTTAACTATGTCCATGTTCATAGGGTGTGAAGAATTGTCACTGTCCATAGTTGTAGCACTGCCAGAAAATGTTTTTCTTGATCGTATGTGACCCTTTGCTAGAATTCACGTTTGAAGCCCCCAAGTGATTCAGATGGAGATCTTCCCCTGGCTATTCAGCACTTTATGAGAGATTCTTTGAATCTTGACTTTATTGCCACAGATGAGTCAGACAATAACATGTCACACCCCTTGACTATGGAGGGTTTGTCAATGGATTTGAAGTGATTCTGTTTATTGAGAGGATTTTCGTTCATCGGATATTCGTCGTGCGAATTCTCTACTGTCAAACAATTAGTTATATGTAAATAGTGGTATTCAAAATGCAAAGCTTATATCTGTCTTAAATTTTTTTTAAATTCATTTTTAACAAGCAGCACAATTTTGTAAGAACATGAATTCAACTCAGGATTTACAGGAGTCAAGATACCTTTTGTAACAGTAAGCTTTTGATCTAACCCATGCTTCAGTTAGGACTTTTAAAGGTCGTAACGCGGCCTGGTTCACGGTTTTAAGAAACAAAGGATACGGCTTAAAGTTTATTTGTACCTAACTCGTTCTCCGTGATGGTTTTCAGTCCCATGCTCAGTTAATTATGCGTTTTGGTTCCAACAAAGTTTGGAATTATAGCACTGATCCTTTGATGATGGTTCAGAGATCAAAAGTTCATTTGAGAAGGAAGTCACTGTGACATTTTTCTTTTGTTGAGGATTTGTAGTGACCTCTTTTTGACTTTATTATCCCTAATTTTTGCCTGACGGTTTTGAGGTTACAGTCAGCGGGATGCCCCCGTTTTTCTTAAGTCTCCTTCATAGGTTTTGACTTAGTGGGAATTTCTTTTGAGAGATAATGACTGCTTGTTTTAATGAATACGGGGAAACAATTACCGTCTTTTGATTTAGAAGAGCATCTTGAACACTATTTGTCGTGTATGAAGATAGAGCTTGAATTTGAATGCGCATTTGAGTTAACTGAGAAACTACCCTGCCTCAGGTTATGATTAAAGGTTTCAATTTGTGTGAAAAAGAAAACTCTTACTTCTTAAGCTCAAATGGGTTGACTAGGGACTATCTTCCTTATAACTCCACTATTTAGGATTTGAAGCAACGCCTGTACATCGTCAGCAAGGTCCATCTGAAAGCATATTGTATGAGGTTATGGTATCGTTTTCGTCATCCTCCCTCTAACGGCTTAAGCTTTTAACAGGAGTTGAATATAATAAAATGAAAGAAGTAAAAAAGCACAATTTAAAAATAATGAGAATGAATGGATTAATTCAAGACAAACACATGCAATGTGTTGTACCCCAAAATTTGCCCTCTCATTTCTCAAGGAATCACCCTGGATCCTCAAGCTCGCTTTATCCAATTCCAAGCTGTGAATTATCAATTTTTCCAAGAAAACCATTCACAAGGACACAATGGTCATTTACACACTAAGAAGTCAAACTTTGATTTTTGGATCAAAATCAAATCTCAAAAATCATATTTCATCAAGACATGTTGGAATGTGAGTTTTGTTTCATCAAGAAATTCAAAAGTCAAATTTACCATGGAAAAGCCAAGTTCTAAATACTTAGAACTTTTCTAAAATTGACACTTCAGAACTTCTGAGCCAGCCTCCATGCAAGTGCAGTCAGAGTTTGCAAACATGGTTCAGAACCTAGCATTCAGACAGAACATGACTCTTCAGCATCTACGCAAGCTCAGTCAGAGTTTGACAGGGTAATTCAAGGAAGGTTACAAAGCGCGCTGCAAGCCTTCTAGAAAGTTTGAAAGCTCCTTCAGAACATGCTGGAGCCAGAAGATAAGAGGATCAGTAGATGGGATGCTACGCTAAAGCAGAATTTCTGATCCAGAACTAAGCAATGATATAGAGTTTCACATGGCAGGATTTCTGGTTGTGATAAGTCTCATCATCACTTAATTCTCACAACCACCTTATGAGTCTTTATCCAAAGGATTCTCACCATGTGTACCTCTATTGTCTTGGGATAGTAACCTTGCTACTACCACCATGCTTTTCTTTTTGCTTTTCCTTAATTCCTGCTGACAGCCACCATGCTTGCTTCAAAAACAAGGCAACGCTTCAGCACATGAAGGCTATTTCAACACTTTGGTCAGAACTTAACCAAATCCTAAAACCTTTTTCATGCAACTTGCTGCAGACCTATAACCAACAGCTAGCTCAGCCTATGCATGCATCCCATGATTACACCAAACTAGCATACGAAAACTATGATGAAAAAGCAAGGGAACAGGATGCCAAAACAGGTTCAAATCCTATTTGTTTCCCCTCCAAAATCAGAACAAATTCATCTATAAATACTTGGCTCCATCATACGTTCAAGGGGGTTGGACTTTGAAGGAGAGGCTGGCTTTTGGAAAGAAAGAACCATCAAAAGAAAGAAAAGGAAAATGTGAAACCTTCATAAAAAATCCATATTTCTCATACACAAAAACAAACCTTTATTCTTCCCTTTGAACCAAAGAACACGACCGCTCTTCCGTCTCTCTTGCTGATTCAGAACATCCAAAGACAGCCTCTCAAAGCTCTAAGCCCGCTCCAGGTAAGTCTTTCTGACTTTACTTGTTTTTCATTCTGAACATCATTAACATGTAAATATCATAGTATTAATGTTGTACATATCATTGCATGAACTGAAAAACTATGGATCAGAACTTCTAGAATAATGCTAGACTCAGACTTAGGATTAGAACTTCTATGAACTGTTGTGCTGTTATTCTTTTGATTTGCTGTTTTGTCAAAAAATGAATGAGTTGCTGACGTGCTGATTAATATGAGAAAAGAATTGAAATGTAATATAGAACTTCTGGTTTTCACATGCTGATAACACACAAAACTTTTATGATTTTTTTCTCACTATTGACATACACTGAACTTCTGATTCTCACATATTGATAACGCATTGAACTGCTAATGTTCACTCACTGGCTCAGCATAATTCTGAACTTCTGATGCTTACATGCTGTTAACACAGCACAAAACCTCTAAGTTCTCCTTACGTGTCAAATACACTGAACTTCTGATTTTCATGCGCTGATAACATGTTGAACTGCTGATTGTTTGTTTACTGCCTTAGCACCATACAAAACTTCCGAGTTCTTCTTACTGTTTTGACACACACAAGGCTCCTGAGGTTTTCTCACTGTTCTAACATTCATAAGTTCAGCACATAGCAATACAGAACTTCTATGTTTGTCCTCTAACGTGTCTTGCAGGATTTCAGAGTATGCCAATCCAGAACTTCTGATGCCCACAGACACTTCCTTCTGAGTCACCACACGACTGACTTCAGAACTTCTGATCCTTGTTTTATTTCTTACAGCAACACGCTGTTTCCACCTTGCATTTACTTTCCTTTCCATTTTTTATATATTAACATAAAAACATAGAAATATTTTCCTTTTAATTTATTTCCTTAAGACAAAAACATTCTTTTAAAACAAGTCCATTTCTTTCTTATGTTACGCACTTCAATATGGTTGTAATAATTAACTTAGGATTTATTTTTACTTGCAATCCCCATTCATACATATGTACCCCCATCCCCTAAATATTGTAATAGCTTAGACTTTCAATTTCCGCAATTTATTGCTTTCAATATACTGTATAGTAATTAGGCATGTATGGTAAGATTCAAAATCAATCGCTAGATGACCTAATCCAAGAATAAACAACTTGAAATCAATACACAATGCACACATGCACCCCTAGGGTTTCATCCACTTGTTGCCTTTAAAGTTGGCCATGTTATGCATGTTGAGTACTTTGGCAAAACAAAAACAAAACAAAAGATCATAGTCCCTCGATGACGCTATCTTGGTTTCCTATACAAAATGATCTAGTCCCTCAAAAATTTGCTAAAGATACTTAACACAATTGCTATCATGGTCAATACGATGACCCACGCCTGTCCCGTTTAACATCCTAATACAAGGTTGTTTACCAAATGCAATGGTAAAACAACAATGTCAAAAGGGTTAAAAACGTATAGGATCGATCTTTGAGTAAAATAGGGTAGACAACTCTTAGTTACTTGAACAAAACTTGCAAAACATCCTTGCTATTTTCAAACACCCATCACAATACAATTTCCCAAAACAAACTTTCAAACATTGAAATCTTTTCAAAAGACAATACACCTTTGTATATATTCAAACAAGAATCATTACAAAGGTTGCCACAACGATGGCCTCTTTTCAAAACATTTTTAAAACCACACACAAAGCACCATTTCAAACAATTGGAAAAGCAAAGCAAGTGATCTAAACAAGTAACTAAGAGCCCATGGATAACCATGGATGAAAAGGGTGCTTGCACCTTCCCTTTTCATAATCTACCCCCCGAACCAAAGAAAACATCTCAAAGGTCTTTCCTGTGCTTTTTGACCTTTCCTTTGGATAAAATAAAAAGTCAGTGGCGACTCTTGCTAAACCGAAACATTTGCGAACACAAAACGCAAAACCTCAAGTCAGTTCTCCCACCGCATCACAGATCTGGCGACTCTGCTGGGGATTATATCTAAAAGTGGGGTTACCTTAGGGTTTTAGATCACCTTTACATGCCTATCTTATTTGACTTGTATACTTTACTTTTCAGTTCCTTGTTTGGGTTTGGTTTAAATCCTACACCCAGATTTGGGGGCACCTTTTAGGTAAGTAGCAAAAACCTGTGAGGGAACTGTGCGGGGTATACCGACATGGTTGAAGCAGTAGCTATGTTGATGTGGCACTTTGGTTGGTACCGGTAACCCTTGAGTTGAATCAAGGAGAGTACGGGGCCGCCGTGTGGTGTCGTGAAGCATCAACTGACTTTAGAACCTTACTTGACCAACTTGACCTTTTAGGATGTAGTGAGATGACCGGATTTGGTGCAGTCCGAAGTTGGTAGATACTCGATACTACACTCATTGAGGATTGTTTTCTTGGAATATTTTGGTCGCCAGTAAAGTGGCTAAACTGAAACAATGAACACAGAAAATAATTCGGTGATATTGAGCTCCTTAGAACCCGGTTACTATTTCTAGGACAGGTTGAGCCAACTAACTTCAAGAGGGTACTTACCTACGAACTCCATGCAAGCCTAAACTTAAGGACTTGTCTGCTTTGTGTGAATGCGATTATTTGTATATACACTTACTTACTTTTGCATATCTGTACATAACATCATAAACATCATACCATAGCATTTTCAATAACCATTTCAAGGATCTCAAGGGTCTTTGATGCAGGGTCACGTTGAACCAGACATCTACCAAAGGGAAAGATGATTCATTTTCCTCTAAACAAACGCCGTCAAAAATCAAGTACAACAACTTGAGTCAAGGGCTATAACCCACTTGACACGGTGAGCTTGATTCTCGTGGAAAGACATCCACCGATACAAAGTTCTCCAATCAAAGATGTTGATCGAAGTTCAACCTCTAACATTTTCTTGTGTTTACCCCGCGAGATCCTTGAAAACATGCATCCACATATCATGACAGGTTTCCCCTTTTCAGGTCTCCTTATTTTCCTACTGTTCATTTCAGTAGAGATGGCTCTAGAGAGGACTGTCAAAGATATCTAGGCTCAAAATGCTCAACTTTAAGAAATGTTCTTGAACCTGTCCAAGGGGCAGGAAGTAGTGAAAGCTCTCCTCACAAGGGGCATGGTCCTAGGGAATCCAGGGGGCATCATGAATGATCAGTTGGAAGGGCTACATATTGAGTTGGCAACAATGAAAATCCAGATGATGGGACAACTGGTGGGCCAGATGGCTCTTATTCAAAACCTGGCTCAAGGACAAGAGGAGTTAAAGGTCCTCATCAACAAACTACATCAAGATGGATGTAACCAAGTGGGGCAAACAACTAGGGTTGAGGATCAAGTCATCATTCAGCCTCCCTTTAGACAAGAAGTTAAGGGAAAAGCTCCCCAATTTGCTTCAGGGTCACAATCCCAACAACAACCTCACCAACATCAACAGGGTAATCGACGTAAGCAAAGTACATCTGAAAGGCGCTTCACTGAGATTAACATGCCATTATATCAAGTACTAAAACGCTTGTTGGAGGTCAAGCTGACTGTATTAAGAGATCCTCTTCAGAATCTCAATACCTCTGCTCCTAGCTATCATCCCAATTCATTATGTGCATACCACTCCAATAGTCCTGGGCATGATACAAATTACTGTTGGGCTTTGAAAAACAAGACCCAATACTTGATTGACAGAGGAGTGTTGGAATTCACACAGGATGGCCAAATGAAAATTTTTCGCTGAGGGTTCTCCACCTAAAGTGACAAGTTCAGACTAAGAGGCTTTGGTTTCATTTGAATTTTCAAGTTGTAATTTCTTTTATTATTCAAACAATTATCTGTTGATGTCAAACTTTGATTCATTAATGCATTGCATATGTTTGTCTTGAATTCATCCATTCGTTTTCACTATACTTGAACTATGCTTTCTACTTTCTTTATGGCATTTAACTCTTTCTAAAAGTTACAAGCCTTTAGAGGGAGGATGACGAAAAACAATGCCATAATCTCATACAGTATGCTTTTGAACATACCTTGCTGACGATGTACAAGCATTCTTTCAAATCCTAAACACTGGAGTCATAAGGAAGATAATCCCTAGTCAACCCCTTCGAGCCAAAGAAGTAGAAGTTTTTTTTTTTAACACAAATTGAAACCTTTAATCGAAATCGGGGGAAGGGTAGTCTCTCAGTTAATTCAAACGCGCATTAAGCCGCAAACTCTCATCTCATAATACAGCGAATGACGTCAAGAAACATCCCTCTGGAATCAAAAGACAATGATGGTTCCCTATCACATAGGCAGTCATTATCTCTAAAAAAGAAAAGCCCACTAAGTCAAAACCTACTAAGGAAACTTAAGAAAACTGGGGCATCTCGGTGATTGTAATCTCAAAAACAATAACAGTCAGGCAAAAATCAGGGATAACAAATCAAAAAAAGAGGTCACTACAAATCCTCAACAACATGAAAAATGTTGCAAAAAATGACTGCCTTCCAACAAATTCAACTTGTGTGAACCATCACCAAAGCGTCGTTCCAGACTCATTTGGAGTTCAAACGCACAATTAACTGAGTTTAGGATTGAAGAACATCACGAAGAGCTGGTGGGTACAGATATACTTTGAGCCTTTATCCTTTGTTTATTAAACCGTGAACCAAGCCACGTTACAACCCTTCAAAAGTCCTAATTGAAGTATGGGTTAGTTCGAAAGCATACTGTTACAAAAGGTATCCTGACTCCTGTAAGGCTTTGCTCTAAATCCTGAGTTAAATCTTTCTTGCAAAAGTTTTCTGCTAAAAAACGCATTTTTCAAAATTTCAAGACAAACATAAACTTTGCATTACTTGAATATCAATGTTTGCATATGGCTATTTGTTTGACAGCGAAGAAATTCACACAACGAATATCCGATGAACGAAAGCCCTCTCAGTGAATAAAATCACTTAAAAAAAGGGATGACAATTCCATTGACAGGTCTCCTATCAACAAGGGGACATGACATGTCACTATCCAGCACACCTGGGGCAGTCCAGTCAAGATTTCAAGAAATCTCTCAATTGCGGAGTAACCTGGGGCAAGTCTCCATATCCATCACTTGGGGCATTGAACGTCAATCCCGACAAAGGGTTACGTACAGTAAAACATTTCCAGGCAGTGCCACAAACACTCGTTGTTAGGGGCAGTGACAAATCTCCCCAAAATCCTTCTCATATGATGATTCCCCACCAGAGTTTCAATCTCTGAAAACCTTTCCCCAGCTGAGACAACCTCAAAATCCTCGAATACTTTCCCCAACGAAGTCGTCATCTCTCAAGCAGACCGGCAACAGGGTTTATTTCCCCAACAAACGACAGGATTCCCCAGCTTGAGTTTGCCTTTCCAACTACTACAAATCAAAGGGCCACAACTCCCCTTCCCCAGTAGACTACTCTACAATCCCCAGCAAGTTACTGTGAAACCTGGACCCGACCAGATATCAGTTCAACTTTGACTCCCCAGTAGAGCAACGGACAATCGAGACTCCTGAACTCTTTTCCTAAGCAGGAATAAACATTATCCCAACAAAGTTTTCAATATCCCCCAGCGGAGTTCTCCTCAAACAACAAAACAGGAATCCCCGGTGGAAATATTCTAAGCAAAGTTTGAAGACACACCAACTCTTCAACAATAGTGTAGGATTTAACAACTCCCCAACATTTGTCAAGGATTTATTTTCCCAGACAAAAATACATTCATAAACATTTCACATTTCATACATCCTATTTACATACATGATAAGTGCATACAACACAATCTCATTTATTTTGAGAACATCATGACATCAAGCATTTCATACATCATGACATTGCATACAACTAACATTTTACCTTTTCAGGAGAAGGTCAAACAACAGATGGCTACCATCAACCTTTTCAAGTTCCAGATTAATACCTGTAACAAGCCAGGAAAACTATCTGTGGACGACTGATTGTAGATTAATACCTATAACAAGCCAGGAAAACTATCTACATGAAGAGATTGAAGACTAACACCTGTAACAAGCCAGGAAAACTATCTTTCTTTCTCAAGACAAAGATTAATACCTGAAACCAGACAGGACAACTATCTACTCAACCAGCTCAGGCAACCCTACACCGGTTCCTCTTCTTTCCAAGATGAATTTTTACACGGACTCATCAGGCAACCCTACACAGGTTCCTTCTTTCCAAGATGCAGTTTTACCCAGACTCATCATGAAGTAACCCTACACAGGTTCCTTCTCCGGAAATTTTAAGATGCAGTTTTATACGGACTCATCATGAAGCAACCCTACACCGGTTCCTTCTCCTTTCCAGATGAAGTTTTACATAGACTCATCATGAAGTAACCCTACATAGGTTCCTTCTCCTTTCCAGATGAAGTTTTACACGGACTCATCATGAAGCAACCCTACACAGGTTCCTTCTCAGGAAATTTCAGATGCAGTTTTACACGGACTCATCAAGCAACCCTACGCAGGTTCCTTCTTTCCAAGATGCAGTTTTATACGGACTTATCATGAAGCAACCCTACACCGGTTCCTTCTCCTTTCCAGATGAAGTTTTACACTAACTCATCATGAAGCAACCCTACACCGGTTCTTTCTCCTTTGCAGATGAAGTTTTACACGGACTCATCACGAAGCAACCCTACACAGGTTCCTTAGGAAATTTCAGATGCAGTTTTACACGGACTCATCAGGCAACCCTACACAGGTTCCTTCTTTCCAAGATGCATTTTTACACGGACTCATCATGAAGTAACCCTACACAGATTCCTTCTCCGGAAATTTCAGATGAAGTTTTACACGGACTCATCATGAAGCAACCCTACACAGGTTCCTTCTCAAGAAATTTCAGATGCAGTTTTACACGAACTCATCATGAATTAACCCTACATAGGTTCCTTCTCCGGAAATTTCAGATGCAGTTTTACACAGACTCATCATCAAACAACCCAACCTCCTGATACAGTTCAGATATGCACCAGACACAGATGCCATTCTGATACTCATTCAGATTTAACTTTTGATACAATTCAGATACGCACCAGATACGGATGCCACTCTGATACTCATTCAGATACACCTCCTGATACAGTACGAATACGCACCAGATACAGATACCATTCTGATACTCATTCAGATTCAACTTTTGATACGGTTCAGATATGCACCAGATACGGATGCCATTCTGATGCTCATTTAGAACCAATTTTTGATACAAAACAGATACGCTCCAGACACGGACGCCATTCTGATGTTCAAATTACATCTCAAAAAGCATTCTTGGATGGCATCTACAAGCCAATCTCTAACTAGATTCTATCATCTCTCTGAATGACATCTTTAAGCCCATTCCCTACATAATCAACTGACGCATCTTCGAGTGCAAATTTTCTGGGCACTCTAGTGTTCAATCATCTTCCACCTTCAAGACACGAATGGTAGAATTACCAATCTAACTCTTCAGGTGTAAGAAGATTGAACAGGGGCAGCTGTTGTACCCCTAAATTTGCCCTCTCATTTCTCAAGGAATCACCCTGGATCCTCAAGCTCGCTTTATCCAATTCCAAGCTGTGAATTATCAATTTTTCCAAGCAAACCATTCACAAGTACAAAATGGTCATTTACACACTAAGAAGTCAAACTTTGACTTTTGGATCAAAATCAAATCTCAAAAATCATATTTCATCAAGACATGTTGGAATGTGAGTTTTGTTTCATCAAGAAATTCAAAAGTCAAATTTACCATGGAAAAGCCAAGTTCTAAATACTTAGAACTTTTCTAAAATTGACACTTCAGAACTTCTGAGCCAGCCTCCATGCAAGTGCAGTCAGAGTTTGCAAACATGGTTCAGAACCTAGCATTCAGACAGAACATGACTCTTCAGCATCTACGCAACCTCAGTCAGAGTTTGACAGGGTAATTTAAGGAAGGTTACAAAGCGCACTGCAAGCCTTGTAGAAAGTTTGAAAGCTCCTTCAGAACATGCTGGAGCCAGAAGATAAGAGGATCAGAAGATGGGATGCTACGCTAAAGCAGAATTTCTGATCCAGAACTAAGCAATGATATAGAGTTTCACATGGCAGGATTTCTGGTTGTGATAAGTCTCATCATCATTTAATGCTCATTTAATGCTCACAACCACCTTCTGAGTCTTTATCCAAATTCTTCTCACCACGCGTACCTCTATTGTCTTGGGATAGTAACCTTGCTACTACTACCATGCTTTTCTTTTTGCTTTTCCTTAATTCTCGCTGACAGCCACCATGCTTGCTTCAAAAACAAGACAGTGCTTCAGCACATGAAGGCTATTTCAACGCTTTGGTCAGAACTTGACCAAATCCCAAAACCTTGTTCATGCAACTTGCTGCAGACCTATAACCAACAGCTAGCTCAGCCTACGCCTGCATCCCATGATTACACCAAACTAGCATACGAAAACTGTGATGAAAAAACAAGGGAACAAGATGCCAAAACAGGTTCAAATCCTATTTGTTTTTCCCCCAAAAATCACAACAAATTCATCTATAAATACTTGGCTCCATCATACGTTCAAGGGGGTTGGACTTTGAAGGAGAGGCTGGCTTTTGGAAAGAAAGAACCATCACAAGAAAGAAAAGGAAGTTGTGAAACCTTCATAAAAAATCCAGATTTCTCATACACAAAAACAAAAATTTATTCTTCCCTTTGAACCAAAGAACACGACCTCTCTTCCGTCTCTCTTGCTGATTCAGAACATCCAAAGACATCCTCTCAAAGCTCCAAGTCCAGGTAAGTCTTTCTGACTTTACTTGTTTTTCATTCTGAACATCATTTACATGTAAATATCATAGTATTAATGTTGTACATATCATTGCATGAACTGAAAAACTATGGATCAAAACTTCTAGAATAATGCTAGACTCAGACTTAGGATTAGAACTTCTATGAACTGTTGTGCTGTTATTCTTTTGATTTGCTGTTTTGTCAAAAATGAATGAGTTGCTGACGTGCTGATTAATATGAGAAAAGAATTGAAATGTAATATAGAACTTATGGTTTTCACATGCTGATAACACACAAAACTTTTATGATTTTTTTTCTCACTATTGACATACACTAAAATTCTGATTCTCACATATTGATAACACACTGAACTGCTAATGTTCACTCACCGGCTCAGCATAATTCTGAACTTCTGATGCTTACATGCTGTTAACACAGCACAAAACCTCTAAGTTCTCCTTACGTGTCAAATACACTGAACTTTTGATTTTCATGCGCTGATAATATGCTGAACTGCTGATTGTTTGTTTACTGCCTTAGCACCATACAGAACTTCCGAGTTCTTCTTACTGTTTTGACACGCACAGAGCTCCTGAGGTTTTCTCACTGTTCTAACATTCAGAAGTTCAGCACATAGCAATATAGAACTTCTGTGTTTGTCCTCTAACGTGTCTTGCAGGATTTCAGAGTATGCCAATCCAGAACTTCTGATGCCCACAGACGCTTCCTTATGAGTCACCATACGACTGACTTCAGAACTTCTGTTCCTTGTTTTATTTCTTACAGTAACACGTTGTTTCCACCTTGCATTTATTTTCCTTTCCATTTTTTATATATTAACATAAAAACATAGTAATATTTTCCTTTTAATTTATTTCCTTAAGACAAAAACATTCTTTTAAAACAAGTCCATTTCTTTCTTATGTTATGCACTTCAATATGGTTGTAATAATTATCTTAGGACTTATTTTTACTTGCAATCCCCATTCGTACATATGTACCCCCATCCCCTGAATATTGTAATAGCTTAGACTTTCAATTTCCACAATTTATTGCTTTCAATATACTGTATAGTAATTAGGCATGTATGGCAAGATTCAAAATCAATCGCTAGATGACCTAATCCAATAATAAACAACATGAAATCAATACACAATGCACACATGCACCCCTAGGGTTTCATCCACTTGTTGCCTTTAAAGTTGGCCATGTTATGCATGTTGAGTACTTTGGCAAAACAAAAACAAAACAAAAGATCATAGTCCCTCGATGATGCTATCTTGGTTGGCTATACAAAATGATCTAGTCCCTCAAAAATTTGCTAAAGATACTTAACACAATTGCTATCATGGTCAATACGATGACCCGCGCCTATCCCGTTTAACATCCTAATACAAGGTTGTTTACCAAATGCAATGGTAAAACAACAATGTCAAAAGGGTTAAAAACGTATAGGAAAGATCTTTGAGTAAAATAGGGTAGACAACTCTTAGTTACTTGAACAAAACTTGCAAAACATCCTTGCTATTTTCAAACACCCTTCACAACACAATTCCAAAACAATTTCCCAAAACAAACTTTCAAACATTGAAATCTTTTCAAAAGACAATACACATTTGTATATATTCAAACAAGAATCATTACAAAGGTTGTTACAACGATGGCCTATTTTCAAAACATTTTCAAAACCATACACAAAGCATCATTTCAAACAATTGGAAAAGCAAAGCAAGTGATCTAAACAAGTAACTAAGAGCCCATGGATAACCATGGATGAAAAGGGTGCCTGCACCTTCCCTTTTCATAATCTACCCCCCGAACCCAAGAAAACATCTCAAAGGTCTTTCCTGTGCTTTTTGACCTTTCCTTTGGATAAAATAAAAAGTCGGTGGCGACTCTTGCTAAACCGAAACATTTGCGAACACAAAACACAAAACCTCAAGTCAGTTCTCCCACCGCATCACAAAATGCATTAATGGAAACAAAAGTTCGACATAATAGTAATGGTTCAACCAGACAAAAGAAATTACAATTGAAAATTTCAAATGAAATTGACGCTCTGAATCTTAGTCTTGATTCGTCATGGGAGTGGTGATCACTTTACCAGTCTCAGGAGGGTCAAACTCAATCTCCTTAGCATCAATCATATCTTGAATTTTGTTCTTTAGAGCCCAGCAACCATTCATATCATGTTCAGGACTATCGGAATGGTATGCACACCTTTCATTGAGATGGTAACTAGGAGCAGAAGTATTGGGATTCTGAAGAGGAGCCTTTAATGGTATCAGCTCTGCCTTCAACATGTGTTGTAACGCTTGATCCAGTGACATGTTGATTTTGGTGAATTCTCTTTCAAGTGCGACCTCCTTACGCTGATTCCCCTGTTGATGTTGTTGCACATGCGTAGGATTAGAGATTAACACAACTCCCACATATTGGTTGTGGTTACCTCCAACATGTCCCTCCTGGACATATACAGTTGTAATACAGTGGGAGAACTGACTTAGGTGTTTTGCGTTTGATCGCAATTATTGCGGATAGCAAGTGTCGCCACCGACTTTTCTTTTATCCAATAAGGAAAGGTTGAAAAGAACAGGAAAGACCTTTTGAGATTATTTCTTGAGTTCGGTGGGTAGGTTATGAAAAGGGAAGGTGTTAGCACCCTTTTCATCCGTAGTTATCAACGGGCTCTTAGTTGCTTGCTATATCACTTGCTTTTGTTTGAAAAAGTGCTTGTGGTGTGGTTTTTGAAAGTATTTTGAAAAGTGTTTTTGTAATGGCTCTCATTTCTATAAGAACGTGTACAAAGTGTTGTTTGGAAAATAGTTCAAAGAAGTGTTTGTGGAATGTGTTTTTTGAAAGTGATTTCGAAAAGGTGTCTTTGTAATGGTTCTCGTTTCTATAAGAACACGTACAAAGTATTTGTCTTTTGAAAATGTTTCAAAATGAGAGTGTTGGTGTATAAAATATTTTTGTTGTGAGCAAGCGAGCAACTAGGAGCAACCTACCTACTCAAAAAGTTTTAAATATTCTTTTCCTCCTTCTTTAGATGTTGCTATCTTACCATTGATTTGATAAGAAGCCCCATCGTTGGATGTGAAGGGACGGGCGTGAGACGTTTGTATAGTCATAGAAGGCAACCTATGGGATGTTTTAGCAATGTCGTTTAGGGACTAGATCGTTTATCGAAGGCAACATTGAGGGTCATCGAGGGACTACGATCTTTTATCGAGGGTCTTTGCTAAAACGCACATATTCGAGGGACATGACTATTTTTCCGAGGCAACAAGTGGATTTACCCCAGGGGTGCATGTGTGTGAGCAGTGTGTTTGATTGCATGCATTTTGTCTTTTGAACTTTTGATCATCTACTTGTTGTTTTTATCTTGCCATACACCCTAATTACTAACATTGTATGAAAGCAATAAAAATGCGGAAAAATAAATCCTAGACTATTACATCATTTCGGGGATGGGGATACATATTTACAAATGCAGATCGGAAGAATTTAAATCCTAGTTATCTATTACAACCATATTGAATTGTACAATGCAAGAAAAAGGAAATGATTTGTTTTGAAAATGGTTTTTTGTCTTAATAAATTAAAAGAAAAATAATTGATTAATAAAAAGAAAATATTTTTTATGTCTTTTTTATATTAATAAAAATAGTAATAATATTGAAAATAATAAGAATAAGAAATAAAAGGAAAAATTATAAAAACAGGATCAACACATTGTTGAAAACAAAAATGAGAGGACTAGAAGTTCTGATGCTAGGCACGCTGTAGTTCAGAAAGAAACTTTAGAGAAAATCAGAAGTTTTGGGTTAATGCGCGCTGAAGTTCTGGGTGTTACAAAAGTGAGAAAAGACCTAGAAGTTATGTGTATTATGTTACTGCAGTGAGAAAGGCCTAGAAGTTCTGTGTGTTGTGTTACAACAGTCTGAAAACCTATAAGTTCTGTGTGATGTATTACAACAGTGAGAAAAACCTAGAAGTTTTGTGTGATGTGTTACAACAGTAAGAAAGACCTAGAAGTTCTGTGTATTGTGTTACAATAGTGAGAAAGGCCTAGAAGTTGTGTATGCTGTGTTACAACAGTGAGAAAAACCTAGAAGTTATGTGCTGTGTTACAACAATGAAAAACCTAGAAGTTCTAGTGTTACACTTCACCTCCTTCCTTACATTAGCCAGATCATCTGTTACTTGTTCATTTCTCAACAACAGCAAAACAGAAAAATAAAAGCATGACAGTTTATAGAAGTTCTATTCCTAATTCTGAGCCTAGTTTTTTTCAAGAAGTTATGATCCATAATTTTTCTACTTGGGAAATGATATATACAGTCTCAACACTATGATATCTACATTTTTAATGATGTTCTGAATGAAAAGTTCAAAGTCAGGATGACTTACCTTGAATCTGAAGCGTGTGTTTGGGACTTGAGATGCTGCCTTCGAATGCTCTGGGGTTAGCAAGAAACGAAACAGAAATGTTATATTCTTTGATTCGAAGGGAAGAACAAGGGTATTGTTTTGGAGAATTCTTGGTTTAAGAGTGTTTGAATGTTTTCTTTTCTCTCTTTTTGTATTCAATAACTGTATCCTCCCATAAGCCAGCCCCCTAGACGTGTGGTGGAACCATTTATTTATAAATGAGTTTGTTGTGGTTTTGGGGGGAAAACAAATAGGATTTGAACCCTTTTGGCATACTGTCCCATTGCTTTTTAAATACAGCCTTTTTGTGCTAATTTGGTGCAAATATAGGGTTTGAGAAAAATGCAGGCGTGGACTGGATCAACAGCAATTTGGAGTGTTGTGGCAGCTGGATGCAGGACTGTGTCATAGCAGTGTAGCAGACTATTCAAAACAAGGTTTTAGAGCTTTGTGATGTTCTGATCGAAGAGTGGAAAGACCAGAGTGAGATTCGAAGTGTGATGTTCTAATCGAAGAGTAGAACATAGTCCCCATATGCTGAAGAATGAGATTTGAAGAGTCATGTTCTGATCGAAGAACACAACTTCCATATGTTCTGATCGAAGAGTCATATTCTGAATCATTTTTGTAAGTTCTGATTGTACTAGTGTGAAAATTGGCCCAGAAGTTCTGAAATTATCATATTTTCTTAACACTTAGAAAATTTTCTAAGTGTTTAGAAATTTGACTTTTTCAAAGTAATTTATGACTTTTGATTTCTTGATGAACCAATTTCCCGTCTTGATGAAATATGATTGTTGAAACTTGATTCTGATCCAAAAGTCGAAGTTTGACTTTTCAGTGTGCTTTTGACCATTTTGCCCTTGTGAATGACTTTCTTGGAAAATTGTAATCCGAGACATGAAACTTGACAGAAGCAAACCTGAGGGTCCAAGATGATCCTTTGAGAAATGATAGGGCAAATTTTTGGGTACAACAACTTCCCATGTTCAATCTTTTTAAACCCGAAGAGTTAGATTGGCAAATCTTCCATTCGTGACTTGAAGGTGGAAGATGATTGAACACTAGACTGCCTAGAAATTTGCACTCTGATGGTTTTGAGGTTGAGGTTTAAGGAATAGGCTTAAAGATGCCATTTAGAGAAATGATGGAGAGTTGGCGGAGATGGGCTTATAGATGCCATCCAAAGGTGATTGTTGATAGAAATTAGACCAAGTCTAAGCTTTACTTCAACTGAGAAAGGCATCAGAATAAACCTTTGGGCGATTTAAAAACTGAGCCTAGCAGAAGTCTTGAATAATATTTAACTGGAAAGAATCAAGATAAATCTTTGGAGTGATATATCTAAACCAGGGAAAGCGTTTACTAGAAAAGCATCAGGATAAACCGCTGAGATATTTAAACTGAACCAGAGAAAATGTCTACGGGAAAGAATCAGGATAAATTGTTGAGAGATTTAATCTCAACCATCATAGGTCTTGAATGTTCTTTAATTTATGATGGGCCTGTGTAGGGCTGCTATAAGAGACATATGAGAGGGAAACCTGGATAGGGCTTCTTCAGGATGAATCCATGTGAAACTTCATCTAGAAAGGAAAAGAAGGAACCTGGGTATGGTTGCTTCAGGATGAGTTTGTGTAAAACTGCATGTGGAAATAAGAAGGAACCTAGGTAGGGTTGCTTCATGATGAGTCCGGGTAAAACTGTATCTGGAAATGAGAAGGAACCTGGGTAGGATTCCTTCATGATGAGTCCGTTTTAAACTGTATCTGGAAATAAGGAGGAACCTGGGTAGGGTTGCTTCATGATGAGTCTGGGTAAAACTGCATATGGAAATGAGAAGGAAACTTGATAGGGTTGCTTCATGATGAGTCCGGGTAAAAATGCATCTGGAAATGAGAAGGAACCTGGGTAGGATTTCTTCATGATGAGTCTGGATAAAACTGCATCTGGAAATGAGAAGGAACCTGGGTAGAATTGCTTCATGATGAGTCCGGGTAAAACTGCATCTGGAAATGGGAAGGAACCTGGGTAGGGATGCTTCATGATGAGTCCGTGTAAAACTGTATCTGGAAATGTCTGAGAAGGAACCTGGGTAGCGTTACTTCATGATGAGTCAGTGTAAAATTGTATATGGAAATGTCTGAGTAGGAACCTGGGTAGGGTTACTTCATGATGAGTCCATGTAAAACTATATCTGGAAACGTCTGAGAAGGAACCTGGGTAGGGTTACTTCATGATGAGTCCGTGTTAAACTGCATCTGGAAATAAGAAGGAATCCGTGTAAGATTGCTTTGTCTGGTCATATAGATAGTTTCCCTGTCTTGTTTCAAGAACTAATCTTGGACCTCTTGAGAATTGTTGATGATAATTATCAGTCAATTGATCTTTCCAGAAAAGGTAAAGGGTTAGTTGTATGCAATGTCATGATGTATGAAATGTATTATGTAATGATGTTTTCAGAAATGAGGTTGTGTTGTATGCATATATCATGCATGTTATATGATGTGAAGTATTGTTAGAATGTAATTTTGTCTTGGAAAATAAATCCTTGACAAGTGCTGGGGAGTTTTTAAATCCCGGACTACCGTTGAAGAGTATGTGTGTCTTCAAACTTTGCTTAGAATGTTTCCACTGGAGATTCCTGTTTTTGTTGTTTGAGGATAAATCCATTAGGGGTGTTGATTTTTCTTGAGAAGAAAAACTCTGTGGAGAATGTTGATTTTCGCTTGGGGAAAAGATTTCAAGAGTTTAAGTTGTTTGTTGCTCTACTGGGGAGCTATTTCTTGATGGAAGAGAAAGGGAGTTAACAAATTGTTAGGGACAAAGAAATTAACTGTTATGTGGTTGTCTCCTAGGTTTTGCAATATCTCATTGGGGATTATAGAAAAGTCTATTGGGGAAGAGGAGTTGCGGTCCCTTGATTTGTGATAGTTTGAGAGGCAAATTCAAGTTGGGGAGTCTTGACGTTTGTTGTGGAAATAAACCATGTCTCCAATTTGTTAGAGAAGTGTTTTCTTTTGTCTGAACTCCTTGAGGATTCTTGAGATAAACTCAGTTGGAGATGCTTTCAGAGATTGAAATTCTGGATGGGGGACCACCCTATGAAAAGGACTTTGTGGGAGATTTATCACTGCCCCTGGTAGTAAGTGTTTGTAGTATTGCCAAGAAATGTTTGCCTGACCATACATAACCCTTTATTGGAGTTCATGTTCAGTGCTCCAAGTGATTCAGATATAGACTTGCCCCTGGTTATTCAGCACCTCTCGAGAGATTTCTTGGAATCTTGACTTGACTGCCACAGGATAGTGAACATGTTGATGCCCCCTTGCTTACAAGAGATCTGTCATTGGAAGTGTCATCCTATTTAAAGTGATTTTGTTCACCGGGGGAGCTTTTGTTTGCTGGGTACGTCGTGTGAATTTCTCCGCTGTCAAACAAGTAGCCATATGCAAACAACAATATTCAAATAATGCAAAGTTTATGCTTGTCTTGAAGTTTTGAAAATTCGTTTTAGCAGATAAAAGAATTTTTGTAAGAAAATTTAACTCAGGGTTTAGAGTAAAGCCTTACAGGAGTCAGGATACCTTTTGTAACAGTGTGCGTTCAAACTAACCCATGCTTCAATTAGGAATTTTGAAGGGTTGTAACGTGGATTGGTTCATGGTTTAAGAAACAAAGGATAAAGCTCAAAGTGTATTTGTACCCGCCCGTTCTTCATGATGTCCTTCAGTCCTAAACTTAGTTAATTGTGCGTTTGGACTCCAATTGAGTCTGGAATGACGTTTTGGTGATGGTTCAGACAAGTTAAGTTTGTTGGAAGGTAGTAATTTATTTTCCATATTTTCCATGTTGTTGAGGATTTGTAGTGACCTCTTTTTGATTTATTATCCCTGATTTTGCCTGACTATTCTTGTTTTTGAGATTACAGTCAGAGGGATGCCTCAGTTTTTCTTAAGTCTCCTTCGTAGGTTTTGACTTAGTGGGCTTTTCTCTTTGAGAGATAATGACTGCCTATTTGGTAGGGAACCATCACCGTCTTTTGATTCCAAAGGAATGTTTTTGATGTCATTCGTTGTATACGAAGTGAAAGTTTGCGACTGAACGCGCATTTGAATTAACTGAGAGACTACCCTGCCCCAGGTTTTGATTAAATATTTCAATTTGTGTGAAAAAGAAAGCTCATACTTCTTAGGCTCATGGGGGTTGACTAGGGATTATTCTCCTTATAACTCCTATGTTTAGGAATTGAAAGAAACGCTTGTACATCATCAGCAAGGTCTGTCCAAAAGCATACTGTATGAGATTATGGCATTGTTTTCGTCATCCTCCCTCTAAAGGCTTGCAACTTTTGAAACAAGAGTTGAATATTATAAAAGGAGTAAAGACAACACAGTTTAAATATAATGAAAACAAATGGATGAATTCAAGACAAACATATGTGATGCATTAATGAAACAGATTTTGACATTAATAGATAAGTGTTTGGACAACAACAGAAATTACAATTGAAAGTTCAAAATGAATTGGAACGCTCAATGATTTGGCATGGGAGTGGTGATCGCGTTGGGAGTCTCTGGAGGGTAGAACTCGATCTCCTTGGCGTCAATCATGTTTTGAATCTTGTATTTCAGCACCCAACAATCGTTAGTATCATGCCCAGGACTTTCGAAATGATATGCATATATTGCATCAGGATTGTAGTTAGGAGAAGAAGTTTTGGGGTTTGGATGAGGTCCTATCAACGTAATCAGATTCATCTTCAACAAGTGTTGTAGTGCTTGAGACAGCGGCATGTTGATGTTAGTAAACTATCTTTTGGGCTCGTCTTGCCTTCACTGATTTCCCATTTGTTGTTGTCACCGTGATGTAGGACCGGAGATCAAGATTGCCCCCCATGTTGGTCGTGGTGGCTCTTGTTATGACCCTTTTGGCCGTAAACAACATTGGACTCTTTCTTCCCATTGTATGGATTTTTCTGAGTATCAGAGAATGTAGCTCCTTGGATTTTTCCACTTTTGATGCCAGCTTCAACCCTTTCTCCAGTCAGTATTAGCTCGGTTTACCCGACCGAGGAGCTTCCAATTAGGTGATTGAAGAGAGGTCCCGTCAAAGTTCCCATAAAGATGTCAGTCATCTCCCTATCAGTTAATGGTGGTTGCACTCTACCTGCCAAGTATCTCCATTTTTGGGTGTACTCTTTGAAGCCCTCGCTGGAGCGCATGGTCATATTTTGCAATTGCACACGAGTTGGTGCAAGATCAGCGTTGTATTAATATTGCTTGTAGAAAGCAGCAGCCAAGTCCTCCCAGGTGTGAATTTCGGTTCTTTCTAACTGGTAGAACCACTCCAGCTGAGTGCCAACCAAACTTTCTTGGAAGAAATAGACCCATAGCTTCCGGTCAACAGTGTGAGGCTGAATCTTGCGGACATATGACCTCAGATGCATTTTAGGATAAGAGATCCCATTATACTTGGCAAAGGTAGGGATTTTGAACTTTGACGGGATGACCACTCCGGAAACTAAACCTAACTCTTCAAAGTCCAAACCAGGTATATGTTGAATCTCCATAGCATTGAGGCGATCCTCCAACTATTTGTATTTATCATCAGCGGGAGGATATTGTTCCTCAGAGAAGTCAGCTTCATCTTCATCAGTCCCCGGGTTGTTATCTCCTTCTTTTGTCTGTTTGTCCCCCTCGGTTGATGGGGTTGAGAGATCTAGAGCTCCCTTGACTGGTCCTCTAAGTCTTCTTCCCAAATTTAGGACGCCTACTGACTTCTTTGACTTTTTCTTTTTGTCCTTGAGAAGAAGAGTCTTCAGGTCCTCTTGCTCCTTAGCTAAAGCGATGAAAATTTGTTGGAATTGGGCATTTTGTGCTTGGAGATCCTTCACTGTTTGTTCCATATCCATCTTACTGAAATAAACAGTAGGAAGATAAGGAGACATGTATGGGAGAAACCTATCATGATATGATGCATGGTATGTGGATGCATGTTTTCAAGGATCTCGCGGGGTGAACACAAGAAGATGTTAGAAGTTACTTACAACTTTGATTGGAGAACTTCGTATCGGTGGATGTCCTTCCACGAGAATCAAGTTCACCATGTCAAGTGGGTCATAGTTCAAGTTGTTGTACTTTGATCTTTGACGGTGTTTGGTTAGAGGAAAATAAATCCTCTTGCCCCTGTATCATAGGCCCTTGAGATCCTTGAAATGATTATTGAAAATACTATGGTATGATGTCATGATATTACATACAAGTATGCAAAGTAAGCAAGTTGTTATGTACAAATAGTCATATATACACAAAGCAAACAAATCCTTAGGTTTAGGCTTGCATGGAGTTTGTAGGTAAGTACCCTCTTGAACATTAGTTAGATCAACATGTTCTAGTAATAGTAATCGGGTTCTAAGGGATCTCAATATCACCGACCTTTATTTTAGGCATTGTCTCAGCTCAATCAATCTTTTCTTGCGGCCGAGATATCCCAAAAGTTCGGTCTCAATGGGTGTAGCATCGAGTATCAACCAATCTTCAGTCGGAACCAAAGCCGGCTATCTCACTACTTCCCAATGGATAAGGATGAGTCAATTAAAGGTTTTAAGGTCAGTTAGCGCTTAATGATACTATAAGGAAGCCTAATGTTATCCTTAAATGACTCAAGGAACATTAGTACAAACCAGAGTATCACGCTAACGTAGCTATCACTTCATCCATATCGGTCTACACCGTACAACTTCCATGATTTATTGCTACTTACCTAAAAAGGTGCCCCAAATCCGGGTGGGGGATCTTTAACAGTAACCCAAACAAGGACCCAAAATGTAAATCAAGCAAGTTAAACCATGAAAAAGCAAGTAAAGGTGATCTAGCCCTAAGGTAACCCCACTTTTAAGTAAATTCCCCAGCAGAGTCGCCAGTTCTGTAATACGATTGGAGAACTGGCTTAGGTGTTTTGCAGTTGATCGCAATTGTTACGGATAGCAAGAGTCGCCACAGACTTTTCTTTTACCCAATAAGGAAAGGTTGAAAAGAACATGAAATACCTTTCGAGATTATTTCTTGAGTTCGGGGGGTAGGTTATGAAAAGGGAAGGTGTTAGCACCCTTTTCATCCGTAGTTATCTACGGGCTCTTAGTTTCTTGCTAGATCACTTGCTTTTGTTTGAAAATGTGCTTGTGGTGTGGTTTTTGAAAGTATTTTGAAAAGTGTCTTTGTAATGGCTCTCGTTTCTATAAGAACACGTACAAAGTGTTGTTTGGAAAATAGTTCAAAGAAGTGTTTGTGGAATGTGTTTTTTGAAAGTGATTTTGAAAAGGTGTCTTTGTAATGGTTCTCGTTTCTATAAGAACGCGTACAAAGTGTTTGTCTTTTGAAAATGTTTCAAAATGAGAGTGTTGGTGTATAAAATGTTTTTTTTGTGAGCAAGCGAGCAACTAGGAGCAACCTACCTACTCAAAAGGTTTTAAATGTTGTTGTACCCCAAAATTTGCCCTCCCATATTCTTCAAGATTTGCCAAGATCAAGCTTCAAAATCTCCCAAAGGTTGCACAATTCAATGGCCTCCTAATAGTCAAAAATTAGGGTTTTGATTCTAGCAAAGAAATTGAAGTTTCCAAGGGTCCAAACAAGTCCCACATGCCTACATACATGGTCAAGCATCCATATGCTAAGTTTCAAAACTCACAGCACAAAATTGCACAGTCAGAAACCCTAATTGCTCAACAGTCAACTGCAGGGGCAAAATGGTCATTTGACAGTCAAAAGTCCAAATTTTTGGTCAACATCTTATTTTGAAGCCACAAACATCATTTGATCAATTCTTGATCATGATTCTCAAGGCATGGCTCAAAAAGTCTCAAGATGCAAAAGTTTCTATATTTGGACAGGTGAAAAAGTTAATTGTAACTTGACCAAGGCATAACTTCCACATGGTTTATCAGAAAAATTCCATCCGAAGCTAATTTTAAAGAGAATGACATTTCCTACAACTCATCTTCACACTTAAAGTCCAAGAAATGCTCTCACAAAAAGTTATCAATTTCAACATTATAGGTCATTTTCAAATGTCAACAAAAAGGCACTTTAAGTCAAAGACCATAACTTGAGATTGGTAAATCAAAATGACATGGGACCAAAGGCATTGGTTAGAGGACTTCAAGACCTTTCCAAAATGTCTAAGAACATGATCAAAGATTAAGAATTGATCAAGATATGCCTTTTGGAAGTTGGGAAATTTTTGGGAATTTTGAAAAGTCAACTTTACTTCAAATACCTCAAAATTGCTAATGGGCCTCAATTTCTCCCAAGAATCATCACCCAAAAGCTATGCACGACCCATTGACCCAAAGGGGAGTTATTTTCCTATTTTTAATTAATTAATTGAATATTTAATCTATTTAATTCATTTAATTAAAATTAATTATAAGAAAAATACTAATCCATGCTTTTCAAATCTTTTTGTGCATAGAATTCACTCAAGATTTCGTGCACTATTCAATAAGGAAAGAATCAAGGTGATTGGCAATGATTGGCATCAAAAGGACATGAAAAAGATTGAAAAAGATACCATTGAAATCAAATCTCAAAAGCATTGAATACATGGTTGTTGGGCTTGGATTTCTGACCAAAATCATTCCATATACATACAGAAACCTAACCCTAATGAGGAGAACTCAGAAGCTGCGCTCAGAATCAAAAACAAACTTTGCATTTTTCACCAAAAAATTCAAAACTGATTTCATAGCTAGGGTGGGTTTCAAAGCAAAAGAACCATTCCAAAGGCTTGCTGGGACATTCTTGGACGTGCCTTAATCGTTTTCCACTCTCCATACACAAAGAAACGGTAGAACCACGTTGCCCTGTTCCCAAAAATTTGCATATTCGTATTTGGTTTTTCATGCATAATTACTGAGTTTTAATGATTGATTCATGTTAATATGAGTGTGCTGGAGCTATTGGTATCTTCTATTTGAACTAACGTTGCCTGTATGAGAAGTTGCCATGGAAGCTGCCTAGGGTTTCAAAGCTCTGAATTTGGGGTTTCTTTCATCTGGTAAAATTGGACCATGAGACTAGGACCATTGAATTCGTAATGTTCCAACGAATCTAAAACACTCATCGCGCTCAATTTATCATTGCCCAATTTCTATTCGCTATTATTTGTGGTTTCAGATTGTGGGGGTTTAAAACCCCCGCTATCTAACTTGTATTTTCAGGTAAAACGAAGAACGATGGGGAAGACGCTGGCGTGGCTTGGCATGATTGGTGTATTTGAAACTTAGCGCGTTTTTATTTGATTCCACAATAATTGCACATTTCATATATGTTATTTTTATCTTATTATATTAACAAACGCGCGTGCATAGCTCAGTTGGTGGACAAGGATAGTGGCAAGCATTGGGACCTGGGTTCGAATCCCAGGTCCCCCTATATATTTCATTCTTTTTCAATTAACATGCTTCTGTGCAGCGTACCATCCAAGGACTATCATGCAACCTCGCTTCTTAACTTGCCACGCGCCCAGGAAGTCCAATCTAATGGCTATCAACAAGCGACTACCATGTACGTTAGTCAGCTATCCCATATAAGCGCTGGAAAAGTCAACGTGGCCAACATCCTGATGGGCCAAAACTCCTCTAATCACACCTCCAATTGGGCCAACTCACCCCCTCTGGTTTGCATATGTATATTTTTATTTCTTGTTTTAATTCTTTCTTTATTCTTTTGTTTGCTTTATTATTTTAATTAATTTACCAAAAAATAAATTTTTATAACACAAAATACAAAAAAAAATCAGAAAAGTCCAAAATAAAAATATATATTTTATTTAATCCATTAATAGTTTTGTAAAATAAATTTCTAACAATTAATTAGTTTTAGTTTTAGGTTTAAGGTTAATGTTTTTTTTCTTAAATAAATTAAAACACATAAAAATTAGGGTTTTTTAGATTTTTATTCTTTTCTCAATAAAATAATTCTATCTTATTCTTATTATTAATAATTAATTATTTTTGTAAATACTTGCAATTAATTAATTAGGGTTGAATTAGGTTAAACTTAAACAATTTTCTTTAATAAATTAAAAACAATTTAGAATTAGGGTTTTATTTAACTTTTTAATTCCAATTAATTTTCTCATTAAATTCCATAAATACAAAAACTCCAAAAATTAAGTTCTTTCTTTTATTTAATTTAATTAATTTTTTAGTTTCGATTTAAGTTCTTTAAAGGGTCCAACGCCCTCGCACCTTCGATTATAATTACATTTCGCGCGTTTGCTTTTTACTTCCCTTTTAAATTTCATGTACTTGCCCCAAAGCCTTGTAATAGATAATTAGGATATTTACTTTCCGCATTTTATTTATTTCAAATCGGGTCTTGGTTTAATTTGGCGATGTAGACCCGCACCTTTGTAATAAGCGTAGGACTTTTATATTTCCGCACCTTTTAAACTGTTAAAACACATGAAAGAATGTATGCAAAAATAAAATCAAAGCGTAGAACACTCAATGCATGACAAGACAAATAATAACTGAAAATGACACACGAATTCACACACCACTCCTAGGGTACGTCTCACCGTTGCCTTGCCCCTCGAAACGTGGTCGTCGAGTAGAGGACGTTTTAGTAAGTCCTCATGTCCATGAACATGGCATGGGGGTAGCTTCTAAGGTGTCTTCCTATTGCTCTGGTGACCACACTGTCCCGATAACGAATTGACCCGAACACCTCCAATGGTGGTGCTACCTACCTCTCAATGGTGGGATGACACTACCTTAAGGACATTTACACAGACTAATTCCTTAGGGTAGGTAGATGACTCGTAGATACTTGCTCTAATTCAAAACAAATCAAAAACTCTTTTCACACCGACACTTTGCAAAAAGCTTTCAAAACAACTTTTCAAACACTCTTGAGGACTGATACAAGAGTCGATCTGAAACTTTCAAAGAAACTTTTTCAAACCCACTCACCTTGAAAAGCAAACAAACATTTTGAAAACACAAATGAGCAAGTATCTAAGAGCCCATGGATAACCATGGATAGAAAGGGTGCTAACACCTTCCCTTTCTATAAATCTACCTCCCGAACCGAGAACTAATCTCAATAAGGAATTTTTCTGTGCTTTTGTCCTTTCCATATTGGAGAAAATAAAAGACGGTGGCGACTCTTGCTTCCACGACATTTCGCGAACCAGCGTTAAACAGTCAGTTCCAGATCCACCGATCACAGAACTGGCGACTCTGCTGGGGATAGATAGTTAAAGTGAGGTGTACCTTAGGATAGTTCATAACTGTGTTTTCAATTGTTTTGACTTGTTTGCTTTAAAATTGTGGGTTGCATCAGAGTTACATAGATCCTAACCCGGATCTGGGGGATACCCTGTTTAGGTAGCATAAGCTGTGAGGGACCTGTCCGGCGTAGACCGACATGGGTGAAGCAGTGGCTACGTTGGTGTGGCACCTTGGTCTGTACCGATATCCCTTGTGTTGCAACGAGGAGAAAATGGGTCTTCTGAGGAGTCATTAAGCACCAACAGACCTTAGAACCTTAAAAGACACAACTTGGCCAATAGAACAGTAGCAGTATGCTACGCCCATTGAGGCTAAACTCTCGTGATGGTTCTGGCCGCAAGAAAAGATTGCGACGCTGGAGTTATGACCGATTGAGGGTAGTCAATGATATTGGGATCCTCTAAGAACCCGATTACTTTTGATAGGACAGGTATGAACCAACAAACTGAAAGAGGGTAATACCTAGACCTCATGCTGGCCTAAACTCTAAGGGCTGTGGTGTGACTTGTGTGCTTTCGAACTTGACTACTTGCATGCTTGTTATCTGACACTTGAGTTTCTTGCAGGTTTTGTTTATAGTCCTTAATTGGGACTTATAATAGGGTTTACCTGAGTTTCTTGCAGGTTTTGTTACAGTCCTTAACCTGGACTCATAACAGGGTTTACTTCCATCACTCCATGCATAGCATAACATCATACTATTGCATGCATCCTGCATGAAGACTAACCCATTTCAAGGATCTCAAGGGCTTGTGATGCAGGTGATGATGAACCAACTGTCCAGCAAGGGGAAAAGGGGATTTATTTTCCTCTAGACAAGGTTGTCAGGGGCTATGACCCACTAGATATGGTGAGCTTTGACCCTTGAAGAAGGACTCTCAGCAACATGAAGTTCCTTCAATCAAGCTACCGGATCCAAATTCTAACAAATTTTCTTGTTTATCCCGCGAGGTCCTTGAAAACATTACATGCATATCATACACATCATTGCATAACAGGTACCCTTGTTGCGGGTCACTTACCTTTCTCGCTGTCTATTTCAGCAATGGCTTCCCAACAAGATAACCAGGACCTTCTTGCTCAAGAGACTCGGTTCGGGGAAATCCTCCTGAATCTATCCAAGGGGCAGGAGGAGCTGAGAACACTTCTCATGGGGACTTTGGTCAGGAACAGCGCTGAGGACGAACGGCTGAAACATCTGCAAGCTGAAGTGGATGCAATGAAAGCCCAGATGCTGGGGCAGGTGACTGCCATTCAAGGTTTAGCTCAAAGACAAGAAGAGCTCGGAGTTCTCATCAACCAAATGCTTCAGGATAACCAACTGAGGAAAACGTCTAAGGGTAAAGAGCTAGTCATCATTCAACCATCTTTGAGACAAGGAGATAAGGGGAGAGCTCCTCAAATGGCTCCAGTGTCACAAATTCAGCATCAACCTCACCAGCTTCAGCCAGACAAGCCCAGGAGGCAATTCACCCAGCTCAACATGTCGCTGTTTCAAGCTTTACAACGCCTGTTGAGATTGAATCTGATCACATTAAGGGCTCATCCTCGGAACCCCAACACATCATCTCCTACCTATCATCCCAATAAAAGGTGTGCCTACCACTCTGCCAGTCTAGGACATGATACAAATGAGTGTTGGGCTCTGAAGAACAAGATCCAGGACCTGATTGATGAAGGAGCATTGGAGTTCACACAAGATGGTCAGGCTGAGTTTTTCTACCATCCCTCCAAAGCTCCCCATTTGAAGTAACAAGCCCTGAGACTAGAAAACTTTTATTCATTAGAATTTTTCAAGTTGTAATTTTCTTTTGATTGTTCAAACATTTATTCATGTTAAACGTTGTTATTTCATTAATGCATCGCATATGTCTGTTTTGAAGCAATATATTCGCATTCTCTATACTCAAACTGCTTTCATTTTTTTTGATGTCAACTCTCAATTAATAATTCTAAGCCTCTTGAGGGAGGATGACGAAAACGATACCGCGATCTTTATAGTATGCTTTTGAACAGACCCCGCTGATGAGGTACATGCATTGTTTCAATTCCTAAACACTGGAGTTATAAGGAAGATAATCCCTCGTCAACCCCTCTGAGCCAAAGGAGTAGGAGTTTTTCTTTCCAAAAAAATTAAAACCCTTTATCATAACCTAGGGCAGGGTAATTCCCTCAGTTGATCCAAGTGCATAACGAATGGCACTAAAGAGGTCCTTACAAAACAAAAGACAGTGATGGTTCCGAATGATCATAAAGACAGGCAGTCATCATATCTCAAAAATAAAAACCCATTAAGTCAAAACCTATGGAGGAGACTTACAAAACTGGAGCATCCCGCTGACTGTAATTCCAAAAAGAAACAGTTCAGGCAAAAAATAGGGATAACGAAATCAATCAAGAAAAAGAGGTCATACAAACCCTCAATAACAAAAAGGAATGACTGCCTATTCAAAATAAACTATCGACATCCGAATCATCACGGGAATATCAGGACAAAAACTCAAATAAGGTCTAACGCACGATCAGCTGAGTTTAGGATTGAAGAATATCACGAAGTGCGGGTGGGTACAAATAATTTGAGCCTTTATCCTTTGTTTCTTAAACCGTGAACCAGGCCACGTTATAACCCTTAAAAAGTCCTAGCTGAAGCATGGGTTAGTTCGAAAGCATACTGTTACGAAAGGTATCCTGACTCCTTAAGGCTCGCTGTAAAATAACGAGTTGACATCACGTTTTACAAATTCACTTGTTTTTACTAAAAAAGGGATGCATTCTCAAAAACTTCGAAACAAACATAAGCTTTGCATTTTTGATATAACCTTGTTTGCATGTGACTTTTTGTTTGAACAGCAGAGAAGTTTGCACGACGAATATCTTATGAACAAAAGTCTTCTCCACAAAAGAGTCACCTCAAATGGGAGAAACACTTCCAATCAAGGGGCAGGACGTGATCATGGTCCATCATCTGGGGCAGTCCAATCAAGATCCGGAGAATCTCTCAAAGGCCAAATAGCCTGGGGCAAATCTCCGCCTGAGTCACTTGGGGCATTCCAACAACGAATCTTGCCTGATCAAACACCTTCTGATGGCATGACAAAACACTTCTAACAGGGGCAACTCCCTACATTCTGAGAGCGTGGATATAGTCGAAAAGAATACTACGCGTAATCAAAGACCCGCTAGAGTGAAACACCTAGGCAAAAATAAGGGCTTCCCGGCGAACCAAAAGGGTTCGGGCAAAATGAAGGGATGAAATGAAAAAACCTGTACACCCGGCAAGTCGAAAACCTGAAAAGGCGGCTTGGGCAAAAATGGGTATCCCGGTGGACTGAAAACCCGAAAGGGCGGTCCAATCAAAAGTTAGGGATCAAAGCGTACGACTATGTCCTGTCATCTTGTCACCTGCCTACCAGAAGAAAGTTTGTCCATCAACAACTATCAGCACTTCACAGGCCTTCCTCTCCCACAGAAACAGGGGCAATAAGGAGTGGTCTAAGCGATCTAATTGTCTGTCCACCAAGGTACCAAGGTAAGTTCAGCTGAAGAATGCAACCAATATATCTTAATTCCCCAAAGAGTGAGTCAGCAAGTCAATGCACTCTCCCCAAGCAAAGCTATACAATCAGCCTTAAGGAAGTTGGGTATCCCCCGCAGATCTCAACATCCCCCAGCATAATATACGGACATTCTTAACAAGCATCCCCGGAAGTCTTGAGCTAAGATTGTTCCTCGGTGGTATACCAGATATTCAGCGGAGCCACTTCCCCAACAAATCTCAAAATTTCCCCAGGAGAGTCCAATCAAGATTTCCCCAGGACAGTTTAAATCATCTCCCCAGCAGTAAGCTTATCCCCAGTAGATTCTGGAAGCTTCTCCCCTACAGAGCACGAACGCGTCCCTCGGCTTTATTCAAAGGTTATTTCCCTACCGGGATATAACTGGGTTATCCTCAGCCAAAAGCCATGGAAAGATCGTCCTCGGCACAGTCTTCTTATCCCCAGCGAAGTCTATTAACACTTCCAACATGACAACGGTATCCCTAGCGGAGTTACCATCAATATCTCAACAAAATATCTCTCTCCCCACAGAGCATTTTTTCCAGCAAGGTCGCTAGGGTAATTTTCTCCCCGCAGAGTGTTCTATTCGCCAAGTTTATTCCCCAACAGAGTTATCTTCTCCTATCGGTATTCTTGAAACTATCATCCCCAGCGGAAACAACCAAGCACTATTCTCCAACAGCAGCCCAGGATGTGACTTCTCGGCACCCGTCAAGGATTTACTTTCCTAGACAAAAACATACATTCATAAACATCACATTATAGCCTGCATATACGCATCATGAACATACAATCTCATTTATGTTGAGAACATCATTGCTTGATCCATATCATGCATTGCATATGACTGACCTTTACCTTTCAGGAAAGATCCAGTCAAGTTCTCAGCTATTCCAAGACTTTCGTCTGGTTCAGTCAGATCGACCCTAAGATCTCCCTGATTCTTATCCAGTTGAAGATATTCCAAGACCTTGCCCGGTTCAGTTAAATCGACCCTAAGATTTTCCTGATTCTTATCCAGTCAAGGGCCTTCTCTGGTTCAGTCAGATCGACCCTAAGATCTCCCTGATTCTTATCCAGTTGAAGATATTCCAAGACCTTGTCCGGTTCAGTTAAATTGACCCTAAGATTTTTCTAATTCTTATCCAGTCAAAGGCCTTCTCTGGTTCAGTCAGATCGACCCTAAGATCTCCCTGATTCTTATCCAGTTGAAGATATTCCAAGACCTTGCCCGGTTCAGTTAAATTGACCCTAAGATTTTCCTGATTCTTATCCAGTCAAAGGCCTTCTCTGGTTCAGTCAGATCGACCCTAAGATATCCATGATTCTTATCCAGTTGAAGATATTCCAAGACCTTGTCCGGTTCAGTTAAATCGACCCTAAGGTTTTCCTGATTCTTATCCAGTCAAAGGCCTTCTCCGGTTCAGTCAGATCGACCCTAAAGATCTCCCTGATTCTTATCCCAGTAGAAGACATCCAAGATTCCCTCAGCGTTCATGTCGAAGTAGTAATCGCCCAAGGTTCTCTCAGAGTTCCTGTTGAGGTAGTAATCGCCCCAAGATTCTCTCAGCGTTCCTGTTGAGGTAGTAATCGACCAAGGTTCTCTCAGCGTTCCTGTTGAGGTAGTAATCGTCCAAGGTTCTCTCACCATCCCGTTGAGGTAGTAACCATCCCTGATCCATTCATCACCTTTTGAAGCTCCAGACTCGATTCCTGTATCTCGCCAGGGCACGTCTGAGGAGGTTCAAAAATTCGATACCTCTATCCAGCCAGAATGCATCTACATAAAGAGTTTGAAGACCAGCTCCTGTAACAGGCCAGGTAATCATTTTCTTTTTCAGGTACGCAAGTTCTCGCTAAGGAATCTCTTATGCGATCGACACCCCATGGCATTTATAAGCCCATCCACCTATCCAATCTCCAAATGGCATCTGTAAGCCCATTCCCACCATCACACTACTATGTGAGCGCAAATTTCTGGGCACTCTAGTGTTCAATCATCTTCTACCTTCGGACTACGAAAGGCACGTCAGCCAATCTACATCCTCAGGTATAAGAAGATTGAACAGGGGAAACTGTTGTACCCCAAAATTTGCCCTCCCATATTCTTCAAGATTTGCCAAGATCAAGCTTCAAAATCTCCCAAAGGTTGCACAGTTCAATGGCCTCCTAACAGTCAAAAATTAGGGTTTTGATTCTAGCAAAGAAATTGAAGTTTCCAAGGGTCCAAACAAGTCCCACATGCCTACATACATGGTCAAGCATCCATATGCTAAGTTTCAAAACTCACAGCACAAAATTGCACAGTCAGAAACCCTAATTGCTCAACAGTCAACTATAGGGGCAAAATGGTCATTTGACAGTCAAAAGTCCAAATTTTTGGTCAAAATCTTATTTTGAAGCCACAAACATCATTTGATCAATTCTTGATCATGATTCTCAAGGCATGGCTCAAAAAGTCTCAAGATGCAAAAGTTTCTATATTTGGACAAGTGAAAAAGTCAACTGTAACTTGACCAAGGCATAACTTCCACATGGTTTATCAGAAAAATTCCATCCAAAGCTAATTTTGAAGAGAATGACATTTCCTACAACTCATCCTCACACTTAAAGTCCAAGAAATGCTCTCACAAAAAGTTATCAATTTCAACATTATAGGTCATTTTCAAAAGTCAACAAAAAGGCACTTTACGTCAAAGACCATAACTTGAGATTGGTAAATCAAAATGACATGGCACCAAAGGCATTGGTTAGAGGACTTCAATACCTTTCCAAAATGTCCAAGAACATGATCAAAGATTAAAAATTGAGCAAGATATGCCTTGTGGAAGTTGGGAAATTTTTGGGAATTTTGAAAAGTCAACTTTACTTCAAATACCTCAAAATTGCTAATGGGCCTCAATTTCTCCCAAGAATCATCACCCAAAAGCTATGCACGACCCATTGACCCAAAGGGGAGTTATTTTCCTTTAATTAATTGAATATTTAATCTATTTAATTCATTTAATTAAAATTAATTATAAGAAAAATACTAATCCATGCTTTTCAAATCTTTTTGTGCATAGAATTCACTCAAGATTTCGTGCACTATTCAATAAGGAAAGAATCAAGGTGATTGGCAATGATTGGCATCAAAAGGACATGAAAAAGATTGAAAAAGATACCATTGAAATCAAATCTCAAAAGCATTGAATACTTGGTTGTTGGGCTTGGATTTCTGACCAAAATCATTCCATATACATACAGAAACCTAACCCTAATGAGGAGAACTCAGAAGCTGCGCTCAGAATCAAAAACAAACTTTGCATTTTTCACCAAAAATTTCAAAACTGATTTCATAGCTAGGGTGGGTTTCAAAGCAAAAGAACCATTCCAAAGGCTTGCTGGGACATTCTTGGACGTGCCTTAATCGTTTTCCACTCTCCATACACAAAGAAACGGTAGAACCACGTTGCCCTGTTCCCAAAAATTTGCATATTCGTATTTGGTTTTTCATGCATAATTACTGAGTTTTAATGATTGATTCATGTTAATATGAGTGTGCTGAAGTTATTGGTATCTTCTATTTGAACTAACGTTGCCTGTATGAGAAGTTGCCATGGAAGCTGCCTAGGGTTTCAAAGCTCTGAATTTGGGGTTTCTTTCATCTGGTAAAATTGGACCATGAGACTAGGACCATTGAATTCGTAACGTTCCAACGAATCTAAAACACTCACCGCGCTCAATTTATCATTGCCCAATTTCTATTCGCTATTATTTGTGGTTTCAGATTGTGGGGGTTTAAAACCCCCGCTATCTAACTTGTATTTTCAGGTAAAACGAAGAACGATGGGGAAGACGCTGGCGTGGCTTGGCATGATTGGTGTATTTGAAACTTAGCGCGTTTTTATTTGATTCCAGAATAATTGCACATTTCATATATGTTATTTTTATCTTATTATATTAACAAACGCGCGTGCATAGCTCAGTTGGTGGACAAGGATAGTGGCAAGCATTGGGACCTGGGTTCGAATCCCAGGTCCCCCTATATATTTCATGCTTTTTCAATTAACATGCTTCTGTGCAGCGTACCATCCAAGGACTATCATGCAACCTCGCTTCTTAACTTGCCACGCGCCCAGGAAGTCCAATCTAATGGCTATCAACAAGCGACTACCATGTACGTTAGTCAGCTATCCCACATAAGCGCTGGAAAAGTCAACGTGGCCAACATCCTGATGGGCCAAAACTCCTCTAATCACACCTCCAATTGGGCCAACTCACCCCCTCTGGTTTGCATATGTATATTTTTATTTCTTGTTTTAATTCTTTCTTTATTCTTTTGTTTGCTTTATTATTTTAATTAATTTACCAAAAAATAAATTTTTATAACACAAAATACAAAAAAAAATCAGAAAAGTCCAAAATAAAAATATATATTTTATTTAATCCATTAATAGTTTTGTAAAATAAATTTCTAACAATTAATTAGTTTTAGTTTTAGGTTTAAGGTTAATGTTTTTTTTCTTAAATAAATTAAAACACATAAAAATTAGGGTTTTTTAGATTTTTATTCTTTTCTCAATAAAATAATTCTATCTTATTCTTATTATTAATAATTAATTATTTTTGTAAATACTTGCAATTAATTAATTAGGGTTGAATTAGGTTAAACTTAAACAATTTTCTTTAATAAATTAAAAACAATTTAGAATTAGGGTTTTATTTAACTTTTTAATTCCAATTAATTTTCTCATTAAATTCCATAAATACAAAAACTCCAAAAAATAAGTTCTTTCTTTTATTTAATTTAATTAATTTTTTAGTTTTGATTTAAGTTCTTTAAAGGGTCCAACGCCCTCGCACCTTCGATTATAATTACATTTCGCGCGTTTGCTTTTTACTTCCCTTTTAAATTTCATGTACTTGCCCCAAAGCCTTGTAATAGATAATTAGGATATTTACTTTCCGCATTTTATTTATTTCAAATCGGGTCTTGGTTTAATTTGGCGATGTAGACCCGCGCCTTTGTAATAAGCGTAGGACTTTTATATTTCCGCACCTTTTAAACTGTTAAAACACATGAAAGAATGTATGCAAAAATAAAATCAAAGCGTAGAACACTCAATGCATGACAAGACAAATAATAACTGAAAATGACACACGAATTCACACACCACTCCTAGGGTACGTCTCACCGTTGCCTTGCCCCTCGAAACGTGGTCGTCGAGTAGAGGAAGTTTTAGTAAGTCCTCATGTCCATGAACATGGCATGGGGGTAGCTTCTAAGGTGTCTTCCTATTGCTCTGGTGACCACACTGTCCCGATAACGAATTGACCCGAACACCTCCAATGGTGGTGCTACCTACCTCTCAATGGTGGGATGGCACTACCTTAAGGACATTTACACAGACTAATTCCTTAGGGTAGGTAGATGACTCGTAGATACTTGCTCTAATTCAAAACAAATCAAAAACTCTTTTCACACCGACACTTTGCAAAAATCTTTCAAAAACAACTTTTCAAACACTCTTGAGGACTGATACAAGAGTCGATCTGAAACTTTCAAAGAAACTTTTTCAAACCCACTCACCTTGAAAAGCAAACAAACATTTTGAAAACACAAATGAGCAAGCATCTAAGAGCCCATGGATAACCATGGATAGAAAGAGTGCTAACACCTTCCCTTTCTATAAATCTACCTCCCGAACCGAGAACTAATCTCAATAAGGAATTTTTCTGTGCTTTTGTCCTTTCCATATTGGAGAAAATAAAAGACGGTGGCGACTCTTGCTTCCGCGACATTTCGCGAACCAGCGTTAAACAGTCAGTTCCAGATCCACCGATCACAAATGTTATTTTCCTCCTCTTTTATATTTTGCTATCTCACTATTGATTTGATAAGAAGCCCCATCGTTGGATGTGAAGGGACGAGCGTGGGACGTTTGTATAGTCATATAGGGCAACCTATGGGACGTTTTAGCAATGTCATTTAGGGACTAGATCGTTTACCGAAGGAAACATTGAGGGTCATCGAGGGAATACGATCTTTTATCGAGGGTCTTTGCTAAAACACCCATATTTGAGGGACATGACTATTTTTCCGAGGCAACAAGTGGAATTACCCTAGGGGTGCATGTGTGTGAGTAGTGTATTTGATTGCATGCATTTTATATTTTGAACTTTTGATTATCTACTTGTTGTTTTTATCTTGCCATACACCCTAATTACTAACAATGTATGAAAGCAATAAAAATGTGGAAAATAAATCCTAAGCTATTACATCATTTCGGGGATGGGGATACATATTTACAAATGAGGATCGCAAGAATTTAAATCCTAATTATCTATTACAACCATATTGAATTGTACAATGCAAGAAAAGGAAAGGATTTGTCTTGAAAATGGCTTTTTGTCTTAATAAATTAAAATTAAAATAATTGATTAATAAAAAGAAAATATTTTTTATGTCTTTTTTATATTAATAAAAATAGTAATAATGCTGAAAATAATAAGAATAAGAAAGAAAAGGAAAAATAATGAAAACAGGATCAACACATTGTTGAAAACAAAAATGAGAGGGACCAGAAGTTCTGATGCTAGGCACGCTGTAGTTCAGAAAGAAACGTTAGAGGAAATCAGAAGTCCCGGGTTGCTGCACGCTGAAGTTCTGGGTGTTACAAAAGTGAGAAAAGACCTAGAAGTTCTGTGTATTGTGTTACAACAGTGAGAAAGGCCTAGAAGTTATGTGTTGTGTTACAACAGTGAGAAAAACCTAGCAGTTCTGTGTTCTGTGTTACAACAGTGAGAAAAATCTAGAAGTTATGTGTGCTGTGTTACAACAGTAAGAAAGACCTAGAAGTTCTGTGTATTGTGTTACAACAGTGAGAAAGGCCTAGAAATTTTGTATGTTGTGTTACAACAGTGAGAAAAACCTAGAAGTCTTGTATGCTGTGTTACAACAGTGTGAAAAACCTAGAAGTTCTAGTGTCACACTTCACCTCCTTCCTTAAATTAGCCAGAACATCTGTAACTTGTTCATTTCTCAACAACAGCAAAACAGAAAAATAAAAGCACGACAGTTTATAGAAGTTCTATTCCTAATTCTGAGCCTATTTTTCTTCAAGAAGTTCTGATCCATGATTTTTCTACTTGGGCAATGATATATACATTTTCAACACTATGATATATACATTTTTAATGATGTTCTAAATGAAAAGTTCAAAGTCGGGATGACTTACCTTGAATCTGGAGCGTGTGTTTGGGACTTGAGCTGCTGCCTTCAAATGCTCCGGGGTTAGCAATAAACAGAACATAAATGCTATATTCTTTGATTCGAAGGAAGAACAAGGGTATTGTTTTGGAGAATTATGGGTTCAAGAGTGTTTGAATGTTTTCTTTTCTCTCTTTTTGTATTCAATAAATTTCTCCTCCCAAAAGTCAGCCCCCTAGACGTTTGGTGGAACCATTTATTTATAGATGAGTTTATTGTGTTTTGGGGGGAAAACAAATGGGATTTTAACCCTTTTGGCGTACTGTTCCATTGCTTTTTAAATACAGCCTTTATATGGTAATTTGGTGAAAATATGGGGTTTGAGAAAAATGCAGGCGTGAACTGGATCAACAGCAATTTGGAGTGTTATGGCAGCTGGATGCAGAACTGTGTCATAGCAGTGCAGCAGACTGTTCAAAACAAGGTTTTGGGGCTTGGTGATGTTCTGATCGAAGAGTGGAAAGACCAGAGTGAGATTTGAAGGGTGATGTTCTGATCGAAGAGTAGAACATAGTCTCCATATGCTGAAGAATGAGATTTGAAGAGTCATGTTCTGATCGAAGAACACAGCTTCCATATGTTCTAATCAAAGAGTCGCGTTCTGAATCATTTTTGCAAGTTTTGATTGTACTTGTGTGAAAACTGGCCCAAAAGTTCTGAAATTATCATATTTTCTTAACACTTAGAAAATTTTCTAAGAGTTTAGAAATTTGACTTTTTCAAAGTAATTTCTGACTTTTGATTTCTTGTGAACTATATTCCTGTCCAGACGAAATATGATTGTTGAATCTTGATTTTGATCCAAAAGTCGAAGTTTGACTTTTCAGTGTGCTTTTGACCATTTTGCCCTTGTGAATGACTTTCTTGGAAAATTGTAATCCGAGACTTGAAACTTGACAGAGGCGAACCTGAGGGTCAAGGATGATCCTTTGAGAAATGAGAGGGAAAATTTTGGGGTACAACAACAACGTTGGACTCTTTCTTTCCAATGTACGTCTTCTTTTCAGTACTTGAAGACGCAGCCACCTAGATTTTTCCGCTTCTAATTCTGCCTTCAACTTGTTCCCTAGTTAGAATCAGCTCGGTGAATCCAGCTGAAGAGCTTCCAATTAGGTGATTGAATAAAGGTAATGTCAAAGTTCCCATAAATATATCAACCAGCTCCTTGTCAAATAAAGGAGGTTGAACCCTTCCGGCTAGGTCTCTCCACTTTTGTGCGTACTCCTTAAAGCCTTCATTCGAGCCCATGGACATGTTTTGTAACTGCACACGAGTCGGCGCCAAGTCAGCATTGTATTGGTATTTCTTATGAAAATTAGCATCTATGTCTTCCCAAGAATGGATATTGGTTCTTTCCAGCGAATAGAACCATTTCAGTTGAGTCCCTGCTAAGCTCTCTTGAAAGAAGTGAGCCCATAATTTCTTGTCAGTAGTATGGGGTTGGACTTTCCGAACATAAGATCTCAGATGAAGCTTAGGACAAGAAACACCATCATATTTGGCAAAGACAAGGAACTTGAACTTGGGAGGGATAACAACCCCCGAGATAAGATCCATTTCTTCAAAATCTAGCCCAGGCACTCTCTGGATTTCCACAGCTTTCAGACGATCTTCTAACTGTTTGTATTTTTCATCAGCAGGAGGGTATTGTTCATATGAATAGTCTTCTTCTTCATCAGAACCCTGGTTGTTATTCTCCTCAGCCTCCACACTTTTGTCATCTTCTTCAAGGTTATCACCTTCATTTGACGGAGTCTTAAATTCTAGAGCATGCTTGGCCGGACCTCTGAATCTTCTCCCCATGTTTAGGATGCCAGCTCGTTTCTTTGCCTTCTTTTCGCTCCCTTTGGTGAAGAGTGCTTTCAGATCTTCCTGCCCCTTGGCTAAGTTCAAGAACATTTGTTGGAGCTGGGTGTTCTGAGCTTGGATATCTTTAACTGTTTGCTCTAGAGCCATTTTCTTACTAAAATAAACAGCAAGAAAATGAGAAACCTGTCTTGAGAATACTTGTTATGAAATAACATGCATGATATGTAAAATGCAATGTTTTCATGGATCTCACGGGGTAAACACGAGAAATGTCAGAAGTTGAACTTTGATTACAGCTTTGAAGAACTTTGTATCATTGAATGTTCTTCTACGAGAATCGATCTCACCATGTCAAGTGGGTCATAGCCCTTGACACTTTGGCTTTTTGACATCATTTGGCTAGAGGAAAATAAATCCTCTTGTCCCTTCATAGACGTCTGGTTCAATATATCCATGCATCACAAACCCTTGAGACCCTTGAAATGGTTATTGAAAATGCTATGGTATGATGTCATGATGTTATGTACATATATAAGCAAAGCAAATAAATCTTTAGGTTTAGGCTTGCATAGGGTTTATAGGTAAGTACCCTCTTGAAGTTTAGTTGATTCAACATGTCCTAGAAAGTAAACGGGTTCTAGGGAATCTAAATATCACTGATCTTTCTTTATCGGGCATTATTTCAGGGCAAGCCTCTTTATTGGAGACCAAAATATCCCGAAAGTACGATCTCAATGAGCATAGCATCGAGTATTAACAAACTTCGGACTGCACCAAATCTGGCTATCTCACTACTTCCTAATGGCCAAGTTGTTAAATTAAAGGTTCTACGGTCAGTTAGTGCTTCACGACACCATACAACGGCCTTGTATTCTCCTTGACTGGACTCAAGGGATATCGGTACCAAAAAATGTGTCACACTAACGTAGCCATCGTTTCAACCATGTTAGTATACCCCACACAGTCCCCGTGATCTATTGCTACTTACCTAATAATGTTCCCCGATCCGGGTAGAGGATCAATACGAAACCCAAACAAGGACCCAAAAATGTAAAGCAAACAAATCAAACAATGAAAGCATTTAAAGGTGATCTAGTCTCTAACGTAACCCAACTTTAAAGTTCTTCCCCAGCAAAGCCGCCAGTTCTGTAATACGGTGGGAGAACTGACTTAGGTGTTTTGCATTTTATCGCAATTCTTACAGATAGCAAGATTCGCCACCGACTTTTCTTTTATCCAATAAGGAAAGGTGAAAAGAACATGAAATACCATTTGAGAATTTTCTTGTTCGGGGGCAGGTTATGAAAATGGAAGGTGTTAGCACCCTTTTCATCTATAGTTACCTACGGGCTCTTAGTTGCTTGATCACTTTGAAATGCTTTGTTTAAAATGTGTTTGTGATGGTTTTTGAAATTATTTTTGAAAGTGCCTTTGTTTAGGCGAACTTTGTAATGATTCTCGTCTCTATAAGAATGTATACAAAGTGTTAACTTTTGAAAATATTTCATTTTGAAAGTATTGGTGTGTTTCAAAGATGTTTAGTTTGAAATGTTTGTGAGCAAGCAACTACGAAAGTTCTACCTACTGAAAAAAGTTTTTGTTCATTTCCTCCTCCTTTAGATATTGCTATCTTACCATTGATTGATAAGAAACCCTATCATCGGATGTGAAGGGACAAGCGTGGGTCGTCGTATAGTCATAGAAGGCAATATTGTAGGATACCTTTGAAATTTATCTTAAGGGTCTAAGATCGTTTACCGAAGGCAACATTGAAGGGTCATCGAGGGACTACGAAATTGTAATCGAGGGTCTTTGCTAAAGTATCCCATGTTCGAGGGACATGACGGTTTTATTCGAGGCAATAAGTGTGGGTTACCCTAGAGGTGCAAGTGTGAAAAGTGTATTGATTTCATGCATTTTCGTATTTTGGATTAGGGTTTTCTAACGATTTTTTTATCTTTCCATACAAACCCTAATTACTAGAAATAATATTGAAAGTGATAAATTGCAGGAATTTAAAGTTCTACGCTATTACATCTTTTTTGGGGACGGGGATACAAGTTTATGAATGGGGGGGTGAAAGAAATAAAGTTATGATTATACTATTACAACCATATTAAATATTTAATAACAATATCTAAAAATATAAAGATAATGTAAAAAGGAAGGAAAATTGTTAGAAAAAAAAACTTTATGCATTGACACATGCACTTATGCATCAATACATATCACCTCTTGCCCCTGGAAATCAAAACTAACTCAGTATGTATTGATGCGTAATGGTTTGCAATGGCTCAAATCTGTTTTGCATCGACACACGCACTTATGCATCGATACATATCATTTTTTTACTCCTGGAAATCAAAACCAATTCAGTATGTATCGATACATAATGGTTTTCATCGACTCATATCAGTTTTGCATCGACTCGTACACATTTTTATCTCTAATATGTCTTGATAACAGTATGCATTGATGCATAATGCCTTATATCGACTCATAACCTGTTTTGTACCTAATATGAGTTAACTCATAGAGATATGCATCGACTCATACTGTTGTTTTTTACTTCTAACATTGTTCTGTCACATATATAAGTCAGTTCTCAACACATGGTTAGTGAAAATGAAAAAGTAAGCATATAGTTAACTCCAGGGATATGATATCTACATTTTATCTTCACAAATGAACCACTAATGATGCTTTTATGAAGAGTTTAAAGTCAAGAAAACTTACCTTGAAACTGAAATTCGTGTTCTGATTTAGAGTTGGAGAAGTCAAGTTACAGGTAGCTGTTTTTGGGCTTGGAAAATGGTGATGGTGATGTAACATAAGTTGTTCTCGTGTTTGAACAACTCCTATATGATGTATGTGGAGTGTTTGGATGGTTTGTTTGGGTAGAACTTACAAGGTGTGAGAGGTTTAAAGATTTGGACTTCAAAGCTCAAGAGTGGAGGTTTTGTGGACAATTATGTTTTTTTGAGAGTATGAGGGGTTTTGAGAAACTTGTCTACACAATAAAAACTTTTGGCCTTTAGCTTGAAAATGGCCTCTCTATTTATAGAGAAGGTTTGAGAGGATGGGAGAGTTTGTTTCACAAGCTGTGGTATTCTGATTTGGTTGAGATGAAACAACCAAGTTATGTGAAATTTGATGTCCCAATGCATGGTACAAAAGGGTTTTGAAGTGGCTAGGAGTTTTTAGGCATGTTGCTTCTTGCTTTGACATTGTGTATGCATAAAAAACAGTTGAGAGGCTCAAGGAGAGCTGACTATGCATAAAGCATGCTTTATGTGAATGGCAATGGTGCCTTTGTGCCATAAATGGAAAAATGGGTTGGATAATGCCTTAACCACTTGGATCATAGCTCAAAAGTTTGTGTAAACAATTAATTATGGTGAGATTTTCAAGTTAGATGGCCTGCAAAGTAAGATTATGCAGCATAGCATGAAGATTGTATTATGTGTTCTTCATAAAAATGACTAGTAATTCAAGAATGGATGCCCAACTTCATGCCTTTGAATCTCCTAGCTCAAGTATGATAAATTCATGCTCTTGGATGTTTTGGAAAGCTTGAAACGCTATATATAAATTATATATTGACCATTTTGGATAAATAAAATTGGAACTTGATGAAAATTGGCCAAGAAGTTGAGATGAAAACTGACCAAAACCTGTTGAAAATTTCTCTAAGTGTTTTATGAAAAATGTCATGACTTTAGGAATTTATAACTCAAAATCCAAGAACTTCTAGGACTTGATCATCAAATCAAAGTTTTACATCTCATCAAGATTTATAACTTTCATGTTGAAAGTTTTCTTTGAATCATCGTGCATCTTGGTGAAAGATTAGCATGAAGTAATGAAATTATCATGTACAAAAGCACTTAGAAATTTTTTTCCAAGTCTTGAAATTTTTTTCTTTTCACATTTACTTTTGACTTTCTTGATTTTTGATGATAAAGCTTCATATTTTTGAATGCATGACTTGTAATATTTGAAATTGAATTTTGACCAAAAAGTCATAGTTTGACTTTTTGGTGTGCAGTTGACTTTTTCATCACTTGACTAAATTTCAACTATTAATCAATTGATCTTGAGAGATGAACTGAGTCATGCAATTAGGTCAAGATGATGTATTTGAATCCTTGAGATCATGTTTCAAACCAAAAAGTCATTCATTAGGTCAAAAATCAAAGATTGGTCATTCTCAGTCAAAACCCTAATTTTGACCATTTTGCCCTTTTGAAGACTTGAACATTTTTCTTATGGAATTGTGATCCAAACTTTATCAAATGATACATATGACATCAAAATTTTGATATTGGTCAAAAATCTTGAAGTTTGACTGTAATTTGACCATAATTGGCTTTTTACCCAATACAATTGATTTTGGGTCATCTGGCCAATTGATTGAGCAATTTTGAGCTGCAAGACTTGAATATTGATATGAGAATTCTTTAAGGTCCATAATGACCCATGAAGTTCAATTGAGGCATTTAAAAGTCCAATTATCCTTGTGCAAATCCAAACCCTAATTTGAGGCATCAGTGTTGAGGAGACGGCTTGATCTAGTCGACACTTGTGCAAGCTTGAGCTATTGAAGATCTTGTGAGAAATATCTTGAGAAAATAGAGGGAAAATTTTGGGGTACAACACCGCCCAACTTAATATGCAACAACCTAAAAGGAACTCCTCGCTATTGTTTTTGTCATTGATAAATTTCGATCTTATCTAGTCGGAGCCAAAATTATAGTTTATACAGATTACGCAGCTATTCGATACCTGTTAAGAAAGAAGGACACTAAACCTAGGTTACTTTGATGGGTCCTTTTGCTGCAAGAGTTTGACCTGGATATTCGAGACAAAAAGGGCACAAAAAATGTAGTTGTTGACCACCTTTCTAGGCTTGAATATTTAAAACCATACCTAGTGCCTATAAATGACGATTTTACCTATGATAAACTTATAGCTACAATTGAAACCGTTCAAAATGATGACCTCGTCCCTTGTGTAGAATGGAACATTGAAAAGGCCCTAGCAGTGACCAACGTACCTAGGTACGCCGACTTTGTAAACTACCTGCTGATATCATACCCCCCAACCTTAACTATCAACAGAAGAAGAAATTATTTCATGATGTAAGACATTTTTATTGGGACGAACCACTCCTTTTCAAAAGAGGTACGAACGGAATTTTTCTTCGTTGTGTCCCTGAAGAGGAAGTGGAAAACATCATAAAATATTGTCACTCTGCACCTTATGGTGGACATACAGGCACATCCAAAATATGCGTTAAAATTCTCCAAGTTGGCATTTTCTGGCCAACATTATGGCGCGATGTTCATGCTTACATTGTCACATGTGATTGGTGCCAACATACTGGGAACTTCTCAAGACATGACGAAATGCCCTTAAGAAATATCCAAGAAGTAGAACTCTTCGATGTTTGGGGAATTAGTTCATGGGACCATTCCTTTGTCAACGCGAAACAAATATATCTTAGTAGTTGTTGACTACGTGTCTAAGTGAATTGAAGCCATAAGCTCACCTACAAATGAAACTCGAGTAGTAATTAAGTTATTCAAGAATAATATATTTCCTAGATTTGGAATGCCACACCTCGTTATAAGTGATGGTGGATTGCATTTCATATACAAGATTTTTTACAACCTTTTAAGTAAATATGGAGTTAAGCATAAAATAGTAACACCATACCACCCGCAAACTAGTGGACAAGTGGAAGTATCAATAGAGAGAGATTAAGCAAATCCTAGAAAAAACAGTTTCAATATCCAGAAAAGATTGGTCTCAAAAGCTTAAAGAAGCAGTATGGGCTTATAAAACCGCTTATAAAACCCCTATAGGAACCACCTCATACCAATTATTTTATGGATAATATTATCACCTACCTTTTGAGCTAGAACACAAAGCCTATTGGGCCATAAAAACTATGAATTTAGATTACTTAGCAGCTGGTGACATGCGCATTCTTGACATTTATAAATTAGAAGAACTATGTTGTGATTCTTACGAAAATTCTATAATATATAAGGAAATAACTAAAGCATGGCATGATAAGAGAATTGTAAAAAAATAATTCAACATAGGTGATCTTGTTCTCCTTTTTAACTCCAGGTTGCGACTTTTTCCTGGTAAGCTACGCTCAAGATGGATTGGCTCTTACGAAGTCTCTAAAATCCTAAAGCAGTAGAACTTCGGAACCACTCCTGTAATCGCTTCATAGTAAATGGGAAAAGGTTAAAGCACTATAAAGGAGGTGACATCCCTACTGATTATTCTACCCACACTCTGATCGATCCACCTGTCCCTACTTCTCAAATATGAGTCTCTAATCGTTAAGCTAACGACGTTAAACAAGCATTGTGTGGGAGGCAACCCATGGTTTTTCTTTATTTTCTCATTTTATAATTATTTTCATAAGGTGATTTATTTATGTATTTGACTGGACTAACCTTCATAATGTTCATATTTTAGGTTTCATGTCCCATCGCTCTCCATAGAACTCTCCACTAACCATATTTTTCAGGATGCGGAGTTTCGATGATATGCATGTTGTGTTCAGAGATGAAATTCAAATAAAGCGGTATGTGGTCCTATCTAAGCGTCCCATGTTACTAACCAGATACCCTGATCACGAATGCATGGAAACCTTAGGCCTTGAGGAAAGTGTGAGGTACATATGTAATCAACTTCAATAGGAAGAATATGATGATGTCATGAATGTCACCTAAATGAATCTTACCCTGGAATTCCTAAGCTCACTCAATTATGAACTATACATTGGTAGAGGTTTTCAGAGAGGCTATATAAACTACTGGCTGTTTGGAATTGAGTACACCTTTAATCGTAACGAGTTTGCTGATTTACTAGGTTTTCAATGCAGCATTGATGTTATGCCTGAATTCCCTGTAGGATATTTTATGCAAGATGAGATAGATAAATTCTAGAGTGATATCACGGGTGGAGGGAGCCCTGAACCATCTACCCAGCTATCCAACAAAATCCACAACCCAACTTTCTGATACTTCCAGATGATCCTAGCCCATACATTCCTTAGAAAGAGTGATACTGATAACCATGTTAGTGTTGAGGAGATCTTCATTCTATTTTGCACCACTCAGTCGCGCTTTGTATCCTCTGGAAATTTTCTGACTGAGAACCTTCACCTCACTGCCTTATCTTCTGAGGGACTTATTCATGTGGGAGGAACAGTGACGCATATAGCATCTGCCCTGGGTCTCGATAGCAAATTATCTCACCCGACTTCTTAATGTAGCTATAACCTGATGGATATTACCTATTTTTATATTGTGGCCTGATAAGGAGAGCCCACTTTAACCTAAACTACTATAAGCTCCTGATAGACAATGAAACTATTCACTACTTCACCCTACCTGATCACACAAAGACTAGTGTCCATGACAGAGAAAATTGTACATACACCTTAGAAGGACAGAGTGAGACACCTGATGATCCCACACTCCCTCCAGTACCAGAATACCATCCTTTTCCACCTTAGGTTAGGACCACAGTGCTTTCTAATAGTTTTAGTCTATAGAGACACGACGCCTACACAGAGCTCACTGAGTTGCGCATGGAGATGGTCGTCTTTTTCCAGGAGCTTGCTGATCTCACCTTACAGTTAGAGGTATCTAATGTTACTAATTCCACGGAGACTGGTTGCCTATATCAGGAAATCAGCGATCTTTGTCGTCAGCTAGCAGAGGTGTGAGATTCCAGGAGCACTGAGGAGCCTCCGATGCACTGAGGACATTGTTTCAGTTGTTCGTGGAAAGCCGTTTTTATCGCTTTATTTATTTATTTCACCTATTATGACATATTGATATCTATTTTCCTACATTCTAGACTTGTTTTATTTTGCATAGATTTTTCTTCCCGCATTTCTCTATTTTAAGCTACATGGTATTATCGCAATTATATAATTTTATTTCTTTAATATTTCTATTTATATTATTTCTTAAATTTCTATTTATATTATCTAATTTTTTTGCTAAAAAAATTATTATTAACTATATCATGCATGTACAACAAAAAAAATAGAAGAAGAACATTTAGAAGATACTATAACACCCCCAAACAAGAAAAAAAAATAAATCCCAAAACCCATTCAAAATTTAGGCCAAGTGGAACCCAACAAAGATGGCGCACGTCATCTGGATCTTTGCGGACGCCATGGGGTCTGGGAGTTATACGGAACAGAACCGAAAAACCCTTCATTTTTTTACCTTTAACTCATCTTCAACCTCTCAAAACCCCCCATTTTCTCCATTTTTTACCACCCTTAAAATCCACCAACAACCCATTAATCTTTCATTCAAACATTAACCCACTACCATTCCCATTTCCCTTTCCAATTTCAACCATTAAAATCCCATAAAAAACCCAATTCACCATCTTCCCCTATAAAGCTCTTACTTTTTTCCTCATTCATCATCAATGGCAGAAATGGAGCATAATGGAGTCATATTTCGCAGAAGGATCCTGGAGATAGGCAGAGGAAAATATTCGAAGAATTGCAGACACGAGAAATCTACTCCACCAGGTATATCGATGAAGATTTTTTGTATAATTTGGGGATTTATCATAGTGTCTTTTACATGTTAGATAATTTAGGATTGCATGATATTTTCGCAAAGAAGGAACCTACCTTTGAGAAGCTGACCCAGGAATTTTTAAGTTCCCTAATCTATAAAGTCATTCCTAACACTGCTAGCACGTTTGGTACGGTACATTTTAGATTGTTTAATGTTGAATATGAGTACACTACCGACAACGAGTTAGCAGGTTTGTTGGGAATTCGTCAAGGAGGATGTGTCCTTTGTGAGGCACCCTTGGATTCTGATTGGTCATCTGAGGCATTTGAATTTTGGAAAAAATTGACAGGTCAAACTACTGATTCTTTTGAGGGGAACCTAGCCTCAAATATCCATAACCCGGCCATACGTGTTCTTCGATATCTTTTAGCTTGCACCATTTTTGGCCGGGAGAATCCAAACAAAATTAATGCCAAAGAGCTACTATTTTTGTAGGGTAGCCTCACAAATAGAAAAATCAACTTTGTCCCCTTTATGCTAGCACATATGTGTGTCATTCTGAAAAAGGGGGGTACCATTTCTTTTGGAGTGTTAATTACCTCCACTGCCAGAGCTTCGCAACTTGACACTGAGCTAGCTACATTAGAGCCATTACCTCACCACATAATAAATTTAATTTTTTGAAAGACATGCGATTGTGCAGGGTGAGGAAAGAGGGAGGATATAACCTCATGGTCCATAGTGTAATTATCCCCAGTGTAGTATTACCTTTCTCTCAACGTAGAGATGTGATATTTGAGAGAAATTAGACTTATTACCTGCAATCTTTGCCTTTTATCGGCCCGTTGCCACCCAACATCCCATTAGTAGAAGGTAACGAGATCGACGATGAGTATGAGCAGAGACACCAGTCTCCCGTTCAGGCCGAACCACCACACTAAAACAACTAGCTGAATAAAACATCGAGAAGAAATCAATGAAGCAGCCATCAAACATATTTTATCCCACGGGAAGGGAAAGGTAAACATCGAGTAAACCTGAGAAGGGTAAAATCATGATCAAACGACTGAGATATCGGGTAAGAGAGTCTGTTACGCGAGGGGAAGGTATTAGCACCCCACACGCCCGTAGTACTCTACGGTATCCACTATTGTTGATCTAATCTAATGGGTGTGTTCAAATATAATGCTTAAGAACTAAAAGAAAATGAAAATAGGGAATGCATGCAAAAGAGAAAAGAAAATAATGTAGGGGAAAAATTATGCTCGATCGGGCCCTACCCCAATGCCTACGTATCCCTTTTAAGGAATCAGAGCAGTCGTAGTTTGGCTCAAATATTTTGTATGGTTTGTGTTTTTTAGTTAAAAAGACAAAAGCAATAAACACGATGGCAAAACATCATATACGATGGAAAAACATCAACAAATGACAAGATAATGATAATGATGGCAAAACTCAACAATGATGCCAAAACATCACACCTAACAATGATATTAAAAATCAAAGCAGGATAACAAACATACGCAATTGTTAAACATCTACATAAAGATAGCAAATACTCATGGCAAGGATGACAAAACATTTTAATTTATGTGATAAAACATCACATATTGAAAATCAAAGTAGGATAACAAACATAGGTGATGGAGAAACATCGACACAAAGATAGAAAAATATCATGGTAAAGGAGGTAAGATGGCCACTTAACAAGGTTTAAAACAAAGCCAAAAGGCGTATAAACAAATAAGATTGGTTTGTATTTTTTTACCTTGAAAAAGGATTTAAGTTCATTAAAGATATTTTGTGATTTTCCAGAAAAAGAAAGTTTTTTTGCTTTAAGATGCAATATGAAAAGAAGAGAAAACAACTAAGGGAGACTATCATAATCTCTCGCCCTAGTGTAATTATACAATGATGGTTCTACGCCAAGGAATAAAGGGAAATATTTACCTAAGTGAACATACATGGATAGATATCCTAAGGTCTAGCTCGAATCGGGAAAGAAACAAGCACCTCCTAGGGGAGCATGGTATATACAAACAAGTGCTTTGGCAAAAGCATGTAATTGGGGTATACCGACTCAGGGGATGGGGGAGTGAAGAGAAAATTCTTTAGCTAAGGGGAGCGGATCACCCGAAGCAAACAAGAGGGAGACTGCGATGGAATAAAAAATAAAAGCATTACTTTAGCTAAGGGGAGCGGATCACTCGAAGCAAACAAGTGGGTAGTGAAGTGTCAGCAATGGCCATTGCAAACTCCTGACAAAGTGTGGGGGTTTGATTGCGAAACTCTTTTCCACTTGACCGACTCGATACACATGATCTACATAAATATAAAACGTCGATGTACAACAAGAGCTAAGGATGACACAGATGAAATGCGGCGGTCGATTGCGAACCCTTTCCACTCACCTCCTTTTGAGGACTTATTGGGGTGGGGGAATATGCGAGCACAAATGTAAATACACCTGCAGAATACCTAATTCAAAGGTAGGATTTTAAACAAACACAAGTAGCATACAAATGCACATAATACAGAATTTCCCTAAACGAGTATTTAAATAAACTAGAGGGATTCCTGACATGATCAGCAGCGGAGATCCCTGTCATACATCTCTATTCCTTCTTCTCATGGAAAGGAAAACAGTAAAAGCCCTACTTGACATGATCTCTAGAAAGCACTAAGATGCAGAAAGGAAAATAGAAGGGAAATATACCAAACGAATAATAATTCGTAGATGCCAAGCAATAACAAAGGAACCCAGAAAACTTCACGAGCTGCTATCACCAATAAAGAAAATACCATCAACATAAGCATCAAAGCATCAACAAATCAAGATCGGAATATGCCGTGAACACATCCGAATATTAAAATACACCTGCACGAAACATAGTCTATACATCGTATGAAATAACAACCACACAGCGGAATATGTAGTGGACACATCCGTGTGATGCCAAGGTACCTGCATAAAACAAGATTTATACAAGAACAAAATCGTCTTGTGCATCATGCACAAATTTTAACTAAGTGATCGCATAATGTTCCTTTCAACCAATAATCATGTGCTAATTAAAGGTCGAAGGCCTAACAATGTACCTTGAAAAAAATTCACAAAAAGAATTAGAATTAACAAGGCAAGATGTACAAACATGCATCAAAATCAAGCAAAAATTGTTGTTTTTTTTCTGGGTAATCGGTTATCATAATAGGATAAACGGTTACCATAGCTCAAAAGTTAAGGAAAACGCTACTGTTTTGAGTTAACCGGTTACCATAACTAAAAAAGTTGAGGAAAACGCTACTATTTTGAGGTAACCGGTTACCATAACTGGGTAACCGGTTACCACGTGCAAATATTTTAAATTTCAGTTACGTGGAAAAGGTGGTAACCGATTACCATAACCAGATAATCGGGGCAGGCAGAAAGTAGATTTTTCTAACTTTTTGAGGTTTTGGCTCATGGCTTAGGCAATTGATCAAATACCAAATTTCCACACATTCAATACATGGTTTTGCATAATCTAAGGTCTAGATTCAAACTCCACATGCTTGATTAAAATCAACAATTAAACCTCATGCAACATCATCAATTTATTTCATCAATTAAGCCATGAGAATCAAACTTAATTAAAAAAAACATTTAATTCAACTATCTGATTCCGACTTTACACATGATGATCGCATCAAATCACAATTCTAAACTTAGATCTATATTCTCAATTCAAAAATCAACCTAGATTCAATTCATGCTTGATCAAAAAAAGTGTTTCTCAAATAATCACTTATTTAAGTGCTTAATTAAATAAAACTCACTGGTAGAATAGAAGAGAAGGCTTAGGTATAGATATCGCAATAAATGAATCACTTACTGGAGAAGAAATTGCTCTTGATCTTGACTTTCAAATCTTGATCAAATTGTTGTTGTGTTCTTGATGAAAAAGTTGTATAACTTTGATTTGATCTCTTAGAGAATTGAGGGGGGAAATTGTGTTTATGAGAATTTTGTGAATTATGAGAGCCCCCTCTTTACAAAAAAATCATATTTGAGATTATATACATGGGAAAATTAGGCCTTGGATGTGCAATTGGATTGGGCCTTGACTTGAAAGTGTAATCCCAACACAACCATAAAGTGCCACGTCATCATCCATACGGAATCTCGATTCAGACGTCAAACGGGAAATAAAGATAATAAAAATTTTGACGCGCTGCCAAAGGAACGGGCTCAATCGGATAAATGATGATTTAGTTATGATTTTTTGAAGTTTCATCTCAGATGAAAATATTTTATGAGTTCAGGATTTTCAATGCATTGCGCGCGGTTTGGACCAAAAACAAAGGCCTTCAGGATACTTTTTGAATCGGAAAACTAAAACTAATATTTAGCCAACTCAATTTGTGAACCAATTCCATCAGAACCAGCTCGATTCAATAAAAATCGACCGAGTTATGATTTTTTGAATATGAAATGGGTGATTCTTTATCATAATTTTCCTGTGCAGACATACTTGATAAATCCATATATTCAGAGACTTTCTGAGTAGAATTGGCTTCCAGACACGAGAGATAAAAATGTAGAGGACATCAAGATGGAATTTTGGCAACCAGAACAGGCTCAAAATGATGAACGGTCCTCAAGTTATGAATTTTTTAGTGTATGAAAAATGCACCTTCAGCGTACTTTTTCATAATATTTTCACTTGTACACCTTTAGAAAATCCATTTATTCAGAGGATTTTCATGAGGAATTGGCTCTTGATTCGAACATATGAAATGGATTACACATCAAGACGATTACTTTAATGTAAAAACTAACTTAACACGATGAACCATATCGGAGTTACAAAATTTTGAATATCTTGATCCCATGAAATGCATGCATGCATGGTAATGAAATATAAGCCAATCAGGATCATAATGAAGACGGCAAATTTTGGGGTAAAACACACACCATGCATCACCTACACACACTGCACCACCTTTTACCCACCCTTCTGCAGGTACATCTTATGGTTTCCATATTATTGAAGAAATGTGGCGAGAGAAGCAAGCTCGAGAAGAAAAATAGGATGGCCTAATTTCTGCCATAAATCAGCAGCTTGCGGATAACATGGACTTCATGCGTGAATCAGCTGAAAATTGATCCCTCTCTTTATAGTATTATGGAATCTCAAAACACCATCCTTTCTGAGCAGTGGAGCCATCGAGCCTATTTTCAAAGACATTTCACCCTAATGGAGGCCACTCAAGGCTCTGTATTGGGTAACCTTCAACAACTGCAAGAATCTAATGTCGCACTATCAGCTAGGGTCGAGCAACTTGAGATTTTACAGTGATCATCGTTGCAGCAGGAGTCGTCTTCCTAGGCATTTAGAGCATGGAGGTGAGGGTACTAGTGGTCACCAGTAGTATCTTCCAGGTTACACCTTCCTCATCTTTTATCGAAACATTGGGGATAATGTTCGGTTTAAGTGTGGAAGGAGATTTATTTTGTTTATCTTTTCCTTTGTTTTTAATTTATTTAGGTTGTTTTGTTAGTTTGCTTTCAATAAATTGCATGTGCTTGACGAGTTATTTATATAGTGTATCCTTACTTCCCCATTTCTTGAGCCTTACCAAATAAAATTACAAAGAAAACAATTTTTATTTTTTTTAAATTTGGGCTATCAGACAAGTTTGGGATAGGATGTGAAGACTTGGGAAAACTTTTGAAAAATCGATATTGTCTTAACACTGTAAGCTTCTTGATTATAGGAATTGGTCCTGATAACTACTATGTTATAGGCTTAATTATCATCCCAAATAAACCCTTAACTAGTTTATTTTAGCAATCAACTCCGGCTTAAGCATGCTCTACGTAAGGAAGCCGGTGCAAATAAGTGAATGATCCAAAAAAAATCTATGCTAATAAATTTAAAAAAAATTGCAACTCCTGAGTTAGGTGACTCTCACACGGTCACTTAACCCAACTGTTGTAAAACCTGCAAAAATAAAATAAAATACATGTTGTTAATTGGTTTAGAGGTTTCTGGTGCTGGACTTGGTAGGGAGGATTATAGTCCAATTCCCCATAACTACAATAGGTAAAATAAAGGGGTTGCACAAATTAATGTACTAGAGCCCCATGCATATGATCAGAATCACTAATTGGTTGCCTTACTATGAGTATGTACGGATAACGGGCTTAATGTGATTGCGCCTGAATGAAAAGGGATTTAAAAAGGATGAAAAAGGTAGGCTTAGGTATAGTACCATGATATGGATTGGTTTGTGTGATACGGTGGGAGAACTGACTTCGGTGTTTTGCGTTTGATCGCAAATGTTGCGGTTAACAAGAGTCGCCACCGACTTTTCTTTTATCCAAAAGGAAAGGTGAAAAAGCACAGGAAAGACCTTTGAGATTATTTCTTGAGTTCAGGGGGTAGATTATGAAAATGGAAGGTATTAGCACCCTTTTCATCCATGGTTTTCCATGGGCTCTTAGTTACTTGCTAGATCACTTGCTTTTGTTTGAAAATATTCTTTGTGTGGTTTTTGAAAGTATTTTGTAAAGGCATCATCGTTTAGGCAAACTTTGTAATGATTCTCGTTTGTAAGAATGTATACAAAGTGTTTGATCTTTTGAAAATGTTTTCAAGTTTGAAAGATGTTTTTGAAAGTGTTGGTGTTTGTTTTGAAAATAGCAAGGATGTTTTTGTTTTGAAATTGAGCAAGTAACTAGGAACATTCTACCTACTCAAAGGTCTTTCATGTTCATCTCCTCTTTCCTTTGACATTGTTATCTTACCATTGATTTGGTAAGTAACTCTATCTTTGAATGTAAACGGGATGGGCGTGGGTCATCGTATAACCATGATTAGCAATGTTGCAAGATATCTTAGCATTTTTATTTAGGGACTAAGATCATTTTGAAAGGCAACTTTTGAGAGCGTCATCGAGGGACTATGATCATGTATTTTGTTTATTTCTTGCTAAGACAAGTCACATGCATAATATGGCCATTTTTGTAAGGCAACCAAGTGGATTTACCCTAGGGGTGCTTGTGTGCAAGTGGATTGATTTTCATGCTTGATTTATCTTTGATTAGGGTTTGCTATTTGTTGGTTTTACTCTTTCCATACAAAACCCTAATTACTAACATTTTGTATATAAAGCGATAAATTGCGGAATTTAAAATTACTACGCTATTACATCATTTAAGGGATGGGGTGTATAAATTACAAATGGGGAATATTGCAAGAATTTAAATCTAAATAAATATTACAACCATATTAAATTTTGAATAAATGTATAAAATGAACAAATAAAATACAAGAATGTAAATGTAAAAGAAATATGATTTTTTTGTTTGGTTTTTCATGAAAAGGGTTTTTTAACCTAATTAACTAAAATAAAATAATTAACTAAAAGGAAAATTAAGGTTAAGTTAGTAAAAATAATTAATTTAAGGAAAAGTGTTTTTTAGGGTTTTTGTGAACTTAATTAAACTAGTAAATAAAAATGATTAAATAAAAGTCCTAAATTCTAAATTGATTTTAATTTACAAGAAAATAGTATAATAATATTTAAAATTGAATTATCTAAGTATTAAAAAAATAAATTAATTAAAGAAAATGTTTTTGTTCTTTTATTTTTTTAAAGAAAAAAATAAACTAAAAAAATAAATAATAAAATATAAATATTTTTGGATTTTTTGTTATTAATGAAAATAATAATAATATTAATAATAATAAATAAAAAATAAAAAAGTAAATAAAATAAAATAAAATAAAAAATAAAGTCAGAGGGGGTTAATAAGTGAAACAAGGAGTATTGTAAGAAAAAAGTAAAGCCCAAACTTGCTGGCTTAAGCGCTGCAAAAAGTCAAAAAATGTCAAAAAATGAAGAAAATGCAAAAAGGTCACGTTGGGGCTTGAACCCAGGACCTCATGGTGATAGGCGCGCGCTTTAACCACTGGGGTGGTGATACATCCATTAACTTATGTAAAACAACAAATATATATTAGAAATTGCTTCATGAAAATAACTTCATCTTCAACCTCTGGTCGGATCACCTGCATCTTGTTCATTTCTCATCCATTTGCAAAAATGTAAACATGAAACTTGTGGCAAATTTCACCATGATTCCAAAAATGTAAATAACTAAAGTTATAGATAAAAAATGAGCATGAATTTTGAATGGTACCAAATTCTGACCTAATTTTTCCAGGATGTTCAGATTCAAAATTCTAACTACTTAAGCAATATAAATGAAATCTAAAGACATGGTTAGATTCAGAACAATGATGTCTACATTTTTCTTACACAAACTAAACATTAATGATGCTTGTATGAAGAGTTCAAAAGTCAGAAAACTCACCTTGCAAGAGGGTATCATGTTTTGAGTTTGAGCAGCTTTTAGTGAGTTCCAATGATTGGATTAGCTTCCTCAAGTTCCCAGGAAGCTAATGTGATGCTTAGCTTGAGTTGAAAGTGCCTGAGGAGTTCTGGAGAAGTCCAAGTGCAAAGCTTTCTTTTTGAAAATGGAGGATGGTGTTAATGGTGTTACAGTCTTGTAACAGGGTGAGGGATGAGTTCTAAATGATATTTAGAAGTTTTAGGAACAAAAAGTCTTGAAAACGCACGAGGGAGATGTGAGTTTCAAACTTTTGGTCAGGTTATGCAAGAATGGAGGTATGTGATACAGTTTTGAGTTCTTGCTGTTTTTGAGGCTCCAGCATGCGTGTGTTTTTGTTGCAAAGGACTTGTACATAAGTAATGAGAAGGTTTTTTTTGCCTTAGAGGGTCAGAAGTACACGTTCTAGACTAATTGCTATGTTACTTGATTTTGAAGAAAAGTGGGAGCATGGTTCCAAGATGAAGTACAAGCATGGGTTGAGTGATTTTAAGGCTTGAGACAAACTTCTCTTGAGTTATAAGATGTGTATGATCAAAAGAAAACCATTTCAAGGCTCAAGAATAAGTTTTGTGCATAAAGCTACTTCTTCAAAATGGCATTGTGTACTTTCTTCCTAAAATGGATATAAAGCATGGCATTGCATTGAATGCTTGAGTTGAGGCCTCTAACATATGTGCAATCAATTAATTATGGAGTGCCTAAAAAGTTTGAGGCCTGCAAAGCAAATATTATGCAGCATAGGTTTGAGATTTGAATCTTGTTCATCACAAAATTTGCCTTGTAAAACAACTTGAAACCCCAACTTCTGACCTTCGATTCTCCTTGCTCACAAATGATCTCAAGGAGTTCTTGGAAATTTTTGAAATATTGTAATGTGATCTACAAACTCTCTTTGAATCAATTTTGAAAGTTCTCCTTGGAACAAAGTGAAACTTGGGTCAGAAGTTAGGTCAAAATCCTGACCAAAAATGTTCAAAATTTCACTAAGAACATAGTTTCAAGACTATGACTTCATGAATTTATAACTTGAGATCCAAGCACTTTTATAAGAAGTTGTGTAAAAAAATGTTGTAGATATCATGGAGATCTACAACTTTCATGTTGAAAGTTTCTTTTGAATCATCTTGCATCATGGTGAAAAGTTGGCTCAAAGTTGTGAAAAATATGAAGTTTTCAACACTTAGAAAAAATTTCTAAGTTTGAAAACTTTGACCTTTTGATTTCTTGAGGAAAAAGTTTCATATGTTTACATGTTTTGATGAATTTTGATCTTTGACACTTGACTTTGAACAAAAAGTCAAAGTTTGACTTTTCAATGTACAGTTGACTTTTGATCAATTGACTGAAAATTCACTATCAATCCAATTGATCTTGAGTAATGTTTTGAGTCATGTTGTTAGGTCAAAATGGTGCAATTGAACTCTTAAGATCATGCCTCAAACCAATTAACCATTTGCTAGGTCAAAAATCAGAAATTTCCTTTTCTCAATTAAAACCCTAATTTTGACCATTTTGCCCTTTTGAGGATTTGATCAAATTTCTTGAGGAATTGTGGTCCAAACTTGATCAAATGATACATATGAGTTTATAATGTTGATATGGATAAAAAATTATGAAGTTTGACTGTAAATTGACCACAATTGACTTTTTCCCAAACATAGTTGATTTTTAGGTCAACTGCTCAATTGACTGAGCAAAAAAGTGTTTCAAGGCTTGAAACTTGACATGAGTAATCTTGGGGATCCATAATGATCCATGAAATCCATATGAGGCATTGAAAGTTCAATTATCCTTGTGCAATCTCAAACCCTAATTTTAGTCATCAGTGCTTAATGAGGTGTCTTGAGTACCAATCCTTGTGCAATCTTGAACCAAAGGAGATCTTGTGAGAAAATATTTGATAAAGGAGAGGGAAAATTTTGGTGTACAACAGCTACCCCTGTTCAATCTTCTTAAACCTGAAGATTTAGATTGGCGGATCCGCCATTCATGACTTGAAGGTGGAAGATGATTGGACACTAGAGTGCCAAAAAAATTTCACTCGAGGATGTGATGGTTGATAGTTTAGGGAATGGGCTTAAAGATGCCACTTGGGGAGATGATGGAAAGTTGTCATAGATGGACTTGTAGATGTCATCCAAAAATGATTGTTGGCAGGAATGGAAGAAGTGTCAGAATAAATCTCTGGTCGATTTATATTGAGATAGTGGATGTGTTGGGTTGAGTACCAGAATAATATCCATAAATGGATTGTATCTGACTCATATCTAGACTGTATTTGAATGAGTGACATATGACATCTGAATCTAGATCATATCTGAACTATATCTGAAAGTTGAATCTGAATGAGTATCAGGATGGCATCTGTATCTGGAGCATATCTGAACTGTATCTGAAAGCTGAATCTGAATGAGTATCAGAATGGCATTCATGTCTGGAGCGTATGTGAATTGTATCTGAAAGATGAATCCGAATGAGTATCAGAATGGAGTCCATGTCTAGAGCGTATCTGAACTATATCTGAAAGCTGAATCTGAATGAGTATCAGAATGGCGTCCGTGTCTGGAGTGTATCTGAAAGTTGAATCTGAATGAGTATCAGAATGGCGTCCATGTCTGGAGCGTATATGAACTGTATCTGGAAGCTAAATGAGAAGAAACCCGTGCAGGATTGCTTCAGCTGGTCGTGTAGATAATTGTCCTGGCTTGTTTCAGGTATTAATCTTTGAGCCTTTTATAAATTGTTGATGATTGCCATCTACTGACTGATCTTTCCTGAAGAGATGAAAGATTAGTTGTATGCAATGTCATGATGTGTGAAATGCATTGTACAATGATGTTCTCAATAAAATGAATGAGATTGTGTTGTATGCATTCGTGTTGTCAATGACGTATGGATGCGATGTATGGGCATGTAAGCTATGTGGCTGTAATATTGTTGGATTAGGGAAAATAAATCCTTGATTGTTATGGGGATGTGGAGTGTAAGTCTTCATGTTTTGAAGTGCTGATGAGTTGGTGAGTTTCTATTTGTTAGAGAAATAAACTCTTTTGTAAGGGAAACACCGTGTATTGCTTGTGAAATCCTGTTGGGGAGTCCTGAGAAATCGGGCGACTTCTACCGGGGAATGATAACTGGAAGTTTTGTTCCGCCGGGGATGTGAGAGAGCTTAATATCATTAAGCTGCACACTATGGGGGATTTTATAGCCTAAAGATATTATCCAATTTCTTCAAGCCATTAGTGATTATCTTTCTATTTTTTTTGTTCCCTTCCCTTTTTTGTTCACTTGTAAACAGTAGTTACGTTCAAATGCATATGTTCAAAAATAAATCATTGGACGTTTTTGTAAACAAAACACAGAAACAAAGAAGAAAAACAAATAGCTTTGCACTTTCAAAGGGGTATCTTTGTATTAACTTGAATAAGTATTTTTTGTACAATGAGACGAACATTATAGTAAGAGAATGTCGTCGTAAAAAATGAAAATTTGATACAAAGAAAAGATAGTTATATGCAATAATCCCATGGGGTTCTCATTCTTCTATAACTTTCGTGTTTCTGAGTGTCTTGTCCACTTGTTGCCTTGTCAGAAGTTAATTGGATTGATCAGAACTGTTGAGTTTGTCAGTCGAAGCTAAAGGTTGTCTGTAAGGTGATCCAACAGGACATAGTCATACGCTTTAAATCCCTAACTTTTGCTTGGACCGCTGTTGTACCCCAAAATTTGCTCTCTCATTTTACTCAACACATGCCCATTGAGGTCCTCAAGTTGCTCAAGGATGCCCAAGAGTTGACCAGACAAACTCTCTCCTAAGGCAATATACCCCAAATTAGGGTTTCCATTTTCATCAGGGTATGGGAGCTCCAATGGTAAAAAATTATTTCCATGTTCCTAATATGTTCTCAAGATAATTCATGTCAAGTTTTATGCCTTGCACAAGAGGTTTGCTTAGTCAACTGCTTAGATGCCTAAAAATCAATTGTACTAGGTCAAAAGTCAACTGTGGCCCACATACAGTCAAACTTCAAGATTTTTGGTCAACAACAACATTTTGAAGTTATATTCATCATTTTATCAAGGTTTGATCATGATTCCCCAAGGAATGCCCCAAATTCATCAAAACCCAAAAGTTGCTAAATTAGGGTTTCTTAGGAAAAGTCAACCAAAATTTGACCAAGCATAACTTCCTCATACTTTATCAGAAATTTTCCATCCAAAGCTCATTTTAAAGAGGGTTCAATTCCCTACAACCCATATTCATCCCTCAAGTTTAAAATATGCACTCATCAAAAGATATGAATTTCTACATTATAGGTCCTTTCGAAAAGACAACAAAAACACCTTTTGGGTCAAAGCTTCTTACATGAACATGGAAGATCCAATTTAGATGAAACCAAAAGGTTTGTTTATGGGACATCCTAAGCTTTCTAAAAAGTCCAAGAACACCTCTCTAGGGTTAAAATTAGAGGAGATATGCCTTGGCAAAGTTGGCCTTTTTTGCAAAATTGCCAAAAGTCAAATATGCTCAAAAACATATTTCTTGTCAAGTGGGCTTAGTTTTTCATGATTGAATCTTGCTTGTGACATGGTCCACGAGCCAAATAAGCACTCACACATTTTTTTCTTCATTTATTTATTTTATTTTGATTTTTATCATTTAAAAGTCAAATTAAATCAAATAAATAGCAAAAAATATCAAAGATTTGTTTTGTGATCATATTTTTGGTGGAATCAAATCCAATCAAGCTAGCATATCATATCCAAGTCGTGCAAGGGTTGATTGAATCAAAAATAGCATGATTTTGGTTGTTTTGGAAAGATATCATACAAAAACAAAACCAAATCAAATCTCCTTAATTCACAAAGATATGCATGTTTTTTGTTAATCTAATACAGTCTAGTACTTATACAGAACACAACCAATGCAAAAAAAGCAAAGGTTGAGGTCGTGCAAGATAGGAAGCAAAACTCAAACTTTTTCAAAAAAAGTGTGGATCGGTTTCAAGCTTAGAGGGCAATTCAAAGCATTTCAAAGCTACTAATATCTTCCTGGATATCTCCTGAAGCTAATAGGATCATTTGCACGCCTCAAAACTCCAGGAGTCAGCCTCCACGTCTCTCACGGTTTGGCATATTTCTTGAATTTGGTTTTGGTTATTTACGCATGGTTAACAACTTTTAAGCATAGCATGATATTTGTATCACCATTTGGAATGTTTTGGTTTAATTGATTTTGCGTTTTAATGACTGTTTGAACAATTGCCATTATTAGGGTTTGTTCTTGCATTTTAGGGTTTCTTTATGCAGGTAAAATTGGGCCAAGAAAAGAGTACTATCATACTCGTGAGATCAAAATGAGTTGATTGGTATATCTAGAATTGATTTATCATGCTTGTTGTGAATTTTGGAAGTTTGCAGGTTTGTAGCTATGGACCATGTCCGTAGTTATATGTATCGTGCCTAAAACGACAGACTGGGGAAGAAGATGATGAGGTGGCTGATAACCACTGGCTTGTTTGAATTAAATGCGCGTTTTTTATTTTTTTCTAATTTATTCACATTTTAACATATAATATGTATTGTTGTTATTATGTTAACAACTAAGCAACGCATCGCAACTGGCAAGGACGTGTGTTTGAAAATGGGAGGACCTAGGTTCAATCTCAAGTCCAAGCATTTTATTATTTTCTTCATATTTGATTACAGATTCCATACTCCAAATTGCTAGGCGTCCACCATGCACCACAACATCCAGCCAATGGATCATCTCCATCACCAATCCAATGTCCCATGCAGCAAGGTCCATGGTACATCCTCCAAGCATGGTCACCACTGAATCTAGCGCAGGATTGGGCTTAGTCATAATGGGCTTGGAATAATTCAACAACACACCCCCCATTCAGCTTACAAAACAGGCCCAATTTCCTTTCTTTTTATCTTAATTCTTTTATTTTAATTATTTTATTAATTATTTCCTTTTTATAAATAACACCAAAAATCATTTTTTTTTCATTAAATCAAAAAATCACAAAAAAACATTGAAAATCATATTTTTCATAAAAATATTTTATTTCCATAATTAATTAGATTTATTTAATTTAGGGAAATTTAATTCCTTTTTTACATAATTTAAATCAATTAGAAATTAGGGTTAATTTGTACATAGTTCAATTTTTCTCAAAAAACAACCAAATTATTTTTTCAATTAGATTTTTAGGTCTTCTAATTATTTCTCGCATTTAATTTGTCATGCGCGCCTTTAATTTCTTTTTTCTATTATTGTAACTGTTTCGAGGTTGTAATAGATTAATTAGGGTTTTAAATTTCCGCATTTTATTTTCAGTTAAATAATTGTGTAACTGTCCAAAAGCCCTGTAATAGTTAGGACTTTAAACTTTCCGCACTTTTAATTCCCTCAAATTATAAATTGTTAGATGTATGCTAATAGGATTGTATGGAAAGAATACTTGAAAGTTAAAACGGCAGAAAACCCTAAATGTGCAAAGACAAATTAACTGAAAAAATTCACTCGCACATGCTCACTCCTAGGGTTTACTCCACTTCGGTTGCCTTCCGTTAAACGGTCATAAAGTATAGGGTTTGTTAGTAGTCGTCCTCTAGCCTCGAAAGATCTCAAATGACCCATTCGAATGTTGTCTCGGAAAAAGATCTTTAAGGCTTTAGGATGATTACTAACACCTCCTAACATTGCTTTTGTGATCGTACTTGTCCCTTCAAATGTCCCTTAAAACTCCAACGACGGTGATACCTATTCCTTAATAATAGGATAGCATTGTCTAAAGAAAGACGAACAAACTTTTTTTCGAGTAGGTAGATAACTGTTAGACACTTGCTCAAAACAAACAAACTTTTTCACACCAAACACTTTTCAGACAAAGTTTTCAAAAACAACTTCGTAACACTCTTGAGGACAGAAACAAGGGTTGTAATGAAGTAAAACAAAACTTTTCAAAAAAACACAAACACACAAGCAATTTTCAAAAATGAGCAAGTACATAAGAGCCCGTGGAAAACCATTGATAGAAAGGGTGCTAACACCTTCCCTTTCTATAATCTACCCCCCGTACTCAGAAACATATCGAAAAAGGTTTTTTATGTTCTTTTTCCTTTTCCTAATTGGATAAAATAAAATTCGGTGGTGACTCTTGCTTATCGCGACATTTGCAAACAAAAAACGTAAACCAGTATAAACTGTCGATTCTGCCACAGTATCACAGAACTGACGACTCTGCTGGGGAATTATAAAGTGGGGTTTACCTTATGAATTTAGGTCATTTTAAAATTGCTTTCTTGTTTGTTTGCTTTATTCTTAAAGGGTTTTTCTTGGGTTACTATAGATCCTACACCCGGATCTGGGGACATTTTTTAGGTAAACAGCAATAGATCGTGGAGACTGTACGGCATAGACCGATATGTTTTAAGCGATGGATGTGTTGGTGTGGCACTTTGGTTGGTACTGGTATCCTTCATGGGGAAACGAGGAGAATAAAGGGCCTCCGCATGGTTTCGTGAAGCACTAACGAACCTTAGAACCTTAGTTGAATAAACTTGGCCATTAGAAAGTAGTGAGATAGCCGACCTCGGTATAGAGCTGAGGATTGGTTGATACTTGATGCTACACTCATTGAGATCAGACTTTCGGGATATTTCGGCCGTAAGAAAAGATTGCTTGAGCTGAAACAATGCCCGATAAAGGATGGTCGGTGATATTGAGAATCTTTAGAACCCGGTTACTTTTCTAAGACAGGTTGAAACCAACTAAACTTCAAGAGGGTACTTACCTTTAACCTCATGCAAGCCTTAAACCTAAGGACTTGGTGTGATTTGTCTGTGTTTGCTATACCTGTGATTTCTCATGACATCATAAACATCATACCATAGCATATCATGACTAACCATTTCAAGGATCTCGAGGGCCTGTGATGCAGGTTATGATAAATCAGACGTCTAGCAAGGGGCAAGGGGATTTATTTTCCTCTAGCCAATGTCGTCAAAAGATCAAAACTCAACAACTTGAGTCAGGTGCTATGACCCACTTGATATGGTGAGCTTGACTCTCGTAGAAGGACTCTCAATGATACAAAGTTCTTCAATCAAAGTTGCAATCAAATTCTAACAGTCTCTTGTGTTTACCCTACGAGATCCTTGAAAATATTGCATACATATCATACATATCATTGCATAACAGGATTCATAACAGGTTTCTTATCACCTCCGTTGTTTATTTCAGCAATGGCTCTTAAACAAACTGAGAAAGATCTTCAGACTCAGAACACGCAGTTCCAGCAGATGATTGTGGCTCTGGCCAAAGGACAGGAAGAGCTGAAGGCTCTAATTACTAAGAAAAACAAGAGGACGGTCGGTGTGGCACATATGAGCAGGAGGTTCAGAGGGCCGCCAAGATGGGTTGTTGAGCTAGCTTCTTCATCTAAAGAGGGAGAGAATCAAGAGGTTGAAGACAGAGAAGAGGAGCCTAGTCCTAAAGAGTCTGACAATGAAACTGATTATAATGAGGAGCAGTACCCTCCGGCTGATGAAAGGTATAAGCAGTTAGAAGAGCATCTGAGTGCTATGGAAATCGAGAAGGTTCCTGGGCTGGATTTTGAAGAGTTGGGTCTAGTCTCTGGGGTTGTCATCCCCCCAAAGTTCAAGGCACCGGTATTTTCTAAGTATGATGGGGTCTCTTGTACCAAGATGCATCTCCGTTCTTATGTGAGGAAGATACAGCCTCACACTGCTGACAAAGACCTGTGGGTTCACTTCTTCCAAGACAGTCTTCTGGAACACAAGTGGATTGGTTCTATCAGCTGGAAAGAGCCAATGTTTGTAACTGGGAAGACCTTGCTGCTGCATTTTATAAGCAATATCAATATAATGCAGACCTCGCTCCCACCTGTACACAACTCCAAAACCTGTCTATGGGTTCGAACGGGGGTTTCAAGGATTATGCTCAGAAGTGGAGAGATTTGGCTGGAAGAGTTCAACCTCCCTTGGCTGATCGGGAGCTCGTGGATATGTTTCTGGGAACTTTGACCGGGCCGTTCTTCAACCATCTGATTGGAGGTTCATCGGTGGGTTTTACTGAACTAATTTTAATGGGAGAAAGGGTGGAAGCTGGAATTCGAAGTGGAAAAATTCAGAAGGATGCCTCTTCTAGTGCTGCAAGGAAGCCGTTTGCAGGTAAAAAGGAATTCAGTGTTGTATACAACCAAAAGAATCAGAACCGAACCGAGCACCGTCCGGTGGTAGGGGCTATTATGATTCCTAACCCTACACCTGCTCAGCAAAGAAATAATCAGCCGAGAGCAGAGAGGCCAACTAGACAGTTCACTCGAATCAACATGACGATGTCTCAAATTTTACCTCAATTGTTGAAGACCAATCTAGTTACTCTGAGGGAAGCTCCAAAAAATACGAACACCACCTCTCCCTACTATAAACCGAATGCTCGTTGTGCTTACCATTCGGAGAGTCCAGACCATGACACCAATGACTGCTGGACCTTGAAGAACAAAGTACAGGATTTGATTGAGGCTAAGGAGATTGAATTTGATCCCCCAGAGACTCCTAACGTTATCACTGCTCCTATGCTGAAACATGGTCGGGGTGTTAATGCCGTTGAAGAAGAGGTGTTTGTGATCTCTGTAGAAAAATTGGTAACCCCACTCATGACTATCAAGGAGAGTTTGTTGAAAGCCGATTTCTTTCTGGGATGTGGTGAAGGTTGCCACTTTTGTTCGTTTCTACCGACTGGTTGCCCTTTGTTGAAGGCAGGTGTTCAACGCCTGATGGATGATAAAGAGATTCTATTTGAGAAGACTCACATTCCTACTATTTCCTGTGAAGACATTGCCATCATAACCATTTTCTCCAATCCTCTCAGGGCCTCCGCTAAGAGACCCGTTAGGATTACATCAATTCTGAAAGTGACTCCGTTGATCATAACCATGCCTGGGCCAATCCCATATTCCTCGGATAAAGTTGTTCCTTGGAACTATTGGGCCGACGTCTATTACTACGGCGTCAAGCAGGATATGCTAGCCATTAAAGACAAGATTGCTGAAGATGTTGATTCTAACATCGTTAATATTGTCGGAACCAGTAAGATAATAAGAAGTGGAAGAGTGTTCTCCCCTGAGATTTCTCCTCCAAAGACCGCTATCGGACCTGTGATCATTCCTGCTGTGGTTCCACCCGAGACTACTACTGCAACTCCAGTAATTACTCCTGTTGACCCTCCCATCACTGAGTCGGCCGAGACTCGAGGAAAAGACATACTAATTGAGCCTGTCCTGACAAGGGCTAATTCAATAACCATACCAGAAGCTTCCAAGAAAGAAATGGAAGAAATTTGAAGATAATAAAGAAGAGCGACTACAACGTGGTCGAGCAGCTGGGGCAGACCCCATCCAAAATTTCTATGCTGGCTTTGTTGTTGTGCTCCGAGGCCCATGTGAAGGCTTTGGTTAAGTTTTTGAAGACGGCTCACGTACCACAAGAGACATCTGCTGATCAGTTTGAAGAATGTGTGGCTAGTCTAACTGCCGATAATGGTTTGGGTTTCTCTGACGCGGATCTGGCACCAAAAGGAAGGAAGCATAATGTTGCTCTTCATGTTTCCGTTGAATGCAGGGGCACGACTCTGACCCATGTTTTGGTAGATACTGGTTCCTCGTTGAATGTGCTACCTAAAAAAGCTCTAGACATATTGGACTGCGAAGGCTTGACCTTGAAGCCTAGAAATATAGTAGTGAGAGCTTTCGATGGGTCGAAGAGGATGGTGCACGGGGAAGTGGATGTCCCTATCAAAGTTATTTCCCAGACTTTCGACTCCACTTTCTACGTAATGGATATCAAACCATTATATTCTTGCTTGTTGGGATTCCCTTGGATACATGGGGCTGGGGCTGTTACTTCCACACTCCACCAAATGTTGAAGTACCCAGTAAGAGGAAAGATTGTCCATGTGCACAGTGAAGAAGAGTACGTGATCAGTCACTTGAACTCCTTTAGGTATGTAGAGATGGATGGCGAGTTCATCGAGACTCCTTGCCAGAACTTTGAAGAGGTACCTCAGATTTCGGATACAGCAGAAACTATTGACAGTCCTCCGAAAGTCACCAGGCCTCCTTTGAAGATGTCTTCTCTCAAGGATGCACGAGCAGTGTTTGAAGAAGGTGGGTCTACCATTTGGGGTAAGCTCCCAGTTATTCATTACAAGTCTGACAAATCTGGTTTGGGCTTTACTACAGGTGCTCAAAGGGCTGTTCGTCGTGCTCGGGCTGGAGGACCTCCCCTACACATTAGCAATCCTGGTTGTTGTACCCAAAAATTTGCCCTCCCATATTTCTCAATACATTTCAAGTGAGGTTCTCAAATTTCTCAAGGAAGTCTAAGGGTTGACCAGACAAACTCTCTCCTAAGGCAGTCTAACCCAAATTAGGGTTTCAGTTTGCATCAATATGTTTGAATCAAAAGGGGTCCCAAATTCTCACCATTGTCCTAATATGTTCTCAATATCATCCATGTCAAGTTTCAAGCCTTGCAGAGAAAGTTTGTTTAGTCAATTGCTCAAAGGCCTGAAAATCGATTATGGTAGGGCAAAAGTCAATTGTGGTCCCCATATAGTCAAACCTCAATATTTTTGGTCAAAATCCTCATTTTGAAGTGTTACTCATCATTTGATCAAGGGTTGATCATGATTCCTCAAGGATTGCTCACAATTCATCAAAACCCAAAAGTTGCTAAATTAGGGTTTTATAGGAAAAATCAACTCAACTTTGACCAAGCATAACTTTCTCATGCTTTATTATAAATGAACCATCCAAAACTTATTTTTAAGAGGATGAAATACCCTATAATTCATCTTCATCTCCCAAGTTCAAAATATGCACTCACAAGAAGTTACAAATTTGGACATTATAGGTCATTTTGAAAAGTCAACAAAAACACCTTTTTTGTCAAAGCTTCATACATGAACATGGAAGACTAAATTGAGATGAGACCAAAAGGGTTTTTTATAGGACATCCTAAGATTTCTAAAAAGTCCAAGAAAACATCTCTAGGGTCAAAATTGAAAGAGTTATGCATTGGTGAAGTTGACCTTTTTTGCAAAATTGCCAAAAGTCAAAAGTGCCTCAAATTGCAATTTTTGTCAAATGGGCCCAACCTTTTGTGCTTGTATTAAGTTTGTAACATGGTCCACGACCCATGATCCTTCCCAATTTCATTTATTTTATTGTTGTCATTTATTTTGATTTTTATTTCATTTAAATCAAAATAAAATCATGAAAATTTTAAAATCATTTAAACCTTGAGATTTTGTGCATATTTCAGGTCCATGAATAGCTGGCAATGAGATCAAATCGTGCAAGGCTTGTTTGTACACAAAAATATTGGGTTTTGGCTTGTTTTGGAAAGATTTACATGAGAATCAAATCTTGATCAATGATCATTATTGGAGAAGATTGGATGCAAACTTGTAAACCTAATTCACTCAAGGCTACATATAGAACAAATCCAGGCCAAATGCATAAGGGTTAGAGGCGTGAGAAGCTGAGGAAAAACTTGGAAAAATTCAAGAAAAGTAGCAATCTTTTTTCATAGTTCTAGGCGCTTTCAAGCCATTCCAAGCACTCATTTCCCTTGCTGGGCATTCAAGGAGTCCATCCTAACCATTAGCAAACGTTTTTGTGCACAAAAACTCATTGTAAGTGTCTCACGACATTGGCACTTTCTTGAAATTCAATCTCACAATTCTGGCATTTGTAGCATGAATTTTTCACATATTCTTGTTCATTGAAACATTTGCAAGCTAATGAATATGATCAATTGAGTTTTTGTTAGCCATACTGAGATCCACCATTGTTAGGATTTAGGTTTCGTTTTTAGGGGTTTTAGTTTCAGGTACAATTGGCCTTGAAGAGTGGTACCATGATACTCGTGAGGTTGCCACGAGTTGATTGGTACCACTAGAATTGATTTATCATGCGCGCAGTGGATTTTGAAAAATCACAGGGGCTATACCTACAGAGAACGTATGTAGGTAAAAGTTATTTTACCTAAGACGACGGACGCTTTGGGAAGATGATGGCGCGGCAGGCAGTGATTCATCCATTTAAATTTTGCGCGTTTTTGATATGTTAATTTGCGTTTTCTAATATAATGTTTGTTTACTATTCCCTATACAACAAAGCGTGTTGGCTCAGCTGGTCACGAGGTGTGTGGAAAAGCCAAAGGGCCTGGGTTCGATCCCCAGGTCCCCTTGTTCTTCAATATTAGTTTGCCATATGTAATTCCATGCGCAGGTTTCCCATAGATCCACCATGGACCATCAGCTCTCAACCATTGGATCCACAGCAGACTAAATCCCACGCCTAGCACATGAAGGTCTACCATACATCTTAGTCAAGCCAACGCAGTGGATCATAGGAGTCAACGTGGACCCATGCTTATTGGGCTCAGATATGATATGGACACCCCCATTTTCACTTTGATACCAGGCCCAATTCCTTTTTTCTTTTCTTTTATATATTTTATTTTGTTTATTTATTTATTTGATAAATTATTTTCTAACACAAATTTAATCCTTTTTTTTATAAAAAAAAAATCATAAAAATCAATTTCATCAAATTTAGGTTTTTTTTATATTTTGTCAAAATTAATTTAATTAGTTTAATTTAATTTTAGGGTAACTTTAATCTAACTTTTTGTAAATAATTAAAAACAAATTAGAAAATTAGGTTTTATTTGATTTAATTTTTATTTTCTTTTCTTAAAATAACCAAAATACAAAAGTAGGCCAAAATTAATTATTTTTATTAATTTAAATTAATTAGTAATTAGGTTTGTATTTATTCATTAAAACCTTATTTTCTTAAAATAATCAAAAACAACCAAAAAATGACTTTTCTTTTAATTAGGATTAGACGGGGTCAAAACCCTAATTTTCTCTTGTTCTCGATCCATCGCACGCGTTTATTTATTTTTTACAATATTAATGTAACTGCTTATGGGATGTAATAGTTTAATTAGGATTTTTCTTTATTTATCGTTTTACGGGTTTTTGGCTATGTAATTAATCCCCCTCCTGAAGCCTTGTAATAACGTAGCTTTATTTCTCGCATTTTAATTCTCGCAAATATTAACTGCTAGATGTATGATAATAGGGTTGCATGACAAGTCTGTATGTTAATTTTAAAATGGTTAGCAAACCCTAAATGTGCAAAGATAATAACTGAAATCAAATCACTCGCACATGCGCACTCCTAGGGTATACTCTCACTTCGGTTGCCTTCGGTAAACGATCATTAAGTATAGGGTGTTTTAGTGGTCGCCCTCTTGTCTAAATAAAGATCAAATGTCCCGTTCGGAAATGTTGCCTCAGAAATGTTGCCTCGAATATGATCTTAAGACATTAGGGTTATTACTAAAACGTCCTAACATTGCTTTAGTGATCGTACGTCCCTTTCGAATTGACCCTTACAACTCCAACGACGGTGCTACCTACTCACTAATAGTGGGATAACGCTGTCTAAAGGAAACAAAAACAGAAACATTCTCTTTTCAAGTAGGTAGATTCTAGTAGGTACTTGCTCAAAATCAAACTTTCACACTTACACTCTTTTTTTTCAAATAAAGTTTTCAAAAAAACTTCGTAACACTCTTGAAGACAGAAGCAAGGGTTAAATCGAAGTAAAACAAAAACTTTTCAAAAATACACAAACACGGAAGCAATTTTTAAAATGATGAGCAAGTACCTAAGAGCCCGTGGAAAACCACGGATAGAAAGGGTGCTAATACCTTCCCTTTCTATAATCTATCCCCCGTACTCAAAATCTCAAAAAAGGAATTTTTCTGTGCTTTTTTCCTTTCCAGTTGGATAAAATAAAAGTCGGTGGCGACTCTTGCTTACCGCGACATTTTGCAAACACAAACGCAAAATGCAAACCAGCATTTTACTAAAACAGTCTGGTTCTGCCACCGTATCACAGAACTGGCGACTCTGCTGGCGAGACTCTGTGGGGTATACCTTAGGATTAGTTCATAATATTTGCTTCTCTTGTTTGTTTTGAGTTTTTTACTTTTAAGGGTTTTGTATTGGAGTTACTATAGATCCTAACCCAGATCTAGGGGACACCTTTTAGGTAAGTAGCAATAAACTGTGAGGGAACTGTATGGCGTAGACCGATACGGTTGAAGCAATAGCTACGTTGATGTGGCACATTGGTTGGTATCGGTATCCTTTGTAGAGAAACAAGGAGAATGCGGGGCTGCTATATGGGTCGTTAAGCATCAACTGACCTTAGAACCTATAATTGACCAACTTGGCCATAGGAAGTAGTGAGATAGCTGGTCTCGGTATAAAGCTGGGAACTGGTTGATACTCGATGCTACACTCATTGAGACCATACTCTCGAGATAGTTCCGGCCGCAAGAAAAGATTGCGTGAGCTGAAACCATGACTGATGGAGGATGGTCAGTGATATTGAGAATCTCTAGAACCCGACTACTATTATTAGGACAGGTTAAAACCAACTGAACTTCAAGAGGGTAGTACCTAGACCCCATGCAAGCCTGAAATTTAAGGTCTTCTGTGTGACTTGTTTGCCTTTACCGTGCCTGTTATCTGCTATACCTGTTGTGTGTTTTATCATGGCATCATGCATCATAACATAGCATACATACTTCATCATACTAACCATTTCAAAGACCAAGGGGATTTATCTTTGTTCTGTTTTGCAGATTATGGCTTCCATGCGCAGAAACACCATCCGAGTTAACTTTGTGAAAATACCTGCTCAACTCAAAGATTTAGCCTCGAGAGTTTCTGATACTTCTTCATTCATTAGGAGACATGGTCAACTTCTTAGCTTGGTTACCTCAAAGTTTGACGAGCAGATGATAAGTGTGCTTTTCCAGTTCTTCGATCCAGTGCATCATTGTTTCACTTTCCCGGGTTATCAGCTAGTTCCTACTTTGGAAGATTTTTCTCACTTATTGGGTATATCCATCCTCGAGCAGATGCCCTTCATAGATTTGGAAGAGACTCCTAGACTAGAAGACATTGCTTTAGCTCTACATTTAAAACGGGTGGATGTAGTATCTAATTGGGAAACACGAAGCGGGGTTGAAGGTTTCTTAGCCAAGTTTCTGATGGATCAAGCTTAATTGTTCTGGGATAACTTGGACTTTCAGGCTTTTGAAGACATCTTTACTCTCCTTATCTACGGTTTGGTTCTCTTCCCGAATCCAAATTCCTTCATAGATCTGAATGCGGTTAAGATCTTCCTGTCTCGTAATCCTGTGCCTACTCTACTGGGTGATATCCTGCATGCCCTCTATACTCGTACTGTGCGTAGAAGAGGGACTCTCATGTGTTGCATGCCGCTGCTGGCGAGGTGGTTTATTTCGCACCTCCCCAAGTCCGTGTTGAAGAATGAGGAAGGTTTAGGGTGGTCTTACAGAATAATGTCCCTTGCCCATACAGAAGTTCTTTGGAGTTCCTGGGCTATGGAAAGCATTGATGTCATTGATCGATGTGGGGGATACCCTAATGTCCCGTTGCTTGGAATTAGAGGGGGAATAACCTACAGTCCTTGCTTGGCTTTGCGATAGTTTGGTCGTGCTCGGAGAGATGGTCCTCATGAGCTACTTCTTACGGATATTGCCTTTGACTACAAGGAGGACGTTGACGAGCATCGCCGGAGGTTTGTACGAGCCTGGGGTATGGTGAACAGGTCTGACCCTCAAGATCTAGGACCAAGGACTTCTCTCCTAATGCAACCTTATCTCCAGTGGGTCCGAGCTCATGCTCAGAAGCTTGGGATGCCTTATGAAGTTGTATTGCCAGTAATTATGGAGCCTACCAATGAAGAGGGCATTCCTTATACAGTCCTTTATCCCTACATGCCCACTGATCTTGGGGCATTAAAGAGATCCTGGATTCAGTTGAAGGAGGAAAGGTGTTGTACCCAAAAATTTGCCCTCCCATATTTCTCAAAACATTGCAAGAAAGATCTCCAAGTTGCTCAAAGATTGGCCAGACAAGCTCTCTCCTAAGGCAGTCTACCCCAAACTAGGGTTTCATGTTGCATCAAGATCCTTGAGTCCAAGTGACCCCAATTGCTCACCAATGTCCTAATATGTTCTCAAGATCATCCATGTCAAGTTTCAAGCCTTGTAGAGGAAGTTTGCTCAGTCAATTGCTCAAAGGTCCAAAAATCGACTATGCTAGGGCAAAAGTCAACTGTGGCCCACATACAGTCAAACTTCAAGATTTTTGGTCAACATCCTCATTTTGAAGTATATTTCATCATTTGATCAAGGTTTGATCATGATTCATCAAGGATTGCTCATAGTTCATCAAGACTCAAAAGTTGCTAAATTAGGGTTTTGTAGGAAAAGTCAACTCAACTTTGACCAAGCATAACTTTCTCATACTTTATGAGAAATGACCCATCCAAAGCTCATTTTTAATAGGATGAAATTCCCTACAATCCATATTCATCTCCCAAGTTCAAAATATGCACTCACAAGAAGTTATGAATTTGGACATTATGGGTCATTTTGAAAAATCAACAAAAAACACCTTTATGTCAAAGCTTCATACTTGAGCATGGAATATCAAATTAAGATGAGACCAAAAGGGTTGATTATAGGACATATCAAGCTTTCTAAAAAGTCATAGAACACCTCCAAAGAGTCAAAATTGAGGAAGCTATGCATTGTTGAAGTTGGACTTTTTTGCAAAATTGCCAAAAGTCAACTATACCCAAAACTTCAAATTTTGCCAAATGGGCCCATTCTTTTTCACTTGTTTTGAGTTGGCATTATATCCCACGTGCTCTAGCCTTGGCCATGTGTCCATATCATATTTTTATTAATTAGTTTGATTTTTATTTGAATTAATTTGATTTAAATCAAATTAAATCAAATAAAATCTAAAAACATTGAAACCAAGGATTTGGTGATGATTGCAGGTCTTATTACATAGCTAGGACTAATCAAACTCGTATCAAGGCAATTGTGTACAAAAAGATTCAAAATAAGTCAATTTTGGAAAGCAGGGGGATATTGTTGTTCGGAGTAATCTTCATCCTCTTCCTCTTCTCCTTCTTCAGCTCCAGATTCAGAAGGCATTGCAGCGCCTTTTCCTTTACCAACCCCCTCGTCAGACGTCGAGGGGAACTCCAGAACTCTCCTAGCCTGATGCTCAAATATCCTTCCCATAGTGGCTACCCCAATTCTTTTCTTTTTCTTCCTTTCTGGTTCCTTCTCTTTTTCTAACAGTGCTTTGAGATCCTCTTGACCCTTTGTTAAGGTCATGAGGAGTTGTTGGAATTGCGAATTATGTGCTTGCAGATCATTAACCGTCTTCTCCAAATCCATCTTGCTGAAATAAACAGTAGAAAGATAAGGAAACCTGGTGTGAAGACCTGTTTATGCATATAATGAATGATATGTTATTCATGTAATGCATTCAAGGATTCAGAAATTCAAATTTGTTGCAAACAAAAAGAACACACGTCATATTAAGAAGAAATTTGTTAGTACATAAATGCCCCATGGGAAAAATATTACAAAATTCTTAATGTAAAAAGACATTGCGCATCCTCTTTGGTGCGATGTAAGTGTTGAGAGTCTCCTCTTCATGAAGTCGGCGGGTAAGCTCCAAAACCTTCTTCTCACTGGCATAGAATCTGGCTTCAAAAGTATTATGTTCTTCCTTGAGCTGGATCCAACTCTTTTGTAATTCTTCCAATGATGTTGGCATGTCTGGATGTAGAAGGGTGTATGGAACCTCTCCTTCCATAACAGGCTCTTTGATCACGGGGAGAATGTGGGGGTATGGCATCATAAGATTCTAGGCGCGGGTTCGTACCCACTTGAGATAAGGCTCAGAGGGGATGGAATTCTTGTGCCCCAGTGTCTTACTATCCACCTTGTTGGGCATCCTCCAAGCTCGGATAAACCTTTGTCGAAGTCCTTGCGCACTATTGTCGAAGTCAAAAACCAGGTCAGGAATCAGCATATCATGAGGGCCATCCCTTCGAGCATATACAAATTGTCTTAGAGCCAAGCAGGGGTTGTAGGTAATGCCTCCCCTAATGCCAAGTAAAGGGACATTAGAGAATTCTCCACAACGATCAATGATGATGACATTTTCTCTGGATCGAGAAAACCAATGAACATCAGAATGTGTGAGGGTCATCAATCGTTGTGACCACCTTAAACCCTTCTCATTCTTCAAAACTATTTGGGGAAGGTGAGAAATAAACCACCTTGCTAGAAGAGGAGTACAGCACATGAGAACACCTCTTTTCCTTATTTTTCGTGTGTAAAATGAGTGTAGGATGTCCCCAAGCAACGTAGGCACAGGATTCCGAGATATGAAAATCTTGACAGCGTTCACATCTATAAGTTGGTCGGGGTTTGGGAACAAGACCAACCCATAGATGAGGAGTGCCACAATCTCTTCAAAATCTTGTAGATCTAAAGAATTCCAGCAGTCTTGTGCCTTCTCAAACAGAAACTTTGCCAAGAAACCCTTGACACCACTTCTGGTTTCCCAGTGACCTTTGATATCAGATGGTTGCAAGTGTAATGCTTGAGCAACATCTTCAGGCTTTGGTTCTCTTTCTGTACCGTTGTAGGGTAGTTGATGAAGAATAGGAATCCTCAGGAGTTGAGAAAATTCCTCCAAAGTAGGTACTAGTTGGTAATCAGGGAATGTGAAACAGTGGTGTAGGGGGTCAAAGAACTGGAAGAGAACTTTCACCATGTCTTCTTTAATGTTGGAGTTGACCAAGTTGAGAAGTCTACCATGTCTTTCACTGAAGAGAGAATTCTCTAGAATCTTGGAAGTAAGCTCCTTGAGTTGAAGAGGGATTCTCACAAGGTTGACTTGAATTGTTTTCCTGCGAAGAGATTCCATGACCTACAAAACAAGAACATAGATGAAGATCCAAACCCTTGAAATGGTTAGTGGATGCATATGATGCTTTATGATGTTCATGATGCATGCACAAACATATGTATAAACAAGTCATACAAGATCCTAGTTTCAGGCTTGCATGAAGTTTCATAGGTAAGTACCCTCTTGAAGTTAGTTGGCTCAACCTGTCCTATAAATAGTAAACGGGTTCTAAGGAGCTCAATATCACTGGATTATTTTCTATGTTCATTGTTTTGGTTTAGCCACTTAACTGGCGACCAAAATATTCCAAGAAAACAACCCTCAATGAGTGTAGTATCGAGTATCTACCAACTTCGGACTGCACCAAAGCCGGTCATCTCACTACCCCTAATAAGGCCAAGTTTGGTCAAGTAAGGTTCTAAGAGTTCATTAGTGCTTCATGACATCACTCATCAGCCCCGTATTCTCTTTGATTGACTCAAAGGCTACCGGTACTCACAAATATGTCGCACTAATATAGTTATTGCTTCAACCATGTCGGTATACCCCGCACAGTTTCCACAACATATTGCTATTTACCTATGAATGTTTCCCAAAAATCCGGGTAGAGGATTTCAAGCCCAAACAAGAGAACCAAATGTAAAGCAATCAAAGCAAACAAGATAAGCATGCAAAGGTGATCTAACCCTAAGGTTACTCCACTTTTAGAGTTCTTCCCCAGCAGAGTCGCCAGTTATGTGATACGGTGGGAGAACTGACTTGAGGTTTTGCGTTTTGTGTTTGAAAATGTTTCGGTTTAGCAAGAGTCGCCACCGACTTTTTATTTTATCCAAAGGAAAGGTCAAAAAGCACAGGAAAGACCCTTGAGATGTTTTCTTGGGTTCGGGAAGTAGATTATGAAAAGGGAAGGTGCAAGCACCCTTTTCATCCATGGTTATCCATGGGCTCTTAGTTACTTGTTTAGATCACTTGCTTTGCTTTTCCAATTGTTTGAAATGGTGCTTTGTAAGTGGTTTTGAAAGATGTTTTGAAAAGAGGCCATCATTGTGGCAACCTTTGTAATGATTCTTGTTTGAATGTATACAAAGGTATTTTTGTCTTTTGAAAAGATTTCAATGTTTGATTTGGGAAATGTTTTGAAATTGTGTTGTGAAGTGTGTTTGAGAATAGCAAGGATGTTTTTGCAAGCTTTTTTGATCAAGTAACTAAGAGCTATCTACCCTATTTTACTCAAAGATCTTTCCTAATGTTTTTAACCCTTTTGACAGTGTTGTTTCACCATTTCATTTGGTGAACAACCTTGTGTTAGGATGTTAAACGGGACAGACGCGGGTCATCGTATAGACCATGATAGCAATTGTGTTAAGTATCTTTGGCAATTTTTCTTGAGGGACTTGATCATTTTTGTTTAGGCAACCAAGATAGCGTCATCGAGGGACTATGATCTTTTGTTTTGTTTTTGTTTTGCCAAAGTAACCAACTTGCATATCATGGCCCATTTTTGAAGGCAACAAGTGGATTGTAACCCTAGGGGTGCAAGTGTGTATTGTGTTTAATTTTCATGCATTTTTGTCTTTGATTAGGTCAAGCTATTTGTTGATTTTGATTTTGCATACAAACCCTAATTCTCTAATCATGGCATAATTGAAAGCGTAAAATGCGTAAAGTAAATCTAAACTATTACAACATTATTATGGGGATGGGGGTACAATTTTGAATGGGGGTATTTGACAAGAAATATAAACCCTAATTTACTATTACATCCAAATTGAATCACAATGCATAAATATTTAAATGGACTATTATTTAAATAACAAAATAAATAAATATCAAATAAATATCAATTATGAAAAAAATGGTTTTTTATTTTTTATGTATGTAAAAGTGTTTTTGATGTAAAAAAGTATAAGAAATAAAAAGATTAATTTTATTTGTTTTAAGGGTAAACCCTAATTTCTTTAAGAAAATAAATATAATATATTATTTATATACAAAAAATATATTAATAGGTAAAAAAAATATACTTAAAAAGGTTTTTTTTTAGTATGAATAATAATAAAAATAAAAATGTAATATTTTTATATTTTTATTCTAAGTATTTAATAAAATAAAATTATGTATATGTGTATATATATTAAATATATTAAATATGTATAATATAAAATAAAATATGTACAAAAATAAATTATATTTTTAATAATATTTTCAGTGTGAATAAAAATAAGAAATAAAAATAAAAGTATATATTCACAAATTATTTTCAAGTTTAAATAAATAATATAAAAGTACTCAAAATGTTTTCTATATTAGAAAAATTAAAATAAAATGCCAAATAAATGTAAAAAAATATGAAAATATAAGAAATTGGGCCAGGGGTGTGAAACTAAAAATGGGAGGTGTTAGAAGCAAGCCAGGCCAGGCCCAGCCCAAGCCAACTTCATCTTCTTCCTCCAGACAAAACAAAAACGCGTGCTTGCCCTGTTCAAATGCTACATCCTGTATACGTGATCCTTTGCAAAAACTCACAACATCAAACTTGTAGAGAATTTCAATACGATTCTAACCATATAAAGCATTAATCCTAACTCTCAAAGACCAGAGAGAATTTCTCTGGCCCCAAAATCTGACCTAGTTTTTTTAGCATATTCATGGATGAAATTCTCCTAGCACACTTAATATAAATGAAAGCTGAGCATATGTATGGCTTCCTAGCATTGAACACTACATTTTTTATTCACAAACCTAAAGCTAAATGTTCCTAAATAGAGAGATAGAAAGTGAAGAAAAACATGTTTCAGTTGGATTTGTGTAGGGCAATGCAGTGCTTCTCAACAAGTTTTGAGGTGTCTGGTAGCTTGCCTGAACTTCACTTAATCTTTTCCAACAGCTAGCTTGCCTTGAAAGTCCTTGAATCAGCCTCTAGAACTCAACCCGCATAAGCTTGAAATGAAAATGGTGATCACTGTAAATGGAGTTACAGTTGGCAATGGAGGTTTGGGATAGCTTGAGTGAGTTGAATGGAAGGTGTTTGAAGCAAAAAGGAGCAAAACGCACGAGCCAAATGAGCTATGGCACTCATGTTGCAGCACCTGCCCTGTTTTGCCAAAGAAGTGTGATTTCTGGCTATGGGAGGTTTTGGGGCTCAAACACTCGTGTATCTTGCTCAAAGGGTTATGTGAAAGTTGTTTTAAAATGTTTGTGTAAGTTGTTCTTTGCTGGTTTTCAAGTTGGGAGTATTTGGACAAGTTTCTTCTTTGTGAAACAAGAAATGGGAAGTTGTGATTACAGGCATGTACCAGCCATCAAATATGCTGCATACAGTCCTCTTGGTTGATGTAATTTTTGGATTTGATTTTGCTTCTGAGATCTTGGCCCTATGCTTCAAAGATCATGTTTTGACATAAAGCATACCTTTTCAAAAATAGAAATGTGCCTTTTTCTACTTAGGGCTTAGTTTTGTGTATAATGCCCAAATGGCCAAAACAAATGCTTAGACTGATGGATTTGCATTTAATTAAGGAGTGTGAATTGGTTTAGAGGCCTGCAAACTAGTACAAAGCATGCTGGTTTGAAAATGCCACTTGAGTGAACATGAATTTGCCATGGATACAAAGTGAGTTTTTGCCAACTTCAAGCATTCGATTCTCCCTAACCATAAATGTGTTTGAGGATTTCTTGGACAATTTGGAAAGCTTGCAACATGCTCTATAATACATATTTGAAATGAAACTTGAGATTCCAAGTGGAACTATGTGAAAAATGGCCAAGAAGATAGGTCAAAATCCTGCCTAAACTAGGGCAAAATTTCTCTAAGTTAAAAGTTTTAGGGACCCTTGTTCCAAAAATCATAACTTGATATCCAAGCTTTCTTTGAGAAAACTTTGTGAATCAAAGTTGTAGAATTTGTTGTGTACTAAAACTTTCATGTTATAAGTTTTGTTTGAATCCATTTTCATCATGGTGAAAATGTGGGAGAAAGTTAGGAAAAATTAAGAAAATTTCATAACTTAGAAAAATTCTAAGTTATGAAATTTTTCAATTTCAAACCCTAATTTGCAATTTTGGGTTTCTTGATGAACAAGTTTCATAATTTGACACATCTTGATGAAAAATGACCCTTGGCATTTGATTTTGATCAAAAAGTCAAAGTTTGACTTTTCAGTGTACAGACAAATTTTGATCAGTTGACTGAAAAATTCATCTGTCAATCCTATGCATTTGAGATCTTTTGAACTTGTTGAATAGGTCAAGATGATACCATTGAGTCCTTGAGTCCAAGTTTGAACCTAATTTGCCATTGGCTAGGTCAAACAGTCAAAAATTGCCTTGGTACAGTCAAAACCCTAAAAATGACCATTTTGCCCTTTTGGTGATCTGATCAAATTTCTTGTGGAATTGTGGTCCAAACTTTATCAAATGGTTCATATGAGTTCATAATGTTGGTATGGGTCAAAATTCATGAGGTTTGACTGTAAATTGGCCATAGTTGACTTTTTCCCCAATACAGCTGATTTCTAGGTCAACTGTCCAATTGACTGGGCAAAAATTTGATTCAAGGATTGAAACTTGGTATGGACAAACTTATGAGTCCAACATGAAATATGAAAGTCATTTTGGGCATTGTAAGTCAAAAAATCCATGTGCAAACTCAAACCCTAATTTAGGTCAACAGTGCAAGGAGATGTCTTGAGCAGAGCAAACCCTAGTTTGATCTTGAGTTCCAAGAGCCTTGTGATGAGAAATGTTGATAAAATGAGAGGGCAAATTTTGGGGTACAACAGTGGTCCAGGCAAAAATTAGGGATCAAAGTGTAACACTATGTCTCATTGGATCACCTTGCAACCAGACTTCGGTATCGACTATCAAGCTCAAACGGCACTAATCAATCTGATCTACCTTCAGCCAAGTAACAAAGTGATGAGATGCTCGAGGACATAAAGGCAATAGCAGAGTTGGAACCCAGTGGGATTGTTCACATAGCTGTTTTTCTTTGTTTTTCACAAATTGTGTAAATTCTATTTGTTTGGCGGCGTTCTCTTACTAGGACGTCAGCCTCTTGTACAAAAGCGCCCATTTACAGGCTAACTTCAAAATCAATACAAGTCATTTTCACAAATAAATTTCAAACTATTTTCCTTTTTCTGTTTTGTTTTACGAGAGCGTCCAATGTTCATTTTTGATATATGCATTTGACATTGATTGCTGCTCATAATAATTTACATGCGAAACAAAAGACGATTACTTGTAATATCAGAAAACAGGGGCAAACGAGAAATGTCCAAACCGTACAGTTGCTCTGTCCACCAGGTATAGGGACAGACCTAGCTGGAGGAAATGATTGAAGGCACATTCATTCCCCACAGAGTAAGAGAAAGACAATGGTGTTAGCTCTCCCCAGCTGAGACTCGTAACTGCGCATGAATCAGTAATATTCTCCCCAAGAAGAGTTTATCTACCATCAGCACTAAAAAGTCTTATCATCCCCAGTGGAGTATAAGATATCCCCAGTGGAGCTGGAAGATTATCCCCAGTAGAATCTAAAAGGGATATCCCCAGTAAGGTCGCTACTGGAAAATCATCCCCAGCGGAGTTCTTTCCTTTCACAAACAGGAATTCAATCCCTAACAAGGTTCATTATCACCAGCAGCGGTAATTCATCCCCAGCTGAATTTATCAACGGAATCCTCAACAGAGCATCTCTTCCCCACAGAAGTCATTCTCCCGTCAGTTTATTCCCTAGAGAAGTTATCCTCCCCTGCAGGTTTATTCTCACAAATATCTTCATCCATTATCTCCAGCAGAAACGAAGAATTCAATTCTTTTCTCCAACAGCAATCTGGGATTTATTTTCCCCAGCTAAAAACATCACATTTTCATGCATCATGACATGCATACGCATCATACGACACAATCTCATTTATTTTGAGAGCATCATTGCTTGATACATATCATGCATTACATACAACTAACCTTTATCTTTCAGGAAGAATACGGTTAAATTCTCACAAAGTTCAAGCTATGAAGCTTCTACCTCAGTCGAATTACGGACGAGTTCCTAAATCTCGACAGATATTTCATCAGTTGAATTACGGACAACTTCCTAAATATCAGCAGATATTACCTCAGTTGAATTATGGACAAGTTCCTAAATCTCGACGAAAGTATTTCCTCAGTTGAATTACGGACGAGCTCCTAAATCTCAACGAAGATTTTCTCAGTTGAATTATGAACGAGCTCCTAAATCTCAGCAAAGTAGTTGAATTACGGACAAGCTCCTAAATCTCAGCGAAGTTATTTTCTCGGTTGAATTACGGACGAGTTCCTAAATCTCAGCGAACTTTTTGAATTACGGGCAGGTTCCTAAATCTCGACAAAAGTATTTCCTCAGTTGAATTACAGACGATGTTCCTAAATCTCAGCATAGATGTTTCTCCAGTTGAATTACGGACAAGCTCCTAAATCTCAGCGAAATTATTTCATCAGTTGAATTACAGACGAGTTCCTAAATCTCAGCAGCGATGTTTCTTCAGTTGAATTACGGACGATGTTCCTAAATCTCAGCAAAGTTGTTGAATTACGGATGAGCTCCTAAATCTCGACAGATATTTTCTTCAGTTGAATTACGGACGAGTTCCTAAATCTCGACAGAGATGTCTTCTTAGTTGAATTACGGACGAGCTCCTAAATCTAAACAAAGTTGATTCCCCGATTGAGTACGGACGATCGAAGTTCCTAAATATCAACAGAGACGACTCACCAGCAGAATACGGATGATCGAAGCTCCTAAAATTCTACTTCTCTCAACAAAGATTAGCATTCCCCAGCGGAATCTTCCTCAACAAAAGGTATACAAGATCTCACTAAGGAATCTCTTATGCGATCGACACTCTTCCAAATGGCATCTATAATCCTATTCCCGACATCACAAGACAATTATCATTTCATGCGAGTGCAAATTTCTAGGCACTCTAGTGTTCAATCCATTTCCACCTTCGGATTACAAAAGGCACGAAACCCAATCTACATCCTCAAGTTTAAGAAGATTGAACAGGGACAGCTGTTGTACCCCAAAATTTTCCCTCCCAGATTTCTCAAAACATTGCAAGAAAGATCTCCAAGTTGCTCAAAGATTGGCCAGACAAGCTCTCTCCTAAGGCAGTCTACCCCAAACTAGGGTTTCATGTTGCATCAATATCCTTGAGTCCAAGTGACCCCAAGTTCTCACCAATGTCCTAATATGTTCTCAAGATCATCCATGTCAAGTTTCAAGCCTTGCAGAGGAAGTTTGCTCACTCAATTGCTCAAAGGTCCAAAAATCGACTATGCTAGGGAAAAAGTCAACTGTGGCCCACATACAGTCAAACTTCAATATTTTTGGTCAACATCCTCATTTTGAAGTATATTTCATCATTTTATCAAGGGTTGATCATGATTCATCAAGGATTGCTCATAGTTCATCAAGACTCAAAAGTTGCTAAATTAGGGTTTTGTAGGAAAAGTCAACTCAACTTTGACCAAGCATAACTTTCTCATACTTTATTAGAAATGACCCATATAAAGCTCATTTTGAATAGGATTCAATTCCCTACTATCCATCTTCAGCTCCCAAGTTCAAAATATGCACTCACAAGAAGTTATGAATTTGGACATTATGGGTCATTTTGAAAAATCAACAAAAAACACCTTTATGTCAAAGCTTCATACTTGAGCATGGAATATCAAATTAAGATGAGACCAAAAGGGTTGATTATAGGACATATCAAGCTTTCTAAAAAGTCATAGAACACCTCCAAAGAGTCAAAATTGAGGAAGTTATGCATTGTTGAAGTTGGACTTTTTTGCAAAATTGCCAAAAGTCAACTATGCCCAAAACTTCAAATTTTGCCAAATGGGCCCATTCTTTTTCACTTGTTTTGAGTTGGCATTATATCCCACGTTCTCTATCCTTGTCCATGTGTCCATTTCATATTTTTATTAACTATTTTGATTTTTATTTGAATTAATTTGATTTAAAACAAATTAAATCAAATAAAATCCAAAAACATTTAAACCAAGGATTTGGTGATGATTGCAGGTCTTATTACACAGCTAGGACTAATCAAACTCGTATCAAGGAAATTGTGTACAAAAAAGATTCAAAATAAGTCAATTTTGGAAAGCTTTAAAGAAGCAAATCAAATCAATATCAAAATCATTGATGGAGAGGGATTTGGACAGAATTTGCAACCCTAATGCATTGTATGATACATAAGGAGGCGAGGCAAATCAGAATCAAGGTTGGAGATCAAGCATAGAGCAAGAATAGAATTTGCAAAAAGAGGCAAAAAGTGTGAGATCAAAACAGAGGTTAGAGGCATCCTCAAGGCTTGGTACTTGTCTCAATCTCTTCCTGGCAATCTCAGGAACCTAAAGCAAGCAAAACCACACGTTTTCAAGCCCTCCCATGCGTTGTAACTCCGTCACGGTATCCCCCCTTTCTTGAATTCGATTAGCTTTATTCTTGCATCCATTGTGTAAAATAAAGGCATATTCTTGATCACCATATCATTTGCAAGCTTTTGCCAATAGCCAATTTCATTTATATGACTTATATCATGAATCACCATTGTTAGGTTTTCTTGGAGTTTTTTAGGGTTTTTGTTTTCAAGAATAATTAGCCCTGGTAATGGGTATGGTTGTGATCAGAAGAAGGAGACGAGTCTAACCATGGTGTTAGAATTCATTTACATGGCATGTACGAGATTTTTGAGGGTGGACAGGGGTATAGCTACGGACGTTGTCTGTGGGTATAGATCTTTGCACTTTTAGCCACGGTGCAGAGGAAGGAGATGATGAAGTGTCATCCCCTTACTGGCTTGTTCAAATATTTGCGCATTTTTCTGATAATTATCCAATAATATTTGTTTTCTTATATTATCATTTATTTGTATTATTTAACAAATGAAAACAAGTGGCGTAGTGGCAAGGGAGTGTATGGAATGTGCCTCAGGACCTGGGTTCGAATCCCAGGTCCCCCTATTTTCTCCATAATATTTTCTTGCAGGAAATCTAGTGCACGCATAGGCTTGATGTCCACCGTATGCCTTCCCCATCCAACACGCCAGATGGCCAGATGGCCAGATCTGGTGGCCATCATTGAAGGTGCACCAAGGGACCAAGTCAACGCAAATGCATGGGATTACAAAATTCCAATGGATCTTCATCAAATGGGCCAGAAAACTGCTATTCACACCCTTAAAAAATCAGGCCCATCTCACTCTTTTTCTTATATTTTGTTTATTTCATTCAATTATTTTATTTTATTTTATTTTATTACTAACCAAAATTAATTTTCTTTTTTTATCAAAAATCACCAAAAATATTTTCTATCCAATTAAACTTTTAGAATTTTATTTTTCATTAATAAATATTAATTAATTTAATTAGGATATTAATGCTAGATAACTTTAAATGATTTTGTAAATAATTAATAATCAATTAGAATAATTAGGTTTTAACATTAATTTACTTATTTTATTTTCTTTCTTAAATTAACAAAACTCCAAAAATAGGTCACTTAATTATTTTTTATTTATTTAATTAATTTAATAATTAATTTAGTATTTAACTTTAGGGATTAATTTCTTTTTCTTAAAAAATACAAAAACAACAAAAAACATTTTTTTTAATTAGGAGGGTCAAAACCCTAGTTTCGCATTCGATCCAATTTTCTCGCGCGATTTATTTTTCTTTATTCAATTATTGTATCTGCTCCTGGTTTGTAACACTTAATTAGGACATTTACTTTTACCGCTTTTATTTTATTTTCAAAGGGTTGTTTTTGGCGATGTAAATACCCGACGCCTTGTAACAATTTAGTTTAAATTCCGCACCTTTAATTTATGAAAATATACAACTGCTAGATGTTTGATAATAGGGTTTGCATGACAAGAGTGAATGTTTAATCTAAAATCGGTTAGATCACCCTAAACATGTGCAAAGATAAAAATACCTGAAATCAATACACCCGCACATGCGCACTCCTAGGGTACACCCCACTTGGTTGCCTTCGTAAACGGTCATTGAGTATAGGTCGTTTTAGAGGTCGTCCTCTTGTCTAAAAGATCATAGTTGCCTCAAAATGGTTGCCTCGGATATTGTTGCCTCGAATACATGATCTAAGACATTAGGGTTACCGCTAAGACGTCCTAATATTGCTTTAGTGACCATATGTCCCTCTTTCGAATTGACTCTCAAACTCCAACAATGGTGCTACCTACTCATTAATAGTAGGATAGCATTGTCTAAAGGAAATAAGCATAGAACGATTCATTTTTCAAGTAGGTAGATTAGTTCTTAGATACTTGCTCATCCAAAACAAAACTTTTTTTTCACACTTACACTCCTTTACAAACAAAGTTTTCAAAAACACTTCATTATACTCTTGAAGACAGACGCAAGAGTTAAATCGAAGTTAAAACAAAAACTTTTCAAAACCCACAAGCACAAAGAAAACAATTTTGAAAATGATGAGCAAGCACCTAAGAGCCCGTAGATAACTACGGATAGAAAGGGTGCTAATACCTTCCCTTTCTATAATCTACCCCCGTACTCAGAAATATCTCGAAAAGGGAATTTTTCTGTGCTTTTTTCCTTTCCTTGTTGGATAAAATAAAAGAAGGTGGCGACTATTACTTACCGCGACATTTTGCAAACACAAACGCAAAACGCGAACCAGCATTGCAAAAACAGTCAGTTCTTCCCACCATATCACAAAAGGGATACCTACCGGGAGAAGTACCATGAGAAAGAGAGGAAGATCTTGAAGCTCACCAGGCAACTTGAGAATGAAAGGACAATTAATGACTACGTCAGCACCAAGGGGAAGCGTCCATGGGATTTCTGATTTTGCTTTTTCTAGTTTAGATTTGTTTTTCATTTATTTCTTTTGTAACGCCTCAAAGGCATTGTTAAACATTTTTACAAGTTAATCTAATAAAGTTTGTTTTATTTTTGTTTTACAAATTTAAATCTCCCAAGGTCTTTGAAATCATTACATATGCATCCCATTATCATGCACATCATTACAGGTATCATTACAGGTTTCTCATCTTCTTCGCTGTTTATTTCAGCATGAAATGTCTTTTGAAATACCTACCGATCAAGCCATCAAAGCTCTTCAGGCACAGAATGCCCAATTCCAAGAGATGTTCTTGAACTTGGCTAAAGGGAAAGAGGATTTGAAGACTCTCATCCTGAATGAGAAGAAGAAGAAGAAGAAGAAGGTGGTTCTTCTGAATATGGGTAACAGATTTGGGAATAGGTTACGACAGGAAGCTGATATGTCTCTTTCATCCAAAGGAGAGGAGGACCAAGAAGAAGAAAAGGGTCATAGTCATGTGGTCTCTAATAATGATACTGATTTTGATGATGAGTAGTATCCTCCTGCTAAGGATAGGTACAAACAAATTGAAGACCAGTTGAGCGCTATGGAGATTCAGAAGATACCTGGTTTGGACTTCGGAGATCTGGGACTAGCATCTTGGGTGGTGATCCCTCATAAATTCAAAGCTCCGGTTTTCTTCAAGTACGATGGAGCATCCTATCCAAAGCTCTATCTCCGCCCGTACGTCAGAAAAATCCAACCTTACACTGCTGATAGAAATTTGTGGATACATTTCTTTCAAGATATTCTGTCAGGGACTCGGCTTGAATGGTTTTATCAATTGGAAGGAGCTAATGTCCAAAACTGGGAGGACCTTGCTGCTGCTTTTTACAAGCAGTATCAGTATAACGTCGACCTTGCTCCCACTCGTACTCAGCTTCAGGGTATGTCTATGGGTGCAAGTGAAGGTTTTAAGGACTATGCTCAGAAGTGGATGGATTTGGCCGGAAGAGTCCAACCCCCTCTGTCTGATAGGGAGTTGGTGGATATGTTTCTAGGGACGTTGTCTGGTCCATTTTTCAATCATCTGATCGGAAATTCTTCATCTGGGTTTACTGAATTGATTTTGACTGGGGAGAGAGTAGAAGCTGGTATCCGAAGTGGTAAGATACAGAAAGGTACTTCATCAAGTGCAGAAAAGAAACCTTTCACAGGTAAGTAAGAGGCTAGTGCAGTCTATGGCTCGAGGAGCCAAAGCATACATGAACACCGTCAAGCAGTGAATGTGGTGGTAATATCAAAACCCACAGTTGCCCCATAACGCAAAAATCAACAAAGAATGGAGAGACCACAAAGACAGTACACTCGGCTTAATATGACCTAGTCTCAAATTCTACCATAATTATTGAAGACCAACCTGGTAACTCTAAGGGAAGCCCCGAAGAATCCCAGCACCATATCTCCGCTATATAATCCGAACGCCCGCTGCGCCTATCACTCCGATAGCCCAGGTCATGATACAAACAACTGTTGGGCCTTGAAGAATAAGGTGCAAGATTTGATCGAAGCCAAAGAGATTGAGTTTGACGCTTCGGAGAAGCCCAACGTCATAACTGCACCTATGCCCAAGCATGGCTCGGGAATCAATGCTATTGAGGTTGTATCCACTACAGAAGATGCTGGTGATGAGAACCCGGATGTTGACAGCTGGATCTACCCTACTACCAACCGTGGATTGAACAACTGGACGGCGAAAGACTTTGTGCCCGTTTCTTTTATCACACAGTAATTGACTTTTGTTTTGAAATTTGTAACAGACAGTTTGAAACTTTATGGCCTGGTGCCTTGCCCGAGACACCTTGGCTTTGTTTGTGAGGGCTTCTTATTTTTCATTTTCATATATCATCAATAAAGCATTGGACATTTTCTTGCATTACAAATTTTACGTCCCTGTTTTTCTTTTCTATCTTGCACTTTATCAAAACAGCTATTGTCTTACACACACTCACATATCATAATGCAGGTCCACATCCACTCTGGATCCCATTGATAACGACTTTGCTACTGCCAGTTATGACTTCGAGAATCCGATTAACCAAGCCAAGGACGAAGGTGAGGATGATTGTGAAGTACCTGGGGAACTTGCTAGACTGTTACTACAGGAAGAGAGGGCCATACAGCCTCATGAAGAGCCAGTGGAATTAGTGAATTTGGGTACAGAGGAAGACAGGAAAGAGGTCAAGATAGGTGCAAATCTGAAGCCTAGTGTTAAGCAACGGTTGATATAGATGTTACGCGACTATGTTGATATCTTTGCCTGGTCCTATGTAGATATTCCTGGTTTGGACACTGATATTGTGGTTCACCTCCTGCCAACTAAAGAAGACTGCCCTCCGGTAAAGCAGAAGGTTCGCCGTATGCGCCCAGATATGTCTGAGAAAATCAAAGCTGGGGTCATGAAACAGTTCGACGCCAGATTTCTAGCTGTTACTTCTTATCCGCAGTGGGTCGCCAACGTGGTTCCAGTGTCCAAGAAGGATGGTAAGGTATGGATGTGTGTGGACTATAGAGATCTGAACAGGGCAAGCCCCAAGGATGATTTCCCACTCCCTCACATCGATGTTCTGGTCGACAACACCGCGCAGCATAAGGTTTTCTCCTTTATGGATGGTTTTTCTGGTTACAATCAGATTAAGATGGTTCCCGAAGACATGGAGAAGACAACTTTCGTTACACAGTGGGGCATCTTTTGCTACAAGGTCATGTCGTTCGAATTGAAGAATGCTAGGGCTACGTATCAGCGCGCCATGGTCGCTTTGTTCCACGACATGATTCACCATGAGATTAAGGTGTACGTCGATGTCATGATTGCAAGGTCCCAGACTGAAGAAGAACATCTTGACCATCTCCAGAAACTGTTCGACAGGTTGAAGATGTATAAGCTGAGGCTAAACTCGAACAAGTGCACCTTCGGGGTAAGGTCCGGTAAGCTGCTGGGTTTCGTTGTTAGTGATAAAGGTATTCAAGTGGATCCTGCAAAGGTGAAGGCTATACAGGAGATGCCATCTCCCTGAACAGAAAAATAATTCAGAGGATTTTTGGGACGTCTGAACTACATTGCCCAATTCATGTCACATCTGACTGCTACTTGTGAGCCAATCTTCAAGCTGCTGAAGAAAGATCAAGTGGTAAAATGGAATGATGAATGTCAATCCCCTTTTGAAAGGATCAAGGAATATCTCCAAGAGCCCCCTATTTTGATGCCTCCAGTTGAAGAAAGACCTTTGATCTTATACTTGACAGTACTCGATAATTCAATGGGGTGCGTGCTGGGGCAGCATGATGAGTCTGGCCGAAAAGAGCATGCTACTTACTACCTTAGAAAAAATTTTACCGACTGTGAGACTCGATACTCACTGCTTGGGAAAACTTGTTGCGCTTTGGCATGGGCTGCTCCCCAGTTGAGACAGTATATGCTGACTCACACTACCCTATTGATATCAAAGATGGATCCAATCAAGTATATCTTCGAGAAGCCTGCCTTGTCCGGAAGAATGGCAAGATGGCAGATGATCTTAACTGAGTATGACATCCAATACACAACCCAAAAAGAAATCAAGGGGAGTGTGTTGGCAGATCATTTGGTGCATCAGGCCGTGGATGATTACCAGTCTATGAATTTCGAGTTTCCGGATGAGAACATCATGTTGGTGACTGACTGTGAAGAACCTGGACCGGATAAAGGACCTGAGGAAGGATCTTGATGGTCTATGTATTTTGATGGAGCATCGAACGCATTGGGTAATGGAATTGGCACCGTGATTATATCTTCCGAAGGATGTCATACTCCATTTTCCGCCTGATTATGTTTTAACTGCACCAACAATATGGTGGAGTATGAAGCATGCATCCTGGGTCTACGAGCTGCTATTGATTTAAGGATTAAGTTCTCGAGTGTGTTCGGAGATTCCGCTCTAGTGATCAGTCAGATCAAAGGCGAGTGGGATACGAAGCACCCAAATCTTATTCCTTACAAAGAGTATGTATTGACGTTGCTCCCACACTTTGAGGAGATAACCTTTGAACACTTCCCAAAAGAGGAGAATGAGCTGGCGGACGCGCTAGCTACCATGTCTTTTATGTTCAAAGTTAGGTGGGACAATGAAGCTCCCCAGATTACCATTGAGAGGTTGGATGAACCCGCACATTTCTATGACATTGAGACTGGAGAAGTAGCAGATAAACCCTGTTTTCACGAGGTAAAGAGGTATCTTGAGGCTCATGAGTACCCTGAGGGTGCATCTGTTAATGATAAGAAGTTTCTGAGAAGATTCGCTGCGAAGTTCCTCATCAGCAATGGTGTCCTTTACAAGCGTAACCATGATTCAACCTTACTGCGGTGTGTGGATAAGAGCGAGGCAGAAAAGATCATGGCATAATTACATGAAGGTACTTTCGAAACTCATTCCAGTGGACATACCATGGCAAAGAAAATCCTACGGGAAGGATATTATTGGTCTACTATGGAAGCCGATTGTTATCAGTATTCTCGGACCTGTCATAAGTTCTGTAGTTGTTTAGGTATTGGCTTGCATTTTTGGTAAAACCCAAGTGTATGTGTGAATGTCATGACTGATGTCATAACATTCTAGTTTAGTTTGTACTGATTCATTAGGTACCTTTGCAGAAAAATATTGTCATTCAGGTACTGATGTTTATAAGTGTGTATCTGAGCATTTTGCAAAATGATCACATTTTCCTAAATCAGTAGACAGGTTCCTCAGATGTCATAACAGATGTTAAGACATCCTGTTCTGAACTAACAGGTTTGCAGGTTGGTTAATTCTGAGTTTTTTCAGGAAAATAACTCAGTCTTTCCAGAACAGAATCCTGCGTTTTCTGAGGGTTAACCTAGCTCAACCCTAACCTGGTTAATAAAGTCATGTGACCTAGTCTTAAGGTCAAACGGAATTAACCCTAGGTTTTTGTGGAAACCCTAACTGAAGTTGCAGCTGCTATATATTCAACAGAGCTGCTGTTTTGCAAGTAATCCCTTTTTGGTCAGAAGATCATTTGTAAACTGTATAGGTTTAATTATTGTACTCCAAGCAATTATCATTGTGATAAGTGACTTGGAATAGGTTTTTAATTGTAAGGGTTGTGTAGCACTCAAAGCTTTGAAGCAAGAGTGTTTGAATGTTTCTTGACTAAAGCTGTGAAGCAGAGTCAAGTTAAGTTGTGTATCACTCAAAGCTGTGAAGCAAGAGTGGTTGTGTTACTTGATTAAAAAGCTGTGAAGCTTAATCAAGTGTATGTTTTTGAAAAGTGTCTTCATCAATTCATTAGTCAAATTGTTTTATGTATCACTGCTGTGATTGAGGGGGAGTGAGTAGGAACTCAGGTTTAATTTGTACTTAGATTGAAATTGCATTGGGTAGGTCTTAAGTGAAAGAGATAAACTGGTTGGTTTATTCCTGAATTAACATCTCTTATAGTGGATTTCCTCCCTGGCTTGGTAGCCCCCAGAGTAGGTGTTGTTGCACACTGAACTGGGTAAACAATTGACTGTGTTCTTTATTATTTTTATATTTACTGTCATATAGTAAGTCAGATACGGTGTCATAACATTGAACGTGACATTGAGTATCTGCAGCCAGAATTTCAATTGGTATCAGAGCAGGCACCCTGCCTGTATTACTGGGTGAGATCTAGGGATATCACTTTCTGGCACTATGGACAAAGAAGGAGTTTTTGGAAATAGACCACCCATTCTGGATGGAACTAATTATGACTACTGGAAACCTCGTATGATTGCCTTCCTAAAATCTCTGGACAAAAAGGCTTGGAGAGCTGCTGACAAAGGATGGATCCATCCCACCATAACTGAGAAAGATGGGACAATCAGTCTGAAGCCTGAGGAAGAATGGAGTAAAGAAGAAGATGAGTTAGCTCTGGGAAATTCCAAAGCTTTAAATTCCTTGTTCAATGGAATTGATAGAAACATTTTCAGACTAGTACATCAATATGAACTGGCCAAGGAAGTTTGGGACACTCTCAAAACTACTCATGAGGGCACTTCCAAAGTAAAGATGTCAAGGCTTCAGATGTTAACTACCAAGTTTGAGAATCTAAAAATGATGGAAGATGAAACCATTCATGAGTTTCACATGAACATCTTGGAGATTGCCAACACCTCAGGAGCACTGGGAGAAAAGATGTCAGAAGAAAAACTGGTGAGGAAGATTCTCAGATCCTTGCCTAAAAGATTTGCAATGAAAGTAACTGCCATAGAGGAAGCCCAGGACATCAGCAAGTTGAAAGTGGATGAACTTATTGGGTCTCTTCAGACTTTTGAGATGGGGATCACTGATAATGGTGACAAGAAGAACAAAAGCATAGCACTTGTATCCAACACTGATGTTGAAAACAAGGAGGATGAAGAAGAGAATATTTCAGAAGCTATTGTCATGCTTGGAAGACAGTTCAGCAAGCTCATCAAAAGAATGGATCCAAAGTCAAGGTCTAATGTTCATAACATTCCCTCTGACATTGACAGTTCCAGCAGAAGACCAAGGTCAGAAGAAAAGGGAAACCAAGGCAGAGGTATTCAATGCCATGGATGTGAAGGATATGGACATATTCGAGCTGAATGTCCTACCTTTCTTAAGAAACAAAAGAAAGGAATGACTGTTGCTTGGTCTGACTATGATTCAGAAAGTAATTCTGAAGAAGAATCTGCCAAACTAGTTACTGCTCTAACTAGTGTTTGTACTTCTGAAAGTGACACTAGTGATGAAGAAGTGACATTTGAAGAACTGGCTGATACCTACAAGAAATTGTGTATCAGAAGTGTTGAAGTCTGTGTACAGAATGAGAAACAATCAAAACTCATTATAAAGCTGGAGGCTGAAAAAAGGGCAGATCTTGAAACTATAAGTCACCTAGAAGGGGAAGTTCAATTACTGAACTCACAACTGAACCAAATGACAAAATCTGTCAAGATGTTGACCAATGGATTAGATAAATTGGAAGAGATCCTTCAAGTTGGACAAAATGTGGGAAACAAATCTGGTCTAGGATTTGTGGAAGCTAAGAAATCTGGTGCAGACAAGAAGATTAGGCATGTTAAACAATTGTCAAAGCAGATGTCTCAACACAACTCTCAACATCAGAAATACATGAAGAAAAAATACCAAAGATGGAGATGTCATCATTGTGGGAGGTATGGACACATAAAGCCCTTCTGCTTCAAATTGCACGGATACCCTAATCAAAACTCAGGTGCTAAACCTAAGCCAAAAAGGGTACCACATACTCCTCATTGGAAGAAAAAGGCTACTGCCCTGATAGCCCATACTTCCCTGAGAATGTCTGCAAAGGAAGACTGGTACTTTGATAGTGGATGTTCCAGACACATGACTGGAATCAAGAACCTCCTCAATAATGTTAAGCCTCACACCGCCAGCTTTGTGACCTTTGGAGATGGTGCTAAAGGTGAAATCAAAGGAGTTGGTGATTTGGACTGCCTTGGAGTTCCAAGTCTGAATGAAGTACTGCTGGTAAAAGGGCTGACTGCTAATCTCATTAGTATCAGTCAATTGTGTGATCTAGGATTCAAGGTCAATTTCTCAAAATCTGAATGTCTTGTAATCAATGACAAACAAGAGATAGTAATGAAAGGAGTCGGATCCAAAGACAATTGTTACTTGTGGCAGCCTGAGAACACTGATAACTCCACTATGTGTCCAATTACCAAAGAAGAAAAAGAGATGAAACTGTGGCAACATAAGCTTGGTCATCTTCATCTAAGAAGAATGAAAAGAGCTACCTCTATGGAAGCAGTCAGAAGGACTCCAAAACCACAGGTTGATAATGGTTGTGATGTGGCAAATAAACTTGAAGAAGGTTGTGTTGTCAGAACCATTGACAAGGATGTTGGAAATAACAAGTCTAATAGATTATGTTTCCCTGAAGAAATGAGGCTTGAAGTCTCCTCTCCTATAACTCTCCATCAAAATGGACTGGACAAAAAGAAAATCATTCAAGAATCAACCAGAACTATGACTCATATCAAAAGAATGCCTTCCCAACTCTGTGCGGAAATAGTTGCTGCAAGGAATAACTGTTCTCAAAATATCTGGTCAAAACAGATGCTCACTGAGTATAATGTCTCACAAGATGTTGTGACATTGTGTTGTGACAATCTGAATACAATCAATATTTCCTTAAACCCTATTCAGCATAACAGGAACAAGCACATTGACTTTGTAGAGAAGAAGTCATTTAAACTGGAACATGGTACCTTTAAGCTTCAGCTGACTGATTCTTCTATCAAGGCTCTTGTTGGAAATAAACTTGAAAACTTGAGGGGCAGGTTGGGTATTTACCAACATGAGAAATTATAGCAATTAATTTTGCTTAAAACAAGGGTTTAAGGAGTTAATTTTATTAAGTCTATTTTTAGTGGGTTAATCATATGCTTTCCCAATTCTTTCAAAATCCTTAAGAAGTTGAAAAGACTCTCTTTTGCCTCCTACCTCTCTCGTCTTTGCAACCTGTTCCCTCCTCTCAATCAAAGATTTTTCTCAAATTGCCACTGGTACTCAAAGTCAATCAAAATGTCTCAGACATCATCTTCAACCAAGGCGAATTCATCATCCTCATCATCCTCATCATCTGACCAAGACTCTAGAGCAATCACCACATGCATAGAATCTGAAGTTCTTGAGGTCACTCCTCTCAGGGAGATGGCAACTGACCCAGCCAAAGTCAAAAAGCTAAGAACCATACATGCAGGAAGAGCTCAAGCTGCAGCCTCTGGTAATCCTTCTCATCCTTCTTCTTCTGTTCCAAATAGAGAAGGATCAGTTCAAGTTCATCAAGTTATTGCTAGGCTTGTTACTAGTATACTAAGCGGAAACAAACCTGTACCGGGGATTTCTGTCCCTTTAAACCAATCAGAAAGCCCAAATGTGGACATCTCTGAGAATGTAGATGTCTCTGAGAATGTTGTGACACAAAAAGACAACATTCAGAACTCCTCAAAAAAGACTGCTGATCCACCTATCATTGATGTGGATGAGGATTACTCAGATAATGATCTGATTGCCAATGTAAACCCTAGCATAGCTAGGAGATTGATGAAAAGAAAAGGTAATCAGAATGATAAACCTGCTGTTAAGAAATCCAAGGCTGAAGGCATGGCTGAGAAAAGTATTCAGACAAAAGGGAAGAAGGCCCAGGTGCATACTGCTAGACAACCAATTTCAAAGAAGAGAAAAGAACCTGAATCTTCTGATTCTGATGAGGAATCAGAATTTGAGATTGATGCTGAAGAAATTCCTATTAGAAGGAAGCTCCCCTCCAGCAAAATTGCTAGAGTGCCTGAAGTCCCAACAGACAACATCTCTTTTCATCATCCTGACAATGCAAACAGATGGAAGTATGTTTGCTTAAAGAGAATAGCTTTAGAAAGAGAACTCAACAATGATGCCTTGGAGTGCAAAGACATCATGGACCTGATCAAGAATGCTGGACTGATGAAGACAGTGATAAAATTTAACAAATGTTATGAAAATCTGGTCAAGGAGTTTGTAGTGAACTTGTCTAATGATTGTGCTGATGGAAGGTCAGCTGATTTTGAAAGTGTTTTTGTTAGAGGAAGAAGGGTCAAGTTCTCTCCATCAGGAATTAACAAGTTTCTTGGAAGAACAAATGAGGATTGTCCTGATCTGGAGGCCACTGACAATGAAGTTTGTCAAACCATCACAGCCAGGCAAGTGAAGTGCTGGCCCTTGAAAGGCAAGCTGAATGCCAGTAAACTCAGCATGAAATTTGCCATCCTGCATAAGATAGGTGCAGCCAACTGGGTGCCTACAAATCATAAATCAACTATCTCCACGGGATTGGGGAGATTTATTTATGCTGTGGGAACCAAGACTGCTTTTGACTATGGCAGGTACATCTTTGAACAAACTTTAAAGCATGCTGGTAGTTATGCTGTCAAAGGACCAATCGCTTTTCCCTCCCTCCTTTGTGGAATTATCCTTGCACAATACCCTGATATCCTTGTGGCAAGAGATACAGCCTGCAAAAGAGCTCCTGCCCTTGGCTTGCACTACAAACTGTTTCAGGGATCTCATGCTCCAGATATTGTCATAACATCAGCTGAGACATCGTCTGTGAAGACCCAGTCCAAGACATCTGATGTCATAGCTGTTTTAAAAGAGACTTGCAAAGAGCTGGATGCTAGGAAAAAGACCCTAGAAATCCTAATTGCCAGGTTAGAAAAGGAGGAAGATGAAGGAAACAGAAGGGAAGAAGGTGTAGAAGTTGAAGGTCATCTCAACATTGAAGAAACTAGCTCCTCTGAGTCTGATGACAGTGCTTAAAGGTTGGTTGCTGTTTGGTGGTGTTGCTGGTTGGTGCTGATATCTGGTGGAGTTTGGAAGTGTGTTCAGTTTTTTTTTCTGCTGCTGCTCTTATTATTTGTTTTGGATAACTGTATAATCTTTATGAACATGTATCTTTGGACCATTTGTGGCTAAAGAGGGGGAGAATATTTTGGTACTTACTTAATTAGTACTTGCTCAATTAGACATTCTATTTTTCTGCAGTCATTTCTTTCTGCTGCTATCTATCTCTGATTGCTTAGGGTCTTTAGCCAAAAATCTGCCAAAGGGGGAGTTTGTAGTTGTTTAGGTATTGGCTTGCATTTTTGGTAAAACCCAAGGGTATGTGTGAATGTCATGACTGATGTCATAACATTCTAGTTTAGTTTGTACTGATTCATTAGGTACCTTTGCAGAAAAATATTGTCATTCAGGTACTGATGTTTATAAGTGTGTATCTGAGCATTTTGCAAAATGATCACATTTTCCTAAATCAGTAGACAGGTTCCTCAGATGTCATAACAGATGTTAAGACATCCTGTTCTGAACTAACAGGTTTGCAGGTTGGTTAATTCTGAGTTTTTTCAGGAAAATAACTCAGTCTTTCCAGAACAGAATCCTGCATTTTCTGAGGGTTAACCTAGCTCAACCCTAACCTGGTTAATAAAGTCCTGTGACCTAGTCTTAAGGTCAAACGGAATTAACCCTAGGTTTTTGTGGAAACCCTAACTGAAGTTGCAGCTGCTATATATTCAACAGAGCTGCTGTTTTGCAAGTAATCCCTTTTTGGTCAGAAGATCATTTGTAAACTGTATAGGTTTAATTATTGTACTCCAAGCAATTATCATTGTGATAAGTGACTTGGAATAGGTTTTTAATTGTAAGGGTTGTGTATCACTCAAAGCTTTGAAGCAAGAGTGTTTGAATGTTTCTTGACTAAAGCTGTGAAGCAGAGTCAAGTTAAGTTGTGTATCACTCAAAGCTGTGAAGCAAGAGTGGTTGTGTTACTTGATTAAAAAGCTGTGAAGCTTAATCAAGTGTATGTTTTTGAAGAGTGTCTTCATCAATTCATTAGTCAAATTGTTTTATGTATCACTGCTGTGATTGAGGGGGAGTGAGTAGGAACTCAGGTTTAAGTTGTACTTAGATTGAAATTGCATTGGGTAGGTCTTAAGTGAAGGAGATAAACTGGTTGGTTTATTCCTGAATTAACATCTCTTATAGTGGATTTCCTCCCTGGCTTGGTAGCCCCCAGAGTAGGTGTTGTTGCACACTGAACTGGGTAAACAATTGATTGTGTTCTTTATTATTTTTGTATTTACTGTCATATAGTAAGTCAGATACGGTGTCATAACATTGAACGTGACATTGAGTATCTGCAGCCAGAATTTCAAGTTCCAAGTCTATGCTGATAAGGTGCATGTACCACCAGTTCCTATGAATGTTTTGACGGCACATTGGCCTTTCGTAATGTGGGGCATCGATATGATTGGCGAGATCAGACCTACTACGTCCAATGGGCATCATTTCATTCTGGTAGCTATTAATTACTTTACAAAGTGGGTTGATCTGTCGATACAGTGTACCAGAGAGGATCATTACAGACAATGGTACAAATCTTAACAATACAATGATCACCAAGCTCTGCAAACAGTTTAAGATATAGTATCACAACTCTTCTCCTTACCGGCCGAAGATGAATGGGGTTGTTGAAGCAGCTAATAAGAACATCAAGAATATTGTGCAGAAGATGACGGTGACATACAAAGACTGGCATGAGATGTTACCATTTTCTCTTCATGGGTATCGTACCTCAGCACGGACATTGACAGGGGCAACACCCTACTCTTTGGTGTATGGCATGGAGGCAATCTTACCCATTAAATTCCAGATACCCTCTCTTCGGATTATGAAGGATGCAGGTTTGAGCGAAGATGAATGGATCTAGACCCGACTTGATCAGCTGAACTTAACCAACGAGAAGAGACTTACTGCTATTTGTCATGGTCAGACGTACCAAAAGCGAATGATCAAGGCATTTAACAAGAAAGTTAGACGACAAGAGTATCAAGTCGGGGATCTGGTGATCAAACGCATCATACTGCCGCAAGGTGATCCTAAGGGAAAATGGACCCCCACGTACGAAGGGCCATTTGTGGTTAAGAACATTTTCTTGGGAGGAGCAATGATTCTGACCACCATGGATGGTGACGACCTTCCTCACCCCGTCAATACAGACATAGTGAAAAAATACTACGCATAATCAAAGATCCGCTAGGTTTACTGGCCTAGGCAAAAATAAGGGCTTCCCGGCGAACCAAAAGGGTTCGGGCAAAAGTAAGGGATGAAAATGAAAAAAAAATGTACACCCGGCAAGTCGAAAACCTGAAAAGGCGACTTGGGCAAAAAAGGGTATCCTGGTGGACTGAAAACCCGAAAGGGCGGTCCAGGCAAAATTTAGGGATTGAAACGTGATACTATGTCTCATTGGATCATCTTACAACTAGACTTCGGTATCGACTATCAAGCTCGGACAAAAAAGGCGCCAATCAATCTGATCTATCTTCAACCAAGTAGCAAAGTGATGAGACGCTCGAAGATATAAAGGCAATAGCAGAGTTGGAACCCAGTGGGATTGTTTCACATAGCTGATTTTCTTTCTTTTTCACAAAATGTATAATTCCCCGGCAGCGTTCTCTTACTAGGACGTCAGCCTCTTGTACAAAACGCCTATTATAGGCTAACTTCAAAAATCGATACAATTCATTTTCACAAAGAAATTTCAATTTGTTTTTCTTTTTCTGTTTTGTTTTGACAATAATTGTTGCTCATAAATATTTATATGCGAAACAAAAGACAATTACTCGTAATTCCAGGAACAGGGGAAAACAAGAAATGTCCAAACCTTACAGTTGCCCTACCCACCAGGTACAGGGATAGACCCAGCTGGAGAATATGACTAAAAATGCATACACTCCCCGCAGAGTAAGAAATACCCAAAAAACAATGGTGTTAATTCTCCCCAAGCAGAGTTCATCTATCACCAATAATGGAAGACTATCCCCAGTAGAGTTTATTTCTCTGACAGCAGAAACTCAATCCCCAACAGGGTTCATTATCGCCAGCAACGGTAATTTATCCCCAGCCGAGGTTATTCCTCCAAATCAGCAGATCTTCTGACAGAGTATCTCTCTTCCCTGCAAAGTTATTTTCTCACCAGTTTATTCTCCAGCAGAGTTATTCTCCCACCAATTTATTCTCAAATTATCTTCGATTGTCATCCCCAGAGGGAACGAAGAATTCAACTTTTTATATTCTCCAGCAGCAGTCCGGGATTTATTTTCCCCAGTTAGAGAATATCATAAAAACATGCATATCCATACATCATGACATGTGCATACGCATCATACAGCGCAGTCTCATTTATTTTGAGAACATCATTGCTCAATACATTTCATACATCATGACATTACACACGACTAACTCTTTACCTTTCAGGGAAAGGTACAATCCAAATTCTCACAAGTTTTCTCTGGTTCAGTCAAATCAATGCTAAAGATTTATATTCTAATTCAAGCTATGAAGCTCGGATCCGACCGGATAGTATCTTGATTTCTCAATCAAATTGTGAAGCCCGGAGAACGACCGGAGAACAGTATCAAACACCGTGAAGCCTGGAATCGATCAGATAGTGGTTTATCTTAAAGCTATGAAGCCCGGATTCGACCGGATAGTAGTTTAATCCCCAACAAGTTACTGTGAAGCCTGGATTACGACCAGATAGCAGTACAAAGACACCATGAAGCCTGGATTTGACCAGATAGTGGTATATCATAAACACAAGCCGTGAAGCCCGGAAATCGACAGGATAACAGCTCAGTAAGCTATTGCGAAGCCTGGATTATGACAAGATAGCAATACAAGACACCATGAAGCCTGGACTCGACCAGATAATGGTATAAGACATTGTGAAGCCTAGATTACAACCAGATAGCAGCCAAGAATACTACGAAGCCTGGAGTCGACCAGATAGTGGTATATCCTTAATGCAAGTTGTTGTACCCCAAAATTTGCCCTCTCATTTATCAAGACTTTTCCCACAAGATCTCTTTGACTCAAGACTGGATTAGGGTTTGGTCAGCTCAGGACATCTCATCTTGCACTGATAACCCAAAATTAGGGTTTGAGTTTGCACAAGGATTTTTGGACTATCAATGCTTCATATGACTTTCAAACATCATTATGGACCCCTAAGATCACTCATGACAAGTTTCAAGCCTTGAACCATATTTTTGATCAGTCAATTGGATAGTTGACCTAAAAATTAGTTGTATTGGGGAAAAAGTCAACCATGGCCAATTTACAGTCAAACTTCATAATTTTTTATCCACATCAACATTTTAAACTCATATGTATCATTTGATCAAGTTTGGACCACAGTTCCTCAAGAAATTTGATCAAATCACCAAAAGGGCAAAATGGTCAAAATTAGGGTTTTTACTAAGGAAGGGCAATTTCTGATTTTTAACCTAGAAAATGACCAATTGAGTTAAGGCATGATTTCAAGGATTCAATTGCATCATCTTGACCTTATTACATGGCTCAAAACATCTCAAATTCATTGGATTGACAGATGAAGTTTGCAGTCAGCTGACCAAAAGTCAATTGTACACTGAAAAGTCAAACTTTGACTTTTTGGTCAAAATTAAGTGCCAAGAGTCATAATTCGTCAAAATGTGGAACTTTTTCACCAAGAAAACCAAATTTGAAAGTTAGGGTTTGAATTTGAAAATTTTCCTAACTTAGAAATTTTCTAAGTATAGAAAAATTTCTTATTTTTTCTCAACTTTAGGCCACTTTTTCACCATGATGCATAATGATTCAAGGAAAGTTCCCAACATGAAAGTTGTAGACCTCCATGAAATATACAACTTTGCTTCACAGACTTTTCCCTAAATATGTTTGGATCTCAAGATATAAATTTGTGAATACATGGTCATGAACTAAATAACTTAGTGAAATTTTGCCCTAATTTAGGCAGGTATTGGATCCAACTTCATGGAAATTTTTCACATAGTTCAAAGAGGTATCTAAAAATGCATTTCAAATATGAGTTATAGAGAACATTGCAAGATTTCCAAAATGTCCAATAACTCCTCAAGATCATTTTTGAGTAGGGAGAATCGAAGAGATAAAGTTGGCAATTTCTCACTTTTTGTCCAAGCCATTCATGAAGAACAAAGTTGCAATCAGTACCTATGCTGGCTAATCCATGCTTTACAGGTCCCAATCTTGTTCCACACTCCTTAATTAAATGCTTACTCAGTTGAAAAATCTTCTATCCATGCCTTAAAACCATTATCCAACTTGCAATTCCATTTATGGCAAAAAGTCACCATTGCCATTTTGAAAAAGATCAACTTTTGCAAAATTTACAATCTTGAGCATTGGACTTGTCCCCTTGGCACATACAAGTACCACAGACCAAAGGCAACTTGTAGGGAAGAAATACCAACCCTAAGCAAGCCAGTACAAGCATGAAAGGCTTTGTCTTATCACTTTACTTAAAATACAAGAAAAATGGCTAAAAGGCTAGGGAGGGCACAGCTGATAGAGGGTTGACATCAAACAATTTACATACTAATATACACACATTATGCAACACAAAGTATGTTGAAAAAGGACCTGAAACACTCCCAACCAGCAAAACACCAAAAATTTGTCCAAAACTACAGATTTTGCATAAGCACATCCATCTTCCATTTGGCTCGTGCGTTTCAGGTTTTGATCATTTAAGCATCTTACATACTTGATACCTAGCCAATCCAGGCCTTCATCCCTGTTCTGTAATCTCTCTTCCACCATCTGCCATTGTTGACTTTAGAGCTTGCAGTTTGACTTGGCCAAGGAGTTTCAGGTACTTTCAGAGCAAGGCAAAGGTTGGAATACATTCAGGGAAGTTCAAGGAAGCTCAAGCAAGCATCAGGCCTCCATCAAACTCATCCCAGTTTCATCCAAGATTCCAACTGAAGAAGGTAAAATCTCAAACTCTATCTCCTTGTACAGGCAACCATAGGCCACAATTTGTGAACAAAAAATGTAGTACTCATCATAATAAAGTTGTACATACCATTATCTTGCATTGATTTTACTTGAGTTGAGAGAATTTGGAATTTGAAATTTATGAAAATATTAGGTTAAGATTTAGGGCTATTAAAATTATCTTTGACCTTTGATAGTTATTTTACATGACTTATATGGTTGGAATCGTGAGTTCAAGTGCTACAATTTTCATGTTATGAGTTTTCATTTTCATGGAAGTATGAGAAAGTTACAGGATGTCTGGCCAAGCTCGAGGAAGAAGATGAAGTACAGGGCAAGGATTCATTTTATGTTATCTTATTTTTGTTTCCCTTAAGACAATGGAAGTATTACCACCCCAGTGGCAAAGTAGCGCGCTGGTGAGACCCTTGTCCTGGGCTCGAACCTGGGCGCGCTACTTTTGTTTTGCATTTTACCATTTTTTTTCAGTTTTGACACTTTTTTGCAGGTTGGGCTGAGTCTTTGGGCTTGGCATTTTCTTGCTAGCATGTTACTACTAATCTGCTATATTACCCCCCCCCCCCCCCTGCCAACTTTCATATTTTTATTTTTATTTGTTTTATTTTCATATTTAATATTTTAAATATTTTCTTTAATGCATAAAAATCCTTTAAAAAAATGTGAATTAATAATATTGCACTTTTATTTTATTTTTTAGTTTATTTATCACATAAAAATATATTTTATTTTAATAGTATATCATTTATTTTCTTAATAAACTTGTAAATATAATTAAACATTTTTAGTTCAATTTTTTTTTATTTCATACTTATAAATACTTATTTTTTGCATATATATAATTTTATATTTTTATACAATATTATTTATCATTTTTATACAAGAAAATACACAAAATAATACCTATAAAAACTTTATTTTCTCTTAAAATAATAATTAGGGTTAAACCCCTTTTAAAAATTAATTCCTTTTCCTTATATTTTTAGGCTTAGATTTAAATTTTCTTTACATAAAAACAAAGCAAAAATTATTTTCTTACATATACATTGCATTGCATTTTAAATATTGTATTGTATTTATCCTAATTCGTACAAATTCGATTTGGTTGTAATAATTTATTTAGGTTTATATTCTTGCAAATCCCCATTCAAATTTGTATTCCCCCTCCCATAAATTGTTGTAATAGCTTAGAAATATTTACATTACGCAATTTATTACTTTATATGCCATGATTAGTAATTAGGGTTTGTATGACAAGAACAAAACAAAGCAAAATAGAAAACCCTAAATACAAGACAAAATCAAAGGCATGAAAATGATACACTTGCACACAAGCACCCTTAGGGTTTCTCCACTTGGTTGCCTAAAACAAAAATGGCCATGTTACGCATGGGAAGTATCTTGGCAAAACAAATAAATATAAGATCATAGTCCCTCGATGACGCTATTCAAAAGTTTCCTTAAAAAATGATCTTGGTCCCTCAAAAAATGCTAAGATACTTTGCAAACATTGCTAATCATGGTTATACGATGACCCACGCCCGTCCCATTCACATCCAAAGATAGGGTTGCTTACCAAATCAATGGTAAGACAACAATGTCAAAGGAATAGAAAATGCATAAGAAAGACATTTGAGTAGGTAGATAGATTCCAGATACTTGCTCCATTTCAAACAACAATCCTTGCTATTTTCAAAGCAAACACACACACATTTCAAAAACATCTTACAAACATTGAAAACATTTTCAAAAGACAAACATCTTTGTATACATTCTTACGAACGAGAATCATTGCAAAGATCGCCTAAACAAATGGCCTCTTTTACAAAATACTTTCAAAACTACACCAAACACAATTTCAAACAACAAAAGCAAGTGATCTAAGCAAGTAACGAAGATTCCATGGAAAACCATGGATGAAAAGGGTGCTAATACCTTCCCTTTTCATAATCTACCCCCCGAACTCAAGAAACAATCTCAAAGGTCTTTCCTGTGCTTTTTCACCTTTCCTTTTGGATAAAAGAAAAGTCGGTGGCGACTCTTGCTAACCGCAACATTTGCGATAAAACGCAAAAACCTCAAGTCAGTTCTCCCACCGTATCACACAAGCTATGAAGCCCGGATTCGACCGGATAGTATCTTGATTTCTCCAAACACCATAAAGCCTGGATTCGACCAGATAATGGTATGAGACATCGCGAAGCCTGGATTACGACCAGATAGCGGTAAAAGACACTGAAGCCTGGATTATGACCAGATAACAGTAAGGGACACTGTGAAGCTTGGATTTCGACCAAATAGTAGTCTACCCGGCCAATTACTATGAAGCCCGGAAATCGACCGGATATTAGTAGGCCTTAAAGTCAAACGGAAGCCCAGATGTGACTGGATAACCACTTGATTTCTTCTGAAGCCTGGATTACGACCAGATAAGAAGTAAGGTATTGTGAAGCCTGGAATTGACCAGATAGCAATACAGGACACCATGAAGTCTGGATTCGACCAGATAATGGTATAAGACATCGTGAAGCCTGGATTACGACCAGATAGCAGTAAAAGACACTGAAGCCTGGGATTACGACCAGATAACAGTACAAGGCACTATGAAGCTTGGATTTCGACCAAATAGTAGTTTACATGGACAATTACTAAGAAGCCCGGAGTCAACCGGATATTAGTGTGCCCTAAATTCAAGTTGAAGCCTGGATGCGACCGGATAACAACTTAATTCCTTCTTAAGCCTGGATTACGACTAGATACTGTGATACGGTGGGAGAACTGACTTGAGGTTTGCGTTTGTATTCGCAAATGTTGCGGTTAGCAAGAGTCGCCACCGACTTTTTATTTTATCCTAAGGAAAGGTTAAAAAGCACAGCAAAAACCTTTTGAGATGTTTTCTTGGGTTCGGGGAGTAGATTATAGAAAGGGAAGGTATTAGCACCCTTTCTATCCATGGTTATCCATGGGCTCTTAGTTACTTGCTTAGGTCACTTGCCTTTTGTTTTCAATTGTTTGAAATGGTGCTTGTGTGTGTGGGTTTGAAAATATTTTGAAAAGAGGCCAATGTGGTGGCAACCTTTGTAATGATCCATGTGGGGATGTATACAAAGATGTATGTCTTTTGAAAAGGTTTTCATTTGTTTTTGAAAGTTGTTTTGAAAGTGTTGTGAGGTGTGGTTTTGAAATTAGGCAAGTGTTTTGTTTTGCAAGTTTGATTCAAGTAACTAAGAGGTTATCTACTCCTAAATTTCTCAAAAAGATTATTGCTACGTTTTAACCCTTTTAACAAGTTTGTTCCACCATTGAATTTGGTGGACAACCTTATATTAGGATGTGAAAGGGACAGGCGCGGGTCATCGTTTAGACCATAATTGCAACGACGTTAAATGTCTTTGGGCAATCTTCCTTAAGGGACTTGATCATTTATTTTTTGTTTGTTTTGAAAAGTTTTATCGAGGGACTATGATCATTCAAATTGTTTGCTTTGCCCAAAGAAGTTCAACATACAATATGGCCCAATTTTGAAAGGAAACAAGTGGAATACCCTAGGGGTGCAAGTGTGATTTGTGTGTCCATTTTCATGCTTGTTTATCTTGTATTAGGTCAAACTATTTTTTTATCGCTTTTTCACATACAAACCCTAATTCTAACATGTTATCATTAGAAAGCAATAAAGTGCGAAAATAAATTTACTAAGCTATTACAAAACCAAATATGGGAAGGGGGGTACAAATGTTCAAATGGGGATATTGACAAGAATTTAAATCTACATTATTACATCATTTTGAATATTTGCCAATTAATCAATGTAAAAAATTAAATAAGAATGCAAGGTGCAAAAGAAATGTTTTGTATATATATGAAAAAATATTATTTATGTAAAAGAGAAAAGAAAATAAAAATATATTATTTTTTGGAGTATTTTGAATTTAGGGCAAAAACCCTAATTTTAAAAGAAAATGTATTATTATCTAATTTAATACAAATATTTATTTATTATTTATAAAAATAAGAATAATGAAGTATATTATGAAAAAGAGTATTTTTGTATCAAATATTAATAAAAATGAAAAATATTCAAGTATTTTTATTTTTAGCTTAAATATATTAATAAACATATATATATATATATATACATATATTAATTTCTTAAATATGCATTATATGCAAAAATATTTAATAAAATAAATAATAATAAAAAAGTATTTTTTTATGTGGATTATTATCAGAATGTAAACAAAAAATAAAAATTGTATTTACACTATTTTTATATTTATTCTAAATATTAATATGTATATATTTTATGTATAAACAAAGAAATAAATCAAATAAATATGCCATAAATTCAAAAAAAAGATGGAAAAAATATTTTTATGTTTTTTATATCATGAGAAAAAATAAACAAAGTCAACCAAAAAAGAAAAAGTCAAAAAGAGTCAAAAATGAAGCAAATGGGCTCAGGGGGTTCATGAGTAATGAAGTGGTGCAAATAAGAAAAAATTCCAGGCCCAGCCCAGAAGACCTATCTTCTTCAACCTCTGAACAATATCCTTCAAGCAAAACACGCGTTTTTTATCTCTGGATTCCTGGACTTTCAAGCAAAACTCATAACATGAAAAGTGTAGAGCATTAAGAGACGGTTTCAACCATGTAAAGAACTTGACCTAACTCTCTAAGATGAGGGGGAATTTCTTCTCCCCCAATTTCTGACCTAACTTTTCATCAATGTTCAGACATAAAATTCTCTAAGCACACGAAATATAAATGAAATCTAATCATATGAGCATGTTCAGGGCTATGATTGTGACATGTTTTCTTCACAAACCTAAAGCTAACAATGCCTAATAAGAGAGATAGAACTTCATGAATGTACCTGTTCAGTTGGAATCGAGCTTGGCAATGGAGGATGTTTCAGAGTGAAATGATGACTTGTATAGCTTCCTTGAAGTGTAAGGATGCTTTTCCAAGTCCTACTTTGTCTTGAAACTCCCTGAATCGAGCTAGTGAACTCCAACTGCAAAACAGAAATTTAAAAATGGTGAAGTGGCTTGGAGGTGTTACAGGTCAGGTTTCAAGTCATGGTTAGCTTGCATAAGTTGTAAGGAAGATAGAGGAACAGGTTTGGGCAAGAATGCTCGAAGGGATTGAGAGATAGCACTTAATCTGCAGGGGTTGCTCTGTTTGAGCAGTTTCAAGGTGATTATGGCAATGGGAGTGTTTGAGAGGGCAAGGGCTCGTGTGTTAGCTTGGATATGTTCTATGGAATGTGTTTGATAACTTCTTTCTTGTGTTTGTAAGCTGAAGAGAGAGTTGGTTCAAGTTATGGACTTTTCTTCTATGTGAAGCAAACAAATGCAAGTTGTTGTTTTTGACTGATGCATGCCCCCATAACAAGCTGCAAAAACTTGTCTTGATCAGTGAAATTAGCTCCTAAACTTGTGCCAATGAGATCCTAACTGTACTTGCTTGGATTTCAATTTGACATAAAGCTAGCTTTTTACAAAAATAGATAAAGCACTTTATCTACTTTGAGATCAATCCACTATGCAATGTTAGAACACAAAGAACATGGCCTTGGCACAATGAATAAGCATTAAATTATTGAGTGCAACTTGGTTTAAGGACCTGTAATCTTGCCTAAAGCATGCTGAGTTTCAAATGGTAAGGTTATGGACATGTTTTGATGAAGAACAAAAGTGAATTTTTGCCAACTTGTGAAATTCGAATCTCTCAAGTTATGAGGTTGTTTGATGAGTTCTTGGACATTTTGGAAAGCTTGGAATGTGTACCACAATCCATCTTTGAAATGCAAATTGAAATTCCAAGTGGAAGGGTATGAAAAGTGGCCTTGAAGTGGGGTAGAAAACCTTGTCAAAATAGGTTAAAATTTCACTAAGTTAAAAATGGTTTAGTGCCCTTATTCAAAAAATTGTAACTTGAGATACAAGCTTCAAATGAGAAAACTTTGTGAATCAAAGTTGTAGATTATGCAACAAGCTACAACTTTCATGTTTTGACTTTTGTTTGAATCCAAATGGATCTTGGTGAAAAGATGGGGCAAAGTTGGGAAAAAATTAGGTTTTTTTTATAACTTAGAAAAATTCTAAGTTATGAAAAATTCCATTTTCAAACCCTAATTTGCATTTTGTGATTTCTTGGTGAACAAGTTTCATGATTTGGCAAGTTTTTATGAAAAATGAATCTTGACTCTTGATTTTGACCAAAAAGTCAAAGTTTGACTTTTCAGTATACAGTCAAAATTGATCAATTGACTGGGAAATTCAACTGTCAATCTTGTGTACTTGGGATCTTTTGAGCTTGATGAACATGTCAAGATAATTCCATGGGGTCCTTGAGTCCATATGTGAGCTTGATTTGCCATTGGCTAGGTCAAACAGTCAAAAATTACCTTTGTGCAGTCAAAACCCTAAAAATGACCATTTTGCCCTTTTGGTGATCTGATCAAATTTCTTGTGGAATTGTGATCCAAACTTGATCAAATGGTCCATATGAGTTCAATAATGTTGATGTGGGTCAAATTTCATGAGGTTTGACTGTCAATTGGCCACAATTGACTTTTTCCCCAATACAGCTGATTTCTAGGTCAACTGTCCAATTGACTGGGCAAAACTTGGAATCAAGACTTGAAACTTGGTGAGGATAAACTTGGGAGTCCAATATGAAGCATGAAAGTCATCTTAGGCATTTTAGGTCACAGCATCTTTGTTCAAACACAAACCCTAATTTGAGTCCATAGTGCAAGGAGAAGTCTTGAGCAGAGGAAACCCTAACTGGATCTTGATCTTCAAAGGTCTTGTGATGAGAAAACGTTGAGGAAATGGGAGGGAAAATTTTGGGGTACAACAGATACGAATTGAGAAATTGCAAAGCCTGGATTATGACCGGATAGCAAGTTTAATCTCATCCCCTCGGTAAGTCACTGTAAAGCCTGGAGCACGACCAGATAGCAGTCGATCTTATCACTATGTTGTTGAAGAAGAGGTGTTTGTGATCTCTGTAGAAGAATTGGTAACCCCGCTCAGGACTATCAAGGAGATTTTGTTGAAAGCCGATTTATTTCCGGGATGTGGTGAAGGTTACCACTTTTGTTCGTTACTACCTACTGGTTTCCCTTTGTTGAAGGCAGGTGTTCAATGCCTGATGGATGACAAAGAGATTCTATTTGAGAAGACTCCCATTCTGACTATTTCCTGTGAAGACATTGCCATCATAACCATTTCCGCCAATCCTCCCAGGACCTCCGCTAAGAGACCCGTCAGGATTACATCAATTCTGAAAGTGACTCTGTTGATCATAACCATGCCTGGGCTAATCCCATATTCCTCGGATAAAGTTGTTCCTTAGAACTATGGGGCCGACGTCTATTACTATGGCGTCAAGCAGGATATGCTAGCCATTGAAGACAAGATTGCTGAAGATGATGATTCTGACATCGTTAATATTGCCGGAACCAGTAAGATAACAAGAAGTGGAAGAGTGTTCTCCCCTGAGATTTCTCCTCCAAAGACCGTTATCGGACTTGTGATCATTCCTGTTGTGGTTCCACCCGAGACTACTACTGCAACTCCAGTAATTACTCCTGTTGACCCTCCCATCACTGAGTCGACCGAGACTCGAGGAAAAGACATACTAATTGAGCCTGTCCTGACAAGGGCTAATTCAATAACCATACCAGAAGCTTCCAAGAAAGAAATGGAAGAAATTTGAAGATAATAAAGAAGAGCGACTACAACGTGGTCGAGCAGCTGGGGCAGACCCCATCCAAAATTTCTATGATGGCTTTGTTGTTGTGCTCCGAGGCCCATGTGAAGGCTTTGGTTAAGTTTTTGAAGACGACTCACGTACCACAAGAGACATTTTCTGATCAGTTTGAAGAATGTGTGGCTAGTCTAACTGCCGAAAATGGTTTGGGTTTCTATGACGCGGATCTGGCACCAAAAGGAAGGAAGCATAATGTTGCTCTTCATGTTTCCGTTGAATGCAGGGGCACGACTCTGACCCATGTTTTGGTAGATACTGGTTCCTCGTTGAATGTGCTACCTAAAAAAGCTCTAGACATATTGGACTACGAAGGCTTGACCTTGAAGCCTAGAAATATAGTAGTGAGAGCTTTCGATGGGTCGAAGAGGATGGTGCACGGGGAAGTGGATGTCCCTATCAAAGTTAGTTCCCATACTTTCGACTCCACTTTCTACGTAATGGATATCAAACCATTATATTCTTTCTTGTATGGATGCCCTTGGATACATGGGGATGGGGCTGTTACTTCCACACTCCAGCAAATGTTGAAGTACCCAGTAAGAGGAAAGATTGTCACTGTGCACGGTGAAGAGGAGTACATGATCAGTCACTTGAACTCCTTTAGGTATGTAGAGATGGATGGCGAGTTCATCGAGACTCCTTGCCAGAAATTTGAAGAGGTGCCTCAGATTTCGGCTACAGCATAAACTATTGACAGTCCTCTGAAAGTCACCAGGCTTCCTTTGAAGATGGCTTCTCTCAAGGATGCACGAGCAGTGGTTGAAGAAGGTGGGTCTACCATTTTGGGTAAGCTCCCAGTTATTCATTACAAGTCTGACAAATCTGGTTTGGGCTTTACTACATGTGATCGGTGGAAATAGAACTGACTGTTTTGAAATGCTGGTTCGCGAAATGTCGCGGTAAGCAAGAGTCGCCACCGTCTTTTATGTTCTCCAACAAGGAAAGGACAAAAGCACAGCAAAATTCCTTTTCGAGATGTTTCTCGGTTCGGGAGGTAGATTATAGAAAGGGAAGGTGTTAGCACCCTTTCTATCTGTGGTTATCCACGAGCTCTTAGGTACTTGCTCACTATGTTTTCAAAAATGTTTACTTTTCTTGTGTTTGTGGGTTTTGAAAAGTTTAGTTTGAAAACTTCTAGGTAACTCTTGTATCTGTCCTCAAGAGTGTATGAAGTGTTTCTTTGAAAACTTTTGTTTGAAAGTGTAGGTGCGAAAAGTTTGTTTTGTTTTTGAAATAGCAAGTACCCAGGAGAAATCTACCTACTCTAAGGAATTAAGCTGTGTAAATGTCCTTTAGACAGTACTATCCCACTATTGAGAAGTAGGTAGCACCGTCGTTGGAGTTTTCGGGTCAATTTGATTATGGGACATGTGGTCACCAAAGCAATAGTAGGACGCCTTAGCGGTAACCCTAATGTCCTAGATCCTTTTTTATCCGAGGCAACCGTTTCGAGGCGACTTGGATCTTTTAGACAGGAGGGCGACCTCTAAAACACCCTATACTCAATGACCACGTCGAGGCAACCAAGTGAGGCGTACCCTAGGAGTGGCATGTGCATGTGTGTCAGGTTTCATGTTTAAGATTATCTTTGCACATGTATCATGGTGAGCTACGAGTTGATTTTAATTTTCAGGCAAGTCTTGTCATGCATAGTTAACAGTTAATAATTATGCGGAAAATAAATTGCGGAAAGTAAATCTACGCTATTACAAGGCGTCGGGTATTTACATCGCCAAAAACATAACCCTTGAAAATAAGTGCGAGAAATATAAAGAAAGCGATAGAAGTCCTAATTATCTATTACATTCTCGGAGCAGATACATAAATATGATCAAAAGTAAATATGCGCGAAAAGAAATTGAATTGAAAAAGTCCTTAGGGTTTTGACCCTTTTTTGAGAAAGAATGCAATTTTGGTCCTTTTTTGCAATTATTTAATATTAAACCTAATTTACTAATTAATTAAATAATTACAAGAAAAAAGTATTTTTTAGTTTTTTAGTGTCTTAATGAAAATAAAATAAAAAGGATTAAAATTGTCAAAAGAAAAACCCTAATTCTATGTCAATTTTATTTATTGAGAAAAAGATTAAAGTTAACCTAATTTAAAAGACTAAATCAATTTTGTTAGTATTTATTTACAAAATAATAATTAATAGTGAAATTAGTAAATAATAATAATAATAAAAATATTTACATTTTTTGGTTTTCTGAATTTATTGTGAAAAATATTAATTAAGTTAATTAAATAATAGTGATAATAATTAGAATTAATAAAATAATTAAAGATAAAATATAAAAGAGAAAAAATAAGAAAACAAAACCCAGGGGGTGTTGGGCCCAGATGGAGGTGTTGATTGCAATTCTCAGGCCCACTAAGCTCCTTAGCCACGTTGACCTTGCTGATCCCCCAGAGCATGTGTTGACTGGGAGTACCACGATCACCATCTTCTGACCATTGGATCTATGCTGGCAGCCACATGGCGCTTGGATGATTTGAGGCATATGGTGAACCTGCCTTTGGAACCTGCACGTGATTAGGTGAAGAAAAATAACAAATAATGGTTTTGGGTGGACCTGGGATTCGAACCCAAGTCCCAATGATACACAGCCAACACACCAACCACCAAGCCATCTGCACGCATTTGTAAATATAATGGACAATGAATATATTATATAAAAACAACAACATATGCTGGAAACAACAAAATCACGCGCGCTATTTTTGTATAGACCAATGATACGCTTACACGCCTTCATCTTCTTCGCTGTGTACCTGTAAAAACAAATAGATAGCGGGGGTTTTTAACCCCCATAAACTGCAAAAAGGAAAAATAGCGATTAGCTCTAGGATTTATATAAATGTTTCGCGAGCATTGCATTGTGTTCGTCTGGCCTTGACGATTTCAACCATAGGCATTAGGGGTCTCAATTTTTCCTGGGTAATAAAGCCCTAATCTGAGAGCTCAAGATCCCTAGATTTCATCAATGGCGTTTTATGATTCTGGGTGTTATAATGCAATTAAACCACACCATTAGCTTTGTACAGTTCCTATTAACACAAAACAATCAACAAAATATGTCAAATGCACATGAATAATGAGATGCGATTCTGGAAAATATGTTCAAACCGTGAAACTGTTCTTGGGTATTTCTGTAGCTTTAAGGCTTGGTTTTTATTGTAAAACGTCCCTGAGAGTTCCAGCAATGTATTAGAATCCACCAATTGCTTTGAATCATGCTGGAACCTGGAAAACAGTTTTGAGTTTTCTTTGAATTTTCTTGAACATGATTATGGTTTTTCTGCAGCAAATTCTCGTCCAATGCATTAGGGTTCACTTGTGTACTTATAGAGGAAGAGAATTAGGTTAAATCCTTGGGCAAAGATCCATGAAATAATGGTTTGAATATTTGATTTGCAATCATATATTTTTGAATCTTTTTTATTGGAAAAACTTACCAAACTTAGAGATTCTTGTCCCTTTGATTTGCACACGAATTGCCAGCATATTTTGAGCTTGTTTGCTTCACAAAAAGATTGAAAAAAAACATATCTTTGAATTTCCTACAATTTAAATTAATTAAATGAATTAAAATCAATTAAAAATTCAATTAATTAATAAAAATAAGAAAATAAATTCAAATAGGCTTGATGGTTCGTGCATAAGCCTTGGATAAAGTTTCAAGAAGAAATTTGAGGCCCATTAGCAAAAACAAAGTGTTTTGAGCAAAGTTGACTTTTGCAAATTCATAAAAATTTCCCAACTTCTCCAATGCATATCTTGCTCAATTTTGATCATATGAACCTGTTCTTGGACATTTTGGAAAGCTCTTGAAGTCCTCTAACCAATGCCTTTGGTCCCATGTCATTTGGATTTACCAATCTCAAGTTATGGTCTTTGACTTAAAGTGCATTTTTGTTGACTTTTGAATTTGACCTATAATGTAGAAATTGATAACTTTTTGTGAGAGCATTTCTTGGACTTGGAATGTGAAGATGGATTGTAGGAAATGTCTTCCCCTTCAAAATGAGCATTGGATGGGATTTTTATTATGAACCATGAAAAAGTTATGCCTTGGTCAATATACAGTTGACTTTTCTACTGTCCAAAAATAGTAACTTTTTACATCTTGATGATTTTTGAGCCATGCTTGTGGAATCATGATCAAGGCTTGATCAAATGATGATTGTGGACTCAAAATAAGATGTTGACCAAAAATTCTGACTTTTGACTGCAAAATGACCATTTTGCCCATGCAGTTGACTGTAGTTCAAATGGAGCTTTTGACTGTGCAAATTGGCATTGTGAGTCTTGAGATTTGACATGTAGATGCTTGCAATGTATATAGGCCTATGGGACTTGATTGAGCCATTGAAAACCTAAAATTCCTTGGAATAAACAAAACCCTAATTTTGACTGGCTTAGGAGGATGTCTGACTGGGCAACCCTTTGAGAGATCTTGAACCATTTGAAGATAATTCTTGATAAATCTTGGAGAATATGGGAGGGAAAATTTTGGGTACAACACTACAGGTGCTCAAAGGGCTGTTCGTCGTGCTCAGGCTGGAGGACCTCCCCTACGCATCATCAATCCTGGGTGTTGTACCCCAAAATTTTCCCTCCCATATTTCTCAATACATTTCAAGTGAGGTCCTCAAAATTCTCAAGGAAGTCCAAGGGTTGACCAGACAAACTCTCTCCTAAGGCAGTCTACCCCAAATTAGGGGTTTCAGTTTGCATCAAGATGTTTGAATCAAAAGGGGTCCCAAATGCTCACCATTGTCCTAATATGTTCTCAAGATCATCCATGTCAAGTTTCAAGCCTTGCAGAGAAAGTTTGTTCAGTCAATTGCTCAAAGGCCTGAAAATCGACTGTGTTAAGGCAAAAGTCAATTGTTGTCCCCATACAGTCAAACCTCAAGATTTTTGGTCAACATCCTCATTTTTAAGTTTCACTCATCATTTGATCAAGGGTTGATCATGATTCCTCAAGGATTGCTCACAATTCATCAAAACCCAAAAGTTGCTAAATTAGGGTTTTACAAGAAAAGTCAACTAAACTTTGACCAAGCATAACTTTCTCATGTTTTATTAGAAATGACCCATCCAAAGCTCATTTTGAAGAGGATGCAGTACCCTACAATTCATCTTCAGCTCCCAAGTTCAAAATATGCACTCACAAGAAGTTACAAATTTGGACATTATAGGTCATTTTGAAAAGTCAACAAAAATACCTTTTTTGTCAAAGCTTCATACATGAACATGGAAGACTAAATTGAGATGAGACCAAAATTTTTGTTTAGAGGACATCCTAAGCTTTCTAAAAAGTCCAAGAACACATCACTAGGGTCAAAATTGAAAGAGTTATACATTAGTGAAGTTGACCTTTTTTGTAAAATTGCCAAAAGTCAAAAGTGCCTCAAATTGCATTTTTTTGTCAAATGGGCCCAACTTTTTGTGCTTGTATTGAGTTTGTAACATGGTCCACGACCCATGATCCTTCCCACTTGCATTTATTTTATTTTAGTCATTTATTTTGATTTTTATTTCATTTAAATCAAATTAAATCAAAACAAAATCATGAAAAATATCAAAATCATTTAAACTATGAGATTTTATGCATATTTCAGGTCCATGAATAGCTGGCAATGAGATCAAATCGTGCAAGGCTTGTTTGTACACAAAAAGATTGGTTTTTGGCTTGTTTTGGAAAGATTTACATGAGAATCAAATCTTGATCAATGATCATTATTGGAGAAGATTGGATACAAACTTGTAAACCTAATTCACTCAAGGCTACATATAGAAAAATCCAGGCCAAATGCACAAGGGTTTGAGGCATGAGAAGTTGAGGAAAAACTTGGAAAAATTCAAGAAAAGTAGCAATCTATTTTCATAGTTCCAGGCGCTTTCAAGTCATTCCAAACACTCCTTTCACTTGTTGGGCATTCAAGGAGTTCATCCCAACCATTAGCAAGCGTTTTTGTGCACAAAAACTCACTGTAAGTGTCTCACGACATTGGCACTTTCTTGAAATTCAATCTCACAATTCTGGCATTTATAGCATGAATTCTTTACATATTCTTGTTCAGTGAAACATTTGCAAGCTAATGAATATGATCAATTGCGTTTTTGTTAGCCATACTGAGATCCACCATTGTTAGGGTTTAGGTTTCGTTTTTAGGGGTTTTGGTTTCAGGTACAATTGGCCATGAAGAGTGGTACCATGATGCTCGTGAGGTTGCCACGAGTTGATTGGTACCACTAGAATTGATTTATCATGCGCGCAGTGGATTTTGAAAAATCACAGGGGCTATACCTACAGAGAACGTTTGTAGGTAAAAGTTGTTTTACCTAAGACGATGGACGCTTGGGGAAGATGATGGCGTGGCAGGTAGTGATTCATCCATTTAAGTTTCGCGCGTTTTTGATATGTTAATTTGCTTTTGCTAATATAATGTTTTTTTACTATTCCCTATACAACAAAGCGCGTTGGCTCAGCTGGTCATGAGGTATGTGGAAAAGCCAAAGGGCCTGAGTTTGATCCCCAGGCCCCCTTGTTCTTCAATACTATTTTGCCATATGTAATTCCATGCGTAGGTTTCCCATAGATCCACCATGAACCATCAACTCTCAACCATTGGATCCAAAGCAGACTAAATCCCACGCCTGGCACATGAAGGTCTACCATGCATCTTAGTAAAGCCAACGCAGTGGATCATGGAAGTCAACGTGGACCCATGCTTATTGGGCTCAGATATGCTATGGACACCCCCCTTTTCACTTTGATACCAGGCCCAATTCCTTTTTTCTTTTCTTTTATATATTTTCTTTTGTTTATTTATTTATTTGATAAATTATTTTCTAACACAAATTTAATCCTTTTTTTTATAAAAAAAACTCATAAAAATCAATTTCATCAAATTTAGGTTTTTTTTATATTTTGTCAAAATTAATTTAATTTGTTTAATTTAATTTTAGGGTAACTTTAATCTAACTTTTTGTAAATAATTAAAAACAAATTAGAAAATTAGGTTTTATTTGATTTAATTTTTATTTTATTTTCTTAAAATAACCAAAATACAAAAGTAGGCCAAAATTAATTATTTTTATTAATTTAAATTAATTAGTAATTAGGTTTGTATTTATTCATTAAAACCTTATTTTCTTAAAATAATCAAAAACAACCAAAAAATGACTTTTCTTTTAATTAGGATTAGACGGAGTCAAAACCCTAATTTTCTCTTGTTCTCGATCCATCGCACGCGTTTATTTATTTTTTACAATATTAATGTAACTGCTTATGGGATGTAATAGTTTAATTAGGACTTTTCTTTATTTATCGTTTTACGGGTTTTTGGCTATGTAATTAATCCCCCTCCTGAAACCTTGTAATAACGTAGCTTTATTTCTCGCATTTTAATTCTCGTAAATATTAACTGCTAGATGTATGATAATAGGGTTGCATGACAAGACTGTATGTTAATTTTAAAATGGTTAGCAAACCCTAAATGTGCAAAGATAATAACTGAAATCAAATCACTCGCACATGCGCACTTCTAGGGTATACTCTCACTTCAGTTGTCTTCGGTTAACGATCATTAAGTATAGGGTGTTTTAGTGGTCGCCCTCTTGTCTAAACAAAGATCAAATGTCCTGTTCGAAAATGTTGCCTCGGACATGTTGCCTCAGAAATGTTGCCTCGAATATGATCTTAAGACATTAGGGTTATTACTAAAACGTCCTAACATTGCTTTAGTGATCGTACTTCCCTTTCGAATTGACCCTTACAACTCCAACGACGGTGCTACCTACTCACTAATAGTGGGATAACATTGTCTAAAGGAAAAAAAACAGAAACATTCTCTTTTCGAGTAGGTAGATGCTAGTAGGTACTTGCTCAAAATCAAACTTTCACACTTACACTCTTTTTTTCAAACAAAGTTTTAAAAAACACTTCGTAACACTCTTGAAGACAGAAGCAAGGGTTAAATTGAAGTAAAATAAAAACTTTTCAAAAATACACAAACATTGAAGCAATTTTTAAAATGATGAGCAAGTACCTAAGAGCCCGTGGAAAACCACGGATAGAAAGGGTGCTAATACCTTCCCTTTCTATAATCTACCCCCCGTACTCAAAATCTCGAAAAAGGAATTTTTTTGTGCTTTTTTCCTTTCCAGTTAGATAAAATAAAAGTCGATGGCGACTCTTGCTTACCGTGACATTTTGCAAACACAAACCCAAAACACAAATCAGCATTTTCCTAAAACAATCCGGTTATGCCACCGTATCACACTGGGGTCAATGCACTTGAAGACATTAATGGTGATTCTGACATTGACAATTGGATCTTCCTGACTACCAACGGTGGACTCAGTAATTGGACTGCCAAGGACTTTGTGCCGGTTACTTTTGTTCAGGATTAATTGTATTTTTAATTTTTTTGGATATTGTTGTACCCCAAAATTTGCCCTCCCATATTCTTCAAGATTTGACAAGAATAATTCTCAAGGTGCTCAAGATTGCTCAAGGATTGTATAGTCAAACCATCTCCTAAGCCAGTTGAAATTAGGGTTTTTGTTCTTTCAAGGAATTTGGGGTTTTCAATGGTTCAATCAAATCTCAAGCACCTACATGCCAAGTTTCAAGACTCACAGTGCCAATTTGCACAGTCAAAAGCTCCATTTGACCTACAGTCAACTGCAGGGGCAAAATGGTCATTTTGCAGTCAAAAGTCCGAATTTTTGGTCAACATCTTATTTTGAGTCCACAATCATCATTTGATCGAGTCTTGATCATGATTCCACAAGGATAGCTCAAAAATCATCAAGATGCAAAAAGTTACTATTTTTGGATAGTAGAAAAGTCAATTGTATCTTGACCAGGGCATAACTTTTTCATGGTTCATCAGAAAAATCCCATCCAATGCTAATTTTTAATGGAATGACATTTCCTACAATCCATCTTCACACTCCAAGTCCAATAAATGCTCTCACAAAAAGTTATCAATTTCTACATTATAGGTCAATTTCAAAAGTCAACAAAAATGCACTTTAAGTCAAAGACCATAACTTGAGATTGGTAAATCCAAATGACATGGGACCAAAGGCATTGGTTATAGGACTTCAAGACCTTTCCAAAATGTCCAATAACATGTTCATATGATCAAAATTGAGCAAGATATGCATTGGAGAAGTTGGGAAATTTTTGTGAATTTGCAAAAGTCAACTTTGCTCAAAACACCTTGTTTTTGCTAATGGGCCTCAAATTTCTTCTTGAAACTTTATCCATGGCTTATGCACGACCCATCAAGCTTAATTGAATTTATTTTCTTATTTTTAATTAATTAATTGGATTTTAATCAATATTAATTCATTTAATTAATTTAAATTGTAGGAAAATACAAAGATTTGATTTTTCAATCTTTTTGTGAAGCAAATGTGGTCAAGATATGCTGGCAATTTCGTGTACAAATCAAATATGCAAAAATCTCCAAGTTTGCCAACTTTCTTCAATCATGAAAATACAAAAAGATTTGATTTTCAATTAAATATTCAATCATCATTCCAATGGATTTTTGTGCAAGATTTTAACCTAATTTCAGTCTCCTATAAATACACAAGCAAACCCTGATCATGCACACGTGAGAAAGCTGCAGACAAAGCCATAACCATATTGAAAAAATTCAAGAAAATTGCAAAAACTGATTTCTATATTCTAGCACGATTCAAAAGCTTTTGTAGATTCTAATACCTTGCAGGAGTTCTCAGGGACGTTTTGCAATCAAAACCAAGCATTGAAGCTCAAAGAATCATCAAGAATAGAGTCACGGTTTGCATTTTATTTTGAGAATTGTACAGCTTAATTCATGCATCATTAACATGATTTTGTGTTTGATTTATGTTACTAGGGACTGTACAAAGCTAATGGTATAGCTCAATTGAATTATAACGCCATAAATCACAGAATGCCATTGATGAATTTTAGGGTTCATAAGCTTTCAAATTAGGGCTTTGCAATACAGGAAAAATTAAGCCTTGTGAGACCCATGATTGAACTCGTTAGGACAAGACGAAAACAAAGGGACCATCGCGAAGTATTTATATAAAACACAGCCCTAATCGCTATTTTTCGTCACACTGTTTAGTGGGGGTTAAAAACCCCCGCTATCTAATGTTATAATTGCAGGTACAAGGAAGAAGACGAGGACGTGTTGATACGTGGTTGGTTCGTTTGAAAAGGCGCGCGTGTTTTTGTTTTTTACAGCATATGAATTGATTTATATATATTATATTTACTTGTTATTATATTATCAGATGCGCGTTCTAGTTCAATTGGCAAAGGCGTGGGAGCATTAACCATTGGGACCTGGGTTCGAATCCAAGGTCCCCCAAAATACTTGTTTCTATTTTTTCTTCACATAATCATATGCAGCTTTCCAGGATATGTCCTACCATGCGCTTCAAATATCCAGGTGCCATGTGTCTAAGACTCAAATCCAATGGTCCAAAGCTGGATGACCATCATACTCCTGGTCAACACACGCGTAGACAATCATTAAAGTCAAACAGGCTTGAGAGATTAATGGGCCAGAATTGCAACAAATACCTCCATAATGGGCCAGCACCCCCCCCCCCCCTTGGTTTATTTTTCTTTTAATTCTTTTTCTTTTTTCTTCTTTATTCTAATTATTTACTATAATTATTTTTATTACTTAAATTAACCAAATTAATTTTTTATAATAAATTCAGAAAACTAAAATATTTTTATTATCATTAATTTCACCTTTAATTCATTATTTTTGTAAATAAATTCTAATGTAATTAATTTAGTTAATTAGGTTAATTTTGACTTTTTTCATAATAAATAAAACTAACATAGAATTAGGGTTTTGACAATTTTAATCATCTTTTTATTTTATTTTATTTTCATTAAAAACATAAAAAACTTAAAAAATATTTCTTTTATTTAATTAATTAGAATTAGGTTTAATTAAATGCAAAAAGGACCAAAAACTCATTCTTTCTCAAAAAAGGGTCAAAACCCTAAGGACTTCTCCGATTTAATTTTCTTTCGCGCATATTAATTTTTTATCATTATTATGTAATTGCTCCGAGGATGTAATAGCGTAATTAGGACCTCTTTATCGCTTTCTTTATTTTCTCGCATTTATTTTTCAAAGGGTTGCTTTTGGCGATGTAAATACCCGGCGCCTTGTAATAGCGTAGATTTACTTTCCGCAATTTACTTTCCGCAACTATTAATTGTTATGCATGACAAGACTTGTATGAAATTAAAATCAACCCGTAGCTCACCATAACCTGTGCAAAGATAATTTAACTGAAACCTGACACACGTGCACATGCCACTCTTAGGGTACGCCTCACTTGGTTGCCTCGACGTGGTCATTGAGTATAGGGTGTTTTAGAGGTCGCCCTCCTGTCTAAAGATCCAAGTTGCCTCGAAACGGTTGCCTCGGGAAAAAAAAGGATCTAGGACACTAGGGTTACCGCTAAGGCGTCCTACTATTTCTTTGGATACCACATGTCCCTATAATCGAATTGACCCGAAAAACTCCAACGATGGTGCTACCTATTTTTCAATAGTGGGATAGTACTGTCTAAAGGACATTTACACAGCTTAATTTCTTTTGAGTAGGTAGAGGTTCTTAGATACTTGCTTTTTCAAAACAAAAACAACTTTTCGCACCTACACTTTTCTGACAAAAGTTTTCAAACAACACTTCATACACTCTTGAGGACTGATACAAGAGTTAAATCGAAGTTTTCAAACAAACTTTTTCAAAACCCACGAACACAAGAAAAGCAAACTCTTTTTGAAAACATAGTGAGCAAGTACCTAAGAGCCCGTGGATAACCACGGATAGAAAGGGTGCTAACACCTTCCCTTTCTATAATCTACCTCCTGAACCGAGAAACATCTCGAAAAGGAATTTTGCTGTGCTTTTGTCCTTTCCTTGTTGGAGAACATAAAAGACGGTGGCGACTCTTGCTTACCGCGACATTTCGCGAACCAGCATTTCAAAACAGTCAGTTCTATTTCCACCGATCACAGATATGTAATTTAAAAACAATATAAACTCTATAGCCATGTGTCTTACCCGAGGCACAATGGTTCTATTTGTGAGGGTTATCATGTTTCATTTTCATATGACATCAATAAAGCATTGGACGTTTGCATACAAATTTTGATCTCTTTGTCTTTCTTTTTGTTTATTTTGTCTATACAGCTATACTCTTACACACACTCACGTATCCAAATGCAGATCCATATCCACTCTGGATCCCATTGAAAAAAAGTTCTGCTACTGCTCATTATGACTTTGAAAATCCGATCAACCAAGCCAAGTACGAAGGTGAGAAAGATTGTGAGGTACCCAGAGAACTTGCTAGACTATTATAGCAGGAAGAAAGGGTCATACAGCCTCATGAAGAGCCGGTTGAGACAGTGAACTTGGGTACCGAGGAAGACAGAAAAGAGGTTAAGATAGGTGCAAATCTGGAGCCTAATGTCAAACAGCAGTTGGTATAGATGTTGCATGAATATGTTGAAATCTCCGCCTGGTCATATAAAGACATGCCGAGACTAGACACAGATATAGTGGTTCATCGTCTGCCGACTAAAGAAGACTGCCCTCCGGTAAAGCAAAAGGTCCGTCATATGCGCCCCGAGATGTCAGAGAAGATTAAAGCCGAGGTTATGAAGCAGTTCAACGCAGGGTTCTTATTTGTCACCTCATATCTGCAGTGGGTTGCTAATGTGGTTCCAGTACCTAAGAAAGATGGTAAAGTATGAATGTGTGTGGATTACAGAGACCTGAACAGGGAAAGCCCTAAGGATGACTTCCCGCTTCCTCACATTGATGTTCTGGTTGACAACACCGTGCAACACAAAGTATTTTCCTTCATGGACGGCTTCTCTGGCTACAATCAGATCAAGATGGCACCTGAAGACATGGAGAAGACAACCTTTGTTACACAGTGGGGCACTTTCTGCTACAAGGTGATGCCGTTTGGGTTGAAGAATGTTGGGGCAACTTATCAGTGAGCTATGGTAGCTCTGTTCCATGACATGATTCACCATGAGATAGAGGTTTACATCGATGATATGATAGCCAGGTCTCAAACTGAAGAAGAACATCTTGATCATCTACAAAAGTTATTTGATAGGTTGAAGACGTACAAGCTGAGGTTAAATCCGAACAAGTGCACCTTCGGGGTAAGGTCTGGTAAGTGTTTGGGATTCATCGTCAGTGAAAAAGGTATTCAGGTAGACCCTACAAAGGTGAAGGCCATACAAGAGATGTCGGCTCCCCGTACAGAGAAGGAAGTTAGAGGTTTCTTAGGACGCCTAAATTACATTGCCCGATTCATTTCACATCTGACTGTTACTTGTGAGCCAATCTTCAAGCTCCTGAAGAAAGATCAAGTGGTAAAGTGGAATGACGAATGCCAAGCAGCCTTTGACAGAATCAAACAATATCTCCAAGAGCCTCCTATTCTGATGCCTCCGACTGAAGAAAGACCTTTGATAATGTACTTAAAAGTGCTAGATAATTCAATGGGGTGTGTGTTGGGGCAGCATGACGAGTCTGGTCGAGAAGAGCATGCAATATATTACCTTAGCAAAAAAGTTTACCGACTGTGAAACACGATACTCACTGCTTGAGAAAACTTGTTGCGCTTTGGCATGGGTTGCTCGCCGACTGAGACAGTATATGTTGATCCACACTACTTTGTTGATATCTAAGATGGACCCGATCAAGTACATTTTCGAGAAGCCCGCTCTCTCCGGAAGGATAGCAAGGTGGCAAATGATCTTAACCGAATACGACATCCAATACACAACCCAAAAAGAAATCAAGGGAAGTGTGTTAGCGGATCATTTGGCACATCAGGCTATGGACGACTACCAGTCCATGAATTTCGAGTTCCCGGATAAGAATATCATGTTGGTAACCGACTGTGAAGGATCTGAGGAAGGATCCTGATGGTCTATGTATTTTGATGGAGCCTTAAACGCACTGGGTAATGGTATCGGCACCGTAATCATATCTCCTTAGGGTTGTCATACTCCATTCACTGCCCGATTATATTTCAACTTTACCAATAACATGGTGGAGTATGAAGCATGTATCATGGGTCTTAGAGCTGCTCTTGACCTAAGGATCAAGTTCTTGAGTGTATTCGGGGATTCCGCTTGGTGATAAGTCAGATCAAAGGCGAGTGGGATACAAAGCACCCAAACCTTATTCCTTAAAAAGAGTATGTACTGACACTGCTAACGCATTTTGAATAGATCACCTTTGAACATCTCCCACGAGAAGAGAATCAATTAGTGGATGCGCTAGCTACTATGTCGTCAATGTTCAAGGTCAGGTGGGACAATGAAGCTCCCCAAATCACTATTGAGAGGTTAGATGAACCGGCATACTGCTGTGAGATCGATACTGGGGAGGTAGCCGACAAACCTTGGTTTCATGAGGTGAAAAGGTATCTCGAGGCCCAAGAATACCCCGAGGGGGCATCTGTCAATGACAAGAAATTTCTGAAAGGTATGCTGCAAAGTTCTTCCTCAGCAATGGAATCCTCTATAAGTGAAACCATGACTCTACTTTACTGCGGTGTGTAGACAAGAGCGAGGCAGAGAGGATTATGGCAGACCTACACAAAGGTACCTTTCGCACTCATTCCAGTGGACATACCATGGCAAAGAAAATCCTACGGGCAGGATATTATTGGTCCACTATGGAAGCCGACTGTTATCAGCATTCTCGAACCTGTCATAAGTGCCAAATCTATGCTAATAAGGTGCATGTACCTCCAGTTACTTTGAATGTTTTGATCGCTCCCTGGCCTTTTGTAATGTAGGGCATTGACATGATCGGCGAGATCAAACCTACCGTGTCCAATAGGCATCGCTTCATCCTAGTGGCCATTGATTACTTTACGAAGTAGGTTGAGGCTGCCTCCTTTGCTACGGTTACTAAGAACATGGTGGCACAGTTCATCAAGAATAACCTGGTGGGTCTTTATGGTATCCTTGAGAGAATCATCACACACAATGGTACCAACCTCAACAACTCAATGATCACTGAACTCTGTAAGCAGTTCAAGATTTAGCATCACAACTCTTCTCCTTACCGGCCGAAGATGAATGGGGTTGTTGAAGCTGCTAACAAGAATATCAAAAAGATCATACAGAAGATGACGGTGACATACAAAGACTGGCACGAGATGTTACTGTTTGCTCTTCACGGGTACCGTACTTCAGCACGTACGTCGACAGGGGCAACACCCTATTCTCTGGTATATGGTATAGAGGTTGTCCTGGTCCATATCCCTTCTCTACGGATTATGAAGGATGCGGGTTTGAGCGAAGATGATTGGATCCAGACTCGACTTGATCAATTGAGCTTAATCGACAAGAAAAGACTTATTGCTGTCTGCCATGGTCAAATGTATTAGAAACGGATGATCAAGGCCTTCAACAAGAAAGTCAGATAACAAGAGTATCAAGTAGGGGATCTGGTAATCAAGCGCATCATGCTGCCGCAAGGTGATCCCACGGGAAAATGGACTCCCACCTATGAGGGGCCATTTGTAGTCAAGAACATATTTTTCAGTGGAGCCATGATTCTGACCACCATGGATGGTGACGACCTTCCACACCCTGTTAATGCGGACATAGTGAAAAAATACTACGCATAATAAAGACCCGCTAGGTTGACACACCTAGGCAAAAATAAGGGCGTCACGGCGAACCAAAAGGGTTCGGGCAAAAATTAGGGATAAAAATGAAAAAATGTGTACATCCGACAAGTCGAAAACCTGAAAAGGCGGCTTGGGCAAAAAAGGATATCCCAGTGGACTAAAAACCTGAATGGGCGGTCCAGGAAAAAATTAGGGATTAAAGCGTATCACTATGTCCCATTGGATCACCTTGCGAGCAGACTTCAGTAATCAACTATCAAGCTCAAACGGTACCAACCAATCCAGTTAGCTTCGGACAAGCAGCAAAGTGATGAGATGCTCGAAGACATATACGGAAATAGAAGAATTGAAACCCAATGGGATCACTACACATAGTTGTCTTATTTTTTTTTACACAATTTCTGTAATAATTTCCACTTTTACGGCGTTGTTCTCTTACTAGAGCGTCAGCCTCCTTGTAAAAAACGCCTGTTATAAGCAAATTTCAAATCAATACAAAGCGTCTTTCAAGTACAAAACTCTGTGTTTGTTTTTCCTTTTTCTATTTTGTTTTGCAAAAACGTCCAATGTTTTATTCTTGACATATGCATTTGAATATGGTTACTGTTCACAAATATCTGCATATAAAATAGAAAGACAGTTACTAAGAACTCAAAGAAATTGGTGCAAAACCTAAATACCGATAGTTACCCCGTCCGTCATGGTGCAAGGGACAGAGACAGTTGGAAACAAAGTCATTATCACATATAAGCCAGTGATACCTATACTCCCTGCAGAGTCGAGACGACCAAGGTTCGACCTCCGTGTGCATAAGCAGAAATTCCTTCCCCAGGAGGTTCCTTCAGAAAGCTAATATCTGCATTCCCCAGCCGAGCTGTATAATCATGAGCAGTTTATAAAGCCATCTCCTGAGCAGAGTTTATTTCTCTGACAGCGAAAGCTCAATCTCCAACAGAGCTCTTCTACCCAACAATGGAAGTTCATCCCCAGCTGAGTTTATTTCTCTAAATCAGTGGATCTTCCAGCAGAGTATCTCCCTTCCCCATAGAGTCATTCCCCCACAGGATTATTCTCAGACAGAGTCTCGCCCGACAGAATATTCTCGAGTAGAATGAACGCAAATCTCCAGTTAATCATTTTCGTTCATTATCCCCAGCGGAAATGAAGAACTCGACTCATCATACTCTCTAGCAGCGGTCCAAGATTTATTTTCCCAAACTAGAGAGTATCACAACAGCATTGCATATCCATACATCATAGCATGCGCATATATATCATACAGCACAATCTCATTTATTTTGAGAACACCATTACTCAATGCATTTCATGCATCATGACATTACATACGATTAACTCTTTACCTTTCAGGGAAAGATGCACTCAAATTCTCACGAGTCCTCTCTGGTTCAGTCAAACTGACACCAAGGTTTCTATTTCAGTTAAGGATATTCTAACACTTTCTCTGGTTCAGTCAAACCGACACTAAGGTTTCTATTCTAGTTGAAGATGTTTTAAGACTTTCGTTTGGGTCAGCCGAATCACCGCTAAGATTCCTCTGATTTCTATGCCATTCAAAGTTAATCTGAGACCTCTCTCGGGATCAGTCAAATCGATATTAAGATTTCTCTCCTAGTTGAAGTTCTCACAAGTTTTCTCTGGTTCAGTCAAACCGACACTAAGGTTTCTATTCTAGTTGAAGACATTTTAAGACTTTTGTCTGGGTCAGCCGAATCGCTGCTAGGATTCCCCTGATTTATATGTCATTCAAAGTTAATCCGAGACCTCTCTCAGGATCAGTCAAATCGATACTAAGATTTCTCTCCTAGTTGAAGTTCTCACAAGTTTTCTCTGGTTTAGTCAAACCGACACTAAGGTTTCTATTCTAGTTGAAGACATTTTAAGACTTTCATCTGGGTCAGCCGAATCGCCGCTAAGATTCCCCTGATTTCTGTACCAGTCAAAAATAATCTGAGACCTCTCCCGGGATCAGTCAAATCGACACTAAGATTTCTATCCCAGTTGAAGTTCTCACAAGTTTCCCCTGGTTCAGTCAAATCGATACTGATTTCTATTCCAGTTCAAGCTATGAAGCCCGGAAATCGACCGGATAGTATCTTGATTTCACCAAAATACTACGAAGCCTGGAATCGACCAGATAGTGGTATATCTTAAATTCAAGCTATGAAGCTCGGAAATCGATTGGAAAATAGATTAACCCCCAGCAAGTTACTATGAAGCCTGGAAATCGACCGGATAACAGTACAAGATAATATGAAGCCTGGAATCGACCAGATAGTGGTATAAGACACTGTGAAGCCTGGTGCATGACCAGATAACGGTATAAGACACTGTGAAGACTGGAGCATGACCAGATAGTGGCAAAGGACACTGTGAAACCTGGGACATGACCAGATAACAGTATAAGGCATTGTGAAGCTTGGAATTCGACCAAATAGCAGTTTACTCAGCCAATTACTATGAAGCCCTGAAATTGACCGGATATTAGTATGCCTCGAGTTCAAGTTCAACCAGAATGCGACCAGATAACCACTTAAATCCTTCTGAAGCCTGGAGAACGACCAGATAGCAAGTTTAATCTCATCTCTCCAGTAAGTCACTGTGAAACCTGGAGCGCGGCCAGATAGCAATTAATCTTATTATCCTCAGCAAATCACTGTAAAGCCTGGAGCACGACCAGATAGTAGTTCACTTTCACCTCCTCAACTAAAAGAGGATTCCCCAGTAGAGTAACAACAACTGAAGCTCCTAAAATTCTACTTCTCCCAAGACAAAGACTGACATTCCTCAGCAGATCCCTCTCAATGACAGGAACAGGAATCCTCATCAAAGGAATATCTCATAAAATCAAAATTATTCTGGATGGCATCTTTAAGCCCATCTTTGACGCTTCGCCATCACCTCTGCCGGATGGCATCTTTAAGCCCATCTCCGACGATTCTCCATCATATTTTCCAAATGGCATCTGTAAGCCCATTCCCGATACTACCTGCACAGTCCCACACCATCTCAGACGAGTGCAAATTTCTGGGCACTTAGTGTTCAATCATCTTCCACCTTCAGATTACGAAAGACAGACAAGCCAATCTACATCCTTAGGTTTAAGAAGATTGAACAGGGGCAGCTGTTGTACCCCAAAATTTTCCCTCTCATTTTACTCAACACATGCCCATTGAGGTCCTCAAGTTGCTCAAGCATGCCCAAGAGTTGACCAGACAAACTCTCTCCTAAGGTAATGTACCCCAAATTAGGGTTTCCATTTTCATCAGGGTATGGGACCTCCAAAGGTCCCAAATGATTTCCATGGTCCTAATATGTTCTCAAGATCATCCATGTCAAGTTTTATGCCTTGCACAAGAGGTTTTCTTAGTCAACTGCTTAGATGCCTAAAAATCAACTGTACTAGGTCAAAAGTCAACTGTGGCCCACATATAGTCAAACTTCAAGATTTTTGGTCAACTTAACATTTTGAAGTGATATTCATAATTTGATAAAGGGTTGATCATGATTCCCCAAGGAATGCCCCAAATTCATCAAAACCAAAAAGTTGCTAAATTAGGGTTTTTGAGGAAAAGTCAACCAAACTTTGACCAAGCATAACTTCCTCATACTTTATCAGAAATTTTCCATCCAAAGCTCATTTTTAAGAGGATCAAATTCCCTACAATTCATCTTCATCCCTCAAGTTCAAAATATGCACTCGTAAAAAGATATGAATTTCTACATTATAGGTACTTTTGAAAAGTCAACAAAAACACCTTTTGGGTCAAAGCTTATTACATGAACATGGAAGACCCAATTCAGATTAAACCAAAAGGGTTGTTTAGGGGACATCCTAAGCTTTCTAAAAAGTTCAAGAATACCTCTCTAGGGTTAAAATTGGAGGAGATATGCCTTGGCAAAGTTGGTCATTTTTGCAAAATTGCCAAAAGTCAAATAAGCTCAAAAACACATTTCTTGTCAAGTGGGCTTAGTTTTTCATGATTGAATCTTGATTGTGACATGGTCCACGACCCAAATCAGCACTCACACATTTTTTGCTTCATTTATTTATTTTATTTTGATTTTTATCATTTAAAAGTCAAATTAAATCAAATAAATAGCAAAAAACATCAAAGATTTGTTTTGTGATCAGATTTTTGGTGGAATCAAACCCAATCAAGCTAGCATATCATATACAAGTCATGCAAGGGTTGATTGAATCAAAAATAGCATGATTTTGGTTATTTTGGAAAGATATCATACAAAAACAAAACCAAATCAAATCTCCTTAATTCACAAAGATATGCATGTTTTTTGTTAACCTAATACAATCCAGTACTTATACAGAACACAACCAATGCAAAAAACACAAGGGTTGAGGTCGTGCAAGCTAGGAAGCAAAACTCAAACTTTTCCAAAAAAGTGTGGATCGGTTTCAAGCTTAGAGGGTAATTCAAAGCAGTTCAAAGCTATCAATCTCTTCCTGGATATCTCCTGAAGCTAATAGGATCATTTGCACGCCTCAAAACTCCAGGAATCAACCTCCACGTCTCTCACGGTTTGGCATATTTCTTGAATTTGATTTTGGTTATTTACGCATGGTTAACAACTTTTAAGCATAGCATGATATTTGTATAATCATTTAGAATGTTTTGGTTTAATTGATTTTGCATTTTAATGATTGTTTGAACAATTGCCATTATTAGGGTTTGTTCTTGCGTTTTAGGGTTTCTTTATGCAGGTAAAATTGGGCCAAGAAAAGAGTACTATCATACTCGTGAGATCAAAACGAGTTGATTGGTATATCTAGAATTGATTTATCATGCTTGCTGTGAATTTTGGAAGTTTGCAGGTTTGTAGCTATGGAGCATGTCCATAGTTATAAGTATCGTGCCTAAAACGACGGACTGGGGAAGAAGATGATGAGGTGGCTGATAACCACTGGTTCGTTTGAATTAAACGCGTGTTTTTATTTTTTTCCAGTTTATTCACGTTTTAACATATAATATGTATTGTTGTTATTATGTTAACAACTAAGCAACGCAACGCAGTTGGCAAGGACGTGTGTTTGAAAATGGGAGGACCTGGGTTCGATCCCAGGTCCAAGCACTTTATTATTTTCTTCATATTTGATTACAGATTCCATACTTTAAATTGTCAGGCGTCCACCATGCACCACAACATCCAGCTAATGGATCATCTCCATCACCAATCCAACGTCCCATGCAGCAAGGTCCATGGTACACCCTCCAAGCATGGTCACCACTGAATCTAGCGCAGGATTGGGCTCTGTCATAATGGGCTTGGAATAATTCAACAACACACCCCCCATTCAGCTTACAAAACAGGCCCAATTTCCTTTCTTTTTATCTTAATTCTTTTATTTTAATTATTTTATTAATTATTTCCTTTTTATAAATAACACCAAAAATCTTTTTTTTTCATTAAATCAAAAAATCACAAAAAAACATTGAAAATCATATTTTTCATAAAAATATTTTATTTCCATAATTAATTAGATTAATTTAATTTAGGGAAATTTAATTCCTTTTTTACATAATTTAAATCAATTAAAAATTAGGGTTAATTTGTACATAGTTCAATTTTTCTCAAAAAATAACCAAATTATTTTTTCAATTAGATTTTTAGGTCTTCTGATTATTTCTCGCATTTAATTTGTCGCGCGTGCCTTTAATTTCTTTTTTCTATTATTGTAACTGTTTCGAGGTTGTAATAGATTAATTAGGGTTTTAAACTTCCGCATTTTATTTTCATTTAAATAATTGTGTATCTGTCCAAAATCCCTGTAATAGTTAAGACTTTAAACTTTCCGCACTTTTAATTCTCGCAAATTATAAACGGTTAGATGTATGCTAATAGGATTGTATGGAAAGAATACTTGAAAATTAAAACGGTAGAAAACCCTAAATGTGCAAAGACAAATTAACTGAAAAAATTCACTCGCACATGCTCACTCCTAGGGTTTACTTCCACTTCGGTTGCCTTCGGTTAAACCTTCATAAAGTATAGGGTTTGTTAGTGGTCGTTCTCTAGCCCTGAAAGATCTCAAATGACCCATTCGGATGTTGCCTCGGAAAAATATCTTTAAGGCTTTAGGATGATTACTAACACCTCCTAACATTGCTTTTATGATCGTACTTGTCCCTTCAAATGTCCCTTAAAACTCCAACGACGGTGCTACCTATTCCTTAATAATAGGATAGCATTGTCTAAAGGAAGACGAACAAGCTTTTTTTTCGAGTAGGTAGATAATTGTTAGGCACTTGCTCAAAACAAACAAACTTTTTCACACCAAACACTTTTCAGACAAAGTTTTCAAAAACAACTTCGTAACACTCTTGAGGACAGAAACAAGGGTTGAAATGAAGTAAATTAAAACTTTTCAAAAAAACACAAACACACAAGCAATTTTCAAAAATGAGCAAGTACCTAAGAGCCCATGGAAAACCACTGATAGAAAGGGTGCTAACACTTTCCCTTTCTATAATCTACCCCTCGTACTCAGAAACATCTCGAAAAAGGTTTTTTCTGTTCTTTTTCCTTTTCCTGGTTGGATAAAATAAAAGTCGGTGGCGACTCTTGCTTACCGCGATATTTGCGAACAAAAAACGCAAACCAGTATTAACCGTCGGTTCTGCCACCGTATCACAACTGCCCTTTCAAGTTTTCAGTCCACCGGGATACCCTTTTTTGCCCAAGTCTCCCTTTCAGGTTTTCAACTTGCCGGGTGTACAGATTTTTTTGTTTTATCCCTATTTTTTGCTCGAACCTTTTGGTTCGCCGGGATGCCCTTGTTTTGCCTAGGTATGTCAACCTAGCGGGTCTCTTATGCGTAGTATCTTTTGACTATGTCCGTGTTTACAGGGTGCGACAGGTCGTTGCCATCCGTAGTGGTTAAGATCATTGCTCCAACAGAGAATATGCTTTTGATCACAAACGTTCCTTCATATGTTGGAGTCCATTTGCCCCTGGGATCACCCTGCGGTAGTATGATGCGCTTGATCACCAGATCCCCGACTTAATACACTTGTTATTTGACCTTTTTGTTGAAAGCCTTGATCATCTGTTTTTGATACATTTGACCATGACAGACAACAGTAAGCCTTTTCTCATCAATCAAGTTCAGTTGATCAAGTCGAGTCTGGATCCAGACATCTTCACTCAAACCTGCATCCTTCATGATTCTCAGAGAAGGGATCTGGACCTCAATAGGAAGGACAGCTTCCATACCGTATACCAGAGAGTAAGGTGTTTCCCCGGTCGATGTACGCGTTGTGGTACGGTAATCATGAAGAGAAAACGGTAGCATCTTATGCCAGTCTTTGTAGGTTACTATCATTTTCTGTATGATCTTCTTAATATTCTTATTTGCGACTTCAACAGCACCATTCATCTTTGGCTGGTAAGGAGAAGAATTATGGTGTTGGATCTTGAATTACGTGCACAGTGCGGTGATTATAGTATTGTTGAGATTCGTACCATTGTTTGTGATGATTCTCTCTAGGATACCATAGCGACAAATGAGATTCTATTTGATAAACTGGGCCACGACATTTTTAGTGATGGTAGCGAAAGAAGTTGCCTTAACCCACTTCGTGAAATAGTCAATTGCCACTAAGATGAAGCGGTGTACATTAGAGGCTGTGGACTTTATTTCTCCAATCATATTGATGCCCCACATCGTGAATGGCCAGGGAGAAATCAGGACATTCAGAGGAATTGGAGGTACATGCACTTTGTCAGCATAGATCTGAAACTTATGACAGGTTCGTGAATGTTGATAGCAATCTTCTTCCATGGTAGACCAATAATACCCTACCCGTAGGATTTTCTTAGCCATCGTATGCCCACTGGAATGGGTGCCAAAAGTGCCTTCATGTAGATTAGCCATGATCTTTTCTACCTCAGCCTTGTCTATGCAACGAAGCAAAACAGAGTCATGGTTGGATTTGTAGAGAATACCATTACTAAGGAAGAACTTAATAGAGAATCTCCTTAAGAACTTCTTATCATTGACTTAAGCTCCTTCTGGATACTTTTGAGCCTCGAGATACCTCTTGACTTCGTGGAACCAAGGCCGATCCACTACTTCTTCAGTATTGATCTCGTGACAGTGAGTTGGTTCATCCATCCGTTTAATGGTGATCTGGGGAGCCTCGTTACCCCACTTGAGTTTAAACATGGATGACATTATGGCTAGCGCATCTGCTAGTTGATTTTCTTATCGCGGGAAATGCTCGAAGGTAATCTTCTCAAAATGTGGGATTAATGTCAACACATGTTCTTTATAGGGGATAAGGTTAGGGTGCTTCGTGTCCCATTCTCCTTTGATCTGGCTGGTGACTAAGGCTGAATCTCCGAATACACTTAAGGACTTGATCCCCAAATCTATGGCAGCCTTGAGACCAAAGATGCACGCTTCATATTCTGCCATGTTATTTGTACAGTTAAAACAGAGTCTTGCAGTGAAGGGAGTGTGACATCCTTCAGGGGATATGAATACAGCACCAATGCCATTGCCGAGTGCGTTGGATGCCCCATCAAAAACCAGGGTCCATCAGGATCCTTGTTCAGGTCCGTCATATGGTCTGAGTTCTTCACAGTTGTTTACCATCATGATGTATTCATCTGGGAATTCGAACTCCATGGACTGGTAGTCATCCACGGCTTGATGAGCCAGGTGATCGGCTAGCACACTTCCCTTTATTGCTTTCTGGGTAGTGTACCGAATGTTATATTTTGTCAGGATCATCTGCCATCTTTCTATTCTCCCAGAGAGGGCAGGCTTATCGAATATGTATTTTATTGGATCCATCTTGGATATCAATAAGGTAGTATGGGTCAGCATATACTGTCTTAGTCGGTGAGCAGCCCATGCCAGAGCGCAACAAATTTTCTCGAGCAGTGAATATCTTGTTTCATAGTCGGTAAACTTTTTGCTCAGGTAATAAATAGCATGCTCTTTTCGGCCAGACTCGTCATGCTTCCCCAGCACGCACCCCATTGAATTTTCCAAAACAGTTAGATACATGATCAAGGGTCTTCCCTCCACTGGTGGTATTAAAACAGGAGGCTCTTGAAGGTACTCTTTGATCTTGTCAAAGGCAGCTTGGCACTCGTCATTCCATTTGACTACTTGATCTTTCTTCAGTAATTTGAAGATTGGTTCGCAAGTAGCGGTCAAGTGAGAAATGAATCGGGCAATGTAGTTTAGCCATCCTAAGAAACCTCTGACTTCCTTCTCGGTACGAGGAGCAGGAATTTATTGTATCGCTTTCACCTTGGCAGGGTCTACTTCAATACCTTTATCGCTAACGATAAAGCCTAGGAGTTTATCGAACCTCACCCCAAATGTGCATTTATTCGGGTTTAACCTCAGCTTGTATTTCTTTAACCTCTCAAACAGTTTCTGTAAATGGTCAAGATGTTCCTCTTTGGTTTGAGATTTGGCTATCATGTCGTCCACATAGACCTCTATTTCGTGATGTATCATGTCGTGAAATAGAGCTACCATGGTACGCTGATAGGTTGCCCCAGCGTTCTTCAACTCGGATGGCATAACCTTGTAACAGAATATGCCCCACTATGTGATGAAGGTTGTTTCCTCCATGTCCTCAGAAGCCATTTTGATTTGATTGTAGCTTGAGAAACCATCCATGAAAGAAAACACCTTATGTTGTGATGTATTGTTAACCAGAATATCGATGTGGGGAAGTGGGAAATCATCCTTAGGGATTGCCCTATTCAAATCTCTGTAGTCCATGCACATTCGTATCTTGCCGTCCTTTTTAGGCACTGAAACAACATTGGCGACCCATTGTGGATATGAGGTGACGGCCAAGAATCCGATGTTGAATTGTTTCATAACTTCAGCCTTAATCTTCTCTGACATGTTTGGCCGCATGCGACGGACTTTCTGTTTTACCGAAGGGAAATCTTCTTTTGTTGGTCACGATGTACCACGATATCAGCATCAAGTCCTGGCATATCTTTGTACGACTAGGCAAAGACCTCAACATAATCATGTAGCAACTGAGTCAGATGCTTCTTGACACTGGGTTCCAGATTGGCACCCACCTTGACTTCTTTCTTGTCATCTTCGATACCTAGAATACCTGTGTCCACTGGTTCTTCGTGGGGTTGTATGGTCCTTTCTTCTTGTTGTAGTAACCTGGCAAGTTCCCCTGGCACTTCACAATCTTCCTCACCTTCGTCTTCGACTTGGTAGATTATATTTTTAGAGTCATAGAAGGCCATAGCAGAATCGTTACCCATGGGATCCCGAATGGATGTAGATATGCATTTTGATAACATATGAAAATGAGGTAACAACCCTTACAAATGGACCGTTGTGCCTCGGGTAAGACACAAGGTTTTAAAAGTCTGAATTGTTTAATTATTACAGGTCCAACAAAATATTTAAAGACAATTATTGTTGGATAAAAGTAATTGGGACAAAGTCTTTAGCTTCCCAGTTGTTGAGTCCTCCGTTGACAGTTGGGAAAATCCATTCCTCCAGGTCGTAGTTGTCCTCATCATCCTCCATTGCGTTGACTCTGTGGTTGCTGATCTTCAAGGGTGGTCCCTCGGCATGAGCATGGCGTACATCTTTATGGGCTCCTGAAGTGAAACCCAAACCAAATTTGTCATATTTGTAAGGGATATCTGGGAGGTGGCTCCAAATAGTACACCCACCTTCTTCGATCACTGCCTTGGCATCTTTCAATGAAGACATCTTTAGCGGAGGTCTTGTAATCTTCGAGACTTAGGAAACAATCTTGGTTACTGCCACAGTTTATGGGACTTCCTCGAAGTGCTGAAATGGAGTTTCAATGAATTCACCATCCAATTCCACGTATCTGAAGGAGTTCAAGTGACTGACCATATATTCCTCTTCTCCATGGATAGTAATGATTTTCCCCTTGGTTGGGTATTTCAGCATCTGATGTAATGTAGAGGTGACGGCACCAGCATTGTGAATCCCTGGTCGAACCAATAATCAAGATTAGGAAGGGCGAATGTCCATCACGTAAAAAGTTAAATCAAATTCTTGGGTTCCAACTTTTATGGGGATGTCCACCTCCCCATGCACCATCCTTTTTGAACCTCCGAAGGCCCTAACCACTATGTTGTTGGGTTTTAAGGTCAAACCTTCACAGTCGAGTCTATCAAGATCTTTCTTAGGTAGCACATTCAAAGACGAATCCGTATCAACCAAGACATGGGCCAAAGTTGTGCCCCTGCATTCGATAGAGACATGCAATGCCTCGTTGTGCTTCCTCCCTCTAGGTGTCAAGTCAGCATCAAAAAAGCCTAAACCATTGTCAGTGGTTAAACTGGCCACGCAGTCTTGGAACTGATCAGCAGAGGTTTCTTGTGGTACATGGGCAGTTTTAAGAAATTTCACCAAGGCCTTCGCATGAGCCTCGGAGCACAACAATAAATCCATCATGGAAATCTTTGACGGGGTCTTCCCTAGCTGTTCGACTACGTTATAGTCGCTTCTCTTTATAACTTTCAGAATTTCTTTCATCTCCTTTTGGGAGACCTCAGGGATAGATACTGATTGCGCCTTCATCCGGACAGGCTCAACCATAATGCTTTTACCCCGAGTCTCAATCAACTCGGTGGTAGAAGTGTTAGTAGGGGTAACCATATGGATTGTAGTAGTAGTAGTGTCAACAGGAACAGAAATAGGGATGATCACAGGACCGATAATGTCTTCGGAGGAGCAATCTTTGGGGAGAATATTCTTCCACTCCGAGTTATCTTGTTGGTTCCCGCGATGTTGCTGATGTCGGGATCATCCTTCTAAAAAATTGAGTCTTCGTCTTCCAACCAATCCTGTTTGACAATGTGATAGTAGACATAGCCCCCATAATTCCATGGGACGGTTTTATCTGATGAGTACGGGATTGGTCCAGGCATAGTAATTATCAGTGGAGCCACTTTAGGAACTGATGTAATCCTAACGGGTCTTTTGATAGAGACTCTGGAAGGATTGGCGAAAATGGTTACTATTGAAACATCATTGTAAGAAATAGTTGGAACGGGAGTCTTTTCAAACAAAATCTCTTTGTCATCCATTAGGCGTTGAACACCTGCTTTCAATAAATGGCAGCCAGTTGGTATGGATAAACAGAGGTGGTAGCTTTCGTCAAAACCCGGAAATAAACCGGCCCTCAATAGATTCTTCTTGACAGTCGGGAGAGGAGTAACAAGTTCATTAGCAACAGTAACAAACATATCATCTTCAACAGCATTAACATCACGACCATGCTTGGGCATAAGAGCGGTGATAACAGTTGTGATTTCAGGGGCATCAAATTCAATTTCTTTTGCTTCAATAAGGTCTTGCACCTTGTTTTTTAAAGCCCAACAGTTGTTGATATCATGACCTGGACTCGCTGAATGGTAAGCACAGCGAGCATTAGGATGGTAATGAGGAGAGGTTGTGTTAGGATTCTTCGGAGCTTCCTTCAAATTTACCAGATTAGATCTCAATAAATGTGGCAGGACATGAGATAGTGTCATATTAATCCGGGTAAATTGTCTTACTGGTCTTTCTATTCTAGGTTGGTTGCTTCTTTGTTGAGTAGGTGCAGTTTCGGGATCATGACAGCCTCCACCATTGGACGGAGTTCAGTTCTTTCTTGATTCCTTTGAGGATACACAACACCAACTTCTTTCTTCCCGATAAATGGTTTTCTTACAGCAGCAGAGGATGCGTCTTTTTGAATCTTCCCACTCTTAATCCCAGCTTCCACTCTTTCTCCGGTCAAGATTAATTCAGTAAAGCCTGTTGAGGAACTTCCAATTAAGTGATTAAAGAAAGGACTGGACAGGGTACCCAGAAACATGTCTACTAGTTCTCTTTCAGAAAGGGGAGGTTGGACTCTTCCTGCTAAGTCCCTCCATTTCTGAGTGTAGTCTTTGAAACCTTCACTTGAAACCATAGCCATACTCTGGAGTTGAGTACGGGTGGGAGCAAGATATGTATTGTATTGATACTTGTGATACGGTGGGAGAACTGACTTGGGTTTCGCGTTTGTTTTTGCAAATGTTTCGGTTTAGCAAGAGTCGCCACCGACTTTTTATTTTATCCTAAGGAAAGGTTAAAAAGCACAGCAAAAAAACCTTTGAGATGTTTTTCTTGGGTTCGGGGAGTAGATTATAGAAAGGGAAGGTATTAGCACCCTTTCTATCCATGGTTATCCATGGGATCTTAGTTACTTGCTTAGATCAATTGCCTTGCATTTTCAATTGTTTGAAATGGTGCTTTCAATTGTTTGAAATGGTGTTTTGTGTGTGGGTTTGAAAATGTTTTGAAAAGGGGCCATTGTTTTGGCAACCTTTGTAATGATCCATGTTTGAATGTATACAAAGGTGTATTTGTCTTTTGAAAAGTTTTCAATGTTTTTGAAAGTTGTTTTGAAAGTGTGTTGTGATGTGTGTTTTGAAAAATGGCAAGGATTGTTTTGCAAGATTGGTCAAGTAACCAAGAGCTATCTACCCTAAATTTCTCAAAGATCTTTCCTATGTTTTAACCCTTTTAACAGTATTGTTCCACCATTGTATTTGGTGGATAATCTTGTGTTAGGATGTTAACGGGACAGGCGCGGGTCATCGTATGGACCATGAATGCAATAGTGCCAAGTGTCTTTGGCAATTTTTCCTTTAAGGGACTTGATCATTTTTTAGGCAACTTTCGAAAGCGTCATCAAGGGACTATGATCATTTGAATTGATTTGTTTTGCCAAAGAACACTCGACATGCAACATGGCCTATTATTGAAGGCAACAAGTGGAGTAACCCTAGGGGGTGCAAGTGTGATTGGTGTTGTCCATTTTCATGCTTTTTTGTCTTTGAATTAGGTCAAGCTATTTGTTATTTTTTATTTGCATACAAAACCCTAAGTCTATCATGGTATAATTAGAAAGCTTTAAAAATGAGGAATTTAAAGTTCTAAATTATTACAACATAATTATGGGATGGGGGGTACAAATGTTCAAATGGGGATGTTTAGCAAGAAATTTAAATCTAAGCTATTACAATCCAAATTGAATATACAAGTTATTTAATTGTACAATAATAAAATAAATACAATAAATATGCAAAATGCACAAAAATGGTTTTATATGTATGTAAAAGTATTTTTCATGTGAAATATAAACAAAAATAAAAAAGTTAATTTTTGGGTATTTTCATGGTTTAGGGCAAAAACCCTAATTTTGTAAATAAATAGTATTTATTATTTATATCATATACAATATTTATTAATTATATACAAAAAATAAATAAAAGAGAAGTATATTGTAAAAAAAGTAATTTTTGAGGTTAAATATTAATAAAAATAAAAATGTATTATTTTTGTATTTTTACCCTAAATATTCTAATAAATATATAAGTATTTATATTATATATTAACTATACTAAATATATACAAAAAATAAAATATTTATTATTTATCAAAAAAAAGTGTATTTTAAGAAAATGTTTTCAAAAGATAAAATAAAATAATAACAGAAAATAAATGTATTTTGTATTATTTTTTAGTATTTTAAATAAAAGTATATATATTATTTTATATGTACAAGTTCAAATAAAACAAATAAAATCCAAATAAAATGCAAAAATAGGTGAAAAAATGTTTTTAATATTTTTTATGTTTTGACAAAAAATAATAAGTCAGAATAAAAAATAAAAAGTCAAAAATGATTAAAAAAACACACAATGGGCCAAGGGGGTGTAAGTGTAAAAAGATGGTGCAAACAGAAAAACAATCTCAGGCCCAGTCCAAGGAGGCTTGTCTTCAACCTCTAGCCAGTTTCAAACACAAAAACGCGTGTTTTCTTCCATCCCTGCTATCTCTTGATCCTTTGACTTTCAACAAAAACTTACAACATCAATGTTATAGAGCATCATGTCACGATTCTAAACATATAAAGAAGTCGTTCTAACTCTCAGAAATGAGAGAGAATTTCTCCTCCCCCAATTCCTGACCTAACTTTTTTCCAATGTTCAGGTTCAAAATTCTCTCAGTACACACAACATAAATGAAAAGTAAGGATATGGGTAGCTTCAGGGCCATGGGTAGGACATAATTTCTTCACAAACCTAAGCCTAGATATGCTTGGATAGAGAGATAGAAGTTCAAACTTTTACCTGTTCAGCTTGAGTCGTGCACAACAATGGAGGTGCTTTCAATGAAGTTTGAGGACTTGTACAGCTTGCTTGAGGTCCAAGGATGCTCTTCCAACCTCTAGCTTGCTTTGAAACTAACTGAATCGAGCTATGTAACTCAACCTGCACAGATGAAAAATGAAAATGGCACACTTGGCTATGGTTGTTACAGTCTGTATCTAAGGTTGGGGATAGTTTGTATGGATGTTATAGAATGTGTTTGAGATGGTTTGGATGAAAACGCACGATGGAATGATGCTGACCAAGTCAATCTGCAACAGGGACTCTGTTTTGCAGAAAAAATGGGCTTTGATGAATGAGGAGGTATTGAGGGTCAAGGGCTCGTGTTCTAGGTCAGTTAGGGAATATCAAATGTGTTCACAAAGTTTTCTTGGGTTGGTCCTTGCAGGAATGTGTGTTGTGGTACAAAATGCAAGCTTTCTTCTTATCTAAGCAAACAAAATGCAAGTTGGATTATAGGCTCCTACAGGCCCCTCAAGCATGCTGCACTTTCTCTCCTTGATCAGTGGAATTTGCTCATGAACTTGTGCCTCAAATATTTCTTTGTACCTCTTTGATTTGTGAGTTTGACATAAAGTGCTTCTTTACAAGAATGGCTAAAATGCTTTTTCCATATATGGATTAATCTTGTATGTAATGGTTAAATACATAAAACAAGACATGAACACAAAGGATATGCATTAAATTATTGAGTGTGGATGAGATAAAAGGCCTGTAATCCAGTTTGTGCAAGCTGAGTTCAAAATGCCAATGTTATGTACATGAATTTGGCCATGAACAAAGTGACTTTTGCCCATCTTGACAAATTCGATTCTCCCTAACCACAAGGGTGTTTGAGAAGTTCTTGGACAATTTGGAAAGCTTGGAATGTGTAATAAAATCCATCTTTGTAATGCAAGTTGAAATTCCAAGTGGAAGCATGTGAAAAGTGGCCATGAAGTTGGGCAAAAATCCTGCCTAAAATAGGTCAAAAAATTTCTAAGTTAAGAATGTTTTGCACCCCTATTCCAAAAATCATAACTTGATCTACAAGCTTATTTTGAGGAAACTTTGTGAATCAAAGTTGTAGATTTTGCAATGGACTATAACTTTCATGTTTTGAGTTTTGTTTGAATCCAAATATATCTTGATGAAAAGATGGGACAAAGTTAGGAAAAAATAAGGAAATTTCATAACTTAGAAAAATTCTAAGTTATGAAATTTCTTCATTTTAAACCCTAATTTGTAATTCTTGGTTTCTTGATGAAAAAGTTTCATAATTTGACATGTCTTGATGAAAAATAAATCTTGGCACTTGATTTTGACCAAAAAGTCAAAGTTTGACTTTTCAGTATACAGTCAAATTTTGATCACTTGACTGGAAAATTCATTTGTCAATCTTGTGCATTTGGGATCTTTTGAGCTTGTTGAACATATAAAGACAAATACAATGAGTCCTTGAGTCCATATGTGAGCTTGATTTGCCATTGGTTAGGTCAAACAGTCAAAAATTGCCTTTGTGCAGTCAAAACCCTAAAAATGACCATTTTGCCCTTTTGGTGATCTGATCAAATTTCTTGTGGAATTGTGATCCAAACTTGATCAAATGGTCCATATGAGTTCATAATGTTGATGTGGGTCAAAAATCATGAGGTTTGATTGTCAATTGACCACAGTTGACTTTTTCTCCAATACAGCTGATTTCTAGGTCAACCGTCCAATTGACTGGGCAAAGATTGGAATCAAGGCTTGAAACTTGGTATGGATAAACTTATAGGTCCAACATGAAGCATTAAAGTCATCTTGGGCCTTTTAGGTCAAAACATATTTGTGCAAACTCAAACCCTAATTTGGGTCAACAGTGCAAGGAAGAGTCTTGAGCAGAGCAAACCCTAACTTGTTCTTGAACTCCAAGGGTCTAGTGATGAGAAAAAGTTGATGAAATGAGAGGGCAAATTTTGGGGTACAACAATACTGTTTATAAAAATCAGCGGCAAGGTCTTCCCAATTATGGATATTGGCCCTTTCCAGTTGATAGAACCAATCGAGTTGAGTCCCGGATAGACTGTCTTGAAAGAAGTGGACCCACAAATCTCTGTCAGTAGTGTGAGAATGTATCTTCCTTACATAAGATCGGAGATGCATCTTGGGACACGAAGCCCCGTCGTATTTAGCGAACACGGGTGCCTTGAATTTTGGTGGAATAACTATTCCAAATACCAAAACCAGCTCTTCAAAGTCTAGCCCGGGCACTTTCTGAATTTCCATTGCACTTAGACGTTCTTCCAAATGTTTGTATTTGTCGTCGGCCAGAGGTTATTGTTCTTCAGAGTAATCTTCTTCTTCTTCCTCTTCAGATTCTGACTGGGCAACTGTTTCCTTGCCTTTCACTTCTTGATTATCCTTTTCACCAGATGATGTTGCAAAGTCTAGGGTCCGTCTGGCTTGTCCTTGGAACCTTCTTCCCATATTCATAACTCCAGTTGTTTTCTTTGATTTCTTATTCTTTTCTTCAACCAACAAAGTCTTCAAATCCTCTTGTCATTTGTCTAGAGTCAAGAACATCTGTTGAAACTGCACATTCTGCGCCTGGAGGTCTTTTACTGTCTGCTCGAGATCCATCTTATTGAAATAAACAGTAGAAAGATGAGGAGACTTGTTGTAAGAAACCTTCTTATGTTATGATGAATGGTAAATGCATATGCAATGATTTCAAGGAAATTAAAGATTTAAATTTGCTTTAGACCAAAAAGGAACACACGTAATATTAATAAATCAAAGCTTGAGTACCTCATGCCTCTTTTGGGCTTACAAAGAAATACAAAAACTCTAAGATAAAAAAGTTGTACGCATCATCTTTGGTGTAATGTAGGCGTTCAGGCTATGTTCCTCATGAAGTTGTCTAGTGAGTTCCAAAACCTTCTTCTCGCTGGCATAGAATTGGGCCTCGAAAGTGTCTCGCTCCCCCCTTAATTTGTATCCAATCCCTTTGTAAGTCTTCAGGAGAGGTGGGCATGTCAGGATGCAGGATAGTGTAAGCACGAGCTCGTACCCATTTGAGGGAAGGCTCAGGAGGGATGGAATTCTTATGCCCCAATGTCTTGTTATCTACCTTGTTCAACATCCTCCAAGCTCGGATAAATCTCTGGCGATGACCTTGATCGTCTTTCTCATTGTCAAATACGAAACCTTGAATAAGCATCTCATGTGGGCCATCCCTTCGGGCGTAACCAAATTGTCTTAAGGCTAAACAAGGGTTGTTTGTGATACCTCCCCTAATGCCAAGTAAAGGGACATTATGGAATTCTCCACAACGATCGATAATAGTAACATTCTCTATAGATCGGGAACACCAATGAATGTCCGAATGTTTGAGTGTCATCAACCTATGTGACCACCTTGAACCTTGCTCGTTCTTTAATACAGGTTGGGGAAGATGCGAAATAAACCATCTTTCCAAGAGAGGAGTACAACACATAAGGATACCTCTTTTCCTCATTGTGCGAGTGTGAAAATAATGTAGGATGTCACCTAGCAAAGTAGGCACTGGGTTACGAGACATGAAGATTTTGACGATGTTCACATCTATGAGTTGGTTAGAATTTGGAAACAAAACCATCCCATAGATGAGGAGAGCCACAATTTCCTCAAAAGCTTTCAAATCCAAAGAGTTTCAATAGTTTTGGGCTTTCTCAAACAAGAACTTTTCTAGGAAACCTTTGACACCACTTCTTGTTTCCCAATTAGTTGTGATATCAGATGATTACAAGTGTAGGGCTTGAGCAATCTCTTCTGGCTTTGGATCTCTTTCTGTACCGTTGAAAGGTAGTTGATTGAGAATGGTAATACTCAAGAGTTGGGAGAATTCTTCCAAAGTTGGCACAAGTTGATAATCGGGAAATATGAAGCAATGATGTAGAGGATCAAAGAACTGGAAGAGCACCTTCATCATGTTCTCATCAGTGTTGGAGGTCACCAAGTTTAGTAGGAGACCATGTCTCTCGGTAAATGGATAATTTTCAGGAACCCTTGATGCTAGCTCTTTAAGTTGAGGAGGGATCCTTACAAGATTGACTTGAATGGTTTTCCTGCAAATAGAATCCATGTCCTACAAAACAGAACAAAGATAAATCCCAAGATCCTTGAAATGGTTAGTGAACATGAGTATGATGTTATGATGTGATGATGTTATGTACAAGTATATATATACAAACAAAGCAAACAAGTCCTTAGGTTTAGGCTTGCATGGAGTCTCATAGGTAAGTAACCTCTTGAAGTTTAGTTGGCTCAAACATCTCCTAGTAATAGTAATCGGGTTCTAAGGAGCTCAATATCACTGGTTTGTTTCCTTGGGCATTGTTTCAGCGCAAGCCTCTTTAATGGCGACCGAAATATCCCAAAAAACCAAACCTCAATGAGTGTAGTATCGAGTATCTACTAACTTCGGACTGCACCAAAGCTGGTCATCTCACTACGTCCTAAAGGCCAAGTTGGTCAAGTAAAGGTTCTAAAAGTTCATTAGTGCTTCATGACATCACTCAGCGGCCCCGTATTCTCCTTGACTACTCAAGGGCTACCGGTACCCACAAATATGTCGCACTAATGTAGATGTTTCTTAGACCATGTCGGTATACCCCGCATAGTTTCCACAATGTATTGCTACTTACCTATAAGGTATCCTAAATCCGTGTAGAGGATTCAAACCCAAACAAAGAACCATAATGTAAAGCATACAATTCAAATAATGAAAGCAAGTAAATATGATCTAACCCTAAGGTAACCCCACTTTTTAAAAAAATTCCCCAGCAGAGTCGCCAGTTCTGTGATACGGTGGGAGAACTGACTTGTGTATTTTGCGTTTGATCGCAAATGTTGCGGTTAGCAAGAGTCGCCACCAACTTTTATTTTATCCAAAAGGAAAGGTGAAAAAGCACAGGAAAGACCTTTGAGATTTTTTCTTGAGTTCGGGGGGTAGATTATGAAAAGGAAAGGTATTAGCACCCTTTTCATCCATGGTTTTTCATGGGCTCTTAGTTACTTGCTAGATCATTTGCTTTTGTTTGAAAATGTGCTTTGTGTGGTTTTTGAAATTATTTTGTAAAGGCGTCATCGTTTAGGAAAACTTTGTAATGATTCTCGTTCGTAAGAATGTATACAAAGTGTTTAATCTTTTGAAAATGTTTTCAAGTTTGAAAGATATTTTTGAAAGTGTTGGTGTTTGTTTTGAAAATAGTAAGGATGTTTTTGTTTTGAAATTTAGCAAGTAACTAGGAACATTCTACCTACTCAAAGTTCTTTCATGTTCATCTCCTATTTCTTTTGACATTGTTATCTTACCATTGATTTGGTAAGTAACCCTATCTTTGGATGTAAACGGGACGAGCGTGGGTCGTCGTATAACCATGATTAGCAATGTTGCAATATATCTTAGCATTTTTCTTTAGGGACTAAGATCATTTTGAAAGGCAACTTTTGAGAGCGTTATAGAGGGACTATGATCTTGTATTTTGTTTGTTTCTTGCTAAGATACCTCACATGCATAATATGGCCATTTTTGTAAGGCAACCAAGTGGATTTACCCCAGGGGTTCTTGTGTGCAAGTGGATTGATTTTCATGCTTGATTTATCTTTGATTAGGATTTTCTATTTGTTGGTTTTAGTCTTTCCATACAAAACCTTAATTACTAGCATTTTGTATATAAAGCGATAAATTGCGGAATTTAAAATTACTACGTTATTACATCATTTAGGGGAGGGGTGTATAAATTACAAATGGGGAATATTGCAAGAATTTAAATCTAAATAAATATTACAACCATATTGAATTTTGAATAAATGTACAAAATGAACAAATAAAATATAAGAATGTAAATGTAAAAAGAAATATGATTTTTTTGTTTGGTTTTTCATGAAAAGTATTTTTTAGGGTTTTTGTGAACTTAATTAAACTAGTAAATAAAAATGATTAAATAAAAGTCCTAAATTCTAAATTGATTTTAATTTACAAGAAAATAGTATAATAATATTTAAAATTAAATTATCTAAGTATTAAAAAAATAAATTAATTAAAGAAAATGTTTTTGTTCTTTTATTTTTGTAAATAAAAAAATAAACTAAAAATATAAATAATAAAATATAAATATTTTTGGATTTTTTGTTATTAATGAAAATAATAATAATAATAATAATAATAATAATAATAATAATAATAATAATAATATTAATAATAATAATAAATAAAAGATAAAAAAGTAAAATAAAAAAATTATAAAAAAAATAAAGTTAGAGGGGGTTAATAAGTGAAACACGGAGTATTGTAAGAAAAAAGTCAAGCCCAAACTTGATGGCCCAAGCGCTGCAAAAAGTCAAAAAATGTCAAAAAAAATGAAGAAAAGGCAAAAAGGTCATGTTGGGGCTTGAACCCAGAACCTCATGGTGACAGGCACGCGCTTTAACCACTGGGGTGGTGATACATCCATTAACTTATGTAAAATAGCAAATATATATTAGAAACTGCTTCATGAAAACAACTTCATCTTCAACCTTTGGTCAGATCACGTGCATCTTGTTCATTTCTCATTCATTTGCAAAAATGTAAACATGAAACTTGTGGAAAATTTCACCACGATTCCAAAAATGTAAATAACTAAAGCTATAGATAAAAAATAAGCATGAATTTTGAATGGTACCAAATTCTGACCTAATTTTTCCAGGATGTTCAGATTCAAAATTCTAACTACTTAAGAAATATATATATATATATGAAATCTAAAGACATTGTTAGCTTCAGAACAATGATGTCTACATTTTTTATTCACAAACTAAACATTAATAATGCTTGTATGAAGAGTTCAAAAGTCAGAAAACTCACCTTGCAAGAGGGTATCGTGTTTTGAGTTTGAGCAGCTTTTAGTGAGTTCCAATGATTGGATTAGCTTCCTCAAGTTCCCAGGAAGCTAATGTGATGCTTAGCTTGAGCTGAAAGTGCCTGAGGAGTTCTGGATAAGTCCAAGTGTAAAGCTCTGTTTTTGAAAATGGAGGATGGTGTTAATGGTGTTACATTCTTGTAACAGGGTGAGGGATGAGTTCTAAATGATATTTAGAAGCTTTGGGAACAAAAAGGCTTGAAAACGCACGGGGGAGATGTGAGTTTCAAACTTTTGGTCAGGTTATGCAAGAATGGAGGTATGTGATACAATTCTGAGTTCTTGGTGTTTTTGGGGCTCCAGCATGCGTGTGTTTTTGTTGCCAAGGACTTGTACATAAGTAATGAGAAGGTTTTTTTTTGCCTTAGAGGGTCAGAAGTACAAGTTCTAGACTGATTGCTATGTTACTTGATTTTGAAGAAAAGTTGGAGCATGGTTCCAAGATGAAGTACAAGCATGGGCTGAGTGATTGTAAGGCTTGAGACAAACTTATCTTGAGTTATAGGACATGTATGATCAGAAGAAAACCATTGCAAGGCTCAAGAACAAGTTTTGTGCATAAAGCTACTTTTTCAAAATGGCATTGTGCACTTTCTTCCTAAAATGGATATAAAGCATGGCATTGCATTGAATGATTGAGTTGAGGCCTCTAACAGCTGTGAAAGCAATTAATTATGGAGTTCCTAACAAGTTTGAGGCCTGCAAAGCAAATATTATTCAGCATAGGTTTAAGATTTGAATCTTGTTCATCACAAAATTTGCCTTGTAAAACAACTTGAAACCCCAACTTCTAACATTTGATTCTCCTTGCTCACAAATGATCTCAAGGAGTTCTTAGACATTTTGGAAAGCTTGTAATGTTCTCTACAACCCCTCTTTGAATAAATTTTGAAAATTTCCCTTGGAACTATGTGAAACTTGGGTCAGAAGTTAGGTCAAAATCCTGACCAAAAATGTTCAAAATTTCACTAAGTGTTTAGTTTCAAGACTATGACTTCATGAATTAATAACTTGAGATCTGAGCACTTTTAGAAGAAGTTGTTTAAATCAATATTGTAGATATCATGTAGATCTACAACTTTCATGTTGAAAGTTTCTTTTGAATCATCTTGCATCATGGTGAAAAATTAGCTCAAAATTTTGAAAAACATGAAGTTTTCAACACTTAGAAAAATTTCTAAGTTTGAAAACTTTGACTTTTTAAAATGAAATATTGAATTTTTTATTTCTTGATGAACAAGTTTCATATTTTGACATGTTTTGATGAATTGTGATCTTTGACACTTGATTTTGACCAAAAAGTCAAAGTTTGACTTTTCAGTGTACAATTGACTTTTGATCAGTTGACTGAAAATTCACTATCAATCCAATTGATCATGAGTAATGTTTTGAGTCATGTTATTAGGTCAAAATGGTGCAATTGAAATCTTAAGATCATGCCTCAAACCAATTAACCATTTGCTAGGTCAAAAATCAGAAATTGCCTTTTCTCAATCGAAACCCTAATTTTGACCATTTTGCCTTTTGAGGATTTGATCAAATTTCTTGAGGAATTATGGTCCAAACTTGATCAAATGATACATATAAGTTTATAATGTTGATATGGATCAAAAATTATGAAGTTTGACTGTAAATTGACCACAGTTGACTTTTTCCCCAACACAATTGGTTTTTAGGTCAACTGCTCAATTGACTGAGCAAAATGTGATTCAAGGCTTGAAACTTGACATGAGTAATCTTGGGGGTCCATAATGATCCATGAAAGCCATACGAGGCATTGAAAGTTCAATTATCCTTGTGCAATCTCAAACCCTAATTTTAGTCATAAGTGCTTAAGGAGGTGTCTTGAGCTGATCAATCCTTGTGCAATCTTGAACCAAAGGAGATCTTGTGAGAAAATATTTGATAAAGGAGAGGGCAAATTTTGAGGTACAACAGTTTGTATAGGAAATAAGCTTATGACTGCATTTGCGGAAAGTGTCACCTCGATGTCCTTGGTTCATTAGTTAGTACCTATCAACACATCCTTGATTGAGCTTAGAGTTTTTTTAGCCTAAATTGAATACTTGTGTGTTGTTATTTTTCTTTTGTGCCCATAAGAGTTTTGCTTGAGTACAATTAAAGTTTTAAGTATGGGAGAATTTGATAACACTAAAACACACTGCGTATTTGACTCGGATTGCACATGTTTATTAGTCTTATTATTATTTTCTTATGTCCTGTTTTCTTTTTGTCTTATTTTCATGTACTTTGCCTTGCAAGAGCCCTTCTTGAGGAAAAGAAGCCAAAAGAGCAAGAAGTCTGGACTTTTATGGAAAAATACACACGTGGCGTTCATCATGGCGGCCGCCAAGGGAGGCGCCATGATGCGTAAGCTGTCAACCGGTGGTCAACTTCCACGCAACCACAATTTTCTCCATGTGTTCATATGGAGGGCACCAAGAAGAGATGGCATACGCCATCTTCCTTGAGTTTGTCCCACTCAAGAGCGGTTTGAGGGAATCTTAGTCTTTTCAAGGGATTTCGATTTTCTATAAATAGGCATTTCTTATTTCATTTCTTCTTAATCCAACTTAGTCTCCAACACTAAGTCTAAACTCACCATTGTAAAAGATATAATTCATCATATTGGGGGATTATCACTGTAGTTGTAGTTAAGTTGGAGCATTGTATTGTTAATTTTGCCTCCATTTTACTTTCCAGTCAAGTTTACTTTCAAGTGTACCAGTTTAAAGTCTCTGATTTGGAGCAGGTTTCTGATTCAAGTTTTTCTCATTTATATTTTACTTACCTTTCACTTTCTTTACTTTATTTATTTATTTGCTTTGTCTTTGTTTACTTGTTTATTATCTTGCACGATTTACTTGTTTGATAATTTTTACAAAAACCTTTATCTTCAAAGCATTTTCTTTACCGATGTCTATATTTGAAAAACCATCTGCACACCTGGCACTTATTTTCAACATGATTTATTCTGCTATGTTGATTCTTGTTTTTATGTCTAGTTAAAACTTTAAGGGCTAGGATTTAAGGATCGTCGGTATGACGGTACTCCACATGTCGTATCTGTAGAAATGCTTTAGTGGCTATTTTGGTTTTAATTCAAGTTTTTAGTACTTAGTTTGACCGGTAACTACGAAAGTAGAGCCGAAGTATAGTTGGGTAAGATCGAAAGTCGTCCGACTGTTAAAGATAAACTTTGTTAGTTTTAATTGGTCAAAGATAGAGAAAGTACTTTGTCTGGTTAATTACGAGTTTTTAACACTATTAGAAAATGATTTTGAAACTATATTCGGACGCGTTTATAGGTTTAAAATCTGGTTCCTTGAGAGAAATCTGTGGATCCCTTTTAAGTTAAATGTTCCAAATCAAAATCACTTTTAAATTTAGTCAAGAGTTTAATTTCTTAAAAATAGGTTTACTACTTTAACGCGACAAGCACCTTTCATGAGTGACAATAGAAGGCATTAATTAGAGAGTAAACTCGGTTCTGAATATGCGAAAGCGACATTTCCTGTCAAATTGATTCTTCTTAAAGTAGAAAATATTGCCCCATAAGTAGTTATATTTAGAAACAATTGGAGTACTGCCTGACTGATGCGAATTACATTCAAGCTTGCATTTTATCTGAATTTATTTTCTTCATTATTTCTTTTCATGTTCACTCATAATACTTATTTGATTTGCCTTAGATAAACATCGTAACAATAGTAACCGATAGATCGAAAATTGGTCTCTGGGAACGATAATCTTTTGTATTACTTTGATATTTTTCGTATACTTGCGAATACAATCCATCAATATTCCATTTACATTTATTTAAAACAAATAAGTTTATCGATGTCTTTAGGCCTGGAAATGAGTCTAGTTGCTTTGAACGTCTTTCAACTCTGTTCAATTCAATAAGAATTTGTTTAGCTCAAAAATCGACTTGAGTTCGACCCAATTTTTTTTAAGTTCAAACTCAATTTATTTTAAATTCACGAACAACTCGATTCAACTCATTAATTTCATCAGCTCGTTAAATTTAGCTTGTTTGCTTAGCTAATTTAACAATCACTTTTTAAGTATAATTCTTTGTATATATATTTAACATTTTAAATTAATATTTTTTTTAAAGAAAAATATTGAAAAAAATAAAATCGATAACTTCAAAAATTATACAAGTTCAAAAAATATATTTGAAAGTCTAATTAATAACTACTCAATTGAAGCTTAAATTTGGCTCAAAAATCTACAATTTCATCTAAATCTTTAGGAACCTTGCATATTTAATGAAATGGTACAACAAAAACTATTAGAAGTTGATACATTATCATCATATATATAAATCGAGTTGACACGTGAATCTAACGAGTCAAACTATATATAATTCAAGTTCAGTATATTTAACTAACAATTTTAGTTTTTTGTTCATATTCAGTTCATTTGGTTCATGAACCAAATTCAACAATTTAGTTGTTAAATCGAGTTTTAAATTATGTTTGAGTTAGTTTGATTCATTGTCGGTCCTAATTGCCTTGTGTGAATCATAAAAGTTATATTACTTAACGACATTTTGGTTACTTACCAAATAATCATCCATTTTCGTAATAAAGTGACTATTAGAGTTTCAAACGCTCTCCGCAAACAACATGGATGTTCCTTTTTTTATCTATGTGATTCTTTAAAATAAATGCATCTATTTGAAAATACACTTTCTAACGGCAAAAATTATTTTTTACTCTTCTGAATAAATTAATATTAATAAAGTTGATTTTTTTTCACTTAAAAAATATACTCTAAACTGTGTAGTTTTTAAAAAAATACAAGGGAAAGAGAGAGTTTCATGTGTATTCAAATAAATATTAAATATATGTTGCATATCTTTAATAATATGTTTTATTTACACAAACTAATGAAGAAAATAGAGGGAAAGAGAAATGGGAGACACTTAACCCTGAGGGAAAGGGGGATAAAAGTAGCTTCAAAAATGTATGAGAACCTATGAAATTATTTTGGGGATTTCTGAACACGCCTTATATAGGTGAAAAGAATTATATAAAAACCCAAAATTGTCACGCTGCACTCGACACAAACGTGACAAAATATGGTGTCACCCCATAGTGAAATTAAGAACAGATTCGGAGATATATCTCCAAAATTATAATATAATTAATTGATTCAAAATCATATATATCTCCAAAATTATAATATAATTAATTGATTCAAAATCATTACAGGGATATAATCGGAAATGCATCTCTGGTAAATTAGTGCGAGAAATTAGAATTATTATTACCTTTGCATGTTAGATATTTTCATAGATGTATTTCCAAAAAAAATCAAAAGTTAAATTGCTAAAAACAACAACCAACGTGACCACCTTCATTTACAATAGTTTCCTTAAACTCTTTCCAAAAATCCTTCTATTCTCAATTAAGTTTTTCACTCCAAATCTTCATTATTATGTTTCATCATATCAAAAGGAGTTAAAGGAAATGGAATTTAAGGTACATTTCATTCATTTCAACCCTCATTCATTACATTAATATGGTTTTTCAGTAAAAAAAAAAGTAAAAATTATACCAGAAGTATATTTCTAAAAACGCAATGAACTTGTTCGTAGATACATTTCTGGTATCTGTCTCTACTGATTTTTCAGCAATTTTGCTACTGCTATTGATGTCTCTTAGTTTATATGTTTTTGTTTACATTAGGTATGGTGCATCTCGATGTTATTTTCAAATCTATTGTGTCTCCAGTTGTTTCGCATCTCCTAGTGAAGGTGATAGATATTCAGAACCATTTTAAAAATGAATAGGAATATGATTTTCGTGATGACATGTTACATTGGATACGTACAGAGGCCACCAAACTAGGGCTTGGTGTTGTGATCGAAAGGTCCGATAATGATTCGAAAATAAGAAGTGTATTTGTGACATTGGAATGCGAAAAAAGTGGTAAATATAGACCTCCTCTTCGAAATTTAAAACGAGATGAAACCGGTTCAAGAAAATGTGAATGTCATTTAAGTTGTGTGGCTATCGGTTGGAAAATAAAAAATTGAAATTTAATGTGATATGTGATTTACATAATCATGATTTATGTGCAAAATTAGTCGGTCATCCAATTACATGTCGACTTTTGCCAGAAGAGAAGGAATGTGTTTCGGACATGACATTAAATTTGGTACCTCCCAAGAACAGACTTGCAACCTTGAAGCACAAAAGAATCGAGAATATCTCAAATACCAAGCAAGTGTATAATAGGCTCTATCAATCCAAATTAGCGCCTAGGAGGGATTGAACCGAAATACAACACCTCTTGAAACTTCTAGATGATAACAATTATATTTCTAGACACCGAAGATGTGAGGATCGAGTACCGCTCGTCATCCATTGACAAAGAAGAGAAGCCTGAGTTCATCAACCATAAGCTGAAGACGGCCGCTGATTCACGGGCTATGTGAAATACTTTTTTCTGTTTAAAATCAAAAGTTCTGATCAAGCTAGATACGACAATTTCGAGATCGATGGAAGATATTGCAACGTCCACCTAGATATTAAAGTGTAATGTTTGATCTATGTTAAAATCTCTTATGTGTTGCTTATTTTATAATATCAATGCTATTTTAATTTTGTGAAGTTAGTGTTTTTCATTTCTATTTTTTGCCAATGGGTTTAGTAGAAAATTTACTATTTATTAGGTCAGTTCAACCACTTTTCCAAAACCCGGTTGAAGGCTTGAAACAAACCTCTCTGCATAAAGAAATTGCTCTGTCTTTGCATTTTCTTTTTTGTGAATGCAATCGCAAGGGAAGTGATGAGTTATATGATAATAAAATAATCAATCAATCATTATTATCTGCTTAAATTATTTGTTCCCTTAAATGACCAATGAGGTTTTGGGTAGTCTTCTGATTGAGGAAGAGAAAGGGGTTGAGAAACGGTTCTAAAGGTGATAAAGGAGGAGAAACAATGAACGTGTTTGCAATCATTGTGGGCATGCAAGGAAGAGAGAAGAAAGAAAGATGATAGGAGATGAAGAAGAGAGGTTGGAGGAAGAAGAGGAAATTATGTAGCTGGAAAAGGATGGAGTAAAACAATAGAAACACTTCAGAAAAACAAAAATTAACTTCTTACTTAATTGGACTAGACACTCTTTATGGATTGAGAATACAACATAATGGCATATTTTGGCCAAATACAAGAATGATTTAAAAAGAATAAAGGTGGTAAAAAGAAGGCAGTGATTTCCCGGGCTTCCTAGTCCTCAAGACTAACTTTCACCAATCACAAATTCTACAACCCCTACTCTACATTATGTTAGCAATCTAAAGAAATGATAAGATCAATGTAGATGAGAAAAGAAATGATTGAGATTATCAACAGTAAATTAGCAATCAAAGGCACCATTACAAGATAATGAAGAAGATCATCATCTATCTGCATATAAAAAATCCTTCCAAATTCAGAATCCTTGTCTCTAATTACTTAGCAACCATTACTCCGGTTGTTGTTGTTGTTGTTGTTGTCCGTGGATCCTTAACATTATTTTCATATATTCTGCAACTGAGAATAAGAGATCCGGATTATTGAGCCGGAAAGTGAGGTGGCATGCTTGCACACAAGCGCTTCAGTAGCCTGCTCCTCAGTCTCAAACTGAACCAGACCTTGTTTCTTACCATTCATCTCAAAGACTTTGCTATTGACAATGGTCCCATGCTCCTCTAGAAGGGTCACAATCTCCTCCTCAGTGATGTCTTGTGGAAGTGTAGACAAATGGATCATCTTTGTTGGGGAGCAGCAATAACGGTAATTTTTAGCAGCGTTACGGTTGAAACGGTTGAGATTCGAGTTGCTGTAATCATGCGTGTCAGCACCTTGGGTTATGTTTGGATGCTTTGAGAAGTTCACCTCAAGTCGCTTATCAAACAACAGGGCTCCCTACATGTCAAAGATGAAAATGTTTATCACAATCTTAGAAATTGAAAACCAGGTAAGCAATGTAGACATGAAACAAACCTTCAGAAAGTGTACTGCCAGTTCAGCTTGGAAACCATCTCCCATCTGGATAAGTGCGTGATCTGGTTTATTGCGTAGAAGTTTAATTCTCACGATATTCCCGTAAAGGGAGAACAAGTTGAACAGTTTATCCTCGTCAATTCTCTGAGATTAACAAATTTCAAGCTAAATAGGCTGAGATAGGGGGGGATTAGATAGAAGACAGAGAAAGCACTTACCTCGGGATTAAGATTTGAAACAAGAAGTGTACACCTATCGTTTGTCCCGGTTATTCCTGGAGGCAAACCTCCCCCAAAGGCAGCTGCAATGGCTGCAGCATTGGGCATCTACAGTTCAAAAAACAATAGTTAGACAATTTAACCATCATCACAAGGAGCGGTCAACCATCACTCATTTTTAACGGTGCTTCTCATGAACTACAAAATGATAATAACTTAAAACATTCAACCATGCCAGTATAATATCTAATTGGGGACTTCAACTTGATTTGAAAAATACGCACCTGCGGATATCCAACTGGAATGAGGGGGAAAAAGGATACAAATTAGTACACTAACAAATAACACAATCTGAAAGCAAAAATAGACCAGCCAAAGAAGTCAAATTAAGCACCTGCTCTGGCTCCAGAACCTTGAACACCATACATGTTTCCTGCATCACCATATCCAGGCTGTTCCGCAGAAGATAGAGTTAAAAAATGCCTATTAGAATGCACTTCACAAATATCAACAAGATGTGATTCATAAATAGATAAATAAAAATCCAAACAGAGCATATACTTGTGAAGGTCTTCCTTTCTGTTCTGTTGGCAGACTAGGGTTTGTGAAGTCTCTGCAAAAGATGCGGAGTAAGTCAGCAAAAATATGATATGATAAAATAGTGATTAAGTGATTAAAGAAAGAGAAAAAAACACTGAATCACCTTGATCGGTCATTATTGTAGTTCACTTGTAATTCATCAAGGCTGTAAATGAGATCAATCAGATGTCCTTATCAGAAATTAAAGTAAATAAGAGAAAGGAAGAAGGTTCAGGGGTTACAAATTTACTCAACCAAAACCATAACAAAAGTTAGATAACTAACAATATAAACCCAAAAGCCAAAAACACAAACTATTTAGAGAAATTTAACCTACTTTGAGAATTGAATGTCCAGCTGACAGCAACCATCGTAAATATTGCGACCCTAGAAATTTCAAAAATTTTAATTAGTATTTAGAAACAAAACTAGAAGTAACAAGTCCTGTAAAGCCCTAAAGATAAAGGAAATGTTAAAGAACCTGAAGTGCAGTTCTCGCAGTAATAGCACTCTGTTGTGATTGGTACTGAATGAGAGCCTGAAAGCCTACAAAGTTGGCAAACATATGATAAAACAATTAGTAAAACACATAACTTATTGGTGTTAAATTAAAATTTTATGAAACTTCACACAAACTTATTGACGTACATAATTATTGTTCAACAGTTGGATCAGCAATATCATTTTTTTCTAAGTTATTAATGGTGTCACAGTGTCCAAGTATTAATGGAGTGGAGGTGTGTGCGCGCATGCATGAGTGTCTACTTGGATCAGACAAAAATATTGCATGGTAAAATATAATCCCAATCCTCTCAGTTAAATTTCAGAAAAACTTAAAAACAGAAAGAAAGAAGAGAAAGGGAGAAATCTGAGAGAATCTGACCAGCTGACTTCTGAAATGTCACAATCTTTTCCACAGATCCATGAGGAGAAAAAACTTGATACAGTACATCCACTGTTATGGGATAGAGCACGTGATGAATTGTAACTAAGAGAATTCGGTTTGGCTGTGCATCCAGAGGGTTCCAAACAGCAAGACAGCATTGAGAAAGAGAAGAGATAGAGAGAAAGGAGAATAAATAGCGTAGTATATTATAAAGAGAAAATGATAATTATAGATTCATAGAATACAAATTTTACACACTGAGCCCACAGAAATGTAATGGCCTGAGATACTGATACAAAGATGTAGGGGGATATATCACAGAGAAAACATAAAGTACAAATCCAATTCTGTGTATTTTGTAAGCATGCCATTTTCAGTTCTGAAATGTAAACGAAAAAATCTAACCTCATCTCCTCGTCCTTGACTTTGATCTACTGTTGTTAGCTCTTGATGAGAGGAAAACTGGACATAAACATTCCTCCCCCTAACATAAAATATAAAGATAATTAGATTATTCAGGCAATTTTAATATCAATCGGAATAGATAGATTGCAATCTCTGTATATAATGCCAAAGATCAAGATATCATAACAATAGTCATGGAAATCATGTAAAGCAAGCTAATTGTACCTTATGCTAGGTTGAGTATTTGCATAAAATTGTAAAGAACTTATTGCAGAAGGAACGTCTTGCATTTGGATGAGTGCCTGCAAATACAGCGCACCAATTGTAGTATTGTACAAATATTAACATGATGAAATGAAGTAACTTAAAATTCCAAGGAAAATAATGTACTTCTAATTAAAGGTGTGAAAGAGAAAACCTGATTTTTTGCACGCAGCATCACAAGCTTTGTAATGACTCCAAAAGGTTGAAATAGCTGAAGTAAATCATTCTGCAATCAAAAGGACAAAAGTTACAAATCTTTCAAGAACTACTGAAACAAAGAGCTCAATAACATTTCAGTGTAATAACATAAAAATAGCCTATAATTGTAACTGCAACATAAGTTCATTTTTTGCTAACCGCTAAGACGGCACATTAAAATCTAAACTTGTGAGCTCAAATATAAATTCCAACTCCATTCTTATCCAATCATGTGAACCGAAAGCTGCAATGGAGTAAAATAAATGCCGATCATGGTCGATAAATTAAAACAAGCACACACATTGAGAGAATATGCTTGAGCCATTCGGTGAAAGGAACGCATATCTAGGCATAAACTGACACCAATATGAAGGTGCGGTCAAATGGATAAAAGAGAAAGAATAGAAGCAGAACAAGAGACAAGATCTACAGATTCAGAATAAATCTAGTTGGGACATTAGAAGTAACAAAATATGGTCACAAATCGCAATCATATCGGTTTCTAAGACATTAATTTCCCGAGATATGGTTTCCAGAATGAACCTTTTCACCCGCGCTCTTTAACAATGTCAAGTTCGCAAAACAAAACAAAAAAAAGCTACAGCAATTGAGCCGTAGCATAGTCATAATAGTATCATGATAACAAAACAAACAGGTACAAAAACAACAAAGACATTCAGCAATAGAGAAAGAAAGAAAGTGAGAGCCAGGGAAATACTTCAGATATTTCGTGCCCGACGTTTCGAACATGAATGACTTTGGAAGGTTCAGTCATGGTAAATTAACCTGTAAAAAGCAATAAAAGATTAACAGTAGTTTAAACTAACCTGCAATAATAAAAATAACAACAATACTAAATCACTTGAACTCATTCTTAATTGCTCAAATTCTGAATATCATCATCATCATCATCGAATTCACACAGTTCTCAAGTTTGAATCCATTTGAAAATCTCACTCTGAAACTGAATAAACCCCCTCAAAAAAAAAAAGCTATAAAAAATAATCACTTTTTCTGATTTTATTTCAAAACCAAATTGGACAAAATGACGATGAAAATCAAATCACAATGCCAATAGATAAATCTTGAGGCATCATAGATGAAAGTGGCATACCGAATTGGAGACCGAATATTAGAAATCAAAAAGCGGTAAAAGAGATTGATTATGTAGAAATTTGAGCTCAGAACCCCAATTTTGCTGTAAATCGTAATAAAATGTAAAGTGAAAAAGAGAGAGGGAGAGAGATAGAACTTGCCAGAGAGAGATTAAGAGAGAAGTGACGCACGCAGAATGTGGTGAATCTGTTAAGTTAACCCTATGTATGTTATGTTAGGTTTATTAATGTGAATGAGTTTGAGATATGATAAATAACCTATGTTTGAATTTAAGGCTCAAAGTTTGAAGATTGGTCCCCCCCACTTTGTATACTTATCCATTTATTTTTGTCTTTTTATTTTGGACATTTATGCCCATCATTGTTTCATTTCATATAAACTTAAGAGTTTAATTTTAATGCATTATTTTCACATTAAAATTTATTGGAAAGCCACGAATTCAAATATATGTTGCTCCTTTGTTCTTTTTTAATGCTCATATTTTAACTTCCTATACATGCTAAAAAAAATTAATAATTATTCTTATTTTTTATATTATGATTTTTATTTTATCTATAATATTCTTAATTTTTAATTATTTTAATATATTTTTCTCTCTTCATAATAAATAATTAAAGATAATTCTAATAAAATTATAATTATTACTATTTTAAATTTTAAAAATGATAATTAAAAAGAAACAAAAATTTCACAAAAGATGATATTTAAAAAAACGGAGGAAATAGTTAATTTATATATATTTGAAAAATGAAATTTTACTATTAGATTATTTGACTTAAAAAATGAATTATAAGTATCTTGGCATACCATATTTCTAGATGAGCTATCAATCTCTCATAAATTAATGTGTGAATATCGACTAATTGAAATAGTTTATTTAATGTGTGATAGTGTGTCAATTATGATCGATTTCCTGTGAAGCACGGATACTTTCAAAATATTCTGATATTGACATAAAAATATTGATAATAATGTGAAAAATAAATAAATTAAACGTAATTATAAATACAGGTGTTTAACACCGACACGAACACGTACACACTATTTTTTAGAGGTGTCGGTGCTACATAGCTAATTTCAATGAAAAACATGTAAAAAACAGTTATGATTCACATTGATATATTCTCTGACTCTCAAAATAAAAGTTGTTTAAGGTTATTACACATAAATTAAGAAAAATAATGATTGGGTCAATAAATGTAACATTTTTATAAAATTACTCTTAATTATTATTGGCTGTTATATAGTCATAACTTGAAAATGGTGTAGACAATATTTATTACGGATAAAGTGGGTAAAATTTAATTAATGTTGCATTGAAAAAGTAAAGAAACTATTATTTTGAAATAAAATTTTTTGGCTAAAAAGACAGTTATTTTGAGACAGAAAGAGTATATAATATATTGGATCAGTTTATTTCAGCTTTAAAAAAATCTTTGTATATTTTAAAATAGATTTTGCAAAACCGTTTTTCAAAATATTATAAGTTTTTTTATATTCGTTTTTATAAAATAAAAGATTAAATTTGATATTCTATAACATAAACACACATTATTGAAGATCAAAACATAGTCGAAATCGCAATTTTAAAAAATATATATATGTTTCAAAAATGATTTTTATGGAAAGCTGTTTGAAATAGCTTCAAAATTAAGTTATTTTTTGAAATTTTGATATCCAAAGAAAGTTTCACTAAAATAATAAAATATCTAAAATAACATTTAGAATAATTATTCAAACCAAATTTTCATTTGAAACTATTATGAAAAGTTTTTCTGTAAATTTTTTTACGCAAAATTATGTTAAACTATAAAAATCATTTAAAAAAACAAACAAACGGGCCCACTATATATCAATATATTGCATAATGGTGTTAGTGGTTACTTTAAGTTGGTTATGGTTCCACGTAGGGCGTTGGATCCAACTAATGGCTCAATAAAGTCGTTGGCCCATTATAAAATAAATGTTGAAAACATTTTTCTAAACATTGGGAGCCATCAAATCAAGCGAAATGATTAGTAGACATAAATATCTTCAAAGATGGTATCTCGGAAAGGAAAGATGGTATCTCGGAAAGGAAGATTCTAAAAATCTGAAACTCTAATAGACAACTATAAAAAAGGATCTTAATTCTATACACATGTTTTCTAACTCTAAAAATATCTTACTTTCTACTAACTTTACATAATACTTTTACAACTTTAAATAATATAATAAATATAACTTAGAAATGTGGATTTCTTCTCCAAAAACAAATAAAAGTCACTTTTCAATAATTTATCTCTTCATTAAACCCAAAAATATTATGTACTGATCAAAAAGTACAAGTGTGTATCTCCATCCTGCAAAGACAGAGAGATTCAGAGGCATTAATAGATTTATAACACGATTTTGGGAGTTATGGCTTGCCAACGACGACGATAAGCCTTGTACGGTGGTGTTTTAAAGTGATTTAGAATACCAGCTCACGTGAGATGAGAGATTTTGTGGATGTCTGGTGATACTTGATAGCAAGTGTGTAATCATTGTGATCGTGTATTAAGACTATAGTGAGTGTTATGCTCTTTAGGGTGTAGAGAATATGGATTGTTTGGGATCCCCTTTTTCCCTTGAAAGGAGAAGTATTTATAGAGATCTCTAGGACTTAGTGTTTCCTCGGGAAGGGCCACCGCCCATAATGGACTATTGAATCCATATTTTCAAGGGAGTCGTAGGTGAGTTAATGACCTTGACTTTCTCTCTGCTTAAGAAACATCTTATCTAATGTTTCTCATGTAGGGGCGAGAAAAAGACTACGGGAAGAGGCGATACCTCCCTTTGGGTAACACTCTATTGTCGCCCCTTCTATGGATGTCTGAGGGCATCTCTCTAAGCGAGGCCTTTTATAAATATAACACTACATATTCCCCCAGGCACGGGGTATTTGGTAGAGGAAAAAGTGTTTTTTTTCACTCACGACTTGTGGGAGTATCCTGAGAACTGGTGCATTCTCTCACGAGGTCTTAGCTATCCTGGAGGATATAAGTCCCTCAGGCATAGTTATATATAGCCCGGCTAACGAGACTACCAGTCTCTCAGGCGGTTCGTTTGACCTACTCGGTCGAGACTTCCATTGAGCCCTCAGGCATGACTTGTTACCAAGTCTCTTAAACTAGATATTTGTCGCGCCTCTTATGAGTGATTCTTGAGTAGTGGTCTCGACCAAGAAGAAACTAAGTCCCTTAGGCGAGAGTATGATTATCCTGAGGAATCTAAGTCCACACATAATTATATATACCTCGGCTGGCGAGACTACCAGTCTCTCAGGCGAGGCATTTGTCCTACTTGGGCGGAACTTCCATCGAGTCCTCAGACAAGACATGTTATCAAGTTTCTTAGACGGGATGTATGTCGTAACTCGAGAAAAAATGATTCAACCATAGTACATGGAGGAAAGCTTCATGAAAGGTTGCAATGCTTACTCTCAAATTTGTCAAGCTTCATTAAGGGAATTCTTCATAAAGGTATTCGGTAGAACTTTTCCAAATCTTGAGAAAAGAAGTTTATTTAAGTCTGCAAATTGTTGAAACTTGACTGAGATCATCATTAAGAGATGTTAATATAGTCATCCATAAAGAACATTTTGGTAGAATGTCTCAGATAACCTTCCTAGAAACATCCTACAATTTTGAGGGAACCCTAGTTTTCAAAAACTTCAAGAGATCCACATCCTTAAACACCCTTGCCGTGAATCCTATGGAGAAAATAAAGTTTCCTTTCCAGTCAATATTCTTGAAACCAAAAGTTCGCATTATCCACCAACTCATAACAATAATCCTCCTCCCAAAAAATATCAACGACAACTATGTCATCAGAGATGATATCGTCCCTCTTTGGCTCTTTACCCAAAATATTTCAACAAATTGGGTGAATGAAATATTTCTCCACGTGATTCACTCCAAAGAAAACCCATTAGTTAAAATTCCTTATGGAGCAATGGTTATTAGAATCCTAAGCATATCCAACATTGATACCATAGGATATACAACAAACTCGTCTAACAACATGATTGAATATTCCGCCCTCAGAAATATGAACGTTCATATCAACTATAGAGAATTAAGAGACAACCCAGTAATTGAAGAAGATGATCTAGAAGAATCAGAAGACACATCATCAACCAAGTCATGGAGATATGTCTTAATCTAGTCAAATACATAGCAAAAATCAAGATCATCTCAAAGGACGGTGATGCATATATCAACAAATAGACTCACTTATGTGTATTGAATTCTTAGTGTTTTTTTCTTTCCTGTTGTTTCAAATTCTGTAATTTATCGCTTTCTTTACTTTGAATTTCAGCAA